>CM057339.1:320210991-323052819 GCA_030015575.1 Agapanthus africanus
TTATAATTGTTGAATCAAGTACATCGAACAACCCTATCCGCCACCTTCTAAATAAAACAATCTCTCTCTCTCTCTCTATTAAATTTTGGCAGTAAAGAATACATATGAGAGGTCTTCTTATATAGGCAAACCCTAATCCTATAATAAATAGAGAAAAATCACAATATGAAAATATTTGATTCGCAGCAGATTCACCGACGACAGACGTCTAATCCACACTTGGGTAGATATCTGTCCCACTCTATATCTTTTCAGCGTCTCAGCCAGACGTCTGACCCACACTTGGGCAGACGTTTGCTTGCGTTTTGGATTGGGCTTCGCGGTTTCTACAGACATTTGTCTCGCTAGCCTTCAGACATCTGCCGTTATTCTGGTTTTCTGACATGCTCTTCTGTGCGCATCCAGACGTCTGACCTGAAGTGTTTCTCCATGATTTTAACAATTTTCCACTTGAAGATATTTCATCCTTAGTTCTCAATGCTGGTAGACTTCACATGACTCTGCTCCACGCTCTCCTTATCGGACTTTCATGGAGAGCTTCACCAACCTGCAACAGAGCACCGGTTTGTCTTTATCTACGACTTTGGTGCACAATTCCGCCAGATTCTTTTCTCCAGCGATCTTTTGAAATATCAACTCGCCTTCTATCACCGCAATGTGAATGAAATGATACTGCATCTTGATGTGCTTCGTCTTCGAGTGGTAAGCCGTGTTCTTTGCCAAATGTATCGTATTTTAGCTGTCGCTCCACAAGGTATTAAAGTCTTGCTTCTTTCCCAATTCTTCAAGTATTCCTCGCAACCATATCATCTCCTTACTGAATTCCGTGATCGTCATGTATTCAGCCTCCGTGGTCGACAATATAACCACTTTTTGCAATTGAGAGAGCCAACCCACCGTTGTTCCCCCAATTGTAAATACGTACCTCGTTGTGCTCTTTCCACTATCTTGATCACCCGAGTAGTCCACATTAATGTAATCTTGCACCTTTAGATAGTCACCCCCGAAACATAAATAGTGACTTGACGAATGCCTTAGATACATCAAGATCTATTTCACCGCATTCCAATCCTCTTTCCCCGAGTTTTGCATATACCTGCCAACAACTTCTATTGCATGTGCAATATCTGATCCCGTACTCACTATCGCATACATCAAACTCTTCATCAAAGATGCATAAGGCATGTTTGCCGTCTCATCTTTCTGCTCTTGAGTTGTCGGGCACAACTCCTTGCTGAATTTGAAGTGTTTCGCTAAAAGCATACTCACCGGTTTTGACTTGTCCATATTGAACCGCTTCAAAACCTTCTCGATACAGTCCCTTTGCGATAACTACAGCTTCCGCTGCTTCCTATCTCTTCATGCTCAGGAGTTGCTTGACCGCTCCAAATGTAAGTCCATGTCACGCACCCCACGAACTTGTGGAGAGGTGGAATATATGAAAAACGATTATCAAAGATTCGTAACACGGATTTGAGCGCATGAATCGTTTCTAAACCGTTACTAGCAATCTACGAAAAGTTTAACTACTCGGATTCGAAATTATACCTCACGTTACTTGTCCTTCGGGTCTTTATCGCGGTCCTCCACTCCTCGTAGGCTCCTTGGAATATCGGCACCTCAACAGCCTCCTCGAGTCAAAGACGATCCACCCGAGAGCTCCTACGCCAAGCTTTATCTCTAACTTGAGATAACTAGGTTGCTCAAAGTGCTAATCTAAGCTACCTAGGGGATATAGAGTGAGGTTATGGATGTATTAGTCTAGCTAACCCTTGATCTCAACACATGAGAGGTTAGGGTTAGGGTTTCAAGAATGAGAGAGCTTGAGGAGAGAGAAGGTGATGATGAGAATGAATTGAAATTGTTTCTCACTTCTAATATATTATGAAGCATAAAGAATTATCAAATGAATAAATCAAATGCATTATCATCATGCTTCATTGAATATGTGCAATGAATCATCAAGTGAGTCATTAAGAAATAAATGCTTCATTAACTCACTTGAATGATTCATCTCATGAGTCACAAAATCAATTAATGCTAATGCCACCTTACCCTCCAAGTCACCATGCTTTTAGAAGCTTCCCGGAAAATTACGAGAACGCCCCTCCAATCCGTGAAAACACGGAAAAACTTTAGACTGTATAAATCCAATAACCTGATACTAGAAACTGGCTTAAACCAAAGCCGACTAGTAAAAACTGTCCGAACGTCGTACGTGCGTAAACACACGTATGCGTCCGAACCCTTGTCGTAAAACCATACGACCTCTATATCGTTTCGCCTGGAGCAGGGAAACCCTCTGTGTGGGACTCTAAAGACTCGACACTACGCTGGCAGTGGGTTTAACCACATACCGCAAGTGGCACTAGCTGTACGTAACGGTCCCCAGATAGATGTCGATAAGAAGGCCGATGAGGAAAACCATTCGAACTCCTACTGAGCCTGATGTGACAATCTCCGTATATTCCGGTTTGTTCGTATAAGACTATCGCATATCGAGCCTAGGGGGCGGCAAGCGTCAGTACTCTAATAGCTGTATAAGTCGTGTCGGAGCGTAGCCCATTACACCCTGAGAAACTACTGGAACCTACCAGTAAATCTCGCTTGCCCTGGCCAGGGACTTTGCGTAATGGCTCTCTGACACGGCGCGATATCAACTCCCAATACCGGGAGAGACGGATCCTATCTAACCGCCACTGCCTCCAAGTGCTCGGGACTGCACCCAACTGCTACCTGTTTGCCCGACTCCTTTGAGCCGTGCTAAGGTAGCAATCTAAGAACAGTGGGACACACTCGAGGCGAAGTAGCAGTGTCAAGTCTGCGGACTATGCTGTACTCATGTCACCTGGGAACTGTTAACTGACGATGGGTATAATACCAACCAATCAGTTCCCCTGCGAGTCCTATCCGGTGTACCCGTAACCTAACGAGCACCTGTATACTATCTCCAGTACGACGTACTGATGGCTGTGGGACAGACCATTTCCCCAACTGGGATGTGAAGCATACACACTTAGTCTACTCCGGAATATCGATGCCCTATCTCGATAATCCAACGACCAGGGACCTGTATATGATGTTGCTTACAGACTACCCAACCCCCACTAGTGTGACTGCCATCACAACGCTGGTAATCAAGCAAAGATCCTATGGGCTCTACTAATATGTATAAGTGATACGTTACAAGAAACATATTAAAGTAGACACAAACCAAGTAGCATACTACCATTTTTAGCAAGACTGTATATACAACTGTGAATATCCCAAGCTTCCATTAAGTAATATACATACAAGTATGATACAATAATGGCTCCTGGGGTATATACACTAACAATCTCCCACTTGCACTAGGGCCATGAGCTAGCATATCGTAGACCTATTATCTCGAATAGCCTCTCGAACTGCGTCTGAGGAAGGGCCTTTGTGAATGGATCAGCAATATTATTTTCCGTCTCTACTCTCTTCACCTCGATCTCCCGGCGATCAACGATCTCCCTGATCAGGTGCTACCGCCTTAAGATGTGTCTGGACTTCTGATGGGACCTGGGTTCCTTCGCTAAAGCTATAGCGTCGTTGTTGTCACAATACAGAGGTATTGGATCAACACTGGTAGGAACCACCTGAAGTTCTGTGAGGAACTTCTTCATCCAGACAGCTTCTTTTGCGGCATCGCAAGCAGTTATGTACTCTGCTTCCATCGTTGAGTCAGCAACGATCTCCTGTTTGGAACTCTTCCAACAGACCGCCCCTCCATTGAGGGTAAAGACATAACCCGATATGGATTTGGAGTCATCTTTGTCACTTTGGAAGCCGGAGTCGGCAAAGGCTTCAATCTGGAGGTCTTTTCCACCATACACCAAGAACATATCTTTAGTCCTTCTTAAGTACTTGAGAATGTTCTTTACTGCTATCCAGTGATTCTTCCCTGGGTTTGCCTGATACCGGCTTACAACGCTCAATGCGTATGCTACATCTGGTCTGGTACATAACATCGCATACATTATAGAGCCTACCGCAGAATCGTAGGGTATAATCGACATGCGATCCTTTTCCAAATCAGTCTTGGGATACATCTCTTTGGAGAGGGTGATTCCGTGACAAGCCGGTAGGTTACCGCGCTTAGAATCATCCATTTTGAATCTCTTCATTATGGTGTCTATATACCTGGACTGCGAAAGCCCCAACATCCTTTTTGATCTATCACGATAGATCCGGATCCCCAGAATGTAGGTGGCATCACCTAGGTCTTTCATGGAGAATTTCTGTGACAAGAATCTTTTGACTGACTGTAACATAGTAATATCATTTCCTATTATGAGAATGTCATCCACGTACAAGACGAGAAATACTACAGCTCTCCCTACAATCTTACTGTATATGCATGGTTCATCTGGATTTTTGATAAAGTCAAATTCTTTGATAGCATCATCAAAACAGATGTTCCAACTCCGCGATGCCTGCTTTAGTCCATAAATGGACTTAAGCAGCTTGCATACTTTACCGCTGCTCCCACTCTGAATGAATCCTTCTGGCTGATCCATATAGACGCTCTCTTCCAAATTACCATTTAGAAAGGCCGTCTTTACGTCCATCTTCCAGATTTCATAATCGTGGAAGGCAGCAATAGCAAGAAGGACCCGAATGGATTTAAGCATAGCCACTGGAGAAAAGGTTTCGTCATAGTCCAAACCAGGTCTTTGACGGAAATCTTTTGCAACAAGTCTAGCCTTATAGGTTTCAACCTGTCTATCTACACCAATCTTCTTTTTGAAGATCCATTTGCATCCTACGGGTTTTACCGCATCTGGAGCAACGTCCAAAGTCCATACTTTGTTAGTGTACATGGACTCCATTTCGGTCCGCATTGCATCCAGCCATTTTACTGAGTCATCGCTCTGAATGGCTTGCTGGAAGCTAGTAGGGTCATCATCATCAATGACGCAATCCTCTCTTTTCCCGTCTATGAGAAAACCGTAGTATCTCTCGGGCGGATGAGACGGCCTACTACTTCTACGGATAGGCACTGGTATGTCCCTTTCTTTTGAAACCTCTGGTTCTACCATACTTTCAGTTATAGTTTGTGGTTCTGGAATTTCTTCCGGTTCTATTTCGCTCCCACTTGTTTCCTTTTCTACAAACTGATGTTCTAGAAAATGGGCATTACGAGAAACAAAAACATTTTGTTCCTCTGCGTAATAGAAATAATATCCTTTGGAATTCTTCGGATATCCCACAAACTTACACTGTACTGATCGTGCCTCGAGCTTGTCCACATGCTGCTTTTTAACAAAAGCTGGGCATCCCCATATCTTCATATGCTGAACATGAGGTTTCTTTCCACTCCATATTTGATATGGCGTGGTAGGCACAGTCTTGGTAGGATCCCTGTTTAGAAGATATGCCGCTGATTCTAAAGGATTTAGTATTTATACAATCTTTGCAAAGCGCCGCTACAACCCATTTTGAGGAACCCGTTCGGTATGGTGCGGATTATCGCACATCCTCGGGCTTAGTAGTGCGAGATTCAGACCTCCGCAAGGAGTATTCGGTCTCGAAAGATTTAAAATACGACATCTTAAGAAAATGAGATTTTTTAGAATATAAAATATATATTAAAATTATTTTTGTATAAATATATGTATATTTATCATTAAAATACCTATTTTGTTATGATATAAATACTCCATCTTTTTCTAAAAGAATCACAAGAATCAATTTTACACTAAAATACCATGAATTCCATACAAAACCAATATTACAAATAAATACCACTTATTATGAAAATAGGATATTTTCACTAGAACTATCACAATATAAAATCTACATTCATTACAACTCTAAAGACGATTAATAAATACTTGGGATGTATTTTGAAAACTATACAAGAGTATTTTTACATAAAACCCCCTCAAGTTCTATAATTTACCCTAAGGACCCTAGTAAATATAGGTTTAAGCGGGACCAATCTCTTGAGCCTCAGGGAGCCGGAGAAGTGGGTGCTTGCCTATCTAAGGTAGACAACTTAACAAACGGTGTTATTAATACGGTAATCGTCTTTGAAAAAGACACAAATCCTACCGTCCATGTGCAGCGGTTACCGATAACATCTAAACAATCAGGACTTCAATTTACTTCTCTAATTGTCTGACTCAGATTGAGTCTTATTATAATCTGACTTGAATATAATTCAAGTACAATCTACAATCTACAATTTACAATATTACAATTCAACATGAATCCATGAATCCATTATTCCATATATTCAAACTATCAACTTGACCGAACCGAACCATGGATATATATCTATTTACATGATTCTACAGTTATTCCATTTACATGATTATACAGTTACATCCGTTTACTGATATCATGGTTTTGGTCAGTCATCCAACCATACAATTTATACAACACAACACAACAATACAATCAAAACACTATGGGGTTTAAGAGGTAGATTGGTACGGAAGGTGTTAAAGGTGGCACGAGACAGTAAGATTAAGACACCTAGCCTATATTCCGTTGCTGTTGTACCGCAGCTTAACGGTTTCTTGTACATTCCGTTTGCCCTGGTCTCTAGCATATAGAGACCCCTCTCGTATACACTGGCATTTTTCTGTACCAAGCTACAAACAACAACGTTAACACAATATTACAACAATATAATAAAACTTTAAAAGATACCTCTTATTATGTCTATTTCTTCCTTATCTTTGGGACTTACTGAGCGACCTGTTCGCTGATGACATTCCCTTTCTTTCTTCTTTGAATGTCGTCAGGTGATCTTGACACTTTAGAGATCGAGCCCACTGCTGAAGACTTGGACCAGTTCAGTGAAGACCCCGAGCTCTAGTTCATTGTACACTTTCCATTCATTACTTTTCATTTCTGTTATGCCATTGTTTAGGCATTGCTTTTTATCAGTTGTATTTACTTTCTATGTATTGTATAGAAAGAATGTGAATAAATAAAATTGTTGTTTTGATTATATCTTGTCTCTTGTGCATTTACTTTTATATTGCTTAGTTACGCTTAGCGTATTTACTTACGTAGTGGCCCAGTCGCGTCTCCTTCACCGTATACCGGGAAGCGGAGCGTGACAAAACCGGTCCGCGTTTTTTAAAAACGGGAACTCTTAGTCTACGACGTATTTAAACGATCCGATCCGTCTAAATTGATCGTCATACCCTAAAATATACGTGTATGAAAAACTAAAGGATTTGAAGACCTCCAACCAATGCATTAATATATGTATCAGATGAAGTTTATGTTTCATTATCGAAAGACGTTCATTTTTGCACCTATCGATGCATTGGTTAGAGCTCTTCAAATCCTTTGACTTTTTATACACGTATATTTGAGGGTAGGGTGATCAACTTGAACAGATTGGATCATTCAAATATGTCGTAAACCGAGAGTTCCCGTTTTCAAAAAACGCGGACCGGTTTGCAATGGATCTCCGCGTTTTGCAATGGATCTCCGCGTTTTGCAATGGATATATATATATATATATATATATATATATATATATATATATATATAGATAGATAGATAGAGAGAGAGCGAGCGAGCGAGCGAGCGCACATCCTATAGGGTGTGTTCGCGTTTTAGAAAACGCGAATATGAATCAGGGCTGTTGGATTTTTGGTTTGTAATCAACGGTTAAAATTAATTCAGCTTAATAAATCGTTAATAAACGGAAAGTAAATATTTTACTCGTTAATTTAAAAAAAAATCAAGAGAAATATCAAATCCTTTAGTATTACCTACATAATATTTGGAAACGAAATATTTACTTTCCGTTTATTAACGATTTATTAAGCTGAATTAATTTTTTAATCACAAGATCCAACAACTCCCGTTCAGGTTCGTGTTTTTAAAAACGCGAATCCGCTCTATAGGATTTGTTATATATATATATATATATATATATATATATATATGAGAATAATGGAGGAAAGATGCCATAGGAGGGAATTTTCTCCTATGGTGTCGAAAAAGTACGCCCTCCGTCGTGTTTTCCGACGATCGGCACCCATCATCTTCATCGTTATCATCTACGATATGGGTACATCTAATTTCTTGTGATTCTACAACTTTTTCACCGTTGAATTAGTGGGTTCAAAATTAACGGTTTACCGACAATAGAACTTTTTACATTGCTAAATAAACGGTGAAAAAGTTGTAGAATCATATGAAATTTGGCATACCCACATCTTAGATGATAACGATGAAGATGATGGATTCCGATCGTCGGAAAATACGACGGAGGGCGTACTTTTTCGACGCCATAGGAGGAAATTCCCTCATATGGTCTCTACCTCCATTATTCTCTCTCTATATATACAACAACAACAACAACTGAGCCTTTTATCCCAAGCATAAGGGGTAGGCTACATGAACCAACATGAGAATCACGCCGGGTCCAACACATGAATCCTCTGTTTCCACTCACTTCTATCGGACAATATACTTTCATTGAGTCCTTTGGCAACCATATCATTTCGTATCACCTCCATCCATGTTTTCTTCGGTCTCCCTTTTGCCCTTTTGCCATTACCCATATCGAGAGTATCTATTCGTCGAACCGGTGCTTCCATAGGTCTGCGTCGCACATGACCAAACCATCTAAGCCGGTTTTCCCGCATCTTCTCCTCCACGGGTGCTACACCAACTTTTGCACGGATATACTCATTTCGTACCTTGTCTTTTCTAGTGTTACCGCACATCCAACGAAGCATGCGCATCTCCGCTACGTGCATCTTCTGTGTATGATGCTTCTTAGGAGCCCAGCATTCTGTACCATATAATAAGGCAGGCCGAATAGCGCTCCGATAAAACTTCCCTTTCAATTTTAACGGAAAGTTACGATCACACAAAATCCCTGTTGCACTCCTCCATTTCAACCAACCAGCTTGGATCCTTTGATTAACATCACTATCAATCTCCCCATTCCTTTGGATGATGGAACCTAGATATCTAAACTGGTCGCTCGGTGATATCTCTTGCCCTTCCAATGTTATACCAATATGGTTTTGATTTCTCTGGCTACTAAATTTTCAGTGCATATATGCTGTCTTGGACCTGCTCAATCTGAATCCCCGAGATTCCAATGTTTGTCTCCATAATTCCAATTTGGCATTAACCCCTGCTTTCGTCTCATTTACTAGAACAATATCATCAGCAAATAGCATGCACCAAGGGACTTCATCTTGGATAGTTCTAGTAAGCTCATCCATCACGATGGTAAACAGGAAAGGACTTAATGCAGATCCTTGATGTAAACCAATAGTAATCGGAAAATCACTTGTTAAGCCACCGCAAGTTCTGACATTTGCCACTACTCCGTCGTACATATCCTTGATTATGTCAATATACTTGACGGGGACCCCCTTTTTCATCATTGTCCCCCATAATACCTCTCTAGGTACCTTGTCGTACGCTTTTTCTAAATCAATAAATATCATATGCAAATCTCTTCTCCTCTCTCGAAAGCGCTCGACAAGTTGACGAAGCAAATGAATCGCCTCTGTCGTCGATCGTCCAGGCATGAACCCAAATTGGTTCTCTGTTATCTTAATATCCTTTCTTAGCCTGTGTTCAATCACCATCTCCCAAAGTTTCATGGTGTGACACATTAGTTTTATTCCACGGTAGTTTGAGCAACTTTGAATGTCACCCTTATTCTTGTAGATAGGTACAAGGATACTTTTCCTCCATTCATTTGGCATCTTTTTTGTCTGCCAAATCTTATTAAACAAATCTGTCAGCCATTTAACGCCTATTTCGCCTAAGCATCTCCAAATCTCGATAGGAATCCCGTCAGGACCAACCGCTTTTCTTAAACCCATTCTGTTCAAAGCTTCTTTAACCTCAGTAAGTCTTATTTTACGCATGAAATCACGATTTATATCTTGAGATTGAATGACAAGTCCATCCAAATTCTTAGTAAAGCTCTCATTGAACAATTTGTCAAAATAATCTCTCCATCTTTCCTTGATATCCTCATCTCGAACTAAAACCTTCTGATTTTCATTTTTGACACACTTCACCGCACATAAGTCTCTAGTCTTCCTTTCCCGCATTCGAGCAATCCGGTATATATCATTTGCAGCCTCTTTAGTGTCTAATTTCTCGTACACCTCCTTGTAGACCTTAGATTTAGCTTCCCGAACAGCTTTCTTAACTTCCTTTTTAGCCATTTTGTACTTCTCAAATCTCTCCACATCTCTACTTTTCTTCAAATCTTTATAAGAATCCCTTTTAATTTTAATAGCAGCCTTTACATCTTCATTCCACCATGATATGTCCTTAGATGGTGGAGCACCACCTCTCGACTCACCAAGTAGATCTCTAGCTACTTTCTTGATACAAGTAGCCATTTTGTTCCATGTTTTGTCTGGATCATCTTCCGACTGCCAATCCGCTTCTTGTACTACACGATCTATAAAAGCTTTTTGATTACCTTCTTTCAATCGCCACCATTTAATTTTAGGCTCTACCTTACGTCTAATCTTCCTAGATTCTCTTCTAAATCGAAAATCTAGAACTAAAAGTCTATGTTGGGTAGTTACACTCTCACCTGGCACTACCTTACAGTCGATACAACAACCTCTATCTATTCTTCTCGTCAGAAAAAAGTCTATTTGACTAGCATTTGATCCGCTCCTAAAAGTGATAAGGTGGGACTCTCTTTTCCTAAACCAGGTGTTTGCTAAGATCAAGTCATAAGATAAAGCGAAATCTAGAATCGAGTCACCTACTTCATTCCTTTGTCCGAAACCAAAACTGTAACATTTCAAAAAAATAAAATATTATTTTTGGGAATTTTCATAATTTTTAATGAATATTTTAATAGTCGGTGTAATTAAATACCGATAAATGGTGAAAATTCCGGAGAAAATTTTAGAAATTCTAAAATAGGGTATTTTGTGGAAGTATGTCATTTTTAAGCTTTTATGGTTACGTATATGTTATTTTGGTGTAAATCGCGATTGACAATCGCTAAGTGGATTTTTGGCTTTTTGTGCAAAAATGTGCACATGACATTTTCTACACCTGTTTCTTGTTTTGGTCATGGTAGCCTAGGGTTGGACCATGTTTAGGTAACCATGGTGGGTGAACCATTTGATTAGAGCTGGGGTTATGTCGACTTGTGTAGGGAGAAGTGAGCCAATGTGGCTTGGTGTCTTGTGAGCATTGTTTTGGAGAAAGAGAGAGGTGGTTAGGATGTGCCATGATCCATCCCATATCATTATTCCTTGTGTTCTTTACCCCCTCTCACACAGCAGCCCCAAATTCTCCAAATTCAGCCCCATAGCAACACATCAGCTGCTACATCAGCCAACATCAGCAGCTGAAACAATAATTCAGCCACCCTACAAGCTGCAACATCAGCTACACCAGCCCCTAAGACTTTTTCAGCACCCCATTGCTGACCTGCACACTCCCATCATCATCTTTTCAGCCACCCTAGCACCATAGTCCAAAACCTACACCCCAAACCAGCCCCCCTTGTCAATACTTCAGCCACAATAGCTGAAATTTAGCAGCCTACATCAGCAACTGATACATCTTATCAGCCCCAACAGCTGTAGCCACCACCCTAGCACCTTAGCCCTACACCTACAGCTACACTAGCTGCTGAAACCATGCATTTCAGCCCATTGTATCAGCCTTTAACCAACACCACACCCTTATCAGCACAACTTCAGCCCCATTTCTTATCACCATCAGCAACAACAAAAAGAAAGATATCAGTTTCCTTCCACAACTCCACATCCTCATAGCATACCACAACCTTATACTTCACAACACCCTACATCATCACCATCAACAACAACAACAGCCATTTCCATAGCAACAGAAACAACAGCAACTAAGAAAAGTTCTTTTTGCAAGCTTCAGCATCAGCACCTCCTGAAGCAACATCAAACACCAGTAACTATAGCAGTAGTCCAGCGGCCGTACAACACTCCTCCTCCCTTCATCTTCCCTTCTCCTTCCTCCTAGGACCCCCTCGAGGTATAATCTCACATCCCAACTCAGTTCTTGCTCAGTTAGGTTATATATCTGAAAGTTCACTGTATTATTTGTGACATTGTGCTAGTTTAGGCAATTTTGAGTGAAACTTGACCTAGTATTGGTTTTGATCGTTAGTATAACCATATTAGATGTTTTTGAGACCATTGTAACCAATATTACTCTAAAATCCAAGTATTTACCAGAGTTATTCGACTTGGCGTATTTTACCGTTTTTGTCGATTTTGAGGCCTTTCTGAAATCTGCTTTCACCCGGGGCCTTCTAGAGAAAAGTAGACATGTCAGTGAGCTGTGCAGGCACCCTGGAACCCCTACCAAAAGCCTTAGCCACTAATTCAAAACTACGGCCGCAAATTACCTCATTTTGGCCGCAATTTGCGGCCAGACCAGCATAAAAATGCCTCGTTTTGCGTGCAAAGGCCCTTTTTCATGTAAAATTGACCCCCGGCATGTCTAGTTTTGACTGGTTCCTGTTAGGATAAAATCTGGGTTCATTTTCGTGAGTTGGCGTATGATTTATGACGTGTTTTTGTATGGATTTTGATATTCGATGATTCGTATCTGTCGGGTGGCGTTCGGACGTCGACGACAGAGGATATTGGCTGTTTTTGCCCACAAGGTCACAGGTTTTTACCTATGGGCGTAGTGTGCATCATTTTGGTTTCCGATGTGATTTTTATGAGTTTTAGCATGTGATATCCTTGTAGGTACTCACGTGACGTCGAAGCGTTGGAGATGTAAATGGCGACATCGGCACCGGAACACATAATTAGGTGAGTAGATTTATATCTACGGGAAGAAGTCGGGTGGATGGCGTATAGCACCCCCGCAGTCCGAGGTAGTGTATACGGATGCGTATACACACCTATAAATATTATGTTGTTGGGATTATTATTGATGTTAAATGGATATTGGTATATTGGATTGGTGAAAAGTTACGAAACCATAGGGTAGTGGGTACACTACACATACATGCACACATATACATATTTGCATACATCCTCACTTCATATATTCTTATAGGATTCGTTATGGACATGTGTTCACTTGGATATGAGGCTATGTGTTTATTAAGGATTTGAGGATGATACATGGGATTGATATGAGTCGATGAGTTGATCTGAGATTATGATATTGGCGATATGACATGTTATGACAGTTAAATTCATAGATAAGATACACCTTGATACCTTAGCAGATTTTGGGAATGATGATGCCATAATAATAGCGACATATATATTATGTGATCGACATGTGATTATGATATACGATGGGATACGATATGATATGATATGACAGGATACTTGTGATAGGCCGCCTTGGGCGGGGTATACTCCTTGAGATGATATGTGCTGATGATGTCGATTTATACGGGATTGTCGACCGGTAGTTAGATCTTGATTATAGTAATGATGTTAGAATTGTACCAGACATAGGTCAGTACCCCGATGATGATATTGATAAAAAGAATACTTGATGATTAATATGACAAATGTGATATTGACCCGTACCCAGATTGGGGATGCCGTACGACGGATTTACGTACGAGCTATAATTTGATGTTTTGATCCGCACTCTTGACTTGGGAATAACTGATTTTAGAGATATGATATCGGATGTGATATTATCGAGGCGGGATCACCGACTATATATATATTTATATGTATCGACTCAGAGGTTAGGCGGTTTCCCTTACCTGCAGTTAGCTTATTAGCTCAGCCTTATTGTTGGCATAGCTGTACGACCTTTATGACATTAGATACAGTTTAGCGACCATGGTGTTCAGTATTTCAGCTCCCGCATATTATTATTGTTGCTCTGCATCACATACTGTTATGATTCATATTCTATTATTGATATCATGCTGTTAGGACACCAGCACCATTACCGATGATGCGTATGTTCCACATACACTTACTTGCCAGCTCACACACATCTTCATCGGTAATTGCCATGTCACTACACAGTAGTATTATTGCATCAGGATATGACCCTTGTATGTGCATACTATTATTTCATGTTGCAGGACATACAGTTACACTTGCATTCCATTTATATGTCACATACATCATGCTTCCTGATTATACGCATTGAGATATGCTGTTTCTATGTTATTTCTGGATTTGGGAACCGTGGGTATTTTAAAGAGATTATGTAAATGTTTTAAAAACCCGGTTGCCCTTGATATGATATTTCAGTGCGTTCACCATGTGTTTTCTCGGTGCTGAGAGTGACATGTGAAACCCGAATCGAGGAGGCGGATGAGACCGATTGCGGGTACATGGTGGACCCGGTGCGGTACCCCGGGGCAAGAAGATCGCAGATGATGGCGTTGAGCCTGTGCAGGGGAGCACTACCTACCGGTGATTTTACCCGACACGTCGGATATCCGGAGGATACCGTCGTAGTCATGAGATGGATGGTAGGGGCCGATCTGGACTGACGGCGCCCTAGTTTTTATGATTGAGACATTGAGATTTCGAGATATTGAGGTACAGAGATTGTGATACAGAGGTATCGAGATACTGAGACTTTTGTTTTGTGCCGATGCTAGGCACTGTTTATGCTGATTTCATTTATGATACCTCATTTTAAAAATACAGAAATCTCACAAAGTTACAAAAGCAGTTTTCTTCAGTACATGCATTCTGTTTCATGCATTCATACATCATTTATATGATATATTGCCACCTGATGCACTGACATGGACATATGGGATTACACTTGGGTTAGATATTTACATTAGCCATGGTTAGAGATTACTGGTTATATATATTTGAGGATTATTTATATTATGATCGTATGACCTAGGTTGCGTCATACATGCGATTTGCTGTTCGTAGATCTTTTTCTACTCACGAGTTGGCAACTCACCCCCGTTGTGCCCCAGTTTCTTGCAGGTGTTGCCGTACGGATTTCATTACGGCTTTGCGGGCACAGCTTATTTCAGGTGACTTGCTAGTAGGTGGGTTATTTGTATCGTACCCATCATTATACATTGTATATTATATTCAGTTGTATCTAGAAGTTCCATCAACCAAAACATGTACTTATTTGAGATAGAGACCAGTGATGTTTATTCTTTCGACCTTAGAGTCGCGGGTTATATTTCGATGGGTTCTTGCTGGTTGAGTTTCGTTTCTGTTGTGATCCTCGCCTTTAGGCGTTGTATATTATGATGCATACAGGTTGTTTTGGTATGGTTTTTCCTACACTCTACTACTTCTCTTGGTTTGGATTTCTGGATTTCGGCTTACTTAGAATACGTGCGCCTTGAGACGTTCGTAGTCTAAGTGCCGGTCATGATTCGTAATTTCGGGTCGTGACAAAAACCTCCATGGATAGTATCAAACCCACTACGACTAATACCTACATGTCCATTAAGATCACCACCAATACATAACTTCTCTCCACTAGGAATACTTTGCACCACCTCGTCTAAATCCTCCCAGATTAGACGCTTACTAGCGTCATCAAGACCTATCTGTGGTGCATAAGCACTAATAACATTAAAGATCTCTCCACCTAGAATAAGCTTAACCAGTAAAATTCTATCACCTTTTCTCCTAATCTCAACTACATCCTCAAGCAACCGTCTATCTATGATTATACCTACCCCATTACGATTTTTATCTCTACCCGTATACCAAAGCTTATAACCCCAAGGCTCTATGACTCTACTCTTTTCACCTACCCACTTAGTTTCTTGCAAACACATAATACCAACTCTCCTCCTAATCATCACCTCCACTAATTCTATTAGTCTACCCATAAGGGAACCTATGTTCCAAGAAGCTAGACGGATCCTATGAAACCCTTGCTTATTTGTCACTACACCCGGGGTCCGATGTAGCGCGCCGTCATTGGACGACGACCCTTGCTTATTTGTCACTACACCCGGGGTCCGATGTAGCGCGCCGTCTGTAGACGACGACCCTTGCTTATTTGTCACTACACCTGGGGTCCGATGTAGCGCGCCGTCTGTAGACGACGACCCTTGCTTATTTGTCACTACACCCGGGGTCCGATGTTGCGCGCCGTATCTGGACGACGACCAAGCCCTTGCATATTTAACACTACACCCGGGATCCGATGTAGCGCGTCGCTGAGTAGGGGACGCCCCAACGATATTCTTGTATTGGTTCATGTCATAGAATGTGACAAAGTTTTCCGTTGGCTGTCACAAGCCTACCACAACCCTCACCCTTTCTCATCCGGACTTGGGACCGGCCACGGTGGGTTTTCTCTCTCTATATATAACAAAGCTAAATTCGTTATCTGTTTAACCGAACATCTGTTTAACCCGAGCATTTATTTTTAGAAGACATATGTTGCATTAAATATTGCATTGTTGAAAACTAACGCAATATTGTTGGGCGTAGATCCGATAAAAACAGACTTTGGAGTTTTTTTTGTCAAATCCGATTTTCCACCGTCGTTAGTGTAATACACGGACGGTTAAGATTTAGAAAGAGAAAAAAAATATGTTCTTATGTATAGGATTTGTATTTTATTTCAACCATCTGAGTATTACACACTTACGGTGGAGAATCATATTTGATAAAATAAATAAATTAATAAAAAAGCTTTAAAGGCTGCTTTTGACTTGATCCCCGCAATATTTGTTCTAGTGCCTAACAGCCCACGTGCATTCCTCATAATTCTTTTAACTTCGCCAATTTGACATCTTAATGCCTATCATTGTTGACTCATCCACTTCACTAGTTACTTTATAAATAGCCCCCCTCCATTCCTATTATCACTCAACCAACAACAAGAATGTATTCACCTTTCAAGTATCTCTCCTCCTCCTTTTTGTTCCTCTTCCTCCTAACCTCATCACCATTCCCCATGCTAGCCGGGAAATGCAACAAAGACGACAGGAAGGTGCTCGTCGCGATCAACGCCCACTTCGGCTTCCCCTACCACTTTGCTTCTTGGACCAACAATACAGCTTGCTGCGATTGGTATAGATCCTCAGTTTCTGAATTCCACCCTTGCAGAAATTATGTTGCTATTTCAAAAAGAGCTTATTTAATTGTCTTCAGAGCTATTTTATTTCTGAAGTATATTCTATGAGCGTATTAATTAATTATTATGCATCAATGTTAAACCGGAATCAAAATCAAATCTAAATTCTCCTTGTAAAAAGAGAGATTATAGTAGTTGGTAGGGCCTAGGCAACCCGGAGCTGCACAGCGCGGGTACACAATAAGGTCAAACAGGGGTGAGGCAATGGGCCCCCACAGTAACATATCAACACCTATTGATGAAAGAGAAATACTACCGATAATTCTCAACCCAAATCCTTACAGGCTTATGTGGAATCCTAGATGGCTAGCTGTTTGCTTTTTCAGCTGCAAAAGATCAGGCCAAAGAGTTTATTGTTCCAACATTAATTAATTCCTTAATTCTTTCCAATTATTAACCAGGGAAAAACAGAGGCTTTTCATCTTCTAATCCAAAGCATAAACCAAAACCTGCATGCATCCAAATAATAATTAACTGAACCCAAAAGGCTTCAACCAGCTTCTCCTCCTCTGCTAGAGAAATGCATGATCTCCATCCTTTCCAAGTTTGTCGGTGGTGTTCAGTCATCGCTCGAGCCTTTCTCTTGCTTCTCCTTTTGATACTTCATCTCATTGAATTTTACAGAATATTTCGGCACCAATCTTTTCTTTACATGCATATATACTTAGTTCTTAATTAGGATACAAGTACCAGGAATAGAAGATGCAAAAATTGATCATGACCCCGACTTAATTAACGCAGTTATGATTGCAGGAAACCAACAATCGATCGCATATATATATATATATATATATATATATATATATATTTACTCTTGAGAAGTTAAAGGATTTAAATTTAGCGTTTAGTTTAGCGTTCAGACTACTTTTGGGTTGAAAATTTAGCGTTTCTTTTGATAAAAATGACATGCATGGGGGTTGCTGCACGTGTGGCTAGGACACGTGTTGTCAGTTCATCAGATTTAATCTTCTATTTAAGATGATGATGATCTTATCGTCCTTTGTAGGTATGACGTGGATTGCGACAACAACGGTCGTGTCATCGGCCTGTCCGTCTTTGCCGACACCAACTTCTCAGGCACAATTCCGGACGCAATCGGCGACCTCCCCCATCTTCAACAACTCACGTTCCACAAGCTCCCCAACCTCGTCGGTTCCATCCCATCCTCCATCACCGAACTCACTCGTTTAAACCAGCTAGATCTCAGCTGGAATTCACTCTCAGGTCCCATCCCTTCATTTCTCTCAGAGCTCACCTCCCTCTTTTTCCTGACCCTAGCTTTCAACGAATTCTCCGGCTCAATCCCTCCTTCACTGTCAAGCTTACAAAATCTTGGTGCATTGCATTTAGATCGCAATCAGCTCACCGGTTCGATCCCCGATTCCTTCGGTAACTTCCCGATAGGTTCACCACCGGATCTTTATCTATCTCACAACAATCTTTCTGGCCCCATCCCTGCCTCGCTCGGTGGGCCCCAGTGGGGGGTTATTGATCTTTCAAGAAATAAGCTTACCGGAGATGCATCCTATTTGTTTGGTAAAACTAAGCCTACAACCCAACTAGATATTTCGAGGAACCAATTTGAGTTTGATCTGACGAATGTGAGTTTTCCGTTGAATTTGACGTTGTTGGATTTGAACCATAACCTGATATATGGCGAGATTCCGGCACAAATTAATGAGTTGGTCGATTTGGTTTTGTTCAATGTGAGCTACAATAGATTGTGTGGGCAGATACCCGCTGGGGCTGTCACAGCCGAGTTTGATGAGTATTCATATCTGCATAACAAGTGTTTGTGTGGGGCGCCATTGGCTGCTTGCCACTGAAATTGCCTATCGAGCTTTTCTTCGGCAGCTTGGGATGTAATATATATATGCCTATAGAGAATAAGTGCAACAAAGATATGTATGCATGTTTCTTGAGCTAAACGAATTTATACAACTTGTCTTTTGCGCATGTGATCTACATATTTTTATTATTATTACTTTTTAGAAAGATTACGAAAGATATTCAATTCAAATCGAGATTTTAATTTGAGATTGTTGGAATGAAGTTGTTTCATGGAACAGTGCCCGCGATATATCAAATCACGCAATCAACAACCGATCACGCAATTAATAACGATGCGAGAATAGATAAATAAGAATCACAAACCAAACAAGAGATAATGAATTTGTTAACGAGATTCACTCCACCGTATGGCTAGTGCCTGACAGAGCAGAATCTGTAATGTCTATTATAATTGTTGAATCAAGTACATCGAACAACCCTATCCGTCACCTTCTAAATAAAACGATCTCTCTCTCTCTATTAAATTTTGGCAGTAAAGAATACATATGAGAGGTCTTCTTATATAGGCAAACCCTAATCCTATAATAAATAGAGAAAAATCACAATATGAAAATATTTGATTCGCAGCAGATTCACCGACGACAGACGTCTAATTCACAGTTGGGTAGATATCTGTCCCACTCTATATCTTTTCAGCGTCTCAGCCAGACGTCTGACCCACACTTGGGCAGACGTTTGCTTGCGTTTTAGATTGGGCTTCGCGGTTTCTACAGACGTTTGTCTCGCTAGCCTTCAGACATCTGCCGTTATTCTGGTTTTCTGACATGCTCTTCTGTGCGCATTCAGACGTCTGACCTGAAGTGTTTCTCCATGATTTTAACAATTTTCCACTTGAAGATATTTCAGCCTTAGTTCTCAACGCTGGTAGACTTCACATGACTCTGCTCCACGCTCTCCTTATCGGACTTTCATGGAGAGGTTCACCAACCTGCAACAAAGCACCGGTTTGTCTTTATCTACGATTTTGGTGCACAATTCCGCCAGATTCTTTTCTCCAGCGATCTTTTGAAATATCAACTCGCCTTCTATCACCGCAATGTGAATGAATTGATACCGCACCTTGATGTGCTTCGTCCTCGAGTGGTAAGCCGTGTTCTTTGCCAAATGTATCGTATTTTAGCTGTCGCTCCACAAGGTATTAATGTCTTGCTTCTTTCCCAATTCTTCAAGTATTCCTCGCAACCATATCATCTCCTTACTGAATTCAGTGATCGTCACGTATTCAGCCTCCGTAGTCGACAATATAACAACTTTTTGCAATTGAGAGAGCCAACCCACCGTTGTTCCCCCAATTGTAAATACGTACCTCGTTGTGCTCTTTCCACTATCTTGATCACCCGAGTAGTCCACATTAATGTAATCTTGCACCTTTAGATAGTCACCCCCGAAACATAAATAGTGACTTGACGAATGCCTTAGATACATCAAGATCTATTTCACCGCATTCCAATCCTCTTTCCCCGAGTTTTGCATATACCTGCCAACAACTTCTATTGCATGTGCAATATCTGATCCCGTACTCACTATCGCATACATCAAACTCTCCATCAAAGATGCATAAGGCATGTTTGCCATCTCATCTTTCTGCTCTTGAGTTGTCGGGCACAACTCCTTGCTGAATTTGAAGTGTTTCGCTAAAAGCATACTCACCGGTTTTGACTTGTCCATGTTGAACCGCTTCAAAACCTTCCCGATACAGTCCCTTTGCGATAACTACAGCTTCCGCTGCTTCCTATCTCTTCATGCTCAGGAGTTGCTTGACCGCTCCAAATGTAAGTCCATGTCACGCACCCCACGAACTTGTGGGGAGGCGGAATATATGAAAAACGATTATCAAAGCTTCGTAACACGGATTTGAGCACATGAATCGTTTCTAAACCGTTACTAGCAATCTACGAAAGGTTTAACTACTCGGATTCGAAATTATACCTCACGTTACTTGTCCTTCGGGTCTTTATCGCGGTCCTCCACTCCTCGTAGGCTCCTTGGAATATCGGCACCTCAACGGCCTTCTCGAGTCAAAGACGATCCACCCGAGAGCTCCTACGCCAAGCTTTATCTCTAACTTGAGATAACTAGGTTGCTCAAAGTGCTAATCTAAGCTACCTAGGGAATATAGAGTGAGGTTATGGATGTATTAGTCTAGTTAACCCTTGATCTCAACACATGAGAGGTTAGGGTTAGGGTTTCAAGAATGAGAGAGCTTGAGGAGAGAGAAGGTGATGATGAGAATGAATTGAAATTGTTTCTCACTTCTAATATATTATGAAGCATAAAGAATTATCAAATGAATAAATCAAATGCATTATCATCATGCTTCATTGAATATGTGCAATGAATCATCAAGTGAGTCATTAAGAAATAAATGCTTCATTAACTCATTTGAATGATTCATCTCATGAGTCACAAAATCAATTAATGCTAATGCCACCTTACCCTCCAAGTCACCATGCTTCTAGAAGCTTCCCGGAAAATTACGAGAATGCCCCTCCAATCCGTGAAAACACGGAAAAACTTTAGACTGTATAAATCCAATAACCTGATACTAGAAACTGGCTTAAACCAAAGCCGACTAGTAAAAACTGTCCGAACGTCGTACGTGCGTAAACACACGTATGCGTCCGAACCCTTGTCGTAAAACCATACGACCTCTATATCGTTTCGCCTGGAGCAGGGAAACCCTCTGTGTGGGACTCTAAAGACTCGACACTACGCTGGCAGTGGGTTTAACCACATACCGCAAGTGGCACTAGCTGTACGTAACGGTCCCCAGATAGATGTCGATAAGAAGGCCGATGAGGAAAACCATCCGAACTCCTACTGAGCCTGATGTGACAATCTCCGTATATTCCGGTCTGTTCGTATAAGACTATCGCATATCGAGCCTAGGGGGCGGCAAGCGTCAGTCCCCTAATAGCTGTATAAGTCGTGTCGGAGCGTAGCCCATTACACCCTGAGAAACTACTGGAACCTATCAGTAAATCTCGCTTGCCCTGGCCAGGGACTTTGCGTAATGGCTCTCTGACACGGCGCGATATCAACTCCTAAGACCGGGAGTGACGGATCCTATCTAACCGCCACTGCCTCCAAGTGCTCGGGACTGCACCCAACTGCTACCTATTTGCCCGACTCCTTTGAGCCGTGGTAAGGTAGCAATCTAAGAACAGTGGGACACACTCGAGGCGAAGTAGCAGTGTCAAGTCTGCGGACTATGCTGTACTCATGTCACCTGGGAACAGTTAACTGACGATGGGTATAATACCAACCAATCAGTTCCCCTGCGAGTCCTGTCCGGTGTACCCGTAACCTAACGAGCACCTGTATACTATCTCCAGTACGACGTACTGATGGCTGTGGTACAGACCATCTCCCCAACTGGGATGTGAAGCGTACACACTTAGTCTACTCCGGAATATCGATGCCCTATCTCGATAATCCAACGACCAGGGACCTGTATAGGATGCTGCTTACAGACTACCCAGCCCACACTAGTGTGACAGCCATCACAACGCTGGTAATCAAGCAAAGATCCTATGGGCTCTACTAATATGTATAAGTGATACGTTACAAGAAACATATGCACATATTAAAGTAGACACAAACCAAGTAGCATACTACCATTTTTAGCAAGACTGTATATACAACTGTGAATATCCCAAGCTTCCATTAAGTAATATACATACAAGTATGATACAATAATGGCTCCTAGGGCATATACACTAACAATCTCCCACTTGCACTAGGGCCATGAGCTGGCATATCGTAGACCTATCATCTCGAATAGCCTCTCGAACTGCGTCTGAGGAAGGGCCTTTGTGAATGGATCAGCAATATTATTTTCCGTCTCTACTCTCTTCACCTCGATCTCCCGGCGATCAACGATCTCCCTGATCAGGTGGTACCGCCTTAAGATGTGTCTGGACTTCTGATGGGACCTGGGTTCCTTCGCTAAAGCTATAGCGCCGTTGTTGTCACAATACAGAGGTATTGGATCAACACTGGTAGGAACCACCTGAAGTTCTGTGAGGAACTTCTTCATCCAGACAGCTTCTTTTGCAGCATCGCAAGCAGCTATGTACTCTGCTTCCATCGTTGAGTCAGCAACGGTCTCATGTTTGGAACTCTTCCAACAGACCGCCCCTCCATTGAGGGTAAAGACATAACCCGATATGGATTTGGAGTCATCTTTGTCACTTTGGAAGCCGGAGTCGGCAAAGGCCTCAATCTGGAGGTCTTTTCCGCCATACACCAAGAACATATCTTTAGTCCTTCTTAGGTACTTGAGAATGTTCTTTACTGCTATCCAGTGATTCTCCCCTGGGTTTGCCTGATACCGGCTTACAACGCTCAATGCGTATGCTACATCTGGTCTGGTACATAACATCGCATACATTATAGAGCCTACCGCAGAAGCGTAGGGTATAATCGACATGCGATCCTTTTCCAAATCAGTCTTGGGAGACGTCTCTTTGGAGAGGGTGATTCCGTGACAAGCCGGTAGGTTACCGCGTTTAGAATCATCCATTTTGAATCTCTTCACTATGGTGTCTATATACCTGGACTGCGAAAGCCCCAACATCCTTTTTGATCTATCACGATAGATCCGGATCCCTAGAATGTAGGTGGCATCACCTAGGTCTTTCATGGAGAATTTCTGTGACAAGAATCTTTTGACCGACTGTAACATAGTAATATCATTTCCTATTAGGAGAATGTCATCCACGTACAAGACGAGAAATACTACAGCTCTCCCTACAATCTTACTGTATATGCATGGTTCATCTGGATTTTTGATAAAGTCAAATTCTTTGATAGCATCATCAAAACAGATGTTCCAACTCCGCGATGCCTGCTTTAGTCCATAAATGGACTTAAGCAGCTTGCATACTTTACCGCTGCTCCCACTCTGAATGAATCCTTCTTGCTGATTCATATAGACGCTCTCTTCCAAATTACCATTTAGAAAGGCCGTCTTTACGTCCATCTTCCAAATTTCATAATCGTGGAAGGCAGCAATAGCAAGAAGGACCCGAATGGATTTAAGCATAGCCACTGGAGAAAAAGTTTCGTCATAGTCCAAACCAGGTCTTTGACGGAAACCTTTTGCAACAAGTCTAGCCTTATAGGTTTCAACCTGTCTATCTACACCAATCTTCTTTTTGAAGATCCATTTGCATCCTACGGGTTTTACCGCATCTGGAGCAACGTCCAAAGTCCATACTTTGTTAGTGTACATGGACTCCATTTCGGTCCGCATTGCATCCAGCCATTTTACTGAGTCACCGCTCTGAATGGTTTGCTGGAAGCTAGTAGGGTCATCATCATCAATGACGCAATCCTCTCTTTCCCCGTCTATGAGAAAACCGTAGTATCTCTCGGGCGGATGAGACGGCCTACTACTTCTACGGATAGGCACTGGTATGTCCCTTTCTTTTGAAACCTCTGGTTCTACCATACTTTCAGTTGTAGTTTGTGGTTCTGGAATTTCTTCCGGTTCTATTTCGCTCCCACTTGTTTCCTTTTCTACAAACTGATGTTCTAGAAAATGGGCATTACGAGAAACAAAAACCTTTTGTTCCTCTGCGTAATAGAAATAATATCCTTTGGAATTCTTCGGATATCCCACAAACTTATACTGTACTGATCGTGCCTCGAGCTTGTCCACATGCTGTTTTTTAACAAATGCTGGGCATCCCCATATCTTCAGATGCTGAAGATGGGGTTTCTTTCCACTCCATATTTGATATGGCGTGGTAGGCACAGTCTTGGTAGGATCCCTGTTTAGAAGATATGCCGCTGATTCTAAAGGATTTAGTATTTATACAATCTTTGCAAAGCGCCGCTACAACCTATTTTGAGGAACCCGTTCGGGATGGTGCGGATTATCGCACATCCTCGGGCTTAGTAGTGCGAGATTCAGACCTCCGCAAGGAGTATTCGGTCTCGAAAGATTTAAAATACGACATCTTAAGAAAATGAGATATTTTAGAATATAAAATATATATTAAAATTATTTTTGTATAAATATATGTATATTTATCATTAAAATACCTATTTTGTTATGATATAAATACTCCATCTTTTTCTAAAAAAATCACAAGAATCAATTTTACACTAAAATACCATGAATTCCATACAAAACCAATATTACAAATAAATACCACTTATTATGAAAATAGGATATTTTCACTAGAAATATCACAATATAAAATCTACATTCATTACAACTCTAAAGACGATTAATAAATACTTGGGATGTATTTTGAAAACTATACAAGAGTATTTTTACATAAAACCCCCTCAAGTTCTATAATTTACACTAAGGACCCTAGTAAATATAGGTTTAAGCGGGACCAATCTCTTGAGCCTCAGGGAGCCGGAGAAGTGGGTGCTTGCCTATCTAAGGTAGACAACTTAACAAACGGTGTTATTAATACGGTAATCGTCTTTGAAAAAGACACAAATCCTGCCGCCCATGTGCAGCGGTTACCGATAACATCTAAACAATCAGGACTTCAATTTACTTCTCTAATTGTCTGACTCAGATTGAGTCTTATTATAATCTGACTTGAATATAATTCAAGTACAATCTACAATCTACAATTTACAATATTACAATTCAACATGAATCCATGAATCCATTATTCCATATATTCAAACTATCAACTTGACCGAACCGAACCATGGATATACATCTATTTACATGATTCTACAGTTATTCCATTCACATGATTATACAGTTACATCCGTTTACTGATATCATGGTTTTGGTCAGTCATCCAACCATACAATTTATAAAACACAACACAATAATACAATCAAAACACTACGGGGTTTAAGGGGTAGATTGGTACGGAAGGTGTTAAAGGTGGCACGAGACAGTAAGATTAAGACACCTAACCTATATTCCGTTGCTGTTGTACCGCGGCTTAACGGTTTCTTGTACATTCCGTTTGCCCTGGTCTCTAGCATATAGAGACCCCTCTCGTATTCACTGGCATTTTTCTGTACCAAGCTACAAACAACAACGTTAACACAATATTACAACAATATAATAAAACTTTAAAAGATACCTCTTATTATGTCTATTTCTTCCTTATCTTTGGGACTTACTGAGCGACCTGTTCGTTGATGACATTCCCTTTCTTTCTTCTTTGAATGTCGTAAGGTGATCTGGCCACTTCAGAGATCGAGCCTACTGCTGAAGACTTGGACCAGTTCAGTGAAGACCCCGAGCTCTAGTTCATTGTACACTTTCCATTCATTACTTTTCATTTCTGTTATGCCATTGTTTAGGCATTGCTTTTTATCAGTTGTATTTACTTTCCATGTATTGTACAGAAAGAATGTGAATAAATAAAATTGTTGTTTTGATTATATCTTGTCTCTTGTGCATTTACTTTTATATTGCTTAGTTACGCTTAGCATATTTACTTACGTAGCGGCCCAGTCGCGTCTCCTTCACCGTATACCGGGAAGCGGAGCGTGACAAAACCGGTCCGCGTTTTTTAAAAACGGGAACTCTTAGTCTACGACGTATTTAAACGATCCGATCCGTCTAAATTGATCGTCCTACCCTAAAATATACGTGTATGAAAAACTAAAGGATTTGAAGACCTCCAACCAATGCATTAATATATGTATCAGATGAAGTTTATGTTTCATTATCGAAAGACGTTCATTTTTGCACCTATCGATGCATTGGTTAGAGCTCTTCAAATCCTTTGACTTTTTATACACGTATATTTGAGGGTAGGGTGATCAACTTGAACAGATTGGATCATTCAAATATGTCGTAAACCGAGAGTTCCCGTTTTCAAAAAACGCGGACCGGTTTGCAATGGATCTCCGCGTTTTGCAATGGATATATATATATATATATATATATATAGAGAGAGAGAGAGAGAGCGAGCGAGCGAGCGAGCGCACATCCTATAGGGTGTGTTCGCGTTTTAGAAAACGCGAATATGAATCAGGGCTGTTGGATTTTTGGTTTGTAATCAACGGTTAAAATTAATTCAGCTTAATAAATCGTTAATAAACGGAAAGTAAATATTTTACTCGTTAATTTAAAAAAAAATCAAGAGAAATATCAAATCCTTTAGTGTTACCTACATAATATTTGGAAACGAAATATTTACTTTCCGTTTATTAACGATTTATTAAGCTGAATTAATTTTTTAATCACAAGATCCAACAACTCCCGTTCAGGTTCGTGTTTTTAAAAACGCGAATCCGCTCTATAGGATTTGTTATATATATATATATATATATATATATATATATATATATGAGAATAATGGAGGAAAGATGCCATAGGAGGGAATTTTCTCCTATGATGTCGAAAAAGTACGCCCTCCGTCGTGTTTTCCGACGATCGGCACCCATCATCTTCATCGTTATCATCTAAGATATGGGTACATCTAATTTCTTGTGATTCTACAACTTTTTCACCGTTGAATTAGTGGGTTCAAAATTAACGGTTTACCGACAATAGAACTTTTTACATTGCTAAATAAACGGTGAAAATGTTGTAGAATCATATGAAATTTGGCATACCCATATCTTAGATGATAACGATGAAGATGATGGATTCCGATCGTCGGAAAATACGACGGAGGGCGTATTTTTTCGACGCCATAGGAGGAAATTCCCTCATATGGTCTCTTTCCTCCATTATTCTCTCTCTCTATATATAACAAAGCTAAATTCGTTATCTGTTTAACCGAACATCTGTTTAACCCGAGCATTTATTTTTAGAATACATATGTTGCATTAAATATTGCATTGTTGAAAACTAACGCAATATTGTTGGGCGTAGATCCGATAAAAACAGACTTTGAAGTTTTTTTTGTCAAATCCGATTTTCCACCGTCGTTAGTGTAATACACGGACGGTTAAGATTTAGAAAAAGAAAAAAAATATGTTCTTATGTATAGGATTTGTATTTTATTTCAACCATCGGAGTATTACACAGTGTACGGTGGAGAATCATATTTGATAAAATAAATAAATTAATTAAAAAGCTTCTAAGGCTACTTTGACTTGATCCCCGCAATATTTGTTCTGGTGCCTAACAGCCCACGTGCATTCCTCATAATTCTTTTAACCTCGCCAATTTGACATCTTAATGCCTATCATTGTTGACTCATCGACTTCACTAGTTACTTTATAAATAGCCCCCCTCCATTCCTATTATCACTCAACCAACAACAAGTATGTATTCACCTTTCAAGTATCTCTCCTCCTCCTTTTTGTTCCTCTTCCTCCTAACCTCATCACCATTCCGCGCGCTAGCCGGGAAATGCAACAAAGACGACAGGAAGGTGCTCGTCGCAATCAACGCCCACTTCGGCTTCCCCTACCACTTTGCTTCTTGGACCAGCAATACAGCTTGCTGCGATTGGTATAGATCCTCAGTTTCTGAATTCCACCCTTACAGAAATTATGTTGCTATTTCAAAAAGAGCTTATTTAATTGTCTTCACAGCTATTAGGATACTAGTACCAGGAATAGAAGATGCAAAAATTGATCATGACCCCGACTTAATTAACGCAGTTATGATTGCAGGAAACCAACAATCGATCGCATATATATATTTACTCTTGCGATCTTTGTTGTCAGTTCATCAGATTTAATCTTCTATTAAGATGATGATGATCTTATCGTCCTTTGTAGGTATGACGTGGATTGCGACAACAACGGTCGTGTCATCGGCCTGTCCGTCTTTGCCGACACCAACTTCTCAGGCACAATTCCGGACGCAATCGGCGACCTCCCCCATCTTCAACAACTCACGTTCCACAAGCTCCCCAACCTCGTCGGTTCCATCCCATCCTCCATCACCAAACTCACTCGTTTAAACCAGCTAGATCTCAGCTGGAATTCACTCTCAGGTCCCATCCCTTCATTTCTCTCAGAGCTCACCTCCCTCTTTTTCCTGACCCTAGCTTTCAACGAATTCTCCGGCTCAATCCCTCCTTCACTGTCAAGCTTACAAAATCTTGGTGCATTGCATTTAGATCGCAATCAGCTCACCGGTTCGATCCCCGATTCCTTCGGTAACTTCCCGATAGGTTCACCACCGGATCTTTATCTATCTCACAACAATCTTTCTGGCCCCATCCCTGCCTCGCTCGGTGGGCCCCAGTGGGGGGTTATTGATCTTTCAAGAAATAAGCTTACCGGAGATGCATCCTATTTGTTTGGTAAAACTAAGCCTACAACCCAACTAGATATTTCGAGGAACCAATTTGAGTTTGATCTGACGAATGTGAGTTTTCCGTTGAATTTGACGTTGTTGGATTTGAACCATAACCTGATATATGGCGAGATTCCGGCACAAATTAATGAGTTGGTCGATTTGGTTTTGTTCAATGTGAGCTACAATAGATTGTGTGGGCAGATACCCGCTGGGGCTGTCACAGCCGAGTTTGATGAGTATTCATATCTGCATAACAAGTGTTTGTGTGGGGCGCCATTGGCTGCTTGCCACTGAAATTGCCTATCGAGCTTTTCTTCGGCAGCTTGGGATGTAATATATATATGCCTATAGAGAATAAGTGCAACAAAGATATGTATGCATGTTTCTTGAGCTAAACGAATTTATACAACTTGTCTTTTGCGCATGTGATCTACATATTTTTATTATTATTACTTTTTAGAAAGATTACGAAAGATATTCAATTCAAATCGAGATTTTAATTTGAGATTGTTGGAATGAAGTTGTTTCATGGAACAGTGCCCGCGATATATCAAATCACGCAATCAACAACCGATCACGCAATTAATAACGATGCGAGAATAGATAAATAAGAATCACAAACCAAACAAGAGATAATGAATTTGTTAACGAGATTCACCCCACCGTATGGCTAGTGTCTGGCAGAGCAGAATCTGTAATGTCTATTATAATTGTTGAATCAAGTACCTCGAGCAACCCTATCCGTCACCACCTAAATAAAATGATCTCTCTCTCTATTAAATTTTGGCAGTAAAGAATACATATGAGAGGTCTTCTTATATAGGCAAACTCTAATCCTATAATAAATTTTGGCAGTAAAGAATACGTATTTTCCGACGATCGGAATCCATCATCTTCATCGTTATCATCTAAGATATGGGTACATCTAATTTCTTGTGATTCTACAACTTTTTCACCGTTGAATTAGTGGGTTCAAATTTAACGGTTTACCGACAATAGAACTTTTTACATTGCTAAATAAACGGAGAAAAAGTTGTAGAATCATATGAAATTTGGCATACCCACATCTTAGATGATAGCGATGAAGATGATGGATTCCGATCGTCGGAAAATACGACGGAGGGCGTACTTTTTCGACGCCATAGGAGGAAATTCCCTCATATGGTCTTTTTCCTCCATTATTCTCTCTATATATATATAACAAAGCTAAATTCGTTATCTGTTTAACCGAACATCTGTTTAACCCGAGCATTTATTTTTAGAAGACATATGTCGCATTAAATATTGCATTGTTGAAAACTAACGCAATATTGTTGGGCGTAGATCCGATAAAAACAGACTTCGAAGTTTTTTTTGTCAAATCCGATTTTCCACCGTCGTTAGTGTAATACATGGACGGTTAAGATTTAGAAAGAGAAAAAAAATATGTTCTTATGTATAGAATTTGTATTTTATTTCAACCACGGACGGTTAAGATTTAGAATTTGTATTGTATAGAATTTGTATAGAATGTGTAAATTCTCGATAGATTAGGTTTTATTTTAAACTTGGAATGGATTTTACTTAGTAGCCCCCCAATCCCCCACCCCACCCCAAAAAAAAAATTCCTCCTCGCAACTAGTTTGGCAGCCCTGAAAATGTTCAATTTGTTTTTCATCTTGGATAATTTATAGGGTACGACTCATGGGTCGGCTGTGAAAACTTCAACTCTTTTAAATAGACTTAAATTCTTCTTAAATCAAACAAAATTCCACTCTTTTTGGTGGTTAGAAAAATTGGGTTTCCAACTCCCGGACTCTTTGAAACCTTGGTGAACTCTTAGAAAATTCGGAGTTTAGCATGGAAACCCCAACAAAACAGGGGTTTCAAAAACAGTAACCCTGTTGCTACTAGATGCCTAAAATGTCAATGGTGTTCACAAATTTAAAACTCCTGTAAAGTTTCATTTTTTGGCAGAGTACTCCTGAAAGGTTGTAAAGCTCCAAAAAACTATCATGATGCCTGTGGTAAAGTTGTATATTAAATGACTTTTTATCCTTTTGACAATTATAATTGACTAAATAATTTTTAATTATTTATGTAATTGTTAATTAGGAGTAAATCATAAGGCCTATGTGACGATGAAGGTCGCCGGCGGCAGCAACGGAAGAGGAAGTGTTGAGTTCAAAGTATTACCAGCAACTAAATCCAGTCTCTCAATATACCATATATCCTCAAAGAAGACAATAGGAATCCTCCCATTTCAACTCCAGTGGCCGAAGCCGATGAGCGCGATGGAGAGTGACCACTAGTCGATGCTGTGAACAGTTTTTCTCGTGTTGTGTCCGTCGTCTCCGACTTTCTATGGTGGGTTGGCCTGCGGTGATATATGAAGCGTTTAGTAAATTAAATAAATAAATAAATTATTCCACTTTAATCATCATAATAACACAACTTGGGAAAAGAAAAAATGGAGATAACAAGTTTCCTTTTTTAAGGATAAATTTCAGTAATGTACCTTTAACCATGGAGGTTTCACACTAAACTACCTTGGTTGTTTTTTTATGGCAACAAACTCCATTACAATCTGGTACAGAAAAACTTTAAGGTAGTTTAGCAAAAAATAGCGATGGTTGAAGGTATTTCACCGAAATGTACCCTTCTTTGAACCCAGAGTTTTGTTGAGCTGTTTTCCCTCTCTGATTCCGTTTATACGAGATGATGGTGATGATTATAGAGAAGTTCTTTGAAGCTAATCAAATTAGTAAAATTAAAGAACAAAGACTTTTTCGATTTCGGTTCAATTTTCAGAGATTATTTTAAGGATTTAGAGAAGGAGAGTTGGGGGGGGGAGGGGGGGGGGGGTGGTTCTTCGGTTTGCTTGATACTTGAAAATAGCAAGGTTTTGGGGTTTTACTTGCTGTCTATAAGCTTTAAACATTTATGAGCAAATGCTACATGTATCGATTTTCATGGAGTTCTGTTAAAAACGTTGCATTACTAATGGCCAAGATCCCACCAAATTTACAAGTTTGCCCTGCTAATGGTGAAGGTCCCGTGCAAGGCATGGGGGCTCATGCTAGTTTCCTCAATAATTATACCTTCAATTCTTACCTTAATCCACATTTCGATGCCATTGAGAACAAGTCCTACAAGAAAATCTTCGAAAATAAACTTTTATATTCTGCTAACCATGCAGCCAAAAGACTAACATGTCCTCTCTTAAAGAATCACAACCTAAGAAAAGGGAGCTTTACAGCAACAGAATGGATTTAAGTTACAAGATTGGCAATGTCATCAATTAATCGCTCGATTCAGCAAAAGCACAGAAGGAAAGCCAACAATGCTAGGAATCCTCCCATTTCAACTCTAGCGGTCAAAGTCGATGCGGGCGATGAAGTGTGACCGGTGATGTCGTAAACAGTTTTGCTCACGTCGTTTCCGTCATCTCCGACTTTTATGGTCGATTGGCCTGTGGTGAAATATGTGGCTTTTAGTAATCTAAACACATAAATTACTCCACTTTAATCATCATAATAACGCAACTTAGGCAGTAAATGAAGATAAATGATTTTCCTTTTTAAAGGGTGAATTTCAGTATGGTGCCTTTAACTGTCGAGGTTTTGCACTTAACTACCTTGGTGTTTTTTTATCACAACAAACTCCCTTACAGTTTGGTGCAGAAAAATCGTAAAGTAGTTCGGCTAAAAACATTGATGGTTGAAGGTAATTCTAATGATGTAATTTCCTCTTCTTTTAACCCAGAGTCTTGTTAGGCTTCTTCTCTCTGATTCCGCTCTTACGATATAATGGTAATGATTTTAGATAAGTTCTTTGAAGCCAAACAAATAGATAAATTAAAGAATGAATGAAGACTTTTTCAATTTCGGTTCAATTATCAACACCCCCTCCCCACACACACAGAGAGAGAGATTTAATGCAACTTACAGTCAAAATCTGTCCATCCTATAGCTTGATTCTCAAGATCATAGACAACCAACTTGTTTGATAAGGCTATATCTGCACATATAAAAACAAAATTGCAGTAAAACTTTAAGCAAGAAAACAAACAGAATAGATAAGATGCAAGGCTTTTAGTCTTATCAAGCATATATACAGTATCTGTCAACTGTCATCATTGTTATACTTAAGTGTACAAGAAAACTATAGTTGCCTTAGGAAATATTTCACTGTTAATACATCATAATTCAATTAATGTTTTCGCTTAGGATTATAGTTAGACTTTTTTGTTGTTGAGGAACAAAGAAAGAGTCAAAATTACCTTAGCCAGATAATGCATTTATTTTTCCAAAAAAACTGAAGTATTTCATGAAATATATGATATGAGAAAGAGTTGCAGATGAAAAACTTTGCCCCTAGTATAAGTAACCAAAATGAGCTATACAGCAAATTCAACAAAAGCTTCATTCATCAACCTTCATCAAGAATTTAGTCTACCTGAAAAGATCTTTTTCGCATATAAATTTCGTGTATAAAATCATAAATAAATAAAAGCTTTTAATTAACATAAACTGAATTAAAGTTTCAGATATGAAAACTTAAACATTTTCCTGTGGATTTAAACATTGCACGTGTAGAAAATATAAACAGAGAAAAATGTTCCAAAGAAAAATAAAATCTTGAGCAAATAAATGCATACCCCCCAAAAGAATCACAGATCTATCTCCACCATTTTGCCAACCGACGCACCAATTATCCTGCGAGGGTGACCAGCATAAATAGAATATATCTGGGTAAATCGACAGAAAAGATATATGACTTAAGTTTTTTACAATATACCTTACACTTTTGGGTCTTATTTGAAGGCTTTCACAAAAGTTTAAGATAATTATTTTTGCAGTTTACCAAGTTCTACATAGATTTGGTAGCAAAAAATGTATAGGGTATTTATATCAAAAACACTAAAAGTTTAAGGCGTTCTTGTGGGGTCTTTAGACCGCCTAAATGGAAATTTTAACCTAAACCTTAATGAACAGCACCAATTAGAAAAGTGCAAATTTTTAATAATTTTGTTTTTTGAAAATTCAAAAAAATTTGATAATCGCTACCCAAATTCTCAAGCTCAAGCATTTAGTAATTAGGACTGAAGTTGAGAGATATTCGATCCATTTTTAATTTGTTTCTAAAAGCAGTAATAAAGAAAAGAAAAGGAGATTCACTTCAACCAAACTATACACATGCTGTTGTCGATCATAGTTACCTTAATTTTGAAGAAATAATCATGGGGAGATACTTTCAAGTCAACCGACATCTCTAAATGAAAAGTAACAACAGGAAAATCAGCATCCACACTGCAATAAGAAACAGAATAAAAGTATGAGTCATGTATACACACCTCATATCATTTTCTTAAGCTAATAATTTCGAAAGCCTTTGGATTTTACATGTCAAGCAGAAAATTGCAGTATAGATCAGGTACACGCAAAAAAATAAATAAATAAAAGTGGATACCTTCCAGAATAACTGAAGCACATAAAACCTTCAGTGTTGTTGACAAAATCCAGTACACGCAAAAAAATAAATAAATAAAAGTGGATACCTTCCAGAATAACTGAAGCACATAAAACCTTCAGTGTTGTTGACAAAATCCACATTTTGATGATCAGCAAAGATCTAGAAAAGGACCACAAATTAAAGAATGGGTTATAAATAGAACTTTCAGAAAATGCAACAAGTAAAAATAAAGAGTTCACACCTCATTCACTAAGGGATCGAATGCTTCTGCAGGGATATAAGCCAAGGTTGTACCACTATCAATTATTGTCCCGCTATTGTCTCCCGAAGCAAACAAAGCCTTTCGCAGTTTCAGAGTCTTGGTACCAACAGCAATAGACTTCAAATTGACATTGTAATGAGGCCTATTATAGTGAAATTTAAAATAAAATAAAAAAAGGTTTAGATTTTGAATGAATAAACTAATTTGGATTGGAATTGCGGAAGTTATAGCCTAGCGGTGGACCATCTTTGCGGTATAGCAAATGGTCTGAGGTTCAAATCCCGCTTACATCATGATACGACCTATTATTAAAAGAATGAATTGGAATTTACATTGCACTATAATTAGTAGTTAGCATAATGGGCATTGGAGCAATTTGCATGTCTTGCTAAATCATATAAATTCAAATTTTTCATGCCTCACCTAAAACATGGAAGGATAAATTAAAGGATGTATTGGGTTTGTCTATGCGAATCCCATCACAAAATGTATTTACATTGTATTCTATCATTCACAAGGTCCTCATTAATTTTGAAAATCCTACAACCCCATTGATTATTCAGAATAGTTAATTAACAATATTTGATATATGAAGCTTATTAAAATCGTAATACACAATTACACACCTCATACCTCGATAGGTAATTTGTTTGATACAATCTAAGAAAAAAGCTTCAATAATATAAATGGAAAGATATTAAACTCAATGTAAAGACGGGAGAAAATACAAAATAGGCATGATATACCCTAGAAGCTCCTATTAAAACAAGAGAAAATCCAAATTTTTTTGTGTTTCCATTCGTTTCTATACAGATTATCCTTCATCTATAGCAAAAATATGTCTACTAAATATAATCATCACTCAATATATGGCTATACCAATACACGTGCACGGACACAACAAAACTTTCTAGAGGAAGGATTGTGGGCCAACTTGTACTATAGTTATAAAATATGGTAAATAGAAGAAATAATAGAGAAAGGTGTTTATGAGGGAAATTCCTGCCCGTGGCAGTCATAGAGTCAAACCTATACCACTATTTAGGACGATCGCCACTATCCATCTTAATCTTTGTGGTCTAAATCATAAATAGACCTACTTTCATGAGATTTTCATACTTTTAACGCATTGAAATAGTGGCGGAAAATGTTCAATTATCCGTAAACCGTTAATTGTACAACCACTATATGGAAAAAAATAAGAAATACACAAAAAAAAGTTGGTGCATCTTATTTTAGTGCTTTGAGATCAAAACAAACAGAAGCGCTCATCCAAAAAGTAAGCGGGGTTGACTTTCTGACCGCCATATGAGGGATTTTCCATTCTTGGCACCTTTTCTTTATTATTCTCCAGATAGAATAACCATAGCTATCAAAAACCTAAAATTGGAGAGTTGTCTTTAGTAAATTTCAAATAAGACATGGTAACATACATATTGGGTACCAAAGGTGTCGTGTTCACTTTAGGTTCCACCACATTTCCAATAGCAAAAATCCCGCCTCCATTCACAGGGTCTAAGCAATGAGAAAATATCTTCGGTATTTCTCCAGAAGATGCCAGTTGTGAAATCAACGAAAAATTTGCCTGCCCAAAACCAACTATTCCTTCGAGTCCTACATCTAACATGCCAGCTTGATGAGCAGCACAACTGTAAAAATTTAAACAAAAAAATATTAATTATGAAGAAAATATAAGTACATATCTATATTCCAATATATGCATGGTACAAGCAAGGACGACGGAAAAAAGATATTATGATTTACAAACTTCAACACATATCAACAACATAGATAGATTTATACAAATGCTTTCATTTGTTTTGTGATAAAGTCAGGTCAATAGTGTAGTTTTAATGTTTGAATACAAAGTATTACTAATTATTGTCAAACATAAAAGTAACATTATTTTCCTTTTTTCCAGCATGAGTTTCTCATCATAAATATGTATATCGATAATGTGAAGAAGACTAGTCTCAAAAAAAGCATTTTGACGGGTTAAATGATTAAATATGGATAGCAGAAAGGCATTAATAAATAAAAATATATATGAAATTATGATGTGGAAAAATTAATGGCAAATAGATGATAATACAATGATGCTCCAGTCTTCTAGATAATTATAACATGCATAAAGCCCCATAAGCGAGAATTAAATTCCTATATTGGTAAATTAACACTGTTGTAAAGCATTAAAGATAAGCTTCAGAGAAATTATAAATTTGATAAATATATAAGATTTCAACTATAAGACTTAAGGAGGAGACCTTGTCAGCCGCTACAATGAAAGGGATTTATCCATGTATTTCAATTTTTGGAGTAGGTAAATTAAAAAGATAATGGAAACTGAAGTTTAATTACTAATAGTTATTGGTGCGAATGATAAATAATGGATAAACTTTTGGAACTAATTGTCCACCAAACGACGATGAAAATCAAGTTTAAATTCCAATGAATATCCAGAGTACATTATTAGCGTACGATTTTATAGCATACTCTAAAACCAAGAAGATGGAAATAAATATAGATACGTAGTCTAAAACTTAGGAAATATTATATAGCAACTTTTCCTTTGCTACGAATCCAATTTTTGCTCCAATTAGAAGATGTCACAAAATTGTAGTTACTGACAAAGAGGGCTAGGGGCAGGCCTAAACATACATGGATATATGCAATTAAAAAATATATTAATTGCCCATTTCACCGAGGAGACAGTTTTTCACATAACAAAATGGAAGAAACGGATTCATATGGCCGACCCCAAAAAATTGGGAGAAAGACTACTTGTTTATATCATATTCGGTAATCGTAATATAGTGAAGCATGATTCAATATCATCTAAATATTACTCACCCGAATGAAACATTTGCAATGGATAGTTGTGGTTGGCTATCCTCAGAGAGCTTGTTGTAACCGACTAAATCCGTTACGAAATATCCAGCAGTCGAGCTTCCATCACCATAAGTCACATTAAAATTGCATGGCGTATTAAGGGGGCATTCTGGAATTGGACCTTCTCCTCCTGCTATTACATTGCAGAAACTATCATCGCACCAAATTGCTTTTGAAGTTGGAGAATGTGCTGGATCATATGGTGTGGGCATTTTTCCCTACATGAAGGCAATAAATAAATGATTTTTTTTTCAAAGAATAAAACTAAGAGAAGATAAGGTGACCTTCTAATAAGTCCTGCAGAATTCCTGATACCATTGAATCCATGGTCAAAGAGTTGGCCAAACAACTTTTCGAGTTCGTTGATTATTATAAATATTACGGTTAAATGCATATAACGACCCTCTATATATCTCATCCAGCACCTAAACCCTTAAAGTTTATTAGCACATAATACCCCTATGGTAGTAGGGTTAGTTAACGATAGATCAGATTCCCCAACCGAGAACACCTCTCATTCCTCAACAGGTTTCCTAGCATATAACACCTCTAGGTTAGAGGATATAACCAGGTCCATTTGCTACGATAAGTCATATCGAGTCTTACTCTTGGGGTGTTCTGTGGTAATAAACTGGTTGAAGGATGATAAGTACGATAAGAGGAATGCATGTAGATCTTATATGCAATTACCCCCGAGTATATCATGTTAAGTTACTATTACTTAAGGTTACAATAGAGAAATACATGATTAACTAATATTTATGGCAATCCCTTTACTAAGAGCAAGAAAACTAATGAAGACATACCATTAGAGAAACCATAAATTCTTAAAACTCGAACAACTATATCTAGGATAGTCTAGCAACATAGATTTAGTTTAAAAACTATAAATATTTTTTTTATTTTTGAATGGATGGCTGTAGCTAAGGCGGACCTAAAGCTAAGCCAGAGTGGGCACGACAGCACGTGCCTCCACTGAAATTTTGACGAACATAGGATATCAATCATGAGTGGAACCTTTGAATTCATGTTATATATATTTATATCATAAATTAAACAATGATATTCTTACTTCTCTAGCTCAAGTAGGAGGATGTTTTGCTCCCCAATAAAAGATGAGTTCAAACCCCCAACATATACACATTTAATTTTGAATTTTATTTAATGGATATAGCTTTCGTTAAAAATTTCCTTAACAAGAAAAGTTTAGGCCCCGTATTAATAAGTTTTTAAATTAAAAGAAATCCCACATCTTAAACTAAGGTGTTAAAAAAATTTAAACCGGACATGGTTCCATATATTAATATTTGATTAGCTAAAAGCCTGGATTTTATGATGTAGTCCACAATATGGTCTATAGAATACATTCTAATTAATTATAGGTTGAGGGTTTCAATACTCAAAAGTTATTGCTAATAATATAAAACAGTCTATATTAAATTAGCATATGTATGATACTTTTTTAACATCAAGCAGTTAAACTTCTAGATGAACTTTTGTTATTTGTAATGTTCCCCTGCCGACTAAAATTTTGCCCGCCGCTACCTGTATTAATTGTATTTCAATCAATAAAGATTATTGGGGTCCAAGATAACTTCCAGGTACTAAAACAATAAAATAAAGAAAATGCAGCACAATAACATTAGTGTGAAGAGCAATTTTGTCTTAAAACTTAACCTATTGAATTGTGGAATAGTAATTTATATCAAGCTAACTTAACTCTCTAAAATAAAAGTATGAGATTGAATTTTCGGGGGGAGGGGGGCTTACACCAAGAAGGCTATTAGGCGGGCAACCATCACAAGGTGCACAATTCACCCATAGAAGGTCACTTCCAGTATCGACTTGCACTGTATAATTCTTGGGAGGCATCCCTATCGCAATATCGGTATAGTACAATCTGCATGGACATTTAAACACCATTTACATATATCCAACAAAAAAGAAACAAACGAAGACAAAATAAATGGGTAAAGAGGATCAACTGGTGGTGAAGCTAATGTGACGCTAACTAGTATCTAGCTATTGCTTTTTCTCCAATTAAATAATCAGAATAACTTTGTCTCACATCATCTTAAGAATGGGTAATAACAATGGTATGTTGAAATATAAAATGTAGCCCATAACCTTCATCGCATCTTCCGAATTTTGGTTTACAAGCCGGAAAAATTCTACCGTGTGCCTGTCATATCTGCTCGGTCATGAGAGAGAAATAAGAGCATGGATCCCACCAAGCTGCCTGATGGGTGCCCAAAATTCTCCATCTCTTTCTCGTCTCCTGCCCGGGTGTTTTCCACCTGGCACACTGATAATATCTCCACATGCCAAGGATTTAAGATGGTATCATAACCTCATCCTAATGTGCAATTTAAGTAAACTTAATACAAAAATGTCGTTGAACAATGCAGAAGATGCGGCCCCAACGCAAGGTTTTTACATGCACAATACTATAGAATGTGAATGTATATTCCTCATCCTTCCCAATAACATCAGAGTTTTGGTGAATTGGAAAGGACTTAAAATGATAGTAGTGTTGTTAAGGTTGAATTATATTTGAAGAAATTGAAAATATTAGAGAAAAGAAAAAGCTTAAATTTCAGCTCACAAAAGACCACTAAACTTACAAGAGAGTGCTAGAATATAGAAATATATCTCCCAATGCAGCCCTCACCATAACGTTGAAGTTTTAGTATGGTGACAAGGACTTTGGGGGTTGATTGGTTGCTTGTCGCTGGAGTTATATGCAACGATGTTGCAACATAAACTTTGGAAAACGTGATCACGGCACAGCAGCTAGGAAGCATGGACATTTCTATTAGCTCGCCGTGTTCGTATTCGACACGTATTGGACACTTAGACGCTCGGACACTCCGCGCGGCACCATGTTTGACATGCTTTCCATGTCTAACCAAATTAGATTGTCTGAAACTTCTACATTACGTAAAGGGTTGAGAAATAAGAAGGTATATATGAGTGGACTACTTTGAACCTTGAGGATATAAGAATATTAAATATTGTATCTCTCATATCAGACTATTAGAGCTAGGAGTAAATGTTCAAATCGATGCAAAGTGAAGTCGGGTCTATGAAAGTCGTCTCCGATTAAAAAGGGTCGATATTTTGTTTTTTAACCTCTTATTGATTGCATTCTTATGTGTTTTACTTATAATTTTATATGTATTCATTTGTGCGCAAGAAACTTATAGTTATGGATGAAAGGTATGACCGTTATTTTAAACAAAAAAAAATTATGCTTTTAATGTTATACCGGGACATGTTGCTACTCCTAGTTTATTTATATTATGTTTAATATATACATATATAATAAAAGTATATAAAATATTATAGCTGTATCCCCGTGTCCTCCATTTTATAATTTGTCATGTCCCGTGTCCGTGTCCGTGTCCGTGCGCATGTCTGTGCCCGTACTTCATAGCATAGCAGTTATTAGAGGTACCACATAAGCTTGTCATAAACAACCCTAAGCATATTTGCATCAGATGTTGCATTTCCTTTTTTTTCCTTTTCTTTTTATTTTTTTGTTCAACCAAACACAAAAGTTTATTTGGGACAACGATCTAAATGTTAAAAACAACCAAACAATGGATTTCGGGAATCGGGATTATCATATGAAGCCAATGTTGGATTATCTATTTTTGCTAACAAAACAGCTCCTTAATGTCGCATCAGCTCCATTGTAGGTATCGGTACACAACGTCACTACAAATCCCATTTACCCTATATTGAGAGATCAAACATACCCAATATTGGAGGCAAGGCCGTTGCCCTCGAGATCAAGATCAACGGCAGAGAGGATTCGGGCATGGCGGCGAGCATCATGTTCCCTGAGATCAGCAAGGGAATGATGCCCGTCTCGGCCCGCGAACTTCCTTTGCACCTTGAAAACCCCTGAAGACCCATCAACATGATTGGGGGAAGAAATTAAAAGAAACAAGCATAAAGAAATGAGGCAGGAGGAGCTAAAAGGGTGTATAGGAGAAAAACCCATGGCAGCCCCTTTGCTCCTCCACCAATAAAGAGATCAAAACATTTGTAAACTTTTTAACTTACCCTTTGCTTCTATTTGGAGAAAAAAGGATCGTTAGGGACAGAGAGCTGATGGTGGAGAGAAGAAGGAGGAGGCTTTTCTAGGGTTGTTAACATTTTCGCCATTGCTCCTTTTTAGTTGAGATGAGGGGAAAGCCCTAAATAAAGACAAAGGAGATAACTAAATAAAGCTTGATTGGTAACTGGAATATGATTTTTTTTTTTTTTGGCTGTATGGGACGGAACATAGTCAGATTTTGTGATCTCATGACAAGAATCTCATTTGGCCATGGATTAAAAAACAACCTTCCCCGAAAAACCTTGTTTACTCTGGCCTCTGAACTTCCGTAAACCTTTTCTTAATATAGAATCTTCCCTTGGACTGAATGAGTAACCAGCTTACTTGATTAGTTGCTTAGATGACTTGCATCTTTGGCACCACCCAAACTCTTAAAAGGCATGGGCAAAGGGGAATTACTGACTTTTGCACCAGCACTTTTCTTAGAAGATCCTTGCTTTTGGCACAGCAGGCCAACCATCAGAGTACTAGCATTTGGGCACGTGCCATGCACGTGGATTATGATTTTGCAAATAAAAATCAAGCGAGGTGTCAAAATCTTTCTTTCTTAATTCTTATCTTAAATATATATAATAATAAAATCCACTGTTAACAAATAACAAGAGAAAGAATCTAAAATAAGATAAAACTATTTTTAATTTTATTTTTTTTTGATAAAAATGTGGATAATCAGACACCCCATAGCATTAAAAAGTTTTTAATAGATACAAAGATACGTCATCAAGACCAGAATAGACATGCAGACATTCTCCAACGCATTAAGCTTAGGTATACATGCCAAAAGCGAAAGTAGACCGAGTACCTCACATACATAAACCCAAAACACCATATCCTCAACTTCTCCATATCCATGCTCCCACATCAACCAACCAAACTTTTCGAAACTTCATGGTTTTTGATGATGCTCACAGGTGGTATTTCCTCAAATTACGACACGTGGGGGGTGACGTGTCCCGAAAGCTACGGAGTTGGAATAAATGAGTTGCATTAGGAGGATTCCTCGGGACTTCGTCTCGAGGAACGTATCTGACCTTTTTAGGAGTCCTCCCTTAATACTCTCCACCTTCACCTAGCAAACTACCAATAGCTCGTCTCCGAGCTCTTTCAGCCTCCTTGCTCGTCTCCGAGCCATCTGACATCTGACATGCCGAGCTTCCTCGGCCTCTCGCTCGCCTCCGAGCTCCTAACATGCCGAGCTTCCTCGGCCTCCCAGCTCGTCTCCGAGCTCCTGACGGACCGAGCTTCCTCGGTTTACCCCGATCAATCAAGAGCGCGGAGCCCATGCACCCCCGCAACGGCTCCACGTATATCGCCAGGGCGAGATATCCACCTCCCCACGATCCGTGTCACACGCTAACGCATCCCTCCATTAATGGGCGCATCCCGCCATTTGAAGCGAGGATAACTCGGGGGCGTAACTGACGGCGATGATCTCGCACCTACTCGCTCCGTGCGACCACCATATAAACCCCTCTCTCAGACGACTCGGGTAACGGGAACTCATTTTCCAATACGCTGCTACTCTGCACTTATACATCGGCACTAACTTGATCGTCGGAGGGTTTTACGGTGGTCACCCATCCCGGGACTTCTTTTGCAGGTAGCACGACGCCAAACACCAACCCATTGAGATCCACACTTAACAACTCTCAAGACAAATCTCAGCCACTAGATTGCTCTCGCCAGACTCGACGGAGGACAATATCTGAAGGAGATCCAAGCTCCATCAGTTGGCGCCGTCTGTGGGAAATGAAAGACTTTTTTCCACCATAAAAGTTGATCTTCCGCTCTCGACCCAATGGCGAGCAACGACCGCAACGATCCAAATACGAGCCGCCACAACGGAGGCGGGAGCGGCTCTTCTCCCCCTCCTAACGCCATCAACGCCTTATCCGTCCGGATAGACAAGCTCACATCGCCGGTGGATGCTCTCATCCGCGTTCCAGCGACGAGTCCTACCCACCAGGCCGCGGTTCCTGTCACGCCCCGCTTCCCGGTGTACGGGAAGGGGACACGACTGGGTCCGCTACGTATTTACTCCGAAGTAAATACGCTAAGCGTATCTAAGCAATATAAATTAAATGTACACAAGAAAAATGACAATAGATGAAATTGAACAGCAACTTTTATTTATTAACAATTCTTTACAAGTACAACTGGAAATGTAAATACATGAATAGAAAGCAGTGCCTAAACAATGGCATAACTGAAATGAAAGGTATGTACAAGTATCTAAAGCTCTGGGTCAAAGGCTAACTGCTCCAAATCTTTAGTACTGGGCTCGATCTCCAGTGAGTCTGATCCACCTGACAACATTCCAAAGAAAGAAAAAAAGGAATGTCTTCAGCGAACAATCGCTCGGTAAGTCCCAAAGATGGGTAGAGATAGCATAGACAGAAAGAGAATATAACTAGTAATGTTGGATTATAATGTTAACGCAGTTGTTTGTAGTTTGGTACAGAATATGCCAGTGTATACGAGAGGAGTCCAACTATCCGGAGACTAAGGTATACGAAGCACAAGGAACCGTTCAGTCACGGTACAACGGCAATGGATATTCAGGTTAGGTGTATTATGGTTACAGTCTCGTGCCACTTCTAACACATTTCGTACCAATCTACCCTTTTAAAATCCTGTAATATCTTCTGTATTGATTGTATTGTTTGTATAATAGATGGATGACTTGCCGAAACTATGATATCGGTAAATGGAATCGATATAATGGATATTCATGTAAACGGAGTATATTCATGGTTCCGTTCAGTCAATATAGATTGATATAGATTGAATTCTGGTATTCATGGATTCATGTTGTATTGTAGTTTATACTTGAATCATATTCAAGTCAGGTTGAGACTCAGTCTGAGTCATATACTTAAAAAGAAATTGAAGTCCTGAATTAGTTTTGATATTATCGGTAACTGCTGCACATGGACGGCAGAATTTGTGTCTTTTTCCAAGACAATTACCGTGTTGATAACACTGTTTGATAGATTGTCTACCTTAGATAGGCAAGCACCCACATTCTCCGGCTTCCCGAGGCTCAAGAGAATTGGTCCCGCTTAAACCTATGTTTACTAGGGTCCTTATTGTAAATTACTATTACTTGAGGAGGTTTAATGTAAAAATAGTTTGATATAATTTCAAAATACACCTCAAGTATTTAATTATCGTCTTTATGGTTTTTCATAGATGTATATTTTATAAAAATGAAATTTCTAGTGTGTAGAACATAGTTTTCATTGTATATGGTATTTTATTGAAAAATTGGAATTGTATTATATTGAAATGGTACTTTCATGTAATTGTTATTCCTTTGATTTAGAAAACTTAGAATATTTGTATAATATATTTAAAATAGATCTTTTGATAATATTCATATATATATATATCTATATATTTAATAAAAATAAATTTTATTTATTTTGTAGAAATCTCATTTTCTTAAAAATGGCATTAAAAATTCCATCGAGATCGAATGCTTCTTGCGGAGGTCTGCATCTCGCTCTACTAGGCCCGAGGACGTGCAATAACCCACACCGTCCTGACCGGGGTTCCCCAAAATGGGTTGTAAAGCCGTATTTGCAAGGAATTAGTTAACACCATTTTTAAAGAAAACGGTTTTATAAGTTTAGGGTATTTATTCGTAAAAGCGTATCTTCCCATAATCTCGAATTCCAAAGTTCATCGTGCTATGTCCAATATGTATGTTGTGATGAGGTAGGTCCTTACCTCGTGAGTTTTCTAAAGGTAATACGGTTAAAAGTGGATAACAATATTGTTTGTAATTATATAATGGTATTTTACTATAAAAATGAGATAAAGATTGCAACATGATTTATTTTGAGATGAATCTTGTTCTAATGTGTTTCTTTATGTTTGTTAAACATTATATGAGAGTATGGTATTTTATGGTTTAAGAAAAATGGAATTTTTAAAGAAAAACGAATCGGAAGTCGGATTAACTCCGCTTCCATCGGGTTTTGAAGAATAAAAGTTTTAGAATAGAAAAAGAGAGGGGGAGAGGGGACTTACTAGCTAATAAGGTAGAGGGAAGAAAGGGAAAGGGTAGGGAAGCGTCGGGGCATCGTTTCGTCGCCAGAATCTTCTCGAAACGTCATCGGAATCATGCCCTTTGCTAACTCCACTTGCACAACTATATGGACTTGAGAATTTTTTAGAGTTTTGGCAGGGAATTTCTGAGTGAGGAGGTGTGAAATGGAGTGTGGTATTTATAGGGAAAATTAGGGTTTTTAGGGTTAAAGAATGCATTCAAAATTGGATTAAAGGGTGATCTAATATTCTCTGGATGAATTCAGAGTAAACAAACAACATAGGGGTAGTGGGGTAGGCGAAGAGGTGTTGGGGTGAAAAAATGGGGAGCATTCCCTACGGGGGACCCGGCGGTGCCGGTCCCAACACCAATCTCGCCGGTCGTGAACCGGTGGTGGGGCTTGGGATTCTCGCCACGTGTCTCTGTCGTCTGATATACCCCAGTACACATGTTTGTTTATTCTGTAACTCTACATCTTACATGTAGTGCACGTGTAAATCCTTGGGCTTCTAAAATATTAAAAGAAAAATTAATAAAAAGATAATGTGGCTGGGGGGATTCAATCACAGGGGCTACATCACAGCAATGCGATGCTTTACCAATGAGCTATAAGTGTTTTCTTGCTGTTCAAAAGCAAATCAAATACTTATAATGTGCAGAGCATTGCAAATACTCCATTTGTACATTAACTTTTAAATAATTTTCTGTACATTGAAATTGGATTTGTTACATTCTACCCTCCTTACAAAAAATTTCGTTCTCGGAATTTACAATTATTTTAAGGACTAGTTTACAAACAAATGAGGGTATCTTGCACGCATGTCGTCCTCACATTCCCATGTTGATTCTCCTGGTGAATTTTTTCTCCACATCACTTGAACTAAGTTGACTTCCTTATTCCGAAGTGACTTCACCTTTCTATCCAGGATTTCAACGGGTTGTTGCTCACAAGATAAGTCTAGTTGTACAGTAAGCTAGGAGTGATCAAGAATATGGCTGGGGTCACTCACATACCTTCTGAGTTGGGATATGTGGAACACATTGTGCACTCCTTCAATGAAGGTGGAAGTGCAAAGTGATAAGCAACTTCTCCGACTCGTTCGAGTATGTCGAACGGTCCAATATACCTTAGACTGAGCTTACCCCATTTTCCAAAACGAATCACTCCACGGTTCGGAGATATCTTCAAAAATACATATTCTTCCGGTTGGAACTCCAAGTGACGGCGCTTTGTATCAACCCAATGTTTCTATCGATCTTGGGGTATGCGCATTCTTTCCCTGATAGTGCAAACTACATCGACTATTGCTACTATCATCTCAGGTCCAAGGAGTTCTCTATCTCCGATGTCGTCCCAACTTAATGGCGATCGACACTTCCTTCCATATAAAGCTGCAAACGGTGCCATTCCGATACTTGCTTGGTAGCTGTTGTTGTATAAAAACTCCACAAGATATAGGTGATCTTCCCACGATCCTCCGAAGTCTAGCATACACGCTCTTAGTATATCTTCTAAGATCTGAATAATTCGCTCAGACTGACCATCTGTTTGTGGATGATACGCTGTGCTGAAGTTCAGACTTGTTCCCAAGCTGGCTTGCAGACTTTACCAAAATTGCGATCGGAATCTGGTGTCACGATCGGAGACAATGCAAACCGATACTCCATGTAATCTCACGATTTCCTGCATGAGTTCATGGGTATCAGAGATAGTACATATTTGAAGAGTTAAATCTTACATAGATTCATACTTATTTCCATGTACTTCTTTGCTTGTGTCTCAGTAGATTGGCCAACTCGAAATGGGATGAAGTGAGCCGACTTTGTGAGTCGATCCACAATAACCCATACCGCATCGTTACCTTTCGTGCTGTGAGTAAGTGCAGTCATGAAATCCATTGTGATGTGTTGTCACTTCTATTCTGGGATAGGTAACGGTTGAAGTAAACCAGCTGTCCTGTGATGTTCAGCTTTTACTTGCTGACACACCAAGCATTTTGCAACGCTTCTGGCTACTTCACGCTTCATTCCATGCCACTAGTAATTTTGATGCAGATCTTTGTACATCTTTATACCTCCAAGATGTACAGAATAAAAAGAGCTGTGAGCTTTTTTCATCAACTCTTCTCGCACAGAACCTTTTGGTACACACAATCTACTGATGTATCTCAAAGATCCATCTTCATGGATGATGAAATCTATTCTAAGTCAACTTTCTACTTGTTCTCTGATCTTTTGCAACTTAGCATCACTTGCTTGAGCTACTTTGATCTGATAGACAATGGTAGATTAAACTTGTAAGTTCATCAAACTTGAAGCGTTACCTGGCATGACTACTTCAATCTCCAGCTGATGCAAATCTTATTGAAGCTTCCACTATGCGATGAGGTTCAATGCTAATGGTTGGCGACTAAGGGCATCAGGAACTACATTCACCTTCCCTGGGTGATATTGTAGGTTGATGTCGAAGTCCGCCATGAGTTTTAACCATCTTCTCTGCCGCATATTCAACTCTTTCTGAGTAAACACATATTTCAGACTCTTGTGATCTGTGTATATGTCCACTCGTTCACCAAGAAGATAATGGCACCAAATCTTGAGTGCGAAGATAACGACCGCCAACTCCAAATCATGCGTCGGATAATTGTGCTCATGAATCTTCAGCTGTCTTGAAGCATAAGCTACAACTTTACCGTGCTGATGTAGAACACATCCTAATCCTTTACCGGATGCATCGCAATGCAATTCAAAACCTCCAGATTGGTCCGGTATGACAAGGATAGGTGTTGATGTCAATCTTGACTTGAGTTCTACGAAAGCTCGTTCGCATGTTTCTGACCACATGAATTCTTTATCTTTACGTGTGAGCTTGGTCAGAGGTGTTGCAATCTTCGAAAATCCTTCAATGAACCTTCTGTAATATCCTCCTAAACCCAAGAAACTTCGAATGTCCTTCACTGACTTCGGTGTCGGCCATTCGCTTACTGCTGATACTTTAGCTGGATCTACAAAGATTCCATCGCCTGATACAATATGTCCGAGAAAACCGACTTGATCTAACCAAAACTCGCACTTGCTGTACTTGGTATAGAGTTGATGTTGTTGTAGAGTCTCCAGGACAATTCGTAGGTGTTCGGCGTGCTCTTTCCGACTCTTAGAATACACCAGGATGTCGTCAATGAAGATGACAACAAATCTGTCTAGGTACTCTCGGAAAACTTGATTCATTAGGTTCATGAATATAGCTAGTGCGTTGGTCACTCCAAATGGCATCACAAGAAATTCGTAATGACCATAGCGAGTTCTGAATGCCGTTTTATGAATATCAGATTCTTTGACCTTCACCTGATGATAACCCGAACGAAGATCTAACTTGGAAAAAACACAAGATCCACTTAGCTGATCGAACAAATCGTCGATGCGCGGGAGTGGATACTTGTTCTTTATAGTTACATCGTTCAGAGCTCTATAATCAATGCACATTCGATATGAACCTTCCTTCTTCTTCACAAGTAGAACTGGCGATCCCCAACTTGAAGTGTTGGGAAGAATCCATCCATTCGTCAATAATTCGTCCAACTGAGTACAGAATTCCTTCAAACCTTCAGGACTTAACCGATACGGTGCTTTGATCACCGGTTGAGCTCCAGGTACTAAATCAATACTGAATTCAAGAGCTCGATCGGGGGACAAACCTGATATGTCTTCAGGAAATACATCATCGAACTCTCGAACTATCTCTGGCTTCGATCCTTCTTCCGCTTGAAATGTTTCAATCACTGCCTTTTTCGGTTTTACTTTTTATGTGCTTGGCTCCAGGATACGGTTTCCACTTTTGAAATAAAAGACCGAATGGTCTGGAATCTCGAACACCACCCTCCTTTGATGACAGTCTATGGTAGCATAAAAAGTTCTGAGCCAATCCATACCCAAAACGATATCAAAGTTCGGTATGTCCAGCACCTTGAAGTCAGCATAGAATTCTCTGCTGCAGACAACCACTGAACACAGGTCGTATCCCATTGTTGCTTTTAGAACGCCGTTCGCTGAACTGACATTCCAGTTGGATACGAGAGGTTTGACTGGAATCGCATGAGTTCGGACAAACCGTTGCAATATAAAGCAATGAGATGCTCCAGTATCGAAGAGTGCTAGTGCAGGAAGTGAGGCTGCTAAGATTGTACCTAAGTTATGTGGGATATGGTTTAGATATAAGGAAAAGATATATGGGTATGTATATAGACTAAAAGAAAGTTTGAAAGGAATTGTTACCAGTGATGACTTGGCCGGTGGCTTCAGCTTCTTCCACAGTCATTGTGAAAGCATGTCGCCTCGGTACATTCCTCCTTACTGGAGAAGCATTCCTCTGCCCGTTCCTTTGTACTTGAGGTACTGTTTCGCCCAATCAGAGCAAGGCTCTGTTGAAATTCAAAATTCAAAATTCAAAATTTTGAAGCAACGCTTCAAATCTCGGGCGCAACGCGCCACACGTCAGACGCTAATACGTCAGCGCAGTGCCCAAGAAGGCGCGCCCAATCAGAGAAAAACTCTATTTAAAGGAAGCAACGCTTCAGTTGTGCTGCGCGACACGTGTCAGCGCGGATGCGCTAGCGCAGTTGCGCTGCGCTGTGCGCTGCGCGACACGTGTCAGCGCTGTGGGCATCTGCACCAAACAGAATTAAAATTCTAAGAAATCTTTTCTGTTCTTGTTAAAACAAGAAGATTTTCTTCTGCAAAGCAGAAGCCCTTGGATCAAAGATCCAACGGTGGGGAAAATTCCCCAAATCACTCAGAGAAAGATCTCTTTAACAAATTTAACTAATTTATGGGCGCTATAAAAAGGACCCTAGGCCTCAATTCAAAGAGGATCAACATTTTTTCTTGAAAAAAGTCAAGAGCTTCAAACAGAGAGAGAATTCTGAGAAAATTTCAAAGAAAAAGGTAAAGACCTTCATGAGAGAAAAGAAATCTCTTTTAATAAATCATTGATCTAAAAACCAGATCAATGTTCTTCACATAATAAACAGTGCTTTGCACTTCTCATGAACCACTGGTTCTTTAAAAAACAAGAAAACAACAAAATAAAAATAGTGCTTTACACTTTTATGAACCTCTGGTTCTTGAAACAAAAAGAAAAAAACTTATTTTTCTTTGATCTAAATTAGATCAAGGAATCAAATAGTGCTTTGCACTTCTGTTCTTGAATCTAAAAGATTCTTAGTGCTCTGCACTTCCAAACTGCGTTGTTGCGCTCTTAAGAGAGCGCCACGTGTCAGCTACAGAAATAGAGCTTTGCTCTATGGAATTGGCGCAACTCACCAGAGCGCGCCACGTGTCAGCAGCGCAACAGCGCAGCGCACTAGTGCAGCGCACTACGCTGTTGCGTTTGCGCTCACCAGAGCATGACACGTGTCCTAACCACAAGCGCTTGCGCTCAGTAATTGGCGCAAAGCGCCTGACAAATGCAATGCATTTCTTTTCCTGAAGGGCCAGGCCCAGTTAAAAGACCAAGCAGGCCTAATTAAATTGATGCTCTGCATCATTTATAAATGGGCAGAGCCCAAACGAAATAATAAAAATGCTACGCATTTTAAAAGGGGCAGAGCCCAAACAAAACAGATGCCTTGCATCATTCATAAATGAGCAGAGCCCAGAATAAATTGATGCTCTGCATCTTTATGGGCAGAGCCAAAACAAAAAAAATGGAAGAAATGCAATGCATTACTTAATGAAAGCGTTGAACATTTTCAACTGGACTTAGCCCAATTTTGGCCGTAAGTCCTCAAATTAAATTGACTGAGCATAGCTCTCTCTTAAATCAATTTATATCCGGTTCGAGGGTACATCTCCGAACTCCTCTGACACACGTCGTTGTAATCATTCAACGTCGTCAGAGAGGTGACGGGTCCCGACGACCTCACATCAATATGGACTGCGGGGTCCTTAAACTCGTGGACCGAGACGTCCTTAAACTAATATTGGACCGAGACGTCTTTAAACTAATATCGGACCGAGACGTCCTTAAAGTAAAAAAATCATCCATAAATGGGAATGACGGACCGAAATGTCCCTAAACTAATAATGGACCACTACGTCCCTAAACTGGCGATGGACCACCACGTCTTTAAACTGGCGATGGACCACCACGTCCCTAAAACTGGAAAATGGACCATTACGTCCCTAAACTGGAACAATAGAGCCTCCAAATGCTCTTTTGCCGGATCTAAACGGTCACGTTTAAGTTGATCTTAGCCCCAAACACGGCTAACGTATCCTTAAACATTCAAATGGACTATAAAACCCTAAATCAACTTCGGTTCGAGGGTACATCTCCGAACTCCTTTGACACCTATTGTTGTAATCCTTCAACGATGCCAGAAAGGCGACGAGTCCCAACGGCCATATATTAAATGGATCGCCACGTTAAGTTGATCTTAGTCTTAAATCAGACTAACGTATCCTTAACGAACGTTTGAGTTGATCTTAGCCGCAACGCGACTAATGCATCCTTAAACTAAAAACACCAAACCCAAATCTAAGTAAATACGGATTTGGACTAATCCACGTCCTACGGGCGACGGCATTACTCAGTCTCCGTATACAATCCACGGGCAACCACAAACAAAACAAACACACACGACACTAAGTGAAATTATGGAGAAGGAGAAAGTTGTTACCGCGATGCGGTAGCGTAATTAACTGCAGGGGCTTGCGCCTGCAGGGAAGAACGTCCCCACAATCAAAAACCCCTCAAGCGAGGGGGAATCTGACGAAGTCTGCTACATCGGCCGCATCCGTCTAAACCTCCGATACACGGTGCCATAAATCAACTTGGCATCTTCGGAGAGGTGGACGGATAAAACCAAATAGCATCTGCCCCGAATCTCAGCGTCAGGACATCGCAGTCTTTCGGAGGGGAACAAGTACGTTCTTTTGAGCTTGATGGAACTGACGAGGAGGAGGTGCAGTCGGTCCACAAGGAGGTGGAGCAGGGAGAGCTAGTCTCGGAGCAGGTGCCTGGATGGATGGGCGCTGCTGATAAGTAATTACTGGTCTGGGTGCAGCATTTGGGTTATGTCTACGAGGACAAGACCCGATGTTATGAGTGGCTGAGCCACAAACTAAGCAAAGGCAATTTGCACGCCGGCAGTTTTTCGCCAAATGTCCATCTCTCCTGTAGTAGATACAAAAGGCTGGGTTGGGCTGGTTGTTCAGTACTCCCGGTCTCCTGGGCACAAATTGTAGTCATGAAGAGGCTTCTCCTGCCATCTGAGTGGCAGGGCGCTTCATCCCGGCAGATTGAGGCATGCCTTACATCTTCACTACTGTCTCATATCGGCGGGTAGCTTTCAGGGCCAACTCGTGGGTTGGAAAATCCCCTGTAGCTAAAGCAGCTTGGATTTCCGGATCTAACCCTTGCTGAAATCTTTTGGACCTGATCTCTCAGTTAGTATTAAGTGTGTCGCGAACCTGTTAAGGTCTTGTGTTAGCTGTGTAATATGTGATATTTGAAAATCGAATATTGAGACATATCTTACCTACTGAGCATAGTAAACTCAGCGTCATATTCATCCACGGATTTGGTCCACATAGAACCTTGTTATAGGTGAATGAACTGCTGCTCTATGTCAAATCGGGCAGTCTCTAGGAAGTTGTTCATCTCAGAAAACTGCATTTTAATACCGCTCATTCATTATCTATTTTGTTATATATCGGTGCTATTAACCAGTGTCTGCTCAGTAATTACAGATTACTGGTGTTCGTGATTAAATACTGAAATCAAACTCAATATCACGGATATAGCATTTGGGAGCCGACACTGCAAACAGAACAGAAAACCGACCGATATCCAAAGAGCTTTAACAAAATAAATGTGTGCACACAATTTTAGTCCAACACATACAAGTGTGCACATGACTCTTTGGTGGCTTGGACCATGGTGGGGCTGCCTTGGCACACAAATGATGAATTGTGCAAGTGGTAGGCACATATGGTGTGATGGGCAATAAATGCATAAAGTTTTGATGTGATACTTTGCATCAAGTTTCCCTCCAATTCTCTTCATGCAAACCAGGCTTAAACAGCTAAATCAAACTGCTTAAGAATGATGTTGGAGTAGACACAAGACCACCACATGAATACGAGCTTCTGTGCTCGGTTTTGGACCGGCCACACCCTCTGTGGATCCGAGCTCGCCGGCCCCTAGCCCCATTGGTCCCTGTTAAGTCGAAAATAATGCAATTTGTAACACATCAATTTCCTCATTATTCTACTCATCTAAGGATAGTTGATATAAATATAACACATATTACCAGTTTGTCTCGAAAATACTAATTACCCCGTGTTATATATGTATTCATCATTCTTTATAGGAAATTGTGTGTTTATTACTTCATGCATGATATTATACATCTCGACACGTTTCAGTGAGATTTTGTGCAGAAAATTATTCAGGTCAAAGGACCGGAATCACAAATTTGCCGATAAAATGCAGCAAGTCAAAAACTGCAAATCTGGCAGAAACCAAGAAAGGATATTAAGATTCCAGAAATCAGAAGAAGACCCTAAAGCCAAAACCAAACAACTGCAGAAAATCCATTCAGAGATCTCACTAAACGGCCGCGGAACCGCGGCCGATCCAGGCCGATCCGCCGCGGATCCGCGGCCGATCTGACTCGTTGGCGGTCGGTACTTTTTCCAGAGGCCTCTTATAACTTCTTAGTTTCTCCAAGACGCTTCGAATTGTGTAAATTTCTCCAGAAGCTTCCCTTCAAACCTCCAAGCTTCTTGTGCAAGCTTGATACCTACCTAACTTCCTATGTGTAAATCCCCGTTCCCATCTTAATAAAAGTTTTCTATTTTTCTAAATCCCAGAGATTTCCTTTCTTTTTCCCTCGTATTTTAATTGGTTGCTTAAGCTTAATGTTTAAATTTTATTTTCCAGCTCTTTTAAAATCATAGTCCAAAACCAAAAGCTAAAATATACTAATATATACACAACCCTAAGCCCAACAAAATTTTCCCAAAACAAAATATATATATATATATAATTTACCCAAACTCAGCCCAAAGGAATATCTAAAATAAAGTAAACCATTCCTCAGCCCACACAACAAAATTTAATTTGAATTCTCTTAAAAACCTCGTCCCGTTCTAACCTCAGCCCACAAAAACTAAAAGAATTTAATTAATAAAACTTTCTAGCCCAGCCCTTCCCCAACTCCCTTCGGCCCGTGACCCGCAACACCCGACCCGACCCGCTTCTTCTATTTCCTTCTTCTTCCCCAACGGTAACAATCCCCGACCCACTCCCTTCGCCGCTTCCTCCGCCCGTGCCCACGCCCACGTCGTGCGACGTTACCCCCTCGCACTCCTCTCTCTAACCCCGTCACCCTCATCTCTCTCTCGCTCTCCAACTCTATCTCAAAAACTCTCCTTCCTCTCAAAATTTTTCCACGAACCCACTGCACCGAGCTCGACCACCATCCTGCACCCTCGACGCCAGCGATCACCCCATCACGTCGTCGACCTCTACACTCTCCTCCTCCCCCAGCCGAGAACCCCTGCACACCCAAACCCCTACACGCCCAAACTCCTCTGCACCCACTCGACCTTCCTTTCCACTCGACGCCGGTGAGCTTCTCGCCTCATCGTCGACGCCCCCGAACTCCCTCGTCATCAGCATCATCACCAACACCCCATAATTTACACACCCGAGCCCCTCTCTCTTCAAAAAATACAAAACCCAAAAACCCACACACACAACCCGACACCCTCTTTCTCATCGCCGGAGCGCCGCCGACCGTCGTCAACCCCAGTGCACTCGCAGAGGACCACTGAGCACCCCTCAACCTCCAGTGACCGTGCAACGGCTCCGGGCAACTCCGACATCAAATCCGTATCGCGAGCCAAGCTCGAGCAAATCGTTTCACGACGTACATCGCGCGTTCGTGACGCCGCTGCTGCCGTGCAACCCCAAGACGTTTCCAGGCAAGTAATTTACTTGCTACATGCTAATCTACACATATTTCAAATTCAAACGGATAAGTTATGAAATTCCTTTTTCCGATAAAACTTAGTGACATATGTGTTCGATGCTAGGCCCCAATGAAAATACTTGCTTAATTTGACGAAAATAGATTTTTTCTATTGGCCCATGTAGTGACGAATATCGTGTATAAATCTCACTGGAAAATACGACTATTAGTGACTAAAATGAATACCCCCAAATATACCGATAAAACTAGAAATTTCCTGTATCTGAAAATGGTTAAAATCACTGTAAATTATGTACATACTTGAATGATGCGTTCGAGGGCTTAAATCGAATACGACTCGACGAACTTTAACTCTACATAAACTTCTAATGTTTTCTGTACTGTAACTGCGACAATATTTAGATCGGAGTGCGACTCTGGACTGCAGTCCAGAGCGACTCTGATTACTGGGTACTGTGCCAAAATGTGTGTCACTTTGTTTCCTGAATTCGTATTTTACGGAACTCTGCATTGGATTAAATATGGATCTGTTAGCTAAACAAAACAAGTGGTTTCATTCCGTTTCATTGCCGTTTGCTATTTAAATTGTAAATAAAAAGGGCAGAACGTATAACTGTCCAAAACAGATTCAGAAGTGACATACTAATATTAAACTGTGTATAACTTTCGACGTACAGACGTGGTTGAGGATCCGTCTATTGTGTTGAATACACCATCGAAAAACCTAGATTTTATTCAACTGTAGAATCGCTAAATTCTGAGCCCAACTGGGTGCAATTCGTGTCGCGAAACGGACGTTCAGTTCAGAAACTGAATTTCCAGCCGCGAGCACTTAAAATGAAACAGCTGTATCTTGAATACCGGAAACCCGATTGAACTGAAACTAATTTTGATGAATTTCTGACTGAGTGTTCTATTTATCGTATTTGTATCATTTTGTTGAATTCTAAACATATGAATTTATGCAATTTTTGTAAGTTAATGACATGCACATTGATTCATAATATACTTAGCTTATTGATGGCATACATACATATATCATACCCCATTTGCCATATACTTAGTGTTAATGCGTGTTAGAGTCAGTGGACATTGCATTATCGTGCGTGATTGATGTTGGTTTAGGAGCGACGAGTACACCAATGGGAAGTGAATATTCGTGACAGTGATTGATACAGTGAACAGTGATAAAACCGTGCCATTGGTTTACTTGTACACGACTAAATCAAGATCATAAATAGTGTAAACCTGGGGATAAAGGAGAAATCGAAGTGGAAAGAGAATCGTATTTAGCGGGACCGTGTTTTTAGAGGATGATCATTCGAGCAGCGATATATATATTAGGTAGGATCTAGCGATCCGGCTGACAGGGTTATGTCCCGGGCATGTGGGTCGTTGTCTCGGGTATGTACGAGACTCCTGTTAAACATGATCCTCCTTTCCACTATGCGATTTCAAACATGACCTAGAGACCGATAGGGACATAGATCATATTTTGCATCATATAGTGACTTAGTGATTACTCGCATTGTACTTTCAATGTTATTACCTCTTTTACCTGTTTCATCTTATTATAATAATATTGTTATTATGTCGCTCTGACGACCTGAGTATGCATGCTCAGATCCCGTGGAAGACCAGCGCAGGAGACGGATCTACCTTTCGAGTTCACGGAGATATAGTCTGGTGTACTTTCTTTCTTTACTGCTTTCCATAAAAGTGATCGTGAGATTGAACTTGGTTAGTAACTGTTCTTGTTATTTGTAATTTGTGAACAATGGATTTTAATGTAATAAATTAGTGATGTGATTCCTTTACTGCCGTGCTTTATTTACTGATTACCATGTAATGCTAGAAGCCGAAGTGTGACTACGGCGGGATGATCCCTTGACCGTAGGAGCATGGCTGGCCTAGTCATCCCTCGTTTTCCGTATTTTGGGAAGCGGGGCGTGACACTATGCAAGCTTCATAACAACCTAGCTTCTAGTGAAAGATAAACCTAGCTTCTAGTGGAAGATTGGAAGGAATATAAAAGGAGACCTAGGGCTTCATTCAAAAGGTTGTTCGGTTGTTGAATATTGAGCCAAATCATTGCACAAGTTGAGTGACACAACTTGATCCAAAACAAAAATCCAAATCAAATTCCAAAGTCAAGATCAAGATCCATTGAGAGCAAAACAAGCGAGCAATCAACGATCCTTCATTGCAACGCCGGTCATCATCCGAACAAGAGATCCATGACTCACTGCGATCGAGCTTCGCAAAGATCGACGACAAATTCACCTCTTCAAAGGAGCGATCGAAAGATTAATCTTGTACCTTGAATTGAGGAGTTGTGTAATTTGAAGAAGATTTAATGAAGGTGATAAATTGTTAATTCTCGTTTTCTATACATTCTCGCATTATAAAATTCTTCGTTCTTGATTGTTTCATTATGATGCGTGAGTAAATTCTCCGCTTGTAGAAGATTCGAAAGAATCGATAGATCTAATGATGATCAAATCTTAATACTAATCTTAAGTCTTATGAGATTTGTGAACCTTAGCAAAAAGAATCGTTGATGACCTAATTTGGAACGAGATCACTTCTTGATTATTTCATTGCAAATTAGGGATCATTGATGATTTTCTTTACTAGAGGCTAGATCCGAATGATTATGATTGAAAAGACAAGGGATAGTGAAGGAGAAACCCTAGTTTCTTCAATAGATTCCTAATCTGCATTCATCATCATCGATCTAGCTACAAATTATCAATAGATAACATTAGGAATTATTAGATTCATCATTAGCTATTCACTCAATCGAATTCTACAAGCTATTCTTCATAATCTTGATAATCAAATTGATTGGACATCTTATTAATTTCTAATTCTTGAATGTAATCTTGATTTTCTTGAAATGACAACTCAATTAAACCTCGAAATACTTTCTTGAATTTTCTTTTATATTTTCTTTTCGACTCAATTAAAACAAATTCGAACAAGTACACACATCTCAGTGGACGATCCGTATTCATTAACGCGCTACATCGACACCGTTAATTGATTGCGGTATAAATTTCTTTGGTTGTGATAAAACATTTCCTTACACACAAAAGATGATCAATCAAATGGCGCCGTTACCGGGGATCGTGTGCTAATTTGTTCGTTTTTGTTATTTGAGTTGAAATTTTATTATTCCATCAGAATTTCTTAGATCAAAATCGCATCAAGTGCTTAGCGATTTGTTGTGATTTTTGCAAGGGAATCTGGAATCATTGGAGCAAGTGAAAAAATATTTAGATCATCTCAAGAAGTCCAGTAAGGTAACAGGAGCATCTGTACAAAATTTTGTGCAGAGAACTATTCATTCCACCGCGGAACTGCAGCCATAGCAAGCATTTCGCGGCGGATCCGATGTGATCTTGAGGAATCAGAGCTCTGTTTCTCTGTGGTAACTTCTATACTTTCTTATCTCCTCCCTGCTCTTGTCTATTAACCAATTTTTGCAGGATTCTTTGCAAAAATTCGCAGCGCCGCTAAAGAAAAAATTGTTGCATGTTTGATCTTGGTTTTTTGCATATTTTAACACGGAAATTAAGGGGCAAAGACCGAATTCAGATTAGGTGGGGAGTTCATTACCCTTCCTAAGCCCCAAAAATCACAAAACTAGCATCCTCATCACCCTCATTAACTAAAAAAATATCTAGACAAGACTCTAAGGACTGTCGCGCTCAATTAGGATAGAAAGAGGTCGTGGGTAATCTACTGTTTATCCGCGTTTCTTTTGTGGTGTCTAAGGTAAGTGTGTCTAAGGCAAGTGGTTACTTAATTAGGCCCACTACTTATGTAGTGTAGAACCTCCCACTTACCTGGTACTTACCTGACCACAGGAGGGATAAAGAGGCAGTAGAGGATCTATCCTGCGATTTGTCTTCTGGAAGTCTAGGAGCGGTCTAGAGACTTGATCTAGGTGACCATTAGATCTAGGGTTGCTTGTGCATTGTTTGTGTGATTTTTCAAAAATCCGTCTTTTTCAAAAACCAAACACCAATCTACATTTTCTCTAATTATCACTTACGCTGCCACTTATGCTAAACCATTTAGTGCATGCTCGGCTGGACACAGGATTCTAGTGCCCGTCTTGTCCGCGTTCCTCCTATCGACTCCGAAGTCGATATTTCTACATCTTCTTTTTCCTCACCACACACCACATCCACTTCGATGGACGGATCTCCATCGAAATTCTTTAACACTACTCTGCCGCCGTCCGCAGGTACGCAGAATCCGCCCCACATCTCTCTCCAAGAGAGATGCTACCCTATTCGAGGTCCTCTTTCTACCTGTCTTTCCATTCCACCAGCCAATGGGGACAATTTCGAAATCAAACCTCAATACATCAATCTTTTACCCAAATTTCACGGTCTCGAGTCTGAAGACGCATACGTCTTTATTACCAAATTTGAAAATGTGTGCGCTATGATGGGTACTTCACAGCTTTCTGTGGATGCTATACGTCTACGTCTTCTCCCGTTCACTTTGTGCGATTTAGCCGAGAAGTGGCTTTATAACACAGCCGCACATTCTATTTCAAACTGGGATGAATTCGTCGTAGCTTTCCTAAAGAAATTTTATCCCAATCATAAGACAGCTCGAGTCCGTAGCGAAATAAATCAATTTACCCAGCTTCCCAATGAACCATTTTCGAAGTGTTTTGAATGCTTCAAGAATCTGTTAGTTCAATGTCCTCATCACGGAATCCACTGATGGGATCTGTGCAGAATCATATATGAGGGCATTAATCCTACAGCAAAACAGAATCTTGAATCCATGTGTCAAGGCAACTTCATGACTAAAGATGATGGTGAAGCCTGAAGATTTTTAGAAGATTTCGCTGAAAAATCTTTACAGTGAGAGAGTGTAAGTCAACCATCGTCTAGGGGTGGTATCCATCAACTGGATGTTTCCATAGGAGTTAGAGCTGAAATGGAAGCAATGCAAAAGAAACTCGAAGCTATAGAACACAAATTTTTATTAGCCTCCCTAAATCAGATGACACTCCTCAAAACTGTCTGTGGATGCTGTTCTGATCCATCACATTTGACGAAAGAATGTCCATTGAATTCTCCGTTTCAAGGTCAAGAGCATACTAATGCTGCTTGATTGTTCGCGTTTTTGCGTGTGCGTTTTAAATTAAAGAATACTGCAATCAAGACGGTGTCGCTTGGTAGCTAGCCGGTTGAGTACGAGTCGGTCCACAGGGAAATCGTGTTATTTTCTTTAAGTTCTAACGAGTTAAGTCCAAAAGAAATGGTGGTTTTGATTTACGATCTAAGAATGAGATTAAATTGATTAAAAGTCTTGCTAGGGTTAGGATTAGGTTCGTTTGGAAAAGGGATTCTACCCACTGCTTTCCTTGCCCTAGTTAAGAATATAGGTGTTAGGGTAATAGTCAACAAAGGGGATTAGCATGACTAGGAAGAAACTTAGTTTCTTCCTTTTGGTCCTTGTCCGTCCTTTCTTAACTCTTAGCCCTAACCTCTATTTAAATCAACCACAACCGGTCTAACTAGAGAATCACCGCTATCTTGTGGGATAGGGTGCCGTAGTGAGCGGTGTGTGGTTCATTTAATAGAGTCCGTATTAATTAAAATTATAGGGTCAAGGAGAGGAGTAAGAGAGATTTTCTTCTCTCAAACCTTCCCGATCCTAACCCTAACAAGTGAGGAATTACTCACTCATTAGGGTATTAACAATAGAATTCATTTTTTTATAAATTTTTATATTAGAAAACTAAATTGCAAATATTAAAAGAACAGATAAAAAAAATGCAAGAATTAAATTCAGAAAAGGAATGCGAGATAAAAATAAAAATACCTTACTTTATTGAAACCTCTTCAACGATTACAATGAAATTAAAATTTAGATCTAGAATTAAAAAGAGGCATGCCTAATTAGGCTTTCGGTTTTCCTATTTATAGATAGGAGAAACCCTAGATTTTACATCTGATCCACATCTGAATTTACAATACTACCCTAAGAAAGCCGGGTCAAAGCACCGACACCCACCGACACGTGCACCGACACGTGCACTGCACGGTCGCGGAACCGCGGCAGAATGCCATGTTTGGCCGCGGTTCCGCGGCCATATAGTGGGCTCTTGGACTCAGTTCTTTAGGGATGCTTCATGTTACTTTTTCCTTCTGTTTTCTTCACTTGGTTCCTCAGAATCTTTTCTACTTTCTTCCAGATTTCCAACAGTGCAGAATTATGTGGACTTTTACCGTAAGTTTCGCGTTGAAGTCTTGAATCTTGTGCCGTCCTTGTGCTTTGTGCATTGAACTGTTTACTGATCTTCATTTGTTCCTTGAACTGTTAGGCGGCATCATACGGATTCATGTTTTGTTGGTCGTAGTCTCACTTTTGTAACGTTTTTTCATGAATTTCACTGTATTGTTCTGAGAACCTGTAACCTGCAACTATTTAGCAGACATGGAAAGCACCTATTTATTTGTAATATGATTAAGAATGGGCGATATAATAATGCAAAATTCTGATATGAACAATTACCCCCAAACTTATCTTTTGCTCGTCCCGAGCAAAGCCAATTTATTCTCGAAAAATCCTAACCTCACTTTCGCAGGGAATCGCGATTGCACTGAGCTCGTGCAACAAGCCGTTAAACCTCTAGGTGTCCATAGTATGAGGAGTGTTGTCTTCTGAGGGTTTTCAGCGGATACTACCCACAAAATCCGATCAATTTGGCATGTTGACTTTCATTCTTCAATTCGGTATTCTAGCAAGAAATTCTATTATCTTTAACTTAGAAATCATCAACCCATATTTTTCACACTCACTTATTATTTAACTTAAGATCGTATATGTTCTGCAAATTTATTAAGCTTTCAGCATCTTTTGAATTTTTCTTCTAAGGTTCCATCTCAACTTAGGAATTTTTATCATCTCTACTGAAGGTGTAAATCCTATCTTTCATTCCTATCTCTCATCCAAACCCCAATCGTATACTCCTACGTGTGTGTATGTATCACCCCTACACTTGGAAATTCAATTCTAACTATCATACTCTTGTCCATCGTCCAAAATACTTTTAGTTGGTGAATTTTAGATGAAATTTGCTCACACATCCTTCATGCGACCGTTAATACTTCTTGAGGTACTAACGACCGATTACAAAATGTGTTCGTGCATTAAGTCGTAATTCCTCGTTTTGTAATAACTAAGGCTTTAGCAGTAACTCCCAAACCAGTTGGTCTAAGGAACTAGGTGATAAAGCACCCTCGCTATATATATTTTTTATTTATGCAGCCTCAAATGATTACAAAACCAGTGTTCATTTTTTTATATTTCTTTATTCACACTTGTACTTTTTATTTTATTTTCCTTCATATCAAGGATTGTAGACAAGAGCATTTCAAGGTATCCTCTACTATTCCAAGTTTCAAGGTGCGTGTTTGTGCAAGTTGTAGGGTATATATTTTCAGAATTTAGACTTAAGGTTCGGAATTATTTTTCAAACTTACACTTCATATAAAAATTCAATACTCTTCCCTTATTTTGACTTAGCCCAAGAACTGAACTCAAAATTTTCTTATTTCTAAATAAACTATAAGAACATATATTTTCTATAATTAAACTTTAAGAAAGGTTATTTTTAGGGTTTTTTATTTACTAAGTTTAGGATCTAGTTTTTCCTTACTAGTCAACCGTCTTGTCGAACTTAAGTCAAATATGGCCAAAATTGAATTTTTCAATTTTTTTTATATATTTTTAAATTTTATCAATTTTTTTTCATTTTTAATTTCTTATAATTTTTTTTAGATGCAATGCGGAATTAAATATGCAAAGAAAGAAAAAACAAATATGTACAAAAAATAAAAATATGCAATGCAAAGATAACTATTTACAAACTACCTCCACCCCCAAACTTATCAAAAGCAGTGCCCTCACTGCTCATGGCCTTGCCGTCCCCTCGAACGTAAACGGGAACATTCCTCTCTCGCCAGCAGGGTAGTCATGCCGTGCTCTATCTCTGTCACTCGATGATCCAGGTTGGTCACCATCCCTACCAATCTGTCTATCCCCCTAACGGCTCTCCTAAGTAAACATGCATATGCTGCAGGGGTAAGCTCTTCCTCGCTCGCAGTTGAGCTGGAGCTGGGTGTCTTGGCGGGTACGTCCTCGGCCGGCTCAGTGCGCGACCATACATCATTTAAGCGTGTGTAGGATGTGGATACGCCCTCAATAAGAGGTCTAACAGGGATCCCTCCATGCATATAAAACTCGAATTCCTCCACAGGGTGGAAATAGCGACACGGTTGTGTCACTAACATAGGGCATGGATAGTTGGCAGCCCTTTTGCCCGCACCAATAGAATGAAGTAATACCGTGCACATATCATAGCTGGGGTTCCTAATCATCAAGGTGTGCACGATATGGAGGGATGGTGTGAAAAAATTCGTATTGTGCGAACTACCAAAAATGTTATTTTGTGCCCATCGGCACACAGTTAGTACATTCGCAAAGAGGGTTCTAGCCTGGATGCCCTTACGTGGCTCCCTCGAATAGTCATTACCCATCAAGGGTAGGTAATCCTCGAATTGGAGGGGTTGGTCATGAGTAGGTATTCTAGGTATCAAGGTGACTTCATGGATGAAGTCCCTATCAATGTTTATCTCCCTATCCCCCCCAAATTAATCTAATATATCCGTTTTGGGAGAGGCAACCTTCCTCCATACACTCGTAAAAATGGGTGACGAGATCCGAAAGAGTGAAGGAGTTTGGATGGTTAAAAAGTAAGAAATTCCACCCTCTCCTTTGGATCTCTTCACCAAAGTAGCTTCCATAGATCGTGTGTACAAACAGTTGGGAAAAATCCCTCTCATATTGCACAGTGGGTGCCATCACAGAAAGTAAAGTTGTTTCTAAAGATTTTAATAGAGAGGAAAAAGATAAGAAAACCTCCTCTAAAGTTTTCAGTGGGAGAAGACAGCAGAGAGCGGCGGAAGCGCGGCACAAAGGGGTCTTCGGCGGCGGAAGCGCGGCGATGTGATGGATTCTCCTTGCTCTGGTTGCTGCGGCGGCTAGGGTTTGAGGAGAGGAAAAATTAGGGTTTGGTAATTGCAGAGAGGGGTCGGTTTCTATTTATAGGGGGTGTTTTGGTTATTTGCAAAAAGGACTGTTCCCCTCCGAACGGTGGCCGATGACGCTAGGGCGTCTAGCCTGTGATTCGGGGCAGATGCTATTTGGTTTTACCCGTCCACCTCTCCGAAGATGCCAAGTTGATTTATGGCACTGTGTATCGGAGGTTTAGACGGATGCGGCCGATGTAGCAGACTTCGTCAGATTCCCCCTCGCTTGAGGGGTTTTTGATTGTGGGGACGCTCTTCCCTGCTGGCGCAAGCCCCTGCAGTTAATTACGCTACCGCTTCGCGGTAACAACTTTCTCCTTCTCCAGAATTTCATTTCGTGTCGTGGGTGTTTGTTTTGTTTGTGATTGCTCGTGGATTGTATACGGAGACCAATTTATGTCGTCGCCCGTAGGACGTGGATTAGTCCAAATCCGTGTTTTCTTAGATTTGGGTTTAGGGTTTTGGTTTGAGGATGCGTTAGCCATGTTTGAGGCTAAGATCAACTCAAATGTTTGTTAAGGATACGTTAGTCTAATTTGAGACTAAGATCAACTTAACAGGATCGTTTAGATCCGACAAAAGAGCAATTGGCTCTATTGTTCCAGTTTAGGGACATAGTGGTCCATTGCATGTATGGTCGTCGGGACCCGTCACCTCTCTGACGACGTTGAAGGATTACAACGACAAATGTCAGAGGAGTTCAGAGATGTACCCTTGAACCAAAGTTGATTGGGGGAATTTATAGTCCAATTTGGGACTAAAGTCTGTTTGAAGGTTTAAGGATGTGTTAGCCATATTTGAGGCTAAGATCAACTTAAAGTTGTTAAGGATACGTTAGTCCAGTTTGGGACTAAGATCGACTTAACGGGATCGTTTAGATCCGACAAAAGAGCATTTAGGCTCTATTGTGCCAGTTTAGGGACATGGTGGTCCACCGTTAGTTTAAGGACGTTTCGGTCCGATATTAGTTTAAGCACGTTTCAGTCCACTATTAGTTTAAGGACGTTTCGGTCCACGAGTTTAAGGACCCCGCAGTCCATATTGACGTATGTGGTCGTCGGGACCCGCCACCTCTCTGACGTCGTTGAAGGATTACAACGATAAGTGTCAGAGGAGCTCGGAGATGTACCCTCGAACCGGATATAAATTAATTTAAAAGAGCAGTCGTGCTCAGTCAATTTAATTTAAGGACTTACGGCCAAAATTGGGCTAAGTCCAATTGAGAATGTTCAACATTTTATTTGCTTTTGCATTGCATTTCTTTTTTTATTTTTATTTAGGCTTTGCCCAGAAAGGATGCAGAGCATCAATTTGTTTTGGGCTCTGTTCTTTTAGGAATGATGCAAGGCATCAATTTTATTTGGGCTCTGCCCTTGTATAAAGGATGCAAAGCATCAATTTATTTGGGCTCTGTCCATTTATTGCCTTGCAATTTATTTTGGCCTGTTAGGTCATTTTGATTTGGGCCTGGCCCTTTAAGTAATGCATTGCATTTGTGCAAAGCACTGTTAATTTGAGAATCTTTTAGATTCAAGAAATGATGGTTCATAAAAGAAGTGCAAAGCACTATTTGATTTAGATCTAAGAAAAAAACAAGTTTTTTCTTGTTTTTCTTATCTCAGAGAACCAAAGGTTCATAAAAGTGCAAAGCACTATTAATTTAAGAAACTTTTAGATTCAAGAACCGATGGTTCATAAAAGAAGTGCAAAGCACTATTTGAACAAGTTTTTTCTTGTTTTTCTTATCTCAGAGAACCAAATGTTCATGAAAGTGCAAAGCACTATTAATTTAAGAACCTTTTAGGTTCCAGAACCGATGGTTCATAAAACAAGTGCAAGGCACTATTTTTTTATTTTTTTATTTATTTATTTATTGTTGAAGATCCATGATCTTGTTCTTAGATCAATGATCTGTTCATAAGAGAATTTTCTCTTCTTTTAAAGGTTTTTACCTTTTTTTTTATTCTTCAAGAGTTCTCAAGAGTTCTCTTCTCTTTTTTTTAGCAAGATCTTGATCATTTTGAAATGAGGTCTGGGGTCCTTTTTATAGTGCTCATAAATTAGTTAAATTTGTTACATAAATCTTTTTCTGAGTGATTTGGGTAATTTTCCCCACCGTTGGATTTTTTATCCAAAGGCCCCTGCTTTACAGAAGAAAATCTTCTTGTTTTAATAAGAACAGAAAAGATTTATTCTGTTTTGCGCAACTCCCCCAGCGCGTGACACGTGTCGCGCAGCTGTGCTTGCGCAACTGTGCAGACACGTGTCGCGCAGCTGAATTTTTTTTTACGCGCCTGCGCGCGCTGACACGTGTCGCGCAGCGCACTGCGCAGCTGCGCTGACACGTATCGCGCAGCGCACTGCGCAGTTGCGCACGCGCTCTGAGCGCGACGCTCGGTGCAATTTTTTTTTTTTTAACTTTGCTCTGATGGAGTACGCTACCTTGGGCGCTGCGCTCCTTGCGCTAACGTGTCTGACTTTAAAACGTGGCGCTCTGCGTGCAGCGCAGGGGATCTGAAGCGTTACTTCATTTATTTTAAGTTTAATTTTCAAGACAGAGCTTTGCTCTGATTGGAGAAAAACAGAAGCATTGCTTCTTTTCCCACCTTGGAATTTGAACAGAGCTTTGCTCTGATTGGGGTAAACAAGGACCTCTTAAAAAGAGGAATTTATTTGTAAATAATTTTTTTTATTTATATTTTTTTTAAAATTGAAAATTTACAAAAATACCACCGAAATTATATATATATATATATATATATATATTGTTTTTATATAATTACAAGTGGTACATACCCCCAAACTTATTTGAAACAGTGTTTTCACTGTTTATGGCTGGATAACCGAGAATTAGGGGTAGATGGAAGAAGATTAGTCAATGTAAATCGGCTCATGCAAAAACAGGAGCTCCTCCGAAGGGTCCACGGTGAGGAACGGTTTAAGTCTATGTCCATTCAGTTTAAACAGTGAACCGTCCTCAGGATTTTCTAAATCGACCGCACCGTGCGGATATACGGTGCGTACCAAAAATGACCATTTCCATCGAGATCTGAGCTTGCCGGGATGGAAATGTAACCGGGTGTCGTAAAGTAAAACCTGTTGACCAGGTTTGAAAGTTTTGCGCATAAGGTGTTTATCGTGAAACACCTTCGTACGTTTTTTGACGACAACCGCATTTTCATAGGCTTCATCCCGAAGCTCGTTTAATTTATTCAATTGCAGCTTTCTATGGCTGCCCGCATCTCCGAGAGATAAATTCAACTCTTTTATTGCCCAAAATGCTCTATGCTCAATTTCAACTGGAAGGTGGCAAGCCTTTCCATAAACAAGCCTATACGGAGACATGCCAAGATCGGTCTTATATGCAGTTCGAAATGCCCAAAGGGCATCAATAAGTTTTGACAACCAATCTTTACGATTTTTGGAAACCGTTTTCTCTAATATTTGTTTAATTTGCCGATTTGAAATCTCGGCTTGCCCACAAGTTTGGGGATGATAGGGCGTTGATAGCTTGTAATTAATAGAATATTTCCGCATTAAGGACTCGAAAGTCCTATTACAGAAATGAGTTCCATTATCGCTGATGATTGCGCGAGGGTGCCCAAACCGGGAGAAAATGTTCTCTTTGAGGAACCTAACGACAACCTTGTTGTCATTAGTCCGGCTGGGCACAGTCTCGACCTATTTAGAAACATAGCCAACAGCGAGGAGAATATACACGTTCCCAAAAGAAATGGGAAACGGTCCCATAAAATCTATCCCCCAAACATCAAAAATTTCCACAACCAATATTGGTTGGAGCGCCATTTCGTTTCTCTGAGATATCCGGCCCAAGTGTTGGCACCGGGAGCATGTCTTGCAGTAATCATGAGCGTCTTTAAAAAGTTGTGGCCAGTAGAAACCACACTGCAAGATCTTTTCTGTTGTCTTTTTAGGGCCAAAATGCCCGCCACACGCTTGATCATGGCAAAAAGACAGCACGCTCTTAAACTCATTGTCGAGGACACACCGACGAATGATTTTGTCGGGACAGTATTTGAATAGATAAGGTTCATCCCAGTAAAAGTGTTTTACCTGGGATAGGAATTGGAGTCTGTCCTGATTCGACCATTCATTTGGTACAAGTCCGGTGGCCAAATAATTTACAATATCTGCGAACCAAGGTTCGCATGACACAGTTAAGAGCTGCTCATCTGGGAAAACGTCTTTTATAGGAATTTGAAGCGTTGGCGAAGAAGGGAGGCGTGAAAGATGGTCGGCGACTACGTTTTCGCATCCTCTCTTGTCTCTGATGACCAGGTCAAATTCTTGCAGTAAGAGGATCCAACGTATCAGCCGAGATTTAGCGTCCTTCTTCGCAAAAATATGACGAAGAGCTGAATGGTCAGTATAAACGATGACTGGAGAGCCGATTAAGTAAGGCCTGAACTTTTCTAATGCAAACACAACAGCTAAGAATTCCTTCTCAGTTGTTGTGTAATTTAATTGGGCCTCGTTCAATGTTCGGCTAGTGTAATAAATTACATGCGGCATCTTATTGATGTGCTGTCCAAGGACAGCGCCAATGACAAAATCTGATGCATCGCACATAATTTCAAATGGATGCGTCCAGTCAGGAGACGAAAGAATGGGAGCGGAAGTAAGTGAGTTTTTCAATGACTCGAACGCCTTCATATAGCTCGAGTCGAAATCAAAAGTGGTGTCTTTGGCCAACAAAAGAGTCAAGGGTCTAGCAATCTTGCTAAAATCCTTGATGAACCGTCTATAGAAACCGGCATGGCCAAGGAAGGCTCGAATGTCTCGGACACATTTGGGAGGAAGAAGATTGGAAATAAGTTCAATCTTAGCTTTATCTACCTCGATGCCATTTTTCGAGATGATATGTCCTAAGATAATACCTTCTCGTACCATAAAGTGACATTTCTCCCAATTTAAAGTAAGATTCTTATCCTTACACCGGGTAAGGACTGCGTCGAGATGTAGCAAACACTCATCAAAGGAGTCGCTGAAAATGGAGAAATCATCCATGAAAATCTCCAAGAATTTTTCAACCATGTCTGAAAAAATTCCCATCATACACCGCTGGAAAGTAGCGGGTGCATTGCATAACCCAAAGGGCATGCGACGGTAAGCAAACGTACCGAAAGGACAAGTGAATGTGGTCTTGTCCTGGTCCTTTTCGGCGATGGGAATTTGATTATAGCCGGAGTAGCCATCCAAAAAGCAATAAAATTCATGCCCAGCCAATCGTTCTAACATTTGATCAATAAAAGGTAATAGAAAGTGGTCTTTCCGTGTCGCGGTATTGAGTTTTCTATAATCGATGCACACTCGCCACCTAGTTTGGATGCGAGTAGGTATTAACTCATTCGCCTCATTAGTTATGACCGTTATGCCCGATTTCTTGGGGACAACATGAATGGGGCTAACCCACTGGTTATCAGAGATAGGGTAAATGATGCCACTATCAAGACACTTTACAATCTCCTTTTTAACAGCCTCCTTCATGATTGGGTTGAGGCGTCTCTGTGGATCCTTTGCTGGCTTGGCATCATCCATCATATGAATATGATGTTCAACTATTATGGGACTAATCCCCTTGATGTCCGCTATAGTCCAGCCAAAAGCTTGCCGATTGTTTTGTAAGACCGTTAAAAGGGCTTTCTCTTGCTCGGGGGCTAGAGATGCCGATATGATAACAGGAAGGGTCTCATTCTCTCCTAAGTAAGCGTATTTAAGGTAAGACGGCAATAGCTTGAGTTCGAGTGTTGGAGGAGAAACAATTAAAGGTAAAATTAGTGAAATTGTCTCAAACTCGAAGGATTCCAACAGAGGTTCAAAACGAGTGTAAGAAACCGAGTCGGATGGTTCAGTTAACTCATCCGAAAATTCAAATGATTCAAACTCGGGTGGTGATTGGTCAAGATCGTTCGAGAAAGTGAAACACTCGTAGTCATTATCGGGCGTGAAAGCAATGTCAGATTCAAGGAGGAACGCACTAGTGGCATCAAAATTGCTGTGATCGAACAGAAATTTCTCGAGCTCATAGTCCTCCTGGGTGATCTCTTGGATCGAGAAAACATCAAGTATATTAGCATCAGGTTCGGAGGGTTGATTCCCCAACTTAAAAATGTTGAGTTCAATTGTTATGTTTCCAAAAGATAGGTTTATCGAACCATTTCGACAATTGATCACCGCATTCGAAGTCGTAAGAAATGGTCGACTGAGTATCACCGGAATTTGACTCCGGGGGTTAGCTACAGGCTGTGTATCCATAACAATGAAATCAACGGGGAATATGAAATCCCCTACCTTGATCAACACATCCTCTAACTCACCCTTAGGATGGGTGATGGATCGATCGGCCATTTGGAGAGTACAATGTGTGGGTTTCAACTCTCCAACGCCTAGTTGCTCATATACTGAATAGGGAAGCAGGTTAACACTGGCACCAAGATCTAAAAGTGCACAGTTGATGTTCTTATCCCCAATAGTTATTGAAATCGTAGGACAGCCAGGGTTCTTTCGTTTTAGGGGTAAAGGTTGGGTAAGAGCATCACTTACTGCACTAGCCAAAACGACTTTCTTAGGTACCTGCGATTTCCTCTTCTTGGTGCATAAGTCCTTCAAAATTTTAGCGTAAGAAGGGACTTGTTGGATTGCATCCAAGAGGGGAATATTAATGCTAACTTGTTTAAATAACTCCACAATCTTCTCCATTTGTGGAGTTTGTTTATTGGATCTCAACCTGTTTGGAAATGGAATATTTTGAAAGTTGGTTGAGTCCAAAGTTTGTGGAGGAGATTGCGGAGTTGGAACGGATCCCAGTGTTGGTGTTTTAGTGGAGTGAGAGGTGGGTCCGTTCGGAGTAGAAGAAGAAGAGCCTTTTGAAGAATGGAGAACAGGCTCAGAAAATGAAGAAGAAGAAGCGGAAGAAGAAGAAGCGGCCGGTGTTTCATCATCTATGCCAACATTGTTTTGCAGCACTCTTCCAGATCTCAACGTAGTCACAATACTCACATTATGATTTTGTTGTTCAAGAGCAACATGTATATTTTGTGTGTGACCGGGATTTGGCAATGGTTGAGATGGAAGCTTTCCATTTTCTCGCTCGCTTAACGCAGCATTCAGTTGTGCAATTTGAGCTTCAATTGTTTTGATGCTTTAATCATGTGAAGCAGTGTGTTGCACCAAATACTGAATGGAAGACTGGATATTGATGGAGGATTGAGTTGATTGTTTTAAAAATGCATCCAGACTTCGTTCTAGGGAAGAAACCTTATCGTTATTTGGCTGAACAAAATTGTTTTGAGAAAAAGAGTTGTTTGGTGCAAAATTGTTCGTTTGATTTTAGTAAGGTTGAGGTTGAAAAGGTTGCTGATATTGAGTTTGTTGATGAGCTTGTTGTTGTGGAGGAGGCCTCTAGAAATTGTTATTGCCTTGGAATTGTTGTTGATTTTGATTCCAGGCGAAATTTGGGTGGCTCCTCCAACCAGGATTATAAGTTGAAGAGTATGGATCATTTCTTTGTCTTTGCTGAAAGGCAGCATTGACTTGATCCTGTCCTTGAGCAGATGGATTGTAAGGACACTCTTCAGTAAGATGTGATGGATCCGAACAACAAGCGCATATAGTGCGAGTGGGTAAAGCAGGGGCAGGAGAAGGCAATGAGAATTTGCTCTCAATTGCCTCTAGTTTTTTCGTAATTGCAGCCATTTCGGCCTTCATTGCAATCGACATATCAAGTTGATGAATGCCTGCCCTAGACTGACCGGAAGAGGTAGATGAAGTGGTCGGTCTAGTGCTTTCCCACTGAAGCGTTTGTTCAACAAGATCGTCGAGAAATTGCCAAGCTTCCTCGTCAGATTTGGTTAAGAAGTGACCTTGACAAATGGTTTCCAGCAACTGCTTAGTTGCTGGGTTCAGTCCTTCGTATAAAGTTTGGCAAAGTTGCCATCTCTTAATACCGTGATGCGGGCACTGAACAAGTAGGTCTTTAAATCGTTCGAAACACTTCCAAAAAGGTTCGGAAGGAAGCTGGGAAAATTGGTTAATTTCAGTACGTATTCTCGCGGTCTTGTGATGTGGGTAAAACTTTTTAAGAAAAGTTTTAACAAACTCTTCACAACTGTTTATAGAATGTGATGCGGTGCTATACAACCACTTTTCAGCTAGGTCATATAGAGTGAAAGGAATGACTCGTAGCCTTATAGCATCATCGGACAGTTGGGTGGTCTTCATCATGCCACAAACATTCTGGAATTTGTTAATGAATATATAGGCATCTTCGGATTCCAGTCCGTGAATTTTGGGCAACATATTGGTGAAGTGGGGTTTAATTTCGAAGTTGTCCCTATTTGCCGGCGGGAGTGAAAGACAAGTAGGAAGTGCGGAGCGAGTTGGATAGAAATGATCCTGGAATGCGATTCGCTGTGGCGCTTCAACAGGAGGAGGTTGCGGGTTATTCGCACCCAGTTGAGGTGGAATCAGTCCCGAAGTGGGTAAAGGGTTGTTAGGATTGAATCCTGACATCTCTTTAGAAGACGATGAATGTGAAGATGAGGGTAAAGATGAAAAAGGAGTGGAGGAAATTTCGACTTCGGAGTCGAACGCGCCGTCAGTAGCGACCAACGAGACACGGACTAAACGGGCGCTAGTGTCCCTAGTCCAACCGGACATACACTAAACGAGTTGTAGTGTAGTCGAAAAGTAGAATGTGAGGGTAAGAAAACGTCAATGGGGAAATGTGAGTGAAGGTTGGGTGCAATGGAATTCTAGCGACAAATGGCAAGTTTTTATAAAAATTTCTGTTTTTTTATAAAGATTTGTATGCAAAGATTTGTACGGAATTAATTTCAATCAACCACAGTTAAACATGCACAATCAAGCCTAGATCTAGGGTCTCCTAAGTCAACTAGACTGCTCCTAACTAGTCCAAAGCGACAAGTTGTGAGATATCCCTCAAATCGCCTCTTCACCGCCAATTGTGGCCAGGTAAGCACAAGTGAAGAAAGGAGGGTTCCGCTCACGAATCACCGTGAGACGGGTCTTTTAAAGTTACCTTTCTCACTTGTCTAGCCTAGGCACCATAAAGTCAGGTTTAGATAAACGACTGAATGCCCACAACCTTCCTCTGTCCTAATGAGTGCGACAGTCCTTAATTGGCTGAGTCTAGATATTTTTTAATTAGCTCAATGGTTGATGTATATGCTTTTTTGTGATTTTTTGGGTCTTGGGAAGGGTAGTGAAATTCCCCACCCAATCTTGATTGGTGTTATAGCACCTTAGATTCAGTTTTAAAAATGCAAAGCAGTAACACACAAAATCTAAAACACTTGCCAAAATTTTTTCTTTTTATTTGCAGCGCAAAGAATCCTGCACAAAAATGATTTATTGGATTGGGAGAAGAAGTTTTGCGCAAAGAACCCTGCAGGAAAATTTTTCAGTGGAGATCAGGGGTAGGAGAGAGGACAAAAATACTTACAGAGAATTTTTGGGCTGCTGACGTCAGCAAACGGCCGCGGATCCGCGGTTAAATCCTCAAATCTGCGGCGGTTCCACGGTGGATCAATCGGTTCAGAGCTTCAAAAATTTTCTCTGTTCTGTTGTGGTTCTCCTCTCTCTGTTCAGATTTTCTGTTTCTTGATTTGTTCACTGGGCGCAAAGAATCCTTTTTCAGTGGAGATCAGGGGTAGGAGAGAGGACAAAAATACTTACAGAGAATTTTTGGGCTGCTAACGTCAGCAAACGGCCGCGGATCCGCGGTTAAATCCTCAAATCTGCGGCGGTTCCACGGTGGATCAATCGGTTCAGAGCTTCAAAAATTTTCTCTGTTCTGCTGTGGTTCTTCTCTATCTGTTCAGATTTTCTGTTTCTTGATTTGTTCACTGGGCTTGCTCCAAATCTGAATCAGTCCATCTTCCTTTCCTGCACAATTCACACAAAAACGATCAAAAATAACAAGATGATTTTTTTTATGTTTTTTTTTTCAATTTCAATTAACCCGAAATTACAAAAAGAAAATAACTACCGTTTCCCCGGCAACGGCGCTATTTGGTTGTTCGCGTTTTTGCGTGTGCGTTTTAAATTAAAGAATACCGCAATCAAGACGGTGTCGCTTGGTAGCTAGCCGGTTGAGTACGGGTCGGTCCACAGGAAAATCGTGTTCTTTTCTTTAAGTTCTAACGAGTTAAGTCCAAAAGAAATGGTGGTTTTGATTTACGATCTAAGAATGATATTAAATTGACTAATAGTCTTGCTAGGGTTAAGATTAGGTTCGTTTGGAAAAGGGATTCTACCCACTGCTTTTCTTGCCCTAGTTAAGAATATAGGTGTTAGGTAATAGTCAACAAAGGGGATTAGCACGACTAGGAAGAAAATTAGTTTCTTCCTTTTGGTCATTGTCCGTCCTTTCTTAACTCTTAGCCCTAACCTCTATTTAAATCAACCACAACCGATCTAACTAGGGAATCACCACTATCTTGTGGGATAGGATGCCGTAGTGAGCGGTGTGTGGTTCATTTAAATAGAGTCCGTATTAATTAAAATTATAGGGGCAAGGAAAGGAGTGAGAGAGATGTCCTTCTCTCAAACCTTCCCGATCCTAACCCTAACAAGTGAGGAATTACTCACTCATTAGGGTATTAACAATAGAATTCACTTTTTTATAAATTTTTATATTAGAAAACTAAATTGCAAATATTAAAAGAACAGATAAAAAATGCAAGAATTAAATTCAGAAAAGGAATGCGAGATAAAAATAAAAATACCTTACTTTATTGAAACCTCTTCAACGATTACAATGAAATTAAAATTTAGATCTAGAATTAAAAAGAGGCATGCCTAATTAGGCTTTCGGCTTTCCTATTTATAGATAGGAGAAACCCTAGGTTTTACATCCGATCCACATCTGAATTTACAATACTACCCTAAGAAAGCCGGGTCAAAGCACTGACATCCACCGACACGTGCACTGCACGGTCGCGGAACGGCGGCAGAATGCCATGTTTGGCCGCGGTTCCGCGGCCATATAGTGGGCTCTTGGACTCAGTTCTTTAGGGATACTTCATGTTGCTTTTTCCTTCTGTTTTCTTCACTTGGTTTCTCAGAATCTTTTCTACTTTCTTCCAGATTTCCAACAGTGCAGAATTATGTGGACTTTTACCGTAAGCTTCGCATTGAAGTCTTGAATCTTGTGCTGCCCTTGTGCTTTGTGCATTGAACTGTTTACTGATCTTCATTTGTTCCTTGAACTGTTAGGCGGCATCATACGGATTCATCTTTTTTTGGTCGTAGTCTCACTTTTGTAACGTTTTTTCATGAATTTCACTGTATTGTTCTAAGAACCTGTAACCTGCAACTATTTAGTAAACATGGATCAAAAGCACCTATTTATTTGTAATATGATTAAGAATGGGCGATATAATAATGCAAAATTCCGATATGAACACTGCTTTCCAGCAAAGACCTAGAAACGATCCATATTCTTCCACTTATAATAAGGGTTGGAGAAATCACCCTAACTTTGCTTGGAACCAACAACAAACTCAAAACACGGTTCCAAACCAAAACAACTTTCAAAGGGTCCCTCCACAACAACAACAACCACTACAATTGACTCAGCACCTCTATCAATCACAAAACTTTCAAAATCCAGTCAACACTTCTGCACCGTATAATTCTTTGCAATTGACCGGTACTGATGATTCCTCTTCACTCGCACAAACCATGAATTTGATTCTGAAAAATTTCATGCAAGTTTCGGCTAAGATAAAGTCTTCTGTCGATGACATAAAAAAGAACTCGACCTCTCACGGCGAGAGTATTAAATCGATGGAATCACAAATTGCACGATTGAATGCCGAAATGAGTGCTAGAGAGAAAGGGAAACTTCCATATCAACCCCTCCCGAATCCTGGGCATTCACAACACTACAATGTGAATGCCATTACAACGTTGAGATCCGGAAGAGTGCTGAATAATCAAGTCGGTGAAGAGATTGATAATCATGACGAATTAATCAATAACACCCTGGCTTTCACTTCCACTTTTCCTTCCACTTATACTTCCACTTCTGGTCCTTGTTCGTCTACCCCACCACCTTCTTGCGAGCCTATTCTTCGTTTCCCTCAAGGCTCGAACCCTCAGCATACCTCTTCTAGTCAACCAAAGACGATCCCCACCCCTATTCTGGGATCAGTTCCACATACACCACCTTCTCCAATGTTGGACCCAGCTATTATTGCTAAAGCTCCTTATCCGAATCGGTTAAGGGGAAACAAAAAGATTTCACATATGGAGAAGATTATGGAAATGTTTAAACAGGTTAACATCAATATCCCTCTCCTAGATGCTATACAACAAGTCCCGGCTTATGCGAAAATTTTAAAGGACTTGTGCACTAGGAAAAGGAAGACTCAAGTGCCCAAAAAGGTCTTCATGACTAATAATGTTAGCACTGCTTTTACCCTACAGTTACCAAAGAAACGTAAGGACCCTGGGTGTCTTACAATCTCGATTTCTATTGGGGGTAAAAACATTAACCGTGCTTTACTTGATCTTGGCGCAAGTGTTAACCTGCTTCCATATTCTGTCTACGAGCAATTAGGGATTGGAGAGTTGAAACCAGCTCATTGCACTCTCCAAATGGCAGACCGATCAATCACCAAAGCTAGGGGTGAACTTGAGGATGTGTTGATAAAAGTCGGAGAATTTATATTCCTTGTGGACTTTATTGTTCTTGATACACAACCTGTAGCAAACCCACAGAACCTAATACCGGTGATTCTGGGTCGACCATTCTTTGCCACTTCCAATGCCGTCATAAATTGTCGAAACGGTTCTATGACTTTATCCTTCGGGAAGATGTCAATTGAGCTGAACATTTATAAGATTGGAAGTCAGCCGTCTGAACCCTCTGCTCACATACTTGATGTCTGTTCTGTCCACGAGATTGCTTCTGAAAGCTACGAGGTTAATGAACTTTGCTTTGAAAATCTCGACGACATTAGCACATCAATGTTTGATCTTGCACATCTTAGTGAGGACACTTTTTACACTCTTGAGTCTGAACCTTTTGACTCTTAACTTTCTGAGTTTGTATCCTTTGCAAGCTATGAGCTTCTTCGTGAATCTGAATGTCATTCTCTTACCCCACCTTCTATTGTTTCTCCGCCAGCATTAGATCTTAAATTGTTACCTTCTCATCTTAAATATGCATATTTAGGTGAGAATGAGTCTTTACCCGTGATCATATCTGCTTCTCTTGCCTTAGAGCAGGAGAACGCGCTTTTGACGGTATTGAGATCTAATAGGCAGGCTTTTGGTTGGACTATAGCTGACATCAAAGGGATTAGTCCCTTAATTGTTGAACATCATATACATCTGATGGATGAAGTCAAGCCAACCCGAGAACCACAGAGACGGTTGAATCCCGTCATGAAGGATGCGGTAAAGAAAGAAATCGTCAAATGCCTTGACAGTGGTATCATTTACCCAATCTCTGATAGCCAATGGGTAAGTCCAATTCATGTAGTCCCTGAGAAATCTGGCATCATGGTTGTATCAAATGAGGCTAATGAGTTAATCTAGACACGCGCTCAAACTGGATGGCGTGTATGTATTGATTATAGAAAACTCAATGCCGCAACGAGGAAAGACCGCTTTCCTCTACCTTTTATTGACCATATGTTAGAACGCTTAGCTGGACGGGAATATTATTGCTTCATGGACGGATACTCTGGCTATAATCAGGTCCCTATTGTCGAAAAGGATCAAGACAAAACCATATTTACTTATCCTTTTGGTACATTTGCTTATAGACGCATGCCCTTTGGGTTATGCAATGCTCCCGCTACATTTTAGCGGTGTATGATGGGGATATTCTCGGACATGGTCGAGAATTTTCTGGAGATTTTCATGGACGATTTCTCGATATTCGGAGATTCTTTTGATAACTGCCTATCTCATCTTGATGCAGTTCATACTCGTTATAAAGAGAAGAACTTAATCTTGAATTGGGAAAAATGCCACTTCATGGTCCAAGAGGGAATTATGCTTGGACATGTCATTTCACGGAAAGGCATTGAGGTTGGAAAAAGCTAAAATATATGTCATTCATAATCTTCCTCATCCCAAATGCGTCAAAGATATACGATCTTTTCTTGGCCATGCAGGTTTTTACAGGAGATTCATTAAGGATTTTAGCAAAATTGCTAGACCTTTAACTCTTCTCTTGGCCAAGGACACAACCTTTCACTTTGACTCGGATTGTGAGGCTGCATTTGACTCACTTAAAAACTCTCTCACTACAGCCCCCGTTCTATCATCTCCTGATTGGAACACCCGTTTGAGCTAATGTGTGATGCATCAGATTTTGCTGTTGGTGCAGTCTTAGGAAAGCACATTGAAAAGACGCCACACATGATTTATTATGCAAGCAAGACCCTGAATGATGCTCAAATTAATTATACAACTACTGAGAAAGAACTCTTGGCAGTTGTATTTGCATTAGAAAAATTCAGGCCTTACTTGATTGGCTCACCAATTGTTGTGTACACTGATCGCTCCGCCTTAAAACATCTTTTAGCGAAGAAGGATGCTAAAGGTATACGTTGGATCCTTCTATTACAAGAATTTGATCTCGTCATTCGAGATAAGAAATGATGTGAAAACGTTATAGCCGACCATCTTTCGCGCATCTCTTCTTCACCCGTGACCCTGCCAATTAATGATTCTTTTCCGGACGAACAACTCTTGAACGTATCCGACGAACCTTGGTTCATGGATATTGTGAATTATCTTGCTGCGTGACTTATTCCCCGCGAATGGTCGAAACAGGACAAACATCGATTTCTTTCCCAAGTAAAACACTTTTACTGGGATGAACCCTATTTGTTTAAGTATTGTCCTGACCAGATCATTCGCAGATGTGTCCCGAATGATGAATTCAAGAGCGTTCTATCTTTCTGTCATAATCAGGCATGTGGAGGTCACTTTGGTCCTCGAAAGACGGCGGAGAAGGTTCTGCAATGCGGTTTTTATTGGCCGACTTTATTCCAAGATGCATTTGATCATTGCAAAACCTGTCCACAGTGTCAACACACGGGTAGGATTTCTCGGAGAAATGAGATGCCACTTCAACCGATCTTGGTGGTTGAAATTTTTGACGTTTGGGGTATGGATTTTATGAGTCCTTTTCCCAACTCCTTTGGGAATTTGTACATATTGCTTGCGGTTGATTACGTATCGAAATGGGTGGAAGCTATTCCTTGTCGCACTAATGACAAAAGGGTTGTCAATATGTTCTTAAAAGAAAATATCTTTTCGCGATTTGGACACCCACGTGCTATCATTAGCGATAATGGGACGCATTTCTGTAATCGGTCTTTTGAGACTTTGATGCGGAAATATGCAATCAACCACAAACTTTCCACATCCTATCATCCCCAAACGAGCGGGCAAGCTGAGGTTTCAAACAGACAAATCAAACAAATTTTGGATAAAACTATTTCGAAAAATCGAAAAGATTGGTCAACCAAATTGACGGATGCTCTTTGGGCATTCGTACCGCATATAAAACCGATCTAGGTATGTCTCCTTACCGTCTAGTGTTTGGCAAGGCTTGCCACCTTCCGGTCGAGATTGAACACAAAGCAATGTGGACCATTAAAGAATTGAACTTTGACTTAAAGCAAGCATGCAACTTTCGGAAGTTATAATTAAACGAGCTAAGCGAACTCCGCGATGAAACTTACGATAATGTTGTAATTTTAAAGAAACGGACTAAGGTATTTCATGATAAAAACATTTTGAGAAAAACTTTTACACCTGGTCAACAAATCCTTCTTGATGATTCACGTCTTCATCTTCATGCGGGTAAGCTAAAATCTCGATGGAAAGGACCTTTTGTTGTGCGGTATGTATACCCGCACGGTGCAGTTGAGGTTGAAAATGTTGAAAACGGTACAATTTTCAAAGTAAATGGACATAGATTAAAACCGTATTTTTCCACTGACCCCACGGAGGAGCTCCTGTTTTTACAGGAGCCACTTTATCTTGACAAAAATTTCTTTGTCTCACCTCCATGTCTTGAAAAATACTGTATCATTTTTAGAATGGAGGTGAGTGAAAAGAATAAGTTTGGGGGAGATTTTCATGTATTATTGCCCCCGTTAATAAATTTCCTCCCAAGTCTACAGGTTTCTGAGATTTAACAGATGGCAACAGTGAGGACATTGTTGTAAACAGGATTGGGGGAGGTTTGTGTTTATTTACGCATCACTTTGCATATTACTTTGCATAAGACGCCAGGGGGTATAATTTTCCCCGGCCTTACAACGCTGAAAAGCTCAAGTTGTATAAGTAAAAATGTATTCTCTTTTGAAATAATGTAATTTCTGTTGGCGTTTAGTTTGTTAGTTGTATGTTTGCTCTAGAGGCCATTATTTTACATTATTGTATATTATAATGGATGCTTGGACATATAGAGAGAGGACTTTCTTGCACGACGTGATAGTATTCTATTTGGTTGCTATTTATCTTAACATGTAGACTAGTATTGTGATACCGTCTTGCTCTCACATGTTGATAAAGCCCTTAGGATGTATACTTCACTACCAGGATAATGATGCAGATCATACTGGTAGGGCGAGGGTAGTCCACAAGTTCATCCTTTAATTGTTCCTAGTCGTGGGTGTATCGAGACGGGGCATCGATATTCCAAAGTAGACTAGCGTATGCGTTTCTTGACCCATTTGATGGGCGATGGATGATCCCGTATCCATTAGTGTTTGACATCAAAGATTGTATACGGGTGCTCAGTGGAGACTGGGTACACTGAACAGGACTCGCCGAGAATTCCTAGATGGTATTATACCTAACGTCAGATAGCAGTTCTCTGGTGACACTGGTACATGTTAGTCTGTAGACCCGAGATCATCATAGAGTCTTGTGTGATTCCCACTGTGCTTTGATTTCTACCTTACCACGTTCAAGAGAGCGTGCAAAACGGTGGTTTTTTGGGTACAGTCACAAGTCACATGGAGGCAATGAGCGATAGGAGGGGATTCGTCTCTCTCGATATTAGGGGTTGATGTTGCGCTATGCTCGATTGGCCATAACAGGATATCCCTGGCCAGGGATGATACTGAGATTTACTGATAAGTATTATCAGTAGTTTCTCGACCCGTTATGAGCCTCACATCGGCATGACTTATCAAGTTATTGGGGTCTGACGTTTACCACCGCCAGACTCGATATGCGACATATCAGACGAAGAGACCGGACTGTACGGTAGTGTTACTTATTGGATTCACGGGAGTATGAACAAGCTTGCTTGTTTATCTTCTGATCGCTCAATACCCGGATAGCCGTTACGTCCAGCTAGTACCACTGACGGCTTGTGGGTGACTGATATGATCATTACCTACTGCCGGCGTATTGACGAGTCTTTAGAGTCCTATATAGAGGTTTCCTAGCTCAAGCGAAACGAAGTAGGGCACATGTGTGATATGTGCGGGACCGATATTAATACGTGTATGTGATACCGTATTCTAATTTCGCGATATATGATATTAGTCGGTTGTATGTGATATGGCCGGGTTATTAAATCAAGTATTGATTTAATAATTTAATGTATAATTATATATTTGATATATTAATATACATTAACTAATATTAGCTCACTTAAGAATTGTTTTCTCCAAATACATTTAAATATATATGTGATATATATTAATGTATTTATTTTTGTGTCATACTTGATGATACATTGGACATGTGTGTATGAAACTCATACCATACTTAAGATAATTTTGGGGATTTAATTATTAAGGGAAAAACAAAATTAGTTGGAAAAAGCCATGGTTTAAGATGCTTGGAGAAGCTTGTGGAAACATTGACTTAGTCCACTAATTTTGTTTTACTCTAGATATTTGTTAACCCAACCATTATGTTTAGCCATGGTTGAGTCTCTACAAATATCATATATGATATTTCCTCACCCATGGTTGATCACTTCTTCTTCTTCTTCATCTCATTTGAGCTCACTAGGTTTTCTTGAGTGAAGAAAAGAAAGAGAGAAAAATAATTCTAAAGTGAGCAAAATTCCTACTTCACCAATCTATACCAAACTAGCCATTTAGTATAGGTTGTTTCATTCACTAATTCTCAATTAGTGAAGAGGTAACTTGAGTTAGAGATTTTTCGACGTAGATCATTTTCGGCCTCGAAGATCCTTGAGCTAACTCGTTCCTTTCGCCTAGTGGAGCCTAAGGAGAGTCTGGGACACAACTACTTAGAGCAAAGGGTCTACTACGCGGAGCTTTAAAAGCGAATGACCGGTCTACAAAGGTTGTATTCCTATATCACTTACTGTAAAGTTGTTTACATCTTTTAAAAACCCTAATTCTCTAGTTAGATCCTTGGTTCGAGCTCTCTCAGCATCATAAAAATTTTAAATAGCATACTTGATGCGTGCCGAAATACGTCGGGGGTGCTAAGCAAACCCAGCAGTGGTATCAGAGCCTTGCTAGAGCGTTAGGAATAGTCTAGGCGAAGTTTAAGTGTCTGATCGACTTTTCAAAACCCGGAAAACCCGCTCTCTGGAAAAAAATTCAAAAGTTGGAATTTTTCTAATTAAAAATATTCAGAAAAATGTGCAGGGTTTTCTATGGACCCACAAGAAAAACGATGGCCCAACTCGACCAAACGACCGCGAAAGCGCGGCCATAACATGCTTTTGGCGGCGGTTCCGTGGCGCCGTTGGTGAGGCAGGGAGCGTGCCTTCTTGTGTAGGTCCGTAGGTATTTGGGGCACTGTCTGGGTATTTTTAAATGTGACTCAAGTGTTGAGGTCTCTTGGAATTTTGGGTGTTTGATAAATTGATCGAAATGTTTAATATCGTCTAGATATCTGTGATTTGTGATACAATATTTGAAATCCACAATAATTAGTTTTGTAAAAAATAATTAGTAATTTGTAAATCTAGCAATTTAGTCTCTTTTGATCGGTTGCCGTGGGGTTTTGATTCGGATCAAAACTCCGTCGCAATCTCGTATAGTACGCGAACGCTCGCCGGGTAACACTACTAGATAGTTACACCCCATAGCCCCGACCAAGTGACTGTAGGAGAACCCCATAGTCAAAAGCATCTGTTTGGGTGCTCGCGACCGCGGTGTTCCGCCTAAGTTCGCTTCGTTGACAGCATCAGGGGTCGCGGCCGTCTACTAATGTTTCCAACGAGCATTCGATCAATGGTCGGGAATCTTGTTGAATTTCCCGACTAGATATTGAAAAGTGTTTTAAATTTGAGACTAAAATGCCGGGTTTATAATGTTAGACATGAAATTCGGAATATGTGATATTCTGGGTTTATGATGTCTAAGGAATTCATACGGTTAGGCATGAAATCCGAAGTATGTGATATTTCGGGTTTATGATGTCTAAGGATGTTGCGGATTCCAATTGTTGTAGTTTTCGCTTTCTTTTCTGCGACCGTAAGTGTAATATGTGGTGTATCGCCGGCTTCGTTGCTATACGTCAATGAAAATTAGGATACGCATATTTACTTACGTTGATGACATGTGATGTTATGTGTTGCTGTGATATATTATATTGGATCGTCGTGTTTGAATAGCCGGGTTTTTTTTTACGTAAGATGAGAGTTTTTCATTTTCATTCATGTAAAAAACTTGTATGTAATATTCTTTTATTGAGACACTTCCAGGTTGAGGATGATGTCACCATTGATGTATATTATTTACTTTTCCGCATTATGATAGACCCAAGGCGGGAATCACAAGTAACCTGGTTCTAGAGTCCAGTGGGAGACCATCTCAAGGAGTCGAGTCCGGGTCTCCTAACTCTAGAATTGGTAGGGTTGCTTGCCGCTCTCGTAGGGGTCCAGGGATGCGGGTTTAGCTATTCATCACGACCGTGGAATCCGTGTTTTTTACTGGCTTAATTTAAAATACGGACCTCCTAGTATATCCAATATTTCATATGTTGACTTCTACTGCAATATTCTATGATGAGATCATATAACTGCGTGAGACGAATGCTTTATATTATATATATGATATATAATAAACGTTGCTTATATTTTGCATCCGCGCTTGTCACGCCTCGCTTCCCGGTGTATGGCAAGAGGACGCGACGAGACCGCTACGTATTTACTCAGAAGTAAACACGCTAAGCGTATCTAAGCAATATAAAGTAAAGTACACAAGAGACGGGAATATAAATGAACATCAACTTTATTTATTAAACATTCTTGTACAGGTACAACTGAAATGTAAATACATGAGTAGAAAGCGATGCCTAAACAATAGCATAACTGAAATGAAATAAATATGTACAAGTGCCTACAACTCTGGGTTAAATGGTATCTGCTCGAAATCTTCAATGGTGGGCTCGATCTCTAAAGCGTTCGAATCACCTGACAACATCCCAAAGAAAGAAGAAAGGAATGTAGTCAGCGAACAATCGCTCGGTAAGTCCCAAAGGTGAGTAGCGATAGAATAGACAGAAAGAGAATATATCTTATAATGTTTGATTATATTGTTAACGCTGTTATTTGTAGCTTGGTACAGAAAATGTCAGTGTATACGAGAGGAGTCCCGCAATTCCGGAGACTAAGGTATACGGAGCACAAGGAACCGTTCAGCCACGGTACAACGGCAATGGATATTCAGGTTAGGTGTATTATGGTTACAGTCTCGTGCCACTTCTAACAACTTTCGTACCAATCTACCCCTTAGAAACCCCGTGATGTCTTTTGTATTGATTGTATTATTTTGTTATATAGATGGATGACTTGCCGAAACAATGATATTAGTAAATGGAATGGATATAAATGGAGAGTCATGTAGACGGAGTATATCCATGGTTTGGTTCGGTCAATATAGATTGATATAGATTGAATAGACGGATTCATATTGAATTGTAGTTTATACTTGAATCACATTCAAGTCAGATTGATTAAATTGAGACTCAGTCCGAGTCAGGTACGTTTGAAAAGAACTTGAAATCCTGAATTAGTTTTGATGTTATCGGTAACTGCTGCACATGGACGGCAGGATTTGTGTCTTTTTCCAAGACAATTACCGTGTTGATAACACCGTTTGTTAGATTGTCCACCTTAAATAGGCAAGCACCCATATTCTCCGGCTCCCTGAGGCTCAAGAGACCGGTCCCGCTTAAACCTATGTTTACTAGGGTCCTTATTGTAATTTAGTATAACTTGAGGGGGGTTTATGTAAAAATAGTTTGATATAATTTTCAAAATACACCTCAAGCATTTAATTATCGTCTTTAGGGTTTTCATAGTTGTATATTTTATAAAAGTGAAATTTCTAGTGAGTAGAACTTAATTTTCATAGTATATGGTATTTTATTGAAATATCGGTATTGTTTTGTATTGGGATGTTATTTTCATGTAATGGTGATTCCTTTTGAAAACTTGGAATATTTATATAATATAGTTAAAGTAGATATTTTGATAATAGATATTTATATATATATTTAAAAATAAATTTTATTTATTTTCTTGTAGAAATCACATTTTCTAAAGAAAAATGTATTAAAATTCCATCGAAATCTAATGCTCCTTTCAGAGGTCTGCATCTCGCTCTACTAGGCCCGAGGATGTGCGATAATCTGCACCATCCCGAACGGGATCCCCAAAAGTGGGTTGTAGATGCGCAATTGCAAGGTATTGTTTAATACATCTTTTTAAAGAAATGGTTTTGTAATAGTTTAGGGTATTTTATTGTAACTCGTGTTATTCCCAAAAACATTGCCCAAAAGTAAATCGTGTTATATCAAAGATGTGTGTTGTGATGAGGTAGGTCATTACCTCGTGAGTTATCTAAAGGTAATACAAGTTTTGTGTTGTTTTATGTCGTAAATGAAGTATGTGGTATTTTACCGTAAAAATACAATAAAAATTGCATAAAAGAATATTTTGAGATGAAACTTGTTTTAAAGTGTTTGCTAATGTTTGTTAAACATTATGTGATAGTATGTAATTTTATTGATTAAGAAAAGTAGAGTTTTATAGAAAGACCGAATCGGAAGTCGGATTAACTCCGCTTCCGTCAGGTTTTAGAAATGAAAGATTTTAAAGAAGAAAAAGAGAGGGGAAAGGGACTTACTGGCTTTAAGGAAAGGGGAGAGGTATGAGGAGGTTTAAGGATCGTCGGGGTGTTGTTTCGTCGCCGGAAACTCCTTGGAATGTCACCGGAACTTCGCCCTTCGCCAACTCCACTTGCACACTAAAGGGACTTGAGAATTTTTAAGAGTTTTGACAGGGAATTTCTGAGTGAGGAGGGATGCAATATGGTGTGGTATTTATAGGGGAAATTAGGGTTTAGAGGGTGAAAGAATGCATTAAAAATTGCATTAAAATTTGGATTAAATGGGGTTTTATTGTTCTCTGGATGAATGCAGAGAAAATAAACAATGTGAGAGAAGTAGGGTAGCTGAAGAGGTGCTCGGGTGAAAAGATGGGGACCATTGCCAACGGGGGACCCGGCGGTGCCGACATTACCATCTGTTTCGCCGGTCGGAAACCGGTGGAGGAGCTCCAGATTTTCGCCACGTGTCCCTCAGGATTCATATACCCTCGTGCACATGTTTAAATATTTTGTGACTCTTCATTCTACGTGTAGTGCACGTGCAAACCCTTGGGCTTCTAAAAGATTAAAGGAAATTTAAATAAAAAGGTTAATGTGGCTGGGGGGATTCGATCACAGGGGCTACGTCACAGCAGTGCAAGGCTTTACCAATGTGTTACAAGTACTTTCTTGCTGTTCTAAAATAAAACAAATACTTATAGTGTACACAGGATTGCAAATACCCCAATTGTACATTAACTTTTAAACAATTTTCTGTACAATGAAATTGGAGTTGTTACAGTGCTAGTCCTGCCCCTGCTCTGCCGTTAGTTATCTAACCTAACGGTGCATGACGGGACCCCATGGCAAATGCGGATGGCATAAGCGTACGTTGTATTTTCGTTTCTTTTTCTGTGATGCTTAGGAAGCATAAATGATGGAACTTCAGTAATGAGATTAATGAAAAGGAAAGAAACCTAATGATGTTGTGGAATCAAATTTTCAAAACTGGTAGCTCTAGTTCTTGCTTTTCATAGTGATATTCCTTTATGAATATCCCGCACCTCATTCGATGAGGAAATAGCCGAGATCCCTTCACCGGGAATGACCTTTTTATCAAAAAAACTCGATTATAAAAAGAGGAGCTTGAACGACTCCTTTTTCAAATCACTCGATTCTACAACGATATCAAGTTCATTATGCAAAAGGTTTTCTTAAAAACCTGTCGTAGCCCTCCGTCATTTCAGATAAGTGCTACTTAGTATTCTGCTACGTTTGTTGATTATGTTAAGATGTAGTGTGCGGTAGCTAATTAGTGCTTATCTGCAACCATATGATGCGATTAGATTAGGGTAGTCGTACGGCTTTGTTGACTATATTAAGGGTCGTACGGGTGGGTTTAATTCAATCAGGAAATGACGGGTTGAACTTGGCTAGCGCTTATGATTTGTTGACTATGTTAAGGTCATAGGTTGCTAGGGGCAAAACATTATCGGGAATTTCAAGTGTTGAAATTTACAATGAGATTGCATATCTTCTATGAGATAGTTGGATCCCGATACCCACTGCGAGTAAGAGTTACTCCCGGGAGAGTTTTGCACTTTACAATTAGCCGATCAAGTAGGTGACTAGAAAGGTGTCAACGAGGTTATGCCTCTGGGAAAACGAGGTTCGTGCGAAAACACGGGGAACCTCCCTCAAAGTACCAACACTGGCCTGGCTGAACGATTGGCGAACTTGTAGGGTGTAATAAATCCCGGCTAGTCTTACCTTTTAGGGTTTGAAGGAAGATTTGATAAAAACAGTGGGAGCCATCCTGATTAGATAAGATAATAACCAATCTAACCTTGCAAGAGCATACGCTAAGTGTTTTCTTCTCTCTCTCTCTCTCTCTCCAGGTAGCGACCATGACACGCCTTAATCAAGATAATAATATGGATGTATTGACCGAACCCGGTTGTTATACTGAGCTGGGAAACGTTGGTTCCGCTCTTCCTTATAATTGTTATAAGTCTGAGCAGAAAATAGAAGAATATCCGGATTCCCACGCGACCCGAACGAGGAATGAGCATGTTGATGCATCTTCTTCGGGTGTGTTTGTCACCGAGAACTATTTCTCAGTACAATCTACGTCCTGGGTATTAGATACCGGATCAGGATCCCACATATGTAATATGTTACATGGGCTAAAGAAAGGTAGAGAACTAGGAAAAGGTGATCATTCTGTAAGAGTAGGGAATGGTGCAAATGTTACAGCCAAAGCAGTTGACGAATATCACCTTGTATTACCAACTGGTAATACATTGATTCTGAACGAATGTTATTACATACCGAACCTGATATGCAATATTATATCAGTTTTTTTTATTAAGTAAAGAAGGATATAATTTTGTATTACAGGATAATGTTATGAACATTTTCCTAAATCAAAAGTTGATTGGATCAGGCACGTTATGTAATGGCATATACGTTCTAAATCAAACTACAGTTCTTAACGTACAGAACACACACATGAGGAAAAGTTCAGAAATGAACGAATCCTTCTTGTGGCATTGTAGACTAGGTCATATCAATGCGACACGATTAGCTAAGTTACATAAGGATGAATATTTGAATCTGTTTGAATTTACATCTTATGAAACTTGTCAGTCATGTATCAAAGGCAAAATGACCAAAACTCCGTTCACAGGACACGCAGAAAGAGCTAATGAACTCTTGAGACTGATACATAGTGATGTATGCGGTCCCATGTCTACACATGCCAGGAATAGTTCCTCGTACTTCATTATATTCACCGATGATCTCTCAAGATTTGGACGTGTGTTCCTATTGAAACACAAGTCTGAAGCTTTTGAGAAATTCAAGAAATATAAATGCGAAGTAGAGAACCAAACGGGTAAAAGTATTAAAATCCTTCGATCTGATCAGGGAGGAGAATACTTAAGCACGGAGTTTCTAAAAAATAATAGGATTCACTCTCAGCTTACTCCTCCGTAGCATGGTTCATCTCGATTCTTGATAAAGTCGAATTCTTTGACAGTATCATCAAAACAGATATTCCAACTCCGCGATGTCTGCTTTAGTCCATAAATGGACTTAAGCAACTTGCACACTTTACCGCTGCTCCCACTCTGAATGAACCCCTCTGGCTGATCCATATAAACGTATTCTTCTAAATTACCATTTAGAAAAGCCGTCTTTACGTCCATCTGCCAGATCTCATAATCGTGGAAGGAAGCAATGGCAAGAAGGACCCGAATGGATTTGAGCATAGCTACTGGAGAAAAGGTTCCGTCATAGTCCAAACCAGGTCTTTGACGAAAACCCTTTGTAACAAGTCTAGCCTGATAGGTTTCAACCTGTCCATCTACACCAATCTTCCTTCTGAAGATCCATTTGCATCCTACAGGTTTTACCCCATCTGGAGCAATGTCCAAAGTCCATACTTTGTTAGTGTACATGGACTCCATTTCGGTCCGCATTGCATCCAACCATCTTACCGAGTCGCCGCTCTGAATGGCTTGCTGGAAGCTAGTAGGGTCATCATTATCAATGATGCAATCTTCTCGATCCCCGTCTATGAGAAAACCGTAGTATCTCTCGGGCGGATGAGACTGCCTACTACTTCTGCGGATAGGCGCGGGGATGTCCCTTTCTTCTGAACCTTCTTGTTCTACCAAACTTTCAGTAACAGCTTGTGGTTCTGGAATTTCTTCCAGTTCTATTACGCTCCCACTCTTCTGATTTTCTAAAAATTCAGCTTCCAAGAAGTGGGCATGACGAGAAACAAAAACCTTCTGCTCCTCTGCGTAATAGAAATAATACCCCTTGGAGTTCTTTGGATATCCCACAAACTTACACTGTACCGAGCGTGCCTCGAGCTTGTCCGCATGCTGCTTTTTAACAAAAGCTGGACATCCCCATGTCTTCAGGTACTCAAGATAGGGTTTCTTCCCACTCCACATCTGATATGGTGTGGTAGGCACATTCTTGGTTGGAACCTTGTTCAAAAGATATGCAGCTTGAATAACCCTAGAAAGATCGCGGTAACTCAGCCTTACTCATCATGGAATGAACCATATCCAATAGGGTTCGATTCCGTCTTTCCGATACACCGTTGTGTTGTGGTGTGTATGGAGGAGTAAGCTGAGAGAGAATTCCATTCTCTTTTAAGTAACCCAGGAACTCGGCACTTAAGTATTCACCACCTCGATCAGATCTCAGTGTCTTGATACTTTTGCCTGTTTGGTTTTCCACTTCATTCTTGTATTCCCGGAATTTCTTAAAGACCTCGGATTTATGCTTCATAAAGAAGATATGTCCATACCTAGAGAAATCATCCGTAAAAGTAATGAAGTAGGAATAACCACCTCGCGCATGTATAGACATTGGACCACACACATCGCTGTGTATGAGTCCCAAGAGCTCACTCGCTCTTACTCCGTGTCCAGTAAACGGAGTCTTTGTCATCTTTCCCATGAGACAAGATTCACAAGTAGCATAAGATTGATATTCGAACGGATTCAAATATCCTTCTCTATGTAACTTAGTCAACCGTGTTTCATTGATGTGACCTAGTCTACAATGCCATAAGAAAGTCTGATTTATTTCCGGAGACTTTCTTTTAAGTGTGTTCTGTACATTGAAAACCTGAGCTTCATTCAATACATATATGCCGTCATCTAATGTACCGGACCCAATCAGAACTTGATTTAGGTGGATGTGAACCACATCGCTTACGAATGTAAAATCATATCCCTCTCTCGAAAGTGAGGACACAGATAAGATATTACAAGTCAAACTAGGTACATACAAACAGTTACGTAGAATCAATATCTGACCACTTGTCAAACTTAGGCGATATTCTCCCACGGATTCAGCGTCCACGCTCATTCCGTTCGCAACTCTGAGAGACAAATCGCCTACCCTGATAACTCTACGGTTTCTCAAAGCATGTAATGAATTACAGATATGAGATCCTGCTCCGGTATCTAGTACCCAGGAAGTAGAGTTAATTGACAAACAGTTCTCAATTACAAACACACTCGAGGCCGAAGCCACAACATGCTTCGAATCTTGGCTACTGGCTTCCAAAGCCCTGCAATCCTTCTGCCAATGCCCGTTCCCATAACAATAGGAACATCTCTCCTTACCTACACCAAGTCCCGAAACTTTTGCTCTTCCCTTTCCTTCTACTTCACTGATACCGTATACCGGCTTTGTAGAGGTTTTCTTCTTTTCATCCTTTGCTTTCGCCCTGGATGCAAAAGAAGAAGGTCCCCCATTAAGCAGAGCTGGTGTCTCCCTGGTTTCTTTCAGGGTATAAGTAGAGGGTAGGGACTGTGGAAATAAGTCAGTATATGACCTGTTTCCCAACGTGGTGTCCAGGTCCGTGAGATCATCAATATAGCTAGTCATCGTAAGGACGTCGTCCATTACAGATGACCCGATAACCAACCTCACTTGAAGCAATTCGTTCGAGGTCTCATATCTTGTGATACGAGATTGCTCTCCATATGAATCTTTGTTATGGAGGAAGATGGAAACTAAGTCCATCTTCTCGTGCTGCTTCTGGTATACGCTATTCTCTGAAGCCAACACGAGGCACTTGGCATTCGCACTGTCCTTTTCCCTTGTCTGACGGATATCCATATCCGCGACGGTGGAAACTGGACCTGGGACGGCGTGGGCTTGAGTAGTAATAGGGTGGTCCAGCTTGTCATAGGCAATGGACATCTGGACAGACCTTTGCCAGTCATAAAAGTCAGATTCAGTCAACTTGTTATCTAGATATAACCTAGTCATGGTCACATGGTCGCTGCAGTTGAGAGAGAGAAGAAAAAACTTTAGCATGATGCTCTTGAAAGTTTAGATTAGTTTTTAGTTTATCTAAACTGGATGGCTCCCACTGTTTCTCGAATCCTTTCTCAAACCATAAAAGAAGAATTAGCCAGGACTGATCACACCGTACAATACTTGCTTAACCGTTCAGCCATGCTAGTGTCGGTACTTCGAGGGAGGTTTTACGACGCTTTCGCGAAGTTCCTTAATTAAATAACCTCTTTTCTCTGGAGGCGGAGCCCCGCTGACACCGTTCTACACACTTGGTTTATAGCATTGATCGTTAAGTGACGAATCTCCTGATGAGTAGCGGATACTCAAAGTAGGATCGGGATCCAAATATCATCGTGTGATAATGTTGAAGGAATCCTACCAACATTATCAAACTTCAAATGGTATGCAACACTAGCAAGTTTCAGTTTCTTTAGAAACTCTCGATGTGGATTTTTGCCCCATGCTTTTATGACCTTGACGAAGGCCAACAAATCATAAGTCACATGTCAAGTTCTTCCCATCATTATCCTTGTTAATTTGAACCCACCCATACATACCCTTGACGAAGGCCAACAAAGTAATATGACTGTCCTAAACCAACGCATATATCTATGCTACATATGAATACCCCAGTAGCTACCAAACACTATGCCTTGACGAAGGCCAACAAACATAACTTGAATACTACTGACCATCCATATGAAATGACGGAGGGCTACGACTGGTTTTGGCGAAACCATGAACGTAGTGAACTTGATATAATCGAAGGAACCTGATAGCTTTTTAAAAGGAATGGTTAAAGCTCCGCAATTAAAAATTCTGCTCTTTTAAAATAACCGAGTGGTTTCTTTTAAATTTATTCCAATGATTCAGCTTTGGTTTGTTTTCTTTGCATTAATATAATGCGTCCCATCATTTATCCTATCATTGCAGAAAACAACGAAAATACAACGTCCGCTTATGCCATCCGCATTCGCCACTGGGCCCCGTCATTCACTCGTTAGGTTACTTAACTAACGACAGAGCGGGGGCTGGGCTAGCGCGGATGCAAAACATAAGCAATGCCTACTAGATATCATATATAGATATTGTACATTCGTCAGACGCAATAATAGGCGTTCCAGATCACAGATGAACATATTGGATATACTAGGAATCCACGTTTCGTTCGAGCCTGCAACAAAAGACGGATTACACGGTCTTGATGAATAGCCAAACCCCACCCTAGACCCCTACGAGTGCGGCAAACTACCCGTCTAGTACCAGAAGTGAAACAGTCTCCCTCAACGACGTGAGTAGGCCATTAAACACTTCAAAGTACCCGGTAGTTTGTGCACCCCATCTTGGGTCTATCTTATAAGTATAAAACAGTAAATGAAATAATACAATGGTGGCTACAACCTCAACCCGGATGTGCCCCGCAAAAGAATATTACAACATATTACAATTTATATTGAATGAAAGATAAAAACTCTCATCTCACATCCCCGGATATTCATCCACGACAATCCAATGAAGTTCATATCCACAAACCAATATCCATTACAGAAATGTGTAACCCCCAACTAACCGACATACTAGTAATTGTTAGTTATATGTATGCCCTAGAGGCCATTACTGTACATAGGATGTATATTGTAGTGGATGCTGGGACGTATATAGGGAGGACTTTCTTGCTCGACATGATAGTATGCTATCTGGTTGCTCTTTACCTTAACGTGTATACTGATTGTCTCTCTGTTACATGTTGGTAAAGCCCTTAGGATGTGTACTTGACTACCTGGACTATGATGCGGATCATACTAGTGGGGACATGGTAGTCCATAAGTACATCCTTCAAAGTCCCTAGTCGTGGGTGTATCGAGACGGGGCATCGATATACCAGAGTAGACTAGCGCATACCTTCTCGACCCATAAAGATGGGCGATGGATGATCCCATATCCATTGGTGTTTGAAATCAGAGATGATATACGGGTGCTCAGTAGAGACTGGGTACACTGGACGGACTCGCCGAGAACTCCCAGATGGTATTATACCTTACGTCAGATGGCAGTTCTCTGGTGACACTGGTACAGAGTAGTCTGTTGACCCGAGATCGTCATAGAGTCTTGTGTGGTTCCCACTGTGCTTTGATTTCCACCTTACCACGTCCAAAAGGGCGTGCAAAACGGTGGTTTTTGGGTACAGTCCCGAGTCACATGGAGGCAATGAGCGATAGGAGGGGATTCGTCTCTCCCGGTATAGGGAGTTGATGTTGCGCTGTGTTCGATTGGCTATAACCGGAAATCCCTGGCCAGGGTTGCTGAGATTTACTGGTAAGTGTTACCAGTAGTTTCTCGAATTGTTATAGACCTCATATCGACACGACTTATCGAGCTATTGGGGTCTGACATTTTACCACCCCTAGGCGAGATATGCGACATATCAGACGACGAGACCGGACTGTACGGTAAGTGTTACTGGTTGGATTCACAGGAGTGTGAGCGGGCTTGCTCGTCGATCTTCTGATCGCTCAATACCCGGGTGGCCGTTACGTTTAGCAGACCGCTTGCGGCTTGTGGGTGTTTGATATGATCATCATCTGCTGCCGGCGTATTGACGAGTCTTTAGAGTCCTACACAGAGGTTTCCTGGCACAAGCGAAACGAAATAGGAGCGCATATGAGATATGTGCGGGACCGAGAATAATGCGTGTATGTGATACCGTATTTCATTCTCGCGATGAATGTATCGATTGGTTGTATGCGATATAACCTAGTTATCGAATCAAGGGTTGATTCGATAAGCCGATACATTGGATATTAGTCGGTTGTATGCGATATGACCGGATCGTTAAATCAAGTGTTGATTTAATGATTTAATGCATAATTATATATTTGATATATTACTTTGCATTAACTAGTATTGGTTCACTTTAAATGGATTTTCTCACTTGACTTGCACAAGTTGTATATGTGATATATTTTTGTGCACTTGATTGTATCATGTTTGATGATACATGTTAACTTGGTTAAGTGTGTGATTAAATAATGGTTAGTTAATGGTTAGGGTTTCATTTGTAATACTTATGCATTTATTTATTTTGTTTTGACAAAAGAAAAAGAGAAAATGGTTGCTTTCAAAGATGAAGCTTGTTGAAGCTTCATGAAGGTTTGACTAAAGTGACCATTTTGTCTTCATGTCTTAACCCAAACATTCACTAACCCTTGTTAATTCTCTACACCTAACCATGGTTGTATTTTGATAAGTATTGTTTTTCTTTTCTATTTTAAATTAACTTATCATAATACTTATGATATTCTTCATCTTCTTCTTCTTCTTCTTCAATAAAAGAAACCTTGCCTTCATCAATGGCAAAGTGAGAAAAAGAGTGAGAAATCCAATTCTAAAGTGAACCCACCTCCTATTTCTTCATCCTCTACCTCTTGCCAAGTAGTATAGGGTGTTATCTTCACAAGTTTCATGACTTGGTGAAGTGGGAGCTTGATCTTGTGATGCCTCGACGTAGATCATCTTCGGCATCGTCGTCGATGACCTAGCCTGCCCATTTCTCCGATGAAGCCGACGCTAGAGCCCGAGATTCGATTTGGACAGCGGAGGGACATCATCGCGGAGCTATGGAGGTGGAGAACCGGATCTACAAAGGTTGTATTTCCGTTCTTATAGTTAAGTTGTTAACTAGCTTCTATTTGCGCCTAAAATTCTAGTCGACGATCCGTATTAGGGTTTCTCGGCACCCGTAAAATTTGAAATTGGCATGGTTGATGCCTTGTGAGACGTCTTGAGAGTGCCTAGGAACCCTACAGTGGTATCAGAGCCTAGCTAGAGCCTTAGGCGATGCGTAGGCGAAGTTTGAAACCCGATCGACCCGAAACCCTAACATCAAAGTGCTCTCTGGACTTTTTCTAAAAACTGGGTTTTTTATAGATTAAAAATGCTTAAAAAATTCAGCAGGGAATTATAAGAATTACGGTGCAAAATTTTCCCCATGATGTGTTTATTGCGCGGCGGAACCGCGGCAGAAGCCTAGCTTCTGCGGCGGTTCCGCGGCCAATTAATGGGACCTGTCTCCTCTGTTTGCACAGTAATTCCTATTTTAATATGCTGAGTTTTCTGGGAATTTTTAATATGCAGTCAACAGTTGAGTATTTTGGGGTTGTATTGGGAATCGCAGATTCGATCGGATTATCAAATTTTGTCTATGTGTTTTTCCGGATAATTTTTGAATATGTTAAAGAGTTCGACCGGATATAAATACCCAATTTTTCCCCTGTTGGGAAATTTCCAAGTGATGGACTTTTCTGTAGTTTAATAACGTTCTAAGTAGTGCAAGTAACGCGATGGTCCCTCTAGAAGACAACAAACCTTAACTCGATTATGTGATCGTCTTGAACTGCCCTTTGAACCCTAGGGTTTGGGGCAGTACGGCGTGCCACATGTGAGGCGTTGGCTTGACCCTTCTACGGCTGGACCGTTTGTACTGAGCCACGAACTGAATGTTTTTAGACTTATTTCATGTGTTGAGCTGTATCGGGAAAACTTGGGTGTTTGAATGTTCGATCGGAAAGTTTAACATTTTCTAATTATCTGGAATGTGATACAATAATTGGAATTCATAAGTAGTTATGAGATAACTGAATGAATGTTATAAGCATAGCACTTTAGTCTCACTTGATCGGTTGCCACGGAACTTTGATGTGATCAAAAGTCCGTCGCAATCACGTAGCGTACGCGAATACTCGCCGGGTAAACTTAATAGACAGCCTCACTCCATAGCCCCGACCAAGTGACTGTAGGAGAACCCCGTCGCCGAAAGCATCCGTTCGGGTGCTCGCGGCAGCGGTGTTCCGCCTTGGTGCACTTCGTCGACGGCATCGGGGGTGCGGCCGCCTACTGAAGTTTGCGACGAGCATTCGATCAGGATGTCGGGAATCTTGTTGAATTGCCCGACTTGATATTGAAAAGTGTTTTCGATTTTGAGACTAAAATGCGGGGTTTATAATTGTTAGGCATGCGATGTCTAAGGAATTCATTTGATTAGGCATGCGATGTCTAAGCAGGTTGCGGATTCCAACTGTTGTAGTTTTTCACTTTCTTTTCTGTGACCGTAAGTGTAATATGTGATATCGCCGGTTTCGTTGTTATATGTCAACGACAATTGGGATGCGCATATTTACTTACGTTGATGACATGTGATGTTATGTGTTGCTGGATATGTTATATTGGATCGTCGTGTTTGAATAGCCGGGGGTTTTTATGTGAGATGAGTGTTTTTCATTATCATTCATGTAAAAACTTGTATGTAATATTCTTTTATTGGGGCACTTCCAGGTTGCGGAAGATGTCACCGTTTGTATATTATTTACTTTTCCACACTAGGATAGACCCAAGGAGGAGGGCACAAGTAACCGGGTTCTGGAGTCCAGTGGGAGACCAACTTGAGGAGTCGAGTCCGGGTCTCCTAACTCTAGAATTGGTAGGGTTGCTTGCCGCTCTCGTAGGGGTCTTGGGGTGTGGGTTTTGCTATTCATCGCGACCGTGGAATCCGTGTTTTATACTGGCTCATATTGAAAACACGGACGTCCTAGTATATCCAATATTTCATATATTTCTTCTGCTGCGATATCTGTGATGTGATCATGTGATATGTTCTGTGATAGATACTGTATATAGTATATATGATATATTATATAGACGTTACTTATGTTTTACACCCGCGCTAGCCCTGCCCCGCTCTGACGTTAGTTACCAAACCTAACGGTGCACGAGGGAACATCGAGGCGAATGCGGATGGCATAAGTGTACGTCGTATTTATCTGTGATGTTTAGGTACCTAAATGATGGGACTTCATTAATGAGATTAATGAAATAAAAGAAACCTAAGATGTTGTAGAATCGAATTTCAAAATAAAACAGGTAGCTACAGTTCTTGCTTTGCACAACGGTATATATGATATATCCTGCACCTTATTCGATAAGGAAAGGACCGAGATCCCTTCACCGGGAGTGACTCCTTTAGCAATAACTGGCAGATGCTACACCCCTCGGTTTGTCTTTTGATTGCTTTTAAGTGTTTTTGCTTTGCACAGTGATATATATGATATATCCCGCACCTCATTCGACGAGGAAAGGACCGACGATCCCTTCACCGGGAGTGACTCCTTTAGCAAAACTAGAAAAACCTCAAAAGCACTCCATTTTTAAAATCATTTGATTCTACAACGATATCAAGTTCATTACGCAATAGGTTTTCAGAAAAACCTGTCGTAGCCCTCCGTCATTTCAGATATGTACTGGTTAGTATTCGTGCTGCGTTTGTTGACCTCTGTCAAGGCGTAGTGTGCGGTAGCTGATTAGCGCTTATCTGCATAAGCATATGATGTGATTGATTTAGGGTAGTCGTGCGACCTTGTTGACCTCTGTCAAGGGTCGTGCGGGTGGGTTTACTTCAATCAAGAAATGACGGGTTGAACTTGACTAGCAGCCTATGGTTTGTTGACCTCTGTCAAGGTCATAGGACGCTAGGGGCAAAATATATCGGGAATTTCAAGTGTTGAAATTTGCAATGAGATTGCATACCTTCTATGAGATAGTTGGATCCCGATACCCACTGCGAGTAATTGTTACTCCTGGGAGAGTTTTACACATTACAATTAGCCGATCAAGTAGGTGTCTAGAAAGGTGTTAATGAGGTTACGCCTCTGGGAAAACGAGGTTTACATTAATTAGGTTCGTGCGAAAGCACGGGGGACCTCCCTCAAAGTACTGACACTGGCCTGGCTGAAAGATTGGCGAACTTGTAGCGTGTAATTAATCCCGGCTAGTCTTTCCTTTTAGGGTTTGAAGGAAGATTTGATAAAAACAGTGGGAGCCATCCTGATTAGATAAAATAATAACCAATCTGATCTTGCAAGAGCGCACGCTGAGTGTTTTCTTCTCTCTCTCTCCTGGTAGCGACCATATCACGCCTTAATCAAGATAATAAAATGGATATATTGACCGAACCCGCTTGTTATACTGAGCTGGGGAACGTTGGTCCCGCTCCAACTTATAATTGTTATAAGACAGAGCAGGAAATTGGGGATTACCAGAATTCCCGTGCCGCCCAAACGAAGAGAGTGCATGCTGATGCATCATCTTCGGGTGTGTTCATTACAAAGAACTGTTTCTCAGTATCCTCCGCATCCTGGGTATATGATACCGGATCAGGATCCCAGATATGTAATCAGTTACATAGGGCTACAAAAGGGTAGAAAAACTGAGAACGGGTGATAAGTTTCATGAGACAGAAAACGGGGCAAGTGTTGCAGCCAAGTCTGTTGGTCACTGTCACCCTGTATTCCAATACATTGATTCTGAACAAATGTTATTAGATACCGAACCTGATATACAAAATCATATCTGTCTCTTTATTAGTAAAGAAACGATAAAATTTTATATTGTTGGATAATGTTTTGAACATTTCCTATATCAAAAGTTGATCGGTTCAGGCACGTTTCTAAAAGCATTACTGTTCTAAATCAAAATACAGTTCTTAGTATACAGAACACACACAAGAGGAAGAGTTCACATATGAACGAATCCTTCTTGAGGTATTGTAGACTAGGTCATATCAATGCGACCCGACTAGCTAAGTTGCACAAAGATGTATATTTAAATCAGTTTGAATTTACATCTTGTGAAAAACTTGTCAGTCATGTCACAAAGATAAAATGACACCAGCTCTGTTTATTGGAAACAGAGAAAGAGTTAGTGAACTCTTGGGATGATACATGTTGATGTATGTAGGTCCCCTGTCTACACATGCCAAGACCGGTTCTTTGTACTTCATTACATTCTCTGATGATCTCTCAAGATTCAGACATATGTTCCTGTTGAAACACAAGTCCGAACCTTTTGAGATATTCACGGAATATAAGTTAGAAGTAGAGAACCAAAATACGGGTATAAGTATTATGTCCTTTGATGTGATCGAGGAGGAGAATACTTGAGCACGGAAATCCTGGAATATTCTAAAAGAGAATGAGATTCTCTCTCAACATTACTCCTCCGTATACACCATAGCACGATGGTGTATCGGGGCGGAGCAGATACACCCTATATGATATGGTGTGCTCTATGATGAGTATTACTGAGTTACCTATTTCCTTTTGGGAGTTATGCACTTGAGAAGCTGCATGCCTATTGAATAGGGTTTCAATCAAATCAGTTGCCTACCGCTTCATATGTGATATGGAAAGGGAAGAGCCCATATCTTAAATTGGTTAAGATTTGGGGTTGTCCGGCCTATGTCTAAAAATCAAAATCCGGACAATCTCGAGGCAAGATCTATTATGTAGAACTGAAAGTGTTCCAGCTATACAAACTTCAGCTGATGATTTGGTAGAACCGAAAGATTCAATAGTAACCAACGAACCTCAGCCTCTCCGCCGATCTAGTAGGGTTCCTCACCCACCTGAGAGATACTTCTATTTCTCTATGACAGTGGGAGCAAGGATTGCATCATGAGATGATGACCCAACTATTTTCGAGCTGGCCATCAAGAGTAGGGACTCTGTAAGAATGGCTGGATGTTTAGTGATCTGAGATGGAATCCTTATACACCAACAAAGTATGGACTTTGGTTGCTATATCTGAAGGGTTAAATCCCCATCAGGAGCAAGTATATCTTGAGAAGATTACTTGGTGTACATGGAAAAGTTGCGAATTTCATAGCTAGACTTGTTAAAGATTTTCGTCATTGACCAGGCGTGGATAATGATGAAACATTTTCCAGTGGCTATGCTTAAGTCCATCCAGATCCTACTTGCCACAGCTACATACCATGCCTACGATATCTGGCGGTTCGGTGCCATGACTGCTTTTCTAGATGGTGTTTCAGAAGAGTGAGTCTGTAAGTACACATCCAGAGGGCTTCGTAGACAGTGGGAGCAGCGGAAACGCGTGCAAGATGTTTTATGTGATAAAGCAGGCATCGCGGAGTTGGAACGTCTGTTTTGATGTCTTAGTCAAAGAGTTTGACTTCATCAAAATGGTAGATGAACCTTATATATACAAAAAGGTAGTAGGGAGTATGGTGGTGATTCTCGTAGAGTACGTGGATGACATACTCTTGATAGGAAAGGAGTTTCCTATGCTACGCTCGATCAATCTCCGCTTATCACAAGAATTCTCCATATAGGATCAAAGTGATACCTTCTAAATCCTGAGTTTTGGATCTATGAGATAGATTTAATTGGATGTTAGGATTCTCACTAGTTGTAATGAGATGGTATCAATTGGTCCTGGGGAGAATCACTGGAAGTGTTCCAGGGTGATAAGGACGACTGAATGTCAGTCGCAGGCATTGTCTTTACCCTCAGAAAAGGGACGGTATGTTGGAAGAGTTCCATACTAAATACCGTGGCTTACTAGACGATAAAGGCACGATATATCGCTACTTAAGATGCTACCAAAGAGGCTGTTTGGGTGTATATTGGTTCATGAGATGAACTATGTTCCTCCCATTGTGTGACAATGGAGTTGTGGCTTATGCCAAGGAACGCAGGTCCCATCAGAGACCCAGACATATTCTAAGGCAGTATCACCTGATCATGGAGATAGTTGATCTCCAGGGTGATCGAGGTAAGGAGAGTAGACTCAGAGCATAACACGGCGGATCCACTCACGAAGGCCTATTCCCAGAGAGAGACTTTTATGGGATGGTTGAGTATGAGATACTACAACCACTGCTACAGATGGCCCTAGTGCAAGTGGGAGATTGTTTGTTATATGTATGCCCTAGAGGCCATTACTGTACATAGGATGTATATTGTAGTGGATGCTGGGACGTATATAGGGAGGACTTTCTTGCTCGACATGATAGTATGCTATCTGGTTGCTCTTTACCTTAACGTGTATACTGATTGTCTTTCTGTTACATATTGGTAAAGCCCTTAGGATGTGTACTTGACTACCTGGACTATGATGCGGATCATACTAGTGGGGACATGGTAGTCCATAAGTACATCCTTCAAAGTCCCTAGTCGTGGGTGTATCGAGACGGGGCATCGATATACCAGAGTAGACTAGCGCATACCTTCTCGACCCATAAAGATGGGCGATGGATGATCCCATATCCATTGGTGTTTGACATCAGAGATGATATACGGGTGCTCAGTAGAGACTGGGTACACTGGACGGACTCGCCGAGAACTCCCAGATGGTATTATACCTTACGTCAGATGGCAGTTCTCTGGTGACACTGGTACAGAGTAGTCTGTTGACCCGAGATCGTCATAGAGTCTTGTGTGGTTCCCACTGTGCTTTGATTTCCACCTTACCACGTCCAAGAGGGCGTGCAAAACGGTGGTTTTTGGGTACAGTCCCGAGTCACATGGAGGCAATGAGCGATAGGAGGGGATTCGTCTCTCCCGGTATAGGGAGTTGATGTTGCGCTGTGTTCGATTGGCTATAACCAGAAATCCCTGGACAGGGTTGCTGAGATTTACTGGTAAGTGTTACCAGTAGTTTCTCGAACTGTTATAGACCTCATATCGACACGACTTATTGTTCATAACAGAATACGGCATTTTATACCGCCCATTCTTATGCTCGTGTGTTTATAGGTAGGTGCTTTTAATCCGTGTTTGTTACATATTTACAGAGTACAGGTTTCCAGTCCAAATATTGCAAATCAAGACAAAATCTCCACAGTTACGCCAAAAGCAGAACATCTGTTGACAGCAGATAAAAGCCGAGTTCCGGTCATCCATATCCGTCCAGTGCCGAGTACCAGTTCCTGAGACAAGACATATGACAGTGGTCATTCGTGTCTGGGACAAGCACAGAGCACGAGGGGGGCAGCACAAGAATCAATGGGTGCGCGGAGCTCGAGAGAGATAGAAGTCAAAAGTGAAGAAAAGATAGCAATCTTGGACTAAGAATTCTGCTGATATTCTGGAAGACTTTTGTGCAGTATGAAGTTTTCAGACACAAGGACAAATGAAACCAGGCAAACCCACAAAAGATGACATCCCAACTCTACTAAAGGGCTGCGGATCCGCGGCCAATAGGGGGTATTGGCCGCGGATCCGCGGCCATGTGGGGTCCTCGGTCTGTCGTTTTTAGGGGCATTTTGGTACATTCATTTTATGGCAGATTGTTGCCCTAGATTTTCAGTTCACCTCCTATAAATACCCCAGAACTTGCCAAAGCTTGGGATTCATTCTTTGGTTCCTCTTTCTTTCTAGGATTTAGTCTTTTTCTTCTTCTTCTTCATTCTTTTTCCATGAAAATTGTAGTGAGAGCTTTTTGAGTGGGAGATCAATGAAGATGAGGGCTTTTTGTATCATTCTCTTTTGTTTCTTCTTCCCCTTGAGATTCTTGATTTCTCTTGATCATTCAACCTCTTCATTGAGCTTGAATGGTTAAGGGTTAGTTATTGATCTCAAGGGTCGTATTTTTTTCCTTATGGAATTAGCGCTTCATTTCACATGCGTTCTCTACCCTTCTCTTGATCTTGCAACCTCTTGATTGAGCTTGCAAGTTTAAGGGTTGGCTATTGATCACATGCTTGTCTTGAGTTCTAGTTTCTTGTTCTTTTTTATCGCTTTCTATTACTTGCTTATTATTATCTTGCTTTACTTTCTTGCAATTTAATTCATGCACTTAATTACTTGTAATCTTTTCTTTTCTTTGTTCTTTTCTTTTTGTTCTCTCTTTTTGGTTCTCTTTTGTGAATGAATGTAATTATTATTGTTAAGAAGAAATACGGTATTATAAGTTAACGTTTCTTTGCCCATTTCCTTTTCCCGTATTTTCCATTGAACTCCGCCCAAACGATACGCAAGCGCTCCGTTAGGCACCGTACCCTGACAAGGTAACGGTGACTCCTAACCGCGACCGGTTGCGTTCGGTTTGGCCGGAGGCGAAAGCAAGAGACAAGAACGGAAGGACAAGGGTAAATAAGCCGTATTCCACGAATACCGCGCTTAAATCCCCTAATCCACGTTGTTGCCAATTGCTCTAGCTTCAATTGGTTAAGACTCGGCTCAAAGGTTTTGAGTAGGGATTTCTTTAGCTTACATTTTCGTATCTTTTCTTAACAATTTTATACTTGCAAATATTACACTTAGGATAGTCTCGAACAAACATACACAAATTCTTTATTGACTCGTCTAAGACAAGAACGGAAATTCAACCATCTCCCTGTGGATCGACCCGTGCTCAACCGGCTAGCTGCATAGCGACACCGTCCTGATCGCGGTAAACTTTAGAACTTTGAACATCCGACACGCCAAAAGCGTGCGATCAAATGGCGCCGTTGCCGGGGAGACGGTAGCGTATTTTCTTTCTTGTTATTCGGGGTAATATTCTTTTTGTACATATATAAAAAAAAAAACTTTTTGTTTTTTTTGATAATTTTTGTGGGCAAGTGTGCAGAATTTTGCGGATTTGCAAACTGCGATTGTGGGAGCAAAGTGTGCATTCAAGGCTAAGGTGATTGCAAAGTACAGTGCCAAAGATCCGGGTAGTTTGACCCGCGCAAGCGAACTTTTCAAGCTTACCGGATTTGATTCAACGGGGGTTTCCTAACCCAAAACTTAACGGTACGTATTTTACTAACACCTTCTTCTCAAATCCGACGCATCCAATATACTATTCTTTGCAGGATTCTTTGCAAGTTCGCTAGCAAACGCTAAAAATTGACTAACCCGTATTTGTTGCAGCGCCGCGCTTAAATTAAAAAACGATTGTTTGATTCTTTATAGAATTTTTTTTGAATTGCGCATTGCATACATTAATACGGATTTAAGGGCAAGCGAACCCCACAATATACGGTAAAGGATTTCATCACCTTTTCCGTGGCCCACAAATCACGAACTTGAGCATAACGTTTACCCGCACAAAATTTAAAAGAAACTAGACTTTAAGCCTTAAGGACTTCGCGCTCACTAGGAGAAGTTAACTGTGTTTAGAACCTCGCTTAACGGTATATTGTTTACGGGGTGTCTAGGAAAGTGTTAACGGCGCAACCGCCAAAAGAGAAAGGGTTATTTAATTAATGAACTTCGCGAAAGCGTTGGAAAACCTCCCCTTATCTCTGCACCTACCTGGCCTCGTGATCAGTGTATCTTGAGCCCGTTTCTCGACACAGTTTTACTTCGACGATCAAGTTCTGGAGCAGGTCTAGTTGACCTAGGTGAACCCTAGAACGATTAGGTGTGTGGTATTTTCGTGTCGTGATTGTTTTTGTCAATATTCTTTTTTTGTGTATATTTCATTCTTAAAAATTAAAAAAAAAATATCACATTCTTTTTCCCCTCCTTTTCTCTGCCTTTCTCTCTTTCTCTCTTCATATCATGGGTACTCCACCTCGCAAAACTCTTGCCGAACTTTGGTACCCACAACCCGACATTACTTCTTACGGTTCTTGCTTTGGCCGAACTTCGAACGACCCCTCCATGCCCAAAATTTCATTGAGAGATCAGATAGACGCGTCTAGGACAAACAATTTGACTCCGCAATCCACTTCGTATCAACCATTTCATACATACACCCCTTCTTACGTTGATACCCCTTCTTCGAGTCATGTTGCAATTCCAAGACCTATGTCTATTGCAGAACGTATTGAACAATCTCGTAGCCGATCTTTCACTCCTTTCACCACTTCAAATTCTTGGGATCAACAATTCCCTTCACCTTCCTATCCAAATGTTGATCCTGCTCCTGTCCAGCCATTCAATTCCTACCAATCATACCCTACTTTTGCACCTTCCCTAGACATTGCATCAGAACCGCCATTTGGGAGTTTTCAGTATCCAAACAACTTTGAATCTTTTACTGAAACCCCTTCACAACCAATGTCTAGTCTAGAACAGTCCTTGGAAGACTTTAGGGTAGCGTCAAGCCAACAGATGATGGATTTGAATGCGTCCATGGCCGCCCTCATGCAACCTAGTGACCGGTAGCTAGTTTTCACCTAGCTCCAACTTTTTCAATGTATGATGAGGCGGCAGGACAGGCTGTGAATTTGAGTGGAGAGAGTGAAATGTACCCCCTTCCAAATCAAACCTACCCATCCCAAATTGAATCCCACACCTCTTGTTTTGAAAGTCTATCGAGTGTCCCACATGCTTTATCAATTGAAGATAGAATGATTAATGAGTTATGCGACTTTGTAGTGTTTGATTTGCCAGATTGTGAAGGGACCTTGCCAAGTGAAACTAATCCCAATCCTTTTGACCTCTACACCTCCATCTTAGAACCAAAATCGATTGAAATCCATGCTTTTGATGAGGTGTCTGAGAATATTGATTTTCACTTGATTGAGGATATTGACGCTGGGAATATTTTGGATGATGAACCCACATATTTGGTTGAGTTTTCCTCTCCAATTCATCATCCCGAGTCATTAACTATTTTTTCCGAACCCCATATGCGTCTGGATATTGATGAAATATGCATGAATGTGCTTAACTTTGAGGAGAATTTTGAGGATATTTTTGAGGATGAAACAGTTCTAGATGATGAGTCGGATTTTCCAATTCATCCTGTCCCTTTCATTGACTGTGTACACCCTCCCGAACCCTTAACAGATACCCTTCCTCGATCACTTCCTTCCATCCTTTCCATCGTTCCGACCTTGCAAGAACCCGGTCTGGTTTACCAAGTTCGGCGTACCCATGGTTTCTCACAAATCTTGAGGGATTTGACCCCATTTCTCGACGGGTAAATATATTAGCACAATCGCTTTTTACACATCGCTCATCACATATTGTGCTAATCTATTCACTCCATTTGCACCCTCAAGTTCGTACTCCACTTCTTTTTCCCTTCCGCCATTCTTCTTCTTTTGATATACCGAGACCGTATCCCGCTTCTCTCCGCATACGGTCTCGCGTATTGTCCATCTCTTTTCTCTACGCCTTCTTTCTCCAACCAGCACATTATAGAGATAAAATTTTTGAATGGTTGGTACTAACTTTTGGCCTGTGTAAGGCCTTGTATAGCTTGATACTGTTCTCTTTCCCCCCTAATCCTGAATTTCAACGCTTAACAGTGGAAACACTGTTTTTCTTAAGTTTGGGGGGGACACCTTTTTTGTATATATTTTTTGTTTTCCTATTTTGTTTTGTATATAATTTGTTTTTAGGGAGCGCCGTCAATTTTGACCCTCTTAGTATAGACTGACAGTGAGGGCACTGTCAAGTTTAAGTTTGGGGGTGTGCTCGGTAAGCTTTCTTCCTTCGCATTCATATGTATATTTTGCATCTGCATATTAAATCCATAAAATCCATAAAAATCTGAAAATTTTCTAAAAATATAAAAACTTTTTTGTCAAGTTAGCTTGTGGAAGAACTCTGATTCAACATTCGACGGTTTTTGTTTGAAAAAATAGGAATAACTAAATCTTATGTTTAGATTTTGAAAACCTGAAAGATAACTCTCCTTTGAAGTTAACTATAGCTGATATACGTCTTTACATCATACTACACGTGTCGTGAATTTTGGGAATTAGATGACAAGTCTTTCATGTTTAAACTTTTAAACAGATAAATGATTTTCTGAGGATCAAATAGGTTTGTTCTGAAATAAGTAATGTCAAGAATAGTTTATGAAGTAAAGCGAATATGAAGGAATGTTATTGATGCCGTAATTGGAGCTAAGTCTGAAAAATAACCCATCGGAAACTTGATTGGAATGATTACACACCAAACCCACTAAACACGTCTTTTATCCAAAAAAATAATTGAACTGCCGGTTATATCTCCGTTCGTATTAAATCATCTGATTTTCACGTCAAACTGTCTTTTGTTTTTGGACCTAGGTAACTTGAGTAATTAAGTCCGCTGGGGTGTTTCTACACCTAATGCCCTAAAACCAACTGGTTTGGGTGCATTGGCCCAAAGCTCGCTAAGAAGCCTAGAATGTCCAGTTTAAAACAAAGTCAAGCAAGTGTTCTCTCCGAGTTAAAATTCCTAACGGTTCTTTGTGTGAGAATAATCTTGATAAAAGACAGGCTTTTATAAAAAAAATTTAACGGAGATATGAAGGTTTTATTCTATGATAAAGACTATTGCACGTTCACAGAGGTGTGTATGAAATGAAAACAAGAAAAAGGTGGAGTGAAAAATACGACTTAGTTTCCTGTTAAGGAAGATAGAAATTCTGAAGTTGAAACCTTACTGGAAAACGAAACTTGAAAAATGCTTAACTCTTTATAAAACTTATGTGATCCTTTTAAAATTGTTATCTGGGCTTTATCGTGCGACATGATGACTTTAATCGATCCTTCTGGAACTTAACGACACTAATTGCACTGCACGTAAAGACATATAAAATCTGTAGTTAAATAAGAAGCGAGGTGTGAAAAATAAAGGTTCGATAGTCTAGACTTAGGATTATAGAATTGTTATTTTCTGAAACAAAAACTTTAGGGTTTGAATCTTAGTTATTGTACAAAACCAACTTGACCGGATTTTGTGGGTAGTATCCGCTGAAAACCCTCAGGAGACAACACTCCTCCTACTAGGGACACCTAGAGGTTTAACGGCTTGTTGCACGCGCTCAGTGCAATCGCGTTCCCTGCGAAAGTGCGGTTAGGATTTTATTTTTGTGAATAATTGGTTTTTGCTCGGGACGAGCAAAAGTTAAGTTTGGGGGTATTTGTTCATAACAGAATACGGCATTTTATACCGCCCATTCTTATGCTCGTGTGTTTATAGGTAGGTGCTTTTAATCCGTGTTTGTTACATATTTACAGAGTACAGGTTTCCAGTCCAAATATTGCAAATCAAGACAAAATTTCCACAGTTACGCCAAAAGCAGAACATCTGTTGACAGCAGATAAAAGCCGGGTTCCGGTCATCCATATCCGTCCAGTGCCGAGTACCAGTTCCTGAGACAAGACATATGACAGTGGTCATTTGTGTCTGGGACAAGCACAGAGCACGAGGGGGGCAGCACAAGAATCAATGGGTGCGCGGAGCTCGAGAGAGATAGAAGTCAAAAGTGAAGAAAAGATAGCAATCTTGGACTAAGAATTCTGCTGATATTCTGGAAGACTTTTGTGCAGTATGAAGTTTTCAGACACAAGGACAAATGAAACCAGGCAAACACACAAAAGATGACATCCCAACTCTACTAAAGGGCCGCGGATCCGCGGCCAATAGGGGGTATTGGCCGCGGATCCGCGGCCATGTGGGGTCCTCGGTCTGTCGTTTTTTAGGGGCATTTTGGTACATTCATTTTATGGCAGATTGTTGCCCTAGGTTTTCAGTTCACCTCCTATAAATACCCCAGAACTTGCCAAAGCTTGGGATTCATTCTTTGGTTCCTCTTTCTTTCTAGGATTTAGTCTTTTTCTTCTTCTTCTTCATTCTTTTTCCATGAAAATTGTAGTGAGAGCTTTTTGAGTGGGAGATCAATGAAGATGAGGGCTTTTTGTATCATTCTCTTTTGTTTCTTCTTCCCCTTGAGATTCTTGCTTTCTCTTGATCATTCAACCTCTTCATTGAGCTTGAATGGTTAAGGGTTAGTTATTGATCTCAAGGGTCGTATTTTTTTTCTTATGGAATTAGCGCTTCATTTCACATGCGTTCTCTACCCTTCTCTTGATCTTGCAACCTCTTAATTGAGCTTGCAAGTTTAAGGGTTGGCTATTGATCACATGCTTGTCTTGAGTTCTAGTTTCTTGTTCTTTTTTATCGCTTTCTATTACTTGCTTATTATTATCTTGCTTTACTTTCTTGCAATTTAATTCATGCACTTAATTACTTGTAATCTTTTCTTTTCTTTGTTCTTTTCTTTTTGTTCTCTCTTTTTGGTTCTCTTTTGTGAATGAATGTAATTATTATTGTTAAGAAGAAATACGGTATTATAAGTTAACGTTTCTTTGCCCATTTCCTTTTCCCGTATTTTCCATTGAACTCCGTCCAAACGATACGCAAGCGCTCCGTTAGGCACCGTACCCTGACAAGGTAACGGTGACTCCTAACCGCGACCGGTTGCGTTCGGTTTGGCCGGAGGCGAAAGCAAGAGACAAGAACGGAAGGACAAGGGTAAATAAGCCGTATTCCACGAATACCGCGCTTAAATCCCTTAATCCACGTTGTTGCCAATTGCTCTAGCTTCAATTGGTTAAGACTCGGCTCAAAGGTTTTGAGTAGGGATTTCTTTAGCTTATATTTTCGTATCTTTTCTTAACAATTTTATACTTGCAAATATTACACTTAGGATAGTCTCGAACAAACATACACAAATTCTTTATTGACTCGTCTAAGACAAGAACGGAAATTCAACCATCTCCCTGTGGATCGACCCGTGCTCAACCGGCTAGCTGCATAGCGACACCGTCCTGATCGCGGTAAACTTTAGAACTTTGAACATCCGACACGCCAAAAGCGTGCGATCACTTATCGAGCTATTGGGGTCTGACGTTTTACCACCCCTAGGCGAGATATGCGACATATCAGACGACGAGACCGGACTGTACGGTAAGTGTTACTGGTTGGATTCACAGGAGTGTGAGCGGGCTTGCTCGTCGATCTTCTGATCGCTCAATACCCGGGTGGCCGTTACGTTTAGCAGACCGCTTGCGGCTTGTGGGTGTTTGATATGATCATCATCTGCTGCCGGCGTATTGACGAGTCTTTAGAGTCCTACACAGAGGTTTCCTGGCACAAGCGAAACGAAATAGGAGCGCATATGAGATATGTGCGGGACCGAGAATAATGCGTGTATGTGATACCGTATTTCATTCTCGCGATGAATGTATCGATTGGTTGTATGCGATATAACCTAGTTATCGAATCAAGGGTTGATTCGATAAGCCGATACATTGGATATTAGTCGGTTGTATGCGATATGACCGGATCGTTAAATCAAGTGTTGATTTAATGATTTAATGCATAATTATATATTTGATATATTACTTTGCATTAACTAGTATTGGTTCACTTTAAATGGATTTTCTCACTTGACTTGCACAAGTTGTATATGTGATATATTTTTGTGCACTTGATTGTATCATGTTTGATGATACATGTTAACTTGGTTAAGTGTGTGATTAAATAATGGTTAGTTAATGGTTAGGGTTTCATTTGTAATACTTATGCATTTATTTATTTTGTTTTGACAAAAGAAAAAGAGAAAATGGTTGCTTTCAAAGATGAAGCTTGTTGAAGCTTCATGAAGGTTTGACTAAAGTGACCATTTTGTCTTCATGTCTTAACCCAACCATTCACTAACCCTTGTTAATTCTCTACACGTAACCATGGTTGTATTATGATAAGTATTGTTTTTCTTTTCTATTTTAAATTAACTTATCATAATACTTATGATATTCTTCATCTTCTTCTTCTTCTTCTTCAATAAAAGAAACCTTGCCTTCATCAATGGCAAAGTGAGAAAAGAGTGAGAAATCCAATTCTAAAGTGAACCCACCTCCTATTTCTTCATCCTCTACCTCTTGCCAAGTAGTATAGGGTGTTATCTTCACAAGTTTCATGACTTGGTGAAGTGGGAGCTTGATCTTGTGATGCCTCGACGTAGATCATCTTCGGCATCGTCGTCGATGACCTAGCCCGCCCATTTCTCCGATGAAGCCGACGCTAGAGCCCGAGATTCGATTTGGATAGCGGAGGGACATCATCGCGGAGCTATGGAGGTGGAGAACCGGATCTACAAAGGTTGTATTTCCGTTCTTATAGTTAAGTTGTTAACTAGCTTCTATTTGCGCCTAAAATTCTAGTCGACGATCCGTATTAGGGTTTCTCGGCACCCGTAAAATTTGAAATTGGCATGGTTGATGCCTTGTGAGACGTCTTGAGAGTGCCTAGAAACCCTACAGTAATTAGCGGAGGTTTACGAACACATTAAACATCATAGATAAAACTGATTAGAAAATAACTTAGAATTTCGATCAACAACCATTTTCCGTGTCTACCCCAAATGCAAGTCAGCACTGAAAAGACCTGGGCAGAAACAAAATATACAGGAAAACAGAACACCCAAAAATAAGACAAACTGTGTAAATATGAGTCAACTCGGAGTCGACTTGGCCGCGGATCCGCGGCGTATTGCACCAATCCGCAGCGCTTCCGCGGTCATCTCACCGAGTTAGCAACTCGTATTTCTCCAGTATTCTTATAATTCCCTGCTGTGAATTTTCATGCCACTGAAATAATTTTTTCGACAGGTTTAAAATCGACAGAAACTTGAGGGGTCCGGGGTTAAGTTTTCGTGTTTTTCCGACGATCGAATCTAATAAGTTGCTAACAAGCTAGTAAAGGTTTAGTAGGCTCTGATACCACTGTAAGTCCATGTCACGCACCCCACGTGTTCGCGGGGAGGCGGAATATATGAAAAACAATTATCAAAGCTTCGTAACACGGACTTGAGCACACAGATCGTGTCTAAACTATTACTAACAAACTATGGGAGGTTTAACTACTCTGATTCGAATTTATACCTCACGTTACTTGTCCTTCGGGTCTTCATCGCTGTCCTCCACACCTCGTCGGCTCTATGGAACATGGGTACCTCAACGGCCTCCTCGAGTCAAAGGCGATCCACCTGAGAGTCTATAGTCCGAGCTCATATCTCGAATCTGAGATAATTACGGCTTCTAGTTTGCTAATCTAGAAGTCCTAGAGGGTGTAGAGTATTTAGATGGATTACTTAGTCACTTAAACCCTAGGATTCTCAACTCATGAGAGCTTTTAGGGTTTGAGGAAGAAGATGAAGACTTGAGGAGAGAGAAGTGTTTTGTGATAATGAATGAACTATTCTCATTTGTGAATATCATGAAGCATAATAATATCATCAAAATAAATATCTAGCTAATATTCATTATGCTTCATTTAATTCACTAGATGAATCATCTAATGAGTCATCTAATGAGTCATGGATCATTTAATGAAACTTACACCTCATCCTCCACCTCATTTAGTTTAAATCACAAAAGAAATAAACACAAATGAGTACCTCCTTCTAGAAACTTCCCGACAAATTACGAGACTGCCCCTCCCATCCGTATTTTCGAAAAACACGGATAATCTTTGACTGAATAAATCCATCTGTATAATACTAGAATCTGGCTTAAACCAAAGCCCGCTAGTATTATCTGCCCGATCATAGTACGTACACAAATGTACGTAAGTGATCGCGGCACTGCCGTAAAACCATACGGCCTCTACACCTTTTTCCCGGTGCAGGGAAACTCTGTGTGTGGGACTCTAAAGACTCGACACTACGCTGGCAATGGGTTTAACCACAGGCCGTAAGCGGTACTAGCTGTACGTAACGGTCCCCAGGTAGATGTCGATAAGAAGGACGATGAGGAAACCCATCCGAACTCCTACTGAGCCTGTATGTGACAATCTCCATACAGTCCGGTTTGTTCGTCTAGGACTATCGCATATCGGGCCTAGAGGGCGGTAAACGTAAAACCCCTAATAGCGGTATAAGTCGTGTTGGAGTGAAGCCCATTACACCTTGGGAAACTACTGGAACCTACCAGTAAATCTCGCTTGCCCTGGCCAGGGACTTTGCGTAATGGCTCTCCATACACATCGCGATATCAACCCCCAATCCCGGGAGAGACGAATCCTGTCTAACCGCCACTGCCTCTAAGTGCTTCGGGACTGCACCCAACTATTACCTGTTTGCACGATTCCTTTCAGCCGTGGTAGGGTAGTAATCTAAGTACAGTGGGAACACACCCGAGGCGAAGTAGCAGTGTCAATTCGACGGACTAAGTTGTACTCATGTCACCTGGGAACTGCTATCTGACGATGGGTATAGAACCAACCTGCAGTTCCCGGCGAGTCATGTCCGATGTACTCGTAACCTAACGAGCACCTGCATACTATCTCCAGTACGACGTACTGATGTCTGTGGGACAGACCATCTCCCCATGCTGGGATGAGAAGCGTATACACCAGTCTACTCCGGAGTATCGATACCCCATCTCGATAATCCTATGACTAGGGACCTGTATAGGATGTTGCTTATAGACTACCCAGCCCCCACCAGTGTGACTGCCATCACAATGCTGGTAATCAAGCAAAGATCCTAAGGGCTCTACTAATATGTATAAGCGATATGTTAAAAGAAACATATGCACATATTAAAGTAGAAACAAACCAAGTAGCATACTACCATTTTTAGCAAGACTGTAAATACAACTGTGAATATCCCATGCTTCCATTAAGTAATATACAAACTAGTATGATACAATAATGGCCTCTAGGGCATAAACACTAACAAAAAAAACAAACAAAAAAAATATAAAAAGCCGAAATGATGGGGCAACTCGCAATAAAAATCAGCGGGTAAAAATAAAAATGAAAATAAAGCCGAAATGATGCCGTCAATAAAGCCGAAATGATAGGGCAATCGCGACCTTCGCGATAAGAAAAGCTGAAATGATAGAGCAATCGCGGTAAAAAAAAAACCCAAGTGGCGAATGATGAGTCGCTCCTGGTACCATATTCCAGTGCAGTGATGCAGACGCCAACCAAATTCGAAATTCCCAAACGGCGAATGATGAGTCACTCTTAGTACTATATTCCAGTGCAGCAATACAGACGAAATTCCAAATTCCCAAACGGCGAACGATGATTCGCTCCTGGTACCATATTCCGGTGCAGCGATGCAGACGCCGACAATTTCCCAAAACTCTTCCAGCCCTACGGTTGGTCCCCAAGTTGACTACCGTATACAATCCAATGGCTCAAATAATTTTCATCGTACCCATATCTCACCGCAATCACCAGTCCAGCGGTTAGTCTCCGCCCTTAGAATTATGCTCCATTGGGAAAGACACACTCATATGTCCTCACGATGCATGAAGAGAACAACCCTTCGTGGGATCCTTACGACTCACAAAGGAAAAACACACTTGGGAGTCCTCATGACTCCTAAGGAGAAAATACACCTGCGGGATCCTTATGACCCATAGGAAGAAAATGCCTTTATGGGACCCTTACGGCCCATAAAATTGAAAAGCCTTAGGTGATAGGGATCTAAACCTGTCTCCTGAGCCATCGCTTCCCAACAGGCAAAGGCAAATGATGAATTGCTCCTGGCATATGTGCTTCAGTGTTAGCAACGCTGATGCCTACCCTAACCCCAAAATTCCAAACTCCAATCCAATAGACCCCTAAGTCTTTAAACTGGGAACAGATGACCTTTAAATCGTTAAACTGGGAACATATGACCCCTACGTCGTTAAACTGGAAATGAGGGAGATCCCCTTACGGCGAATGATGAGTCGCTCATGGTACCATACTCCAGTGCAGCGATGCAGACGCCGATAAAGTCTCGAAATTCTTCCGGCCCTACGGTCTGGATCATATATCCTGCAAAACCGTATACAATCCACGGGCGTAAACGACCCCTATCTCTCCCAAGTTTTACTGGCGATACCACATTCAAAGTCCCACCAGCGAAAAAAAGGTATGTCCACAAGCAAGATGGGCAAGGATGAAAACCCGAAAGGGCTCCGTGAGTAAAAACAGCAGGACTGCCGGCGGGTTTGTGAAAACCCAAAAGGGCGCAAACTCGTGAAAAAGAGATGAAATGCACCGCAAAGTCCTCTTGACTTTGTGAGGAGAAAATTCCCACGTGAAATCCTTACGACTCACAAAGGAGGAACACACAGGAGTCTCCACGACTCCTAAGGAGAAAATACACCTATGAGATCCTTTCGACTCATAGGGAGAAAATGCTTTTATGGGACCCTTACGGCCCATAAAATTGAAAATCCTTAGGTGATAGGGATCTGAACCTGTCTCCTAAGCCACCAATTCCCAAATCCTCCCGGGGAAAATGATGAGTTGCTCCTGGCGTTATTCCAGTGCAGCAATGCAGATGCCGACCAAAACCAAAATCCCCAAATCCTCTCAAAGGCAAATGAATGATGATTCGCTCCTGGTACCATATTCCAGTGTAGTGATACTGATGTCAACCCAAATCACAATCAACAAGTCAACTTCAACTTCGACACCGCAGAAAGCGGAGCAAGTCAGAATCCAATCTCGACACCGCAAGAAGCGGAGCAAGTCAAGATCACCCCTGACACTGCAAGAAGCAGAGCAAGTCAAATCGGGTGTCGACCGTCCATGTCGTAAAAAGGGCAGTGCAGGCTTCCCACAAATCGGGAACCAAATCGCTCCGGGTCAGGGCGTCGACCGTCCATGTCGTAAAAAAGGCAGTGCAGGCTTCCCACAAATCGGGAACCAAATCGCTCCGGGTCAGGGCGTCGACCATCCATGTCGTAAAAGAAGGCAGTGCAGGCTTCCCACAAATCGGGAACCAAATCGCTCCGGGCCAGGGAAAAGTCTACCACGGACACTCCGCCTCGGAGACGAGCGTCGACCGTCCATGTCGTAAAAAGGGCAGTGCAGGCTTCCCACAAATCGGGAACCCAATCTCTCAGAGTCAGGGCGTCAACCGTCCATGTCGTTAAAAGGGCAGTGCAGGCTTCCCACAAATCGAGAACCGAATCGCTCCGGATTAGGGCATCGACCGTCCATGTCGTAAAAAGGGCAGTGCGGGCTTCCCACAAATCGGGAAGCAAATCGCTCCGAGTCAGGGCGTCAACCGTCCATGTCGTAAAAAGGGCAGTGCAGGCTTCCCACAAATCGGGAACCAAATCGCTCTGGGTCAGGGCATCGACCGTCCATGTCGTAAAAAGGGCAGTGCAGGCTTCCCACAAATCGGGAACCAAATCGCTCCGGGTCAGGGCGTCGACCGTCCATGTCGTAAAAAAGGCAGTGCAGGCTTCCCACAAATCGGGAACCAAATCGCTCCGGGCCAGGGAAAAGTCTACCACGGACACTTCGCCTCGGAGACAGATCCAGCGTCGACCGTCCATGTCGTAAAAAGGGCAGTGCAGGCTTCCCACAAATTGGGAACCAAATCGCTCCGAGTCAGGGCGTTGACCATCCATGTCGTAAAAAGGGCAGTGCAGGCTTCCCACAAATCGGGAACCAAATCGCTCCGGGCCAGGGCGTCGACCGTCCATATCGTAAAAAGGGCAGTGCAGGCTTCCCACAAATCGGGAACCAAATCGCTCCGAGTCAGGGCGTCGACCGTCCATAACATAAAAAGGGCAGTGTAGGCTTCCCACAAATCGGGAACCAAATCGCTCCGGGCCAGGGAAACGTCTACCACAGATATTCCGTCTCGGAGACGTGTCAAGCGTCGACCGTCCATGTCGTAAAAAGGGCAGTGCATCCTAAAAAGTGGGAACCAAAGCAAGTCGCCTCCACACGAAAGAAGATCCATCAATTTCATGCATACGACCCACATATGTGGTGTGCATTTATTGATGTGGGGCACTTTGTTGGGGTCGAAAATTGCACCCCGGTTGACCAAGGCAAAGTCAAGGTCAACCCCAAGCCAGGTAGGCCCAAGCCCAGATCAAGTGGGCTCATGCACGAGTCGAGCCCGAACGTGAAGCGGCCGGCCTCCCCCATGCTGAAAAAAAATCATGTAATAACTAATTTTGATGTAATTTTTTTATGCACGAATGGGCATAAAGCCAAATTTTTGTAAAGCCCATGGCTTATGTGCAAAAAGAAATAACACATGAGCCATGGGATGTGCAAAATGTCATTTTGTAAAGCCCAAGGGGCTATATGTAAAGTGTATAGCCTATAAAGGAATGAAAATATCTAAGGATCTTTTTCTCTCTCTAAAAAAATCAAGGTCTGTGCCTCCTTCTCCTTCCTCAAGGTTCTAAACCTTTTTCTTTATTTTGAATTAAGTCGAGAGTTTTACTCTATCTTTTCCAAAACTAGATAGTTTTTCACGACAAAACCCACAAAGGGGAGCTCAGATCTTCCATTAGATCTCAAAAAGGGGAGACTTTTAAGTCTCACCCCCTTTTCTCCAAGATCCAGCCGATCAAGAGGAGGAAGAAGGAGACCCATCTCCAAAAATCCAACTTTGGACAAAATCCCAGTCAAGAGAAGATCCAAGACTCAAGAGATAAGAACTTCTGAAGATTTTTAGGGAGTTCAACTCCAAGACTCAAATCCTCAAAGGAGTTTAACTCCTAATCCAGATCCTTTGGATTTTAACTCCACTCAAAAATCCACCTTAGGAGTTTAACTCCCATTTCTGGGGGTAAAACCCCCTTCCTCTCGCTAGCGCCTGAGTGCCCACACGCCGGGCACGTGAGGCGCTAGCGCCCGAGTGCCCACGTGCCGGGCATGTGAGGCGCTAGCGCCCAAAGCACTAGCGCCCAAAGCACTAGCGCCCGAGCGCTCAAAGCGCTAGCGCCCTGTAATACCCTAGTTCATTTATACCGGTTATAGTTCATGTATTTCTTTATTTATGGTATTTTCCTGATTTATTGTGTTTTGGGTGCGAATAGTGTATTTGACATTTGTATTTGCATCCGACCCGACCCGCATACTTGAAACCAGTCTTGATTCATGTTTATGATTTATCCTGACCTGTTACATGGACTCGTGCACTTTCATTTTAATTTATATATCTTGAATACTGGCATTTTATCTGGCATTTGCATTTTTACAATATAACATTTTAAATCACATAAAATATTTTAAAAATACATTGCATGGCCTGCATGATACCCCTAGCCCCGTGGTAGCATCCGCGCATCTTGTTCTCGTCCCGTTCAATGAAACAGACTTGTTTGGATGGCTACGCGCACGTGCGTGCATCCGTTCTTGGGGGTATGCATTTTTCGTTATCCGGACATTCATTTTTTATTTTGGTCGACATGTATATTTTTCGTATTTTAAAACTGAATTTTAGACCCGACCCGGGCATGTTTTGGACTATATTTGTATTTACCAGAATATCAAATTTTATTTATATAATATTAATTTTATAAATTGATACAAATTAAAATTTAGTTAACTAATAAAAGATTTTTTTAAATTTAAATCTAAACTAATTTCCTAACAAACTAACAACCCCTTTCTCTCTCTCTATCTCTCTCTCCTCTGCATATATATATATATATATATATATATATATATATATATATATATATATATATATATATTTATATATATTTTATTTATTTAATTTTTTCTTTCCTTATTTAATACACAGCCTCTTCTTCTTACTTCTTCTTCTTCTTTCTTCTTTCTTTTTCTTGATCTTGTTTCTTGATTCCGGTGATCACCACTAGAGCCGTGCTCGTCGCTGACGATCCGAGTGATCCAGTGAACGTACCTGACTTGCATGATCACCCTCGTGCGTTGTTTGGAACCGTTCCGTGTACCGTGCACGCGTCGCGACATTTCGCCGACGAAGGACGTTCCGTACACATCCGTTCTTGTTCCGTCTAGGCAAGTTAATCTTGCTACATGCTATATAACTCATTATATACCTATTTAAATAAATATCACACCTGTATTTTAAATCAAGCATCCCATGTTTCATATTACAGCCTTTCGATGTTCCGTTTACATTTGTATAGTGCATTTCAGATCTAGGGCATGCAAACCAATCTTAATTATATGCTACATTACTTTAGACGCATCTATTTTAACAAATGGAATACCTATATTTAAAATCATGCACCCCATGTTTAGTTTTATAACTTTTCGATGTTCCGTTTGCATCCATTCATATCATTTCAGATCTAGGTCGTGAAAACTTATCTTGTTACATACTATACTATCATATACTGAATCAAATTGAATAGTTACATTTCATATTGCTTAGTTATATGTTCCGCACTTGTTAGTTTATCATTTTACGATTATGTGAAACCCGTTTGCATCCATATCATTTAAAATATATATCGTCGTAATATTTCTCATTATTATCTTTAATTAGTTTATAATCTTCATTTTATAATATTATACATTTGAAAATATTATAGTTTACACATGAAACGTCGTTGAAAAGCGGATACGACAAATCTGAAATTTACTGTACACCTTACCTTATAAAATTCATTATAAATCATAGAAAAATCATTAGTATACGTTCCTTAGTTCGTTACGAAGCTAACTCAGAATAATATAACTTTATGAAATATTTACTTGCAAAATAAATTGTTTAAATAACGTAAAATTCAAATGAATATATCTCTAAACTGCTGTCCAGGGAAATTCCAGCAGCAAACTTTCAACTTCGAATGTTCATAGCTTTTTGTAAGGACAACCTGAGATGCTTATACTTATAAAAATGAAAACCTTATTGAATTATCTTTGTTTTGGTATAATACACGTCCATTTTGGAGAACGTTTGTTATTTTTAAGCTATTTTACAAATCAGGGTGACGCTGAATTTCTGAACGGAACTTTCTTGTGCATGGTTAATCAATACCACTTTTTTAGTTATTAATCAGTTTGAATATGTTATCCATGTTAATATTATTATATCAATATCTATTTATTAAATAATAGTGCTTGTGTTTTAATATTCAGCAAATTTTACCGATTTACAGTTTTATAGTATCCGTCTGTATCCGTACGGTTTATTATATATCTAGTTGCACGCCGAGACCATATTATTTCATTTTACTGTTATATTAGTATCCCATACTTGATCTTGTGCATCCTACATAGTCATGATATAATCCCTGATAAACATTTGTGCATCCATGCTTTATTTGTGCACCCGTACCTGTTACAGTTTTATTATGAGCATCCGTTTGATACCTGTACACTACTTGACGTGACCTGATACACCACTACTTGACAGGACTTGATACATGTACACAACCTGACATGACCTGATTATATCACTACTTGACATGTTACCTGATCTTGTTATTAATGCCGACAATCTTGACCTGTTATCCCTACGGACATTTCCTGTTGTCTATACAGACAAACCTGTAGCTGCTTGATCCTGTGTTGGCATTAGCTCCAGATTTATCAATACCTGACTTACACACATAACCTTGGGGGTATGAGGAAATCAAGATTGTAACTGAACGTAACTCAAAGGGCTATTACATCCTGTACCGTAGTCCCGTGGGGTATGAACGGGACATAGACTCACAGTCTATTATATATTGTACCGTGGTCCCGTGGGGAATGAACGAGGCATAGACCGATGAGTTATGATGAGGATTACATTCATTGATTTCGAATAACTTTAGAATAGATCACCCTATAGCACAGTTTAGACTACTCACTGCACTTCACCTGTTTATATCCTGTTCATTGATCTATATTCATGTTACGTTGTACTTGTTACTGTTCATACTTCATGCCTGCATATATTCATTATCCTGCTTGCTTTAAATTATTGATATTATGACGCACTGACGTCTGGGTTTTGCATGGCCCAGATCCCTTATCCTTATCGCAGGCTAATCAGGAGTACTTCCGCCGTTAGGCCGAGCAGTGATGATCTAGTTAGTATCCAGTTTAGTTATATTTTACTTTCCAGATAGTTTTGCTCTTTGGATCCGCATATTATTTCTTGACTCGTTTATTCTGGCTCATGGACATGTACTAGATAGTTTATTTTATGTTCCTGTTCTTGATATCTCTAGACAGTCGTAATGTGACTGTGGAGGGATGTTTCCTATCCACAGGTAGCATGGTTGGCTTTATCACATGCCTATCTTAGCGCACTCTGGGAAGCGGGGCATGACACGCCCGAGCGCCCACGTGCCGGGCATGTGAGGCGCTACGCCCAAAGCGCTAGCACCCGAGCGCCCACGTGCCGGGCACGTGAGGTGCCAGTGCCAGCGCCTAGCGCTAGCTCAAGCGCCCAAGCGCTAACTCAAGCGCCCGCGTGCTAGGCGTGCGAGGCGCTAGCACCCACGCGTCCTTTGGACGCCATTTTACCCTTATTATACATGTACTTCACACTAAAAACACCTCCCCCGTTAGAAAAAATTTCTAACGGGGCGCTGCCCCGCACCCCGCAAGGGGGCTGCTGGCCCCCTTGACCCCCAGCCCGCTATCCGGGTAGCGGGACCCTCGTAAAAACTCTGCGGGGCCCCCGATATATCCAAAACCCCTTCAAAACACAACACTGCACATTGAGTTTGCATGACCAGTTTAACCCGTCGATCGGAGGTTCTTTCGCTCCAAAGGCGGAGGGTAATTAACGATAGCTTAATCCGCGGCTGCCGGAGATTCGGATCCCCATAATCAATAAACCCCAGCCTACCCTAGGCAGGGGGAATATGCAATGCGTCTGACAAGCGCGCGTGTATTCCCATCTCAATGGGGTGACGAAAAACACCCTACATAGTGTATATTATACTTACTATCAGAGAGAGTAATGACTGTTCTCATAGTCATCTGGTGTGGTGACATCAGAGTATCGTATGCAAGTGCTTATAGATGATAAGTATATCGAACGACTCATTTTGAATTTCCAATTGGTAATTATACATAACTGTCAGATGGAAATTCATATGGTGACAATTGGTACGACTTAGTCTCCAGACCTGAGACTTGCCATAGTACCTTGTGTGTGCTAGAGATTACTTTTGTTACTACCCAACCACATATCTATTAATATTGTATATAACGGTAGTAGTTGGGTATGATCGAATACATATGAAGGTTGTGAGGAGTTAACATGGGATCCGTCTCTCTGGTATATGGAGAACAGTGTTCTGCAGTGTGCGATATATCAGTGATCTAAAATCTCTGTTTAGAGTAGTAGAGATTAAATGATAAGTGGTTATTAGTTTGATCTCAGGGTTACGTGATAATATCAACACAATAATTATTTGAGTTATTAGGGCTACGTAGTGGTTATTAGTTTGATCTCAGGGTTACGTGATAATATCTACACAATAATTATTTGAGTTATTAGGGCTACGTGATAATATCAACACTATATATATATATATATATATATATATATATATATATATATATATATATATGATAATATTGGTATGCATTTGATGTGTATCAAATATTATATGAATATATATGTGTGGGCCGATATGTATCAATTATAACTGATTAGTTTATTTAAGAGATTAAACAAATTAATTAATTATGATAGTTTAAATAGAAAAAACTATATCCCTATATATAAGCTTCTATTTGATACAAACCCTAAACCCTAATTATTCTTCTCATCCTCTCAAAAGTTTTGGCCTCCTCTCTTCTTTTCTTTTGGCAAAATTTTCATGGTGGAGACGAATTAAAAATTTGATTTTTAATTCTCTTCTTTTTTTTATAATTCTCTCTAATTAATTAGATCAGCTAACTAATTAATTAGACTTCACTAATCTTGAAGATTGGTGTGGAGGCAATTAAAGAGATCATCAAGGTGTAATCAAGCTGTCTTGATTGAATAGAAATCGCTAGCACAATGAACGAAATGTAAATATGAATTTGCGCAAAAGTATTATGTTTTCGAATTAATTAAGGGTTAATTGATTTTTTTAATTATTAACATAATTTATAAACCCTAAATTGGTATTGATGTAAAAAAAATTAATTTTCTTTTCCACTGCGTTTACACCAATTTTCACCAACATGAACACTAATTTGTTTGATACACATGTCAACCTTATATATGCAAGTGAACCGTATATCACATTGAACATTATATGTGCATGTGAACCCTATATCACACTTGTGGTGTCTATGTGGTAGTGCTAGACTTTTATATTGAATATGACTGTTCAAAATCTATCAAGCCTTGAATGGTCAAGTCCAACATAAAATGTATATGTGGTATTGAAAATTGCCAAATTTATACATTAAATCTCTATAAATACTGAACCCTATCTCAAGAGCATTATGCCAGCAACTATGGAAAACACTCCATCTTAAGAGTTTCATAGCAAGTCCTCTCTTCCATGTTGTTTACAAGAAACAAAGGATAAGTGTGGCAACTTCATTTAAGTTCCATTTGATTATTCCATGGGTAAATTCTATGTATGTATCTTAAAAGGGATATATGAGATTACTAAATAGGGACCGACTGATGAAAAATCTAGACCAACTCGTGGAAAATTGCAGACAAAGAATATAAAGGATTACTAACGCGGTCCTTAATTTGTTTGTCAATGTCTATTATGAAGTTTTAACCGTCGAGTCCCTAAGTCTTCTAGGATATCTAAGTCTTCCATAAGATGTTTTTTGGGTTTGGGTTGTGTGTGCGTTTTTACAGCCCATCAAAGCAGAAATGCAACAGCCAAAAGCTCACTTCAATCCATTACTAATATGTTTGTTGCCAAAATTGTAAACTTTGTAGTGTTGCATTATATAAAATGATGTACTTAAGTTCTTGTTTAACACAGAATATATACTAGAGTACCTTTTTTTCAATTAGTACACAAACATTTGATATTATCTTGTGTTGAGAATTCATCAAGCTTTATAGTTTTAATATGACAATAATTGATTAAAATATTCAAGGCATGATAGCATGTTAGTCATTTACTGCATTATTAAATAGGCCGTGGTACATATGAGAGTACCTTATTATTTGTTATCGTCCACTTTTTCCTTCATTATGGTTGTTTTTTCTCCTGCCTCTGTTTGATGCAGTGGACTTTAACAAATAAGAAAGAAAAGTATGAGATGAACAAATATAATTTATGAAAATTAAAAACTCAAAATTGGTGGAAGTAGATAGGCATAATAAAGTCACAATCTTTTTTGGGACTCTATGGGATTGTTTTCTTGTGCTTGTGTTTGTGAAGTGTTGGTATGCTCTTAAGTATTGATAGGGTTTGTGCAAGTTGCTTTGTTATGACATCAACTTATACATCTTTTACACCGATGTGATTTTCCTGTCTTCTTCTTCACTCCAGGCTCATCTTCAACCCTTATTCTTTTATGCTTTGATTTTCCCATAGGCCTTTTAGTATGGGGATGACCTACTTGATATGGCAAGTCTACTTTCATCCATTCCTTTTTAGAAGGCAGCGTCTTCACAGGGTTAATGTAAGCCTCTATGTAGCTATAAAAGCAATTTGAAGACAAGACAGGTAAGCAATCAAAACTAAGTGAGTTAAATACTACAGTATAACATGTGCATGTTCTTCACAGAATATTTAGCATGTAATAAGTCAATTTAAGCAGCTTGGATACTTTTTTTTATAAAATTTATATGATAGCATTTATCCACATAATCTGCCCAATTGATATTTCTGATCCCACATAACACAGATATAATATACAAACATGGTCAACCAGTCATTTGCCATATTCTACATGAGCACTTCTTAAGTTGAATGTTCACAAGTTTTCTCAAATAGCCATCATTCACTTCATATTCATGCTCACCTGCCATGTGGACTTGATGATTTATGGGTGTTCTGCTATGTTCTTTTATCCATCTATCTGCATTTGGAACTAAATCACCTTTTCATTTTTATGCTTGAGATCTTCTTAACACCATCTTCCTCATCATTTTAGATTTTATATTATCTACTAAATCACATATTGGTAGGTTTCTTGCATCCAAAACCCATGCATTAAAACTTTCACTCAAGTTGTTAGTATTATAATGATTCTTTGAAATTAGCCTAAATTGATCTACTCCACTCCTATATTAAGTTCCCATTTTTATCTTTTCCTTTTTTACCAAGTTCTACAAATCCATCATCTGACTCCTCTCTTAGTTCCATCATAGCTTGTGCATGCTCTGATTCTGAAAAGCTCCCAGTTGCAATCCAAACAACTTTTTCATAGAAATCTCTTGGGTATGATTTTTTAAAAGACTTCTACAGATATCTCATGCACACCCAATACCCAGCCTTTGGAATGACAACCTTTAAAGCATTTTCTAATCCTTTCTCCATGTCACTCATTATTGTTAGATTATCAATATCTCCATCCAATACTCCTTTCAAGTTTTAAATAAACCATATCTAAGACTCACTACATTCCCCTTCTACAACAACAAAAGCTATGGTATACAATCCATTATTGGCATCTAAAACATTGACTGAAAGCAAAATACCCAAATACTTATCCCTTAGATGGCAACCATCCAGTCCAATAAAAGGCCTGCAAGCTCTTTTGAAGCCCAACACACATTGTCTAAAAGAGACAAATATTTTTGAAAAGGTATCATCATCACATATACTATAAACAACATGACTCCCTCATTTCTGCTGATAAACTCTGCCTGGAGACTTGGTACATATTTGTAGTTCACCTCTACATTCTCAAACACTATCTCCACAGCCTTCTCCCTAGCTCTCCACAATCTATTATAAGGGATACCATCAAGCTAATATTTTTCCATAATAAACTCTCCAATATTCTTTGGTAAAAAGTCTCTGTTTTGGTTGATTTTTCTTAAAATTTGCTGAGCTATCCACTCAGCACTTGCTTGAGAATTTCCTTCCCTGTTGATGCTAGAATATGAACGTTTTAGTTATCTCCATTGTCACTTTGTCCTGTCTTAACAGATAAGCTCTTACCCTCCATGGACACTTCTTTGCACCACAACCCACAACCCACAACCCATCTTATTCTATCATTTATCTCATACCATGCTTGAAAACTGTGTTTAATTGCATGTTGTTTTATACTCTTTCTTGTTGTTAAATTTCTTTCTTACTTCTATTATAGGATCATCCTCATTAACATCCCATATCATCCCTTCAAAACTCTGACAATTATCTACATTCTCAACTTAAGTTTCATCATCATCCTCAATCCATTCATCATCAGCGTCGGGAAGATCATGGTAGTTATCCCCAGAATAGCAATCATCTGCATCATTTTCAACTAACTCTTCATCCACACTTTGAATTTCTTCTTCATCTTCCATCTCCGCATATTGCAGTTCCTCATTTAAAGCCGCACTATGTTTCTTCTTCTCAGCTCTGGTTAGACCATCGTTTGATCTTGTACTTGAACTTCTTTTTCTTCTCTTACCAGTAGCATGATGTACTAAAGCTTGAGGGTTTTGAGGGGCCTACACTGAAGCTAGAGGGCCTTATATTGAAGTTTGAGGGGCTTGCACTGAAGCTTGAGGGTCTTGAGGGGGCTTGCACTGAAGCTTGAAGGGCTTACACTGGAGCTTGAGGGGAAGATTGTTGTGAAGTGCTTTTGTTCAATCTTGTACTTCTACTAGGAGAAAGATTCTCTGGATACAATCGCTTTGAAGGAGAGTATTCGGAATTTTTCACCTCATGTGACATAAATAGCTGACACTTCCCTAAATGCATATGAGCATGAATCATATCCATGTAATCTTTATCAGTCTTAACAATTTTGTATTCTGGAGGATCAATATTTAGCACAACATAAGAAAATCTAAGTTTAAATCCCATTGTCCAAGGCAAGCCCAAATTGATTTCAACAATTAGATCTCTAAGATTTTCCTATCAATCTCCACTCTGATGGATTTCTGTTACCCACACTCATATTTTATCCTTTTAGTTCTTAGAATATTCTTTCAGTAACCACTATATCTTAACAATATCTCCATATCATCATCTATGTCTAACCTGCATGTAAGGAAATTTGATAAACTCTCAATATTAATTTAGCTGACATTTGTTGTTAAAATTCAGAAATATGAACAAATTGAGAAAAAATAACACTGATTAAATTATCTAAAAATTAACGGGATTAAATAGATAGATCATGCCCTAAAACATCCTTAAAAGACATAAATTTCATTTTTAAAACCCGACATTTACTGTTAAAATTATACTGAAAGCCCCAAATTTTATTTCCCCAAAATTAACACTCAATGCTTCAGATAGATCAAGCCCCTAAAATTCACGGATCAAGACCTAAAATAGCTCTGTATTTGTTACTGAATCCATACCTTAACGAGGATAAGTGACGCTCGAGATGATAAACTGATACTTGAGGGCTTCAAATGAGGACTTTGAAGTGAGGTAGCGAGGTTGAGAAAGAGAGCGAGGAAGCTATGGTTGCCTACAATCTTCATTTAAAGACTTCGATATGAGTGAGTTAAGAGAGAACGACGAGGCCATGGTTGCCAGTGATCTTCATAACAATGGCTTCATATGTGAAAGAGTGAGAGGGGGGGGGGGGGGGGGAGGTGAGGGGCAGGTGAGATTTTACCCAGTCATAATTAACCATGGTCAAGAGTTAACTTAACAGAAGGTTACGGGAGTCGGTTATTCAGTTGACGGAGAAGTTTGGAATGAGTTATTTAAAATTACCAAAAAATAAGTGGGGTTTTTCAAAATATGTAATTTGTGATGGGATATATATAAAAAAAAACCTTTAAAAAAAGGAAAGTTTCCTCGGACTCGAAGGAGAGTGATCTGGACAGCGCGGGACTCGTACTCTTTTAGGGCATGTGTGATGTTTGTTTGTTGAGGGTCAATGTACTTTTATCAAATGGTTCAAGTGGGCCCCTCGCTGTTAGGGCCTGTTTCGTTGCAAGATTATGAAATTTGGATTCCAAAATAGTACGATTGAAAATTTCTGGATTTGGTAATTTGTTGTTTGGTTGGTTTTGGATTTCTAGTATTGGATTTGTAGATTTTTGTAATCTTTGTTTGGTTGGTGAAAATAAAGTGGGATTTAGATTTGAGGATTTTAGAGAGATAGATAGAGAGAGGATTATTAAATAAATAAAGTACACGGGTCCCATCTAAAAGTACAATGAATAGTGCCAAATCCTTAAAAAAATTTAGGATTCTGGAATCCATATTTTGTGGTGGGCCCCCATAAAAAACAAAGGAATCTTAGAAATCCAAATCTCCCAACCAAACACAAAATTATGGAATCTTAGGATTCCACAATCCAAATCCAAAGAAATCCTGCAACCAAACAGACCCTAAAGGCCACAAGCAGGAATAATGGCTTCTTTCATATAGCACCACATAATTACCTTTTAATTGCAAGAAACACCCATATCTTATATGCTTTTAAATTTCTTGGGATTTTTTTTACTTCATGTTCATCTTTCCATCCCAAGACAAGATGGACGTATCATTAGCATGCAGCATAAAGATGCTCATCTCTATACCGGAACTCGAATATTCAGTCTTTCTTATCCTGTCGACTTTTTATAAAGAGCATAGAACAGAAGATCACATTGTAGAACTTTATACTTTCTTAATAAAAGTACAAAAAAAAGTTTATATATCTAGATCGATTAATTCTAACGCATTTGATTCGTTGCTAATTTGCAAACACTAAGTATTTTCCTATAAGAGTAATTGTGCACATGCCCATTACATGTGTTCGTAGACGAGGAAGCATGGATAGGTCCCATCCATGTGTGCTGAACCCCAGGGTTCCCTCCTTGTTTTGTGTCCGGGAACACGTGCACACATTGCTCTAAAAGAAAAGGAATTTGCTTGTAATGTAACGATATTCAGTATGGATGCATTTTTCAGCTATCATCTATTTAATATATATTTTTCCGCAAAAACAAATTCTTAAAAAGCACGTAAGCAAAAAAATTTAATGGTTTTCATTTAGGCGAAAGCAGACAACTTGCCTGCAACCCCTGCATAAGAAAAATAGAAAACAAGGGGCATACCCTATCCACACATGCCCTCATGTTTTCCATTCTTTTGTCATATAGTTGTAGGTTAGGTGTTTACGGCCAGCCAGGGCATGTTTGGTTGTAGGATTATAATGGATTTGGATTGTGGAATCCAAGAATTCCATAATTTTGTGTTTGGTTGAAAGATTTGGATTTGTAGGATTTCTTTGTTTTTTATGGGGCTCACCACAAAACAAGGATTCTTGAATACTAATTTTTTTTGAGAATTTGCAAGGATTTGCATTATTCATTGTACTTTTAGATGAGACCCGGTACTTTATTTATTTGATGATCCTCTCTCTATTTATTTAAATCCTCAAATCCAAATCCCACTTTCTTTTCACCAACCAAAAAAAGATTACAAGTATCTCCAAATCTAATACTAGGAATCTAAAACCAATCAAACAACAAATTACCAAATCCAGAAATTTTCGACCATTCTATTTTGGAATCCAAATTTCATAATCTTGCAACCAAACAGCCCCTTATAAGACATTTAAGGATCTAACATGAAAATACTAGGATCAAAGGTTGCTTTTACAAAAAAAATTTAAAAAAAAGGAACAAAGGAGGAGCCTGCAGAAAATTCTATTTTTTACTCTCATGATCAAAGAAGAACAATAAGAACAAACCCATCACCACCATCTCTTTCTTTCTCTCTCTCTCAAAGGATCTCATCATGGATTTGTTGAAGTGCCATTGTCTCCGCTCTTTCTTCTTGTTTCTATTGACAACGATTCCCATAGCTGATGGGGCTGGGGTTTTCAAGATCCAGCGCAAGTTCATCGGAAGCAAGCATCGATCAATTGCCGATCTCGAGACCCACGACGCTCGCCGCCATGCTCGGATCCTCGCCGCCGCCATAGATCTCCCCCTTGGGGGCAACGGGCTCCCCACTGAAGCTGGGTAACTCATCAAAATCCAATCCTTTTCATTTGCTCTTTTGATTTGTTTTTGATTTGCAGAGACCCAATTGCTTCTAACTTACTTGTATAAGAACTACTCATGCATTGTAAATTGCTGAAAAATAAAAAGACCTAGTTGCTGCAAAATTGACTTTCATCATTTGCTCTCTTGAAAAACTAGATGTGCATAGCGCAATTAGACTTGGGGTTTATCTGTTAAATTGGGATGTAATTTTCACACCCATAGTTTTCAATATCAGCCGAAAAGAGAGAGTGAGAGAGTTAAGCTGACATTTCGAGTGTTTAATCTTGCACCCCCATTTCTTCTTCTTCTTTGCGAGATTCTTGCAAAATGAGGAGTGAAGATTTGGAGAGAATGAGGGGGAACCTCCCCCCCTATTTCTACTACTCAAAGATACGTGCGGCATCAATGAGCTCGTCGGATGAGCGGGGTGTAACATTTTATTCATTTTTAGGCTAAGTTGTAACGAAAACCCAGTTGCTTCAAAGTTGCCTCGATCATTTGCTCTCCAAGCTCTTAGCTATGCAGTTGAAGAGTGGGTAACGAGGGCTCTTTCTGTATGAGGTATTCGGAGTATTTAATTCTATGCTACTAACCATTATATATATTAGATTTACATTGATTTAGATTGCTTTGATTGTTTTCTAGTGAGGCACTTACTTATATAGCACATAATTTAGTCGCCCGAGGGAGGGTGGTCAAGGAAATTTTTGAAGCAATTTCAGTTTAATAGGAGAATTAAGTATGCGATGCCTGGGTAGAGTGGTTTCCTGCTATTTGGCCACAAATTTCAGGCTGTACTATGCTCAGATTGGGATTGGGACGCCATCCAAGAATTACTATGTGCAGGTGGACACAGGAAGTGATCTTTTATGGGTAAATTGCATCACTTGCAAGAATTGCCCCAGAAAGAGCAATCTCGGGGTATGTTTCCTTTTCTGCACAGTTTGATCTTTTTATGCTTAGTCCAGCAACACGTGATCTATCAATGGAAACCCTAGTTTTTTTTTAATATGAGTTGTTTGGAAACCAAAATAGAGTTTTAAAAGCCAGGGTTTGGAAGTACTTAAAGTTGGTGAATCTAGGCGTTGTGAAAATACATTCTGAACTTGGTTACAAACACTGAAATAGAGTAAGTGAATTTTAAGTTTTGAAAATAGGGGGCTAGCATGTATACAAACCGGCGAGAGCCAATTTACCCAAAAGCTTAAGCCGCTAAGGTTGTGGGAAAACTATGCATATCAAGACAACATTGTTCTTAACACTCCCCTCGGCCTTTGAGCCATATGGAGCATGTGTAAGCAAAATAATGGGGGACAATTAAATGTGTTCTCAAATTGACAATGATGAGATTTGATACCTGGACCTCTTAAAACCTGGTACTCGAACACCATGTTAAGAACCACTTTACCCAACAAGTCTTGCTGGTTTGACGATGTATGTCAAGGCAATATAATTCTTAAGACAAACCTTAGTTTCATTTTAATTAAATGAAATTGTGCGTCCAAATAAGGCCTATGCCTTCTTTTTTCATAACTCATTGTTATTTTGGCTTTGAACATAGATAGAATTGATACTATATGATCCAAAAAGTTCCTCCAACAGGAGCTCAGTGGCTTGCGGTGACAGTTTCTGCGGGGAAGGTGTGGATCCAGGATGCTTCCATAACGTGCCATGCGGATATAAAGTGATGTATGGTGATGGGAGCTCAAGTATCGGATATTATGTAACTGATGTTGTAACGTACAATCAGGTTTCAGGCAATCACCTGACAAAACCGGCCAATGCGAGTATTTCATTTGGGTGAGAGTTTAGCCCCCAACCGTTTCTATAATTAGACCCTCTATTCTTGAGCTACTTGATAATTTCAATTAAATAATTTGTTTACATTATTAGATGGTTTGTGAATTATAGATGGTCACTAGTTTTTCTTTTGTACGTGTATGATTAAGAGAGGCTGGTCATGTACAAACAGGCAATTTGAAATGTTTAGCACTATCACAACTAGGGTGATAATCTAGAAATTGGTACCAACTACAAATTTAGAAAGAAATGACAACCTGTCTTAAAAGTGGTGAATCCTTTCATTAAGATCTTAGCTATAAGTTTATGGGAGTCAGGTGACACAGATATATGAGAATTTGGATGGACCGTAGGGGAATGTAGAATAAGTTTCTACTTTTCCAAACAGCACCTACGTTAAGGGCCAATGGTTGCTTCGGATCATAGACCCGTCATCCCGGATACGACCACTTTATGGGAGTCAAGAGGAAGAAAACGGAATTCCAATTGCACAGCTATCTGCTCCCCAAACACCATCTTGGTGAAATAATGGCCACAGCATAGAGTAAACCTGGAGGTAAGAACCGACCCTCTGCCCGACCTGATATTCAAGCCAACTTACGTCATACCAAGCGAGCAGTAATGGCTTGGAGGACCAACTATTATGGTGATTTCAATGTTAAGATCAGACTGGTGTTTACCGAGATTGGTCGCTTACGGTCAGGAGACCAGAGCAGCTGGATGCTCGTGAGTGGTCCAGGCTTACTCACCTCGACACCAGACTCACAATCTCTTCAAATGTAGGGAAAACTTTTGGCGTAATCGAGCTCTGTGCACCTGGCTGCGAGATGGAAATGTAAATACAAGAATCTTTCATATCTCTATTGGTGCAAGAAGTGCAAGAAACAAATCTATTCCATTCTCTATTATCTGGCTGTGAAAGCAAATGCTGGACATATGGAATTCTCCTATCCAACTGATTCATGATCATCTACAATCCAAGATCCGAAATAATGTCAATTGTGTGGTTTCAGCGCAAGAGAATCTAAGCCTGACAGCCCCGGTTGTTATATTATTCCGATTTAATCTATATATTTTATAAATAGTTTAATATTAGTTATTTTGTTTTGATGGATTTATTAAATCGGATTATTATTAAAAGATTCAAAATTACAGTTGTAAAGATGTCAAGGGCTAAGTTGCAAAGTAAATTTTAGAGACGTCTAAGCAGACTGTCTCCTTAAGAATTCTTTGAACTACAGACGTCTAATGAAGGAAAATTCCATTTTTAAATCTTTGTTTCTATTTCAGAGACGTCTAAGAAGACGTCACCATAAGAATATTTTGATCTACAGACGTCTGCTATATGAAATTTTGAATTACAGACGTCTGCTATATGAAATTTTGAACTGCAAACATGTGGCACCACACGTCTGACATAGCAGTTACTGGCAGTTATTTCATAGTTTGAATTTCAAATCGAAGGGATGCTCTCAATCGTTGAGGATTGATATATGACTTTTCAAAATAATTGTTGGAAGTTAACAGTTACTTATGAAGTCTATTTAAAGACTATTTAAAGACTTCATCAGAGAAGTAAAAAAGAATAACCCCAAAACATACAAAGCCTTGAATTGTTCTTTGGTTGTAACTTTCTGCAAACAGAGAGCAATTCCTTCACCGAGTCTTCCATACAAAATCCGATTTGAGTGAATCTCTAGCATTATTTTATTTTCACCGGAAACTAATTGACAACGATATCAAAACCAAGCTTCCATTGTGATTCGTACTCAACGGGGGAATCGGACAGGCTGAGAGTGTTGTACCTTAGAAATGTGTACGTTGGCAAAGCCTGTATAGAGGATGGCTATACGTTTTTAAGGTAGCGCAGTCAACTGCGTGCCTCATATCTACATGCTCGCATTCTAAACTCTTTCGATTCTTAGTTTATATTATTTTATGTGTTTTTTCATAGGAAAATACTTTGAAAATATTTCATTTTGTAAAAGTATTAATTTTAACAATTATTTCAGTAGTTTATCTAACAATCTAAAAACGTTTAGGAAATAATTGTTTCATTGTTAGTAGACTTGATAGTTTTACCATCATAATAATTCTTGTTATTATAATTTCAGAATATTCGCATATAAAATTTTTATATTCATGGTTTCGAGCGAAGACTCATTATCAATTAAACCCGAAAGATTTAATGGGACAAATGGCTTTAAGACCTGGCAATCACAAGCTAAATATTGGCTGACAACACTTGGACTTGTTTCTGCTATTTTTGGTGAACCCGCTGCATCTTCTACTTGATTTCAAGATTCTACTGTTTCAACTGATACAAGTGATGAAACAGTTTGTTTTGCATTTTCCACTAAAACGACAAAGGTCAAAAGTCTTTCAAATGAAGATATTGATTATCATTGTAGAAATAGAATTTTGAGCGCTCTTGACAAAACATTTTATGGAAACTTTATTTCTTTAAAGAGTGCTAAAGATTTGTGGAATGCTTTGGAAACGCAATATGGAATGGATAATGCATGCGTAGACCGTTTTAACACTTCTTTTCGTCATTTCAAATTAATTGATAACAAGCCTATTAATCCACAACTTCATGAATTTCAAGAGTTGATTCAAAAGGTTGTACTAATCTTTCTGAAGACTTTAAAGTCTTCGCTCTCATTAATATACTTCCTCTTTCTTGGGATAATTTTGCAAATTATCTTAGAATGATTCAACACTCTTTATCATTTTTTGAATTTCTTAATTCTATTCGAGTGGAAGATCAATATAGGTCCAAAGTTAAACCTACAAAGGAAAATGTTCCAAAAATCAATCTTATAGAAATTTTTTCAGAGTCCAATAATGGTCATGCCAATAATTTTAAACCCAAAAGAAACAAATTTAAAAAGAATAAGCAAGGTCAAAGCCAAGGTCCAATCAACTTTAACAAGTCTCAAAATCCTGAGGGAAAATATCGCTTTGTATGTGAAAAGACGAACCATTTGGCTTCGAAATGTTTCTTCAGGAAGAAATGTTAAATGTTCTGTTAAGAATAGAAATGGAATCACAAAACCGTAAGAAAATGTGCTTGATGGTGGTGAAAATTCATCACTAAGGTTCGTCTCTAAACATATTATAAATTTTACAACCACCTCATTTGATTGGTGGATTAATTCCGGTGCTAATGTTCATATTTGTTATGATTTGGCATTGTTCACCACTTTTCAGGATAAATATGGGAGAGATGTAACGTTGGGAAATGAATCAGCGGCACCTATCAAAGGAATTGGAAATATATCACTAAAATTGTTTTCGGGCAAGATACTTACCTTGAAGGACGTGTTACATGTTTTCGATATTAGAAGAAATTTGATTAGTTGTTTTGTACTTGTGAAGATGAGATATAAATTAGTATTTGATTGTAATCAATTTGTAATAAGTAAAAAATAACATGTTAATTGATAAAGGTTATATGTGTGATGGACCGTTTAAATTGCATGTAATCCCGTATAATATTTCTAATAATGCAAATAAAGATCATATTGTTTTAAATATTGAAAATTCTTGTTTATGACATGATAGATTAGGACACAAATTATCGTACTTTAATACGCATGATGAAAATGCATTTAATTCCTACTTACAAAATTGATATGAATAAGAAATGCCAAATCTGTGTTAATGCCAAGCAAATCAAAAAGCCTTTTAAAGATGTATAGAAGTACCTATTTATTAGAGTTTATACACTCGGATGTTTGTGATTCTACTAGTACTCCTACTAGAGGTGGCAATAAATATTTTGTAACATTTATTGATGACTATTCCAAATTTTGCTATGTATATCTTATTAAAACAAAAGATGGGGTTATGAATAAATTTAAAATTTATAAATCCGAGCTTGAAAATCAAAAGGTTAAAACCATTAAAATACTTAGGTTGGATCGTAGGGGTGAATATACCTCTAATGAACTTACCATATTTGCGAAGAGCACGACATTAGGTATGATGTGACTGCACCTTACCCTCAGTCCGATGCCATAGCGGAACGTAAAAATAGAACATTAATAAATATGGTAAATTCAATGTTACTAAGTTCCGGTGTTACTAAGAATATATGGAGGAAGCCCTTTTATCCGTATGTTATATTCTAAATAGAATACCTCAAAAATTCAGTAACCGTACTCCTTATGAACTTTGGAAAAATCGACCACCCAATATTAATTATTTTAAGTTTTGGGGTTGTTTAGCGGAAGTGTCAATCCCTGAACCTAAAAAGAGAAAAATCGGTCTAAAAACTATAGACTCTGTATTTATTGGTTATTCCCTAAATAGCAACACACATAGATTTTTAGTGGTTAAATCCGATATACCATATGTATCCAACAATACCATTTTAGAATCTCACGACACAACCTTTTTCAAAAATATTTTTCCTTTTAAACTAAACATTAGCAACCCTTTACCCATAACACTCTCCAACTTAGATGAATACTCTCATTCTAGTGAACCTTGTGAGACTAATATTCCTTTACATCCTACACTCGAACTTCGAAGACCAAAGAGAACTATGACAAAAGAATTTTGGTAAGGGTATCTTCACTTGTTTGATTGAAGGAGAGTCATCTAGTTATGCCGAGGCTATGTCTAGTGACGAAGCCCTATTTTGAAAATAAGTCATTCAAAGTGAGATAGATTTTATTATTCAAAATAATACATGAGTTGCGACTACTTTACCACAAGGGAGTAAGACTATAGGATGCAAATGGATTTTCAAAAGAAAACTTAGAGTGGATGGATCTATAGAAAAATACAAGGTTTGGTTGGTTGCTAAAGGCTATACACAAAAAAAGGACGTTAACTTCTTCGATACATATTCTTCCGTTGCGTGTATAACTACTATGCATTTTCTAATTGCATTTGCTTCTATTAATGAGTTTTTAATTCACCAAATGAACGTTAGAACTGCATTCTTAAATGGAGATTTAGAAGAAGAGATTTATATAGAGCAGCCGAAAGGTTTTATTGTTAAATGCCAAGAACATAAATTTTGTAAATTAATTAAATCACTTTACAGTCTTAAACAAGCTCCGAAACAATGGCATACTAAGTTTGATCAAGTTATTTTAAATAACAGTTTTGTTATTAATCAATATGATAAATGCATTTATTTTAAACAATTTGAAAATGATTATGTTATTTTATGCTTATATGTAGACGATATTTTATTATTTGGTACATCACTTAAAATAATAAATCATGTAAAACAATATTTATCTTTTAACTTTGACATGAAACATTTAGGTGATACAGATATTATTCTTAGTATGAAACTAATTAGATGTAACAATGGCATCTCTTTAATTTTATCGCATGCTATTAAGAAAATACTTAAGAAATTTAATTATTTTGATGTCAAATATGTTTCCACACCTTTAGATTCAAACTACATCTTACTACAAATAGTGGTGAACCTGTATTACAAAATAAATATGCACAGGTAATTGTTAGTTTATTTTATGTTAATCGCGCTAGAACCGATATTTCTTATGTTATTTCTAGACTTGGCAGATACACTAGTAACCCAAATAAAGATTAAAAGATCATTGGTGTGCTCTCGAAAGAATTTTTAAATACTTAATAGGAACATCAGATTATAGTTTGTTTTATTCCGATTTTCCTAATATAATCGAAGGATACAACGACGTCAACCGGGTAACCGATTCACTCGATGTGAAATCCACCAATGACTATGTATTCTTACTTGGCGGTGCAGCCGTCACTTTGGGATCTATAAAACAAACTGTTATTGTTAGGAGCATACTAGATTCCGAATTAATTGCATTGGATGATGCTTGTAAAGAAACATAATGGATCAAAAATTTAATCTCGCAATTACCTTGTGTTTCAAAACCTATATTTGCCGTAAGTGTAAACTGTGATAATAGACCCTTATTGGATTTATTAAATCAAGAAAATTGCAATAGGAAAATGAATCAACATTTGCAAATGAGATATGCTGTAATAAAAGAACAAAAGGATGATAATGTTGTATCATTATTATTTGTATATTCTAAGAAAAATTTGGCGGATAATTTGACCAAAGGTCTTAACAAGAATCTTAACAAGAATCGGGTCTTATTTTCATCTAGGAGGATGGTCTTAAAGCCTAAATATATCACCAAGAGCGGGAACCCAATCTCTTTGACTGAGATCATACTATAGAGGTTTCCAATAGGAAAAATAAAACTCTTGATGTGACCTGAAGAGTACAAATTTTATTAAGAATTTATTTCCGACTCATCCCTATGATGAAGAAATGCTCTATTGGTGACATTAGAATAAGTATATAATTTTAATAGTGTCAAAGATAAACTTTGTTGAGGTATCTCTCGCATCTTGGTACCACTTAAGACATCACCTAAGTGAAGCGCCGTGAGGCCGTGATCGGGAGATTCAGGCTAATCTCTAGTTGCTTCATGAGATTCAAGGTTCTGCGCATGGCCATTAATAGCGCACACCTGCATACTAAGATATCGTATATCTCGTATTGTGTATGTGATATAAATGACTGGCAAAAAAAAATAGTTTCCAAGATCAAACTTATGATTACTATTATCTTTCGGTCAAGCATAATCAACATTAAATGCTTGTTCAAGTTTCATACACCTGCATTTATGCACAATAAGTTAGTATCCATTTTGTTTTTGTTTTTGATTATTTCTCTTATATCCTTTCATCCTTTTAAATAAATGTATATTATACTATATATTATAATTTTGAACCTTTGTGGGGGAATGTTATGTTATTCCGATTTAATCTATATATTTTATAACTAGTTTAATATTAATTATTTTGTTTTGATGGATTTATTAAATCGGATTATTATTAAAAGATTCAAAATTAACGCTGTGAAGATGTTAAGGGCTAAGTTGCAAAGTAAATTTCAGAGACATCTAAGCAGACGTTTCTTTAAGAATTCTTTAAACTACAGACGTCTGGTGAAGAAAAATTCCATTTTCAAATTTATGTTCTATTTCAGAGACTTCTAAGCAAACGTCTCCTTAAGAATATTTTAAATTATAAACGTCAGGTACAGACGTCTGATCTAGGAAATTTTGAACTGTAGACGTCTAATACCAGATGTCTGACATTGCAGTTACTGGAGTTATTTCTTAGTTTGAATTTCAAACCGAAAGGACGCTCTCAACTGTTGAGGATTGAGATGCGATTTTTCAAAATAAAAGTTGGAAGTTAACAGTTACTTATGAAGTCTATTTAAAGACTTCAACAAAGAAGTAAAAAGAATAATCCCAAAACATACAAAGCCTTGAATTGTCCTCCGTTTGTAACTTTCTGCAAACAGAGAGCAATTCCTTCACCGAGTCTTTCATACAAAATCCAATTTGAGTAGATCTTTTGCATTATTTTATTTTCACCGGATACTAATTGACAATGATTCAACACCAAGCTTCTCTCGTGATTCGTACTTAACGGGGAAATCAGATAGGCCGAGTGTTGTATCTTGGAAACGTGTACGTCGGCACAACATGTACGGAGGGTGGCTATACGTTTTTAGGGCAGCACGGTCAACTGTGTGCCTCATATCTACAGGCTCGCATTCTAAACTCTTTCGATTCATAGTTTATATTATTTTATGTGTTTTCTCATAGAAAAATATTTTGAAAATATTTCATTTTGTAAAAGTATTAATTTTAACAATTATTTCAGTAATTTATCTAACACCGGTGTCCATGGAGGAGTTAACATACATAGGGATGAGACTCCCTCCAGGTAAAATCCGGGGTTTCGGTGACCTTACAACTAAATTCTCTAAAATAACTTTGGTCGACCGTCAAAGAAGACTGTGGTGTGCAATATCAACAATCTTAAGTCTGGTTGCATTCTTGCAAGTTGGAATGAAAATGCGGTCGTATTCATTCCTATTTGTCATTCACCTTCCAAGGCCAATTATTTCTATCTAATAGGCCTTTGTAACATGATTTAGAGACCCTTGCTCACATACTTGTCAATTGCTTGTGAGGGGTTATTGGCAAATATCTAATGAGGTGCAGCTGGGTTTCATTGTTAGACGAGACATCATTGATGGGATAATGCAAGTCGAACAAGTATGGCATTCTTATCCTGCAGATAGAGACCAAGAAAGGATACATTTGTGGGCAAACTGAACCTGATGAAAGCATATGAGCGCCTCAATAGGGACCTTGTCACTGGTTTTGCTCATGAAACTAGGTTACTGCAATACATGGATTTGTCGGATCCAACAGTGTGTGTGGTTGCTCCACATTTGATCTGTATCAGTGCTCATCGTCGTAAGAAGTTTCGCCTTCTAATGGTATCCAGCCCTTGCATCAGGTTTTGGCCTGATCTTGGATGGCAAAACGAATATGGTGGTTTATGTGGAAGCTGGTCGATGATAATCTCTCGGCGACCTCTTGGTTAAGAAGTAGAGTGTAACGCCTTAGATTTCGGTTAGTGTTCGTTTAGACGTTAATGCGGATTTACTGTAAAAAGTTTACCAATTCGGGTTCCTCATATTTTATAACATTTAATTAATAATTTATTATTATTTATTATGAGCATGCAACGCACATATGCACGTAAATGTGAGGGTTTGTGTTAATCTTGATCTTAGCAATCTTAACACTTAACCTAATCCTTGTCAATCTAATCTTTGCTTTAACCCTAACCCAATCCTTAACCATTCCTTGATATTTTGTGAGAAGAGAGAAGATATTTCTTTTGTTGAGTGAAAGGTGGCAAGATGAGGTGTGTGTGAAGGCATTAATGAGGAGTTAATGCTATGGTTACACTCATCCTCATCTCTCACCCTATACTCACCTCACTCTCACATTCTTTCTCACTTAATTTCTTTTCATTTTCCTTATTCTCTCTCAACTCTAACTGAACACTTTCATTTCCTTCATCAAATCCATCACAAAATCCACAAAACTTCACAAAAATCACATCTTTATCTTGGTTTTGCCTCTTGGATGCCTTGGAGCATGCAAAGCTTGGATCATTGAGTTCTTGAGGATAGGTAATGATCTCTATCTGTTCTTTATGTTGTGATAGTGATGTGTAGCCTTTTAGTTTCAGTTTTGATTGTTTAAAGTTAAGTTTTGTGCATAATATCGTATTTTTAGTGCCTATATGTGACATATGTGATCTGTTGTGACCCGGAAAGTTTACTAGAAAACCAAACAATGCAGTTTTGTAGTACCTGAGACCATAGGGCATCACCTGAAGAACGAGACCCCCTGCTCGGACCTCGGCCGGCGACGAGAAAGGAAATTCCGACGACCCCGGTTTTTGGGTCGAGTGGGTGTGTAGGTTTTTGAGGGTAGCTCTATGCTTTGGTTTGGGTGCGTTTGATTCTGTTTGTTTGTTTAGTTTTCTCTGTATACGAAATCTGGGATCACCTAGGTAATTTTTTGTGTTTCGTTTAAGCGCGATACGTTATACGACACGGATCGTGCACTTTGTGTGGTTTTGCTCTTGGGTTAGTTTCGTCGTGTCGCTACGCACGTTAGCCACAATACGAACACTTGAGAGTATATTTTATGTTGTTGCGTCGGTCAAATGAAGTTGTACGTATTTTGGGTCCATTATTAATATATATTTGTTTTATTGTCTTAATATTGTAGGTTCGCAGGCGGGGACTTCGGACACTGCTACAAAGGGAAGACAGTTAGTAGGCTTCACTTAGCCAGGAGCGTTGGTGAGTAGATTTAACATCTACAGGGGAATCGCCCGCATGACGTTATGCGTCTGGGCTAGAGATGTTAATTTTGTCGCATATTCTATATCATATTTAGAATTGCGTATTCACCCTACAGTTTAGTTAATTGTTATGCTTGGACTAGTATCCTTAGGACACTGCACTATTATCGGCGGCTCATGTTGTCCGAACACTGATTGTATGCCACATACACCGTCAATAATTGCCATGTCACGCACAACCCACATATAGAAAGGATATTGTTTGGTTAAGGATATTGAGACATTGAGACATTGATTTATATTTCTTTATGCATATGAGTTATAGCATACCTGTATACCTACATGCTTACACATATGCATTGACATACTTACATGCTAGTTACCTGTATACCTATAGAGTATTGTACCATTAGCGATAGATACATACACACTTAATGACATAGCTACAGGTATACCTTACATACATACTTCACTTATACCCAGGGAGATATATTACATCACTACTTATAGGTAGATACATATATCTTGCTATACCTTTATGTTTACACATATATCTGGTTATAGCTACATGTTTACCTTTACTTGATGTTATTTAGAATTGGAGAAATTAGGAACCACATGATATCTATATTAACTTGTTGCAGTTAATTAGCGGCTTTTCCTTTATATGCTTACATTTCAGTTTCATGTTGTATATATTATATTCATGGATTTCGAATTGAGATATGGTTTGCATATGATGTTTTCTGGATTGTTTTACTCCTGCGTATATATATTAGTGGTATGGGACGCTGATATACATATGTATACCCATCGTATATATATATCAGTGGTATGGGACGCTGATATATATATATATATATATATATATATATATATATATATCACCATGATGATATATGCAAATATACTTATTCATTACATGAGTAGGCCTATATGGTCGTTGAGTGGGGCCTATGTGCTCGGGACCTATGTGCTCGATGTGAGGGACCTATATGGTCGATGAGAGGGGCCTATGTGCTCGATGTTAGGAGCCTATATGGTCGATGTGAGGGGCCTATGTGCTCGGGGCCTATGTGCTCGATATTGTATATATGTACACATATAAATTCATATATTTCATCATATTTATTCATGCCAATATACCTAGGATACAAGAGATTCATTTGATATTGGATTTAGGACATTTGAGATTACTTGATATTGTACATAAAGGATATATGAGATTCACTTGATTTTGTACATTCAGAATATAGGAGATTTATTCGATATTGTACATTAAGAATTTGTGAGACTTATATGATATGAGAGCCAATTTGGGGGCTGATTTGAGAAATTTGGGATTTGGATTGTCTTGATGGATTTTGATTCTACCACGATGTCAGGATTCCGTAGAAATGACATATTTCATTCCATACTTCACATTTATTGTTTTTGCACTGCTTCATGTATTAGTAGTACCTGTTATTGTACCTTTCATTACTGTTGCATTTACATACTTCATTTTATATGCATTGCTTCATGTGTTAGTTGTACCTGTTAGAGTACATTTCATGACTGTTGCATATATACCTTTTCATATCATTATTGCATGATTATTGCATAAAGATTGTCATATTATTGCTTTATATATTATTTGTACCTGCTAGTGTACCTTTCATGATTATTGCATTCATACGAGTTTTATTGCTATTAATTGCTTATATTAGATCCGCGTTGTACGTGCATACTTGCGATTACCTGCATATGTTATTTACTATTCACGAGTTGGTAACTCACCCCCGTTATGCTACAGTTGTTTTGCAGGTTGTTCCCCAGAGTAGTCGAGACAGGCTATTATCATCTATCTTATCATCTTTTGCTGCGGATACCGTATTAGCTCACAGTATGCAGTTTGCTTAGGTGAGTTTTGTGGTTATTCGTTGTTGTATTGTATATTCGTTGTATCCTTGTACTCTCCATCTACTATTTTCATGTTGACTTAGAGACTTGGTGATGACGATTTGTATATTATTTTGTGATTTGATTGTCTTTTATACAGTTTTCTTTTTATCGTCTTTTATTTCTTCGCTACGGCATCGTATATCTGTTGTGGTGGTTGTTTTTCGCCTTTGGGCGTGTATTTGCTCCCGTTTGGGGATGCTTTACTTATATTTATGTTGTACCCATTTTTGAGACTGGTTTTTATAAAGGAGATGCTACCAAAATTTTAAAGGAAATACAGTTGGACTTTTAAAGAATTTGGGTTGCGATTTCAAAGGTTTTAACAATGTTTCTTATCTTTTCTTTTAATGATTTAGATTTCTGGGTTTTGGCTTTTTTTTACTGCGTTACGCCTGTAGACGTTGTGTAGTATTAGGGCCGTCACGTGCCAATTTCGGGTCGTGACACAGAGGCATGCCTTTGGACCCTTATTGCAAACGTAGAAGAGAACACTGACCACCTAGCCATATCCTACGTGCAGGTCTTCAATCATCGTGCAGCAACATGAACCGGATCATGGATCCACAGGATCAAATGAAGATCTGCATGGTGATTGCGGGGGCTATGGTCGCATCCGGATCCACAATCTAGATCTTGGATTTTTCAGATCCAATCGGATATGGATAGGAAAACCGATATATACTAAAACATACGGAAATGAATATATACTAAAATATTTTCCCAGATACGGTATTAGCAAAATTATTTGGATACGGATAGCCGGATATATGAATTTGGATATGGATACAGATATCCGCAGACGAATAGAAGAAATATATCATTTAAATTTATTTTTAGTTAAAAAATGCTTATTTAAACCATACATTTTTTGCTCGTGTTATATGCTATTCATTTAAAAGAATATTTTAACGTATTATCTCATCGTGTTTGTTTCAAAATATACGACATAGGCTAGTTATATGTATAGTATATTTTTAGCATATTTATTTATTCATATAATATTCTTTTGCATGCATATTTGTTTTTAACTGATAGTTTAAAATTCATTTTTGAAATGTATCAATTACAAATACATTACCGCTCTGCATTCATATTTATTTTTTCTAGAATTTTGTAACTCATATCCTATTCTTATCTGTATCCGTATTTTAAGTATATGCATTGTATCCGTATCCGCTATTGTCAAATAAGGATACGATCTCTGTATCCATATCCATCATTAGAAAACAAATATGGATATGATAATGCTCATATTTGCTCCATATCCTATCCGGATGCAACCCTAGCAGCGGTACTTGCCATTTTCTACATGTAGGTGTTCAATGTTGCAACAATATGAACTAGATCAGGGTTCCACGAGAGCAAATGAAGACTTGCACGGTAATTGTCATGGCACTATTGATCTGCAGGAGAACTCGAATCGACAAATGTGTCAACTCTTTACGCCTGATCAACCGTAAAGCCTCAGCTTTTTGAGCCTAGTGGCTCTTTCTATAGCTTGATCTGGCTCACCACAGCAATCCTCACCGAACCATCTTTGTGAAATAAATCATAGCTATAAGTTTTGCTATTAAGTGGTGCTGTTAAATCCCTTAGCTGTAAAAGGTCAGGGACGTCGATGTACAAAAATAAAATGCTTCTTTTTTTGGTGCATGTAGGTGTGTGCATGCATTAGGGAGAGATTGGTTTATATCGTGTAGCCGTGTAGGATTAGCCAAATTTAAAGTTAAGCTGAACTTTGATTTTTTTTTGAGTCACAGACTTTCAGTCAGCATATCCGGGTAGGGACTCTCTGGAAAGGCCAGAACTGTGTAAGGAAAACTCTCTGCAAAGGTGTCATACAATTTCTCCAATTGCAACACTAAATCCGGGTTGAGAGAGGTTTTTAAAATTAAAGGGAACTTCCCTGGTTTAGTTTGTCACTTTTCATAATCACTTCTACACATTATTATGTTGACTTCCTAAGCAACCAAGTACCTTCTTGACCCTCTAGAATGCAAGTTTTTTTCTAAATTTAGGAATAATGCTTAATGTGAGATTTTTTAAAACTATATTAGCTATTAAAAAATGTGTAATGGAGACCAATAAATGCCCTAGTTAGAAGAAGTGACAAAATTGTAGTTAATGGCACAACCAGGGGTAAGGATAGACTTAAACAAACATGGATAGAAGCAATTGAAAATGGTATATTTATTGTTAATTTAACCGAGGAGATGACCTTTTAACATGGCAGAATGGAAGAAACAGATTCATATAGCTGACCTCGAAATTTTGGGAAATGCTTGTTTTGTTGTTACGGTGTTTATACAAAAGTAGATATTAGCTGATGCAACCATTCCCCCATTCTTCAGTGTTGAAAGTAAAAAAATCAAATAATGAGACTTTAAAGATAGTCCCATATTGAAAACAACGAAAGAAACATATGGGTATAAGATATAAGATGGATCAAATTTCAACAAAATTTGAGTCTTATTGTTGGAACCCACTTGTCATTAAAAACCATGTGAAAAAGCCCATCACTCTAACTTTAAACTCTGCTCCACTTTAAAAAATAACTTTAATATGGTACCAGAGCCAATGGTGGCTCGATCCTCCACGTGACAACCACACCAAGAAAAAGCGATGGTTGAAAAAGTGATGGTTGTACGGAACTCTACTCGTACTTTCCACGTGACAACCATACCAAGAAAAAGTGATGGATGCACGTGAGGGCGGTGTTGAAAGTAAAAAACCAAATGTTGAGACTTTAAAGATGGTCTTATATTGGAAATAACAAAAGAAACACATGGGTATAAAATATAAGATGGTTCAACCCTCAACAAGGCTTGGGTCTTATTGTTAGAATCCACTTATCATTAAAAGCGCATGTATAAAAAAAGCCCATCACTCCAACTCTTTTCTAACTTTAAAATCTACTCTACTTTAAAAAATAACTTTAACATTCAGCTAACTTGATAGCGAATTTAAGTAATCGAGGTATTCTACCTTTCTCCTTTATGATCTGCAAGATATGTTTGATGCCCTTGTTTGAAAAATTGAATGGTAATGTTATTTGATTCTTGAAATATTTCTAATTCTATTTCAGCTTGGAATAAATTGCTTGGAATTTTATCGATTACGTGTATATATATCTTCCTTAAGTATAATCTCACTTTTGTATAGGTGTGGTGCTCCACAGTCTGGGGATCTCGGTTCATCAAGTGAAGCACTCGATGGAATACTTGGTTTTGGGCAAGCCAATTCTTCCATGCTTTCACAGCTGGCTTCAGCCGGAAAAGTGAGGATGGAATTCACTCATTGCTTAGATACAGAGAACGGAGGAGGAATTTTTGCTGTTGGACATGTGGTGCAGCCAAAAGTGCAAATGACACCACTGGTACCAGAGCAGTATGTTTCATCATTAATTAAGACTTTATACAAGTTCTTCCCTTTTTTATGTTTCTTTTAACTTTAATACCCTCTTTTATAAATAGATTTGAAACTTTAATAATAAACCTTTTTCTTGATAGACATTACACCAATGTATGAAAGATTGCAAAGGAAAACACATACACATACGCAGAAAGGAAACCGACATAGGAAAGGAAATAGGAAAATGTTTGGTACCTAAAAAACACTTATTTCTCTAGCAATACCCACTGTTTTGAGTCCATGGATTCTAAAAAGACGCTTCCTTAGATTTCCCATGTCACGATCCTTTATATTGTGATTAACTTTATACTTTATACACAATGTTAAAGAAGAAGTTATGAAGTTTATAGATTGCTAACATTCACTCGCAAGTCGTAATTCTCCTTCTTAACTTTACAAATATGCTGCATAAGTTATGCCAACATGCATTTAGCTTAATGGCGCGACAAACTAAAGTATCTTTGCTATTTATTTATTACTTACTATTGAGGATGGATCAGTTGTAGTATTGCTATTGATCGAAATCTGAAGAAGTATGTGAATTGAGTAAGGATATGGGCAACCAAATGCTGCAAGTCTATAATAGTTTTCAAATAGCTAGCCCTGGTAATCTTCCAGGCCTCGATATCAATTAACATTTGATAAGTTTTTCTTCATGTTTGAGGTGAATCATGTTGTTATTGTTTATTGAAGATCCCTTGTTTATTTAAAGTATTATTATCAAACCATACGTGATTCTCACAAATTGTTTATCTACTGCATTTTTATTTATCATGAAACTATTTAATGGGTTTTCATATATATTTTTCCTTATTAGCATATATATTATGTAGCTTATATCATTATATTTATATTAATTAAGGCTTTTAAGATATATATACATTAAACGTTTTATTTACCCTTTTAAATAGAACACATTACAATGTCAATTTGAAGACAATCGATGTTGGTGGCGAATTTTGCGACTACCAACCGATTTGTTTGAATCTAGAGATAATAAAGGAACAATAATCGATAGCGGCACAACCTTGGCTTATCTTCCTGAAGAAGCATACAAGCCATTATTGGATGCGGTAATGAAGAGATTAATTTTAAAGTACCTCATTTTATGATAATTTATGTTCATTTTTCCTGCGTTTGGATATTTTCTAGATTTTTTCCAAGCATCACCACTCAGGACTTTTGATGTTTCAAATATTCTGGAAGGTATCAGTACATTAACTTGAATTTTATGCGCTCTCTCTCTCTCTCTCATACACACACACAAACAAGAGAAGAGAAAAATGCAAGGAGAACAGCCTTTTTTGTCAAGCCCCAAAACCATATGGAATTATTAATTAGAAATTTCAAGCGTGACATGCTGGAATCTTCTCCTCATGAATACTGCAAGGCCTAACTCAAAAAAAAATCTACTAGCGATATATCTAAAATCTCAAATATTCATAAGCACACCTTAAGTTCCGCAACCAAAATCGTCATTTCTTAATCAACTTGAAACTTCTCCATTTAAATATAAAACCTGCAGTTTGATTAGCTGCCACATAACAGGTAAGTGAGTTTTACAACCCAGTAAAAGGTGGATACAAGGTGTACCAAAAATATTTAAAAGAATATATCGATTGGAAATGTCAAAGAATAACAACAATCTCTTTATAGCATATAAATCAATAAATGATATTTTATCATTATAATCAAGTTCATCTACGAGCATATACAATCATTTTAGAAAATATTATTTTCATGCATAGGAAGAATAAACTGGGTTACGGTTAAGTACGGTCAACATCTCTACCTTGGTCGACATAAGAAAAACGCCACTATTAATAGCCCGTGGTAGGTAGGGAGAACCGACATTAACCCGCGGTGAGATTGCAATACGGCGCGCACTATAATCCCACCGGGGCTATACTACTAGCCTAGATGTAACCCACTTAACTTTCCACATTCATATCGATATTAACCTATAGGATACATACAACATGTGCCAAAATAAATATAAGAATCCATATAGATTACGACACCTACATGCCACCAAGTGTGCAATATACACAAAACCAACAACCCAAATTACAATACATGGGTGTATGCACGTTCTTAACTATATGAAGAAAATACACTTCCTATATAATGAGCTCGTCTGATAATATGATACAAACATCATCTCAATAATATGAACAATAAGCATATCATATCATGCATAAACATGTTATAGCATACATTCATTGCCGTTCATTTATTTTATGCATATATATGTAGCGTAAATACAATCAATCATACAAGACAATCAATATATATATATATATATATATATATATATAATTCTCAATTATTAACGGCATTGTGAAACACGTATAAAAGAGGGATTTTATAGAATTTCAAAAACATGTAAATTGATGTAACACCACTTATAATACTTATTGAAGGCCAAAGTTTTGTATCGTATAATCTCCTCATCTCAAACTCCATATCGATCAGAGTACTTGTAGAAACCCCAAAGCCTTAAGCGACTCCAAATCATCCTCTCAATGACCGAAATGATCTCAAAAAAGTCATAATTAAAATAGTATAATTAATACATGCTCAAGAGGTCTAGTCTATTAATCGTTAACCAATTAAAACATGAACCCTAAACCTCGATCTAAAAGAAATTCCAATTAAAAGCATCTAGACTATTCATTTTGTTTCTAAGATTTTTGTGTACTTTGATATAACTAGATCTAATAAAGAGGGTTGAATACTAGTAAAAATTATAATAAGGCTAGAACATATCTTATAATTTCCAATCACTTGTGATTTTAATCTCGCTAACTCAATGATTCAAAGCTATGTTTATCAATGGAGATAGTGCGCTATCCTAACCAAATCCAAAATCCGACAATTTCTCACCACGATCGATGACATCTATTGTTAGAGACTCCACAAGAATGCAAGTTCCGCACTTCTATCTATTAAAGTGATAAGATCCAATAACGATAAACTAATAAAGAATCTGATTCATACCTAAATCCATAAAGCCGGAAGGGTGATTGAGATGAGAAGGTTGTTTACTCATCGCTAGTAGTTCCAAAAGGGCTTCGAAGAATCAACGCTGATCGAAGAGAGCAAAGGTATCAATTAGATGAGAGAGAGAGAGAGAGCCGAGACACAGAGAGAAAGAGATCGAGAGAGAAAGAGAACCGAGGGGAGAAAGAGTAAAAAGATCGTGAGAGAGAGAAAGAGATGCGGCTAGGGTTTTGGGTGTGGGGCCATAAGATATTATATAATTATAAGTTTTATACAAAACACCCTATAGGTTTCTATATTTACTCTTTGTTAATTATAACAAAAATATTTGGGTTATTACATTTTTGTTTGCAAGACTGTGATCTAAACTCTACTTGCAATGCTAATTAGTTAGTCATTTCTTATTTCAGCGTCAGATGATGGATTTTCTGTTGTCACTTTACATTTTGAGAAGTCACTTTCATTGAAATTACAGCCACATGATTATTATTTCCAAAATGAGGTAAGTATGAGCTACAACAAATCATGTATGTGCTGTGAAGATATTTATTTACATTATATAATAGCAGTGTCCTTTTTTAAGTTGCTTTGTTGTAAAATCACAGTCTTCTCATAGTGCTTGAACAACCAGTTATCTAATTGGTTTCCCCTTTTTTTTCTTTCTTTCTTTTGGAATTAATGCTTGCAAAATCTATTATCTGCATCCCTTCACCTTGATGCATCTCATACTTGCTCAGCTGGCTCTTTTTGTTGTTGTTGTTGTTTTAACGCTCTGCTGTAGCCATCATTTATTGTATTACCATTAGATGTGCCTTGATAGTAGTTTATATGTGTGTCCGCGCGCACATGCGTGCATGCGTGTCTGTGGAAATACAAAATAAAACTTAACTTCTGTTCTCTTCCTTCTCAGAAACTTGCTAATATTTTATAAAAACAATTTTTCGCTTGTTTTTTCATAGGAAAAAGGGTTCCTACGCGACCATTTTCTACACAACACTCACAAAATCATTGGTCCCGCACTTAAGTGCGTGGGCCCCACACCAAGTGTTTGGGTGTGTTCCGTAGTTTATTGTGTAGCAAAATTGTGTAGCTACTCTCTGCTCCTTTTCATATTATACAGTTTATTTATCTTTTTTTGGTGTCCTCAGGCCGATGTCTGGTGTGTTGGCTGGCAAAATGGTGGGGCACAGTCCAGTGATGGAAGAAATAGAGTTCTTTTGGGTGGTAAAAAGTTTGCCTATCATGAATCTTCTATACTTTTTAATAGCAATTTTTTTTTAGGAAAAAGGTGGATAATTAGCCACCCCATTGCATTAAAAAGTCTTTAATGAAAACACCGATATGCCGTTGAGGCCAAAATAAACCTACAACCATTCTCCAACATAAACATATAAGCCATGCAAGTCCGCAATAAAAGTACAACAAGTGCCTCGCATCCGAGCAGCACTAACACCCAAAAGAACCCGCCTCCCACCCCGTTAACCTTGTTCTCTGTTCAGTCCTTGCCATCAGTCTTGTTGCCTCCATCATCCTTTCCCCCACCGCCCGGTTCATCTTCCTCCTCTTTGTCCTGAATATTGGGTACCATCTTCCTTATCTTTAGCTTTGCGTGATCTGTAAGCAGATATGACCAATTCAGAAGCATTGCAGATATTTGAAATACAACGTTGTTTATACAATTAGATTTTCCCTTGAAAATTCTCTCGTTTCTTTCTCTCCATATCCCCGGGTAATACCCATAATTATAATGCCCCAATTCCCGCAACCGGACCCCCCTATTTTAATAGTAAATATTGAAATGCTTATGACAAATTTATTCAGCCGTATCGATATATTCTGAGATTTGGAAAATAAATGAACAAATGTTTTCCTCATCATACCTTCTGGCTGAGGATGCTAATAATGTGAAGGACTGCTATATATGAACAACTAACAAAAATGGCAATGACAGAGCAACGACTGTATCTATCTATATCCATTTTATATTATTTGTAGTATATACTTCAATAAGCATTTTTTTTCGCTGGCGCTATTTGAAGATGTGACGGCAGTATATCTTCTTGCTTCTAAGAAATATTGATCTGGAATTTACGTCATATAGAAGTCTTTTTGATATATGTAATCTCTTACGTTGTAATTATCTACTTGGCTTCTGTATCTACCCTCAAGCTTTACCCTTTTTTCATATGCAGATTTAGCCTTATCAACTACGATCTCGAGAATCAGGCTGCTGGTTCATGTTATGGCTGCTGCTAACATCCGTATACTGTTATTTAACTCTTTAAACCTCATCGGGTAAATGAATCTCCATCTTTACTTATTACATGTACATACATTTTATTTTCCAATTATTATGTTGTAGAAAGTGGAGGCAGCAACTTTGCTCTCTTTCCCTTGATAAATGTATTGGTATCAGGAAACATACCAACAAGATCCTGAATGCTACCATCTTTAGATACATCCATTGGGTAACTAACAAGATGCACTCCTCTCATATCCACAACTGCTTCTTCATTGTACACACCCCACATCTTCTCCCCGATTTCTTTCATCTTTCGCACACATTCTATGCTCTTTGGATCCAGAAACGATTTGTCGATTCTTGAAGTGTGCTCGTACCATAGTGATAGTCGATACTTGTGAATATCTCCGTCGCTGCCGCTTCCGTTGTCTGTATTTTGTATGTGTTTTGGTTGGTAGCATCCGATGGCGATCTCGGTGTCACGATCGCCGTCCATGGATCGTTGGTTAACATTGGCGGAGCCAATCAAGATGTACTCGTCGTCTACTGCAATCATTCACAAGGAAATCAGTGAATAAATAACTTGAGGAGGTATAAGTGTTGTACAGGGCAAACTACACGGGGGTTTTGCGCAATTAACCCTTGGAGAAAGAGTACTTGAATTGTACACATACCAATCATGATCTTGGAATGGACATAGATCATAAACCTCCTATTCTTCTGAGCCCTCCAATAGTTACTCATGAAAGGAGGGGAATCAAAGGGAATATACTCCCCACAACCTCTGTCTTCTCTGTTTGCAAGCCAAAAGAAGTTGAGGTAATCCGTCGGCCTCGAACTCGATCCGCCCTCCTTGATGGCGTCTCCTATCAATTTATACATCATCGTCATAGTGAGTTTGGTCCAATGCAAGATGTCCTGGACCGTTTCACTCTCCGGCTCGCCTTCAGGCCACATTGGCATCACAATGTACACGGTGAATCGCTCGTTTGACCGGATCTTACTAGCCACTTTGAGCGCAAGCTCGATTGGGATCAAATTGATGCACCCGCTGTCTTGGTCTTGGTCCCATAAGTGGCAACCGCCGATGAAGTATTGATTCTCGATGTAGATGAAGTTCTTGGCTCGTCGGATGGCTGCGACGTACGCATCGTGGATGCTGCTTTCGGATGAAGAGTTTGCGTCGGGGAGCGTTGGGACTGAGACGAGATCGATGGATCGGAACACCTGTGTAGGTAAAGTGCTTTAAAAAATCAGTGCTAGTTAATTTGGTTCATAATTATAACATCAAACTATTAAAATAAATTACACCAACCTGAACATTATAACTGCCATGATGATGATGATGGCCAATGCCATAGAGGAGTCCTGCAGGAGTTAAAAGAGAAGGATCACATTGCTTAGCCCACCTCTGTTCAAAGTTGGCTACAACATCTCTAGCTGCTTCGCCCATCAAACATGCATGAGCATCATGCCATGGCTCTCTTGGCCCTCCCTTGTCGAGGCTTGCACCTGCAAAGTTTATCTGATAAAAATCACGGCCATGGCACTCGCCGGACTTGAGTGTCTGGAACAAAGAGTGTTCCTCCGTGTCGTATCGCCCGTCGCAAAGGTCCACACCGCCTACAAAGCTGATGATTTCTCTACACTCTCTGTCTTCTCCTTTAAAAAAAACAACATCATTCCGGTAGAAAATAATGGTTATCGAAAGCTTAAATTTCGGTCGTCGAAGGATTCTTAATTAAGCTTGCAAAGTAGTGCGAGAATATAAATATATTCAGTAACTCTTACCACAACCTCGGAGTTTTGATGCAAAGGTAGAACCATTTAAGAATTGCTCAACACTAGCATCCATAGATATTGTTTTCTGGTGGTGAGCAAAAAATGTTGGGAAATTATGATGGAGCCTTGGACAAAGCTTGCAAACAACCTTTGTGCGCTTGAAGTAGGAGTAAGCCTGCTCATCATGAGTTCTCATCACACCTTGGTTCTTGATGAATGGCAGTGAGGTCTCATCGTCCCAAACCATGATCCTAACTGCTACCCCCTCTTCTGCTTTCTGTATTAAGAGTTTGCCGATTTCGACTCCAACTGCTTCTGGTATATCTGTTTCATGATCCCGTACCTTTCGATCAAAGACGAAGACGACAATATATGATTATGATAATTACCTATAATATAACAATAATTTAAAAATAATTATATTCCGATTTTTTTCTTCAACACATAAAAGGGGATAATAGATGCTTACCAGAACCAACGTCGGATTAAAAGACCACGCAGCAATATAAATAAACTTTTTCGCGCCATCAATCGCCTTATACACGTCCTCCCAAAGCCTCCTCGGCCTATACCCAACAATCGGAACTCTAAAACCACGACCATGATGCGAATCTTGATACAACAAAACACTACACTTCGATCTCTGCGGAAACATGACTCCACTTACAAGCCCGGAATATCCCTGACATACGCCTTTACCCCAATCCACCTCGGACTCTGCGGGGAAAAATCTAAGCCCGAAAACTAGTTTGAGCTTCGTGTTCGACCTCCCTTTGTTTGTAAGTAACCAATGTGAAGCTGTTGCAAAATCTGTTTTGGTTAACATGGAGCTTGCCCGTATCCGGACTTTCCCGAGTGTTGAAAATGGGGTCTTGAGTGAGAGAGTAATGGTTGTGTCGATCGAGTGGCTGCAAAGGATTCTAAAGGCTTGGTTCCAGGTTCGGTTATGTCGTTTGTGTTTTGTTTCGGCTACTTTGGTTTTGCCTATCTTGATTCTGACATAGGATGGCATTGCTTCTTCTAAGCAAAAACACTGGAAAAAGAAGGAAAAATAATTAATTAATGGGTTTGTTTCATTGAAGAAATGAGATGAATTTTGAGGGGTGTCATTAAAAATTATGATCGTACTCAAGATATACAAATTAATTGTCTGGAATATATAAGAAATAATCAAAACTACTCTTGTTTTGTCTCCATTGATTCTAACATGAAAATATAGCTATGCTTCTCCTAGGCAATAATAATGAATTGGTAAATATTACGCTGTGAACATTCAGAGTCTTTTTTTTTCTTTTTGGGAAATCAACCACAGGTGGCCTCTCACATTAAAGAGTAAATTGGTAGGTACCAACGACGGAGCTAAGCCTAGTTGGTAACACTCAGGGTACCTCCACCAAGTCCTACCGGCGAGGAAACTCCACAAACGATGCGGTCGTTTTAAAAAAAACGGTATGTCCATAAGCAAAATGAGTACGGATAAAAACCCGAAAGAGCTCTGTAGGTAAAAATAGCAGGACTGTTGGCGATCTTGTGAAAACCCGAAAGGACGAAAACTCGTGAAAAGAAAGAAAAATACACTTGCAAAGTTCTTTCAACCTTATGAGGAGAAAATCCCCGGGTGAGATCTTTACGACTCACAAAGAAGTAACATACACTTAGTAATCCCCACGATCCCTAAGGAGAAAATACACTTACGAGATCCTCTCGACTCGTAGGAAGAAATACTTCTATAAGCCCCATCCCTTGGTAGGTCTCCCTCGCAATTTAATCCAAGAGGACCCATCCTTCTGATTTACACTTATTTGGCATGGTCTTTCACAGCGACATCAAATGACTGTGTTTTCACCAGCGCCTTTTTTATGCAGGTACTAAGAGTCTTCTCACTATCAACCAGTAGACATCATCATCTGGCTGGGTCTTGCCATTATCAACAACGAACATCGAGGGGGAAACGCTATGGGAAGTTGCATGTATAAAAAATGGAAACATGGAACTCAAAAACATATATAAAAATGGAAACATACATTGAAGAAATGGGATGGGCTTTGATGTGTGGCATTGAAGATGGTGAGCTCTAGAGTCCCATGCAGAAATTTCTTCTCTTGCTCCATTTTTAGTTATGATGATGAAGATGTAGAAGTTGAATGAATCTATATAAGAAAGAATCAATTCTTGAAGGTATATTCATGATAAATATGCTTGGAATGTAATTGAAGAAAAAGGGTCATGACTATTTTGAACTTGTAAGATATTGTTGGGGGTTTTATTCTTGGAGACTACGTTCAATTCACGTTGCCCATGTATGGCACACTTGAGAGCCACGTTTAATTTGCTTTCATTATATGGAGTTCAATTTGGTTAGGTGATTGTTAAGATGGACAAGGCACGAAATGTAAAGTGATTAGATGCTGCAAGTTTTGTGTAGATTTATTACAAGTATTGGATTTGATTGCATATATCTAGCTATACAGTAGCAATTAATCTTATGAAAATCATAAGATTTTTTGTTATCTATGCATCTAAATATCTATTTACTTGCATGCTTTGAATTTCAACCCTCTTGCTCAACAATGAAGAAACTTTACTACCAGAGAGCAGGTATAGTGAAACTCATAAAAAAGATTATATATATTTGTCTAACATGGTATATGAACTTTGATTTTTTCTATATCAACTAATAAAGTTTGGAAGTTGGCATCTTGCTGATTCAATTGACATGTCAGCTGTGCAATGAAGTTAGGTTCATCATTCTGAGCAGCTTTTTTTTTTCTGTTGGTTGCCAAATTAAGGAGTATAGTTTGCTCTGTGGAAGAAAGGTGTCTTGAGTTTAATTATTCTTTGTTTTAATAAAGATAGTCGTTACGTTATAGCTAACTGGAAACATTAAATTTTCAATAAATACAGAGATGTTGTTGACCTGGATTTAAGATTGCCCAAAGTTTTGGCTTTTGAATTTTGTTCTATGGATATTCTTTAACTTTATTAGGTTTGTTTTCTTTTATGCATTTGGTGGGGACCGTACGTGTCGGTCAGAAAAGAGAAATAAATAGAAACATGGAACCTACCAAATTGCCTCAACCCCAAAAGGTACCCGAATTTTCCTCTCTTTTTCTCTCTCTTGTCCTGATGTATTACACCGCACACCGTGCTTGGTTTTTTTATAGAGAAGGTGTGAGATAGTCCAAACCATAAATGGCTCACCACATTTACTAGTATTATGGTATCAGGGTTTTTACACATGAAATGCCTACCTAGATATTAGATATATTTTATAAAAAGGTTTAAAATATAATTTAAGCATTTAAAATGGGGGCCTCGCGGACTTGTTGTCTTCTATTCTCGAGTCGAAAGCCACGAATGTTTTTTTTGACAACCAAGCATCCTTGGCTAGCCCCGGAGGTGACACACCCATACACATGCTTCTAGGATCGAACCTGGACGTACGCATTTAATTAAAGAAAGAAATGAGGAAGGGGAAAATATCCTATGCGTGTGAGGGCTCGAGCACGAGACCTCCCATCCTGCACACCCATACCACAGCCAACCGGCATCCTCTGAAAATGGTTTTCTCATTTTTTTGGGAAAAGAAAAAGACCCATAGACCTTTTGGGTTCTTGTCAATTAAATTACAGAGACGTAATTTTTGTGAGCATATGTAATCTACTCATGCATGCACCAATTGAAGAAGATGGAGAATCCAGATGAATTATTATTTTTATCAAACATATATGTTGAAACTTGAGGAAAGAGTATCAACGATGACATGAAATCGCTTTACCCATGTTTTGCTTATTAAGATCAGGATGACAAGTGTCAATTGGTTGAGCAAAATTAAGTGAAGACTTAAAATTCTTTAATTGACATAGGCTGAAAAATTTACACGGATATCCACTTTTCTCCTTCTGTAGACACCCAAGACTTTATAACTTTATTATGAGTACTTTCAAATTACTGCTTCCCAAACTACACTTTCTTAACTCGAATTCAAATTGCAATTTGCACCCCACATATAACATGTCCATATCCACGAAGATATTAGTTTTAAACATCATTTTTTGTTTGAAACAACCTTACTCCAAAGTCAAACCTTGCCTCATCATATTTTTCGAGTAAATTGTCAAAAAGCTCCCGGTCCGTTCGGAGTTGTCTAAAATCTATTAATATTTTGGATATTATTGGAAAGGGGCTACTATTCAAAATCTTTATGAAAAAACCCCAGGCTACATTTTTATTCTCTCCAACCTTAGATATTACATGCACCTAGTAGAAAAGGGGTTTAAATTGGGCCCAAGGTTTTTTAAAGAGGAGCAAAAGGCTTAGGGTTTTTTACACAAGTTTGAAGTGGGCAGGGGCTTTTTGATAATTTACCCCTTTTTGGCCGAAATCATATCCGGCTGGGCAAACCCCAGCTCAGATTCTCTCTTAGATTGGAAAAAAAATACCAATTGGGCGAGGATATGTTTGATCTGCCAGATATTATATTAACATCGAATGCGGGGTTTAATGATTTCGAGGGTCCATTAAGTCACTTAGAAAGAAGTGCTCGCTTGGATTGGAGATTGATGAACAAGAAGGAAAATGGAAAAATGATATTTGAGAAACGGTGGTTAAAGTCCAAGTCCATTATCAAAGGCCGTATCCTAATAAATCTAAAGAATCCAAGCCAATATTGTATTGAAAAAAATAAAATAAAAATCTAGAGCGCAAAAGCCAACTAGAATTCATGGCGGAATCAAGAAACAAAGCCATCATCATCATCTTCTTCAAGCATCAACACCAACAGAAGGATGAAGCAGCATCGAGAACTGATGGATCTCTGGATCTCCTTCAGATGTTTTGTTCCGTTGGTCTGCTGCGAGAGCTGATGAATGGCTGGGATTGGATTGGAGGGTTGACTCCTGATACGTGTGGATCTCAATGGTTTTTGTGTGGTTGACGCCGAGCCACCTGCAAGGAAGTCTCGGGATGGTTGTGTGATCTGTCGAAAATATTGCATATTTTAGCCGGCAATTTCCTCATCATTTGCATTCATATAGAAGTGTTCGGCATTCATATTTTACATATTAGCAAAACTATCGCAAAATATCAGATTGCATGTATTAGACTCTAAAACCGACACTATAAAGAAAATTGACTGCATTTCATGGCATCGCATCATCCCTACATTTGCGCAACACTTGTTTTGAGATCTGTGCAGGAAAATCCAAAAGAAAGGCCAAAATTTACAGGGGTACCGATCAAACTTGACGCCAACTCAATGATTTCAGTTCTGGAAGCAATCCAAAAGGCAAAATACAATTCAACATATCAGCTAAATCTCCAAATATTAGCCCAAGACCACAGAAGAAAGAACAAAGCCCAAGGAGCCAACATGGCCGCGGAACCGCGGCCGGAGCCTGCTTTCGCCGCGGTTCCGCGGCCGTCTTGCTATGTCATCCACTAAATTTTGGTGCACAATGTCTATCTCAGTGGCTACAGCTCAGAATAACACTCCAATTTCCAGAAGACTCCAGAGACTTCTGCCAGATCAGCAAACCCTTGTTCCTACACTAAACTAAGCCTTGTATTCTAGAAACTTCTTCTTAAACCCTAGCTTAAACCCTAAGCTAAGCCTAACAAACTCTTTCTAGAAGTTCCTCAACAAACTTTTGGAGGGAACTCAAGAAGGCTTAGGGTTTGGGTGCTCTATAAATAAGACCCTAGGCTCACTTGTAAATGATCTTGGACTTGATCTTTTGATTAGTTGATTTTAGTAGCCAATTTAGAGCCATTCTATCTCTCTCTTCATCTTCTTCTTCCACAAGTCTAGTGAAAGGACTTGTGTGAAACCCTAACCCTAATTCCAATCAAAAGCCAAGATCCCGAGTACCCATTCAAGCAAGAAGCCTTGCAACCTTTTAGGAGCCGAGCCGGTCTTCAACAGAGCAAGTGGTCCAAGCCGATCCGCGACTCACGAAGCCGAGCAAAGCCAAGTCGACAATTTAGTTCTTCCTCTTGTAGTTCTTGAGCGACTGTAATCAAATTGTTGATATAAATAAAAGGTGATTGTCACGCCCCGCTTCGCAAAATACGGAAAACGAAGGATGACTAGGCCAGCCATGCTCCTACGTTCAAGGAATCATCCCGCCGTAGTCACACTTCGGCTTCTAGCACTATATGGTAATCAGTAAATAAGCACCGTATTAAAGGAATCACATCACTAATTTATTACATTAAAATTTCATTGTTCACAGAGTACAGATAATAAAAACGATAACTAACCAAGTTCAATCTCACAATCTCTTTTGTGGAAAGCAGTAAATGAAGAAGGTACACCAAACTATATCTCCGTGAACTCAAAGGATAGATTCGTCTCCTGAGCTGGTCCTTCCGCGGAATCTGAGCATGCATACTCAGGTCGTCAGAGCGACACAAATAATAATATTATTATAATCAGATGAAACAGGTAAATGAGGTAATACTGGTATGAGAATAATGCAAGTAATCACTATGTCACAATATGATGCAGAATATGTTATGTGTCCCTATCGGTCTCTAGGTCATGTTTGAAATCACATAGTGGAAGGAGGATCATGTTTAACAGGAGTCTCGTACATACCCGAGACAACGACCCCCATGCCCGGGACATAACCCTGTCAGCCGGATCGCTAGATCCTGTCCTACACGTATAAGTATCACGGTTCGAATGATCATCCTCTAAACACGGTCCCGCTAAATACGATACTCTTTCCACTTGATTTCCCCCTTTTCCCCAGGTTACACTATTTATGATATTGATCTAGTTGTGTACAAGTATACCAATGGCACGGTTTCATCACTATCCACTGTATCAATCACTGTCACGAATGTTCACTTTCCATTGGTGTACTCGTCACTCCTAAACCAACATCTATCACGCACGATAATGCAATGTCCACACGCACTAACACTATGTATATGACAAGGGTATGATATATGTATTGTATGCTACCAATAAGCTCTGTATGTTATGAATTAGCATGCATGTCATGAACTAAAATAAATTGCAAAAATTAATATGTTACGAATTCAGCAAAAATGATGTAGGTAAGATATATAGAACAATCAGTCAGTAATTCATCAAAATTTGTTTCAGTCCAATCGGAGTTTCGGTTTTCAAGATATAACTATTTCAGTTTAAGTGTTCGCGGCTGGAATTTCAATTTCAGAACTGAACGTCTGTTTCGCGACACGAATTGCGCCCAGTTGGGCTCAGAATTTAGCGATGTCACAGTTAAATGAAATTTAGGGTTTTTGATAAAGTATTCAACGCAACAGACGGATCCTCAATCTCATCTGTACGTTGAAAGTTATACACAGTTCAATCTCAAATGTCATTTCAGAAAGTGTTCTGAACAGCTTTACGTTCTGCCCTTTTAAAATAAGTTTAAAATAACAAACTGCGATGAATCGGAATGAAACCACTTGTTTTATTTCACTAACAGGTATATCTTATAACTACTGTAAAGTTCCGTATCAATCGATTTCAGGAAACACGGGGACGCAGGACTTTAGACTGAACACACTAATCAGAAACGCTCTGGACTGCAGTCCAGAGTCGTGTTCCGATCCAAATATCTTCATGGTTACAAAACAGAAATGATCAGAAATTTACGTAGGATTAAAGTTCGTCAAGTAGGCTTCGATTTAAGCCCTCGAACGCATCTTTCCAATATGTGTATGATTTATGGTGTTTTTATTCGTTTTCAGCTACGAGAGGATTCTAGTTTTAACGACATGTTTGGGGGTATCGATTTTTGTTACTAACAATCGTATTTTCCAGCGAATTTCACACACGTTATACATCATTAAAAGGGCCAACAGAACGTATCGGTTGCCGTCAAATTAGACAATTATTTCTATTAGTAACTAACATCGAGCACTTAGGTCTTGACACGTATAGGAAATCGGAAAGTTTGTAAACTACAAGATCTAGGTGGGTAACACTATTATTATAGCATGAAGCAAGTAAATACTTGCCTGGAGAACTCCTCGGGGTCGCACGGCAGCAGTGTCGTCATGAACGCGCGATATACGCCACGTACCGGATTCCCGCGAGCCTCGATCTAGATGCGGATCTCGCGTCGGGGTTGTCCGGAGTAGTTTGCACAGTCACTGGACGTTGAGGGATGCTTTATGATCCTCTGCGAGTGTATTAGGGGTGCCGACGGTCGACGGCGTCGCCCCGGCAGCGTGTACAGAGCAGCTCACAGTGAGGGAAAATTGTTCGGAAACTGGTTTTTTTTTTTGGAGTTTTTGGAGAGAGGGAGAAGTTGAGCAGTGGGGTCGGGTTTGGAGTGATGAGGGTGGTACTGAGGATGTAGAGGGCCGCAGAGGTGGTTCAGGTGAAGTGGGGGGGGGCTCGTCGGCGTCGGTTGCAAGGTGACCGAGGTTGGGTGCAAGTGGGTTTAGGAGTGCAGGGGGTTGCTTGGCAGGGGCTCGGGCTGACGAATGTGGAGTCGTAGAAGGAGAGAGTTGGTGGAGGAGACGTGAGGTGATGCAGAAGGGGATCGGAGGAAGTTCGTCGTTGTCGTGGGTGGAGGTTGCAGTGGGTTATGGGAGGTTTTAGGGGCTCGGTGAAAGTAGAGGAAAGATGAAGAGTGAGTTGGAGAGGGAGAGACGAGGTTGAAAACATGGTGGCAACGGCAGGGCGAGGGCGTGGGCGACGGCGGAGGAGGCGGGTCGCGCGCGCGAGTCACGGAAGGTTACCGTTGGGAAATTTTGAGGGAAGATGAACAGTGGAGGGTGAGTGAGGGAAATGGAAAATTGGGCTTGGTTTTGTTTAAATTTTAAAACAGTTTCATTTTAAATACTTCATGGGCTGTAGGTGAAGAAACGGGCTGGCTTAAACCCAAAAATAATTTTGATTGGGCTGGAAGGAATTAAAGGGGACGGGCCGGAGATTTATAAGGAAATTTTTGTTTTAAAAGAAAAGTGTGGGCTTGGAAAAAGGATACGGCCTGAGGCTAAAGTAACGGGCTTGGGGCAAAAGGATTTAGGGATTTTATTTAAGAATTTTTGAGTGGGCTGAGATAAACAGGCCGGGAATAATATAAGGGATTTATTTTTAAAAAAATCAAGAGTGGGCTGGGAAGTAAAAATAGGTTTAAGTTTTAAGTATTTTTACTCACTTTGGTTTAATTCGACTTTGGTTTTAAACCTTGGGTTTTTGCTTTTAGGGTTTGGAAAAATATGAATTTTAAGCTTAAACAACCAATTCAAATTACGAAGGGAAAGGAAGCCACTGGAATTTCAGAAATTAATAAACTTTTATTTAAGCGGAAACGGGGATTTACAGTGATACTCTTTTATCTTGTTTTCTTTAAATTCTTGCATCATGATTCAATCTAAATTTCTAGTTGTAATTCTTGTTGTGATGCTTGAGTAATACTCCTCTCGTCGAGGAGTCGAGACGATCAATAGAATGATAATGTAATATATCTTAATTCGATTCTTGAATCCTACGAGTTTTGTAAACCCTAGCAAGATCAAGAATCGACGACCCAATTCGTTGCGATGCTTTCTTGATTGATATCGCTCGAGATTGGGGAGTTACGATCGTTTCTTGAAATTGCTAGAGGCTAGAAAGTGAACGATGTCAACGAAAGAACAAGGGTTAAACGATGAAACCCTAGTTTCATCAAGAAAGCCCTAGCTCTCGTCGATCATCATCAATCTAGTATCAATCCTTCGATGGACAAGAACACGAAATCTTGAAATTACATTACATCTATAGATCCGATCGATTCCTACGAGCCTCATTTAGATTCTTGACATTTTGGTTGTAAATATTATCGAAACCCAATTCTAGATTGTTTATCAGTTTCTTGATTCTTGATTAAACTCGTGACACCTGAATCAATTGATAAATTCTTGAATCATGTTTTCTTTTCTTTTCGATTAACTTTTCAATTCAAGCAAATCAAATATAAAAACGAATCGCACAATCCCTGTGGACGATCCGCACTCGCTTACGATCTACAACTGACACCGTAGTTGATTGCGGTCAAATATAATTTTTTGATTGTGAACTTTATTCAATTTTCTAATTACCGACTCAAAGAGACTCTTATCGATTTGATTTACTTACTCAGTCTCGCATTTTAGGATCGATCAAATAGCACCGAAATCGGGGACTATTTGAATCGATACTTTTACAATTACACAATCCGGAAAATGTATCAATCAAAATGGCGCCGTTGCCGGGGATCGCGCGCTAATTCGTTTTATATCAAAGTTTGAATTGAAAGAATTATTCCATTGTTATTTTGAGATCAAAATTCGTGCAAACCCTAAACAATTTGTTGTGTTTCATTGTAAGGAGATCTGGAGCTTGCTGGGAATTTTGAAAATTTTTTGGAAAATTCCAGAGAGCTGGAGTTATCAACAGGAAGCTTCTGAAGACTTTTGGTTCAGTGATCTCATCAAGAGACCGCGGAAGCGCGGTGGGAGTAGCCATATGCGGCGGAACCTCGGCTTGGTGGAGGGTTCTCTGTACAATTTTTCTCTCAGGTGAATTCTTACCTTCTCCTCTCTCCTCTTTTTAGCTCCAACTGACAATTTTCTGCAGGATTCTTTGCAAAGAATAGCAGCTCGCAAATTGCAAAATTAAATTTGTGCGTGATTTTGTTTCTTGGTTGTTTGCATTCTAAATACGGATATTAAGGGGCACGGCCAAATCCAAATTAGGTGGGGATTTCATTACCCTTCCTAGGCCCCGAAAACCACAAAACTTGCATCCGCATTGACCCACATTAACTAAAAGAAATCTAGAGATGACTCTAAGGACTGTCGCGCTCACTTAGGACAGAAGAAGGCCGTGGGTAATTCATTGCTTATCCGCGTTTTCTTGTGGTGCCTAGGAAAGTGTGTCGAAGGCTAGTGGTTATTAATTAGGCCCACTACTTACGTAATGGAGTACCTTCCCACTTACCTGGCACTTACCTGGCCACAGGGGAACAAAGAGGCAGTGGAGGATTCTATCATGTGACTTGTCTTTTGGCAGTTAGGAGCGGTCTAGAGCCGGACCTAGGTGACCACTAGATTCTAGGGTTTGTGTGCTGCATTTGTTGTGTCGCATCATTTTTTTCAAAAATCCGTCCCTTTTTCAAAGCAAACACCGCATTCATTCATTTACCCCTAATTATAAGCCAACGCTGCTACTTGTACTAACCTTTTTTAGTACAAGATAGGCTGGACACGGGATTCTAGTGCCCGTTTAGTCCGCGTACCTTTTATCGACTCCGAAGTCGATATTTCTCCATTTACCTTTCCTTTACCCACTACCACACCCACACCGATGGATCCAAATCCATCAAACTTCTTTAACCCTAATCTGCCGCCGTCCGTTGGTGCGCAGAATCCACCCCGCATCTCTCTCCAGGAGAGGTGCTATCCACTTAGAGGTCCTTTTACGACCTGCTTATCCACACCACCAGCCAATGGGGATAACTTTGAGATTAAGCCCCAGTATATCAATCTTTTACCCAAATTCCACGGACTCGAGACTGAGAACGCTTACGTTTTCATTACCAAATTTGAAAACGTATGCGCAATGATGGGTACGTCACAACTTTCAGTGGATGCGATGCGTCTACGACTTCTTCCATTTACATTGTGCGATATAGCCGAGAAGTGGCTATATAACACTACCGCACACTCTATTACGAATTGGGAAGAATTCGTCGCTGCATTCATTAAGAAATTTTACCCAATCCAAAAGACAGCTCGAATCCGTAGCGAACTGAATCAATTTGCCGAGCTCCCTGCTGAACCATTCTCTAAATGCTTTGAACGTTTCAAGGATCTTTTGGTTCAGTGTCCTCATCACGGCATCACGAGATAGGAGCTTTGCCGAATCATTTATGAGGGCATTAACCCAAACACTAAACAGAGCCTTGAAAACATGTGTCAAGGTACTTTTATGACCAAGGATGATGGGGAAGCTTGGAAGTACTTAGAAGAGTTCGCTGAAAAATCACTACAGTGGGAGAGTGGAACCCAACCATTGAATAGGGGTGGCGTACACAAAATAGATGTGTCCATAGGTGTTCGAGCTGAGATGGCAGCAATGCAAAAGAAGCTCGACGCTATGGAACACAAATTTTTTGCAACCTCCCTAAACCCAATGTCGCTCCCCAAAACTGTTTGTGGGTGCTGTTCTGATCCGTCTCATTTAACGGAAGAATGTCCATTAAACTCTGCGTTTCAAGGTCACGAGCATTCTAATGCCGCATTTTAAAGACCTCGAAACGATCCATATTCTTCCACGTACAATCAGGGTTGGAGGAATCACCTGAATTTCGTTTGGAACCAAAACCAATCTCAAAACACGGTTCCAAACACGAATCAATTTCAAAGGGCTCTTCCTCCACCACAACAGCAACCCCTTCAACTCGTTCAGCACCCCTACCAGTCACAAAACTTCCAAAATCAGGTCAACAATCCTGCACAGTCTAATCCTATGCAGTTGTCCTGTTCTGACGAATTCTCTCAATTCACTCAAACCATGAAATCACTTTTATCAAATTTCATAGAGGTTTCGACTGAGGTTAGATCTTCCGTCAGTGAGATAAAGAAAAACTCAGCATCTCAAGCTGAGAGTATCAAATCGATGGAAGCTGAAATAGCTCGCCTTAAAGCCGAAATGAGTGCGAGAGAAAAAGGGAAACTTCCCCCTCAACCCCTACAGAATCCTGGGCATTACAATGTAAATGCCATCACAACGTTGAGATCGGGAAGAATGCTGAACAATCATGTCGGGGAAGGTATTGATGATACTGAAAATCATATCAACACCCCGGCTGAGACCTTTCCACACACACATACTTCTCCTTCTGATCCTTCTTCTTCTACCACACCACCTTCTCGCGAGCCTATTCTCCATTTCCCATTAGGCTCGACACCTGAACCCAACCCTTATAGTTCTCCACAGACGGTCCCCATACCTCTTTTGGGACCTCGTCTACCCCCTCTTCCTTCTCCTATGATGGACCCTGCGCTTATTGCAAAAGCTCCTTACCCGAATCGGTTAAGGGGTAATAGAACGAGTCCTCATATGGAGAAAATTTTGGAAATGTTCAAACAGGTTAATATCAATATCCCTCTCCTAAATGCAATTCAACAAGTCCCCGCTTATGCGAAAATTCTTAAGGACTTGTGCACTAGGAAGAGGAAGACCCAAGTGCCGAAGAAGGTCTTCATGGCTAATAATATCAGCACTGCTTTTATTCCCCAGCTACCAAAGAAACGAAAGGACCCAGGATGTCCTACAATATCGATTTCTATTGGGGGTAAAAACATAAATCGTGCTCTTTTAGACTTTGGCGCAAGTGTTAACCTCCTTCCATATTCTGTCTATGAGCAATTAGGGATTGGAGAGTTGAAACCTGCTCACTGCACTCTCCAGATGGCAGACCGATCTATCACCAAACCAAGGGGTGAATTAAAGGATGTGTTGATAAAGGTCGGGGAATTTGTTTTCCCTGTAGACTTCATTGTGCTCGACACACATCCTGTAGCAAACCCCCGGGGCCAAATTCCGGTGATTCTGCGTCGTCCTTTCCTTGCCACTTCCAACGCTATTATAAACTGTAGAAATGGTTCAATGAACTTATCATTTGGAAATATGACCATTGAACTAAATATCTACAAAGTTGGAAGTCAGCCATCAGAACCCTCTGCTCATATTTTAGATGTGTGCTCTGTCCATGAGATCGCTCCCGATAGTTGTGGAGCTAAGGAACTTTGCTTTACTGATCTCGATGACATTACCACATCTCTGTTTGACTTTACACAAGATCTTAGTGATGACACTTTACCTACACTTGAGTCCTGCACTCCTGACTTTTCTCCACCCGAGTCTGTATCTTTCACAGGCTCTGAGCTTCTTTGTAAATCCAAAAATCACTCAATGATCCCTCCTTCTATCATTTCTCCGCCCGAATTAGATCTCAAAATTTTACCCTCTCATCTTAAATATGCTTATTTAGGTGAGAAGGAGTCTTTACCGGTTATAATATCCGCTTCTCTAGCATTAGAGCAAGAGAATGCACTTTTATCGGTATTGAGATCTAACAAAGAGGCGTTTGGTTGGAGTATGGCGGACATCAAAGGGATTAGTCCCTTGATAGTTGAACATCATATACATATGATGGATGATGCCAGACCAACCCGAGAACCACAGAGACGGTTGAATCCCGTCATAAAGGAAGCAGTCATGAAAGAGATCGTCAAATGCTTAGATAATGGTATTATATACCCCATCTCCGATAGCCAATGGGTGAGTCCTATACATATCGTTCCTAAGAAATCCGGCATCACTGTTATAACCAATGAGGCGAATGAGTTGATTCAGACACGCGCCCAAACTGGGTGGCGTGTATGTATCAATTATAGAAAACTCAACGCTGCCATGAGGAAAGATCATTTTCCTCTACCATTCATTGATCAAATGCTGGAACGCTTAGCGGGACGAGAGTATTATTGTTTTATGGACGGATACTCAGGCTATAATCAGGTCCCCATCGCCAAAAAGGATCAAGATAAAACCACTTTTATTTGTCCTTTTGGTACCTTTGCTTACAGTCGCATGCCCTTTGGGTTATGCAATGCTCCCGCTACCTTTCAACGGTGTATGATGGGGATATTCTCTGATATGATAGAGAATTTTCTGGAGATCTTTATGGACGACTTCTCGATTTTTGGAGACTCTTTTTCCGATTGCCTTGCGAATCTTGACGCTGTTCTTACTAGTTGCAAAGAGAAGAACTTGACTTTGAACTGGGAAAAATGCCATTTTATGGTCCAAAAAGGAATTGTCCTTGGACATGTCATTTCACAGAAAGGCATTGAGGTTGACAGAGCTAAGATAGATGTCATTCAAAACCTCCCTCATCCCAAAAGCGTCAAAGATATTCGCTCTTTCCTTGGCCACGCGGGCTTTTATAGAAGATTCATTAAGGACTTTAGCAAAATTGCTAGACCTCTAACTCTTCTCCTGGCCAAGGATACGACCTTCCATTTTGATTCGGACTGCGAGACAGCTTTCGACTCACTTAAACACTCACTCACTTCAGCCCCCGTTTTATCATCACCAAACTGGGACTACCCCTTTGAGCTAATGTGTGACGCATCTGATTTTGCAGTAGGTGCAGTCTTAGGACAGCACATCGAAAAGATGCCACACGTGATTTACTATGCAAGTAAGACCCTGAATGATGCGCACATCAATTATACAACCACAGAAAAAGAACTTTTAGCGGTTGTATTTGCATTAGAAAAATTCAGGCCTTACTTAATTGGCTCACCTATAGTTGTGTATACTGACCATTCCGCTTTAAAACATCTTCTGGCGAAGAAAGATGCAAAAGGTCGACTAATACGTTGGATCCTACTGTTACAAGAATTTGATCTTGTTATCAAAGATAAGAAAGGATGTGAAAACGTAGTAGCTGACCATCTTTCACGCATCATTTCTTCCCCTGTGACCCTGCCGATCAATGACTCGTTCCCTGACGAGCAACTCTTGAGCGTATCCAATGAACCATGGTTCAGGGATATTATGAACTATCATGCCACGGGACTGATACCCAGCGATTGGTCAAAACAGGACAAATACCGTTTTCTATCCCAAGTAAAACACTTTTACTGGGATGAGCCCTATTTGTTTAAATATTGTCCTGATCTGATCATTCGCCGATGTGTCCCGAATGAAGAGTTCAAGAGTGTTCTTTCTTTTTGTCATGATCAGGCCTGTGGGGGTCACTTTGGTCCTAGAAAGACAGCGAAGAAGGTTTTGCAATGTGGATTTTATTGGCCGACCTTATTTAAGGACGCATTTGAGCATTGCAAAACCTGTACACAATGTCAGTATACGGGTAAAATATCCCAGAGGAATGAAATGCCTCAGCAACCCATCCTGGTTGTTGAAATATTCGATGTTTGGGGCATAGATTTTATGGGTCCCTTTCCCAACTCCTTTGGGAATTTGTACATACTGCTGGCGGTTGATTATGTCTCAAAGTGGGTAGAAGTCATTCCATGTCGCACTAATGACAAGAAAGTTGTCATTAAGTTCTTGAAAGAGAATATCTTCTCGCGATTTGGACACCCACGCGCTATTATTAGCGATAATGGGACACACTTCTGCAACAGGTCTTTCGAGACTCTGATGCGGAAATACTCAATCAACCACCGACTTTCTACACCCTATCACCCCCAAACAAGCGGACAGGTTGAAATCTCAAACAGACAAATCAAACTTATCCTGGAGAAAATTGTTGCTAAAAATAGAAAAGACTGGTCGACCAAACTGACGGATGCTCTTTGGGCATTCCGAACTGCATATAAGACCGACCTAGGGATGTCTCCATATAGGATAGTGTTTGGAAAAGCATATCATTTACCCGTCGAGATAGAACATAAAGCATTGTGGGCTATTACAGAAATAAATTTTGATTTAAACCTTGCTTGCAACTTTCGGAAGCTGCAACTTAATGAGCTAAGCGAACTCCGCGATGAAGCTTATGATAACGCTGCAATCACAAAGAATAGGACTAAGGTTTTTCACGATAAAAATATTTTGAGGAAAACATTTTCACCTGGTCAACAAGTCCTTCTTTATGATTCAAGATTACACCTTCACGCGGATAAGCTTCGATCTCGATGGAAGGAACCTTTTGTTGTGCGGTCTGTATACCCGCACGGGGCAGTAGAGATTGAAAATGTTAAAAACGGCACCTTTTTCAAAGTAAATGGAAATAGACTAAAGCCGTATTTTTCCACTGACCCCACGGAGGAGCTCTTGTTCTTACAAGAGCCAGTTTATTTGGATTAAAATTCCTCCGTCTCACCTTCATATCCAGTATATCATTGCTTCATTTTTTTGAATGAAGGTGAGTGAAAAGAATAAGTATGGGGGAAGTTCTTCACTTATATATTTTGCCCCCACTAATAATTCCTCCCAGACTTACAGGTTTGTAGATATAGCTGTTGGCAACAGTGGGGACACTGTTGAAAACAAGTTTGAGGGAGGTTTGTGCTTATTTTCGCATCATTTGCATATCATTTGCATAAGCACAAAACATTTCTTTTAAAAATCTATAAAAATTGAAAAATTTTCAAAACCCATAAAAATTTAAAAATTTTCAAGTATAAAAATAATTTTAATATTTACACTTTTTTGTATATAAATAAGATAATGAAAGTTTAGATAGTGAACAATTACATCCATGAGATTAGAAAAATTTTAGAAAACTAAGAAAATTAGAAGTTTTCTTATACGAACTAGTAATAAGTAGTTATGAGCCGTTGTCCCAAGGGTTAGTAAGATGAAGGACGTCACTAATCTGAAGATAAAAATAAGTCTGAAAAATAGTTTCTATTCTGGAAGCCAAACATTTTGAACGTTGATACCCTGCTATTCGCACTTACACACGTCTTGAAGCCTGGGATAGTCGAGGATACCTTGAAATGCTCTTGTCTTAAAGCCAAAAGTATGAAGGAAATAAAAAAAAAGTGAATAAAGAAAATATAAAGTGGTGAGAAAAATGGACACTGGGTTTGTTATCACCAAGGGCAATAAAAAATGTATAGCAAGGGTGCTTCTTCACCTAGTGCCCTGAGGCCAACTGGTCTGGGAGTCACTGCTATGCCTGAGGTGGTACAAGACGAGGAAAATACACCAAGTAAGCAAGCACAGGAGTAATCGGTCGGTTAGTACCTCAAGAAGTATTAACGGTCGCACGAAAGTGTGTGAGCATTCTCATCTAAATATTCATTAATTAAAAAGTACTGAGGCTGATGGGCAAGAGTATGATAGCTTGAATTGAATTCTCCGGGTGTAGGGATGTCTTTACACACACGCAGGGTTATGTGATCGATGTTTGGAAGAAATATAGGAATGAAGAATAAGACGATGTTTTATTGAGAGAGGATGTGATTTCTAACATCTTTTCATGACCATTAAGATATGACTCATGACAACCGAAAAGCTAGCTTAGTTGGAAACCCTAATTTTCAAAGCTTTTCTTTTACAATTCTTGTCTTTAAATGTAATATTCATGATCTTTTCTTTTATTATTGGATTTTGTGGGTGCAATCCGCTAAAAACCCTCAGAAGACAACACTCCTCCTACTAGGGACACCTAGAGGTTTAAAGGCTTGTTGCACATGCTCAGTGCAATCGTGTTGCCTACGAAAGTATGCTAGTTAGTTTTTTCTCTTTCTTTATTTTCTCCTTCTCTTTTTAATAAAAAGTTCGTTCGAGACGATCGAAATTAAGTTTGGGGGAATTTGATCAGTCGAAAATATTGCATATTTTAGCCGGCAATTTCCTCATCATTTGCATTCATATAGAAGTGTTCGGCATTCATATTTTACATATTAGCAAAACTATCGCAAAATATCAGATTGCATGTATTAGACTCTAAAACCGACACTATAAAGGAAATTGACTGCATTTCATGGCATCGCATCATCCCTACATTTGCGCAACACTTGTTTTGAGATCTGTGCAGGAAAATCCAAAAGAAAGGCCAAAATTTACAGGGTACCGATCAAACTTGACTCCAACTCAATGATTTCAGTTCTGGAAGCAATCCAAAAGGCAAAATACAATTCAACATATCAGCTAAATCTCCAAATATTAGCCCAAGACCACAGAAGAAAGAACAAAGCCCAAGGAGCCAACATGGCCGCGAAACCGCGGCCGGAGCCTGCTTACGCCGCGGTTCCGCGGCCGTCTTGCTATGTCATCCACTAAATTTTGGTGCACAATGTCTATCTCAGTGGCTACAGCTCAGAATAACACTCCAATTTCCAGAAGACTCCAGAGACTTCTGCCAGATCAGCAAACCCTTGTTCCTACACTAAACTAAGCCTTGTATTCTAGAAACTTCTTCTTAAACCCTAGCTTAAACCCTAAGCTAAGCCTAACAAACTCTTTCTAGAAGTTCCTCAACAAACTTTTGGAGGGAACTCAAGAAGGCTTAGGGTTTGGGTGCTCTATAAATAAGACCCTAGGCTCACTTGTAAATGATCTTGGACTTGATCTTTTGATTAGTTGATTTTAGTAGCCAATTTAGAGCCATTCTATCTCTCTCTTCATCTTCTTATTCCATAAGTCTAGTGAAAGGACTTGTGTGAAACCCTAACCCTAATTCCAATCAAAAGCCAAGATCCCGAGTACCCATTCAAGCAAGAAGCCTTGCAACCTTTTAGGAGCCGAGCCGGTCTTCAACAGAGCAAGTGGCCCAAGCCGATCCGCGACTCACGATGCCGAGCAAAGCCAAGTCGACAATTTAGTTCTTCCTCTTGTAGTTCTTGAGCGACTGTAATCAAATTGTTGATATAAATAAAAGGTGATACTCTTTTATCTTGTTTTCTTTAAATTCTTGCATCATGATTTAATCTAAATTTCTAGTTGTAATTCTTGTTGTGATGCTTGAGTAATACTCCGCTCGTCGAGGAGTCGAGACGATCAATAGAATGATAATGTAATATATCTTAATTCGATTCTTGAATCCTACGAGTTTTGTAAACCCTAGCAAGATCAAGAATCGACGACCCAATTCGTTGCGATGCTTTCTTGATTGATATCGCTCGAGATTGGGGAGTTACGATCGTTTCTTGAAATTGCTAGAGGCTGGAAAGTGAATGATGTCAACGAAAGAACAAGGGTTAAACGATGAAACCCTAGTTTCATTAAGAAAGCCCTAACTCTCGTCGATCATCATCAATCTAGTATCAATCCTTCGAAGGACAAGAACACGAAATCTTGAAATAACATCACATCTATAGATCCGATCGATTCCTACGAGCCTCATTTAGATTCTTGACATTTTGGTTGGAAATATTATCGAAACCCAATTCTAGATTGTTTATCAGTTTCTTGATTCTTGATTAAACTCGTGACAACTGAATCAATTGATAAATTCTTGAATCATGTTTTCTTTTCTTTTCGATTAACTTTTCAATTCAAGAAAATCAAATATAAAAACGAATCGCACAATCCCTGTGGACGATCCGCACTCGCTTACGATCTACAACTGACACCGTAGTTGATTGCGGTCAAATATAATTTTTTGATTGTGAACTTTATTCAATTTTATAATTACCGACTCAAAGAGACTCTTATCGATTTGATTTACTTACTCAGTCTCGCATTTTACGATCGATCAAATAGCACCGAAATCGGGGACTATTTGAATCGATACTTTTACAATTACACAATCCGGAAAATGTATCAATCATTGTGCCACCGAGGACCCTCCGACGATCAAGTTAGACGAGATATTTTGGCAGAATAACGACCTATTGGAGTAAAAATGGCTTACCTGAGTCGTCTGAGAGAGGGGTTTATAGAGCGGCAGCCATGGGCAGACGGGCGCGGGATTCACGCCGGCCGTTACGCCCCTGGCGTCACGCCCGCATAATAGGCGGGATCCCCCATTAATGACGAGACATGTTCGTTAATGAGGGCTCGTGATTGCGTGGAACGCGGGATCATGGATGGCGGATATCTCGCGCCTGGCGAGATTCGCGGATCCGTAGCGGAGGCGCCTGTAATCTGTGCTGTGGGTCGGTCGGTGAGACCGAGGAAGATAAGCTATGCGGGTGGCTCGGGGACGAGCGGGAGGCCGAGGCATCTTGGTTCTGTGATAGCTCAGAGGCGAGCTGGGGGTAGTCTGGAGGCCACCAAAGGTCGGTAACATTCTCGGGTTGTAGGCCCGGGGTGTGCTTCCAACGCACCGTTCCTAATCCTTTCTGGAAAGCTCTGAGGCACGTCATCTGCCCGTGTCGTTATCTTGGGAGTCACCGATATCGAGCATCATCATTAACCCCCCACTCTCGTCTCGACTCGCTCCTGGGCCGGGTCGAGAGTAGTCTGATCGGTCACTCAGGGTGAGCCCTTGTTTGAAGATATCGTCGGTGTGTATTCCCGGGCAGTTGGTTGTATTATCTTGATGACGTCAGCAGATCAAGAAAGAGATCTTGCATTAAAGAGGAAGCGTCGGTTTGTGCGTATGTTCATCGAAGCACCAGCCCATGTGCCTAGCACTGGTTGGCCGACGGTACGTGCCGCAGTTTTTCTAGCGTCCGATAGGACGCGCCCAATGTGGGTGCGACAGGTGGAATGTTGTCGGCCGTTGGTTGCGAAGCATTGTTTTGGAGGGAGGCGATCGGGGCCGCAGGATGTGCACGCCGACAGCTATAAATAGAGGTGGGATCCCCATCAGGGCCCATACCTCATCATAATTTCCTCATCCCTAGTTGTGTTAGCTCGGCGCTCTTCCACTCAGGTCGGATTACTTGCGTTTTCTCCCCCGATGACACATCCCTTTGATCAGGTTAGATGTCTTCTTCCGAGGAGTCTGTAGAAGTAATCCAGATAGAGTCTAGGGAGTCTTCTGCAGCTTCCACTTCTTCTTCTTCCTCTGCTTCTTCCTCGTCTGAGTCGGAGTCCTCTCAGGGAGTTAGAGTTAGTCATGCTTCCCTGGGTCGTGTGACGGGGGCGATCCCCAGAGCACAGGCCGTGGATGCTCTTGGCGCGTCATCCGTGCTGAGGCATGCAAATGAGCTCGCCACCATCCGGACCCTTTTCCATATCCCTCTCGGCTACTCGCTTCGTCTGGCCGAGAAGGGGGAGAGGGCGGACCAGCTACGGGGCAAGGAGATTGCCTTGTACCTGGAAGCCTTTTGGGCCGGGATGCGCCTGCCCTTCTCCCCTGAGGTGAGTGCAGCGTTGAATTGTTTTGGGTTAGCCCCAGGCCAGTTAGTGCCGAACTCTTGGAGGATTCTCCTTGGGTTCCTGGTCCGGTTGAAATTGCGTCTGATCCCTTTCAGCCGGAGCCTTCTCGTTTCTTCTCTTTGCTACAAAAACTACCCCGGCACTCACAGGGGCGAGCCGAGCTGGATGTATATCTCTTTTAGAAAACACTGGGGAGGTGTTGCCTGGTCGGAGGTCGTCGTAGTACCTTCTTCCATTCATGATTGGAAGAAGAAGTTTTTGTTTGTTGGGCTGTCCGAGGGTGAGGATTGGTCTGTGCCCATTAAGTGGCGTAGGGCCTCCTGCCCGCGGGTGGGGCGGTTGAATGATCCCGACGCAGTGACCGTGTCGGAGTGGGAGACCCTCTCCCGGGCTGATGTGTTGCTGTCTGAGCGGGCCTTCAGTTGGGCCGGCCTCAGCCCCGCCCAGTTCGCGGGTAAGTTAGGAGTTTTCAGGCGACCTGCTTAGACTTGTGTATGCTTTCACTTTTTCTGGCATTGCTGACTCCTTTGTACGTTTGTCTTATGCAGAACCCATGGACCTAGGCAAATTTCGGGCAGCCCTGGTCGAATAGAAGAAGGGAAAGAAGGCCGGAGGTGCCGGCCCTTCTCGCCCGTCGTCGGCTCCGGCCCCACTGGCGGCCGCTCTATCTAGGCGCTCAAGCGCGCCCCGGGCCTCGGAGTCCAGCGAAGCTCTGAGAGCAAGAGCCCCGGGCTTCAGAAGTGGGGGGGTGAGACCGGTTCCCCGCGTCGCTCCTCAAGAGGTTTCATAGGATGGCGCCCCGCTCCCCGGCTTCCCCGATCATCGTAGACAATGGGGAGATTCACTTCAAGGTGCTCTTTAGGCTTGCCGTCGCCGACAGTCTGCTCTCAGAGATGGAAAGGTCGGCCGGGGGCAGAATCCCTCGGGGGACCCTCCGGGCCCAAATGGCGGCCATAGCTCAAGAGGCCGTGCATGTTAGTGTTTGCACCCCATTCGGCTCTTCATTCAGTATTTTTGTTTGTAAGGTCTGATGCCCCCATTTTCTTTTTAACCCTCCTTTGTTTCCTTCAGGTCCTCCAGCACGTCGCCCTCGTCGTCAAGATGGAAGACGAGAAAATTGCCCTGGCGATGCGGGCTGTGGGTGAGTTCTCCTCTCAGGAGGAGAGCTCAAGGCTGGAGCTGGAGGCGGCGATGGAGAGGGTCGCTGCTCTCGAAGACCGGGTGGCGGCCGGGGATCGGGAGATTGCCAAGTACCGAGAGGTTGCCCGAGCCGCCAAGGCCAAGTTAGAAGACTCCATGGTGCTTGCCGCCACCCTGAAGAAGATGGTGAACACCCTCCGGAGGGAGAACGAGGCGGCGAAAGAGGGAACGAGGCGCGCCAAGCTCCCTTCGAAGGCGGTGGAGAGCCACAAGAAGTTGGATCGGTACTACACCGACCTCGCTGGGGCTGCTACCGTCGTTTAGCACGACGCCCTCGGCTCCTTCAAGGCCATGATGCCGGAGTTCCCTGACGGCGAGCTCTGGGGTGAATACCCCCGTGGGGATGAGGCGCAGGGGGATGCTCCCGGCAGCGCTGCAAGGGAAGAGGCCCCTGGTGGGAGCGTTGGGGATAAGTCGGTCGCCCCGGCCACTGTCGCCGAGGATCCCGCTGTGGGTGCCGACCTTTAAGATACCATCCCGGTTGTCGCAGTGGAAGCGCTGCTCATCGATGTTCTCCCCGGCCCCGAGGCCTGAACTTCCCCGCCTCCTTATTTCCTTTGTGCTAGAATTTTGTAAGCCTCCGGGCGTTTTTGTAAGGCTGGGGAGCCCATAATACCTCTGTAAAGACTTCTTACTTTATGAATAAGAAATATTTTTGCAGTGTTCTTTGCATGCGCGTTTTCCCTTTGTTTGTGGTAAACATCTTATTTGCACAGTACTGCTTTCATGTTAGGTCGGTTTTTCGTCTAGCGATCGCACGTCCAGTTGAAATCGACCATTTTCCAAGTGTGCAAAGGCCGGTGAAAGGTCGATATCTCCATGGCCCTGAAGTCGGGTGGAGATCGCTTAGAAAAGACGTGTTGGAATTTGAGCAGTGAAGTTGCTCGGTAGCCTCTTGATGAGGGCTTGGATCCTTGGCGGCGTTGGGCATGGAGTTGCCTGCTAGGGATGAACCGAGCAGGGTAGCTGCTCGGTGGCCTCTTGATGAGGGCTTCTGATCCTTGGCGTCGGTGGATAGTGAACTACCAGCCAGGGATTGACTGAGCAGGGTAGCTGTTCGGTTGCCTCTTAATGAGGGCTTTGATCCTTGGCGTCGTGGGGTAAGAGTTTACCGGCCAAGGATGGACCGAGCAGGGTTGCTGCCCGGTTGCCTCTTGGTGAGGGATTTGATCCTTGGCGTCGTGGGGTAAGAGATTACCAGCCAAGGATGGACCGAGCAGGGTTGCTGCCCGGTTGCCTCTTGGTGAGGGCTTTGATCCTTAGCGCGGGAGGGCATTGGGAGGCCTACTAAGGATGGACCGAGCAGCGTTGCTGCTCGGTTGCCTCTTGGTGAGGGCTTTGATCCTTGGCGTCATGGGGTAAGAGATTACCAGCCATGGATGGACCGAGCAGGGTTGTTGCCCGGTTGCCTCTTGGTGAGGGCTTTGATCCTTAGCGCAGGAGGGCATTGAGAGGCCTGCTAAGGATGGACCGAGCAGGGCTGCTGCTCGGCTGCCTCTTGGCGAGGGCTTTGATCCTTAGGGCGGGAGGGCATTGAGAGACCTGCTAAGGATGGACCGAGCAGGGTTGCTGCTCGGCTGCCTCTTGGCGAGGGCTTTGATCCTTGGCGTCGCGGGGTAAGAGACTACCAGCCAAGGATGGACCGAGCATGGTTGCTGCTCGGCTGCCTCTTGGCGAGGGCTTTGATCCTTGGCGTCGCGGGGTAAGAGATTACCAGCCAAGGATGGACCGAGCAGGGTAGCTGCTCGGTTGCCTCTTGGTGAGGGCTTTGATCCTTGGAGTCACGGGGTAAGAGATTACCAACCAAGGATGGACCGAGCAGGGTTGCTGCCCGGTTGCCTCTTGGTGAGGGTTTTGATCCTTAGCGCCGGAGGGCATTGAGAGACCTGCTAAGGACGGACCGAGCAGGGTTGCTGCTCGGCTGCCTCTTGGCGACGGCTTTGATCCTTAGCGCGGGAGGGCATTGAGAGGCCTGCTAAGGATGGACTGAGCAGGGTTGCTGCTCGGCTACCTCTTGGCGAGGGCTTTGATCCTCGGCGCGCGGGGTAAGAGACTACCAGCCAAGGATGGACTGAGCAGGGTTGCTGCTCTGCTGCCTCTTGGCGAGGGCTTTGATCCTTGGCGTCGCGGGGTAAGAGATTACCAGCCAAGGATGGATCGAGCAGGGTAGCTGCTCGGTTGCCTCTTGGTGAGGGCTTTGATCTTTGGAGTCGCGGGGTAAGAGATTACCAACCAAGGATGGACCGAGCAGGGTTGCTGCCCGGTTGCCTCTTGGTGAAGGTTTTGATCCTTAGCGCCAGAGGGCATTGAGAGGCCTGCTAAGGATGGAACGAGCAGGGTTGCTACTCGGCTGCCTCTTGGCGAGGGTTTTGATCCTTGGCGTCCTAGGGTAAGAGATTACCAGCCAAGGATGGACCGAGCAGGGTAGCTGCTCGGCCTTGTGAGGTTTCGTCCGACTCTCCCTGGTTCGTGGCGTGAACATTAGGAAGAGCGACTGTCGCGGGTGACACGTGTCATGAACGTGTGGAGGGAGACGAAGCGTAATATCCGCGTCGTTCCGATTTCGGTTTGCCAAAAAAGGCGGGATATCCGCCGCGTGGCGGTACGACATTGGAAGGAACGAGCGACCGTTGGACCCTACGGTCCGACCCGTCAGGCAGAAAAAATGAAGCTTCGTCCCGATCAAACAAAAGGCGATCGAGGACGAGATAGACATGCTTATCACCGCCAACTTCATCCGGAATGTACCTTACTCGGAATGGTTGGCAAACGTAGTCATGGTCAAAAAATCAACCGGGAAATGGTGCATGTGCGTCGACTTCACCGACCTCAACAAGGCCTGCCTGAAAGACAACTATCCCCTCCCTTAGATAGACCAACTCGTCGATAGCTCGGCAGGCCACGAGCTATTTAGCTTCATGGATGCTTTCTCCGGCTACAACCAGATCTGTATGAATCCGGCAGACGAGGATCTCACCGCATTCACAACGGACCGGGGGGTATACTGCTACAAGGTGATGCCTTTCAGCCTCAAAAACGCCGAAGCTATGTACCAACGCTTGGTCAATCGCATGTTCAAACCGCAGAACGGCAGGAACATGACTGGCGTTCACCTCGGACTCGAGCTGGATCTCACGTTCGTTCCAGGCCTTTACCTCGGTGTCACGACCCGTAATTAAGAACGTAACCGGCACTTAAATTACGTAATGTCTAAAGGCGTGACATAAATCAAGTAAGCCGAAGCCCAGAAAATCTAAACCATTTTGCAGAAAATAATGGGGGTGCAGTTTTGAAATAAAGGTATAATGAATCATATTTTGGCTTTTAAAATTTCGGGCAGCACCTCCCTTATATATTTTGATCCAAAAACATATATACAACAATATATAGGCATCCCCAAGCGGGAGCTAGCTCTACGCCAACTGGCGGAAACACAACCACTTAAGAACATATATACGATGCCCAACGGCGAAGAATCAACCCAGAAAGAACAATAAAGAAGCAAGACATCAACTCAAGAAAAGCGATCATAAAAACCCATCGCTCTGAGTCTCGCAAACAAGTCTGACTAGGTCTACCAATAATACAATTTCCAGTCTCTGATCTGATCTGATGTGATATGATGAAGTTTGTCTAGATACAATAGAATATAACAGTACGAGAGCGGGCACGATCAAATAAGTGTCCCACCTATCAAAGCAAACACCCTGGATGAAGCTGTGTGCCAGCAATACCGCAACTGATCCCAAGCGGTCAAACCTGCAAGAATTGTGGCACAACGGGGGTGAGTTGCCAACTCGTGAGTAAAAAACATCAACAAGTAGAAATTGAATAAAATAACGATTTCCTGGGTCACTATATCCTGAAGGTAATACTATGATATCTAGGGTGACCACAAATGCATATATGTCAACAATCAAGTCAATACCCATAGCTTATATAAATAAACATCCGACATCATATGCCTGTATATATGTGGATAACATCCACGTGTCCATCAATGACACAACTCAATATCATGGAACATGAGTGTCCAACATCGCTACTCGAAACATCATGAAAACATAGTATATATGTATGCGTATGTATGAGGATATCAACCACCTGTGTCTATCAACGACACATCAAAACCATGGAACCTGAGTGTCTAACACCGACACTTGAAACATCATGAAACCCCATGTCCAGTATCGACACGTAAATCCTCATACCTCAGGCACCGCATACTCAGATCGGCCCTCATATACATATCTCATCTCAGGCGTCGCATACTCAGATCGGCCCTCATATCCATCTCATGACTCCAGTTGGTATTCTCCAGATATCCGCCGAGTTCTATACAATCACCGGTAGGTAGTGTTCCCTCTGCCAGGCTCATCGGCTACACCACGACAATCATTTCTTGCCCCAGGGGTACCATACCGGGTCCACCATGTACCCGCAAACGGATCACCATCTTCTCGAATCGGGTCTCGAAAACCAATCTTAGAACCGAGAATACTCATGGTGGATGCATTGAAATATCATATCATGAGAAACCGGATTTTTAAAACAATACATCATTTCCTTAGAAATATAACCATGGTTCTCAAATCCAGAAATCTCATGAAAACTGCATCTCAATGCATATAACCATAAAGTACGACGTATGCAACATAGAGTAATAATATGAGCATATCGGTATATCATGCAAGTATATAACCACAAGGTACGATGTATGCAACATAGAGTAGTAATATGAGCATATCGGTATATCATGCAAACATGTCAAGTGATGGTACAGAACAATAAATATACTACACAGTTACGAATCATATCATGATGTGGCAGTTCTACAGTGTAAGTGACATAGCAATTACCGATGAAGGATGTGTGTGAGCCGGCAAATCTGTGTAAGTGTAACATGCGCATCAACGGTAATGGTGCAGGTGTACTAGCAAATGATATCATATAACATTTTATACTGGAACAAGGTGTATACATTACTAAGGGTAATATCATACATAGCGTGAACAATTAATGGGTATAACTATCTACTTATGAACTATATGGTCACTTAAAGGTTACGAATCGTAGTTTTGAAAGTGGGGGCTACGGTGTTTAGGAAAAGAATATCATTTGAAAATCCGTAACGTCCCTTAAGGTTTCCATTTAAAGATGCATACGATTCGTCGGTTTGGAATTAAGTCTGGTTCAGGTATTATCTCTACATTGGCGATCACGCCTCATAATATCTAATATGACAATAATACTCTATTATCATTCTCAAATCACAAGCACGGATCAATCATCCGGCAAAACACATCTCGTACGACAATCCATCGTATGGTGACATCAACAGAAAAGGGAATCTATCATCCTATACAATATATCTCGTACGGTAATTCGTCGTACGATAACAACAAACAGGATAGGGAATCTATCATCCTATACAATATAGAGGGTATGGATCTAAAGTCTCGTACATCACATCACTCATTCGTCTCATCAATATAGATATATCATACACATATATCTAAATTCACGTTTGTATCAATCTCATAATGATATTGTCACGCTCCACCTCCAATACAGAGAGTATTGTCCGCTTTGGTTGAAACCACACGTTTTTTTTCCCTTTAGAGCGAACCGGACCTGACCAGGGGCCACTTCCCAGGAGGTCACCCATCCCAAGACTTCCCTGGCCCGAGCACGCTTAACTACGGAGTTCTCAAGCTCCTGTAGTTCCGGTTCACTTAAAAGGCGCCTCTGTATTGAAGAGTGGTATCATTCCATTTATAGTACAGATCTGCCCCCTTTCAGAATGTATTCCGAAGAGTCCCCATTGTTCTACAGTGGGTCCCACGGACTCAAGAGGTGGCCCCCACGGATTCAAAAGGTGGCCCCCGCCCACTTAACACGACACTTGGCGTGGCACTTTGTTCTGTGTGACACTTTGCTCCGTAAGCAAGAACCGGGTCCCGACATTCTCCCCACCTTTGAACAATGGTTCGTCCTCGAACCACAGACCTACTATTGAGAGACCAGCTTTGATACCATTCTGTCACGCCCCACCTCCAATACAGAGAGTATTGTCCGCTTTCGGAATGTATTCCGAAGAGTCCCCATTGTTCTACAGTGGGTCCCACGGACTCAAGAGGTGGCCCCCACGGATTCAAAAGGTGGCCCCCACCCACTTAACACGACACTTGGCGTGGCACTTTGTTCTGTGTGGCACTTTGCTCCGTAAGCAAGAACCGGGTCCCGACATTCTCCCCACCTTTGAACAACGGTTCATCCTCGAACCACAGACCTACTATTGAGAGACCAGCTTTGATACCATTCTGTCACGCCCCACCTCCAATACAGAGAGTATTGTCCGCTTTGGCCGAAACCGCACGTTTTTTCCCTTTAGAGCGAACCGGACCCGACCAGGGGCCACTTCCCAGGAGGTCACCCATCCCAAGACTTCCCTGGCCCGAGCACGCTTAACTACGGAGTTCTTAAGCTCCTGTAGTTCCGGTTCACTTAAAAGGCGCCTCTGTATTGAAGAGTGGTATCATTCCATTTATAGTACAGATCTGCCCCCTTTCGGAATGTATTCCGAAGAGTCCCCATTGTTCTGCAGTGGGTCCCACGGACTCAAGAGGTGGCCCCCACGGATTCAAGAGGTGGCCCCCGCCCACTTAACACGACACTTGGCGTGGCACTTTGTTCCGTGTGGCACTTTGCTCCGTAAGCAAGAACCGGGTCCCGACAGATATCGTTCATATACGTCATATCTTATAAATCTCGAGTTGTATCGATCTAGAACTCATATTAAGCCACTATCAACTCACACGTGTTCTCTTTCGATTCATACTTATCATGATTCACTTATCATATCAATCATCATTAGCTATCATATCCGTGAATCCTATATAGCTTTTCTACAACCCTAAGATATATATATATCGGTTTTCATTTATGATTTGCGGGGGGCCATCCACCCGACTTCCCCCATAGATATAAATCTACTCACCGCAATTCTCCTCGCTTAGCCGAAATCGATGTGCTTCGTCATCTCAAATGTCCACACGAAGTATCTACAATCAATACACAATCGAAACGTAACACAATTAATATCCGAAAACCGATACGGCACATGGATTGCTTATAGGTTAGAACCTATAGCTTCGCATACAAAATCAACCAAATAACCCTCGTCGTTGAAGTATAAACATCCAACGACGCAATCCAAATCTCAAATACCAAAATCACGAATTCAAATATAAAAACCAAAACCCCAAATTTCATACATCGCATAACACTAAGCAGCAACTCAGGAAAACTATCCCAGATTTTGACTCAGGTCAATTGGTACTAAACAAAAAAGTATAGGGAATAGGTTAGGGTAAGTGAGCTGCAGGTAACCCAACCCTAATGCCCACTACAAAACCGGCGATGACACCCAATATTCCGAGCTCGCCGGCCAAAAGGGGAGGAAACGGGCTCCTACTTTTGTGGTGGTCTTCTAATGGTCTATCTAGGTTAATGGTCTTGTTTGATTTTCTTGGAAAAATCCCAGATAGCTCAAAATTCCCTGTAGGCTATAAGGTTTCACAAAACCGACACGGAAAATTTCTAATTTCATATTTTGGTTTCTAAACTTATTTCCAGGCCATGAAATCAATCCCTAAAGTCTTGTAAACACTAACTACACCTCAATTGGCCACTAGACAATAACTTGTAATTTTCTAAAATCAAAAACCTAATTAACTCAAATTCTAACTAAAATTCGATATTTAACGTAAATTCTAAACTAAAGTGTATAGATATACCTTATTTGCAACTAAAGAACTATCTTGAGTTGCCCAAGTCTTCAATATCCAAACTTGAAAGGTTCCAAGGGTTTAGAATGGGTGTGTGCATATTTTTAGTGAAAGGTGCATATGATTTTGAGAAGTATTTGGTGATGTTGCAAAGGGGTAGTGAGATGAATAAAGGAGGCATGAAGAAGAGGAAGAAAACAATGGGGAATGGAGGAAAGAGGCAGCCAAGTATAACCCTCACTCCCTTAGCCTCACTCTCTTCCTCCTACACTCACTCTCCTAAATATCTAATTTGTTTCTTCTAAAAAAATCTAATGGCATCAATTTATTCCTTTCACACTCAATTCTCACACAACTCTTTGCATTTCGTTTCTCTTCTTTGTTTTTTCTTTCTCTTTTCCTCTAAGCTACACACACACACTCACAAACACACACAACACATGCACATGACACGAAAAATGAATAAAAATACGGATTTTGCCAAAAATCCGTTAAATATCATTAAAATGAATAAATCATTTTAATCTCCGATTAATTTCCAAATATTGGTATACACTTATACCACTTTACGAAAAATCTCTATTCGCAAATCGAATAGTTTTCGCGAAATATATTATTTTAATATTAAATTTCCAAAAATAATATTTTATATTTCTGAAATGTTACAGTCTTCCCCCCTTAAAGAAATTCGGTCCCCGAATTTAAATTTAAACCCCAATATTAAAACATTTCAATAATCTGCTCAAATCAATAGGGTTCTGAAATCACGGAAGACATACAAATACCACGGCGTATCGTGTGCGCCTGAAAACGAGTACGAAACTCAAATCAACCTCCGTCAAGTATCATGCAATCATCGGAGTTAAAATGGAAATACGAATCTCGAATTCCACAACTGGAATTCAAATGCACTACTCAAATCATAATACATATATAGTACACACCTTGTAAAACCATTTTAAAAACTAAATAACTCATGCCAAATCTTTCTCAAATACCCGTGCTATGCGTAGCTCACGGTACAAGTGGCGGACGATCATTCATAAAGTAATAAATATATGTTTTGCTCAAATTATAAGTCCTGCCTTTATGAAAAATCCCAGAAGGTTCTCTTTATAAAATTTCGTGTCACTCGCGAACACGTACTAAATAGCGAGACTATACTCCTTTTTGAAAACCTTTGGTAACTTTTATATGCATGCAAAAGTACTCAGGTACTGTCCTCAGACCAGTCCTGCTCGGCTACTATATAATATAGTAGCCATCATCAAAATGCAAAACTCATAAATAAATTCAGCCTCAAAAGGCGTATCCAACATCACATGCGTCTGGTGCGCACGGAAATCCAATTCAACACAGGCTCAAAAGCAAAACTAAGTGCAACAGGTGTGCACGAAAGTATCTGTCCAATGCAACATGTGTGCACGACAACAACATCAAATGCATCTATAGTGCATGAAAATTTCAAATCAAGCGCAACAACTTTGCACGAATGAAGTCTTTATCAAGTGCATCCAACATGAGCGAATAAAATCTTATTCATGTGCATCCAACATGCACGAATAAAAATCTCATCAAGTGCATCCAATATGTACGAATAAAAATCTCAATCAAGTGTATTCGGTGTGCATAAAATCTCATATCCTACGCCCAACATGCGTGAAAATATAAATCAAGTGCGTCTGGTCCGTATAAAATATCTAGTGCAATAATATGCACGATAACGAATATCAAATGCAGACGCGCAGGCCTTGAAGTGTCAAGGCCGAGAGAACAGACTTCAAACAAAGGCATACGCTAGACTGAAAGGGCCCAGTGGCATGGCTCATTCTTTCCACTTGCAGCTTGACGGTGCAGCGGCGGGACCCGAAGTGTTGGAGAAAGGCAGAGAAAAGTAGCAGACTTATTATGGAGAAGCTTCAAAGCCCTTCCTTTTGGTTAAATTAGCACTTTTCCTTTCCAGTGTGGAGGAGGTCATCATCATTCTGTTTTCTAACAGTGACTATTTAGTTCTTTCTAACTGGATGATGAGTGATGACCAATGCACAAATTATAAATGAGGAGGTCATCATCACGAAAATATCAATCTGGTGCAACAAATGCACAAAATATAAATCCAGTGCAACCAATGCACGAAATACCGATCTGGTGTAACAAATGCACAAAATATCAAGCTGGTGCAACAATGCACAAAAACTCATCAACATCTCAATGATAAAAAAAACAACACTGGGTATACCACGGTATTTAAAATCATAAACGTGTGCAACTGTGTGCACAAAACATGAATCAATACACTGCAAGCATATATAAGCTATACCGAGTGCAAAATCAAATCGAGTGCGTATTTCACGCACAAAAATCAAATCGACGACATCGAAATCCACGAAATCATAAGTATGTGCAACAAAGGCACAAATCGATATCAAGTGCAATAGATATGCACAAATCATAATCTCAATATAGCGGTGTATAAAACATAAGTCGAGTGCAATAACTGTGCACTATATAAATCTCCAATAGGTGCACCAACACATAAATCACGAAACCCAATCATCAAAACTCCAATCCAAGCGATAAAAGTGTGATACTCGGATCACAAAACACAAATCGCAATAGCTGACATTGAGGTACACCTCCTACAATATCGAAAAATATGCCGGTGCGCCCAAACTCGGCAGAGCAAGATCATCTACTTGCCTCTTGCTCACGGTCTGGCATCTTCGGTCTCTGAGTCCTCGTTTTCTCTGTGGATTTCCAATCTCACAATCTTTCTGCTCGTCGGCCTAGTCAGGTATACTAACCGAACAGTCCCGCTTTGGCACTCCTCTGATTACCGTTTGGCCAATCAACATGACCACTCACAACGGCACATTACTGACGGCGGCATCTGGCCCTCTGAATACGCACGCTATAACTGATCCTGGTGCAAATCTCTATCACTGCGGTGTCCTGGAAAGAATCTGCTCACGGCTTCTTCCGATTTCACCTATGCCGAACTATACGAAGGTTGGATGCGTAACTCTTTCCTCATAACCGGACAGCTGTGTCCTCAGCACGGCTTTCGTTTGGAATTTGGTTGTATCTAACGCCTCTGCAAACATATCAATCATCTAGCATCAATGGAGCGTAATAACCGCTCGTTAACATTTCGCACGAACCTCTGGTTCCACTCGTCTTTATTATCGTCCACTTCGACGTCATCTCTTGCTGTCTGCATATTGCAATTCGTTCTCGGCTATGGTCGATCTGGAGTCTCTCACACGAGCTCGAAATTACGAACTCAGTACCTTCATCACTCTGTGGAAGATATCTAGCCGAACACGTCCTCGGAAACTCGTCCAAATCATCGGAGGAATACACTTTATTCATCCGTTCTCGATCAACTCACAACGTATCTGGTGAGGTCCTTCTATCTGAAACTGGTCAACTTACCGATCTCACATCGGAGCATCTGACGAACATCGTCCTCTCTTGATCGACCTACTCTAGATCCACGTAAGATTCTTCAATTGGAATTCTTCAACTCAACTGAGCCTGCGTCGGCACCTCAAATCTGACGAACCATAACAGTCGCTCCACTCGAAATAGACTAGCCACCTCCTGTCATATCTCTTCCCGGAAGCTCCAGCGGTTTCAGCTCATAAGCTCTGGAAACGACATCCCATCAATCTCAGCAACAGATGGGTCACCTGTCTACACGGTAGACAACGTCGCGATCTTTGAGGTAGGCTGTACATCAACAGTCTTCTCGATCCGATAGCCTCTATCAATGACCCGATCATCCGGTGCAAAACTGAACACTCGCCTCAAACGAGAGATCACAACACAACACTATACCTATACGCCCCCATGTCACCAGAAAACAACAATAGTCAGTTCTCGTCCATGACGAGCTCGCCCTGACCGAAACACTAGCAGCAGCTCAATCTGCGCTCAAACCATACGCTTTGGGCTGCTCATCACTGACATCAAATTTTATGTCATTGACGCCAAGACCTGCTACAATGCTTTTCTCGGCAGGCATTTGTTACACGAGTACAACATCATCCCTTCTATACAACATCGGTGTATGGAGTATTTCAAAGATGGTCTCGAGTATACTGTGACGGGGAAACAAAACCCATTCTCCGTAAATGAAGTCCGAAAATATGAAGATGCAAAGTATTTCCTACCAGACTTTGAAGACACGGAAAGATGCCATAAACCGAAGAATAAGCAAAAAGCTATCACCACTATCCTGGTCTTCGGGAGCGATACCGAGGAGGAAGAAAAGATAGTCTATTCGGGGCCGTCCCAATGCAACAGGCCGGGACCATCTACCCCTATTCTGGTCTTTGGCAGTGACTCTGAAGTCAACGTAGTGTTCTCGGTCCGTCCATCAATGCAGGCCCTCACTGGAGATGATCAGAGTTTGGAAATCGCCATGATTCCGCGTCAGCACTACATAGAGCTTGATGCGCTTTAGACATATAGTGTGCAAGAGCTGTAGACATTCTACGTCCCTCCCAGGCGAAGAGGTGAAAAGGCGATCCTATTCTATCGATCCGGGAAAACCAAAGTCGAGAGAGAAGTCTAGCGCGGTGCCGATTTTGCGCTTGACAAGCTCCAACCCATCCGTCTGCCCAGATACTACACAGAGGGATTAAAAAGGTTATTAAGATGCCAAGGCGTACCTTTCAAACAGACTCCTCGACAAGCTCAGTTCTACAACAGGATTTGGAACGTCCCTGGAACTCTGCGAAAATTGCCCAACGGAAAAATGGAAACGATTGGGCTTGGATATGTCCAGTCCAAGAAACGGGAGCAATTCCATGACTGCCATGTCATAAATGACCTCGATGAAGAAGGGGATGCTCTTTTAAAAGACGCTGACGTTGAACCAGAACGAGGTCCTGCCATAAAAATGCCGAGTTCGTCGTTTCAAGAACAGATGGATAAGCTGGTAAGGGAAGAAAGTCAAAAGGTTCAGAACGACCACAGCCGCGAAATGGAAATTTACGAGAAAGCCAAGACACAACGTCTCCTTCAGCAGGCTACGGAAGATGACAATACCCTTCACCGTCAGCCCGCCATGCATTCCCAAGACAAGAAAAAGGCCCGATGCGGAGGCAAAAACAAGTTGAAGAACGGAAAAAATGTCCGACAGCGGCAAAACGGATCCAAAAGGCCACGTGATCAAGAAAGGGTCAGCCGGAATCCGTCTCTTATGAAAAAGATCGGTCGAGCATATTCTTTCCCTTGAGACAAGATAAGGAGAATCTTTGACCTTGTTATGAAACATCAGATGATGACACTCCCGGAGTCTCGGCACCCCGATCAAGCAAACGAGGTTCATCACTCGGATTATTGTTCCTATCACCGAGCGATAGGACATCCTCTTGAAGACTGCTTCACCTTCAACAACTAGGTTGAAGACCAATATCAACTCAGTAGATTCGCTCTATCCAACAGTTGGAGGGTAGCCCCACCACAAAAGCATGTGCCCAAAGCAGCGTATATAGCGAGAGTAGAACCAGACCAACATCAGTCTTGGAAACGATCTCGTGCCTGTCATATGATAACGCTATCGTAAGAAGGAGTGCACGAGAATATGGATGACCTCTCCTGGTACTTCGAAAATAAGGATGAAGAGGAATTGATCTCAGAATTTCCACCGGCGCCAAAAGAGTTGGAAGATGGAATACATACTACTGCGAAAAACCTAAGGAAAATCGACTTGGGGATGGAAAATGACCCGCGGCCTACGTTCGTAAGTGAGCTGCTGTCTAAAGAACAGGTGGCTACGCTAAAAGACGTGCTCATACAGTATAAAGACTGCTTCGCATGGAACTATTCCGAGATGCCGGGGCTAGATCCAGAAATAGCTGTGCATAAATTGGCAATAACTCCGGACGTCAAGCCAGTCAAACAAGCACCAAGAAGAATGAGGCTCGAACTTGAAATGAGTATCAATGCCGAAGTCAAGAAGCTAATCGACTCCAGCTTTATCCAAGAAGTTCAATACCCCGACTGGATCGCCAACATTGTCCCAGTGATGAAGAAAAATAGGATGGTGCGCATCTGCATGGACTTTCAGGACCTCAACAAAGCCTGTCCGAAGGATGATTTTCCCGTACTGGTTACCAAGCTGGTGATAGACAACGCATCCACTCACGAAGTCTTCTCATTCATAGATGGCTCATCAGAATACAATCAAATAAAGATGCATCCCGAAGACCAGAAGCATATTGCTTTCCGGACTCCTCTGGGTGTATTCTGCTACAAAGTGATGCCTTTCGGTCTGAAGAACGCCGGCGCTACCTACCAGAGGGCCATGACAAAGATTTTTGATGACCTCATACATGAAATTGTCGAATGCTATATCGATGACCTCGTGGTGAAAAGAAAATCGTACGAAGAACACTAGGAGCATTTGAAAATAGTGTTCCAACGTCTTCGTAAGTATAACCTGAAGATGAACCCTCTGAAATGCGCATTTGGAGTTTCCTCAGGCAAGTTCCTAGTGTTCATCATACGTCACCGGGGAATCAAAATAGATCCATCAAAGATCAAAGCGATTATGGAAATTCCTACTTCAAGAAATTTAAAACAATTGCGGTCTCTACAAGGGAAACTCGCATGTATCCGACGGTTCATAACCAACCTCTCCGGAAAATGCTGTCCCTACAGTCACCTGATGAAGAAGAGAACCCCGTTCTTTTAGGATCGTAAATGCCAGAGTGCACTCAACAAAATCAAGCAATACCTGCAGAATCCGCCGGTATTGACCGCTCCGGTCAAGGGAAAGCCCATCATCCTATACATAACCGCCCTTGAAGATTCCTTAGGCGCACTATGGGCACAAGAAAACAACCAAGGGAAGGAAACAACCCTCTACTATTTGAGTCGAGTTCTACTGGGGACAGAAAACAACTACTCCCCTATCGAAAAACACTGCCTGGCGTTAATCTTCGCGATAACGAAGCTTCGACATTATGCTTTGGCGCATGAGGTCCATCTCATATCAAAAGTGGATCCTCTCAAATATTTGATGTCAAGAGCCATACTAACGGGACGGCTCGCTAAATGGGCCCTCCTTTTAATGGAGTTTTCGATAACATATCGACCTCTCAAGGCAGTGAAAGACCAAGCCATCGCTGACTTCCTCGTTGAGCATCCAGTACCTGGCGACTCACCCCTAAATTGCGAATTTCCAGACGATCACGTGTTCGACACGATCGACGGGGAGAAAAGAGGGAGTAATACCCGATGGGAACTCTATTTCGATGGGGCATCTTCCGTGAAGAAGGGAAAGCACAACTCCCCCATAATCAAATCTGGGGTAGGCCTCATCTTCGTGACTCCACGAGGAGGGATAATGCACTTTGCCTTTTTCTTAACAGAGCCGATGATAAACAATGAGGCAGAATATGAGGCTTTGATAACAGGTCTTGAGATCGCCGTCGACATGGGAATCGAAAATATCCTCATATACAGAGACTCCCATCTGGTCGTTAGCCAAGTAAACGGTGACTATCAAACGTGCAAACCAGAGTTGGTAAAGTATGGTAAAAGAGTGCAACCGTTACTAACTCGAATTCCCTCTTACGCCCTAGAAAGCATACCGCGTACAGAAAATAGTAAAGCGGATGCACTAGCCAAACTCGCTAAAGAAATGGCTGACGGAAACCTCGATGACGTAAGGATCATTGTACAAAGCCGTCGGGTTCTTGCACCAGCAGAAATATCTCCGGAATCGTCTGAAGGAAAGGAAAAGACCAAGCAAACAACCATACAAATAGAGGACCAAGAAAAGGCTAAGGATTAGAGAGAAGTCTGTATAGATTACTTCAAATCCCGTTAAATATCGGAAGATGCATCCTCAAGACATCAGCTCATGAAACGAGCTCTGTCTTTCGCCTTCGTCAATGATACTCTATATAAGAGATCGTTCGACTCTCTGTGGCTGAGATGCCTGGGACCGGAAGAAGCAAGGAGAGTCGTCCAAGAAACTCACGATGGACTCTGCGGTTCTCATCAATCCGGGCCAAAGATGAAGCTGGAGATCAAAAGAATGGGCTACTATTGGCCTACGATGATTCATGACTGCCTCGAATATGCGAAGCAGTGCCACTCGTGCCAAATTCATGGAGACTTCATCCACCGGCATCCAAACCCGCTACACCCAACAGTGGCTAGCTGGCCGTTTGAAATGTGGGGAACCGACATAATTGGGCCTATCGAACCAGCGTCATCCAAAGGACATCGGTTCATATTGGCGACAACTGATTACTTCTCTAAGTGGGCAGAAGCAGTATCGCTAAGAGAAATGAAAACGGAGAACATCCTCCATTTCTTCAAGACACACGTCATCTATCGGTTCGGCACTCCGCGACGGATTATCTCTGATAACAGGCCGGCCTATAGAAGTCACAAAATCAGCCGCTTCGCACGGCAGCATAATATAGACTGGAGATACTCTTCGGTCTATAATCCCCGAGCTAACGGTCTAGCTGATGCTTTCAACAAAACCTTGACAAAGATCATAAAGAAGACGGTGTCCAAAAACAAAAAGGACTGGCATGAGAGACTGCATGAAACTCTCTGGGCTTATCGGACCACGTTCAAGACAGACACGAACACAACGCCATTTGCGTTAGTATTCGGCGCGGAAGCGGTACTTCCCTTAGAGATAGAGCTACCCTCTCTATGAGTGACGGTTTGGTACGAACTAACAGACGAAGAGAATGCCCATCTTCGGCTTGAAGAGCTAGACGCCCTCGATGAAACTCGTCTCGTGGCTCAGCAAAACCTAGAAGCTTACAAAGCAAGGATGACGCGCTCATACGAAAGATTGACTAGGCCAAGAACATTCCGCCAAGGTGAACTTGCGCTAGTTATCAAAAGACCTATGATCCTAATCGTGCCAAATGGGGGAAATTCGAGCCAAACTATGAGGGCCCATACATCATAGACAAAGTCTACCAAGGTGGGGCTTACTTGCTTATGGATATGCATGGCGAAATACCCTTCCATCCAATAAACGACCGATTCCTTAAGAAATACTATGCCTGACGAGTCACAGCCCAGGTTAATGATGGATGACAATGCTTGTGTTCGCTCGCTGTCTTCCTGAGTGCCAAACTCTGTAATTGCTATCCGGCAAAACTTCGCCGCAGTAAACTAGCTACGGACCGAAACGTCCCTAAACTAACGATGGACCTTAATGTCCTTAAACTAGCTGCGGACCGAAACGTCCCTAAACTAATGATGGAACGTAATGTCCTTAAACTAGCTGCGGACCGAAATGTCCCTAAACTAACTATGGAACGTAATGTCCTTAAACTAGCTGCGGACCGAAACGCCCCTAAACTAACTATGGACTGTAATGTCCTTAAACTAGCTGCGGACCGAAACGTCCCTAAAACTAACTATGGACCGCAATGTCCTAAAATTAGTTACGGACCGAAACGTCCTTAAACTACTATGAACCACAACACCCTTACGCGGAAAAAAAGGTACGTCTATAAGCGAAATGGGCACGGATGAAAACCCGAAAGGGCTCCGTGAGTCAAAACAGCAGGGCTACCGGCGAGTTTGTGAAAACCCGAAAGGGCGCAGACTCGTAAAAATTGTTTTTCTTGTGCACTTGCAAGATCCTCTCGACCTTGTAAGGAAAAATACCCGCATGAGATCCTTATGACTCACAAGGGAGCAAAATACTTAGGAATCCTCACGATCCCTAAGGAGAAATTACACTTAGGAGATCCTCAAGACTTATAAGGAGAATCCCCCTATGAGACCCTCACGGCTCACAGGATTCAAAAGTCTTAAGATACAAGGGCCTGAACCTGTTCTTAAGCCATTATAGCCCCCAAATTGCCCTACAAGTGGTTCAATACTGACCCTTGTATACAATCCACGGGCATAAATAAGCGTTCCCTCGCCTAACCTCGCCGATGGTGCGAAATTCCCCCATTTGGTGAACAACACTTGTAGGTCCTTTCGACTTCCAAGGAGAAAATTTCTTTTGTGAGATCCTTACGACTTACAAGAGAAGATATCACTTAGGAATCCTCATGATTCTTAAGGAGAAAAATACACCTATGAGATCCTCATGACTTGTAGGGAGAAAACCCTTTGTGAGACCCTTACGGCTCATAAAGTCCAAAGCCTTAGTCGGCAGGATCCTAACCCTGTTTCCTAAGACATCTTTGTTCAAGTTAACAAAGGCAAACGATGATTTGCTCCTGGCAATCTCTCAGTTGTAGCGATGCTAATGCCTAAATCGGTATCAAATTCTAAGTCCTTTCACCGCAAATGATGATTCGCTCCAGGCCACATTCCAGTCGCAGCAATGCTGATGCTATGATTGGTATCAGATCTCAAGTTCTATATTCACAGCAAAAAACCAGCGAGGCAAAAATGCATATGAAATAGCCGAAATGATAGGGCAACTTGCAACAAAGAGCAGCAAGTAAAATATATGCATATAAAAATAGTCAAAATGATAGGGCAACTCGCAATAAAAAGCAGCGAGTAAAGAGAAAGAAAAAACAGCCGAAATGATTGGGCACCGCGAAAAGTAGCCGAAATGATTGGGCAATCACGACTTTCGCGATATAAAAAGCTGAAATGATAGAGCATCGTGGAAAGAAAAACAAAAAAAAAGATGAAACTTTTGCCCTACAGGTGAGTCCATACTGACCCATGTATACAATCAATGGGCATAAACTAAAAGGGAATCACATTTCCCCACCAGACTCTGTCAAAGGGAAGCCAGATCTCAACGGAAACATCTACAGCCTAAAGATCACCACGATGTTTCTTCTTACTCCAATCGACTGCAGATGTAACGTCAACAACCGACCTCAGCGTCACAATGCTCCATCTCGAAAACAAGTCAGCCAATGACCTCCCCGCCGGAACAATGCTTCGGCTCGGAAACAAGCCAGCCAATGACCTCCCCACAGGAACAAAGCTCCGTCTAGGAAAAAAGTCAGCCAATGACCTCCCCGCCGGAACAACGCTCCATCTCGGAAACAAGTCAGCCAATGACCACCCCGTCGGAGCAATGCTTCAGCTCGGAAACAAGTCAGCCAATGACCTCCCTGCCGGAACAACGCTTCGTCTCGGAAACAAGTCGACCAATGACCTCCCCGCAGGAACAACGTTTCGGCTCGGAAACAAGGCAGCTAATGACCTCCCCGCCGGAACAACGCTCCATCTTGGAAACAAGTCAGCCAATGACCTCCACGCCGGAACAACGCTCCGTCTTGGAAGCAAGTCAGCCAATGACCTCCCCACCGGAACAACGCTTTGGCTCGAAAACAAGTCAGCCAATGACCTCCCCGCCAGAACAACGCTCCATCTCGGAAACAAGTCAGCTAATGACCTCCCCGCCAGAACAACGCTCCGTCTCGGAAACAAGTCAGCTAATGACCTCCCCGCCGGAACAACGCTCCGTCTCGGAAACAAGTCAGCTAATGACCTCCCCGCCAGAACAAAGCTCCGTCTCGGAAACAAGTCAGCCAATGGCTTTCCTCCCGGAACAACGCTCCGTCTCGGAAACAAGTCACCCAGTGGCCTCCCCGCCGGAACAACGCTCCGTCTCGAAAACAAGTCAGCCAATGAACTCCCCGCCGGAACAACGCTCCGTCTCGGAAACAAGTCATCCAATGACCTCCCCACCGGAGCAACGCTTCGGCTCGGAAACAAGTCAGCCAATGGCCTCCCCGTCGGAATAACATTCCGTCTCGAAAACAAGTCAGCCAATGGCCTCCCCGCCGGAACAATGCTCCTTTCGAAAACAAGTCAGCCAATGTCCTCCCCGCCGGAACAACGCTCCGTCTTGGAAACAAGTCGACCAATGACCTCCCCGCTGGAACAACGCTCCGTCTCGGAAACAAGTCGGCCAATGACCTCCCCGCCAGAACAACGATCCGTCTCGGAAACAAGTCAGCCAATGACCTCCCCATCGGAGCAACGCTCCGTCTCGGAAACAAGTCAGCCAATGACCCCCCCGTCGGAGCAATGCTTCGGCTCGGAACAAGTTAACCAATGACCTCCCTGTCGGTGCAATGCTTCAACTCGGAAACAAGTCAACCAATGACCTCCCCGTCGGAACAATGCTCCGACTCGGAAACAAGTCAACCCACGAACCTCTTAACCCGTAAAAAGAAAACTCTCTTGTGAGATCCTTACGACTCTCAAGAGAAAACGCACTTAGGAGTCCTCACGACCCCTAAGGAGAAATTACACCTACGAGATCCTCTCGACTCGCTGGGAGAAAATTCTTTATGAGACCCTCACGGCTCATAAAGTTGAAAAGTCTCAGATGGCGGATCTGAACATGTCTTCTAAGCCATCGCTATCCTGCAAGGAGTTCAATAGGAACCGTTATCTACCATCGACAGGCTACATTTTCTAAAGTCACATGCCAATGACAAGACAAAGAAAAGAAAACGATAGTATGAGATAAAATACGTCTTTTATTCAGGAATTCAAGTGAATACAAAATACATTTCACAAAGGAATCAAAATGAATACATGTTATTCATAAACCGCAAGTTTACAGTAAAAAAAGGGTACAAAAACGGTTATTGAGGAGGTGGCGTTTTCAACAAATCAGCCAGCTGCTCGCACGCTTCCCTCAATCCTTTCTCATAATCGGCCGCCGCGACTTGGGCCCGTTGTCGCAAACAAGACGAAAGCTTCTCGTCAGTTTCTAGCACGGCAGCTTCGCAGTCCCACGCGACCTGCTCGGTAGAGTCAAGCGTCCGCCTCAGCGTCAACCCATCCGAAATGCATCGCTGGAGATTGTCGAAGACAGTTTTTAACTGCGCAGCATTCGCTTCAATCTGGGCGCGCAATCGGACAGACTTGTTGGAAGCCACCTCGTGTTCCTTTCGTCTCAGGGTCGCCTCTTGTTCAAAATGACAGAGTAAAGGAACAATATGCTCAACCCATGTAGCTCGCTGGGAATTCAAAGCCAGAACCTCAGGAGCAAGACGCTTGAGCTCAATCTCATACAGACAAGCCTCGATCTTTCTGCAGTAATTAACCCAAGACTCGACGACACCTTCATCATGGAAGTTTACGAGCGTCGCCAACATAGGATTAACCTCAGCAGCAAAATCTGCAGCGAATGCGAGGGCCTCGGCGTCAAGATCCTCAACGAATTCGCTCAACATTCGCAGGCTAGTCGCAGTGCCCCTGGAAGATGGGCGTTTAGCAAAGGGCGCTGCCGACATTGGGATGCGAGACTCAAAGGGAGCTGGAGCCGGTGTGATTGCTGTAAAACAAATTATGGTCAAATAGCGACTCGGGAGGTAAAGAAAATACACGAGCAATGAAGTATACTATACCGGCTGTGGCAGGTGGAAAAATTGGGAGTACCGGAGGCGCAGATATTCTCTTGTCCCCTCCTCCGATCCGTGACGCTGTAATCAATATAAAGAGGACTTAGCAACAATACGGCTATTCATAAAAGAAAGAGAGAGACATTAGCTAAAGAATATACTAACCAATGCCAGTAGGAGGAATGACTTCCGACTGGAAGGAGAAATGCGAGTTCAATACCTGGTATAAATGGTCGAAAAGGACTCCTGCAGAGTTGCAACAATATACCGTCAATACAAGAAAAGATGGTGTCCATAATTAAACTAGATAAATCGCAAACCTATACCTTCCAACATTTTGGAGGACATAAGAGAAGGCGAGGGAACAACAACCATCATGTCGGCGACTGGAGGTGCTTCAGATGGCACAATCTCAGAGTTCACTGCACCTACAAACAAAATATCGTTAGAAGGAGCTGAACGGGATTGAGAAATAAAAAGAGAACAGTGACCCAAGATTTACCTGATGGGTCATCAACCAAAACCGCGACGGAAGCATCACCAGGCGTAGTGGCTTCTTCGCTCTCCCTCAGAGGAGTAGTTTCTGCGCCCATGGCTTCATCCCCTGATTCGACAAGGGCCGTCGTGACGTTTGCGATTCCCGCCGATACCAGGGAGCCACTTGGGGAAAGAGCGGCGGTCTGGACGGTCCCAGATTCTAAAGAGAGGGTAGCAATTTCGGGCACGGTAACCGCCAGGCTTTCACCCGTCATCCCATCACCAAGACTCGACCCTAAAACAGAATGCATGTGTCAAAATTCGAAGATCAAGTTCTAGTAAAAGACTCAGCGTTACATTACCTTGGGGCAGCTTTTCAGTCTTTTCTCGAGCCGCGCGTGCAATCTGTCTACGGGCGGTAGACAACGCAGGGGGAACATCCACCGAAAGAGTATCAACAAGGGGGGCGCTGCTTGAGCCTGCACCCACGGCCAAACTGGCATCGCATTCCCTCACCATACACTTCCTACGCTTCTTTTCGGTCTGAGCAGTGAGAAATGATCTCCTCAAGACCTCTGACAAAGGGATGTCATTGTCCGAACCAAGCTCTGCCTCCGGAGCCGTTACGGCGTTCTGCTTTAGCGAAGCCTCCTGCGGTAATGTTGGGGGAGCTAAGGCCACAATAGCTGGCTCTGGAAACATCGCGGCATCACCGCTCGAGATCGGTACCGCACTCGGAATAACCTGAGTCAAGGTAGTCCCTACAATAATATAAAGGAAAGGGTCAGAGCATAAATAAAAAAAGGGGGGAATGAATACACACTGAGCTGAATTATACCAAGACCCAATGAAGCGCGGAGCCTCTTTTCCTCCTCGAACGTCTTGAGGGAAGCCGTGAGAGCCTCTTCGGCAGAAATACCTGTTGAAGAAAAGGACATTAGTAAAAGCATAATAATAAGGAAGGAATGACGGGGAAAAATACAACTGAAGTATACCTGACTTCGCAATAGTGATCAGCACCGCTTCTTCGCAGGCCAGTCGCTCAAAGGCCACAGGGGCAGCCTGTAGATCGGTGTCGGTCACAGGCGTGTCGAACAAGCCATCATTAGTACCATACTCACACAAGCCTTCGCTATAGGGAGCATGGGGCTTCTGGCTGAGTACAACGTCAGCAGAAAAGAGCGACTTCTTCTTTTTCTGTGATTGAACGCCGGTGGCCGATGACACGAGCTTGCGCTTGACGGGAATTTTTGGGCAACGAGTCTCGATCTCCGTACCCACTCCAGACTCCGGGGACGCTGCAGCTACCGTTTCTGAAGGAACACGGGGAAGAGGTTTCTCGGGAAAGGCGCGTGGGACCGCAACCGCAGCAGCTTCTCTTAAGGAAGGACGAACAATGGTCCGTCGCTTTAAGGGGACAGCTGGATTACCGGCAGGGACTGCACCCTTGCGATTGAGTAGTAACCGCGTTTTTTCGCTAATAACAGCACCCGTGGCATGTTGGTACCACGCCACGTATGTGTTTGAGGCTTTTGGATCGCAGCTCGGCTCGCTGATAAAAAAGTTGGACCCGGTGTTTAGCCACATGAAATGGTGCAGCGCGCTGCGGATGCCCCCTTCCGTAGCAACCGGCTCAGCTAAAAAAGCTTCAAGCGGGACACCCTGATCGTAACTCGATTGTTGAGTGAAACGGTGCGGGTTGTACCTCATGAACAGCGCCGAGTCGTTCTGCCTGAACACTAAAAGCCCGGCCTGATTGAATACAAATGCAGAATCTCCCGAGCCTTTAATGTAGGAGCCCCGTCTTTGAAGGTATCGCGCAGCGACTGCACCATTTTAGTGGATTTCCTTCCGATAGTTAAGACCTTATCGACGAAGGTCATGCTATCCCCGACCATACGCGGGCGAAGGATCAGACCCCGAGCCTCTCGCTGTGATGGATCTAAAGCAGAAGCGTCAACTAGGAACATAACCCGAGGGAAATTATAACTGTCATAGAAACGGGGCCGTTTGTGGACTCCAAAAGCGCCGAGCACATGCAGCTCAATCCACGACGTGAAATAGTGCAGCGGGAGATTTACAGGCTGTACCCCCGGCTGTGTGGTGTCTACCGCTAAGCTGAGGCTATAATACAGGTGAGCCATCCCAGCGATCCCGACGGCCACTCGCGTCCCAACAACCATTCGATGAGCCGGATAGAAGGCGGATGACCTCATATAGCGAGGGTGCATCAGGAGCACAAACCAGCTTGGACATAGGCCAAGGAACCCAAAAAAGAACGCCTCTCGTCGATGTCTGAAGCTGCGAGCTCTGCAACGACCAGGGTGTCTGTGAGGAAGAAATTCCTTTGATCTGCTTTCGCTGTCGGCTGGCTGTCCAAGCCAAAACCAAAAGGATCGTCAAGCTTGGCAAATTTCATGGTTTGTTTTGACAAGGCTTCCGGACGAAGAAAGCGGGCGATGAAATCTGCGAAGCTGACTCCGTGCCCTTCGGACTCGAGAAACAGACTCTCGTAAATGTTTAACACCTTGATTAGACCCGAGAATCGATGTTGAATAGCATTCTTCGGAGTAAGACCCATCACCACTGATTTGGTGGCGAAGATGTATTCGTCAGGGGGAAGTATTTCCTCGTAATGTTCCCCTCTAATGGGTAGACCCAAAATTTCTGCAAATTCCTCTAAGGAAATCGAAATCTCCCGGTCCGATAGAAGAAAAGTGTGAGTCGGGGTATTCCACTATTCCAAGAAAGCCTTGACCCACCATACGTGAGGCGCGGAATACTGGAAAAGAGACGCATAGATAGCAAGGTACAACCCGACCTTCAGCAGCAGTGACTTTTTGGCCGACAAGATGTATCGAGCCCATTGCAAATATCCGGCTGAATGGCGAGGAGTTAAGCCTATCATGTATGCCTGTCCACAAGGGCGCGACTCGCCTTGACATATGCACCGCCCCAGAATATCTAAAGCCATCGGCGGCTGTACAGGTATCGAGCCCATAGAGAGCTGGAGGCGTCCATCCATAATCCAGTTAACCTCCTCCACAGCGTAATTCACCTGGGGTGAGTCAGCATAATGAATGGCGGAAATTAGCTCTGAAGGCACTGCACAAGAGAAACTGCACCGACCCTGAATAATTTGGTTGTACCACAACCCCCATAAGTGAAGAGACTTCTTCTCCGGGTCATGATCTTTAATCAATGCAAAAACTTTCCGATCCACGGGCGCGTCGGTGTATGCACTCTCTGGGCGAACAAATGGGAAAGAAGAGTCAAAAGACATAGTACCTGCGCGAAAAGAAATGAGGGTTAGATGTCAATACTACATTACAAATTATGACATTTGGTACTTTAGATTTGTACCACACTGCAATACAAGAAAAAAGGGACCGAGGGGGACCCACAAAATTAAAGTGACAGCTCATCATTGATGAGACAGTCGATCATTAAGGAGAAAATCCTAAAAAGATTCTCATTTAATAAGAAACTCATTGGGTCAAGGAGTTAAACTCTCTCGAGAGCAGTGCTCTGCAAGCAGAAATTACATCTGTCAACTTTAATTATGAGGGGAATAAAAATTCCCCAAAATTTCTAAGAGCCATGCTCTGTGAAAAAGATGGAGTAATCTATCAGAACCCTAAAAAAGCAAAGCTTTTTACAGAGTAAAAACTCCAAGATCTTTTAGATCTATAAAACGAACTCTAAGAGTTCTTCATAAAGATGAACAATGTTCTAATTAATGGGTTAAGTAACCCTAAAAATTCATTTTAAGATCTATGATCTGAGAAGAGCAAAGCTCTATTAATAAGTTCAATCCTTACCAAATTTGGACAGAGTTCTAACTCTCAAAGGAATTTCCTTGAGCAGAGATTTAAGCTCTGAAGGGAGAATTAAATTCTCAGAAGCAAAGCAAGAAAGAAGATGAACAGTAGTCATCTCAAGGGCCAAAGGCCCTACTTATAGGCATGAGAAGACGATCCAACTTCCAAGAAGATCCAACGGTGGAAAATCTGCCACCGCCGCACTCACGTGTAAGCCACGTGAGCGCAACGGTGGAGGGCATTTGTTTCCCCCAATAAGAGAGCAAGGCTCTATTCAAAATTTGAACTGAGGCAGCACCTCACGTGCAAAGCACGAGAGTGCCAGCGCCCAGAGTTAAAAACTCTGAGGCAGCGTCTCACGTGCAAAGCACGAGAGCGCCGGCGCTAGAACTAAAAGTTCTCCACCCTTGGATCAAAGATCCAACGAAGATGATAAATCATCAGAGCACAGAATTAAAATCTGATCAAGGAAATACTCCTCAAATCTTTCTAAACAAGAAAGATTGTGCTCTGTAAATCATAGCACCATTGAATCAAAGATCCAATGGAGATTAAAAATCACCAAGATACAGAATAAATTCTGTATTGGAAAATATTTTCTCAATCTTGTTAAAAACAAGAAAAATGTCTTCTGTAAAATAGAAGTCCTTGGATCAAAGATCCAACGGTGGATAAAATCCCCAAATCAATTAAGAAACCTCTCAACGAGAGATTTCCTCAACTGAATCAACAAATCAGCCTCCCCTATATAAAGGACCCAAGACTTCAAGTCTTGTACAGAGAAACCCCCCATAAACTTTAAGTTCAAGAAGAAGAGCAAGTAAAAAGCTTGAAAGGAGAAGAAAGAAGAATAATTTTCTTCAAGGTAAATAGAGATCACAGTATCTCATCTGCATACCTAAGGGTTTAACCCTTATAAAAGAACATAGTTCTTTCCCTGGATCTGAGATCCATGAGACAAGTCTCCTTCAAATGAGAATTTAATTCTCATAGGGATGAATTTGTTCTTGGGGATTGAAGATCTATGGGAGAACAAAGAATTGAACTCTTCAGAAAAATGCACAAAGAGGTAAAAAGCGCCGAGCGCCCCACGTGACCCTCACGTGGGCACTGCTAAAATAAAGAGTGCTCTGCACTCAGTGATTGGCGCCCAGTGCCAAACGCTCCACATGCCCCTCACGTGGGCGCTATAAAATAAGGAGTGCTTAGCACTCAGTGGTTGGCGTCCAGCGCCAAGCGCTCCACATGCCCCTCACATGGGCGCTAATAAAATAAAGAGTGCTCTGCACTCAATGGTTGGCGCCCAGCGCCGAGCGTCCCATGTGCTTCTCACGTGGACGCTGTTTAACATAAAGCGCTCTGTAAATAGAGCCCAGCGCCATAAAAGAGCATTTAACACTCAATAAAAAATAAATGGGGGGTTGAGCATAAAAGCCCATATCAATACTCAGCATTGTTGAACAAAAGGGACTAAGCCCAAACAAGTGATTAACACTTTATTCAAAAATTGAGTGGGTTGAGTCCAAGCTGACCAAAACCCCCTAATTTAGATTAACCAAGTCCATGGGTTCATAATTTTTCTAAATTTGATCTTAGCCCTAAAACCAACTACGGATCTCTCAACTGATATTGGTTCAAGGGTACATCTCCCCACATCTCTGATATATGTCGTTGTAATTCTTCAACGTCTTCAGAGAGATGGCGGGTTCTGACAACCAACAATTCTATGGACTATGATGTCCTTAAACCCAATGGACCGCAACTTCCCTAAACTAAACTCTATGGACTATGAAATCCTTAAACATGGACTATGATGTCCTTAAACCCAATGGACCGCAACGTCCCTAAACTAAACTTTATGGACCGCAACGTCCTTAAACTAATGATGGACTATGATGTCCTTAAACCTAATGGACCGCGACGTCCATAAACTAAACTCCATGGACTATGATGTCCTTAAACCCAAAACTTTATGAACTATGATGTCCTTAAACATGAACTATGATGTCCTTAAACCCAATGGACCACAACGTCCCTAAACTGAACTCTATGGACTATGATGTCCTTAAACATGGACTATGATGTCCTTAAACCCAATGGACTGCAACGTCCCTAAATTAAACTCCATGGACTATGATGTCCTTAAACCCAATGGACCGCAACGTCCGTAAACTAAACTCCATGGACCGCAACGTCCCTAAACTAAACTCTATGGACTATGATGTCCTTAAACATGGGTTATGATGTCCTTACACCCAATGGACCGTAATGTCCCTAAACTAAAACGATAGAACCCAAATGCTCTTTCGTTGGAGTAAAAGTGATCCTGAACCACCGTTAAGTAGATCTTAATCCAATATCGGATTAACGTATCTTTAACAAACATTTAAGTTGATCTTGATCTTAAACGAGGTTAACGATCCTTAAATCAAACAAAACCCAAATCTAAGAAAATACGGATTTAGACTAATCCCCGCCCTACGGGCGACAACATAAATTAGTCTCCGTATACAATCCACGGGCAACCTAAAACAAAACAAACACACACGACACGAAGTGACCTTCTGGAGCAGGAGAAAATAGTTATCGCCACGCGTTAACGTAATTAACTGCAGGGGTTTGCGCCTGCAGGGAAGAGCATCCCCACAATAAAAAAAGCCCTCCCAATAAGGGGGAATCTGACAAAGTCTGCTACAATGGCCGCATCTATTTAAACCTTCGATACATAGTGCCATAAATTAACTTGGTATCTTCGGAAAGGTAGACAGATAAAACCAAATAGTATCTGCACCAAATTCAGGCAAGACATTTGTATTTCCGGTTTCCGGCGGTAAACATACGCAAATTGGAGGAAGTCCACGGGGTTGTACAACTCGTTCTCCGAGGAGTTGTTGGACGAGACGCTCGACAAGGTTCGATATTCCTACTCGGCCTCATCTCGAAGTCCAGGCACGATCGATTCTTGGCCCTCATTTTGGAATGCTTCAAACAGAGGTACATCATGAGCCAAGGAGCAGAGGACGAAGCACCGGGTGCTTCCGTGGCGTCCCGGGTTCGTGTGCAGTATCAGCAGGAGCGGGCTGCAGAGGCTAGGGCCCGGCTAGCGGAGATCCACTCTGAGTATCACCAAGAGTATTTCCTCGATCCCGTTCCCCCTGCTGTAAATTTATCTTTTTATTTTTCTGTAAGGCTGAGGATCCCACAATATCTTTTGAATGAATAAAACTCTTCTTTTTGCAATGTTCGACTGTTCCCTTCTTATTATTTAAATAGAAAGAACTTTAGAAAGGTTTACATTGCCTTTGTGAAAGAAGAAATACACACTCGTAGATACTCTTTTCATTGGTACAGCTTGAGCTTCTCAGCGTTGAAAGGCCGTGTAAACTTGCGTCCGTCCGTGTCTTGCAAGCGGTAGGCTCCGCCGGGCAGACCTCCGAGACGAGAAAAGGACCGTCCCGTTTTGAGAAAAACTTATGAAGCTTGCCTTGATTGACGAACTCGTTCCGCCTTAGGACTAAATCTCCAGTCTTGAAGACGCGACACTTGACTCGCGCGTTGTAGTAGCGGGCAGTTTGTTGTTGATAGGCGGCGGCCCTGATCTGAGCCCGGTCCTGTTTCTCTAACAAGATGTCCAGGTTAGATCAAAGGGCTGAGGTGTTCATCTCGTTGTCGAAATGTTCGACCCAACCACCGGGGAGCCCGATCTCCGATGGGACCATAGCCTCGGTACCGTAGCAGAGGCTGAAAGGGGTCTCCCCGGCGGGGGTTTTCTTCGACGTGCGCAGGGCCCATAAGACCTAGGGTAACTCCATGACCCAACTGCTTTGGTGTCCTTCTAGGCATGTCCGAAGGCCTCAGAGGACGTCCTGATTAGCGACCTCGGCTTGCCCGTTGCATTGGGGATGTGTGACCGCGGAAAACTTCATAAGGATACGATATTCGCTGCAGAATTTCTTAACTTTTTCGTTTTCGAATTTTGTCCCATGGTCGGTGATGATACACCTCGGGATGCCGAACTGGAGTATCACGTTGTTCTTCAGGATCTTGATAGTCGTGGTGGTGTCCGGTTTTCTGATGGGAATGGCTTCGATCCACTTCATGAAGTAATCCGTTGTGAATGCGGTGAGATCCTCGTCTGCCAGATTCATATAGATCTAGTTGTAGCCGGAGAAGGCATCCATGAAGCTAAGTAGCTCATGGCCTGCCGATCTGTCGACGAGTTGATCTATCCGAGGGAGGGGATAGTTGTCGTTCGGGCATGTCTTATTGAGGTCGGTGAAGTCGACGTACATGCACCATTTCCCGGTTGATTTTTTGACCATGACTACGTTCGCCGACCATTCCGAGCAAGGCACATTCCGAATGAAGTTGGCGGCAAAGAGCCTGTCTACCTCGTCCTCGATCGCCTTTTGTTTGATCGGGACGAAGCTTCATTTTTTCTGCCTGACGAGTCGGACCGTAGGGTCTACCCAGAGCTTATGAGATATAATTTTAGGGTCGATCCCAGGCATGTCGGCAGGTGCCCAGGTGAACACGTCAGAGTTTTTTCTGAGGAAGTGAACCAGGTCATCCCGCTGAGCCCCTATCAACAGCGACCTAATCTGAACGGTTCGTTCATCGTCCCCTTCTATGAGGGGGACCTCTGTTAGTGGCTCCACCAGGGTTCCTCAGACCTTTTTTTGCTCGTCTCGAATGTCCAGAGAACCTTTGTTGTCACCCTCACCCTCAACATCGTTGTTCGGCCACTCAGATGTAGACATTGCGGTGAAGCAAACCTTTATGGTTCATTGGTCCCCGTAGGACCGACCTATCCTGCCTTGGTAGAGCGGGAATTTCATCGCTAGGTGATATGTCGATATCTGGGCCCGGAGGGAGTTCAGTGTTGGGCGACCGGTAAGGAACTGGCTTATCATGTCCATTCCCCATTGGGCAAACGGCCATGGGGAGGTTAGGGCGGTTAGCTCGATAGCAGGAAGGCGAGGTATGCTTCCGTAGAGTTGGCAGCTTTTGCATCTCCTGACGAGCTTCTGGGCGTCCCAATGAAATGTTGGCCAGTAGTACCCTTGGAGCAATGCCTTTTGGATTAAGGTGTGGGCCTCTTGGTGTGCGCCGCCGATTCCTTCATGGATCTCATGGAGGATATATTCGGCTTCGTGGAGGTCGACGCACCGGAGCAGTGGCTGAGTGAAAGACTTCTTGTAGAGGTTCCCATTGCTCCAGACGAAATGGCGAGCTTTGGCTCAGAGACGGAGGGCTTCTCCCCGATCTTCTGGGAGTATGCCTTCCCTCAAGAATTCCACGAGGGGCTTTCTCTAGTCTCGGTCTTCTTCCCGGGCTGTGTATACTTGAAGTGACGCTGCCCCGTCTTCCATGCTGGGCCGTGGCAAGACCTCGAAGCGGATGTTCCTCTTGTTGTTGTCCGTATAAGATGAAGCCAGCTTACTCAAGGTGTCGGCCTAGGCATTTAGTTGTCTAGGGATCTGCTCCACCTGGACTTCATGAAAGTCTTTTCACAGCCTTCTTACCTCGGCCGAATACTTCACCATCAGAGGCTCCCATGCCTCGAATCGGCCGGTCACTTGCCGACAACTAGGGCGGAGTCGCTGCGGATTCGAATCATTTTCAGCCCCAGCCCGAAGGCTATGCTCAGTCCGGCCAGCAAGGCCTCGTATTCCGCTGCGTTATTTGAGGTTTTGAACCCGTGCTTCAGAGAATACTCCATTTCTGCCTCGTTCGGGCCCCGAATGATGAGGCCGACACCACAGCCTTCCTTGGTCGAGGAGCCGTCGATGTAAAGGATCCAGTCAGGGACGGAGTCTAGCTTCCCATCGACTGAGGTTGAGCTGTGAGGGCCGGCGTGGATTTCGGCTCTTTGCTGGGGATGGTGCACTCGACGATAAAATCGGCCAGGACTTGTGCCTTGATAGCCTGCCGCAGGTGGTATTTTATGTCAAACTGGGACAACTCCCACCTCCATTTCTCCAAACGACCGGAAGACTCAGGGGAAGCGAGGATATCCCTCAAAGGTCGCTCGGTAAGAACGAGGATGGTGTGCTCCCCGAAATAGTGTCGTAGTTTCCTCGATGCCACGACAATCTTCTCTATGGCTGGGCACGCCGTCTCTGCATCCTTGAAAATATGGCTCACATAGTATACCGGCTTCTGGACTCCCTCGACCTCCCGGACGAGCACCGAGCCTGCAGCTTGGTCGGACACCGCTAGATATAGCGATAGCTCGTCTTCTTCGACTGGTCGGGTGAGAAGCGGGGGAGTTGCGAGGTGTCTCTTTAATTGCTCGAAGGCGGTCTGGCACTCCTCCAACCATTCAAACCTCGATATCTTCCTTAGTGCTTTGAAGAACGGGAGGCACTTCTCCCCAGACCTCAACATAAAACGAATCAGAGCGGCTACCCGTCCTGTCAGCCGCATGATTTTGACGTTAGTCTTGGGCGCGACCATGTTAAGGATGGCGCTGATTTTCTCCAGGTTAGGTTCGGTTCCACGGCGGGGTTCAGTTTCATCTTGTATTTACGGAGGACGTCGAAGGCCTCGCCTAGATCCTTGGCATGTTTGTACGATGAGGCCGATTTGATGAGCATGTAATCGACGTAAACTTCCATGTTTCTGCCGATCTGCGGCTTGAACATGTGATTGACCAAGCGTTGGTACGTAGCTTCAGCGTTTTTTAGGCCGAAAGGTATTACCTTGTAGCAGTATACCCCCGGTCCGTTGTGAATGCGGTGAGATCCTCGTCTGCCAGATTCATATAGATCTGGTTGTAGCCGGAGAAGGCATCCATGAAGCTAAGTAGCTCATGGCCTGCCGATCTGTCGACGAGTTGATCTATCCGAGGGAGGGGATAGTTGTCGTTCGGGCATGTCTTATTGAGGTCGGTGAAGTCGACGTACATGCACCATTTCCCGGTTGATTTTTTGACCATGACTACGTTCGCCAACCATTCCGAGCAAGGCACATTCCGAATGAAGTTGGCGGCAAAGAGCCTGTCTACCTCGTCCTCGATCGCCTTTTGTTTGATCGGGACGAAGCTTCATTTTTTCTGCCTGACGAGTCGGACCGTAGGGTCTACCCAGAGCTTATGAGATATAATTTTAGGGTCGATCCCAGGCATGTCGGCAGGTGCCCAGGTGAACACGTCAGAGTTTTTTCTGAGGAAGTGAACCAGGTCATCCCGCTGAGCCCCTATCAACAGCGACCTAATCTGAACGGTTCGTTCATCGTCCCCTTCTATGAGGGGGACCTCTGTTAGTGGCTCCTCCGGGGTTCCTCAGACCATTTTTTGCTCGTCTCGAATGTCCAGAGAACCTTTGTTGTCACCCTCACCCTCAACATCGTTGTTCGGCCACTCAGATGTAGACATTGCGGTGAAGCAAACCTTTATGGTTCATTGGTCCCCGTAGGACCGACCTATCCTGCCTTGGTAGAGCGGGAATTTCATCGCTAGGTGATATGTCGATATCTGGGCCCGGAGGGAGTTCAGTGTTGGGCGACCGAGGAGGATGTTGTAGGCCGATGGGATTCTCGCTACGATAAATTCCACAGGCACGGTGCGCATACGGCCTGCTCCCCCTATGTTGAATTGCAGAGTGACTACCCCTTCCGCCGGGATGGAGTGGTTGGTGAACCCTGACAGGATGTGGGCGGTCGGCCTTAGGTCCGATGGGGTGAGTCCCATACACAGAAAGCAGTCGTAAAAGAGAATGTCCGCCGGGCTTCCCGAGTCGACCAGTATCCTCTACACTTCGTATTGGTGGACCCGAGCTGTGATCACCAGCGAGTCGTTGTGAGGCAGGGATATACCGTGGAGGTCCTTGTCGGTAAACACGATCGGGTCGGCTGCTTTGGCCTTCTTCCTCGGGTGGCTGCCAATCCCCTCGTTTGATGAGGGACGCTGAGACCCGTCAGCCTTAGTTGTACCCCCCGCTGATATGACCATGATTTAGCCGATTGACAATTCGCCGGGAGGGGGACGTCGCTCTTGCTCACGGTCGACTTGCCGCTTGTTTTGCAAGTACGTTGCCAGGTGCCCCGAGCGGATTAGCTCCTCGATGTAATCTCGGAGCTGCTTGCAGTTCTCAGTAGAGTGGCCTTGCGACCTGTGGAAGCTGCAGTAGGGGCCCCGGGTACGTTTTGTTGCCTTGTTCGAGACTGGGGGGAGTTTGAAGAACCTCTCACCCTTAGCCTCCTCCAACAGTACCGTCCGGGAGACGTTGAGCGGGGTGTACTCCTAAAATTTCGGGGAGTAGGGCTTTGGCCGCTCAACCTTCTTCTTCTCCTCCCTGGCTCTTTTCTTCTGATCGGTTTGCTCTATTCGGGGGAGATTTGCGTTCACCTCGGACTCGAGCTGAATCTTACGTTCGGTCCAGGCCTTTACCTCGGCCATGGTCTTAGGTTGCGCTAATGCAAAGGAGCGTAACCACTCCTTGCGCCTAAGACCTGACCTAAGGGCCGTAATGACCGTCTCATCCTGGTGTTCTGGGAGCTCGAGGAGGGCGTTGTAGAAGCGGGTGACATACCTTTTGAAGGACTCATTGTCCCTGCTCTTTATGGTGAAGAGATGGTCGACGGTCCGCTTCTGTCGTCTGTTCCCGATGAAATGGCCGAGGAATTGGGTGGCCAGCTCATCGAAGGTAGAGATTGAGCGTGGCGCGAGTCCTCGGAACCAGTCTCGTCCATAGCGGATGAGAGTGGCGGGGAAGGCGTGGCATTGTGCGGTGTCGGAACAGTCCTGGAAACTCATCCCGGCCGTGAACGCGTCCAAATGGTCCTTCGGGTCGGACTTCCCGTCGAAGAGGGAGACCTTCGGAGGCTTGTTTTGGGAGGAGACGTGGACGGCGAGCAGCTCTTTGGTGAAGGGCTTCGTGAGCGAGTCGGCGGCATATTTAGCCCCGTCGCTCAAAGAACGGTTCTCTCGATGCATACCTTCGATCTTCTTTTCGAGGGCGTCGAGTCTGCCGTGGTATCCCGATGATGCGGCACATTCTGATTTTTGGCCTCTGCTGTCGGAGACCTGCGCCTAGCCACGGCCACGGTTCTGTCCGATGAGGTTCCTTAGATCCCCTGGTGAGGTCGTCTTCGAGCTGCCGTGGCGAGTCCCGTCCGCGCGATCCTGTCGAGGGAGGGGGTGCCGGTCATGCCTGGGTGCAGGCGAGCTGACTGACACCTTCTCAGGAGGAACATGGGCGCGATGGGGCTCGGGGCGAGGCGCTTTGGTAAAGGATCTCGGTGTTGAGATGTGCGGCGCCCAGCGGGTCATTGAATATGTTAGCCCAGGGGATGTGCGGCCGCTGGAGGCAGCGAGGCGGTGGTCGGTAGTGCCGACGCGGACAGATTCTTCTCTCCCTCTGTAGGGGTCCCGGTCTCGAGGTAGGGGAGCGGCGACCTAGGGAGCTTGCCCTGTCGTTTGGACATGGACGAGTGCATCCACGACGGACGTGGGCCGATCTATCCGAGTGGATAGGGCGTTAATGGCGTTCGGGGGAGGAGATTCGTCCGCGCCTCCATTGTGGGGAAGGCGGCGGCTAGCGCTTGGATCGTCGCGGTGATCGCTCGACATGAAGATGAGATTGGAAGATGAACTTTCGTTGAGTGGAATCAGTTTTCCACAGACGGTGCCAACTGATGGAGCTCTAGATCTCCTTCAGATGTTTTCTTCCGTTGATCTGCTGCGAGCGCTGATGGACAGCTGAGATTGAATTGGAGGGTTGACTCCTGAAGTGTGTGGGTCTCAATAGGTTTTGCGTGGTTGAGGCCAAGTGATTGAACGCTTTTGGCGTATCGTGTATTTGAAGTTCTAAAGTTAACCACAATCAGGACGGTATCGTTTTGCAGTTAGCCGCGATGAGTACGGGTCATCCGCAGGGAGATGGAGCATTTCATATTCTTGTTTTCACGAGTTAATGCGCTGGGCGGAAATGTTCCTATCTACCCTATGTGTTTATATGCAACGTAAAAGTTGTTAGGATTAGATAGGTTAGTGTAAGTTAAGGAAATCCGTATTCAATTCTTTTTGCCGAACTTAACCATTGAAGCTAGAGCAATCGGCAACAACGTAGATTAGGGTACTTAAGCACGGTATTAGTGAAATCCGGCTTATTGACCCCTGTCCGTCCATTCTTGTCGCTTACTTTCGCTTCCGGCCAAACCGAGCGCAACCGGTCGCAGTTAGGAATCACCGATACCTTGGTAAGGCAGGGTTCCTAACTGAGCGCTTGTGTAAGATTTAGGCGGAGTTCAATTAGAAAATACGGGCAAAGGAAATGAGAAATGAATTCTTAACTTACAAAACCAATCTATTTCCTAACAACACCATATTAACAAACCATCACAACAATAAAAGAAAAAGAAAAGAAAAGAATAAAGAAAAGAAAAGACAACAAGCAAGTAAGTAAATAACATGGTAATTAAATTGCAAGTAAGTAAAGAGTAAGTAAGTAAAAGAGCAAGAATGAAATACTAAGAAGAACAAAATGAGAGCTTTATTATGTCCAAGCGATACAACCTTGAGTTCAATAACCAAATCTTAAAGTTGCAAGCTCAATCAAGAGGTTACAAGATCAAGAGAATGCAAGGAGCTTAAGGGAAAACTAAGCTATGTACATGAGAACAAAAAGAAAACAAAAGAGGCTTTGTGAAATATTGGACAAAACTTGGGCAAAGAATGACCTCTTCTCCCTTGCTCACTGGTCTGCTTTTATAGGCACAAAAGAAAAATAAACAAGCAATAAAAATAGCTTGATGTGATTGCAAAGGAGGGACCACAGAAGATTGGGGCTCATAGGGGCAAGGGGACCGGCCAGATAGGTTTTTCTGAGCATGCGGCCGGCCCAAAACCGAGGAAGCATGCTCGTAGTTGTTGTGTGGTCTTGTGTGCTTCCCAATATCACCATGGAGCTGCTAGATTTCTCTATAGATGCCTGGGTTGAACTCAGGGATTTGGAGCGAAACAATATGCTTTATATCACATCACTACTTTATGCGTTAACTCACACATCACTTCTCTCATGCCCACTTGTGCCACCATATGCCATGGGCAGCCCCCACCATGGTCCAAGTGCCAAAGAGCATGTGTACACTTGCATTGTGTTGGACCAAAAGTTGTGTGCACACATTTTATTTGCAAAACCTCTTTGGATATCGGTCGGTTTCCAGTTCCGGTTGCTGTGTCGGCTCACAAACGATATATCCGTGATTTTAAGTATGTTCCCCGCCGAAACACGGAGACGCGACCGCGCAGGTCCGTCTCGCCTAAATTTCGGGGCAGATGCTAATTGGTGCTATCCGTCCACCTCTCCGAAGATGCCAAGTTGATTTATGACACCGTATATTGAAGGTTTAAACGGATGCGGCCGATGTAGCATACTTCGTCAAATTCCCCCTCATTTGAGGGGTTTTTGATTGTGGGGACGCTCTTCCCTACAGGCACATGCCCCTGCAGTTAATTATGCCACCGCATCGCGGTAACCACTTTCTCCTTCTCCAGATGGTCACTTCGTGTCGTAGGTGTTTGTTTTGTTTTTTGGTTGCTCGTGGATTGTATACGGAGACTAATTTATGTTGTCGCCCGTAGGGCGTGGATTAGTCCAAATCCGTATTTTCTTAGATTTGGGTATTGGGTTGGGTTTAAGGATACGTTAGTCTCGTTTGAGACTAAGATCAACTTAAACGTTCGTTAAGGATACGTTAGTCTAATTTCAGACTAAGATTAACTTAACGTTTTTTTAGGATACGTTAGTCTAATTTCAGACTAAGATCAACTTAACGGGATCGTTTAGATCCAACAAAAGAGCATTTGGACTCTATTGTTTTGTTTAAGGACATTGCGCTCAATTAGTTTAAGGACATTACGGTCCAATGTTAGTTTAAAGACATTTCGGTCCGATGTTAGTTTAAGGACATCTCGGTCCAAGGTTAAGGACATCATAGTCCATGGGTTTTAAAGGACCCCACAGTCCGAGGTTAAGGACATCATAGTCCATGGGTTTTAAAGGACCCCACGTTCCGAGATTAAGGACATCATAGTCCATAGATTTAAGGACCCCACAGTCCAGTTTAAAGACGTCATAGTCTATGAAATGTATGGTTGTCGGAACCCGTCACCTCTCTGAATACGTTGAGGGATTACAACGACAAATATCAGAGGAGTAAAGAGATGTACCCTTGAACCAATTTTGGTTGAAAGATCTGTAGTCCAATTTGGGGCTAAGATCTGTTAAAAAGATTTATGAGCATATGGGCTCATTTAATCTGAATTGAGGACTTATGGCCAATCTTGGGCTAAGTCCAGTCAAGTTAAAATGTTTAACATTTATTTTGAGCTTTGGAGCCTTTATTTGGGCTTGGCCCTTTTAACAATGCTGAGCATTCATCATAGCTCTGGGCTTATTAAAGAACAATTTATGTTCTATCAGCGCAACACATGGTGCGCTTGGCGCTTTGCGCCAGTTAAAGAGCGCAGTGCGCTTCTTCCGAGTAGCGCATACGTGAGGAACACGTGCCGCGCTTGACGCTAAGCGCCAGATGATGGGCGCATTGCACCAGTTTATAAGCACAGAGCGCTAGTTTGTGAGCTCATTGCACTGTTAGTTCAGTGGCGCACACGTGAGTGACATATGGTGCGCCTGTCGCTGAGCGCCAGCCCATGAGCGCAGTGCGCTATTTCAAGAGTGCAAAGCGCATCTGGTGCATACATGAGGGACACGTGTCGCGCTTGGCGCTGAGCACCAGTCTAAGAACGCAGAAGCACAGTTCAAGAGCGCAAAGCTCAGTTCCAGAGCGCAAAGCGCATATGATCAATTTTGTGATCTAAAAAGAGACTTTGTCTGAAGATTCTAAGAGCAAAAGTTCTTCAATCTCTCATGTTGATGAAAGGCTTTGCCTTTATGGATCTATGATCTGTGAGGAAGAAGTAAATTCTTCTTTTATTTTATAATGAGATCTTTTGATGTCTTTTTGGAAAGACTTTGGTCATTTGTAGATCTATGATCTTTAAAGAAGTGGGTTCTTCTTCTTCTTTTTTTTATGAGATGATTTCATCTCTGTGCTTATCATCATTCATTTCTTTACCTTAAAGAAAGTTTTCTTCTTCTGAGAGCTTGCTCTTTTTCTTTGAATTTCTCAAAGTTTTTGAGGAGGTTTCTCTCTATGCTTCTGTATATATCAGACTTGAAGTCTTGGGGCCTTTATATAGGGCAAGCTGATCAGTTCAATCAGTTAAGGAGATCTTTTCTCCAATTGATTTGAGGATTTTCCCATCGTTGGATTTTTGATCCAAGAGCTTCTGATTTACAGAAGGTGATCTTCTTGTTTTCAACAAAGATTGGGAAATCTTCTAAACAGAATTTATTCTGTATTTTTTAGTGATTTTTAATCACCATTGGATCATTGATTCAACGGTGCTCTGATTTACAGAGCACAATCTTGTTGTTTGGAAAGATTTTGAAGAATCTTTCCTTAACAGAATTTAATTCTGATTGATTAATGATTCATCATTATTATTAGATGTTTGATCTGACGGTAGGGAGCTTTTAGTTCCAACGCTAGCGCACCCATACTTTACACGTGGTGCGCTGCTTAGAGCGCAGCGCACCCGTGCTTTGCACGTGGTGCGCTGATTAGAGCGCAGTGCACCTAGCGCTAGCGCATCCGTGCTTTGCACGTGGTGCGCTGCTTAGAGCGCAGCGTACCTAGAGCTAGCGCACACGTGCTTTGCACGTGATGCGCTGCTTAGAGCGCAGCGCACTTGGCGCTGCTATGAAGCGTTGCTTCAATTGTTGGAGGTGTCTTTTCACCTTCCTTTTAAGTCAAACTTATATTCCCCAGAACTTACATTCCCCAGATCTTGGAAATAGCTCCATTATGCACAAAATTTCTGGTGCCCAATCTTTATAATCTGAAGTAATGCTTCTTTCTTTTCTTATTTCCAGAGAACCATCTTAGCTATGGCTTGTAACCGCCCACATGCTCATCGACAACCATGGGAACTGCCCATTCAGGACATTGTTCCTCGCTTCGCTGTGCGCTTGGTGAACCCTGCTCTTACGGATGACCAATGCGACGCAGCGCTGCACAAGCTCTTGACTCGTATAGGATCTCCTCTCCCTCCCAACTCTATTTAGCTTCGGATGATCCTCATGTCCGTGCTTGCTGACATTCCCCCTCCTCCGGCGGAGATGACCCCAGTGATGTTCGATGCCGCTAAAGATAAGATCGAGTGCTTCTTCGAGACGCACTTGATTACCAACGCCCTGAGGGATTGCTCTGTTCAGTTGCTGAGCCAAATACGGGCTCATCGGGCTGTTATCTCTGCTTTCGCTGGTGAATGCGGTGTTAACCGATGGGAAGCTACTTCTCGCGAAGATCATCGCTTTGACATGGTGGAAAAGATAGAGAGGGAACTAGATAATTTTATCTATATGTTTGTAAACCCCTGTACTTTTGATCCTATGTTTGGAGATCTATTTCCATTGCAATAAAATGTTTAATTAAGTGTTTTCTTCCTTTTTGTCATTATCTGCCAAGTGATCCTCTTATTTTAATTCTTTTGTTCTTCCTCTGTAAGGCGCATATGCACTATAGAACTTACACTGTTATAAGCAGGCGCAAGTAATCCTTGTGAGAGTGAAGCGCTTTTGGCGCTTAGCGCTCTCGTGCTTTCTACGTGAGCGCCGTTTCAGAGTCTTTGACTCTTAGTGCTGGCATATTTGATGCTAGCGCTTTTCACGAAGCGTTGCTTCGTTTCAAATCTTGGAATTTTAACAGAGCTTTGCTCTGATTGGGGAAACAAATGTCCTCCCGTTGCGCTTACGTGGCCCACACGTGAGTGCAACGGCCGCAACATCTCCGTCGCTAGATCAACTTTTTAGGAGTTGAAACGGTTTTCAACGTCTATAAATAGGGCCTTTGGCCCTCTGATATGACCCTTGTTCATCTTCGTCTCTGAAAATCATCTCTCCTTCAGAGCATTGCTCTCTTCCTTAAGAAATCTCTTAAGAATCAAAACTCTGTCAGACCTTTTCTTTTTGGTAAGATTCGAGTTCGTTATCAGAGCTTTGCTCTATTTGGATCATGAATCCGAAAAAGAAAACCTTTTTAGGGTTTCTTTCGACCTATTGATGAAGAATTTTTGGAATTCACTTTACGGATCTTAAATATTTCGAAGTTTGTACTTCTGCAAAAAGCTTTGCTTTCAGGGTTTCTTGATGGATCATTACATCTTCTCGACAGAGCATTGCTCTATAGCATTTTCGGGGAATTTTATTCCCCTATTAATTATGGCAGTTGTCATTTCTTCTGAAGAGCATTGCTCTCAAGGGAGATTTACTCCTTGGCTTGAGGAGTTTAAATGGGAGTCTTTTGAGTGTTTTCTTCCTTAATCTCACAAATTTGAATTTGTTTGTCGCCAGACAGAACTTGTCTTCCCGAGAACTTACTTAAATCCCAATGTCTGATTTTCCTCATTACTAATCTTTCAATGATGTATCTTTTCAGGCACTATGGCTGTTCATTTATATGATCTCGATGAGATTATCTCTTATGGAGACATCCGCTCACTCGGCTGTTCCCAAGACCAAGAATTCACGAACGCCCAGTGCGCTGAAATTATGGGTCGCTTTGATGCATACAATGGTCGATTGCTTCCTCGTCGTTCCTCTCTCTTGAAGCTTATTGTGGGAGCGATCTGGGGAGCACTTCCTCTATTCTATGCTGGCATGCCACTTAAAGCATTGGACGATGCTGAAGATAAGGTGTATTCGGTGTATCTGATGGGCTTAATCTCAAAGAAAAGGCGAGACCACCTCGTTGATATCCTGCATCGAACTTTTCAACAAGCGGGGATACTCGCTGCCTATCGAAGGGTGGAGGATATCGGTGGGGATCCTGACGCTTGTGATCGTGAGAGGATGCACACGAAGATGGTCCGAGAGGCCCGAAAATTTTTGGATGTCCTTACTTTTGAATTTCTCAATCCATGTCCTGGATTTGATGTCCTGCCTTTGTAAACATTTTAATGGTGTTTTTGTTTACGCTTTCGCCCATGTAAGAATTTTATGGAGTATGAATGCCAAGCTTTTCCATTTCCATGTGTTTATCTTATGCTTTTTTTTTGTGTTGCCGGCATGTTACCTTAGCAAGCGTAGCCTGCAGATGATAGAGAGAGCATTCCGTTTTGAATTCTTCGAGAGGTAGCGATGGCTTAGGAAGCAGGTTCAGATCTGCTGCGTAAGGCTTTTCAACTTCATGAGCCGTGAGGGTCTCATAAAGACTTTTCTCCCTACGAGTCGAGAGGATCTCGTAGGTGTATTTTCTCCTTAGGAATCGTGAGGATTCCTAAGTGGGTTTTCTCTTGAGAGTCGTAAGGATCTCACAAGAGAGTTTTCTTTCTTACGGGTCGAGAGGACCCGTAAGTGATTGATGGGGTTGACAATATCCGTATTTCACGGAGTCAGGGGTTGCTCTGGGCATTTCCCACGGGGTCGAAATTGACTCTAGCCGTGTTCCACGGGACCAGAATTTGCTCTGGATGCTTCCCACGGGGTCAGGATTGACATAGGCCGTGTTCCGCAAGGACCAAGATCCGCTCTGGACGTTTCCCATGGGGTCATGATTGACATAGGCCGTGTTCCACGAAACCATGATTTGCTTTGGATGCTACCCACGAGGTCAGAATTGACATAGCCGTGTTCTGTGAGGACCATGATCCACTCTGGACGTTTCCCACAGGGTCAGGATTGACATAGGCCGTGTTCCACGTGACCAGGATTTGCTCTGGATGCTTCCCACGGGGTCAGAATTGACATGGCCGTGTTCTGCGAGGACCAGGCTCCGCTCTGGACGTTTCCTACGGGGTCAGGATTGGCATAGGCCGTGTTCCACGTGACCAGGATTTGCTCTGGATGCTTCCCACGAGGTCGGATTGACATAGCCGTGTTCCGTAAGGACCAGGTTCCGCTCTGGATGCTTTCCACGGGGTCAGGATTGATATAGGCCGTGTTCCGCAAGGACCAGGATCCGCTCTGGACGTTTCCCACGGGGTCAGGATTGACATAGGCCTGTTGGATATATGTATGCCCTAGAGGCCATTATATGTATAGTGGATGCTTGGACACACACACACACACACACACACACACACACACACATATATATATATATGTATATTTTGATATATGACTTTCTTTCTCGACATGATAGTATGCTATCTGGTTTTACTTTATCTGACATGTTTGCTTGATACTGTTCATTTAATACATGTTGATAAAGCCCTGAGGATATATGCTTAACTCCCATGGCAATGATGGAGATCATACTAGTGGGGCATGTGTAGTCTATAAGCATATCCTCAAATGTTCCTAGTCGTAGGTATATCGAGATAGGGCATCGATATTCCAGAGTAGACTAGCATATACGTTTCTTGACCCATATGATGGGCGATGGATGATCCCATATCCATTGGTGTTGTGACATCGAAGATTGTATACGGGTGCTCAGTGGAGACTGGGTACACTGAACGGACTCACAGAGAATTCCTATATGGTATTATATCTATCGTCGGATAGAAGTTCTCTGGTGACACTGGTACAGGTTAGTCTGTAGACCCGAGATAGTCATAGAATCTTGTGTGTTCTCCCACTGTACTTTGATTTCTATCCTACCACGGCTCTGCTGAGTCATGCAAATAGGTGGCTTTTGGGTATAGTCCCGAGACACATGGAGACAGTGAGAGATAGGAGGGTTTCGTCTCTCCCGGTATTGGGAGTAGATGTTGTGCAATGTGCGATTGGCTCTGACTTGAAGTCCCTGGCCAGGGCTGATGAGATTTACTGATAAGTGTTATCAATAGTTTCTCGACCAGTCATAGACCAAATCGACATGACTTATTGAGTTATTAGGGCTCGACGATTCCATCCCTAGACTTGATATGCAGCATATCAGACGGAGAGACCGGACTGCACGGTAAGTGTTGCCAATGGCTCGACGGGAGTTTTGACGGGTTCGCTTGTTTTTCTTCTGATCGCTCAATACCCGGGTGGCCATTACGTTTAGCTGACCGCTTACGGCTTGTAGGTGTTTTGATATGATCATCACCTACTGCCGGCGTATTGACGAGTCTTAGAGTCCCACACAGGATTTTTCCAACTCAGGCGAAATGTTGTGGTGTGCATATGTGATATGCGCAGGAGCTCGATTAAATACGAATATGTGATACCGTATTTTGATCGGACGTTCAATATTGGTCGGGTCGCATTTGATGTGACCGATTTATTAAATCAAGTGTTGATTTAATATTGACTTTTCGCTCACTTTTAATTAACCCTTTTTCTTTTGGATGTATGCATGTATGTTCACATATACACATGATGATGTGCATGCACACATACATATGTGTCATGGTTGATGATACAAAGGAGATGGCAATGCAAGACTTACATGGTTCATAAATATCTAGATTTTTGTTAATGAATTAAAGGAAAAAAGAAATTAGCATAATGACTTATTTTCTACATGCTTCTTCTTTGACCATTGACTTTAACCATGGTTTAATTTCCTTTGTTCTTTAACCCATCTACAAAATATCTAGATATTTAGTTAACTATGGTTATATTTGAGAATGTCTCATATATATTCTTTTCTTTTTCTTTTTAGAAATAAGTTTTCATTATTATTTACAAAAGCTTTTGCCATCTTCACCTTCCTCCTTCTCCAAGCTCTCTTGAGTTTTGTTTTGAGTGAGGAACTTAAAAAGAAAGCGTTTTTAAGTGAGTTTACAAACGACACAACCATTCTACACTACCCTAGCCCTTTAGTGTAGAGTGTTTGCTTCATTTTGCGAAGCTAAGAGCTTGATCTAGGAATCTCCGGGTGGATCATCGTAGACGACGAAGGACCTCGAGCGGAGTCGTTCCAAACCTTGTGCAAAGTCGTAGCAGTCTTAAAGACCGAAGGAGTTCACTACAAAGGTTGTATTTCCTTTTTCTTTAGTTTAGACTCCACATAATGATGTTATTACCCTAATCTCTAGTTACGATTCGTAGTTCGTTTGTAATAGCCCTCTTTAAAATGAAAGTTCACTACTTTATGATATTGCAACCTTACTAGAGGTGCTACTACACACCAACATGGTATCAGAGCCTACCTAGAGCTTTAGGGTAAACCGGACGACGTTTAAAAACTCAATCGAACATAAAAAATGCGATTTTTACATGCTCACTGGAAATTTTTTCAAAAGTTGGAATTTTTGTAATTAAAAATATTCAGAAAATAGAGCAGGGTTTTCTATGGATCCCCAAGAAAAACGAGCGCCTAACTCGACATAACGACCGCGGAACCGCGACCAAATAGTGTATTTGCTGCGGTTCCGCGGCGCCGTTGGTGAGGCTTGGACCGTGCGCTCTTGCGTTGATCCGTAGGTACTTTATATGCTCTCTGGGAATTTTTTTTATGCAGGTTCAAGTGTTGAGATCCATTACAACAGTGGGTATGTTGATGTGTTGATTGATATATTTTAACATCGTCTGTGCTTTTCAATTGTTGATGTGATATTATGTATAGGATCGTCGTGATTGAATGGCCGGGGGTTTTATGTGAGACGAGAGTTTATCTTTTCATTCATGTAAAATTCATTGTATATATTATTATTTTATTGGGGCACATCCGGATTGAGGATGATGTCTCCATTGATGTATATTTTACTTTTCCGCATTAGGATAGACCCAAGGAGGGGAGCACGAGTGACCGGGTTCTGGAGTTCAGTGGGAGGCCATCTCGAGGAGTCGAGACCGGGTCTCCTAAACTCCAGAATTGGGAGGGTCACTTGCCGCTCTCGTAGGGGTCTAAGGGTGTGGGCTTGGTTATTCATCACGACCGTGGAATCCGTATTTTCTATCTTAGGCTAAATAGAAAATACGGAGTTTCTAGTATATCCTATATTTTCATATATGTGTTTCTGCTGCTGATTATTCTGTGATGCGATTGCTTAATATCTGAGACGAATGTGATATGTAATACTGTTTTTCGTTTCTTTCTGTAATGGCTTAGGAACTTAAATGATGGGAATACATTAATGAGATTAATCTAAAAGAAAAGAAACCTAAAGATGTTGTAGAATCGGATTTGAAACCCACTCGGCTTCTTTTTATGAAAAAGCAAGTTTCAAAAGATGCGGAGCTTAAGCCACTCCTTTTCTAAAAACAATTTAGATTCTACAACAAAATCATGTTCAAAGCGTTAAAGGTTTTCATAAAAACCATCCGCAACCCTCCGTCATTTTAGGAAGCAGAGTACTTAGTATTCGTGCTACGTATGTTGATTATAGTCAAGGCGTAGTGTACGGTAGCTAAGTGATGTCTTCCTATATAGCATATGATGCGATAAGTTAGGACATTCATGTGATTATGTTGATTATAGTCAAGGGTCATATGGGTGGGTCTAGTTAATCTCGAAATGACGGGTAGAACTTGACTAGTGCTTATGATATGTTGACCATAGCCAAGGTCATAAGCATCTAGGGGTAAAAACCATATCGGGAGTTTCAAGAGTTGAGATTTGCAATGAGATTGCATACCATCTATATGATATTTGGATCCCGATCCCACTGTGAGTAAGAGTTACTCCCGGGAGAATTTTGCACTTTACAATTAGCTAATCCAGTAGGTGTCTAGAAAGGTGTTAACGGGGACCTCTGGAAAAAACGAGGTTTATTTTAATTAGGTCCGTGCGCAAGCATGGGGAATCTCCCTCAAAGTACCGACACTGGCCTGGGTGACCGGTTAGCGAAACTGTAGAATGCAATTAATCCTGGCTAGTTTTCTTTTCAGGTTTGAAAGAAAATTTGATAAAAACAGTGAGAGACATCGATTAGATAAGATAATAACCAATCTGATCTTTGCAAGAGCATTTCGCCGAGTGTATTCTTTTCTCTCGCCTAATGGTAGATACCGATGACGGGAATTTGTAGGGTTGCTAGGCACGCGCACAAGGGTCTACGAGGCATCAACCATGCCCGATTAAAAATTTAGCCGTGCCGAACAACCCGAATACGGATCTTTAAACTAGAGATTAGGCGAAAACTAGCATGCTAAACACTTTAACACTAAGTGAGAGGGATTACAACCTTTGTAGATCCGGTCCTTCACTTCATATGCTCCGTGTTGTGGTCCCTTCGCTGCGATCATCGGGTTCCGGACTCTCGAGAGGTTCCACGAAGAGAAAGATGCAACCTTTGCTTCCGATCTTCGATACTTAGATGATCTACCTTGAAGTTTCGTTAACACAAGCTAACGCTCATGAAATGATGTGAACACCCTCATCTAAATGGCAAGGGAAGATGAGGATGATGAAGTAGGATTTTTGCTCTCTTTATTTATCTTTTTCTCACATTTATTCATCACTTTGGAAAAATCTAGAAAGCTTTTTCATGAGAAGAATGAAGGAAGAAGATGATGAATAATATTGAATCCTTTTGTGATGAATAATGCAAAAGAGATAATGATGAATTATGCAACCATGGTTGACTTAACCATTGTAGAGAATTGACCAAGGGTTAGGGTTTGGGTTGAGTTAAGAATGAGTCACTTGAAAATATCTTTTCCAAAACAAAATAGAAAACCTTCTAGAAACATCTAGAAAGCTTAACCCTAATCCAAACCCTAATCATGTTTAAACTCCACTAAACAAGTTGCATTAGTTATCATATCATGTTACAATATTATATATCACATATATAATATTTATCGTAACAAAATAAAATAATACAATTAACATATATCGCATATATATCAATGTATTACCCGAGTGAGAAAAAGAATCTTTTAGTGAGCAAATATTAGTTAATATAATTTAATATATCATATATATTATTATACATTAAATTATCGAATCAACACTTGATCCGACAATCCGGCTATATCGCATATAACCGACTAATATTTATCCGTACCGATTCATCGAATCAACACTTGATCCGATGACCCGGCTGATATCAAATATCGTGAGAATAGAATACGGTATCTCATATCGTATTATCCTCGGTCCCGCACATATCACATATGTGCTCCTACTCCGTTTTGCCTGAGCCAAGAAACCTCTGTGTAGGACTCTAAAGAATCGTCAATACGCCGGCAGTAGGTGATGATCATATCAAACACCCACAAGCTGCAAGCGGTCAGCTAAACGTAACAGCTACCCAGGTATTGAGCGCTCAGAAGATCAACAAGCAAGCCTGTAACTTCTCCTGTGAATCCAAACAGTAACACTCCCGTACAGTCCGGTCTCGTCGTCTGATATGTTGCATATCTCGCCTAGGGGTGGTAAACGTCAGACCCCAGTAGCTCGATAAGTCGTGTCGATATGAGGTCTATAACAGTTCGAGAAACTACTAATAACACTTACCAGTAAATCTCAACAACTCTGGCCAGGGATTTCCGGTTATAGCCAATCGAACACAGCACAACATCAACTCCCTATACCGGGAGAGACGAATCCTCTCCTATCGCTCATTGCCTCCATGTGATTCGGGACTGTACCCAAAAGCCACCTTTTTGCACGCCCTCTTGGACGTGGTATGATGGAAATCAAAGCACAGTGGGAATCACAAAAGACTCTATGACGATCTCGGGTCAACAGACTACTCTGTACCAGTGTCACCGGAGAACTGCCATCTGACGTGTGGTATAATACCATTTGGGAGTTCTCGACGAGTCCGTCCAGTGTACCCAGTCTCCACTGAGCACCCGTACACCATCCTTGATGTCAAACACCGATGGATATGGGATCATCCATCGCCCAACATATGGGTCAAGATGCGTATACGCTAGTCTACTCTGGTGTATCGATGCCCTGTCTCGATACACCCTCGACTAGGAACAGTTATAGGATGTACTCGTCGACTACCGTGGCCCCCACTAGTATGATCTCATCATAGTCCCAGTAGTCGAGTACATATCCTAAGGTCTTTATCAACATGTATCATAGAGACAATCAGAGTACATGTTAAGATAAAGTACAACCAGATAGCATACTATCATGTCGAGCAAGAAAGTCCTCCCTATATACGTCCTAGCATCCACTATAATATATATCGTATGTACAGTAATGGCCTCTAGGGCATACATATAACTAACAATCTCTCACTTGCACTAGGGCCATCTGTTATGGTATCGCATACCCAACAATTAGCTGTGGTTGAAGTATCTCATACTCAACCGTCCCATAAAAAGTCTCTACTGGGAAAAAGGCCTTTGTGAGTGGATCCGCGCTGTTGTCCTCTGTATCTACTCTCCCAACCTCGATCTCCCTGGAGATCAACCATCTCCATGATCAGGTGATACTGCCTAAGAATTATATCTGGATTTCTGATGGGACGGGCGTTCCTTGGCATAAGCCACAACTCCATTGTCTCACAATGGTAGGAACGAAGTTCATCTCATGAACTTATAAATATCCAGACTGCCTCTTTGGTAGCATCCTTGGTAACGATGTATCTTGCCTTTAATCGTCTAGTAAGTCACGGTATCTAGCCTGGAACTCTTCCAACATACCGTCCCTCCACTGAGGGTAAAGACAATGCCTGCGACTGACATTCAGTCGTCTTTATCACCCTGGAACTTTTCCAGTGATTCTCCCCAAGATCGATTGATACCATCTCACTACAACTAGTGAGTATCCTAACATCCAATTAGATCTATCTCATAGATCCAAAACCCAGGATTTAGGAGGTATCACTTTGATCCTATATGAAGAATCGTTGTGATAAGCGGAGATTGACCGAGCGTAGCACAGGAAACTCCTTTCCTATCAAGAGTATGTCATCCACGTACTCTACGAGGATCACCACCATACTCTCTACTACCTTTTTGTATATACAAGGTTCATCTACCATTTTGATGAAGTCAAACTCTTTGACTACCACATCAAAACAGACGTTCCAACTCCGTGATGCCTGCTTTATCACATAAAACATCTTGCACACGTTTCCGCTGCTCCCACTGTCTACGAAGCCCTCTGGCTGTGTACTTATAGACGCTCTCTTCTAAAACATCATTTAGAAAAGCAGTCATGACACCCAACCACCAGATGTCGTAGTCATGGTATGTAGCCGTGGCAAGTAGGATCTGGATGGACTTAAGCATAGCTTTGAAAGTCTCAACTTTTCCATGTACACCAAGTAATCTTCTCAAGATATACTTGCTCCTGATGGGGATTTAACCCTTCAGATAAAGCAACCAAAGTCCATACTTTATTGGTGTATAAGGATTCCATCTCAGATCGATAAGCATCTAGTCATTCTTACAGAGTCCTACTCCTGATAGCTTGCTCGAAACTAGTTGGGTCATCATCTCATGATGCAATCCTCGCTCCCACTGTCATAGAGAAACCGAAATATCTCTCAGGTGGGTGAGGAACCCTACTATATCGGCGGAGAGGCTGAGGTTCGTTGGAAACTATTGAATCCTTTGGTTCTACCAAATTATCAGCTGTAGTTTGTATAGCTGGAACATTTCCAGTTCTACATAACAGACCTTGCCTCGAGCTTGTCCGGATTTTGCTTTTAGACATAGTCCGGACAACCCCAAATCTTAACTAACTTAAAATATGGGATCTTCCCTTTCCATATCACATATGAAGTGGTAGGCAACTGATTTGATTTGAACCCTATTCAATAGGTATGCAGCTTCTCAAGTGCATAACTCCCAATAGGAAACTCAGTAGTACTCATCATAGAGCACACCATATCACATAGGGTGTTATTGCTCCGCCCCGATACACCGACATGCTGTGGTGTATACGGAGGAGTAATGCTGAGAGAGAATCTCATTCTCCTTTAGAATAGTCCAGGAATTCCGTGCTCAAGTATTCTCCTCCTTGATCACATCAAAGGACATAATACTTTTACCCGTATTTTCGGTTCTCTACTTCTAACTCATATTCTGTGAATATCTCAAAAGGTTCGGACTTGTGTTTCAACAGGAACATATGTCTGAATCTTGAGAGATTATCAGAGAATGTAATGAAGTACAAAGAACCGATCTTGGCATATGTAGACAGGGGACTTTCATACATCAGCATGTTTCAATCCCAAAAGTTCACTAACTCTTTCTCTATTTCCAACAAACAGAGCTGTGGTCATCTTATCTTTGTGACATGACCGGCAAGTTTCACAAGATGTAAATTCAAACTAATTTAAATATGCATCTATATGTAACTTCAGCCAGTCGGGTCGCATTGATATGACCTAGTCTACAATACCTCAAGAAGGATTCATTCATTTCTGAACTCTTCCTCTTGTGTGTGTTATGTATACTAAGAACTGTAGTTTGTTAGAACGTCTATGCTTTTAGATAACGTGCCTGAACCGATCAACTTTTGATATAGGAAATGTTCAAAACATTATCCAACAATACAAAATTATATCACTTCTTTACTAATAAAGAAACTGATATGATGTTGTATATCAGGTTCGGTATCTAATAACATTCGTTCAGAATCAATGTATTCAGGTAATACAGGATGATAGTGACCAACAGACTTGGCTGCAACACTTGCACCGTTTTCTGTCTCATGAAACTTATCACCCGTTCTCAGTTCTCTACCTATCTGTAGCCCATGTAACAGATTACATATACGGGATCCTGATCCGGTATCACATACCCAGGACGTAAAGGATACTGAGAAACAGTTCTCTGTAATGAACACACCCGAAGATGATGCATCAACATGCACTTTCTTCGTTTGGGCGGCACGGGAAATCTGGTATTCCCCAATTTCCTGTTCTGTCTTATAACAATTATAAGTTGGAGTGGGATCAACGTTCCCCAGCTCAGTATAACAAGCGGGTTCAGTCAATTCTTCCGTATTATTATCTTGATTAAGGCGTGATATGGTCGCTACCTAGAGAGAGAGAGAAGAAAACACTCAGCATATGCTCTTGCAAGATTAGATTGGTTATATAATATATCTAATCAGGATGTCTCCCACTGTTTTAGTCAAATCTTCCTTCAAACCCTAAAAGGAAGACTAGCCGGGATTAATTACACGCTACAAGTTCGCCAATCTTTCAGCCAGGCCAGTGTCGGTACTTTGAGGGAGGCCCCGTGGTTTCGCACGAACCTAATTAAAGTAAACCTCATTTTCCTAGGGGCGTAACCCCGTTAACACCTTTCTAGACACCTACTTGATCGGCTAATTGTAATGTATAAAACTCTCCCAGGAGTAACTCTTACTCGCAGCGGGTATCGGGATCCATCTATCTCATAGAAGGTATGCAATCTCATTGCAAATTTCAACTCTTGAAATTCCCAATAATATTTTGCCCCAAGCGATCTATGACCTTGACTGAGTCAACAAACCATAGACCGCAAGTAAAGTTCAACCCGTCATTTCCCGATTGAATTAAACCCACCCGCACGACCCTTGACTGAGTCAACAAGGCCGCACGACTACCCTAATCCAATCGCATCATATGCTTTGCAGATAAGCACTAATCAGCTACCGCACACTACGCCTTGACTGAGTCAACAAACGTAGCACGAATACTAACTATTACTTATCTGAAATGACGGAGGGCTACGACAGGTTTTTAAGAAAACCCTTTGCGTAATGAACTTTATATCGTTGCAGAATCGAGTGATTTTAAATGGAGTGTTTTTGAGGCTTTTCTAGTTTTGCTAAAGGGGTCACTCCCGGTGAAGGGATCGTCGGCCCTTTCCTCATCGAATAAGGTGCATGATATTTCACAAATACCACTATGCAAAGCAAGAACTATAGAAGCAATCAAAAGACAAACCGAGTTTGTAGCATCTGCCAGTTATTGCTAAAGGAGTCACTCCCGGTGAAGGGATCTCGGTCCTTTCCTTATCGAATAAGGTGCTGGATGTTCTACAAAGAACACCGCTATGCAAAGCAAGAACTAGAGCTACCAGTTTTTAAACAAGTTTCTACAACATCTTAGGTTTCTTTTATTTCATTAATCTCATTAATGAAGTCCCATTTTATTATGCTTCACAAGCATCTCTTTTGAAACGAAATCTGCAATATAACATATATCACATATATATAATATAAACATTCGTCTCAGGCAGTAATATGATCTCATCACAGAACATTACAGCAGAAGAACATATATGAAATATTGGATATACTAGGACATCCGTGTTTTCAATACGAGCCTGTATAAAACACGGATTCCACGGTCGCGATGAATAGCCAAACCCACATCCCTAGACCCCTACAAGAGAGGCAAGTAACACTGCCAATTCTAGGGTTAGGAGACCCGGTCTCGACTCCTCGAGATGGTCTCCCACTGGACCCTAGAACCCGGTTACTTGTGCTCCCCTCCTTGGGTCTACCTAATACGGAAAAGTAAATAATATACAACGGTGACATCTTCCGCCACCTGGAAGTGCCCCAATAAAAGAATATTACATACAAATGAATTTTACATGAATGAAAAAGAAAAACTCTCATCTCACATAAAACCCCCGGCTATTCAAAACGCGACGATCCAATATAACATATCACAGCAACACATAATATCTCATATCATCAACGTAAGCAAGTATGTGTATCCCGATTGTCGTTGATGTATAGCAACGAAGCCGGCGATACACCACATACTACGCTTACGGTCACAGAAAAGAAAGTGTAAAACTACAACAGTTGGAATCCGCAACCTCTTTAGACATCGCATGCCTAACCAAATGAATTCCTTAGACATCGCATGCCTAACAATTATAAACCCCGCATTTTAGTCTCATTATCGAAAACTCTTTTCAATGTCAAGCCGGGAATTCAACAAGATTCCCGACGTCCTGATCGAATGCTCGTCGCAGACTTTAGTAGACGGCCGCACCCCCAGATGCCGTCGACGAAGTGCACTAAGGTGGAACACCGCTGCCGCGAGCACCCGAACGGATGCTTTCGGCGACGGGGTTCTCCTACAGTCACTTGGTCGGGGCTAAGAGGTGTAGCTGTCTATTAAGTTTATCCGGCGAGTATCCGCGTACGCTACGTGATTGCGACGGACTTTTGATCACATCAAAATTCCATGGCAACCGATCAATTTGAGACTGAACTGCTAGATTTACAACATTCAAATTAGTTATCTCATAACTACCTGTGGATTCCAAATATTGTATCATATTCCAGATAAATAGACAAAGTTAAACTTTCCGATCGAATCATCAAACACCCAAGATTTTCCTAATATATCTCAACACTTGAAATTAGTTTTAAAATATCCATCACATGCCATAGTACCAATGGTCCAGCCGTAGAAGGATCCAGTCAACGCCTCACATGTGGCACGCCGTACTGCCCCAAACCCTAAGGTTCAAAAGGCAGTTCAAGACGGTCACATAATCGAGTTAAGGTTTGTTGTCTTCTAGAGGGTCCACCGCGTTTCTTGCACGACTTAGAACATTCTTAAACACGAGAAAAAATCCAACTTTTGAAAAATTTTCCGACAGGGGAAAAAGTGAGTTATTGATATCCGTTCGAACTTTTTAACAGTTTCTAAAATTATCCGGACAAACTAAACAAAGTTAAATTATCCGATCGAATCAACGATTCCCCAATACAACCCTTGAAAACTCAACACTTGAGTGGAATTAAAATATTCCCAGAAAAAATTAACAAGAAAGGGCCTAAAAATAATTACATGAAATTTCAGGGACTAAGTCCAAATTTTGGACGCGGAACCGCCGCAAAACCCATGGTTTCGCCGCGGTTCCGCGGTCAAATTTTCGATTTAGAGGTCCGTACTTCACAGTAATTCTTAGTTTTTCCTGCTTAATTTTCTGAGAATTTTTAATTCAGAAAAAACCACATTTTTGAAAAATGGACAGAGAGGGTTCCGTGTCGGGGTTTCGGCGTTCGATCGGACTTTAAACTTCGTCTAGACTTCGCCTAAAGCTCTAGCTTGGCTCTGATACCACTGTAGGGTTGCTAGGCACGCGCACAAGGGTCTACGAGGTATCAACCATGCCCGATTAAAAATTTAGCTGTGCCGAACAACCCGAATACGGATCTTTAAACTAGAGATTAGGCGAAAACTAACATGCTAAACACTTTAACACTAAGTGAGAGGGATTACCACCTTTGTAGATCCGGTCCTTCACTTCATATGCTCCGTGTTGTGCTCCCTTCGCTGCGATCATCGGGTTCCGGACTCTCGAGAGGTTCCACGAAGAGAAAGATGCAACCTTTGCTTCCGATCTTCGATACTTAGATGATCTACCTTGAAGTTTCGTTAACACAAGCTAACACTCATGAAACGATGTGAACACCCTCATCTAAATGGCAAGGGAAGATGAGGATGATGAAGTAGGATTTTTGCTCTCTTTATTTATCTTTTTCTCACATTTATTCATCACTTTGGAAAAATCTAGAAAGCTTTTTCATGAAAAGAATGAAGGAAGAAGATGATGAATAATATTGAATCCTTTTGTGATGAATAATGCAAAAGAGATAATGATGAAGTATGCAACCATGGTTGACTTAACCATTGTAGAGAATTGACCAAGGGTTAGGGTTTGGGTTGAGTTAAGAATGAGTCACTTGAAAATATCTTTTCCAAAACAAAATAGAAAACCTTCTAGAAACATCTAGAAAGCTTAACCCTAATCCAAACTCTAATCATGTTTAAACTCCACTAAACAAGTTGCATTAGTTATCATATCATGTTACAATATTATATATCACATATATAATATTTATCGTAACAAAATAAAATAATACAATTAACATATATCGCATATATATCAATGTATTACCCGAGTGAGAAAAAGAATCTTTTAGTGAGCAAATATTAGTTAATGTAATTTAATATATCATATATATTATTATACATTAAATTATCGAATCAACACTTGATCCGACAATCCGGCTATATCGCATATAACCGACTAATATTTATCCGTACCGATTCATCGAATCAACACTTGATCCGATGACCCGGCTGATATCAAATATCGTGAGAATAGAATACGGTATCTCATATCGTATTATCCTCGGTCCCGCACATATCACATATGTGCTCCTACTCCGTTTTGCCTGAGCCAAGAAACCTCTGTGTAGGACTCTAAAGAATCGTCAATACGCCGGCAGTAGGTGATGATCATATCAAACACCCACAAGCTGCAAGCGGTCAGCTAAACGTAACAGCTACCCAGGTATTGAGCGCTCAGAAGATCAACAAGCAAGCCTGTAACTTCTCCTATGAATCCAAACAGTAACACTCCCGTACAGTCCGGTCTCATCGTCTGATATGTTGCATATCTCGCCTAGGGGTGGTAAACGTCAGACCCCAGTAGCTTGATAAGTCGTGTCGATATGAGGTCTGTAACAGTTCGAGAAACTACTGATAACACTTACCAGTAAATCTCAACAACCCTGGCCAGGGAATTCCGGTTATAGCTAATCGAACATAGCACAACATCAACTCCCTATACCGGGAGAGACGAATCCCCTCCTATCGCTCATTGCCTCCATGTGATTCGGGACTGTACCCAAAAGCCACCTTTTTGCACGCCCTCTTGGACGTGGTATGATGGAAATCAAAGCACAGTGGGAATCACACAAGACTCTATGACGATCTCGGGTCAACAGACTACTCTGTACCGGTGTCACCGGAGAACTGCCATCTGACGTGTGGTATAATACCATCTGGGAGTTCTCGACGAGTCCGTCCATTGTACCCAGTCTCCACTGAGCACCCGTACACCATCCTTGATGTCAAACACCGATGGATATGGGATCATCCATCGCCCATCATATGGGTCAAGATGCGTATACGCTAGTCTACTCTGGTGTATCGATGCCCTGTCTCGATACACCCTCGACTAGGAACAGTTATAGGATGCACTCGTCGACTACCGTGGCCCCACTAGTATGATCTCATCATAGTCCCAGTAGTCGAGTACATATCCTAAGGGCTTTATCAACATGTATCATAGAGACAATCAGAGTACATGTTAAGATAAAGTACAACCAGATAGCATACTATCATGTCGAGCAAGAAAGTCCTCCCTATATACGTCCTAGCATCCACTACAATATACATCGTATGTACAGTAATGGCCTCTAGGGCATACATATAACTAACAGACTTAAGCTTCTTTTAGAGAAAAACAAACTGACTGTACCAAATTATAAAGAATGGTTGAGGAACTTGAACATTGCACTCACATATGATAAAGTATCATATGTCCTCACTACCAAAGCCCCACCCGTCCCAGGACCTGAATCATCTGTTTCGGATAAGGAGATCCAAAAAACATGGGATATTGATTGCAACACGGCCACGTTCCTTGCGCTTGCTTCAATAGACAGTATCCATTAGAAACGGCACGAGAAGATGGATATACAATCTATCTTTCTTCATACAAAGGAGTTGTATGAAGAGCAATCTCGTACTTTACGCTACGAAGCATCTCGAAAGCTGTTTCAGATGCGGTTGGCCCCCGGTGCATCAGTAGGAGACCATGTTCTGAAGATGATTGGTCTTATAGAAGAACTTGAGGAACTGGGATGGACTGTGGATAATGAGCAATATACATATATTGTTCTACAGTCTCTCTCCCCCGCCTTTGCTCCGTTCATAGTGAATTTCAATATGAACGATTTGGAGAAATCATTGCCTGAACTTTTCAATATGTTGAGAAATGCAGAGAGCACGCTTAAGACAGCGAAAACTCCCGCTCTGCTTTTTGGGCCATCTTCCTCTTCAGTCCCGAAAGCCAAGGCCAAGGGAAAGAAGAAGAATCCCACCAAGCCGAGAGGTGGAGTCGAAAAGGCTAAGGGGAAAGACAAATCTGGGACCGTGGGAAGTGGAAAAGGAGAATGTTTTTACTGCCACAAGTCGGGACACTGGAAACGCAATTATGCTTTGTACCTTGCAGATCTCAAGAAGAATAAGCATGTTGATGTTTCCAATTCAGGTGTGTTTGTAACTGAAAACTGTTTTTCATTAAACTCTACATCTTGGGTATTAGGTACCGGTTCTGGTTCTCACATTTGTAATTATATGCAGGGATCGAGAAACAGTAGAGTTTTGAAGACTGGGGACCACACTCTACGGGTTGGAAATGGTTCCAATGTACATGTTGTATCCGTAGGAGAATACCATCTGGGGTTGCTTTCAGGATGTATTTTGGTTTTGAACCCTTGTTATTTTGTACCTGGTATGCTATGTAATATAATATCCGTATCTTTGTTGGACAATGAAGGATATCATTTTGTGTTGCAAAATAATGTTATGAACATTAACTTGAATCAACAGTTGATTGGTTATGGTACACTAAGTAACGGAATTTACGTCCTAAACCAACACACAGTTTTCAATATACAACATACAAATAGAAGAAAGATTTCAGAAATAAATGAATCTTTTCTTTGGTATTGTAGACTTGGTCATATTAATGAAACAAGACTAAACAAACTACATAAAGATGGATATTTAAAACCTTTTGAATATAAATCTTATGCAACTTTCCAATCTTGTATCAAAGGTAAAATGACCAAAACTTCGTTTATAGGACACGGAGAGAGAGCTACAGAACTCTTAAGCCTCATACATAGTGATGTATGTGGACCAATGTCTACACATGCTAAGTCGGTTTTTCATACTTCATCACTTTTACTGATGATTTCTCAAGATCCGGACACGTGTTTTTATTGAAGCATAAATCCGAAGCTTTCGAGAAATTCAAGGAGTACAAACTTGAAGTAGAAAAATAAACTGGCTCGAGTATCAAGAAACTTCGATCAGATCGAGGTGGAGAGTATTTAAGCACCGAGTTTTCAGACTTCTTAAAAGAAAATGGGATTCTCTCTCAACTCACTCCTCCGTACACTCCACAGCACAACGGTGTGTCAGAACGGAGGAATCGTACCCTATTAGATATGGTACGGTCCATGATGAGTGATGCTGAGTTACCACTTTCCTTTTGGATACATGCATTAGAGACAACAATTTATCTATTGAACAGGGTTCCATTAAAAACCGTGTCTACCACTCCATATGAGATATGGTGTGGAAGGAGACTATCTCTTAAAAGAGTTAGGATTTGGGGTTGTCCGGCTTATGTCAAAAAGCAAAATCTGGATAAACTCGAGACACGATCAGTCATGTGTAAATTTGTGGGATATCCAAAACACTCGTATGGATATCTATTCTACCACAAGGAGGAACAGAAGGTGTTTGTTTCTCAACATGCCACATTTTTGGAAAATGAAATCTTTATAGACAGTACTGATGGTAAAGTGGTAGAACTAGAAGAGGTTCTAGAGACACAAATTACTCATGACGAGTTGGTTGAAACTGATGTTGTAGTAGAACTTCAAGAACCTCAGCCGCTCCGGAGATCTAGTAGAACTTCTCGCCCTCCGGAGAGATACTATGGGTTTCTCATTGATGGTGATAGAGAAGATTGCATCATAGATGATGATGACCCTACTAGTTTTCAGTAAGCTATCACAAGTGGTGACTCAGTGAAGTGGCTGGATGCCTGTAACATTTTCTAAAATATAAAATATTAATTTTGGGAATTTTTATTATTTAAGATTATTTTATTGATTATTTTAATAATTAAATGCAAATAAATAGGAAAAATGTTAGAAAAATTAGGAAAAATTTTGGAAAATTCTAAAATAGGGTAAATTAGTGAATTATGACATTTTTAAGTTTTTGTGATTAGTTTGACACTAATTTAGCGCTAATCGCGATTAAAAATCACTAATCGGGTTTTTGACAATTTTGAGCAAAACATGCACACACCACTTTTCCTACACTTGTGCATTTTCTTCTATGGTTTTTCTTATTTGGGGTTACTATTGAGGTGAGAAGGGTTGGATTAAGGATTAAAAGAGAAAAGGAAAAGAAATAGAAAAGAAATGAGAGTAGGTGAGAGAGAGAGGAGACCTTTGACTTGCAACCCTTAGCCATTTGTTCCCTTTCATTTTTCCCCTCCTTTCTCTCCCCTTGCTGCTGCTGCTCTGCACCCCATTCCCTCCCCTCTTCAAAGCCCAAAAACATCTCAAAAACAACCCCAAAACTATATATCGGTTTCACGAAAAAGATGCACAAGCTTGAGATCTACAAGATGGACTAAGAAAGCATGGATTTGGCCACTAGAGGGCAACTCAAGAAAGTTCTTGAGTTGCCAATCAAGGTAATTTCTGAACCATTTGCTTAGTTTTAGCATTTCCTTTAACCCCATGTTAAGATTATATCGATATTATGTGATATTATGGACTTGATGAAAACCTAGTTAGGGTTTGAGAGAAACTTGAGTTGGAATGTGAAATTGAGCTCAGTATAGGACTTGTAAACACCCTAGTGCATGAATTGAGACCCTAACCTGAGAACCAAACCACAGAATACGGATTTTAGAAACCGATATCGGGGAAAATGTGAAATCTGTGAGGGTTAAATGGAATCTGCTATCACCCCGAGACCCCTAAAATAATATTGAGTGGAAATTGAGATGTGCAGGCACCATAGAACCAACACCCCAAACCCTAGCTCCCCACTCCATTTCCCGGCCGCCAAAACCTCCTTTCTGGCCGCAATTTGCGGCCAGACCAGTGAGGAATCGCCTCGTTTTCTGTGCACAGCCCCAGTTCCTCTATTCTTGGCCCAGGGTACTTCTAGTTTTGACAGATTCTATCTAGGGTGAAATCTGGGACATATATCCTAAGTTGTTATTTTGGATTCGTGTTTCCGTATTCCGTATTTTCATTTCTGAAATGGTGGTTTGTGTTTTGCCTCGACTATTTGGCGTTTATACGACGATGTAGAGGATTTATATGTGGTTTTGAAGGCGTGCCATAGGTTCTCACCTATAGGCCCCCTTATCGTATCGTTTTGGATTTCATGCGCCGTTTTAGCTTGGATTTGGTTTTAATGCGCATATACGATATTTGATGTGTAGGTACCCATGAAGACTTCGGGACGGCAAGCAATTGCGTGGTGATGTCCGCAAATGATGTTTCAGGTGAGTAGATTATATCTACAGGGGGAAGTCGGGTGGATGGCGTATAGCACCCCCGCAGTCCGTAGTTAGTATAATATATATAGTGGATGTGTGATAGTTTTAGTGTGTTGTAGCTTTGTGTTAGAAGTATTGTGGATAGTGTAGGGTAGAAGTGATTAGTGTAGTTCCTAGTTGCGAGCCCTAGGATAGAATTGCACTTACACACCTACACTTGTATATCTCTTATACCTACCCTTGATGGATGATGTTTGATGACGTTGGTAATGAGTCGATGATGTGGGCTTGATGACGTGAGATCGGTGATTGGATATGATTCATTATGGGATATGACTTGTGATTTCTTGCGGGCTTGGGATATGTGGTTAACCCGCATGCATACTTCTTTGATGGTATCGTTTGGTGCTAGACATAGAGTAGTACCCCAGGCTATGTGATCTGATGATAGTGATACCTGTTATGTGATGAGATAGTGAGATGTTGACCCGTACCCAGCTATTGGGATGCCGTACGATGATTACCGTACGAGCCGATATTGATGATAGATCCGCACTCATAACTCGAGGATATCTTATGATATGACATTGAGGCGAGATCACCGACTATATACCTTTATATATGTATCGACTCAGATTTAGGCGGTTTCCATACCCCTCCAGACTTGCATGATACTTAGATCAGTAGTTGCATAGTAGATGTTAGATTAGACCAGAGTCATACCTATTTAAAACTAACGAATCGGGAATATTACAAGATAGGAAAAAGGGGATTCTACGGATATTTTCAAATGTGTAGTGTCTATTTTCTAAACACCGTAGCCCTTGTTTTACCAAAGACCCCGATTCGTCTTATTCCAAAAGGCAAGGTTGCATGATATAGCTTTTGAGTTAGATTCTTCACTATTGCGTTGATTATTCGATTGCACCTGTTCATACTGATTGCATGGCATCACTTGTGCTTATTGTTATATTGCCATCATGCTGTTAGGACACCAGCACCATTATCGATGATGCGTATGTTCCACGTACACTGATTGCCGGCTCACACACTTCATCATCGATAATTGCTATGCCACTACACTGCAGTACTGCTACATTCATGGTATGATTCCCGCATAGCATATTGTACACATATACCTGTACACATTTATATGTGACATGACTTGATATTCATACCTGATACATATGTCACACCTGATCATCATATTGTAGCTCATTTACATGTGACATGACTTGATACTCACATTGATGCTTATATCACACCTGATCATCATATTGTAGCTCATTTATATGTGACATGACTTGATATTCATACCTGATACATATGTCACACCTGATCATCATATGGTAGCTCATTTACATGTGACATGACTTGATACTCACATTGATGCTTATATCACACCTGATCATTATATTGTAGCTCATCTAATTGTGACTTGACATGATATTTATGTTTGACGCACATATCATATCAGATTAGTGACTTACATTTTGGTTTGGATTATATGTGATTTCTGGATTTGGGAACCGTGGCTATTTCAAATATGTAATCATTTAAAAACCCGGTTCCCTTGATATGATATTTCGGTGCGTCCACCATGTGTTTTCTCGGTGCTAGAGTTATATATATAAAAACCCGAATCGAGGAGGCGGTTGAGGCCGATTACGGGTACATGGTGGACCCGGTATAGTACCCCGGGGCGAGAACGGTTTCGCTGTGTGATAGACGGTGAGCCCGGCAGAGGGACTACTACCTACCGGTGATTGTACTTTAGCTCGGCGGATATCTGAGGATTCCGACCGGAGCCCAGAGATGGACATGGGTTGACTCGTACTGCCGGGGCCGAGGGCCGATACCGCAGACGGAGCCCCATATGGATGAGGATTTACGTGTCGATGCTTGGCACGGGTTTCATGATGTTTTACCATGATGTTGTTTATATCCTCATATTGCATACATGATGTTATTGTCATTGGGTGACGGGTGGACGGGTTCCACGCATATACAGACATAGATCATATACAGATATGGATCATATACAGACATAGATCATATACAGATATGGATCATATACAGATATGGATCATATACAGACATGGATCATATACAGACATGGATCATATATATACAGACTGGATTTACACTTATCATACTTCATTTGTATATATAACAGGGTATGAGGGCGCTGTTATATATACCCTTACACCAATATTAGTGGTATGGGACGCTAATATATGTGTATTGATATCATTGATACTTCATCATATTTACTTCATACAGCATACCTTACATTCATGACATGTTATTACCTGAGTACTTGGCACCACATACATATTTAGATGTTACCTTGCCACCTTATCACACTCAGATGTACTCTTGTGGATTATATTACTGATTGTTGACTTAGGTTTATGTCTTGCATTCGGTTTCTGCTTGTAGATGTTTCTATTCACGAGTTGGCAACTCACCCCCGTTGTGCCACAGTTCTTGCAGGTTCTGCCGTACAGGTTTCATTGCGGCATTTCTGGCACACTACTTTCTTGCGGGTGGCTTGCTTTTGGTAGGTGGATTCTTTCGCATCAAGAACCACCATTGTATTCATTTTATTCATTGTATCTAGAATTTCCATCAACCAAAACTTGTATATTCTTTCAGACTTAGAGACAGTGTTGTATTATTCGACCTTAGAGTCGCGCTTAATAGTATTGGGGTTTCTTGTCGCTTGAGCTTTCTTTTGGGTTTGATCCTCGCCACTTGGCGTTGTATATTATTGTTGCATGTGTGGTTATGACCGTCGATTGACGAAGAGCTAGCTCCCGCTTGGGGATGCCTTTATCATTGCATATATGTTGTTATCTTGTTGTACCCCATTCGGGGCCAGTTTTACAAAAGAAACTCTGCCGAAATTTTTAGAAAAGACTGTACTGTTTTAAATTGCATATTCGGCTTAGTTATTTAAAAACCTTGATTGTTAAACATGAAATTCTTTACTTATTCTTAAATAGGGTTTTAGATTTCTGGGTTTTCGGCTTACTTAGTCGCGTTACGCCTGTAGACGTTACGTGGTTAAGTGCCGGTCACGGGCCAAACTTTGGGTCGTGACAAAGTTGGTATCAGAGCGCTAGGTTGACCTTGGTTCGAGTCTGAGTTTGACTATGTGGAGCCTAGGGCGTTTATATATATTTACGGAACTTAGGCTTGACCTTACGGAACTTAGACTTGGTCGAGGGGGTATTAGACCCGAACTTTCGTCGTATTAGGATGACCCTTGGTTGATGGAATAGGTGACTAAAGTAGAGTGACGTACCGTTGGTATGTTCCGCGGCATACTTACGACACGCCACTCCGCTTAAGGAACCTTAGGATGTGCATACTTTTTGAGATCAGTGATTCTCTTTATATCCAGGATTATACATCCATTTGAGATCCCCGATTCTATTAGCTCATGATCATATCTTCATTGATGATGTTCCTTCCTATGATCATGTATCCACTTTGGATCTGTTGGTTCCCTTCTTGCCACTGGTGTACTCTTTTGATACTCGATTGAGATTCCTGTCACCATGTTTGAGCACAGTTTGGGCTGTTGCTAGGGTTACGGCCGGTGTGAGCTCGTTTGGTACGAGGGCCGACCATTGTGTTTTCTGGTGACATGGGAATGTCTCGAGTTAGTATTGGTGATTGTGACCTCTAGTGGAGGTGAGTGCTTGGTTGTGCACCGGATGATCGGGCCATTGTTAGAACTGCCAGTTGAAAGAGGACTGTTGATGTACAGCATACCTCAGACATTGTGATGTCGCCTACCGTGCAGACAGATGGACCAGCTGTTGCTGAGATTGACAGGATGTTGCTTTTGGAGCTTACGAGCTGAGATTGCCGGAGCTTTCAGGCAGATATGCGACAGATGATAGCTAGTCTACCCGATTTGAGAGACGAAGGTGATTCGTCCGATTTTGCGCCAGAGCGGGCCCAGTTGAGTTGAAGAATTCCAGTGTGGAGAATCTTACTCAGATCTAGAGCAGACCAATCCAGAGATGACCGCCTATGTATTGCCCTTCCTGGAGGATTGAGGCATTTTTCGGCGTACAGGCGTATGAACCAGTTGTTGCGGCAAATGATGAGATATCGCCCAGATGATTGGAGCTGTTGCAGCGTGAGCATATACTCAGAGAGATGATAGCGAGTCGCTAGTCACCTGAGGATGAATGACTAGGACATGTGGTTCGTTCGTTACCGATGCGAGGTCATCAGATAGATCATTTCCAGCCAGAGACGATTTCACGCAGGTTCGTTGAGAGTCGATTGAGACGATCGAATGTCAGGAGCCCATTTTCCAAGTTTAAAGTATACGGAAAGACATGCAGGTGATTCTATGGACCCTCTAGAAGAATGAAACCCTAACTCGACTTAATGACCGTGTGACAGCCTTTGAACCTTAGGGTTTACGGCGGTTCCGCGGCGCCATTAGTGAGGCTTGGGTTTGCCCTTCTACGGCTGGACCACCGACGCTGTGGCATGTACTCGATACTATTAAACTGTACCCAAGATGTGAGCTCTTGGGGGATTATGAGGATCTGACGAGTCGATCGGATGGTTCGACATCTTTCGGATATCGTGATGGGACACTGCTTGGGAGACTCCAGATGCGAGCATAGCCGTTGGAGCACAGTACATGCAGCCAGGATGAGACGAGTCCGAATCAGTCGACATTGAGCAATGTGGAGTAGAGAGTTCGTACGAGGTTTTGATGAGATGGCGTCCCACTCCGCTGACATCAGAGATGTGATACACACCCTGAGGCGTGGTATGTGGATAGATCTTCCAGAAAGAAGCGCGATGAGTATGTAGCCATTCCGGAATAAGCTTTAGCTTCAGCATTGGATGACGACTTCCGGGCAATTCGGCAGGATTGAGATTTGAGACAGGAACCTCGACAGGACCCTTCGGGAAACGATACGAGAAGACCTAGACCAGGAGTGGTCGTATTGCGCACACCCAGCAGGCCAGAGTTTGGCATTGTCGACAAGGTAGTTGACCAGGATCGAATAAAGGGACTTACCCAGATGCGTTGCGAATTGATCAAGGACGGACGAGTGACGAGTATCCCTCCGATGTTTGGAACGTGTTTCCGAGGATCTGTTCGGCCTGACATCTTCTACAAAATGGTGAAGCTACAGAGTACGCGATTTCGGGTCCGTGCGAGAGACTTCAGATTGGCCGTAGCCGAGAACAGTGCAGTGCAAGGTAGCTTGGCGTGACGTCATAGTGGACGACGATGGAGACAAATGGAACCAGAGGTTCATGTGAGACGCTGACGAGCTGTCATTGCTTCCCGTCGAGACTAGAGACCTGATATGCTTACAGAGACGTTAGGATGTGACCAGTTTCTGAGAAATTTTGTGCTGAGGACACAGGTGTCTTTTGGGCGAGTAGAGGTTATGCAAGAGAGCCAGCCTCTGTGCAGATCGGCATAGACATGATTGGAAAAGACCTTGAGCAGGATTCCTTCCAGGACATTGCAGCAATGATGTTTGTACCCAGGATCAGATGTGTGACGTGCATTCAGAGGACCAGAGGCCGACGCCAGCAATATGCTGCCTTACGAATGGTCATGAGGATTGACCGAGAGGTGACCAGAGAAGTGCCAGAACGGAATCATCCCCGTTAGCACACCTGACAGGGCCGATGAGCCGATTGACTGCGAGATAGGAAATCCGCAGAGAAGATAAGGACCCAGAGTCAGAAGACGCCAGACCGCGAGCAAGAGGCACGTAGATATCCTGCGCTGATATTAGTGGATTGCACCGACTCCTTCTCGACCTCGAAGGAGGAACTACCGAGGACGGTATTTATGATTTGTGATTTTGTGATTCGATTATCACGTATCCGTCATTTTGGATTTCGGTATTTTGTGCGTTCTGTTTGCATGATTTAGATTTGATGACTGAGTTTTATGATATTGGTTTCATGCACCCACTGGATATTTATATATTTTGCGCTGAGTTATTACATTTGTGATATTGATTGAGATTTCATGCCTATCGTATTCAGTGATTTGATTTGCACTTCCAGCGTAGTTTTCATGCATCTTTAGTGTTTTGATATACGATTTTGGTGCACGCCAGATGCACTAAATCGGAATTCTTCGTGCATTTCATATGCACCTGATTTTTCTGTCAGGCACACACGTTGCCTACGACGGATGTTTCGTGCACACCCGTTGCACCTAGATGTAGTTTTCTACACCTGTTTGACACATATATGGATTTTGATTCCTTGCGCACCAGACGCATAGGATATTCTTATATATGCATTTTGGGGATTGATTTCTAGTAGAGTAGTACATTTTTTTTATGATATTCTTATGTGTTGATGTTTTCGGAGCCCCGACAAACGGATTATTACTGAAATTGTTTTAGTAGTGGGGGTTTAAATTTAAATTCGGGGACCGAATTTCTTTAAGGGGGGTAGATTGTAACATTTTCTAAAATATAAAATATTAATTTTGGGAATTTTTATTATTTAAGATTATTTTATTGATTATTTTAATAATTAAATGCAAATAAATAGGAAAAATGTTAGAAAAATTAGGAAAAATTTTGGAAAATTCTAAAATAGGGTAAATTAGTGAATTATGACATTTTTAAGTTTTTGTGATTAGTTTGACACTAATTTAGCGCTAATCGCGATTAAAAATCACTAATCGGGTTTTTGACAATTTTGAGCAAAACATGCACACACCACTTTTCCTACACTTGTGCATTTTCTTCTATGGTTTTTCTTATTTGGGGTTACTATTGAGGTGAGAAGGGTTGGATTAAGGATTAAAAGAGAAAAGGAAAAGAAATAGAAAAGAAATGAGAGTAGGTGAGAGAGAGAGGAGACCTTTGACTTGCAACCCTTAGCCATTTGTTCCCTTTCATTTTTCCCCTCCTTTCTCTCCCCTTGCTGCTGCTGCTCTGCACCCCATTCCCTCCCCTCTTCAAAGCCCAAAAACATCTCAAAAACAACCCCAAAACTATATATCGGTTTCACGAAAAAGATGCACAAGCTTGAGATCTACAAGATGGACTAAGAAAGCATGGATTTGGCCACTAGAGGGCAACTCAAGAAAGTTCTTGAGTTGCCAATCAAGGTAATTTCTGAACCATTTGCTTAGTTTTAGCATTTCCTTTAACCCCATGTTAAGATTATATCGATATTATGTGATATTATGGACTTGATGAAAACCTAGTTAGGGTTTGAGAGAAACTTGAGTTGGAATGTGAAATTGAGCTCAGTATAGGACTTGTAAACACCCTAGTGCATGAATTGAGACCCTAACCTGAGAACCAAACCACAGAATACGGATTTTAGAAACCGATATCGGGGAAAATGTGAAATCTGTGAGGGTTAAATGGAATCTGCTATCACCCCGAGACCCCTAAAATAATATTGAGTGGAAATTGAGATGTGCAGGCACCATAGAACCAACACCCCAAACCCTAGCTCCCCACTCCATTTCCCGGCCGCCAAAACCTCCTTTCTGGCCGCAATTTGCGGCCAGACCAGTGAGGAATCGCCTCGTTTTCTGTGCACAGCCCCAGTTCCTCTATTCTTGGCCCAGGGTACTTCTAGTTTTGACAGATTCTATCTAGGGTGAAATCTGGGACATATATCCTAAGTTGTTATTTTGGATTCGTGTTTCCGTATTCCGTATTTTCATTTCTGAAATGGTGGTTTGTGTTTTGCCTCGACTATTTGGCGTTTATACGACGATGTAGAGGATTTATATGTGGTTTTGAAGGCGTGCCATAGGTTCTCACCTATAGGCCCCCTTATCGTATCGTTTTGGATTTCATGCGCCGTTTTAGCTTGGATTTGGTTTTAATGCGCATATACGATATTTGATGTGTAGGTACCCATGAAGACTTCGGGACGGCAAGCAATTGCGTGGTGATGTCCGCAAATGATGTTTCAGGTGAGTAGATTATATCTACAGGGGGAAGTCGGGTGGATGGCGTATAGCACCCCCGCAGTCCGTAGTTAGTATAATATATATAGTGGATGTGTGATAGTTTTAGTGTGTTGTAGCTTTGTGTTAGAAGTATTGTGGATAGTGTAGGGTAGAAGTGATTAGTGTAGTTCCTAGTTGCGAGCCCTAGGATAGAATTGCACTTACACACCTACACTTGTATATCTCTTATACCTACCCTTGATGGATGACGTTTGATGACGTTGGTAATGAGTCGATGATGTGGGCTTGATGACGTGAGATCGGTGATTGGATATGATTCATTATGGGATATGACTTGTGATTTCTTGCGGGCTTGGGATATGTGGTTAACCCGCATGCATACTTCTTTGATGGTATCGTTTGGTGCTAGACATAGAGTAGTACCCCAGGCTATGTGATCTGATGATAGTGATACCTGTTATGTGATGAGATAGTGAGATGTTGACCCGTACCCAGCTATTGGGATGCCGTACGATGATTACCGTACGAGCCGATATTGATGATAGATCCGCACTCATAACTCGAGGATATCTTATGATATGACATTGAGGCGAGATCACCGACTATATACCTTTATATATGTATCGACTCAGATTTAGGCGGTTTCCATACCCCTCCAGACTTGCATGATACTTAGATCAGTAGTTGCATAGTAGATGTTAGATTAGACCAGAGTCATACCTATTTAAAACTAACGAATCGGGAATATTACAAGATAGGAAAAAGGGGATTCTACGGATATTTTCAAATGTGTAGTGTCTATTTTCTAAACACCGTAGCCCTTGTTTTACCAAAGACCCCGATTCGTCTTATTCCAAAAGGCAAGGTTGCATGATATAGCTTTTGAGTTAGATTCTTCACTATTGCGTTGATTATTCGATTGCACCTGTTCATACTGATTGCATGGCATCACTTGTGCTTATTGTTATATTGCCATCATGCTGTTAGGACACCAGCACCATTATCGATGATGCGTATGTTCCACGTACACTGATTGCCGGCTCACACACTTCATCATCGATAATTGCTATGCCACTACACTGCAGTACTGCTGCATTCATGGTATGATTCCCGCATAGCATATTGTACACATATACCTGTACACATTTATATGCGACATGACTTGATATTCATACCTGATACATATGTCACACCTGATCATCATATTGTAGCTCATTTACATGTGACATGACTTGATACTCACATTGATGCTTATATCACACCTGATCATCATATTGTAGCTCATTTATATGTGACATGACTTGATATTCATACCTGATACATATGTCACACCTGATCATCATATGGTAGCTCATTTACATGTGACATGACTTGATACTCACATTGATGCTTATATCACACCTGATCATTATATTGTAGCTCATCTAATTGTGACTTGACATGATATTTATGTTTGACGCACATATCATATCAGATTAGTGACTTACATTTTGGTTTGGATTATATGTGATTTCTGGATTTGGGAACCGTGGCTATTTCAAATATGTAATCATTTAAAAACCCGGTTCCCTTGATATGATATTTCGGTGCGTCCACCATGTGTTTTCTCGGTGCTAGAGTTATATATATAAAAACCCGAATCGAGGAGGCGGTTGAGGCCGATTACGGGTACATGGTGGACCCGGTATAGTACCCCGGGGCGAGAACGGTTTCGCTGTGTGATAGACGGTGAGCCCGGCAGAGGGACTACTACCTACCGGTGATTGTACTTTAGCTCGGCGGATATCTGGAGGATTCCGACCGGAGCCCAGAGATGGACATGGGTTGACTCGTACTGCCGGGGCCGAGGGCCGATACCGCAGACGGAGCCCCATATGGATGAGGATTTACGTGTCGATGCTTGGCACGGGTTTCATGATGTTTTACCATGATGTTGTTTATATCCTCATATTGCATACATGATGTTATTGTCATTGGGTGACGGGTGGACGGGTTCCACGCATATACAGATATGGATCATATACAGACATAGATCATATACAGATATGGATCATATACAGACATAGATCATATACAGATATGGATCATATACAGACATGGATCATATACAGACATGGATCATATATATACAGACTGGATTTACACTTATCATACTTCATTTGTATATATAACAGGGTATGAGGGCGCTGTTATATATACCCTTACACCAATATTAGTGGTATGGGACGCTAATATATGTGTATTGATATCATTGATACTTCATCATATTTACTTCATACAGCATACCTTACATTCATGACATGTTATTACCTGAGTACTTGGCACCACATACATATTTAGATGTTACCTTGCCACCTTATCACACTCAGATGTACTCTTGTGGATTATATTACTGATTGTTGACTTAGGTTTATGTCTTGCATTCGGTTTCTGCTTGTAGATGTTTCTATTCACGAGTTGGCAACTCACCCCCGTTGTGCCACAGTTCTTGCAGGTTCTGCCGTACAGGTTTCATTGCGGCATTTCTGGCACACTACTTTCTTGCGGGTGGCTTGCTTTTGGTAGGTGGATTCTTTCGCATCAAGAACCACCATTGTATTCATTTTATTCATTGTATCTAGAATTTCCATCAACCAAAACTTGTATATTCTTTCAGACTTAGAGACAGTGTTGTATTATTCGACCTTAGAGTCGCGCTTAATAGTATTGGGGTTTCTTGTCGCTTGAGCTTTCTTTTGGGTTTGATCCTCGCCACTTGGCGTTGTATATTATTGTTGCATGTGTGGTTGTGACCGTCGATTGACGAAGAGCTAGCTCCCGCTTGGGGATGCCTTTATCATTGCATATATGTTGTTATCTTGTTGTACCCCATTCGGGGCCAGTTTTACAAAAGAAACTCTGCCGAAATTTTTAGAAAAGACTGTACTGTTTTAAATTGCATATTCGGCTTAGTTATTTAAAAACCTTGATTGTTAAACATGAAATTCTTTACTTATTCTTAAATAGGGTTTTAGATTTCTGGGTTTTCGGCTTACTTAGTCGCGTTACGCCTGTAGACGTTACGTGGTTAAGTGCCGGTCACGGACCAAACTTTGGGTCGTGACAATGCCATGAGATCCGAAATGGAGTCCATGTACACCAACAAAGTACGGACTTTGGATGTTGCACCTCCTGGGATAAAACCCGTTGGGTGCAAATGGATCTTTAAGAGAAAAATTGGTGTAGATGGACAAGTAGAGACCTATAAAGCAAGGCTTGTAGCGAAAGGTTTTCGTCAAAGACCAGGACTGGACTATGATGAAACTTTCTCTCCAGTAGCAATACTTAAATCCATTCGGATCCTACTTGCTATTTCTGCTCACTACGACTATGAAATCTGGCAGATGGATGTTAAAACTGCATTTCTAAATAGTGATTTAGAAGAGTGCGTTTTTATGGATCATCCAGAGGGCTTCATTGACAGTGGGAGTAGCGAAAAGCGTGTAGGTTGCTTAAATCCATTTATGGATTAAAGCAGGCATCTCGGAGCTGGAACATCTGTTTTGATGATACAATCAAAGAGTTTGATTTTATCAACAATATAGATGAACAATGCATTTATAAGAAGATTGTAGGGAGTACTGTCACTTTCCTCGTATTGTACGTAGATGACATTCTTTTGATAGGAAATGATATTCCTATACTACAATCGGTCAAATTATTCTTATCACAAAGGTTCTCCATGAAAGACCTGGGTGATGCCTCGTGCATTTTGAGCATAAGGATCTATAGAGATAGATCCAAAAGATTATTGGGATTGTCCCAATTAAAGTACATTGATATCATCCTAAAATGGTTTAGTATGGAAGATTCCAAGCGTGGTGCCTTGCCCGCTTTCCATGGAATCACTCTCTCTAAGGACTTCTGTCCGAAGACTGATGAAGAGAGAGCTCGCATGAGCATTATATCCTACACTTCAGCCGTAGGATCTATAATGTATGCGATGATTTATACTCGCCCTGATGTAGCTTATGCACTAGCTGTAGTGAGCAGGTATCAATCCAACCCAGGGGAGCAACACTGGATAGCCGTGAAGAACATTCTTAAGTACTTGCGAAGGACTAAAGAATTGTTCTTGGTGTATGGTAATGGGGATCTCCAAATGGAGGCTTTTACCGATTCTAGCTTCTAAAGTGATAAGGATGACAGTAAATCTATCTCAGGGTTTGTATTTACCCTCAATGGAGGGGCGGTATGTTGGAAGAGTTCCAAACAGGATACCGTTGCAGACTCCACGATGGAAGCTGAGTATATTGTTGCAAATGATGCTGCCAAGGAAGCCGTCTGGATGAGGAAGTTCGTTGCGGAGCTAGGAGTAGTTATGCTATCTGGTTTTACTTTATCTGACATGTTTGCTTGATACTGTTCATTTAATACATGTTGATAAAGCTCTGAGGATATATGCTTAACTTCCATGGATATGATGGAGATCATACTAGTGGGGCATGTGTAGTCTATAAGCATATCCTCAAATGTTCCTAGTCGTAGGTATATCGAGATAGGGCATCGATATTCCAGAGTAGACTCGCGTATACGTCTCTTGATCCATATGATGGGCGATGGATGATCCCATATCCATTGGTGTTGTGACATCGAAAATTGTATACGGGTGCTCAGTGGAGACTGGGTACACTGATTGGACTCACAGAGAATTCCTATATGGTATTATATCTATCGTCGGATAGAAGTTCTCTGGTGACACTGGTACAGGTTAGTCGTAGACCTGAGATCGTCATAGAGTCTTGTGTGTTCTCCTACTGTACTTTGATTTCCACCCTACCACGGCTCTACTGAGTCGTGCAAACAAGTGGCTTTTAGGTATAGTCCCGAGACACATGGAGACAGTGAGCGATAGGAGGGGTTTCGTCTCTCCCGGTATTGGGAGTAGATGTTGTGCAATGTGCGATTGGCTCTGACTTGAAGTCCCTGGCCATGGCTGATGAGATTTACTGATAAGTGTTATCAGTAGTTTCTCGACCGGTCATAGACCAAATCGACATGACTTATTGAGTTATTAGGGCTCGACGATTCCATCCCTAGACTTGATATGCAGCATATCAGACGAAGAGACCGGACTGTACGGTAAGTGCTGCCAATGGCTCGATGGGTGTTTTGACGGGTTCGCTTGTTTTTCTTCTGATCGCTCAATAACCTTCTGATCGCTCAATACCCGGGTGGCCGTTACGTTTAGCTGACCACTTGCGGCTTGTAGGTGTTTTGATATGATCATCACCTACTGTCGGCGTATTGACGAGTCTTAGAGTCCCACACAGGATTTTTCTAGCTCAGGTGAAATGTTGTGGTGTGCATATGTGATATGCGCAGGAGCTCGATTAAATACGAATATGTGATACCGTATTTTAATCGGACGTTCAATATTGGTCGGGTCGCATTTGATGTGACCGATTTATTAAATCAAGTGTTGATTTAATATTGACTTTTAGCTCACTTTTAATTAACCATTTTTCTTTTGGATGTATGCATGTATGTTCATACATACACATGATGATGTGCATGCACACATACACACAAACATATGTGTCATGGTTGATGATACAAAGGAGATGGCAATGCAAGACTTACATGGTTCATAAATATCTAGATTTTTGTTAATGAATTAAAGGAAAAAGGAAATTAGCATAATGACTCATTTTCTACACACTTCTTCTTTGACCATTGACTTTAACCATGGTTTAATTTTCTTTATTCTTTAACCCATCTACAAAGTATCTAGATATTTAGTTAACTATGGTTATATTTGAGAATGTCTCATATATATTCTTTTCTTTTTCTTTTTAGAAATAAGTTTTCATTATTATTCACAAAAGCTTTTGTCATCTTCACCTTCCTCCTTCTCCAAGCTCTATTGAGTTTTGTTTTGAGTGAGGAACTTTAAAAGAAAAGGTTTTTAAGTGAGTTTACAAACCACACAACCATTCTACACTACCCTAGCCCTTTAGTGTAGAGTGTTTGCTTCATTTTGCGAAGCTACGAGCTTGATCTAGGAATCTCCGGGTGGATCATCGTAGACGACGAAGGACCTCGAGCGGAGTCATTCCAAACCTTGTGCAAAGCCGTAGGAGTCTTAAAGACCGAAGGAGTTGGCTACAAAGGTTGTATTTCCTTTTCTTTTAGTTTAGACTCTACATAATGATGTTATTACCCTAATCTCTAGTTACGATTCGTAGTTCGTTTGTAATAACCCTCTTTAAAATGAAAGTTCACTACTTTATGATGTTGCAACCTTACTAGAGGCGCTACTACACACCAAGAAGGCCGTGTTCCACGAAACCAGGATTTGCTCTGGATGCTTCCCACGGGGTCAGAATTGACATAGGCCGCGTTCCGCAAGGACCAGGATCCGCTGTGGACGTTTCCCACGGGGTCAGAATTGACATACCCGTATTCCGCAAGGACCAGCATCCGCTCTGGACTTTTTACACGGGGTCAGGATTGATATAGGCCGTGTTCCACATAACCAGGATTTGCTCTGGATGTTTACCACGGGGTCAGAATTGACATAGCCGTGTTCTGCGAGGACCAGGTTCCGCTCTGGACGTTTCCCATGGGGTCAGGATTGACATAGGCCATGTTCCACGTGATCAGGATTTGCTCTGGATGCTTCCCACGGGGTCAAATTTGACATAGCCGTGTTCCGCAAGGACCAGGTTCCCCTCTGGACGTTTCCCACGGGGTCAGGATTGACATAGGCCGTGTTCCACGTAACCAGGATTTGCTCTGGATGCTTCCCACGGGGTCAGAATTGACATAGCCGTGTTCTGCGAGGACCAGGTTCCGCTCTGGACGTTTCCCACGGGGTCAGGATTAACATAGGCCGTGTTTCACGTGACCAGGATTTGCTCTGGATGCTTCCCACGGGGTTAGATTTGACATAGCCGTGTTCCGCAAGGACCAGGTTCCGCTCTGGACGTTTCCCACGGGGTTAGGATTGACATAGGCCGTGTTCCACGTGACCAGTATTTGCTCTGGATGCTTCCCACGGGGTCAGGATTAAAATAGCCATGTTCTGCGAGGACCAGGATCCACTCTGGACGTTTCACATGGGGTCAGGATTGACATAGGCCATTTTCCACGAAACCAGGAAGGGTTGACTTTATCCGCATTTCACGGAGTCGGGGGTTGACTCTCGGTTGTCTGTGCACCGCCGAGTCATGGAACTGGGAGTTGTTACGGTTCCGTTTTGTTGATGTTGTGTCTGTTGAAATGAGACGAATGTTGAGATGGTCTCCAGGCTGCTTTATGAACCGTTGAGGTTTGGCTCTCTTTCGGATGGAGCCTGGTGGGAAGGTATGGTTCCTTCTTAATTTGTGCCCCCTGGATTGTATACAGGGATCGATGTAATCTCACCTGTAGGGCAAAAGTTTCATTCTTTATGAATTTTTTTTATTTCTTTCCTCGATGCTCTATCATTTCAGCTTTTATATCGCGAAAGTCGCGATTGCCCAATCATTTCGGCTATTTTTCGCGGTGCCCAATCATTTCGGCTATATATATATATATATATATATATATATATATATATATGACTCGCTGCTTTTTATTGCGAGTTGCCCAATCATTTCGGCTATTTCGTATGCATACACTTTTACTTGATGATTTTGTTGCAAGTTGCCCCATCATTTCGGCTATTTCGTATGCATTTGTGGCTCGCTGGCTTTTCACTGCGAATTTGGAATAAGACACCGATTTCGGCATCAGCACCGCTACAACTTGGATATTATCAGGAGCGAATCATCATTTTCCTCTGTCGATGTCGAACAAAGGTGGCTTAGCGAACAGGGTTAGGATCCTGTCGACTAAGGCTTTTAACTTTACGAGCCGTAAGGGTCTCATAAAGGTATTTCTCCCTACGAGTCGTGAGGATCTCGTAAGTACGCTTTCTTCTTAAGAATCATGGGGATTCCCAAGTGTATGGCTTCTCGTAAGTCGTAAGGATCTTACAAGAGTGTTTTCTCCTTATAAGTCGAGAGGACTTACAAGGGTTGTTCACCGTGTAGACATATCCCTAGTCGCGGGTAGGACTTTGTTAGGGAATGTTTATTCGCGCCCGTGGATTGTTTACAAGAGTCAGAACCACTTGTAGGGCAGTATTGGAGGTTGTGAAGGCTTCTTAAGAACAGGTTCAGATCCCTGTAGCTTAAGACTTTTAAATCCTATGAGCCGTGAGGGTCTCATAAGAGGGTTCTCCTTACGAGTCGTGAGGATCTCGAAAGTGTATTTTCTCCTTAGGAATCGTGGGGATACCTAAGTGTGTTGCTCCCTTGTGAGTCGTAAGGATCTCACGCAGGTGGTTTCTCCTTACAAGATCAAGAGGACCTTGTAAGTGTCTTTTAACGAGGTTGCGCCCTTTCGGGTTTTCACAAAAACTCGCCGGTAGCCCTGCTGTTTTTACTCACGGAGCCCTTTCGGGTTTTCATCCGTGCCCATTTTGCTTATGGACATACCGTTTTCTTTTTTTCTTTTTTTAATTTTTTTTGGTGTCAGCCTTGGGGTGCTGCAGTCCGTAGTAGTTTATCGACATTTCGGTCAATAACAAGTTTTAGGACATAGTGGTCCATCGTTAGTTTAAGGACGTTTCAGTCCGACGCCAGTTTTAGGACATAGTGGTCCATTGTTAGTTTAAAGACGTTTCGGTCCGTTGTTAGTTTTATGACATTTAGGTCTGTGGTTAGTTTAGGGACGTTTCAGTCCGTCGTTAGTTTTAGGACATTTCGGTCAGTTGTTAGTTTAAAGACGTTTCGATCCGTTGTTAGTTTTAGGACATTTAGGTCCGTGGTTAGTTTATGGACGTTTCGGTCCGTCGTTAGTTTTAGGACATTTCGGTTCGTGGTTAGTTTAAGAACGCTTCGGTCCGTAGCCGGCTACTATTTACAGAGTTTGGGCTTAGGAAGATAGCGAGCGGACATAAGCGTCGTCATCTATCGTTGACCTAGGCCGTGTTCATCAGGCGTAGTATTTTTTCAGAAAGCGACCGTTTATTGGCCTGAAAGGTCTTTCACCATGCATGTCCATGAGTAGATAGGCTCCACCTTGGTAAACATTGTCTATGATATACGGGCCTTCATAGTTCGGCTCGAATTTCCCCCGCTTTTCACGATTGGGGATCATAGGTCTTTTGACCACTAGTACGAGTTCGCCTTGGCGGAATGTTCTCGGCCTAGTCAATCTTTTATATGAGCGCGTCATTTTTGCTTTGTAAGCCTCCAGATTTTGTTGCGCCATGAGCCGGGTTTCATCAAGTGCGTCGAGCTCTTCAAACCGAAGGTGAGCATTTTCTTCGTCTGTTAGCTCGTAGTGAACGGCCACTCATAGAGAGGGTAAGTCTATCTCGAGGGGGAGTACTGCTTTTGTGCCGAATACCAATGTATACGGCATTGTATTCATGGCTGTTTTGAACGTAGTTCGATACGCCCAGAGAGTTTCATGCAGTCTCTCGTGCCAGTCCCTCTTATTTTGAGACACCGTCTTTTTCACGATCTTTGTCAAGGTCTCATTAAAAGCCTCAGCTAGACCGTTAGCTCGGGGATTATAGGCCAAAGAGTATTCCAGTCTATATTATGCTGTTGTGCGAAGCGGCTGATCTTGTGGCTTCTATAGGCTGGCCCGTTATCGGAGATAATCCGTCGAGGAGTGCCGAACCGGTAAATGACGTGTGTCTTGAAGAAATGGAGGATATCTCCGTCTTCACTTCTCTTAGCGGTATGGCTTCTGCCCACTTAGAAAAGTAATCGGTCGTCGCCAGTATGAACCGGTGTCCTCTAGACGATGCTGGTTCAATGGGTCCAATTATGTCAGTTCCCCACATTTCGAACAGCCAGCTAGCCACCGTTGGATGTAGCGGATTTCGATGCTGATGAATAAAATCCTCATGAATTTGGCACGAGTTGCACTGCTTCGCGTATTCGAGGCAGTCTTGGATCATTATGGGCCAATAGTAGCCCATCCTTTTGATTTTCAGCTTCATCTTCGGCCCGGCTTGGTGAGAACCGCAGAGTCCGTCGTGAGTTTCTTGGATGACTCTCCTTGCCTCTTCAGGTCCTAGGCATCTTAGCCATAGAGAATCAAATGATCTCTTATACAGAGTGTCATTGACGAAGGCAAAGGATAGAGCTCGTTTCATGAGCTGATGTCTTGAGGACGCATCTCCAGGAGTTCAACGGGATTTGAAGTAGTCTATAAAGACTTCTCTCCAATCCACAGCCTTTTCCTGGTCTTTTATTTGTAGGGCCATTTGCTTGGTCGCTCCCTTTTCTTCGGAAGATTCCGGAGATATTTCTGCCGGTGCAAGAACCCGATGACTTTGCACAACGATCCTCACGTCATCGAGGTTCTCGTCGGCCAGTTCTTTAGCGAGCTTGGCTAATGCATCCGCTTTGCTATTTTCCACACGCTGTATGCTTTCCAGGGCATAGGCAGGGATTTGAGTTAGCAGTTGCTGCACTCTCTCGCCGTATTTCACCAACTCTGGTTTGCACGTTTGATAGTCACCGTTTACTTGGCTAACGACCAGTTGGGAGTCTCCGTATATGAGGAGGTTTTCAATTCCCATGCCGACAGCGATCTCAAGACCCGCTATCAAAGCTTCATACTCGGCTTCATTATTCATCCTCGGCTCTGTTAAGGAGAAGGCAAAGCGCATTATCCCTCCTTGTGGAGTCACAAAGATGAGGCCTACTCTGGACTTGATTATGGGGGTATTTTGTTTGCGCTTCTTCATGGAAGATGCTCCATCAAATTAGAGTTCCCACTGGGTATCATTCTTTCTTCTCTCCCGGTCGATTGTGTCAAACGCGTGTTCATCTGGCAATTCACAGTTCAAAGGAGATTCGGCAGGTATCAGATGCTCAGCGAGAAAGTCAGCGATGGCCTGGCCTTTCACTGCCTTGAGGGGACGATAAGTTATTGAGAACTCCATCAAGAGCGGGGTCCATTTAGCGAGCCGTCCCGTTAATATAGTTTTTGACATCAAATATTTGAGAGGATCCACCTTTGATATGAGATGGACCTCGTGCCCTAACGCATAGTGTCTGAGCTTCGTTATCACGAAGATCAACGCCAGGCAGTGTTTTTCAATGGGGGAGTAATTTTTTTCTGCCCCCAGGAGAACTCGACTCAAATAGTAGAGGGTTCTCTCCTTCCCTTGGTCGTTTTCTTGTGCCCATGATGCGCCTAGAGAACCTTCGAGGGCAGTTGTATACAGGATGAGAGGTTTTCCCTTGACGGGAGCGGACAGTACTGGCGGATTCTGTAAGTATTGCTTGATTTCGTCTAGTGCGCTTTGGCATTTGCGATCCCAGACGAAAGGGGTCCCCTTCTTCATTAGATGACTGTAGGGGCGGCATTTGCCGGAGAGATTTGCTATAAATTGCCGGATATACGCGAGCTTCCCTTGGAGAGACCGCAGTTGCTTGAGAGTCCTTGACGGAGGAATTTCCATGATCTCCTTAATCTTCGACGGGTCTATCTCGATACCTCGGTGTCAAACAACGAATGCCAGGAACTTGCCCGAGGAAACTCCGAACGCGCATTTGAGAGGGTTCATCTTCAAGTTATATTTCCGAAGGCGCTGAAACACGATCTTCAGATGCTCTAAATGTTCCTCGTATGACTTGCTTTTAACTACGAGGTCGTCGATATAGCATTCGACAGCTTCATGTATGAGGTCATAGAAAATCTTCGTCATGGCTCTCTGATAGGTGACACCGGCGTTCTTTAGACCGAAGGGCATCACCTTGTAGCAAAATATGCCCAAAGGGGTTTGAAAAGCGGTATGCTTCTGGTCCTTGGGATGCATCTTTATCTGACTGTATCATGATGAGCCGTCCATGAAGGAGAAAACTTCGTGAGTGGACGTGTTATCTATCATCAGCTCAGTGACTGGTATTGGGAAGTCGTCCTTCGGGCAGGCTTTATTGAGATCCCGAAAGTCCACACATATGCACACCGTCCCATTTTTCTTCATCACTGGGACGATGCTGGCGATCCAGTCAGGATATTGAACTTCTTGGATGAAGCCGGAGTCGATTAGCTTCCTGACCTCGGCGTTGATGCTCATCTCAAGCTCGAGCCGCATTCTTCTCGGTGCTTGTTTGATCGGCTTGACGTCTGGGGATATTGCCAATTTGTGTACAGCAATCCGGATCTAGTCCTGGCATCTCGGAATAGTTCCATGCGAAGCAATCTTTATGCTGCATAAGCACGTCTTTTAGCGTAGCCACCCATTCTTCAGACAACAGCTCACTAACGAATGTCGGCCGCGGGTCACTTGCCGTCCCCAAATTAATTTTATTGAGGTTATCTGCAGTAGTATGTATTCCATCTTCCAGCTCTTTTGGCGCCGGTGGAAACTCTGAGATCACCTCGCCATCATTGTTTTCGATGCACCAGGGGAGGTCATCCATATTCTCGGGCTCTTCTTCTGACAGCGTTATCACGTGGCAGGTACGAGATCACTTCTAAGACCGATATTGATCCGGTTCCATTCTCGCTGCATACGTGGCTTTCGGTTCATGCTTCTGCGGCGGGATTACCCTCCAACTGCTGGATAGAGTGAACTTGCCGAGTTGATACTGGTCTTCGACCCAGTTCTTGAAGGTGAAGCAGTCTTCGAGAGAATGTCCTATTGCTTGGTGATAGGAACAATAGCCTGGGTGAGAGACCTCGTCTGCTTGCTCGGGGGGCTTGGACTCCGGGAGTGTCATCATCTGATGTTTCATGACAAGATCGAATATCTTCTTTGTCTTGTCTTGAAGAAAAGAATATCTCACCCATCTTCTTTATAAGAGACGAATCTTGGTTGCTCGATTCTCGATCGCGTGGCTTCTTTGTCCCGCCTTGTCGCTGTTGAACGCCTTTTCCGTTCTTGGGTTTATTTTTGCCTCTGCGCCGGGTCTTTTGTATGACGGGCTGGCGATGAAGAGCATCGTCATTTTCCGTAGCCTGCTGAAGGAGGCGCTGCGTCCTGGATTTCTTGTAGATAGCCATTTCACGATTATGATCGTCTCGAACCTTTTGACCCGCTTCCCTTATAAGCTTGTCCATTTGTTCTTCGAACGATAGGCTTGGTATTTTCATGACGGGAGCTCATTTTGGTTCAGGGTTAGCATCTTCCCACAGAGCATCTTCTTCTTCATCGAAGTCATGTATGACGTAGCAGCCGCGGAATTGCTCTTGTTCCTTGGATTGAACATACCCAAGCCCGACCGTTTCCATTCTCCCATTGGGCAACTTCCGCTGAGTTCTGGGGACGTTCCAGATCCTATTGTAGAACTGTGCTTATCGCGCAGTCTGTTTGAAGGGTATGCCTTGGCGCCTTAACAGTCTTTTTAATCCGTCTGTGTAATATCTGGGCAAACGGATGGGCTGGAGCCTGTCAAGTGTAGAATCCACACCATGCAAATTTCTTTCTCCATTTTGGTTTCCCCGAATCGGTAGAATAGGATCGCCTTTTCATCTCTTCGTCTAGTAGGGACGTAGAACGTCTGCAGTTCCTGCACATTATAGGTATCAAGTGAATCGAGCTTTTGTAATGCTCTTGTGGAACCATGGCAACTTGCAAACTTTGATCTTCATCGGCGAAGGTTTGTATCGATGGCCGAGCGGAGAATACAGCATTGACCTCATCTTCCGAGTCGTTGCCGAAGACCAACATAGGGGTGGACGGTCCCGGCTTGTTGCATTGGGGCGGCCCTGAATAAACTATTTCTTCTTCGTCCTTGGTGTCACTCCCGAAGACCGGAATGATGATGATAGATTTTTTCTTGTCCTCCGGTTTGCGACATCTTTCTGTGTCTTCGAAATCTGGCAGGAAGTATTTTGCATCCTCATATTTGCGGACTTCATTCACGGAGAATGGGTTTAGTTCCCCTGTCACAGTATACTCGAGACCATCCTTGAAATACTTCATACACTGATGTTGTGTAGAAGGGATGATGTTGTACTCGTATAACCAAGGCCGGCCGAGCAAAACGTTATAGCAGGTCTTAGCGTCAATGACGTGGAATTTAATGTCAGTGACTAGCAGCCCAAAGCGCAACGTCAGTATCACAGATCCGAGCGTCCGTGACGACTGGGAGTCAAAACCGGAGATGGTGATTTTGTCACGAGCGAGGTGTTGAACGCTCATGCAGATTTCCTTCAACGCTCTTGCATCGAGAAGATTAACGGAGGACCTATTGTCCACCAGGATTTTTCCTATTTTGATATCACGACAGTATCCGGAGACATAAAGAGGACGGTTATGCTCACACGTCCCGAGGAGATGATCTTCATCGCCGAAAGTGATATCAGCTGTGTGTACTTCTTCCAGCTCGTCCTTCATCTTTTCTTCGGCGAGGAAAGCTTGGAATTGTTCAGTCTCCTGCAACACCTTAATCAGCGAATCTCTTGCTTCCTTAGATAGCAGAAGGGCATCGAGAATGCTTAGTTGTGAGGGGATCTTCCTCAGGTGTGCCAGAACGTTGTAATCCATCTTACTTTTCTTGGGCGGGTCCTTGGCTATCAGCTCTTCGACGGCTTGATCATCGAGGGCGATATCCTCAAGAACCTTTTCTTTTCCCTTATCCTTTTTATTGGATCCCTTATTTGCAGGTCCGAGATTCTTTTCAGGCAGCGTGCGATTGCGTAGCTGAATGTTCTCGCAGTTCTTCGGTTCTTCCTCTTTTCTCGAGGTGGATTCTTTGAAGAGGGGGTCAAGAGTCATTTCTTCGTCAGAGTCGCTCCCGAAAGTGAGGACTTGCGATCCCTCATAGTCAACCATATGGCAGTTGCCGGCAGTTCTTTTGCGCTCCTCGGTTGTATTTCTTTGCTCCCGACGAGTTTTGCGTTTCATCTGCTTGAAATGTTGCCGGTGAGCAACATATCCCTGCCACCATCTTTTAAAAGTGTTGCACTCTTCGGTAGGGTGCACAATCTTTCGATAATATAAGCAGTAGTTAGGATGTATTTCCGCTTCACCAGGAGTGTTTCCTTCGGAGGGTGGCAGCTTCATTCCCATCGATATGGATTTGGCGAACCTCTTCCTCGTCTTGAACCCGCTTTTATTTGCAGCGGATGTACTTTGATCTGGTGGGAGTGTTTCAACCCTTTCGTCCAGTCGCCGACGTCTGGCTTTTTCAAATATGGCCATCTCACGCTCTCGAGCAGCTTTGCTTTTCAAAAGAGCTTCATTTAGGAATGCATCAATCATTTCTTCTGATAGTCCTAGAAGTTCCGGCTCAGGATCTGCCCCCGGTTTCTCTGCGTAAGGAGCTTCTTCATCATTTATCGACGAGTGAGAGATCACATGGCAGCTTGCCACATAATCTTCAGGTTCATCCGACGAGTCTTCTCCATTTTCATCATCTCCGTCCTCAAGGACGCGGCTGAGAAATTCTTGGAGTGTGACTGGGGTCCGCGCCTTCTGGTTATATTCTTCCAGCGCGTCGATATATTTTTGCAGGTCCGTGCGCTTGTCACTAGGCTTCACGGGCTTCTTGGATTTCTTCTTCTTCTTCGAAGACTTTGACGGCTGGATGTGAGCGCTTTGACTATCAACACCAGTTTTTGGAGTTGGGCGCGGTTTCAGCATTCCCTCGATGATCTCGGGTTCCAGTGGATTTTTCCATTTGATCACCAGGCATGTTTGGAGATCCTTCAGCATTCTTTTGGTTTTGACTGAAAGAACGACCTCCCATGGAGCTTCTTCTACAAAAGAGCATGATGCCCCCGGTGTGTCTGTCTTTTTGAGAGCGTGCGGCTGTGGCGGGTTTACTTTCCAATTCTCGGACAGTGCGAACTTGCCCTGTTGGTATTGATCTTCGATCCAACCTTTAAAGACAAAGCAATCTTCAATTGGATGGCCTGTCGTTTGGTGATAAGGGCAATAATTGGGATTATTAGCCTCACCGGGTTGCAATGTGCGTTTTGGATTCGGCAAATTAATGAGCCTATTGTGCACCGCCAGATCGAACAATCTTCTCGTTTTGTCCAGGGGAAATGAATAAGGGCGCTTTATTTTCTCATTATAGTATCACCGTCTCTCGTCTAGTCGATCAATTAGTATTGGGCCACTGGGCTGCTGTTGAGCATTTGCGACGAAGGTCGCTTTCCCTTTTCCCTTTTCATTCCGTAGCTCCGTCTTTGAAGGAGACGGTCTATGACCCATCTGGTCCATTTGGGCCAGTTTGTCGATCAAGGCCTGGAACGTGGTCGGCTTGAAGAACATCATGAATTGGGTAATAGTTGCTTGAGGGTCAAGAGTGCCCACGAACATGCCCACTGCCGGCGCTTCTTCGATGCGCTACTCACATTTCGACCATAAATTCCGCCATCGTATTGCGTATTGAACCCATGTTTCTCCAGGTTTCATCCTGGCATTGATCAATGCCGTTATTGGGGTGCGTTCACTAGCACTCGAGAAACGCTGGGTGAATAGTAGCTCCATCCGTGCAAAGGTTTTGACAGAATCATTTGGAAGCTCCGAATACCACTCGAACGCCGTTTCCGACAAGCCACCAACAAACTTACGGAGCAGAAGTTTATCATCACCTCCGGTGTTGCCGCATAAGGCTCTGAATTGAGCGACATGCTGATGCGGATTTCCCGTCCCTTTATATACATGGAATTTAGGGATCGTATATCCCGACGGGTACCTTATTTAGTCATACCAGCCTGGATATGGTCGCCCAGTTTTAACAATTTGGCCGGCCGCTTCATTCGCCTGGTGAGCTCATATTTGCTGAGCGATGTAATCATCCAGGGCAGCTTTGGAGATTGTCTCCTCTTTGGCTGCTGAAAGAGCCGGAGGAGGGTTCGATGTCTCCCCTCTGTCGTCTTCAATGATAATCGGGGGGTCTTCAGCTGGTGGTTCCAGATGTAACATCATCCCGGCCATGTCTTGGAACAAAAGAGCCATTCGTTTAATGTTGGCCGCTTGTTCCGCGGCCTCTTTTTCTTTCCTCTCGAGCATTCTTCGGAGGAATTCAGTATCAGTTTCTTGTTCCTGACGCTACTCTGAGGTCTCTGGAGTTTCTTTCGGCCCAGTGAGTGTGGCCATTGCAGTCCGCATCTCCTGAAGTTTCTGCTGCTGTTGTTCTTGAGCCTTCGTTATCGATCGGGTAAGCGGTCGATAACCCGTGGAAGCACGGCTTTCCTCTTTTCCGGAAGCCATATAAACGGTATATGTTACCATGCCCCCAGACTTGGGGCGTTTAGATTCAGCGTCCTTGCAGTTCGCCCAGTCACAGGGGCTTTTTCTGGCCTCCTTCTCTTGTGAGCGGTTGAAGTCGAGGGAGCCGTTGCAGCGGGCACCCAAACAGACGACATCTTCTGTAGTACCACGGGATGGCTCTTTTCTTGCCGAGCTTTAATCTTCTTTGGTCGGAGAGAGTAGTCCTGGTCAATCACCGATTCCTGGACCTGTCGCCAGACTTTGTAAATTTTGGAAGAAAGCCGCTGAGGGGGCTGCTCCGGCTTCTTTTCTGTAACATTCTCCACAGGTGGGGGAAATCTTTTCAGCACGGCAGTCGGAGAGTTTTTGTGCACCCTCCTTAGCGGTTCAAAGCTGTTCCTAGTTGGAACAGCAGCATCGATTTCCACCATGGGAGCTGGCGGAGTCAGTCCAGAAGGGGAGCTGGCCCCAGCCTTCCTTACTCGGCGCCAGTGATGACGGCGTGCATGTCGAGCCATTGGGATTGTCTCAGTTGTAGGGGTGACTTCCTCATGCCCCCTGTGTTGGTCAAAAGTTGTTGTTATCAGCCTATTGAAGACTGGCGTCCGTTGAGAGGGAATAGCCAGTCTGTCGAAGGCAGACTTCCGAGCAGATGAAGCAGCCTTGACGATTTCACCTGAAACGGGAGCCGGAACGGCTAGCCTTGTGAATACTGACTTCTTAGCAGAAGAAGCCTGTAACAACTCCAATTTTTGTATACCAAAATTTGATTTAAAATTGAAGTATACTTGGAGTATTAATGTTGCTGATAACACTTTAAGTATCTATCTCTTTACAATAATTACAAGAAGGAGCTTGTAGCTCATTGGTAATACCTTGCACTGCTGAACTAAGCCACCAGAGATCGAATCCCATACACCCACATTATTTTTATTATTGATTTTTTAAAAAACCTTTAGAATACCAAGAGTTTACACGTGCATATCTCACAAAAACCCCACTACACCCAAAGATGTAACACTTGCAGAGGGTAGATGGACCGTCGGGGGAGATCCAGGTCACCGGACTCGGTCGGGAATCGGCCAACTCGGCCTTGACTCGGCCGACTCAGTGATCCGACCGAGTCACGGCCGAGTCACCCCCTTTTAGGCCGATTCCGGCAAGGGTCACAACATGAAAGTTGTGTCTTTTGGTATTCCCTACTCACCTGAAAAGTTTCAGCCCAATCCCACTTCCAGAGATCTTTAAAACCCCCAATTACTCCACTTTTAATACATTTTTATTACATTTTATCACATTTTTATTTTTTAACTTTTCATCTACCCTAACCCTAACCCTAGCCTAGCCCTATATAAAGGCCCCTACCCTCTACCTTTTCCCCTCACAACTCTAAGCATTCTCTCTAAAACTCTTGAGAACTTGGTGCAAAGAGCGAGAAGCGAAGCGCTGCCGAAACCGACGACGGATTCCGGCGACCGGATCAAGACCGACGTGACGTTTCCAACTAATCGGCAACCACCACACCTTTTAGAACGCTTAGCTTGTCCAAACCCGTAAGTCCCAACCTTCTACCTCTCTTTTCTATATTTGCAAAATACGACTTTTTGAAACCCGACGGAAATCGGACAAACCGATTTCCCATTCGGTTTTTCTTAAAAATTCCACTTGTCACCTAATACATATTATCAACCCTCTTGCATGTTGACTATTAATCATCCTTAAATCAAATTTAATTGTACTTTTCCACATGAAATGATAAGTTCTTTAGAAAACCGTATTTCTTGCATAAAAATACCATCAAGTTAAATTTTAATGTTCTATTTAGATACCCCACTCCTAATCATGTTTATTTTGATAACAAAACTTGTTTCATTCAATTTGGATGAAATTTCACACATGAAATGATAACGTTTATGAATACCGTATTCTTGCACCTTAATACCCTTAAGTTTAACATAGCTTATTTCACCTTGAAACTTCACCAAAATTTAATATAAGTCATGGGGTAATGACCTACCCTTACACACACTCATTATAACCCTAATTGATAAATAACAAAAATACAGAATACGATATTATAGGACTTTTTCACTAAAATACCATAACCTTTATAACTTTTAGTTTAACCCTTAAATTGTAAACTTTTCTAAATAAAACTTATATAAAATGAAAGCACGATTGGTCATGGACATCGATCGTTTATCTAAACTGTCTTGTGGGTCTAGGCAAGTGTGTCTAAGGCTAGTGGTTTTTAATTAGGCCCACGACTGTGGTTCCTTCCCACTTACCTGGCACTTACCTGGCTGCATTCGACGGTGAAGAAGCGATTTGAGGCTTCTAATGACTCATCGTTTAGACCATAGAATATAGGTTAGATGGTCTAGGAAACCCTAACAACTAAAATATGGAGAACTATATACTTTTACAAATAAATACCCTATATTTAGAAAATCTTTTCCCTAAATTAAAAGTATTTATAAAACCTGAGCAAAGTGCCATTACAACACATTCGTGGGGAACCTGTTAGGGATAGCACGGTTCATCGTGCACCCGCAGGCTAGTAGTGCGAGATTCAGACCTAGCAGCATTCGGTCTCGAAAGGTTTAAATACAATATTTAAGGAAAGTAATATTTTTTGTAAATAAAATATTCATTTAAAAATCATTTAAGTGTTTTATTATATATAATTATCATTTAAACACTTATTTTGTTATAATATCAAGTTTCCACTTTTTCCTAAAAATCATAGATTAAAAGTTACATTAAAATACCACGAATTTCAAATAAACAATTAATACTTTTTTTAGGATATATTCACTAGAATAACACAAATAAAATTCACATCCATTACAATAATAAAGACGATTATTAAATACTTGAGGTATATTTTGAAAACTATACAAAAGTACTTTTTACATAAAACCCCCTCAAGTTTCACAAATTACAATAAGGCCCCTAGCTAATATTGAACATCAAATTATCTTTCTTTTAGTCTGACTCGGGTTAGAGTCTGACTAATTCTGACTTGAATATAATTCAAGTCAATCTATATTTCAATCATATTCCAACACAACTTGAAATCATGAATCCCTGAATACAGTTAACAATATATTCATTTTTGACTGAATCAAACCATGGATATTCATTCCATTATCCTGATATTCCATTTACCTGATTATACAGTTGCAACATGGTTACTGATATCATGGTTTTGGTCAGTCACTCAATTTACATATTCCATTACTACAACACTGTTAAAACATTACGGGGTTTAAAGGGGTAGATTGGTACGGAAGATGTTAAAAATGGAATGAGGTGGTCAGATTAAGACACCTAACATGAATACTGTTGCTGTTGTACCGTGGCATAACGGTTCCTTGTACTCTCCGTTTGCACTGATCTCTAGCATATAGAGATCCCCCTCGTATACACTGGCATTCTTCTGTACCAAGCTACAAACAACTGCGTTAAACAATATTCCATAATATTCTACAACATAATACTCTAGAAAATACTGTTACTCTGCCATTCTCACTCCACTTTTCTTTGGGACTTACCGAGCGACCTGTTCGCTGACGACATTCTATTTCTTTCTTCTTTGAATGTCGTCAGGTGCGTTGGACCAAGTTGAGACCGAGCCAACAACTGAAGATTTGGAGCAGTTCCAAGAAGATCCAGAGCTCTAGACTTTGTACTTGTTCTTTCCAGTATTTCCTTTTATTATTATGCCACTGTTTAGGCATTGCTTTCTTTTTTTCATTCCAGTTGTATTTTCATTTCATGCATTGTATAAAGAATGTTATTAATAAAAGTTGCTGTTATCTCAATCTCATTTGTCTCTTGTGATTATTTTATATTGCTTAGTTACGCTTAGCGTATGTACTTCTGAGTACATACGTAGCGGGCCTCGTCACGACCACTTCGCCGTACATTGGGAAGTGGGGCGTGACAGGTTTTGTTGGTGGCCCATGCAGGTCAGAGCTGTATGAATCCCTGTCATGCAGTTCGGGTCTGCGTGAACAACCTAAGCAATATAACACAAGAAACAGCAACTAAAACATTCTTTACAATTCATGTTCTTTGAATCTTACAAGTCTTTATTCCTTGAATCTTATCATTTCATTTGAATCTGTCTTAATCCAAACTTTCTTCAGGATTATGGATTCCCCAAACAATTCCCCGAACAACACCAGCACCAATGCCAACAACACCCCTTCAGCACTACCTCTCACTCCAGTTGTTCCCGCACCATTCACTGAGCAAACCATGCTTTTCGATGCGATCCGCAGTCTGCTAGAGGGACAGCAACAACTTCTGAGTCGTCCTGAGACAGATGCACCGGGAATCAAACAGTTCAGAGCGTTGCACCCGAAGCAATTCTCGGGAAAAGGGAGCCCTCTCGAAGCAGAAGAATGGGCGCAAAGTATTGAAGATGATCTGGCAGCAGCTCAAGTGCCAGATAATGCCTGGGTCCGTGTAGCGAAGCTACAGCTCACGGATAACGCTCGAAATTGGTGGAAGGCGGAAGAGACCCGTCTAGCCCAGCCGATTGAATGGAAAACATTTCGCGAGAAGTTCGACGCGAAATATTTCCCTGTGACCGCCAGGTTCGCTATGGAACAGCAATTTATTCACCTACAGCAAGGATCAATGTGGGAGAAATCTGTAGATGAATATGATACTGAGTTTACTATGTTGAGCCGGTAAGATCTGTCACAGTAGTTCAATTTTTAATATCACCTACTACACAGCTAACACAACCTTTAAACAGATTCGCGGCACACCTGATACCGACGAACGAGATCAGAGCCCGTCGTTTTCAGCAAGGTTTGGACACCGAAATCAAGGCTGCTCTAGCCACCGGGAAGTTTTTGACTCACGAGGAAGCCCTGGAAGCTGCCCGCAGTTACGAGGCAGTGATAAAAGAGAGGGGAAGACCTCACTCTGTAGGAGTCAAGCGTCCTGCCAACCAGATGGCAGGTGGAGCCACGTCCAGACCATCCTTCGTGCCGAGGCGTCCCGGAGTACCAACTCATCACCCTAGCCCAGCCTTTTGCACCTACTGTAAGAGAAAGGGACATATGATGAAGGATTGCCGTCGAGCCAACCGCCTTTGCTTGATCTGCGGTTCAGCCACTCATGACATTGGATCCTGTCCTCAAAGGCAGAACTCAGTTGCTGCAACCCGGCCAGCTAACAACTATCAGCAGCGACCAGCTCTTCCAGCACCTGCTACCAGACTTGCACTACCTGCACCACCTAGAGGACCACAAGCTGCACCACCTCCTCGACAGTTCCATCAAGCACAAAGAAACATTCAGAGGAATGCTCCTCAGGCCAGGAGGAATGTGCCGAAGCGCCAGGCTTTTATGATGTCTGTTGAAGAAGCTGAGGCCACTGGCCAAGTCATTACTGGTAAATTTTCTTCCCAAATTTATCTTTTAGTTTTGGTTACCTACACACTTTCCCTATACCTAAAACCTATCCCATATACCTTAGGTACAATTCTAGTAGCTTCACTACCTGCACTTGCACTGTTTGATACTGGAGCATCCCACTGCTTTATGTCGCAACGGTTTGTCCGAACCCATGCGATTCCAGTCTCACCGCTCGTATCCTGCTGGAACGTCAGTTCCGGAAATGGTGTTCTAAAGGCAACTATGGGATACAGCATGTGTCCGGTCATCGTCTGCAGTCGAGAATTTTACGCTGACTTCAAAGTACTGGACATACCGAACTTTGATGTGGTTCTAGGAATCGACTGGCTTGGAACCTTTTATGCTACCATCGACTGTCGCCAAAGGAGGGTAGTATTTGAGATTCCAGATCATCCGATCTTTTACTTTAAGAGTGGAGACCGTACATTGGAGCCAAGCACTTACAAAGCAAAGCCAAGGGAAGCAATAGTTGCGGCAGCTCATGCAGAAGAAGAAGCAAGACCGGAGGTAGTTCGAGAGTTCGATGACGTATTCCCTGACGATATATCAGGTTTGCCTCCTGATCGAGCTCTTGAATTTAGCATTGACTTAGTACCAGGAGCACAACCAGTAATCAAAGCACCCTATAGACTAAGTCCGGAAGGATTGAAGGAAGTACGAACACAGTTGGACGAATTACTGGCGAAAGGATGGATTCGTCCCAGCACTTCAAGTTGGGGAGCACCTGTACTGTTGGTGAAGAAGAAGGAAGGTTCATATAGAATGTGCATCGACTATAGAGCCTTGAACGAAGTTACTATTAAGAACAAGTATCCACTTCCGCGCATCGACGACTTATTCGATCAGCTAAGTGGATCTTGTGTCTTCTCTAAACTAGATCTTCGTTCAGGTTATCATCAAGTGAAGGTCAAGGAAGCTGATATTCACAAAACAGCTTTCAGAACTCGCTATGGACATTACGAATTTCTAGTAATGCCATTTGGAGTGACCAATGCACCAGCAATTTTCATGAATCTTATGAACCAAGTCTTCCGGGAGTATTTAGACAGGTTCGTTGTCATCTTCATCGACGACATCCTGGTATATTCTAAGAACCGGAAAGAGCATGCGGAGCACTTACGAATTGTCCTGGAAACTCTTCGACAACATAAGCTTTATGCCAAATACAGCAAGTGCGAGTTTTGGTTAAAACAAGTTGGTTTCCTTGGACACATCGTATCAGGAGAAGGAATTTCTGTGGATCCAACAAAAGTCTCAGCAGTCAGCGAATGGCCTACACCAAAGTCTTTGAAGGATATTCGGAGTTTCTTGGGTTTAGCTGGATATTACAGAAGATTCATTGAAGTCTTTTCGAAGATAGCAACACCCCTGACCAAGCTCACACGAAAAGATGAAGAATTTGTGTGGTCAGAAGCATGCGAGCAAGCTTTTGTAGAACTCAAGTCGAGGCTGACGTCTGCACCTATTCTTGTATTACCGGATCAATCTGGAGGATTCGAAGTACATTGCGATGCATCCGGTAAAGGATTAGGATGTGTTCTACATCAGCACGGTAAGGTTGTGGCTTATGCTTCAAGACAACTGAAGACTCATGAGCGCAATTACCCGACGCATGATCTAGAGTTGGCAGCCGTTATTTTTGCTCTTAAAATTTGGCGCCACTACTTACTTGGTGAACGAGTGAACATCTACACAGATCATAAAAGTCTGAAGTATGTGTTTACTCAGAAGGAATTGAATATGCGGCAGAGAAGATTGTTAGAACTTATGGCGGACTTCGACATCAATTTGCAATATCATCCAGGAAAGGTGAACGTAGTACCTGATGCTCTTAGTCGCCAACCATTAGCAATGAATCTCACCGCCCAGTGGAAGCTTCAGCAAGACCTACATCAGATGGAGATCGAACTAGTCATGCCAGGTGATGTTTCAAATTTGATGAATCTACAAGTTCAATCAACCATTGTCAATCAGATCAAAGCAGCTCAAGCCAGCGATGCTAAGTTGCAAAAGATCAGAGAACAAGTGGAGAATGGACTCAGAACAGATTTCATCATCCACGAAGACGGATCTTTGAGATACGGCAGCAGATTGTGTGTACCAAAGGGTCCTGCTCGGGAAGAGTTAATGAGAGAAGCTCACAGCTCTCCCTATTCAGTACATCCTGGAGGTACCAAAATGTACAAAGATCTACGTCAGAATTATTGGTGGCATGGAATGAAGCGTGAAGTAGCCAGGAGTGTCGCAAAATGCTTGGTGTGTCAGCAAGTAAAGGCTGAACATCACAGGACTGCTGGATTACTTCAACCGTTACCAATTCCAGAATGGAAGTGGCAGCACATTACGATGGACTTTGTAACTGCTCTTCCTCGCAGCACAAAAGGTAACGATGCGATTTGGGTCATTGTGGATCGACTCACAAAGTCGGCTCACTTCATCCCATTTCGAGTTGGCCAATCAACTGAGACATTAGCAAAGAAGTACATGGAGGTAATAATCTAATTTAGATTTAAAAACTCTTCACAATGTACTATCTCTGATACCCATGAACTCATACAGGAAATTGTGAGACTGCATGGAGTACCAGTCTGCATTGTCTCCGATCGTGACACCAGGTTCCGATCACAATTTTGGCAAAGTCTGCAAGCTAGCTTGGGAACAAGTCTGAACTTCAGCACGGCTTATCATCCACAAACAGATGGTCAGTCGGAACGAACTATTCAGATCTTGGAGGATATGCTCAGAGCATGTATGCTCGACTTCAAAGGATCGTGGGAAGATCACTTGCATCTTGTGGAGTTCGCGTACAACAACAGCTACCAAGCAAGCATAGGAATGGCACCTTTTGCAGCATTATACGGAAGGAAGTGTCGATCGCCATTAAGTTGGGACGACATCGGAGATAGGGAACTCCTTGGACCAGAGATGATAGTAGCGACCGTGGATGTGGTTCGTACTATCAGAGAAAGAATGCGCATAGCCCAAGATAGACAGAAACATTGGGCTGATGCAAAGAGACGACACTTGGAGTTCCAGCCAGGAGACCATGTATTCTTGAAGATATCTCCGAACCGCGGAGTGATCAGATTTGGAAGACGGGGAAAGTTGAGTCCGAGATACATTGGACCGTTCGACATACTCGAACGAGTCGGTGAAGTGGCATACCGATTAGCGCTTCCACCCTCATTGGAAGGAGTGCATAACGTGTTCCATATATCCCAACTCAGAAAGTATGTGAGTGACCCCAGCCATGTACTTGATCATTCCGAGCTTACGATACAGCCCGATTTGTCTTGTGAGCAACAACCTGTGGAGATCCTGGATAGAAAGGTAAAGACACTTCGGAACAAGGAAGTTAATTTGGTCCGGATAATGTGGAGAAAAGACACTCCAGGAGAATCCACGTGGGAAAGGGAAGATGAGATGCGTGTAAGATATCCGCACCTTTTTTTTGTAAATTAGTCCTTAAATAAAAGTTGTAAATTTCGAGTACGAAATTTTTGTAAGGAGGGTAGATTGTAACAACTCCAATTTTTGTATACCAAAATTTGATTTAAAATTGAAGTATACTTGGAGTATTAATGTTGCTGATAACACTTTAAGTATCTATCTCTTTACAATAATTACAAGAAGGAGCTTGTAGCTCATTGGTAATACCTTGCACTGCTGAACTAAGCCACCAGAGATCGAATCCCATACCCCACATTATTTTTATTATTGATTTTTTAAAAAACCTTTAGAATACCAAGAGTTTACACGTGCATATCTCACAAAAACCCCACTACACCCAAAGATGTAACACTTGCATAGGGTAGATGGACCGTCAGAGGAGATCCAGGTCACCGGACTCGGTCGGGAATCGGCCAACTCGGCCTTGACTCGGCCGACTCAGTGATCCGACCGAGTCACGGCCGAGTCACCCCCTTTTAGGCCGATTCCGGCAAGGGTCACAACATGAAAGTTGTGTCTTTTGGTATTCCCTACTCACCTGCAAAGTTTCAGCCCAATCCCACTTCCAGAGATCTTTAAAACCCCCAATTACTCCACTTTTAATACATTTTTATTACATTTTATCACATTTTTATTTTTTAACTTTTCATCTACCCTAACCCTAACCCTAGCCTAGCCCTATATAAAGGCCCCTACCCTCTACCTTTTCCCCTCACAACTCTAAGCATACTCTCTAAAACTCTTGAGAACTTGGTGCAAAGAGCGAGAAGCGAAGCGCTGCCGAAACCGACGACGGATTCCGGCGACCGGATCAAGACCGACGTGACGTTTCCAACGAATCGGCAACCACCACACCTTTTAGAACGCTTAGCTTGTCCAAACCCGTAAGTCCCAACCTTCTACCTCTCTTTTCTATATTTGCAAAATACGACTTTTTGAAACCCGACGGAAATCGGACAAACCGATTTCCGATTCGGTTTTTCTTAAAAATTCCACTTGTCACCTAATACATATTATCAACCCTCTTGCATGTTGACTATTAATCACCCTTAAATCAAATTTAATTGTACTTTTCCACATGAAATGATAAGTTCTTTAGAAAACCGTATTTCTTGCATAAAAATACCATCAAGTTAAATTTTAATGTTCTATTTAGATACCCCACTCCTAATCATATTTATTTTGATAACAAAACTTGTTTCATTCAATTTGGATGAAATTTCACACATGAAATGATAACGTTTATGAATACCGTATTCTTGCACCTTAATACCCTTAAGTTTAACATAGCTTATTTCACCTTGAAACTTCACCAAAATTTAATATAAGTCACGGGGTAATGACCTACCCTTACACACACTCATTATAACCCTAATTGATAAATAACAAAAATACAGAATACGATATTATAGGACTTTTTCACTAAAATACCATAACCTTTATAACTTTTAGTTTAACCCTTAAATTGTAAACTTTTCTAAATAAAACTTATATAAAATGAAAGCACGATTGGTCATGGATATCGATCGTTTATCTAAACTGTCTTGTGGGTCTAGGCAAGTGTGTCTAAGGCTAGTGGTTTTTAATTAGGCCCACGACTGTGGTTCCTTCCCACTTACCTGGCACTTACCTGGCACTTACCTGGCTGCATTCGACGGTGAAGAGGCGATTTGAGGCTTCTAATGACTCATCGTTTAGACCATAGAATATAGGTTAGATGGTCTAGGAAACCCTAACAACTAAAATATGGAGAACTATATACTTTTACAAATAAATACCCTATATTTAGAAAATCTTTTCCCTAAATTAAAAGTATTTATAAAACCTGAGCAAAGTGCCATTACAACCCATTCGTGGGGAACTTGTTAGGGATAGCACGGTTCATCGTGCACCCGCAGGCTAGTAGTGCGAGATTCAGACCTAGCAGCATTCGGTCTCGAAAGGTTTAAATACAATATTTAAGGAAAGTAATATTTTTTGTAAATAAAATATTCATTTAAAAATCATTTAAGTGTTTTATTATATATAATTATCATTTAAACACTTATTTTGTTATAATATCAAGTTTCCACTTTTTCCTAAAAATCATAGATTAAAAGTTACATTAAAATACCACGAATTTCAAATAAACAATTAATACTTTTATTAGGATATATTCACTAGAATAACACAAATAAAATTCACATCCATTACAATAATAAAGACGATTATTAAATACTTGAGGTATATTTTGAAAACTATACAAAAGTACTTTTTACATAAAACCCCCTCAAGTTTCACAAATTACAATAAGGCCCCTAGCTAATATTGAACATCAAATTATCTTTCTTTTAGTCTGACTCGGGTTAGAGTCTGACTAATTCTGACTTGAATATAATTCAAGTCAATCTATATTTCAATCATATTCCAACACAACTTGAAATCATGAATCCCTGAATACAGTTAACAATATATTCATTTTTGACTGAATCAAACCATGGATATTCATTCCATTATCCTGATATTCCATTTACCTGATTATACAGTTGCAACATGGTTACTGATATCATGGTTTTGGTCAGTCACTCAATTTACATATTCCATTACTACAACACTGTTAAAACATTACGGGGTTTAAAGGGGTAGATTGGTACGGAAGATGTTAAAAGTGGAATGAGGTGGTCAGATTAAGACACCTAACATGAATACTGTTGCTGTTGTACCGTGGCATAACGGTTCCTTGTACTCTCCGTTTGCACTGATCTCTAGCATATAGAGATCCCCCTCGTATACACTGGCATTCTTCTGTACCAAGCTACAAACAACTGCGTTAAACAATATTCCATAATATTCTACAACATAATACTCTAGAAAATACTGTTACTCTGCCATTCTCACTCCACTTTTCTTTGGGACTTACCGAGCGACCTGTTCGCTGACGACATTCTATTTCTTTCTTCTTTGAATGTCGTCAGGTGCGTTGGACCAAGTTGAGACCGAGCCAACAACTGAAGATTTGGAGCAGTTCCAAGAAGATCCAGAGCTCTAGACTTTGTACTTGTTCTTTCCAGTATTTCCTTTTATTATTATGCCACTGTTTAGGCATTGCTTTCTTTTTTTCATTCCAGTTGTATTTTCATTTCATGCATTGTATAAAGAATGTTATTAATAAAAGTTGTTGTTATCTCAATCTCATTTGTCTCTTGTGATTATTTTATATTGCTTAGTTACGCTTAGCGTATGTACTTCTGAGTACATACGTAGCGGGCCTCGTCACGACCACTTCGTCGTACATTGGGAAGCGGGGCGTGACAAAGCCTCTCTAATAATTTCGTCCGCTTGAGCCGGGATGGCTATCCGCTTTGGAATGGCTGCTTCGGGTATCGCGGGCTTATTGGCGTTCTGGCCCAGTCTGCTGAAAACTGAGGCAGTAGAGTTGGGCGACCCGTTGAGAGGGGCCGCGGTAGTGGTAAGTCGATCAAAGACCGACTTCTTTGGGGCTTCTTGCGGCAGCAGCGGGGCATTGAAGTTCATCGGTGGGATCATGGTCCCAAAGAACAGTCCAGTGGTAGCTTGAGTTATTTTCTCCACCGGCATCTTGAACAGTGAGGCCGCTTGGGGCCCGTAGGTTACACCTCCAGATGAGGCAGAACGGGAGCTGCAGTTGCAGTTGGAGCAGTTGGAGGCCATTTCTTTTTCTGCACGGGAGCAAAACCAAATCTTAGTACCTCGAATCCAAGGGCAACTATATCAAACCGCGATTCGTTCGCGAACGCGACACATGAAGTGTGGAGTGGAAAGAGGAAAAGGTCCCACCAGGCGTGCCAGAATCTGTTCCCTGCCGAAATACGGAGACGCAACCGCGCAGGTCCGTCTCGCCTGAATTTCGGGGCAGATGCTAATTGGTGCCATCCGTCCACCTCTCCGAAGATGCCAAGTTGATTTATGACACCATATATCGAAGGTTTAAACGGATGCGGCCGATATAGCAGACTTCGTCAGATTCCCTCTCATTTGAGGGGTTTTTGATTGTGGGGACGCTCTTCCCTGCAAGCGCAAGCCCTTACAGTTAATTACGCTACCGCATCGCGGTAACCACTTTCTCCTTCTCCAGATGGTCACTTCGTGTCGTGGGTGTTTGTTTTGTTTTTTGGTTGCCCGTGAATTGTATACGGAGACTAATTTATGTTGTCGCCCGTAGGGCGTGGATCAGTCCAAATCCGTATTTTCTTAGATTTGGGTTTTGGGTTGGGTTTAAGGATACGTTAGTCTTGTTTGAGACTAAGATCAACTTAAACGTTCGTTAAGGATACGTTAGTCTAATTTCAGACTAAGATCAACTTAACGTTTGTTAAGTATACGTTAGTCTAATTTCAGACTAAGATCAACTTAACGGGATCGTTTAGATCCAACAAAAGAGCATTTGGACTCTATTGTTTAGTTTAAGGACATTGCGGTCGATTAGTTTAAGGACATTACGGTCCAATGTTAGTTTAAAGACATTTCGGTCCGATGTTAGTTTAAGGACATCTCAGTCCAAGGTTAAGGACATCATAGTCCATGGGTTTTAAAGGACCCTACAGTCCGAGGTCAAGGACATCATAGTCCATGAGTTTTAAAGGACCCCACAGTCCGAGGTTAAGGACATCATAGTCCATGGGTTTAAGGACCCCACAGTCCAGTTTAAAGACGTCATAGTCTATGAAATGTATGGTTGTCGGGACCCGTCACCTCTCTGAAGATGTTGAAGGATTACAATGACAAATATCAGAGGAGTAAAGAGATGTACCCTTGAACCAATTTTGGTTGAAAGATCTGTAGTCCAATTTGGGGCTAAGATCTGTTAAAAAGATTTATGAGCATACGGGCTCATTTAATCTGAATTGAGGACTTATGGCCAATCTTGAGCTAAGTCCAGTCAAGTTAAAATGTTTAACATTTATTTTGAGCTTTGGAGCCTTTATTTGGGCTTGGCCCTTTTAACAATGCTGAGCATTGATTTGAATTCTGATAATATTTTGTCTTTTATTGAATGCTGAGCATTCATCATAGCTCTGGGCTTATTAAAGAACAATTTATGTTCTATCAGCGCAACACATGGTGCGCTTGGCGCTTTGCGCCAGTCAAAAAGCGCAGTGCGCTTCTGCCGAGTAGCGCACACGTGAGGGACACGTGTCGCGCTTGACGCTAAGCGCCAGATGATGGACGCATTGCGCCAGTTTATGAGAGCAGAGCGCTGTTAGTTCAGTGGCGCACACGTGAGTGACACATGGTGCGCCTAGCGCTGAGCGCCAGCCTATGAGCGCAGTGCGCTATTTCAAGAGCGCAAAGCGCATCTGATAAGTGGCGCATACATGAGGGACACGTGTCGCGCTTGGCGCTGAGCGCCAGTCTAAGAGCGCAGAAGCGCAGTTCAAGAGCGCAAAGCTCAGTTCCAGAGCGCAAAGCGCATATGATCAATTTTGTGATCTAAAAAGAGACTTTGTCTCAAGATTCTAAGAACAAAAGTTCTTCAATCTCTTATGTTGATGAAAGGCTTTACCTTTATGGATCTATGATCTGTGAGGAAGAAGTAAATTCTTCTTTTATTTTATGATGAGATCTTTTGATCTCTTTTTGGAAAGATTTTGGTCATTTGTAGATCTATGATCTTTAAAGAAGTTGGTTCTTGTTTTTTTTTATAAGATGATTTCATCTCTGTGCTTATCATCATTCATTTCTTTACCTTGAAGAAAGTTTTCTTCTTCTGAGAGCTTGCTCTTTTTCTTTGAATTTCTCAAAGTTTTTGAGGAGGTTTCTCTCTATGCTTCTGTATATATCAGACTTGAAGTCTTGGGGCCTTTATATAGGGCAAGCTGATTAGTTCAATCAGTTAAGGAGATCTTTGCTCCAATTGATTTGGGGATTTTCCCATCGTTGGATCTTTGATCCAAGGGCTTCTGATTTACAGAAGGTAATCTTCTTGTTTTTAACAAAGATTGGGAAATCTTCTCAACAGAATTTATTCTGTATTTTTTAGTGATTTTTATTCATCATTGGATTATTGATCCAACGGTGCTCTGATTTACAGAGCACAATCTTGTTGTTTGGAAAGATTTTGAGGAATTTTTCCTTAACAGAATTTAATTCTGATTGATTAATGATTCATCATTATTATTAGATGTTTGATCTGACGGTGGAGAGCTTTTAGTTCCAGCGCGCGCACCCGTGCTTTGCACGTGGTGCGCTTCTTAAAGCGCATCGCACCTAGCGCTAGCGCACCCGTGCTTTGCATGTGGTGCGCTACTTAGGGCGCAACGCACTTGGCGCTGCTATGAAGCGTTGCTTCAATTGTTGGAGGTGTCTTTTCACCTTCCTTTTAAGTCAAACTTATATTCCCCAGATCTTGGAAATAGCTCCATTATGCACAAAATTTTCTGTGCCCAATCTTTATAATATGAAGTAATGCTTCTTTCTTTTCTTATTTCCAGAGAACCATCTTAGCTATGGCTTGTAACCACCCACATGCTCATCAACAACCATGGGAAGTGCCCATTCAGGACATTGTTTCTCGCTTTGCTGCGCACTTGGTGAACCCTGCTTTTACGGAGGACCAATGCGACGCAGCGCTGCACGAGCTCTTGACTCGTGTAGGATCTCCTCTCCCTCCCAACTCTACTCCGGCGGAGATGACCCCAATGATGCTCGATGCCGCTGAAGACAAGATCGAGTGCTTCTTCGAGACGCACTTGATCACCAAAGCCCTGAGGGATTGCTCTGTTCAGTTGCTGAGCCAAATACGGGCCCATCGGGCTGTTATCTCTGCTTTCGCTAGTGAATGCGGTGTTAACCGATGGGAAGCTACTCCTCGCGAAGATTGTCGCTTTGACATGGTGGAAAATACAGAGAGGGAACTAGATAATTTTATCTATATGTTTGTAAACCCCTGTACTTTTGATCCCATGTTTGGAGATCTATTTCCATTGCAATAAAATGTTTAATTAAGTGTTTTCTTCCTTTTTGTCATTATCTGCCAAGTGTTCCTCTTATTTTAATTCTTTTGTTCTTCCTCTGTTAGGCGCATATGCACTATAGAACTTATACTGTTATAAGCAGGCGCAAGTAATTCTTGTGAGAGTGAAGCGCTTTTGGCACTTAGCGCTCTCGTGCTTTGCACGTGAGCGCCGTTTCAGAGTCTTTGACTCTTAGTGTTGGCGCATTTGATGCTAGCGCTTTTCACGAAGCGTTGCTTCGTTTCAAATCTCGGAATTTGAACATAGCTTTGCTCTAATTGGGGAAACAAAGTGTATTTCCAGTATTTTGTCACGGATACCTGTAATCTGTAATTACTGAGCGGACACTGGTTAATAGTACCGATATATAACAAAACAGATAATGAATGAGCGGTATTAAAATGCAATATTATGGTATGAACAAATACCCCCAAACTTATGTTTTGCTCGTCCCGAGCAAAACAAAATCCTAGCCTAACTTTCGCAGGGAACGCGATTGCACTGAGCTCGTGCAACAAGCTGTTAAACCTCTAGGCGTCCCTAGTAGGAGGAGTGTTGTCTCCTGAGGGTTTTCAGCGGATACTATCCACAAAATCCCGTCAAGCTAGTTTCATAAGTTAACGTTGATTCTACTCATACAGTTTAACATCTAGGTTAGAAATTCTATTATTCAACCCTAATGTTTCACGCCTCCTATTTATTCAACCCCAGATCCTATATGTTTTAGAGTTTAGAAAGATCTCGGTATCTCTTGAGTTTTCCTTCTAAAGTGCGGTCTCCAATCAGGGATTTTTATCAGTTTTACGGAAACCATAAGTCATGTTCTTTATTTCTATCTTTCCTCCAAATATCGATTGTATACCCCTACGTGTGTGTATAATTTCACCTCTATACTCAAGAATTCAATTCAAGCTATAGTACCCTTGCCTTAATACCTAATACTACTTCTTTTCGTTAATGATGGACGGTGTTGCTCACACACCTTTCATGAGATTATTAATGCTTCTTGAGGCACTAACAGCCGATTACTGAATGCGTGAGCTTAAAGCGTACATAGCAGTTTCCTTGTCTTGACTTTATTTATTTATTTTTCTTTTCTTTATTTTTCTTTTTCAAGACCAGATATATTTTTCAATATGCTCTTTTGGTGTTTAGCTTTTAAATACAGTTTTTTCTTTCATACTAGGTTTTTAGGCAAAAGTATTTCTAGGTATCCTCTACTATCCCAAGTTTCAAGGTGCGTGTATGTGCAGTTTGTAGGGTATATACTTTCTAAATTTGAATTCAAAAATAGAAACTATTTTTCAGACTTATCCTTCAGTAAAGCTTCAGTACTTCCCCTTCCTCTTGACTTAACTCAAGATCTGAACTCAAGATTACCTACTTCTATAAAAAAAAAACTGTAAGGACATATAATTATCAAGGTTAAACAGAAAGAGAATTATTTTTAGGGTTTTCAATTTCTAAGCTTAGGATTTAGTTATTCCTAACGTATCAACTAAACTTTCGGAATAAAATCTAAGTTGCCCTATTAGCTAACTTGACGACAAAGTTTTATATTTTTGGATTTTTTTTTTGTGGGTTTTAATAAGTATGCAAATGCAAAATATACATATGAATGCGAAGAAAGAAAGCTTACCGAGCACACCCCCAAACTTAAACTTGACAGTGCCCTCACTGTTAGGCTACACCAAGAGGGTCAAAATTGTCGACGCTCCCCTGTTTTTTGTTTTGTTTTTTTTAAATCTTTTTATATACAAATAGCAAACCAAAAATGTATATACACAAAAAGGCTCCCCCAAACTTATGTAAAACAGTGTTTTTACTGTTTAAGTGGTGAAGTTCAGAGTTAGGGGGGAGAACAGTATCTATCTATAAAAGGCCTTACACAGGCCAATGGTTAACACCAACCATTCAAAAATTCTATCGCGATAGTGTGGAGGTTGGTGAAAGAATACAGTGAGGAAAAAAATGGAGAATACGCGAGACTGTATGCGGATAGAAGTGAGATATGGTCTCGGTATATGAGGAGAAGAATGGCGGAAGGGAAAAAGAAATGGAGTACGAACTTGAGGGTGAAAATGGAGTGAATAAATTAGTACAATTTGTAATGACCGATATGTAAAAAGCGATTGTACTAATCTATTAACCCATCGAGAAATGGGGTCAAATCCCTCAAGATTCGTGAGAAAACATGGGTAGACCAAACTTGGCAAACCAGACATAAGAAATAATGGTGATATGGTTTCTTGCGAGGTCGAAATGACGGAAAGGATGGAGGGGAGTGATTGAAGAAGGTTATCGGTTAAAAATTCAGGAGGGTGTACACAGTCAATGAAAGTGATATGATGAATTGGAAAATCCGACTCATCAAATAAAACTGGTTCATTCTCAATATTATCCTTAAAATTCTCTTCAAAAATTATCTTATCCATGCATTTATATTCAATATCTAGACGCATATGGAGTTCGGGAAGAACAGTTAATGACTCAGGATGATGTCTACACGGAAGTGAAAGTAAATGATGAATTGGTGAAAAAAACCCATCCAAAACTGTGGGTTCATCATCCAAAATATTCCCAGCGTCAATATCCTCAATCAAGTGAAAATCAATATTCTCAGTCACCTCATCAAAAGCATGGATTTCTATCAATTGTGGTTCTAAGATGGAGATGTAGAGGTCTAAAGAATTGGGTATGGTTTCACTCGAAAGGGACCCTTCACAATCAGGTAAATCAAACCCTACAAAGTCGCACAACTCATTAAATGTTCTATCTTCAACTGGTGAATTATTTGGGACACTTGATAGATATTCAAAATCGAAGTTGCAGGATTCAATTTGCAATGGGTAGGTTTGATTTGGAAGGGTGTACAGCTCACTCTCTCCACTCAAATTCTCAACCCGTCCTACCGCCTTATCATACATTGGAAAATGTGGAGCTAGTTGGAAACTAGCTACCGGTTCATTAGGTTGTATGAGGGCGGCCATGGACGCATTCAAATCTATCATCTGTTGTTACGACGCTATCCGAAAGTCTTCCAACGACTGTTCCAGACTAGACATGGGTTGTGAAGGGGTTTCAGTAAAAAAAACTCATTTGGATACTGGAATCTCCCAAAAGGCTGTTCAGAAGCAATGTCCAGGGAAGGCGAAAAAGTCGGGTAGGATAGATAGGAATTGAATGGTTGGATAGGAGTAGGATCAACATTATGATAAGAAAGCGGTTAGAACTGTCGATCAAAAGAATTTGAAGTGGTGACAGGAGTGAAAGATCGATTACGGGATTGTTCAATACGTTCAGCAATAGACATAAGTCTTGGAGTTACAACAGGACTCTCAAAAGGGGTATCAACGTATAAAGGTGGGGTAGGTTGAATCAGTTGATACAGAGTGGATTGCGGAGACCAGTTGTTTGTCCTAGACGCGTCTATCCAATCTTTCAAAGAGATTTTTGGCATGGAGGGATCATTCGAAGTTCGACCAAAGCAAGAACCGTAAGAAGTAATGTTTGGTTGTGGGTACCAAAGTTCGACAAGAGTTTTTCGAGATGGGGTACCCATGTTTTGAAGAAAAAGGAAGAAAAGGAGAGGAAAAAGAATGTGAATTTTTTTTTAAAATTTTATTGTTAGTTATCAACAAAAGAATGAAACACGCAAAAAGAACCTGGACAAAAACAATCACGACACAAAAATACCACACACCTAATCGGTCTAGAGTTCACCTAGATCAACTAGACCTGCTCAAGAACTTGATTGTCGAAGTAAAACTGTGTCGAGAAACGGGCTCAAGGTATACTGATCACGAGGCCAGGTAAGTGCAGAGATAAGGGGAGGTTTTCCGACGCTTTCGCGAAAGTCCTTAATTAGATAACCCTTTCTCTTTTGGCGGTTTCGCCGTGAACACTTTCCTAGACATCCCGTAAACGATATACCGTTAAGCGGTGTTCTAAACACAGTTAACTTCTCCTAATGAGTGCGAAGTCCTTAAGGCTTAAAGTCTAGTTTCTTTTAAAATTTGTGTGGATAAACGTTATTGCTCAATTTCGTGATTTGTGGGCCACGGAAAAGATGATGAAATCCTTTACCGTATGTTGTGGGTTTCGCTTTCCCTTAAGTTCGTATTAATGGATGCAATGCGCAATTCAATAAAAAATTATTCAAAGAATCAAACAATCGTTTTTTACGTTAAGCACGGCACTGCCATAAATACGGGTTAGTTGTTTTAGCTTTTAACAGCGAACTTGCAAAGAATCCTGCAAAGATATTATAGTGGATGCGTCGGATTTGAGAAGAAGGTGTTAGTAAAGTACGTACCGATAGATTTTCGGGTTAAGAAACCCTCGTTGAATTGAATCCAAATAGCTTGGAAAGTTCGCTTGCACGGGTCAAACTATCCGGATCTTTGGCACTGTATTTCGCAATCATCTTAAGCTTGAATGTACACTTTGCTCCACACAATCGCAGTTCGCAAATCCGTAAAAATCTATAAATGTCGGAAAACGGATTTTTAGTGCGAAAAAGCGATATGAATGGCCAAATACATGCACACTAAAAATTATAAAAAACAAGCAATAAAAATGGGACAAAAACAGAACACTGGAGAACAGAAACAAACTTTTGGAGTCAAAGGAGGTGACCAGGCCGGTGTTGCCGGAATTTGTAGGTGTGTCGCCGGGCTCCTAGGGCAGATGGGCTCCAATTTTTCTCTGGTATCTAAGTGTTCTACTAGTGTCTCAATGGAGTTGCTTATCTTTTCTGTTGAGATCCAGAGTGCTTGCAGGTCTTAAATCCAGATAACAAAATGGTTAGGAATATTAGTTATTGTTTTGGTTTTGAAATTTTTAGTTTGTTTTTAGAAAAGTGTTAAATGGTATTAACAAGATTAACCCAAAATAACAAGAATAAAAACGTTACCGTCTCCCCGGCAACGGCGCCATTTGATTGAACGCTTTTGGCGTGTCGTGTATTTGAAGTTCTAAAGTTAACCGCAATCATGACGGTATCGCTTTGCAGCTAGCCGCGATGAGTATGGGTCGTCCGCAGGGAGACGGAGCATTTCACGTTCTTGTTTTCACGAGTTAATGCGTGGGGCGGAAATGTTCGTATCTACCCTATGTGTTTATATGCAACGTAAAAGTTGTTAGGATTAGATAGGTTAGTGTAAATTAAGGAAATCCGTATTCAATCCTTTTTTCCGAACTTAACCATTGAAGCTAGATCAATCGGCAACAACGTGGATTATGGTACTTAAGCACGGTATTAGTGAAATCCGGTTTATTGACTCTTGTCCGTCCGTTCTTGTCGCTTGCTTTCGCTTCCGGCCAAACCGAACGCAACCGGTCGTGGTTAGGAATCACCGATACCTTGATAGGGTAGGATGCCTAACGGAGCGCTTGCGTAAGATTTGGGCGGAGTTCAATTGGAAAATACGGGGAGAAAAAATGGGAAACGAAAGCTTAACTTACAAAACCAATCTATTTCCTAACAACACCATATTAACAAACCATCACAACAATAAAAGAAAAGGCAAAGAAAAGAATAAAGAAAAGAAAAGACAATAAGTAAGTAAGTAAATAACATGGTAATTAAATTGCAAGTAAGTAAAGAGCAAGTAATGAAAGAGCAAGTAAGTAAAAGAGCAAGAATGAAATACTAAGATCCATAGAACAAAATGAGAGCTTTATTATGTCAAAGCGATACAATCTTGAGTTCAATAACCAAATTTTAAACTTGCAAGCTCAATGAAGAGGTTGCAAGATCAAGAGAAGGTAAGGAGCTCACGGGAAAACTAAGCTATATACAAGAGAACCAAAAGAAAACAAAAGAGGATTTGTGAAACATTGGACAAAACTTGGGCAAAGAATGACCCCTTCTCCCTTGCTCACCGGTCTGCTTTTATAGGCACAAAATAAAAATAAACAAGCAATAAAAATAGCTTGATGTGACTGCAAGGGAGGGACCACAGAAAATTGAGGCTCATAAGGGCAAGGGGCCGGCCAGATCGGTTTTTCTGAGCATGTGGCCGGCCCAAAACCGAGGAAGCATGCTAGTATTTGTTGTGTGGTCTTGTGTGCTTCCCAATATCATCCTGGTGCTGCCAGATTTCTCTATAGATGCCTGGGTTGAACTCAGGGATTTGGAGGGAAACAATATGCTTTATACCACACCACTACTTTATGCATTAACTCACACATCACTTCTCTCATGCCCACTTGTGCCACCATGTGCCATGGGCAGCTTCCACCATGGTCCCAGTGCCAAAGGGCATGTGTACACTTGCGTTGTGTTGGACCAAAAGTTATGTGCACACTTTTATTTGCAAAAACTCTTTGGATATCGGTCGGTTTTCAGTTCCGGTTGCAGTGTCGGCTCACAAACGATATATCCATGATTTTAAGTGTATCTCCAATATTTTGTCACGAATACCTGTAATCTATAATTACTGAGCAGACACTGGTTAATAGTACCGATATATAACAAAACAGATAATGAATGAGCGGTATTAAAATGCAATATTCTGATATGAACACTGAGCTACCTGCAAAGAAGTCCCGGGGTTGTTGTGTCACCGAGGACCCTCCGACGATCAAGTCAGATAGAGTATTTTGGCAGAGTAACGGCCTATTGGAATAAAATTGGCTTACCTGAGTCGTCTGAGAAAGAGCTTTATATAGTGGCTGCTAAGGACAGGCGGGCGCGAGATTCACGTCAGTCGTTACGCCCCTGACGTTACGCCCGCGTGATAGATGGGATTCCCCATTAATGACGAGGTACGCTCGTTAATGGGGGATCGTGATGGCGTGGGACGCGGGACCATGGGCGTCGGATATCTCGTGCCTGGCGAGATTCGCGGAGCCATGGCGGAGGCGCCTGTGATCGGTGTTGTGGGTCGGTTGGTTAGACCGAGGAAGAGCAGCTCGGCGGGAGACTCAGGATCGAGCGGGAGGCCGAGCAGACTTCGTTCTGTGATAGCTCGGAGGCGAGCCAGGGTGGTCTAGAAGGCCACCGAAGGTCGGGAACATCCTCGGGCCGGAGGCCCGGGGTGTGATCCCAACGTAACGTTCTTGATCCTTTCTGATAAGCTCTGGGACACGTCACCTGCCACGTGTCATTTTCAGCGGAGCCACCGATATCGAGCATCATCACATCCCCCTCCAAAAAAACAAAAACAAACACACATGCGCGCAATCAACTTTCAATTTCTGGTTGATGTTCTTAAAAATGCTTTGAGTTTTAGGATGATTATGTAGGCCGGAAAAATGGTTATACTGTACCTTGGTAAAACAGGATTTTGGGTGAAGTGTCCAAGGAGAAATTTCAGATGTAGATGAAGAAACAACAGGTTTTGCATGATGATTACTCTAGCTTACCCAATGAAGTGTCACAATGGAGAAATATGCGGTTGAATTTTTAGTTGCAAATCCAAAAACAAATGGATCCTATACCCCTTTTACTACTATTGACGCTTTAAAAATTCTCTCTATTATTGAAGAACCTCTCTTTTCAATTCCAAAGGATGTGAATTTGATTATCAATCTATATTAGAACAAATCATGTCGTACTTTGTTCAATTTTTGTGACGTGATGCCCCTCCTATCCCGGTACACCACCTATATCCTCATTAAAATAACGTTTTGTCAGTGCCATTTTCATTTTCGATTGATACTACCGTAAATTACATGAAAAACCATCCAACCTTTTCAATTGTTTTTACATTAACACCATCGAACTTTGAAAATTATAAATACCACCACTGACAAGGTGTTTAATGCTATTTTAAAAGGTATTTATGTATTTTTTGTGCTCTTTTTAGACTTCAAGGGTGCTTGATGCGATTTGTTTAAGCTCAATGGTGTTCTATAAGAAACATGAAGAGTTCAACATGGCAATTGTCAGTATACATTTATACATATTGATTCATCTGAAACATGGTTAAGTTTCTCTTGACATATTAATTTCTTTTGATGATATCATTCTGAAATAGGTCCTTTTATAAAACTCCAGGCAACATGGTATGTGAAAGCAGCAGAGGGCGGAAATGCACATGCCCTGTATAATGCTTCCTTGTGTTATTCACTTGGCGAAGGTGGATTGAAATAAAATCTTTGACGTGCGATGTTCTGGATGAAGCGTGCCACTGATTGCGGCCACAGAAGAGCATAGATTGCTGCCACAGAAGAGCACAGTACGAACGCGATCTTTTCTATGTAAGTTCTTTGTGAAATGGTTGATTGTTAAATTACATTACACTACAATTAACTATCACTGTTTTCGCTAAACTATCTTACATTAAAATAAAATAAAAATAAACTCTATTAATTGTTGGTTCTAAAGGAGTTTTTCCCCAGTAGAATTTATAATAGTCATATGAAACACATTGATAGTTAACGGTATTTTAGTGTGTATCATCGTCGTGAAATTGATGTTCCTTTGCCATGCTGTCATTCCTTGTGCATTATTGACTGATTCTGTTTTTTTCTTTGTTCTTTCCCTGGTGTATATATTAGGAGGGGGATTTGATGAACGCGCTTGTGTACCTTGAATTGGCCACGCGAGCTGGCGAGGCTGATGCTGCTCATACTAGGGATGGAATCATGCAGTCACTTCCCCAGGGATCGCCAAATCGTGCTCTGGTATCTGTTGATAAATGGAAGAAAGCAAAGCTTGATTGCTGAACGTTGCAGTTTCAGTTTTTATGAGTGTCACCAAAAGTTGCATTGCAGTAGAAAGGTTAATCCCAAACACAAATCACACTGCTAGTTCTTCATAATGTAAGATGGGATAAGAGGAAAACACTTGATATTGATCTTGGTCCCCATTGAAACGCTGTTATAGTGCGATTTTGGTAACATTCAGAATGGTACATGGTTTTGCTAATGAAGTGGAGGAGCCAGCAGCAGAAGCAATATAGATGATTACTTTTTTCTAAAAATGCATCTTTTATATATATATATATATATATATATATATATATATAAAGAGAATAATGGAGGAAAGATGCCATTTGAGGGAATTTATGGCGTCTTTCCTTAGAGAATAATGGAAAAGAGAATAATGGAGGAAAGATGCCACCCTCCTATGGGGTCGAAAAATATACCCTCCCTTATTTTTTCCAACGATCGGCACCGACCATCTTCATCATTATCATCTAAGATGTAGGTACATCAAATTTCATGTGATCCTACAACTTTTTCACCGTTGATTTAATGGGTTCAAAATTAACGGTTACATTGCTAAATCAACGGCGAAAAGGTTGTAGAATCACATGAAATTTGGTGTAGCCACATCTTAGATGATAACGATGAAGATGGTGGGTGCCGATCGTCAGAACCTCCTATGGCCTCTTTCCTCCATTGTTCTCTATATATATACCCACACATTCAATATTGATGTTGTTTTTCCAGTACTTGGCATCACATGTTTTCGAGATCATCAGGTTGAGGGACCTGTTGATGGGGAGGCCCTTGCAGGGCATTTCTGAGGGGTTGGCTTCCTCTTGCTTTTGTTCATCATGCATCTTCGCATTCTTCATCAACTCATGAGTATCATTGGAGCCATGATCAAAACTAATCACTCCTCCGTTTCTTTTTCTCTAACAGCAGCATGCCTGCTTGGATCTCTCTGCTCCCTCCGTCCCTCTCTCTCTCTCTCTCTCTAAGTGGATAACTATATATAATATGTTAGAATTTATTTTCATGTTCATCAAGAAGCAAGTATATGGAGGTTCATGTATCAAGCTTGCAAGAGTATGGACGTTGCTTGTGGACTTGACATCTGGGGGGTGCTAGCGCCACCCAGGCCTGTAAATGGGCCTGTCTGGATTAGGTCTAGCATGTTCCATATCCATACCCATTTATTTCTTTATGAATCCAGACCCGTCCATTTACCCGACGGGTCTTATGAAATGGATTTAGACCTGAATCCATTATTAATTGGGTTAGACACGTTTATCCAGACTTATTTATCAACTTTAATTTTTATTAGTCATTACTAATGTAACTTAAAAGTTTAATAATAATTTTTAAAAGCTAACCTCAGACTAGAAGAAAATATCGAGGAAAAAAAAAGCAAAAGCCCTCGAGAATTTAAATACTGTTTCCCATCAAAAAAAGAAAAAAAAAAATCTAACTTCTATACCTTATAGATCCTTCAAACTCGAGGCAAACGATAAGATATGTATGGCGCCACAAGGGTGGAGAGGTATAAATGGTGCAATGGTGGAGAAATAGTGAAGAGAGACGTAGATGAGAGACATCGAGAGAAAATTAGAAGTTAAGAACTAGGTTGCTTTTATATAAGTTAGGGGTTACATTAATTAATTATATAAGATATATGGCTGGGTCAAACGGGTACGAACCAAACAAACCTAGACCCGATCCATTTATTAAGTAGTTAAATGGGTATGGGCTGACTCTGGGTCTAGAAGAACTTATACCAGACCCAGATTTTGTCAGCGGGTCTGGGTCAGGCCCGGATCTAGACCCGACCCATTGATAGGACGAGCTCTACGTGTTATATATATATATATATATATATATATATATATATATATATATATATATATATATAAGTCCATTTTCTATTGTTTAAGCTTATAAGATTTCATCTTGAAACTATTGGTGGCTAGTGTTATGATTGTGTGTATATGTTCATCTTAGACATTTGTTCAGAAGATTTGTGAAGAGTATTTTTTTAAATTTTTCTTTTGCAAGAGGTGAAGAATCTTACTTAAATTAATATCTACTCTTATAAATAAAGTTTTTTTATACATATCTTTAAAGATTTGATTTTTTTTTGACAAACGAGCATCGGTGGCTAGCTCTGGGGGTCCCATCACACACATCCATCCATGCCCAGGATCGAGCATGGACGTGCACATTTAATTAAACAAAGAAAAGAGGAAGGGGAAATAGCCCGTTGACATTTAAAGATTAGATAAATTTTAGAAGATTGTAATCGTTTATAACAATTTTTTTCTCAAATTATGAATGGTTGAGGTGGACACTTTTTACATAGAGAAATTTTCTTATTTTCTGGTAATTAATATTTAGATTAATTTGGATATGCCAAACGTCCCCATTGAGGTTTTGTTACAATAGTGACATGGTGCAATATAGGACAACAATGTTGTATTCTTTGTTTATACGCATTGTGTACGATATGCAAAGGAAAATTGCAAGAAAGAAACCCCTCTCAACTTTGTCCAGCCAGCAAAAAAAAAAACTGATCTTTGTTTCGTATATTTTCACTAAATCTGGCTGATTTTAGCTGGTCCATTATTTCATTAAACTTGAAACTCTTATTTTAAACTATTAGCGTTGACACGTTAAAATGCACGTCATTAAATAATAAACATCTATATTATATTTCAAAATACTTCATTAATTTCTTAAGAGGGGTTAGTAAGAATGCCATCTATCAAATGTGAGGGTAAAATGGAGGGATCTAAAGGATCGTGTTTTTTTAATCAGTTTTATCAATGAGGCGGAGCTGAGATTCAAAAATAGCCGAGTATTCCGGTTTCTTGCATTCTAGTTAGTCTAGTTATAACAGCCTAGAGTTTTTTGGGCTTTCAGCAGTTTTTACTTTTAACAAATTACACGATGCGAAGGTTTTTTTTTTAAAATAATACTAATTTAAAATAAAATTATTAAAATAGGGAGGGATAAATTTAAATTATGGAAATAGGGCGGTTTCGAACCATCTCTGGCCCACCCCACCCCCTCAGTATAGGGGGCGGGTTTTGGGAACCCGTCCTCTATACTTTTGTATAGAGGGCGGGTTCTGGGAACCCGCCCCCTTTTTTTTTTAAAAAAAATTAATTTAATTATTAACGATATAATTATAATTATAATTATAATTATAATATTATTAAAAATAAAAATAAATTAAATAGACAAAAAAACATTTAAATTAAATAATAAAATTTCAGTATATCAATTTTTTTTACAGGATGAATCCGTCAAATTTTACAATGCCAAAAAATCCTATCTATTTGTAAAATCTAAATGCTATTTTTTTCCTTTCCGTTTTCCTTTATGAAATCCGAGAAGGCTTGACATAAGCCTATGCCTCCTGGGATGACTGGAGGAACCACCTGTTTCTTGGATAGATGGCGGTGGCGGCGTCGGCGTCTGTTCTGCTGCTTCGGGTTCGGGTTCTGTTTCAGTTTCGTCTTCAGCAACGTCTTGGACAGGCTGTTGATCCACAAATCCTGAACCTGAATGTGGGACAGGTGTCGGATATGTGTTGCTTCCCAACAAATTTCCGTAGGACGCTAAATCCGAAGCCCAACTGGGCAGTTGTAGCGAAGAACTTGTACCGGTTTCATGAGGCTGATTTTGCACAAAAGCCTGGCCCCATGGCTGCGCAAATCCTGACCCCCAAGGGTGCTGTTGTTGCGCTAAATCTAACCCCCAAGATGGCTGTTCTGCAAAACCTGATCCCCAAGTCTGTTGTTGTTGCGCCTGTCCGGTATGCCAGGGTTGCTGTTGACGGTATGGTGATCCAAACCACTGATCCAGCTGCGCTGGATCTCCTTGATGCTGCGGCTCTGGTGCCGGGTAATACTGCGGCTGCGGTGCCGGGTCATACTGCGGCTGCGGTGCCGGATCATACTGCGGCTCCGGTGCCGGCTGATACTGCGGCTCCGGTGCCGGCGATAAATGCTGAGAAATACCATGTGAACCAAGTACACCACCAATAAATTGGTCGAGATTTGAAAATTGAGTCTGAGATACCGGACCAGCATCAGTCGGGTATGGTTCCTGCACCATTGTTTGTACGAGATGCAACCCACGAGCCTGTCGTTACATTAGAAATAAGAAATAAGTATTGACTCATACCGCCGGATGTTAAAAAGTATTATGATATAAAGAGGGCGGCTTACCAAATCTCGTTCCATGTGTCCTCTAGGCTCGTACCGCGAGATGTTTGGGAAGTTTTTGGGAGGAGCAGAAAGATATCTTATGGTGACACGCTTATACCACTGTAGATATACTTTGGTAGCGTCGGTAGCTGTGTGGTCACCTATTTGCTGTAAGGCAATACTATGCTGCCTATCCTCCCATCTCAGCAAATACTGATGATGATGCTCCCTCCAATCACGCTCCGTATTTCCTCCTCGCATGTCTCCCTCTACTGTCGTAGGCGAAGGCGGCGGGACAGGAATATGTTGCAATCTATCAAACTGCCGCAGTACCCTATCTGGGAGATGCATAACAACAACATTGATGCAGAGGAGTGGGCATCGAGCCCGCCAAACCGGCTCTCCTTCGAGACAGATGCCGGGTAAGTTTTGTAGACGATCTGCTGTATAAGGCGTCCACGGAAACTGCGCAAATAACATAGTAAAAAAATTGTGATTTAGGTATTTTCAAAATTGTAAAACAAATTAAATTACCCAAATTATGATTACCTGAGCCGCCTCCATGCGATCTAACTCATCTCTATAGTACCTAAGCACTCGACGAGGAGCCTTATACGCTTTCTTCCCATTCCACCAGCAGCCGAGCGGCTTTCCGGGGTTATCCAAGCCAGTTATTTTAATAGTATCTGGTCTTCCTATATACATATGCTCCCACGACCAGATCTAGAAAAAAAGTTTTAGATTATAAGAGAGAAAACCAATATTGCAAAATTCTAGCTGTGAAAAATAAAGAATTTACCTGAAGTAATGTGCTGCATCCACAAATTTTATTCTTCGTAGGAGCACATGCTTTGTCGAGTTCCTTATAGAGAAAGGCCAGGACCCCTGCTCCCCAAGCATATTGGCCACAGACATCAAAATCCGCTAGGAAGCCAAGGTATAACGGATGGACATGCGTTGCCGATTGGTCCGGCATCAACCAAGAACCGATCATGTACAGAATGTAGGCACGTGCATGTCTATCCAAAACTTCATCGGTGGCTTCATCAGGGATATTACTGAATGTATCTCTTAACCAGTTCAGATTGATTTTATACCCCTTACTGTGGCCTCCTGGTGCCTGATATTAGTATTTTTTTAAATGTTAAAGCTAGAAATAATGTAAAATATAAAATAGGTACACTAAATAGGGAAAGCAGAATGATATTGTTTACCTGTCCGAGAGCAGACTCGGCATATGTATCCCAGTATGGGTGGTCGGTATCTGGACCAACAATTTTTCCTCCGACCAACCCAAGCCCATTAACCCGTAAACCGAGTAAGAGGCCAATATCCTGGAGTGTGATTGTGTCCTCACCCCATCTTAGATGAAAGGTGTGGGTCTCTTTTCTCCAACGTTCGACCAGAGAGGTGACGAGAGCGTGGTTGATTTGGATATGTCGAATCAACGACGCTTCATAAAATCCGGCCCGTCTAACCCGTTGGTTTATTCTTTGGTCGCTAACTACCCATTTGTCGGAGCTATGCGTGACGACGGTGAGATTATCTCCATCCTGCAAAATTAAATATTGTTATTTTCAAGTACAAAAATTAAATGAAAGGTGTAATTAAAACAAATTAACTAAGTTTAGAATATTTCCTCCCCGTGTAATATTTTGAACGATCTGTGTTCATTTTGATGGACAAGCAGAGATTTGTCGAGTGGTTGATTCTCCATTGAAATGTACCGAAGCAGAGATTTGTCGAGAGTTTTATCAAGAGATTAGAAATTGTGTGGTTGATGAAAGTGTGGAGGCTCGGTATTTATAGAGGTGAACGGGTTCGTCTAACCCGCTACAGTCTTTCCTGTGAAGGAACCCGCCCTCTTCAATAATTAGTCAAATCAATTACTAATTAATGAAGAGGGCGGGTTCCAGAAACCCGCCCTCTTCAAAAATCACAGAGATCGGTTTAATTCACAAAGAAGAGGGCGGGTTCCAGGAACCCGCCCTCTTCATTAATTTATGAATTGTCAAATCAGTACTATTCAAGTACTATTTGTGAATAAACGTTGTTTTCTGTAATGCTTTTTAATACACTCCTTTGTACTATTCTGGTGTTGTCAAATCACTTTCAGAAATGAAGAGGGCGGGTTCCTGGAACCCGCCCTCTTCAATAATTAGTCAAATTAATGAAGAGGGCGGATTCCAGGAACCCGCCCTCTTCAAAAATCACGCGGTCTTATTCGCAAAGAAGAGGGCGGGTTCCAGGAACCCGCCCTCTTCATTAATTTATGAGTTGTCAAATCAGTACTATTCAAGTACTATTTGTCCTTTGTTGTCACATCAATGTTTGTTTGTGAATAAACGTTGTTTTCAGAAATGCTTTTTAATACACTCCTTTGTACTATTCTGGTGTTGTCAAATCACTTTCAGAAATGAAGAGGGCGGGTTCCTGGAACCCGCCCTCTTCAATAATTAGTCAAATTAATGAAGAGGGCGTATTCCAGGAACCCGCCCTCTTCAAAAATCACGCGGTCTTATTCGCAAAGTCCAGGTGACGGGCGGACACTCCGCTCACCGCGTATTACGAAGATATCTTTCGGAAAAGAGAGCGCAGAGCACAATACTACAGATCCGAAAGGTTTGACACGGCGGAGTTTCAGGTGACGGGCGGTAATGGGAATCAATATACCGTGAACTTTAGAGATGAAGGGCTCTCTTCGTGTACATGCGGTCTTTTCCAGCAACAACATTTACCTTGTGCCCACGCTATTGCTGCTGCGAGCAGTATGCATACCTCACATTACAATTTTGCTTCCAATTACTATACAGTTTCTAATTACCAAGGTGCATACGATCCAAAATTTCATCCTATACCGGACAATCGCTATTGGCACTATTATACTGCCAACAGACAAACACCGACTGTATTACCGCCGGAAAAAAATATAAGGCCCGGAAGACCTAAGGTACGTCGAGATCGAATGACAATGGATACTGATCTTCAGCAAAGGCAATCCAGATGCAGCCTATGCAAACAACCAGGCCATTATAGGACCAGATGTCCAGGATATGCATCAGGGGCGGGACCTTCAGGATCGTGACAAGTGCACTCAGATTTTTTTGTATTATAAAATTGACGGATTCATTTTGTTATTATAAATTTGACCGTCGATATAGCATTTAGATTTTACAAATAGATAGGATTTTTTGGAATTGTAAATTTTGACGGATTCATTCTGTAAAAAACATTGATATAGTGAAATTTTATTATTTAATTTAAATGTTTTTTTCGTCTATTTACTTTTATTCTATTTTTATGAATTATAATTATAATTATAATAATAATATTATGATAATAATTATAATTAATAATTAAATTAATAATTAAATTAATTTTTTTTTAAAAAAAAAGGGGGCGGGTTCCCAGAACCCGCCATCTATACTTTTGTATAGAGGGTGTGTTCTCAGAACCCGCCCTCTATACAAAAGTATAGAGGGCGGGTTCCTAGAACCCGCCCCCTATATTGAGGGGGTGGGGTGGGCCAGGGGTGGTTCGAAACCACCCTATTTCCATAATTTAAATTTATCCCTCCCTATTTTAATAATTTTATTTTAAATTAGTATTATTTTAAAAAAAACCCCCGATGCGAAACTGTTGCTCAAGCGAAAGTGGAGGGGGTCTCTGCAATTTAGTATCGAGTCTAAAATGTCAATTGGATGCCTCTCTAATCTCCTCACGTAACGCAGCTGCCACCAAAAAAAGATGACGTCATCTATATCCTCCATCTCGCCCCTCGCCCTCCTCCGCCCTCGCCGCGGCGGCGCCGCTAAATGCGCCTCCTCCGGCGCCCAACAAGACGCCGACCTCCTCGATCGAGCAGCGAAGCTAGCGGACATGTCGGCGGGGCTCACCTCTCCTCACCCTAACTTCGGCTGCTTGATCGCCCGCGGCGTCTCCAGCGGCGGAGGCGCCGTGGTCGGCGAGGGTTTCCTCTACGCTCAGGGCACCAAATGCGCCGAGCTCCAGGCCGTGGAGATTGCCGGCGAGCTCGCGCGCGGCGCCACGGCGTACCTCAACATGGAGCCTGGGGATTGCTGTGGGGATTATACCTCTGTTTGTTGTCTTCTCCAGGTTTGATTTTGACCTAATTCGAGATGCTTGAGTTTTAATTAAGTCTAAATTACTGAAGGTTTTTAAAAAGTTTGCACTTTGATTGATTATTGATCAATTTTTTTCCGGAAATTGGCTAGTTTACCCCCATCATATTGCTCTTGTAGCACTTGGTTGGCGTTTTTTTGAAGGAATTGATGTTAATTATGGAGGCACATTTCAAAAATTCCTCTTTTCCTTCAAATTGTTCATTAGTTAGAGGTTGCTGACGTTTTGCAATTAGGCAGGGATTTCAAGAGTTGTAGTGGGCGTTAGGCATCCGCTTCAGCATCTACGAGGGAAGGCGATACGATCATTAAGAAGCGAAGGGGTTTGGGTTGATGTGCTTGGTGAGGACTTGCAAAGTAAAATATTCGAGGTGATAAGTTTTGGAAACTACGCTATTTTTCTCTCGGCATTATACTTAAATATTTTAGTCGTCACTGATGATATGCTAGTACTTTATTTCATATGAGAGTTGTTTACCTTCCTAGGTATCTCTTTCCCTCCCTTTCATGAATCATAATGCAAAGGATAAACTTATACTAGTCACAAGACAGAAAGATCTAAACCAATGCTTTATATAACTTGTTTCTTGAAAGTTTTTTATGAGCAATCAATTAAGATTTATCTTAGGATGGGTTGACTTGAATGGCATATATAGTTGCTTATTTTTGAATCTGATATAGAACATATATGTGAATTTTCATTTTGATTTATCATCTTCACTTGACGTTTATAGATGCAACGTACTATATATAAGGTGTGATCTTTAAAAAAAAATGGATCGAGGGAGCCTTATCAACATATCCGTGACGATTTCCTTTACATTAAATTGACATGCTTTTTTGTATCCTATATCATGCTTAAAAATCTTCCAGTTTAATATTTTTTTTACAGCATATGTATACATCCATATCTAAAATTGAAATTTTATTATTCATATCTATGCTTATAACTGTGTATCACAGGGAGCTTTGAGATCATGCCTTGAAGTAAATGCTCCAATACTTTATAGATCTGCCTTTCACGTTCCGTTCTCTGTTCTCAAGTATGCAATGACCCTAGATGGTGAGTCTTAAAAGAATTTTTCGGGTTCTGTTTCCTGATCCGATTATTATCATTCTGCAAAGTTTGACTATCTGAGTTTCAGGAAACTTTACCTGTATAAGATATCTATTACAATTTTTCCGATATTGGCAGGAAAAATTGCAGCAAGTAGTGGACATGCTTCTTGGGTGAGCAGCAAAGATTCCAGATATCGAGTATTTAACTTGCGAGGCAGAAGTGATGCCGTAATTGTTGGAGGAAATACTGTACGTCGAGATGGTATACATCTTAATTGCGTTTCTACAAAGTCTTATCAACTGGAAAATTGTGGCAATTTCAAAATTTGCACCTCTACTGTTGTAACTAGAAAGGAACTAGGTTCGAAATTGAGATTCCAATTATAATTACAATCTAGCGAATGGCACTCAATCCTTTTCTTAGCCCAAAATAAAATAAAATAATAATAACTGCTAACTATTCCCTCTACTTTCTTTCTTCTCTCTCCAACTCTCTTTAACTGCTTCCTTTACTCTCTTTCACATGCTCTGTACATACTTAAATAAGCTAGTTCCATATAATTGCAGATCCACGGCTAACTGCAAGGCATGGTGGGGGCCACGTTCCCGTACGAATTGTAATGTCCCAGACCCTTGATCTTCCGGAAGAAGCAAACCTCTGGAATACCTTTGATGCGTATACCATTGTTGCAACTCAAAGGGGTGCACGTAAAGATATTCAAGAAAAACTTGCTAGAAAAGGTGTTGAAGTGGTTGAGTTTGATATCTTAAACCCGCGAGAGTTCATGGAGTATTGCTTTGATCGTGGGTACCTTTCAGTGTTGTGGGAGTGCGGTGGGGGCCTAGTTGCACCAGCTATATCATCTGGGGTAATCCACAAGGTATAATTAATAATCTAATTGAAGTTGAAGCAATCTTGTATTGCTTAGGATATTCGCTAGAATTAAGTTATCTGCATTTGCTCGTAGCATTCGTCAGATTCCAGTTCAATGGCCCATAGTGTGCAGTAGGGATTAGTGCTTTCCTCTTCTTAAAGTTCAATTACTATGGACCTTTTGCTATTGTGATTTTAACCATCATAAGAGCATACACAGACTATCTGGTTCAAATTGAACTTTGGTGTTTGTATTTTCGTTTCCATATCTTTTAACTTTTTTCTCACTCTGTTAAGGCTCCATTTTGTATAATTTTCCTCCGTTCATAAGTATGACTATCAGGACGTAAATTAGGTCTCTACTTGCTATCTTGGGATTTCTATTTGTAAAACATGCTCAAATTTGTAGTTTAAATTCATATATCAACCTCTTTCAAATTATATTGTTATGTGCCACAGATGCAATTTGGCTGCATGGAGTTGCTGTCTTTTCTTTTAAGCTCCTACAGGAGTGTATTTTTATTCTAGAATTGATCTTGTTGCAGTAAAACTGAAAACATCCATCCAATCTGTACTGTGTTGTGCTTATGTGTTTTCAACTTTGTAATATTTAGGGATGCTTATGTGTTTTCAACTTATTAATTGTCCATAGCAATGAACGGCAAAAAGTTTGATCTTAATAACCCAGATATTCCATTCCTTGGATAATATTATCTTGTAGTCATCATACTTTTTTCAGTTTCGAATCAGTCTCTGTCTGTGTAGTATGTACATCTCTTAGTTCTCCTGGTCTACTCATTCAAGATTGTATTTATATCAACGGTGCTGCTGTTTATGGCTCTTCTGAAGTTTATATCACGCCCCGCTTCCCAAAAACGAGAAACGAGAACGACAAGTCCGCGACGTATTCATACCGAGAAGCAACCCCCGATATGAATACGCTAAGCGTCTGGACTATGCAAGGATAAATATAAAACCAACAAGAATTTAAAATAAATAAATATCATCTATCAACATTTATTACAAGTTTCAAGTTCCCTGATAAAAGTCTTAACGACTTCAAATAAATAAGCAAAAGTTAAAGAAAAACGCCTTAAATCTTTAGGCACACTAACTGAAAAGGAAAACTAGAGTTCGGCTTGACTAGAAAGATATTGATTGTCCTTCTCAGTTGGTACTATCTTGTACCTAGCCTCGTCGTATGTCCCAATGTCGTTTGACGACATTCCCATGAAAAACAAGAAAACAAAAAAAATGGAATGCCGTCAGCGAACTAAAGTTCGGTAAGTTCCCATTTTATAAAAATAAATATTTGAAACAAAACATTGTATGCATAATACTAGGCATGAGAATAAATGCGAACAGTAAACGGTAGCGTGCATATCAAATAAGTAACATGTGTTAATCAGTGTACGATAACTAGAGTATCACGACATTTGATATATCAATATTATTAATTATAAGTATAAGCTCGATTTATGAGAGTTTTATTATGTAACTAGGATATTCCGTAATTCCCACGGAATAACAGCAACACAAGAATCACGAGATTCAAGATTTATATAAAATGCAATGTACCGTATTCTCCGGTATCACGAGAAACAAGATATGATCCCTGTTACACATAAATACCCCCATTCTTCGAGTTACTCCATCCCTATATATCCAATAAGCAGTGTTTATTATACACGTCATGTTCATGAGATTCAAGATTTCATGTACTCATGAGTTTATGAGTTTCAAGTATTCAAGTGGTTCATGTCAGATTTATGGATTCAAATATTCAAGTGGTTCATGTCAGGTTCATGTCGAGTTCAGGTCAAGATAGTATAATTTAACGCTAGTTTGAGTGTAAGCGTCAACCACCACATGAGTATTTTCAGACCCAAGGCCATCATCCAAAGGCAAGAAAGTACGGGCCCGTTCATGAGTTAGTAATGGGAGTCCTGAGTTCCGTTGATCGAATTCACAACTTAAATTACCCTAATGTTTCTAACCACCGCAGGGGTATTCTCAGACCCAAAGCTATTATCCAAATGCAAGGAAACACGGGTTCATTCATGAGTTAGTAACGAGACTCTTGAGATTCCGTTGATCGAACCCACAACTCAAATTACCCTAATGTCCCCCACGTATGTTAAACTATACATAATGGCCAGAAAATAGTACTGTAAAGAAGTGTTATAAACTGTTAATTATTTAAGTCAATTAAAATTAGAAAATAAACAAGAAATATAGCCCTAGGTGTTATGCAAATGTAGGTTTAAGTCTCGCCTAATTACGACGTGTTTGGGAGATATACACGTTTTCGTATCGTTGTGCAGAACAGATTCAAATCTGTCTAGCCCTGACACATGTTTTTAAAACACAGTTTGCATTATTTTCCATCGGTTTTCAGGTCTCGAAAAGTATTAGAAACTTGTAGGTCTTTCGGTCTACTTATCCAAACAACTAGATTCTGCACGATTTAGATTTCTGAAGCTCTAGTTATGGTCAGATTAATATCAGGGTTTAAAACAAAAATTATAATTTCAGGACAGCAACTATGGGATGTCTTGCATGGCATATATCGGGTCGTTTTATACGTTTTTGAGTCACCAAATATATAGGAAAGTTATAGGTCTGCCAATTAGGCATCCATATATTTAAGGTTTGTCATAAACCGACGTCGGAAACTCGAGTTATGTCATGTTTAAAAAAAGTGCGAGAATCAGGACAGATTCATCACATAATTTTAAAAGACAGAATTCTATAAATTATGTCGGGTTTCAGGAAAATATTAAAACTAGAAAAATCTAGATCTTTCGATTTAGTTGTCCAGAACACTTTGCTCAAAAGTCAAAACGGACCTCGGAAGACTGAGTTATGGGTCTCCGAAAGTAGTCGATAAAAACAATTTTCAGATTTATGAAAACAATGAGTAAAATATTATAAAACGTGATTCGTAGATTAAAATAATAGTGATTAGTAACAACACAAGATAATTAATAGATACATTTGCATAAGTAGGGTTATGTAGACAATATAAGTAATTATATATTAAATTATAGCATAAAGTTAGCAGTAGTTCACTATGTGTGATGGTAGTTCTGTTAGTATTATAGTGATTGTAAACAAATGCAAGTTAATAATACTTTTATATAAGTAACAATAGAAGAGTGAGTAGGACTCAATTGTGATGGATCAAAATAAAAGGTGTAGTCGATAATCATATTGGTTTGAGATATGATAAGTTATTATTTATTATGACACATACAGAGAAGTTTAATATTTAATTAATGACTATGATATAAAGTGAGAATACAAGTGTAAATAAAGTCAAAGCTAGAATATAATTGAGTGGTTACATAATAGTACATCATAAGAATATAAGTTGAACATTGTTTGAGATATATATAAAGATTAGTAGATTACATGATAATTATATAGATATTTTTAGTTGCGATTAAAAATCGTATTTATATAGATTAATTATTACATAGCATTTGTTTTTAACCAATTATATGAGTATTTCATGCATGCATGTTTATATATAATATGTATATGGTAATAGATATGATGTTAATAGTGATTCAATTATATATATGGTAAAAAGATTTAAAATATTAAACTTTGATGATTAAGATCGATGGGGAAAAAGAATAGGGGACTTACAAATTGGCAACTTGATTTTTGTATCAAGTTACCGGTTTTGTTGTAAAGATGGCATCGAGTCGGTTTCGAGGTTTCCGGCGTTTGATCGACGATTTCTACTTCTCCTTTGATGATCGTTTTTCTTAGTTTTGGTGGAATATCTGATTGGGGATGAGAGAAAAATAGGGAGGAAGTTTCTTTTCGGGGTTGAAGAGGAGAAATAAAAAATACGGCAGAAAAGAAAAAAAGGTTAACGAGTTAAGATTTATTAAAATCCTATCAATCTTCCAAAATCAGAAAAAAAAACAGTCAAAACAAATATATCCAAACAACAAACCAATAATTTAAAACAATAAATACATTTATTTTTTAATTAAGAGAAAAACTTTTATCTTTTTTTTAATAATAATAACTATGACCGAAAATTCTCACATAAAATAATATAAATTAATTATACTAAAATAAATTCGTATAATATAACCATACTATATGAAAACTACAACAATAATTAAAATATATTGCTAACTAACAAGAATATAAGTACAAAATAAAAATACAACAATAAAAAATATAATCATACAAAACAATATAATAAATTAATAATTATAATAAAGAAATAAATACTTTATGGAGGCTGGGGTTTGAACCTGAGACCCGTGGGATAGCAATACAACGTCTCAACCAATAAGATACAAGTAATGATCATACATATATTCAAATAGAAATGAATATATATATCGAGTTTAAAAAGAAATTATCTTATTATAAAGAAAAAAGTATATGGATTTTGCGGTCATTACAGTTTATCTGTCCCTTACTCTTCATCACAATTGTCATCGCGATTTTGCCCATCAAGATGGTGATTGTTGATGGAAGAGCATTAAAGTTTAGATAGATTCAGAAAAGTAGACAGGTTTTTTGAGCAACCAAACTGACTTTGCTTCCTTCGACTTTGTTCCATTACAATGAGGAGCACCAATGATTCAAAGCTCCACTAGACAGGAGCCTATGTTTTTGGCTGATTCGACTCATTGCTGATTGCTAAATAAAGCTCAACTTGGCAAAATCACAATTTTACATGAATATCTTCCTTTCCAATCCAAGATGTATCAAGCCATGTTTATTTTATGTATTAACTGGAAGCACATTCATTAAATCTTGCATTGTCTTGTGCAAGTCATGTTGAGTTAAAATTTGATGGGATCATGGGCAAGACAGGGCAGCAATAAAGTGCATTTATACTGAACTCAAACTTTAGTTATTGATACTTTTCTCCCATACTTGTCAATACGTAGATTTTTAATTGGAGTGGGGAAATGGAATGGTTACCAAGTTTTCCCTAGAATCTATGTTTGCGTAATCCTGAATCATATATCGACATTCATTGATTTATTGTTTATTCAATTAAAATATAATATATCTGCTTCTGGTTTGAGGACACAATTCATTTTTTCTGTAATACGAAGAGTTCTGATAGATGTATCTAAATTTAACTTGTTTATTGGTGTAGGTTTATGCCTTTATCGCCCCGAAAATTATTGGGGGAGTAAATGCTCCGACACCGGTTGGTGAATTAGGGATGGTTCAGATGTCACAAGCACTCAATTTGATTGATCCCTTACTTGAGCAGGTATGTTTTGTCATCATTTAACTTGCATTTTTCATAATATTATGGTGATGCTTATTCTAAGTAGTCGCACTTTATGAATGGATAATTTGATGTTTTGGCTAAAAAGGTTTAGTAAGGAATCAACAGCTCTATGACCTTTCTGTCAAGAGATCTCCGTATGCTATAATTTGCTAGTGCTTTATCATTTCACTACCCTTGAATTTCTATCTGCATCACGAGTGTGATGTGTTAGGGGTATCGGTCCCCCTACCATCATGAAGCACACAAGATGGCAAACACACAAGTGCACTAGAAGAACAACACTGGATTTATGTGGTTCAAGTTCAACCAAACTCGACCTACGTTCACAAGGCAATCTTCTAAAATTGGGTTCCACTGAGACAAGTAAGATTAGAGATCTCTCATCTCTCATCCTCTCTCTTGCTCTCACACCACAAGAGGAGGCCACACAAACCCAAACATAAGAGTACATCTTGGCCTTGAGCCCCACTCCTCGCATAGGAGTATATTTAGTGCTACAACCATAACACTACCTATCATCTATGGGTAGCCCACACTAATAGCTTGCCCGATCTAAACAGCCCAAGTCCTATATAGCTCGCCCATCCCAAAAGTTCCAAGTCCAATATGGACTTCCCGCGATCAAATTGACTGTATCTAGGTGTGGAAAATGTACCATTGCTGCAGTTATGTAGCATGGGTTCGCATATGGATACGGAACGCGATACGAGTAGGATTCAGGATTCACGGATGCACTTTTCCAAAATCTAAGGATACAATTCGGTAAGATGCATCAAGTATTTGTCGTATAAAATATACATACGTATTAATATAAAAATATATTATATTAGCAAATTTAAACAAAAAGTACAAATATTTATTGTATTAGGTGTATAGATAGTTGATGTTTTACATGGTCATGCACAGTGGCAAATCCAGGAATTTTGTCCAGGTGTGGCGGAGTTCATATACATTGCTAAAAAAACTTGAGCATCATAAGAACTACCAGCCAGCGGAGGACTTTGTCTCTTGAAATTTTTTTTCCATAACTTAACAAATCATAAAATATCTTGTTTTAGTCATGATTTTCATTATAAAATTAGAAAGTAAATATGAAATCAAATTAAAGGATAAAAGACAGCATGTGCAATTAATTTCCACAGAAAATAGAAAAAGTTGAATATTTAATTGAAACATGCACCTTTTCATATTTATCAACATAGCACTACAAATAAAAGTGATTTTTTTTATTAAACTTCTATGTATTGGATCCCATCATTCATAAAAATTGGGAACAAACAGGATGGTTTTGATCCATTAAATTAGTGATTAAAAAAATTAAAATTTTATAGAAAAATAACCCCATACCTGGAAGCAAGATTGTAGCTTTAGAGCAGATCCATCTCAAATTTGAAGAACTTTTAAAGGAATAACTAAAATTCAATAGCTTAAATTAGAAAATAAGCAGCAGCAATTGAAGCAGAGAGTATCTGGGCAAAAACCTAGAAGAATTTCAAGCAAGAAAAGAGAAAATATACCCAACACATAAAAAAAGTTCAAAATTTTAGAACATAATATAGATAAAGGAGCTACCTTTTGAAATAGGTATTTTTGTTTCGCACCATTAATCTCCTCCTCATAGCTCCTCAGCCACAAAAATGATAGAGAGGAGAGAGAGAAAGTGACCCTCTTCTATCTTCTTCAACTTTTCTCAAAAGATTTTCCTCTGTTTGAGAAGAGAGAGAGGAGACAGGGAGAGGATTGAGAGGAGAGAAGAGGCATAAGGCTACTTAAAAAAAAAATTCAGGGGCCAAGGGGGCGACCGCCACACCCGGGCTATGCATGGATCCGCCTCTGGTCATGCATGTGCGGTACATCTAGTACATAATATTAATCTTACAATGTACCAATAAGAGTTCAACAAGCATTCTAGACGAATCAAAAGAATCTGACATTCATACGTATCCAATACGGACAAGGCTCCTTGACAAGGAATTCGTGCTACATAGGTTTGCAGAGAGGATAAGTGACATCCTGATTAAATCTAACTGACTAGCTTTTGACTGTTATAGCCTCATAGATAAAAATTAAGGGGAAAAAAATCAAATGTCATTAAATGGAGAAGAAAGTCCGCATGTCCTATATGTCTATAGTCACATAATGCAGTCATTGCTTTCTAATTAGCTATCATGCTTACTCATTGAAGTCAAGTTCTATTCTAGTTGCATATTTTTTCTCACTCGTATTGTAATTCAATTCACAACATTCTCTCTCCTTCCTTTCCTTCATTATTTGAACTCTGTAAACAGCTGGATTCAATTTTATTTTACTTCTAAGCATATTACATTCTTGCAACAAAAAACATATGAAAGTACACTTCTGATTGAGAATTGACTTCTTAAGCCATGCAATATAAGCATGCACTAATGTCAGTCATTTACAGGTGGGACCTGATGTACTTGTAAGCGGCTTCCTTCAACCCATCCCGGACCTTTCACCTGGGATCCCATCAGCCGATGAAACTTCAGCTCTTGATCCGACAGTTTCTCCTTACGAAGCACACATTATATTCTTTTATAAGACGTGGGACCCATATGGAGCATTATCGAATTTTTCTCCCCACCAGTTGCAAATGTGCAATGAAAATGGAGATTACGATACATGGCCTACTGTGGAACACTATTATCAGGTGAACTCTTAAATCTTTTGTAAAATTAAATAACAAAAATACATTTTAAATGCCAGTTTTTATTGGGTAAGTTTACTAAAACACGCTTAGATATCGCCGTATTTTACTAAACAACATTAATTTTTTATTACAGCAGACTCCCTTCACTAAAATACCATTAAATGTAGCACTTAAGGAAGCTTACTGTAATAAAATGAACTTTAATGTAGTTTTATGAGACACCTTCATAGTTAAAGGTATTTTAGGGAAATTTAGACTTGTTTATAAAAATACTTTCTAAAGCTTACCATTTTCAGGCCAACAAATTTGAGGGGGTTGATAATCCTCTAGCAAAAGAATTTATTCAGCAAATCAAAGCTGCGAGAAGTCCTGAGGAAGCAGCGAGGTTGGGGAGGAAAATGCAGAGGCAACACCCTGAACTGGTATGCCCTATTTAATTTGGAGTGACGCTCTATTGTGCTGGACCCGGCGTGATTCTCATGTTGGTTATGTAGCCTACCCCATATGCTTGGGATAAAAGGCTCAGTTGTTGTTGTTGCTCTTTTAAATATATTTTGCTATCAGTATTTTGATATGTTTGCAAGCAGTATTTCAAGATACCCTATACATTTTGATATTTTTGCAAGTAGCCTGGTTATGACATGTCTAATCCCTTTGATGAATATGTCACGCGTCCAGAGGTCCGCAATGCACCCAAGCTCATGTCGCATCTATGGCATAGCTTGAGTTGCTGATAGTAAATAGTAATAACGAATCTAGGTGTACAAGATAATCTTCCTTTCATCATGAATTTTACGATTCAAGAATAACTTTTTTTCCTCATCCAAATCAACCACAACTATAGATTGCATATTAAGAAAGCATACACTAAACTTGAACCTTTAACGAATCTGTGTATCAGGACTTCCCTGCAGTAATGTGTTCTGATTTTCCTTTTGCTATATATGAATTGAACACAATATTATATAACAAATCTGTTAGCTTTTCCCCTTCATGACATTTTCACCAACAGCCAAGAAGAATTTGAAAGTCACCAAGTGATCATATAGGATTATGGCAAGCTCTTCCTTCTCTTGTTCATAATTTCCCTGTTAGAGACTTGACACTAATTATGTGTTTGTTGATAGCCCGTCGACTTCCGGTCAAAATACTTTGTTGAATCTTTATTGGAGCCTTGCTTCATAGTTGATCCCAATTTAGATGTCAGTGAGGGTGGTGGTGGTCTTCCCTTGGTAATGAATCACTTGATTTGGGGTGATCGATGTTCTGGTCACATTCCTAGAGGCCGAATGCATCATATTTTTAGGTTACATGCTAAGTATCCACATCTAACTACAACTGTTTATTCTGGCAAAAGTAAGAAGGCTTCCATTTTGTGAAGAGCAAGGACCACCTGCCTTTTATATCAAAATTCATGAGCATTACTGTTTACCTAATCCCGTCAACCACTTGACACAAACTAATATGGATTTTCAGACCTCGTTGTAATACCCTTGTGATTGTTATTTGATAACTGTGTTCTGAAGATTGAACTAATGTTGTCATGGAGCCAACAACTTTTTTCGCTTGCACTTTGTATCAATTCATCCAAATTTATGATCCAAGTCCCATAACCTTTCATCTGCTGTTTTCCTTACAACAACAGCATTTTAGCTGACAACTTCTAAGCGCTTAGAAGCAACCGCCTTATTGATTTGATTAATGCTGGCACATTGCAAACATTCTAGAAGTTCATTTTTCATGTTACTAACATGAACTGGTTCTGTAGTTAACAATCCCATTGGCTAAATTACAGGAATCTCTTACCTCTCTTGGCCTTCTAGTAGGATACCGCTCTTTTTTAATAAAACAAGAGCTTCCTCTTATTTTGACCAATGTTAACTTTCTGTGCCTGGTTTTTCACAAACATCGTGCAATTATTACTATTATTAATGGGTATCTGGAAATTAGGTTTATAGGAAAATGATACAAATTAACATGGTTAAAGTAGGGGGGTATAATGCAGCTTTCAAAAGATGGTGGTGTTTTGCTAGGCAACAGTGAGGGGCGTTTCCTGCAACTTAGCCAAAGTACTTTTCCATCGATGATTTACGTATTTAAAAGACCATGGATTTAGATGGAAAATTTTCTAATATCATTTGGCTCTTCCCCTTCTCGTTAACATTATTCTATGGCCATATAGGTTCGACGAGACTGGGACGATGTAAAAATCGAAGTAATGTACAAGGCTCTCAAGTGCAAATTTTCCGCATACCCTCACCTTAATGTGATGCTGCGCTCAACTGCGGGATCCGTTCTGGTTGAAGCCTCGCCTCATGATCTCTTTTGGGGAGGAGGCCGCGAAGGAGAAGGCCTCAACTATTTGGGAAGGCTCCTCATGAAACTAAGATCGGAGCTTCTAGAAGAGGCCAATTCCGATGAAACTATGGCCACAAAATGTTTTATAAATGAATAAAGTTTAGATGATTTTCCTTGTACTATCATTATTAGTTCATGGAAAAATTATGTTGTAATTTATTGGTTTTTTTTCTAATAATTATTTTTTTCTCTTCTGTGCTCAAATTTAACCCATAATTTATTGAAGGGTGATTATTGGTTGTAATTTAATTTTCTGTGTTAATTCATGTACCAATACATTTACACTTATTGGAAGGTGTTGATGTTTAGAACAACAAAAAGTGAATTAGAACAACAATTTTGATCATTTATTAAGCTGATGAATATTCTTTCTTTTCAGTGAGATTTTGTTCTGGAAATTCCAGTCGATTTAAGAATTATTCGGTGTTTTTCTCATGTCCTAACTATAAAAATTAGATTCTTAACATTTGCATGCATGTGAAAAAAAGAGGGAGTAGCTATTGGGAAAAACGCAAATGCTTATATGGGGAGAAAAAAGAAAATGGTTAATATAGCATAAAATTCTTCTGTTCTTTCCATTTGTATAATTTTTGAAAAAAAAAGACCAATAATAAGGAATTTTCCTTATTTATTTTTTTAAAAAATTGAAATTGGAAACCCTACATGCCCCCTTTGTGGTTGCTTATAGTAGAGATGATTTTTGGGTGAAGAATCGGGTAAAAAATGCATATTGACTAAGGATGTTAACAAATACATATAATTTGAGCTAATTCTGTATCGATGTTCCTTTTTTTTTTTTCCAAATATGAAGAATAGTGATTTTCATTTGTGATGACCATCAACATCCAAATACACCAACAACGATTGGATATAGACGTCTCGATATAGATACACCAACACCTATATCCGTCCCGTATCCATATCTAATATCAAAAGTAATAATGTTTAACTCTATCTGGTATATATTTTCTAATATATACTCTATCTTTATCCAGCTTTTTATCAAATATGAACGATAGTTCTCATTTTTGAAAACTATCTGTATCTGTATTCGAATTTGTCTACGACTACCGGTTACAGATACGATAACGTCTAGATCCGTTCCGTCTACTATCTACATCCCTAGTACTCACCTCATTTGTAAGATGCTATTATCGGAACGACAGGTATAAAATCATTTTTCTGAAAATCTATATCGAATTTTTTCCAAGAATAAAAAATTTACAATTTTTGTCCCATATCTAATAATTGTTAGATTTCTCTAGCTTCTTCATCTTCTCCGCCTTATAAACCAAAGCAATGGTACCCACCAATTAGTACTTAATTATGCTCACTTCAATCTAAAAAACAATCAAATGAGTACAAAAATACCTAAAATGGATTAAGACCATCCATCATAATGCGCTTTTATAGTTGCAAAACTCGGTGTGGGCCCACAACGCATGTACCCACACATGGATCCATATAGGCTTTTAATATAGTGGGACTCCATCAAAAAGACTCAAGCCTTATGGAGGTTTATCCCATCTTATATCTTATACTCATATGCATCCTATAATATTTTCATTGTGGGACTAAATATTAACTATATTTTCAACATTCCTTATCACATGCAACACACGTGAACAAAGAGAACTTCATGTGTGAGGACTTAAACCTCATATGCAATGTGGACAAAAAAGCATCCGAGCTTTGATACCATGTAAAACTCGGTTTGGGCCCACAACGTATGGCCACACTTGGATGCACATGGGATTTTAATATAGCGTGACTCCATCCAAAAGACTCAAGCCTTATGGAGGTTTATCCTATTTTATATCTTATACCTATATGTATCCCATAATATTTTCAATAATGGGACTAAATATTAACAATAAGATATATTTGTGAGAGATATGATTTGATATATTTAAGAAATTGGTAAGTTTAGATACTTAGGAGTTAAGTTAGGGTTAATTCATGGTTAAGTATTAAATCGAAAAAATTTATTATAAATAATTATAACATTCTTCTCTTTTATCAATAATAATAGTTTCTCTTCTATTTTCCACAATGTAGTCTCTCTATTATTTCCAGCTGCTCTTATAATGCTTATTTTTCTTAACATGGTATCAAAACCCAACCCTAACCTTAACTTCTAGCCACCGCCGCTTCTCTCCACTGTGCCACCATCATTGCTTCCTCTCCTCCCGCATCCGCTCGCTGCCTCTATAACGCTTACTTATAGCCTCTTCCCCTCACTGCCTCGATCACTGTCGATCACCTATCCATCACCGTCGCACCATCATCGCTACCAGATTTGCCCTCAATCTAGATTTACCTCATCACCAAATCGTTTCTCAAAAAAAAAAATACTCCTCTCTCTCTTCTCTAAATCACATAAACAGCGATCAAATCGATCAATCAAAAACCCTCACAAATCTTCCATCTTTCGATCGCCGATGGCTTCGCAAACGGAGGGAATCGCCCTCTTATCGATGTACAACAACAACAACGAGGAAGAGGAAGAAGAAAACGAGCAGCATCAACAACGCCATCAGCAACAAGAAGACGGCGATGAAGACAGAAGAGCTCGAATCGAACAAGAAATTGACGAAGTTCCTAGCAATATCATCATAGATTCGGTTCCAGATTACATCTTCGAGATCCCCTCAGAATTTAAGCTCGCTGTCGCCGGAGGTCGAAGCCCTAAGGAGCCCTCCGCCTCCGCCGTGGCCTATATCTCAGCAAAACTCACCCTCGATCATCGAAAGAGGCATCGGCATGCCGAAATCTGACCTTGTGAATTTGGGACAATTGAGAGATCCGGAACAAAAGAATTCATGGAGGCGTTACAGGCTAGTGCTGACATGAGCATGATCGGCCAATTCGGTGTCGATTTCTACTTAACTTACCTCATCGCTAAGAAAGCAGCCGTGACGACAAAACACAACGATGATGAGCATCATGTTTGGGAATCACCGTTGGATATAGTGCCCTCAAGGCAATTATTGTAATTGCAAGTAGGCGATTATGATAATTGAAGGAGGACCTATACAAATATAACAGTCTTACTCGAGATGATAGTATGCTATCTGGTTTGTCTTCATCATTGATGAAGCCTGTAGGATTGTTGCTTGACAACCAGCATTATGATGGTGATTATATAAGCACATCCTTAAATGTCCCTAGTCGTGGGAGTATCGAGACTGAGCATCGATATTCCGGAGTAGACTAGTGTATACGTTTCTAGACCCCGATGAGGGGAGGTGGCCGGTCTCACAAGCCATTCGTGTTGTGTCACCTAAGATAGTATACATGTGCTCACTTGAGGTGAGTACACTGGACGGACTCGCCGAGAACTTCTAGATGGTATTATATCTATCGTCAGATGGAAGTTCTCAGGTGGCATGAGTATATGTTAGTCCTTTGACCTAAGATCGTCATTTGTCTTGTATGAGTTCCCACCGTACTTTAATTACTACCCTACCATGGCTAAAAGAAGTCGTGCAAATAGGTTTTAGTTGGGTACAGTCCCGAGCCACATGGAGGCAGTGGTTGATTGTCAGGGATTCATCTCTCCTGATATTAGGAGTCGATGTCACACTGTGTTCAGTTGGCTATCACCAGAAATCTGTGGCCACGGTGGATTAGATTTACTGATAGTTGATTAGTAGTATCTCTGATGGTGATGAGCTTGACTCAGACAAGACTTATCGGGTTAGTAGGGGTTTGACGTTATCCTCCCTTTAGACCCGATATGCGATACTCTTTGACGAAGAGATCGGACTGTACGAAGATTGTCACATTCATGCTCAGTAGGGTAATGACGTACTTGATTGTCGACCCCCCTTTCGGCAAGTATCTAGGTAGCTGTCACGTGCAGCTAGTGCCGTTGACGTGCCTGTGGTTAAACCCATTGCCGGTGTATTATCGAGCTTTTAGAGTCCCACACAGAGGGTTTTTCCCAGTTCAGGCGATAGATGTAGGAGCCGTACGTTAGTACGTGCAGGGGTCCGATTAAATACGTATACGGAATACACGGATTTTAATCGGGCGATTGATAATACTAGCCAGCTTAGGATTAAACCGAATTATTAAATCAAGTTTTGATTTAATAATTTATATATGTATTTTGATGCATATATTTTAGTATTATTATTCACTATTCATTTTCTCTCTTTGGTGCTATCCATATTTTTATACGGATATGCGTATATGTAGTGATACATATACCGGGTGAAGTATTCCATATTTATACGGGAATACTTCTAGAAGATGGACACCTCATATTTATTTTTCTATTTAGAAAAAAACAAATGGAAAATGAGGTGGAGGTGTGGTGGCATGAAGCATGGCTACACATGTAGAACGGAATGGTTTTGGAATTTAATGTTGATATGTTTTGGTTCACTATTGATCCATGGTTGCAAATAGAAGCCATTCACTTCTACATTGGGGTGGGATTTCTTTTCTTCACTTGCTTCTTGAGTTCATGCTTCATGGCTCAAGACTTGGCCATTTTTCCTCACCTCTCTTTTCCTCCTTCTTCTTCTTGCTCCCTTTTGAGCATAGTTTAGAGTGAAAAGTTTAATGAAAAATTCCTACATCACCCACCATCCATCCTTAACAAGTTTGGATCGTCGGTCGGAGCCTCTTTTGGTTTCCCTCAGGTGGATCTTCTTCGGCGAGGGTGATCGACTTTCAAGCGTGATCCCGGTGGCTACGAGCTTGGAGGGGTCTTCCACAATTGGGTGGACACGCGTCAAAGGTTGTAATTTCTGCACCCTTACATTTCTAGTTTGCTAGTTTAAGGTTTTGGATGGATTTCTTGGGTTATGGGTGTTTGGTGCTCGCATAAAGTTTTGTTTTCGCTTTCGCCTCGACCGCGGTCTCCGCGGCATGGGCACCGAACCCCAACATTGTATCAGAGACACTCCATAAATCTTAACTAGCTAGTTTGCACTTATTTAGTGTTTCGGTCGACGGATTTTTCCTAATCGCATTTCCTAATCCATGCCTGCTGTTCGAATTTTAAAGCTATTCAAAAAATTGTTTAGCTTGCTTTAAAATTATATGCAGGCGATTCTAGAGACCAGAAAAAAATTTGGGCATATAAGCCCAAAATTAGACCGCTGAACCGCTGCCTAATGTGCCAATTGGCCGCGGTTCCGCGGTCCAATTTTGGCCGTAGTGCCCAAAATTTTTTCTGGTGCTCTAGATTATGGAAATATTATTTTTGGAATATTTGGTTTTGACCCAGATTTGTTTGAGTACTGGTTTGTACTTGGGGCCAAAACGGAAAGTTTTAATCGATCGAAATTTTGAATTCATGGTTTTTAATGCATTTGTTAGTTTCTGCGACCGTGAATATTATAGCGCGGTATAATCTGACCGGTTGCTATATGTACAATCAGACGGGTTTATGAACATGATATTCGCGTTGATATTCTGTGTTGCACTGATGCTATGGATGGATTGTCGTGATGGATAGACTTGTGTGCAATATTAGATGTACAGTTCAGATTCATTTGTATATTCATTATTGCGGGGCGAGCGTCCGACATGTGGACTGTCTGCCAATTTGTATATTCTTTTATTGGGACACGACCGGGTTAAGGTCGATGTCACCATTGTATATATATTTTTTCTGTACTAGGATTACCTCGCGGAGGAGTTCTCGAATAGCCGGGTTCTAGAGGGCAACATGCCCGCATCTCATGGCGTTGAGACCGGAAGGGGGGCTTCACTCTAGAATTGGCGGGCTATTCGCCGCACTCGTAGGGGGTATAAGTTGACCTATGGAGGGGTGCTCAAGTTATCTGATTCCGTGAAGTGTTGGGTGGCCCATTCATTTTGTTGATTGGGGTTGCCTCACTTCTGAGATTGGCGGGTAACTTGCCGCACCCGTAGGGGTCTAGGTTCTTCATTGCACCGGCTATCCACATGACCGAGGAGCGTCGCGTCTCGTTTATGGCTTAAATGAAAGGCGGGACTCCTAAATTATCCTCTTTCCCATATTGTTGTTCGCACGCATGTGATGATTTTTATCTGCATGTGATGACTATTAACTGCCTGCGATGTTGATATATATATATATATATATATATTATATATATTTAGTAGATACTTCTATATGTTTTCCATCCGCGCTAGTCCTGCCCCCTCTCTGCCGTTAGTTAAGTAACCTAACGGTGCATGACGAGACCCGTGGTGAATGCGGATGTCATATAAAAAGCATGCTATTTTTGGTTGTTTCTTTTGTGGCTTGGAAACTTAAAACGATGGAAACTTATTATCTGAATAATGCAAGGAAAATAAACCTAAATGATGTTGTCGGAACCAATTTTAAAACTACTTGGTTTTCTTCAAAACTCATAGTCGTATTCTTTTGCTTTGCATAGAGGTATTTGGTTAGGAATATCCCGCACCTCATTCTATAAGGGAAGAGTTTTGATCCGGGAGTTCGCTCTTAAGCAAATGTTTAAGTTACAAGTTTTAAAAGGCGGAGATTAAACCACTCCATTTCAAAACCACTCGAGTTCCTTTAACGATATCAAGTTCATTACGTTAAAGTTTTTTTACCAAAAACCAGCCGTAACCCTCCATCATTTCAGATTAGTATTGTTTAGTATTTGTGCTACGTGTTTTGACCTTGTTAAGGCGTAGTATTCGGTAGCTATGTAATGCTTTTCTGTTGCATTGTGATGCGATTATCTAGGACAGTTGCACGGTCATTTTGACCTTGTCAAGGGCTCGTGCGGGTGGGTTTAGATTAATCCAGGATAATGACGGGTTGAACTTGACTAGCGGCTTATGACATTTTGACCTTGTTAAGCTCATAGGTCGTTAGGGGAAAAAAACCATATCGGAAGTTTCAAATATACGGGAAACTTGCCAAGTTTGCGCATACCTTCTGGAGTTTGGTAATTTTGGTCAGCTTCCGTCAAAATTATCGCATAATGATAGTTGGGTCCCGATTCCCACTGATGGGTAGGTATTACTCCTCGGGAGATTTTTCACTTCACAATTAGCTAATCTATTAGGTGTCTAGAAAGTGTTAACAAGATTACGCCTCTGTGGAAATGGGGTTATTAATTGGGTCCGTGCGAAAGCACAGGGGACCTCCCTCAGAGTATCAACACTGGCTTGACTGAATGGTTAGCGAACTTGTAAAGTGTACATGATCCCGACTAGTTCTTCTTTTAGGGTTTGAAGGAGAATTCGAGAAAACAGTGGGAGCTGATTGATTCGAAAAAGTGTGTTTTTGTAGTTTAACCGCAATCAATAACGGTGTCGCACGTAGCTAGACCGAGATGAGTACGGGTCGTCCTCTGGGAAACGTGGAACCTTTTACTTTTACTTTAGATGTGTTGAGAAAGAGAGGAGGGATAAAGAATTTTATAGAAAGATTTCTAGATCTACGTTAAACAAGAATGTAAAATATAGATCTAGATTATTTTAAAGATGTAATTAATATAATAAGAGGGTTTGTAGGGTTCGTTAGGATTTAGTAGTTATGGACGATTAATTAAAAGTTACCCTTTTTATCCATTAATAGATTTAGAACTAGAACGACGGTGATGCGTGTAGATTAGGGTTTCTTGAGGGAAAAAGGAATCCCACTCTTAACCCTTATCTCGACACGGAACTCCGTTCATATCTAGTCTTTACCAAAACAATCATTAATCTAATCTCTAATCGCGGTCGGAACTAGCAAAGAATTGCTAGCACGCCCGATTAGGATATTAATAATTCTTTTGATAAAGTTCCTAAACTTTATAGGACTTAAAAAGGGTTTAATTATTTTCATCGTCCATTAGCCTACCCTAATCCTACGAACCCTAACAAGCGGAGAATTACTCACGCATGTTGGGAAAAGAAGATGAAAAGATAGAGAGGGAAAACATAATGTAAAATGCAAAAGAATTAAATAAAACAACTATCTTTATTAATCAACTTGAACAAGCTACACTTTGATTCCTTAGAAAATGATTACAAAGACTAGTTTGCTTCTCGAGCTCTTCCGAAGGAGGTAGATGAACAGTTGATGATCAGCCTGGATGCGTGAGCCGTCTTGGACTTCGTGATCTCTTCGGCTTGATGATTTTTCCAAGAGGCTCTCGGTGCCCTTTTATAGTGCAAAGCCAGAATCTTTAGGTTGGAAACTTGGTAAAATATAGCTTTGATTCACCCCACAAAATCTTGTCTTCCAACTCCTTATGATTGCGGCGGATCCGCGGCCCAAGGGGGTGTTTGGCCGCGGATCCGCACTTAATGGTAGAGATCTCTTGATGAAATTTCTTGTGCTTGCATCTTGTGACATGTGGCAATCCTAGGCACCTTCAGAATTCAAAAATCTTTTCTCGGTTGCTTCCAGACTTGGTCTCCAAGTTTTGCTTCTTAATTTGGCAAGTTTTCTTCAACAACTTGATTTGTTTGATAAATTCTGCATAACAACTTGGAAAATTCTGCATAACAACTCAAATAAGATTTAGTAGACCTAGTTCTACTAGGATTAGGTCAATGAATTTATCTGCATACATTTTCCTACCAAATACTAATTAAAATATATTAACATATGGAAAATGGTGCTTTTACACATAAACCCTCATATGTATAATATATTATAATAAAGTCCTTTTTTTTAATATGAAAATGGTAGGAAAAATGTAATACAAATGTGCAGCTTTATCAACTGAACAAATACCCCCAAACTTATCTTTGATCGTCCCGAGCAAACTAGTTTATTCAAGAGGAGAAAAAGAAAGGAGAAAACTAAGCACACTTTCGTGGGCAGACACGATTGCACTGAGCACGTGCAACAAGCCGTTAAACCTCTAGGTGTCCCTAGTAGGAGGAGTGTTGTCTCCTGAGGGTTTTCAGCGAATTACACCCACAAAATCCTATAACAAAAGAAAGATGGTGAAATTTACATATAAAGATAAGAACCATAAAAGAAATACTTTGAAAATAAGAGTCTCCAACTATACTAGCTTTTCAGTTGTCATGAGCCCTATCTTAATAGTCATGAAAAGATGTTAGAAATCATATTATCCCTCAATAAAACATCGTCTTTATTCTTCATTTCTACCTTTCGTCCAAACATCGATCATATACCCCTACGTGTGTGAAATGACATCCCTACACTCGGAGAATTCAATTCAAGCTATCATACTCTTGTACATCTACCTCAGTATTTTTTTACTTGATGAATATTTAGATTTGCTCACACATTTTCATGCGACCGTTAATACTTCTTGAGGTACTAACCGACCGATTACTCATGTGCTTGCTGATTAGGTGATAATATTTTCCTCGTCTTGCACCATATAAGGCTTAGCAGTGACTCCCAGACCAGTTGGCCTTAGGGCACTAGGTGAAGAGGCACCCTCGCTATATTTTTTTATTGCTGTCTTGGCGATAACAAAACCAGTGTTCATTTTTCTTTTCACCATTTTTATATTTTCTTCATTTTTTCATTTCCTTCATACTTTGGCTTTTAGACAAGAGCATTTCAAGGTATCCTCTACTATCCCGAGTTTCAAGACGCGTGTAAGTGCATATAGTAGGGTATCAACATTCAAATATTTGGCTTCCAGAATAAAAACTATTTTTCAGACTTATTTTTATCCTCAGATTAGTGACTTCTTTCATCTTACTAACCCTTGGGACAACAGCTCATAACTACTTATTACTAGTTCGTTTAAGAAAACTTCTAATTTTCTTGGTTTTCTTAAACTATTCCTATCTTTTGGATGTAATTTTTCACTTTCTACTCTTTTGTTATAAAAGAAAATTTTTGAATTTTTTTGAAAATGTTGTGCTTATGCAAAATATGATGCAAATTGATGTGTAAATAAGCACAAACCTCCCCCAAACTTGTTTTCAACAGTGTCCTCACTGTTGCTATCTGCTGGATCACAAAAACCTGTAAGCTTGGGAGGAAATTATTAATGGGGGCAAAAATATATGAAAGTGAAAATCCTCCCCCAAACTTATTTTTGGCTCACAAATTTGAGGACAAAAGTTATGATCAAGAGCCAAAAATATACCCCCCCTCAAACATGAGTTAGACAATACGAAGCATTTTAAGAGGGGGTGAGTCATTTGGTTAAAGTAAGACTTTACAAAGACCAAAAGTTAACACCAACCATTCAAAGATTTTATCAATATATCGTATAGGTTGGTGGAAGAATGTGTTGTATCGAGTCAAGAAAAAGTGGGGAAGTGATAAGAGGTGGTCTGGAAAGGGTTTGAAATTAGAGAAAAGAAAGAATGAGGATGAATGTGAATGATTAGGAAGAAGGAATGGTGACGGTTCAACCTCTATAGGTGGAGATTGATCAATCACAAAATCCGTATTGTTTAAAAATTCAAGTTCGTCAGCAAAAAGTTCTTCAAAACTTTTATCGATGGTGTAATTAAACATTTTGCTGTCAAAGAGTTTTATGCCAGAATTTATTCTACTTGATTCATAAAAAATCACTGAGGTAGAGGACTCGAAAAACTCATCTACCTCTTTTTCAAAAATATCCAAATCAAGTTGAATTTCTGGTATTACTGAACTTGAATTAACGGATTGTGATTTATCAAAACTCACTGAAACTATAGGAACAGAAGAAGAACCGGAGAAAGTAGAAGGTGAAATGGGTAAACAAATTGGTGTGTCGAGTGTTGCAGAACCAGATGTGGAAGATGGAGGCTGTATTTCTTCGGGTATACCTGTATCATCAACTTCAAGACATATTTGGGGTTCGGGAAGAATTAAAGGCTCAAGATGATGACCACAAGGAAGTGAAAGGATTTGATGAATTGGTGGGACAAAATCATCCAAAATTTCGGGTTCATCAATCAATATATCCCCAATGTCAATCACCTCATTCAAGTGAAGGTTAAAATTCTCAAACTCCTCATCAAAAGTATGGTTTTCAATCAGTTTTGGTTCAAGAGTGGAGGTGTAGAGATCACAAGGGTTGGGTATGGTTTCACTTGAAAGGGACCCTTCACAGTTGGGTAAATCAAACACTACAAAGTCACACAACTTATCATACATTGTACTTGATGAATCTATGAAACTGGAGTTGTGGAGTTCAGTTTGGAATGGGGAGGTTTGATTAGGAAGGGTGTACAGTTCTGTCTTACTACACAAATCCTTCATAATTTGATTCGTCAGTTCCATAAATTTTTCTAATGTCTGCTCCAGACTAGTCTTGGGTTGATAAGGGGTTTCATTATAAGATTGAAATTCCTGTGGATAATTAAAACTCCCAAATGACTGATTAGAAGAACTGTCTAGAGTAGGTGGAAAAGTCGGATTGGATTGATAGGAACAGAATGGTTGCTGAACTTGGGTAGGAGTAGGATCAATATTATGATAAGAAGAATATTGATATGGGTTGGTTAGCTATATACAAACCGCATATCAAACTCTTCTCCGGACAGTGGTGGTGATGGTTGATATTGGTCCGGGTTGAAACTTTGGCCTCTAGACCTAGCTATGTGCTCAGCAATGGACATTCGTCCAGGGGCTTCCTCACTCTGGGTATGAACTGAAACATGTGTAGGATTAGGATACGGTTGATAAGACCTAGACTGAGGTGGCCAACTGTTTCTTCCTGCTTGTTCTATATGATCTCTTAAGGACATGGAAGAGCCGGATGGTATACCGAAGGGATTTCGAAAACAAGAGATATCTGGTTGTGGACAGCAAAGCTCGGCAAGTGTTCTTCTGTTTAGGTCACCCATTATAAGAAGAGAAGAAGGGGGAAGGGGTAAAAAGGAGAGAAAGTAATTGGTTTGTTTTAAAAAAAAGACGGATTTAGACAAATCACAAAAATGCACAACCCTAGAACTATGGTTACCTAAGTCCAGTCTCTAGACCGTTCCTAGACTTCCAAAGGACAAGCCGCAGGATAAATCCTCTACCGCCTCCGTACTACCCTTGTAGCCAGGTAAGTTCCAGGTAAGTGGGAAGGAACCACGTCGTGGGCCTAATTAAAAACCACTATCCTTTGACACACTTGCCTAGGCACTACAAAAGTAATGCGGATAAACGATAGATTACCCACGACCATCCTCTGTCCTTAATGAGCGCGACAGTCCTTAGAGTCTGGTCTAGATATTTTTTAAATTAATGAAGGGTTGATCTATATGCTTGGTTTGTGATTTGTGGGGCTTAGGAAGGGTGATGAAATCCCCACCTAATCTTGATTTGGTCCTTGCCCTTTAAAGATCCGTATTAAAATATGCAAAAACAAACCGAAAAATAAAACTTTGCAAAAAGATTTTTGAGCGGCGATATTTTGCACAGAATCCTGCAGAAAATAGATTTTATTGGATTTTAGAGGAGAGAGAAGGGAGTTAGAATCTTACCAGAGAAGTGTCAACCCTAGATCTCCCGTTTCCTCAAGTCCGTGACTCCAGATTTCCTCGCAAAAATTCACACAATAATCGTTAAATATACAATTTGCAGTTTTGTTTTAATAATGATATGACTCGTCTAAGAATTCAACACAAATAGTAAAAATAAAAAATTACGCACGTTTCCCCGACAACGACGCCATTTGATTGATTCGAAAAAGTGTGTTTTTGTAGTTTAACCGCAATCAATAACGGTATCGCACGTAGCTAGACCGAGATGAGTACGGGTCGTCCTTTGGGAAACGTGGAACCTTTTACTTTTACTTTAGATGTGTTGAGAAAGAGAGGAGGGATAAAGAATTTTATAGAAAGATTTCTAGATCCACGTTAAACAAGAATGTAAAATATAGATCTAGATTATTTTAAAGATGTAATTAATATAATAAGAGGGCTTGTAGGGTTCGTTAGGATTTAGTAGTTATGGACGATTAATTAAAAATTACCCTTTTTATCCATTAATAGATTTAGAACTAGAATGACGGTGATGCGTGTAGATTAGGGTTTCTGGAGGGAAAAAGGAATCCCACTCTTAACCCTTATCTCGACACGGAACTCCGTTCATATCTAGCCTTTACTAAAACAATCATTAATCTAATCTCTAATCGCGGTCGGAACTAGCAAAGAATTGCTAGCACGCCCGATTAGGATATTAATAATTCTTTTGATAAAGTTCCTAAACTTTATAGGACTTAAAAAGGGTTTAATTATTTTCATCGTCCATTAGCCTACCCTAATCCTACGAACCCTAACAAGCGGAGAATTACTCACGCATGTTGGGAAAAGAAGATGAAAAGATAGAGAGGGAAAACATAATGTAAAATGCAAAAGAATTAAATAAAACAACTATCTTTATTAATCAACTTGAACAATCTACACTTTGATTCCTTAGAAAATGATTACAAAGACTAGTTTGCTTCTCGAACTCTTCCGAAGGAGGTAGATGAACAGTTGATGATCAGCCTGGATGCGTGAGCCGTCTTGGACTTCGTGATCTCTTCGGCTTGATGATTTTTCCAAGAGGCTCTCGGTGCCCTTTTATAGTGCAAAGCCAGAATCTTTAGGTTGGAAACTTGGTAAAATATAGCTTTGATTCACCCCACAAAATCTTGTCTTCCAACTCCTTATGATTGCGGCGGATCCGCGGCCCAAGGGGGGTGTTTGGCCGCGGATCCGCACTTAATGGTAGAGATCTCTTGATGAAATTTCTTGTGCTTGCATCTTGTGACATGTGGCAATCCTAGGCACCTTCAGAATTCAAAAATCTTTTCTCGGTTGCTTCCAGACTTGGTCTCCAAGTTTTGCTTCTTAATTTGGCAAGTTTTCTTCAACAACTTGATTTGTTTGATAAATTCTGCATAACAACTTGGAAAATTCTGCACAACAACTCAAATAAGATTTAGTAGACCTAGTTCTACTAGGATTAGGTCAATGAATTTATTTGCATACATTTTCCTACCAAATACTAATTAAAATATATTAACACATGGAAAATGGTGCTTTTACACATAAACCCTCATATGTATAATATATTATAATAAAGTCCTTTTTTTAATATGAAAATGGTAGGAAAAATGTAATACAAATGTGCAGTTTTATCAACTGAACAGGAGCCATCCTGATTAGATAAAGTGATAACCAATCTAATTTTGATAGAGTGCACGCTGAGTGTTTTTTCTCTCTCTGGTACCCATGACGTACCTAAAAAATTCATGAACCAAGTTAACCGAACTTTCTTACACACTTGGGCATTGGATTGTCATGATTCACGGCAAAATCGCACATATCCCTGCCACTCCTACTTTACCCTTTACATTTCTTCAGAACACTTCGTATTACTACGATGATCTATATCGCTTGAAACGGCCATCGTATAGTTACATATGAACTCGAAAAGTTACTTCAGTTGAGAATGGCTACATATTTTAGAGAAATTGAATATGATTATTCGGTTGTCTCTTTTCATTACCTTCTCTCAGGTTGCGAGATCTCCTTGTATTAGGAGAGTACACCTATTACGCTTATTGAATAGTCTTCTTCCAAACCTTAGGCTGGTGTCAAGGGGTAGGGAAGGAAGAAAATCAATCAGTCTAAGTGCAGTGTGTAGAAGGTAAGATGTAGAGACATATAAAGGGATTGAAGTGAGGGCAAAAGAAATTGCAACTACTGTCATGAATCTGGATAATGGAAAAAGCATTACTAGGAATACCTGGACACCCCCTATGAAACATTTTCTTGTTTTAGCATTTCTGTGTACTTGTAAAAGAGAACCATTTTCCCAATTAATTCTGACTTTAGAGTACGTGTTTACCGGATTTCGATCTCACATCTGTACCGTGTTACAGATGATGAGTAGGATTAGAATATTGGGAAATGGGCAATTTGATTCTTAATATCGGAATTCGTTGAAATTGGTGATATTGGATCAAATCGCCTGGGTTTGCCTGACGGCAAATATTTGGTTTCGAATAACCGTTGTTATGCATCAAATTTTAAAATGAAACATCTGTACCATTATTTTATAAAGTGAGATATACATTTTGAAAATTGTGTTATAGATATTTACCTTATCAGTTGAGAATAAGGCAAGTTGTATTGAATAACAGTGTAAGACATTCTCGACCAAAATACAGTTTTCAATCTATAAAACACAGAATTTGAGTTAGTATACTATAGGGACTTATAAATGAAAATGTATGTTGTCCAATGTTCTTCAGGACAAGGGGTTGGTACTCTTACTTCATTTAGGATTACCTATGAGTTCTCTGGTTTTAGACACGTATTCGTTGTAATGCAAGGTCTAAACATTTTGAGAAGTTTATAGGTATAAGAATAAAGTAGAGAGCCATACGCTGAAAGTATCAGGATTCTTCGAGGTGATCGAAAATGTAGATACTTATGTCAGGTATTCCATCATAGTATTGAGAATTTGATTCTCTCACAGGTTGTTCATCCGTGAGTACGCTCCATGATGAGTAATGTTGTATTGGCATTTTTTCCATTTGGGGTATGCACTGAAAATAGCTGCATGAATTTTGAATCTGGTTCCATCTAAATTAGTGCATTGATCCTATTTGGAAATAGGATTGTTCCCGCCAAAATTTTTGGCCAAGAGCTATTTGTTCCCTTATAACCCTTATAAAAAAGGGAGAGAAGAAAGAGGAAAAGAATTCACGGTTGGACATCACGTGTTAAACACGTGAGCACTTATATGCTCTTATATGCAAAGCATATAAGTGCTGAAAGAAAATAACTAAATGCCAAACATGCCTCACATGTGAGCGCTCATATGCAAAGTATATATGCGTTGAAAACACATAACTAAGGGCCAAACATGCCTCACATGTAAAACACGTGAGCGCTCGTATGCAAAGCATATGAGCGCTGAACATAAATAACCAATGATCAAACATGCCTCACGTGAGCGCTCATATGCTCATATGAGTGATGAAAATAAACAGGCTAAAACCCACATTAGGGGTCACATGCTAAACACATGAGTTCTCTTGCCGCTCACATGCAAAGCATGTGAGCGTCCCAATTTAAAATGCTCCTATCAAATTCTACGTTAAAATAAAATTCTAATTTTGTTAAACCAACAAAATATCCATATTAAGAAAATATATTTCTGATCTTGTTAAACTAAAAAAATATGATAGAATAAAATTCTAATCTTGTTAAAACTAACAAGATATTCATAATCTTGCTAAACAAACAAGAAATCTTTTCTATTAAACAGAGAGCCTTTGGATTAAAAATCCAACGGTGAATAAAATTCACCGATTGATCTAAAAGATCATGGAATCAATCATGATCTCTCAATGAGATATTTTCTCAAAAAATTGATTTCCCCTTTCTCCTATAAATAGGAGCAAGGAGATTAAATAAAAAAGAAAAGACCCCCCATAAGTTTTGAGAAACAAAAGAAAAAGAAAAAAAAGAGAATTCAATTCTCTAGAGGAAGAAAATCCCCTTCTTAAACAAAAATCCTAGGTAAGAAGAAAGTACAGAGATTATCTTATCTCTTCTTTAAGGGTTTAACCCTTCATATAAGAACTTAGTTCTTCATCTGGTTGAGGTCTGCAGAAGCAGATCTCCCCATAAGTTGAGAATTTAATTCTCATCGGGGAGATTCTGTTATGAAGATTCAAAACTTAGGAGAAAGAACTAAGTCCAAATAATTTAATTCTTCCAAAAAGTATATAGGAATTTAATTCCTCTGATAAAACTAGGGTTTAACCCTGTAAAAGAATCTAATTCTTATAAAAAAAGGGATTTGAAATTCTTAAAACTCAGATCAAAGTCTTTATGCATATAAAAGAAAAGACTGGTCACGTGTTCACACGCGAGCACCTCCGAAGAACAAAAGGGAATGACTGAGATCGAATCACATCTTCTCACGTGACCCCCAAACAGTTGCTTAAATGGAAAAAGGGAAAAAATCCAAAGACGATGCTCACATTTTGAGCACTTCACGTGTCCACACGTGAGCACTATATGAGCTAAGTGCTTGGCACTTACAAAAAAGAAGAGGGAATAAATCCAAAGGAACAGTGCCTCATTCTGTGGCGCCTCACGTGCCTACACATGATGGCCACAAGAATTAAGTGTTTAACAATTATATACAGACGGGGATTTGGACCCAAGTGTACAGCGTCAACTTTCAGACGCCTCACGTGCCATACGTGAGCGCCCCAAATTTCAGTGTTTAACACTGCTTTAGAGACTCACGTGAGACCATGTAAGCACCGAGCATATATTAGTGTTTAACACTATAAGAAGTCAACTTCAGCCCCAAATTGGCTAAGTCTTCTTGAGATTAAAACGTCTTGGATCTCCAAATAGACTAAGTCTCTATGCTCATGACTTTCCTGTTGGAGATAGTGCCCTCATAGTCAATTATTGGATCGCAAGTACGTGATTGCAATGATTGCGGAGGACCTATACCGGTATGACAGTCTTACTCGAGATGATAGTATGCTATCTGGTTTGTCTTTATCAGTCGTGTACATGTTCAGGTGACTGATTACATATTACACTTTGATAGAGCCCTTAGGATCTTGCTTTACCACCAACAGTATGATGGCGATTATATACGTGAGAGTTGGGTGGTTTATACGCATATCCTTAATTGTGGTCCCTAGTCGTGGGAGTTTCGAGACAGGGCATCGATACTCCGGAGTAGACTAGTGTGTACAGTCGAGACCCCGACGAGGGGCGGTGGCCGGTCTCACAAGCCATTGGTGTCAGTTGGATCACCTAAGATGTATACAGGTGCTCATTGGGTTATGAGTACACCGGACAGGACTCGCCGGGAATCTGCTAGTTAGTACTATATCTATCGTCAGATAGCAGTTCCCTGGTGACATGTGTACAGGTTAGTTCATCGACCTGAGGTCGTCATTTGTCTCGTGTGAGTTCCCACTGTGCTTTGATTTCTACCCTACCACGGCTCAAAGGAGTCGTGCAAACAGGTAGTTTTTGGGTACAGTCCCGAGCCATATGGAGGCACATGAGCGGATCGGCAGGGGATTCGTCTCTCCCGGTATTGGGGGCGAGGTCGTGCTGTGTCTAGGAGAGCTATTACACAAAGCCCACGGCCGTGGCAGGAGATTTACTGGTAGGTACTCCAGTAGTATCTCAGGGTGTTATTGGGCTTCACTCCGACACGACTTATACTGCTATTGGGGGTCTGACGTTACTAGCCCCCTAGGCAGATATGCGATACTCATAGACGAACGGACCGGACTGTATATACATTGTCACTGTTAGGCTCAGTAGGGTTTCTGGATGAGTTCGCTCATCAGCCTCCCTTGAGGTCAGTCCATGGGCAGCCGTTACGCATTGCTAGTGCCGCTGACGGTTTGTGGTTAAACCCACTGCCAGGGTACTGACGAGTCATTAGAGTCCCCCACAGACAGTTTTCCAAGTTCGGGCGAAACGTTGTAGAGGCCGTATGGTTTTATGGCAGGGTTTGGAAAATGCACGTGCGTTTACGCACGTGTTATTTTTCGGGCAGATGATACTGGTCGGCTTTGGTTTAAGCCGGATCCGAGTATTATATTGAGTAGGTATAATATCTTTGTCTCAGTTGCATTTGTATTCGGTCGTAATACAAATGCGGGTATATTTATACAGTTTCGGGGTTATCCTGAAAGTCGTTTCAGGATCACTTTTGGAAGTTGCCAGTTTCCAGTTTTCTATCAGCCGTCTTTTAACATTTGGTTAAAGACGGGTTTATCTTTTCTTGAGATGATTGTGGAAGCTTCTAGATGATGACTAGGATGGTGACTTGACATGGTGAGTCATTAGTGCATTAATGGTGTCATTAATGCAATGGTGACTAAGGGTTTAGATTCATTGCATCTTTATGACTCATTGTTTTCTTTAATGATCAAGGTAAGCTTCATTCTCTTATGGTCACCACTTCCCTCCTACACTCACCCCCCCTCTTGGTATAAGTGGCCGGCCCCCTCCTCTCTCTCTCTCACTTGTTGATTTCATTTGGAAAAAAGATATGATAGATTTTGGGGTGTATGGAATTTCACAGCTCATTTCATTCCATCACCCAATTCCCTCGGCAACTTCATTAACCGATCGTCCACGGATTTGGACGAAGTGAGACAAAGTCATCTACTAATTCTCTACATCATTCTTGGTCGTCTCTTTTAGCAAACTTGACGCTCGAGTTGCCTTAAGTCAGAGGCGGGAGCCCGTTTAAAGAATCAGAGACGTGGTGCCACCTGGACGAGCAGATCGGAGATCGACGAGATCAAAGAAGCCGCAACGGAGCGTGGGATGATGGTTAAAGAACGAAGGACTCGGATCGTTCGGTATAACCTTTCTACACTCTTTACAGTTTGTTAGTTTAGCAATAATGGCAGATCCGGGTTAAAGTATACGATAGCGCCAGTTAAAAGTTTTTTGTTCCGCATTTGGCGTCTGTAGACTGCCAGGGCGCTACCGTAGACTTACAGTGGTATCAGAGCCTCACCATTTTGCTATACTAACTTGTGCTAACGCGTTTAAAACATCGATCGAACCGGAATACTAAAAACTGCAATTTCTAGCTTGACAGTTTCTGTTGATTTTAAATGGCCTCCTAAAATTTTTCTGCATGTCTTAAAAATCTGTGCAGGCTTTTCTAAGAACCACGACAAAATTTGGGCACGTGACTCTACCAAACTGCCGTGGAAACGCGGCCAAACCCATGGTTTGGCCGCGCATCTGCGGCCACTTGGTGAGCTCATGCTCCTAAATTTGTACAGTGGGTTCTCTGTTGGAAATTGGGATTTTTGGTATATATCGTTTGGGCCCAGGTTTTGTTACTGTTCACCAGTAAGTCATGGGGCCCACTTCTTGATATTTGGTCGATCGAAATTTAAACATGTTAGTTTACAGTGCTTACATTATATCTCCGATCGGGAATGTCATTTGATTGGTAAACCGCGTCTGATTGCTATAGTTCTTTTAGACGGGTTTGCGAACGTGACATTCGCGTTGATGTTCTGTGTTGTGCTGTGATGTTGCGGATTTGTCGTGGTGGATAGCAGTGTGCAATGGTAGTACAGTTTGTGTTTATTTGTACTTTTGATATTGCGGGGCGAGCGTTCAACTTGTGGATAGCCGTCACTGCCTGTTGTATAATATTCTTTTGGGGCACGACCAGGTTGCGGTCGATGTACCTATTGTACTATTTTTCATTACTGTACTAGGTTTTGCCCCGCGACGGAGTGCACGGATAGCCGGGTTCTGGGGGGCAACGGGTCCGCATCTCATGGCTTTGAGAGGCAGAGGGGTCCCACTCTAGAATTGGCAGACTATTCGCCGCACTCGTAGGGGGTACAGGTTGACCCAAGGAGGGGTGCCCAAGATTACCGGATTCCGTGGAGTGCTGGGTGGTCCATTCACTATGCTGTAGGGGGCTGCCTCGCTTCACGTTTTGGCGGGCAACTTGCCGCACCCGTAGGGGTCTAGGTTTCATTGCACAGGCTATCCACACGACAGGGGAACGTCGAGTTTCAGCAGCGGCTCTGTGAAACTCGGGGATCCCAGATTATCTGTATTGTTCTGTGATGCTTATTACTTTTCTGTAATGTTGCATATTATCACGCCTGGAGCGATTATTGTATATTGGTTTATATACTATTAGATGTTGTATATGTTTTACACCCGCGCTAGTCCAGTCCCCGCTCTGTCGTTAGTTAAGTAACCTAACGGGTGATGACGGGACCCAGTGACGAATGCGGATGGCATATACGTACATTTTATTTTCGTTCTTTTCTGGTGTGATTAATGATGGGACTGCGTTGATTCTGATCAATGCAAAGTAAAACAAACCTGTTTGGATGTTGTTGGAACAAATTTAAAAAGTGTTATTGCATAGACGTTTTCTTTTGTTATGCATAGCGGTATTCAGTAGAATATCCTGCACCTCATTCGACGGGGCAAGGGTTGATATCCCTTCACCGGGACTGACCCCTTGGACAGAAGTTTGCGTCAGGGTAATAACTTCACTATAGTCGATTACATGTTGCTTTGCATAGAGGTATTCAGTGGAATATCCTGCACCTCATTCCACGAGAAAAGAGCCGAGATCCCTTTACCGGGAGTGACCTCTTTAGCAAAAGGTTTTCGCCACTATATTTAAAAAAAAAAAAAAAGCTATCAGGTTCCTTCAACGAGATCAAGTTCATTACGTTAAAGGTTTTTCGCCAAAAACCAGCCGTAGCCCTCCGTCGTTTCTTATGGATGGTCAGTGATATTCAAGCTATGTTTGTTGGCTTTCGTCAAGGCATAGTGTTTGGTAGTTGCTGGGGTATTCATTTGTTGCATAGATAGATGTGTTGGTTTGGGACAGTCGTATTACGTTGTTGGCTTTCGTCAAGGGTATGTACGGGTGGGTTCAAATTAACAAGATAATGACGGGCAGAACTTGACATGTGACTTATGATTTGTTGACTTTCGCCAAGGTCATAAGAACATGGGGCAAAATCTTATCGGGAGTTTCTAAAGAAACTGAAACTTGCCAGGCATGCGCATACCTTCTGGAGTGTGATAACGCGAGTGGATTCCGTCACGTTATCATGCGATGAGAGTTGGATCCCGATTCCCACTGATGAGTTGGTTTACTCTTCGGGTGATCTCGATTGATTCTTCTTTAGGTTTGGAGGAGAATTTGACAGGACAGTGGGAGATTTCCGGATTAGATAAAGTGATAACCATTCTGATCTAGGTTAGAGTGCACGCAGAGTGTTTCTTTTCTCTCTCTCTTTGGCAGCGACCTTTGACCGACCCTAGACTATGACTCAGTGACTAAGTTGACCGAACCTTCTTAAAATACTGGCTTTTGGATTGTCTGAGTTGCATAAGTCATTGCCACTCCTTCTTTTACCCTTTGAATTTCTCAGAACACCCGTATTACTACGGATATCCACTTCCATTGGATAGATCCATCGTATGGTTATATACGAACTCGAAGGGACTTCTTCGAGGATGGATCCAGGTTCAGGAGAAATAGAATTGGTTTATTCAGTTGTCTTTTATTATCACCTTCTCTCAGGTTGCGAGGGCTCCTTGGTTTAGGAGAGTACACCTATTACGCTTATTGGATAGTCTTATTCCAAACCATAGGCTGGTGCCGAAAGGTAGGGAATGAAGAAAACCAATTAGCCTAAGTAGGGTGTGCAGAAGGTAATATGTAAAGACAAAATAAAGGGATTAGAAAGAGGGCAAAGTAAATTGCGACTGATATCATTCACGACCAAAACCGCGTACTTCATCGCCACTCCTATTTCACCTTTAAAGGAATAAGGTATTATTCAGTTGACTTTTATCATCACATTCTCTCAAGATATGAGTACTCCTTGGTTTAGGAGGGTACACCTATTATGCTTACTGGATAGTCTTCTTCCAAACCATAGGCTGGTGCCGAACGGTAGGGAAGGAAGAAAACCATTTAGCCTAACGATGGTGTACAGAAGGTAACGACTAAAGACAAATAAAGGGATTTGGAGAGATGGCAATAAAATATACGGTTGAAGTCATGAATTGGATTATGGAAGAGGCATTGCTATGAATACCAGGATACCCCTACGAAACATTTTCATGTTTCAGTGCATTGTTAAAGGAAGACTGTTTTCCCGATTAGACACTTACTCCAAGGGTATGTATTTACCAGGTTTCATTCTCATATCTGTATGGTTTTACAGATGATGAGTGGGAGTAAGTTATTGGGAATTAGGTGATCATCCTCATTATATCGGAATTCGTTGTAATTGGTGATATTTGAGGAAATCGCCGGGGTACAGTTTTCAACCTACGACGCACAGGTTTTGAGTTGCTTAAACTCAGCGGACTTATACAGAGCATTGTATGTTGTCCAGTGTCCATCAGGACAAAGGGGTAGGTCCTCGTACTTTGTTCTGTCTACTTATAACTTCTCTAGTATTTAGACAAGTGTTTCGTAGAAATACAAGGTCTAAGTTTTGAGAAGTTGTGGGTATAAGAATAAAGTAGAGAACCAGGTGTCACAATTATCGGGATTCTTCAAAGAGATCGAAGATGTAGATTCTTGTGATTGGTATTCAGATGATAGTGATGGTTTTGAGAAACGTGTTTCTTTTTCAGGTTACTCATAATTGGATGGATTCCTAAGTTGAGTAATGCTGATTAGCCTCTTTCCATTAAGTTGATATGCACTGGAGACAGTTGCATGATTTGAATCTGGTTCCAATTAAATTAGTGCCAAAGTTTCTATATTGGATATAGAATAGTTCATACCTTACAAGATATTAAGGTTCGGGGAGCTGTCCAGCTTATGCTTAAAACCAGACTCTGGATAACTCAGGGCACGTTTCTGTAATGGTTGTTTGTGGGTTGACCCTGGCTATGACGAGGGTTGATATTCTACCATTTGGAAGATCAATAGTGATATTGTTCTTAACTCGCCACAGTTTTAGTAAAATAGATCTTTTTCAGAAAACAGTAGTGGGAGTATGGTAGAACTGGAAGTGATTCCAGAACTGCGAATGATTACGGAAAATTTAATAGGACCTATACATTCAATCAGGTTTGACATTCCAATAGCCACTCCGCAGATATGGTAGGTAACCTCAGACACCCGAGAGGTACTCCAGTAGCCTCAAGGACGGTGACAGGAAGGTTCTTATCTACCAAGACTTGACACTACTGTTGTTCCAGGCTATGAGACCCGGTAGGAGGGTTGTCGTAGTCAGTGGGAGCAGCGGAAGCATAGTGGGCAAGATGCTTATATCTATTTATAGACTTGAGCAGTTATAGCGGAGATAGATCATCTAATTTTGATGTGACAGTCATGGGTTTGACTTCAATCAGAATAGGGGATGGATCTGTTAAAGAAGGTAGTAGGGTGTGATGTCATGGTATCAGGATGACATACACAGAGTAGGAAGTAAAATTCCTATACTACGATCGGTTGAACTGTGGTCGTCACACAGTTGTTTCTCCAGACAGGATATGGAGATAATATTTGACATTCTGGTTTCTGGATCTATGGTTTTAGATCTGGATTTGGGTAGTTTCCCAATGTGGGTACTTTGACAGATATTCTAATGGTTTTTAGAATTGTTGACTCCTAGCATGGTGGTGTACCTGCAGGTGATGGAGTCACCCTCTCTAAAGGTGTCGTATAGACTAAAGGGGAGAGGGATGTGCATGATTGACAGATCACTTGCTTAGGCAGTTGAGTCAATCGTGAGATGTCAAGTACCACACCAGATGTTGTTTTTGCACTAGATGCAATAAGTTTGTATTAATCCAATCCTGGAGAAACATAAGGAAGCAGTTTTAGAACATAAGTACATGTTCTACGGATTTGATGACGGCAGCCTCCTTCGGGAGACGGTTATCATTCCAAGCTTCAAAGGTGACAGGGTTGACAGAGTGATTGTCAGAGTTATAGTTTTTCCCTCTGACGAAGAGGGACAGTATTATGGACAGGTGGTCCAAGAGGATACTGTGGGTGGCATGGTGCCGGATACTGATTAGGTTCAGTGATCGATACAGTCTAAGAAGTTTGGATTTGGAGTTCATTTATGAACTAGGTCCCATCAGATATCCAGACATATTCTAAGACAGGTATTACTCGATTCAGGAGATGGCTTTCTCCGTGAATTTGAGATTAAGAGAGATATAGAAAGAAACTTCTAGGCGGATCCACTCACTAAGGCTATTTCTCGAACACAATAGTTTTACAAACGGGCTTTGTGATACTGATTAGTAGAGGAGTTGGATGTTCGGTTTCACACGGGCTGTGAGTAGTCGACATCGCAATAATTAGCCTTGAGTGCAAGTGGGAGATTGTTGGAGATAGTGCCCTCATAGTCAATTATTGGATCGCAAGTACGTGATTGCAATGATTGCGGAAGACCTATACCGGTATGACAGTCTTACTCGAGATGATAGTATGCTATCTGGTTTGCCTTTATCAGTCGTGTACATGTTCAGGTGACTGATTACATATTACACTTTGATAGAGCCCTTAGGATCTTGCTTTACCACCAACAGTATGATGGCGATCATATACGTGAGAGTTGGGTGGTTTATACACATATCCTTAATTGTGGTCCCTAGTCGTGGGAGTTTCGAGACAGGGCATCGATACTCCGGAGTAGACTAGTGTGTACAGTCGAGACCCCGACGAGGGGCGGTGGCCGGTCTCATAAGCCACTGGTGTCAGTTGGATCACCTAAGATGTATACAGGTGCTCATTGGGTTATGAGTACACCGGACAGGACTCGCCGGGAATCTGCTAGTTAGTACTATATCTATCGTCAGATAGCAGTTCCCTGGTGACATGTGTACAGGTTAGTTCATCGACCTGAGGTCGTCATTTGTCTCGTGTGAGTTCCCACTGTGCTTTGATTTCTACCCTACCACGGCTCAAAGGAGTCGTGCAAACAGGTAGTTTTTGGGTACAGTCCCGAGCCATATGGAGGCACATGAGCGGATCGGCAGGGGATTCGTCTCTCCCGGTATTGGGGGCGAGGTCGTGCTGTGTCTAGGAGAGCCATTACACAAAGCCCACGGCCGTGGCAGGAGATTTACTGGTAGGTACTCCAGTAGTATCTCAGGGTGTTATTGGGCTTCACTCCGACACGACTTATACTGCTATTGGGGGTCTGACGTTACTAGCCCCCTAGGCAGATATGCGATACTCATAGACGAACGGACCGGACTGTATATACATTGTCACTGTTAGGCTCAGTAGGGTTTCTGGATGAGTTCGCTCATCAGCCTCCCTTGAGGTCAGTCCATGGGCAGCCGTTACGCATTGCTAGTGCCGCTGACGGTTTGTGGTTAAACCCACTGCCAGGGTACTGACGAGTCATTAGAGTCCCCCACAGACAGTTTCCCAAGTTCGGGCGAAACGTTGTAGAGGACGTATGGTTTTATGGCAGGGTTTGGAAAATGCACGTGCGTTTACGCACGTGTTATTTTTCGGGCAGATGATACTGGTCGGCTTTGGTTTAAGCCGGATCCGAGTATTATATTGAGTAGGTATAATATCTTTGTCTCAGTTGCATTTGTATTCGGTCGTAATACAAATGCGGGTATATTTATACAGTTTCGGGGTTATCCTGAAAGTCGTTTCAGGATCACTTTTGGAAGTTGCCAGTTTCCAGTTTTCTATCAGCCGTCTTTTAACATTTGGTTAAAGACGGGTTTATCTTTTCTTGAGATGATTGTGGAAGCTTCTAGATGATGACTAGGATGGTGACTTGACATGGTGAGTCATTAGTGCATTAATGGTGTCATTAATGCAATGGTGACTAAGGGTTTAGATTCATTGCATCTTTATGACTCATTGTTTTCTTTAATGATCAAGGTAAGCTTCATTCTCTTATGGTCACCACTTCCCTCCTACACTCACCCCCCTCTTGCTATAAGTGGCCGGCCCCCTCCTCTCTCTCTCTCACTTGTTGATTTCATTTGGAAAAAAGATATGATAGATTTTGGGGTGTATGGAATTTCACAGCTCATTTCATTCCATCACCCAATTCCCTCGGCAACTTCATTAACCGATCGTCCACGGATTTGGACGAAGTGAGACAAAGTCATCTACTAATTCTCTACATCATTCTTGGTCGTCTCTTTTAGCAAACTTGACGATCGAGTTGCCTTAAGTCAGAGGCGGGAGCCCGTTTAAAGAATCAGAGACGTGGTGCCACCTGGACGAGCAAATCGGAGATCGACGAGATCAAAGAAGCCGCAACGGAGCGTGGGATGATGGTTAAAGAACGAAGGACTCGGATCGTTCGGTATAACCTTTCTACACTCTTTACAGTTTGTTAGTTTAGCAATAATGGAAGATCCGGGTTAAAGTATACGATAGCGCCAGTTAAAAGTTTTTTGTTCCGCATTTGGCGTCTGTAGACTGCCAGGGCGCTACCGTAGACTTACATTTCCAAACTAATTGACCAAAACGATGTCCATCATATATCTCCTAAGTTAATCTTAATCTCCCCAAAATGACTAATGATTCTTAGATGGTCCACCATGATATCTCCCCTCAATCTGGAATTTGGTTCGAGGGTACATCTTTCCACACCTATGATACATGTCGTTGTAATTCTTCAACGTCTTCAGAGAGGAGGAGGGTCCCGACAACCAACAACTCTTTGGTGTACTCCCAAACCGATGAGTACATCCCAACAGACCGCAACGTCCTTAAACTACAATGGACCGAAACGTCCTTAAACTAACAACAGACCGTAACATCCTTAAACTAAAGCAATAGAGCCCAAATGCTCTCTTGTTGGGTCTGAATGGTCCCAAAATCATGTTGAGTAGATCTTAGTCTAAAATTGGACTAACGTATCCTTAACAAACATTTAAGTTGATCTTAATCTCAAATGAGATTAACGATCCTTAAATCAAACCAAACCCAAATCTAAGAATATATTGATTTGGACTAATCCACGCCCTACGGACGACAACATAAATTAGTCTTCGTATACAATTCACGGGCAACCAAAAATAAAACAAACACACACGACACGAAGTGACCTTCTGGAGTAGGAGAAAGTGGTTATCGCTATGCGGTAACGTAATTAACTCCAGGGGCTTGCGCCTGCAGGGAAAAGCATCCCCACAATCAAAAACCCCTCAGAAATGAGGGAGAATCTGACGAAGTCTGCTACAACGGCCGATCCGTCCAAACCTCCGATACACGGTGCCATAAATCAACTTGGCATATTCGGTGAGGTGGACAGATAAAACCAAATAGCATCTGGCCCCAAATTCAGGCAAGACGATCCATCCCGGATTTGTCTATGTTTTCGGTGGTGAATAGATTCTGGCACGCCCGGTGGGACCTTTTCCTCTTTCCACTCCACATTTCGTGTGTCGTGTTTTTCCGCGATCAAATAATTGCGGTATATATGCTTGTGGTTGCCTTTGGGTGATGGGATACTGAAGCCGGCGTTTCGTCTCTATGAAGAATGGCGTTTGCTCCCATCCTAGTAACTCAGGCTCTGTCATATCCGGTGGAGTCAAGTATGAGCCACTTGTAGCCTCAAATCTATGCAATCCGGCTCTTCAAGAAATTAACGGGCTTCTCTTTGGGCCGATACTCCCACCTCCCACCCTCGGTGCCTTAGCGCCGAGGGAGGAAGCCTAGAAGAAGCCCGTCTTCCATAGGCTGGTTCCCCAAGCTGCAGCTTTGCCTACGAAATCAGTCCTCAAACAACTGGCACCTGCCAAGGACCAAGGTCGACGCAGGGGGAATAATATTCAAGCTCTCAAAGGAAACAGGGGGCAGGCTCGACAAAATCATGAGGCTAATCAAATCCCGGTCGTAAGAAATAGTCGACGTCGATATCGGTATTATACAAAATGAGCTGGGGGTAGTTCTCCGTATAGTCCTGTTTTAACCCCAGTGGTGAATGTTGTTGTTCCAACCGGGAACAGCTTCAAACTGTTGCGAAGGGTCAGACAAAATTCTCCTATCACAATATTGAAGAAATCTCCGCAGCCCATGGAGATCCCACGAGAGCAGAAACCAGTTCGCTCCTTAAAACAACTTTCCTCATCTATATATAAGGTGTGGAAGCAGGTGAAGGTCACTGTCGTCAACCGCGGTTCTTCCCCTAGACGTCAGCCAACTTCTGACAAATCCCTTTCAAATACAAGGGGACTCATCCTAAGAAGGATCCTGATACAACGGTTCCTCCCAAAACCAAAGCGACTTCTCACAAGAAAGGAGATGCCTAATAAAGCTCAAGTGCCCGAGGAAAACTCCAAAGGCCAAAACTCCAAACACCCCAAGCCTGGGGGTATGGTAGTTCACATAGTCTATGTGGTGGATTCTAAAGACGAAGTTCGAGCTTCTATTAGTCACCGACCTCAAACTTGGTCCCTGAAAAAAGTTCAACTGCAACGTGAAAAGCTGCGGAGATGCTCGCTCTGGCAGCAACAAACTCTAATCCACCTCCTAAGGAAAATCCCGAGAACGCACCCGAAGAAAAAGTAGAGAAGGAGCCGGATATTGATTTCCTAAAGTGCGCTCTGAAAAATAGAGATGAAGAAACGGCAGAAACGTCCACTAAAATGAACCAGATGGCCCTTCTGATTCAGAATATGGCTGGAATGATGGTTTAATCGGAACCACTGGCAGATAAACCTCCGGTAGTCGGTCTTAAAGATAAGGATGACATTTCAAATCCTCTGCAAACCTCATCAATAGCTGAGGAGGAAATGATTCCTAAAAGAAAAGCTGGACACATATATCGCTCAGCAAGTCAAAACTCATTATGCTAGTGAAGCATCAAATAGGCCAACAAGACTGGTCGACCGTATCCGGCGTGCTACGATCAAATACAGTACCCGCAAGAATATATACTTCCGACTCCACATATACAAAGGAACCGGGAATCCTCACTAGCACATCGCGCGATTTAAATCCATGTGCAGTAACACTTGAGAGAATGATATACTTCTCCTCTGACAGTTCGTCAGCTATCTGGCGGGCATTCCCTTCGAATGGTATGCGGAACTCCTGAATGACTCTGTGAATACCTTCGACGAGATGGAGATGCTCTTCTGTCAGAGATTCGCTAGTATAAATAAACGCACTACCGTAACGACGTTGGTCAATGAAAGGGTTAGACCGAATGAGACCTGGGTTCAATATGTTACCCGATGGCGAAATTTCTGGTTAAAAATGCGAGCAACGTATTGACGAAGCTGCAGCTGTGGGAATGTTCATAGTCACCCTTGACCCAAATTCAAAAGGTGTTCCTATTTAAGGCCCTTTTCAAGCCAACAACCTACCAAGAGCTCATGGATAAAATGACTCGATTGGATCGGCTGGGTCAAGACCCTTCATTATCCGATGAAGATGAATGAAAAGCGGAGGTAAGGAGGCATTTGTCGCCAACGCTCAACAAAAAATGAGCGACTTTTAAGCAACCTTTCGCCAAAATAGCGACGATGTGGGTACTCGCTCCCCCCGAGATATACATAGGGGGCATATTTCTCACTGGTGGAAGAATCTCTACGTGGGATGGTCCTTTCTTCTCAAAGAACAGATAGAATATCAAGGGATTTACAAGAGGTTTCTGCAATCAAGTGGAATATCCCGCTTGAACAAAAAAACCATAGGAGGGATGTGAAACCCATGTCCCACTCCGAATCAGACGATGAGGAAAAAACCCCAAGTCAAATTCATTCTTCCAAGGAAGAGGAAGACTCGACAGAAGGAATGACGTGATATCTCGTTCCTTTGAAAGAGACATTGATAAGCAGGGGACACGTGCTGTTTAAAATGCCCAGTACTTCCTGCAAAACAACCCGATTGGCACGATGATAGATGAAGAAGTCCAAGGAGATACAAATAGTCTAAGGCGTGAAGTGTCCATGCAAACAAAGGACAAGTAGCAGCGTCTCAGCAAACAAGAGTTGGAAAGGGTAAGTTATGCAACTTCGCGACCGAATAAGAATGTTGGACCGAAAAGTCCTTAAACTAGAAATTCATCTCAAATATGGTGACAATGGATCGAAACGTCCCTAAACTAGTGTGTCGCCTCAAACATGGCGCATCGCTCCAAATACGGAGATATCCTCTCTTGAGATCTATATTGCAATCGAAGTCCCAATGGCAAAGATTGCAACTCAAGTCCTACCGGCTACACAGCTACTCCAGCAATGAAGCCACCCCCAAGTCCCACCGGCAAACAGATGGGTCACCTGCGGCGAAACTATTTTTGAGAGTTTCATCGTTCACAAAAAAAATGGTATATCCATAAGCGAAATGGGCACGGATGAAAACCCGAAAGGGCGCCGTGAGTAAAAACAGCAGGATTGCCGACGAGTTTGTGAAAACCCGGAAGGGCACAATCTTGTTAAAAAAAGGTATGTCCATAAGCGAAATGGGCACGGATGAAAACCCAAAAGGGCTCCGTGAGTAAAAACAGCAGGGCTACCGGCGAGTTTGTGAAAACCCGAAAGGGCGCAGACTCGTAAAAAATTCATGTGCACTTGCAAGGTCCTCTCAACCTTGTGAGGAGAAAATACCTGCGTGAGATTCTTACGACTCAAAAAAAGGAGCAAAACACTTAGGAATCCTCACAATTTCTAGGGAGAATATGCACTTGCGAGATCCTCACGACTCGCGAGGAGAATGTGCCCCTTATGAGACCCTCACGGCTCATAAGATTCAAAAGCCTTAAGCTACAGGGATCTAAACCTGTTCTTAAGCCGTCATATCCCCCAAGTTGCCCTACAGGCAGTCCAATATTGACCCTTGTATACAATCCATAGGCACACATAAATGTTCCCTCACCTAGTTCCACCAATGGAGTGAAATTTCCTAATTTGGTGAACAACACTTGTAGGCCCTCTCGACTTGCAAGGAGAGAATACTCTTGTGAGATCCTCACGACTTACAAGAGAAGATATCACCTAGGAATCCTCACGACTCCTAAGGAGAAAATACACCTATGAGATCCTCACGACTCGTAGGGAGAAATACCTTTATGAGACCCTTACGGCTCATGAAGTCAAAAAGACTTAGTCGGAAGGATCCTAACCCTGTTTGCTAATCTTCCTTTGTTCAAATCAGCAAAGGCAAATGATGATTCGCTCCTGGCAACATTCCAGTGGTAGCAATGCTGATGACTAAATTGGTAGCAAATTCTAAGTCCTTTCAAGGCAAATTATGATTCTCTCCTGGCAATATTCCAGTCACAGCGATGTTGATGCCAAGATTGGTATCAGATTTCAAGTTTCATAGTCGCAAAAATCAGCGAGCAAAAGATGCATATGAAATAGCCAAAATGATGGGCAACTCGCAATAAAAATCAGCGAGCAAAATATATGCATATAAAAACAACCGAAATGTTTGGGTAACTTGCAATAAAAAGCAGTGAGTAAAAAGAAAATAGCTGAAATGATTGGGCACCGTGACAAAAAGCCGAAATGATTGGGCAATCGTGATTCTCGTGATATAAAAAGCTAAAATGATAGAGCATCATGGAAAGAAGCAAAAAAAAGAGAAAATTTTTGCCCTGCAGGTGAGTCCGCATCAACCCCTGTATACAATCTATGGGTACAAACGAAAAGGGAACCATATTTTCCCACCAGGCTCCGTCAGAAGGAGAACCAGATCTCGACGACAACATCTACAGCCTAAAGATCAGCTCGACGTTCCTTCTCATTCCAACAGAGTGCAGACATGACGTCAACAAAGCTCCAAGGAGTGATGGCAAAACCCTAGCTCCAACCTGGCGCTCCTTCTCAGTCCGGCAGGTTGAAGACCCAACGTCAACAGGAGACCCCAGGGTCGAAACAAAGCGGAGCCATGGTAGAGTCCCTAGTTCCAAGTCACGACGGTTCATCGACAGCCTAGAGATCAACAACGACATTTCTTTTCACTTTAACCGGATGCAGACGCAACGTCAACAAAGAGGAGCCATAGCAGAGTCCCTAGTTACAAGTCTCGACGGTTCACAGACAGCCCAGAGATAAACAACGATGTTTCTTCTCACTCCAACAGGAAGCGGACGCAACGTTAACAAAATGGAGCCATGGCAAAGTCCCTAGTTCCAAATCTCAACGGTTCACCAACAACCTAGAGACTACATCGGAGCTATGACAAAGTCCCTAGATCCAAATCTCGATGGTTCACCGACAACCTAGAGACTACATCAGAGCAATGGCAAAGTCCCTAGTTCCAAATCTCGACGATTCACAGATAGCCTAAAGATCAACAACGACGTTTCTTCTCACTCCAGCAGACTGCAGACGCAACGTCAACAAAGCGTAGCCATAGCAAAGTCCCTAGTTCCAAATCTCGACGGTTCACAGACAACCTAAAGATCAACAACAACGTTTCTTCTCACTCTAACCGGATGCAGATGCAACGTCAACAAAGCAGAGCCATGGCAGAGTCCCTAGTTCCAAGTCTCGATGGTTCACAGACAGCCTAGAGATCAACAACAGCGTTTCTTCTCACTCCAACATGATGCAGACGCAACGTCAACAAAATGGAGCCATGGAAAAGTCCCTAGTTCCAAATCTCGACGGTTCACCGACAACCTAGAGACTACATCGGAGCCATGGCAAAGTCCCTAGTTCCAAATCTCGACAGTTCACCGACAACCTAGAGACTACAGCGGAGCCATGGCAAAGTCCCTAGTTCCAAATCTCGACGGTTCATAGATAGCCTAGAGATCAACAACGGCGTTCCTCCTCACTCCAACAGGATGCAGATGCAACGTCAACACCCGACCCCAGGGTCAAAACAACGGATCCATAGCAAAGTCCCTAGTTCCGAGCCTCGACGGTTTACAGACAACCCAAAGACAATCTCGACATTCATCGCAATACAGCAGACACAATGTCAACAAATGAAGCAAAGGAAGATCCCTAGCTTCAGGGTCTTGACGGCAACTCAAATAAAACCTGAAAGACTATTGGAGATCATCACACACCAGCGCGGAGTGGTCATGACTCATCGGGGCTCCTAAATTGAGCCTAACCTCGAGTAAAAAGCGACATGGAAAATCCCTAACATTTGCTCTTCCGACGGTAATATGAATTGAGAGATTACTTGAAGACGTCTTGTCCATCCCCCGAAGGGATCAGAGACACGACAGTCATGGGGCTACTCGAACATTAAGATTGCGTATCGGGGAATGCATCAGCCAACGCGATGGTACGACGAACAAAAACCCTAGTACCACAGACCCTAACGGACCTCTATCGTAAAGAGCAGAGGTTAACTGTGACGTTAGGACATTCCTGCGAGAACTTTTCGATTCGTCTTGACTCGTAGGGAAAACAATGTTCCTGCGAGAACTTCTCGACTCGTAAAGACAAACATCTTCATGAAACCCTCACGAATCATAAAGGTGGAAAGCCTTAGGCAACGGGGATATCAACTTGTTTCCTAAGCACTGTGACCCTGCAAGTAGGTCCAAGATGGGCTATTGTATACTATCCACGGGTCATATTCTTTAAAGTCGAATATCGACAAGGAGGAAAAAAACCACTTACGAGTTCTCTCGACTTATAAGGGGAAAAATTCTCTTGTGAGATCCTTACGACTCTAAAGAGAAAACGCACTTAGGAGTCCTCACGACTCCTAAGGAGAAAATACACCTACGACTCGTAGGGAAAAAAGACTTTATGAGAGCCTCACGGCTCATAAAGTTGAAAAGTCTTAGGCGGCAGATCCAAACCTGTTTCCTAAGCCATCGCTGCCCTACAAGGAGGTCAAGATGGACTATCTACGGGCCACATTTGCCAAAGCCACATTCGCCAATGAAATAAAGAAGCTATTTACGGATCCTCATGATTCGTAAGGAAAAATACCCGAGTGAGATCCTTACGACTCACAGAGGCGATGAACACTTAGAAATCCTCATGATTTCTAGGGAGAATATGCACCTATGAGATCCTTTCTACTTGTAGGGAGAAAAAACCTTCTTGAGACTCTTACGGCTCATGAAGATGAAAAAAGTCTTAGACTACAAGGACCCTAAACCTGTCTCCTAAGTCCTCAATTCTATGGCCATGCATAACTCTGCACTACTTCACCCACGTACATACTTACTTGGGCAAAGTAATGGGGGCATTTGTTCCCGCCAAATTTTTTGACCAAGAGCTATTTTTTCCCTTATAACCCTTATAAAAAATGGAGAGAAGAAAGAGGAAAAGAATTCACGGTTGGACATCATGTGTTAAACACGTGAGCGCTTATATGCAAAGCATATAAGCGCTGAAAGAAAATAACTAAAGGCCAAACAGACTTCACGTGTTAAACACGTGAGCGCTCATATGCAAAGCATATAGGCGTTGAAAACACATAACTAAGGGCCAAACAGGCCTCACGTGTAAAACACGTGAGCGCTCATATGTAAAGTATATGAACGCTGGACATAAATAACCAATGACCAAACAGGCCTCACGTGTTAAACACGTGAGCGCTCATATGCTCATATGAGCGCTGAAAATAAACAGGCTAAAAGCCATACTAAGGGTCATGTGCTAAACACATGAGTTCTCTTGCCGCTCACATGCAAAGCATGTGAGCACCCCAATTTAAAATGCTCCTATCAAATTCTATGTTAAAATAAAATTCTAATCTTGTTAAACTAACAAGATATCCATATTAAGAAAATATATTTCTGATCTTGTTAAACTAAAAAAATATGATAGAATAAAATTCTAATCTTTTTAAAACTAACAAGATATTCATAATCTTGCTAAACAAACAAGAAATCTTTTCTGTTAAACAGAGAGCCTTTGAATTAAAAATCCAACGGTGAATAAAATTCACCGATTGATCTAAAAGGTCATAGAATCAATCATGATCTCTCAATGAGAGATTTTCTCAACAAATTGATTTTTTCCCATTCTCCTATAAATAAATAGGAGCAAAGAGATTAAACAAAAAAGGAGATACACCCCATAAGTTTTGAGAAACAAAAGAAAAAGAAAAAAAGAGAATTCAATTCTCTAGAGGAAGAAAATCCCCTTCTTAAACAAAAATCCAGGGTACGAAGAAAGTACATGGATTATCTTATCTCTTCTTTAAGGGTTTAACCCTTCATACAAGAACTTAGTTCTTCCTCTAGTTGAGGTTTGTAGAAGCAGATCTCCCCACAAGTTGAGAATTTAATTCTCATCGGGGAGATTCTGTTATGCAGATTCAAAAGTTAGGGGAAAGAACTAAGTCCAAAGAATTTAATTCTTCCAAAAAGTATATAGGAATTTAATTTCTCTGATAAAACTAGGGTTTAACCCTGTAAAAGAATCTAATTCTTATAAACAAGGGACCTGAAATTCTTAAAACTCAGATCAAAGTCTCTATGCATATAAAAGAAAAGACGACCACGTGTTCCCACGTGAGCACCTCTGATGAACAAAAAGGAATGACTGAGATCGAATCACTTGTTCTCACGTGACCCCCAAACAGTTGCTTAAATGGAAAAAGGAAAAAATCCAAAGACGACGCTCACATTTTGAGCACCTCACGTGTCTACACGTGAGCACTATATGAGCTAAGTGTTTAGCACATACAAAAGGGAAGAGGGAATAAATCCAAAGAAGCAGTGCCCAACTCTGGGGCACCTCACGTGCCCACACGTGATGGCCACAATAATTAAGTGTTTAACAATTATATACAGACGGGGATTTGGACCCAAGTGTACAGCGCTAACTTTCAGGCGCCTCACGTGCCACACGTGAGCGCCCCAAATTTCAGTGTTTAACACTGCTTTAGAGACTCACGTGAGAGCACGTGAGCACCGAGAATATATTAGTGTTTAACACTATAAGAAGCCAACTTTAGCCCCAAATTGGCTATGTCTTCTTGATATTAAATTGTCTTGGATCTCCAAATAGACTAAGCCTCTATGCTCATGACTTCCGAAACTAATTGACCAAAACGATGTCCATCACATATCTCCTAAGTTAATTTTAATATCCTAAAAATGACTAATGATTCTTAGATGGTCCACCATGATCTCTCCCCTCAATCTGGAATTTGGTTCGATGGTACATCTCTCCACACCTCTGATACATGTCGTTGTAATTCTTCAACGTTTTCAGAGAGGAGGAGGGTCCTGACAACCAACAACTTTTTGGTGCACTCCCAAACCAATGAGCACATCCCTACGGACCACAACTTCCTTAAACTACAATGGACCGAAACGTTCTTAAACTAACAACGGACCGTAACGTCCTTAAACTAAAGCAATAGAGCCTAAATGTTTTCTTGTTGGGTCTGTGGTCCTAAAATCCTGTTGAGTAGATCTTAGTCTAAAATTGGACTAACGTATCCTTAACAAACATTTAAGTTGATCTTAATCCAAATGAGATTAACGATCCTTAAATCAATCCAAACCCAAATCTAAGTATACGGATTTGGACTAATTCATGCCCTACGGGCGACAACATAAATTAGTCTCCGTATACAATCCACGAGCAACCAAAAATAAAACAAACACACACGACACGAAGTGACATTCTGGAGTAGGAGAAAGCGGTTATCGCTACGCGGTAACGTAATTAACTGCAGGGGCTTGGGCCTACAGGGAAGAGCGTCCGCATAATCAGAAACCCCTCAGAAATGAGGAAGAATCTGACGAAGTCTGCTACATCGGCCGCATCCATCCAAACCTCCGATACACGGTGCCATAAATCAACTTGGCATTTTCGGAGAGGTGGACAGATAAAACCAAATAGCATCTGCCCCCAAATTCAGTCAAGACGATCCATGCTGGATTCGTCTCTGTTTTCGGCGGTGAACAAGGATGGTTACATATCTTGAGATTATTGAGATATGGAGTTATCTGTTTTCTGTTTAAAAGCAGAATCCGGACAAACTCAAGTCATGCTTCGGTAATGGCGGTTTGTGGATTATCTCAAGTATTCGCTAGGATTTTGTTTCTACCATTTTCAAGATCAATAGTTATATTGTTCTTGACTCACCATTTTTTTATAAAAGGATTATTTTTTTGCAAAAGAAATTAGTAGGAGTATGGTAGAATTGGAAGTGATTTCGGAACCACAAACGGTTACTGAAAATTTAGTAGAACCTGAGGATTCAATTGAACTTGACAAACCATTAGCCGCTCCGCAGATTTTAGTAGGTGACCTCAGACATCCGAAAGATACTTCGGTTTTCTCGTTGACGGTAACAGGGAGATCATCATCATGGTAATGATGGCCATACTAGTTATCAGCAGGTCATAAGAAGTGGTAACTTCCATGCGACCATATACTTCATATCCAAGATGGACTCCACGCACTTCAGCAAATCATGAATTTTGGATTTTGCTGAGTGCTCCTGAAGGGGTAAGACCCATCAGGAGCAAGTAGATCTTTCGAGATCTGTGCGGTTGGAAATGTACTAACCTAATAAGGCTAGATTTGTTGTAAAGAGTATACATCAAATACCCATTGTGGATTGTGATAAGACTTTTACTTAAGTGTCTATGCTGAAGCCCATACGGATATGACTTGGCACTGCTATTCCCCCTACTTGTTAATAGCAGGTCATAGGAAGTGGTAATTTCCAGATGACCAGATACTTCATATCCAAGATGGACTCTATGCACTTCAGTAAATTATGGATTTTAGATTTTGCTGGGTGCTCTTAAAGGGGTAAAACCCATTAGGAGTAAGAAGATCTTTCGAGATCTGTGCAAGTGGAAATTTAATAATATAATAAGGCTGGACTTGTTGTAAAGAGTTTTCATCAAATACCCATTGTGGATTGTGATGTGACTTTTACTTCAGTGTTTATACTGAAGTCCATATGGACATGACTTGGCGCTGATGCTATTCTTAGCTATGATATCTGGCAGATGGATGACTATAACGTCATTCCAAATGGGAATTTGGAAGTGCACATGTATATGACTCCGCCAGAAGGTTATCATAGTCGGTGGGAGCAGCAAAAGGTGTGAAAGTTTCTTATGTCTATTAATAGACTAAAACATGGACAACGGAAGGTGTGCAAATGGGAATTTGGAAGTGCACGTGTATATGACTCTGCTAGAAGGTTATCGTAGTCGGTGGGAGCAGCGGAAGGTATGCAAGTTTCTTATGTCTATTAATAGACTAAAGCATGGACAACAGAGACGATTCATCTGTTATTGATGTAACAATCGAGGTGATTGACTTCATCAAAACAATAGATGAACCTAGTAAGAAGGATGTATGGACTACTTTCCTGGATTTGGATGACATACTCCAAATAGGAAGTGATGTTTCTATACTACAATCGTTCAATATTTGGTTGTCACATAGTGTTTTCTCCATATTAGATATGGATAGTCTATCAGGAATTCTGATGACTAGATCTAGATTTAGGATGTTTCCCAAATCGGGTACTCAGACAACATTCTAAAAGTATTTTAGAATGGACGACTCCTGGCATTGTAACAACCCTAAACTTTCTGTACAACTTTCTGTACAATTTTTTCAAAAATACAGAAAGGGGTATTTTTGCCTGAGCACAAGTTATAAATTTGTTTTGCTTTTTAATAGCAAGAAGGAGCTTGTAGTTCATTAGTAAAAACTTACACTGCTGATCCAAAGCACTAGAGTTCAAATCCCATCACCCATATTATTTTTAATATTGTTTTCTTTTAAATTTTTCGAAGTCCAAGGGTCTACACGTGCATAACTCGTAAAAACCCCACATCACACTAAAAACAAACTGGACCACGGGGTAAACCATGAGACACTGGACACGTGGCAGCAAGGGGGCCCGACTCGGCATGACTCAGCCGGCCCGGCCGACTCGGCCGCCGCCGCCGGCCGATTCACCCCGGATCGGCCGATTCCCTTATTAGAACCTCTGTCTTTTTGTATTCTAATAACCCTTGTATACTTTAAATTTCCTGCACATAAATAGAACTCTTTAAAACGCCATTAAACCATTTTTTTAATACAAAATTTAATAGATTTTCTTCTCACCCTTTCACCTACCCTAACCCTAGTTTTACCCTATAAATACCACTCCAAAACACACCCTCCTCACTCCAAATTTATGTCCAAAACTCTCAAGAAAATCCCTAGAATTTTTGTGTACAAGTGGAGTTAGCAAAGGGCGAAACTCCGGCGATCTTCCGACGACGACCCTAGGAGCTTCCGGCGACGAAACGTCGCACCGACACATCCTATCGATCCCTCTCCCTCTCCTCTAATATGAAATCCTATAATTCCTACCTCCCTCTTCTTTAATCTATTCTAAAAACTTCTTTTACTAAAACACGACGGAAGCGGAGCTAAATCCGACTTCCGATTCGGTTTTCTTTGTAAATTTCAATTTTCCTTAACACAACCATACAAAACTCTTACATCTTGACTATTAATCATTAAAAAATCATGTTGAACAAATTCCATTTCAAAATAATGTATATTTCAATTTTTACCGTACTTTTTCAGTAAAATACCATGTAGTTTAGTTTCGACTTTAAAATATCATTAATCTTGCCATACCTTTAGATAGATCACGAGGTAATGACCTACCTCTTCACAACACTCAAATGAAATATAGCACAATTCTTTTTGGGAAATATAGATTCGGAAAATACCATTTTACACAAAACTACCTTTAACTTATAAAAACCGTTTTCTACAAGATTACGTATTTTTATAAATTTTTGCAAAGAGCCGCTACAACCCATTTGGGGAACTCGTTCGGGATGGTGCGGATTATCACATATCCTCGGGCTTAGTAGTGCAAGATGGAGACCTCCGTAAGGAGCATTCGGTCTCGAGAGATTTAAAATACAAATATCTTAAAAAAATGAGATTTCTAGAAAATAATAAATTAAAATTATTTTATACAAAATATATATATGTATTATCAAAATACCTATTTTTGATATAATATAAATATTCCAATTTTTCTAAATCAAAAGAACCACTTTACATGAAAATACCATGAATTTCCATACAAGTTCAATATTACAATTAAATACCCTATATTATGAAATTAGGTTATTTTCACTAGAAATGTCACAAATATAAAATCTACATTTATGATAACTCTAAAGACGATAATTAAATACTTGGGGTGTATTTTGAAAATTACACAAAAAGTATTTTTACATATAACCCCCTCAAGTTCTATAAATTACCCTAAGGACCCTAGTAAACATAGGTTTAAGAGGGACCAATCTCTTGAGTCTCAGGGAGCCAGAGAAGTGGGTGCTTGCCTATTTAAGATAGACAACTTAACAACGGTGTTATCAACACGGTAATCGTTTTTGAAAAAGACACAAATTCTGCCCCCATGTGCAGCGGTTACCGATAACATCAAAACCTAATTCAGGACTTCAATTTCTTTTCTAATTGTCTGACTCAAATTGAGTCTCAATATAAATAATATGACTTGAATATGATTCAAGTACAATCTACAAACTACAATCCAACATGAATCCATATAATCAATTTGTTCAAACTATACAATCTGTATTGACCGAACCGAACCATGGATATACTTCCATTTACATGATTCTCCAGTTACATTCATGATTCTCCAGTTACATCCATTTACTGATATCATGGTTTCGGAAAGTCATCCATTTATACAATCTATATTACAAGACAATACAAGTTGCGATACAATACAAACAAGATATCGCGGGGTTTAAGGGGTAGATTGGTATGGAAGGTGTTAGAAGTGGCACGAGACTGCAGCCATAAGACACCTAACCTGTATTCCTTTGCTGTTGTACCATGGCATAAATGGTTCCTTGAGTTCCTGATACCTTAGTCTCCGGAGCAAGTGAGACTCCTCTTGTATACACTGGCATCCTTCTTTACCAAGCTACAAACAACAACGTTAACCATATAATACAACTTTAAAAGTTACACACTCTCTCTCTGTCTATTCTATTTCTCCCTTATCTTTGTGACTTATCGAGCGATTTGTTCGCTGACGGCATTCTCTTTCTTCTTCTTTGAATGTCGTCAGGTGATTTGGACCTTCCAAAGATCGAGCGTAGCACTGAAGACTTGGACCAATTTATTGAAGATCCCGAGCTGTAGTTACACTTGTACACATTTCATTTCAGTACTTTTCATTTCTGTTATGCCACTGTTTAGTCATCGCATTTATCCTATGTATTTACTTTTCCATGTATTGTAAAAAGAATGTGAATAAATAAAGTTGCTGTTCAATTATATCTTTTGTCTCTTATGCATTTTCATTTATATTGCTTAGATACGCTTAGCGTATTTACTTCAGAGTAAATACGTAGCGGCCTCGTCGCGCCCTCTGCCCGTACACCGGGAAGCGGGGCGTGACAGTTTTGTTGGTGGCCTATGCAGGTCAGAGCTGTATGGAACACTACCAAACAGTTCTGTTTTGCGAGAACAACCTAAGCAATATAACACAAGAACCAGCAACTAAAACATTCTTTACAATCCATATTCCTTGAATCTTATCATTTCATATTCTTTGAATCATATAATTTGAATCTATCCTAACCCTATTTTCTTTCAAGGTTATGGATTTCTCAAATAACACCAGCACCAATTTCAACAACACTCCACCACCACTACAAATTACACCTGCCGTCCTTGCTCCGATCAACGAGCAGAAGGTTCTGCTTGAGGCGATCCGCAGCCTCTTGGAAGAACAGCAGCAACAAACTGCTATTCTCTTGAACCGTCCAGAAGCAGAAGCACCCAGAGTGAAGCAATTTCGGGCACTGCACCCTAAGAACTTTTCGGGAAAAGAGAGCCCTGTAGAAGTTGAGGAATGGGCTCAGAGCATCGAAGACGATCTGGCAGCAGCACAAGTGCCAAAAATAGCTTGGGTTTATGTTGCGAAACCGCAGCTCACGGACAATGCACGGGTCTGGTGGAAGGCAAAAGAAAGCCATCTTGATCAACCCATTGAATGGAAGACTTTCCGAGACTTGTTCGACACTAAGTACTTCCCTGAGACTACCAGGTTTGACATGGAACATCAGTTCATCCATCTGCAGCAAGGTTCAATATGGACCAAGTCAGTAGATGAATATGACGCTGAATTCACCATGCTCAGTCGGTAAGATATGTCTCAATGTTCGATTTTATATCACATACTACACAGCTAACACAAGACCGTAACAGGTTTGCGGCCCATCTCATACCGACTGCTGAGATCAGAGCTAAAAGATTTCAGCAAGGGTTGGACCGGAAATCCAAGCTGCTCTAACTACAGGGGATTTCCCAACCCATGATTTGGCTTTGAAGGCTGCCCAAAGATATGAGGCAGTAGTAAAGAGAAAGGGCAGACCTCATTCTGCCGGTTTGAAATGCCCTGCCACTTAAATGGCAGGAGGAGCCTCTTCCAGGCCATCGTTCAAACCCAGAAGAACTGAAGAACCCAATATCCAGCCAAGACCAGATTTCTGTTTCCATTGCAAGAGAGATGGACATTTGATAAAGGACTGTAGGCGCGCAAAAGGCCTGTGCCTAGTTTGTGGCGCGTCCAATCACAGAATTGAGATATGTCCATATAGATATAACTCAGCTCACACACCCACCAACTACCCGCAGCGGTCAGCTATCCAGGCTCCCGCAAGTCGTCCTGCACTCCCCAGCACCACCTCTACGTGAATTTTCTGCACAGCCAAATCGCCAATTCCATCAGGCACTGAGCAACATGCCTCGAGGACAGAGAAATGTGCCTCCAGCTAGGACGAACGTGCCACGGCGACAGGCTTACACCTTAGCAGCCGTAGAAGCCGAGACAGTTGAACAAGGTAACACTAGTAAGTCTCTTTCACATTCTTAAAACCCTTGTATCACTTTGTTATTCTTACACTATTAAGTACTTCTATCACCAAACTTTTCTTGAATCTGTTACACTTTCCTTTTACAAATTTTGAGGACGAAATTTTTATAAGGAGGGTAGAATGTAACAACCATAAACTTTCTGTACAACTTTATGTAAATTTTTTTCAAAAATACAGAAATGGGTATTTTTTCCCGAGCATAAGTTATAAATTTGTTTTGCTTTTTAATAGCAAGAAGGAGCTTGTAGCTCATTGGTAAGACCTTGCACTGCTGATCCAAAGCACCACAGTTCAAATCCCATCACCCACATTATTTTTAATATTGTTTTCTTTTAAATTTTTAGAAGTCCAAGGGTCTACACGTGCATAACTCGTAAAACCCCCACGTCACACTAAAAACAAACTGGACCAGGGGGTAGACCATGAGACACTGGACACGTAGTAGCAAGGGGGCTCGACTCGGCCGGTGGACCGACCGACTTGGCCGCCGCCGCCGGCCGATTCACTCCGGATCAGCCGATTCCCTTCTTGGACCCTCTATATTTTTGTATTCTAATAACCCCCGTATACTTTAAATTTCCCGCACATAAACATAACTCTTTAAAACCCCAATAAAACATTTTTAATACAAAATTTAATACATTTTCTTCTCACCCTTTCACCTACCATAACCCTAGTTTTACCTTATAAATACCAATCCAAAACACACCCTCCTCACTCCAAATTTATGTCCAAAACTCTCAAGAAAATCCCTAGAATTTTTGTGTACAAGTGGAGTTAGCAAAGGGCGAAACTCCGGCGATCTTCCGACGACGACCCTAGGAGATTCCAGCGACGAAACGACGCACCGGCACCTCCTACCGATCCCTTTCCCTCTCCTATAATATGAAATCCCATAAGTTACACCTCCCTCTTCTCTAATCTATTCTAAAAACTTCTTTTACTAAAACCCGACGGAAGCGGAGTTAAATCCGACTTCCGATTCGGTTTTCTTTGTAAAGTTCAATTTTTATTAACACAACCATACAAAACTCTTACATCTTGACTATTAATCATTAACAAAGCATGTTGAATAAATTCCATTTCAAAAGAATGTATATTTCAATTTTTACCGTACTTTTTCAGTAAAATACCATGTAGTTTAGTTTCGGCTTTAAAACATCATTAATCTTGCTATACCTTTAGATAGATCACGAGGTAATGACCTACCTCTTCACAACACTCATATGCAACATAGCACAATACCTTTTGGGAAATATAGATTCGGGAAATACCGTTTTACACAAAACTACCTTTAACTTATAAAAACCGTTTTCTACAAGATTACGTATTTTTACAAATCTTTGCAAAGCGCCGCTACAACCCATTTAGGGAACCCGTTTGGAATGGTGCGGATTATCTCACATCCTCGGGCTTAGTAGTGCGAGATGCAGACCTCTGCAAGGAGCATTCAGTCTCGAGAGATTTAAAATACAAATATCTTAAGAAAATGAGATTTCTAAAAAATAATAAATTAAAATTATTTTATATAAAATATATATATGTATTATCAAAATACCTATTTTTGATATAATATAAATATTCCAACTTTTCTAAATCAAAAGAATCACTTTACATGAAAATACCATGAATTTCCATACAAGTTCAATATTACAATTAAATACCCTATATTATGAAATTAGGTTATTTTCATTAGAAATGTCACAAATATAAAATCTACATCTATGACAACTCTATATATGATAATTAAATATTTGGGGTGTATTTTGAAAATTATACAAAAAGTATTTTTACATATAACCCCCTCAAGTTCTATAAATTACCCTAAGGACCCTAGTAAACATAGGTTTAAGCGGGACCAATCTCTTGAGCCTCAGGGAGCCGGAGAAGTGGGTGCTTTCCTATTTAAGGTAGACAACTTAACAACGGTGTTATCAACACGGTAATCGTCTTTGAAAAAGACACAAATCCTACCCCCCATGTGCAGCGGTTACCGATATCATCAAAACCTAATTCAGGACTTCAATTTCTTTTCTAATTTTCTGACTCAGACTGAGTATCAATATAAATAATCTGACTTGAATATGATTCAAGTACAATCTACAAACTACAATTCAACATGAATCCATATAATCAATCTGTTCAAACTATACAATCTGTATTGATCGAACCGAACCATGGATGTACTTCCATTTACATGATTCTCCAGTTACATTCATGATTCTCCAGTTATATCCAATTACTGATATCATGGTTTCGGAAAGTCATCCAATTATACAATCTATATTACAAGACAATACAAGTTGCGATACAATACAAACAATACAAACAAGACATCGCGGGGTTTAAGGGGTAGATTGGTACGGAAGGTCTTAGAAGTGGCACGAGAATACAACCATAAGACACCTAACCTACATTCCTTTGCTGTTGTACCGTCGCATAAACGGTTCCTTGAGTTCCTGGTACCTTAGTTTCCAGGGCAAGTGAGACTCCTCTCGTATAAACTGGCATCCTTCTGTACCAAGCTACAAACAACAGCGTTAACCATATAATACAACTTTAAAAGTTACACACTCTCTCTCTGTCTATTCTATTTCTCCCTTATCTTTGTGACTTACCGAGCGATTTGTTCGCTGACAGCATTCTCTTTCTTCTTCTTTAAATGTCGTCAGGTGATTCGGACCTTCCAGAGATCGAGCCTAGCACTGAAGTCTTGGACCAGTTTATTGAAGATCCCGAGCTGTAGTTACACTTGTACATATTTCATTTCAGTACTTTTCATTTCTGTTATGCCACTATTTAGGCATCGCATTTATCCCATGTATTTACTTTTCCATGTATTGTAAAAAGAATGTGAATAAATAAAGTTGCTGTTTAATTATATCTTTTGTCCCTTGTGCATTTTCATTTATATTGCTTAGATACGCTTAGCGTATTTATTTCAGAGTAAATACGCAGCGGCCTCGTCGTGCCCTCTGCCCGTACACCGGGAAGAGGGGCGTGACAGGCGTGGTAGTGTAACCGTGAGTGATGGAGTCACTCTCTCTAAAGAGATGTCTTCTAGACCGATGAGGAGAAAGAGTAGCATGAATGACATTTCATTTGCTTAGGCAATTGAGTCAATCATATAATGTCTTATACAAAAACAGATAGATAATGTATCAAGGATTTTGGTTTTAAATCTAGATCTGGGAAGTTTCCCAATCGGGTACTTAGACAGCATTCTAAAAGTTTTTAGAATGGACGACTCCTAACATGGTGGTGTACCCGCAGGTGATGGAGTCACTCTTTCTAAAGAGATGACTTCTAGACTGATAAGGAGAGAGGCCGACATGAATGACATATTATTTGCTTATGCAATTGAGTCAATCATACAATGTCTTGTACAAAACTAGATGTTGCTTATACACTTGCTGTAGCAAGCATATATTAATCAAATCCTGGAGAAACAATGAGAAGTGGTAAAGAACATAAGAGGATGTACTTGATATAAGGTAACGACAGCCTCCTGATCAGTCGAAAATATTGCATTTTTAACACGTCAATTTCCCTACCATTTGCACTCATCTAGAGGTATTCGGTATTAATATAGCACATATTAGCAAACTGACTGTAAAATACCAAATAACATGTGCTATATATTAAAACCGACATTTCTGAGGGAAATTGAGTGTTTATCATTACATCGCATTATCTTTGTGTAGCGCAACACTTGTCTCGAGAATTTGTGCAGGAAATTCCAGGAAAGGAGCAAAAACAGTTAAAAGTGCTGAGAAAAATACACCAAGTCCAAGACTTGAGATCTGGCAGAAATCGGGAAAGCAAAATGATATTCAACACATCAATAAAGTGCCACAAAGTCAGCATCATTTAGACCTGAGAAATTCATGCAAAGAGGGCTCTAAAGAGCCGCGGATCCGCGGCCAGAGTGCTTTTGGCGCCGTGGATCCGCGGCTTGATGACGTCATCAGGGCTTCAATTTTCCTCACGTGCTCTCCTGTAACGGCCGTAGCTTCCAGAACACTCCAGAAACACCACGTGGCTTCATCCAGAAGGCTCGGCCTAACAACCTAGCTCTAGAATATTCCCTCCAACTAACTTTTTCTAGAAGTCTCTCTCTAACAAAATTTTGGAGGGAAATTTAAAATTTGAATTCTAGATCTAAGGTTGAGAGGCTTATAAAAGGAAACCTAGATCTAGGGTTTTGGGTTTTTCATTAACCATTACATCAATTCCTAATACAAGTTGAGTGACACAACTTGTAAACCCTAATCCCCAATTCAAAATCCAAAGCCAAAAATCAAGAACACCGAATACAAATCAAGCGAGAATTCTTCAACCTTTTAGGAGTGAAGCCGATCTTCATCCAAGCAAGTGGTCCAAGACGATCCGCGACTCACGAAGACGAGCGAAGCCAAATCGACGATCGAGTTCTTTCCTCATTGTAGATCTTGAGAGAATTGTAACAAAATTGTTGATAAATAAAAGGTGAAATTCTTTATCTTGCTTTCTTTACATTCTTGTATCATGATTAGATCTCGATTTGTGATTGTGTTCTTTGATATGATGTTTGAGTAAAACTCCGCTCGTGAAGGAGTCGAGAGAATCAATAGATGATGATGTTTACAATTCTTGAAACGATTCTTAATTCCTATAAGTTTTGTAAACTTTAGTAAATTGAAGAATCGGCAACCTAGTTTCGAGTGATGCTTTCTTGATTGTGTTCGCTTTTAATTAGTGATCCACGATCGATTCTTGAATTTACTAGAGGCTAGTTTTTGAATGAGATTCATCGAAAGGACAAAGGATGAGATGAAGAAACCTTAGTTTCTTCGAAAGATCCTTAAACCTCGATTAATCGTCATCGATCTAGTATCAAATTATTAATGGATAAGAAAACGTAATCAATAGTTTTCATCACGTCTATAGATTCGATCGATTCCTACGAGCCTCACTTCGGTTCTTAATTATTGGATTGGATATCATCAATTCTTAATTCTTGATTCTTTAAATGTTTTCTTGATTTTAGATTTAGATCTAGATAATTCTTGAACTTCAATTTTATAAATCTTGAATTGAATTGTCTTTTCTTTTCTTTAATTTTCAATTCATCTAATTCGAATTCGAACGGATCTCACTTTCCCCGTGGACGATCCGTACACGCTAACGTGCTACAATCGACACCGTTATTGATTGCGGTCAAAATATTTTTGGTTGTGATTTCTATACATTTTCTCAAACTACACACCAAGAATCGTATCAATCAAATGGCGCCGTTGCCGGGGATAGTGCGCTAATTCATTCGTTTTTGAAATTTGATTTGAAAAATTTATTCCATCTATATTTTTAGATCTAAATTCGCACAAACACTAAACGTTTTGTTGTGATTTATTGCAAGAAAATCTAGAATCTGTGGAGCTTGAGGAAAAATATTTTGAATATTCCAGAGAGCTCAGGAGGCGAACAGGAACAGAGCCTGAAAGTTGTGCGCAGTGATCAAGCTTTTCGACCGCGTTTCCGCGGCATTAGTAAGCATCCGCGGCGGTTCCGCGGCGGGTCTAGGTCTTCGCTGTACCAAATTCGCTCGGTGACTCCCTTACTTTCTTATCTCCTCCCTCATCTGCTCCAATAACAATTTTCTGCAGGTTTCTTTGCAAATAATTCGCAGCGCCGCAAAAGCAATAAAAATTGTGCGTGTTTTGATTCTTGGTTGTTTGCATATTAATAGGAAATTAAGGGGCAAAAAACAAATTCAGATTATGTGGGGAGTTCATTACCCTTCCTAAGCCCCGAAAATCATAAACTTGCATCCGCATTACCCTTATTAACTAAAAAAGATCTAGACATGACTCTAAGGACCATCACGCTCACTTAGGACAGAAGAAGGCCATGGGTAATTCATTGCTTATCCGCGTTTCTTTTGTGGTGTCTAAGGAAAGTGTGTCTAAGACAAATGGTTACTTAATTAGGCCCACTACTTACGTAGTGGAGAATCTCCCACTTACCTGGCCACAGGAGAGACAAAGAGGCAGTGGAGGATTGATCCTGCGACTTGTCTTTTGGCAGTTAGGAGCGGTCTAGAGCCTTGACTTAGGTGACCACTATACCTAGGGTTTTGCTTGTTGCATTTTTTGTGAATTGCATCATTTTTTCAAAAATCCATAAATTTTTCAAAACAAACACCACGTCATTCATTTCCCCTAATTATATCAACGCTGCCACTTTTACTAAACCCTTTTAGTGCAAGATGGGCTGGACACGGATTCTAGTGCCCGTTTAGTCCGCGTTCCCCCGATCGACCCAAAAGTCGGTATTTCTGCATTTACTTCTTCTTTACCCACCTCCACACCCACATCGATGGACGCTTTTCCATCGAACTTCTTTACCACTACTCTGCCGCCGTCCGCAGGTGCGCAGAATCCACCCCGCATCTCTCTCCAAGAGAGATGCTATCCTATGCGAGATCCTCTTTCGACCTGTCTATCCATTCCACAAGCCAACGGGGAAAATTTTGATATAAAACCCTAATACATCAACCTTCTATCCAAATATCACGGTCTCAAGTCTGAAGACGCATATGTCTTTATCACCAAATTTGAAAATGTATGCGCAATGATGGGTACCTCACAGCTTTCTGTGGATGCTATGCGTCTTCATCTTCTCCCATTTACCTTGTGCGATATAGCCGAGAAGTGGCTTTACAACACTACCGCACATTCCATTTGAAACTGGGGAGAATTCGTCAAAGCATTCCTAAAGAAATTTTACCCCTATCATAAAACAGCTCGAGTCCGTAGCGAAATAAATCAATTCACCCAGCTTCCAAATGAACCATTTTCAAAATATCTTGAACGTTTTAAGGATCTGTTAGTTCAATGTCCACATTACGGAATCCCTAGATGGGTCTGTGCAAAATCATATATGAGGACATTAATCCTAACACAAAACAGACCCTTGAATCCGTGTGTCAAGGCAACTTCATGACCAAAGATGATGGGGAAGCTTGGAAATTCCTAGAAGATTTCGCTGAAAAATCTTTACAGTAGGAGGGTGTGAGTCAATCGTCTAGGGGTGGCAATAACCAATCGGAAGTTTCCATAGGAGTTAGAGCTGACATTTCAGCTATACAAAAGAAACTCGAGACTATGGAAAATAAATTTTTAGCCGCCGCCCTAAATCAAATGTCACTCTCCAAAACTGTATGTGGATGCTGTTATGATCCTTCTCATTTGACGGAAGAATGTCCACTAAATTCTCCGTATCAAGGTCATGAGCATATCAATTCTGCTTTCCAACAACGACCTAGGAACGATCCATTTTCTTCCACATATAATCAGGGTTGGAGGAATCACCCTAACTTTGCTTGGAACCAATCACAATCTCAAAACACGGTTCCAAATCAAAATAATTTCCAAAGGGATCCTCCACCACAACAGCAACCACTTCAATTGAGTCAGCCCCCCTTCCAAGCACAAAACTTCCAAAATCCGGTCAACACACCTGCACCGTCTCATCCTTTGCAGTTGATCGGTACTGATGAATCCTCTTCATTCATGAACTTGCTTTGGACAATAAAGTCTTCCGTCGATAAAATTGAGAAAAACTCTGCGTCCCAAAGCGAGACTATAAAATCGATGGAAGAAGAAATTGCATGATTAAAAGCTGAAATGAGTGCAAGTGAGAAAGGGAAACTTCCAGCTCAACCTTTGCCCAATCCTGGCTATTCACATCATGTGAATGCAATCACGTTGAGATCTGGAAGAGTGCTTGACAATCACGTTGAGGAAGAGATTGATGACACTGAAAAATCTATCATTGATACCTCGGCTGAGACCTTTCCTTCCACATCTACTTCTAATTCTGACCCCAGTTTTTCTACCCCACCACCTTCTTCCGAGCCTATTCTCCGTTTTCCACAAGGCTCGACACCTCAACCCATCTCTTCCAGTCCACCGAAAACGATCCCCACTCCTATTCTTAGATCATTTCCACCCACACAATCTTCTCCAATATTGGACCCTGATCTTATTGCTCAAGCTCCTTACCCGAATCGGTTAAGGGGAAACACACTGAGTCCAAAAATGGAGAAGATCACTGAAATGTTTAAACAGGTTAACATCAACATCCCTCTTCTAGATGCAATCCAACAAGTCCCCGCATATGCGAAAGTTCTTAAAGACTTGTGCACTAGAAAGAGGAAGACTCAAGTGCCCAAGAAGATATTCGTGGCAAAAACAGTAGACACAGCCTTCCCCCAATAATTACCAAGGAAACGTAAGGATCCTGTCTATCCTACTATTTCCATTTCTATTGGGGAGAAACACATCAACCGTGCTCTATTAGACCTTGGCGCAAGTGTTAACCTGCTTCCTTTCTCGGTTTACGAGCAGTTAGGGATCGAAGAATTGAAACCAGCCCATTGCACTCTCCAGATGGCTGACCGATCAAGCACCAAACCTAGGGGTGAACTGGAGGATGTGTTAATAAAAATCGGGGAATTTGTATTCCCTGTGGACTTTATTGTACTTGATACACAGCCTGTAGCGAACCCACGGAATCAGATTCCGGTGATTCTTGGTCTCCCTTTTTTGGCCACTTCCAATGTCATCATCAACTGTCGTAACTGTTCTATGACCCTATCTTTCAGAAATAGGTCAATTGAGCTGAACATTTACAAGTTGGGAAGTGTACCCTCCGAACCTACTGCTCAGGTCTGTTCTGTCGACTTAATGGATGTCGACAACAGCGAATTTGACGATCCTCATGATACTAATCTTGACTCTTTTCATATGTTGTTATTTGACCCAACTATGTATCATACACATACGGATTCTTCCACCGAGATGTCTGGGTCAACAACTAACACTGATTATGAACTGTTGTTGGAGTCTGAAGATCATCCCGCGCTTTGTGAAGACATTATTCTCCAGGGTATTAATGGGACTTTTGAGGAGATCTTCGCTGATGAACTCGCATTTTTGAATGATACGGGTGTTGAGATGAATCATCTCTCAATCAATGAAATTGAACCTCCACCCCTTCTTCTGGACTGTAAAAAGAATGCGAGTAATCCATCACATTCACTGCATTGTCTTCCCAAAATGAGACGCACACACATTCTATTCCACCACTTACCCTTTTCCTACTTCTTCTTCCACCAACCTGAGCACTACATTGATAAAATCTTTGAATGGTTTGTGTTGACATTTGGTCTTTGCAAAGCTTGGCATCGACCAATGATTTTTGACCCCCTTTTGTGATTTTCAAAAGATTAACATTGTTTAATTCAAGTTTGGGGAGGTGGTGGTATAATCTGGCTCTTGAAAAGAAAATTTTTATAAAATGATGAGCCAAAAAAAAAAAAGTTTGGGGGAGGATTTTCACTTAAAAATTTTGCCCCAATTAATAAATTTCTTCCCAATCTTACAGCTTTTCAAGATTTAGCGGATGGCAACAGTGAGGACACTGTTGAAAACAAGTTTGGGGGAGGCTTGTGCTTATTTTTGCATCATTTGCATATCACTTCGCATAAGCACAAAACATTTTCTAAAAACCTATAAAAATTTACAAATTTAAAAAAAAAAAAATTGTTGTATATAAATAAGATAATAAAAGATTAGATAGTGAAAAATTATATCCAAAAGATTAGAAAAATTTAAGAAAACCTAGAAAATTAGAAGTTTTCTTAAACGAACTAGTAATTAGTAGTTATGAGCCGTTGTCCCAAGAGTTAGTAAGATGAAGGAAGTTACTAATCTGAGGATAAAAATAAGTCTGAAAAATAGTTCCTATTCTGGAAGCCAAATATTTTGAACGTTGATACCCTGCTATTCGCACTTACACACGTCTTGAAGCTCGGGATAGTAGAGGATACCTTGAAATGCTCTTGTTTAAAAGCCGATGTATGAAGGAAATAAAAATATGAATGAAATATAAAGTGGTGAGAAAAATGAACACTGGTTTTGTTATCGCCAAGACAGCAATAAAAAAATATAGCGATGGTACTTCATCACGTAGTGCCTTAGACCAACTGGTCTGGGAGTCACTGCTAAGCCTTAGGTGGCGCAAGACGAGGAAAAACACCTATTAAGCAAGCACATGAGTAATCGATCGGTTAGAACCTCAAGAAGTATTAACGGTCTCATGAAAATGTGTGAGCAGATCTAAATATTCATTAATTAAAAAGTACTGAGGCAGATGGACAAGACTATGATAGCTTGAATTGAATTCTCCCGGTGTAGGGATGTTTTTTACACACACGTAGGGTTATATGATCGATGTTTGGAAGAAAGATAGGAATGAAGAATAAAGACGATGTTTTATTGAGAGATGATGTGATTTCTGACATCTTTTCATGACTATTAAGATAGGGCTCATGACAACCGAAAAGCTAGCATAGTTGGAAACTCTAATTTTCAAAGTCTTTCTTTTACAATTCTTTTCTTTATATGTAATATTCACGGTCTTCCTTTTATTATTGGATTTAATGGGTGCAATCCGCTGAAAACCCTCAGGAGACAACACTCCTCCTACTAGGAACACCTGGAGGTTTAAAGGCTTGTTGCACGTGCTCAGTGCAATCGTGTTGCCACCGAAAGTGTACTAGTTAGTTTTTATTTTTCTTTATTTTCTCCCTCTCTTTTTAATAAAACAGTTCGCTCGAGACGACCGGAAATAAGTTTGGGGGAATTCGATCAGTAGAAAATATTGAATTTTTAACACGTCAATTTCCCTACCATTTGCACTCATCTAGAGGTGTTCGGTATTAATATAGCACATATTAGCAAACTGACTGTAAAATACCAAATAACATGTGTTATATATTAAAATCGACATTTCTGAGGGAAATTGAGTGTTTATCATTGCATCGCATTATCTTTGTGTAGCGCAACACCTGTCTCGAGAATCTGTGCAGGAAATTCAAGGAAAGGAGCAAAAACAGTTAAAAGTGCTGAGAAAAATACACCAAGTCCAAGACTTGAGATCTGGCCGAAATCGATAAAGCAAAATGATATTCAACACATCAATAAAGTGCCATAAAGTCAGCATCATTTAGACCTGAGAAATTCATGCAAAGAGGGCTCTAAAGAGCTGTGGATCCGCGGCCAGAGTGCCCTTGGCGCCGCGGATCCGCGGCTTGATGACGTCATCAGGGCTTCAATTTTCCTCACGTGCTCTCCTGTAACGGCCGTAGCTTCCAGAACACTTCAGAAACACCACGTGGCTTCATCCAGAAGGCTCGGCCTAACAACCTAGCTCTAGAATATTCCCTCCAACTAAATTTTTCTAGAAGCCCCTCTCTAACAAACTTTTGGAGGGAAATTTGAAATTTGAATTCTAGATCTAAGGTTGAGAGGTTTATAAAAGGAAACCTAGATCTAGGGTTTTGGGTTTTTCATTAACCATCACATCAATTCCTAATACAAGTTGAGTGACACAACTTGTAAACCCTAATCCCCCATTCAAAATCCAAAGCCAAAAATAAAGAACACCGAGTACAAATCAAGCGAGAATTCTTCAACCTTTTAGGAGTGAAGCCGATCTTCATCCGAGCAAGTGGTCCAAGACGATCCGCGACTCACGAAGACGAGCGAAGCCAAATCGACGATCGAGTTCTTTCCTCATTGTAGATCTTGAGAGAATTGTAACAAAATTGTTGATAAATAAAAGGTGAAATTCTTTATCTTGCTTTCTTTACATTCTTGCATCATGATTATATCTCGATTTGTGATTGTGTTCTTTGATATGATGTTTGAGTAAAACTCCGCTCGTGAAAGAGTCGAGAGAATCAATAGATGATGATGTTTACAATTCTTAAAACGATTCTTAATTCCTATAAGTTTTGTAAACTTTAGTAAATTGAAGAATCGGCAACCTAGTTTCGAGCGATGCTTTCTTGATTGTGTTCGCTCTTAATTAGTGATCCACGATAGATTCTTGAATTTACTAGAGGCTAGTTTTTGAATGAGATTCATCGAAAGGACAAAGGATGAGATGAAGAAACCCTAGTTTCTTCGAAAGATCCTTAAACCTCGATTAATCGTCATCGATCTAGTATCAAATCATTAATGGATAAGAAAACGTAATCAATAGTTTTCATCACGTCTATAGATTCGATCGATTCCTACGAGCATCACTTCGATTCTTGATTATTGGATTGGATATCATCAATTCTTAATTCTTGATTCTTTAAATGTTTTCTTGATTTTAGATTTAGATCTAGATAATTCTTGAACTTCAATTTTATAAATCTTGAATTGAATTGTCTTTTCTTTTCTTTAATTTTCAATTCATTTAATTCGAATTCGAACGGATCTCACTTTCCCCGTGGACGATCCACACTCGCTAACGCGCTACAATCGACACCGTTATTGATTGCGGTCAAAATATTTTTGGTTATGATTTCTATACATTTTCTAAAACTACACACCGAGAATCGTATCAATCAAATGGCGCCGTTGCCCTTACCCGAATCGGTTAAGGGGAAACACACTGAGTCCACAAATGGAGAAGATCACTGAAATGTTTAAACAGGTTAACATCAACATCCCTCTTCTAGATGCAATACAACAAGTCCCCGCTTATGCGAAAGTTCTTAAAGACTTGTGCACTAGAAATAGGAAGACTCAAGTGCCCAAGAAGATATTCATGGCAAAAACAGTAGGCACAACTTTCCACCAAGAATTACCGAGGAAACGTAAGGATCCTGGCTATCCTACTATTTCCATTTCTATTAGGGAGAAACAAATCAACCGTGCTCTACTAGACCTTGGCGCAAGTGTTAACCTGCTTCTTTTCTTGGTTTACGAGCAGTTAGGGATCAGAGAGTTGAAACCAGCCCATTGCACTCTCCAGATGGCTGACCGATCAAGCACCAAACCTAGGGGTGAACTGGAGGATGTGTTAATAAAAATCGGGGAATTTGTATTCCCTATGGACTTTATTGTACTTGATACACAGCCTGTAGCGAACCCACGGAATCAGATTCCGCTGATTCTTGGTCGCCCCTTTTTGGCCACTTCCAATGCCATCATCAACTGTCGTAACGGTTCTTTGACCCTATCTTTCGGGAATAAGTCAATTGAGCTGAACATTTACAAGTTGGGAAGTGTACCCTCCGAACCTATTGCTCAGGTCTGTTCTGTCGACTTAATGGATGTCGACAGCAGCGAATTTGACGATCCTCATGATACTGATCTTGACTCTTTTCATATGTTGTTATTTGACCCAACTATGTATCATACACATACGGACTCTTCCACTGAGATGTCCGGGTCAACAACTAACACTGATTATGAACTGTTGTTGGAGTCTGAAGATCACCCCGCGCTTTGTGAAGACATTATTCTCCGGGGTATTAATGGGACTTTTGAGGAGATCTTCGCTGATGAAATTGCATTTTTGAATGATACGGGTGTTGAGATGAATCATCTCCCAATCAATGAAATTGAACCTCCACCCCTTCTTCTGGACTGTAAAAAGAATGCGAGTAATCCATCACATTCACTGCACCGTCTCTCCAAAATGAGACGCACACACATTCTATTCCACCACCTACCCTTTCCCTACTTCTTCTTCCACCAACCTGAGCACTACATTGATAAAATCTTTGAATGGTTGGTGTTGACATTCGGTATTTGCAAAGCTTGGCATCGACCAATGATTCTTGACCCCCTCTTGTGATTTTCAAAAGATTAACATTGTTTAATTCAAGTTTGGGGGGGGGGTATAATCTGGCTCTTGAAAAGAAAATTTTTATAAAATGATGAGCCAAAAAAAATAAGTTTGGGGGAGGATCTTCACTTAAAAAATTTGCCCCCATTAATAAATTTCCTCCCAAGCTTACAGGTTTTCGAGATTTAGCGGATAGCAACAGTGAGGACACTGTTGAAAACAAGTTTGGGGAAGGTTTGTGCTTATTTTTGCATCATTTGTATATCACTTCGCATAAGCACAAAACATTTTCTAAAAACCTACAAAAATTTAAAAATTTTCAAAAAAAAATAAAAAATAAAAATTTGTTGTACATAAATAAGATAATAAAAGATTAGAGAGTGAAAAATTATATCCAAAAGATTAGAAAAATTTAAGAAAACCTAGAAAATTAGAAGTTTTCTTAAACGAACTAGTAATAAGTAGTTATGAGCCGTTGTCCCAAGGGTTAGTAAGATGAAGGAAGTCACTAATCTGAGGATAAAAATAAGTTTGAAAAATAGTTCCTATTCTGGAAGCCAAACATTTTGAACGTCGATATCTTGCTATTCGCACTTACACACGTCTTGAAGCTCGGGATATTAGAGGATACCTTGAAATGCTCTTGTCTAAAAGCCGATGTATGAAGGAAATAAAAATATGAATAAAATATAAAGTGGTGAGAAAAATGAACACTGGTTTTGTTATCGCCAAGGCAGCAATAAAAAAATATAGCGAGGGTACTTCATCACCTAGTGCCTTAGACCAACTGGTCTGGGAGTCATTGCTAAGCCTTAGGTGGTGCAAGACGAGGAAAAACACCTATTAAGCAAGCACATGAGTAATCGGTCGGTTAGTACCTCAAGAAGTATTAACGGTTGCATGAAAATGTGTGAGCAGATCTAAATATTCATTAATTAAAAAGTACTGAGGCGGATGGACAAGAGTATGATAGCTTGAATTGAATTCTCCGGGTATAGGGATGTTTTTTACACACACGTAGGGTTATATGATCGATGTTTGGAAGAAAGATAGGAATGAAGAATAACGACGATGTTTTATTGAGGGATGATGTAATTTCCGACATCTTTTCATGACTATTAAGATAGGGCTCATGACAACCGAAAAGCTAGCATAGTTGGAAACTCTAATTTTCAAAGTCTTTCTTTTACAATTCTTTTCTTTATATGTAATATTCACGGTCTTTCTTTTATTATTGGATTTTGTGGGTGCAATCCGCTGAAATCCCTCAGGAGACAACACTCCTCCTACTAGGAACACCTGGAGGTTTAAAGGCTTGTTGCACGTGCTCAGTGCAATCGTGTTGCCTACGAAAGTGTGCTAGTTAGTTTTTCTTTTTCTTTATTTTCTCCTTCTCTTTTTAATAATACAGTTCGCTCGAGACGACCGAAAATAAGTTTGGGGGAATTTGATCAGTCGAAAATATTGCATTTTTAACACGTCAATTTCCCTACCATTTGCACTCATTTAGAGGTGTTCGGTATTAATATAGCACATATTAGCAAACTGACTGTAAAATACCAAATAACATGTGTTATATATTAAAACCAACATTTCTGAGAGAAATTGAGTGTTTATCATTGCATCGCATTATCTTTGTGTAGCGCAACACCTGTCTCGAGAATCTGTGCAGAAAATTCCAGGAAAGGAGCAAAAACAGTTAAAAGTGCTGAGAAAAATACGCCAAGTCCAAGACTTGAGATCTGGCAAAAATCGAGAAAGCAAAATGATATTCAACACATCAATAAAGTGCCACAAAGTCAACATCGTTTAGACCTGAGAAATTCATGCAAAGAGGGCTCTAAAGAGCCGCGGATCCTCGGCCAGAGTGCCTTTGGTGCCGCGGAACCGCTGCTTGATGTCGTCATCAGGGCTTCAATTTTCCTCACGTGCTCTCCTGTAACGGCCGTAGCTTCCAGAACACTCCAGAAACACCACGTGGCTTCATCCAGAAGGCTCGGTCTAACAACCTAGCTCTAGAATATTCCCTCTAACTAACTTTTTCTAGAAGCCCCTCTCTAACAAACTTTTGGAGGGAAATTTGAAATTTGAATTCTAGATCTAAGGTTGAGAGGCTTATAAAAGGAAACCTAGATCTAGGGTTTTGGGTTTTTCATTAACCATTACATCAATTCCTAATACAAGTTGAGTAACACAACTTGTAAACCCTAATCCCCAATTCAAAATCCAAAGCCAAAAATCAAGAACACCGAGTACAAATCAAGCGAGAATTCTTCAACCTTTTAGGAGTGAAGCCGATCTTCATCCGAGCAAGTGGTCCAAGATGATCCGCGACTCACAAAGACGAGCGAAGCCAAATCGACGATCGAGTTCTTTCCTCATTGTAGATCTTGAGAGAATTTTAACAAAATTGTTGATAAATAAAAGGTGAAATTTTTTATCTTGCTTTCTTTACATTCTTGCATCATGATTAGATCTCGATTTGTGATTGTGTTCTTTGATATGATGTTTGAGTAAAACTCCGCTCGTGAAGGAGTCGAGAGAATCAATAGATGAGGGTGTTTACAATTCTTGAAACGATTCTTAATTCCTATAAGTTTTGTAAACTTTAGTAAATTGAAGAATCGGCAACCTAGTTTCGAGTGATAATTTCTTGATTGTGTTCGCTCTTAATTAGTGATCCACGATCGATTCTTGAATTTACTAGAGGCTAGTTTTTGAATGAGATTCATCGAAAGGACAAAGGATGAGATGAAGAAATCCTAGTTTCTTCGAAAGATCCTTAAACCTCGATTAATCGTCATCGATCTAGTATCAAATCATTAATGGATAAGAAAACGTAATCAATAGTTTTCATCACGTCTATAGATTCGACCGATTCCTACGAGCCTCACTTCGATTCATGATTATTGGATTGGATATCATCAATTCTTAATTCTTGATTCTTTAAATGTTTTCTTGATTTTAGATTTAGATTTAGATAATTCTTGAACTTCAATTTTATAAATCTTGAATTGAATTTTCTTTTCTTTTCTTTAATTTTCAATTCATCTAATTCGAATCCGAACGGATCTCACTTTCCCAATAGACGATCCGCACTCGCTAACGCGCTACAATCGACACCGTTATTGATTGCGGCCAAAATATTTTTGGTTGTGATTTCTATACATTTTCTAAAACTACACACCGAGAATCGTTTCAATCACCTCCTCTAGAAGGCAATTATTGGTTAAGGTTTCCAAAGTGACTTGGATGACAGAGAAGCTGTCAGGGTTTTGAGTTTAGCCAATATATTGGATAGTGTTCCAATAGGGATACTGAGGTAATCATGGTGCAAGATGCTGGTTATAACCCAACATAGCATACAACCCAAGAAATTTGTTGGATGGAGTTGTTCATTGATGAACTTGGTCCCATTAAGTATCCAGACAAATTCTTGGGACGGTGTATCGCTCAGTTTGGAAGATTGTCGATCTCCGCAAAGTTGAGATATAGAGAGATGAAGTTGGAACATTGTAGCAGATCCACTCACTGAGACTATTTCTCGAACATGTTAAGCTTCACAAACATAGTTTGTGAAACTGATTAGTAGAGAAGTTGGGTGTTCGGTAGCACACGAGCTATGGGTATGCGATACCGCAATAATTTACCTTAAGTGCAAGTGGGAGATTGTTGGATATAATGCCCTTAAGGCAATTATTGTAATTGCAAGTAGACGATTATGATAATTGAAGGAGGACCTATACAAGTATAACAATCTTACTCTAGATGTAGTATGCTATCTGGTTTGTTTTCATCAATGATGAAGCCCGTAGGATTGTTGCTTGACAACCAGCATTATGATAGCGATCATATATATGGGAGCTAGGTTGTCCATAAGCACATCCTTAAATGTCCATAGTTGTGAGAGTATCGAGACTGGGCATCGATATTCCAGAGTAGGGTAGTGTATACGTTTTTAGACCCTGACGAGGGGGTGACCGGTCTCACAAGCCATTGGTGTTGTGTCACCTGATTAGTCGAAAATATTGCATATTTTAGCCGGCAATTTCCTCATCATTTGCATTCATATAGAAGTGTTCGGCATTCATATTTTACATATTAGCAAAACTGTCGCAAAATATCAGATTGCATGTATTAGACTCTCAAACCGACACTATACAGGAAATTGACCGCATTTCATGGCATCGCATCATCCCTACATTTGCGCAACACTTGTTTTGAGATCTGTGCAGGAAAAATCCAGAAGAAAGGCTAAAAATTTATACGGTACCGATCAAACATTACGCCAACTCAATGATTTCAGTTCTGGTATCAATCCAAAAGGACAAACAAAAATCAACATATCAAATAAAGGCCCAAGTATCAACCCAAGAGCACACCAGAAAGATGCAAGTTCAAGGAGCCAACATGGCCGCGGAACCGCGGCCTGAGCCTGCTTGCGCCGCGGTTCCGCGGCCGTCTTGCCACGTCAGCTATAAATTTCTGCTGCATAATGTTTCTCTCAGTGGCTACAGTTCAGAAATCTACCTCAAATTCCAGAAGACTCCAGAGACTTCTGCCAGATCAGCAAGCTTTGGGATCAACACTAAACTAGCCTATCATTCTAGAAACTTCTTCTTAAACCCTAGCTTAAGCCCTAAGCTAAGCCTAACAAACTCTTTCTAGAAGTCTTTCAACAAACTTTTGGAGGGAACTCAAAGGCTTAGGGTTTGGGTGCTCTATAAATAAGACCCTAGGCTCACTTGTAAAATATTATTAAAACAACCCAATTCTAGTATCAAACTAGAGCCATTCTATCTCTTCATCTTCTTCTACAAGTCTAGTGAGAGGATTTGTGTGAAACCCTAACCCTAATTCCAATCAAAAGCCAAGATCCCGAGTACCCATTCAAGCAAGAAGCCTTGCAACCTTTTAGGAGCCGAGCCGGTCTTCAACAGAGCAAGTGGTCCAAGCCGATCCGCGACTCACGGAGCCGAGCGAAGCCAAGTCGACAATTTAATTCTTCCTCTTGTAGTTCTTGAGCGACTGTAATCAAATTGTTGATATAAATATAAGGTGATATTCTTTTATCTTGTTTTCTCTAAATTCTTGCATCATGATTCAATCTAAATTTCTAGCAGTAATTATTGTTGTGATGTTTGAGTAATACTCCGCTCGTCGAGGAGTCGAAACGATCAATAGAATGATGATGTAATATATCTTAAATCGATTCTTGAATCCTACGAGTTTTGTAAACCCTAGCAAGATCAAGAATCGACGACCCAATTCGTTGCGATGCTTTCTTGATTGATATCGCTCGAGTTTAGGGAGTTACGATCGTTTCTTGAAATTGCTAGAGGCTAGAGTGTGAATGATATCCACGAAAGAACAAGGGTTAAAGGATGAAACCCTAGATTCATCAAGAAAGCCCTAACTCTCGTCGATCATCATCGATCTAGTATCAATCCTTCGAAGGATAAGAACACGGAATCTTGAAATTATATCACGTCTATAGATCCGATCGATTCCTACGAGCCTCATTTAGATTCTTGACATTTTGGTTGGAAATATTATCGAAACCCAATTCTTGATTGTTTATCAGTTTCTTGATTCTTGATTAAACTCGTGACACCTGAATCAATTGATAAATTCTTGAATCATGTTTTCTTTTCTTTTCGATTAACTTTTCAATTCAAACAAAGCAAATATAAAAATGAATCGCACAATCCCTGTGGACGATCCGCACTCGCTTACGATCTACAACTGACACCGTAGTTGATTGCGGTCAAATATAATTTTTTTGATTGTGAACCTTATTCAATTTTCTAATTACCGACACAAAGAGACTATTATTGATTTGATTTACTTACCCAGTCTCGCATTTTACGATAAATCAAATAGCGCCGAAATCGGGGACTATTCGAATCGATACTTTTTACGTTTTACACAATCCGGAAATTATCTCAATCAAAATAGCGCCGTTGCCGGGGATCGCGCGCTAATTCGTTTTATATCCAAGTTTGAATTGAAAGATTTATTTCATTGTGATTTTTGAGATCAAAATTCGTGCAAACCCTAAACAATTTGTTGTGTTTCATTTCAAGGAGATCTGGAGCTTGCTGGAAATTGGAAATTTTTTTGGAATATACCAGAGAGCTGAGGGAGTCTACAGAAGCTCCCTGAAAACATTTGGTTCAGTGATCTCATCAAGAGACCGCGGAGCGTGGTGGGAGTACCCATATGCGGCAGAACCGCGGCTTGGTGGAGGGGTCTCTGTGCAATTTTTGCTTTAGGTAATTTCTTACCTTCTTCTCTCTCCTCTTTTTAGCTCCAACTGATAATTTTCTGCAGGATTCTTTGCAAAGAATAGCAGCTCGCAAATTGCAAAATTAAATTTGTGCGTGATTTTTTTTCTTGGTTGTTTGCATTCTAAATACGGATATTAAGGGGCACGGCCAAATCCAAATTAGGTGGGGATTTCATTACCCTTCCTAGGCCCCGAAAACCACAAAACTTGCATCCGCATTGACCCACATTAACTAAAAGAAATCTAGAGATGACTCTAAGGACTGTCGCGCTCACTTAGGACAGAAGAAGGCTGTGGGTAATTCATTGCTTATCCGCGTTTTCTTATGGTGCCTAGGAAAGTGTGTCGAAGGCTAGTGGTTATTAATTAGGCCCACTACTTACGTAGTGGAGTACCTTCCCACTTACCTGGCACTTACCTGGCTACAGGGTGACAAAGAGGCAGTGGAGGATTCTATCCTGCGACTTGTCTTTTGGCAGTTAGGAGCGGTCTAGAGCTGGACCTAGGTGACCACTAGATTCTAGGGTTTGTGTACTGCATTTGTTGTGTCGCATCATTTTTTTCAAAAATCCGTCCCTTTTTCAAAAGCAAACACCGCATTCATTTACCCATAATTATAAGCCAACGCTGCCACTTGTACTAACCCTTTTTAGTACAAGATAGGCTGGACACGGGATTCTAGTGCCCGTTTAGTCCGCGTACCCTTTATCGACTCCGAAGTCGATATTTCTCCATTTACCTTTCCTTTACCCACTACCACACCCACACCGATGGATCCGACTCCATCAAACTTCTTTAACCCTAATCTGCCGCCGTCCGTTGGTGCGCAGAATCCACCCCGCATCTCTCTCCAGGAGAGGTGCTACCCTTTGCGAGGTCCTCTTTCGACCTGCTTATCCACACCACCAGCCAATGGGGATAACTTTGAGATTAAGCCCCAGTATATCAATCTTTTACCCAAATTCCACGGACTCGAGACTGAGGACGCTTACGTTTTCATTACCAAATTTGAAAACGTATGCGCAATGATGGGTACGTCACAACTTTCAGTGGATGCTATGCGTCTACGACTTCTTCCATTTACATTGTGCGATATAGCCGAGAAGTGGCTATATAACACTACCGCACACTCTATTACGAATTGGGAAGAATTCGTCGCTGCATTCCTTAAGAAATTTTACCCAATCCAAAAGACAGCTCGAATCCGTAGCGAACTGAATCAATTTGCCCAGCTCCCTACCGAACCATTTTCAAAATGCTTTGAACGTTTCAAGGATCTATTGGTTCAGTGTCCTCATCACGGCATCCCGAGATGGGAGCTTTGCCGAATCATTTATGAGGGCATTAACCCAAGCACTAAACAGAGCCTTGAAAACATGTGTCAAGATACTTTTATGACCAAGGATGATGGGGAAGCTTGGAAGTACTTAGAAGAGTTCGTTGAAAAATCACTACAGTGGGAGAGTGGAACCCAACCATTGAATAGGGGTGGCGTACACCAAATAGATGTGTCCATAGGCGTTTGAGCTGAGATGGCAGCAATGCAAAAGAAGCTCGACGCTATGGAACACAAATTTTCTGCAGCCTCCCTAAACCCAATGTCGCTCCCCAAAACTGTTTATGGGTGCTGTTCTGATCCGTCTCATTTAACGGAAGAATGTCCATTAAACTCTGCGTTTCAAGGTCACGAGCATTCTAATGCCGCATTTCAAAGACCTCGAAACGATCCATATTCTTCCACGTACAATCAGGGTTGGAGGAATCACCCGAATTTCGCTTGGAACCAAAACCAATCTCAAAACACGGTTCCAAACACGAATAATTTTCAAAGGGCTCTTCCTCCACCACAACAGCAACCCCTTCAACTCACTCAGCACCCCTATCAGTCACAAAATTTCCAAAATCAGGTCAACAATCCTGCACAGTCTAATCCTATGCAATCGACCTGTTCTGACGAATTCTCTCAATTCACTCAAACCATGAAATCACTTTTATCAAATTTCATAGAGGTTTCGACTGAGGTTAGATCTTCCGTCAGTGAGATAAAGAAAAACTCAGCGTCCCAAGCTGAGAGTATCAGATCGATGGAAGCTGAAATCGCACGCCTTAAAGCCGAAATGAGTGCGAGAGAAAAATGGAAACTTCCCTCTCAACCCCTACAGAATCCTGGGCATTATAATGTAAATGCCATCACAACGTTGAGATCGGGAAAAGTGCTGAACAATCATGTCGGGGAAGGTATTGATGATACTGAAAATCATATCAACACCCCGGCTGAGTCTTTTCCACACATACACACTTCTCCTTCTGATCCTTCTTCTTCTACCATACCATCTTCTCGAGAGCCTATTCTCCATTCCCCATTAGGCTCAACACCTTCTCCCAACCCTTATAATTCTCCACAGACGGTCCCCATACCTCTTTTGGGACCTCTTCTACCCCCTCTTCCTTCTCCTATGATGGACCCTGCGCTTATTGCGAAAGCACCTTACCCGAATCGGTTAAGGGGTAATAGAACGAGTCCTCATATGGAGAAAATTTTGGAAATGTTCAAACAGGTTAACATCAATATCCCTCTCCTAAATGCAATCCAACAAGTCCCCACTTATGCGAAAATTCTTAAGGACTTGTGCACTAGGAAGAGGAAGACCCAAGTGTCGAAGAAGGTCTTCATGGCTAATAATATCAGCACCGCTTTTATTCCCCAGCTACCAAAGAAACGAAATGACCCAGGATGTCCTACAATATCGATTTCTATTGGGGGTAAAAACATAAATCGTGCTCTTTTAGACCTTGGCGCAAGTGTTAACCTGCTCCCTTATTCTGTCTATAAGCAATTAGGGATTGGAGAGCTGAAACCTGCTCACTGCACTCTCCAGATGGCAGACCGATCTATCACCAAACCAAGGGGTGAATTAGAGGATGTGTTGATAAAGGTCGGGGAATTTGTTTTCCCTGTAGACTTCCTTGTGCTCGACACACATCCTGTAGCAAACCCCCGGGGTCAAATTCCGGTGATTCTAGGTCGTCCTTTCCTTGCCACTTCCAACGCTGTTATAAACTGCAGAAATGGTTCAATGAATTTATCATTTTGAAATATGACCATTGAACTAAATATCTACAAAGTTGGAAGTCAGCCATCAGAACCCTCTGCTCATATTTTAGATGTGTACTCTGTCCATGAGATCGCTCCCGATAATTGTGGAGCTGAGGAACTTTGCTTTACTGACCTCGACGACATTACCACATCTCTGTTTGACTTTACCCAAGATCTTAGTGAGGACACTTTACCTACACTTGAGTCCTGCACTTCTGACTTTTCTCCACCCGAGTCTGTATCTTTCACAGGCTCTGAGCTTCTTTGTAATTCCAAAAATCACTCAATGATCCCTCCTTCTATCATTTCTCCGCCTGAATTAGATCTCAAAATTTTACCGTCTCATCTGAAATATGCTTATTTAGGTGAGAAGGAGACTTTACCGGTTATAATTTCCGCTTCTCTAGCATTAGACCAAGAGAATGCACTTTTATCGGTATTGAGATCTAACAAAGAGGCGTTTGGTTGGAGTATGGCGGACATCAAAGGGATTAGTCCCTTGATAGTTGAACATCATATACATGTGATGGATGATGCCAGACCAGCCCGAGAACCACAGAGACGGTTGAATCCCGTCATGAAGGAAGCTGTAATGACAGAGATCGTCAAATGCTTAGATAATGGTATTATATACCCCATCTCCGATAGCTAATGGGTGAGTCCTATACATGTCTTTCCTAAGAAATCCGGCATCACTGTTATAACCAATAAGGCAAATGAGTTGATTCAGACACGCGCCCAAACTGGGTGGCGTATGTGTATCGATTATAGAAAACTCAACGCTGCCACGAGGAAAGATCACTTTCCTCTACCATTCATTGATCAAATGCTGGAACACTTAGCAGGACGAGAGTATTATTATTTTATGGACGGATACTCAGGCTATAATCAGGTCCCCATCGCCAAAAAGGATCAAGATAAAACCACTTTTACTTGTCCTTTTGGTACCTTTGCTTACAGTCGCATGCTCTTTGGGCTATGCAATGCTCCCGCTACCTTTCAGCGGTGTATGATGGGGATATTCTCTGATATGGTAGAGAATTTTTTGGAGATCTTTATGGACGATTTCTCGATTTTTGGAGACTCTTTTTCCGATTTCCTTGCGAATCTTGACGCTGTTCTTACTCGTTGCAAAGAGAAGAACTTGACTTTGAACTGGGAAAAATGCCATTTTATGGTCCAAGAAGGAATTGTTCTTGGACATGTTATTTCACAGAAAGGCATTGAGGTTGACAGAGCTAAGATAGATGTCATTCAAAACCTCCCTCATCCCAAAAGCGTCAAAGATATTCGCTCTTTCCTTGGACATGCGGGCTTTTATAGGAGATTCATTAAGGACTTTAGCAAAATTGCTAGACCTTTAACTCTTCTCCTGGCCAAGGATACGACCTTCCATTTTGACTCGGACTGCGAGACAGCTTTTGACTCACTTAAACACTCACTCACTTCAGCCCCCGTGTTATCATCACCAAACTGGGACTACCCCTTTGAGCTGATATGTGACGCATCTGATTTTGCAGTAGGTGCAGTCTTAGGACAGCACATCGAAAAGATGCCACACGTGATTTACTATGCAAGTAAGACCCTGAATAATGCGCAAATCAATTATACAACCACAGAAAAAGAACTCTTAGCGGTTGTATTTGCATTAGAAAAATTCAGGCCTTACTTAATTGGCTCACCTATAGTTGTATATACTGACCATTCCGCTTTAAAACATCTTCTGGCGAAGAAAGATACAAAAGGTCGACTAATACGTTGGATCCTTCTGTTATAAGAATTTGATCTTGTTATCAAGGATAAGAAAGGATGTGAAAACGTAGTAGCTGACCATCTTTCACGCATCTCTTCTTCCCCTGTGACCCTGCCGATCAATGATTCGTTCCCTGACGAGCAACTCTTGAGTGTATCTAACGAACCATGGTTCAGGGATATTGTGAACTATCATGCCACGGGACTGATACCTAGCGATTGGTCGAAACAGGACAAATACCATTTTCTATCCCAAGTAAAACACTTTTACTGGGATGAACCCTATCTGTTTAAATATTGTCCTGATCAGATCATTCGCCGGTGTGTCCCGAATGAAGAGTTCAAGAGTGTTCTTTCTTTTTGTCATGATCAGGCCTGTGGAGGTCACTTTGGTCCTAGAAAGACCGCGGAGAAGGTTTTGCAATGTGGATTTTATTGGCCTACCTTATTCAAGGACGCAATTGAGAATTGCAAAACCTGTACACAATGTCAGTATACGGGTAGAATCTCCCAGAGGAATGAAATGCCTTAGCAACTCATCTTGGTTGTTGAAATATTCGATGTTTGGGGCATAGATTTTATGGGTCCTTTTCCCAACTCCTTTGGGAATTTGTACATATAGCTGGCGGTTGATTATGTCTCCAAGTGGGTAGAAGCCATTCCTTGTCGCACTAATGACAAGAAAGTTGTCATTAAGTTCTTAAAAAAGAATATCTTCTCATGATTTGGACACCCACGCGCTATTATTAGTGATAATGGGACACACTTCTGCAACAGATCTTTCGAGACTCTGATGCGGAAATACTCAATCAACCACCGACTTTCTACACCCTATCACCCCCAAACAAGCGGGCAGGCTGAAATCTCAAACAGACAAATCAAACTTATCCTGGAGAAAACTGTTGCTAAAAATAGAAAAGACTGGTTGACCAAACTGACGGATGCTCTTTGGGCATTCCGAACTGCATATAAGACCGACCTAGGAATGTCTCCATATAGGATAGTGTTTGGGAAAGCATGTTGTTCCCCTCCAAATGGCGGCGCACAGGATCGCGGTGTCCTGATGCTGAGATCCGGGATAGATGCTATATGGTTTTATCCGTCTACCTCTCCGAAGATGCCAAGTTGATTTATGGCATATTGCATCGGAGATTTAGATGGATGCGGCCGATGTAGCAGACTTCGTCAGATTCCCCCTCAGGGTGAGGGGTTTTTGATTGTGGGGACGCTCTTCCCTGCAGGCGCAAGCCCCTGCAGTTAATTACGCTACCGCCTCGCGGTAACAACTTTCTCCTTCTCCAGAATTTCACTTCGTGTCGTGTGTGTTTGTTTTGTTTGTGGTTGCCCGTGGATTGTATACGGAGACTGAGTAATGCCGTCGCCCGTAGGACGTGGATTAGTCCAAATCCGTATTTACTTAGATTTGGGTTTGGTGTTTTTTAGTTTAAGGATACATTAGTCGCGTTGCGACTAAGATTAACTTAAACGTTCGTCAAGGATACGTTAGTCCTGTTTTGGACTAAGATCAACTTGGCGTAGTGATCCATTTAATATATGGCCGTTGGGACTCATCACCTCTCTGACGTCGTTGAAGGATTACAACGATGGATGTCAGAGGAGTTCAGAGATGTACCTTTGAACCAAAATTGATTTGGAGTTTTATCATTCATTTAAATGTCTAAGGATACGTTAGCCATATTTGGGGCTAAGATCGACTCAAACGTTTGTTAAGGATACGTTAGTCCAGTTTGCGACTAAAATCAATTTAACGGGACCGTTTAGATCCGACAAAAGAGCATTTGGGCTCTATTGTGCCAGTTTAGGGACGTGGTGGTCTATTGCCAGTTTAAGGACGTGGTGGTCCATCGCCAGTTTAGGGACGTGGTGGTCCATTATTAGTTTAGGGACGTCTCGGTCCGATATTAGTTTAGGGACGTCTCGGTCCGATATTAGTTTAAGGACGTTTCGGTCCGATATTAGTTTAAGCACGTTTCGGTCCAATATTAGTTTAAGGACGTTTCGGTCCACGAGTTTAAGGACCCCGCAATCCGTATTAATGTGTGGTCGTCGGGACCCGTCACCTCTCTGACGTCGTTGAAGGATTACAACGATAGGTGTCAGAGGAGTTCGGAGATGTACCCTCGAACCGGTAGTAAATTGATTTAGGAGAGCATCCTTGCTCAGTCAATTTAATTTGAGGACTTACGGCCATGATTGGACTAAGTCCAATTGAAAAATATTCAACGCCTTTTATTTGTTTTTGGTCTGTTAGACCTGTGCTAGGGCTTGGCCCACTTTTAAATAATGCATTGCATTATTTTCTATTTTTTTGTTTGGGCACTGCTAGGAATCTACTTTGTTTGGACTCTTCCCCTTTTAAAATGCATAGCATTATTTTTATTTGGGCTCTGCCCCTTTATAAATGATGCATATCATTAATTTAATTAGACCTGCTTGGTCTTTTGACTTTGGCCTGGCCCTTTGAGTAATGCATTGCATTTGTGCAGAGCACTGGGAATCTTTTAGGTTCAAGAACAGAAATGCAAAGCACTTTTTTTAATTTCTTGATCTAAATTTAGATCAAAGAAAATAAAGCAAGTTTTTTCTTGTTCCAGAGAACCAAAGGTTCATAGCAAGTGCAAGGCACTATTTTTTTATTATTTTTATTTATTTATTTATTGAAGATCACTGATCTTGTTCTTAGATCAATGATCTATTCCTGAGAGAATTTTCTCTTATTTTAAAGGTTTTTTTTACCTTTTTTTTTCTAAAGGGGTTCTTCAGAGTTCTCTTCTCTCTCTCCCTTTTTTTTATCCAGATCTTGATTATTTTGAAATGAGGTCTGAGGTCCTTTTTATAGTGCTCATAAATTAGTTAAATTCGTTACATAAATCTTTTCTGAGTGATTTGGGGAATTTTCCCCACCGTTGGATCTTTGATCTAAAGGCCCCTGCCTTATACAAGAAAATCTTCTTGTTTTAACAAGATTTATTCTGTTTTGAGCAACTCCCCCAGTGAGTGACACGTGTAGCGCAGTGAAGCGCTTGCGCAATAGCGCTTGCGCAACTTCGCAGACACGTGTCGCGCAGTGAAGCGCTTGCGCAACTGCGCAGACACGTGTCGCGCAGCGGTGCGCTTGCGCAACTGCGCAGACACGTGTCGCGCAGCGGTGCGCTTACGCAGCTCTTTTTGCGCAGCTGCGCAGACACGTGTCGCGCAGCGGTGCACTTGCGCAGTCGTGTTTGCGCAACTGAGTGTTGCTTATGTTTTTTAAAGAGCCTTGCTCTGATTGGACGCACTGCCTTGGGCGTTGCGCTGGCGTGTCAACTTCTGACACGTGGCGCGTTGCGCGCAGCGCACGGGATCTGAAGCGTTGCTTCATTAATTTGAATTTTCAAAATTCAAATAGAGCCTTGCTCAAATTGGGGAAACAAATGCCCTCCCACCGTTGCGCTCATGTGGCGCGCACGTGAGTGCAGCGGTGGCGAGATCCTAGTCGTTGGATCAAGGGGGTCAGGTGAAGAGGCGCAGGCGCCTATAAATGGGACCCTTGGTCCTTTAATTTCTTTACCATTTCAAGAATTTTGATTCAGCGTCTTGCTCTTGCTTAAGAACTCTCAGAGCCTTGCTCTTGCTTCTTCCCAAGAACTTTAAAGTTCAGAACTCAGAATCACTCTAAGTAAGAAAATTAAATTAATTTAGATTAAATTTTAATTAACAGAGCCTTGCTCTTATAGATCTTTGATCTAAAGAAAACCCCTTTGGGGTTTCTTCAACAGAGCCTTGCTCTAAAAAACTCACAGATTTACAGAGATCTGGTCCATGGGTTTTCACCCATGAACAGAGCTTTGCTCTTGTATCAAATGTAGATCTTTTTAGATCTGAAAAATGAAGAAAATTTTTAATTCTTTTAAGTGTTAACAAAAAAATTGATGGACCTTTCCATTATTACCACAGAGCTATGCTCTTCTGAGGAATCTGGTTCCCCTGAGACCAGAGTTTGACAAATGTCACTCTGTGACAGAGCTTTGCTCTAAAAGAGGAGATTTTCTCCTTGTCTCTAGGGATTTCCTCCAATGAGGATATTCTCTTGGGGGTCTTTTTCATTAACTGACAGTCTCATCCCATGATGGGACTGTCTTATCAAATGATGCGTTGTCATCTAGATTTTTGTGGGTCCCGCTTTGGTCCCCTACCCACTGCATTGCAGTGGGATGTAGGACTTTAAAATGTAAAGCATTGGAACACTAACGGTTATTATTATTATTATTTTTTTGCTTTTTTCTACAGGAAACATGTCTGAAGATTTGTCTTTCCCTTTTGTTCGCTCGGAGGGAGGGTTCCCCCATTCGCCAGTGGACCGGGTGGTGTTCGCCTTGATTAAAGATCATGACCCTGAGTGCAAGAAACTCCACCTGTGGGGAAGGTGGTACCGCCAAATCATCCAAGGCCGTCGCAGCTTCAGCTCCGCTTCGCCCTCTGAGCCCATAGTTACGATCCCTTATGCGGACGAGCCCCCGGTGAAGTATGCCGTGGAGGTTAAGAATTGGAATTCTGACGATCTCCTCCAGCCCGCCATCGGTGCCATCCCAGTGCAGCCGCCGCCGGCGATAGACATCTTGGGGAGGCGAATCTGTCAGGGTGAAGCACACCCTTGGGGACAAGCTTATAATATTGGACTGATCCCGCGACCGCTCGCCGGCTATTTACAATGGGCCCGCTACATCTTAGCGGCGAAAAGGGCTCACCTGACGAGGATCGGTTTATACTCGGCCGTCTACGTTTCGCTTTTCGAGTATCCTTCTCCTCCAACATGGTGGATGAAGGCTTTTATTGAACAATGGAACATCCCCACCCACACCTTCTTGATAGCGGATAGGGAAGTCTCCATCTCTTTGGAGGAATTTGCCGAGATTTCAGGTCTACCAATGAGGGGGGAGCACTACGAGGAGCTGCTTCCTCCTGACGAGTACGTCTTTGCCACTAAGCAGCTGGTGTTCGACTTAACTCCGGAGAACGCTATTCAGCATCAGCATCCTGGCTTGGTAAAGGTGTTGGAGATCTATGAGGAACTCCACTTGGAATCGGGCGACCGGGGCGTCAGTTTCGCGGACTTCATTGCTCGCTTTATTCGCCCGGAGTTCCTATCAGAGCAGAGTGAGAAGTTCGCTCAGCTTGCTGACCCTTTTGGTTTCGGCTTGGACCGCCGACCTACATCGGAAAACGACCAGCGGAATTTTTATCTCCCCAGCACTGCCAGCGTCCCTTTCTCAGAGATCGCCGTTCCTGGCATGGACGAGGAAACTTTTTTCATAGGGTTCTTGGGTTTATGGTTGTGCAGCTTCGCGCTCCCCATGCACCCACGCTTCATGCGGCCCTCCGTCTTTTACCCGGCGCATCGAATGGTGGCCGGTTTGCAGTTATCGGTAGGGATCGCCGGATTGGCTTATCTTTACAATGGACTTAGCGTAGCGGCGGACGCTAGTGAGCCTGGGGTACAGCCTGCCAACTTCCCGATGCACTATTTTACTTCTTGGATGGAGATGCACGTGCGAGGAGTGTTTGGTGCTCACAAGACTCCCCCGCTCTTCGAGAAATACAGACTCCCGAGAGTCATGCGGTTGGTCGGGGCTTCAATTGTGGTTCCAGCCCCGCGGGAGTCTAGAGGGTTGCTCCTTCGTCCACATCTGGTCGGAGCGAAGGTTTCCTTTGTGGATAAGGTTATAACCATAGGCTCAGAGACCACCAAGTCAGCGGTGCCCCTGCGTGATGACTTCAAAGACGGGGCTTCTGTATTGAAAGCTCGGGAAATCCTCCATCTCTACTCCATCCGGCCGGGCTATCTAGTATTTAGGCAGAATAATACGGCCTTGTTTATGAGATATAACCCACACCGATTTGCCCGGCAGTCAAGCTACAACCAAGGGATCCCGCTGGAGGCTTTCTTGGAAACGCCCGTGGTCGGCCCAGAGGGGATAAAGAATGCGATGCATCATTTTACACGGCTTAACACAGGTTCCTATTTCTTCATTAGTGAACCCAGCTGTACCCCTAAGATGCTTAATTCATATGTGGCTTGGTATGCGCACGCGATGGGCCCGATTATCTTAACGGAGAAGCGCATGTTGGTTAACCGTAGGGGTGCGCCTCCTGGTGGCGATCGCAAGGCCCCTTTGCAGCCAAGGCTCCCGGTCGTCCTTCCGCTAAAAGATGCTGGAGTCGATCGACCGCGCGTGTTTAGCCCCCCGCGGGGATTGCCACTGCCTACTACGGTGGATGCACCACCGGTGCCCCGTGCTCCCACGAAGACGGTTAATGTGGTATCGCCAGGGCCCGGCGCAGGAGCAGATATCGGGACCCGCCGCCCTAAAGTGACTGCCAAGCGTAAATCTTCTCCGGGTGGATCTAAAGCTGGTGGGCAGCAGAAGAAAAAGAAGTCCGCCCTTTCCCTCGATGCGATCCTCAGCTTAAAGCCTGCGGCTCCTCCCACCGAAGGCATATGTGAATATGGAAGCAACGAGGGATTCTTGGTAGACCCTGCGGACACCAATTTGGCTGCCGCCATTGCAGCTTCGGAGCGATCGGCGAGGCTCGAAGCAATGTTAAGCAGACTCGCTGAGTCAGGTAATCATCAGCCGCTTTATTTGTCATTTTATTGCACCTTTTTATTATTATCTTTAGCTAATATTTGCCTCATTTTCAACAGGTGTTTCTACTGAAGAGGCCATTGCTGCCTCTCTGAAGACCTTCCAGGAGGAGGAGAAGAAGTGTGCCCTAGCAGGCGTTGGTATGTCTCACCCCCTTTCTCTTTTATAAGGAAAGTTTGTCATCTTTTCTGATAGTCAACCTAACCTTCTTTTGTTTCTTTGCAGAGGTTATATCAGTTGATGCGGGGATCCCTCCTGAGCCTGTCACTGAAGTCCTGGTCTCGTCGAGGCTACTGGAGGAGCCTCGACTTGACAAGACGATGAGGGATGCCTTGAAAAATTTGGAGGCCTCCCTATTTACGGACGAAGAAGCCTCACTCAAAGAAGCCCTAGTGGCATCCGTCTCGACGGCTCGAGAGGAGCGGAAGCGGTTGAGACGCGAAGCAAAGGCGCGCAGAGCTGCTTTGGCCACAGGAGCGGGCCCTCGCACTATTCCTCGTGCCGACACTCCTTCTGAAAAGGCCCCTGCCACCCTGTCTACTGCTCATAGGCAAGTGGCGCGCGCGGCCCGGAGTGCAAACGATAAATCTTCTTCAGGTAGCATTTCTTTCAGAACCTTGTTGTAAGAATTATAAAGCCATTGGCTCATATGCATTCCATCTTGCAGGGCCAGGTCCGACTGAGGGGGAGGCGGAGACCGTCGAACCCAGGGGAGCGGAGGAAGCGGTACTTGCCGAACCAGAGCCGACTGTGAGCAACGTCGTCGGGGCCACGGGGCCTGAAACAGAGGTTGAGGGATCCGCCGCCGATAGGGTCATTGATGCCGCACCTGAGGTGGCGGTAGATGAGATGATTGTCTTAACCGAGCCAAAAGCAGTAGAGGGCGAAGCGCTTGAGGCTGGAGACCTCGTGGTGCCGATGGACGAGACAGTCGCGACCGCAGAACTCGAGGGAGTATCGGGTGAGGCGGTCACGATTCCTGAGGAGGAGCTGACCGCTCTTTCCCAGGAATCTGGCAATACTCCGATCATAGCCCTCCCCGTGTATGGTTCCTTGCCATCTCCAGGGCTTGCGAGCACAACAACGGTCCCCATCGAGTCGGGTGATGAGGCCACGGGCGGTGGTCTCATGTCACTGGAGGAGGGGATTGCTTCAGTTTCGGCTGGCAGCTCGTCGGGTAAAATTTTCTTTTGGTTATCAGCGTTCCTCTTTTTTTTTATATATATGTCTCATGACCTCTTCTAACAAGTTTGTCTTTGCAGGTGCGGCCAGTACCGACGCTCCATTGCTTGAAGGAGCACCGTCAACTACTGCTTTGGCGGTGGTCACTTCTCCGTCTTCCCTCGTGTCGTCATGGATGTTGGAAGGTATGGATTTGCGACTCACAAGTTAATCTTTTAAACGTGTAGTTCATGGACTAACGTCATAACTGTCACGACCAGAAAGTACGGAACATGACCGGCACTTAAACTACGAACGTCTCGAGGCGTACGTAATCTAAGTAAACCGAAAACCCAGAAATCCAAACCAAGAAAAGTAGTAGAGTGCAGGAAAAACCAACTTAAAGCAAGTAGTTTCAAAAGCATAAACCGAATTATGCGGTTTTTAAAACATTAAAAATTTACTGAAAATTTCGGCAGAGTCTCCTTTGTAAATACTGGCCCCAAACGGGATACAACATGAATAATGATATACAAGATATATAATGGGGGTATGATACAAGTAAACCCACCTACTAGCAAATCACCCGAATGAAACTGAGCCCGCAAGCCGTAATGAAACCTGTACGGCAAATCTGCAAGAAACTGGGGCACAATGGGGGTGAGTTGCCAACTCGTGAATAGAAAAACATCTACGCACAGAAATCGTATAAATAACGCAATCCTAGGTCAATGATCATAATATATCCTCAAAAATGTATATAATACGTAGCCTATAACAAGGCTAGGGTAAATTTCTAACCCGAGTGTAATCACATGTGCCCGTGTCAGTGCCTCAGGTAGCAATATATCATATGAGTGAGGTATGAATGCATGAAAACAGCATACATGTAAATGAAGAAACTGTTTTCATAAATTAGTGAGATTTCCTTTGTATTTTTTTCAAATGAGGTATCATAACTGAAATCAGCACCAACGGTGTCTAGCATCGACACAAAACATAAATCTCAATGTCTCAAAATCTCAATATCTAAATCACAATATCTAGGGCGCCGCCAGTCCAGACCGGCCAATACCATCCATCTCAAGACCACGACGGTATCCTCCGGATATCCGACGCGTCGGGTAATATCACCGGTAGGTAGTGCTCCCCAGCCAGGCTCAACGTCAACACCACATTCCTCTTGCCCCGGGGTACCATACCGGGCCCACCATGTACCCGTGACGGTTCCTCCACTCCTCGACACGGATCTCCAAAACCACAGCAAACTCATGGTGGACGACACTTTACATCACTAGAAAGCCGCAACATTTTATATTTTAAAAGATCATAAGTTGTAAATTTTGCGGCTTTCCCCGAAATCCAGAAATATCATAAATCTCAAGAAATCATCACAAGTGCATATGTCAATGATAATGAACTAGGCATGAACAACTGAATAACAGTATGCATGAAGTGGTAGGTAATAACTACAATGTCTAATATGGCATATAAGGGAAGTATACTAATATCATGTCAAAACTACCAGCTAACAATCTAAGTCAAGCAATTATATTCTCTAAAGTGTACGTGACATGGCAATTACCGATGAAGATGTGTGTGAGCCGGCAAGTAGGTGTACGTGGTACATACGCATCATCGGTAATGGTGCTGGTGTCCTAACAGCATGATATCAATAATGGAATATGCAACAAAATAAATATGCGAGGCAGAGCGAACAGCAATAATGTGCGGGAGCTGAAAACTAGACACAACGATAACTAATCTGCAATAATATAATATAAGTCCTACGAATGGTGCCTTTTGAAATAACACGAATCATGGGGTTTTGAAAATAGGGGCTACGGTGTTTTTATGAAAAGATACGTCGTTTTTGAAATATCCGTAGATTCCCTTGAGCTGCCTTTAAAAAATGCCCACAATTCGTTAGTTTTTGAAATAGGTAAGAAGTCTAATCTAATCTAACAACTACACTAAACTATACGGCTGAACTAACAAGCTGAACTACAGGTAAGGAAACTGCCTATCATCTGAGTCGATACATATACATACCTGTATATGTATAGTCGGTGATCCCGCCTCAATAATATCATATCCGATACCATATCTATAATCAGGCATCCCAAGTCAAGAGTGCGGATCAATCATCAATATAGCTCGTACGTAAATCCGTCGTACGGCATCCCAATCTCGGTACGGGTCAATATCACATTCATCATACTATTCACCTGGTATCCTCTTTATCAAATATCATGATCGGGGTACTGATCTACGTCTAGTACCATACTGATACCGCCTACGTATGCATGGACGTGTGTGAAACACTACGTCAAGGACCCGCTACAACGTCATGTCGTATCTAAGATACGAACCCTGCTATATCACCGATCTCACGGCCTCAAATCAAATCTCATCGACTCAGCTCAATCCCAAGTATCATCCTCAATCCGTATGTGAACACATAGTCCCATACCCATGTGAACACATAACTATAAAGAATCCCATGAGCACATATCAATAGGAATGTATGCAAGTATGTATGTGTGTATGTGTAGTGCAACACTACCCTAGGGTTCGCAACACTAAAAAATAGTCCAACACACCAATATCCATCCTAAGCATCGTTATTAATCCTAAATAACATATAATAAATGTTGGTGTGTATACGCATCCGTATACACCACCACGGACTGCGGGGGTGCTATACGCCATCCACCCGACTTCTCCCCGTAGATATAAATCTGCTCACCTGGTCCTCGCTAGCCGGTGCCGACGTCGCCACGCGTTTGCTTGTCGTCTCGAAGTCCACATGGGGGTACCTACATATCATAACGCACCATATCTCATTAAAATCTCGACTCATGATCAAAACGACGCACGAATCCCACATAGGTCAAAACCTATGGTTGCTTTCACAGATCAACCCAAAAACCCTCGACGTCGGCGTACAAACGCCAAACCATCGAGAAAAACCCAAATACACTCATTTGCACATTCACAAACACTAATTTTAATATAAACTAGGTTGAAACTCACAAAAACGCCAATTTCACTTAAAAAGTCATTTTTCCGAAAATCTAGCAAGCACAATTCGCCGTTTTTGTACAAAACACGATGTTTAAATGAATGTAGCGGCCAATATATTTATTAAATATCTTAAATAAGTCGTATAAACAATTTCCGGAATTTAATCTCATTAAATTCCAAAAATCCTATTATTCTAGTTTACAAAAATACCCTTTTTAACAATTTCAAAGCAAAATGCACAAACTACAATCTAGCTTAGAATTGCATGATCCAAAGCATTAAACCACACTTAATAAAGTTAATGAAGCCAAGAAACACCTAATCACATTTTTAATCCCAATAATTTAACAAATTTCAAAAACCTAGTAAGCAAAAACAAAACTTAATTTAGACATTTCCATGCAACAATATGAAATTTAACTACTAAATTACTTTCTACAAATTCTAAGATGGTAAGCTACCCATCACAACCATACACCAATTCACAATAACCTAACTTGCATTCAAACCCTTTTCTTGAATTCCAAAACGTGCAATTAAACTCACATATCCAAATAACACTAAAATAAATTAGCTTAAGAAATTAGTAACAATTTAAGCAACAAAAATGTTTAGAAATATACCCAAAAGCATATGAAGATCCACAAGCATCCATGGCACTCCAAAATGCTCTCTTTTCATAAGGATCCATGCTTGAAATGCTAAGGAATAATGGGTAAGTGTCGGATTTGGGTTTTGAGATTTTTTTGATGGATTTTGAGGCAATTTTTGATGAAGTTTTGAAGAGAAAAGAGAAGGGAAATGGGAGGGGGGGGGGGCTGTTGCAGTAGTAGGAGAGGGGAGGGCTGCTGGAATTGGAGTGGGAGAGGAGAGAGAGGGAGGTAGAGAAAGTGGGGGAAGAAGTCAAAGTCAATTCAAGGTCAAAGGTCCACCTCATTTCTCCATTTTCTTTTCTTTTCTTTCATTTCTTTCCTTTGAAATTCAAGTGGGGAAAATAAATGGGGGCTACTGAATTCTTCAAGGGGAGAAGTAAATGGGAGTGTGTGGATGTGGGTACGGGTGTGGGGTGATAAAAAATGATAAATATAATACCCCAAACATCCATTTACGCTAAAAAAAAGCCTTTTTTCTTCAATAATTTCTAAACCGTTTTGGCAAATGATTTCGTTCCAAAAACCACATGATAAAATTTTATTTAATGTTTTATGATGCACAAAATTTGTTTCAACTAATTCCAATTTGTAATTTTCCCTAATTAAATGTATTAGTGACAGCTTAAAATAATAATAAAATAATATATTTTTTTTAGAAAATTTGAAATTTCACCAGCGGCTCAATAAACACCAAATAATAGCAATTACATAGCTAGAATTTGTATATTTAATTTTTATAATAAGATATTTGTATTTTGACTTTTTACAGAAAACCCCTTTATTTTACCGATTTTTCGAAATTGCACCGAAACGATTTTCAAAACGTTACAATCTTCCCCCCTTAATGAAATTCGGTCCCTGAATTTAAATTCAAACTCCCCCCAATTACTAAAACATCTAAGAAAAACTATCAAGTCGTCGGGGCTCCGAAATTGTAAATACATAAAACAAATCGTAGCGCAGCGCATGCGCTTGAAAAATGAGTATATAACTCAAATCAAAACTCCGTCAAGCATCCCGCGATCATCGGAGTCGTGGAGAAGACATCAATGCCAAATCCAAATCAAACCAATACGATATAACTCGAAACTATACATGTAAACATCGAATCTATATCTGTAAGTATCTGAAGGAAATGCATGCCAAATCTCTTAAGTCGCTGTGCAACGCGTATAACACTGCACAGTGGCGGACGTCTATCATAAGAAAATAGCTATATACATATATACCTTTGTTTGAAATGTACGTTCCGCCGTTTTGGAAACAATTTAGAAGGGTCTCCTTGTTTTAAACATTTCGTGTCATATCAGACACGTAGGTAAATACTGAGGCTATAGCTCGCTTTTTGGAAATCCCTTCAATAACTATCAATGCATGCAAAATATATTCAGGTACTATCCTCTGACTAGTCCTTCTCAGTACGAAAACACATAGCAATATCATAAAAATGTACCGCTCTATCAGAAATCAATCCCAAAATATGCACATGAATACTACGTGCGTTTGGTGTGCACGGAAATCAAAATCCATGAATGTGCCATACATGCGCACAGAAACAACATCTAAGTGCATCGGGTGTGCATGAAACATCTGTCGTAGGCAACATGTGTGCCTGACAGCAAAAATCAGGTGCATCTGACATGCACGAAAAATTCTCAATTTAGTGCCTCTGGTGTGCACCAAAACCACCCTTCAAAACATGCGCCCAACATGCGCGAAAATCCATATCAGGTGCATCCAGCGTGCACGAAATCATGAAATCCAATATCAAGCACCAAACGTGCGCAAAATCAATCAGGTGCACAAGGTGCACAAAACAAATATCGAGTATCACAATCGAAATCGAAGTCCAGTGCACACTGCAAGCATATAATAACTATACAGAGTGCAGGAACCAATTCGTGTGCATGCATACGCACAAAACAAACTCAACTGTTTAAAACCGTAAAATCACAAACATGTGAAACTAAAGCACGAAAACGATATCAAGTGCAACACTGTGCAAAGATCGTAAATCCTCAATCATCAAAATCAAATCATACGAATAAATCACCCAAACATCGAAATCAATAATGGCGGAACAGTACCGCTCAAGTGCATCCTCTAAGAATCTCAGGCCAACTGTCGCGGTCACTAGTAGGACGTCTCGTCGATGATCATGAACTCTGTCCTGCTGGTGTGCGTAACCATGACCACTCCTGGGTCAAGGTCTTCACTGTGAATTACCAATCTTTCGGTCCATCGGCTCATCGGCCCTGTCAGGTGTGCTAACGGGGACGATTCCGTTCTGGCACTCCTCTGGTCATCTCTTGGTCAATCATCGCGACCACTCGTAAGACAGCATATCACTGGCGTCGGCCTCTGGCTCTCTGAATGTACGTGACACATCTGATCCTGGGTGCAAGTATCATTGCAGCAGTGTCCTGGAAGGAATCCTGCTCACGGTCTCTTCCATGTCTCGTCTCTGCCAACTGTCCGGAAGTCATTGTCCTTTCCTATATCTGCATCTTACTCTGGAACGACTGCATACTCATCGCGACTCCTTCTGGAAGGTAAGTCCAAGTACCATGCCTCGGCATGCGCATAGCATCTCTAATGTCGGCGGAGTGGAACATCATCTCATCTAGATCTGGTGCGAACCTCTTACTCCACTTTTCTCTAATGTCGTCTGCTTTGGACTCGTCTTGTCGCGGCTGCATGGACTGAGCTCCAACGGCTATCCTCGTATCGGGAGTCTCCCAAGAAATGCATCTCACCACCTAGCATCCGAATTGAGTCGAGCCATCCGATCGAGTCGTCAAAACCTCATAATCCCCCAAGAGCTCAACATCTTGGGCACAGTTTAATAGTATCGAGTACATACCACAGCATCGGTGGTCCAGCCGTAGAAGGGCAAACCCAAGCCTCACTAATGGCGCCGCAGAACTGCCGCAAACCCTAAGGTTCAAAGGCTTTCACACGGTCATTAAGTCGAGTTAGGGTTTCATTCTTCTAGAGGGACCATAGAATTGCCTGCATGTCTTTCCGACTACTTTAAACTTGGATAAATAGGTTTCTGACATTCGATCGTCTCTGTCGACTCCCAACGTCTCCGCGTGAAGTCGTCTCTAGGTGGAATCAATCTATCTAATGACCTCGCATCGGGGTAGCGAACGAACCACCTGTCCTAGTCATTCAACATCGGGTGACTAGCGACATTCTATCATCTATTCGTACAACTCGCCCCGCAATAGCTCCAACATATGGGGCGATATCTCGTCGCTCGCAGCAACCACTGGCTTGCTCGTCTGCATGCTGAACAGTGCCTCAATCATCAGGAGTAAGCAACATACCAACGGTCATCAAAATCTGGCTGGCCTCTATCATTGGCTCAATTCTCTAGTGTCGATCAGCGCCTCCGAGTAACCTCATAAAGGTGATCCGCCAATCGCTCGTGGCGCGGAAACACAGTAAAAAGACACATCTCTGCAATCGTGTGTCGCCGAAATTTCGCCCTGGCCAGTCCTCGTTCGTGACGAGCTTGTGCTGACCGCAACTCTAGCCGTAGCTCTCCCTGCCCGTAACCGTAGCAGCAAAACCAAACTGGTACCGATGAGGCTAGATCAGGAAGGAATATAATACTGAACAAGGAAATGTACATCCTAAGGCTTCATAAGTGGAGTAGCGTAACGTAAATATGCCGCGGAACATACCAACGGTACGTCACTCTACTTTAGTCACCTATTCCATCAACCAAGGGTCATCCTACGCTCCGAAGGTAAAACCTAACGCTCTGATACCAACTTTGTCACGACCAGAAAGTACGGAACATGACCGGCACTTAAACTACGAACGTCTCGAGGCGTACGTAATCTAAGTAAACCGAAAACCCAGAAATCCAAACCAAGAAAAGTAGTAGAGTGCAGGAAAAACCAACTTAAAGCAAGTAGTTTCAAAAGCATAAGCCGAATTATGCGGTTTTTAAAACATCAAAAATTTACTGAAAATTTCGGCAGAGTCTCCTTTGTAAATACTGGCCCCCAAACGGGATACAACATGAATAATGATATACAAGATATATAATGGGGGTATGATACAAGTAAACCCACCTACTAGCAAATCACCCGAATGAAACTGAGCCCGCAAGCCGTAATGAAACCTGTACGGCAAATCTGCAAGAAACTGGGGCACAACGGGGGTGAGTTGCCAACTCGTGAATAGAAAAACATCTACGCACAGAAATCGTATAAATAACGCAATCCTAGGTCAATGATCATAATATATCCTCAAAAATGTATATAATACGTAGCCTATAACAAGGCTAGGGTAAATATCTAACCCGAGTGTAATCACATGTGCCCGTGTCAGTGCCTCAGGTAGCAATATATCATATGAGTGAGGTATGAATGCATGAAAACAGCATACATGTAAATGAAGAAACTGTTTTCATAAATTAGTGAGATTTCCTTTGTATTTTTTTCAAATGAGGTATCATAACTGAAATCAGCACCAACGGTGTCTAGCATCGACACAAAACATAAATCTCAATGTCTCAAAATCTTAATATCTAAATCACAATATCTAGGGCGCCGCCAGTCCAGACCGGCCCCTACCATCCATCTCAAGACCACGACGGTATCCTCCGGATATCCGACGCGTCGGGTAATTTCACCGGTAGGTAGTGCTCCCCAGCCAGGCTCAACGTCAACACCACATTCCTCTTGCCCCGGGGTACCATACCGGGCCCACCATGTACCCATGACGGTTCCTCCACTCCTCGACACGGATCTCCAAAACCACAGCAAACTCATGGTGGACGACACTTTACATCACTAGAAAACCGCAACATTTTATATTTTAAAAGATCATAAGTTGTAAATTTTGCGGCTTTCCCCGAAATCCAGAAATATCATAAAGCTCAAGAAATCATCACAAGTGCATATGTCAATGATAATGAACTAGGCATGAACAACTGAATAACAGTATGCATGAAGTGGTAGGTAATAACTACAATGTCTAATATGGCATATAAGGGAAGTACACTAATATCATGTCAAAACTACCAGCTAACAATCTAAGTCAAGCAATTATATTCTCTAAAGTGTACGTGACATGACAATTACCGATGAAGATGTGTGTGAGCCGGCAAGTAGGTGTACGTGGTACATACGCATCATCGGTAATGGTGCTGGTGTCCTAACAGCATGATATCAATAATGGAATATGCAGCAAAATAAATATGCGAGGCAGAGCGAACAGCAATAATGTGCGGGAGCTGAAAACTAGACACAACGATAACTAATCTGCAATAATCTAATATAAGTCCTACGAATGGTGCCTTTTGAAATAACACGAATCATGGGGTTTTGAAAATAGGGGCTACGGTGTTTTTATGAAAAGATACGTCGTTTTTGAAATATCCGTAGATTCCCTTGAGCTGTCTTTAAAAAATGCCCACGATTCGTTAGTTTTTGAAATAGGTAAGAAGTCTAATCTAATCTAACAATTACACTAAACTATACGGCTGAACTAACAAGCTGAACTACAGGTAAGGAAACTGCCTATCATCTGAGTCGATACATATACATACCTGTATATGTATAGTCGGTGATCCCGCCTCAATAATATCATATCCGATACCATATCTATAATCAGGCATCCCAAGTCAAGAGTGCGGATCAATCATCAATATAGCTCGTACGTAAATCCGTCGTACGGCATCCCAATCTCGGTACGGGTCAATATCACATTCATCATACTATTCACCTGGTATCCTCTTTATCAAATATCATGATCGGGGTATTGATCTACGTCTAGTACCATACTGATACCGCCTACGTATGCATGGACGTGTGTGAAACACTACGTCAAGGACCCGCTACAACGTCATGTCGTATCTAAGATACGAACCCTGCTATATCACCGATCTCACGGCCTCAAATCAAATCTCATCGACTCAGCTCAATCCCAAGTATCATCCTCAATCCGTATGTGAACACATAGTCCCATACCCATGTGAACACATAACTATAAAGAATCCCATGAGCACATATCAATAGGAATGTATTCAAGTATGTATGTGTGTATGTGTAGTGCAACACTACCCTAGGGTTCGCAACACTAAAAAATAGTCCAACACACCAATATCCATCCTAAGCATCGTTATTAATCCTAAATAACATATAATAAATGTTGGTGTGTATACGCATCCGTATACACCACCACGGACTGCGGGGGTGCTATACGCCATCCACCCGACTTCTCCCCGTAGATATAAATCTGCTCACCTGGTCCTCGCTAGCCGGTGCCGACGTCGCCACGCGCTTTCTTGTCGTCTCGAAGTCCACATGGGGGTACCTACATATCATAACGCACCATATCTCATTAAAATCTCGACTCATGATCAAAACGACGCACGAATCCCACATAGGTCAAAACCTATGGTTGCTTTCACAAATCAACCCAAAAACCCTCGACGTCGGCGTACAAACGCCAAACCATCGAGAAAAACCCAAATACACTCATTTGCACATTCACAAACACTAATTTTAATATAAACTAGGTTGAAACTCACAAAAACGCCAATTTCACTTAAAAAGTCATTTTTCCGAAAATCTAGCAAGCACAATTCGCCGTTTTTGTACAAAACACGATGTTTAAATGAATGTAGCGGCCAATATATTTATTAAATATCTTAAATAAGTCGTATAAACAATTTCCGGAATTTAATCTCATTAAATTCCAAAAATCCTATTATTCTAGTTTACAAAAATACCCTTTTTAACAATTTCAAAGCAAAATGCACAAACTATAATCTAGCTTAGAATTGCATGATCCAAAGCATTAAACCACACTTAATAAAGTTAATGAAGTCAAGAAAAACCTAATCACATTTTTAATCCCAAGAATTTAACAAATTTCAAAAACCTAGTAAGCAAAAACAAAACTTAATTTAGACATTTCCATGCAACAATATGAAATTTAACTACTAAATTACTTTCTATAAATTCTAAGATGGTAAGCTACCCATCACAACCATACACCAATTCACAATAACCTAACTTGCATTCAAACCCTTTTCTTGAATTCCAAAACGTGCAATTAAACTCACATATCCAAATAACACTTAAATAAATTAGCTTAAGAAATTAATAACAATTTAAGCAACAAAAATCTTTAGAAATATACCCAAAAGCATATGAAGATCCACAAGCATCCATGTCACTCCAAAATGCTCTCTTTTCACAAGGATCCATGCTTGAAATGCTAAGGAATAATGGGTAAGTGTCGGATTTGGGTTTTGGGATTTTTTTGATGGATTTTGGGGCAATTTTTGATGAAGTTTTGAAGAGAAAAGAGAAGGGAAATGGGAGGGGAGGCTGTTGCAGCAGTAGGAGAGGGGAGGGCTGCTAGAATTGGAGTGGGAGAGGAGAGAGAGGGAGGTAGAGAAAGTGGGGGAAGAAGTCAAAATCAATTCAAGGTCAAAGGTCCACCTCATTTCTCCATTTTCTTTTCTTTTCTTTCATTTCTTTCCTTTGAAATTCAAGTGGGGAAAATAAATGGGGGCTGCTGAATTCTTCAAGGGGAGAAGTAAATGGGAGTGTGTGGATGTGGGTACGGGTGTGGGGTGATGAAAAATGATAAATATAATACCCCAAACATCCATTTACGCTAAAAAAAAGCCTTTTTTCTTCAATAATTTCTAAACCGTTTTGGCAAATGATTTCGTTCCAAAAACCACATGATAAAATTTTATTTAATGTTTTATGATGCACAAAATTTGTTTACACTCATTCCAATTTATAATTTTCCCTAATTAAATGTATTAGTGACGGCTTAAAATAATAATAAAATAATATTTTTTTCTTCAGAAAATTTGAAATTTCACCAGCGGCTCAATAAACACCAAATAATAGCAATTACATAGCTAGAATTTGTATATTTAATTTTTATAATAAGATATTTGTATTTTGACTTTTTATAGAAAACCCCTTTATTTTACCGATTTTTCGAAATTTCACCGAAACGATTTTCAAAACGTTACAATAACACCGTGTCTTTTCAGGAGTGCTCTTTGATCATCTATATCAAGTGTTACTCCCACACTTCTCCTTCCCGTCTGAACTCGCTTCTCCCTCTAGCGGTGCCGGTGAGTACATTTTCATTTTGATGTCTTTGTTTATTCCCTTTTTTTAGCAATGGGATGATTTCTGACTTTTCCTCTTCCTTATTGCTGTGCCACAAATCGAAGGAGGGGACACAAGACCTGCCACGCCACCGGCCCTTCCCGCTTTGCCGTCTGTTGCAGCTGGTACAGTATATTCCTCCCCCTTTTTTATATGATCCTTTAACATTTTTTCGAATCATTGTTGAACCATGTTTCGCTCTGCAGCTATTGTTCCAGCTCCGATCCCTTTTGAGTCTCGTGTTCTCTCACCAACGGGCCTTTTCTTGAAATGTCCGTCTTTAAAAGGTGCCGTGATGAGTTTGGGGATGCTGAGTGGGTATATTGAAGAGCTTAACGTGGACGCTCTCCCTTCTGTCGCGGATTTCGCAATGGAGGTTAACCCGATGTTGGCGGCGCTCGTAAACTTTCACAATGAAGGCGCCGTCGAATCTTGGGTTAACCACTGCAGAGAGATTGAGGCCTGCTTGCATCGGTTGGAGACGACGCGCCCTTCTCCCGAAGTTTTGGCCATGAGCACCGAACGGACGGCCTGGCTCGAGCGAAGCGCTTCTTATCTTCGCCATTTGGAGTAGAAAGCAGCTTTACGGTTGAAGGAGCGTCGGGAATCCTCAAGCGCAACCGCTCGCCTACGCGCTGAAGTTATGACGAATGCTGCTGAAGTGAAAGCCGTCTTTGAAGGCCTCCTGGAGCGTATCTCTAATGGGCTAGGACTGAGGCGGAAGCTTGATGCCGCCGAGCGTGATGCTCGAGGTCGTGAAGCAGCTTAGCAGGCTGTTGGGGAACAGCTTGCATCCTTCAAGCAGCAGCGGGCTCAAGCAGAGGCCGAACTGGCGATGGCAGCCGATCAAGAGAAGGCGTGGAAGGAAATATGCGAGCAATTGCTAAATCTATGCAAGACGCGTCCTTCTCAGTGACTCTCCTTGTATCATTTGTACTTATAAAATAGATGTATATACATTTTTTATTCTTTAGCACAATGTATCCTGTACTCGATCAATATTTATGAATAAAAGATGCACATTTTTGTAATGTCTTGTGTCATTTCTCCATCTTTTCTTCCTTTTATTATCAGTATTCCACCTTAGTAACCATGATTGACGGATGATTAGGACGAGTATCCCGACCTTCTTAAGAAATAGCGATGGCTTAGGCCGCAGGTTCAGATCTGCTGCCTAAGACTTTTCAACTCTATAAGCCGTGAGGGTCTCATAGAGACTTTTCTCCCTACGGATCGAGAGGATCTCGTAGGTGGATTTTCTCCTTAGGAATCGTGAGGATTCCTAAGTGTGGTTTTCTCTCATAGGTCGTAAGGATCCTATAAGAGAATTTTTCCCTCTTACGAGTCGAGAGGACCCGTAAGCGGTTGTTTCCCTCCTTATCGAATCTCGACTTTGGAGAGTGAGACCCGTGTATAGTATACAAGAGACCATTTTAGATTGACTTGTAGGGTCCCATCGTTCAGGAAATAAGTTTTCCCACCTCTGCTGCCTGAGGCTTCATCTTGCAAATTGAGAAGCAAATTCGATTTATTAAAGAAATCCCTTTTCTGAATGATCTGGGGGAATTTCCCCTCACCGTCGGATCTTTGATCCAAGGGCTTCTGTTTTACAGAAGAAAATCTTTTTATTTTAACAAAAGCAGAAAAGATTTTTTCAGAACTTTTAATTTTGTTTAGCGCAAATGCTTCAGGGTATGACACGTGTCGCACAGCGCACAGTGCAGCGCAACTGTGTTAGCGCCTCTGCGCTGACGCGTGTCGTGTAGCGCACGGCGCAGCGCAACTATGCTACCGCATCTGCGCTGACACGTGTCGTGTAGCGCACGGCGCAGCGCAGCTGAAGCGTTGCTTCCTTTAATTTTGTTTGAAAAGGAGCTTTGCTCTGATTGGGTGTGCTGCTTTGGGCGCTGCGCTGATGCGTCTGCGTCAGACGCGTGGCACGTTGCGCAGCGCAAACAATCTGAAGCGTCGCTTCACTAAATTAATTTTCAAGACAGAGCTTTGCTCTGATTGGGGGAAGACGAAGCGTTGCTTCATCTCCCGCCTCGGAATTTGAACAGAGCTTCGCTCTGATTAGGGTGAACCGCCGTGACAACTTTTGGAAGTCGAAGAGGCACTTGATGCCTATAAATAGGACCTTTGGTCCCCCATAGATACTTATCATCTTTCAGATTTTTTATTTTCAAAAACTTCAGAGCTTCGTTCTTGCCTTCAAGATCTCCGGTGCTTTGTTCCTTTTTTTTTCAAAGTTTTTAGAAAAACTTTAGGTAAAATCGATTCTTAACTTATTCTTAACCAGCAGAGCTTTCGTCCAGGGGATTTTACCCTTGAACATGGTTTTGCTCTTTAGGAATTTAGTCCACTATGTATATTGTCGCTTTTCTATTGCTGATCTTCCTATAATATTTCTTCCAGGCATAATGGCGGCGGTGCATTTATACAGTTTGCACGAGTTCATTACTTACGACGATATCCACGCTCAGGGTCGTCAACAAAACCAGGAGTTTACAGACGCTGAATGTGCAGAAGTCATGGGTCGTCTGAACGCAAGCGGTGGGTGGCTGTTGCCTCGTCGTTCGGCCCTTTTGAAAGTCGTGTTAGGAGCCATATGGAGAGCACTTCCGGGTCTTCATGAGGCCTTACCGCTCAATGCGCTGGATGATGCCGAAGACAAGGTGCATTCAGTGTATCTGGCAGGTCTGATCTCAAAGAAACGGCGAAACAGCCCCATTGACATCTTACACCAAGTCTTCCAGCAGACGACGATAGTTGCTGCTTATCAAAGGCCAGGGGGGCTTGCCGATGATATTGACACAGAGGAGCGCGAAAGACTGCGCATAAGAATAATTAGAAAGGCCAGAAGAACTCTGGATGGCCTTACTTTCGATTTCCTCAATCCGTGCCCCGGGTCCGAGGTTATACCGTTGTAATAATTTGAATAATGTTTCTTATTTATTATTCTTATGATTGTAAAAAAAGGAATTTTCTAGCAGTATGAATCGAAACTCTTCCCTTTTCTATTTCAGCTTGTCTTATTTCTCGTCCTGAGTCTTCTGCCCATGCATAAATGAGTGTGTCACGCACGCCAGATCAAATGTAGACTGGATATTCTTTCTGTCACCTTCTTCTTTTATTGTCAGCAGGCTGTCTTAATAACCATGGTTGATGGATATCTAAAACGAGTATTCTGACTTCCTTGAGAAATAGCGATGGCTTAGGCCGCAGGCTCAGGTCTACTGCCTAAGACTTTTCAACTCTATGAGCCGTGAGGGTCCCATAGAGGCTTTTCTCCCTACGGGTCGAGAGGATTCCATAGGTGGATTTTCTCCTTAGGAATCGTGAGGATTCCTAAGTGTGGTTTTCTCTTATAAGTCGTAAGGATCCTATAAGAGAATTTTTCCCTCTTACGAGTCGAGAGGATTCGTAAGCGGTTGTTTCCCTCCTCGTCGAAACTCGACTTTGGAGAGTGAGACCCGTGGATAGTATGCTAGAGACCATTTTGGATTGACTTGCAGGGCCCTATTGTTCAGGAAGCAAGTTTTTTAATCCTTGCTTCCCGAGACTTTATCTTGCAAGGTGGGACGAACCGGGAATTCTCTCACGGAGACAGTGGTGGCTCTGCGAGTTGACGCGGGTTGGGAGGCTCTCGTCACGGAGTGTTTGTATCCATGAGTCGAGGAGTTTGCTAGGGATTATTTGTTTCCCAAGTGCCAAGGATTATTTGTTTCCTTGGGGTTTGAAACGAGTCGAGGATTCCTGCGGAGGCATTGGTGGCTCTGCGGGTCGACGCGGATCAGAAGGCTCTCATCAAGGAGTGTTTGTATCCGTGAGTCGAGAAATTTTGCTAGGGATTATTTGTTTCCCAAGTGCTAAGGATTATTTGTTTCCTTGGGGTTTGAAACGAGTCGAGGATTCCTGCGGAGGCATTGGTGACTCTGCGGGTCGACGTGGATCAGAAGGCTCTCGTCAAGGAGTGTTTGTATCCGTGAGTCGAGGAGTTTGCTAGGGATTATTTGTTTCCCAAGCGCCAAGGATTATTTGTTTCCTTGGGGTTTGAAACGAGTCGAGGATTCCTGCGGAGGCATTGGTGACTCTGCGGGTCGACGCGGATCAGAAGGCTCTCGTCAAGGAGTGTTTGTATCCGTGAGTCGAGGAATTTGCTAGGGATTATTTGTTTCCCAAGCGCCAAGGATTATTTGTTTCCTTGGGGTTTGAAACGAGTCGAGGATTCACACGGGGGCACTGGTGGCTCTGCGGGTCGACGCGGATCAGAAGGCTCTCGTCAAGGAGTGTTTGTATCCGTGATTCGAGGAATTTTGCTAGGGATTATTTGTTTCCCAAGCGTCAAGGATTATTTGTTTCCTTGGGATTTGAAACGAGTCGGGGATTCCCACGGGGGCACTGGTGGCTCTGCGGGTCGACGCGGATCAGAAGGCTCTCGTCAAGGAGTGTTTGTATCCGTGAGTCGAGGAATTTTGCTGAAGTCACCGGCTTCTTCGGTTGAAATGAACCGTTGAGGTTTGGGCTTCGTTATCTGATGGAATCGGCCGGGAAAGTATGGTTCCTTCTTTGTTTACGCCCTTGGATTGTATACAGGGATCGATGTGATCTTAACTGTAGGGCCAAAGTTTTATCATTTCTTCTCTTTATTTTATTTTATTTCCGCGATGCTCTATCATTACAGCTTTTATATCGCGAAGGTCGCGATTGCCCAATCATTTCGGCTATTTTTCGCGGTGCCCAATCATTTCGGCTATTTATTTTATTTTCACTCGTTGCTTTTTATTACGAGTTGCCCAATCATTTCGGCTATTTTGCATGCATACATTTTACTTGCAGCTTTTTATTGCAAGTCGTCCCATCATTTCGGCTATTTCGTATGCATGAGCGGCCTACTGGTTTTTCGCTGTAAACCTGAAATTGGACACCGATTTCGGCATCAGCACCGCTGCAACTGGGATATTACCAGGAGCGAATCATCATTTGCCTCTGTCGTTGTCGAACAAAGGAGGCTTAGCGACTAGGGTTAAGGTCCTGTCGACTAAGGCTTTTGACTTCACGAGCCGTGAGGGTCTCACAAAGGTATTTCTCCCTACAAGTCGTGAGGATCTTGTAGGTGTATTTTCTCCTTAGGACTCGTGAGGATTCCTAAGTGTTCGTTTCCTCTGTAAGTCGTAAGGATCCTACATGAGGGTTTTCTCCTCATAAATCGAGAGGATTTACAAGGGTTGCTTACCATACGAACATATCCCCAGTCACGGATGAGACTTGGCTAGGGAAACGTTTATTCGCGCCCGTGGATTGTATACAAGGGTCAATATTGAGCCACTTGTAGGGCAATATCGGAAGTTGTGGGGGTTTCTTAAGCACAGGTTTAGGTCTCTGTAACTTAAGACTTTCAACTCTTATGAGCCGTGAGGGTCTCATAAGAGAGTTCTCCTTACGAGTCGTGAGGATCTCGCAAGTGTATTTTCTCCTTAGGAATCGTGGGGATCCCTAAGTGTGTTGCTCCCTTGTGAGTCGTAAGGATCTCACGTGGGTGTTTTCTCCTTATAAGGTCAAGAGGACCTTATAAGTGTCCTTTAACGAGGTTGCGCCCTTTCGGGTTTTCACAAACACTCGCCGGTAGTCCTGCTGTTTTTACTCATGGAGCCCTTTCGGGTTTTCATCCGTGCCCATTTTGCTTATGGACATACCGTTTTTTTTATTCTTTTTATTTTCTTTTTTTCTCTTTTTTTTACGAGGTCGCGCCCTTTCGGGTTTTCACGAACACTCGCCAGTAGCCCTGCTGTTTTTACTCACGGAGCCCTTTCGGGTTTTCATCCGTGCCCTTTTTGCTTATGGACATACCGTTTTTATTTATTATATTTTATTTATTTTTTTATTTTTATTCATCTCGTCAGCCCAAGGATGCTGCGGCATTAGTTTAAGGACGTTTCTGTCCGCTATTAGTTTAAAGACATTTCGGTCCGGCATTAGTTTAAGGACATTTCGGTCCGCCATTGAGAAGGCTGGCTACTGCTTATAAAGCTTGAGCTTAGGAAGATAGCGAGCGGACATAGTCGTCGTCATGTATCATTGACCTAGGCTGTGGCTCATTAAGCGTAGTATCTCTTTAGGAAGCGACCGTTTATCGGTCTGAAAGGCCTTTCACCGTGCATGTCCATGAGTAGATAGGCTCCACCTTGGTATACTTTGTCTATGATGTACGGACCTTCATAGTTTGGCTCAAATTTTCCCCGCTTGACGCGATTGGGGATCATAGGCCTTTTGACCACTAGCACGAGTTCTCCTTGGCGGAATGTCCTCGGTCGGGTCAATCTTTCGTATGAGCGCGTCATCTTTGCTTTATAAGCTTCTAGATTTTGCTGTGCTATGAGCCGGATTTCATCAAGGGCGTCAAGCTCTTCAAGTCGAAGGTGAGCATTTTCTTCGTCTGTCAGCTCGTAGTGGACTGCCACTCGTAGAGAGGGTAATTCTATCTCGAGAGGGAGTATTGCTTCCGTCCCAAATACCAACGCATACGGCGTTGTGTTTGTGGCCGTCTTAAATGTAGTTCGATACGCCCAAAGAGCCTCTTGCAGTCTTTCGTGCCAGTCTTTCTTATTTCGTGACACCGTTTTCTTCATGATCTTCGTCAAGGTCTTGTTGAAGGCCTCAGCCAGACCGTTAGCTCGCGGATTATAAACTGAGGAATATCTCCAGTCTATATTATGCTGTTGCGCAAAGCGACTGATCTTGTGGCTTCTATAGGCTGGCCCGTTATCGGAGATGATCCGTCGCGGAGTTCCAAACCAATATATAACGTGCATCTTGAAGAAGTGGAGGATATTTTCCGTCTTCACTTCCCTTAACGGTATCGCTTCTGCCCACTTAGAGAAGTAGTCAGTAGTCGCTAGGATGAAACGATGTCCCCTAGACGATGCTGGTTCGATAGGGCCGACTATATCAGTTCCCCACATTTCGAATGGCCAGCTAGCCACTGTTGGGTGTAGCGGATTTGGATGCTGATGGATGAAGTCCCCATGAATTTGGCATGAGTGGCATTGCTTCGCATATTCGATGCAGTCCTGAATCATCGTGGGCCAGTAGTAGCCCATCCGTTTTATCTTCAACTTCCTCTTAGGGCCTGCTTGATGAGAACCGCAGAGTCCGTCGTGAACTTCCTGGATGACTCTTTTCGCTTCGTCAGGTCCTAAGCATCTCAGCCACAAAGAATCAAATGACCTCTTGTACAGGGTATCGTTGACAAAGGCGAAAGACAGGGCTCGTTTCGCGAGCTGATGTCTTGTGGACGCTTCTTCAGGCATTCGGTGGGTCTTGAAGTAATCTATGAAGATTTCCCTCCAATCCTTGGTATTTTACCAATCTTTTACTTGCAGGGTTGTCTGCTCGTTCACTCCTTTTTCTTCAGATGATTCCAAAGATATTTCTGCTGGGGTAAGCACTCGACGGCTTTGTACCACGATTCTAACATCATCGAGGTTCTCGTCAGCCAATTCTTTAGCAAGTTTGGCCAGTGCGTCCGCTTTGCTGTTTTCCGCGCGCGGTATGCTTTCCAAAGTATAGGAGGGAATTTGGGTTAGCAGTTGTTGCACCTTTTCACCGTATTTTACCAATTCCGGTTTGCATGTTTGGTAATCGCCGTTCACTTGACTGACGACTAGCTGGGAGTCCCCATATATGAGGAGGCTTTCAATTCCCATGTCAATGGCGATCTCAAGGCCTGCTATCAAAGCTTCATATTCAGCTTCATTATTCGTTCTCGGCTCTGTCAAGGAGAAGGCGAAGCGCATTATTCCTCCTTGTGGGGTCACGAAGATAAGGCCTACTCCCGATTTGATCATTGATGTACTTTGTTTGTGCTTTTTCATGGAAGATGCTCCATCGAAATAAAGCTCCCAACGGGTATCACCACCGTCGATTGCGTCAAACGCATGCTTGTCTGGTAAATCGCAATTCAGGGGAGAATCGGCAGGTATCGGGTGCTCAGCAAGGAAGTCGGCTATGGCCTGACCCTTCACTGCCTTAAGGGGTCGATATGTTATCGAGAAATCCATTAAGAGCATAGCCCATTTAGCGAGTCGTCCCGTCAATATGGCCTTTGACATTAGATATTTGAGAGGGTCCACCTTTGAAATGAGATGGACTTCATGCGCTAACGCATAATGTCTAAGCTTTGTTATTGCGAAGATCAACGCCAGGCAGTGTTTTTCAATGGGGGAGTAATTGCTTTCTGCCCCCAGCAGAAACCGACTTAAGTAGTAGAGTGCTCTTTCTTTCCCCTGGTCATTCTCTTGTGCCCATAATGCGCCTAAAGAACCTTCAAGGGCGGCCGTGTAAAGAATGAGAGGCTTTCCCTTAATTGGAGCAGCCAACACTGGAGGGTTTTGCAGATACTGCTTGATCTCGTCCAGTGCGCCTTGGCATTTATGATCCCAAACGAATGGGGTTCCCTTCTTCATTAGGTGACTGTAAGGACGACACTTTCCTGAAAGATTAGCGATAAACCGCCAAATGTATGCAAGCTTCGCTTTCTTTGGAGAGATTGCAACTGTTTAAGAGTTCTTGGCGGAGGCATTTCCATGATCGCCTTGATTTTAGACGGATCTATCTCAATACCTCGGTGTCGGACGATGAATCCCAGGAATTTGCTCGAGGAAACCCCGAACGCACATTTTAGAGGATTCATCTTCAAATTGTATTGCCGAAGGCGTTGAAATACGGTCTTCAAATGCTCGAGATGTTCTTCGTATGACTTGATTTTAACCACGAGATCGTCGATATAGCATTCGACGATTTCGTGTATAAGGTCGTCGAAGATCTTTGTCATGGCCCTCTGATAAGTAGCACCGGCATTCTTTAAACCGAAGGGCAACACTTTATAACATAATATTCCTAAAGTGGTCCTGAAGGCTGTGTGCTTCTGGTCTTCTGGATGCATTTTTATCTGGTTATACCCCGATGAGCCGTCCATGAAGGAGAAAACCTCATGAGCGGATGTATTGTCAATCATCAATTCGGTGACTGGCACTGAAAAATCATCCTTCGGGCAAGTTTTATTAAGATCCCGGAAGTCTACGCATATGCGCACTGTTCCATTTTTCTTCATCACCGGGACGATGTTAGCGATCCATTCAGGGTATTGAACTTCCTGGATGAAGCCAGAGTCGATTAACTTTTTAACCTCGGTATTGATGCTCATCTCAAGCTTGAGTCGCATTCTTCTCGGCGCCTATTTGACTGGTTTGACGTTTGGGGATATTGCTAGTCTATGTACAGCGACTTCTGGATCTAGTCCTGGCATCTCGGAATAGTTCCATGCGAAGCAATCTTTATGCTGCACAAGGACGTCTTTTAACGCAGCCACCTTCTCCTCAGACAGCAGCTCGCTGACGAATGTCGGTCGCGGATCGTTTGCCGTCCCCAACTCAATTTTCTTGAGATTATCTGCAGTGGTATGGATTCCATCTTCCAGCTCTTTTGGCGCTGGTGGGAATTCTGAGATTATCTCGTCGCTGCTGTTTTCGAAGCACCAAGGGAGCCTACCTATGTCCTTGGGCTCTTCTTTTAATATTGTGATCATGTGACAGGTACGAATTTGCTTCCAATCCCAATGTGGAACTGGTTCCTCTTTCGTGGCCTTAGGCTCGTGCTTTCGTGGCGGCGTTACCCTCCAGTTGTCAGACAGAGCGAACTTGCCGAGCTGGTACTGATCTTCAACCCAATTTTTAAAGGTGAAGCAATCTTCGAGAGAATGACCTATCACTCGATGGTAAGAGCAATAGTCTGGGAGTGAGGCTTCGCCCGCTCGTTCGGGATGCTTAGACTCCGGCAATGTAAGCATTTGGTGCTTTAGGGTAAGATCGAGTATCTTCTTCGTCTTTTCCCGAGGAAACGAGTATGCTCGACCCATTTTCTTCATGAGGGATTGGTCAATAACGCTCGATTCTCGTTTGCGTGGCTTCTTAGCCCTGCTTTGTTGCTGTTGAGCGCCTCTTCGGCCTTTCGACTTGTTTCTGCCTCCGCGTCGAGCCCTTTTTGTATCAGGTTGACATGGGGCAGCATCTTCGTCTTTTACTGCCTGTTGAAGGAGGCGCTGTGTTTTGGCTTTCTCATAGATCGCCATTTCATGATTGTGATCATCTCGGGCTTTTTGACCCGCTTCCCTTATAAGTTTGCCCATCTGGTCTTCAAATGATGGACTGGGCAGTTTTGTATCAGGAACTTTTGCTGGTTCAGGATTAGCGTTTTTCTCTTGAGCATTTGCTTCTTCATCAGAATTATGCACGACGTAACAGTCACGGAGCAGCTCTCGTTTCCTGGAGCGAATGTATCCGAGCCCGATCGTCTCCAACCTCCCATTAGGTAGCTTGTGCTGAGTTCCGGGGACGTTCCAAACCCTGTCATAGAATTTGGCCTTCCTAACGGTCTGTTCGAAAGGTATCCCCTGGCGTTCCAGCAGTCTCCTCAAGCCTTCCGTATAATATCGGGGTAGACGGATGGGCTGAAGTCTGTCCAGCGTTGGATCCGCACCGTGCCAAAGTTCTTTTTCCACCTTGTTTTCTTCGGAACGGTAGAATAGGATTGCCCTATTGCCTTTTCGTCCGGGAGGGATATAAAATGTCCGCAATTCTTCCACACTATCGTTGGCGAGCGCATCTAGTTCTTTATAATGTTCGAGCGGCACCATGGCTATCTGTAGACTTCGCTCTTCATCAGCAGAAGCTTGTATTGAAAGCCGAGCAGGGAATACAGCATGGACTTCGTCCTCTGAATCACTACCAAAGATCAGTGAAGGGGCGGATGGTCCCGGCTCGGTGTATTGGGGCGGACCCGAATAAATTACATCCTCTTCTTCCTCGGTATCACTGCCGAAGACAGGGATGGTTGCGTTAGTTTTGTTCTCCGGCCTGTGACACCTTTCCGTGTCTTCGAAACTCGGCAAGAAGTATTTGGCATCTTCATATTTGCGAACTTCATTCACGGAAAACGGATTCAATTCTCCGGCCACAGTGTACTCGAGGCCATCCCTACAATACTTCATTCACTGATGCTGTGTAGAAGGGATGATATTGTACTCGTGTAGCCATGGTCGGCCGAGCAGAGCATTGTAGCACGTCTTAGCGTCTATAACATGGAATTTGATGTCTGTGACGAGCGCGTAGCGTCAATATCACAGATCCAAGAGTTTTTGATGATTGGGAGTCGAATCCGGAGATGATGATTTTGTCTCGGGCGAGGTGTTGGACACTCATGCAAATTTCCTTTAACACTCGCACATTGAGCAAATTAACAGACGATCCGTTATCGACCAAGATTTTACCTATCTTTATGTCATGGCAGTATCCTGAGACATAAAGGGGACGATTGTGGTCGCATGTCCCGAGGAGAAGGTCTTCATCACCAAAAGCAACGTCGGCTGTGTGCACTTCTTCTAATTCGTCCTTCATCTTTTCTTCGGCTAGGAAGGCTTGGAACTGGTCCGGATCTTGTAGCGCCTTAATCAAAGAATCTCTCGCCTCCTTTGATAACAAAAGGGCGTCGAGAATACTGAGCTGTGAGGGCAGCTTTCTCAGATGTGCTAAGACGTTGTAATCCACCTTATTCTTCTTCGGCGGGTTGTTGGCGTTTAGCTCTTCCAGAACTTGGTCATCTAAGACGATATCTTCAGAGACCTTTTCTTTCCCTTTATCTTTTCTATTCAAGGGTCCGAGGTTCTTTTCAGGCAGCGTCCGATTCCACAGCCGGATATTTTCGCAGACCATTGGCTCTTCTTCTTTTCCCGAGGTTGACTCTTTAAAGAAAGGGGCAAGTTCTAGCTCCTCATCAGAGTCGCTCCCGAATGTAGGCACTTGTGACCCGCCAGTGTTAACCATGTGACAATTGCCAGCAGTTCTTTCAAGCTCTTCGGTCGTATTTCTTTGCTCCCGACGAATTTTACGTTTTTCCCGTTTAAAGCGTTGTCGATTAGCGATGTATCCTTGCCACCATCTATTGAAAGCTTTGCACTCTTGAGTGGGATACGAGACCTTCTGATGATATAAGCAATAGGAGGGGTGCATTTCCATTACACCAGTAATTTTTCCTTCAGAGGATGGTAGCTTCATGCCCATTGATATGGCCTTAGCAAACCTCTTCTTTATCTTGAATTGGCTTTTGTCAGCGGTGGAGGCATTTTGCTCCAGCGGGACCATTTCAGCTCTTTCCTCAAGTCGCTGGCGTTTGGCCCTTTCAAATATAGCCATCTCGCGTTCTCGATCAACTTTACTTTTCAATCGAGCTTCATTAAGAAACGCGTCAATCATTTCGACTGATAACTCCGGAACTCTTGACTCGGTATCTGCCCCCAGCGTTTTAGTGCCGGAAGTCTCTTCATCGTTCGTGATCGAATGGGAGATCATATGACAGCTCGCCACATATTCCTCGGATTCATTCGATGAACTTTCTCCCTCATCTTCTTTTTGAAAGACGTGATCAAGGAAATCTTGGAGCGTAATGGGAGTCCGCGCCTTTTGGTTGTATTCATCCAGCGTGTCAATTTGCTTTTGTAAGTCCGTGCACTTGTCGCTAGGCTCCACGGGCTTCTTTGATTTCTTCCTCTTCTTTTTCGAAGATTTTGACGGCTGGCTATGAACGCTTGAACCACCACCATCGGTCTTTGGAGTCGGACGTGGCTTTAACATCCCCTCAATAACCTGCGGTTCCAAGGGGTTCTTCCACTTGACTGCTGGACATGTCTAAAGATCGTTTAGCATCCTCTTTGTCTTGGCTGATAATACGACCTCCCAAGAAGCTTCTTCAATGACGGAGCATGTTTCCCCCGGCTTATTCGTCCCCTTAGAAGTGTGGGGCTGCGGGGGATTCACCTTCCATTTGTCAGATAGCGCAAATTTGTCCTGACGGTATTGGTTCTCAAGACAATTTTTGAAAACGTAGCAATCCTCGATGGGATGGCCCAGCACTCGATGGTAAGGGCAGTAATTGGGCTCGTTGACGTCGTTCGGTTGCAACGGACGTTTTGGATCTGGCAAATTTATGAGTCTGTTACGCAACGCCAGCTCGAATAGCCTCCTTGTTTTATCGCGGGGGAAGGAGTAAGGACGTCCCATCCTATCCTCAAGGGGTACGTACGGGCACGTATTGTATGGACGAGCAACCGGCTTCGAGTCGCTCGGTTGTTGCTGAGCATTCGCGACGACGATCGCTTTTCCCTTTCCTTTGTCGTTTCGGGAGTCCGGCTTTGGGAGAGGGGGTTTATGGCCCATCTAGTCCATCTGCGCTAGTTTGTCGATCAAAGCCTGGAAAGTAGTCGGCTTGAAGAACATTATGAACTGTGAGATGGTTGCTTGTGGATCAAGGGTTCCAACAAACATTCCCACCGCAGGAGCTTCTTCTATGCGCTGTTCGCACTTCGACCATAAATTACGCCACCGTATAGCGTACTGAACCCATGTCTCGCCGGGTTTTACCCTGGCGTTAATCAGTGCCGTCATCGGGGTACGTTCACCGGCACTTGCAAAACGTTGGGTAAACAGCAGCTCCATCTCCGCAAAGGTTTTAATAGAGTCATTGGGGAGCTCAGAATACCATTCGAACGCCGTATCTGATAAGCTTCCAACAAATTGGCGAAGCAACAACTTGTCATCGCCGCCGGTGTTGCCGCAGAGCGCTCTGAACTGGGCGACATGCTGATGAGGATTGCCCGTCCCCTTGTAGACATGGAACTTAGGGATTGTATAGCCTGTCGGGTACTTAATTTGATCGTACCAATCCGGATATGGCCGCCATGTCTTTACGACCTGACCGGCTGCTTCAGTCGCCTGATGCACCCGTATTTGCTGGGCGATGTATTCATCCAAATCAGCTTTTGATATGGTATCCTCTTTAGCTGCGGATAAAGCCGGTGGCGGATTTGATGTCTATCGTCTTCAAGAATGATCGGGAGATCTCCAGCAGGTGGATCTTGTTGAATCATCATACCCACCATATCCTGGAACAGGAGGGCCATTTTCTTTATGTTGGCTGCCTGCTCCGCAGCTTCTTTATCTTTCTTTTCTAGTACGCGCCGAAGGAATTCGGCGTCCGTTTCTTGTTCTTGACGCTCTTCTGAAGAGGTTCCAAGGCTTTCGTTTGGCCCTGTAAGTGCAGCCATAGCGCTCATCATCTCTTGGAGCTTCTGTTGCTGCTCCTGAGCCTTGGTCACTGACCGTGTAAGCGGTCTATGACCCGTGGACGTACGGCTGTCTTCTTTTCCCAATGTCATGTAAACCGTATGAACTGTTATGCCCCCTGACTTGGGGCGTTTAGTTTCACCATTTTTAACTTTTGCCGCTGACACGGGAGTCTTCTCTGACCTCCTTCTTTTGTGGGCCGTTGAGGTGGAAGGGGCCATTGAAGGGGGCACCCTAGCAGCTGCTGTCCCCTGCTGTTTAATGGGACAATCCTTGTCTTTTGCCACCTTCACCTTTTTCTGGCGACGAAAGTGACCTGGGTCAATCACAGAGTCTTGAACCCTTCGCCAAACTTTATAAATCCTTGAAGACAGCCGTTGAGGGGGCTGTTCTTGTTTTGTTTCCGGAGCTCTCTCCACAGGCGGAGGGGATCTTTTCAGTGTAGCGGTTGGAGAATTCTTACGTACCCTCCTCAGCAGTTCGAAGCTGTTCCTAGTCGGAACAGCAGCGTTGACCTCCGCCATTGGAGCAGGTGGAGTTAGCCCTGAGGGAGAGTTGCCCCCTGCCTTCCTCACTCGTTGCCAATGGCGACGTCGAGCACGACGAGCCGTTGGGATTGGCTCGGAGATAGAGATAACTTCTTTTTTCCCCCTGTCTGAATGAGGCACCGCCGGTGTTATCCTTTTAACAACTGAGGCTGTTCCTTGCGGGGAAATATCCAATCTGTCAAAGACAGATATTTGTGTAGGGGCAGGAATGGGAATCGTCAGTCTTGAAAAGACTGACTCTTTTACAGGGGAAGCCGCCTTGACGACTTCTGGAGTAGTAGTCATTGCCTTCCTTGGGACAGCCCGTTTAGAGTCCTGATCCAGCCTAGTGAAAACAGAGGCTGTCGGTTTGGTAGCGGGCGATCCGTTGACAGGGGCCGTCGCGGGAATGAGTCGGTCGAAGACCGACTTCTTGTTCACCTCCGGTGCAGGCATCGGTATAGAGAAGCTTGTCGGTGGGATCATGGTCCCGAAGAACAGGCCAGTGGTGGCTTGGGTCACCTGGTCTACTGGCAGAGTGAGGAAGGAAGCCGCTTGGGGCCCATATGCTACACCTCCGGGGGAGGTGGAGCGTCCGTTGCAGTGGCACTTCGAGCAGTTGGTGCAGTTAGAGGCCATTGAATCTTGAGTTCTGCGCCAGGAAAGAGACCAAATCTTAGTAACTTGAAATCCGAAGGCAACCATTTAACAAACCGCGATTGGTTCGCGAAGACGACACACGAAGTGTGGAGTGGAAAGAGCAAGAGGTCCCACCGGGCGTGCCAGAATCTGTTCCCCTCCGAATGGCGGCGCACAGGACCGCGGTGTCCTGACGCTGAGATCCGGGGCAGATGCTATATGGTTTTATCCGTCTACCTCTCCGAAGATGCCAAGTTGATTTATGGCATCTTGCATCGGAGATTTAGATGGATGCGGCCGATGTAGCAGACTTCGTCAGATTCCCCCTCAGGGTGAGGGGTTTTTGATTGTGGGGACGCTCTTCCCTGCAGGTGCAAGCCCCTGCAGTTAATTACGCTACCGCCTCGCGGTAACAACTTTCTCCTTCTCCAGAATTTCACTTCGTGTCGTGTGTGTTTGTTTTGTTTGTGGTTGCCCATGGATTGTATACGGACACTGAGTAATGCCGTCGCCCGTAGGACGTGGATTAGTCCAAATCCGTATTTACTTAGATTTGGGTTTGGTGTTTTTTAGTTTAAGGATACATTAGTCGTGTTGCGACTAAGATTAACTTAAACGTTCGTCAAGGATACGTTAGTCCTGTTTTGGACTAAGATCAACTTGGCGTAGTGATCCATTTAATATATGGCCGTCGGGACTCATCACCTCTCTGACGTCGTTGAAGGATTACAACGATGGATGTCAGAGGAGTTCAGAGATGTACCCTTGAACCAAAATTGATTTGGAGTTTTATCATTCATTTAAATGTCCAAGGATACGTTAGCCATATTTGGGGCTAAGATCGACTCAAACGTTTGTTAAGGATACGTTAGTCCAGTTTGAGACTAAAATCAACTTAACGGGACCGTTTAGATCCGACAAAAGAGCATTTGGGCTCTATTGTGCCAGTTTAGGGACGTGGTGGTCTATTGCCAGTTTAAGGACGTGGTGGTCCATCGCCAGTTTAGGGACGTGGTGGTCCATTATTAGTTTAGGGACATCTCGGTCCGATATTAGTTTAGGGACGTCTCGGTCCGATATTAGTTTAAGGACGTTTCGGTCCGATATTAGTTTAAGGACGTTTCGGTCCACGAGTTTAAGGACCCCGCAGTCCGTATTAATGTGTGGTCTTCGGGACCCATCACCTCTCTGACGTCGTTGAAGGATTACAACAATAGGTGTCAGAGGAGTTCGGAGATGTACCCTCGAACCGGTAGTAAATTGATTTAGGAGAGCATCCTTGCTCAGTCAATTTAATTTGTGGACTTACGGCCATGATTGGACTAAGTCCAATTGAAAAATATTCAACGCCTTTTATTTGTTTTTGGTCTGTTAGACCTGTGCTAGGGCTTGGCCCACTTTTAAATAATGCATTGCATTATTTTCTATTTTTTTGTTTGAGCTCTGCTAGGAATCTACTTTGTTTGGGCTCTGCCCCTTTTAAAATGCATAGCATTATTTTTATTTGGGCTCTGCCCCTTTATAAATGATGCATAGCATTAATTTAATTAGACCTGCTTGGTCTTTTGACTTGGGCCTGGCCCTTTGAGTAATGCATTGCATTTGTGCAGAGCACTAGGAATCTTTTAGGTTCAAGAACAGAAATGCAAAGCACTTTTTTTAATTTCTTGATCTAAATTTAGATCAAAGAAAATAAAGCAAGTTTTTTCTTGTTCCAGAGAACCAAAGGTTCATAGCAAGTGCAATGCACTATTTTTTTATTATTTTTATTTATTTATTTATTTATTTATTGAAGATCACTGATCTTGTTCTTAGATCAATGATCTATTCCTGAGAGCATTTTCTCTTATTTTAAAGGTTTTTTTAACCTTTTTTTTTTCTAAAGGGGTTCTTCAGAGTTCTCTTCTCTCTCCCCCTTTTTTTTATCCAGATCTTGATTATTTTGAAATGAGGTCTGAGGTCCTTTTTATAGTGCTCATAAATTAGTTAAATTCGTTACATAAATTTTTTCTGAGTGATCTGGGGAATTTTCCCCACCGTTGGATCTTTGATCCAAAGGCCCCTGCCTTATACAAGAAAATCTTCTTGTTTTAACAAGATTTATTCTGTTTTGCGCAACTCCCCCAGTGAGTGACACGTATAGTGCAGTGAAGCGCTTGCGCAACAGCGCTTGCGCAACAGTGCTTGCGCAACTGCGCAGACACGTGTCGTGCAGTCGTGTGTGCGCAACTGCGCAGACACGTGTCGCGCAGCGGTGCGCTTGCGCAGTCGTGTTTGCGCAACTGCGCAGACACGTGTCCCGCAGCGGTGCGCTTGCGCAGCTGCGCAGACACGTGTCGCGCAGCGGTGCGCTTGCGCAGTCGTTTTTGCGCAGCTGCGCAGACACGTGTCGCGCAGCGGTGCACTTGCGCAGTTCTTTTTGCGCAACTGCGCAGACACGTGTCGCGCTGTGGTGCACTTGCGCAGTCGTGTTTGCGCAACTGAGTGTTGCTTATGTTTTTTAAAGAGCCTTGCTCTGATTGGACGCACTGCCTTGGGCGTTGCGCTGGCGTGTCAACTTCTGACACGTGGCGCGTTGCGCGCAGCGCACGGGATCTGAAGCGTTGCTTCATTAATTTGAATTTTCAAAATTCAAACAGAGCCTTGCTCAAATTGGGGAAACACATGTCATTTACCCGTCGAGATAGAACATAAAGCATTGTGGGCTATTAAAGAAATAAATTTTGATTTAAACCTTGCTTGCAACTTTCGGAAGCTGCAACTTAACGAGCTAAGTGAACTCCGTGATGAACCTTATGATAACGCTGTGATCACAAAGAATAGGACTAAGGTTTTTCACGATAAAAACATTTTGAGGAAAACATTTTTACCTGGTCAACAAGTCCTTCTTTATGATTCACGATTACACCTTCACGCGGGTAAGCTCCGATCTCGATGGAAGGGACCTTTTGTTGTGCGGTCTGTATACCCGCACGGGGCAGTAGAGATTGAAAATGTTAAAAACGGCATCTTTTTTAAAGTGAATGGACATAGACTAAAGCCGTATTTTTCCACTGACCCCACGGAGGAGCTCTTGTTCTTACAAGAGCCAGTTTATTTGGATTAAAATTCCTCCGTCTCATCTTCATATCTAGTATATCACTGCATCATCTTTTTGAATGAAGGTGAGTGAAAAGAATAAGTTTGGGGGAAGTTCTTCACTTATATATTTTGCCCCCACTAATAATTCCTCTCAGACTTACAGTTTTGTAGATATAGCAGTTGGCAACAGTGGGGACACTGTTGAAAACAAGTTTGGGGAAGGTTTGTGCTTATTTTTGCATCATTTGCATATCATTTGCATAAGCACAAAACATTTCTTTTAAAAATCTATAAAAATTGAAAAATTTTCAAAACCCATAAAAATCTAAAAATTTTCAAGTATAAAAATAATTTTAATATTTACACTTTTTGTATATAAATAAAATAATAAAAGTTTAGATAGTGAAAAATTACATCCATGAGATTAGAAAAATTTAAGAAAACTAAGAAAATTAGAAGTTTTCTTATACGAACTAGTAATAAGTAGTTATGAGCCGTTGTCCCAAGGATTAGTAGGATAAAGGACGTCACTAATCTGAGGATAAAAATAAGTCTGAAAAATAGTTTCTATTCTGGAAGCCAAATATTTTGAACGTGGCTACCCTGCTATTCGCACTTACATACATCTTGAAGCCTGGGATAGTAGATGATACCTTGAAATGCTCTTGTCTTAAAGCCGATGTATGAAGGAATTAAAAAGAAAAAAAAAGTGAATAAAAAAAATATAAAGTGGTGAGAAAAATGGACACTGGTTTTGTTATCACCGAGGGCAATAAAAATGTATAGCGAGGGTGCTTCTTCACCTAGTGCCCTAAGGCCAACTGGTCTGGGAGTCACTGCTATGCCTAAGGTGGTGCAAGACGAGGAAAATACACCAAGTAAGCCAGCACAGGAGTAATCGGTCGGTTAGTACCTCAAGAAGTATTAACGGTCGCATGAAAGTGTGTGAGCAATCTCATCTAAATATTCATTAATCAAAAAGTACTGAGGCTGATGGGCAAGAGTATGGTAGCTTGAATTGAATTCTCCGGGTGTAGGGATGTCCTTTACACACACGCAGGGTGATATGATCGATGTTTGGAAGAAAGATAGGAATGAAGAATAAGACGATGTTTTATTGAGGGAGGACGTGATTTCTAACATCTTTTCATGACCATTAAGATAGGGCTCATGACAACCGAAAAGCTAGCATAGTTGGAAACCCTAATTTTCAAGGCTTTTCTTTTACAATTCTTGTCTTTAAATGTAATATTCATGATCTTTCTTTTATTATTGGATTTTGTGGGTGCAATCCGCTGAAAACCCTCAGGAGACAACACTCCTCCTACTAGGGACACCTAGAGGTTTAAAGGCTTGTTGCACGTGCTCAGTGCAATCGTGTTGCCTACGAAAGTGTGCTAGTTAGTTTTTCTCTTTCTTTATTTTCTCCTTCTCTTTTTAATAAAAAAAGGTTCGCTCGAGACGATCGAAATTAAGTTTGGGAGAATTTGATTAGTCGAAAATATTGCATATTTTAGCCGGCAATTTCGTCATCATTTGCATTCATATAGAAGTGTTCGGCATTCATATTTTACATATTAGCAAAACTGTCGCAAAATATCAGATTGCATGTATTAGACTCTCAAACCGACACTATACAGGAAATTGACCGCATTTCATGGCATCGCATCATCCCTACATTTGCGCAACACTTGTTTTGAGATCTGTGCAGGAAAAATCCAGAAGAAAGGCTAAAAATTTATACGGTACCGATCAAACATTACGCCAACTCAATGATTTCAGTTCTGGTATCAATCCAAAAGGACAAACAAAAATCAACATATCAAATAAAGGCCCAAGTATCAACCCAAGAACACACCAGAAAGATGCAAGTTCAAGGAGCCAACATGGCCGCGGAACCGCGGCCTGAGCCTGCTTGCGCCGCGGTTCCGCGGCCGTCTTGCCACGTCAGCTATAAATTTCTGCTGCATAATGTTTCTCTCAGTGGCTACAGTTCAGAAATCTACCTCAAATTCCAGAAGACTCCAGAGACTTCTGCCAGATCAGCAAGCTTTGGGATCAATACTAAACTAGCCTATCATTCTAGAAACTTCTTCTTAAACCCTAGCTTAAACCCTAAGCTAAGCCTAACAAACTCTTTCTAGAAGTCTTTCAACAAACTTTTGGAGGGAACTCAAAGGCTTAGGGTTTGGGTGCTCTATAAATAAGACCCTAGGCTCACTTGTAAAATATTATTGAAACAACCCAATTCTAGTATCAAACTAGAGCCATTTTATCTCTTCATCTTCTTCTACAAGTCTAGTGAGAGGATTTGTGTGAAACCCTAACCCTAATTCCAATCAAAAGCCAAGATCCCGAGTACCCATTCAAGCAAGAAGCCTTGCAACCTTTTAGGAGCCGAGCCGGTCTTCAACAGAGCAAGTGGTCCAAGCCGATCCGCGACTCACGGAGCCGAGCGAAGCCAGGTCGACAATTTAATTCTTCCTCTTGTATTTCTTGAGCGACTGTAATCAAATTGTTGATATAAATAAAAGGTGATATTCTTTTATCTTGTTTTCTCTAAATTCTTGCATTATGATTCAATTTAAATTTCTAGCAGTAATTCTTGTTGTGATGTTTGAGTAATACTCCGCTCGTCGAGGAGTCGAAACGATCAATAGAATGATGATGTAATATATCTTAAATCGATTCTTGAATCCTACGAGTTTTGTAAACCCTAGCAAGATCAAGAATCGACGACCCAATTCGTTGCGATGCTTTCTTGATTGTTATCGCTCGAGTTTGGGGAGTTACGATCGTTTCTTGAAATTGCTAGAGGCTAGAGTGTGAATGATATCCACGAAAGATCAAGGGTTAAAGGACGAAACCCTAGTTTCATCAAGAAAGTCCTAACTCTCGTCGATCATCATCGATCTAGTATCAATCCTTCGAAGGACAAGAACACGAAATCTTGAAATTACATCACGTCTATAGATCCGATCGATTCCTACGAGCCTCATTTAGATTCTTGACATTTTGGTTGGAAATATTATCGAAACCCAATTCTTGATTGTTTATCAGTTTCTTGATTCTTGATTAAACTCGTGACACCTGAATCAATTGATAAATTCTTGAATAATTTTTTCTTTTCTTTTCGATTAACTTTTCAATTCAAACAAAGCAAATATAAAAACGAATCGCACAATCCCTGTGGACGATCCGCACTCGCTTACGATCTACAACCGACACCGTAGTTGATTGCGGTCAAATATAATTTTTTTGATTGTGAACCTTATTCAATTTTCTAATTACCGACACAAAAAGACTATTATTGATTTGATTTACCTACTCAGTCTCGCATTTTACGATAAATTAAATAGCGCCGAAATTGAGGACTATTTGAATCGATACTTTTTACGTTTTATACAATCCGGAAATTATCTCAATCATCACCTAAGATAGAATACAAGTGCTCATTTGAGGTGAGTACACTGGCCGGACTCGCCGATAACTTCTAGATGGTATTATATATATCGTCAGATGGAAGTTCTCAGGTGGCATGAGTACAGGTTAGTCCTTTGACTTGAGATCGTCATTTGTCTTGTATGAGTTCCCACTGTACTTTAATTACTACCCTACTACGGCTCAAAGGAGTCATGCAAACATGTTTTAGTCGGGTACAGTCCCGAGCCATATGGAGGCAGTGGTCGATTGTCAGGGATTCATCTCTCATGGTATTAGGAGTCGATGTCGCGCTGTGTTCAGTTGGCTATCACCAGAAATCCGTGGCCACGGTGGATGAGATTTATTGATAGTTGATCAGTAGTAGCTCTGATGGTGATGAGCTTGACTCAGATACAACTTATCAGGTTAGTAGGGGTCTAACGTTATCCACCCCCTAGACCCGATATGCGATACTCTTTGACGAAGAGACCAGACTGTACGGAGATTGTCACATTCAGGCTCAGTAGGGTAAGGACGTACTGGATTGTCGACCCCCTTCCGGCAAGTACCTGGGTAGCCGTTACGTACAGCTAGTGACGCTGACGTGCTTGTGGTTAAACCCACTGCCAACGTGTTGTCGAGTCTTTAGAGTCCCACACAGAGGATTTTTCCCGGTTCAGGCGATAGATGTAGGAGCCGTACGTTAATACGTGCAGGGGTCCGATTAAATACGTGTACAGAATACACGGAATTTAATTGGGCGATTGATAATACTAGCCGGCTTAGGATTAAACCGGATTATTAAATCATGTTTTGATTTAATAATTTGTATATGTATTTTGATGCATATATTTTAGTATTATTATTCACTATTCATTTTCTCTCTTTGGTGATATCCATATTTTTATATGGATATGCGTATATATAGCGATACATATACCGGGTGAAGTATTCCATATTTATATGAAAATAATTCTAGAAGATGGTCACCTCATATTTATTTTTCTATTTAGAAAAAACAAATGGAAAATGAGGTGGAGGTGAGGTGGCATGAAGCATGACTACACATGTAGAAAGGAATGGCTTTGATATTTAATGTTGATATGTTTTGGTTCACTATTGATCCATGGCTGCAAATAGAAGCCATTCACTTCTACATTGGGGTGGAATTTCTTTTCTTCACTTGCTTCTTGAGTTCATGCTTCATGGCTCTATACTTGGCCATTTTTCCTCACATCTCTTCTTCTTCTTCTGCTTGCTCTCTTCTGAACATGGTTTAGAGAGAAAAGTTTAGTGAAAAATTCCTACATCATCCACTATCCATCCTTAGTAAGTTTGGATCGTCGGTCGGAACCTCTTCCGGTTTCTCTTGGGTGGATCCTCTTCGGCGAGGGTAGTCGACTTTCAAGCGCGATCCCGGTGGTTACGAGGTTGGAGGGGTCTTCCACAATTGAGTGGACACGCGTCGAAAATTGTAATTTCTGCACCCTTGCATTTCTAGTTTGCTAGTTTAAGGTTTTGGATGGATTTCTTGGGTTACGGGTGTTTGGTTCTCGCATAAAGTTTTGTTTTTCGCTTCCGTCTCGACCGTGGCCTCCGCGGCGTGGGCACCGAACCCCAACAATCACAAGTCGGTGGTTCATCGTGACGAGAGATGTCAATGATGAACCGTCATGCCCCGCTTCCTAAAAACGAGAAATGAGAGCGACAAACCCGTAACGTATTCATATCAAGAAGCATTCTTTCTCGATATGAATACGCTAAGCGGCTATATAAGCAGTAAAGGAAATCAAAGTACAAGAATTTTAAAACCTATAAATATCCAACAATATTTATAATAGTCTCAAAAACGATAACTCAATACAGTTCGAAAATTCAAGAAACTAGGAATGAAAGATAACCTTGAACAAAAGACATGCTTATTAAAAAGGAAAAATAAAGCTCAGCCTGATTTGAAAGATATTGACTGTCCTCCTCGGTTGGTACCACCTCGTACCTTGTCTCATCACCTGTCCTATAGTTTTCTGACAACATTCCAAGGAAAGAAAACATGAAAACAGGAATGCCGTCAGCGAATTAAAGTTCGGTAAGTTCCTGTTTTATTAGAAAACAATATTTTTCTATGTCAACAGTATTTATAATGAAACATGATATTTTGGCTACAATTTAGTTATGGATGTTTATAATTTAATAGGTTTAATACAGGGTTTAAATCATTTGGAACAAAGGTAGCACAATAATAATGCTTGTTTAATATATAGAAAATAGTAATAATAAAGTTTTGTAATTTAGGAATAACAATATGTATAAGGTTGCTATTAATATCATTAAAAGGTAACAAGGTACAAAAATTCATGATTATAAAAATATATAAGGTATATTTTATTTTAGAACTATTTGATAATAAATTAGTTTAGTAAAGTATTATGTCATACTAATAAGAATGTAGTGTAGAATTATTTTTGGTATACTAGTTGAATTATGGTATATTAATATAATCATTAAATGATATTTGACACGAAACATGGTATACATAATAATAGGCATGAGAATGACTGTGAACGGTAAATTGTAATGTGCATGTCAAATAAATAATATGTGTTAATCAGTGCAATATAATTAGAGTATCATGATATTCGATATTTTAGTGTTAGTAATTACAAGTATAAGTATAAGTATAAGTACAAGTATAAATATAAGTATAAATATAATCTCGATTGTCGGAGTTTTATTATGTAACCAGGATATTCCGTAATGCCACGGAACAACAGTAACACGAGATTCACGAGATTCATGAGATTCAAGATTTATATATATATATATATATTTATATATATATAAATAATGCAATGTACCGTTTTTTCGGTACCACGAGAAACAAGATTTAATCCCCCGTTACATATAAATACCCCATTTTCGAGCTGCCCCATTCCCATGATATATATTTATATAGTATATATATATATCCAATAAATAATGTACATGTCATGTTCACGATATTCAAGATATTCATTAGATTCACGATATTCAAGATATTCAAGTGGTTCATATCAAGTTCAGGTCAATATAGTATAATCTAACGCAAGAGTATTCACAGACCCAAGTCTGTCATCCAGGGGCAAGAAAACACGAGCTCATTCATAAGTTGGTCATGGGACTCATGAGAAGATATGTCAAGTCCTAAATACAATTCTAAGTCTCTATGTATACATATAACAAGCATGTAATAATAGTTCAGTTTAAGGATAGAAATAAGCATAAGTTCGAATGCAGAAATCTATAGGTTTGGTTTAGAATTAGGAGATCTTACATAAGTAATAAATTTTATTTCAGAGTGTCTTGTAAACAACAAGACTAAGCTTGCCTCGATTGGGTTTCTGGTGAGAGAATTACAGAAGTTTTTGTAACAGTGCGCAGATTAGGCCGGTGCAGATTTCAGAATACATACACTGATAGTATTTGACTTTTTTTGTAGGTTTCGTTCAGATTTTGGTTTTCCCTATTAGATAGAAAACTGAGCGTCTGCGAGTCGTGAACGATTCGCAACAAGAAAATCCCTATTACGATCAGCGAGTAGTGAGTTATATCTATTTTATTACAGCCGCGCAGATAGTTTCTGCTGCTGTCCAGATTCGTCACATTTTGTTAATATCGGGTTTTCATACACTTCTGTAACTTTCCAGGTAAATTAACCTAGAAATAAAATGTAGTTAACTCTGTGTACATATTCCAACAACTTGAGTTTGTTCAAATTGGAATTTGGAGTTAGGAGATATGTCTATTATAAGGAAAGGGAAAATCAATTCAGCGAACTAACCAAAAAACAATTTTGAATTAAAATGGCAAATAACCGTTAAACACAAGTATAATAATCTGAAATATCAAAATAACATGAACTGTACACAACTAATAATTTATTACCATTTCAAGAAAATAATATGAATATTTAGATAATTATATGATATATGCTGATGATATAACACTTAACAAAACATAACTATCTAATAACAAAAATATAACAAATAAACTAAAATTAATATGAACTTAATCTAAATAGATTTAAATAGACTCGTACCATGTAATATGAAAACCACTATACTGATATGTGCACTAACAACCTAAAAAAACTGAATGATTGGATAACACCATACGAAGTAAATTGATAATAATCTACTTACTAAATCTTTAATATTAAATTCTAACCACTTCTTAAATCCCCATGATATATGTATTGATAATACACCAAAACAACGTTGTTAATGCATCAATACTGTTAACCAGCACCATAAAATAATATACTTATAAAATTTATTTTTTCCTTACAAATAAGAATTAGGGTTGATGTTCCTTTAAAAAAATAACCCTTTTTTTTTATAAAAACTATAATTTTAAACCAAAAAGAACAATCCTTTTATTTAAACAATTTAGGGTTTGGTTAAAAACCATTTCTTTTGTTTTAAAATGCAAATTTTAAACATGTAAAAGAAATAAAGATGAAAGAGGAACTTACCATAAAGGGACGATCTAGAATCGTTTTTTTATAGGTCAAAGATGCCTCGATTAGATCGAGATGAGGGGATGGGTCTTCTTCTCCCTTCGTTCGATTTTCTCGTTATCGGGTTTCTGATCGGAGATGATAAAGAGGGCAGAAGAAAAGAATTTTGAACTTACGGTGGTTTTTTAATATACGGCAGAAAGAAAGAAAAGGTTTCTGGTTGTTTAAAATATCTAGAATTTTTTAAAATCTCAAATCGTCAATGAATATATCAAATCGCAATATCGGATATTAGAAATAAAATCTGGACAAAAATAATAAGATTTGACAATCATCTCGATATTTGTTTTAGAAAAAACGAAAAAACAAAAATAAGACTAAGACTAAAATATCTGCACTACTACAAATAAGGGTTTCCCCTACGGATTTACCCGTAGGGGCAAACCACTACCCCTACGGTTATATCCGTAGGGGCACAACATTAACCTATAGGTGCAAACGCCGTAGGTGCAAGTTGAAGCCCTGAACTTGCCCCTACGGACAAAAACCTGCCCCTACGGCGTTCTGTGTAGGTCCCGTATCCCCTACGGCGTAGGCCGTAGGGGCAAAAAAATTATTTTATTTACGGTTCTTAAAAATATATTACTTGTACCTACGGATTAATTCGTAGGGCCAAGTGATAGCCCCTACGGATACATGCATAGGTACATATCCGTAGGGACAAAATATTAGAAATCTGGATATTTTGCCCCTACGGATAACTCTGTAGGGACTTTTGTTTGCCCCTACGGATATTTCTGTAGGGGCATTCTCAACCCCCTGATACTGAGATCAGGGGGGAAAATATCAGATATTCTGATGTTTCCCCTATGGTTTAATTCGTAGGGGCAACATGTGTACCTACGGATTAATCCGTAGGTACAGATCATCTGTTTTTTTTAAAAAAAGGGCTGCCTGATTTTTTCTCGTCCTATGCACAATAATACATACATCAATCAAATATAAAATTAATCATCACACAACATATATCGCAGTATTCATAATCACATCTCACGCATGTAATATACAAAAGAAACCAAAAAATTGAATATGATATAAATATAAACCAATATCAATATCGTCCAAAATGTTTCAAAATGTAGTACAATATGTATCATATAAATAAATACATGTTTCAAAAAATAAGAATAAAAAAGCTACCCTAGCTCGGTCCAGCTCCACCTCTGATAAACGCTAGAATCTGGCACGCCTGCTCCTCGGTCAATAAACCATGCAATTCGGCGTGCGGGAGTCTGAGCGGCCTGTGGAGCTGGCGATGTGGTCTGTGTAGCCGCCGTCGAGGTAGTGGCTTGCGGAACCGTGGCTGTGGGAGTCTGAGCGGGCGGTGGAGCTATAAGAGCTGTCTGTGGAACCGCAGCCGATGTAGTGGCTTGCGGAACCGCAGCCGAAGGAGATGCATGTGGAGGCTCGGCCGATGTACCCTGTCGCGTCTGGACTTAACGTGTGTAATAAGCATGTAAGAACTGTGTATTATTCGAATTCGTATCATTATCAAGTTATTTCGAAACCCTATTTGGATATCTAGTTTGGAAAACCATAGTTTATTTTAATTAGATATGTATGTATGATTAATCAAACTTACGTCTACAACCAAATAAGCTCAGGCTACGTACTAATTATGGATATATTGATATCTATAATATTGTAAGTGCACGGCAACGCCCCGGCCGTCAATCCGACGGCCAAATGCGGAAACGGTGATAAACTTTAATTTTGCGGACTTAGCAAACCGGCACCACCGCGCACTAAACACCCGGATCGTAACCATTAACAAGTCTAAGCTAACTAAAAGATGGGTTAGAGATATACCGACTGATCCGAGTCCTCCGGTCTTCATCTCCACTCCGATCTCCTCGCGGGATCTCCGTCCGTCTCCTCCTCGTCGGAAAGGGCACCACATCGCCTGTAGCTTTTACGGGCTCCCACCTCAATACCGAGGCAACTCGAGCGCGAAGTAGGCTAGCCGACGCATCCAAGATTTTCTGTAGGAAGTGTAGTGTAGAATCATAGTCTCTTTTGGGGTTTGTAGTTGCCTTGATGGAGGAATGGAATTTTCAAGTGGAGCTAGAATGTTTTTAGCAAGGAAAAAATGAGATAGGATTTCTTCTTCTTACACAAAATGAACCTCTCAGTTTTCCTCTCCTCATCAAAAAAAATGGCCGGCCCTCTAATGAGAGAATGGTGGAGGGAAAACCACTAAGGGAGGTGAGTGTAGGAACTCAAGAGGTGACCATAACAAAAGCAAAGCTCACATCAACACTGATCTCATTTCTAATCAAATCCTTTTCAAATCCAATCACAATAAATGGTAACCATTATGAAGGAAAAAGAAAAGATGCTAAAACCATCATAATGCCTCAAAATGCATGAAACCCCATCCACAAATGTAATTTGCAAAACTGCAAATTACCCCTTCCATCGGAAAAGTCCGGCCGGGAAAGAACAAAGGAAAACCGGCCGGAACGGAATGCAAACTGGCAACTCCAGAAAACTGGTCCCGTAATAAATTACAGGAAAACCCCGATACTGTGCATACACACCCGCATCTATATTCCGTCTGGATACAAATGCAATGAGACAAAATCTACACTGTACTAAACTAGGACCGGCTTAAACCAAAGCCGGCTAGTAATATCCGTCCGATCCTGATCCGTACATTACCGCACGTATCTGATCGAACCATGCCATATAACCATACGGCCAATAGTACAAACCGTCCGATCCTGATCTGTGCAATACCGCACGTATCTGATCGGACCCTGCCATATCTCCATACGGCCTCTACAGCGTTTCGCCCGAAAGCTTGAGTAACTGAAAGTGTGGTGGACTCTAAAGACTCGTCAATACTATGGCTGTGGATTTAACCACTAGCACGTCAGAGGTATAAGCCAATACGTGACGGGCCACCAGCTATTGACCAAAAGGGACGTCGATGAGCGAACTCATCCTGACACCCTACTGAGCCTGTCAGTGACAATATCCGTACAGTCCGGTCCGTTCGTCTATGAGCATCGCATGTCGGGCCTAGGGGGTTGGTAAAAGTCAGACCCCCAAAAGCGGTACAAGTCGTGTCGGAGTGTAGCCCAGAACACCCTGAGATACTACTGGAATACCTACCAGTAAATCTCCTGCCTTGGCCAAGGTCTTTGTGTAATGGCTCTCCTAGACACAGCGCGACCTCACCCCCAATACCGGGAGAGACGAACCCCTGAAGATCCGCTCACTGCCTCCATGTGGCTCGGGACTGTACCCAACTAAAACCTGTTTGCACGACTCCTTTGAGCCGTGGTAGGGTAGTAATCAAAGCACAGTGGGAACTCACACGAGACAAATGACGATCCCCAGGTCGATGAACTAACCTGTACACATGTCACCAGGGAACTGCTATCTGACGTCAGGTATAAGACCAACTAGCATGTTCCCGGCGAGTCCTGTCCGGTGTACTCATAACCCAATGAGCACCTGTATACATCTTAGGTGAACCAACTGACACCAGTGGCTTGTGAGACCGGCCACCGCCCCTCGTCGGGGTCTCGACTGTATACACTAGTCTACTCTGGAGTATCGATGCCCTGTCTCGAAACTCCCACGACTAGGGACCTTTTAAGGATGTGCTTATAGACTACCAGCTCCCACGTATATGATCGCCCTCATACTGTCGGTAGTCAAGCAAGAATCCTAGGGGCTCTATCAACGTGCAATAGCGACCTGTCAGGTCACCTAAAGCAGTACACGATGATAAAGGTAAACCAGATAGCATACTATCATCTCGAGTAAGACTGTCCTACCGGGATAGGTCCTCCCTCAATCATTGCAATCACGTGCCTGTGATCCAATAATTGACTCTGAGGGCACTATCTCCAACAATCTCCCACTTGCACTCAAGGCTAATTATTGCGATGTCGCATACTCACAGCCCGTGTGATACCGAACACCCAACTCCTCTACTTGTCAGTCTCACAAAACTCGTTTGCGAAACTATTGCGTTCGAGGAATAGCCTCAGTGAGTGGATCCGCCTGTGGTGTTTCTTTCTATGTCTCTCTATATCTCAAGTTCGCGGAGAAAGCCATCTCCCGAAATGAGCAATACCCGTCTTAGAGTGTCTGGATGTCTGATAGGACCTAGCTCATAAATGAACTCCAAATCCAAACTTCTTAGACTGTATCGTCAACTGAACTTAATCAGTATCCTGCGCCATGCCACCCTCAGTATTGCCTCGGACCACCTGTCCAAAATACTGCCCCTCGTCAGAGGGAAAACTATAACTCTGACAACCTCCTTGTCGTCCAGGTCACCTTGGAAGCCAGGAATGATAACTGTCTCTCGAATGAGGCTGTCGTTATCATATCCCTAGAACATCAACTTATGTTCTAAAACTGCTTCCGATTGTTTCTCCAGGATTGGATCAATATCAACTTATTGCACCTACTGCAAGAACAACATCTGGTGTGGTACTTGACTTCTCATGATTGACTCAATTGCCTAAGCAAGTGATCTGCCAATCATGTACATCCCTCTCTACTTTAGTCTATAAGACACCTTTAGAGAGGGTGACTCCATTACCTGCAGGTACACTACCGTGCCAGGAGTCGTCCATTCTAAATACTCTTAGAATGCTGTCAAAGTACCCTGATTGGGAAACCACCCAAATCTAGATCTAGTAACCAGTATGTCTGATATAATGTCCAAGTCCTTTGTGGAGAAACCACTGTGTGACGACCAAAGTATAACCGATCGTAGTATAGGAATACCACTTCCTACTACCTTCTCAACAGATCCATCCCCTATTCTGATGACGTCAAACCTATGACTGTCACATCAGAAATAGATGATCTATCTCCGCTACATCTGCTTTAGTCTATAAATAGACATAAGCCTGATGTCCACCAATGCTTCCGCTGCTCTCACTGACTACGACAACCCTCTGGCAGAGTCATATAGACGTGCACTTCTAAAGCTAGTTTAGAACGACGCTATACTCATCCTCCTGCGGGGTCTCGCAGCCTGGAACAACAACAATGGCAAGTATGGGTAAACAAGAACTTCCCTGTCACCGTCCTTGAGGCTACCGGAGTACCTCTCGGGTGCCTGAAGTTACCCACCTTATCTGCGGAGTGGCCAATGGAATGTCAAATTAGATTGAATCTTTAGGTTCCTTATCAAATCTTCAGTAATCGTTTGCGGTTCTGGAATCACTTCCAGTTCTACCATACTCCCACTACTGTTTTTGAAAAAATCCATTTTTAATAAAACTGTGGCGAGTCTAGAAAAATATTTCTATTGATCTGCCAGATGGTAGAAAGTCAACCCTCGTCATAGCCTGGGTCTACCCACAAACAACCATTACAGAAATGTGCCTTGAGTTATCCAGAGTCTGATTTTAATCATAAGCCGGACAACTCCCCGTACCTTAACAACGTTAAGATATGAACTGTTCTATATCCAATATAGAACCAGAGGCACTGATTTAATTTAACCAGATTCAAATCATGCAGCTGTCTCCAGTGCATGTCAACTAAATGGAGAGAGGCCGATCAGCGTTACTCAACTTAGGAATGCTTCCAATTATGAGTAACCTGAAAGAGAAGCAATTTCTCTTTATCATTGCTATCAACTGAATACCATACACAAGTATCTACATCTTCGATCACTTTGAAGAATCCCGATACTTGCTACACCTGGTTCTCTACTCTATTCAAATACCTATAACTCCTCAAAACTCAGACCCTGTGTTTCTACGAAACACATGTCTAAGAACTAGAGAAGTTAAAAGTAAACAGAATATAGTATGAGGACCAACCCCTCTGTCCTAATGGACACTGGACAACATACAATACTCTGTATAAGTCCGCTGAGTCTAACAACTCTTTCACTGTGTGTCGTAGGTTGAAAACTGTACTTATGGTTAAGAAGAATTACACCGCTGTTTAATACTCCTTACCTAACCATCCACTGATATAGGTAAATGTCATCGACATAATATCAAAAGGTATATCTCACTCTATGAAAATAGACGTACAGATATATCAATTTGAAATTGGTGCACAACAGCGGATATTCAAAACCAAATATTTGCCGACCGGCAAACAGCTCAGGTGATCTCCTCAAATATCACGGATTACAACGAATCCCGATATAATGAGGATGATCACCCAATTCCTAATGACTTACTCCCACTCATTATCTGTAAAACCATACAGATGTGAGAATCATACCTGGTAAATACATACCCTGGAGTAAGTATCTAATCGGGAAATCAGTTTTCTTTTAACATTACACAGTGAAACTGAAATATTGAAATGTTTCGGTGGGGTATCCCGGTATTCTTAGTAATGCCTCTTCCATTATCCAGATTCACAACAATAACCGTATAATCCTTTGCCACCTCTCCAAATCCCTTTATATGTCTTTAGTCATTACCTTCTGCACACCCCTTAGGCCAAATGGTTTTCTTCCTTCCCTACCGTTCGGCACCAGCCTATGGTTTGGAAGAAGACTATCCAATAAGCATAATGGGTGTACTGTCCTAATCCTAGGAGCACTCGCATCGCGAGAGAAGGTGAAGATAAAAGACAACCGAATAAACCTTATTCCTATTTCTCCTGAACCAGAATCCATCCCCGAACTGGAACAAGTTCCTTTCGAGTTCGTATATAACCATACGATGGAGTATCCAAATAAACTGTGGATCTTCGTAGTGATACGGAGTGTCCTGGAGAAATACAAAGGTGATTTAGGATTGGCGAAGAAATACTTGGTTTGGTCGTGAATATCAGTCGCAATTTACTTTGCCCTCTTACTAATCCCTTGCTTTGTCTGAGCTTAATACCTTCTGCATACCATCGTTATGCTAATTGGTTTTCTTCATTCCCTACCGGTCGGCACCTGCCTATGGTTTGGAAGAAGACTATCCATTTTGCATAATAGGTGTACTATCTCCTAAGCCAAGGAGTACTCGCAATCTGAGAGAGAAGGTAAAAGGAAAAGACAACTGAATAATCCTATCCGTTTTCTCCAGAACTGGAAACCATCCTCGAATTCCTTCGAGTTCGTATCTAACCATACGATGGTTTTGTCCAATGGAAGTGGACGTTCGTAGTAATACGGGGTGTCCTGGAGAAAAGGGTAAAAGTAGGAGTGGCAATGAGGTCTGCAACTCTGACAATCCAAAAGCCAGTGTTAAGAAGGTTCGGTCAACTTGGTCACTGAGTCATAGTCTAGGGTCGTGTCAATGGTCGCTGCCAGAGAGAGAGAGAAAAGAAACACTCAGCGTGCACTCTATCCTAGATCAGAATGGTTACCAATTTATCTAATCTGGAAACCTCCCACTGTACCTCAAATTCTCCTCCAAACTTGAAAGAAGAATTAGTCGGGGTCACCCGAGGAGTAAACCAACTCATCAGTGGGAATCGGGATCTAACTATCATCGCATGATAACATGACAGAATCCTCTCACGCTATCACACTCCAGAAGGTATGCGCAAATCTGGCAAGTTTCAGTTCTTTTGAAACTCCCGATGTGATTTCTGCCCCATGCTCTTATGACCTTGACTTTGGCCAACAAATCATAAGTCACATGTCAAGTTCTACCCGTCATTCTTCAGGTTGATTCGAATCCACCCGCACAAGCCCTTGACTTTGGCCAACAAGGCTATACGACTGTTCCAAACCAACGCATCTATCTATGCTGCATATGAATAACCAACAGCTACCAAACACTGTGCCTTGACTTTGGCCAACATACACAGCTTGAATACTATTGACTATCCATATGAAACAACGGAGGGCTACGAATGGTTTCTGGCGAAAACCTTTAACGTAATGAACTTGATCTCGTTGAAGGAACGGATAGCTTTTTAGAAAATATAGTGACGAAAACCTTTACTAAAGAGGTCACTCCCGGTGAAGGGATCTCGGCTCTTTCCCCGTAGAATGGGGTGCAGGATATTCCAACTGAATACCACGGTGCAAAGCAAAAGTAATCGGCTATAGTGAAGTTAATGCCCTGACGCAAACTTCTGTCCAAGGGGTCACTCCCGGGGAAGGGATCTCGGCCCTTGCCTCGTCGACTGAGGAGCAGGATATTCCAAATGAATACCACGATGCAAAACAAAAGTGAACGTCCTTGCAATAACAGCTTTTTGAAAAGTGTTCCAACAACATCAGAATAGGTTTGTTTTAACTTGCATTGATCCGAATCAATGCAGTCCCATCAATTGATCACACCACAAAGAACGAAAATATACTGACGTACGTATATGCCATCCGCATTCGCCACTGGGTCCCGTCATCACCCGTTAGGTTAGCTAACTAACGGCAGAGCGGGGACTGGACTAGCGCGGATGAAAAACATATACAACATCTACTAATATATATACCAATATATTATATTCGCTCAAGGCGTGATAAAAAATGCAACATCACAGAAATGTACAGCATCACAGAACAATACAGATATCTGGGATCCCCGGGTTTCACAGAGCCACTACTGAAAACCGACGTTCCCCTGGTCGTGTGGATAGCCTGTGCAATGAAATCCTAGACCCCTACGGGCGCGGCAAGTTACCTGCCAAAACCTGAAGCGAGGCAGCCCCCTTCAGCACCGTGAATGGACCACCCAGCACTTCACGGAATCCGGCAACTTGGGCACCCCTCCTGGGTCAACCTGTACCCCCTACGAGTGCGGCGAATAGCCCGCCAATTCTAGAGTGAAGCCCCCTCCGTCTCAATGCCATGAGATGCGGGCTTGTTGCCCTCCAGAACCCGGCTATCCGTGCACCCCACCGCGGGGTAATCCTAGTACAGAAAGTAAAATATACATACACCGGGTACATCGACCGCAACCAGGTCGTGCCCCAAAAGAATAATACAATCAGGCAGTGACGGCAGTCCACATGTCGGACGCTCGCCCCGCAATATCAAATGTACATAATACACCAACACTGTACTAGCATTGCATCCAGGCTATCCCCCACGACCGATTCGCAACATCACAGCAATACATAGAAAATCAACGTGAAAGTCACGTTTGCAAATCCGTTTAACCGGGCTATAGCAGTTAGACCGGATTTACCGATCGAGTGACATTCACGGTCGCAGATATAATGTAAATACTGTGAAAAATGTGTTTAAAATTTTCCGATTGACCAAAAATTAACAAGTGGGCCCCAAAGCAATACTGTAGTACTCACAGAAAGAATTGGCCCAATTTTAATATTCCAAAACCCCTTCAAACAGCCCAGAAGCCCACTGGAAAACTTCGAAGCAGTGAGCCCACCAACATGCGGCGGAACCGCGGCAACAAGGTGGTTTCTGCCGCGGTTCCGCGCTCTAGTTGAGAGATCACTGTCTCGAATTTTCCCAGAGTTCTTAGAACTCCCTACACATCAATCTGAGACCACCAGAAAAATTTTTAGACACCAAAAAATCTTAACAGAAAACTGATGTGAACTCAAATTGGGTTTTCGGAATTTTGGTCGATCGGAACTGAAAAACACATTAAACGAAGCTAGACGAAGTTAATGGCGAGGCTCTGATACCACTGTAAGTGCACGGCGGCGCCCCGGCCGTCAATCCGACGGCCAAATGCGGAAACGGTGATAAACTTTAATTTTGCGGACTTAGCAAACCGGCACCACCGCGCACTAAACACCCGGATCGTAACCATTAACAAGTCTAAGCTAACTAGAAGATGGGTTAGAGATATACCGACTGATCCGAGTCCTCCGGTCTTCATCTCCACTCCGATATCCTCGCGGGATCTCCGTCCGTCTCCTCCTCATCGGAAAGGGCACCACATCGCCTGTAGCTTTTACGGGCTCCCACCTCAATACCGAGGCAACTCGGGCGCGAAGTAGGCTAGCCGACGCGTCCAAGATTTGCTGTAGGAAGTGTAGTGTAGAATCATAGTCTCTTTTGGGGTTTGTAGTTGCCTTGATGGAGGAATGGAATTTTCAAGTGGAGCTAGAATGTTTTTAGCAAGGAAAAAATGAGATAGGATTTCTTCTTCTCACACAAAATGAACCTCTCATTTTTCCTCTCCTCATCAAAAAAAATGGCCGGCCCTCTAATGAGAGAATGGTGGAGGGAAAACCACTAAGGGAGGTGAGTGTAGGAACTCAAGAGGTGACCATAACAAAAGCAAAGCTCACATCAACACTCATCTCATTTCTAATCAAATCCTTTTCAAATCCAATCACAATAAATGGTAACCATTATGAAGGAAAAAGAAAAGATGCTAAAACCATCATAATGCCTCAAAATGCATGAAACCCCCTCCACAAATGTAATTTGCAAAACTGCAAATTACCCCTTCCATCGGAAAAGTCCGGCCGGGAAAGAACAAAGGAAAACCGGCCGGAACGGAATGCAAACTGGCAACTCCAGAAAACTGGTCCCGTAATAAATTACAGGAAAACCCCGATACTGTGCATACACACCCGCATCTGTATTCCGTCCGGATACAAATGCAATGAGACAAAATCTACACTGTACTAAACTAGGACCGGCTTAAACCAAAGCCGGCTAGTAATATCCGTCCGATCCTGATCCGTACAATACCGCACGTATCTGATCGAACCCTGCCATATAACCATACGGCCAATAGTACAAACCGTCCGATCCTGATCCGTGCAATACCGCACGTATCTGATCGGACCCTGCCATATCTCCATACGGCCTCTACAGCGTTTCGCCCGAAAGCTTGAGTAACTGAAAGTGTGGTGGACTCTAAAGACTCGTCAATACTATGGCTGTGGATTTAACCACTAGCACGTCAGAGGTATAAGCCAATACGTGACGGGCCACCAGCTATTGACCAAAAGGGACGTCGATGAGCGAACTCATCCTGACACCCTACTGAGCCTGTCAGTGACAATATCCGTACAGTCCGGTCCGTTCGTCTATGAGCATCGCATGTCGGGCCTAGGGGGTTGGTAAAAGTCAGACCCCCAAAAGCGGTACAAGTCGTGTCGGAGTGTAGCCCAGAACACCCTGAGATACTACTGGAATACCTACCAGTAAATCTCCTGCCTTGGCCAAGGTCTTTGTGTAATGGCTCTCCTAGACACAGCGCGACCTCACCCCCAATACCGGGAGAGACGAACCCCTGAAGATCCGCTCACTGCCTCCATGTGGCTCGGGACTGTACCCAACTAAAACCTGTTTGCACGACTCCTTTGAGCCGTGGTAGGGTAGTAATCAAAGCACAGTGGGAACTCACACGAGACAAATGACGATCCCCAGGTCGATGAACTAACCTGTACACATGTCACCAGGGAACTGCTATCTGACGTCAGGTATAAGACCAACTAGCATGTTCCTGGCGAGTCCTGTCCGGTGTACTCATAACCCAATGAGCACCTGTATACATCTTAGGTGAACCAACTGACACCAGTGGCTTGTGAGACCGGCCACCGCCCCTCGTCGGGGTCTCGACTGTATACACTAGTCTACTCTGGAGTATCGATGCCCTGTCTCGAAACTCCCACGACTAGGGACCTTTTAAGGATGTGCTTATAGACTACCAGCTCCCACGTATATGATCGCCCTCATACTGCCGGTAGTCAAGCAAGAATCCTAGGGGCTCTATCAACGTGCAATAGCGACCTGTCAGGTCACCTAAAGCAGTACACGATGATAAAGGTAAACCAGATAGCATACTCTCATCTCGAGTAAGACTGTCCTACCGGGATAGGTCCTCCCTCAATCATTGCAATCACGTGCCTGTGATCCAATAATTGACTCTGAGGGCACTATCTCCAACAAATATAACATGATATTTTACTATAAAGTAGTATACATACCGGCATCTCCTTCAACTCCTGAACGGTGGCCCTCAAGCTCTCCAGTTCCTGCTGGACACGTCGCTCACTGGAGACGGAGAAAGTAACCGCCGGGGTGGAGTCCAACCTCATATGGGCCCTGCTAGGGCCCAGTCCCCGGCCTCTCTCCCAACCTCCGTGGTGCCCTCCGTGTGTGGCGTCCAGGACTGGGGTCAGCAGCCTCGGATCGCTCTGTCCGGTAAAATCGATCCCCGAGGCCTCGGCCTGCTCAACCACCCGCTCCTACACCCGCATTAAGCAGTAATGTATAAGTATAAAATTTAAATTTGAACCTTCCAAAAATAAAATTTCAAATTTGGGTAGAATAAATATTAACACTTACGCAATACTCCTGGGTAGCGACGTTGGGACATCGAAGCTCGCCCGTGGCGGGATCTGTCGAGGTGCCGTGAACGGCAAGATATGCGGACAGTACGCTCGGTGTACCACCTTGCGCCACGGTCTGAGCTGTCTGCAATATTAGAAAATAAATCTTAATATTAGAAATATTAGAAAATAACTCTTAATATTGAAGAATATCACAAAGGTCGGTCTATTGTAATTTACCGATAACTCCATGGCTCGAGTAATATTCCTCGAGCCACCTGTGTAAGTGGGACGACCCCTCTTCGCCGACTTCCTGTTTTCTGTATTCTGAGTGGTCTGTTTCTGTACAACGCATTAACATTTAGTTTTCTAATTAAGGAACACAAAAAAATAAATTATATCATAAACAATGAATTACATTTAAAATACATACCTGTTTGCGTTGGGAGTCGAAATATTCGCACAATAGAGGCCATGTCTCTACGTCGACTCTCGCAGATGCCAGAGTAGATAGGAGGGCCGCTCTCTTTGCCTCGGGGGTCGCCATCCATAGGGAGTAGCAGTCGGCCTTCAGCTCATTCCTGTTGTATCGGACCTTAGTCTGCATGTTCTTCATCAGGCCATTGTGCAGAGCATGAAGGTCGAGCACCCTCCCAGGGTGATCAGGGTCGGGTACAGGCTGAAAATCGTAATCCGACTGAAAATACAAAAAAACATTGTTATTAGATTGCAAGTGTTAATAATAAATATATTGGATAAATCAAATGAAAATATATATTAATACGTACCCGAGTCTGATCAAAGAAGAGGGCGAATGAGCGCCGGTGCTGCTCGCCCTACTCAACATGAAGTGGATAGTTCTTCATGAGCCGGCTCTCGTCCTCCATATACCGGCCGAACCTCTCGGCATGAGGACCGGTATAGCGATAGTCAAAGGTAAAAAAGAAGGGGAATGCTGCTTCCCCCTAGCTCTGTCAGGCCTCAGCCTATAGGACTGATTCGGGCCTCGAGTCCCCCTCTTGGGATGGGGAGGCCCTGCGTCTGCACAAAATATCAAAACAATCAATATTAAAACAAAGTTGTATTAAGAAATCAAGCTTAAACGAAAATTGAAATGTGATATATACCTTCGGTGACTAACGCACGAGCCTGGGCCCGGGCAGCAGCATGAGCGGGACGATAGTTCCTCCGGTGAGGAACAGCCGGGGTCCCGGATGCGGACGCATCCCGTCCAACTAGAAAATAAAAATTGACGCTAAATTTCCATGAAGTTCATATTTATTCTATAGAGCATATGTAAAATGATTAAATATTTTATATTTATTCATACTAACCTGCAGACGATGCGGAGGGTATGGAAGCGGCAGGAATGGCCTCTGCGGAAGATGTGGACGCACCACCTATAATTAGACAATTAAAAATAGATTATATAATTAATTGCAAAAAGAATGTGTAGATCAATAATATAACGTTCTAAATCAATATGATGCACTATAGGATATATAAACATACCCGCAGGTGCGGTGGTGTCACCACCTACAGCTAGACAATAATAAAAATTGTTAAGTAAGAGAAAAAGGAATGTGTGTATATTTATGATATAGCATTCTAAATCAATATACATGCACTATATGATATATAAACATACCTGGAGGAGCGGGAGTGGCCTCTGTCCCAGATGTGGACGCATCACCAACAACTAGACAATCAAACATTGACAATATAAGTAATTTTGACATAAACAGGCATGCATATCTGTAATATTACATTCAAAATGGATATGCGTGCAGTATACCTGGAGGTGTGGCAAAATCCACACGGAAGGAGGCATCCGAAGGGGTCTCCGATCTGGGTGCAAGACCGGCCCTCTGAAGCTCTCCGGGCGGCAGAACCGCTCTGCCTCTGCCTCTGCCGCGGTTGGAGCTCCTGCCGCACCTCGTTGCTCCCGACATCGTCATCAAATCTAGATAAACGGTTCGTGGACGCATTAGACAATCATTAAAAGTATTGACTATATATGTATAGATCGTAAAATGTGAAGTAATAATATAACATTACTGATAACCTTTTTCGTTTCGTGGGCGCATTATACATATCTACTTAGATTTCATCGTCGATGTCATTTCTAACCCACGTAACTTCATGATCGGGCGAAGACAACCCGTCCTTCGAAACAGACGGTCGGAGCACTCTAAGCCTTCTCTCTTCTTCGTCCTCATCGCTGTCCTCGAATTCTGGGACATCGTAGATATCTCTGGGTTTCCATCGGCATACAACACTCTATCTCGGATGCTTCAAACACTGTGGGTAGTATACTTGGAACGCTTGGTTCAGAAAGATAAACGGATCTTCCTGACCGTAAAATCGAAGTGTGTTCACACTGGTCAATCCATATTCATCTTTCCAAGTCCCAAGATTTCTTCTTCACTTGTCCGTATCGGTTCACATATCGTACCAAGTACACTGGAATATATAAAAGGGTTCTGATCATCCGGGATAGTGGATGCCGAGTATACAATTTAAGTACCCATAATAAATCACACCGTCCGATCCTACCGTCGCAATCCCACTATTCTGAGTGGTTCTAGATGTTTCTATGTCCTTAACTTCGAATTTGTATCCAAGGACACCAAATCCTTTGTAATATGCAACCTCCATACTAGGAAATTGAGCTAAATATCTTGAATCACTCTCAAATGATGCAGACAAGTTCGGATCGTGGATCTAACAAAACAAATTTTACGAAAAATACATAACGATACAAGTTTAGATTAAAACTGATAGCAATAAAATGTTATTCGAATAACTTACATGATCTGTGACCCAATCACAAAAATTATCCTGATGATATTTTTCCAATCGTTCTTCGTTCCAATCAGGATGCCTCTCACGTACCTCGTTAAAATGAATTCTGTTTTCGACAAATAATGGTGACATTAATATTATATCATTTCATACACACACAAACACAGATATAACAATTAATCTAAAAAAACCTACTCTCTAATTTGTTCAAGACATGCGCAATTAAGCAAGATAAACCGGTATATCTTGTTGATAAACATAGTGTCTACCCTCTTATACTCGGCTTTACTATATGGCCCGTCTTGAATTCTTCGTGGCCGGTTAAGTCGTTTCTCAATGTTCTCGTCCAGATAGCGGGAACAAAATGTGGTTGCTTCATCAAGAAGATAACCTTGCATGATAGAACCCTCTGGTCGATTTTTATTGCGTATATACTTCGTAAGAGTGTAGAGGTACCTAATGAAAATATGTTGAATAAATAAATACGGGCATACAGGACAACAATAAATTTATAAATTGCGCGAAACGAAAAATTACACGTACCTCTCGACGGGATACATCCATCGATATTGTAAGATGAACCGTCAAGTGTATTATGATATCAAAGAATGACGGTGGGAAAATACGCTCGAACTTGCAAAGTATCAATGCAATAGAATTTTCTAGTTTATCCAGCGTCACAACCTCCAGTGTTTTAGCACACAACTCCCTGAAAAAACAACATAGGTCGTTGATTACTAGACCAACCGATTCAGGGAGAGAAGTCCTGAGGGCTAATGGAAGAAGGTGCTCCACGATAACATGGTGATCATGACTTTTCAGCCCATCGATCTTGCCCTTCACAATTTTTATTTTCTTGCTGAATGATCCTGAGAAACCTGTGGAAACTTTGAAATCATGCAACACCTGCAGGAATCTTTTCTTTTCCGGTTGTGACATATGATAAGCGGCATTGGAAAGTACAAACTTTCCCTGTTTACCCGCTACCGGTCTAGGGTGCAATTCACTTCTTATTCCCACTCTTGTAGATCCATCCGAGCATTCAGGTTGTCTTTCGATTTCCCGTCTTTACAAAGAAGCAAGTTAAGTATGTGCTCTGATACTCCCTTCTCTATATGCATGACGTCCAGACAATGACGCACTAAATTTGTAGACCAGTACGGAAGCTCGAAGAAAATGCTTAACTTGTTCCAAAATGGTGGTTTGACCTGTTTCGTCGGATCCATCCCGAAGGTCACATTATTGTAACCATCCCATTTAGCAGTCACGTCCTCTACAGACAATGGGGATGGAGGTCCAAGAAGCTCCTGATGACCATCATAGTGAACCGTGTCTAATCTATAGGGGTGGTCTGGAGGCAGGAAACGTCGATGGCCGCAATAACAAACCTTCCTGCTAAAATTCAAGAATTTCGATGTTGTGTGTTCATGGCAATAAGGACATGCTTTATGACCATATACGGACCAACCTGATAGCATTCCATACGCAGGAAAGTCATTAATTATCCACATTAAAGCCGCACGCAGTATGAAGGTTGTATTTGTATTTGCATCATATGTCTCTACACCATCAATGAATAAAGATTTCAACTCCTCGATCAGAGGTCGGAGATAGACGTCAATATTGTTCCCCGGTGAGTTTGGTCCGTCGATAAGAAGAGGTATCATAAAGTATGATTGGTCCAAAGCCAATCAAGGCGACATATTATAAATTATCATTATAACGGGCCATGTGCTGTGACTTCCAGCCATATAGTTGAACGGGCAGAAGCCATCAGTAGCCAGTCCGAGCCGGACATTGCAAGGATCGCTACTGAATATTGCGTGCCTCCTATCGAAATCCTTCCATGCCGGTGAATCTCTTGGATGGCTCATTTTTCCATCTTCACTTGGAGGAGCACGGTGATGCCAAATCATTGCCTCAGCTGTTTTCTTGCACCTGAATAGCCTCTGTGTTATGGGAAAGTATCGTGCTATCTTGACAGGTATATCAGGCTTCTTATCAGAATTTTTCGGCTTATACCTGGCCTCTCCGCATGTTGGACTCTCTTTCAAATCTGAATTCTCTTTCCGGTACAACACGCAATTTTTAGGACATGCTTGAATCTTCTCGCACTTTAGACCCAAATCAGACATCATCTTCTGGGCTCCGTACCGGCTGTCGGGCACGTTATTTCCCGGAGGCATAGAATCTTTCAAGAACGAAAGAAGCATTGTGAATGACTTGTTGCTCCATCCATTTAGGCACTTAATCTGGAAAAGTTGGACGAACCATAAGAGGGTGGAATACTTTGCATTCTCATAAATTGGTTTCCTAGCATCATTCATGAAATTTTCATATTTATCCGCATGCAGTCCTTGACCGGAAGGAATGTCATCTTCGGTACGAATAGATTCACCTATGGCAGCCTTTACCAAATCCTCTGTTCCCGCCAAAAATTTCTGCGCAAAAGAGCCCAAGGTATCAAATGGCGGCGATACGCTTAAGAAAATGGGAACCAGTATCTTCCGGGCTGTTTTTTGACAAACTCCCGAATGAGAAACAGATAAATTCTGATGGTATCAAAAGCGGCTTGAAAAACCCTTCGATTTGATATATTATGGGCCTCGTAATTCATCCGGGATCAAAAGTTATGAAGCATTACGTGTCCACACGTGATGGGCTTTTAAGAACCCGCTGGAGGAGTTAAAAGATACAATAAAAACTCAGAAAAGACCCCAATGGGGCATCACGTGCTCACACGTGACCATGGGTCACGTGCAGACACGTGATGGGCTTTTAAAGCCTCTAAAATAATGAATAGAATTTAATTCTAAAAGTCAGAAAATACCTCAACGAGGTATCACGTGCTTACACGTGACCAATGGTCACGTGTTGACACGTGATGGTTAAAACTGAAACATAAATAAGCGGCTGAGAAAGGAACCCAATTTGGGGTCACGTGCTCACACGCGACCAAAGGTCACGTGCCAGCACGTGACTGGCTTTAAAAGCCTTATAATTTAATAGAATTAAATTCTAAAAGTTTCTGAATCTTTCCAAATGGAAAAGGGTCATGCGGAACCGTTGGATTAAAAATCCAAGGGTGATTAAAAATCACCAATTTATGGAAAAATCTTAAATAAGGAAAGATCTCCCAAAATCTCACCGAAATAACAAACAGGATATCTTTGGATTTAAAATCCAATGGTGAATAAAATTCACTTAACAATCTAAAGGCCCAGATTAATGATAAATATAAATCAAATCTCTCAACAAATCAAATCAAATCTTCTAATGAGAGATTTGCTAAACAAATTAACTCTTTTCCTTCTCCTATAAATAGGAGCCAAGAAAAGAAGAGGGGGGATCTACTTTTTGGAGAGAAAAACAGAGGGAGGAGAATTTAATTCTCAAGAGAAGAAGAAACAGAGAAAGAAGAATTTAATTCTCTGCAAAAGAAAAACCCTAGGTAAGAAAAGAGAGGATTCAAAAGAGAATTTAATTCTCAAAAGAGTTTAACTCTTATTTAAAGAAAAGAACTTAGTTCTTCTTCTGGTTGAAGATCTGCACAGAGCACATCTCCCCATAAGTTGAGAATTTAATTCTCATCGGGTTGAGATCCTGCCATGCAGATCCTAAACTTAGAAAGGGAATTGAGTTCTGAGAATTTAATTCTCCTAAAACAAAACTAGGGTTTTACCCTAAATAAGAATTTAATTCATTCAAAATAGGAATTTAATTTCTCCAGAATCAAAATTAGGGTTTTACCCTAAATAAGAATTTAATTCTTAAAGATAAAGAGACTTAAAAGATCTCTGTGCATGAAAAAGACTAAGGTCACGTGCCCCACGTGATCCCTGAACAGATCCCCCAAAAATGAGAAGAGGAAAGCTTTGAGCCAATGCCTCACGTGTTCCCACATGACCCTCATTATATATGGAACAAAAGCAAAGGCAGAAACAATTCTGGGCGCTCTCACGTGTTAGCACGTGACCCCTAATAAGTGTTCTAATAAATCAGGGCATGATTATACATCACATGCCCACACGTAATGGCTATGAAAATTAAAAGTGTTTAACACTTGTTTGCAGAACAAAATAAAGAGGATCTGGCCCCACTTTTTGATGCCATCACGTGCTCCCACGTGACTCCCAAAACGCAGAAAGAAAGATCAATGGAAATGAAGGCTTTGGGTGCTCTCACGTGTTTACCACGTGACCCCTTAGCAAACGTTCTAACGGTCAGCGCATAAATCCCCATCATGTGTCAACACGTGATGCTCGAAATAAAAAGGAAAAGTGTTTAACACTTATTCACAGATTTGAGGATAAAACAAAAGAGATCTGGCTCCGCATTTAGGGTGCTCTCACGTGTCCACACGTGACCCCTCTCTCCTTAGTGTTTAACACTAATCTGGAGACTTCGTTCCCAGTGTTTAACACTGATTTTCTTTAGTGTTTAGCACTAATTTGAAATCTCTGATTACCAGTATTTAACACTGATTTGCTTTAGTGTTTAACACTAATTTGAAAGCCCCGTTGCTAGTGTTTAACACTGATTATCTTTTAGTGTTAAACACTAACTTGCTAATCTTAATTCCAGTGTTCAACACTGTTGGTCTTTAGTGTTCAACACTATCTTTAGCCCAATTGGCTAAGTTTCTAGAGGCAAAGCCTCTCCTTCAATGGACCGACAGAGGGCCAATATTTCAAACATAATTGGACTTAGCCCAAACTGGCCGTAAGTCCTCAAATCATATTGAACTGAGCACATCTGCTCTTTTAACCAACTCATTGGTTCAAGGGTACATCTCTGAACTCCTCTGATATTTGTCGTTGTAATCCTTCAACGTCTTCAGAGAGGTGACGGGTCCCGACAACCACACATCAACACGGACTGTGGGGTCCTTAAACTCATGGACTTATGCGTCCTTAAACCAAGATACGGACTGTGGGGTCCTTAAACCCGCGGACTTATGCGTCCTTAAACTAACGGACTAATGCGTCCTTAAACACACCCATATGGACTGTGGGGTCCTTAAACCCATGGACTTATGCGTCCTTAAACTACCAATGGACTTATGCGTCCTTAAACTACCGATGGACCACTATGTCCCTAAACTGGAAATGGACCACTATGTCCCTAAACTGGAAATAGACCACTACGTCCTTAAACTGGTATTGGACCACTACGTCCTTAAACTGGTATTGGACCACTATGTCCCTAAACTGGAAATGGACCACTATGTCCCTAAACTGGAAATGGACCACCATGTCCCTAAACTGGAACAATAGAGCCCCAAACGCTCTTTTGTCGGATCTAAACGATCCCGTTTAAGTTGATCTTAGCCTCAAATATGGCTAACGTATTCTTAAACCTTCAAACGGACTTTAGTCCCAAATTGGACTATGAATCCCCCCAATCAATTTTGGTTCAAGGGTACATCTCTGAACTCCTCTGACGCCTGTCGTTGTAATCCTTCAACGTCGTCAGAGAGGTGACGGGTCCCGACGGCCATACATTAAACGGACCACTATGTCCCTAAACTGGAACAATAGAGCCTAAATGCTCTTTTGTCGGATCTAAACGATCCCGTTAAGTTGATCTTAGTCTCAAACTGGACTAACGTATCCTTAACGAACGTTTGAGTTGATCTTAGCCCCAAATATGGCTAACGTATCCTCAAACCAAAACCCCAAACCCAAATCTAAGAAAATACGGATTTGGACTAATCCACGCCCTACTGGCGACAACATAAATCAGTCTCCGTATACAATCCACGGGCAACAAAACACAAAACAAACACACACGACACGAAGTGACCATCTGGAGAAGGAGAAAGTTGTTACCGCAATGCGGTAGCGTAATTAACTGCGGGGGCTTGCGCCTGCAGGGAAGAGCGTCCCCACAATCAAAAACCCCTCAAGCGAGGGGGAATCTGACGAAGTCTGCTACATCGGACGCATCCGTCTAAACCTCTGATACACGGTGCCATAAATCAACTTGGCATCTTCGGAGAGGTGGACGGATAGCACCAATTAGCATCTTCCCCGAACCTCAGGCATAGACATCCCCATGTCTTGGCCGCCGTTCGGAAGGGAACATCCTCCATTTCTTCTGATGGAAATAAATTACCGTCTTCTCCTTCTGCCACATTACCGAATTCTTCTTCTTCTCCTACCGCATTATCGTGTTCTCCTTCTTCTTCTGCCGCAGTACTGCATTCTTCTCCTTCCCCATGATATTTCCAAGTTGTATAAAGTCTAGTGATTGTTGTGGAAGAGTGTGTTTGTTTGTAGTTTAACCGCAATCAGAACGGTGTCGCGCGTAGCTAGACTGAGGTGAGTACGAATCGTCCTCAGGGAAACGTGGAACCTTTTACTATTACTTTAGATGTGTTGAGAGAGAGGAGGAAATAAGAATTTTGTGAAAAGTTTCTAGATCTACGTTAAGCAAGAATGCAAAAATATAGATCTAGATTATTTTAGAGATTTAAATAATAAAATAAGAGGGCTTGTAGGGTTCGTTAGGATTTAGTAGTCATGGACGATTAATTAAAAGTTACCAATTTTATCCATTAATAGATTTAAAACTAGAACGACGGTGATGCGTGTAGATTAGGGTTTCTGGAGGGAAAAGGAATCCCACTCTTAACCCTTATCTCGACACGGAACTCCGTTCAAATCTAGCCTTTACCAAAACAATCATTAATCTAATCTCTAATCGCGGTCGGAACTAGCAAATAATTGCTAGCGCGCCCGATTAGGATGTTAATGATTCTTTTGATAAAGTTCATAAACTTTATAGGACTTAAAAAGGGTTTAGGGATGTTCATCATCCATTAGCCTACCCTAATCCTACGAACCCTAACAAGCGGAGAATTACTCGCGCATGTTGGGAGAAGAAGATGAAAAGACAGAGAGGGGAAACATAATGTAAAATGCAAAAGAATTAAATAAAATAACTACCTTTATTAATCACTTGAACAATCTACACTTTATTCCGTAGAAAATGATTACAAACTATTTGCTTCTCGATCTTTCCTAAGGAGGTAGACGAACAATTGATGATCAGCCTGGATGCGTGAGCGTCTGGGGCTTCGTGATCTCGTCGGCTTGATGATTTTTCCAAGAGGCTCTCGGTCTTTATTTATAGTCCCAAAGCCAGAAATTTAGCTTCCAAAATTGTAAGCTAACAGTATAGATTCACCCCCAAAATTTGCAAACCCTAAATCTCCTACCCTGCGGCGGATCCGCGGCCAACAGGGGGTTTTGCCGCGGATCCGCGGCCAAGGGTGGGGACCACTTCATCAAATTTTTGGGGCTTTCTCCTCGTGACATGTGGCTATCTATGGTATCTTTGAAATCTTCTCGTAGTTGCTGCCAGACTTGATCTCCAAGTTTTGATTCCTTAATTAGGCAAGTTTTCTTTAACAACTTGATTTCCTTGATTTTAGTCTTGGAAAAATTCTGCACAACAACTAAATAATATTTAGTAGACCAAGTCTACTAGGATTAGGTCAATAATATTATATACATTTTCCTACCAAATGCTAATTATAATATATCAACACATGGAAAATAGTACTTTTACAGATAAACCCTCATATGTATGATATATTTTAATAAAGACCTTTTTAAATATGGAAATGGTAGGAAAAATGTAATAACAAATGTGCAGTTTTATCAACTGAACAAATACCCCCAAACTTATCTTTGATCGTCCCAAGCAAACTAGTTTATTCAAGAGAAGGAAAAAAAGAAAGGAGAAAACTAAGCACACTTTCGTAGGCAAACACGATTGCACTGAGCACGTGAAACAAGCCGTTAAACCTCTAGGTGTCCCTAGTAGGAGGAGTGTTGTCTCCTGAGGGTTTTCAGCGGATTACACCCACAAAATCCTATAACAAAAGAGAGACGGTGAAATTTACATATAAAGATAAGGACCATAAAAGAAATACTTTGAAAATAAGAGTTTCCAACTACACTAGCTTTTCGGTTATCATGAGCCCTATCTTAATAGTCATGAAAAGATGTTTAGAAATCACATTATCCCTCAATAAAACATCGTCTTTATTCTTCATTCCTACCTTTCGTCCAAACATTGATCATATACCCCTACGTGTGTGAAATGGACATCCCTACACTCGGAGAATTCAATTCAAGCTATCATGCTCTGGTCCATCTACCTCGGTACTTTTTAACTTGATGAATATTTAGATTTGCTCACACATTTTCATGCGACTGTTAATACTTCTTGAGGTACTAACCGACCGATTACTTATGTGCTTGCTGATTAGATGATAATATTTTTCTCGTCTTGCACCACCTAAGGCTTAGCAGTGACTCCCAGACCAGTTGGCCTTAGGGCACTAGGTGAAGAGGCACCCTCGCTATATTTTTTTTATTGCTGCCTTAGCGATAACAAAACCAGTGTTCATTTTTCTTTTCACCATTATTTTTTTTCATTTCCTTCATACTTTGGCTTTTAGACAAGAGCATTTCAAGGTATCCTCTACTATCCCGAGTTTCAAGACGTGTGTAAGTGCATATAGTAGGGTATCAACATTCAAATGTTTGGCTTCCAGAATAGAAACTATTATTCAGACTTATTTTTATCCTCAGATTAGTGACTTCCTTCATCTTACTAACCCTTGGGACAACGGCTCATAACTACTTATTACTAGTTCGTTTAAGAAAACTTCTAATTTTCTTGGTTTTCTTAAACTATTCCTATCTTTCATATATAATTTTTCCCTTTCTATTCTTTTATTATCAAAAAAAAATAATTGTGCTTATATATAGTATAATGCAAAGTATGCGTAAATAAGCACAAACCTCCCCCAAACTTGTTTTCAACAGTGTCCTCACTGTTGCTATCTGTTGGATCACAAAAACCTGTAAGCTTGGGAGGACATTATTAATGGGGGCAAGAATATATGAAAGTGAAAATGCTCCTCCAAACTTATTTTTGGCTCACAAATTTGAGGACAAAAGTTATGGTCAAGAGCCAAAAATATACCCCTCCTCAAACATAAGTTAGACAATACGAAGCATTTTAAGAGGGGGTGAGTCATTTGGTCAAAGTAAGACTTTACAAAGACCAAAAGTTAATACCAACCATTCAAAGATTTTATCAGTATAGCGTATAGGTTGGTGGAAGAATGTGTTGTACCGAGTCAAGAAAAAAATGGGGAAGGGATAAGAGGTGGTTTGGAAAGGGTTTGAATTTGAAATTAGAGAAAAGAAAGAATGAGGATGAATGTAAATGATTAAGAAGAAGGAATGGTGACGGTTCAACCTCTATAGGTGGAGATTGATCAATCACAAAATCCGTATTGTTTAAAAATTCAAGTTCGTCAGCAAAAAGTTCTTCAAAACTTTTATCAATGGTGTGATTGAACATTTTGCTGTCAAAGAGTTTTGTGCCAGAATTTATCCTACTTGATTCAAAAATTATTGAGGTAGAGGACTCGAAAAACTCATCTACCTCATTTTCAAAAATATCCAAATCAAGTTGAATTTCTGGTATTATTGAACTTGAATTAACGGATTGTGATTTATCAAAACTCACTGAAACTATAGGAACAGAAGAAGAACCGGAGAAAGCATAAGGTGAAATGGGTAAACAAATTGGTATGTCGAGTGTTGCTGAACCAGATATGGAAGATAGAGGCTGTATTTCGGTCTGATCTTCGGGTATACCATTATCATCAACTACAAGACATATTTGGGGTTCGGGAAGAATTAAAGGCTCAAGATGATGACCACAAGGAAGTGAAAGGATTGGATGAATTGGTGGGACAAAATCATCCAAAATTTTGGGTTCATCAATCAATATATCCCCAATGTCAATCACCTCATTCAAGTGAAGGTTAGAATTCTCAAACACCTCATCAAAAGTATGGTTTTCAATCAGTTTTGGTTCAAGAGTGGAGGTGTAGAGATCACAAGGGTTGGGTATGGTTTCACTTGAAATGGACCCTTCACAGTCGGGTAAATCAAACACTACAAAGTCACACCACTTATCAGTCATTCTATTTGGTGTACTTAATGAATCTATGAAACTGGAGTTGTGGATTTTAGTTTGGAATGGGGAGGTTTGATTAGGAAGGGTGTACAGTACTGTCTTACTACCCAAATCCTTCATAATTTGGTTCGACAGTTCCATAAATTTTTCTAATGTCTGCTCCAGACTAGTCTTGGGTTGATAAGGGGTTTTAGTATAAGATTGAAATTCCTATGGATAATTAAAACTCCCAAATGACTGATTAGAAGAACTGTCTAGAGTAGGTGGAAAAGTCGGATTGGATTGATAGGAATAGAATGGTTGCGGAACTTGGGTAGGAGTAGGATCAATATTATGATAAGAAGAATATTGATATGGTTGGTTGGTTGGCTATTTTCAACAGACAGCTTATATGCCACAAACCGCATATCAAACTCTTCTCCGGACAGTGGTGGTGATGGTTGATATTGGTCCGGGTTGAAACTTTGGCCTCTAGACCTAGCTATGTGCTCGGCAATGGACATTCGTCTAGGTGCTTCCTCACTCTGGGTATCAACTGAAACATGTGTAGGATTAGGATACGGTTGATAAGACCAAGACTGAGGTGGCCAACTGTTTCTTCCTACTTGTTCTATATGATCTCTTAAGGACATGGAAGAGCCGGACGGTGTACCGAAGGGATTACGAAAACAAGAGATATCTGGTTGTGGATAGCAAAGCTCGGCAAGTGTTCTTCTGTTTAGGTCACCCATTATAAGAAGAGAAGAAGGGGGAAGGGGTAAAAAGGGGAGAAAATAATTGGTTTGTTTTGAAAAATGACGGATTTAGACAAATCACACAAAAATGCACAAACAACCCTAGAACTATGGTTACCTTGGTCCAGTCTCTAGACCGCTCCTAGACTTTCAAAGGATAAGCCGCAGAATCAATTCTCTACCGCCTCCGTACTACCCTTGTAGCCAGGTAAGTGCCAGGTAAGTGGGAAGGAACCACAGTAGTGGGCCTAATTAAAAACCACTAGCCTTTGACACACTTGCCTAGGCACTACAAAAGTAATGCGGATAAGCGATAGATTACCCACGACCTTCCTTTGTCCTTAATGAGCGCGACAGTCCTTAGAGTCTGGTCTAGATAATTTTTAAATTAATGAAGGGTTGATATTGATGCTCGGTTTGTGATTTGTGGGGCTTAGGAAGGGTGATGAAATCCCCACCTAATCTAGATTTTGGTCTTGCCCCTTAAAAATCCGTATTAAAATATGCAAAAACAAACCGCAAAACAAAACTTTGCAAAAAGATTTTTGAGCGGCGCTATTTTGCAAAGAATCCTGCAGAAAATAGATTTTATTGGATTTGAGAGGAGAGTGAAGGAGTTAAGAAAGCTACCAGAGAAGTGTGAAACCCTAGATCTCCTGTTTCCTCAAGTCCGTGACTCCAGATTCCCTCGCAAAATTCACACACAAATCGTTAAATATGCAATTTGCAGTTTTGTTTTAATAATGATATGAATCGTCTAAGAATTCAACACAAATAGCAAGAATAAAAAATTACGCACGTTTCCCCGGCAACGGCGCCATTTGATTGTTGTGGAAGAGTGTGTTTGTTTGTAGTTTAACCGCAATCAGAACGGTGCCGCGCGTAGCTAGACCGAGGTGAGTACGGGTCGTCCTCAGGGAAACGTGGAACCTTTTACTATTACTTTAGATGTGTTGAGAAAGAGGAGGAAATAAGAATTTTGTGAAAATTTTCTAGATCTACGTTAAGCAAGAATGCAAAAATATAGATCTAGATTATTTTAGAGATTTAGATAATATAATAAGAGGGCTTGTAGGGTTTGTAAGTGCACGGCGGCGCCCCGGCCGTCAATCCGACGCCGGAATGCGGAAACGGTGATAAACTTTAATTTTTGCGGACTTAGCAAACCGGCACCACCGCGCACTAAACACCCGGATCGTAACCATTAACAAGTCTAAGCTAACTAGAAGATGGGTTAGAGATATACCGACTGATCCGAGTCCTCCGGTCTTCATCTCCACTCCAATCTCCTCGCGGGATCTCCGGTCGTCGCCTCTTCGCCGGAAGGGCACCACGTCGCCTGCATCTTTTACGGGCTCCCGCCTCTATACCAAGGCAACTCGGGCATGAAGCCGGCAACTCGACATGCTCAAGATATGCTGTAGAATGTAGTGTAGAGTGCATGTCTCACTTTGGGGTTATGTTTCCATTGATGGAGGAATCAAGAAGAACTTTGGAGAGGTGAGAAGGTTTTTGTGTAGAAGGCAAAATGAGATGATAAAAATTGCAACACCTAAAATCAACCTCTCTCTTTTCTCCATCTAATAAGTGGCCGGCCATGTCCAAAAGGAAATGGTGGAGGGATAACAAAAACATAAGAGGGAGGTGAGTGTAGGAGATCAAGAGGTGACCACAAACAAACATCAACCATGCTTACAACATCTATTCACATCAAATCCCATTAATGAATAAACCATCATGAATAATGCAAGTGATGTAAAGAGAATGAAGATGGTCATATCATAATCCCACATATGCAAGAAACCCCCTCCCCAAAAGTAATTTGCAAAACTGCAAATTACCCCTCCATCGGAAAAGTCCGGCCGGGAAAGAACAAAGGAAAACCGGCCGGAACGGAATGCAAACTGGCAACTCCAGAAAACTGGTCCCGTAATAAATTACAGGAAAACCCCGATACTGTGCATACACACCCGCATCTGTATTCCGTCCGGATACAAATGCAATGAGACAAAATCTACACTGTACTATACTAGGATCCGGCTTAAACCAAAACCGGCTAGTAATATCCGTCCGATCCTGATCCGTGCAATACCGCACGTATCTGATCGAACGCTGCCATATAACCATACAGCCACTAGTACAAAACTGTCCGATCCTGATCCGTGCAATACCGCACGTATCTGATCGGACCCTGCCATATCTCCATACGGCCTCTACAGCGTTTCGCCCGAAAGCTGAGTAACTGAAAGTGTGGTGGACTCTAAAGACTCGTCAATACTATGGCTGTGGATTTAACCACTAGCACGTCAGAGGTATAAGCCAATACGTGACGGGCCACCAGCTATTGACTAAAAGGGACGTCGATGAGCGAACTCATCCTGACACCCTACTGAGCCTGTCAGTGACAATATCCGTACAGTCCGGTCCGTTCGTCTATGAGCATCGCATGTCGGGCCTAGGGGGTTGGTAAAAGTCAGACCCCCAAAAGCGGTACAAGTCGTGTCGGAGTGTAGCCCAGAACACCCTGAGATACTACTGGAATACCTACCAGTAAATCTCCTGCCTTGGCCAAGGTCTTCGTGTAATGGCTCTCCTAGACACAGCGCGACCTCACCCCCAATACCGGGAGAGACGAACCCCCGAAGATCCGCTCACTGCCTCCATTTGGCTCGGGACTGTACCCAACTAAAACCTGTTTGCACGACTCCTTTGAGCCGTGGTAGGGTAGTAATCAAAGCACAGTGGGAACTCACACGAGACAAATGACGATCCCCAGGTCGATGAACTAACCTGTACACATGTCACCAGGGAACTGCTATCTGACGTCAGGTATAAGACCAACTAGCATGTTCCCGGCGAGTCCTGTCCGGTGTACTCATAACCCAATGAGCACCTGTATACATCTTAGGTGAACCAACTGACACCAGTGGCTTGTGAGACCGGCCACCGCCCCTCGTCGGGGTCTCGACTGTATATACTAGTCTACTCTGGAGAATCGATGCCCTGTCTCGAAACTCCCACGACTAGGGACCATTTAAGGATGTGCTTATAGACTCCAGCTCTCACTTATATGATCGCCCTCATACTGCTGGCAGTCAAGCAAGAATCCTAGGGGCTCTATCAACGTGTAATAGCGACCTGTCAGGTCACCTAAAGCTGTACACGATGATAAAGGTAAACCAGATAGCATACTATCATCTCGAGTAAGACTGTACTACCGGGATAGGTCCTCCCTCAATCATTGCAATCACGTGCCTGTGATCCAATAATTGACTCTGAGGGCACTATCTCCAACAATCTCCCACTTGCACTCAAGGCTAATTATTGCGATGTCGCATACTCACAGCCCGTGTGATACCGAACACCCAACTCCTCTACTTGTCAGTCTCACAAAACTCGTTTGCAAAACTATTGCGTTCGAGGAATAGCCTCAGTGAGTGGATCCGCTCTGATGTTTCTTTCTATGTCTCTCTATATCTCATGTTCGCGGAGAAAACCATCTCCCGAAATGAGCAATACCTGTCTTAGAATGTCTGGATGTCTGATGGGACCCAGCTCATAAATGAACTCCAAATCCAAACTTCTTTAGACTGTATCGTCAACTGAACTTAATCAGTATCCTGCGCCATGCCACCCTCAGTATTGCCTTGGACCACCTGTCCAAAATACTGCCCCTCGTCACAAGGAAAACTATAACTCTGACAACCTCCTTGTCGTCCATGTCACCTTGGAAGCCTGGAATGATAACCGCCTCCTAAAGGAGGCAGCCGTTATCATATCCCTAGAATATTTACTTATGTTCTAAAACTGCTTCCGACTATTTCTCCAGGATTGGATCAATGTCAACTTATTGCATCTAGTGCAAGAACAACATCTGGGGTGGTACTTGACATCTCATGATTGACTCAATTGCCTAAGCAAGTGATCTGCCAATCATGCACATCCCTCTCTACTTTAGTCTATAAGACACCTTTAGAGAGGGTGACTCCATGACCTGCAGGTACACTACCGTGCCAGGAGTCGTCCATTCTAAATACTCTTAGAATGCTGTCAAAGTACCCTGATTGGGAAACCACCCAAATCTAGATCTAAAACCATAGATCTAGTAACCAGTATGTCTGATATAATGTCCAAGTCCTTTGTGGAGAAACCACTGTGTGACGATCAAAGTATAACCGATCATAGTATAGGAATATCACTTCCTACTACCTTCTCAACAGATCCATCCCCTATTCTGATGACGTCAAACCTATGACTGTCACATCAGAAATAGATGATCTATCTCCGCTACATCTGCTTTAGTCTATAAATAGACATAAGCCTGATGTCCACCAATGCTTCCGCTGCTCCCACTGACTACGACAACCCTCTGGCAGAGTCATATAGATGTGCACTTCTAAAGCTAGTTTAGAACGACGCTATACTCATCCTCCTGCCGGGTCTCGCAGCCTGGAACAACAACAATGGCAAGTGTGGGTAAACAAGAACTTCCCTGTCACCGTCCTTGAGGCTACCGGAGTACCTCTCGGGTGCCTGAAGTTACCCACCTTATCTGCGGAGTGGCCAATGGAATGTCAAATCAGATTGAATCTTTAGGTTCCTTATCAAATCTTCAGTAATCGTTTGCGGTTCTGGAATCACTTCCAGTTCTACCATACTCCCACTGCTGTTTTTGAAAAATCCATTTTTAATAAAACTGTGGCGAGTCTAGAACAATATTTCTATTGATCTGCCAGATGGTAGAAAGTCAACCCTCGTCATAGCCTGGGTCAACCCACAAACAGCCATTACAGAAACGTGCCTATGAGTTATCCAGAGTCTGGTTTTAAGCATAAGCCGGACAACTCCCCGTACCTTAACAATGTTAAGATATGAACTGTACTATATCCAATATAGAACCAGAGGCACTGATTTAATTGAACCAGATACAAATCATGCAACTATCTCTAGTGCATGTCAACTAAATGGAAGGATGCCGATCAACATTACTCAACTTAGGAATGCTTCCAATTATGAGTAACCTGAAAGAGAAGCAATTTCTCTTTATCATTACTATCAACTGAATACCATACACAAGTATCTACATCTTCGATCACTTTGAAGAATCCCGATACTTGCTACACCTGGTTCTCTACTTTATTCAAATACCTATAACTCCTCAAAACTTAGACCCTGTGTTTCTACGAAACACATGTCTAAGAACTAGAGAAGTCATAAGTAAACAGAATACAGTACGAGGACCAACCCCTCTGTCCTAGTGGACACTGGACAATATACAATACTCTGTATAAGTCCGCCGAGTCTAACAACTCTTTCACTGTGTGTCGTAGGTTGAAAACTGTACTTATGGTTAAAAAGAATTACACCGCTGTTTAATGCTCCTTACCTAACCATCCACTGATATAGGTAAATGTCATCGACATAATATCAAAAGGTATATCTCACTCTATGAAAAATAGACGTACAGATATATCAATTTGAAATTGGTGCACAACAGCGGATATTCAAAACCAAATATTTGCCGACCGGCAAACATCCCAGGTGATCTTCTCAAATATCACCGATTACAACGAATCCCGATATAATGAGGATGATCACCCAATTCCCAATAACTTACTCCCACTCATCATTTGTAAACCATACAGATGTGAGAATCAAACCTGGTAAATACATACCCTGGAGCAAGTGTCTAATCGGGAAATCAGTTTTCTTTTAACAGTACACAGTTGAACTGAAACATTGAAATGTTTCGATGGGGTATCCTGGTATTCCTAGTAATGCCTCTACCATTATCCAGATTCACAACTATAACCGTATAATTCTTTGCCACCTCTCCAAATCCCTTTATATGTCTTTAGTCATTACCTTCTGCACACCCCTTAGGCCAAATGGTTTTCTTCCTTCCCCACCGTTCGGCACCAGCCTATGGTTTAGAAGAAGACTATCCAGTAAGCATAATGGGTGTACTGTCCTAATCCTAGGAGCACTCGCATTGCGAGAGAAGGTGAAGATAAAAGACAACCGAATAAACCATATTCCTATATCTCCTGGACCAGAATCCATCCCCGAACTGGAACAAGTTCCTTTCGAGTTCGTATATAACCATACGATGGAGTATCCAATTAAACTGTGGATCTTCGTAGTGATACGGAGTGTCCTGGAGAAATACAAAGGTGATTTAGGATTGGCGAAGAAATACTTGGTTTGGTCGTGAATATCAGTCGCAATTTACTTTGCCCTCTTACTAATCCCTTGCTTTGTCTGAACTTAATACCTTCTGTACACCGTTTAGGCTAATCGGCTTTCTTCATTCCCTACCGGTCGGCACCAGCCTAAGGTTTGGAAGAAGACTATCCAATTTGCGTAATAGGTGTACTATCTCTTAAACCAAGGAGTACTCACAACTTGAGAGAAGGTAAAAGGTAAAAGACAACTGAATAATCCTATCCGTTTTCTCCAGAACCGGAAACCATCCTCGAATTCCTTCGAGTTCGTATCTAACCATACGATGGTTTTGTCCAATGGAAGTGGACGTTCGTAGTAATACGGGGTGTCCTGGAGAAAAGGGTAAAAGTAGGAGTGGCAATGAGGTCTGCAACTCTGACAATCCAAAAGCCAGTGTTAAGAAGGTTCGGTCAACTTGGTCTCTGAGTCATAGTCTTAGGGTCGGGTCAAAGGTCGCTGCCAGAGAGAGAGAGAAAAGAAACACTCAGCGTGCACTCTATCCTAGATCAGAATGGTTATCACTTAATCTAATCTGGAAACCTCCCACTGTACCTCAAATTCTCCTCCAAACCTGAAAGAAGAATTAGTCGGGGTCACCCGAGGAGTAAACCAACTCATCAGTGGGAATCGGGATCCAACTATCATCGCATGATAACGTGACGGAATCCGCTCACGCTATCACACTCCAGAAGGTATGCGCATATCTGGCAAGTTTCAGTACTTTTGAAACTCCCGATGTGATTTCTGCCCCATTCTCTTATGACCTTGACTTTGGCCAACAAATCATAAGTCACATGTCAAGTTCTACCCGTCATTCTTCAGGTTGATTCGAATCCACCCGCACAAGCCCTTGACTTTGGCCAACAAGGCTATACGACTGTTCCAAACCAACGCATCTATCTATGCTGCATATGAATAACCAACAGCTACCAAACACTGTGCCTTGACTTTGGCCAACAAACACAGCTTGAATACTATTGACTACCCATATGAAACGACGGAGGGCTACGAATGGTTTCTGGCGAAAACCTTTAACGTAATGAACTTGATCTCGTTGAAGGAACGGATAGCTTTTAGAAAATATAGTGACGAAAACTTTTGCTAAAGAGGTCACTCCCGGTGAAGGGATCTCGGCTCTTTCCCCGTAGAATGGGGTGCAGGATATTCCAAATGAATACCACGATGCAAAGCAAAAGTAATCGGCTATAGCGAAGTTAATGCCCTGATGCAAAATTCTGTCCAAGGGGTCACTCCCGGTGAAGGGATCTCGGCCCTTGCCTCGTCGACTGAGGAGCAGGATATTCCAAATGAATACCACGATGCAAAACAAAAGTGAACGTCCTTGCAATAACAGCTTTTTGAAAAGTGTTCCAACAACATCAGAATAGGTTTGTTTAACTTGCATTGATCCGAATCAACGCAGTCCCATCAATTAATCACACCACAAAGAACGAAAATATACTGACGTACGTATATGCCATCCGCATTTGCCACTGGGTCCCGTCATCACTCGTTAGGTTAGCTTACTAACGACAGAGCGGGGACTGGACTAGCGCGGATGAAAAACATATACAACATCTACTAATATATATACCAATATATTAAATTTCGCTCAAGGCGTGAATAAAATGCAACATCACAGAAATGTACAGCATCACAGAACAATACAGATATCTGGGATCCCCGGGTTTCACAGAGCCACTACTGAAACCCGACGTTCCCCTGGTCGTGTGGATAGCCTGTGCAATGAAAACTTAGACCCCTACGGGCGCGGCAAGTCACCCGCCAAAACCTGAAGCGAGGCAGCCCCCTTCAGCACCGTGAATGGACCACCCAGCACTTCACGGAATCCGGTAACTTGGGCACCCCTCCTGGGTCAACCTGTACCCCCTACGAGTGCGGCGAATAGCCCGCCAATCCCAGAGTGAAGCCCCCTCCGTCTCAATGCCATGAGATGCGGGCTTGTTGCCCTCTAGAACCCGGCCATCCGTGCACCCCACCGCGGGGTAATCCTAGTACAGAAAGTAAAATATACATACACCGGGTACATCGACCGCAACCAGGTCGTGCCCCAAAAGAATAATACAATCAGGCAGTGACGGCAGTCCACATGTCGGACGCTCGCCCCGCAATATCAAATGTACATAATACAACAGCACTGTACTAGCATTGCATCCAGGCTATCCCCCACGACCGATCCGCAACATCACAGCATAAACATAGAACATCAACGTGAAGGTCACGTTCGCAAATCCGTCTAACCGGGCTATAGCAGTTAGAATGGATTTACCGATCAAGTGACATTCACGGTCGCAGATATAATGTAAATACTGTGAAAAATGTGTTTAAAATTTTCCGATTGACCAAAAATTAACAAGTGGGCCCCCAATCAAAACTGTAGCACTCACAGAAAACCTGGGCCCAATTTTAATATTCCAAAAGCCCTAAAAATATCCCAGAAGCCTACTAGAGAAAAACGATACAGTGACGTCACCAATGTGCGGCGGAACCGCGGCCCAAGGGGGGGTTTGGCCGCGGTTCCGCGCTCTGTTGGTCGAGTCACTGTGTCGTATTTTCCCAGTAGTCTTAGAACTCCCTGCACATCATTCTGAGACCACCTGAAAAATTTTTAGACTTCAAAAAAATTTCAACAGAAACTGATGTGAAGGAAAAATACGGTTTTTGGAAATTTCGGTCGATCGGAAATGCAAACACATCAAACAAAGCTAGACGAAGTTAATGGCGAGGCTCTGATACCACTGTAAGTGCACGGCGGCGCCCCGGCCGTCAATCCGACGCCGGAATGCGGAAACGGTGATAAACTTTAATTTTTGCGGACTTAGCAAACTGGCACCACCGCGCACTAAACACCCGGATCGTAACCATTAACAAGTCTAAGCTAACTAGAAGATGGGTTAGAGATATACCGACTGATCCGAGTCCTCCGGTCTTCATCTCCATTCCAATCTCCTCGCGGGATCTCCGGTCGTCGCCTCTTCGCCGGAAGGGCACCACGTCGCCTGCATCTTTTACGGGCTCCCGCCTCTATACCGAGGCAACTCGGGCATGAAGCCGGCAACTCGACATGCTCAAGATATGCTGTAGAATGTAGTGTAGAGTGCATGTCTCACTTTGGGGTTATGTTTCCATTGATGGAGGAATCAAGAAGAACTTTGGAGAGGTGAGAAGGTTTTTGTGTAGAAGGCAAAATGAGATGATAAAAATTGCAACACCTAAAATCAACCTCTCTCTTTTCTCCATCTAATAAGTGGCCGGCCATGTCCAAAAGGAAATGGTGGAGGGATAACAAAAACATAAGAGGGAGGTGAGTGTAGGAGATCAAGAGGTGACCACAAACAAACATCAACCATGCTTACAACATCTATTCACATCAAATCCCATTAATGAATAAACCATCATGAATAATGCAAGTGATGTAAAGAGAATGAAGATGGTCATATCATAATCCCACATATGCAAGAAACCCCCTCCCCAAAAGTAATTTGCAAAACTGCAAATTACCCCTCCATCGGAAAAGTCCGGCCGGGAAAGAACAAAGGAAAACCGGCCGGAACGGAATGCAAACTGGCAACTCCAGAAAACTGGTCCCGTAATAAATTACAGGAAAACCCCGATACTGTGCATACACACCCGCATCTGTATTCCGTCCGGATACAAATGCAATGAGACAAAATCTACACTGTACTATACTAGGATCCGGCTTAAACCAAAGCCGGCTAGTAATATCCGTCCGATCCTGATCCGTGCAATACCGCACGTATCTGATCGAACGCTGCCATATAACCATACGGCCACTAGTACAAAACTGTCCGATCCTGATCCGTGCAATACCGCACGTATCTGATAGGACCCTGCCATATCTCTATACGGCCTCTACAGTGTTTCGCCCGAAAGCTGAGTAACTGAAAGTGTGGTGGACTCTAAAGACTCGTCAATACTATGGCTGTGGATTTAACCACTAGCACGTCAGAGGTATAAGCCAATACGTGACGGGCCACCAGCTATTGACCAAAAGGGAAGTCGATGAGCGAACTCATCCTGACACCCTACTGAGCCTGTCAGTGACAATATCCGTACAGTCCGGTCCGTTCGTCTATGAGCATCGCATGTCGGGCCTAGGGGGTTGGTAAAAGTCAGACCCCCAAAAGCGGTACAAGTCGTGTCGGAGTGTAGCCCAGAACACCCTGAGATACTACTGGAATACCTACCAGTAAATCTCCTGCCTTGGCCAAGGTCTTCATGTAATGGCTCTCCTAAACACAGCGCGACCTCATCCCCAATACCGGGAGAGACGAACCCCCGAAGATCCGCTCACTGCCTCCATGTGGCTCGGGACTGTACCCAACTAAAACCTGTTTGCACGACTCCTTTGAGCCGTGGTAGGGTAGTAATCAAAGCACAGTGGGAACTCACACGAGACAAATGACGATCCCCAGGTCGATGAACTAACCTGTACACATGTCACCAGGGAACTGCTATCTGACGTCAGGTATAAGGCCAACTAGCATGTTCCCGGCGAGTCCTGTCCAGTGTACTCATAACCCAATGAGCACCTGTATACATCTTAGGTGAACCAACTGACACCAGTGGCTTGTGAGACCGGCCACCGCCCCTCGTCGGGGTCTCGACTGTATACACTAGTCTACTTTGGAGAATCGATGCCCTGTCTCGAAACTCCCACGACTAGGGACCATTTAAGGATGTGCTTATAGACTCCAGCTCTCACTTATATGATCGCCCTCATACTGCTGGCAGTCAAGCAAGAATCCTAGGGGCTCTATCAACGTGTAATAGCGACCTGTCAGGTCATCTAAAGCTGTACACGATGATAAAGGTAAACCAGATAGCATACTATCATCTCGAGTAAGACTGTCCTACCGGGATAGGTCCTCCCTCAATCATTGCAATCACGTGCCTGTGATCCAATAATTGACTCTGAGGGCACTATCTCCAACAGGGTTCGTTAGGATTTAGTAGTCATGGACGATTAATTAAAAGTTACCATTTTTATCCATTAATAGATTTAAAATTAGAACGACGGTGATGCGTGTAGATTAGGGTTTCTGGAGGGAAAAGGAATCCCACTCTTAACCCTTATCTCGACACGGATCTCCGTTCAAATCTAGCCTTTGCCAACACAATCATTAATCTAATCTCTAATCGCGGTCGGAACTAGCAAAGAATTGCTAGCGTGCCCGATTAGGATGTTAATGATTCTTTTGATAAAATTCATAAACTTTATAGGACTTAAAAAGGGTTTAGGGATGTTCATCATCCATTAGCCTACCCTAATCCTACGAACCCTAACAAGCGGAGAATTACTCGCGCATGTTGGGAGAAGAAAATGAAAAGACAGAGAGGGGAAACACAATGTAAAATGCAAAAGAATTAAATAAAATAACTACCTTTATTAATCACTTGAACAATCTACACTTTATTCCGTAGAAAATGATTACAAACTATTTGCTTCTCGATCTTTCCTAAGGAGGTAGACGAACAGTTGATGATCAGCCTGGATGCGTGAGCGTCTGGGGCTTCGTGATCTCGTCGGCTTGATGATTTTTCCAAGAGGCTCTCGGTCTTTATTTATAGTCCCAACGCCAGAAATTTAGCTTCCAAAATTGGAAACTAACAGTATAGATTCACCCCCAAAATTTGCAAACCCTAAATCTCCTACCCTGCGGTGGATCCGCGGCCAACAGGGGGGTTTGGCCGCGGATCCGCGGCCAAGGGTGGGGATCACTTCATCAAATTTTTGGGGCTTTCTCCTTGTGACTTGTGGCTATCTATGTTATCTTTGTATCTTTGAAATCTTCTCTTAGTTGCTGCCAGACTTGATCTCCAAGTTTTGATTCCTTAATTAGGCAAGTTTTCTTTAACAACTTGATTTCCTTGATTTTAGTCTTGGAAAAATTCTGCACAACAACTAAATAATATTTAGTAGACCAAGTCTACTAGGATTAGGTCAATAATATTAAATACATTTTCCTACCAAATGCTAATTATAATATATCAACACATGGAAAATAGTACTTTTACAGATAAACCCTCATATGTATGATATATTTTAATAAAGACCTTTTTAAATATGGAAATGATAGGAAAAATGTAATAACAAATGTGCAGTTTTATCAACTGAACATCTAGTAAACCCATATTTTACAATATGAAGCTCTGCCAATTCTACCTTCTGCCAGTACTTATTGCCACATCTATCGCACGGACAGAGAATCTTCTTTATTATGATCTTATTATGTGCGCGTGCAAATTCAATGAAAGCAGAAACTCCTGCGACAAACTTAGGTTGCATACGTTGTTGCCAATCCACATACATCCAGTCCTTAACTCTGACGTACTCATGGGCCATGTTAGACTGTAGAACATATAAATTGTAGGTTATGGTGACTATATTTAGAAATATAAGAATGTGATAGTTACTGACAAAGGAGAAAATCCGTGTATATGCTTTGTGTGTGCGTTTGTCGTTGAAAAGAATAAATTATCGCACGCATGTTAACCGATAGACGGGGACTAAGTGGAGCTTTTAGTTTTATATATGAGTATCGATGAGAATATGAAGGTTTCATATTATCATCGAGTATCATATATTGGTTTTAACTTGAACATCTCGAATCACTATCTAATTATGCGTTTGTTGTGTATTCTTGTTGTATGTGTGTGTTCCGGCTGTCGGGGGTAAGGCTTCTATCCCATTAAGAATGTATAGAGCGAACACCCATCACTTGTGCTTTCAACCGTTTCGAGTAAATTTCGGCAGCACCTCCCTGCTGTTTTCCGAGTACACTGTAATAGAATAGATAATCATTTCAAAGCTGTGAAACAACGTTGAAATGAACATCTAATCTATCTTTGTACATGGAGAACCAGCGGAAAGGTACCGACGAAATATCTCGAAACGGATGAAAACACAAGTGAATGAAGGTGTTTTCTTTATACATTCTTATCTTGTCCACACGGGACAAATCTATCGGTTACCATACGATTGAATTTTCTCGTCGCATAGACTATATGACTGTTATTAGTATCGAGCTATATCGTCCGATATTTAACAACTTTCGTATAGTTCTATGTCACGACGAACATCGCACGTATGTTAACCGATAGATGGGGACTAAGTGGCGCTTTTAGTTTCATATATGAGTATCGATGAGAATATGAAGGTTTCATATTATCATCGAGTATCATATATTGGTTTTAACTTGAACATTTCGAATCACTCTCTAATGATGCGTTTGTTGTGTATTCTTGTTGTATGTGTGTGTTCCGGCTGTCGGGGGTAAGGCTTCTATCCCATTAAGAATGTATAGAGCGAACACCCATCACTTGTGATTTCAACCGTTTCGAGTAAATTTCGGCAGCACCTCCCCGCTGTTCTCCGAGTACACTGTAATAGAATAGATAATCATTTCAAAGCTGTGAAACAACGTTGAAATAAACATCTAATCTATCTTTGTACACGGAGAACCAGCGGAAAGGTACCGACGAAATATCTTGAAACGGATGAAAACACAAGTGAATGAAAGTGTTTACTTTATACATTCTTAATTTGTCCACACGGGACAAATCTATCGGTTACCATACGATTGAATTTTCTCATCGCATAGACTATACGACGGTTGTTAGTATCGAGCTATATCGTCCGATATTTAACAACCTTCCTATAGTTCTATGTCATGACGAACATCGCACGTATGTTAACCGATAGACGGGGACTAAGTGGAGCTTTTAGTTTCATATATGAGTATCGATGAGAATATGAAGGTTTCATATTATCATCGAGTATCATATATTAGTTTTAACTTGAACATCTCGAATCACTTTCTAATGATGCGTTTGTTATGTATTCTTGTTGTATGTGTGTGTTCCGGCTGTCGGGGGTAAGGCTTCTATCCCATTAAGAATGTATAGAGCGAACACCCATCACTTGTGCTTTCAACCGTTTCGAGTAAATTTCGACAGCACCTCCCCGCTGTTCTTCAAGTACACTGTAATAGAATAGATAATCATTTCAAAGCTATGAAACAAAGTTGAAATGAACATCTAATCTATCTTTGTACACGGAGAACCAGCGGAAAGGTACCGATGAAATATCTCGAAACGGATGAAAACACAAGTTAATGAAGGTGTTTGCTTTATACATTCTTAACTTGTCCACATAGGACAAATCTATCGGTTACCATACGATTGAATTTTCTCGTCGCATAGACTATACGACGGTTGTTAGTATCGAGCTATATCGTCCGATATTTAACAACTTTCGTATAGTTCTATGTCACGACGAGCATCGCACGTATGTTAACCGATAGACGGGGACTAAGTGGCGCTTTTAGTTTCATATATGAGTATCGATGAGAATATGAAGGTTTCATATTATCATCGAGTATCATATATTGGTTTTAACTTGAACATCTCGAATCACTCTCTAATGATGCGTTTGTTGTGCATTCGTGTTGTATGTGTAACATGATTTTAATCCATTGAGATCAAGATTGATAGAACTGATCATCATACATTGCAATGGCATTCATCTACCAAAAACTATTATTGCAATGACATTCATCTATAACAATCAACAATTAAAACTACAAATGTAGGATACTGATATCATAAAGTGTTATACGCAACATATGAATTCACATGACTGAAACATGCATCAAAAAACATGTTCATCCAAAAGAAAGGCCACTGTCAACAAATATAGACAAAGGATTATTATATTAACTATGAAACATATTAGAAAAAGGATAGAAGTTCAAGATGTTAATAACATGATGATAATCAAAGCAGTTGCGTACAGATGCTAAAACCGAATATGTGACACGATATTCTTGTAAAGATAGACATGTATTAAAAGAGGAGGCGCCCAAGTAAAATCCATAACTAAATCCCTATCTTACCCTTCCTTTTCTTCAAATCAGAAATGTGTCTTTTTTTTTGCAATTATATATAGCTAAAACAAAGAAGGTCCTACAATTCTAAGCATTTCCAATTACAATGGCTCATCCTCAAAATCCAGAATCTTATGAGCATCTTATGCAATTAGCAAACATATTCAACCGAAAACACCCTCAAAATTTCCACCAGACTACAAATCCTTTGCATACTCAAACCCCAACCAGATCAAATTAAGGGACTACTCAGATCCACAGTTTAAATCAATCAAAAATATCCAAAATCAGTCACGGGGTCTTTAGATACCTACCAAATGCCAGGTCCCATGACTCCAAAAACAAAACCCCAACATGCCCAACGGCTAAAAGTTCCACAAAACAGTCTCTGTTTCCAAGAAAATTTGAGAATGACAAATAAAATTATTGATTAAACTGGGCTTAACCCACATTATTAGTCCAGTTTCCAACACCTTCTCAAACTAGACACATTTTCCTCTTATGATCATCATCAACATTTCAATTAACGAGCTTAATGCTAATTAGAATGGAAATTAACTTAGACCCTGAAATCCAAAACCCCAACCCCAACCCCAACCCTAACCCCAACCCCAACAGCAACCCCCTGCCGAACCCTAACCCCAACCGCAGCCCCAGCCCCAACCCTAACGCTAACCGCAGCCCGAGCCCGAGCCCCAGCCCCAACCCCAACCACAGCCCTAGCCGCAGCCCGAGCCCGAGCCCCAACCCCAGCCCGAGCCCCAGCCCCAGCCCGCAGCCGCAGCCGCAACCCCAGCCCCAATAAAAAATTTGAGTAATTGAAGATTTCCTTACCTGTGCAAAGGCGACGACGAGAACGGAGATGAGCCGGCGCTAGCGCGACGAAAGCAGGCCGTGGCTACGACGAATCGGCGGCGCTGGCGACGACGAGAACGACAATCGATCGGCGGGAACGAGGGTTTGGGAATTTTTTCTTCGCGTAAGAATTAGGAATAATGAGCGTAGGGATCGATCTGAGATTTTAACTTAAATCCCTATTTAGATGCCCCTACGGATAAGTCCGTAGGTTCTTGATTTGCGGCTCCGTAGGGACAAACAACAATTTAAGATTTAATAATTTTTATATAAATATGTAAGGACCGTAGGGGCAATCTTTTGGCCCTACGGATGAATCCGTAGGGCCAAAGTAAAATTGCCCCTACGGATGTCGTTATCCGTAGGGGCAACCCCCTATTTTAGTAGTGTTAGTTTGTTTTATTAAAAAAATATTAGACTTGAAGGTGTAGCATTTTTTTTGAAAGACCACTAAAACACATTATTAGTATTTTTGTGAAAATACTAACCGAATAAAATTGTAACTAATATATAAAAATGTTCTTTATAATAGATTTATTCTTATAAAACTATAAAAATTTAAAAACAAATATAATATAAACTAAAAAATGTCTAATTTGTATAAAACGTTTATAATACTAATAGCTGCAAAATGTATAATATTAAACTGATAACTAAACACAAATGATTGAAAAAATGATATAAAATTTGACAAGTTTTACTTGTGAATATAATATACCTTAAATATACTAATTACATATACAATTTCATATGATAACATTAAATTCAAATCTAATCATACTACAGCTATATGTATTACAATTATTATCTTAGAACTTGTATCTGACTAAAACCCAACTTTTAATTAAATGTATACGCATGAAATGTTAGTACTAAAATAATTTATGCACTATATAAACAACTACAAGTATAAAATGTTGGAATATATATACCTACATAATAGATAATATTCAAACAAAGTCGAGGGGTTAAGATTTATTAAATCCTATTAGTCCCCCAAAATCCAACAAAAAGAAAACAATCAAAACAAGCCTATCAAAACAACAAACAAACAAACTAAAATAAACAAATAAATTTTATTTTTAATTAGAAGAAAATCTTTTCTTTTCCTTTAAAATATTAATAAATATTTGGTTATATAAAAATATGATATTAGTTTTAAAACATAGGGAATTAAAGTAAAAACTAAAATATTTCAGTCGAGATTTGAACCTATGACCTATAGAATAACAATGCTGTGTTATAACCAAGATATATAAGAATATACTATGTATATAATTTGAACGAAAATAAATATATATACAAGTGTTTCGAAGAAAATGACATTTCTTGAAGAAAAGAAAACACAAGGAAAGTACTAAGATTTTGTAGTCGTTACATTCTACGCTTCTTAAAATAATTTCGTTCTCGAAATTACACAAGGATTTGCCATTACTTGACAAGGTAGAGATAACACCATCGTTTATCTCTTTCGCACTCCATCAATCGATATAAGAAGGGATACAATAAATTAGAAGGACATGAGATACTTCTGAATCGAAACTTCCAAAGCTGGGACAGACTACTAGGAGTGATACAAAACTATTCAAAAATGTATGCAAGTGATTTATTAAGAGGTGCAAGAAAGAAGGACTAATAGGGATTCAAGAAATTCAGATGGAATCAAGGAGATAATAAGAAAAGGTCATAATAGAGATGAAGGGTTCGAACTTCCGTTTCTTCTTCGTCAAGCGTTGATCATCAGGAAAGATAAGAAAGGACACAAGACGGATTCAAAAGAGGAAATTTAAAAGAACACAATAAATGGTAAGGTCCTCGTTATGTCATGATCGTCAGGAGAGTAAGGAAGGATTCAAGGTACTATGATTCAAGCGTGATATCATGGTACCGTCGTTACATGAACCCCTTTGCAGAGGAACCAAGATCATCTTGTACCTTCAGGAGGATCAGCTCGAGTAATTGGAAGAGAGGAGGACCAAGGACATGGAATATGCATCTCTATTTAGTTCTTGGTTGGAGGTAATAATTCTAAAAGTTATAGGTTGCAAAATTTCATATTTTTGTGGGCATGACAGCCTCAAAGCAGCATGTATTATTAATGGCTACCCATCTCTTGAACCATTATGAGGCTTAAAGCTATGCATGATTGGTTTCGCAGGGAATTTTATTTATGGGGTGTTCATAGATGCAAACACCCTCATGTGGAGTGAAAGCACTGAGACATGGGCATTTTTGGAATGGCTTATAGCTTGGAGATGGTTGATTACTGATGTCCATTGGCTGTTCGATGAAATTCCTGAAACAGATGTCGGTTCGTGAAATGTGATTTTGTCCGGGTTTCTTTATTTGGGGAAATTCGATTTTGCCAATACCCGTCGGCTGTTCGATTTGGGAAAATTCGATTAATGAGATGTTTGATATTTTTTTATTATGTGGACTGAGTGTTATGATGCGGTCGGGTCCCGAACACTGATGAATATATAGAATTCGAGCCATCTTGAGGTAAAACTTTACTCTTCTATTAAAAAAATGGTGAAGTTGAAAAAATTGGTGAAGTTGAAAAAGAAAAACAAAAATTTGGTGAAGTTAAAAGTCTAAAGTTGTTGATGGTTATCATTTTTCTTTCGTGCTGATTGTTCGTTGTGATAATGAGTTTTTTCACGTGGACCTTCATTCAAAGATCTACATGCAGGGGAGATATAGAGTATATGGGTAAAATACTCACTAATTTCGAAGCTGAGATTTGAAGTTAATGATGAAGTTGAGATTCATCATAGATCGAAGTTGTTGGCACGACGAAGCGCATGGGTGCAGCTGCAAGTGCACGTGGGCATACATCATGGTATTGGCAATATGACAGCGCTGGTGATGGCTAGCATTTAAGGATAGATATGGCCAGTGCTGGTCGTTTATGCGGCATTTCAGATACATTGATGGAGTCGGATTCGAAAAATTCCATCTTCTGTTGCAGATATCCTACTTCAGTACATATAGTTCGTATCGGTTTCTGTTAAAGTCATGGATGCTTGTTATTACTTCGAGATGCTATTGTCATGCAGATTTAGGTTGAAGGTGGAGTTCCTTACCCTTTCAATGCTGCATCTGTTATTGCGTTGAGTGTGATTCTAGATTGTTACATTAATCATGTGACATATTTCGTCTCTGAAGTTCCTGTTAAGGCATTATCTCCTTCCAGTGTTGACCTTGGTCTTGATCGGATGCGAGCCAAGGTGGGGATTTATCGTTCGTTGCTTGCATCCTTCTGTTAATCATGGATTTAGTAGCTTGAGTAAAATCATCTGGTGAGAATTCTATTCAGGACTTGTCAATTGTTCGAACATGGGTATTTCAAGATGCTTTTATTTACTTGCTTCAAGACTCTGTTAGCGTTCGGAGCGCACGCCTTATCGTGTTCGGTACGATTCTGTTTGTCACATTGAATTGTGATTTTCGTCGTCGAAGTTATGGTTACTGTAGGGATGTTAGCGAGCGCGCAGCGGAAGTGGAGAAAAGTTATAAAACAAAAATTCTATAGCAAACACCAGCATCCACACCTTGGAAATCTTTCCAAACAACTAGAAATAAAAACCTAGTGAGCAAACAAATATAGTTTAGAAAATACAACCTTTGTAGCATATTTATATGCTCTATGGATGGACTTGAACTCTAGCTAGGCTTCTAGGTAGTAGGGAACAAGCTTGGTGAAGACATTCCTTTATCAAATATGGATCCACTTGAGGAAACCCAACCCTAGCTCCATCTCTACTTCAGGATATCTCCATAGTGAAGAAATTTGTCTCCACAACTTGCTAGGTAATGGATGCAAGAGATGCAGTAGTGTCCCTCATTCTTTTTCTCACATTAATTAATTTTCCAACCTCATTTGTTGATCAAGAGGAAAAGGCAGAGAGCTTGTAAAGAGAAAAGAGATAAGAGTGTTATTTTCCTTTTTCATTAACATAACCTTAGAAAAATATGGGAGTGTATTCACATACATCCTCTCCTCTCTCTCTCTCTCATCCAAGTGTCCACCCTCTTCTCTCTTCTCCACTTATCAAGCCAAACTAGGGTGGATGTGTACCCTCTCTCTTCTTTTCATGTCAAGTCAAACATAATCAAGCGGAAAACTAATTTGGAAATTAAAGTAATATGCAAACATATTACTTTTAATTTCCATTTGCAAATAAATGCTGAAGTGAGATAAATATAAAAGGTGAAATGATACTAGTAAATACATATATCCTATATATGTATTAATATATTAAATCAATACTTGATTTAATATCCGTCTTTCCAAAAGACCGTCTAGTATTATCAAACGTCCGATTACCGTTAGTGTATCCAATACACAAGTTTTAATCGAACTCTGGTATGCATCCAATACGCACATTTACATTATATCGCTAGAGTCGGAAAAATCTCTGTGTGGGACTCTAAACACTCGACAATACGCTGGCAGTGAGTTACTAGATCCAATCCATAACCACAAGCACGCCAGTAGGGCTAGCTGTACGTAATGACTACCCAGGTATTGAATGAAAAGAAGATCAATAAGCAAGCTCGTCCGAACGCCTACTGACCCTATAAGTGACAGTCTCCGTACAGTCTGATCTGTTCGTTAAAGAGTGTTGCATACCGGGTCTAGGGAGTTGGAAAACATCAGACCCCTAATAACCTGATAAGTCGTGCCGGTGTCAAGCTTATCACCTACCGAGAAATTACTGATCTCGTATGATTGATAAAGTATTTATCGTGTCGTATTTAAGTTCTAAAGTAACTGCAATCAAGACGGCATCGCGTGTAGCTAGCCCTGATGAGTACGGGTAATCCGCAGGGAGATGGTGCGTTTTACGTTCTTGTTCTCATGAGTTAAACCAAAGGTCCGAATAGTTCAATTCTAACCTATGTGTTTTGTATATATTCAAACAAAACGCTTGTTAGAGATAGAGATAGGTTAGTTTAAGTTAGAAAAATCTGTACTCATTCCTTTGTGGCTCACTTGACTATTGAAGGTAGAGTAATCGGCAACAACGTAAATTAGGGTGCTTAAGCATGGTATTTGCGAAATCCAGCTTATTGACCTTTGTCCTTCCGTTCTTGTCTATTAACTTTTGCCTTCCGCCAAACCAAACGCAACCGGTCTCGTTTAAAAATCACCACCATCATAATAGGATAGGGTTCCTAACGGAGCGCTGGTGTGAGGTTTGGGCGCAGTTCAATTAGTAAGTTTTGGACAAAGGAAATAAGTGAAGGAAATATTAACTTAAACAACCATTCTCATTCTCTAACAAGATCACTACTCATAAACCATCACAAACATCAAAAGAGAACAAAAGAGAGAAAAGTTCAAAGAAAACATCATTACAAATAACTAAATATCATCAAATGAAATTGCAAATATGTAAAATAGGAAGTAGAAGATACTAGGAACCAAATTACAAGAAACTAGTCTTCATTAAAGGTTCAACTTCAAGATACAAACTATGAGTTTAATAACCAAAATCTAAACTTGTAAGCTCAATGAAGAGATTGCAAAATCATGAGTAGGCAAGGAACTCAAAGTAAACTAACAATTATGTACAAAAGAACTAAACAAAATTACAAAATGTAATAATGAAAATGAAGTGAAGTATGATAATGTATGCCCCCCAAGCTTGCTCTCTGTTCTGGTATATATAGGCACTTTATCAACAAAAACAAACAATAAAATTGAGATGATGTGGCAACTTAGAATGACCAGAAGAAAAATGGAGCAATTTGGTGGAGGTGGGACCGCCGGTGGCAGGGAAATGGCTAATTCTAGCGGTTTTTCTTCAAGTGGTAGGGCCTGTCTTTTTGTGGTAATTTTATGTCCTCTCCATGATCTCTCTGATATTGTTTGATTTTTCTATATCAACTTGAGTTGTAATGTGTAGATTTGGAGGAAAATACAACTTTAAGTCACATCAACACTTTATTTTTACTCATCACACCAAGCCTACTTGCTCATCCACTTGCACAAACCATGATTTTTGTAGCCAACTTGTGTGCCCACTTGTGCTAGGCTATCCCATGAGCCAAAATATGTGTTCACACTTGTAATCATATCATGTTGGACCATTCTTGATAAAAAATGTGTACACTTGAATTGTTTTGCAAAATCTTCTTGAATATTGATCGGTTTTCCATTCCGGTTGCAGTGTCGGTTCACAAATGTCTTATCCATGCATTTGAGTGTGTTTCCAGTGTTTTGCCATGAATACCTGTAATCTGTACTTATTGAGCAGACACAGATTAATAGTACCTATATATCAAAAAATTGATAATGAATGAGCGGTATTGAAATACATTTTTTCGTGATGAACAAATAACCCTAAACTTATCTTTTGCTCGTCCCGAGCAAAACAAATCCTAACCTCACTTTCGCAGGGAATGTGATTGCATCGTGTAACGACTCTGAAATCTCTATACAGAAATTTTTCTGTTAATATATAGAAAAGAGTATTATAGCCTTTGTAAGTGTCGGCTCACAAATGCCTCTACACTGCTATGACGTATGACGTAGCCAGAGCTCGAGAATCGACCGGCCAAAATGCCCTATGGGCCGGCACCGATATCTAGCATAAGTCTAAATTGCTCCATGCTTTGCACACTTATCCCTTCAGCCCCCCTTAACTCCTCTGCACTGTTTGATTTCCCTGCAATCAAACAGAGACCCTTCATTTCACCAATTAACACTATTTAAATGCTTTTTAATCCAAATTTTTAATTCCCAAATCCTAATTCTCTACTATAAATACCACCCCATACTTTAGCTCAGCACTATTATGAAAATTCTAGCAAAAATTCTCTCAAAAAGTTCCAAAGTGCAAGTGGAGTAAAGTGGAGTTAGCGAGCAAGCTTGTTCCGTCGAAGATCGAAGAAATTTCCGGAGCTCCCGCGACGCCACGAAGACACTCCTCTCTTCTTAATCCTTTTCTTAATATTTTTAAAACCGTAAGTCCCTCTTCCCTTCTTCTTTTTCATCTCAACTCGTATTTTTTTTCAAAATATCGACAAAAGTGGAGTTAACACGTAATAATTTTCGTTTCTAAACAATTTATCATGCTTGATATGTCTAAATGTCATATAATCACCCTAATATCTTTTTCAAACAAAAATCATATCTATTGTCTTTTTATGAAACCAAAATTTCATGTTCAATACGCAAATAACGAACTTTTTCATTAAAATACCTTGAACTTTAATATCACCTCTTTTGATAATTGTTAAATAACTTTAGGAAAAAACTTCACGGGGTAACGACCTACCCCACACGCACACTTTGGTTTCATAGCACGATGCCTATATATATATATATGTTTGGTTCAATGAATAATCTTTACAATAAAATACCACATATTTTAAAAACCGGGTTTCTTTTAAAGCGGTATTTGTATTCCTTTGCAATTATGCCTCTACAACCTTTGTCAGGGGACCCGCTAATGGATGGTGAGAATTATCATACATTTCTAGGATAGTAGAGCGAGATGCAGAACTCCTCACGGAGTATTCGATCTCGAAAGCAAATAAAATACGGTTTTTAAGAAATGTGATTTTTCTAAATAAAAATAATTTTTAAAATTAAATAAAATTATATGTTCATATTTTCACTATATTATGAAACTATATTTTTCTAAAAATGAAAGATTAAATTTTTTTAATAAAATACCATCAAGTTACCAAAAAGTACTAGTTTTCAATAAAATACCATAAACTTTTAAAAGCTAGGTATTTATCATTAAAATACACCAATAATTAAAACACATGCTCATAAAAACCCTAAATGTTATAAATCACCCCCGAGGTTTTATTTTTAATCTATATTAAAAATATTTTTCATAAAACCCCCTCGAGAATTACAAAACAATATTTTAAAGACTTTAGTAAATATAGGTTTAAGCGGGATCAATTCTCTTGAGCCCCAGAAAGCCGGAGAAAGTGAGTGCTTGCCTATTCAGGTTAGACAACTTAACGGAGTCATCAATGACAATTTTCTTAGAAAAAGACACAAATCATGCCGTCCATGTGCAGCAGTTGCCGATTTCTCCCGAACCAAGAATTCAAGAGTTAAATCAGTTTACAAGTGTCCGACTCAATCTGAGTCCAAGTTCAAACCTGAATTCAAAATCAAATACAAACTTGAATACTTGATCATGAACATGAATACTAGAATTCAAACATCAAATTCAAACATGTATACTTGACTTGACTTGACCGAACCATGGTTATAACTTGACATGACTACTTGAATACATGATTACATCCTGAACATGAACCTAAACATTTTGTATCCATGGTTTCGACCAAGAGTTGTAAACATAATCTATACAATGCATTACGCGGGGATAAAGGGGTAGATTGGTACGGAACGTATATCGTGGCACGAGAGCTCACTTTAAAAGACACCTACATGAATTCACGTGCCGTTGTCCCTTGGGTTATGACGGGGCCTTGTACTACATGTTACCATAGTCAACGGGGTAAGATGGACTCCTCTTGTATACATGAATACCTTCTTTATCAAACTAAAAATAACCACGTTAGAATAACTATCCTATACCTTTGAACGATCATATACGACTTTACCTGTTCATTTCACATTATCTATTATCTTCTATTTCTTCTTTTGGGACTTACCGAGTGCTAGTTCGCTGAAGACATTCCTTTCTGTTTCTTTCTTTGGAATGTTCCTCAGGAGGACCGGACTTTGAGGAGATAGAGCCGAGCCAGGAGAACTTGGACCAGTTTACAGCTCAGCCTGACTACTAGTTCTTCCTGCACTTATTTTCTATATGCCATTGTTTAGGAATTTGCTTTATATCATTGTATCTTTTTATTTTCAAACTGTTGTATGTAAAGTTGAATGTAAATAAAGTTGCTGTTTCATTATATTACACTTGTCATTCTTGTTCATTTTTATATTGCTTAATTACGCTTAACGTATTTATTTCATAGTAAATACGTTGTGGGTTTGCCACGTCACCGTTTCCGTCTATTGGGAAGCGGGGCGCGACACACCGAGCCCATGCAACAAGCCGTTAAATCTCTAGGTGTCCCTAGTAGGAGGAGTTTTGTCTTCTGAGGGGTTTCAGCGGATTACACCCACAAAATCCCGTCAAGCTAGTTTCACGAAATAATTGTTGATTCTAACCCTAAGGTTTAGTATCAAAGCCAGAAATTCTATTATCCTAAGTTAGAAATATCGAACCCTTATTTTTTACACCTCACTTCTTGTTTAATTTAAGATCCTATACGTCTTTACGTGCGGTGTAAATAGTGTCGTTACGTTTCAAAAAGTTCGATTAGAGTCGTTATGTTACAAAATAAAGACCGGATAAAACTTCAAAAGGATCAGGAGAGTTTGTAAAGAGTTAAGATTTTCTCAAGTTTTGTTTTCCAGTTAGGTTTCAAATTCAGAATTTCTATCGTTCTTAACAGAAAACTTAGTCTTATTCTTCACTCTACTTTTTACTTGTTTTCGTTTATACACACCTTCGTGAACGTGCAATAGTCTTTATCATAGGATAAAACCTTCATATCTCCGTTAATTTTTTTTATAGAAACTTGTCTTATGCCAAAATTATTCTCACACGAAGAACCGTTAGGAATTTTAATTCGGAGAGAACACTTGCTTGACTTTGTTTTAAATTGGACTTTCTAGGCTTCTTTAGCGAGCTTTGGGCCAATGCACCCAAACCAGTTGGTTTTAGGGCATTAGGTGTAGAGACACCCCGGCGGACTTAATTGCCCGAGTTACCTAGGCCCTAAAACAAAAAAAACTCATTTTAGCGTGAAAATCATAACAATTCAATGCGAACGGAGTTATTATCAGTTGTTCAATTCTTTTTTAAAATAAAAGACTTGTTTGTGTCGATAAGATGTGTAATCACTCCAATCAAGTTCCAGATGGGTTATTTTTCAGACTTAGTTCTTATTAAGATTTCAGTAATATCCCTTCATATCCACTTCACTTTATAAACTATTCTTGATATTACTTATTTCAAAACAAACCTGTTTGATCCTAAAAAATAGTTTATCAATTTAAAAGTTTTTATAACATATTAGACTTGTCATCTAATTTTCAACACTCACGACACGTGTAGTGTGATGCAAAGACGTGTATTAGCTACGGTTAAACTCAAAGGAGAGTTATCTTTCAGGTTTTCAAAATCTAAAAATATGATTTAGTTGTTCCTATCTTATCAAACTAAACAGTTGGAATTTTGAATCTAAGTTCTCCCACTAGCTAACTTAACGACAAAGTTTTTATGTTTTTGGAAAATTTTCTGATTTTTATGGGTTTTCAAATATGTATATAAATGTAGAATATACAAATGAATGCAAATATAGAAATCTCACCAAGCATACTCCCAAACTTAAACTTGACAGTGCCCTTACTGTCATACTATACAAAAAGGGTTAAAATTGTTGAGAGGTCGAATCTGTCGGTTCCCCTATTTTTTTAAAAAAAATTTTATACAAGAAAAAACAAACAAAATATATACACAAAAAGCCCTCCAAACTTAAGTGAAACAGTGTTTCTACTGTTAAACGTTGAACTTCAAAGTTAGGGGGGAGGGAATATCGTTAACCTATATAAGGTCTTACACAGACCAATGATTCACACCAACCATTCAAAAATTCTATCGTGATGCGACCTGGGTTGGTGGAAAAACGCGAAGATAAAAAAAACGAAGAATACGCGAGACCGTGTGTGGATGGAAGTGGTATACGGTCTCGGTAGATGAGGAGATGAACGGAAGGGAGAAAGAAACGGAGTGCGATCTCGAGGTTGAAAATTGATTGAGTAAATCAGTACAGTCTGTATTGATTTTAAATTGGTGTTTTCTAACTGTACTAATTTATCAATATGTTGAGAAATGAGGCCAAACCATTCAAGATTCGTAAGAAAATATGGGCTTGAACTTGGTGAACCAGATGAAGGAAATGAAGGTATTAAGTGGTCTTGTGGTAGGGAAACGATAAGAACGATGGAGGGGAGTAATTGAGGAATAGTATCGGTTAGAAACTCAGGAGGATGTTCACAGTCAATGGAGGGGATATGATGAATCGGAAAATCCGACTCATCCAACAAAACGTGCATATCCTTAAAGATATCCTCAAAATTTTCCACAAAATCAAGATCATCCATGCATCCATTCAAATCATCATCAATAATATCCAGAAGCAAATAGGGTTCAGAAAAAACAGTTAATGGATTGGAGTGATGTCCACACGGTTCTGAAAGAAAGTGTTGAATTGGTGAGAAAAATTCATCTAAAATTGTAGGTTTATCATCCAAAATATTCCCAGCGTCGATATTTTCAATCAAGTGAAAGTTAAATTTCTCAGACACCTCATCAAAAGCATGGTTTTCAATTAATTGTTTTTCTAGAGTGGAGGTGTAGAGATCAAAGGGAGGTTGTGGTTTCACTTGAAATGGTCCCTTCACAATCGGGTAAATCAAATACTACGTAGTCGCACAACTCATTAAACATTCTATCTTCAATTGGTGAATCATTTAGTCTACTCGATAGATCTTCGGAACTGGAGTTGTGGAATTCAATTGGGAATGGGTAGACTTGATTTTGAAGGGTGGATTGCACACTTTCACTACTCAAATCATCAAATTGTTCTATAGCTACATCATATATCGTAAAATTTTGAGCTAGTTGGGAGCTAGTCGCTGGTTCGTAAGGTTGTATGAGTGTGTCCATGGATGCATTCAATTCCTCCATCTGTCGGTATGAAGCTATCTGAAATTATTCCAATGTGTGTTCAAGACTAGACATGGGTTGTGAAGGTATTTCGATGAAAGATTCAAATTCGTTTGGATACGCGAAACTCCCAAATTGATGTTCAGAAGCGATGTCTATAGAAGGTGTGAAAACTGGGTAGGATTGATAGGAATCGAATGGTTGCATGGAATGGATATGATTAAGATCAACATCTTGATAGGAGGATGGTTGGAATTGTTGTCCTAATGAATTCGGAGTGGTGAAAGGCATGAAAAATCGGCTACGTGATTGTGCAATACGTTTAGTAATGGACATCAGTTTAAGAGACGCCAAATTACCTTCGGGAGGGGTATCAACATAAGAAGGGGTAAAAGTTTGAAAATGTTGATATGACATGGATTGTGATGTCCACGTGGTGTTTTTAGAAGTGTCTATCCAATCTTTCAAAGAGATTTTGGACATGGATGGATCGTTTGAAGTTTTACCAAAACAAGAACCGTATGAAGAAACATCTGGTTGAGAGTACCAAAGTTCAGCAAGAGTTGGTCGATGTGGGGTACCCATGATATGAAAAGAAGAAGAAGAGAGGGGATGAAAAAGGAGGTGAATGGTTTTTTTGTTTTGTGTTAGTTATTAACAAAAGAATGAAATACACACACAAAAGATAATGCAAAAACAATCACTACACACAAACCACATACCTAAACAGTCTAGGGTCCACCGAGGTCAACTAGACTTGCTTAAGAACTTGATTGTCGAAGTAAAACTGTATCGAGAAACGGGCTCAAGATATACTAATTACGAGGCCAGGTAAGTGCAGAGATTAGGGGAGGTTTTCCAACGCTTTCCCGAAGTTCCTTAATCAGAATAACCCTTTCTCTTTTGGCAGTTGCGCCGTGAACACTTTGCCAAGACACCCCGTGTACGATATAATGTTAAGCGGTGTTCTAAACACGGTTTACTTCTCCTAATGAGCGCGAAGTCCTTAAAGGATTAAAGTCTAATTTCTTTTAAAATTTGTGCGGGTAAACGTTATACTCAATTTCATGATTTGTGGGCCACAGAAAAGGTGATGAAATCCTTTACCATATGTTGTGGGGTTCGCTTGTCCTTAAGTCCGTATTAAAGAATGCAATGCGCAATTCAATAAAAAGTTGTTCAAAATATCAAACAATCATTTTCTAAGTTTTAAGTGCGGCGCTGCAACAAATACGGTTAGTTCTTTTTAGTTTTTGGCGGCGAAATTGTAAAGAATCCTGTAAAGATAGAATAGTGGAGGTGTCGGATTTGAGAAAGAAGGAGTTAGGAAATACGTACCTATATGTTTTGGGTTAAGAAACCCCCGTTGAATTGAATCCGATTAGCTTGGAATGTTCGCTTACGTAGGTCAAACTATCCGGATTTTTGGCATGGTACTTCATTATCACCCTAGCTTTGAATGTACACTTTGCTCCGCATGATCGCAGTTTGCAATTTCTTAAAATCTGAAAATATCGGAAAAATGGATATTTAGTGCGAAGAAGCGATATATGTTGCCAATCTTCTGAAAGCACAAAATTATGAAAATCAAACTATAAAAATGGGATAATAATAGAACAATGGAGCCTACGACAAAAGATTGAAGCAAACAGATGGGTTTGAGCCGCTGGTGGCGGGAAAATTGATGGAACCGGCGGTCGAATTGTGAAATTGGTGCTCCAAATTTCTTCTATGTACTCCATGTTCTTCTATTGTCCTAATTTTATAGTTTAATTTTTTCAATTAATCTCATAGTTTTAGCAGATCAAAATAACAGAGAACAAAATGTCAAAACGATTATATTTTTGTTTTTGTTTTTGATTTTTTTCGATTTTTAGTCTGTTTTCAGAATAGCGGTTAGTGTTATGGACAAGAATATACGGAGATTAACCCGAAATAACAAGAATAAAAATGCTATCGTCATCCTGGTAACGGCGCCATTTGATTGGTAAAGTATTTATCATGTCGTATTTAAGTTCTAAAGTAACCGCAATCAAGACGACGTCGCGTGTAGCTAGCCGTGATGAGTACGGGTCGTCCGCAGGGAGATGGTGCGTTTTACGTTCTTGTTCTTGCGAGTTTAGACAAAGGTCCGAATAGTTCAATTCTAACATATGTGTCTTGTATATATGCAAAAAAAAAATGCTTGTTAGGTTGTTAGGGATAGAGATAGGTTAGTTTAAGTTAGGAAAATCCATACTCATTCCTTTGTGGCTCACTTGATTATTGAAGGTAGAGTAATCGGAAAAAACATGGATTATGGTGCTTAAGTACAGTATTTGAGAAATCCGGCTTATTGACCATTATCCTTCCGTTCTTATCTCTTAACTTTCTCCTTTGGCCAAACCAAACACAACCGGTCTCGTTTAGGAATCACCGCTATCTTGGTAGGATAGGATGCCTAACGGAGCGCTTGTGTGAGGTTTGGGCGGAGTTCAATTAGTAAGTTTTGGAAAAAGGAAATGAGTGAAGAAAATCTTAACTTAAACAACCATTCTCATTTGCTAACAAGATCACTACTCACAAACCATCACAAACATCAAAAGAGAACACAAGAGAGAAAAGATCAAAGAAAACATCATTGCAAGTAAGTAAATAGCATCAAATGAAATTGCAAGCAAGTAACATAGCAAGTAGAAGATATTAGGAACTAAATTGCAAGAAATTAGTTTTCATTACAGGTTCAACTCCAAGATATAAACTATGAGTTCAATAACCAAAACCTAAATTTGCAAGGCCAATGAAGAGGTTGCAAGATCAGGAGAAGGCAAGGAACTCGAAGTAAACTAGTGAAGGGAGAAGTTTACTACGTCCACACCGGGAGTTGAGGTGTTAGCAGCGGCGCCCAATCCATAATAGAGATGCGCTAGCGCCGGGATACCTATGGCCAGCCGTGTCCCCTCAGCGATACGATGAGCTGGATAGATAACCGAGACTCTCATGAAGCGGCGATGCATAGGGATGACGAACCAGCTGAACCAGACACTGATAAAGCCCACAAAGAATGTCTCCTCGTCCAAGCCGGGAGCTGCAATCGATTCGAAAGATACCGGCGACATGATAGGAATATAATACTGCGGTAAATCCGATTCCTTAGTCGGCCACCTGTTCAAACCTAACCCAAAGGGGTCGTTGATGCTTGCAAAATTGGGAGCCGTCTTCGATAAGACATCCTCGCGAAGGAAGAAAGCGATGAAGCTCTTGAAAGTGACACCCCGCTCCTCAGATTCTATGAACAGTTTGTCGAAGATACCCGGCGCCTTGATCAAACTCGGACGCTTATGGCGGAAGGCGTTCTCGGTAGACAAGCCGTCAAGCGTTGCAGGCTTAGTCTCAAAGACGTACTCGTCAGAAGGCAGCAATTCCTCGTAAAGTGTCCCTCTAATTGGCAGCCCCGAGATCTCACGAAATTCGTCCAAAGAAATTGAAACTTCATGATCCCCCTAAAGAAAAGTGTTGGTGGGAAGATTCCATTGGTTCAGGAAGGCCTTAACCCACCAGACGTGGGGAGACTGGTCGTGGAAGAGAGATGCATATATCGCCTGATAAAGCCCAACTTTCTGCAGTCACGTGCGGTGGGCGGACATGATGTATCGAGCCCAAAGGAGATAGCCCATAGGGTGTCGAGGGGTAAGCCATATCTTATAAATCTGCCCCCACGGTTGGGCCTCGCCCTGGCAGATACGTCATCCCAGAATATCTATGGACGGTATCGGATGGTTCGGGATACCGGTCGTCGAAGGCTCGAGCCATCCCATCGGGGTCCAATTCGACATCTCCACAGCGAAGACAGTCCCTGGAGGATCCATCGGCAAGAACGGAAAAGTAGGCTCCGTCGGTATTTCGCAAAGAAAACACCGGCGACCTCGAATGATATGACTGTACCAGGTCCCCCACAGAAGTAGATTGGTGCGATTCGGGTCGTGAGCCCTGATCATTGCTGTCACCTCCTCGTCAGATGGTGATTAGGGAAAAGCGGCTTCCGAGCGGGTGAAAGGGAAATACGGAACATACGTCATTGCACCTGTAATAAAATAAGGGGAAACGGTTGAGGCGAAGCCAACAGTGATTATAGATATATATACAAAAAAACAGTGACATAAGACTTATTTTATGGGACCACCGGTTACAAAACACATGGGTCCCACAAAATCAAGATGGCGGCTGGCTAATGATGAAACAAAGCAATTATGATGAGACAAAAGGAAGATTCTCATTAAATAAGCAGTGGATTTCAAATGACCCTACACATTCCCCTAAAAAGAAATCCATTTTAGACTCTGTGACAAATCAAACAGAATCAAGGGAATTAAATTCCCAGGAAGAGACATTGCAAACTTCTTCTTCTCGGATGTGAAAGAGACAACTCAGGGCAAGAAAACCCCAAGAAGCTCTCTAGGAAAAACTGAGTTCTTCATAGGAATTAAATTCCTTGTTAAAAAAGGAGGGAATTAAATTCCCAGAAATATTTGTGCGATGGAATTAAATTCCATGGAAAAGACAACTGCCACCATTAGCCCCCTGAAGATCAGAAAAACCTTAAGAGATTTATGATTTGAAGATTAAATGATTCTCTGTTTTTTTAGAGAGTTTCAAAAAGATGGGTTCTTGATTAAAGGGAAAGCCCTTGGTCTGGATTTAAAATCCAATGAAGGTTTCTGTGAAAGTTCTTCGATCGTTTAAAGATCATTACCTGAAGAGAGGGTCTTTCTTAAACAGAGTTAAACTCTGAAGATTTTGGAACAGAGAACTAAGCTCTGAGAACGAGAATTAAATTCTCAAAAGAAAAAATTGCAAGGAAGAAGATGAAAGAGTGGAGGCGCTTCTGAAGAGACCCCTGCATTTATAGGATGTGATGGAAACGCTTCATCTTCCCGATTCCCTAGATGAATCCAACGGTCACAAAAGTGACAGCGTTGCACTCATGTGCAGACACGGGAGAGCAACGCTGTGGGGGCATTTGTTTCCTGATTAAAAAATCAGGAATTACCTCAATGAGGTATCTCGTGTTCACACGTGACCAATGGTCACGTGATGACACGTGATGATAAAAACTTCATCAAACAGAAGCGAAAACAAACTGCTGAAAAATAACTCAATTGAGGGTCACGTGCTCATACGTGACCAAGGGTCACGTGCCAGCACGTGACAGGCTTTGAAAGCCTTACAGCTTAAAAGAATTTAATTCTAAAAGTCGGAGAAAAATACCTCAACGAGGTGTCACGTGCTCACACGTGACCAATGGTCACGTGTTGACACGTGATGGTTATAACAACAACATAAACGAGCTGCTGAAAAATAACTCAATTGAGGGTCACGTGCTCACACGTGACCCAGGGTCACGTGCCAGCATGTGACAGGCTTTGAAATCCTTACAGCTTAAAAGAATGTAATTCTAAAAGTCAGAAAAAATACCTCAAAGAAGTATCACGTGCCCACACGTGACCAATGGTCACGTGTTGACACGTGATGGTTAAAACAACAACATAAACAAGCGGCTGTTAAAGGACTCAATTGGGGGTCACGTGCTCACACGTGACCAAGGGTCACGTGTCAGCATATGACTGGCTTCGAAAACCTTACTGTTAATAGAATTAAATTCTAAAAGCTCCTAAATCTTTCCAAATGGAAAAGGATTATGGGAACCGTTGGATTAAAGATCCAAGGGTGATTAAAAATCACAAATTTATGGAAAAATCTTAGACAAGGAAAGATTTCCCTAAATCTCATCAGAAATAACAAACATAATATCTTTGGATTGAAAATCCAACGGTGAATAAAATTCACTTAATAATCTAAAGGCTCATATTAATTATGAAAACATACAAAATCTTTTAATGAAAGATTTACTAAAAAAATTGATTCTTTTCCTTCTCCTATAAATATGAGCCAGAAGTAAGAATTTAAAAAAGAAGAGAAGAGTGAGTTTTGGAATCTTGAAATTTTAGAGAGAATAGAGAGGAGAATTTAATTCTCTATAAAGAAAAACCCTAGGTAAGGAAAAAAAGGGGATCAAAATTTCAATAAAGAGAATTTAATTCTCAATTTAAGAGTTTAACTCTTCTATAAAAAAGAACTTAGTTCTTTTTCTGGTTGAAGATCTGCACAGAGCACATCTCCCCATAAGTTGAGAATTTAATTCTCATTGGGTCGAGATCCTACCATGCAGATCCTAAACTTAGAGGGGTAATTGAGTTTAGAGAATTTAATTCTCCCAAACTCACAGGAATTTAATTTCTCCAAGATATGAAGTTAGGGTTTAACCCTATATGAGAATTTAATTCTCCCAAGGTTACAGGAATTTAATTCCTTCAAGATGGACAGAATCAGGGTTTCACCCTATACAAGAATTTAATTCTTTTACATATATGGGAATTCAATTCCTCTAAAAGAAATTAGGGTTTAACTCTACACAAGAATTTAATTCTTTCACAAACAGGAATTTAATTCCTCCAAAGTTATAATTAGTGTTTAACCCAACGGAGAATTTAATTCTTAGAATAAACTAAAGAGACTAAAGAGATCTCTGTGCATGAAAAAGACTGAGGTCACGTGTCCCCACATGACCCCTGAAAAGATCCCCAGAAATGAGAAGGGAAGAGCTCAGAGGCAACGCCTCACGTGCTCCACGTGACCCCCGAAACATAGAAAGAAAAAGCAAAGGAAATAGAAGCTTTGGGCGTCCTCACGTGCTTCCACGTGACCCCTTAGCATGTGCTTTAATAATCAGTGTATAAATCTCCATCACGTGCCAATACGTGATGCTCAAAATAAAAATAAAAGTAAAAGTGTTTAACACTTAAATGTAGAACAAAGAAAAGGAATCTGGTCCTACCTTTGGGCGCCCTCACGTGTCCATACGTGGCCCCTTTTCCTTTAGTGTTTAACACTAATTCGAGAACTTATAACCAGTGTTTAACACTGGTGTTTTCTAGTGTGTAACACTAATTTGGGGACTATATTCCCAGTGTTTAACACTGTTACCTTCTAGTGTTTAACACAAACTTGAGAGCTTTAACACTGTTTCTATCTAGTGTTTAACACTAGTTTTAACCAAATTGGTTAAACTTCCAGAGGTAAAGCCTCCCATTCAAAATTGAGTAAAAATTGGAGCTCTAATGTCTACTGCTCAATCATAGATAAAAATGTTATCAGAGCCCTCAAACTTTTGTTTAGCATTGCTAAATAATGTGGGCCTGAGACCAGACAAATAGACTGCTGGTCTAACAAAGGGCCAATATGTCAAACTTAATTGTGTTAGTGTATATGCCCTAGAGGCCATTACTGTATCATACTAGATTGTATATTACTTAATGGAAGCTTGGGATATTCACAGTTGTATAGACAATCTTGCTCAAAATGGTAGTATGCTACTTGGTTTATTTCCACTTCAATATGTGCATGTGTTTCTTTAAGCATATCGCTTATACATATTAGTAGAGCCCTTAGGATCTTTTCTTGATTACCAGCGTTGTGATGGCAGTCATACTTGTGGGGGCTGGGTAATCTATAAGCACATCCTTATTGTCACGACCCGAAAGAGCACGTGACTGGACCTCGAACCATATGAAGTCTATAGGACCCTATGTGATCCAAGTAAGCCAAAAGCCCAGAAATCTAAAACCATTTAAAGAGTAAATAAGGAAAACTGGTTTTGAAAAGTAAAGAAATGACGTTTTCGAAGATCGAGTTTTTAAATAACTAAGCCGAATATGCATTTTTAAAATGTGTAACCTTTCCTGAAAATTTCGGCAGAGTTTCCTTTGTAAAAACTGGCCCCGAATGGGGTACAACAAGAATAATATATATGAAATGATAAAAGGCATCCCCAAGTGGGAGCTAGCTTTTCGTCAAACGACGGTCACAACCACGCAAGCAATAATAATATACAACGCCAAAGGGCGAGGATCAAACCCAAAAAGAAACTCAAACAGCCAGGAAACCGTAATACTGCAAGCGCGACTCTAAGGTCGAAAAATACAACACTGCTGTCTAAGTCTGAAACAATATACAAGTTTTGGTTGATGGAATTCTAGATACAAAGAATAATACATGATCAATGGCGGTTCTGATACAAAAGAAACCCACCTACCAACGCAAGTCACCCATATGGAAGCAGTGTGCCAGAAATGCCGCTGTGGAATCTGTACGGCAAAACGTGCAAGAACTGTGGCACAACGGGGGTGAGTTGCCAACTCGTGAATAGAAAATATCTACAAGCAGAGATCGAATGCATGACCCATCCTAGGTCAATACGATCAGATATAAATAAACCCCAACAATATAAGTCTGCAGCATGCTAAACTGGCAAGGTAATCTCTATACATGAGTGTAGTGCCAAGTGCTCGTGCCAGTGCCTCAGGTAATAGAATATTATAAATGTGAGGTATGATCAATGAAATCAATCTGCATGTACGTGAATCCCATCCACTCGTCATCCAATGACAATAAGCATTATGCATGTAAATGTCATAAAGCATATGCATGGAAAATATGAGGGTATAACCAAAAGCATGGAACCTGAGTGCCTAGCATCGGCACTCGAAAACATCATGAAAACCTGTGCCTAGCATCGGCACGTAAATACTCATATGCCGGGCATCCGTCAGTCCGGGTCAGCCCTCTCTCAATACATTGGGAATCCGCCTGTCCGGGTCATCCCTCTCTCAATATATCGGGCATCCGTCTGTCCGGGTCAGCCTTCTCTCAGAACCAGAAATATCATAGAAACAACATATCTCAATGCGCAAATCAGAAAGCATGATGTATGTGACATATAAATGAAATGCATGTAACAATATATCCTGCAGCATGGAATAATAATATATCAATAAACACCAGCAATGCAATGCAAAAAACATGAATGTGCGGAATCGAGTAATCAACGCAATAGTAGGGAACCTGCCTCAATAGCTATATCATGCAACCTTGCCTTTTGAAATAAGACGAATCAGGGCTTTTGGTAAAATAAGGGCTACGGTGTTTTAAGAAAAGATGCGCCTTTTAAAAATATCCGTATAAACCATTTTTCCTATCTTTAAAATATCCCTGATTCGTTAGTTTTGAAATAGGTATGACTCGGGTCTAGTCTAACGCCTACTATGCGAACTACGAACCCACAACCACGTCAATAGAGAAGGGTATGGTAACCACCTAAATATGAGTCGATATCACACTATCTCATCACATGACAGGTATCACTACCATCATATCACATCTCCAATACGAACTCTGTCATTTCGCCAAATCTCACGGCCTCAATCGAATCTCATCGACTCATCTCAATCCCACGTATCATCCTCAAAACCCGTATATGAACACATAGTCCCATACCCATGTGTAGATATACACACCATCATATGCACACAGATATATGAAAGAATGTATGCAAGTATGCGTGTATGTGTGAGTGTGGGTGCAACCACTACTCTAGGGTTTCGCACTATACTCAACCAATACATCCTCATCACCAATAATCCATTATTACCATCAATAATCCTAAACAACACATAATAAATATATGTGTGTATACGTATTCGTATACATCACCACGGACTGCGGGGGTGCTATACGCCATCCACCCGACTTCTCCCCGTAGATATAAATCTACTCACCTTGCTTCTCATGTGTCGGTGCCGATGTCGCCATCTTCATCTTCTTTGCCTCAACATCTCGTAGGGTACCTACAAGTATATCACAACGCTAAAGCACATGAAAATCCCATCGGAAACCAAAATAGCACACGCTACCCGCATAGGTAAAAACCTATCGACTCGCATGTAAACACGATCAATATCCACTTGTCGTTGACGTCCAAACGCCACCCGACAGGAATGAATCACCAAATACCAAAAATTCATGCTAAATCAAGTCGTAAACCATGCACCAACATAGGAAAATCAACCCAGATTTTACCCTAGATGGAATCAGTCAGAACTAGACATACCCAGGGTCAAGAATAGAGGAAATAGGGCCATGCACAAAATTCGAGACAGATCCCCCCTGCTCTGGCCGCAGTTTGCGGCCAGAAGGAATTAATAGGCGGCCTCACTTTTGAGTTGGGGGCTAGGGTTTGGTGTGGTGGTTCCATGGTGCCTGCACATCTCACTGTCAACTCAGTTTTATTTTTGGGGTCTCGGGGTGATAGCAGATTCCACAAAACACTTCCAGATTTACAGTTTTCCCCGATATCGATTCCGTAATTCCGTATTCTGGTTTCAAGTTCAGGTTTGGGTCTAAATTAGCATCACACAAGGGATTCTAAGGTCACCACAATCCTCAATTCCATCCTTGATTTCAGTTTTACCCTAAACCCTAACTAGAAATCTCTAAAGTCCACAAACAACACATTATCGATATGAAACTAGAATAGATGCACAAGGAAATGAAATACTACTCTAATAGGTGCAGAAATTACCTTCTTTGGCAACTCAAGAAAATTCTTGAGTTGCTCAAAGTTCTCCAAATCCAACCTTGCTAGGTTCAATGTGTAGCTAGTGAGCTCGGGAACACTTTTTGTGAAGTGAGAATAGGGTTTTGGGGTTGGTTTAATGGTGGATCTAGGGTTTGAAGAGGGTGGAGGAGAGGGAAAGGGCAGGAGCAGCAGCAGCTCATGGAGTGGGAGAGAGAAATGAGATGGGGAGATGATGGAGGAAAGGGTCAAAAGTCAAGAGCAACCTACTCTCTCTCTCTCATCATCACTTACCTTTTTCCTTTTCTTTTCTTTTCCTTCTCACTCCAATAGTGAACCCAAAAGAACAACCATGGCAAAAGAAATGTGACATAAGTGTAATAAGTGTGGAAAATGATATGTGCACATTTTTGCACAATAAAGCTAAAAATCCAATTAGCGATTTTTAATCACGATTAGCACTATATTAGCATATAACTAATCTTAAAAACTTTAAAATGGCATAATTCCATAAAATACCCTATTTTTAGAATTTTTCAAAATTTTTCTCCATTTATTTATATTTAATTATACCGGAATATTAAAATATTCATTAAAATAATATTAAATTATAAAAATTCCCGAAAATAATATTTTATTATTTTGGAAACCTTACAATCTACCCCCCTTAAATAAATTCGGTCCCCGAATTTAAATTTAAACCCCCAAATACTAGAATATTTCTATACAAATCCTAAGTCATCGGGGCTCCGAAATCAACTATACATAAAACGTATCCTAGCGCAATGCATGCGCACGAGTACTGAGCAGATAACTCAAAAGCAGCACCCCATCAAGCATCCGCAATCATCGGAGTCATGGTAAAGACACAAATGTCAAATCCAATACAAAACCAATATGATATGGATCAGAACTATACATGTAGACATCCAATCTATACATGTGAATAGCTGATGTAAATGCATGCCAAATCTTTTTGAGTCGCTGTGCGATGCGCGTAACACTGCACAGTGGCGGACGTTTTTCATAAGAAAATAACTATATACGTATATATATATCCCTTGTTTCATAGGTACGTTCCGCCGTTTTGAAAACAATTTAGAAGGGTTTCCTTGTTTTTAAAATGTTTCGTGTCATATCGGACACGTAAGTATATATATATATATATCGAGACTATAGCTCGCTCTTGGAAATCCCTTCGAACTATCAATGCATGCAAAATATATCCAGGTACTGTCCTCTGACTAGTCCTGCTCAGTATGAAAACAAATATCCAATATCATAAAAATGTACTGCTCCAAAAGGAATAAATCCCAAAAATGCACATAACACCATCCTGTGCGCCTAGTGCGCACGGAAATCAAAATCCATATATGTGCCATACTGGTGCACAAAACAACATCTAGGTGCAACGGGTGTGCACGAAACATCTGTCATAGGCAACTTGTGTGCCTGACAGCCAAAATCCGGTGCATCTGACATGCACGAAGAATCTCGATTTTTATGCATCGGGTGTGCACCAAAATCGTATCTCAAAACATGCGCCCAACATGCGCGAAAATCCAAATCGGTGCATCCATCGTGCACGAATGAAATCTAAACCCTGCGCACTCAACATGCACGGAATCACAAAATCCAATAGCAATGCCGAACATGCGTAAGTCCAGTCAAAAGCACGGAGTGCAAGAATCCACACCAATATCACAATCAAAATCGACATACCGAAAGGCATCAAATCGAAGTCAGGTGCAACCGTAATGCACAAAATATAAATCCGGTGCAACAAAGGCACGAAATATAAATCTGATGCGATAAACGCAAGAAACATAAAACTGGTCCGACAAACGCACGAAGTATAGAACTGGTGCATCCCATGCATAAATACCAGCAATAACTCAAATGCGTAAGCAGCAACACTAAGTGTACCCAGATATAAAGAGAGTCATAAACGTGTGCAACTGCGTGCACAAAACACATATCAATGCACTACAAGCACATATAAGCTATACCGAGTGCAAAAATCAAATCGTGTGCGTAACATATGCACAACATCAAATCAACCGGCATAAATAGGCATGAAATCGCAATCAACACCTCAAGAGTAATAACTATGTGTAAGTTATAAATACCCAGTAGGTGCAACCATGGTGCACAAAATCAAATATCATGAAACTCAGTCATCAAGACTAAATCATGCGAATAGATCGCCCAAAATACCGAAATCCAAAGCGACGGATACGTGATAATCAAATCACAAAATCATAAATCATAAATATCGTCGTCGGTATATCCTTCTTCATGGTCGAGAAGGTACCGGTACATCCGATTCTAGCGGCGCAAGATATCTACTTGCCTCTTGCTCGCGGCTGGCGTCCTCTGCCTCTGGTTCCTGAATACCCTTCACACATCCGATCCTGGGTGCAACTCTTATTGCAGCAGTATACTGGAAGGAATCCTTGCTCAAGGTCTCTTCTGATTTTGCCTAGGACAAACTGTACAGGGCTGGTACTCTGGCATAATCTTTTCTCGCTCTCTGGACGTCTGCGCCCTTAGTAAAACACCTCCTCGGAAGATGGTCGCATCCATGTGCCTCTGTATGCATATCCGACCTTTAATCTTAACGGGGTGTAGTGATAGCTCATCTGCATCTCGCATGAACTTCTTGTTCCGCTTGTCTGTATCATCGACCATTCGACATCGCGTCTCTATCTGCGCACTGCAATGTCCTCGGCTACGGTCCACCCGAAGTCTCTCACACGGACTCGAAATCACGAACTCGGTATCTTCGTCGCTCAGTAGGAGATATCTAGTCGAACACATCCTCAGCGTGCATATCACATCTCTGATGTCGGCGGAGTGGAACGTTATCTCGTCGAAACCTCATGCGAACTCTTTACTCCATTCTGCTTCAATATCGACTGATTCGGACTCCTCTCACCGTGGCTACACAGACTGCGCTCTAACGGCTATACTCGTATCTGGAGTCTCCCAAGCAGTGTCCCATCACAATATCCGAAAGATGTCGAACCATCCGATCGACTCATCAGAACCTCACAATCCCCCAAGAGCTCAACATCGCGGGTACAGTTTAATAGTATCGAGTACATACCACAACATCGGTGGTCCAGCCGTAGAAGGGCAAACTCAAGCCTCACAAATGGCGCCGCGGAACTGCCGCAAACCCTAAGGTTTAAAGGCTTTCACACGGTCATTATGTCGAGTTAGGGTTTCATTCTTCTAGAGGGTTCATAGAATTGCTTGCATGTCTTTCCGAATACTTTAAACTTGGAAAATGGTTTCCTGACATTCGATCGTCTCAATCGACTCCCAACGAATCTGCGTGAAGTCGCCTCTAGCTGGAATCAATCTATCTAATGACCTCGCATCAGGGTAAGCAAACGAACCACATGTCCTAGTCATTAATCCTCCGTGACTAGCGACTCACTATCATATCTCCAAGAACATGCTCATGCTGCAGTAGCTCCAATCATCTGGGCGATATCTCATCATTAGCAGCAACGACTGGCTCATTCGTTCATACGCTAAACAGTGCCTCAATCACCCTGGATAAGCGATAATACCAACGGTCATCACATCCTGGCTGGCCTCTATCAGTGGCTCAATCCTCTGGTGCCGATCAGCACATCTGGAAATCTCGTAAAAGCGATCAATCCAACGCTCATGGCGCGAACACAATAAGGCAACTCCTCAATATGCAATCGTATGTCTCTGGAATCATACCCTGGTCAGTCCTCGTCCACGACGAGCTCATGCTGACACAACTCGAGCCGTAGCTCACTCTTCCCGTGCAATCACGGCAGCAAGATCATAACCAGTATCGATGAAGATAGATCATAGGAAGGAATATAATATGGTGCAAGGAAATGTATAACCTAAGGTTTCTTAAGTGGAGTGGCGTGTCGTAAGTATGCCGCGGAACATACCCACGGTACGTCACTCTACTTTAGTCACCTATTCCATCAACCAAGGGTCATCCTACATGACGAAGGTTCGGGTATAATACCCCCTCGACTAAGTCTAAGTTCCGTAAGGTCAAGCCGAAGTTCCGTATATAAATAACGCACTAGGCTCCACATAGTCAAACTCAGACTCGAACCAAGGTCAACCTAGCGCTCTGATACCAACTTTGTCACGACCCGAAAGAGCACGTGACTGGACCTCGAACCATATGAAGTCTATAGGACCCTATCTGATCCAAGTAAGCCAAAAGCCCAGAAATCTAAAACCATTTAAAGAGTAAATAAGGAAAACTGGTTTTGAAGAGTAAAGAAATCACGTTTTCGAAGATCGAGTTTTTAAATAACCAAGCCGAATATGCATTTTTAAAATGTGTAACCTTTCCTGAAAATTTCGGCAGAGTTTCCTTTGTAAAAACTGGCCCCGAATGGGGTACAACAAGAATAATATATATGAAATGATAAAAGGCATCCCCAAGTGGGAGCTAGCTCTTCGTCAAACGACGGTCACAACCACGCAAGCAATAATAATATACAACGCCAAAGGGCGAGGATCAAACCCAAAAAGAAACTCAAACAGCCAGGAAACCGTAATACTGCAAGCGCGACTCTAAGGTCGAAAAATACAACACTGCTGTCTAAGTCTGAAACAATATACAAGTTTTGGTTGATGGAATTCTAGATACAAAGAATAATACATGATCAATGGCGGTTCTGATACAAAAGAAACCCACCTGCCAACGCAAGTCACCCATATGGAAGCAGTGTGCCAGAAATGCCGCTGTGGAATCTGTACGGCAAAACCTGCAAGAACTGTGGCACAATGGGGGTGAGTTGCCAACTCGTGAATAGAAAATATCTACAAGCAGAGATCGAATGCATGACCCATCCTAGGTCAATACGATCAGATATAAATAAACCCCAACAATATAAGTCTGCAGCATGCTAAACTGGCAAGGTAATCTCTATACATGAGTGTAGTGCCAAGTGCTCGTGCCAGTGCCTCAGGTAATAGCATATTATAAATGTGAGGTATGATCAATGAAATCAATCTGCATGTACGTGAATCCCATCCACTCGTCACCCAATGACAATAAGCATTATGCATGTAAATGTCATAAAGCATATGAATGGAAAATATGAGGGTATAACCAAAAGCATGGAACCTGAGTGCCTAGCATCGACACTCGAAAACATCATGAAAACCTGTGCCTAGCATCGGCACGTAAATCCTCATATGCCGGGCATCCGTCAGTCTGGGTCAGCCCACTCTCTCGTATATCGGGCATCCGTCAGTCCGGGTCAGCCCTCTCTCAATACATCGGGAATCCGTCAGTCCGGGTCATCCCTCTCTCAATATACCGGGTATCCGTCAGTCCGGGTCAGCCTTCTCTCAGAACCAGAAATATCATAGAAACAACATATCTCAATGCGCAAATCAGAAAGCATGATGCATGTGACATATAAATGAAATGCATGTAACAATATATCCTGCAGCATGGAATAATAATATATCAATAAACACCAGCAATGCAATGCAAAAAGCATGAATGTGCGGAATCGAGTAATCAACGCAACAGTAGAGAACCTGCCTCAATAGCTGTATCATGCAACCTTGTCTTTTGAAATAAGACGAATCAGGGATTTTGGTAAAATAAGGGCTACGGTGTTATAAGAAAAGATACGCCTTTTAAAAATATCCGTATAAACCCTTTTTCCTATCTTTAAAATATCCCTGATTCGTTAGTTTTGAAATAGGTATGACTCGGGTCTAGTCTAACGCCTACTATGTGAACTACGAACCCACAACCACGTCAATAGAGAAGGGTATGGAAACCCCCTAAATCTGAGTCGATATCAAACTATCTCATCACATGACAGGTATCACTACCATCATATCACATCTCCAATACGAACTCTGTCATGTCGCCAAATCTCACGGCCTCAATCGAATCTCATCGACTCATCCCAATCCCACGTATCATCCTCAAAACCCGTATATGAACACATAGTCCCATACCCATGTGTAGATATACACACCATCATATGCGCACAGATATATGAAAGAATGTATGCAAGTATGCGTGTATGTGTGAGTGTGGGTGCAACCACTACTCTAGGGTTTCGCACTCTACTCAACCAATACATCCTCATCACCAATAATCCATTATTACCATCAATAATCCTAAACAACACATAATAAATTTATGTGTGTATACGTATTTGTATACATCACCACGGACTGCGGGGGTGCTATACGCCATCCACCCGACTTCTCCCCGTAGATATAAATCTACTCACCTTGCTTCTCATGTGTCGGTGCCGATGTCGCCATCTTCATCTTCTTTGCCTCAACATCTCGTAGGGTACCTACAATTATATCACAATGCTAAAGCACATGAAAATCACATCGGAAACCAAAATAGCACACGCTACCCGCATAGGTAAAAACCTATCGACTCGCATGTAAACACGATCAATATCCACTTGTCGTTGACGTCCAAATGCCACTCAACAGGAATGAATCACCAAATACCAAAAATCCATGCTAAATCAAGTCGTAAACCATGCACCAACATAGGAAAATCAACCCAGATTTTACCCTAGATGGAATCAGTCAGAACTAGACATACCCAGGGTCAAGAATAGAGGAAATGGGGCCATGCACAAAATTCGAGACAGATCCCCCCTGCTCTGGCCGCAGTTTGCGGCCAGAAGGAATTAATTGGCGGCCTCACTTTTGAGTTGGGGGCTAGGGTTTGGTGTGGTGGTTCCATGGTGCCTGCACATCTCACTGTCAACTCAGTTTTATTTTTGGGGTCTCGGGGTGATAGCAGATTCCACAAAACACTTCCAGATTTACAGTTTTCCCCGATATCGATTACGTAATTCCGTATTCTGGTTTCAAGTTCAGGTTTGGGTCCAAATTAGCATCACACAAGGGATTCTAAGGTCACCACAATCCTCAATTCCATCCTTGATTTCAGTTTTACCCTAAACCCTAACTAGAAATCTCTAAAGTCCACAAACAACACATTATCGATATGAAACTAGAATAGATGCACAAGGAAATGAAATACTAATCTAATAGGTGCATAAATTACCTCCTTTGGCAACTCAAGAAAATTCTTGAGTTGCTCAAAGTTCTCCAAATCCAACCTTGCTAGGTTCAATGTGTAGCTAGTGAGCTCGGGAACACTTTTTGTGAAGTGGGAATAGGATTTTGGGGTTGGTTTAATGGCGGATCTAGGGTTTGAAGAGGGTGGAGGAGTGGGAAAGGGCAGGAGCAGCAGCAGCTCATGGAGGGGAAGAGAGAAATGAGATGGGGAAATGATGGAGGAAAGGGTCAAAAGTCAAGAGCAACCTACTCTCTCTCTCTCTCATCATCACTTACCTTTTTCCTTTTCTTTTCTTTTCCTTCTCACTCCAATAGTGAACCCAAAAGAACAACCATGGCAAAAGAAATGTGACACAAGTGTAATAAGTGTGGAAAATGATATGTGCAAATTTTTGCACAATAAAGCTAAAAATCCAATTAGCGATTTTTAATCGCGATTAGCACTATATTAGTATATAACTAATCTTAAAAACTTTAAAATGACATAATTCCATAAAATACCCTATTTTTAGAATTTTCCAAAATTTTTCTCCATTTATTTGTATTTAATTATACCGGAATATTAAAATATTCATTAAAATAATATTAAATTATAAAAATTCCCGAAAATAATATTTTATTATTTTGGAAACGTTACAATCTACCCCCCTTAAAGAAATTCGGTCCCTGAATTTAAATTTAAATCCCAAAATACTAGAATATTTCTATACAAATCCTAAGTCATCGGGGCTCCGAAATCAACAATACATAAAACGTATCCTAGCGCAATGCATGCACACGAGTACTGAGCAGATAACTCAAAAGCAACACCCCATCAAGCATCCGCAATCATCGGAGTCATGGTAAAGACACAAATGTTAAATCCAATACAAAACCAATATGATATGGATCGGAACTATACATGTAGACATCCAATCTATACATGTGAATAGCTGATGTAAATGCATGTCAAATCTTTTTGAGTCGCTGTGCGATGCGCATAACACTGCACAGTGGCGGACGTTTTTCATAAGAAAATAACTATATACGTATATATATATATCCCTTGTTTCATTGGTACGTTCCGCCGTTTTGAAAACAATTTAGAAGGGTTTCCTTGTTTTTAAAACGTTTCGTGTCATATCGGACACGTATGTATATATATATATATCGAAACTATAGCTCGCTCTTGGAAATCCCTTCGAACTATCAATGCATGCAAAATATATCCAGGTACTGTCCTCTGACTAGTCCTGCTCAGTATGAAAACAAATATCCAATATCATAAAAATGTACTGCTCCAAAAGGAATAAATCCCAAAAATGCACATAACACCATCCTGTGCGCCTGGTGCGCACGGAAATCAAAATCCATATATGTGCCATACAGGTGCACAAAACAACATCTAGGTGCAACGGGTGTGCACGAAACATCTGTTATAGGCAACGTGTGTGCCTGACAGCCAAAATCCGGTGCATCTGACATGCACGAAGAATCTCGATTTTTGTGCATCGGGTGTGCACCAAAATCGTATCTCAAAACATGTGCCCAACATGCGCGAAAATCCAAATCGGTGCATCCATCGTGCATGAATGAAATCTAAACCCTGCGCACTCAACATGCACGGAATCACAAAATCCAATAGCAACGCCGAACATGCGTAAGTCCAGTCAAAAGCACGGAGTGCAAGAATCCACATCAATATCACAATCAAAATCGACATACCGAAAGGCCTCAAATCGAAGTCAGGTGCAACCGTAATGCACAAAATATAAATCCGGTGCAACAAAGGCACGAAATATAAATCTGATGCGATAAACGCAAGAAACATAAAACTAGTGCGACAAACACACGAAGTATAGAACTGGTGCATCCCATGCACAAATACCAGCAATAACTCAAATGCGTAAGCAGCAACACTAAGTATACCCAGATATAAAGAAAGTCATAAACGTGTGCAACTGCGTGCACAAAACACATATCAATGGTTAGTTTTTGTGTATTATTGCAACCATGGTTAGTTTTTTTTGGGTTTGTAATGATAGCTTTTATGTATTATTGCAACCATGGTTAGTTTTTTTTGGGTTAACAATTTCATTTCTTTTTCTCACTCTCTCTCTTGAAAGTGAGAAGGAAAAGAAAAGCTCTCATGGTTGCTAAGTTCTCCTCCTTCTTCCTCCTCTTGATCTCATCTTTTGATCTCATGTGTTGAGAGAAAAAGATCCCACAAAGACAAACACATCCATACATCTCCTCTACACATCCTAGGGCTTCTTGACTAGCAATTTCTTTGCCCTAGTTGCCTCGGCTCGAGGTGGAGCTCGGTGTACATCTCTCGGGTGGATTGTTTTCGACTCAAGAAGGCCGCGGAGGTGCCCAATGTCCGGATCGACACTTGGAGCTTGGATGGACGAGCGGGACAGCGGAATGAAGATCCGAAGGACCGGTTTCGTGAGGTATACTTTCTACAGCATAGTAGTTAAAGCCTCTAGTAGTTTACTAGTTACTTGTTTAGCAAAGATCCGTGCTTTAAGTCCATGTTGCCTTGCGTCAAATCATTGTTTTTCGTCGTTTCCGCCTCCCCGTAAGAACCGGGATGAGCAACGTGGACTTACAAATTGGACTTACTCCAAATTGGCCATAAGTCCTCAATTCAGACTTAACTGAGCCAATGTGCTCATAATATAATTAATTGGTCTTGGTTCCAAACTGGGCTACAGATCATTTAATCCACCTTGGTTCAAGGGTACATCTCCTCATCCCTTTGATATTTGTCGTTGTAATCTCTCAACGTCTTCAAAGAAGTGACAGGTCCCAACAACCATACATTTCACGGACTGTGGGGTCCTTAAACTCATGGACTATGATGACCTTAATCTCGACCGTGATGTCTTAAAACTAACAATGGACTGTGGGGTCCTTAAACTCATGGACTATGATGTCCTTAACCTCGACCACGATGTCTTAAAACTAACATTGGACTGTGGAAGCCTTAATTCCACGGACTATGATGTCCTTAACCTTGACTGCGATGTCTTAAAACTAACATTGGATTGTGGAGTTCTTAAATCCATGGACTATGATGTCCTTAACCTCGACCGCGATGTCTTAAAACTAACATTGGACCACCAGGTCCTTAAACTGGTAATCGACTGCAATGTCATTAAACTAAACAATAGAGCCCAATTGCTCTTTTGTCGGATCTAAACAATCCCGTTAAGTTGATCTTAGTCTAAAATGAGGCTAACGTATCCTTAACAAACGTTTAAGTTGATCTTAGTCTCAAATGAGACTAACGTATCCCCAAACCCAAACCCCCAAACCCAAATCTAAGAGAATACGGATTTGGACTAATCCACGCCCTACGGGCGACGGCATAACTTAGTCGCCGTATACAATCCACGGGCAACCAAACACAAAACAAACACCCACGACACGAAGTGACCATCTGAAGAAGGAGAAAGTTGTTACTGCGATGCGGTAGCGTAATTAACTGCAGGGGCTTGCACCTGCAGGGAAGAGCGTCCCCACAATCAAAACCCCCTCGAACGAGGTGGAATCTGACGAAGTCTGCTACATCGGCCACATCCGTTTAAACCTTCGATACATGGTGCCATAAATCAACTTGGCATCTTCGGAGAGGTGGACGGATAGCACCAATTAGCATTTGCCCCGAATTTCAGGCAAGACGTCCGTCTTGCGCTGTCTTTCGGAGGGGAACAGATTCTGGCACACCCGGTGTGACCTTTTCCTCTTTCCACTCCACACTTCGTGTGTCGTGTTCACGAACCAATCGCGGTTTGCTAATGGTTGCTATTGGGTTTTGAGGTACTAAGATTTGGCATTTTGCTTGGTGCAGAAAGAAAAGGATCAATGGCGTTCACCTGCTCAAAGTGTTCTACATGCAACTGCAACCCGCGTCCTGCCTCAACTGGGGGCATAGCCTACGGGGCCCAAGCTGCTTCCCTGTTCACGATGCCCGTGGAACAGGCCACTCAAGCCACCACGAGGTTATTTTTCGGGACCATGCTCCCGCCAACGAGCTCACTGCTCCTGTGCCAACGCCGGAAGTTCCCAAGAAGTCGTTCTTCGATCGGCTTACACCTACCGTGGCCCCTCTCAATGGGTCGTCCCACACCGGCGCCTCGGTCTTCTCCAGATTGGGCCAGAGTTTAGGTGGGTCCATGATGAAGCCTGCACCTCCAGAGAAGGTTATTCCGAAGAAAGTAACCAGCCCTGCTCCTGAAGTTGTCAAGGTGACTTCTCCTGCCAAGGGGTCGGTCTTTACAAGACTGACCATCCCAGCTCCTGCTCCTGCTACTGAAAGGACATCAGTCTTTAACAGGCTGACACCAGCGACAGCCCCTTACCTGAACAGGGGGCAAGACAAGGCCATTCCCGTCACCGAGCCAACTCCATCAGCTCGACATGTTCGACGTCGCCACTGGCGCCGGGTAAGGAAGGCCGGGGGAAACTCCCCCTCCGGGGTAACTCCACCAGCCCCGACGGCGGAAATTAATGCTGCTGTTCCAACTGGGAACAGCTTCGAGCTGCTGAATAAGGTGCGCAGGAATTCGCCCACCGCCGTACTGAAAAGATCTCCTCCTCCGGTGGAGAATGTTGCGGAAACAAAGCCAGAACAGTCCCCTCAGCGTCTGTCCTCTAAGATCTACAAAGTCTGGCGGCAGGTCCGGAACTCAGTGGTTGATCAAGACTACCTTCGCCGACAGAAAAAGGGTGAAGGTTGAACAAGAAGAAAGCCATCTTGCCAAGCCACATAAAGCTATTTGGGTGCCCACCGCGACGACCCCCTCAACTTCGACCGCTCATGAAAAGAGAAGGCCAGAGAAAATCCCCACGTCTGTGACAAATGTCAAAGGCACTGAACCCAAACGTCCTAAGTCTGGGGGCATGGTGGTACATACTGTTTACATGGCATCCGTAAAGGAGGAGAGCCGCGCTTCGACGGGCCATCGACCACTCACCCGATCCATCACAAGAGCTCAGGAACAACAGCAGAAGCTTCAGGATATGCTGACTGCGATGGCCGCACTCACCGGGCCAAAAGAAAGCCCGGAGGCGTCATTGGAACAACGTCAAGAACACGAGACTGATGCTGAATTCCTTCGCAGAATGCTCGAAAAGAAAGACAAGGAGGCTGCGGAACAAGCGGCAAATATAAAGCAAATGGCTTTTCTGTTCCAAGACATGGTTGGGATGATGATACAGCCAGATCCTCCAGCCGAAGAGCATCCGATTATCCTCGAAGACGACAGAGGAGAAATGTCAAATCCACCCCCGGCTCTTTCAACAGCCAAGGAAGAAACAATCTCTAAAGCCGCCCTGGATGATTATATTGCTCGGCGAATACGAGTTCACCAGGAGAACGAAGCGGCCGGCTAAGTTGTCAAAACAGGGCGACCATATCCAGGCTGGTATGATCAGATAAAGTACCCACCAGGCTACACAATCCCGAAATTCTACGTCTACAAGGGGAAAGGCAATCCCCATCAACATGTCGCCCAATTCAGGGCTCTTTGTGGCAACACCGGCGGCGATGATAAGCTCTTGCTTCGCCAATTCGTCGGCAGCTTATCGGAGACGGCGTTTGAGTGGTACTCCGAGCTTCCAAACGACTCCGTCAAAACTTTCGCAGAGATGGAGTTGCTATTTACCCAGCGATTCGCGAGCGCCAGCGAACGCACTCCAATAACGGCATTGATCAATGCAAGGGTGAAGCCGGGTGAGACGTGGGTTCAATACGTGATCCGATGGAGAAATCTATGGTCGAAGTGCGAACAGCGCATCGAAGAAGCACTAGCGGTGGGCATGTTCGTGGGCACCCTAGACCCTCATGCAACTATTTCACAATTCATGATGTTCTTTAAACCGACCACGTTCTAGGCTTTAATCGATAAGCTAGCCTAGATGGATCAAATGGGTCACAGACCATCTCTCCCGAAGCCAGAACCTCGGAACAACAAGGGTAAAGGGAAGGCAACCTTCGTTGCGAACACCCAATAGCAGCCCAGTGCCCTAAAGCTAGCAGATCAACTGGAGGAGAGACGTCACTATTACAATGAGAAAATGAAACGTCCTTATTCATTCCCATGGGACAAAACGAAGAGGTTGTTCGAGCAGGCAGTGCGCAACAGGCTTATCAACTTGCCAAATCTAAGGAGACCACCGCAACCTAGCGAAGTGAATAATCCCAATTATTGCCCTTACCACCAAACGGTAAGCCATCCGATCGAAGATTGCTTCGTCTTTAAGGGATGGATCGAGGATCAGTACCTACAAGGCAAGTTTGCGCTGTCTGAGAAGTGGAAAGTAAACCCACCACAACCGCACACTCCTAAGAAGACTGACACACCGGGGCAACGTGCTCTTTTGTTGAAGAAGCTCCGTGGGAGGTCGTGCTTTCAGCTAAAACCAAAAGGATGCTGAATGATCTCCAGACATGCCCGACGATCAGGTGGAAGAACCCGCTAGAACCCCAGATCATCGAAGGGATGCTGAAGCCGCGCCCAATTCCAAAGATTGGTGGTGATGGCCAAAGCACTCACACCCAGCCGTCAAAATCTTCAAAGAAGAAGAAGAAGAGATCCGAAAAGCCCGTGAAACCTGGCAATAAGCGCACGGAGCTACAAAAACAGATTGACGCGCTGGAAGAGTATAACCAGAAGGCGCGAACCCCAATCACTCTTCAAGAGTTCCTCGGCCACGTCCTTGAGGACGAAGAAGATGGAGAAGACTCGTCGGATAGATATGAGGATTACGTAGCAAGTTGTCATGTGATCTCTCACTCGTCCACAGACGATGAAGAAGCTCCCTGCGCAGAGAGACTGGAGGTAGGTCCCTAGCCAGAACTTCTATGGCCGTCAGACGAAATGATCGACACCTTCCTGAATGAGATTCATCTGAAAAGTAAAGCCAATCGGGAGCGTGAGATGACCATATTTGAAAGAGCCAAATGCCGGCGACTAGACGAAAGAGTCGAGACATTCCCTCCGAATCAAGGGACATCCGTCGTGAATAAAAACAAGTTCAAGATGAGGAAAAGGTTTGCTAAAGCCATATCAATGGGAATGAAGCTACCACCCTCTGAAGGAAACACTGTCGGTGAAGTAGAGATGCATCCTAGCTACTGCTCATATCATCGAAAGATTTCCCACCCCACCGAAGAGTGCGGCGCTTTTGAAAGATGGTGGCAGGGATATGTTGCTCACCGGAAACATTTTAAGCGGACGAAACGCAAAACTCGTCAGGAGCGGAGAAGTACGACCGAGGAGCATAGAAGAAATACCGGTAACTGTCGCACGATCAACACCGGGGGATCGCAGGTCCTCACTTTCGGGAGCGACTCTAATGAGGAAATGACTCTTGGCCCTCTCTTTAAAGAATCCCCCTTGGGGAGAGAGGAAGAGCCGAAGGCCTGTGAAAATATTCAGCTGCGCAATCGCACGCTTCCAGAAAGGAATCTCGGATCTACGAGTAGAAAAGATAAGGGAAAGGAAAAGGTCTCCGAGGATATTGCCCTAGATGACCAAGTCATGAAAGAGCTGATAGCTCAGGACCCGCTAAAGAATAGTAAGGTGGACTACAACGTCCTGGCGCACCTAAGGAAGTTACCTTCGCAGCTCAGCATTCTCGATGCCCTTTTACTATCAAAAGAAGCAAGAGATTCATTGATCAAGGCGCTGCAAGAGGCAGAGCAATTCCAAGCTTTCTTCGCCGAAGAAAAGATGAAGGACGAGCTGGAAGAAGTGCACACAGCCGATATTACCTTCGACGACGAAGATCTCCTCCTTGGGACATGCGAGCATAACCGTCCCCTATATGTCTCAGGATACTGCCACGATATAAAGATAGGCAAAATCTTGGTTGACAATGGGTCTTCCGTCAACCTCCTCAACGTGTGAGTGTTGAAAGAAATCTGCATGAGCGTTCAGCATCTCGCTCATGATAAAATTACCATCTCTGGATTTGACTCCTAGTCGTCACGGACCCTTGGGTCTGTAATACTGACGCTGCGCTTCGGGCTACTCTTCACGGATATTAAATTTCATGTCATTGACGCTAAGACGTGCTAGACGTGCTACAATGCTTTGCTCGGCCGATCTTGGTTACACGAGTACAACATCATACCTTCTACACAACCCTAGTGCATGAAGTACTTCAAGAATGGTCTCGAGTATACCATGAAAGGGGAGTTGAACTCTTTCTCCATGAACGGGGTCCGAAAATATGAAGATGCAAAATACTTCTTGCCAGATTTTGAGGATACGGAAAGATGTCATAAACCGAAGGACAAAGCTATCACCACTATTCCAGTTTTCGGGAGTGATACCGAGGAGGAAGAAGAGATAGTTTATTCGGGGCCGCCTCGACGCAACAACCCGGGACCGTCCGCCGCCATGTTGATCTTCGGCAGCGACTCGGAGGATGAGGTTAATGCTGTATTCTCCGCTCGGCCGCCAATACAAGCTTTCGCTGGCAATAATCAGAGTCTGCAAATTATCCTGGTTCCGCGGGAGCATTACAAAGATCTTGATGCACTCAAAGCTTATAGTGTGCAAGAACTGCAGACATTTTACGTCCCACCCAGGCGAGAAGGCAAAAAGGCGACCCTATTCTACCGCTCCAGGGAAACCAGAACGGAGAAAGAAATCTGGCACGGCGCGGATTATACACTCAACAGGCTCCAGCCCATCCGCTTGCCCAGATATTACTCGGAAGGCTTAAAAAAGCTCTTGAAATGCCAAGGGGTACCTTTCAAACAGACCATTCGACAAGCTCGGTTCTACAATAGGATTTGGGATATCCCTGGAACTCAGCGCAAGCTGCCCAACGGGAGAATGGAAACGCTCGGGCTTGGATATGTGAAATCCGGAAAACGGGAACGAGTCCATGGTAGCTACGTCATATATAACTTCGATGAAGAAGAGGACGCCTTGTCAGAAAACGCCGACTCTGAACCAAAACAAGACCCTGCAATCAAAATGCCGAGCCCGCCATTTGAAGAATGAATGGACAAGCTTATCAGGGAAGTGGGTCAAAAGGCTCGAGACGACCATAATCGCGAAATGGCCATCTATGAGAAAGCCAGGACGCAACGCCTTCTTCAACAGGCTGCAAAAGATGAAAATGCTCCTCCCTGTCAACCCGTCATTCAAAGGGCCCGACGCAGAGGCAGAAACAAGTCAAAGAGCGGGAAAGGCGTTCAGCAGCAACAAAACGGAACTAAGAAGCCACGCGATCGGGAATCGAGCAACCCGGATTCGTCCTTTATGAAGAAGATGAGTCAGGCATACTCTTTTCCTCAGAATAAAACGCGAAAGATACTTGAGCTCGCCATAAAACAATAGATGATTACACTTCCGGAGTCCAAACACCCCAAGCAAGCAGGCAGAGTCTCTCACGCGGACTATTTCTCCTATCATAGGGCAATAGGACATCCTATTGAAGACTGCTCTACCTTCAAGAACTGGGTCGAAGATCAATATCAGCTCGGCAAATTCATTCTATCCAGCAGTTGGAGGGTAACACCGCCGTAGAAGCATGGACCCAAATCCGCGAGAGTGGATCCAGATCCACATCGGTCTTGGAAGCGAGCTCGTACTTGTCATATGATAACACTATCAAAAGGAGAGCCTGAGGAGAGGGGTGATCTTCCCTGGTGCTTCGAAAACAATGATGACGAGATGATCTCAGAATTTCCACCGGCGCCAAAAGAGCTGGAAGATGGGATACATACCACTGCGGATAACCTCAAGAAAATAGATTTGGGGACGGTAAGTGACCCGCGACCAACATTCGTCAGTGAGTTGCTGTCTGAGGAAAGGGTAGCTACACTAAAAGACTTGCTTATGCAGCATAAGGATTGTTTTGCATGGAACTATTCTGAAATGCCAGGTTTAGATCCAGAGATTGCTGTCCACAAATTGGCAATATCCCCAGACGTCAAGCCAATCAAACAAGCACCGAGAAGAATGCGTCTCGAGCTTGAGATGAGTATCAACGCCGAGGTCAAGAAACTAATCGACTCCGGCTTCATCTAAGAAGTTCAGTACCCTGATTGGATCGCCAACATCGTCCCAGTAATGAAGAAGAATGGGACAGTGCGTATATGCGTGGACTTCCAGGATCTTAATAAAGCCTGCCCGAAGGACGATTTCCCAGTACCGGTCACTGAGCTGATGATAGATAACACGTCCACTCATGAAGTCTTCTCCTTCATGGACGGCTCATCAGGATATAATCAGATAAAAATGCATCCTGAAGACCAGAAGCACACCGCTTTTCGGACTCCTTTGGGTATATTCTGCTACAAGGTGATGCCCTTCGGTCTAAAGAACGCTGGTGCCACCTATCAAAGGGCCATGACGAAGATCTTCGATGACCTCATACATGAAATCGTCGAATGCTATATCAACGACCTCGTGGTGAAGAGCAAATCATACGAGGAACATCTCGAGCATCTGAAGATCGTATTTCAACACCTTTGACAATACAACTTGAAGATGAACCTTCTCAAGTGCGCATTCGGAGTTTCCTCGGGTAAATTCCTGGGATTCGTTGTCCGACACCGAGGTATCGAGATAGACCCATCGAAGATTAAGGCAATCATGGAAATGCCCCCGCCAAGAACTCTCAAGCAGTTGCGGTCTCTCCAAGGAAAGCTCGTATATATCCGGCGATTTATAGCCAACCTTTCAGGGAAGTGCCGTCCTTATAGTCACCTGATGAAGAAGGGAACCCCTTTCATTTGGGATCACAAATGCCAAGGCGCGCTGGACGAAATCAAGCAGTATCTGTAGAACCCGCCGGTGCTGGCCGCTCCGGTCAAGGGAAAGCCCCTTATTCTTTATACAACAGCCCTCGAAGGTTCTTTAGGCGCATTATGGGCACAAGAGAACGACCAAGGGAAAGAAAGATCTCTCTACTACCTGAGTCGAGTTCTGCTGGGGGCAGAAAGCAATTACTCTCCCATCGAAAAACACTACCTGACATTGATCTTCGCGATAACGAAGCTCAGGCACTATGCGTTGGCGCATGAAGTCCGTCTCATATCGAAGGTGGATCCTCTCAAATATTTGATGTCAAAAGCCATATTGACGGGGCGACTCGCTAAATGGGCCCTGCTCTTGATGGAGTTCTCGATAACTTATCGACCTGTTGAAGCAGTTAAAGGCCAGGCCATCGCCGACTTCCTCGCTGAGCATCCAATACCTGCCGATTCTCTTTTAAACTACAAACTGCCAGACGAACATGCGTTTGATGCGATCAACGGTAGTGATACCCGATGGGAACTTTATTTCGATGGAGCTTCTTCCATGAAGAAGCTCAAACAGAATACCCATATAATCAAATCGGGGGTAGGCCTTATATTCGTGACCCCACAAGGAGGGATAATGCGCTTCGCTTTTTCCTTAACAGTGCCGAGGACAAACAATGAAGTCGAGTATGAAGCTTTGACAGCAGGCCTCGAGATCTCCATCGACATGGAAATTGAAAACCTCCTCATATACGGAGACTCCCAACTGGTCGTTAGTCAAGTAAACGACGACTATCAAACGTGTAAACCAGAGTTGGTGAAATACGGCGAGAGGGTACAGCAATTGCTGACTCAAATACCTTCCTACATCTTGGAAAGCATACCGCGCGTGGAAAACAGCAAAGCGGATGCATTAGCCAAGCTCGCTAAAGAACTGGCCGACGAGAGCCCCGATGACGTGAGGATCATTGTGCAGAGCCGTCGGGTTCTTGCGCCGGCGGAAATATCTCCGGAGTCGTCCGAAGAAAAATGAGCGATTGAGAAAATGACTATGCAAATAAAAGATCAGGAAAAGGCCAAGGATTGGAGGGAAGTCTTTATAGACTACTTCAAATCCCGTCGAACGCCTGAAGATGCGTCCTCAAAACATCAGCTCATGAAGCGAGCCCTATCCTTCGCTTTCGTCAATGATACTCTGTACAAGAGGTCATTCGATTCTTTATGGTTAAGATGCCTGGGAAGAAGGTCTTTCTTCAAACTTTTTTTCAGGTTTTCTTCTGGCTTGCCATGTTCTGAAAATATGACTGAGGCCCTGGAGAGCAGCTGAAGAGGCGAAGAGAGTCCTCCAAGAAACTCACGACGGACTCTGCGGTTCTCACCAAGCAGGCCCGAAGATGAAGTTGAAGATCAAATGGATGGATTATTATTGGCCCACGATGATTCAGGACTGCCTCGAATATGCGAAGCAATGCCACTCGTGCCAGATCCATGGGGACTTCATCCACCATCATCCAAATCCACTACATCCCACGGTGGCTAGCTGGCCGTTCGAGATGTGGGGAACTGATATAATCGGCCCCATCGAACCGGCATCGTCCAGAGGACATCGATTCATTTTGGCGACAACTGACTACTTCTCCAAATGGGCAGAAGAGGTACCGCCGAGGGAAGTAAAGACGGAGAACATCCTCCACTTTTTCAAGACGCACGTCATTTTTCGGTTTGGAACTCCGCGACGGATTATCTCCGATAATGGGCCAGCCTACAGAAGCCACAAGATCAGCCGCTTCGCACAACAGCACAACATAGACTGGAGGTACTCCTCAGTTTATAATCCCCGAGCTAACGGTCTAGCTGAGGCCTTCAACAAGACCTTAACGAAGATCGTGAAAAAGACGGTGTCACGAAATAAGAAAGACTGGCATGAGAGACTGCAAGAAGCTCTCTGGGCGTATCGTACTACGTTCAAGACGGCCACGAACACAATGCCATACGCGTTGGTATTCGGTACAGAAGCGGTACTCCCCCTCAAGATAGAGTTACCCTCTCTACGAATGGCAGTTCATTATGAACTAACAGACGAAGAAAACGCTCACCTTCGCCTCGAGGAGCTCGATGCCCTGGATGAAACCCGGCTCCAGGCGCAACAAAATCTGGAAGCTTATAAAGCAAAGATGACGCGCTCATATGAAAGATTGACTTGGCCGAGGACATTCCGCCAAGGCGAACTCATGCTAGTGGTCAAAAGACCTATGATCCCCAATCGCGCTAAGCGAGGGAAATTCGAGCCGAATTATGAAGGCCCGTATATTATAGATAAGGTCTACCAGGGTGGAGCCTATCTACTCATGGACATGCATGGTGAAAGACCTTTCAGGCCAATAAACGGTATCTTCCTGAAGAAATACTGCGCTTGACGAGTCACGGCCTAGGTCAATGATATATGACGACGACTATGTCCGCTCGCTATCTTCCTAAGCCCAAACTCCATAAGTAGTAACCGGCTTACTTTACGATGGACCGAAACGTCCTTAAACTAACAACGGACCGAAACGTCCTTTAACTAACAGTGGACCGAAACGTCCTTAAACTAATAACGGACCACTATGTCTTAAAACTAGCTGTTGAATGAGATGTCGAGAAATTATGGTGGATTGCAGCATCACAAAGCTGATACAAAGAATAATAAAAAAGAAAGAAAAAGAAAACAGTATGTCCATAAGCAAAATGGACACGGATGAAAACCCGAAAGGACTCCGTGAGTAAAAACAGCAGGGCTACGGTGAGTGTTTGTGAAAACCCGAAAGGGCACAACCTCGTTAAAAAAAAGAGAGAATAAAAAAGGGAGGAGAAAACGGTATGTCCATAAGCAAAATGGACACATATGAAAACCCGAAAGGGCTCCGTGATTAAAAACCGCAGGGCTACCGGCGAGTGTTTGTGAAAACCCGAAAGGGCTCAACCTCATTAAAAGACACTTACAGGGTCCTCTCGACCTTGTGAGGAGAAATCACCCTCGTGAGATCCTTACGACTCACAAGGGAGCCACACACTTAGGGATCCCCACGATTCCTAAGGAGAAATTACACTTGCGAGATCCTCACGACTCGTAAGGAGAACTCTCTTATGGGACCCTCACGGCTCATAAGATTTGAAAGTCTTAAGTTACAGAGACCTGAACCTGTTCTTAAGCAACCCCCACAACCTCCAATACTGCCCTACAAGCAGCTCAACACTGACCCTTGTATACAATCCATGGGCGCGAATAAATATTTCCCTAACCAAGTCCCACCCGTGACTAGGGATATATTCGCACGGTGAACAACCCTTCTGAGTCCTCTCAACTTATAAGGGGAAAACTCTCTTGTAAGATTCTTACGACTTACGAGGGGCCATACACTCAGGAGTCCTCACGATTCCTAAGGAGAAAACACACCTACGAGACCCTCACGACTTGTAGGGAAAAATACCTTTGTGAGACCCTTACGGCTCATGAAGTCAAAAGCCTTAGTCGACAGAATCCTAACCCTGTTTACTAAACCACCTTTGTTCGACATCGACATAGGCAAATGATGATTCGCTCCTGGCAATACCCCAGTTGTAGCGGTGCTGATGCCAAAATCGGTGTCTGATTCCAAGCCTGCAGCGAAAAGCTAGCAAGCCACACATGCATATGAAATAGCCGAAATGATGGGGCAACTTGCAATAAAAAGCAGCAAGTAAAAGATGTATGCATGCAAATAGCCGAAATGATTGGGCACCGCGAAAAATAGCCGAAATGATTGGGCAATCGCGACCTTCGCGATATAAAAAGCTGAAGTGATAGAGCATCGTGGAAAGAAACAAAAAGATGAATGATATTTATGCCCTACAGGTGATATTGCATCAATCCCTGTGTACAATCCAGGGGCGCAAACAAAGAAGGAATCACACTCCTCCTCCCCAGGTTTCATCAGAAGAAGAAACTAAACATCGAAGGTTCTCAGATAGCCTGGAGAGCATCTCAACATTCATCTCATTACAACAGACACAACATCAGACAAAGCGGAACAGCGGCAACTCCCAGTTCCATGGCTCGTCGGTAAACAGATGACCGAGAGTCAAATCCCAACTCCGTGAAACGCGGATATAATCAACAAAACTCTTGGTTACGTGGAACATGGATTATGTCACTTCTGACCCCGTGGAAAACGTCCACAGCGGATCCTGGTCCTCGCAGAGCATGGCAATGAACCCGTGTGAAGCATCCAGAGCGGAGCCTAGTCCTCGCCGAACACGGCTGTGAACCCGTAGGAAGCATCTAGAGCAAAATTCCTGGTTACGTAGAACGCGGATAATGTCACTTCTGACCCCGTGGAAAACGTCCAGAGCGGATCCTGGTCCTCGCAGAGCATGGCAATGAAACCGTGTGAAGCATCCAAAGCAGAGCCTAGTCCTCGCCGAACACGGCAGTGAACCCGTGGGAAGTATCTAGAGCAAAATTCCTGGCTACGTGGAACACGGATTATGTCACTTCTGACCCCGTGGAAAATGTCCAGAGTGGATCCTGGTCCTCGCAGAGCACGGCAATGAACCCATGTGAAGCATCCAGAGCGGAGCCTAGTCCTCGCAGAACACGGCAGTGAACCCGTGGGAAGCATCTAGAGCAAAATTCCTGGTTACGTGGAACGCGGATTATGTCACTTCTGACCCCGTGGAAAACGTCCAGAACGGATCCTGGTCCTCGTAGAGCATGGCAGTGAACTCGTGTGAAGCATCCAGAGCAGAGCCTGGTCCTCGCCGAGCACGGCAGTGAACCCGTGTGAAGCATCCAGAGCAAAATTCCTGTCTACATGGAACACGGATTATGTCACTTCTAACCCCGTGGAAAACATCCAGAGCGGATCCTGGTCCTCGCAAAGCACGGCAGTGAACCCGTGCGAAGCATCCAGAGCAAATATCGGACTGTGAGGTCCTTAAACTCATGGACTATAATGTCCTTAACCTCGACCGTGATGTCTTAAAACTAACATCGGACTGTGGAGTCCTTAAATCCACGGACTATGATGTCCTTAACCTCGACCGTGATGTCTTAAAACTAACAATCAACCGTAATGATTTTAAGACAATTTCACCTTGGTTCAAGGGTACATCTCGTCATCCCTTTGATATTTGTCGTTGTAATTCCTCAACGTCTTCAGAGAGGTGACGGGTCCCGGCAACCACACATTTCATGGACTGTGAGGTCCTTAAACTCGCGGACTTTGATGTCCTTAACCTCGACCGCGATGTCTTAAAACTAACATTGGAATGTGAGGTCCTTAAACTCACGGACTATGATGTCCTTAACCTCGACCGCGATGTCTTAAAACTATTAATGGACTCTGGAGTCCTTAAACCCACGGACTATGATGTCCTTAACCTAGACCGTAATGTCTTAAAACTAGCAACGGACTGTAGAGTCCCTAAATCCACGGACTATGATGTCCTTAACCTTGACCGCGATGTCTTTAAACTACGGTATCCCGAAGAACATCCAGAGCGGAGCCTGGTCCTCGCCAAATACGGCAGTGAACCCGTGGGAAGCATCCAGAGCAACCCTTAACTCCATGAAATGCGGATAAGGACAACTTCACCCATCACTTGCGGGTCCTCATGACTCGTAAGGGAGTAATTTCCCTTGTGAGATCCTTATGACTTTCAAGAGAAAACGGGCACTTAGGAATCCTCGCGATTCTTAAGGAGAATCCACACCTATGGGATCCCCTCGACCTGTAGGGAGAAAAACTCTTTATGAGACCCTTACGGCTCATAAAGTTGAAAAGTCTTAGGAGGCAGATCTTAACCCTGAATCCTAAGACATCGTTGTCTTGCAAAGAGATCAAGATAGACAATCCGTAGAATACATTCAATAAAAAGGGACACGCCATTGAGATGGAAAATATGTCTTTTATTCATGAACCAAAATGGATACAAAGTACAATTTGTGAAAGAACAAAAAATATATACTCTCATTCAAGAGTATGTACAAAAAGAAAAAAAAGGGATATACAAGTCTTCAGGCCGACGGGCGATTTAGTAGCTTGGTCAGCTTATCCCTCTTCCGCTGGGCCACGCCTTTGTGATTCAGTATCGCCAGAAGACGGGCCTTCACCGGAGCCTGCTGGGCCTGATACGAGGCAAGCCGGCCTTCAAGCTCTTTCTGGTAGCCTTGTGAGCCTCAACCCTGTCGCGAGTGAACACGGCAGCTTTATCGAGGGCCATCACCTCTTTGATAGACTCTTGAAGTACTCGCCAGAGTTCATACGCTTTGTTGGCTTTGGCTGTAAGGTTGGCTTGGAGCTTGTTCAGCGCCTTAGAGGCCTGCTTCCTCTCCGAGAATTTACGGCCGAGCCTCTTCTCGCACGATACCATGTTCGCCGCGCACCGCTCTATCAAACCCCGTAAGCCCGTCTTTGCAACCACATCCTCCAAAGAAAGGCGGGAACACTCGAGTATGTGCAAGCAAGCCTCCACCTGCCGATAGAACTCAACCCAGACTCGCACTACCGCTTCACTAGGGTAGGTGGAAAGAAAAGGAAGAGAACCGTTAGCTTCAGCAGCAAATGCTTAAGCTGTGATTGCGCTGCCAGCGCGAAGCTCCTTGATCAAAGATGACAGGGAGACAAGGCTTAGCTTGGCCAAACGTTCTGAGGCTCGCAAAGCATAGGGGCCGGGTGGCATATTGATGCGCGACTCCAGTGCGGTAAGAACTGGAAGGGCTGTTCAGATGTGTAAACAGTCAGTGAAACTTTTAAGCAAAGGAATAAGTAGGACCATATTGAGACTTCACTTACCCACAGTCATGCAAGAAGGAGCTGAAGGTTCCCCTGACCCTTCGAGGACCTCAACCTCGTCATTGGCCTCCAGAACTGTAAAGGACATCAATGTCATTTTGCGAAATAACAACAATGCTATGAAAATGTGTTGAACAACACTAACCTTGCCCGTAGGAACCTCCCCCATCGCCAAAGTCTCTGCACAATTCACACAAGAATGAGAATACATATATACAAGTGCAAGCAATGTGAAGTACTGCAAAGAAATATAGGAACATACCAATGTGTAAGGAAGCCTTCAATATGGCTTCTTCAAGCCGATGCTCCTTCTCAAGGAGGTGTGCTCGCCGGGGTTCAAGGGTGGACTCATGGCCGCCCGTCCACAAGGAAAGCGCGTCCGCGACATCCTCCGAAGCAGCCTGCTTAAGGGCCCTTTCTCCCCACTCTTCCAAAGGGCCAATGAACTGCCGCCGTATCCACGAAGGATCTCCATAGAAGATGACGACAGGATAAGGCCTCTTCGGGATCCTTACCTTCTCAGTTTCAAGCTGCAAGCGTCTTATAGCCTCAGCCAATTGTGCGGCTTCCTTGGCAGATGAACCTGGGAAAAGAAGACCATCATCCGGCGATATTATGGATATTGGTTCGTCTTGAACGACAGGTTCGGATCCTTCTAAAATATTGAGCAGACGGGCGACTGTCTTCTTCCTCCTCTTTGGCCCGGAGCTAATGCCAGAGGACGCTCGCTTCTTTTCCTGTGGAGCCTTGGCATGACGCCGACGCACCTCACCTTCAACACCCTCATTACCGGCACCCTCGCTTGGCGGTGCTGCCGAGGACGACACGGCCATTGTCGATGCCGCCGGCGGTGGTACTGCTACTGGTGCCTTTTTACCCCTTGACTGAGCTCGGGTATCTAACGGCATACCAATTGTAGGGGTGAGGTCCACCTCCGACTCCCCTGGAATGAGCGCAACACTGGTGTCCCTCAGGGGAAAGCGGACCGGTGTGCGCGGCCACAGCGAAATTCCCGCGGCCTGAGCCGGAGCGAGGGCGCCATGGCCAAGAAGCAACCTCTTCTCCTCAGAAATAACTGGGTTGACCCGATGAAGATACCAGCCTGTGAATGCCCCCACGCATCGGGGAGTATGATCTGCTTCAGGGATCATGAAGTAAGAACTAATATTCAACCTCACGAAGTGATGAGCGGCGTCGTGAACAGCTGCGGGTGAAGGGACCGGTGCAACCGTAAAAGCCTTAAAGGGGACGCCCTGATCGTATCCAAGCTGCCGGATGAAGCGATGCAGATTGTATCGCATAAACAGAGCCGCACTGTTCTGACGGAATACAAGATAGCCCGGTCTGATCGCGTATAAGTGCGTGGCCTCCCGGGGCTTCAGAGAAGGCACCTCACCTTTCGACTGGTCGTGGAGTTGTTGAATCGGGCCTGAAGGAGCAGATAGAACCCGATCAACAAATGCCAGCCCGCCTGCACTAGCGTAAGGAGCAATCAACACGCGAATAGCCCCAAACCGAGTCGGGTCGGGAGCAGCAGCGTCCACCAGCCGCTTGAGTCGCGGAAAAGTGTAGGCGTCATAAAAAGCAGGTCTATGATGCACAGTAAAAGCCCCCAACACGTGCATCTCAATCCAAGATATAAAATAGTGAAGGAAGAAGTTTCCTACGTCCACACCGGGAGTTGAGGTGTTAGAAGCGGCGCCCAATCCATGATAGAGATGCGCTAGCGCCGGGATGCCTATGGCCAGCCGTGTCCCCTCAGCGATACGATGAGCCGGATAGATAACCGAGACTCTCATGAAGTGGCGATGCATAGGGATGACGAACCAGCTAAGCCAGACACTGATAAAGCCCACAAAGAATGTCTCCTCGTCCATGCCAGGAGATGCAATCGATTTGAAAGATACCGGCGACATGATAGGAATATAATACTGCGGTAAATCCGATTTCTTAGTCGGCCGCCTGTTCAAACCTAACCCAAAGGGGTCGTTGATGCTTACAAACTTGGGAGCCGTCTTCAACAAGACATCCTCGCGAAGGAAGCAAGCGATGAAGCTCTTGAAAGTGATGCCCTGCTCCTCAGATTCTGTGAACAGTTTGTCGAAGATACCCAGCGCTTTGATCAAACTCGGACGCTTATGGCGGACGACGTTCTCGGTAGACAAGCCGTCAAGCGTTGCGGGCTCAGTCTCAAAGACGTACTCGTCAGAAGGCAGCAATTCCTCGTAAAGTGTCCCTCTGATTGGCAGCCCCGAGATCTCGTGAAATTCGTCCAAAGAAATTGAAACTTCACGATCCCCCAAGAGAAAAGTGTTGGTGGGAAGATTCCACTGGTTCAGGAAGGCCTTAACCCACCAGACGTGGGGAGACTGGTAGTGGAAGAGGGATGCATATATCGCCTGATAAAGCCCAACTTTCTGCAGTCGCGCGAGGTGGGAGGACAGGATGTATCGAGCCCAAAGGAGATAGCCCGTAGGGTGTCGAGGGGTAAGCCTTATCTTATAAATCTGCCCCCACGGTTGGGCCTCGCCCTGGCAGATACGGCATCCCAGAATATCTATGGCCGGTATCGGATGGTTCGGGATACCGGTCATCGAAGGCTAGAGCCGTCCCATCGGGGTCCAATTTGGCATCTCCACAGCGAAGACAGTCAATGGAGGATCCATCGGCAAGAACGGAAAGGTAGGCTCCGTCGGTATTTCGCAAAGAAAACTCCGGCGACCCCGAATGATATGACTATACCAGGTCCCCCATAGAAGTAGATTGGTACGATTCGGGTCGTGAGCCCTGATCATTGCCGTCACCTCCTCTTCAGATGGTGATTGGGGAAAAGCGGCTTTTGAGCGGGTGAAAGGGAAATACGGAACAAACGTCATTGCACCTGTAATAAAATAAGGGGAAACGGTTAAGGCGAAGCCAACAGTGATTATAGATATATATACAAAAAAAACAGTGACAGAAGACTTATTCTATGGGACCACTGGTTACAAAACACATGGGTCCCACAAAATCAAGATGGCGGCTGGCTAATGATGAAACAAAGCAATTATGATGTGACAAAAGGAAGATTCTCATTAAATAAGCAGTGGATTTCAAATGACCCTACACATTCCCCTAAAATGAAATCTATTTTGGACTCTGTGACAAATCAAACAGAATCAAGGGAATTAAATTCCCAGGAAGAGACATTGCAAACTTCTTCTTCTCGGATGTGAAAGAGACAACTCATGGCAAGAAAACCACAAGAAGCTCTCTGGGAAAAACTGAGTTCTTCATAGGAATTAAATTCCTTGTTAAAAAAGGGGGGAATTAAATTCCCAGAAATATTTGTGCGATGGAATTAAATTCCATGGAAAAGACAACTGCCACCATTAGCCCCCTGAAGATCAGAAAAACCCAAAGAGATCTATGATTTGAAGATTAAATGATTCTCTGTTTTTTTAGAGAGTTTCAAAAAGATGGGTTCTTGATTAAAGGGAAAGCCCTTGGTCTGGATTTAAAATCCAATGAAGGTTTCTGTGAAAGTTCTTCGATCGTTCAAAGATCATTACCTGAAGAGAGGGTCTATCTTAAACAGAGTTAAACTCTGAAGATTTTGGAACAGAGAACTAAGCTCTGGGAACGAGAATTAAATTCTCAAAAGAAAAAATTGCAAGGAAGAAGATGAAAGAGTGGAGGCGCTTCTAAAGAGACCCCTGCATTTATAGGATGTGATGGAAACACTTCATCTTCCCGATTCCCTAGATGAATCTAACGGTCACAAAAGTGACAGCGTTGCACTCACGTGCAGACACGTGGGAGCAACGCTGTGGGGGCATTTGTTTCCTGATTAAAAAATCAGGAATTACCTCAATGAGGTATCACGTGTTGACACGTGTCCAATGGTCACGTGATGATTAAAACTTCATCAAACAGAAGCGAAAACAAACTGCTGAAAAATAACTCAATTGAGGGTCACGTGCTCACACGTGACCAAGAGTCACGTGCCAGCACGTGACAGGCTTTGAAATCCTTACAGCTTAAAAGAATTTAATTCTAAAAGTCAGAGAAAAATACCTCAACGGGGTGTCACGTGCTCACACGTGACCAATGGTCACGTGTTGACAGGCTTTGAAAGCCTTACGGCTTAAAAGAATTTAATTCTAAAAGTCTGAAAAAATACATCAACGAGGTATCACGTGCCCACACGTGACCAATGGTCACGTGTTGACACGTGATGGTTAAAACAACAACATAAACAAGTGGCTGTTAAAGGACTCAATTGGGGGTCACGTGCTCACACGTGACTGGCTTCGAAAGCCTTACAGTTAATAGAATTAAATTCTAAATGCTCCTAAATCTTTCCAAATGGAAAAGGATTATGAGAACCGTTAGATTAAAGATCCAACAGTGATTAAAAATCACCAATTTATGGAAAAATCTTAGATAAGGAAAGATTTCCCTAAATCTCACCAGAAATAACAAACAGAATATCTTTGGATTGAAAATCCAACGGTGAATAAAATTCACTTAATAATCTAAAGGCTCATATTAATTATGAAAACAAACAAAATCTTTCAATGAAAGATTTACTAAATAAATTGATTCTTTTCCTTCTCCTATAAATAGGAGCCAGAAGAGAGAATTTAAAAAAGAAGAGAAGAGTGAGTTTTGGAATCTTGAAATTTCAGAGATAAAAGAGAGGAGAATTTAATTCTCTACAAAGAAAAACCCTAGGTAAGAAAAGAAAGGGGATCAAAACTTCAATAAAGAGAATTTAATTCTCAATCTAAGAGTTTAACTCTTCTACAAAAAAGTAGTTCTTCTTCTGGTTGAATATCTACACAGAGCACATCTCCCCATAAGTTGAGAATTTAATTCTCATCGGGTCGAGATCCTGCCATGCAGATCCTAAACTTAGAGAGAGAATTGAGTTTAGAGAATTTAATTCTCCCAAACTCACAGGAATTTAATTCCTCCAAGATATGAAGTTAGGGTTTAACCCTATATGAGAATTTAATTCTCCCAAAGCTACAGGAATTTAATTCCTTCAAGATGGACAGAATCAGGGTTTCACCCTATACAAGAATTTAATTCTTTTACATATATGGGAATTCAATTCCTCTAAAAGAAATTAGGGTTTAACCCTACACAAGAATTTAATTCTTTCACAAACAGGAATTTAATTCCTCCAAAGTTATAATTAGGGTTTAACCCTACGGAGAATTTAATTCTCAGAATAAACTAAAGAGACTAAAGAGATATCTGTGCATGAAAAAGACTGAGGTCACGTGTCCCCACGTGACCCCTGAAAAGATCCCCAGAAATGAGAAGGAAAGAGCTCAGAGTCAATGCCTCACGTGCTCCACGTGACCCCTGAAACACATAAAGAAAAAGCAAAGGAAATAGAAGCTTTGGGCACCCTCACGTGCTTCCACGTGACCCCTTAGCAAGTGCTTTAATAATCAGTGTATAAATCTCCATCACGTGCCAACACGTGATGCTCAAAATAAAAATAAAAGTAAAAGTGTTTAACACTTAATTGCAGAACAAAGAAAAGGAATCTGGTCCTACATTTTGGCACCCTCACGTGTCCACACGTGGCCCCTTTTCCTTTAGTGTTTAACACTAATTCGAGAACTTATAACCAGTGTTTAACACTGGTGTTTTCTAGTGTGTAACACTAATTTGGGGACTATATTCCCAGTGTTTAACACTGTTACCTTCTAGTGTTTAACACTAACTTGAGAGCTTTAACACTGTTTCTATCTAGTGTTTAACACTAGTTTTAACCAAATTGGTTAATCTTCCATAGGCAAAGCCTCCCATTCAAAATTGAGTAAAAATCGGAGCTCTAATGTCTACTGCTCAATCATAGATAAAAATGTTATCAGATCCCACAAACTTTTGTTTAGCATTGCTAAATAATGTGGGCCTGAGACCAGACAAATAGACTGCTGGTCTAACAAAGGGCCAATATGTCAAACTTAATTGGACTTAGCCCAAATTGTCCATAAGTCCTCAATCCAGACTTAACCGAGCCAATGTGCTCATAATATAATTAATTGGTCTTGGTTCCAAACTGGGCTACAAATCATTTAATCCACCTTGGTTCAAGGGTACATCTTCTCATCCCTTTGATATTTGTCGTTGTAATCCCTCAACGTCTTCAAAGAGGTGACGGGTCCCAACAACGATACATTTCACGGACTGTGGGGTCCTCAAACTCATGGACTATGATGTCCTTAACCTCGACCGTGATATCTTAAAACTAACAACGGACTGTGGAGTCCTTAAACTCATGGACTATGATGTCGTTAACCTCGACCGCGATGTCTTAAAACTAACATTGGACTGTGGAGTCCTTAATTCCACGGACTATGATGTCCTTAACCTCGACCACGATGTCTTAAAACTAACATTAGACTGTGGAGTCCTTAAATCCATGGACTATGATGTCCTTAACCTCGACCGCGATATCTTAAAACTAACATTGGACCACCAGGTCCTTAAACCGGTAATCGACCGCAATATTATTAAACTAAACAATAGAGCCCAATTGCTCTTTTGTCGGATCTAAACAATCCCGTTAAGTTGATCTTAGTCTAAAATAAGGCTAACGTATCCTTAACAAACGTTTAAGTTGATCTTAATCTCAAATGAAACTAACGTATCCTTAAACCCAAATCTAAGAGAATACGGATTTGGACTAATCCACGCCCTACGGGTGACAGCATAACTTTGTCTCTGTATATAATCCACGGGCAACCAAACACAAAACAAACACCCACGACACGAAGTGACCATCTGGAGAAGGAGAAAGTTGTTACCGCGATGCGGTAGCGTAATTAACTGCAGGGGCTTACGCCTGCAGGGAAGAGCGTCCCCACAATCAAAAATCCCTCGAACTAGGGGGAATCTGACGAAGTCTGCTATATCGGCCGCATCCGTTTAAACCTTCGATACATGGTGCCATAAATCAACTTGACATCTTCGAAGAGGTGGACGGATAGCACCAATTAGCATCTGCCCCGAATTTCAGGCAAGACGTCCGTCTTGCGCCGTCTTTCAGAGGGGAACACTCCTACTGAGCCTGAATGTTACAATCTCTGTACAGTTCGGTCTGCTCGTCTAAGAGTATCGCATATCGGGCCAAGGGGCGGTAATCGTCAGACCCCTAGTAGCGCAACAAGTCGTGTCGGAGATAGCCCAAAACACCCTGAGAAACTACTGGAGTACCTACCTGTTAGTTGTATGTATGCTCTAGAGGCCATTATTGTACATGAGATGTATAATATAGTGGATTCTTGGACATATATAGGGAGGACTTTCTTGCTCGACATGATAGTATGCTATCTGGTTGCTCTTTATCTTAACATGTACACTTACTATCTTTCTGTTACATGTTGATAAAGCTCTTAGGATGTGTACTTGACTTCCAGGATTATGATGAAGATCATACTAGTAGGGCCTAGGTAGTCCATGAGTTCATCCTTCAATGTTCTTAGTCGTGGGAATATCGAGACGGGGCATCGATATTCCAGAGCAGACTAGCGTATATCTTCTCGATCCATGCGATGGGCGATGAATGATCCCATATCTATTGGTGTTTGACATCAGAGATGGTATACGGGTGCTCAGTGGAGACTGGGTACACTGAACGGAGTTGGCCGAGAACTCCTAGATGGTATTATACCTCACGTCATATAGCAGTTCTCTGGTGACACTGGTACATGTTAGTCTGTCGACCCGAGATCGTCATAGAGTCTTGTGTGTCTCCCACCGTGCTTTGATTTCCACCCTACCATGGCTCTAGTGAGTCGTGCAAACATGTGGTTTTTGGGTACAGTCCTGAGTCACATGGAGGCAATGAGCGATAGGAGGGGATTCGTCTCTCCCGGTATTGGGGGTTGATGTTGCGCTATGCTCTATTGGTCATAACTGAAATCCCTGGCAAGGGTAGATAGGATTTACCGGTAAGAGTTATCAGTAGTTTCTCGCCCGTTATAGACCTTACATTGGTATGACTTATCAAGCTATTGTTAGTGTTTATGCCCTAGAAGGCCATTACTGTATCATACTAGCTTGTATATTACTTAATGGAAGCTTGGGATATTCACATGTATATAACAGTCTTGCTAAACATGGTAGTATGCTACTTGGTTTTTCTATCTTAATATGTGAGTATACGTATTGATAGAGCTCTTAGGATCTTGCTTGACTACCAGCGTTGTGATGGCAGTCACACTAGTGGGGGCTGGGTAGTCTACAAGCACATCCTTATTCAGGTCCCTGGTCGTTGGATTATCGAGACAGAGCATCGATACTCCGGAGTAGACTAGTGTGTACGCTTCTCATCCCAGTTGGGGAGATGGTCTGTCCCACAGCCATCAGTACGTCGTACTAGAGATAGTATACAGGTGCTCGTTAGGTTACGGGTACACCGGACAGGACTCACAGGGAACTGTTGGTTGGTTTGATACCAGTCGTCAGTAAACAGTTCCCAGGTGACATGAGTACAGCGTAGTCCGCAGACTTGACACTGCTACTTCGCCTCGAGTGTGTCCCACTGTTCTTAGATTGCTACCCTACCACGGCTCTATGGAGTCGTGCAAACAGGTAGCAGTTGGGTGCAGTCCCGAGCACTTGGAGGCAGTGGCGGTTAGACAGGATTCGTCCCTCCCGGTATTGGGAGTAGATATCGTGCTGTGTCAGAGAGCCATTACGCAAAGTCCCTGGCCAGGGCAGGCGAGATTTGCTGGTAGGTTCCAGCAGTTTCTCAGGGTGTAATGGGCTTCACTCCGACACGACTTATACCGCTATTAGGGGACTGACGCTTGCCGCCCCCCTAGGCCCGATATGCGATAGTCTTGGACGAACGGACCGGACTGTATGGAGATTGTCACATCAGACTCAGTAGGAGTTCGGATGGGTTTACTCATCGGCCTTCTTATCGACAACTACCTGGGGACCGTTACGTACAGCTAGTGCCGCTTGCGGTCTGTGGTTAAACCCACTGCCAGCGTAGTAGTCGAGTCTCTAGAGTCCCACACAGAGAGTTTCCTACTCCAGGCGAAACGATATAGAGGTTGCATGGTTTTGCGACAAAGGGTTCGGACGCATACGTGCGTTTACGCGCGTACGACTTTCGGACAGGTTTTACCAGTCGGCTTTGGTTTAAGCCAGTTACTGGTATCTGGTTATTGGATTTTTACAGTCTAAAGTTTTTCCGTATTTTTACGGATCGGAGGGGCGTTCTCGTAATTACTCGAGAAGCTTCTAGAAGATGTGACTAAGGAGGTTTGTTTTGGAAAGAGAGTGAGTCATAGTGGTGATTCATTCACATCATTAATGCACATTTATTGCTTAATGACTCATGTTAATGAATCATCACAAGATATTTTGTGAAGCATGCTTATTCATTTCCTTTATTGATTTTTAGAAAATAAGAATGCTTCATAATATTATGATACACTCTCTCTCTTCTCTCATTATCATATCACACATTCTCTCTCCTCAAGCTCTCATCTTCTAACCCTAATCCTTAATCCTCATGTGTTGAGATCAAAGGATTAGTTAGACTAAACAATCCATAACCTTCACTCTTTATCATTCTATCATCTTTGATTAGCAATCAAAGTTGGTTAGTTACCTCAAGTTAGAGGTTTAGCTTGGAGTTTCGCTCTCGGGTGGATCGTCTACTACCTAGAGAAGGCCGAGGAGAACCAAGGAGGACATAAAGAAGAAGGACCGGTTCATTAGGTATAATCCCTAATCTCTTATGTAAAGAAACTCATAAGAATACGGTTATTTAGAGTTTAGCTTCGATTCAAGCGGTTAGTCGATGTTCGTTGTTTAAACTTGATAAGATCTTGTAAATTCCGCCTCCCCATAAGTACTGGGGTGTACTGCATCGACTTACAGTGGTATCAGAGCCTCGCTAAACACTAAATAACTTAATCGCAAATTTGTACGAATTTCGAACGAAAAAACGATCCCGGAAAACCCTAGTTCTGTTAAGTTTCTGTCGAAGTGAAAATGAAGTCCTAAAATTTTTCTGGTGTGTTCAGAGAGCTTGGCATGAACACAGGAGAACACCCAAGAAAAACGAGCCCATGATTCGACTAAAGCGCCGCGGAAGCGCCGCGGATCCCACCGATCCGCCGCGCTTCCGCGGCCGAGTTGCCGAGTCATGAGCTCATTTTTCATGGGTGGGTCCCCTGTGATATTTGGGGTGTTCTGGAATATTTAATTATTGCTCAGGTTACTGTTTAACAGAGCAGATTTTGGAGCAATTTTGAAGTTGTTTATTCGATCGAAAAATACAGTATTTGCGTATTGGATTATATCTGTGATTGTTTGATGTGTTCGTAAACCTTCCCCAACTGCTAGTATGTCGGTTGGCAGGGGGTTGCACATTTCTGAAATGGTTATATCTGTTTGTGCATATAAACTGTATTGGACTGTTGTGGTGTATAGCCGGGGTTAACAATGGTTTATTGATTTATTCATTTGTTGTAAATGTAATTTGTTGTAATATTATTTTCGCGGGGCACTTCCAGGTTGCGGTTGTAGCCACCGTTGTATTATTTCATTTTACTGTTTTTGCTCCTAGGACTGACCCAAGGTGGGGTACACAGACTGCCGGGTGGGTAGTTTGCCGTACCCGTAGGGGTCGAGGGTGGGGTAAACGGCTATTCATCACAACTGTGTAATCTGTCTTTTCTTGCAGGCTCAAAAGAAATACAGATTGCTTGCAAATCCAATATTGTTTATCTGAGTTCTGGAATGAATATCATTGCGTCAGACGAATGTAAAATATCTATATTTATTATAGCTATTTAGACGTCACTTATGTTTTACACCCGCGCTAGCCCAGCCCCCGCTCTGTCGTTAGTTAAGTAACCTAACGGGTGATGACGGGACCCCGTGGCGAATGCGGATGGCATAAGAGGACGTTATATTTTCGTTGTTTTCTGCAATGATAGGTTAATGATGGGACGCATTATCTATAATGCAAAGTAAAACAAACCAAAGTTTAAATCGTTGGAACAATTTAAAAGAAACCACTCGGTTATTTTTAAAACAGATATTTTTAAATGCGGAGATTTAACCACTCCTTTTAAAAGCTATCAGGTTCCTTCGGTTATATCAAGTTCACTACGTTTACGGTTTCGCCAAAACCAGTCGTAGCCCTCCGTCGTTTCATTTGGGTATTCAGTAGTATTCAAGCTATGCATTTTGGCCAAAGTCAAGGCATAGTGTTTGGTAGCTACTGGGTTTTCATTTGTTGCATAAGATAGATGAGTTAGTTTGGGACAGTCGTATTATCATTTGACCAAAGTCAGGGGTATATACGGATGGGTTCAAATTGACAAGATAATGACGGGTAGAACTTGACATGTGACTTATGACATTTTGACCAAAGCCAAGGTCATAAGAGCATGGGGCAAAAACTTATATCGGGAATTTCTAAAGAAACTGAAATTTGCAAAGAGATGCATACCATTTGGAGTTTGATGAATGTTGGTAGGATTCCTTCAACATTATCATACGATGATATTTGGATCCCGATCCTACTGTGAGTATATACTACTTATCAGGATATTCGTCGCTTAACGATCAATGCTATAAACCTAGTAGGTGTCCAGAAAAGTGTCAGCGGGGTTACGCCCCCAGAGAAAAGAGGTTCTTTAATTAAGGAACTTCGCGAAAGCGTTGGAAAACCTCCCTCGAAGTATCGACACCGGCCTGGCTGAACGGTTAAGCAAGTATTGTACGGTGGGAATAGTCTTGGCTAATTCTTCTTTTATGGTTTGAGGAAGGATTCGAGAAACAGTGGGAGCCATCCAGTTTAGATAAACTAAAAACCACTCTAAACTTGCAAGAGCATCATGCTAAAGAGTTTTCTTCTCTCTCTCCTAATTGCAGCGACCCTGAAAATGACTGGACTTAAGTTACTTTTAGAGAAAAATATACTGACGGGGCCAAACTATAAAGATTGGCTGCGGAATGTCAAGATGGCTTTGACCTATGACAAACTGGGGTACGTCCTCACCGCTACAGCACCTGCTGTCCTTGGTCCCAAATCCAGCAATGCGGATAAGGAAATCCGTAAAACCTGGGATTTAGATTGCGCGAGAGCCAAGTGCATCGTGCTTGCCTCGATGAACAATGAACATCAGAGGAGGCACGAGGATATGTCCCTAGATGGCATATTTCTCCATACAAAGGAACTTTATGGAGAGCAATCTCGTATAGCAAGATACGAGACCTCTAAGAAATTATTTCGAGCGAGGTTGGCTGTCGGGTCATCCGTAGGTGAACATGTCCTACAGATGATCGGCTATATTGAAGAGCTCGCGGACCTTGGGACGACTTTGGATAATGAGCTCTATACAGACCTTGTTCTCCAGTCCCTTCCTCCCACCTACGCCCAGTTTATCCTCAACTTCAATCTTCAAGGAAAAGAAGTTGAACTTGCGGAACTCCTAAACATGTTAAGGAGTGCAGAGGGCACCTTGCAGAAGGCAAGGGAAACACCCGCTATGTTTGTTGGCGGTTCATCTTCTTCCGGGTCCAAGGCTAGGGCCAAAGGAAGGAAGAAGAAGGCCGCACCCAGACCTAGAGGAGGTGTTAGTAAGGTGGGAAAGAAGGGAAAGAAAAAGTTTACAGCACCGGTAGTTGGCCTGGATGAGTGCTTCCATTGTCACAGGAAAGGGCACTGGAAGAAAGATTGCAAGGCGTGGAACGCCAAGAACCAGGAACCGAAGCAAGCTGTGGCTTCGACTTCAGGTGTGTTTGTAATTGAGAATTGTCTGTCGATCAACTCTACTTCCTGGGTATTGGATACCGGGTCAGGATCTCATATTTGCAATTCATTGCAGGCACTGAGAAACCGTAGAGTGCTGAAGGAAGGTGATATGATCCTCAGGGTTGCTAACGGAGCTAGCGTGGGAGCTGCGTCCGTCGGGGATTATCACCTAGGATTGACGAGTGGACACATTTTGGTTTTACATAACTGTTATTTTGTACCCAGCTTAACGTGTAATATCATATCTGTTTCCTTGTTATCAAATAAAGGTTATGATTTCACGTTTGTAAGAGATGTTGTCAACATCCACCTTAATCATGGTTTGATTGGGTCCGGTACTCTAAATAACGGCATATATGTGTTAAACCAACTCCAAATTTTCAATGTCCAGAACACACTAAAAAGAAAGTCTCCAGATTTAAATAAAGCTTTCTTATGGCATTGTAGACTGGGTCACATCAATGAGAGAAGGTTGACTAAGTTGCATAGAGAAGGATATTTGGACTCGTTCGAATATCAAACTTATGACACTTGTCAATCTTGTCTCAAAGGAAAGATGACAAAGACTCCATTCACTGGACAAGGAGTAAGAGCGAGCGAGCTCTTAGGACTCATACACAGTGATGTATGCGGTCCAATGTCTACACATGCGAGAGGTGGTTTTTCCTATTTCATTACTTTCACGGATGATTACTCAAGATACGGATTCATTTATCTGATGAAACATAAATCCGAGGCTTTTGAGAAATTCCAGGAGTATAAGAATGAAGTAGAAAACCAAACCGGCAAAAGTATTAAGACACTAAGATCTGATCGAGGTGGTGAATACTTAAGTGCCGAGTTCCTAGGTTACCTAAAAGAGAAAGGAATTCTCTCTCAGCTTACTCCTCCGTACACTCCACAGCATAATGGTGTATCGGAGAGACGGAATCGAACCCTATTGGATATGGTACGATCCATGATGAGTAATGCTGAGTTACCGCGATCATTCTGGGGTTATGCGCTTGAATCAGCGGCATATCTTCTGAACAGAGCACCTACCAAGACTGTGCCTACCACTCCATATCAGATGTGGACTGGGAAGAAACCCCATCTTCAGCATATGAAGATTTGGGGATGTCCAGCTTTTGTTAAAAAGCAGCATGTGGACAAGCTCGAGGCACGATCAGTAAAATGTATGTTTGTGGGATATCCAAAGAACTCCAAGGGATATTATTTCTATTACGCAGAGGAACAAAAGGTTTTTGTTTCTCATAATGCCCATTTTCTGGAAAATCAGTTTTTAGAAAAGGAAATAAGTGGGAGCGAAATAGAACTGGAAGAAATTCCAGAACCACAAACTGCTACTGAAAGTTTGGTAGAACCAGAGGTTCAAGAAGAACAGAACATTCCCGCACCCCTCCGCAGGAGTAGTAGGCCGTCTCGTCCGCCTGAGAGATACTACGGTTTTCTCATAGATGGGGATAGAGAGGATTGCATCATAGATGATGATGAACCTACTGACTTCAGGCAGGCCATCCAGAGCGGCGACTCGGTACGATGGCTAGATGCAATGCGGACCGAAATGGAGTCCATGTACACCAACAAAGTATGGACTTTGGACTTTGCTCCAGATGGGGTAAAACCCATAGGATGCAAATGGATCTTCAAGAAAAAGATTGGTGTAGATGGACAGGTGGAAACCTATAAGGCTAGACTTGTTGCAAAGGGTTTTCGTCAAAGACCTGGTTTGGACTATGACGAAACTTTTTCTCCAGTGGCTATGCTCAAATCCATTCGAGTCCTTCTTGCTATTGCTGCCTTCCATGATTATGAAATCTGGCAGATGGACGTAAAGACGGCTTTTCTGAATGGAAATTTAGAAGAGAGCGTCTATATGGATCAGCCAGAGGGTTTCAATCAGAGTGGGAGCAGCGGGAAAGTGTGCAAGCTGCTTAAGTCCATTTATGGACTAAAGCAGGCATCGCGGAGTTGGAACATCTGTTTTGATGAGACAGTCAAAGAATATGACTTTATCAAAAATCCAGATGAACCGTGCATATATAGTAAAGTTGTGGCCAGAAGTGTCGTATTCCTCGTCTTGTACGTGGATGACATTCTATTGATAGGAAATGACATTCCTATGCTACAATCTGTCAAAGGATTCTTGTCACACAGGTTCTCCATGAAAGACCTGGGTGATGCCTCTTACATTCTGGGGATCCGGATCTATCGTGATAGATCCAAGAGGATGTTGGGACTTTCGCAGTCCAGGTATATCGACACTGTACTGAAAAGATTCAGTATGGAAGATTCAAAGCGCGGTAATCTACCGGCTTGTCACGGAATCACCCTCTCCAAAGAGATGTCTCCCAAGACTGATTTGGAAAGGGAACGCATGTCTATTATACCCTACGCTTCTGCGGTAGGCTCTATAATGTATGCGATGTTGTGTACCAGACCAGATGTAGCTTACGCACTGAGCGTGGTAAGCCGGTATCAGTCAGACCCAGGGGAGAAACACTGGATAGCAGTAAAGAACATTCTCAAGTACCTGAGGAGGACTAAGGAGATGTTCTTGGTTTACGGCGGAAAAGACCTCAGGTTGGAGGCCTTTGCTGATTCCGGCTTCCAGAGTGATAAGGACGATTCCAAGTCCATGTCGGGTTATGTCTTTACCCTCAATGGAGGGGCGGTGTGCTGGAAGAGCTCCAAGCAGGACACCGTTGCTGACTCGACGATGGAAGCGGAGTATATTGCTGCTTGCGATGCCGCAAAAGAAGCAGTCTGGATGAAGAAGTTCCTAACAGAACTTCAGGTGGTTCCTACCATAGTTGATCCAATACCTCTGTATTGCGACAACAACGGAGCTATAGCTTTAGCGAAGGAACCAAGGTCCCATCAGAAGTCCAGACACATCTTGAGGCGGTATCACCTGATCAGGGAGATCATTGATCGTCAGGAGATCGAGGTTCGGAGAGTTGCTTCAGAAGAGAACATTGCTGATCCATTCACAAAGGCCCTTCCTCAGATTCAGTTCGAGAGGCTACTCGAGATCATTGGTCTGCGATATGCCAGTACATGGCCCTAGTGCAAGTGGGAGATTGTTAGTGTTTATGCCCTAGAAGGCCATTACTGTATCATACTAGCTTGTATATTACTTAATGGAAGCTTGGGATATTCACATGTATATAACAGTCTTGCTAAACATGGTAGTATGCTACTTGGTTTTTCTATCTTAATATGTGAGTATACGTATTGATAGAGCTCTTAGGATCTTGCTTGACTACCAGCGTTGTGATGGCAGTCACACTAGTGGGGGCTGGGTAGTCTACAAGCACATCCTTATTCAGGTCCCTGGTCGTTGGATTATCGAGACAGAGCATCGATACTCCGGAGTAGACTAGTGTGTACGCTTCTCATCCCAGTTGGGGAGATGGTCTGTCCCACAGCCATCAGTACGTCGTACTAGAGATAGTATACAGGTGCTCGTTAGGTTACGGGTACACCGGACAGGACTCACAGGGAACTGTTGGTTGGTTTGATACCAGTCGTCAGTAAACAGTTCCCAGGTGACATGAGTACAGCGTAGTCCGCAGACTTGACACTGCTACTTCGCCTCGAGTGTGTCCCACTGTTCTTAGATTGCTACCCTACCACGGCTCTATGGAGTCGTGCAAACAGGTAGCAGTTGGGTGCAGTCCCGAGCACTTGGAGGCAGTGGCGGTTAGACAGGATTCGTCCCTCCCGGTATTGGGAGTAGATATCGTGCTGTGTCAGAGAGCCATTACGCAAAGTCCCTGGCCAGGGCAGGCGAGATTTGCTGGTAGGTTCCAGCAGTTTCTCAGGGTGTAATGGGCTTCACTCCGACACGACTTATACCGCTATTAGGGGACTGACGCTTGCCGCCCCCTAGGCCCGATATGCGATAGTCTTGGACGAACGGACCGGACTGTATGGAGATTGTCACATCAGACTCAGTAGGAGTTCGGATGGGTTTACTCATCGGCCTTCTTATCGACAACTACCTGGGGACCGTTACGTACAGCTAGTGCCGCTTGCGGTCTGTGGTTAAACCCACTGCCAGCGTAGTAGTCGAGTCTCTAGAGTCCCACACAGAGAGTTTCCTACTCCAGGCGAAACGATATAGAGGTTGCATGGTTTTGCGACAAAGGGTTCGGACGCATACGTGCGTTTACGCGCGTACGACTTTCGGACAGGTTTTACCAGTCGGCTTTGGTTTAAGCCAGTTACTGGTATCTGGTTATTGGATTTTTACAGTCTAAAGTTTTTCCGTATTTTTACGGATCGGAGGGGCGTTCTCGTAATTACTCGAGAAGCTTCTAGAAGATGTGACTAAGGAGGTTTGTTTTGGAAAGAGAGTGAGTCATAGTGGTGATTCATTCACATCATTAATGCACATTTATTGCTTAATGACTCATGTTAATGAATCATCACAAGATATTTTGTGAAGCATGCTTATTCATTTCCTTTATTGATTTTTAGAAAATAAGAATGCTTCATAATATTATGATACACTCTCTCTCTTCTCTCATTATCATATCACACATTCTCTCTCCTCAAGCTCTCATCTTCTAACCCTAATCCTTAATCCTCATGTGTTGAGATCAAAGGATTAGTTAGACTAAACAATCCATAACCTTCACTCTTTATCATTCTATCATCTTTGATTAGCAATCAAAGTTGGTTAGTTACCTCAAGTTAGAGGTTTAGCTTGGAGTTTCGCTCTCGGGTGGATCGTCTACTACCTAGAGAAGGCCGAGGAGAACCAAGGAGGACATAAAGAAGAAGGACCGGTTCATTAGGTATAATCCCTAATCTCTTATGTAAAGAAACTCATAAGAATACGGTTATTTAGAGTTTAGCTTCGATTCAAGCGGTTAGTCGATGTTCGTTGTTTAAACTTGATAAGATCTTGTAAATTCCGCCTCCCCATAAGTACTGGGGTGTACTGCATCGACTTACAGCTATTGGGGTCTGACGTTTACTACCCCTAGGCGAGATATGCGGCATATCAGACGAACAGACCAGATTGTGCGGTAGTGTTACTGATTGGATTCATAGGAGTATGAGTAGGCTTGCTTGTTGATCTTCTGATTACTCAATACCTGGGTGGTCGTTACGTTTATCACGCCTCTTGTGGCTTGTGGGTGTTGGATATGATCATCACCCGCTGCCGGTGTATTGACGAGTCTTTAGAGTCCTACACATAGGTTTCTTGGCTCAGACGAAATGGAGTAGGAGCACATATGAGATATGTGCGGGACCGAGATTAATACGCGTATGTGATACCGTGTTCTATTCTCGCGATTTGTATTATCGGTCGGTTATATATGATATAGCTGGGTTATCGAATCAAGTGTTGATTCGATAGATTGATACACATCATATTAGTCGGTTATATATGATATAGCCGGATTATTAAATCAAGTATTGATTTAATAATCTAATGTATAATTATATATTTGATATATTAATTTACATTGACTAGTATTAGCTCACTTAAGATTGCTTTTTCTTACTTGATTATGTATTAAGTATATATGTGATATATACTTGTGTACATGTTTGTATCGTGCTTGATGCCACATGCAACATGGGTGTATGAGACTCACACCATATTATATGATAATGGAGGGTTTTATTTATTTTAAGTTAATCAAATTAGTTGGAAATTAGTTTATGGATGAATCTTGGAGAAGCTTGTAGAATCCATTGACTAAGACTAATTTGTCTTGCTTAAGATATTTACTAACCTAACCATTATCCTAACACATGGTTAAGTCTCTACAAGGGTTTAATATATGATATTAACTCACCCATGGTTGCCTAATTCACCACTTGATTTATTCTTGAGTTCCTTCTTCTTCTTCTTCTTCATCTTAACCCAAAAGCTTTCTAGGTTTTTGGTAAATGGTGAAATTGAGTGAGAAAATAAAATTTAATGTGAGCCCACTTCCTACTTCATCATCCTACATACTTGCTTGGGTAGTATAGGGTGTTCTCTTCACAAAGTTCATCACCTAGTGAAGTGGTAGCTTGGGTTTGAGTCTCCTCGACGTAGATCATCTTCGGCCTCGAAGACTTCGAGAAGCTTGTTCATTTCTCCAGGGGAACCCATACTAGAGTTCGGGAAATTGACGCTCACAGCGAAGGGACTTATACATGGAGCTTTAGAAGCGAAGGACCGGTCTACAAAGGTTGTATTCCTCATTCACTTAGTGTAGGTTGATTACTTGTTTGGTTTTTTTTATTTACTCTTGCTTGATCCTAGCTTAGGATTGATTAGCACCTTAGAATTTTTTTAATATGGCATGGTAGTTGCTGTGAAAACCCAGTAGGGTGCTAAGGAATCCGAACAGTGGTATCTGAGCGAGGCTAGAGTATTAGACGATGTTTGTTAGATTACAAAACCGAAACTGCTCCGAAACTTGAAACACCGAATACTTGTTTCTGTCGATTTTTTAATGACCTCGAAATTTTTTTAAAACAAGTGCAGAGTGATATATGAGAGATTATAAGAACATGGCAGAAATTTGGGACCATCTGCTCAGATTTTGGCCGAGCAGATAGGGGTTGTGGCCGGCCCAAAGAAGGAATTTTGTGTTCAAATTTTTGTTATGTTCCCATCTCTGTATTGTGGTGTTTCAGGAGTTGTTTGATTTTTCTATAATTGCATATGATGCAGTCTTATTGTATAGAAAACTCGGAGTGTTTCGTATTCGTAGTTTAACATAGTCTTTTGGGTTTTCACATATTATCTAGGCGAAGTTAAAAAGTTCGATTGAATGCCAAAAACCCATTTTTCCAAGTTTAGGGTATTCTGAAAATCATGCAAGTGATTCTGTGGACCCTCCAGAAGAATGAAACCCTAACTCGACATAATGACCATGGAAACGTTTTCAAACCTTAGGGTTTGGGGCAGTTTCGTGGAGCCATTAATGAGGCCTGGGTTTGCCCTTCTACGGCTGGTCCATAGGTGCTGTGGCATGATTCTGGGTATTTATAAACTATGCTCAAGTGTTGAGCTTTCGGGGAATTGTGGGACTTTGATTAATCGATGGAAAAGTTTAACGTCGTCTGGATATTTGTGATGGATACAATACTTGGAATCAACAAATATTTGAATTTTATAAATCTAGCAACTTAGTCTCATTTGATCGGTTGCCACGGGATTTTGATGCGATCAAAAGTCCGTCGCAATCACGTTGTGTATGCGGATACTCACCGGGTAACATTACTAGATAGCCACACCCCATAACCCCGACCAAGTGACTGTAGGAGAACTCTGTTGCCAAACGCATCTGTCCGGGTGCTCGCGGCCGCGGTGTTCCGCCTAAGTGCACTTCGTCGTCGGTATCGGGGGGTGCGGCCGTCTACTAAAGTTTCCGACGAGCATTCGATAAGGATGTCGGGAATCTTATAGAATCACCCAACTTGTTATTGGAAAGTGTTTTCAATATCGAGATTAAAATGCATTATTAGGCATGCGATGTCTAAGGAATTCATATTGTTAGGCATGAAATCCGGAATATGAGATATTTCGGGTTTATGATGTCTAAGGAGTTGCGGATTCCAACTGTTGTAGTTTTTACTTTCTTTTCTACGACCGTAAGTGTAATATATGGTGTATCGCCGGTTTCGTTGCTATATGTCAACGATAATTGGGATACGCATATTTAATTACGTTGATGACATGTGATGTTATGTGTTGCTAGGATATGTTATATTGGATCGTCGTGTTTGAATAACCGGTTTTTTTTATGTGAGATGAGAGTTTTTCATTTTCGTTCATGTAAAAACTTGTATGTAATATTCTTTTATTGGGGCACTTCCGGGTTAAGGAAGATGTCACTGTTGATGTATATTATTTACTTTTCCGCATTAGGATAGACCCAAGGAGGGGAGCACAAGTAACCGGGTTCTAGAGTCCAGTGGGAGACCATCTCAAGGCGTCGAGACCAGGTCTCCTAACTCTAGAATTGGTAGGGTTTCTTGCCACTCTCGTAGGGGTCTAAGGATGTGGGTTTGGCTATTCATCATGACCGTGGAATCTGTGTTTTATACAGGCTTAATATAAAACCCGGAAATCCTAGTATATCCAATATTTCATATGTTGTATTCTGCTGTGATATTCTGTGATGTGATCACTTTATATGATGAGATGGATACATTATAATATATACGATATATTATATAGACATTGCTTATGTTTTACACCCGCGCTATCCTTGCCCCGCTCTGCCGTTAGTTACCTAACCTAACGGTGCATGACGGGACATCGAGGTGAATGCGGATGGCATAAGCGTATGTTGTATTTATCTGTGATGGTTAGGTAACTTAAATGATGGGACTTCAAAAATGAGATTAATGAAAGAAAATAAACCTAAAGTTGTTGTGGAATCGAATTTTCAAAAACAGGTAGCTCTAGTTGTTGCTTTGCATAGTGGTATTCATTGTAGAATATCCTGCACCTTATTCGATAAAGAAAGAGCCGAGATCCCTTCACCGGGAGTGACCTCTTTAGCAATAATTGGCAGATGTTACAACCCTCGGTTTTGTCTTTTGATTTCTTTTCTAGTTCTTTCTTTGCATAGTGATATTGTGAATATCCTGCACCTCATTCGATGAGGAAAGAGCCAAGATCCCTTCACTGGGAGTGACCTCTTTAGTGAAACTAGCAAAAGCCTCAAAAACACTCCATTTTAAATCATTTGATTCTGCAACGAGATCAAGTTCAAAGTATTACAGGTTTTCTTAAAAACCATCTGCAACCCTCCGTCATTTTAGGAAGTAGAGTACTTAGTATTCATGCTGCGTATGTTGATCATAGTCAAGGCATAGTGTACGGTAGCTAAGTGATGTCTTCCTACACAACATATGATGCGATTAGTTAGGAAAGTCATGTGATTATGTTGATTATAGTCAAAGTTCATGTGGGTGGGTCTAATTAATCACGAAATGACGGGTAGAACATGACTAGTGCTTATGATATGTTGATCATAGCCAAGGTCATAAGTGCTAGGGGTAAAAACCATTATCGGGAGTTTCAAGTGTTGAAATTTTCAATGAGATTGCATACCTTCTATGAGATAGCTGAATCCTGATACCCACTGTGAGTAATTGTTACTCCTGGGAGAGTTTTGCACTTTACAATTAGCCGATCAAGTAGGTGTCTAGAAAGGTGTCAACGGGGTTACGCCCCTGGGAAAATGAGGTTTATTTTAATTAGGTCCGTGCGAAAGCACAGAGATCCTCCCTCAAAGTACCGGCACTGGCCTGGCTGGAAGATTGGCGAACTTGTAGGGTGTAATTAATCCCGGCTAGTCTTTCCTTTTAAGGTTTGAAGGAAGATTTGATAAAAACAGTAGGAGCCATCCTGATTAGATAAAATATATAACCAATCTAATCTTCCAAGAGCGCACGCAGAGTGTTTTCTTCTCTCTCTCTAGGTAGCGACCATGTCACGCCTTAATCAAGATAATAATATGGATATATTGACCGAACCCGCTTGTTATACTGAGCTGAGGAACGTTGGTCCCACTCCAAGTTATAATTATTATAAGACCGAGCAGGAAATATGGGAATACCAGGATTCCCATGCCGCCCAAACGAAGAAAGTGCATGATGATGCATCTTCTTTGGGTGTGTTCGTTACCAAGAACTGTTTCTCAGTATCCTCTATGTCCTGGGTATTAGATACCGGATCAGGATCCCACATATGTAATCTGTTACATAAGTTACAGATAGGTAGAGAACTGGGATTGGGTGATATGTCTATAAGTATAGAGATTGGTGTAATTGTTGCAGCCAAAACAGTTGGCAAATATCACCTTGTATTAACAAATACATTGATTCTGAACGAATGTTATTAGATACCGAACCTGATATGCAACATTATATCAGTCTCTTTATTTACTAAAGAAGGATATAATTTTGTATTGTTGGAAAATGTTTTGAACATTTCCTATATCAAGAGTTGATGGATCAGGAACGTTATCTAATGGCATATACGTTCTAAATCAAACCACGGTTCTTAACGTACACAACACACACAAGAGGAAGAATTCAGAGATGAACGGATCCTTCTTGAGGCATTGTAGACTAGATCATATCAATGCGACCTGACTAGCTAAGTTACATTTAGATGCATATTTAAATCAGTTTGAATTTACATCTTGTGAAACTTGCCATTCATGTCACAAAGATAAAATGACTATAGCTCCCTTTACTTGAAACAGATAAAGAGTTAGTGAACTCTTGGGACTGATACATGATGATGTATGTAGTCCCATGTCTACACATGTCAGGACTGGTTCTTTGTACTTCATTACATTCACCGATGATCTTTCAAGATTCGGAATCATGTTCCTGTTGAAACACAAGTCTGAAGCTTTTGAGAAATTCATAGAATATAAGTCAGAAGTCGAGAACCAAAATAGGTATAAGTATTTAAGTCCTATGATGAGATCATGGAGGAGAATACTTGAGCATGGAGATCCTGGACTAATGAAGAATGAGATTCTCTCTCAGCATTATTCCTCCGTATACACCACAACACAAAGGTGTATCGGGACGGAGCAATCGTACCCTATTAGATATGGTGCGCTCTATGATGAGTACTGTTGAGTTGCCTATTTCCTTTGGGGGTTATGCACTTGTGAAGCTGCATACCTATTGAATTCGGTTCCAATCAAATCAGTGCCTACCACTCCATATGAGATATGAAATGGGAAGAGACCATCTCTTAAGCATGTTAAGATTTAGGGTTGTCCGGCCTATGTCAAAATCAAAATCCGGACAAACTCGAGGCAAGGTCAGTTCTGTGGAAGTTTATAGGATATCCCAAGCATTCGCAAGGGAATATCTTCTACCGCACCGAGAAACAAAAGGTGTTTTATTTCTCGGCATGCCACCTTTTTAGAAAAGGAATTTTTTTATGAAAGAAATTAGTGGTCATGAGGTAGAACTGGAAGAAGTTCCAGCTATACAAACTACAGCTGATGATTTGGTAGAATCGGAGGATTCAATAGTTCCCGACGAACCTCAGCCTCTCCGCCGATCTGGTAGGGTTCCTCATCAGCCCGAGAGATACTTCCGTTTTTCGATGACAGTGGGAGAGGGGATTGCATCATGAGATGATGACCCAACTAGTTTCAAGCAGGCCATCTGAGATGGAATCCATGTACACCAACAAAGTATGGATTTTGGTTGCAATATCTGAAGGGTTAAATCCCCATCAGGAGCAAGTATATCTTGCGAAGATTACTTGGTGTAGATAGAAAAGTTGAGACTTTCAAAACTAGACTTGTTGTAAGAGGTTCTCGCCATTAAACATGTATGGTTTTTGATGAAACCTTTTCTCCGGTACCTATGCTTAAGTCCATCCAGATCCTACTTGCCATTGCTACATACCATGACTATGATATATGGCGGTTGGGAGTCGTGACTGCTTTTCTGAATGCTGATTTGGTAGAAAGCGTCTATAAGTACACCAGAGGGCTTCGTAGACAGTGGGAGCAGCGGAAACATGTGCAAGTTGCTTTATGCATTAAAGCAGGCATCGCGGAGTTGGAACATCTGTTTTGATGTCTGAGTCAAAGAGTTTGACTTCATCAAAATGGTAGATGAACCTTGTATATACAAAAAGGTAGTAGAGAGTAAGGTGGTCTTTCCCGTATTGTACGTAGATGCTATACTCTTGATAGGAAAGGTGTTTCCTATGCTGCACTCGGTCAATCTCCTCTTATCACATTGATTCTCTATGTAGGATCTAGGTGATACCTCCTAAATCCAGGTTTTTGGATCTATGAGATAGATCTAAATTGATGTTAGGATTCTCACTAGGTGTAGTGAGATGGTATCCATCGATCCTGGGGAGAATCACTGGATAGCTTCCAGGGTGGTAAGGACAACTGAATGTCAGTCATAGGCATTGTCTTTACCCTCAATAGTGGAACGGTATGTTGGAAGAGTTCCAAGATAGATACCGGGGCAAACTAGACGATAAAGGCTGGAGACATCGCTATCAAACATACTACCAAAGAGGCAGTTTGGGTGTATATTTGTTAATGAGATGAACTAGGTTCCTACCATTGTGTGACGAGGAGTGGCATTTGGCCTAGGAACCCCGGTCCCATCAGTGACCCAGACATATTCAAAGGCAGTATCACCTGATCATGGAGATGGTTGATTTCCAAGAGATCGAGGTTAGGAGAGTAGAATCAGAGGTTAACACGGCGGATCCACTCACTGAGGCCTTTCCTGCGAGAGACTTTTATAGGACGTTGGGTATGCTATACTGCAACAACTGGCTTTAGTGCAAGTGGGAGATTGTTAGTTGTATGTATGCCCTAGAGGCCATTATTGTACATGATATGTATAATATAATAGATGCTTGGACATATATAGGGAGGACTTTCTTGCTCGACATGATAGTATGCTATCTGGTTGCTCTTTATCTTAACATGTACACTTACTGTCTCTTTGTTACATGTTGATAAAGCCCTTAGGATGTGTACTTGACTTCCGGGATTATGATGAAGATCATACTAGTGGGGCTTGGGTGGTCCATGAGTTCATCCTTCAATATTCCTAGTCGTGGGAATATCGAGACGGGGCATCGATATTCCAGAGTAGACTAACGTATATCTTCTCGACCTATGCGATGGGCGATGGATGATCCCATATCCATTGGTGTTTGACATCAGAGATGGTATACAGGTGCTCAGTGGAGACTGGGTACACTGAACGGACTCACCGAGAACACCTAGATGGTATTATACCTCACGTCAGATAGCTGTTCTCTGGTGACATTGGTACAGGTTAGTCTGTCGACCTGAGATCGTCATAGAGTCTTGTGTGTCTCCCACTGTGCTTTTATTTCCACCCTACCACGGCTCTACTGAGTCGCGCAAACGGGTGGTTTTTGGGTACAGTCCTGAGTCACATGGAGGCAATGAGCGATAGGAGGGGATTCATCTCTCCCGGTATTGTGGGTTGATGTTGCGCTATGCTCGATTGGTCATAACTGAAATCCTTGGCCAGGGTAGATAGGATTTACTGGTAAGAGTTATCAGTAGTTTCTCGCCCGTTATGGACCTTACATCGGTATGACTTAACAAGCTATTGCGGTCTGACGTTTACCACCCCTAGGCGAGATATGCGACATATCAGACGAACAGACCGGACTATGCGGTAGTGTTACTGATTGGATTCGCAGGAGTATGAGCAGGCTTGCTTGTTGATCTCATGATCGCTTAATACCAGGGTGGCCGTTACGTTTAGCACGCTTCTTGCGGCTTGTGGGTGTTTGATATGATCATCACCCACTGCCGGCGTATTGACGAGTCTTTAAAGTCCTACACAGAGGTTTCCTGGCTCAGGTGAAACGGAGTAGAAGCACATATGAGATATGTGCAGGACCGAGATTAATACGCGTATAGGATACCGTGTTTTATTCTCACGATTTGTATCATCGGTCGGTTATATGTGATATAGCCGGGTTATCGAATCAAGTGTTGATTCGATAAATTGATACACATCATATTAGTCGGTTATATATGATATAGCCGGATTATTAAATAAAGTGTTGATTTAATAATCTAATGTACAATTATATATTTGATATATTAATTTACATTGACTAGTATTATCTTACTTAAGATTGCTTTTTCTCACTTGATTATGTATTAAGTATATATGTGATATATACTTGTGTACATGTTTGTGTCATGCATGATGCCACATGCAATATGGGTGTATGAGACTCACACCATATTATATGATAATGGAGGGTTTTATTTATTTTAAGCTAACCAAATTAGTTGGAAATTAGTTTATGGATGAAGCTTGGAGAAGCTTGTAGAATTCATTGACTAAGTCCACTAATTTGTCTTGCTTAAGATATTTACTAACCTAACCATTATCCTAACACATGGTTAAGTCTCTATAAGGGTTTAATATATGATATTAACTCAACCATGGTTGCCTAATTCACCACTTGATTTATTCTTGAGTTCCTTCTTCTTCTTCTTCTTCTTCTTCATCTCAACCCAAAATCTTTCTAGGTTTTTGGTAAATGGTGAAAATGAGTGAGAAAATAAAATCTAAAGTGAGCTCACTTGCTACTTCATCATCCTACACACTTGCATGGGTAGTATAGGGTGTTCTCTTCACAAAGTTCATCACCTAGTTGTAACGTTTTAGAAATCGTTATGCGAATATTTTCGTTTTAGGGCAAAATAGTCGGTATTTTCCGTTTTAACCCGATTCTGATCAAACGGTCGTATAAACTTGCCGGCACCTGTTTTAGCTAAAATAAAACTAGTGCGCGAACTTTGGGGGTATATGGGAGGTTTTGGTTCAGATAGAATTTTTCCCAAATAAAATATTATTTTAAGCTGTAAATTATGCACCTAAATAAGGAAATTTCTTCTAAATGAAAATCATTGGAATTCATCGCTATAATTATTTTGGAAGCTTCTCCTAAAAATATCTAGATTTTTAGTGCAAAAGTATTTAAATTTTAAAAGAAAAAGAAAAGAAAATGAAAGGTGGCAAAATTGCATTAAATGAAGCATTTATTGTATTTTTGCTAGAAACTTCTCCATTTTTCTTACACAAACCCCCCCCCCCCTCACCTTGGCCGACCTCTCTTCCCCCATTTCTGTCCTAAATTTTTCCAAGCCCATTTCTTCATTTTCCAAGATCAAAAACTCATCAAAAATCCCAAAATAAATCCAAAAATTCCTAAATAAAAATTAAACCATCAATTCCTTTTACTAAACTTGCTTGGATATTCAACAAAAAGTATGTTTTTTGGTGGCTAAGTTGATGAAATCTTGTGCTAAAGTTTGTTCTTGTTAAGGTATAATTTCTTACTTTAATCCTTAATTATTTGTTTAAATCTTTATCTAGCTATTTAAGTTAGCTAATTATATGTTTGGTTTAGCTTAAAATTCTTGATTAATTCATTACTCATATTTTTAAGAAATTAAAGTTAAGGTTAATGCTTGATTTAAGTGTTTAATGTTAATTGAACTGTTAATTTGTGATTAGGAAAAGCTTAAGCTAGTAGAAAATGATAATTATTGTTAATTACTACTTTGTTTAATTAAGAATTTTGCTAAAACTTATTTAGCTAGTGTTAAAAATAAGGAAATGGTTTGAATAGCTTAGTTAAGCTATTATAAGATGTTTGAAATCGCTTGAAATGTGTTAGCTTGATTCTAGTGCGAAATATCGGGATAAGTTGTTTACTAGGTTTCGGGGTTTTTCCGACGTGGTCTCAATTGGTCGCTGCGAGATTATATCAATTATATTCCTCGCATTTAATTGTGTGGTGTTGCGCGATCGGGATGATCGGAGTCTAGACTTGGTGTTTCGTAGTTTAGCGACCCTAGTTATGGTTTTTGACCGATGTCATGCGCGTTAGATGGGCTAAGTGCGCAGTGTAATTTTCAGGGCGTTATCCTTGCGTTTCATTGTCTTTTCGTCGATATAGGATATTTAGCTATTGTGATATGTTTGTGAAATTTTAGGTTTGCAGGCAGGAACTTCGGACGCTATGACAAAGGGAAAACAGGTGGTAGGCTTCACTTAGCCAGGAGCGTTGGTGAGTAGATTTAATATCTACAGGGGAATCACCCGCATGACGTTATGCGTCTGGGCTAGAAATGACTTGACTTGTCGCATATTCTATTTCATATTTAGAATTGCGCATACACCCTACTGCTTAGTTAATTGTTGTCCTTGGACTAGTATCCTTCGGACACTGCACTATTATTGACGGCTTATGTTACATGAGCACTGATTGTATACCACACACAACGTCAATAATTGCTATGACACGCACAACCCACTTATAGATATGATATAGTTTGGTTAGGGATATTGAGACATTGATTCATATTTTTTTTATGCATATGACTTATAGCATACCTGTATACCTATATGCTTACACATATGCCTTGACATACTTACATGCTAGTTACTTGTATACCTATAGGATATTGTACCATTAATGATAGGTACATACACACATAATGACATAGCTACATGTATACTTTGCATACATACTTCACTTATACCCGGGGGGTATATTACATCATTTCTGATAGGTAGATATCTATATCTTGCTATACCTTTATATTTACACATATATCAGTTATAGCTACATGTTTACCTTTACTTAATGTTATTTAGAATTGGAGAAATTAGGAACCGCATGATATTTATATTAACTTGTTGCAATTAATTAGCGGCTTTTCCTTTATATGCTTACATTTCAGTTTAATGTTGCGTATATTTTATTCATGGATTTTCGCATCGCGATATAGATTTTTCATGATATTTTCTGGATTTGGGGACCGTGGTAGTTTCATGAAATTATACATTATTTGAAAAATCCGGTTTCCCTTGATATGATATTTTAGCATCCGCCATGAAATTTATCGGTTTTGATATATATACCCCATGCGAGGAGTCGGGGGCCATATGAGGGTACATGGTGGGGCCCGGTACGGTTCCCCTCGGCAAGATGATCGACGGTCTATACCGATTGAGCCTGGAAGGTGGGCAAGTACCTACCGGTGACATTACCAATGACTTGGCGGTTATCATGGGGATACCGACGGCAGTTATGTGCGTATAGATACGTCGAGAGGCGAGGGTCAGAGCTAGGCACTCGAGCTTTCGGTATAGCGTATGATATGTACCTATCAGGGAGCCAGTCTTGGTGACAGCACCTGATAGATCACTATTTTGTGTCGATGCTTGACACTTGGTTTTCATGATATTTTACTCTTAAATATATATAACAGTGGAATGGGATGCTGTTATATATGCATATACATATATATTAGTGGAATGGGACGCTAATATATATGTATACATATAAATTCATATACTTCATCTTAATTATTCATGCAAATTATATATTGGATATAAGAGATTTACTTGATATTGGATTTGGGATATAGGTGATTCATTTGATATTGGATACAGGATATTTATGAGATTGCTGATTTTGTACATTCAGGATATATGAGATTTATTCGATATTGTACATTTAGGATTTATGAGACTTATATGATATGAAAGCCAATTTCGGGGCTGATTTGAGGAATTGGGATTTGGATTGTCTTGATAGATTTTGATCCTACCACGATATCAGGATTCCGTGGAAATGACATATTTCATTCCATACTCCACATTTATTGTTTATGCACTGTTTCATGTATTAATAGTACATGTTAGTGTACCTTTCATGATTGTTGTATTTACATACTTCATTTTATATGCATTGTTTCATGTATTAGTAGTACCTGCTAGCGTACCTTTCATGACTGTTGCATATATACACATTCATATAATCATTGCATGATTATTGCATACCGATCTTCATATTATTGTTTCATGTATTAATTGTACCTGCTAGTGTACCTTTCATGATTAATGCATTCATATGACCTTTATTTTCTATTAATTGCATATGTTAGATTCACGTTGTACGTGCATACTTGCGATTACCTGCATATGTTATTTTCTATTCACGAGTTGGCAACTCACTCCCATTGTGCCACAGTGTTTTGCAGGTCTTTTCTCACAGTAGTCAGAGGCAGGACTGTTCATCTATCTTATCATCTTTTGCTGCGGATACCGCATCAACCTACAATGTGCAGTTTGCTTAAGTGGTTTTTGTTGTTATTCGTTGTTGTATTGTATATTCATTGTATCCTTGTACTCTCCATCTACTACTTTCATGTTGACTTAGAGACTTGGTGAGGACGATATTGTATATTATTTTGTGACTTGGTCGTCTTTTATTTCTTCGCTACGGCGTCGTATATCTGTTTTGGTGGTGTTTTTCCGCCTTTTGGCGTGGATTTGCTCCCGTTGGGGATGCTTTACTTTATATTTATGTTGTACCCATTTTTGGGGTTGGTTTTTTCAAAGGAGGTGCTGCCGCCGAAATTTTCAAGAAAATAAATTGTACTTAAAGAATTTATACTTGTGATTTTCAAAAGTTTAAACAATATTTCTTATCTTTTCTTGTCTTTTAATGGTTTAGATTTCTAGGTTTTGGCTTTCTTTTACTGTGTTACGCCTGTAGACGTTGCGTAGTATTAGGGCCGGCACGTGCCAATTTCGCATCGTGACAAAGTTGGTATCAGAACGCTCGGTTTTACCTTTCGGAGTGTAGGATGACCTTGGTATGATGGAGTAGGTAGTTTAAGCAGAGTAACGTAGTGTGTGTATATCCGCGGCATACTCACGATGCGGTACTCCGTCCAAAGTGACCTAAGTACAAATTGCTTGAAATTCCTTCTTTGATGATTCATATCCTTGTGATTCGATTTCCATGTTCATATCGAATCTTATTTCCAATCATAGCCTTGCCACCGATGATTATGGGGACTCAGAGTGATGCAGCGAGGGCCGAACTCAGAGTTGACTCGGGTGGGTCAAGGACTGACCAGGATGGCGTGCTCGTTCCACAGGAGCAGACGGATCCACCTTCGACAGATAGTATCGCTAGGTTTGTGGCAGATATGCAGGACTTGCGCCAGACGATGAGTTCATTGGTTGAGGCCATTCGAGTGCAGCGACAGTAGGTTGTCACCCCTGTTACCCAATTGTTCATTGCGATCAGCATGCAGCATTCCGTCACCTACATAGCACCAGTGGATGCAGCCCCAGTTAACGAGACACGTATTCCAGAGACTTTGAGAGTTCTAGAACCATGGAGGACTCGTACCGATGTACCAGCCCAGAGACAGAGGCCTAGCCGTCGAGATAGCTTTCATGACCGTCGCGGGAGTAGCAGAGGTTTGGGACGAGGAGAGTCGTGTTAGGTAGATCAGCCGTTAGTTGTGTTAACTTCTGTCAGCGATTTTTTTTGTTGCGCAACACGTATTTCAGTCGTGTGCCAATCGGTTAGGAGATCCATCCATCACTTGATCCTTCTAGAGATGTTGGTTTTGACGTTCTCCTGGGCACGGACTGGTTAGCTACGTGCTAGGCATCTGTGGACTACCGTGAGGAAATAGTCAGGTTTTTTTTTCCCGGCGAGCCGGTTCTTGTTGTGTATGGGGACAGCGGTGCCGCCTCTCACAGCTTGAATTCAGCCTTTTTCGCTAGTCGTCTTTTGAGGAGAAGATGTTGAGGATTCTTGGCATTCATTCATGATACCAGAGCCACAATGGGTTTATTGGACCGGGTTTCTTTCGTGCGAGAGTTTTCCGACGTTGTTCCAGATGAGCCGGCGAAACTTAGGGAGCTTAAGGATCAGCTGCAGAGTTGTTTGTTGGGGGGCTTGTGCGTTTGAGTGTTTCGCATTGGGGAGCTCCTATTTCTGTTCGTCAAGGAGAAGGACGACAGTTGAGGTTGTGTATTGATTGATCGTCAATGGAACCGACTTACGGTGCGGATGGGTATCCTTTACCTCTCATTGACGATTTCTTGATCAGCTCGCGAGTGCGAGACATTTTTCTAAGTTTGTTTGGGATCAGGTCATCATTGTTGCGGGTTCGGAGTGATGACATTCCGAAGACTGCCTTGTGCGTGCTACGGGCTTTGTGTGTTTTGGTAGTGTCATTGGACTCACCAATGCCCTAGCCGCATTCGTAGATATGATGAACCGGATTTCTTCAGGCCGTTCTTCGACCAGTTATTGTTGTGTTATTGATGACATTCTGGTCTATTCAATGTGTCATGAGGGACAGGAGTAGCACTTGAGGATTTGTTTTCCAGATACTGGGAGAGCACCGGCTGTTTGCTAGATTCTCGGAGTGTTCCTTCAGGCTTGTTTGTGTTGAATCCTAGGTCTTGTAGTTACGGGAGACGGTTTATGTATGGTTCCGAGGAACATAGAGGCTGTACAGCTTTGGCCCAGACTTGTGTACGGGACGGAGGTCCGCAGATTTTTAGGCTTAACAGGTTTTTACCGCCGTTTCGTGCAGGATTGCTAGTGTAGTGCTGCACCGTTGACTGAACTGACCAGAAGGGAGGTTTCTTTTCTTTGGACCGAGGCATGCGTACGGAGTTTTTCAGCAGTTGAAGACTCGGTTAATAACTGCATCGGTTCTTTCTTTGCTTTCTTGTTCGGGCGACTTTGTTGTTTAACTGTAATGCTTCGCGAGTGGGGCTCGATTGTATACTGAGGTGACACTATAGAGTTATCGCTTTTGCTTCCCTACATCTGGAGGAAGTACGAGCAGGATATCCCACTCATGATCTGGAGATGGCCGCGGTGGTCGTGCGTTGGAGATTTGGAGACACTACTTGTTCGAGAGTCGTGTCAGATTTTCATGGACCACCAGAGCATAATATACATCTTCCTGCAGCGGGTGTTGATTGTTGAGACAGTCTTCTGTAGATTTACAGTTCTTGTGCGATCGTTGAGTACAGCTTAAGTTCGCCTCTACTGAGGGGATAGCTTGCTCATGTCCGCGCCTGACCACTTTTTCTTAATCTCTTCCACGAGGCACAGCCCACCGATGCTCGTTGTCAGAAATTCTGAGCATATTCGGCTGGGTAAAGATTCGGAGTCCTTGATTTGTGATAAGGGTGTACTAAGTTTAGGGAAGCGTTTGTGTACCTGATACTATTGGGTAGAGACGCGAAATCCTACAGCAGGCACATCTGTCAACTCTCTATATTCATTCAAGTTCCACCAACATTTGACGTGACTTGTGAGATAGTTACGGGTGGGCAGGGATGTAAAGAGAAGTTTCGGGTTTCGTTTCAAGGTGTCTGTCTTGTTGTGTGCTTTGGTTGAGCATCTGAGACCGGCTGGAGAGTTGCAACCTTTAACCGTTCCGAAGTAGGAATGGGAGCAGATCTCCATGAATTTCGTTACGGTGTCTACCCAAGTCTAGACAGGGTGTGACTCCATTTGGATGCTTGTCGTCCGGTTTTACTAAGTTTGCTCAGTTGTCCTTTGTTAAGTTTGTGCGTTGCACGGAGTTCCTTCATGGGTCATATCCAATGAGGACACCCTGTTCGCTTGCCGTCTTGGGCAGGAGGTTCAGGAAGCCTTGGGTACTGGTTGAGCTTTAGCTTCGTCTTTCCATCCGCAGGATGATGGTTTTGTGAGAGCGGGCTATACCGACTCTGGAGGATATGCTTGTGCGTACGTACTAATTGTTGTCGACTGTTGGGATCGCCACTTGCCATCGTTAGGATTCTTCTTTGATAGCAGTTATCAGGGGGCGTTCCAATTGGCAACCTTTAGGTTTGGTTGTTAGGTTGTGTCGATCACCAGTCTGTTGTTCTGACTCTGCGTAAGTAGGATTTTTAGACCCCAGCTAGTCTAGAAACTTCGGAGATGATCCAGTTGGTTCAGGTCAGGATGAGAGTAGCCCAGTGCAAACAGAGGTCTTATGCCGACCGTGATGGTCGCAGAATTGAGTTCGTAGTGGGAGATCATGTATTCCTACGGATTTTTCCGATGAATGACGTGTTGAGTTTTGGGAAGCTTATCCCAAGATTGTAGGTCCTTTTAAGATCCTTAAAGCGAGTTAGTTCCGTTGCCTTTAATTTGGCACTTCCGCCTAGATTATTGAGTATTCACCCCGTATTCTTTGTGTCGATACTTTGCAATTACCTTCATGACCTTTCTTACATGATTCAGCACCAGACCATTTAGCTTGGACTCGATATTTTCGTTCACCAGCAGCCAATTATGTTAGTGGTTCGGCAGGTGGAGAAACTTCGGTCAAGGGTCTTGCCATCTGTGGAGGGTTTTCTTGAGCGTAGCCGTATAGTGAGGTGATCACTTGGAAAGCTGCGAGCAAGAATTGGGAGTTTTGTACTCTTCTTCTTGAAGGTACGCTTAGTAAGAATTTTAAATTCGGGGACCGAATTTCTATAAGGGGGGAGATTGTAACGTTTTAGAAATCGTTATGCGAATTTTTCCGTTTTAGTGCAAAATAGTCGGTATTTTCCGTTTTAACCCGATTTTGATCAAACGTCCGTATAAACTTGTCGGCACCTATTTTAACTAAAATAAAGCTAGTGCGCAAACTTTGGGGGTATATGGGAGGTTTTGGTTCAGATAGAATTTTTCCCAAATAAAATATTATTTTAAGCGGTAAATTATGCACGTAAATCGGAAAATTTCTTCTAAATGAGAATCATTAGAAATCATCACTACAATTATTTTGGAAGCTTCTCCTCAAAATATCTAGATTTTTAGTGCAAAAGGATTTAAATTTTAAAAGAAAATGAAAGGTGGCAAAATTGCATTAAATGAAGCATTTATTGTATTTTTTCTAGAAACTTCTCCATTTTACTTACACAAACACCCCCTCACCTTGGCCGACCTCTCTTCCCCCATTTCTGTCCCAAATTTTTCCAAGCTCATTTCTTCATTTTCCAAGATTAAAAACTCATCAAAAATCCTAAAATAAATCCAAAAATTCCGAAATAAAAATTAAACCATCAATTCCTTTTACTAAACTTGCTTGGATCTTCAACAAAGTATGTTTTTTGGTGGCTAAGTTGATGAAATCTTGTGCTAAAGTTTGTTCTTGTTAAGGTATAATTTCTTACCTTAATCCTAAATTATTTGTTTAAATCTTAATCTAGCTATTTAAGTTAGCTATTTATATGTTTAGTATAGCTTTAAAATTCTTGATTAATTCATTATTCATATTTTTAAGAAATTCAAGTTAAGGTTAATGCTTGATTTAAGTGTTTAATGTTAATTGAAGTGTTAATTTGTGATTAGGAAAAGCTTAACCTTGTAGAAAATGATAATTATTGTTAATTACTACTTTGTTTAATTAAGGATTTTGCTTACTAGGTTTTTGCTAAAACTTATTTAGCTAGTGTTAAAAATAAGGAAATGGTTTGAATAGCTTAGTTAAGCTATTATAAGATATTTGAAATCGCTTGAAATGTGTTAGCTTGATTCTAGTGCGAAATATCATGATAAGTTGTTTACTAGGTTTCGGGGTTTTTCCGACGTGGTTTCAATTGGCCGCTGCGAGATTATATCTATTATATTCCTCGCATTTAATTGTGTGGTGTTGCGCGATCGGGATGATCGGAGTCTAGACTTGGTGTTTCGTAGTTTAGCGACCCTAGTTAGGGTTTTTGACCGATGTCGTGCGCGTTAGATGCGCTAAGTGCGCAGTGTAATTTTCAGGGCGTTATCCTTGCGTTTCATTGTCTTTTCGTCGATATAGGATATTTAGCTATTGTGATATGTTTGTGAAATTTTAGGTTCGGAGGCAGGATCTTCGGACGCTATGACAAAGGGAAAACAGGTGGTAGGCTTCACTTAGCCAGGAGCGTTGGTGAGTAGATTTAATATCTACAGGGGAATCGCCCGCATGGCGTTATGCGTCTGGGCTCGAAATGACTTGACTTGTCGCATATTCTATTTCATATTTAGAATTGCGCATACACCCTACTGCTTAGTAATTGTTGTGCTTGGACTAGTATCCTTAGGACACTGCACTATTATTGACGGCTTATGTTACATGAGCACTGATTGTATACCACACACAATGTCAATAATTGCTATGACACGCACAACCCACTTATAGATATGATATAGTTTGGTTAGGGATATTGAGACATTGATTCATATTTCTTTATGCATATGACTTATAGCATACCTGTATACCTATATGCTTACACATATGCCTTGACATACTTACATGCTAGTTACTTGTATACCTATAGGGTATTGTACCATTAGTGATAGGTACATACACACATAATGACATAGCTACATGTATACTTTGCATACATACTTCACTTATACCCGGAGGGTATATTACATCATTTCTGATAGGTAGATATCTATATCTTGCTATACTTTTATATTTACACATATATCAGTTATAGCTACATGTTTACCTTTACTTAATGTTATTTAGAATTGGAGAAATTAGGAACTACATGATATTTATATTAAGTTGTTACAATTAATTAGCGGCTTTTCCTTTATATGCTTACATTTCAGTTTTATGTTGCGTATATTTTATTCATGGATTTTCGCATCGAGATATAGATTTTTCATGATATTTTCTGGATTTGGGGACCGTGGTAGTTTCATGAAATTATACATTATTTGAAAAACCCGGTTTCCCTTGATATGATATTTCAGCATCCACCATGAAATTTATCGATTTTGATATATATACCCCATGCGAGGAGTCGGGGGCCGTATGAGGGTACATGGTGGGGCCTGGTACGGTTCCCCTCGGCAAGATGATCGACGGTTTATACCGATTGAGCCTGGAAGGTGGGCAAGTACCTACCGGTGACATTACCAATGACTCGGCGGTTATCATAGGGATACCGACGGGAGTCATGTGCGTATAGATATATCAAGAGGCGAGGGTCAGAGCTAGGTACTCGAGCTTTCGGTATAGCGTATGATACGTACCTATCAGGGTGCCAGTCTTGGTGACAGCACCTGATAGATCACTAGTTTGTGTCGATGCTTGACACTTGGTTTTCATGATATTTTACTCCTAAGTATATATAACTGTGGAATGGGATGCTGTTATATAGGCATATACATATATATTAGTGGAATGGGACGCTAATATATATGCATACATATAAATTCATATACTCCATCTTAATTATTCATGCAAATTATATATAGGATATAAGAGATTTACTTGATATTGGATTTGGGATATAGGTGATTCATTTGATATTGGATACAGGATATTTATGAGATTGCTAATTTTGTACATTCAGGATATATGAGATTTATTCGATATTGTACATTTAGGATTTATGAGACTTATATGATATGAGAGCCAATTTGGGGGCTGATTTGAGGAATTGGGATTTGGATTGTCTTGATGGATTTTGATCCTACCACGATGTCAGGATTCCGTGGAAATGACATATTTCATTCCATACTCCACATTTATTGTTTATGCACCGTTTCATGTATTAATAGTACCTGTTAGTGTACCTTTCATGATTGTTGATTTACATACTTCATTTTATATGCATTGTTTCATGTATTAGTAGTACCTGCTAGCGTACCTTTCATGACTGTTGTATATATACACATTCATATAATTATTGCATACCGATTTTCATATTATTGCTTCATGTATTAATTGTACCTGCTAGTGTACCTTTCATGATTATTGCATTCATATGACCTTTATTTGCTATTAATTGCATATGTTAGATTCGCGCTGTACGTGCATACTTGCGATTACCTGCATATGTTATTTACTATTCACGAGTTGGCAACTCACTCCCATTGTGCCATAATGTTTTGCAGTTCTTTTCTCACAGTAGTCAGAGGCAGGACTGTTCATCTATCTTATCATCTTTTGCTGCGGATACCGCATCAACTCACAGTGTGTAGTTTGCTTAAGTGGGTTTTGTGGTTATTCGTTGTTGTATTGTATATTCGTTGTATCCTTGTACTCTCCATCTACTACTTTCATGTTGACTTAGAGACTTGGTAAGGACGATATTGTATATTATTTTGTGACTTGGTCGTCTTTTATTTCTTCGCTACGGCGCCGTATATCTGTTTTGGTGGCATTTTTCCGCCTTTTGGCGTGGATTTGCTCCCGTTAGGGATGCTTTACTTTATATTTATGTTGTACCCATTTTTAGGGTTGGTTTTTACAAAGGAGGTGCTGCCGAAATTTTCAAGAAAGTAAATTGGACTTAAAGAATTTATACTTGAGATTTTCAAAAGTTTAAACAATGTTTCTTATCTTTTCTTGTCTTTTAAAGGTTTAGATTTCTGGGTTTTTGCTTTTTTTTACTGCGTTACGCCTGTAGACGTTGCGTAGTATTAGGGCCGTCATGTGCCAATTTCGGGTCGTGACACTAATGAAGAGGTAGCTTGGGTTTGAGTCTCCTCGATGCAGATCATTTTCGGCCTCGAAGATTTCGAGCAATCTTGTTCATTTCTCCAAGGGAATCCATACTAGAGTTCGGGAGATCGACACTAGCAGCGAAGGGAATTCTATACGGAGCTTTAGAAGTGAAGGACCGGTCTACAAAGGTTTTATGTATTCCACATTCACTTAGTGTAATGGTTGATTACTTGTTTGGTTTTGTCTATTTACTCAAGCTTGATCCTAGCTTAGGATTGATTAGCACCTTAGAATTTTTTTAATGTGGCATGGTAGTTGCTGTGAAAACCCAGTAGGGTGCTAAGGAAACCCAACACTACCAGTAAATCTCGCTTTCCTTGGCCAAGAACTTTGTGTAACGGCCTTCCGAACACAGCGCGATATCAACCCCAATACCGAGAGAGACGAATCCTATCTAACCGCCACTGCCTCCAAATGCTTCGGGAATGCACCCAACTACTACCTGTTTGCACGACTCCTTTGAGCCATGGTAGGGTAGTGTTTCCCCCAATCAGAGCAATGCTCTGTTCAAATTTCAAATTTTGAAATAAAGCAGTGCTTCATAGCAGCGCCAGCGCTGAGAGAGTCAAAGACTCTGAAATGGCGCTCACGTGCAAACCATATGAGCGCTAGCGCTAATAGCGCAACACTCTAAGCAGCGCACCATGTGTAAAGCGCGTAAGTGCTAGCGCTAAGTGCGCTGCACTCTAAGCAGCGCACCACGTGCAAAGCACGAGAGCGCTAGTGCTGGAACTAAATGTTTCCAAACGTTGGATCAAAGATTCAAAGAACATGATTAAAAATTATCAATTAACCAGAGTAAAATTCTGTTAAGGAAACATTCCTCACAATCTTTCCAAACAAGAAAGATTGTGCTCTGAAAATCAGAGCACCGTTGGATCTACGATCCAATGGTGATTAAAGATCACCAAAATACAGAATAAATTCTACATGGGAAAAGATTTCCTAATCTTTTTAAAAACAAGAAGATTGCCTTCTGTGAATCAGAAGCCTTAGGATCAAAGATCCAGCGGTGGGGAAATCCCTAAATCAATTAGAGATCTCTTTAACCGATTCAACAAATCAGCTTGCCCTATATAAAGGCCCCAAGACTTCAAGTCTCAAATAGAGGAACCCCCCATAAATTTTAAGAAATTTCAAAGACAAAGAGCAATCTCTCAGAAGAAGAAAATTTTCTTCAAGGTAAAAAAAAGAACATAGAGATGAAATCATCTCGTATAAAAAGAAGAATTTACTTCTTTTTTTAAGATCATAGATCTATAAGACCAAGGTCTTTCACAACAAAGATCAAAATATCTCATCATAAAAAATAAGGGAAAGAACTTAATTTTCTTCAGATCATAGATCTATAAGACAAATTGTCTTTCAGAGATTATAATATCCCATTATAAAAGGGGGAAGAATAATTCAATTCTCTCAGGATCACAGATCCAAAAAGGCAAAGCCTTTCATAAAAAAACATAAGAGATTGGAACATCTCCTATAAAAAATAATAAGAACTTTGTTCTTAGATCCATGAGACAAAGTCTCTTATAAGAAAGAGAATTTAATTCTCAGGGTACAAAACTGCCTAAAAAAAGAGCCATAGCACTCTAATCAAAAGAAGCGCTTTAGCATTCCAAAACCAACGCATAGCGTTGCAGAGCCATAGAGCTCCAATCAAAAGAAGCACTTCAGCGCTCCAAAATTAACGCATAGCGTTGCAGAGTCTTAGCGCTCCAAACTTCACCAGAAGCGCAATGCGCTCATTGTCTGGCGCTTAGCACCAAGCGCGCCACGTGCTCCTCACGTGTGCGATACTTCGCCAGAAGCGCAATGCGCTCATTGTCTGGCGCTCAGCGCCAAGCGCGCCACGTGCTCCTCACGTGTGCGCTACTTCACCAGAAGCGCAATACGCTCATTGTTTGGCGCTCAGCGCCAAGCACGCCACGTGCTCCTCGCGTGTGCGCTACATCACCAGAAGCGCAATGCGCTCATTGTCTGACGCACAACGTTAAGCGCGCCACATGCTCCTCACGTGTGCGCTACTTCACCAGAAGCGCAATGCGCTCATTTTCTGGCGCACAGCGCCAAGCACGCAACGTGCTTCTCATGTGCGCACTAAATGAACATAAACTGTTCTATAAAAAAGGCCTCAGTGCTATAATAAGTGCTCAGTGTCCAATAAAAGACAAAAAGGCTGTCAGAATCCAAACCAATACTCAGCATTACTAAATGTTCAACATTTTAACTGAGTCAGCCGAGCCCAAAGTGGCCACAGAACCCTCATTTAGATTAGTTGAGCCCATATGCTCATAAATCTTTGATCTTAGTCCCAAATTGGACTATAGATCTCCCAACCAATATTGGTTCAAAGGTATATCTCTTCACTCCGCTGATATGTGTCGTTGTAATCCTTCAACGTCTTCAGAAAGGTGACGGGTCCCGACAACCAGACATTCTACGGACTGTGGGATCCTTAAACTCATAGACTATGATGTTCTTAAACTTTACAGACTAAGATGTCTTTAAACTAGACCGCAATGTCCCTAAACTAAAATAATAGAGCCCAAATGCTCTTTTGTTGGATCTAAATGATCCTGTTAAGTAGATCTTAGTATAAAATAAGACTAACGTATCCTTAACAACCATTTAAGTTGATCTTAATCTCAAATGAGATTAACGATCCTTAAATCAATCCAACTACAGATCCCTCAACTGATATTGGTTCAAGGGTACATCTCTTCACACCTCTGATATGTGTCGTTGTAATTCTTCAATGTCTTCAGAGAGGTGGTGGGTCCCGAAAACTAAAAACTTTATAGACTATGATGTTTTTAAACCCCATGGACCGTAATGTCCTTAAACTAACAATGGACCGCAAAGTCCCTAAACTAAAACAATAGAGTCCAAATGCTCTTTTGTTGGATTTAAATGATCCTGTTAAGTAGATCTTAGTCTAAAATTAGGCTAAAGTATTCTTAACAAATTGTTATGTTGATCTTAGTCTAAAAATTAGAATTAACGTATCATTAACAAACGTTTAAGTTGATCTTAGTCTCAAATATGACTAACGTATCCTTAAACCCAAACTGAAACCCAAATATAAGAAAATAAGGATTTGGACTAATCCACGCCCTACGGGCGACAACATAAATTAGTCTCCGTATACAATCTGCAGGCAACTGAAAACAAAACAAACACACACGACACGAAGTGACCATCTGGAGAAGGAGAAAGTGTCTCCCGCAATGCGGTAGCATAATTAACCGCAGGGGCTTGCGCCTGCAGGGAAGAGCGTCCCCACAATCAAAAACCCCTTAAACGAGGGGGAATCTGACAAAGTCTGCTACAATGGCCGCATCCGTCTAACCTCCGATACAAGGTGCCATAAATCAACTTGGCATTTTCGGAGAGGCGGATGGATAAAACCAAATAGCATCTGCCCCCAAATTCAGGAAAGACGTTAGTCTTCCCGGTATTCGGCGGAGAACAGATTCTGGCACGCCCGGTGGGACCTTTTCCCCTTTCCACTCCACACTTCATGTGTCGTGTTTCGTGAACGAATTGAGGTTTGATATGGTTGCCCCTGGATTCGAGTTACTAAGATTTGGTGTCTTGCTCTTATGCAGATCAATGGCTTCCAATTGCACAAACTGCAACAGCTGCAACAACTCTCACTCCGTCCTTGCCGGAGGAGTGACCTACGGGCCTCAAGCGGCCTCCCTTTTTACAATGCCGGTGGAACAAGTGACCCAAGCCACCACTGGGCTACTCTTCGGGACCATGATCCCACCAACGAGCTTCAACGTTCAAATGCCGTCGCACGAAGCTCCAAAAAAGTCGGTCTTTGATCGGCTTACATCTATCACGATCCCTCTCAACGGGTCGCCCAAGTCCAGTGCCTCAGTCTTTAGCAGACCGGGCGAAAGCTCAAGTAGGCCCTTGAATAAGCCAGCGATACCTGAAGCGGTCATCCTGAAGCGGATAGCCATTCCTGCTCCTGAAATCATCAAGGCGACTTCTTCTGCTAAAGGGTCGGTCTTCACAAGACTGGCCGTTTCAGCTTCTACTCCATGCGAAGTCACGAAGGCTGCTTCCCCTGTTCGAAAGTCGGCCTTCGAAAGACTGACCATCCCCTCTCAACGGACGTCAATCTTCGACAGGCTAGCACCAATAATAGCCTTTCCTCAAAGCAGGGGGTATGAAGAAGCTCATTCAACAGTGGAGGTGATTTCGGCCACACGACATGCTCGACGTCGCCACTGGCGCCGAGTGAGGAAAGCTGGGGGAAGTTCCCCTTCTGGACTGACTCCACCAGCTCCAACGGTGGAAATTAATGTTTTTGTTCCAACTGGGAACAACTTTGAACCACTTAGGAGGGTGCACAAGAACTCTCCGACGGCCTTGCTGAAAAGATCTCCTCCTCCTGTGGAAAATGTTACAAAGATGAAGCTGGAGCAGCCCTCTCAGCGGCTGTCCTCTAAAATTTACAAGGTCTGGCTTAAAGTCCAAGACTCGGTGATTGATCAAGATTACTCCCACCGATCGAAGAAAGTAAAGGTTCGGCAAGAGAAGGATCACTTTATTGTTCCACAGAAGGTGTCGTCTACCTGGGTGCCCGCTGCAACGGCCCCCTCAACGTCACCAGTCCACAAAAAGAGAAGGCCGGAGAAGATCCGCGTGTCTGCGACAAATGTCAAGGGAACTGAGCCTAAATGCCCTAAGTCTGGGGGTATGGTGGTGCGTACCGTCTATATGGCATCCGGAAAAGAGGATAGCCGTATCTCCACAGGTCATCGACCGCTTATGCGATCAGTGACTAAGGCTCAGGAGCAACAACAACAAAAGCTCCAAGAGATGCTAACAGCTATGGCCGCACTTACGGGACCAAAAGCAAGCCCGGAGATATCAATGGAGCAGCGTCATGTGCAGGAAACAAATTCTGAATTCTTTCGGAGAATGCTTGAGAAGAAGGACAAAGAGGCTGCGGAACAAGCGGCCAACATAAAACAAATGGCCCTCCTATTCCAAGATATGGTGGGCATGATGATCCAGCCGGACCCTCCAGCCGATGATCCTCCAGTAATAATTGAAGATGATAGAGGAGTGACATTAAATCCTCTGCCGACTCTGTCAGCAGCCAAGGAGAAGACCATCTCTAAAGCCATGCTCGATGATTATATAGCTCAAAAAATACGAGCTCATCAAGCGAATGAAGCAAACGGCCAAGTCATCAGAACTGGATGACCATATCCAGGATGGTACGATTAGATTAAGTATCCGCCAGGATACACGATTCCTAAGTTTCACGTATACAAGGGGACATGCAATCCCCATCAACATGTCGCTCAGTTCAGAGCTCTCTGCGGCAATACCAGAGGTGACGACAAATTGTTACTTCGTCATTTCGTCAGCAGCTTGGCGGAAACGGCCTTTGAGTGGTATTCAGAGCTGCCCAACGACTCCGTCAAAACTTTTATGGAAATAGAATTGCTGTTCACCCAACGTTTCGCGAGCGCTAGAGAACGCACCCCAATCACAACATTAATTAATTCCAGAGTGAAGCCGGGCGAGACATGGGTCCAGTACGTGATACGATGGCGAAATCTATGGTCGAAGTGCGAGCAGCGCATCGAAGAAGCGCCTGCAGTAGGCAAGTTCGTAGGTACCCTCGATCCGTAGGCGACCATATCTCAGTTCATGATGTTTTTCAAGCCGACTACCTTTCAGACCCTGATTGATAAGCTGGCCCAAATGGACCAGATATGTCATAAGCCTTCCTTTTCAAAGACAGAACCGCGGAACGAAAAGAGTAAAGGGAAAGCGACCTTTTTCGTCAATACTCAACAACAACTGAGCAACTTAAACCCGGTTGTTCGCCAAAGCAACGTGCGTTCACGCCAATCCCTCGAGGAGAGACTTGGGCGTCCTTATTCATTTCCCCGGGATAAAACGAGGAGACTGTTTGAGTTGGCAGTGCGCAACAGGCTCATCACCTTGCCGGATCCAAAATGCCTATTACAACCCGGTGAGGCCAACAATCCTAATTACTGCCCCTATCATCGAGCAGTAGGTCATCCGATCGAAGATTGCTTCGTCTTCAAAGGATGGATTGAGGACCAATACCAACAAGGCAAATTCGCACTGTCCGAGAACTGGAAGGTGAACCCACCACAACCCCACGCTCCTAAAAAGGTGGACACGCCGGGGGCATTGTGCTCTTTTATAGAAGAAGCTTCATGGGAGGTCGCTCTTTCAGCCAAGACGAAAAGTGTAAGTCCACGTTACCTTTCCCGGTACTTACGGGCTTGCGGAAATGATGAAAAACGATTTTTCAAGAGGTGGTAACATAGACTCAAAATACGGATGTTTGTTAAACAACTAATTAACAACCTAACTAGAGTTTTACCTACTCGGTTAGGGGGGGCTATACCTTTCTTGAACTCCTTCGTCTTCAACTCTTTCCGGTGTACGGATCGGCCTCACCTCGTCGTCTCCTTGTGCCGAAGATGGATCCACCTGAAAGTTTCTAACTTTGGCTTCTTCTTCGAACTTGAAGAAACTAGAACACTTGGTTTGCTAAACCTTGTGAACTAGGATGAGTAGAGAAGTGATTTGGGTTTTCTTTTATCTCTAAGGCAATGTTTCTCAACTCATGAGAGGGTATTTCCTTGAGCTAGAGAGAGAGAGCAAGAGGAAGAGCAAGAGGGAGAGCTCAAGCAAGAGAGAGAAATGAAATGAAAGAATGAGTAACTCTTTTGCCATCCAAGCTCTCATAATCCAAAACCATCATAACAAAATAGTAATCAAGTATTATGTGATGGTTCAAGTCAAAATGGCTATATCATTTCATGCACTCATTTTGCAAAAACAAACAAGCAAGCAAAAGTCTTTGCCATGAAATGATAGCTATTGTCATGATGATGGTCAACTAGTCCAACCTAGTCAACCGGTCAACAAAGTCAACAAGTCAACAAAGTCAATCCCTCAACAACCATGTCACCATAATACTTAATTAATATTATTGTTAATTATATTTCTTATTCTCATTAGGGTTTAGCCAAAAGTCAACAGCCAACAGTCAACACCCCCAATGAGAATCCTCTGCCTCTGTCTCTCTGTCAACTGTGCATACACACCCGCATCCACGTTCCGAGGAACACGAATACAAACGAGATAAAACCAATTCCAAAATGTACACTAGGATCTGGTTTAAACCAAAGCTTGCTAGTGTTAACTGTCCGGACACCAATCGTGCACAAGTGCACGGATGTGACCGAACCCTGTCGCAAAACCATGCGACCTGTCGCAAAATCATGCGACATCTACTCTTTTGCCTAAAGGCGAATAGCTTTCTGTGTGGGACTCTAAAGACTTGATACTACGCTGGTAGTGGGTTTAACCACAGACCGCAAGCGACACTAGCTGTGCGTAACGGTCCCCAGGTAGATGCCGACAAGAAGACGGACGAGGTGAAACCCATCTGAACTCCTACTGAGCCTGAATGTGACAATCTCTATACAGTCCGGTCTGTTCGTCTGATACATCGCATGGCGGGCTTAGGGGGCGGTAAACGTCAGTCCCCTAATAGCGGTACAAGTCCTGTCGGAGTGTAGCCCAGAACACCCTGAGATAGCACTGGAAACCTACCAGTATATCTCGCTTGCCCTGGCCAGGGACTACTCGTGTAATGGCTCTCCTAAACACAACGCGATGTCAACCCCCAATACCGGGAGAGACGAATCCTGTCTAACCGTCACTGCCTCCAAGTGCTTCGGGACTGCACCCAAAAACTACCTGTTTGCACGACTCCTTTGAGCCGTGGTAGGGTAGTAATCAAAGTACAGTGGGAACACACTCGAGGAGAAGTGACAGTGTCAAGTCAACGGACTAAGCTGTACTCATATCACCTGGGAACTGATAACTGACGATAGGTATAGTACCAACCAATAGTTCCCGACGAGTCCTGTCCAGTGTACTCGTAACCTAACGAGCACCCGCATACTATCTCAAGTACGACGTACTGACGGTTGTGGGACAGACCGTCTCCCACACTGGGATGAGAAGCGCATACGCTAGTCTACTCCGGAGTATCGATGCCCTGTCTCGATAGTCCTGTGACTAGGGACCTGCATAAGGATGTGCTTATAGATTACCCAGCCCCCACTAGTGTGACTGCGATCACAACGCTGGTAATCAAGCAAAGATCCTAAGGGCTCCACTAATGTGTATAGGTGATATACTAAAATAAACACATGTACACATTAAAGTAGAATCAAACCAAGTAGCATACTACTATATTGAGCAAGATTGTCTATACAAGGTGAATATCCCAAGCTTCCATTAAGTAATATACAAACTAGTATGATACAGTAATGGCCTCTAAGGCATATACACTAACAAAAAGAATGCTAAAAGATCTCCAAACATACCCAGCAGTCAGGTGGAAGAGTTCGTTAGAACCCGAGATGATCGAGGGAATGCTGAAGCCACGCCTGACTCCAAGAATTGATAGTGATAATCAAAACGCCTATGCCCAGCCGTCAAAGTCTTCAAAGAAGAAGAACAAGACCAAAAAGCCCGTGAAGCCTAATGACAAGCGCACAGACCTGCAAAAACATATTGACGCGCTGGAAGAATATAAGCAGAAGGCGCGAACTCCGGTCACACTCCAAGAATTCCTCAACCATATCCTTGAGAATGAAGATGAGGGAAAAGACTTATCAGATGAATTTGAGGATTATGTGGCAAGCTGCCACGTGATCTCTCACTCATTAATAAACGGTGAAGAAGCTCCGGATGCAGAGAAACTGGGGGCAGATCCTGAAACGGAACTCCTAGGACCGTCAGACGAGATGATTAACGCATTCCTGAATGAGGCCCGTCAGAAGAGCAAAGCTGATCGAGAGCGCGACCTGGCCATATTCGAAAAAGCTAAACGCCGTCGACTGGACGAAAGGTTAGAAACACTCCCACCAGATCAAACCACATCCGCCGCCAGCAAAAGCAGGTTCAATACAAGGAAAAGGTTCGCCAAAGCCATATCAATAGGAATAAAGCTACCCCTTTCAGAGGAAGTTCTCCTTGCGGTACACATCTTGATAAAGTGGACGTACATCCTAACTTCTGCTTATATCATCAGAGGATTGCACACCCTACTGAAGAATACAACGCCTTTAAAAATTGGTGTCAAGGGTATGTCTCTCACAGGCAACACTTCAAGAGGATGAAGCGTGAAGCTCGTCGACAGCGGAAAAATGCGACAGACGAACGTGGAAGAGCTGCTGGCAATTGTCACATGGTTGATAGCAGGGGATCGCAAGTTCTCATCTTTGGGAGCAATTCTGAAGAAGAAATGGCTCTCGACCCTCTTTTCAAAGAATCCACCTCAGGAAAAGAGGAAGAAACGAAGACCTGCGAAAACATTCAGCTGCGCAATCGTACGCTACCTGAAAAGAATCTCGGACCTGCAAATAAAGGATCAAACAAAAGGGATAAGAGGAAAGAAAAGGTCCCTGAGGATATCGTCCTCGATGACCGAGTCGTCCAAGAGCTTACAGCCAAGGACCCGTCCAAGAAAAACAAAGTGGATTACAACGTTCTGGCACACCTGAGGAAGATACCCTCACAGCTAAGCATTCTCGATGCCCTCCTTCTATCTAAAGAAGCGAGAGATACTCTGATCAAGGCACTACAAGAACCTGACCAGTTTCAAACTTTCCTTGACGAAGAAAAGATGAAGGACGAGCTGGAAGAAGTTCACACAGCCGACATCACCTTCAGCGACGATGATCTCCTCCTCGGGACATACGAGCATAACCGTCCCTTGTATGTCACCGGATACTGTCATGACATCAAAATAGGCAAGATCCTGGTCGACAATGGGTCCTCCGTCAACCTTCTCAATGTAAGGGTGTTGAAGGAAATCTGCATGAGCGTTCAGCACCTCGCTCGTGATAAAATCACCATCTCCGGGTTTGACTCCCAGTCATCACGGACGCTCGGGTCTGTGATACCGACGTTACGCTTTGGGCTGCTCGTCACTGACATCAAGTTTCACGTCATTGACGCCAAGACTTGCTACAACGCTTTGCTCGGCAGGCCTTGGTTACACGAGTACAACATTATCCCTTCTACACAACATTAGTGTATGGAGTATTTCAAGGTTGGTCTCGAGTATACCGTGACAGGGGAGCTAAATCCATTCTCCGTTAATGAAGTCTGCAAATACGAAGACGCCAAATACTTCTTACCGAACTTCGAAGACACGGAAAGATGCCATAAGCCGAAGAACAAAGCTGTCACCACTATTCCGGTCTTTGGGAGTGATACCGAGGAGAAAGAAGAAATAGTTTATTCAGGGATGCCCTAATGCAACAAGCCGAGACCGTCCACCCCTATTCTGGTCTTTGGCAATGACTCGGAAGACGAGGTCAATGCAGTATTTTCTGTTCTGCCATCAATACAAGCCTTCGCTGGAGATGATCAGAGTTTGCAGATCGCCATAGTTCTGCAAAAGAATTACAAAGAGCTTGACGCACTTGATACCTACAGTGTGCAGGAACTGCAGACGTTCTACATCCCTCCCAGGAGAAAATTTGAAAAGGCGATCCTCTTTTATCGGTCCGCTGAAATCAATATGGAGAAAGAAATCTGGTATGGCGCTGATTCTACACTTGACAGACTCCAACCCATCCGTCTGCCTAGATACTACACAGAAGGATTGAAAAGGCTATTGAAGCGCCAAGGCATACCCTTGAAACATACTGCTCGACAAACTCAGTTCTACAATAAAATCTAGAACGTCCCCGGGACTCAGCGAAACTTTCCCAATAGGAGAATGGAAACGATCGGGCTTGGATATGTTCAATCCAAGAGACGAGAGCGATTCCATGGCTGCTACGTTATACATGACTTTGATGAAGAAGGAGATGCTCTGTTAGAAGACACTAACACTGAACCAAAACGAGGTCTCGTGTAACCCTTCGGAAATCGTTTAGGCAGTTTTCGGTAATCGGCTAATTTTTCGGCTTTTTCCGTAAAAAGTCAAAATAGGTATTTTTCATTGTAGACCTAATTATACAAAATTTAGATAAGATATTACTATAATTTTGTCACTAAAATGTCACTTATAATTGTCTAGTTAAATAAAAAAAATTTCGTAATTAATTATTTTTTTTTTATTATTTTAAGCTTTTAAAAATACATTAAATTAGGGATAAATACAAATTTAATTAGGTAAATTTCATAATCAAGAATCTTTATAAGCTAAAATATGGTGTTAATAAAATTGTATCATGACTTGTAACATTTTAGTTTTATGGTGTGAAAATTTTGAAAAAAAATGATGTAAAATGGGGTTTTTTGTAAAAAGCTTGATGTGAAATGCATTAATTGAGACTTGAGGGGTTTTATTGACCTAGAAACATCTACACAAAACCCACACCACCCTCCTCTTGCTTCTGGCCGAGCCAAACTGCAGGAAATTCCCTCACTTCTCACTTCATTTTTGCTTCATTTTGCTATCAAAATCCATTAAAATTTCACAAATTTCCAACTCAAATTCAAAACAAAACCCAAATCCACTCTCTCCTCAAGCCAAATTAGTTCAAGACTTGATGAAAGGAGACTTCTTTGGTGGCTTGAGCATGCTATGATTCAATTTGTGAGGTAAAATTTCTAAACTAGTTTGTTAACTTGTAGTTTAAAAGTGCTAAAATTGAATTTTGAAGTGTTAATTTAGTTGTAATTACTTGTTCATGAAAATCAAGAGAGGGATTTGATTCCAAATTAGGGTTTGAAACATGGTTGTTGGAGTTAAGTTCGGGTTGGTTATCTAATTGGTTGGAGTGGTTAATTGTGTAATGTTACGCTCGCTAGATCGATAAATTTGCGATGTTTGCATCGAATCGGTATGCAATTTGCTTACTAGATTTTTATAAAAATTAGGATGCGATCTAATTGCGTTATATTAGCGATATAATTAACTTCATAAATGACTATTAGTGTGCGCGAACGCAGGGTTTTGTCTAGACGGGTTTTAGTTTTGTCGATTTCCTCGAAATGACGATTCTAGTTAAGATTTAGCGATTTTCGTGTGTTTTCCCACGCACCGAGTGCACGTTATGTTTAATTCGAGAGCGTAGATATTCGTATATTGTGACTTGTGTCGTTTTAGGATATGTAATCTTATGCTTGGTGTTGTGCAATATAGGATCGGTCGGGGAAACATCGGACACGGCGCGTAAAGGCAAGGCGGTGGTCGGATCGGATTAGCGAGGCGTTCAGGTGAGTAGATGTATTCATCTATGGGGGAATCGTCTGGATGGCGCGAGGCGCCCCCTATTTAGGATTACCCTATTTCTTGCAAAATTTATATTGTTAGTTAGCTTACCCCTTCATTTACACAGCATACCTTATAGTTAATAGTATGCTAGATTGCATGGATATTCATATGCACATATGCGATAACACTTCGTAGGACACGAACACCATTACCATTGGCATCTGTTGCACGCGCACTATTCATGTGACACATACGCCTTTGGTAATTGCCATGCCACGTGCACTATAGAACCTGTTTAGCTTAGTATCGCCCTGCATCGTGCATGATATATGAAATTGCATAGCATGTATATACCTCGCATTATCATCATATTTACATAGATTTCTAGCCAAAATTCACATCGTATACATTGACATCATAGACATTTATCATATATAACATGTGGACATTATGATTTTCTTGAGGATTTCAGTTTGCTGCGATTTCTGGATTTTTGGGGAAAACCGCAAGACTTTAACAAAAGCTTATACTTATCATTTTTAAAACAAAGTTGCGGTTTTCTCGTGATGTATGTGTCGTCCACCATGAGTTTTCATGTTTTCTGTTGGATTTCGAGACCCGATTAGAGGAGTGGATGAACCGTCTCGAGTACATGGTGGGCCCGGTATGGTACCCCGGGGCAAGAAGATCGAGTTGTAGACGATGAGCCTGGCAGGGGAAGACTACCTACCGGTGATGTCTGGCGCGGCGGATATCCGGAGGATACCGACCGTTGTCATGAGATTTGATGATATGGGCCGATCCGGACTGACGGAGCCCGATATTTGAGACATTGTTACAGTGAGATATTGAGACAGATATGATTTCATATTTGGTGTCGATGCTTGACACGGGTTTTCAGATGATTTCTTGATGGTACTTAGCTATTATACAGATATTCATTTTCTAAAGTTAAGAATGCAGTACCCTTAGCATTTAGAACACTTAAAGAGTTAGTAATGACATTGCATACATGTGCATGCATACTAGAGATATTATATCATATATGGACATACATGTTGTGACGCATTGCGTGCATTCTTACGATTGCCTTATTAGATGTTATATTCTACTCACGAGCTGGCAACTCACCCCCGTTGTGCCACAGTGTCTTGCAGGTCGGACCCGTCACCCTTGTAGCGGTGGGCTATCTTATCATCAGCTCCTTTTGCTCAGACTTGCGACATCGCACGTAGGTGGGTTGCGAGCACACTTTGTTTATTTTTGCTCTATCATTGTATCTAGTATTCTCCATCTACCACTTTATATTGTATTTGCGACCTAGTGATGAGACTGAGAGATTTGTATATTTGTGGTTTCTTTTGGGTCGAGCTCACTTGAGCCGGCGTTGTGTTTTCTGATATTTTGCGTTTCTTTTATGCTCTTTTCTTGATATTACTTATATATTGCATGTGGTTGTGATCCGCCTTGGGCGAAGAGCTAGCTCCCGCTTGGGGATGCCATTTATGATTATAGGTTATATATATCTTGTTGTACCCATTTTGGGGGATAGAAAATACAGGGGAGACTCTGCCAAAATTTTCGGGAAATTTTGATGTTTTTTTTAAAGGGATTCTATGCAACTTAATTGATTTAAAAACCGTTTTCATTTAAGGTTTTTCCTTTACTCTCTTTTGATTTTGGTTTAGATTTTTCTGGGCTTTGGCTGACTTATGTTACGTTATGCCTTTAGACGTCTCGTAATCTAAGTGCCAGTCACGCTCCGTACTTTCGGGTCGTGACAAACTTGGTATCAGAGCGTAGGTTTTACCTTTCTGAGTGTAGGACGACCTTGGTAGATGGAGTAGGTGATTTAAGCAGAGTGGCGTAGCGTGGGTATGATCCGCGGCATACTTACGATATGGTACTCCGCCTAAGTGACCTTAGGACATAATTTCTTGTATTTCCCTTCTTGATTCCTTGCATTCCTTGATTCAATTGCAATGTTCTTATCAGTCCTGTTTCTTATTCCAGCTTCGATGCCCCCGAAGACTACGAGAGCTCAGCGGGCTGCCGCTAGGGATGAGATTCGAGTGGGCTCGTCTGAGGCGAGGATCGAGCTGGAGGATACGCCTACCCCTCAGGGTCATACCGATCCGCCTTATCCAGACCGTATTGCCAGATTAGAGGCCGGCATGCAAGAGTTGCTACAGATGATGGGATCTTTAGTTGAGTCCAGCCGGGCACAGAGATCCGAGGACATTCCTTCTGTTAGTGTTTATGCCCTAGAAGGCCATTACTGTATCATACTAGCTTGTATATTACTTAATGGAAGCTTGGGATATTCACATGTATATAACAGTCTTGTTAAACATGGTAGTATGCTACTTGGTTTTTCTATCTTAATATGTGAGTGTACGTATTGATAGAGCTCTTAGGATCTTGCTTGTCTACCAGCGTTGTGATGGCAGTCACACTAGTGGGGGCTGGGTAGTCTACAAGCACATCCTCATTCAGGTCCCTGGTCGTTGGATTATCGAGACAGAGCATCGATACTCCGGAGTAGACTAGTGTGTACGCTTCTCATCCCAGTTGGGGAGATGGTCTGTCCCACAGCCGTCAGTACGTCGTACTGGAGATAGTATGCAGGTGCTCGTTAGGTTACGGGTACACCGGACAGGACTCACAGGGAACTGTTGGTTGGTTTGATACCAGTCGTCAATGAACAGTTCCCAGGTGACATGAGTACAGCGTAGTCCGCAGACTTGACACTGCTACTTCGCCTCGAGTGTGTCCCACTGTTCTTAGATTGCTACCCTACCACGGCTCAAAGGAGTCGTGCAAACAGGTAGCAGTTGGGTGCAGTCCCGAGCACTTGGAGGCAGTGGCGGTTAGACAGGATTCGTCCCTCCCGGTATTGGGAGTAGATATCGTGCTGTGTCAGAGAGCCATTACGCAAAGTCCCTGGCCAGGGCAAGCGAGATTTGCTGGTAGGTTCCAGTAGTTTCTCAGGGTGTAATGGGCTTCCCTCCGACACGACTTATACCGCTATTAGGGGACTGACGCTTGCCGCCCCCCTAGGCCCGATATGCGATAGTCTTGGACGAACGGACCGGACTGTATGGAGATTGTCACATCAGACTCAGTAGGAGTTCGGATGGGTTTTCTCATCGGCCTTCTTATCGACAACTACCTGGGGACCGTTACGTACAGCTAGTGCCGCTTGCGGTCTGTGGTTAAACCCACTGCCAGCGTAGTAGTCGAGTCTCTAGAGTCCCACACAGAGAGTTTCCTACTCCAGGAGAAACGATATAGAGGTTGCATGGTTTTGCGACAAAGGGTTCGGACGCATACGTGCGTTTACGCGCGTACGACTTTCGGACAGTTTTTTCCAGTCGGCTTTGGTTTAAGCCAGTTACTGGTATCCGGTTATTGGATTTTTTCAGTCTAAAGTTTTTCCGTATTTTTGCGGATTGGAGGGGCGTTCTCGTAATTATACGAGAAGCTTCTAGAAGATGTGACTAAGGAGGTTAAGGTGACATAAGCTTTGGATAAGATTAGTGAGTCATGAGGGTGATTCATCATGATCATTAATGCACCATAAATGCTTAATGACTCATGTTAATGAATCACCTCTTTTCATTTATGAAGCATGCTTATTCATTTCTATTATTCATTATTCTTTAATAAGAATGCTTCATAATATATTATGATACACTCTTTCTCATCTCATTATATCATCTCACATTCTCTCTCCTCAAGCTCTCATCTTCAAGAGACTAATCCTTAATCCTCATGTGTTGAGATCAAAGGTTTAGTTAGACTTAAACATCCATTACCTTCACTCTATATCATCCTTTCTTCTTTGATTAGCAATCAAAGTAGATTAGTTACCTCAAGTTAGAGGTGTAGCTTGGTGTTTTGCTCTCGGGTGGATCGTCTACTACCTAGAGAAGGTCGAGGAGAACAAAGGAGGACACAAAGACGAAGGACTAGTTTCGATAGGTATAATCCCTAAGCATAGTAGTTTAGAATAACTATATGTTTGGTTAGTTATCGTTTAGCTTCAATTTAAGCGGTTAGTCGATCTTCGTTCTTTAAACATGATCGTTTTTGAAAATTCCGCCTCCCCACAAGTACTTGGGCGAAGTACATCGACTTACAGTGGTATCAGAGCCTCGCTAAACAATAAATAACTTAATTGCAAATTTGTACGAATTTCGAACAGAAAAACGAAGCCGGAAAACCCTAAATCTGTTCAGTTTCTGTCGAACTTAAAATGAAGTCCAAAAATTTTTCAGGTGTGTTCAGAGAGCTTGACATGACCACAGGAGAACACCCAAGAAAAATAGGCCCCTGAATCGTCTAACTCGCCGCGGAACCGCGGCCTCAGCCTACTGAGTCGCCGCGCTTCCGCCGCCGAGTTGGCGAGTCAGGAGCCCAATTTTCTTCTGTTGCTTCTGTGTAACATTTGGGGTTTTCTGGAATATTTAATATTTGCTCAGGTTACTGTTTAACAGAGCAGATTTTGGAGCAATATTGATGTTGTTTAATCGATCGAAATTGTACAGTATTTGCATATTGGATTATATCTGTGATTGTTTAATGTGTTCGTAAACCTCCCCTAACTGCTAGTATGTCGGTTGGCAGGGGGTTGCACGTTTCTGAAATGGTTATATCTGTTTGTGCATATAAACTGTATTGGGCTGTTGTGGTGTATAGCCGGGTTTAGCAATGGGTTATTGTTTAATTCATTTGTTGTAAATGTAATTTGTTGTAATATTATTTTTGCGGGGCACTTCCAGGTTGCGGTCGTAGCCACCGTTGTATTATTTCATTTTACTGTTTTTGCTCCTAGGACTGACCCAAGGTGGGGTACACAGACTGCCGGGTGGGTAGTTTGTCGTACCCATAGGGGTCGAGGGTGGGGTAACGGCTATTCATCACAACTATGCAATCTGTCTTTTCTTGCAGGCTCAAAAGAAATACAGATTGCTTGCAAATCCAATATTGTTTATCTGTGTTCTGGAATGAATATCATTGCGTCAGACGAATGTAAAATATCTATATATATTGTAGCTATTTAGACGTCACTTATGTTTTACACCCGCGCTAGCCCAGCCCCCGCTCTGTCATTAGTTAAGTAACCTAACAGGTGATGACGGGACCCCGTGGCGAATGCGGATGGCATAAGAGGACGTTGTATTTTCGTTGTTTTCTGCAATGATAGGTTAATGATGGGACGCATTATCTATAATGCAAAGAAAAATAAACCAAAGTTTTAAATCGTTAGAACAATTTAAAAGAAACCACTCGGTTATTTTAAAAACAGATATTTTTAAATGCGGAGATTTAACCACTCCTTTTAAAAGCTATCAGGTTCCTTCGGTTATATCAAGTTCACTACGTTCACGGTTTCGCCAAAACCAGTCGTAGCCCTTCGTCATTTCTTATGGATGGTCAGTTGTATTCAAGCTATGCTTGTTGGCATACGTCAAGGCATAGTGTTTGGTAGCTGCTGGGGTATTCATTTGTTGCATAGATAGATGTGTTGGTTTGGGACAGTCGCATTACCTTGTTGGCATACGTCAAGGGTATATACGGGTGGGTTCAAATTAACAAGATAATGATGGGCAGAACTTGACATGTGACTTATGATTTGTTGGCATACGTCAAGGTCATAAGAGCATGGGGCAAAAACTTATATCGGGAATTTCTAAAGAAACTGAAATTTGCAAAGAGATGCATACCATTTGGAGTTTGATGAATGTTGGTAGGATTCCTTCAACATTATCATACGATGATATTTGGATCCCGATCCTACTGTGAGTAAATGCTACTTATCAGGATATTCGTCACTTAACGATCAATGCTATAAACCTAGTAGGTGTCCAGAAAAGTGTCAGCGGGGTTACGCCCCCAGAGAAAAGAGGTTATTTAATTAAGGAACTTCGCGAAAGCGTTGGAAAACCTCCCTCGAAGTACCGACACCAGCCTGGCTGAACGGTTAAGCAAGTATTGTACGGTGAGAATAGTCCTGGCTAATTCTTCTTTTATGGTTTGGGGAAGGATTCGAGAAACAGTGGGAGCCATCCAGTTTAGATAAACTAAAAACCACTCTAAACTTGCAAGAGCATCATGCTAAAGAGTTTTCTTCTCTCTCTCCTAATTGCAGCGACCCTGAAAATGACTGGACTTAAGTTACTTTTAGAGAAAAATATACTGACAGGGCCAAACTATAAAGATTGGCTGCGGAATGTCAAGATGGCTTTGACCTATGACAAACTGGGGTACGTCCTCACCGCTACAGCACCTGCTGTCCTTGGTCCCAAATCCAGCAATGCGGATAAGGAAATCCGCAAAACCTGGGATTTAGATTGCGCGAGAGCCAAGTGCATCGTGCTTGCCTCGATGAACAATGAACATCAGAGGAGGCACGAGGATATGTCCCTAGATGGCATATTTCTCCATACAAAGGAACTTTATGGAGAGAAATCTCGTATAGCAAGATACGAGACCTCTAAGAAATTGTTTCGAGCGAGGTTGGCTGTCGGGTCATCGGTAGGTGAACATGTCCTACAGATGATCGGCTATATTGAAGAGCTCGCAGACCTTGGGACGACTTTGGATAATGAGCTCTATACAGACCTTATTCTCCAGTCCCTTCCTCCCACCTACGCCCAGTTTATCCTCAACTTCAACATTCAAGGAAAAGAAGTTGAACTTGCGGAACTCCTGAACATGTTAAGGAGTGCAGAGGGCACCTTGCAGAAGGCAAGGGAAACACCCGCTATGTTTATTGGCGGTGCATCTTCTTCCGGGTCCAAGGCTAGGGCCAAAGGAAGGAAGAAGAAGGCCGCACCCAAACCTAGAGGGGGTGTTAGTAAGGTGGGAAAGAAGGGAAAGAAAAAGTTTGCAGCACCGGTAGTTGGCCTGGATGAGTGCTTCCATTGTCACAGGAAAGGGCACTGGAAGAAGGATTGCAAGGCGTGGAACGCCAAGAACCAGGAACCGAAGCAAGCTGTGGCTTCGACTTCAGGTGTGTTTGTAATTGAGAATTGTCTGTCGATCAACTCTACTTCCTGGGTATTGGATACCGGATCAGGATCTCATATTTGCAATTCATTGCAGGCACTGAGAAACCGTAGAGTGCTGAAGGAAGGTGATATGATCCTCAGGGTTGCTAACGGAGCTAGCGTGGGAGCTGCGTCCGTCGGGGATTATCACCTAGGATTGACGAGTGGACACATTTTGGTTTTACATAACTGTTATTTTGTACCCAGCTTAACGTGTAATATCATATCAGTTTCCTTGTTATCAAATAAAGGTTATGATTTCACGTTTGTAAGAGATGTTGTCAACATCCACCTTAATCATGGTTTGATTGGGTCCGGTACTCTAAATAACGGCATATATGTTTTAAACCAACTCCAAATTTTCAATGTCCAGAACACACCAAAAAGAAAGTCTCCAGATTTAAATAAAGCTTTCTTATGGCATTGTAGACTGGGTCACATCAATGAGAGAAGGTTGACTAAGTTGCATAGAGAAGGATATTTGGACTCGTTCGAATATCAAACTTATGACACTTGTCAATCCTGTCTCAAAGGAAAGATGACAAAGACTCCATTTACTGGACAAGGAGTAAGAGCGAGCGAGCTTTTAGGACTCATACACAGCGATGTATGCGGTCCAATGTCTACACATGCAAGAGGTGGTTATTCCTACTTCATTACTTTTACAGATGATTTCTCTAGGTTTGGACATGTCTTCTTGATGAAGCATAAATCCGAAGCCTTTGAGAAATTCCTGGAATACAAGAGTGAAGCGGAAAACCAAACAGGAAAAAGTATTAAGACACTGAGATCTGATCGAGGTGGAGAATACTTAAGTGCCGAGTTCCTAGGTTACCTAAAAGAGAAAGGAATTCTCTCTCAGCTTACTCCTCCATACACTCCACAGCACAACGGTGTATCGGAGAGACGGAATCGAACCCTATTGTATATGGTACGATCCATGATGAGTAATGCTGAGTTACCGTGATCTTTCTGGGGGTATGCGCTAGAATCAGCGATACATCTTTTGAACAGAGTTCCAACCAAAACTGTGCCTACCACACCATATTAGATGTGGAGTGGGAAGAAACCCTATCTTCAGTACCTGAAGACATGGGGATGTCCAGCTTTTGTAAAAAAGCAGCATCCGGACAAGCTCGAGGCACGCTCAGTAGAGTGTAAGTTTGTGGGATATCCAAAGAACTCTACAGGATATTGCTTCTATTACGAAGAGGAACAAAAGGTTTTTGTTTCTCGTCATGCCCGCTTCTTAGAAACTGAATTTTTGGAAAATCAGAAGAGTGGGAGCGAAATAGAACTGGAAGAAATTCCAGAACCACAAACTGCTACTGAAAGTTTGGTAGAACCGGAAGTTCAAGAAGAACAGAACATTCCCGCACCCCTCCGCAGGAGTAGTAGGCCGTCTCATCCGCCTGAGAGATACTACGGTTTTCTCATAGACGGGGATATAGAGGATTGCATCATAGATGATGATGAACCTACTGACTTCCAGCAGGCCATCCAGAGCGGCGACTCGGTACGATGGCTAGATGCAATGCGGACCGAAATGGAATCCATGTACACCAACAAAGTATGGACTTTGGACTTTGCTCCAGATGGGGTAAAACCCATAGGATGCAAATGGATCTTCAAGAAAAAGATTGGTGTAGATGGACAGGTGGAAACTTATAAGGCTAGACTTGTTGCAAAGGGTTTTCGTCAAAGACCTGGTTTGGACTATGACGAAACCTTTTCTCCAGTGGCTATGCTCAAATCCATTCGGGTCCTTCTTGCTATTGCTGCCTTCCATGATTATGAAATCTGGCAGATGGACGTAAAGACGGCTTTTCTGAATGGAAATTTAGAAGAGAGCGTCTATATGGAACAGCCAGAGGGTTTCAATCAGAGTGGGAGCAGCGGGAAAGTATGCAAGCTGCTTAAGTCTATTTATGGACTAAAGCAGGCATCGCGGAGTTGGAATATCTGTTTTGATGAGACAGTCAAAGAATATGACTTTATCAAAAATCCAGATGAGCCGTGCATATATAGTAAAGTTGTAGCCAGAAGTGTCGTATTCCTCGTCTTGTACGTGGATGACATTCTATTGATAGGAAATGACATTCCTATGCTACAATCTGTCAAAGGATTCTTGTCACACAGGTTCTCCATGAAAGACCTGGGTGATGCCTCTTACATTCTGGGGATCCGGATCTATCGTGATAGATACAAGAGGATGTTGGGACTTTCGCAGTCCAGGTATATCGACACTGTACTGAAAAGATTCAGTATGGAAGATTCTAAGCGCGGTAATCTACCGGCTTGTCACGGAATCACCCTCTCCAAAGAGATGTCTCCCAAGACTGATTTGGAAAGGGAACGCATGTCTATTATACCCTACGCTTCTGCGGTAGGCTCTATAATGTATGCGATGTTGTGCACCAGACCAGATGTAGCTTACGCACTGAGCGTGGTAAGCCGGTATCAGTCGGACCCAGGGGAGAAACACTGGATAGCAGTAAAGAACATTCTCAAGTACCTGAGGAGGACTAAGGAGATGTTCTTGGTTTATGGCGGAAAAGACCTCAGGTTGGAGGCCTTTGCTGATTCCGGCTTCCAGAGTGATAAGGACGATTCCAAGTCCATGTCGGGTTATGTCTTTACCCTCAATGGAGGGGCGGTGTGCTGGAAGAGCCCCAAGCAGGACACCGTTGCTGACTCGACGATGGAAGCGGAGTATATAGCTGCTTGAGATGCCGCAAAAGAAGCAGTCTGGATGAAGAAGTTCCTAACAGAACTTCAGGTTGTTCCTACCATAGTTGATCCAATACCTCTGTATTGCGACAACAACGGAGCTATAGCTTTAGCGAAGGAACCAAGGTCCCATCAGAAGTCCAGACACATCTTGAGGCGGTATCACCTGATCAGGGAGATCATTGATCGTCAGGAGATCGAGGTTCGGAGAGTTGCTTCTGAAGAGAACATTGATGATCCATTCACGAAGGCCCTTCCTCAGATTCAGTTCGAGAGGCTACTCGAGATCATTGGTCTACGATATGCCAGTACATGGCCCTAGTGCAAGTGGGAGATTGTTAGTGTTTATGCCCTAGAAGGCCATTACTGTATCATACTAGCTTGTATATTACTTAATGGAAGCTTGGGATATTCACATGTATATAACAGTCTTGCTAAACATGGTAGTATGCTACTTGGTTTTTCTATCTTAATATGTGAGTGTACGTATTGATAGAGCTCTTAGGATCTTGCTTGTCTACCAGCGTTGTGATGGCAGTCACACTAGTGGGGGCTGGGTAGTCTACAAGCACATCCTCATTCAGGTCCCTGGTCGTTGGATTATCGAGACAGAGCATCGATACTCCGGAGTAGACTAGTGTGTACGCTTCTCATCCCAGTTGGGGAGATGGTCTGTCCCACAGCCGTCAGTACGTAGTACTGGAGATAGTATGCAGGTGCTCGTTAGGTTACGGGTACACCGGACAGGACTCACAGGGAACTGTTGGTTGGTTTGATACCAGTCGTCAGTGAACAGTTCCCAGGTGACATGAGTACAGCGTAGTCCGTAGACTTGACACTACTACTTCGCCTCGAGTGTGTCCCACTGTTCTTAGATTGCTACCCTACCACGGCTCAAAGGAGTCGTGCAAACAGGTAGCAGTTGGGTGCAGTCCCGAGCACTTGGAGGCAGTGGCGGTTAGACAGGATTCGTCCCTCCCGGTATTGGGAGTAGATATCGTGCTGTGTCAGAGAGCCATTACGCAAAGTCCCTGGCCAGGGCAAGCGAGATTTGCTGGTAGGTTCCAGTAGTTTCTCAGGGTGTAATGGGCTTCCCTCCGACACGACTTATACCGCTATTAGGGGACTGACGCTTGCCGCCCCCTAGGCCCGATATGCGATAGTCTTGGACGAACGGACCGGACTGTATGGAGATTGTCACATCAGACTCAGTAGGAGTTCGGATGGGTTTTCTCATCGGCCTTCTTATCGACAACTACCTGGGGACCGTTACGTACAGCTAGTGCCGCTTGCGGTCTGTGGTTAAACCCACTGCCAGCGTAGTAGTCGAGTCTCTAGAGTCCCACACAGAGAGTTTCCTACTCCAGGAGAAACGATATATAGGTTGCATGGTTTTGCGACAAAGGGTTCGGACGCATACGTGCGTTTACGCGCGTACGACTTTCGGACAGTTTTTTCCAGTCGGCTTTGGTTTAAGCCAGTTACTAGTATCCGGTTATTGGATTTTTTCAGTCTAAAGTTTTTCCGTATTTTTGCGGATTGGAGGGGCGTTCTCGTAATTATACGAGAAGCTTCTAGAAGATGTGACTAAGGAGGTTAAGGTGACATAAGCTTTGGATAAGATTAGTGAGTCATGAGGGTGATTCATCATGATCATTAATGCACCATAAATGCTTAATGACTCATGTTAATGAATCACCTCTTTTCATTTATGAAGCATGCTTATTCATTTCTATTATTCATTATTCTTTAATAAGAATGCTTCATAATATATTATGATACACTCTTTCTCATCTCATTATATCATCTCACATTCTCTCTCCTCAAGCTCTCATCTTCAAGAGACTAATCCTTAATCCTCATGTGTTGAGATCAAAGGTTTAGTTAGACTTAAACATCCATTACCTTCACTCTATATCATCCTTTCTTCTTTGATTAGCAATCAAAGTAGATTAGTTACCTCAAGTTAGAGGTGTACCTTGGTGTTTTGCTCTCGGGTGGATCGTCTACTACCTAGAGAAGGTCGAGGAGAACAAAGGAGGACACAAAGACGAAGGACTAGTTTCGATAGGTATAATCCCTAAGCATAGTAGTTTAGAATAACTATATGTTTGGTTAGTTATCGTTTAGCTTCGATTTAAGCGGTTAGTCGATGTTCGTTCTTTAAACATGATCGTTTTTGAAAATTCCGCCTCCCCACAAGTACTGGGGCGAAGTACATCGACTTACACCTTCCACCGCACAGACCACGATTGTACCTGCTGCATAGATGGTCACTCCTGCTGCTACTACGGAGACTATCCCTGTTTCACTACAGGAGTTCATGAGATTGAGACCTCCAGCTTTTACCGGTACAGATGCGACAGAGGACCCACAGGCATTTCTTGATAGGATGGCTCGGATTTGCCGTTCGTTGAGGTGTTCTGATGATAGATTGGTGGAGTTTGCAAGTTTTCGTCTGGAGGGTCTTGCCCAGACATGGTACGATTCAGTAGAGAGAGGCCGAGCTGCAGGTCTGCCTTCTATGACCTTGGATGAGTTTACATCTGCATTTCTTGCCTGTTTTCTTCCGGAGAGTGTCCGAGATGCTCGAGCCCGTAGTTTTGAGTCTTTGCGCAAGACTCCTGGGATGACAGTGTCGAAGTATGATATACAGTTTACCCAGTTGTCTCAATATGCTCCGTACCTAGTAGACACAGAAGAGAAGAGAATAAAGAGGTTTGTGCGAGGGCTTGATACACAGCTATTCCTTGCCATCGGCACCCAGCACTTTGATACATACGCAGCCGTGATGGATGCAGCCTTACTTTTGGAGGAGCGTATTTCTGAGACTCCGGTCGTTTCCATGCCGAAGAGGATCCGTACTGATACGCCAGCTCTGTAGGGTTGCTAGGCACTCGCACAAGGGTCTATGAGGCATCAACCATGCCCGATTTAAAATTTAGCCGTGCCGAACAACCCGAATACGGAACTTTAAACTAGAGATTAGGCGAAAACAAGCATGCTAAACACTTTAACACTAAGTGAGAGGGATTACAACCTTTGTAGATCCGGTCCTTCACTTCATATGCTCCGTGTTGTGGTCTCTTCGCTGCGATCATCGGGATCCGGACTCTCGAGAGGTTTCACGAAGAGAAAGACGCAACCTTTGCTTCCGATCTTCGATACTAAGATGATCTACCTTGAAGTTTCTTTAACACAAGCTAACACTCATGAAATGATGTGAACACCCTCATCTAAATGGCAAGGGAAGATGAGGATGATGAAGTAGGATTTTTGCTCTCTTTATTTATATTTTTCTCATAATTATTCATCACCTTTGAAAAATCAAGCAAGCTTTTTCTTGAAAAGAGAATGAAGAAGAAGATGAACCATAATAGAATTGTGATGAATAATAAAAGTTATCATAATTATTTATGCAACCATGGTTCACTTAACCATTGTAGAGAGTTTACTAGGGTTAGGGTTTGGGTTGGGTCAAGAGTGAGTCATGGATAAAGATCTATCATAATATCTTTATCATGACAAAGTAAAGCTTCTAGAATCAACTAGAAGGTTTAACCCTAATCCAAACCCTAATCATGTTTAAACTCCTCTAAACATGTTGCATTAATAATTATAATATGTTACAATATTATATATCACATATACAATATTTATTGTAACAAAATAAAATAATACATTTAACATATATCGCATATATATCAATGTATTACCCGAGTGAGAAAAAGAATCTTTTAGTGAGCAAATATTAGTTAATGCAATTTAATATATCAAATATATTATTATACATTAAATTATCGAATCAACACTTGATCCGACAATCCGGCTATATCGCATATAACCGGCTAATATTTATCCGTACCGATTCATCGAATCAACTCTTGATCCGATGACCCGGCTGATATCAAATATCGCGAGAATACAATACGATATCACATACTGCATTATCCTCGGTCCCGCACATATCACATATGTGCCCCTACTCCATTTTGCCTGAGTCAAGAAACCTCTGTGTAGGACTCTAAAGAATCGTCAATACGCCGGCAGTAGGTGATGATCATATCAAACACCCACAAGCTGCAAGCGGTCAGCTAAACGTAACAGCTACCTAGGTATTGAGCGCTCAGAAGATCAACAAGCAAGCCTGTAACTTCTCCTGTGAATCCAAACAGTAACACTCCCGTACAGTCCGGTCTCGTCGTCTGATATGTCGCATATCTCGCCTAGGGGTGGTAAACGTCAGACCCTAGTAGCTCGATAAGTCGTGTCGATATGAGGTCTATAACAGTTCGAGAAACAACTGATAACACTTACCAGTAAATCTCAGCAACCCTGGCCAGGGATTTCCGGTTATAGCCAATCGAACACAGCACAACATCAACTCCCTATACCGGGAGAGAAGAATCCCCTCCTATCGCTCATTGCCTCCATGTGATTCGGGACTGTACCCAAAAGCCACCTTTTTACACGCTCTCTTGGACGTGGTATGATGGAAATCAAAGCACAGTGGGAACCACACAAGACTCTATGACGATCTCGGGTCAACAGACTACTCTGTACCAGTGTCACCGGAGAACTGCCATCTGACGTATGGTATAATACCATCTGGGAGTTCTCGGCGAGTCCGTCCAGTGTACCCAGTCTCCACTGAGCACCCGTACACCATCCTTGATGTCAAACACCGATGGATATGGGATCATCCATCGCCCATCATATGGGTCAAGATGCGTATACGCTAGTCTACTCTGGTGTATCGATGCCCTGTCTCGATACACCCTCGACTAGGAACAGTTATAGGATGTACTCGTCGACTACCGTGGCCCCACTAGTATGATCTCATCATAGTCGCAGTAGTCGAGTACATATCCTAAGGGCTTTATCAACATGTAATATAGAGACAATCAGAGTACATGTTAAGATAAAGTACAACCAGATAGCATACTATCATGTCGAGCAAGAAAGTCCTCCCTATATATGTCATAGCATCCACTACAATATACATCGTATGTACAGTAATGGCCTCTAGGGCATACATATAACTAACAATCTCCCACTTGCACTAGGGCCATCTGTTATGGTATCGCATACCCAACAATTAGCTGCGGTTGAAGTATCTCATACTCAACAATCCCATAAAAGTCTCTACTGGGAAAAAAGGCCTTTGTGAATGGATCCGTGCTGTCGTCATCTGTGTCTACTCTCCTAACCTCGATCTAGCTGGAGATCAAACATCTCCATGATCAGGTGATACTGCATAAGAATTAGATCTGGATTTCTGATGGGACGGTAGTTCCTTGGCTAAAGCCACAACTCCATTGTCACACAATGGTAGGAATGAAGTTCATCTTATGAACTTATATATATCCAGACTGCCTCTTTGGTAGCATCTTTGGTAACGATGTATCTTGCCTTTAATCGTCTAGTATGTCACGTTATCTAGCTTGGAACTCTTCCAACATACCGTCCCTCCACTGAGGGTAAAGACAATGCCTGCGACTGACATTCAGTCGTCCTTATCACTCTGGAACCTTTCCAGTGATTCTCCCCTGGATCGATTGATACCATCTCACTACAACTAGTGAGTATCCTAACATCCAATTAGATCTATCTCATAGATCCAAGAACGCAGGATATAGGAGGTATCACTTTGATCTTATATGGAGAATCTTTGTGATAAGCGGAGATTGACCGAGCGTAGCATAGGAAACTCCTTCCCTATCAAGAGTATGTCATCCACGTACTCTACAAGGATCACCACCATACTCTCTACTACCTTTTCGTATATACAAGGTTCATCTACCATTTTGATGAAGTCAAACTCTTTGACTACCACATCAAAACAGATGTTCCAACTCCGCGATGCCTGTTTTATCATATAAAACATCTTGCACACGTTTCTGCTGCTCCCACTATCTACGAAGCCCTCTGGCTGTGTACTTATAGACGCTCTCTTCTAAAACATCATTTAGAAAAGCTGTCATGACACCCAACCACCAGATATCGTAGTCATGGTATGTTGCCGTGGCAAGTAGGATCTTGATGGACTTAAGCATAGCTTTGAAAGTCTCAACTTTTCCATGTACACCAAGTAATCTTCTCAAGATATACTTGCTCCTGATGGGGATTTAACCCTTCAGATAAAGCAACCAAAGTCCATACTTTGTTGGTGTATAAGGATTCCATCTCAGATCGATAAGCATCCAGCCATTCTTACAGAGTCCCACTCCTGATGGCCAGCTCGAAACTAGTTGGGTCATCATCTCATGATGCAATCCTCGCTCCCACTGTCATAGAGAAACCAAAGTACCTCTCAGGTGGGTGAGGAACCGTACTAGATCGGCGGAGAGGCTGAGGTTCATTGGTTACTATTGAATCCTTTGGTTCTACTAAATCATCAGCTGCATTTTGTATAGCTGGAACCTTTCCAGTTCTACATTACAGACCTTGCCTCGAGCTTGTCCGGATTTTGCTTTTAGACACAAGCCGGACAACCCCAAATCTTAACAAGCTTAAGATATGGTCTCTTCCCTTTCCATATCATATATGAAGTGGTAGGCAACTGATTTGATTTGAACCCTATTCAATAGGTATGCAGCTTCTCAAGCGCATAACACCCAAAAGGAAATAGGAAACTCAGTAGTACTCATCATAGAGCACACCATATCTAATAGGGTGAGTTTGCTCCGCCCCGATATACCATGGTGCTATGGTGTATACGGAGGAGTAATGCTGAGAGAGAATCTCATTCTCCTTTAGAATAGTCCAGGAATTCCATGCTCAAGTATTCTCCTCCTTGATCTCATCAAAGGACATAATACTTTTACCCGTATTTTGGTTCTCTACTTCTAACTTATATTCTGTGAATATCTCAAAAGGTTCGGACTTGTGTTTCAGCAGGAACATATGTTTGAATCTTGAGAGATTATCAGAGAATGTAATGAAGTACAAAGAACCAATCTTGGCATATGTAGACAGGGGACTTTCATACATCAGCATGTATCAATCCCAAGAGTTCACTAACTCTTTCTCTGTTTCCAATAAACAGAGCTGTGGTCATTTTATCTTTGTGACATGACTGGCAAGTTTCACAAGATGTAAATTCAAACTAATTTGAATATGCATCTATATGTAACTTCAGCCAGTCGGGTCGCATTGATATGACCTAGTCTACAATACCTCAAGAAGGATTCGTTCATTTCTGAACTCTTCCTCTTGTGTGTGTTCCGTATACTAAGAACTGTAGTTTGATTTAGAACGACAATGCTTTTAGATAACGTGCCTGAACCGATCAACTCTTGATATAGGAAATGTTCAAAACATTATCCAACAATACAAAATTATATCCTTTCTTTACTAATAAAGAGACTGATATGATTTTGTATATCAGATTCGGTATCTAATAACATTTGTCCAGAATCAATGTATTCTGGTAATACAGGGTGATAGTGACCAACAGACTTGGCTGCAACACTTGCACCGTTTTCTGTCTCATGAAACTTTTCACCCGTTCTCAGTTCTCTACCTTTCTGTAGCCCATGTAACAAATTACATATACGGGATCCTGATCCGGTATCACATACCCAGGACGTAAAGGATACTGAGAAACAGTTCTGTATAATGAACACACCCGAAGGTGATGCATCAACATGCACTTTCTTCGTTTGGGCGGCACGGGAATTCTGGTAATCCCCAATTTCCTGCTCTGTCTTATAACAATTATAAGTTGGAGCGGGACCAACGTTCCCCAGCTCAGTATAACAAGCGGGTTCGGTCAATATTTCCGTTTTATTATCTTGATTAAGGCGTGATATGGTCGCTATCTGGAGAGAGAGAGAAGAAAACACTCAGCGTATGCTCTTGCAAGATTAGATTGGTTATCTAATATATCTAATCAGGATGTCTCCCACTGTTTTAATCAAATCATCCTTCAAACCCTAAAAGGAAAGACTAGCCGGGATTAATTACACGCTACAAGTTCGCCAATCTTTCAGCCAGGCCAGTGTCGGTACTTTGAGGGAGGTCCCCCGTGCTTTTGCACGAACCTAATTAAAGTAAATCTCGTTTTTCCCAGAGGCGTAACCCCGTTAACACCTTTCTAGACACCTACTTGATCGGCTAATTGTAATGTGTAAAACTCTCCCAGGAGTAACTCTTACTCACAGCGGGTATCGGGATCCAACTATCTCATAGAAGGTATGCAATCTCATTGCAAATTTCAACACTTGAAATTCCCAATAATATTTTGCCTCAAGCATCCTATGACCTTGACAGAGGTCAACAAACCATAGGCTGCTAGTCAAGTTCAACCCGTCATTTCCTGATTGAAGTAAACCCACCCGCACGACCCTTGACAGAGGTCAACAAGGTCGCACGACTACCCTAAATCAATCACATCATATGCTTATACAGATAAGCACTAATCAGCTACCGCACACTACGCCTTGACAGAGGTCAACAAACGCAGCACGAATACTAACCAGTACTTATCTGAAATGACGGAGGGCTACGACAGGTTTTTAAGAAAACCCTTTGCGTAATGAACTTGATATCGTTGTAGAATCGAGTGATTTTTAAATGGAGTGCTTTTGAGGCTTTTGTAGTTTTGCTAAAGGAGTCACTCCCGGTGAAGGGATCGCGGTCCTTTCCTCGTCGAATGAGGTTCGGGATATATCATATATATCACTGTGCAAAGAAAGAACTATAGAAGCAATCAAAAGACAACCCGAGTTTGTAGCATCTGCCAGTTATTGCTAAAGGAGTCACTCCCGGTGAAGGGATCTCGGTCCTTTCCTTATCGAATAAGGTGCTGGATGTTCTACAAGGAACACCGCAATGCAAAGCAAGAACTAGAGCTACCAGTTTTTAAACAAGTTTCTACAACATCTTAGGTTTCTTTTATTTCATTAATCTCATTAATGAAGTCCCATTTTATTATGCTTCACAAGCATCACATTTGAAACGAAATCTGCAATATAACATATATCTCATATATATATAATATAAACATTCGTCTCAAGCAGTAATATGATCTCATCACAGAACATTGCAGCAGAAGAACATATATGAAATATTGGATATACTAGGACGTCCGTGTTTTCAATATGAGCCTGTATAAAACACGGATTCCACGGTCGCGATGAATAGCCAAACCCACATCCCTAGACCCCTACGAGAGCGGCAAGCAACACAGCCAATTCTAGGGTTAGGAGACCCGGTTTCGACTCCTCGAGATGGTCTCCCACTGGACCCTAGAACCCGGTTACTTGTGCTCCCCGCCTTGGGTTTACCTAATGCGGAAAAGAAAATAATATACAACGGTGACATCTTCCGCTACCTGGAAGTGCCCCAATAAAAGAATATTACATATAAATGAATTTTACATGAATGAAAAAGAAAAACTCTCATCTCACATAAAACCCCCCGGCTATTCAAAACGCGACGATCCAATATAACATATCACAGCAACACATAATATCACATATCATCAACGTAAGCAAGTATGCGTATCCCGATTGTCGTTGATGTATAGCAACGAAGCCGGCGATACACCACATACTACGCTTACGGTCACAGAAAAGAAAGTGTAAAACTACAACAGTTGGAATCCGCAACCTCCTTAGACATCACATGCCTAACCAAATGAATTCCTTAGACATCGCGTGCCTAACAATTATAAACCCCGCATTTTAGTCTCCTTATCGAAAACTCTTTTCAATATCAAGTCGGGCAATTCAACAAGATTCCCGATGTCCTGATCGAATGCTCGTCGCAAACTTTAGTAGACGGCCGCACCCCCGATACCGTCGACGAAGTGCACCAAGGCGGAACACCGCTACCGGGAGCACCCGAACGGATGCTTTCGGCGACGGGGTTCTCCTACAGTCACTTGGTCGGGGCTATGGAGTGTAGCTGTCTATTAAGTTTACCCAGCGAGTATCCGCGTACACTACGTGATTGCGACGGACTTTTGATCACATCAAAATTCCGTGGCAACCGATCATCTGATACTAAACTGCTATGTCTATAATATTCAAATCAGTTATCTCATAACTACCTGTGGATTCCAAATATTGTATCACATTCCAGATAAATAGAAAAAGTTAAACTTTCCGATCGAATCATCAAGCACCCAAGATTTCCCCAATATATCTCAACACTTGAAATCGGTTTAAAAACATCCATTACATGCCACAGTACCAATGGTCCAGCCGTAGAAGGGTCAAGCCAACGCTTCACATGTGGCACGCCGTACTACCCCAAACCCTAAGGTTCAAAGGGCAGTTCAAGACGGTCACATAATCGAGTTAAGGTTTGTTGTCTTCTAGAGGGTCCACCGAGTTACTTGCATGACTTAGAACGTTCTTAAACACGAGGAAAAATCCAACTTTTGAAAAAATTTCCGACAGGGGAAAAAGTGAGTTATTGATATCCGTTCGAACTTTTTAATAGTTTCTAAAATTATCCGGAAAGCCACATAGACAAAATCTGATACTCCGATCGAAACACCGAATCCCCAAAACAACCCCAGAAAACTCAACTGTAGAATAAACATTAAAAATTCCCAGGGAACTCAGCACTGAATAAAAGAAGTTACTGTGCAAAAATGGGTTGGTGACGTCATCATTGCGCCGCGGAACCGCCGCAGAAGGCATGCTTCTGCCGCGGTTCCGCCGCGCTTTGCACTGTTCATTGAAAAAATTTTGCACCGTAATTCTTAGAATTCCCTGCTGAATTTTTTAAGCATTTTTAATATTGAAAAAACCACAATTTTCAAAAAAGGACAGAGAGCAATTTGGATTCGGGGTTTCGGGTTCGATCGGACTTCAAACTCCGTCTAGACTTCGCCTAAAGCTCTAGCTTGGCTCTGATACCACTGTAAGGTTGCTAGGCACTCGCACAAGGGTCTACGAGGCATCAACCATGCCCGATTTAAAATTTAGCCATGCCGAACAACCCGAATACGGAACTTTAAACTAGAGATTAGGCGAAAACAAGCATGCTAAACACTTTAACACTAAGTGAGAGGGATTACAACCTTTGTAGATCCGGTCCTTCACTTCATATGCTCCGTGTTGTGGTCCCTTCGCTGCGATCATCGGGATCCGGACTCTCGAGAGGTTCCAAGAAGAGAAAGACGCAACCTTTGCTTCCGATCTTCGATACTAAGATGATCTACCTTGAAGTTTCTTTAACACAAGCTAACACTCATGAAATGATGTGAACACCCTCATCTAAATGGCAAGGGAAGATGAGGATGATGAAGTAGGATTTTTGCTCTCTTTATTTATATTTTTCTCACAATTATTCATAACCTTTGAAAAATCAAGCAAACTTTTTCTTGAAAAGAGAATGAAGAAGAAGATGAACCATAATAGAATTGTGATGAATAATAAAAGTTATCATAATTATTTATGCAACCATGGTTCACTTAACCATTGTAGAGAGTTTATTAGGGTTAGGGTTTGGATTGGGTCAAGAGTGAGTCATGGATAAAGATCTATCATAATATCTTTATCATGACAAAGTAAAGCTTCTAGAATCAACTAGAAGGTTTAACCCTAATCCAAACCCTAATCATGTTTAAACTCCTCTAAACATGTTGCATTAATAATTATAATATGTTACAATATTATATATCACATATACAATATTTATTGTAAACAAATAAAATAATACATTTAACATATATCGCATATATATCAATGTATTACCCGAGTGAGAAAAAGAATCTTTTAGTGAGCAAATATTAGTTAATGCAATTTAATATATCAAATATATTATTATACATTAAATTATCGAATCAACACTTGATCCGACAATCCGGCTATATCGCATATAACCGGCTAATATTTATCCGTACCGATTCAACGAATCAACTCTTGATCCGATGACCCGGCTGATATCAAATATCGCGAGAATACAATACGATATCACATACATCATTATCCTCGGTCCCGCACATATCACATATGTGCCCCTACTCCGTTTTGCCTGAGTCAAGAAACCTCTGTGTAGGACTCTAAAGAATCGTCAATACGCCGGCAGTAGGTGATGATCATATCAAACACCCACAAGCTGCAAGCGGTCAGCTAAACGTAACAGCTACCCAGGTATTGAGCGCTCAGAAGATCAACAAGCAAGCCTGTAACTTCTCCTGTGAATCCAAAAAGTAACACTCCCGTACAGTCCGGTCTCGTCGTCTGATATGTCGCATATCTCGCCTAGGGGTGGTAAACGTCAGACCCCAGTAGCTCGATAAGTCGTGCCGATATGAGGTCTATAACAGTTCGAGAAACAACTGATAACACTTACCAGTAAATCTCAGCAACCCTGGCCAGGGATTTCCGGTTATAGCCAATCGAACACAGCACAACATCAACTCCCTATACCGGGAGAGACGAATCCCCTCCTATCGCTCATTGCCTCCATGTGATTCGGGACTGTACCCAAAAGCCACCTTTTTGCACGCCCTCTTGGATGTGGTATGATGGAAATCAAAGCACAGTGGGAACCACACAAGACTCTATGACGATCTCGGGTCAACAGACTACTCTGTACCAGTGTCACCGGAGAACTGCCATCTGACGTATGGTATAATACCATATGGGAGTTCTCGGCGAGTCCGTCCAGTGTACCCAGTCTCCACTGAGCACCCGTACACCATCCTTGATGTCAAACACCGATGGATATGGGATCATCCATCGCCCATCATATGGGTCAAGATGCGTATACGCTAGTCTACTCTGGTGTATCGATGCCCTGTCTCGATACACCCTCGACTAGGAACAGTTATAGGATGTACTCGTCGACTACCGTGGCCCCACTAGTATGATCTCATCATAGTCCCAGTAGTCGAGTACATATCCTAAGGGCTTTATCAACATGTAATATAGAGACAATCATAGTACATGTTAAGATAAAGTACAACCAGATAGCATACTATCATATCGAGCAAGAAAGTCCTCCCTATATATGTCATAGCATCCACTAAAATATACATCGTATGTACAGTAATGGCCTCTAGGGCATACATATAACTAACAAGCTCAGCGGCAGATAGGCAGACATCGTGATAGATTATTTCCGAGGGATGGTGGAGGCGGAGGATTGAGACGAGGTCAGTTATTTGGTTCATATCCACAGACCCTGCAATCATCTCAAGGATGTTTTCAGTGTGGGAGTCAGTACCACCGTATCAGAGACTGTACCAAGGGATGTCAGGGCGCGGCGACAGTTCCGCATGTGACTTTACCACCCTCACCACCTCCTCAGAGAGCTCTACTTCCTACTCCTGATGATGCTCCACGCCAGCCAGATGCTTCTAGAGGCCGTGGGCATGGTGGTCCGGTTCAGAGAGGACGAGGCGACAGAGGCAGAGGCAGAGGCCGAGGTAGAGGCAGAAGACAGCCAGCTATTAGTGGTGGACAGGCCCGAGTGTTCGCGTTGACTCCTCAGGATGCACAGGCATCCAATGCCGTCGTGACAGGTACTCTGCCAGTATGTTCTTTTGATGCACGGGTATTATTTGATCCAGGCTCCACACATTCCTATGTATCCACGTACTTTGCACCGAGGTTGGGCCGAGAGTCTTCTCCGTTAGATCATCCGCTTGTCATTATTACACCGGTAGGCGAGTCGTTTGTTGCTCGTTTTGTATACCGATCGTGTTCCGTTCGTATCGGGGAGAGAGATTCTTCAATTGATTTGATTCTCCTCGATATGCTAGACTTTGACATTCTTCTTGGTATGGATTGGCTAGCCACCTGTTATGCATCCGTAGACTGCCGTGAGAAAGCAGTCAGATTTAGTTTTCCTGGTGAGCCGGTTCTTGTTATTCAGGGAGATCGTAGCGCTACCTTTCCCAGCTTGATTTCTTCTCTTCGCGCTGGTCAACTCTTAAGGAAAGGGTGTCAGGGATTCTTAGCCTATATTTGTGATACTAGCTCCACAGAGGTTCCGTTGGACCAGGTCCCTGTTGTGAGAGAGTTTCCTGATGTATTCCCTGACGAGCTGCCTGGTATGCCACCAGAGCGCGAGATTGAGTTCTGTATTGACTTGATCCCCGGCACGGGGCCTATCTCTATACCGCCTTATCGGATGGCCCCGGCGGAGCTGAGAGAGCTAAAGGATCAGTTACAGGACTTGCTGGACAAAGGTCTTATCCGACCGAGTGTGTCACCTTGGGGTGCTCCCGTCCTGTTTGTTAAGAAGAAGGACGGAAGTATGCGCTTATGCATTGATTATCGTCAGCTGAACCGGGTTACTGTGCGGAACAGATATCCCCTACCCCCCATTGATGACTTATTCGATCAGCTCCAGGGTGCAGGGTTTTTCTCGAAGGTTGATTTACGGTCAGGTTATCACCAGTTGCGGGTTCGGAAGGAGGATATTCCGAAGACCGCTTTCCGTACTCGTTATGGTTATTATGAGTTCTTGGTGATGTCGTTCGGGCTCACCAATGCCCCGGCAGCATTTATGGATTTGATGAACCGTGTATTCAGGCCGTATCTCGATCAGTTCATTATTGTGTTCATTGACGACATCTTGGTTTATTCTCGGAGCCGGGAGGAGCATGAGCAGCACTTACGTATCACATTGCAGACTTTGAGGGAGCATCAGCTGTTCGCCAAATTCTCGAAGTGCGCATTCTGGTTAGACAGTGTCGACTTCTTGGGTCATGTGGTGACGAGAGATGGTATTTGTGTGGACCCGATGAAGATCGAGGCAGTTCAGCGTTGGCCTAGGCCAGTATCAGTTACAGAGGTTTGCAGTTTTCTAGGTCTGGCCGGCTATTATCGACGTTTTGTCCAGGATTTCTCTCGCATTGCTGCAGCTTTGACCGGGTTGACCCGGAAGGGGGTTCCTTTTGATTGGACCCAGGCATGTGAGGATAGTTTCCAGCAATTAAAGACTCGTCTGACTACTGCACCAGTGTTAGCATTGCCTTCAGGATCAGGCGTGTTCGTGGAGTATTGTGATGCTTCTCGAGTGGGGCTGGGCTGTGTATTGATGTAGCACGACAGAGTTATCGCGTATGCTTCTCGGCAGTTGAGGAAACACGAACAGAACTACCCCACCCATGATTTAGAGATGGCTGCAGTGGTATTTGTACTTAAGATCTGGAGACATTACCTATACGGTGAGTCGTGCCAGATATTCACTGACCACAAGAGTTTGAAGTATATCTTCCAGCAGCGAGATCTGAACCAGAGACAGCGCCGTTGGATGGAGTTGGTGAAGGATTATGACTGCGAGATTCTATACCATCCGGGCAAGGCGAATGTGGTGGCAGATGCTTTGAGTAGGAGGCCCGGAGGTAGCTTATCTTGTTTGAGAGCAGTACAAATGCAGTCGACGGCGGATTGGCAGGTTTTATGTGACAGCAGAGTGCAGTTCGAGTTTACTCCTACAGGGGGACAGCTGGCCCATTTCAGAGCACGCCCACAGTTACTTGACCGTATCTGCGAGGCACAGTCCAGCGATGCCCGTATCTTAGAGATTATTGAGCAGATTCGGCAGGGCAGAGTTTCTGAGTTCATGATTGATGATCAGGGGATACTTCGATTTGGGACTCGACTGTACGTGCCAGATTCAGAGGGACTGAGGCGTGATATTCTTGAGGAGGCACATAGATCAGTATACAGTGTTCACCCAGGTTCCACCAAGATGTACCGTGATTTGAGAGAGGTTTACTGGTGGGACGGGATGAAGAAGGATGTTACAGACTTTGTGTCGAGATGCCTGACTTGTCAGCAAGTCAAGGCCGAGCACCAGAGGCCAGCCGGCGAGTTACAGCCTTTGCCCATCCCTGAATGGAAGTGGGAGCAGGTCTCCATGGATTTCATTGTGGGTCTACCTAGGACCAGTCGAGGGTATGACTCTATTTGGGTGATTGTGGATCGACTGACGAAAGCGGCTCACTTTCTGCCAGTGAAGACCACTTTTGGATTTTATCAGTACGCCCAGGTTTATATTGATGAGATCGTGCGACTGCATGGCGTTTCGACTTGCATCGTGTCCTACCGGGGCACCCAGTTTACCAGCCGATTGTGGCAGAAACTTCAGGAAGCATTGGGCACCCGATTGAGTTTTAGCACAGCCTTTCATCCTCAGACTGACGGTCAGTCGGAGCGTACTATTCAGACTCTTGAGGACATGCTCAGAGCTTGTGTTTTAGATTTCGGTGGTAGCTGGGATCGTCATTTGCCTTTGATCGAGTTTTCCTACAATAATAGCTTCCAGGAGACGATTCAGATGGCACCTTTCGAGGCTTTATATGGGAGGAGATGTCGATCGCCTGTATGTTGGACAGAGCTCAGGGAAAGCAGTATTTTGGGGCCGCAGATCGTACAAGAGACGACCGAGAAGATACAGCTGATTCGGGACAGGATGAGAGCGGCACAGAGCAGGCAGAAATCATATGCTGACAGGCGCCGTCACCGACTCGAGTTCGCTGTTGGCGATCATGTTTTCCTGAAGGTCTCTCCGATGAAAGGTGTGATGAGATTTGGGCGGAAAGGGAAGCTGAGTCCTAGATATGTTGGTCCTTTCGAGATCCTAGAGCGTGTTGGTCTAGTCGCTTATCGGTTAGCTCTTCCTCCCAGCTTCCCCGATGTTCACCCCGTATTCCATGTCTCGATGCTCCGCAAGTACCTTCATGATCCTTCCCATGCGATTCAGCACCAGACGATCCAGCTAGAGCGTGATCTTTCTTTCACCGAGCAGCCGGTGGTCATTCTGGATCGGCAGGTGAAGAAATTGAGGTCGAAGGTTATACCGTCCATCAAGGTCCTTTGGCGTGGCCCGAACAGCGAGGAGGTCACCTGGGAGACCGAGGTCGAGATGAGGAAGAGATATCCCCATCTTTTTGAAGGTACGCGTAGTTAAATTCTAAATTCGGGGACCGAATTTCTTTAAGGGGGGAAGATTGTAACCCTTCGGAAATCGTTTAGGCAGTTTTCGGTAATCGGCTAATTTTTCGGCTTTTTCCGTAAAAAGTCAAAATATGTATTTTTCATTGTAGATCTAATTATACAAAATTTAGATAAGATATTACTATAATTTTGTCACTAAAATGTCACTTATAATTGTCTAGTTAAATAAAAAAAAATTCGTAATTAATTATTTTTTTATTATTTTAAGCTTTTAAAAATACATTAAATTGGGATAAATACAAATTTAATTAGGTAAATTTCATAATTAGGAATCTTTATAAGCTAAAATATGGTGTTAATAAAATTGTATCATGACTTGTAACATTTTAGTTTTATGGTGTGAAAATTTTGAAAAAAATGATGTAAAATGGGGTTTTTTTTGTAAAAAGCTTGATGTGAGATGCATTAATTGAGACTTGAGGGGTTTTATTGACCTAGAAACATCTACACAAAACCCACACCACCCTCCTCTTGCTTTTGGTCGAGCCAAACTGCAGGAAATTCCCTCACTTCTCACTTCATTTTTGCTTCATTTTGCTATCAAAATCCATTAAAATTTCACAAATTTCCATCTCAAATTCAAAACAAAACCCAAATCCACTCTCTCCTCAAGCCAAATTAGTTCAATACTTGATGAAAGGAGACTTATTTGGTGGCTTGAGCATGCTAGGATTCAATTTGTGAGGTAAAATTTCTAAACTAGTTTGTTAACTTGTAGTTTAAAAGTGCTAAAATTGAATTTTGAAGTGTTAATTTAGTTGTAATTACTTGTTCATGAAAATCAAGAGAGGGATTTGATTCCAAATTAGGGTTTGAAACATGATTGTTGCAGTTAAGTTAGGGTTGGTTATCTAATTGGTTGGAGTGGTTAATTGTGTAATGTTATGCTCGCTAGATCGATAAATTTGCGATGTTTGCATCGAATCGGTATGCAATTTGCTTACTAGATTTTTATAAAAATTAGGATGCGGTCTAATTGCGTTATATTAGCGATATAATTAGCTTCATAAATGACTATTAGTGTGCGCGAACGCGGGGTTTTGTCTAGCCGGGTTTTAGTTTTGTCGATTTCCCCGAAATGACGATTCTAGTTAAGATTTAGCGATTTTCGTGTGTTTTCCCGCGCACCGAGTGCACGCTATGTTTAATTCGAGAGCGTCGATATTCATATATTGTGACTTGCGTCATTTTAGGATATGTAATCTTATGCTTGGTGTTGTGCAATATAGGATCGGTCGGGGAAACATCGGACACGGCGCGTAAAGGCAAGGCGGTGGTCGGATCGGATTAGCGAGGCGTTCAGGTGAGTAGATGTATTCATCTATGGGGGAATCGTCTGGATGGCGCGAGGCTCCCCCTAGTTAGGATTACCCTATTTCTTGTAAGATTTATATTGTTAGTTAGCTTACCCCTTCATTTACACAGCATACCTTATAGTTAATAGTATGCTAGATTGCATGGATATTCATATGCACATATGCGATAACACTTCGTAGGACACGAACACCATTACCATTGGCATCTGTTGCACATGCACTATTCATGTGACACACACGCCTTTGGTAATTGCCATGCTACGTGCACTATAGAACCTGTTTAGCTTAGTATCGCCCTGTATCGTGCATGATATATGAAATGGCATATCATGTATATACCCCGCATTATCATCATATTTACATAGATTTCTAGCCAAAATTCACATCGTATACATTGATATAATAGACATTTATCATATATAACATGTGGACATTATGATTTTCTTGAGGATTTCAGTTTGCTGCGATTTCTGGATTTTTGGGGAAAACCGCAAGACTTTAACAAAAGCTTATACTTATCATTTTTAAAACAAAGTTGCGGTTTTCTCGTGATGTATGTGTCATCCCCCATGAGTTTTCATGTTTTCTGTTGGATTTCGAGACCCGATTCGAGGAGTGGATGAACCGTCTCGGGTACATGGTGGGCCCGGTATGGTACCCCGGGCAAGAAGATCGAGTTGTAGACGATGAGCCTGGCAGAGGAAGACTACCTACCGGTGATGTCTGGCGCGGCGGATATCCGGAGGATACCGACCGTTGTCGTGAGATTTGATGATATGGGCTGATCCGGACTGACAGAGCCCGATATTTGAGACATTGCTATAGTGAGATATTGAGACAGATATGATTTCATATTTGGTGTCGATGCTTGACACGGGTTTTCAGATGATTTCTTGATGGTACTTAGCTATTATACAGATATTCATTTTCTAAAGTTAAGAATGCAGTACCCTTAGCATTTAAAACACTTAAAGAGTTAGTAATGACATTGCATACATGTGCATGCATACTAGAGATATTATATCATATATGGACATACATGTTGTGACGCATTGCGTGCATTCTTACGATTGCCTTATTAGATGTTATATTCTACTCACGAGCTGGAAACTCACCCCCGTTGTGCCATAGTGTCTTGCAGGTCGGACTCGTCACCCTTGTAGCGGCGGGCTATCTTATCATCAGCTCCTTTTGCTCAGACTCGCGACATCGCCCGTAGGTGGGTTGCGAGCACACTTTGTTTCTTTTTGCTTTATCATTGTATCTAGTATTCTCCATCTACCACTTTATATTGTATTTGCGACCTAGTGATGAGACTGAGAGATTTGTATATTTGTGGTTTCTTTTGGGTCGAGCTCACTTGAGCCGGCGTTGTGTTTTCTGATATTTTGCGTTTCTTTTATGCTCTTTTCTTGATATTACTTATATATTGCATGTGGTTGTGATCCGCCTTGGGCGAAGAGCTAGCTCCCGCTTGGGGATGCCATTTATGATTACAGGTTATATATATCTTGTTGTACCCATTTTGGGGGATAGAAAATACAGGGGAGACTCTGCCAAAATTTTCGGGAAATTTTGATGTTTTTTTAAAGGGATTCTATGCAACTTAATTGATTTAAAAACCGTTTTCATTTAAGGTTTTTCCTTCACTCTCTTTTGATTTTGGTTTAGATTTTTCTGGGCTTTGGCTGACTTATGTTACGTTACGCCTTTAGACGTCTCGTAATCTAAGTGCCAGTCACGCTCCGTACTTTCGGGTCTTGACATCTCGCCATGAAAGTGCCAAGTCCGTCGTTCGAAGAACAGATGGATAAGCTAATAAGGGAAGCGGGTCAAAAGGTCCGGGATGATCATAGCTGCAAAATGGCCATCTATGAGAAAGCCAGAACGCAGCGCCTCCTTCAGAAGGCTACGAAAAATGATGATGCCCTTCATCGCCAACTCGATGCGAAGACAAAAAAAACTGAAGAACGAAAAAAACGTTCGACAGAAGCAAAGTGGGTCCAAGAAGTCACGCGATCGAAAACTGAGCAGCCGGGATCCGTCTCTTATAAAGAAGATGGGTCGAGCATATTCTTTTCCCCAAGACAAGACAAGGAAGGTATTCGATCATGTCATAAAACATCAGATGATGACCCTCCCGGAGTCCAAGCACCCCGAACAAGAAAGTGAGGTTCATCACCCAGACTATTGCTCCTATCACCGAGCGATAGGACATCCTCTCGAAAACTGCTTCACATTCAAAGACTGGGTAGAAGACCAGTATCAGCAAGGCAAATTCGCTTTATTTAACAGTTGGAGGGTAACCCTGCCACAGAAGCATGAATCGAAAGCCACGTATGCAGCGAGAGTAGAGCCAGATCAAATTTTGTCTAGGAAGCGATCTCACACCTGTCACGTAATAACGCTGACAAGAAAAGGAGTACGCGAGGATATGGATGACCTCTCTTGGTGCTTCAAAAATGAGGATGAAGATGAGTTGATCTCAGAACTTCCACCGGCGCCAAAAGAGCTGGAAGATGGGATACACACTACTGCAGATAACCTCAGAAAAATCGACTTGGGAACGGCAAACGACCCATGGCCGACGTTCGTCAGTGAGTTGTTGTCTGAAGAAATGGTGGCTACACTTAAAGACGTTCTCATGCAGTATAAAGACCGCTTAGCATGGAACTATTCCGAGATGCCAGGATTAGGTTCAGAAATAGCTGTGCACAAATTGGCGATATCTCGGGACATCAAGCCAATCAAACAAGCACCAAGAAGAATGCGGCTCGAACTTGAAATGAACATCAACGCCGAAGTCAAGAAGCTAATCGACTCCGGCTTCATCCAAGATGTTCGATACCCTGATTGGATCGCCAACATCGTCCTAGTGATAAAGAAAAATGGGACGATACGCATCTACGTAGACTTTCGGGATCTCAACAAAGCCTGTCCAAAAGATGACTTTCCCGTACCGGTCACTGAGCTAATGATAGACAACACGTCCACTCATGAGGTCTTCTTCTTCATGGACGGCTCGTCAGGGTACAATCAAATAAAGATGCATCCCGAAGACCAGAAGCATACTGCCTTCCGAACTCCTCTGGGCATATTCTGTTATAAGGTGATTCCTTTTGGTCTGAAGAACGCAGACGCTACCTATCAGAGGGCAATGACGAAGATTTTCGATGACCTCATACACGAAATCGTCGAGTCCTATATTGACGACCTCATGGTAAAGAGCAAATCGTACGAGGAGCATTGTGAGCATCTGAAGATAGTGTTCCAACGTCTTCGGAAATACAATCTGAAGATGAACCCTCTCAAATGCGCGTTCGGAGTCTCCTCAGGCAAATTTCTAGGGTTCATCGTATGACACCGAGGCATCGAAATAGACCCGTCGAAGATCAAAGCGATCATGGAAATGTCCCCTCCAAGAACTCTGAAGCAACTGCGGTCTCTCCAAGGAAAGCTCGCATATATCCGACGGTTCATAGCCAACCTCTCCGGCAAATGCCGCCCCTACAGTCACCTAATGAAGAAGGGGACCCTGTTCGTCTAGGATCGCAAATGCCAAAGCGCACTGGACGAAATCAAGCAATACCTGCAGAATCCGCCGGTGTTGACCGCTTCCGGTCAAGGGAAAGCCTCTCATCCTGTATACAACTGCCTTTGAAGGATACTTAGGCGCGTTATAGGCATAAGAGAATGATCAAGGGAAGGAAAGAGCCCTCTACTATTTGAGTCGAGTTCTCCTGGGGGTAGAAAACAACTACTCCTCCATTGAAAAACACTTCCTGGCGTTAATCTTCACGATAACGAAGCTCAGACACTACGCATTGGCGCATGAGGTCCACCTCATATCAAAAGTGGATCCTCTCAAATATTTGATGTCAAGAGCCATACTAACAGGACGGCTCGCTAAATGGGCCCTCCTCTTGATGGAGTTCTCGATAACTTATCGTCCCCTCAAGGCAGTGAAAGGCCAGGCCATTGCCGACTTCCTCGTTGAACATCCGATACCTGCCGATTCACTCATAAATTGCGAACTGCCAGACAAGCACGCGTTTGACATGATCGATGGGGAGAAAGGAGAGAGTGACACCCGATGGGAACTATACTTCGACGGTGCATCTTCCATGAGAAGTGAAAGCATAACTCCCCCATAATCAAATCGGGGGTAGGCGTTATCTTCATGACTCCACAAGGAGGGATAATGTGCTTTGCCTTCTCCTTAACAGAGCCGAGGATGAACAATGAGGCCGAATATGAAGCTTTGATAGCAGGTCTTGAGATCGCTGTCGACATGGGGATCGAAAACCACCTCATATACGGAGACTCCCAGCTGGTCGTTAGCCAAGTAAACGACGATTATCAAACGTGCAAACCAAAGTTGGTGAAGTACGGCGAGAGAGTGCAACAATCGTTGATTCAAATTCCTGCCTATGCCCTGGAAAGCATATCGCGTGTAGAAAATAGCAAAGCAGATGCGTTAGCCAAACTTGCTGACGAAAACCTCGATGACGTGAGGATCGTTGTGCAAAGTCATCTGGTTCTTGCACCGGCAGAAATATCTCCGGAGTCGTTTGAAGAAAAGGAAGCGACCAAGCAAGCGGCCCTACAGATAGAGGACTAGGGAAAGGTCAAGGATTGGAGAGAAGTCTTTATAGACTACTTCAAATCCCGTCGAACACCTGAAGATGCGTCCTCAAGACATCGGCTCATGAAAAGAGCTCTGTCTTTCCCCTTCGTCAATGATAATCTGTATAAGAGATCGTTCGACTCCCTGTGGCTAAGATGACTGGGACCAGAAGAAGCGAGGAGAGTCGTCCAAGAAACTCACGACGGTCTCTGCGGTTCTCATTAAGCCGGGCCGAAGATGAAGCCGAAGATCAAAAGGATGGCCTAATATTGGCCCACAATGATCCAAGACTGCCTCGAATACGCAAAGCAGTGCCACTCGCGCCAGATTCACAGGGACTTTATCCATCGGCATCCAAATCCGCTACACCCGACGGTGGCTAGCTGGCCGTTCGAAATGTGGGGAACTGACATAATCGGGCCCATTGAACCAGCATCGTCCAAAGGGCATCGGTTCATACTGGCGACAACCGATTACTTCTCCAAGTGGGAAGAATCTGTACCACTAAGAGAAGTGAAGACGGAGAATAAGCTCCATTTCTTCCAGACATATGTCATCTATCGGTTCTGCACTCCGCGACGGATTATCTCTGATAACGGGCCAGCCTATAGAAGTCACAAAATCAGCCGCTTCGTGCAGCAACATAATATAGACTGGAGATACTCTTCGGTCTATAATCCCCGAGCTAACGGTCTGGCTGAGGCTTTTAACAAGACCTTGACGAAGATCGTGAAAAATATGGTGTCCAAAAATAAGAAATACCGGCATAAGAGACTGCATGAAGCTCTCTGGGCGTATCGAACCACGTTTAAAACGGCCATAAACACAACGCCATATGCATTGGTATTTGGCACTGAAGCAGTACTCCTCTTGGAGATAGAGCTACCCTCCTTACGAGTGGCAATTCATTACGAGCTAACGGACGAAGAGAATGCCCATCTTCGTCTTGAGGAACTTGATGCCCTCGACGAAACCCGGCTCATCGCGCATCAAAACTTGGGAGCTTACAAAGAAAAAATGACGCGCTCATACGAGAGATTGACTAGGCCGAGAATATTTTGCCAAGGAGAACTCATGCTAGTGGTCAAGAGACCTATGATCCTCAATCGTGCCAAACAGAGGAAATTCAAGCCAAACTATGAGGGCCCATATATCATAGACAAGGTCTACCAAGGTGGGACTTACTTGCTCATGGATATTCATGGCGAAAGACCCTTCAGGACAATAAATGCCCGGTTCCTAAAAAAATACTACGCCTGACGAGTTACGGCCTAGATTAGTGATAGATGACGACGCCTATGTCCGCTCGCTATCTTCCCGAGCCTGATTTCTATAAGTAGTATCCGGCGAAACCTCGCCTCAAAAACGTGCGACGGACCGAAACGTCTCTAAACTAACGATGGACCGCAATGTCCTAAAACTTGAAACTGACCGAGACGTCTATAAACTACTATGGACCGCAGCATCCCAAGGCTGACGCAAAAAAAAAAACGGTACGTCCATAAGCGAGATGGGCACGGATGAAAACCCGAAAAGACTCGATGAGTAAAAACAGCAGGACTACCGGCGAGTTTGTGAAAACTCGAAAGGCACAATCTCGTTAAAAGACACTTGCAAGGTCCTCTCGACACTGCAAGGAGAAAATACCTGCGTGAATCCTTACGACTCACAAGGGAGAAACACACTTAGGAATCCACACGATTCCTAAGGAGAAGTTACACTTAAGGGATCCTCACGACTCGTAAGGAGAATTCCCCTTTGAGACCGTCACGGCTTATAGGATTCAAAAGCCTTAAGTTACAGGGATTTGAACCTGTTCTTATGCCATCACAACCCACAGACTGCCTTACAAGCATTTCAATATTGACCATTGTATACAATCCATGGGCATGAATAAACATTTCCCTAACAGAGTCCCACCAGTGACTAGGGATATGCTCACACGGTCAACAAACACTTGTAGGTCCTCTCGACATGCAAGGAGAAAACACTCTTATAAGATCCTTATGACTTATAAGAGAACATACACATAGAAATCCTCACGATTCATAAGGAGAAAATGCACCTACGAGATCCTCATGGCTCGTAGGCAGAAAAATCTTTATGAGACCCTTACGGCTCATTAAGTCAAAAGCCTTAGTCGATATGATCCTAACACTGTTTGCTAAGCCACCTTTGTTCGAATCGACAAAGGCAAATGATGATTCACTCCTGGTAATGTCCCAGTTGTAGCGATGATGATGCCTGAAACGGAATCAAATTCCAAGTCCTTGTTCACCGCCGGAAGCCGGGAAGACTGGACGTCTCGCCTGAGTCTGGGGGCAGATGCTAATTGGTGCTATCCGTTCACCTCTCCAAAGATTCCAAATTGATTTATGGCACCGTGTATCGAAGGTTTAAACGGATGCGGCCGATGTAGCAGACTTCATCATATTCCCCCTCGCTTGAGGGGTTTTTCATTATGGGGACGCTCTTCCCTGTAGGCGCAAGCCCCTGCAGTTAATTACACTACCGCATCGCGGTAACAAATTTCTCCTTCTCCATATGGTCACTTCGTGTCGTGGGTGTTTGTTTTGTGTTTGGTTGCCCGTGGATTGTATACGGAGACTAAATTATGTTGTCACCCGTAAGACGTGGATTAGTCCAAATCCATATCTTTCTTAGATTTGGGTTTGGGGGGGTTATGTTTAAGGATACGTTAGCCTTATTTAAGGCTAAGATCAACTTAAACGTTTGTTAAGGACACGTTAGTCTAATTCTAGACTAAGATCAACTTAACAGGATCGTTTAGATCCGACAAGAGAGCAATTGGGCTCTATTGTTTATTTTAATGACATTGCGGTCGATAATTAGTTTAAGGACATTACGGTCCATTGTTAGTTTTAAGACATTGCGGTCGAGGTTAAGGACATCATATTCCGTGAGTTTATGGACCTCACAGTCCGGTGTTGGTTTTAAGACATCACGGTCGAGGTTAAGGACATCATAGTCCGTGAATTTAAGGACTTCACAGTCCGATGTTAGTTTTAAGACATCACGGTCGAGGTTAAGGACATCATAGTCCGTGGATTTAAGGACTCCACAGTCCGTTGTTAGTTTTAAGACATCACGGTCGAGGTTAAGTACATCATAGTCCGTGGATTTAAGGACTCCACAGTCCGACGTTAGTTTTAAGACATCACGGTCGAGATTAAGGACATCATAGTCCATGAGTTTAAGGACCCCACAGTCCGTAGCAATGTGTGGTTATCGGGACCCGTCACCTCTCTGACGACGTTGAAGGATTACAACGACAGATATCAGAGGAGTGAAGAGATGTACCCTCGAACCGGGTGTAAATTGATTGGAAGAGCATGTGTGCTCAGTTCAATTTAAATTGAGGACTTATGGCCAGAATTGGGCTAAGTCCAGTTAAAAAACATTTTATTTTTATTGTGCCTGTTAGGCCTTTGTTTGGGCTCTGCCCTTTTAATAATGCCAAGCATTGGGCTCTGACATTTTGTCTGGAATTAAATGCATAGCATTTATCAAGAACAAAGTGGTATTCTGACAGTGCGCCACGTGGCGCGTCAGGCGCTTTGCGCCAGTCAAAGAGCGCATTGCGCTTCTATCGGTTAGCGCACACGAGGAGGACACGTGTCGCGCTTAGCGCTAAGCGCTGGTTTGTTAGCGCACCGCGCTTTAAATTTATGAGCGCGCTGCGCTAATTTATGGGTGTGCCAGTGAGTGACACGTGGCGCGCTCGGCGCTGAGCGCCAAATCAAGAGCGCAGTGCGCTGTTTTCAGGAGCGCAAAGCACAGATCGTGTCTATGGTTGACACGTGGCATGTTTTGGCGTTGTGCGTCGGTCCAATAAGCGCAAGGACACAGTTAAAGAGTGCAAAGCACTTTCCAGTAGCGCAAAGCGCATTTTGATCAATTTAAGATCAAAGAACAAGTTTATGTTCTTCTTAAAAGAGGCTTTGCCTTAAGATTCAAGAACTAAGTTCTTATTCTTATAAAAGGCTCTGCCTTTATGGATCAGAAGATCTGTGAAGTATAAATACTCCTTTTTTTATGATTAGATCTTGATCTTTTCTTTTTACTCAAAAGACCTTGGTCTTTTTTATAGATCTAAGATCTTTTTGGAAGACATTTCTTCTTTTTACGAGATGTTTCATCTCTGTTTTTTCAAGAAATCAATTCTTTACCTTTCTTTTCCTTTTGAATTCTTCTCAAATTTTGCAGAGAGTTCTTTCTGTCACTCTTCTGTATATCCGAGACTTGAAGTCTAGGGGTCTTTATATAGGGCCAATTGATTTGTTAAATCATTTAAAGAGATCTTTCTCTGATTGATTTTGGGATGTTTCCCCACCATTGGATCTTTTATCCTAGGGCTTCTATTTTATAGAAAGCAATCTTCTTGTTTTTAACAACATTGGAAAATCTTTCCATGCAGAATTTGTTCTGTTTTTGGTAATTCATTATTTACCATTGTATCATTGATCCAGCGGTGCTTAAAGCGCAATCTTGTTCTTTGGAAAGATTTTGAGAAATCTTTCCTTAACAGAATTTAATTCTAGTTAATTAATGATTTATCATTATTATTAGATCCTTTGATCCAACGGTGGGAATTCTAATTCCAGCACTGGCGCACCTACGTTGGATACGTGGCGTGCACCGCAGAGCATAGCGCAACTGTGTTAGACATGTGGCGCGCAGCGCAGAGCGCACCGCAACTGCGCTAGCGCACCTGTGTTAGACACGTGGCGCACAGCGCAATTGTGCCAGCGCACCTGTGTTAGACAGGTGGCACACAGCGCAGAGCGCTGGATCTGAAGCGTTGCTTCATCTTTTTAATTTTTGAATTTTGAAAACAGAGTTTTGCTCTGATTGGGGTGCACTGCCTAAGGCTCAGCGCTCCTGGCGCTGGGGTGTCTGCTTTTGACACGTGGCGCGCAGCGCACAGCGTGCAGGATCTGAAGCATTGCTTCAATTTTGAATTTTGAAATTCAAAATAGAGCTTCGCTCTGATTGGGGAAACAAATTCCCATCCACCGTTGCGCTTACGCGGCGCACACGTGAGTGCAGCGGTGGCAGCATCTGAGCCCTTGGATCAACTCAGAAGTTGAAGAGGCAGTTCAGTGCCTATAAATAGGACCTTTGGTCCTTGAGATGATTATCATCTTCTCCTTGAGGATTTTTATTCAGAGCGTAGCTCTTTTGTTAAGAACGTTCAAGAGTTAAAACTCTTAGGTAAAATTTAGAAATTTTAATTTTAACAAATTAGGGTTCTTACCCATTAACAGAGCCTTGCTCTTCATAGATCTTTGATATAAAGAAAACCCTTTTAGGGTTTCACCAGTAGAGCTTTGCTCTCATGAACCCATATATCTAAACAGATCTTTTCTTGGGGTTTCTTATCCCATGAATCATAGCTCTGCTCTTTTGATAACCCGTATATCTTTTGGTTTTTTGATGAAGAACTCTTGAAAGTTTCTTCATGGATCTTTAAGATCTCAGAATTTTAATTCTCAAGCATTAATTTTGATAATCCTTGATGGATTTTCCATCATGATTACAGAGCTAAGCTCTTTATGGAATTTTATCCCTCCATGACCAGAGTTTGACAAGTGTCACTCTGTTATAGAGCTTTGCTCTGAAAGGGAGATTTTCTCTTTCTCCCGAGGGATTTCTCATTCAATGAGAATACTTTTTGAGGATTTCTTCATTAATTATCAGTCTCATCCAATGATGAGGCTTTTTTAGTAATTGATGCATTGTCATCTGGATTTTGTGGGTCCCCCTTTGGTCCTTTTTTCCACTGCATTGCAGTGTGGTACAAATTTTTAAAATACCAAGTGTCAGAAATCAAAAATTACAATACTGATAGTTGATTTTCGTCCCCTTTTTTTTGCAGGCAACATGTCTTTCGATGATTCATTCCCATTCGTTCGTTCAGAGGGAGGATTCCCTGGAGCACCCGCAGACCGGGAGGTCCTAGCTTTGATCAGAGACCGTGATCCAGAACATAAGAATCTTCACCTTTGGGGATCATGGTACAATGAGATTATCAGGGGTTGACAAAGCTTTTCATGCGCGGTGCCTTCGGAGCCTATCACGGCGATCCATTACGCCAACTCACCCCCAGTGAACTACGCCGTGGAGATGGTCAATTGGACTTCAGAAGGCCTTCTTCAACCTGCTATAGCTTCGATTCCCGTTCAGCCTCCCATGGTTTTAGATACCTTGGGACGCCGTATTTTTCAAGGCGAAGCGCGGCTGTGGGGGCAACCATATAACATAGGCCTGATTCTCCGTCATCCGATTGGTTATCTGCAATGGGCCCGCTACATTCTGTCAGCGAAGAAGTCACAGTTGATGAGGCTTGGATTGTATACCGCTGTTTATGCTTCTCTCTTCCAATACCCTACGCTTCCCACCTGGTGGGTTAAGGATTTTTTGGAGCAGTGGAATATCCCTACTCACACCTTCCTCGCACTGGACCGGGAAGTGTCAATCTCTTTAGAGGAGTTTACAGAAGTTTCCGGCTTACCGGTCATAGGGGAGCATTATGAGGAGCTGCTTCCTATGGACGAATATGTCTTAGGTGCCAAGCCAGTGATAATGGGCCTTACTCCAGCGAATTCTGTTCAACACCAGTTTCCCAGTCTGATCAAAGTGTTGAATATCTACGAGCGCCTTTTTCTCAAATCTGGGAGTCACGGGGTTAGTTTTGAGGATTTCATCGCTCGCTTTCTTCACCCGAAATTTTTCTCGCTAGAAGCTGCTAAATTTTCCATGCTTGATGAACCTTTCAGTTTAGGTTTGGACAATCTGCCGGCGACGGAGGTAGATCAGATGAGTTTCTTCCTTCCTAACTCCCCGGTTGTTCCTTTTGCGGAGATTGCAGTCCCTGGGATGGATAAGGAAGCATTCTTTTTGGGATTTCTTGGGCTATGGTTGAGTTGGTTCGCGCTCCCGATGCATCTTCGCCGTATGAGGCCATCTGTCTTTTACCCGGCTCACCGGATGACTATTAGGGTAAAAGTGGCTGTCGGGGTCGCCGGCTTAGCCCATCTATATTACGGCCTTTGTCAAGCAGCGGATGCTATTGAACCTGGAGTACCGCATATGATATTCTCGATGCATTACTTTATGTCATGGCTCGAGCTACATGCACTTGACGTTTTTGGCATCCATAAAAGGCCTTTATTCTATGACAAGTGCAGCTTCCCTCGGATTATGCGATTGGTCGGCGCCTCAATCGTAAATATGTCTCCACGGGACGCCAGAGGTTTGCTCCTTCGTCCCCGCACAGTTGGAGATGGGATGACCTTTATCGACAAGGTGTTAACCATCGGAAAGGCCTCTACCACAACAGTGCGGTCATTACAGGACATTTTCAAAGATGGGGCCTCAGTTCTGACAGCTCGGGAGACCCTCCATTTATATTCTATCAGACCGGGCTTCCTGGTGTTTAGGCAAAATGATGCGGCACTCTTCATGAGATATAACCCGCATCGCTTTACCCAACAATTGAGCTATAATCAAGGGGTGCCGTTGGAGGCGTTCTTGCTGGAACCTACTGCCACTGAAGAGGGGATGCGGGAGGCGCTGCATCACATCATGTGTCTGAATACGGGCTCTCACTTTTTTATCAGCGAGCCGCGTTGTGTCCCACGGGTCCTTAATACATATATGGCATGGTACCAGGATTCGACGGGCGCCGTTATTAAGGAAGAAAGGCGTTTGCTACTTGATTGCAAAAGTGTACCTCCCGCTAGTGATCGTTAAGTCCCTTTAAAACGACGGATCGCTGTACCCCCTCCGCTAAGAGAGGTTGCTGCAGTTGAGCCTCCACGTGTGCTAAGCCCCACGCGTGGATTGCCTCATATTCCTGTAGAGACGGTGAATGTGCCTGCGGTGCCTCGTGCTCCCGTGGAGACGGTGAACGTAGCTTCCTTTGAATCTGGTGTGGGCTAGGATAACGGGACTCGCCGGTCCAAAGTGCCCATGAAGCGCAAGTTGGTTCTGGCTGCGACCGGAACTCGCGCACGGAAGAAGAAGAGGTCGGTCCTCTCCCTTGATGCCGTACTCGGCCTAGAGCCTCAGGATCCTCTTACCGAAGTCCTAAGTGAGTATGGAACCAATGAGGGTTTCTTCATAGATCCAGCAGACACTGATCTCGATGCCGCTATTGCTGCTTCTTAGCGACTCGCGCGGAAATATCCGCCCTTGTGCAATCAAGTAAATATTAGTCGCACTTTTGTCATTGCATTATATCTTTATTTTTATTATCACGTCTTTACTGGCATTCTTCCTTTTGTAACAGGCTTTACTACCGAAGAGGTTCTGGCGGCTTCCCTTAGGACTTTTGAGGAGGAGGAGAGGAATCACGCTTTATTCGGCATTGGTATGTTTCGGTTCGTTGAGTCTTCATTCTCCTTTTTACGGAAAATCTAACCCTTTCTTTATCTCATTGTAGGGACCACGATGCCGGTCCCGCAAGGTGATGTGGAGACTCTTCCCGGGCCAGCCACCGAAGTCCCGGCCTCTTCGGTACTGCTGAAGGGGGCATTGCTCAAAAAACCAATGATGGAAGCCTTGACGGCTCTGGAGGCAACCTTGAGTGCGGACGACGACGCCTTGCTGAAGGAGGTTTCTAAAAGGTCTGTTGTGATGGCCCGGGAGGAAAGGAAGCGCATGAGGCGCGCAGCAAGGGAGCGTAGCGCCGCTTTGGCCACGGGAGAAGGTTCAAGTGCCATTACTCCCGCTGCTATTCCTTCAGAGGAGCTCTCGGTCGCCTTGTCTACTGCTCATAGACGGGCGGCACGTGCAGCTCGGGAAGCCAATGGTAAATCAACCCCAGGTAATGTGTTTTGAGGCTTCGTTGTCAAAGCTTTAAACCATCAGTTCTTATATATTTTATCCTGCAGGGCCGAGCCTTACTGAGGGAGCGGATGTGACCGTCGAGCTTGAGGGGGTGGTGGAAGAGGTAGCTGCTGAACCCGGGGTGACGGTAGGTGACGTAACCGTAATTGCCGAGCCCGAGATAGTAGCTGACGAGAAAGTGGTGACTGCTACGCCCAAGATAGCTACCACTGCCGAGCGTGAGGTGGCGGCGGATGAGACGGCTACTACGGCCGAGCCTGAGGCAGCAGTGGTCGAGACGGCTACCACGGCCCATCCTAAGGCAACGGTGGATAAAACGGTTGCGATCACTGAGCCCGAGGTAGTGGAAAGCGAAACGGGTTCGACTGCTGGGCCCGAGATGGCTGCTCGTTCTCAAGAGTCGGGCACCGCCCCGATCATTGCTCTCCCCGCTTATGGTTCTTTGCCGTCTCCTGGCATCGCAAGTGTGACGACGGCTCCTATGGAGTCAGGGGACGAAGCGACAGGGGGTGAGACCGTCTCAATGGAGGAGGGGGGACGCCGTTATTGAATCAAGTGACGCCCTCGTCACGGCTCTGATGCCGGCTGCAGATGTGGAACTACTTGAGACAGCGCCATCAGTTACCGCCCTGACAGTAACCACCTCTCTGCCTTCTCTCGTACTGTCGCAGATGCTGGAAGGTATGGATTTGCGACCCCTCAGTCTTGTCTCTTGGCTGTATAATTCACGTACTGACGTCACGTTATTGCATTTTTGTAGGATCCCTTTTTGACCACCTGTACCAGGTGCTGTATCCCCATTTCTCCTTCCCGTCGGAGGTTGCTTCATCCAGTGGCACTGGTGAATACAGTTTTCATTTAATGCTCTTTCTTTTTCTGACCACGAAATCATTTCTGAGCCTTCTTTGCCTTGATCACGGTGCTACAGATTGAAGGAGGAGATGAGAGATCAGTTGCGCCATCGGTCCTCCCGGCTTTGCCACCTGCTGCAGCTAGTATAGCTAACTCCATTGTTCCTGAATCTCTTATATCTTTAAACCCGTCATCTGATTATGACTTGTTTTGTAGTGGTTGTTTCGACTTGGGCCTTTTTCGAATACCGCATTATGATGCCGGCGGGCCCCTTCTCGAGACGTCCATCCTCAAAGGGTGCTGTGACGAGTCTGCGCATGTTGAGAGAATATGTCGAAGAGCTTGATGCAGAAACTCCTACATCTGCCACAGATTTTGCTGCCGAGGTCAACCCGATGCTGGCGACGCTTGTAAATTTTCATAGTGAAGGCGTCGTCGAGTCTTGGGTTAGTCACTGTAAGAAGATCGAGTCCTGTCTGCATCAGCTTGAACTTATGCGTCTTGCCCCTGAGACTCAATCTTTGAACTCCCAACGGGTCGCATGGGTCGAGCAAAGTGCGTCTTTCCACCGCCATTTCGAACAGGAAGCGGCCTTGAGGCGAAAGGAACGCGAGGAAGCTTCCGCTGAGTCTATCCAGTTGCGTGTCCAGGTCGAAGCGAACGTCGCGCAACTGAGAGCCGTCTTTGATACCTTGCAGCAATGTATTTCGGATGGGCTCGTATTGAGACGGAAGCTCGGCTCTATCGAGCGGGTTGCGCAGAGTCGCGAAGCTGCCCAACGGGAAATTGATGATAAGATTTTATCATGCTTGCAGCAAAGGACTCAAATCGAAGCGGAGCTAGCCGCGACGGCTGATCATGAGAAGGCACTGAAGGAAGTGCAAGAGCAGCTCGCGGACTTGTCAAAAACGCTTCCTTCTCAGTAGCTGCCTTCGTATTGATCATACACTTGTAATCTATAAATAATATGTATTTTTTTTATTCCTTTATATGATGTACCTTGTATTCAATTGAGTTCATGAATGAAGACATTCCTTTTGTTATACTGTCGCTTTCTTCTCTTTACTATGTTGTTGCCATGTGATTTTAGCAAGTATATAACTGTCAGTCTTGGATTCTTTGTAGAGTGGTGATGGCTTAGAAAACAGGGTTAGGATCTGTCACCTAAGACTTTTCAACTTTATGAGCCGTGAGGGTCTTATAAAGAATTTTCTCCCTACCGGTCGAGAGGATCCCGTAGGTGTAATTTCTCCTTAAGAATCGTGAGGATTCCTAAATGCGTTTTCTCTTGAAAGTCGTAAGGATCTCACAAGAGAATTTACTCCCTTACGAGTTGTGAGGACCCGCAACTGATGGGTGAAGTTGTCCTTATCCACATTTCACGGAGTTAAGGGTTGCTCTGGATGCTTCCCACGGGTTCATTGCCGTGTTTGGCGAGGGCTAGGCTCCGCTCTGGACGTTTTCCAGGGTACCGTAGTTTAAATACATCGCGGTCGAGGTTAAGGACATCATAGTCCGTGAGTTTAAGTACCTCACAGTCCGATGTTAGTTTTAAGACATCACGGTCGAGGTAAGGACATCATAGTCCATGAGTTTAAGGACCTCACAGTCCGATGTTAGTTTTAAGACATCACGGTCGAGGTTAAGGACGTCATAGTCCACGAGTTTAAGGACCTCACAGTCCGATGTTAGTTTTAAGACATCACGGTCGAGGTTAAGGACATCATAGTCCGTGGATTTAAGGACCCCACATTCCGTGAAATGTGTAGTTGTCGGGACCCATCACCTCTTTGAAGACGTTGAGGAATTACAACGACAAATATCAAAGGAGTGAAGAGATGTACCCTTGAACCAAGGTAAAATTAGTTTAAGGACATTACGGTCCATTATTAGTTTTAAGACATTACGATTGAGGTTAAGGACATCATAGTCCGTGAGCTTAAGGACTGTTGGAGATAGTGCCCTCATAGTCAATTATTGGATCACAGGTACGTGGCTGCAATGATTGCGGAGGACCTATACCGGTAGGACAGTCTTACTCAAGATGATAGTATGCTATCTGGTTTGCCATTATCAGTCGTGTACATGATCAGGTGACTGATTACATGTTACACTTTGATAGAGCCCTTAGGATCTTGCTTTACCACCAACAGTATGATGGCGATCATATACGTGAGAGTTGGGTGGTTTATACGCATATCCTTAATTGTGGTCCCTAGTCGTGGGAGTTTCGAGACAGGGCATCGATACTCCGGAGTAGACTAGTGTATACAGTCGAGACCCCGACGAGGGGCGGTGGCCGGTCTCACAAGCCACTGGTGTCAGTTGGATCACCTAAGATGTATACAGGTGCTCATTGGGTTATGAGTACACCGGACAGGACTCGCCGGGAATCTGCTAGTTAGTATTATATCTACCGTCAGATAGCAGTTCCCTGGTGACATGTGTACAGGTTAGTTCATCGACCTGAGGTCGTCATTTGTCTCGTGTGAGTTCCCACTGTGCTTTGATTTCTACCCTACCACGGCTCAAAGGAGTCGTGCAAACAGGTAGCTTTTGGGTACAGTCCCGAGCCATATGGAGGCACGTGAGCGGATCGGCAGGGGATTCGTCTCTCCCGGTATTGGGGGCGAGGTCGTACTGTGTCTAGGAGAGCCATTACACAAAGTCCATGGCCATGGCAGGAGATTTACTGGTAGGTACTCCAGTAGTATCTTAGGGTGTAATTGGGCTACACTCCGACATGACTTATACTGCTATTGGGGGTCTGACGTTACTAGCCCCCTAGGCAGATATGCGATACTCATAGACGAACGGACCGGACTGTATATACATTGTCACTGTTAAGCTCAGTAGGGTTTTCCGGATGAGTGCGCTCACCGGCATCCCTTGAGGTCAGTCCATGGGCAGCCGTTACGCATTGCTAGTGCCGCTGACGGTTTGTGGTTAAACCCACTGCCAGGGTACTGACGAGTCATTAGAGTCCCCCACAGACAGTTTCCCAAGTTCGGGCGAAACATTGTAGAGGCCGTATGGTTTTATGGCGGGGTGGGTTCGGAAAATGCACGTGCGTTTACGCACGTGTTATTTTTCGGGCAGATGATACTGGTCGGCTTTGGTTTAAGCCAGATCCGAGTATTATACTGAGTAGGTATAATATCTTTGTCTCAGTTGCATTTGTATTCGGTCGTAATACAAATGCGGGTATATTTATACAGTTTCGGGGTTGTCCTGAAATTCGTTTCAGGATCACTTTTTGAAGTTGCCAGTTTCCAGTTTTCTATCAGCCGTCTTTTAACATTCTGTTAAAGCCGGATTTATCTTTTCTTCAGATATGATGAGTCAGTATTCTAGAAGTTTCTAGATATGATGACTAGGATGGTGACTAGGCTAGTGACTCATCTTGACATTAATGGTTTCATTAATGACTTGATGAGGTGTTTATGTGAGTCATGCTTTAGGTTTAATGATTCTTGTTTTGGTTAAGATATTTTGAGTGAGAAGCTTTCTCTTGTGGTCACCCCCCCTCTCCTACGGTCACCTCCCTCTTGCTATATATAGCCGGCCCTCTCTCTCCTCACTCTCTCTCTCACTTGTTGTTTCACTTGAAAAGATATGATAGTATTTGGGGTGCATGGAATTTTACAGTTCATTTCATTCCATCACCCAATTCCCTCGGCAACTTCATTAACCGATCGTCCACGGATTTGGATGAAGTGAGACAAAGTCATCTACTCATTCTTGGTCGTCTCTTTTAGCAAACTTGACGATCGAGTTGACTCAAGTCAGAGGCGGGAGCCCATTTAAAGAATCAGTGATGTGGTGCCACCTCGACGAGGATATCGGAGATCGACGAGATCGGAGCAGCCGCAACGGAGCGTGGGATGATGGTTGAAGAACGAAGGACTCGGATCGTTCGGTACAATCTTCCTACACTCTTTACAGTTTGTTAGTTTAGCAATAATGGAAGATCCGGGTTAAAGTATACGATAGCGCCAGTTAAAAGTTTTTTATTCCGTATTTGGCGTCTGTAGACTGCCGGGGCGCTACCGTAGACTTACAGTGGTATCAGAGCCTAACCATTTTGCTATACTAACTTGTGCTAACGCGTTTAAAACATCGATCGAACCGGAAATCGAAAATTGCAAAATCCTAGCTTCACAGTTTCTGTTGATTTTAAATGGTCTGATAAAATTTTTTTACATGTCTCAGTATACTGTGCAGGCTTTTCTAAGAACCACGACGAAATTTGGGGACATGAATCCACCAAAGCGCCGCGGAAACGCGGTCAAACCCATGGTTTGACCGCGCATCCGCGGCCACGTGGTGAGCTCGTGCTCCCAAATTATGTCAGTGGGTTCTTCTCTGGATTTTGTTGTTTTTGGTAAATATCGTTTTGGCCCAGATTTTGTTACTGTTCACCAGTAAGCAGTGGGGCCCACTTTTTGATATTTGGTCGATCGAAATTTGAACACGTTAGTTTACTGTGCTTACATTATATCTCCGACCGGGAATGTCATTTGATCGGTAAACCGCGTCTGATTGCTATAGTTCTTTTAGACGGGTTTGCGAACGTGACATTCGTGTTGATGTTCTGTTTTGTGCTGTGATGTTGCGGATTTGTCGTGGTGGATAGCAGTGTGCAATGGTAGTACAGTTTGAGTTTATTTGTATATTTGATATTGCGGGGCGAGCGTCCAACTTGTGGACTGCCGTCACTGCCTGTTGTATAATATTATTTTGGGGCACGACCAGGTTGCGGTCGATGTACCTATTGTACTATTTTTCATTACTGTACTAGGTTTTGCCCCGCGACGGAGTGCACGGATAGCCGGGTTCTGGAGGGCAACGGGTCCGCATCTCATGGCTTTGAGAGGCAGAGGGGTCCCACTCTAGAATTGGCAGACTATTCGCCGCACTCGTAGGGGGTACAGGTTGACCCAAGGAGGGGTGCCCAAGATTACCGGATTCCGTGGAGTGCTGGGTGGTCCATTCACTATGCTGTAGGGGGCTGCCCCGCTTCAGGTTTTGGCGGGTAACTTGCCGCACCCGTAGGGGTCTAGGTTTCATTGCACAGGCTATCCACACGACAGGGGAACGTCGAGTTTCAGCAGCGGCTCTGTGAAACTCGGGGATCCCAGATATCTGTATTGTTCTGTAATGCTTATTACTTTTCTGTAATGTTGCATACTATCACGCCTGGAGCGATTATTGCATATTGGTTTATATACTATTAGATGTTGTATATGTTTTACACCCGCGCTAGTCCAGTCCCCGCTCTGTCGTTAGTTAAGTAACCTAACGGGTGATGACGGAACCCAGTGACGAATGCGGATGGCATATACGTACATTTTATTTTCGTTCTTTTCTGGTGTGATTAATTGATGGGACTGCGTTGATTCTGATCAATGCAAAGTAAAACAAACCTGTTTACAGTTGTTGGAACAAATTTAAAAAGTGTTATTGCAAAGACGTTTCCTTTTGTTATGCATAGCGGTATTCAGTGGAATATCCTGCACCTCATTCGACGAGGCAAGGGCCGATATCCCATCACCGGGACCGACCCCTTGGACAGAAGTTTGCGTCAGGGTAATAACTTCACTATAGTCGATTACATGTTGCTTTGCATAGCGGTATTCAGTGGAATATCCTGCACCTCATTCCACGAGGAAAGAGCCGAGATCCCTTTACCGGGAGTGACCTCTTTAGCAAAAGGTTTTCACCACTATATTTTAAAAAGCTATCAGGTTCCTTCAGCGATATTGTTAGTGTTTATGCCCTAGAAGGCCATTACTGTATCATACTAGCTTGTATATTACTTAATGGAAGCTTGGGATATTCACATGTATATAACAGTCTTGCTAAACATGGTAGTATGCTACTTGGTTTTTCTATCTTAATATGTGAGTGTACGTATTGATAGAGCTCTTAGGATCTTGCTTGTCTACCAGCGTTGTGATGGCAGTCACACTAGTGGGGGCTGGGTAGTCTACAAGCACATCCTTATTCAGGTCCCTGGTCGTTGGATTATCAAGACAGAGCATCGATACTCCGGAGTAGACTGGTGTGTACGCTTCTCATCCCAGTTGGGGAGATGGTCTGTCCCACAGCCGTCAGTACGTCGTACTGAAGATAGTATGCAGGTGCTCGTTAGGTTACGGGTACACCGGACAGGACTCACAGGGAACTGTTGGTTGGTTTGATACCAGTCGTCAGTGAACAGTTCCCAGGTGACATGAGTACAGCGTAGTCCGCAGACTTGACACTGCTACTTCGCCTCGAGTGTGTCCCACTGTTCTTAGATTGCTACCCTACCACGGCTCAAAGGAGTCGTGCAAACAGGTAGCAGTTGGGTGCAGTCCCGAGCACTTGGAGGCAGTGGCGGTTAAACAGGATTCGTCCCTCCCGGTATTGGGAGTAGATATCGTGCTGTGTCAGAGAGCCATTACGCAAAGTCCCTGGCCAGGGCAAGCGAGATTTGCTGGTAGGTTCCAGTAGTTTCTCAGGGTGTAATGGGCTTCACTCCGACACGACTTATACCGCTATTAGGGGACTGACGCTTGCCGCCCCCCTAGGCCCGATATGCGATAGTCTTGGACGAACGGACCGGACTGTATGGAGATTGTCACATCAGACTCAGTAGGAGTTCGGATGGGTTTTCTCATCGGCCTTCTTATCGACAACTACCTGGGGACCGTTACGTACAGCTAGTGCCGCTTGCGGTCTGTGGTTAAACCCACTGCCAGCGTAGTAGTCGAGTCTCTAGAGTCCCAAACAGAGAGTTTCCTACTCCAGGCGAAACGATATAGAGGTTGCATGGTTTTGCGACAAAGGGTTCGGACGCATACGTGCGTTTACGCACGTACGACTTTCGGACAGTTTTTTACCAGTCGGCTTTGGTTTAAGCCAGTTACTGGTATCCGGTTATTGGATTTTTACAGTCTAAAGTTTTTCCGTATTTTTGCGGATTGGAGGGGCGTTCTCGTAATTGTACGAGAAGCTTCTAGAAGATGTGACTAAGGAGGTTACTTTGGATGAGATTGTGAGTCATGAGGTGATTCATCATTATCATTAATTGCACCATAAATGATAATGACACATGCTTAATGAATCACCATTAGATATTTGTGAAGCATGCTTATTCATCACTCATTTTCTTTTGTTAATAAATGAGAATGCTTCATAATATATTATGATACACTCTCTCTCTTCTCATTATCTTATCTCATATTCTCTCTCCTCAAGCTCTCATCTTCAAGAGAATAATCCTTAATCCTCATGTGTTGAGATCAAAGGTTTAGTTAGACTTAAACATCCATTACCTTCACTCTTTATCATCCTTTCTTCTTTGATTAGCAATCAAAGTTGATTAGTTACCTCAAGTTAGAGGTGTAGCTTGGTGTTTTGCTCTCGGGTGGATCGTCTACTACCTAGAGAAGGTCGAGGAGAACAAAGGAGGACACAAAGACGAAGGACCGTTTTCATTAGGTATAATCCCTTAACACTATAGTTTAGTATAGCTATGTGTTCGGTTATTATTTGTTTAGCTTCGATTCAAGCGGTTAGTCGATGTTTGTTCTTTAAACTTGATCGTTTTCAAAAATTCCGCCTCCCCATAAGTACTGGGGTGTACTACATCGACTTACAGATATCAAGTTCACTACGTTAAACGTTTTTCGCCAAAAACCAGTCGTAGCCCTCCGTCACTTCTTTTGGGTATTTATTAGTATTCAAGCTATGCATTTTAGCCAAAGTTAAGGCATAGTGTTTGGTAGCTGCTGGGTATTCAATTGTTGCATAGATAGATGAGTTAGTTTGGGACAGTCGTTCTGCCGATTGGCCAAAGTCAGGGGCATGTGCGGGTGGGTTCAAATTGACAAGATAGTGACGGGTAGAACTTGGCATGTGACTTATGACACTTTGACCAAAGCCAAGGTTATAAGAGCATAGGGCAAAAATCATATCAGGAGTTTCTAAAGAAACTGAAACTTGCCGAGTATGCGCATACCTTCTGGAGTATGAGTAACGTGGATGCATTCCATCACGTTATCATGCGATGAGAGTTGGATCCTGATTCCCACTGATGAGTTGGTTTACTCTTCGGGTGATCCCGATTGATTCTTCTTTAGGTTTGGAGGAGAATTTGACAGGACAGTGGGAGGTTTCCGGATTAGATAAAGTGATAACCATTCTGATCTAGGTTAGAATGCACGCAGAGTGTTTCTTTTCTCTCTCTCTTTGGCAGCGACCTTTGACCGACCCTAGACTATGACTCAGTGACCAAGTTGACCGAACCTTCTTAAAATACTGGCTTTTGGATTGTCTGAGTTGCATAAGTCATTGCCACTCCTTCTTTTACCCTTTGAATTTCTCAGAACACCCGTATTACTACGGATATCCACTTCCATTGGATAGATCCATCGTATGGTTATATACGAACTCGAAGGGACTTCTTCGAGGATGGATCCAGGTTCAGGAGAAATAGAATTGGTTTATTCAGTTGTCTTTTATTATCACCTTCTCTCAGGTTGCGAGAGCTCCTTGGTTTAGGAGAGTACACCTATTAAGCTTATTGGATAGTCTTATTCCAAACCATAGGCTGGTGCCGAAAGGTAGGGAATGAAGAAAACCAATTAGCCTAAGTAGGGTGTGCAGAAGGTAATATGTAAAGACAAAATAAAGGGATTAGAAAGAGGGCAAAGTAAATTGCGACTGATATCATTCACGACCAAAACCGCGTACTTCATCACCACTCCTATTTCACCTTTAAAAGAATAAGGTATTATTCAGTTGTCTTTTATCATCACCTTCTCTCAGTTGCGAGTACTCCTTGGATTAGGAGGGTACACCTATTATGCTTAATGGATAGTCTTCTTCCAAACCATAGGCCGGTGCCGAATGGTAGGGAAGGAAGAAAACCATTTAGCCTAACGTGGTGTACAGAAGGTAATGACTAAAGACAAATAAAGGGATTTGGAGAGACAACAATAAAATATACGGTTGAAGTCATGAATTGGATTATAGAAGAGGCATTACTATGAATACCAGGATACCCCTACGAAACATTTTCATGTTTCAGTGCATTGTTAAAAGAAAAACTGTTTTCCCGATTAGACACTTACTCCAAGGGTATGTATTTACCAGGTTTCATTCTCATATCTGTATGGTTTTACAGATGATGAGTGGGAGTAAGATATTGGGAATTAGGTGATTATCCTCATTATATCGGAATTCGTTGTAATTGGTGATATTTGAGGAAATCGCCAGGGTACAGTTTTCTACCTACGACGCACAGGTTTTGAGTTGTTTAACTCAGCGGACTTATACAGAGTATTGTATGTTGTCCAAGTGTCCATCAGGACAAAGGGGTAGGTCCTCGTACTATGTTCTATTTACTTATAACTTCTCTAGTATTTAGACGAGTGTTTCGTAGAAATACAAGGTCTAATTTTTGAGAAGTTGTGGGTATAAGAATAAAGTAGAGAACCAGATGTCACAAGTATCGGGATTCTTCAAAGAGATCGAAGATGTAGATTCTTGTGATTGGTATTCAGATGATAGTAATGGTTTTTGAGAAACGTGTTTCTCTTTCAGGTTACTCATAATTGGATGGATTCCTAAGTTGAGTAATACTGATTAGCCTCTTTCCATTAAAGTTGATATGCACTGGAGACAGCTGCATGATTTGAATATGGTTCCAATTAAATTAGTGCCAAAGTTTCTGTATTGAATATAGAATGGATCGTACCTTAAAAGATGTTAAGGTACGGGGAGTTGTTCAGCTTATGATTAAAACCAGACTCTGGATAACTCAGGGCACGATTCTGTAATGGCTGTTTGTGGGTTGACCCTGGCTATGACGAGGGTTGATATTCTACCATTTGGAAGATCAATAGTGATATTGTTCTTGACTCGCCACAGTTTTAGTAAAATAGATCTTTTTCAGAAAACAGTAGTGGGAGTATGGTAGAACTGGAAGTGATTCCAGAACTGCGAACGATTACGGAAAATTTAATAGGACCTATACATTCAATCAGGTTTGACATTCCAATAGCCACTCCGCAGGTATGGTAGGTAACCTCAGACGCCCGAGAGGTACTTCGGTAGCCTCAGAGACGGTGACAGGGAGGTTCTTATCTACACAGACTTGACACTACTGTTGTTCCAGGTTATGAGACCCGGTAGGAGGGTTGTCGTAGTCAGTGGGAGCAACGGAAGCATAGTGGGCAAGATGCTTATATCTATTTATAAACTTGAGCAGTTATAGCGGAGATAGATCATCTAATTTTGATGTGACAGTCATGGGTTTGACTTCAATCAGAATAGGGGATGGATCAGTTAAGAAGGTAGTAGGGTGTGATGTCATGGTATCTGGATGACATACACAGAGTAGGAAGTAAAATTCCTATACTACGATCGGTTGGACTGTGGTCGTCACACAGTTGTTTCTCCAGACAGGATATGGACATAATATTTGACATTCTGGTTTCTAGATCTATGATTTTAGATCTGGATTTCGGTAGTTTCCCAATGTGGGTACTTTGACAGATATTCTAATGGTTTTTGGAGTAGTTGACTCCTAGCATGGTGGTGTACCTGCAGGTGATGGAGTCACCCTCTCTAAAGGTGTCTTACAGACTAAAGGGGAGAGGGATGTGCATGATTGGCAGATCACTTGCTTAGGCAATTGAGTCAATCATGAGATGTCAAGTACCACACCAAATGTTGGTTTTGCACTAGATGCAATAAGTTTGTATTAATCCAATCCCGGAGAAACATAAGGAAGCAGTTTTAGAACATAAGTACATGTTCTACGGATTTGATGACGACAGCCTCTGTCGGGAAACGGTTATCATTCCAGGCTTCAAAGGTGACATGGTTGACAGAGTGATTGTCAGAGTTATAGTTTTTCCCTCTGATGAAAAGGGACAGTATTATGGACAGGTGGTCCAAGAGGATACTGTGGGTGGCATGGTGCCGGATACTGATTAGGTTCAGTGATCGATACAGTCTAAGAAGTTTGGATTTGGAGTTCATTTATGAACGAGGTCCCATCAGATATCCAGACATATTCTAAGACAGGTATTACTCGATTCGGGAGATGGCTTTCTCCGCGAACTAGAGATTAAGAGAGATATAGGAAGAAACTTCTAGGCGGATCCACTCACTGAGGTTATTTCTCGAACACAATAGTTTTACAAACGGGCTTTGTGAAACTGATTAGTAGAGGAGTTGGGTGTTGGTTTCACACGGGCTGTGAGTACGCAACATCGCAATAATTAGCCTTGAGTGCAAGCGGGAGATTGTTGGAGATAGTGCCCTCATAGTCAATTATTGGATCACAGGTACGTGATTGCAATGATTGCGGAGGACCTATACCGGTAGGACAGTCTTACTCAAGATGATAGTATGCTATCTGGTTTGCCTTTATCAGTCGTGTACATGATCTGGTGACTGATTACATGTTACACTTTGATAGAGCCCTTAGGATCTTGCTTTACCACCAACAGTATGATGGCGATCATATACGTGAGAGTTGGGTGGTTTATACGCATATCCTTAATTGTGGTCCCTAGTCGTGGGAGTTTCGAGACAGGGCATCGATACTCCGGAGTAGACTAGTGTATACAGTCGAGACCCCGACGAGGGGCGGTGGCCGGTCTCACAAGCCACTGGTGTCAGTTGGATCACTTAAGATGTATACAGGTGCTCATTGGGTTATGAGTACACCGGACAGGACTCGCCGGGAATCTGCTAGTTAGTATTATATCTACCGTCAGATAGCAGTTCCCTGGTGACATGTGTACAGGTTAGTTCATCGATCTGAGGTCGCATTTGTCTCGTGTGAGTTCCCACTGTGCTTTGATTTCTACCCTACCACGGCTCAAAGGAGTCGTGCAAACAGGTAGCTTTTGGGTACAGTCCCGAGCCATATGGAGGCACGTGAGCGGATCGGCAGGGGATTCGTCTCTCCCGGTATTGGGGGCGAGGTCGTACTGTGTCTAGGAGAGCCATTGCACAAAGTCCATGGCCATGGCAGGAGATTTACTGGTAGGTACTCCAGTAGTATCTCAGGGTGTAATTGGGCTACACTCCGACACGACTTATACTGCTATTGGGGGTCTGACGTTACTAGCCCCCTAGGCAGATATGCGATACTCATAGACGAACGGACCGGACTGTATATACATTGTCACTGTTAGGCTCAGTAGGGTTTTCCGGATGAGTGCGCTCATCGGCATCCCTTGAGGTCAGTCCATGGGCAGCCGTTACACATTGCTAGTGCCGCTGACGGTTTGTGGTTAAACCCACTGCCAGGGTACTGACGAGTCATTAGAGTCCCCCACAGACAGTTTCCCAAGTTCGGGCGAAACGTTGTAGAAGCCGTATGGTTTTATAGTAGGGTTCGGAAAATACACGTGCGTTTACGCACGTTTTATTTTTCGGGCAGATGATACTGGTCGGCTTTGGTTTAAACCGGATCCGAGTATTATACTGAGTAGGTATAATATCTTTGTCTCAGTTGCATTTGTATTCGGTCGTAATACAAATGCGGGTATATTTATACAGTTTCGGGGTTGTCCTGAAATTCGTTTCAGGATCACTTTTAAAGTTGCCAGTTTCCAGTTTTCTATCAGCCGTCTTTTAACATTCTGTTAAAGACGGATTTATCTTTTTTACAGATATGATGAGTCAGTATTCTAGAAGTTTCTAGATATGATGACTAGGATGGTGACTAGGCTAGTGACTCATCTTGACATTAATGGTTTCATTAATGACTTGATGAGGTGTTTATGTGAGTCATGCTTTAGCTTTAATGATTCTTGTTTTGGTTAAGATATTTTGAGTGAGAAGCTTTCTCTTGTGGTCACCTCCCCTCTCCTACGGTCACCTCCCTCTTGCTATATATAGCCGGCCCTCTCTCTCCTCACTCTCTCTCTCACTTGTTGTTTCACTTAAAAAGATATGATAGTATTTGGGGTGCATGGAATTTTACAGTTCATTTCATTCCATCACCCAATTCCCTCGGCAACTTCATTAACCGATCGTCCACGGATTTGGACGAAGTGAGACAAAGTCATCTACTCATTCTCTACATCATTCTTGGTCGTCTCTTTTAGCAAACTTGACGATCGAGTTGCCTCAAGTCAGAGGCGGGAGCCCGTTTAAAGAATCAGTGATGTGGTGCCACCTCGACGAGGATATCGGAGATCGACGAGATCGGAGCAGCCGCAACGGAGCGTGGGATGATGGTTGAAGAACGAAGGACTCGGATCGTTCGGTACAATCTTCCTACACTCTTTACAGTTTGTTAGTTTAGCAATAATGGAAGATCCGGGTTAAAGTATACGATAGCGCCAGTTAAAAGTTTTTTATTCCGCATTTGGCGTCTGTAGACTGCCGGGACGCTACCGTAGACTTACAAGGACCTCACAGTCTAATGTTGTTAGTTTTAAGACATCACGGTCAAGGTTAAGGACATCATAGTCCGTGAGTTTATGGACCTCACAGTCTAATGTTGTTAGTTTTAAGACATCACGGTCAAGGTTAAGGACATCATAGTCCATGAGTTTAAGGACCTCACAGTCCGATGTTGTTAGTTTTAAGACATCGCGGTCAAGGTTAAGGACATCATAGTCCGTGAGTTTAAGGACCTCACAGTCCGATGTTTGCTCTGGATGCTTCCCACGGGTTCACTGCTGTGTTCGGCGAGGACCAGGCTCCGCTTTAGATGCTTCACACGGGTTCACTGCTGTGCTCCGCGAGGACCAGGATCCGCTCTGGACGTTTCCCATGGGGTCAGAAGTGACATAATCCGCGTTCCACGTAGCCAAGAATTTTGCTCTAGATGCTTCCCACGGGTTCACTGCCGTGTTCGGCGATGACTAGGCTCCACTCTGGATGCTTCACATGGGTTCACTGTCGTGCTCTGCGAGGACCAGGATCCGCTCTGGATGTTTTCCACGGGGTCAGAAGTGACGTTATTCGCGTTTCACGTAGCCAGGAATTTTGCTCTAGATGCTTCCCACGGGTTCACCGCCGTGTTCGGCGAGGACTAGGCTCCGCTCTGGATGCTTCACACGGGTTCACTGCCGTGCTCTGCGAGGACCAGGATCCGCTCTGGACATTTTCCACGGGGTCAGAAGTGACGTTATCCGCGTTCCACGTAGCCAGGAATTTTGCTCAAGATGCTTCCCACGGGTTCATTGCCGTGTTCGGCAAGGACTGGGCTCTGCTTTGGATGCTTCATACGGGTTCACTGCCGTGCTCTACGAGGACCAGGATCCGCTCTGGACGTTTTCCACCGGGTCAGAAGTGATGTTATCCGCGTTCCACGTAGCGAGGAATTTTGCTCTAGATTCTTCCCACGGGTTCACTGCCGTGTTTGGCGAGGACTAGGCTCCGCTCTGGATGCTTCACACGGGTTCACTGCCGTGCTCTGCGAGGACCAGGATCTGCTCTGGATGTTTTCCATGGGGTCAGAAGTGACATAATCCGCGTTCCACGTAGCCAGGAATTTTTCTCTAGATGCTTCCCACGGGTTCACTGCTGTGTTCGGCGAGGACTAGGCTCTGCTCTGGATGCTTCACACGGGTTCACTGCCGTGCTCTGCGAGGACCAGGATTCGCTCTGGACGTTTTCCACGGGGTCAGGATCGACATAATCCGCGTTCCACGTAGCCAGGAAGGGTTGACTTTATCCGCATTTCACGGAGTTGAAATTTGACTCTCGGACATCTGTACACCGCCAAGTCATGGAACTGGGGGTTGCCGCTATTCCGCTTTGCTTGATGTTGTGTCTGCTGAGACGAATGTTGAGATGATCTCCAGGCTATCTGTGACCCATCGAAATTTGGCTTCTTCTTCTGATGAAACCTGGGGAGGAGGAGTGTGATTCCTTCTTTGTTAGCGCCCCTGGATTGTATACAGGGATTGATGTAATATCACCTGTAGGGCATAAATTCCATTTTTATTTTTATTTTATTTCTTTTCGCGATGCTCTATCATTTCAGCTTTTATATCGCGAAGGTCACGATTGCCCCATCATTTCGGCTATTTTTCGCGGTGCCTAATCATTTCGGGTATTCATCTTATTTTTACTCGCTGCTTTTTATTACGAGTTGCCCAATCATTTCGGCTATTCTGCATGCATACATTTTTACTTGCTGATTTTGTTGCAAGTTGCCCCATCATTTCGGCTATCTCGTATGCATGTGTGGCTTGTTATCTTTTTGCTGCAAGCTTAGGATTAGACACCGATTTCGGCATCAGCACCGCTACAACTGGGATATTTCCAGGAGCGAATCATCATTTGCCTCTGTCGATATCGAACAAAGGTGGCTTAACGAACAGGGTTATGATTCTGTCGACTAAGGCTTTTGACTTTATGAGCCGTAAGGGTCTCATAAAGGTATTTCTCCCTACGAGTCGTGAGGATCTCGTAGGTATGTTTTCTCCTTAGGAATCGTGAGGACCCCTAAGTGTATGGCTTCTTTTAAGTCATAAGGATCTTACAAGAGAGTTTTCTCCTTATAAGTCGAGGGGACTCACAAGGGTTGTTCACCGTGCGAACATATCCCTAGTCACGGATGGGACTTTGTTAGGGAAATGTTTATTCGCGCCCATGGATTGTATACAAGGGTCAGTATTGAGCCGCTTGTAGGGCAGTATTGGAGGTTGTGGGGGCTGCTTAAGAACAGGTTCAGGTCTCTGTAACTTAAGGCTTTCAAATCTTGTCAGCTGTGAGGGTCTTATAAGAGGATTCTTCTTACGAGTCGTGAGGATCTCGCAAGTGTAATTTCTCCTTAGGAAGGTGGGGGTCCCTACGTGTGTTGGTCTCTTGTGAGTCATAAGGATCTCACGCAGGCGATTTCTCCTTACAAGGTCGAGAGGACCTTGTAAGTGTCTTTTAACGAGGTTTCGCCCTTTCGGGTTTTCACAAACACTCGCCGGCAGCCCTGCTGTTTTTACTCACGGAGCCCTTTCGGGTTTTCATCCGTGCCCATTTTGCTTATGGACATACCATTTTTTTAACGAGGTTGCGCCCTTTCGGGTTTTCACAAGACTCGCCGGTAGCCCTGCTGTTTTTACTCACGGAGCCCTTTCGGGTTTTCATCCGTGCTCATTTTGCTTATGGATATACCGTTTTTTTTATTCTTTTTTTTACTCTTCTTTTTTTTGTATCAGCTTTGGGATGCTGCAATCCACCGTAGTTTCTCGACATCTCGGTCAACAACTAGTTTTATGACATAGTGGTCCATTGTTAGTTTTAAAGACGTTTCTGTCCGTCGTTAGTTTAAGGACGTTCCGGTCCGTTGTTAGTTTAAGGACATTTCAGTCCGGCTTTAGTTTAAGGACGTTTTGGTCCGCTATTAATTTAAGGACGTTTCGGTCCGTTGTAAAGTAAGCCGGCTACTACTTATAGAGTTTGGGCTTAGGAAGATAGTGAGCGGACATAGTCGTTGTCATCTATCATTGACCTAGGCCGTGACTCGTCAAGCGTAGTACTTCTTCAGGAAGCGACCGTTTATTGGCCTAAAAGGTCTTTCACCATGCATGTCCATGAGTAAATAGGCTCCACCCTGGTAGACCTTGTCTATGATGTACGGGCCTTCATAGTTCGGCTCGAATTTTTCCCGCTTGGCGCGATTGGGGATCATCGGTCTTTTGACCACTAGCACGAGTTCGCCTTGGCGGAATGTCCTCGGCCTTGTCAATCTTTCATATGAGCATGCCATCTTTACTTTATAAGCTTCCAGATTTTGCTGCGCCAGGAGCCGGGTTTCATCAAGGGCATCGAGCTCCTCAAGCCGAAGATGAGCATTCTCTTCGTCCGTTAGCTCATAATGAACTGCCACTCGTAAAGAGGGTAGCTCTATCTCGAGGGGAAGTACTGCTTCTGTACCGAATACCAATGCGTACGGCGTTGTGTTCGTGGCCGTCTTGAACGTAGTTCGATACGCCCAGAGAGCTTCATGTAGTCTCTCGTGCCAGTCCTTCTTATTTCGGGACACCATTTTCTTCACGATCTTCGTCAAGGTCTTGTTGAAAGCCTCCGCTAGACCGTTGGCTCGGGGATTATAAACTGAGGAGTATCTACAGTCTATGTTGTGCTGTTTTGCGAAGCGACTGATCTTGTGGCTTCTGTAGGCTGGACCGTTATCGGAGATGATCCGTCGCGGAGTTCCAAACCGATAAATAACATGCATTTTGAAGAAATGGAGGATATTCTCCGTCTTCACTTCCCTCAGCGGTACTGCTTCTGCCCATTTGGAGAAGTAACCAGTTGTCGCCAAAATGAAACGATGTCCTCTGGACGATGCCGGTTCGATAGGGCCGATTATGTCAGTTCCCCACATTTCGAAAGGCCAACTAGCCACCGTCAGATGTAGTGAGTTTGGATGCTGGTGGATGAAGTCCCCATGGATCTGGCATGAGTGGCATTGCTTCGCATACTCGAGGCAGTCCTGGATCATCGTGGGTCAATAATAACCCATCCGTTTGATCTTCAACTTCATCTTCGGGCCTGCTTGGTGAGAGTCACAGAGTCCGTCGTGAGTTTCCTGAACGACTCTTTTCGCCTCTTCAGGTCCCAGGCATTTCAACCACAGAGAATCAAACGACCTCTTGTACAGAGTATCATTGACGAAGGCGAAAGATAGGGCTCGCTTCATGAGTTGATGTTTTGAGGACGCATCTTCAAGCGTTCGATGGGATTTGAAGTAGTCCATAAAGACTTCTCTCCAATCCTCGACCTTTTCTTGGTTGTTTACTTGTAGAGCCATTTGCTCGGTCGCTCCCTTTTCCTCGGATGACTCCGGAGATATTTCCGCCGGTGCCAGAATCCGACGGCTTTGCACAACGATTCTCACGTCATCGAGGTTCTCGTCGGCCAGTTCTTTAGAGAGCTTAGCTAGTGCATCCGCTTTTCTTTTTCCGCACGTGGTATGCTTTCCAAGGTGTAGGAAGGAATTTGAGTCAGAAGTTGCTGTACTTTCTCGCCGTACTTTACCAACTCTGGTTTGCACGTTTGGTAGTCGCCATTTACTTGATTAACGACCAGTTGGGAGTCTCCGTATATGAGGAGGTTTTCAATTCCCATGTCGATGGTGATCTCGAGGCCTGCTATCAAAGCTTCATACTCAGCTTCATTGTTTGTCCTCGGCTCTGTCAAGGAGAAGGCGAAGCGCATTATCCCTCCTTGTGGGGTCACGAAGATGAGGCCTACCCCGGATTTGATTATAGGGGTACTTTGTTTGCGATTTTTCATGGAAGACACTCCATCAAAGTAAAGTTCCCATCGGGTACCACTACCGTCGATCGTGTCAAACACATGCTCGTCTGACAGTTCGCAATTCAAAGGAGAATCAGCAGGTATTGGATACTCAGCGAGGAAGTTGGCGATGGCTTGGACTTTCACTGCCTTAAGAGGCTGATAAGTTATTGAGAACTCCATCAAGAGCAAGGCCCATTTAGCAAGCCGTCCCGTCAATATGTCTTTTGACACCAAATATTTGAGAGGATCCACCTTCGATATGAGACGGACTTCATGCGCCAATGCATAGTGCCTGAGCTTCATTATCACGAAGATCAATGCTAGGCAGTGTTTTTCGATGGGAGAATAATTGCTTTCTGCCCCCAGTAGAACTCGACTCAAATAGTAAAGGGATCTCTATTTCCCTTGATCGTTCTTTTGTAGCCATAATGCGCTTAAGGAGCCTTCGAGGGCTGTTGTATAAAGAATAAGGGGCTTTTCTTTGACCGGAGCAGCCAGCACTGGCGGGTTCTATAGATACTGCTTGATTTCATCCAGCGCGCCTTGGTATTTGTGATCCCAGACGAATGGGGTTCCCTTCTTCATCAGGTGGCTGTAAGGGAGGGACTTGCCGGAGAGATTGGCAATAAATAGCCGGATGTACGCGAGCTTCCCTTGGAGAGACCGCAATTGCTTGAGAGTTCTTGGTGGGGGCATCTCCATGATCGCCTTGATCTTTGACGGATCTATCTCGATACCTCGGTGTCAGACGATGAATCCTAGGAATTTGCCTGAGGACACCACGCATTTGAGAGGGTTCATCTTCAAGTTGTATTGCCGAAGGCATTGAAACACGATCTTCAGATGCTCGAGATGTTCCTCGTATGATTTGCTTTTCACCACGAGGTCGTCGATATAGCATTCGACGATTTCATGTATAAGGTCATCGAAGATCTTCATCATGGCTCTCTGATAGGTGGCACCAGCGTTCTTTAGACCGAAAGGCATTACCTTATAGCAGAATATACCCAAAGGGGTCCGGAAAGCGGTATGCTTCTGGTCTTCGGGATGCATCATTATCTGATTGTATCCTGACGATCCGTCCATGAAGGAGAAGACTTCGTGAGTGGATGTATTGTCTATCATCAGCTCAGTAACTGGCACTGGGAAGTCGTCTTTTGGGCAAGCTTTGTTGAGATCCCGAAAGTCTACGCATATTCGCACCGTCCCATTCTTCTTCATCACCGGGACGATGTTGGCGATCTAGTCAGGATACTGAACTTCTTGGATGAAGCCAGAGTCGATCAGCTTCTTGACCTCGGCGTTGATGCTCATCTCAAGCTCGAGCCGCATTCTTCTCGGCGCTTTTTTGATTGGCTTGACGTTCGGGGATATTGCTAGTTTGTGGAAAACAATCTCTGGATCTAGTCCTGGCATCTCGGAATAGTTCCATGCGAAGCAATCCCTATGCTGCATAAGCACGTCCTTTAGTGTAGCCACCCTTTCTTCAGACAGCAACTCGCTGACGAACGTCGGCCAAGGGTCACTTGTCATCCCTAAATTGATTTTCTTGAGGTTATCTGCAGTAGTATGTATTCCATCCTGCAGTTCTTTTGGCGCCGGTGGAAACTCTGAGATTACCTCATCATCATTGTTTTCGAAGCACCAGGGGAGGTCATCCATATTCTCGGGTTCTTCTTTTGATATCGTTATCATATGACAGGTACGAGCTCGCTTCCAAGATCGATGTTGATATGGTCCTACTCTCGTGGATTTGGGTTCATGCTTCTGTGGCGGGGTTATCCTCCAGCTGCTGGATAGAGCGAATCTGCCTTGTCGATATTGGTCTTCGACCCAGTTCTTGAAGGTGAAGCAGTTTTCAATATGATGTCCTATTGCCCTATGATAGGAGCAATAGTCCGGATGAGAGACTTCGCCTACTTGCTCGGGGTGCTTGGACTCCGGGAGTATAATCAGTTGATGTCTTATGGAGAGATCGAGTATCTTCTTTGTCTTGTCTTGAGGAAAATAGTATGCTCGACTCATCTTCTTCATAAGGGACAAATCCGGACCGCTCGATTCCCGATCGTATGACTTCTTGGTCCCGCTTTGTCGTTGCTGAACACTTTTTCCGCTCCTTGACTTGTTTCGGCCTCTGTGTCGAGCCTTTTGTACAACAGGTTGACAGGGAGGGGCATTTTCATCTTTCGCAGCCCGTTGAAGAAGGCGCTGAGTCCTGGCTTTCTCGTAGATGGCCATTTCGCGATTATGGTCATCTCAAACTTTTTGACCAGCTTCCCTTATAAGCTTTTCCATTTGTTCTTCGAACGACGGACTGGGCATTTTCACGTCGGGGACTCTTTCTGGTTCAGGGTTAGCATTCTCCCATTGAGAATCTCCTTCTTCATCAAAGTCATGTACGACATAGCAGTCGTGGAGTAGCTCCCGTTTCTTGGACCGAACATATCCAAGCCCGATCGCTTCCATTCTCCCGTTGGGCAACTTGCGCTGTTTTCCGGGAACGTTCCAGATCCTGTCATAGAACTTAGCTTTTCGAGCGGTCTGTTTGAAGGGTATCCCTTGGCGCATCAATAGCCTTTTCAAGCCTTCTGTGTAATATCTAGGCAGACGGATGGGCTGGAGCCTGTCAAGTATGGAATCCGCGCCATGCCAAACTTCTTTCTCCACCCTTATTTTCGTGGATCAGTAGAATAGGATTTCCTGTTCACCTTTTTGCCTCGGAGGGACGTAAAATGTTTGTAGCTCTTGCACGCTATAAGCTTCAAGTGTGTCGAGATCTTTGTAGTGCTCCCGCGGAATCATGGTAATTTGCAAACTCTGGTTATCACCAGCGAATGCTTGTATTGATGGTCGAGCGGAGAATATAGCATGGACCTCATCTTCCGAGTCGCTGCCAAAGATCAACATAGGAGCGGAGGGCCCTGGCTTGTTGTACTGGGGCGGGCCTGGATAAACTATCTCTTCCTCTTCCTCATTATCACTCCCGAAGACAAGAATGGTGGTGATAGCTTTGTTTTCCGGCTTGCGACATCTCTCTGTGTCCTCGAAATCTGGCAAAAAGTATTTTGCATCTTCGTACTTACGGACTTCGTTCACGGAGAAAGGGTTCAGCTCTCCCGTTACGGTATACACGAGACCATCCTTAAGGTATTTCATACACTGATGTTGTGTAGAAGGGACGATGTTCTACTCGTGTAACCAAGGCTGGCCAAGCAAAGCGTTATAGCATGTATTGGCGTCAATGACATGAAATTTAATATCCGTGACAAGCAACCCGAATCGTAATGTCAATATCACAGACCCGAGAGTCCGTGATGACTGGGAGTCAAAACCGGAGATGGTGATTTTATCACGAGCTAGATGCTGGACGCTCATGCAGACTTCCTTCAACACTCGCACGTTGAGGAGATTGACGGAAGACCCATTGTCGACCAGGATTTTGCTTATCTTTATATCGTGGCAGTACCCTGTTACATAGAGGGGACGGTTGTGGTCGCACGTCCCAAGGAGGAGGTCTTCGTCGCCGAAGGTGATATCGGCTGTGTGCACTTCCTCCAGCTCGTCCTTCATCTTTTCTTCGGCAAGGAAGGCTTGGAATTGCTCTGGCTCTTGTAGTGCCTTGATCAATGAATCTCTCGCTTCTTTGGATAGTAAAAGGGCGTCGAGAATGCTGAGCTGCGAGGGTAACTTCCTCAAGTGTGCCAGAACATTATAGTCCACCTTACTATTTTTTGAAGGGTCCTTGGCTGTCAGCTCTTTGACGGCTTGGTCATCAAGGACGATATCCTCAGGGATATTTTCTTTTCCCTTGTCTTTTCTATTTGACCCACTGTTCGAGGGCCCAAGGTTCTTTTCGGGCAGGGTGCGATTGCGCAGCTGAATGTTTTCACAGGCCTTCGGTTCTTCCTCTTTTCCCAAAGTGGACTCTTTAAAGAGAGGGCTAAGAGCCATTTCTTCATCGGAGTCGCTCCCGAAGGTGAGAACTTGCGATCCCCCGGCGTTGACCATGCGACAGCCGCCGGTGGTTCTTTTATGCTCCTTGGTCGTATTCCCTTGCTCCCGACGAGTCTTGCGTTTCATTCGCTTGAAATGTTGCCGGTGAGCAACATATCCCTGCCACCATCTTTTAAAAGCGTCGCACTCTTCGGTAGGGTGCGAAATCTTTCGATGATATAAGCAGTAGCTAGAATGTGTTTCTGTTTCACCTAGGGCGTTCGCTTCGGAGGGTGGTAGCTTCATCCCCATTGATATGGCTTTGGCAAACCTTTTCCTCGTATTGAACTTGCTTTTATTCGTGGCGGATGTACCTTGATCTGGTAGGGGTATTTCACCTATTTCGTCCAGTCGCCGTCGTTTGTCCTTTTCAAATATGTCCATTTCACGCTCCCGATCAGCTTTGCTTTTCAGAAGAGCTTCGTTTAGGAATGCATTGATTAACTCGTCTGATGGCCCTGGAAGTTCTGGTTCAGGCCCTGCCCCCGGTCTCTTGGTGCAAAGGGCTTCTTCGTCGTCTGTCGACGAATGGTAAATCATATGGCAACTTGCTACGTAATCCTCAGATCCATTTGACGAGTCTTCTAGATCATCTTCGTCCTGAAGGACGTGGCCGAGGAACTCTTGGAGCGTGATTGGAGTCTGCGTTTTCTGGTTATACTCTTCCAGTGCGTCGATATGTTTCTGCAGGTCCGTGAGCTTGTCGCCAGGCTTCACGGGCTTTTTGGATTCTTCTTCTTTTTTGAAGATTTTGGCGGCTGGATGCGAACACTTTGGCTATCACCACCAATCTTTGGAGTTGGGCGCGGCTTCAGCATCCCTTCGATGATCTGGGGCTCCAGCGGGTTCTTCCACCTGATCGCCGGGCATGTTTGGAGATCATTCAGCATTTTTTTGGTTTTGGCTGAAAGAGCCACCTCCCATGGAGCTTCCTCAACAAAAGAGCAAGATGCCCCCGGTGTATCCGTCTTCTTAGAAGTGTGCGGTTGTGGTGGGCTTACTTTCCACTTCTCAGACAACGCAAACATGCATTGCTGGTAATGATCCTCGATCCACCCCTTAAAGACGAAGCAATCTTCAATTGGATGGCTTACTGTTTGGTGGTAAGGGAAATAATTGGGATTATTCATTTCGCCGGGTTGCAATGGTCGCTTTGGATTCGGCAAATTGATAAGCTTGTTACGTATTGCTAGTTCGAACAGCCTCTTCGTTTTATCCCGTGGGAATGAGTAAGGGCGCTTCATTTTCTCATTATAACAGCGTCGTCTCTCTTCCAATTGATCCGTTAGTCTTGGAGCACTGGGCTGCTGTTGAGTATTCGCAACAAAGATCGCCTTCCCCTTACCCTTTTCGTTCCGCGGCTCCGGCTTCGGAGGAGATGGTCTATGACCCATCTGGTCCATCTGGGCTAACTTGTCGATTAAAGCTTGGAACGTGGTCGGTTTGAAGAACATCATGAACTGTGAAATAGTTGCATGAGGGTCTAGGGTGCCCACGAACATGCCCACCGCTGGTACCTTTTCGATGCGCTGTTCACACTTTGACCACATCTTTCGCCATCGGATTGCGTATTGAACCCAAGTTTCGCCCGGCTTTACCCTTGCATTGATCAATGCTGTTATCGGGCTGCGTTCACTTGCGCTCGCGAATCGCTGGGTGAACAATAACTCCATTTCTGTGAAAGCTTTGACGGAGTCGTTTGGAAGTTTGGAGTACCACTCAAATGCCGTCTTCGACAAGCTGCCGGCGAATTGACGGAGCAAAAGCTTATCATCGCCCCCTGTGTTGCCGCACAGAGCTCTGAACTGGGCGACGTGCTGGTGGGGATTGCCTGTCCCCTTATATACGTGGAATTTGGGGATCGTGTATCCCGGCGGGTACTTTATCTAATCATACCAGCCTGGATACGGTCGCCCAGTTTTGACAACTTGGGCGGCTACTTCATTTGCCTGGTGAACTCTTATTTGCTGAGCAATATAGTCATCCAGGGCAACTTTGGAGATTGTCTCCTCCTTGGCTGTTGACAGAGCCGGCAGAGGATTTGATGTTTCTCCTCTGTCATCTTCAATTATTACTGAAGGATCTTCGGCTGGGGGATCCGGCTGGATCATCATGCCCACCATATCTTGGAAAAGAAGTGCCATTCACTTTATGTTAGCCGCTTGCTCTGCGGCTTCTTTGTCCTTCTTTTCGAGGACTCTGCGAAGGAAGTCAACATCAGTTTCTTGTTCGTGACGCTGTTCTGATGATGCCTCCGGGCTTTCTTTTGGCCCGGTGAGGCATCAGTTTCTTATTCGTGACGCTGTTTTGATGATGCCTCCGGGCTTTCTTTTGGCCCGGTGAGTGCGGCCATCGCAGTCAGCATCTTCTGAAGCTTCTGCTGCTGTTGTTCCTGAGCTCTTGTAATGGATCGGGTGAGTGGTCGGTGGACCGTAGAAGCGCAGCTATCCTCTTTTCCGGATGCCGTATAAATAGTATGGACCGTTATGCCCCCGGACTTATGGCGTTTGGGCTTAGTGCCTTTGACATTTGACGCAGGCATGGGGATCTTCTCCGGCCTTCTCTTCTTATGAGCGGTCGAAGTTGAGGGAGCCATCGCAGTGGGCACCCAGATAGCTTTCCGTGGCTTGGCAGGATGGCTTTCTTCTTGTTGAACCTTCACCCTTTTCTGCCGGCGAGGGTGATTTTGATCAACTACTAAGTTCCGAACCTGCCGTCAGACTTTGTAGATCTTGGAGGACAGCCGCTGAGGGGACTGTTCTGGCTTGGATTTTGCAACATTCTCCACCGGAGGAGGAGATCTTTTCAGCAAGACAGTGGGAAAATTCCTGCGCACCTTATTCAGCAGCTCGAAGCTGTTCCCGGTTGGAACAACAGCATTGATTTCCACCGTTGGGGCTGGTGGAGTTAGCCCAGAGGGGGAGTTGCCCTCGGCCTTCCTTACCCGGCGCCAGTAGCGACGTCAAGCGTGTCGAGCTGATAGAGTTGGTTTGGTGACGAGGATAGCTTTGTCTTGTCCCCTGTTCAGGTGAGGGGCTGTTGCTGGTGTCAGCCTGTTAAAGACTGATGTCCTTTGAGTAGCAGGAGCGGGAGTTGGAGTTGGGATGGTCAGTCTTGTAAAGACTGACCTCTTGGCAGGAGAAGCCGTCTTGACGACTTCATGAGAAGGGTTGGTTACTCTCTTCGGAATAACCTTCTCTGGGATTGCAGGCTTCATTGTGGGCCCACAGGAATTTTGGCCCAATCTGGAGAAGACCGAGGCGCCGGTGCTGGACGACCCGTTGAGAGGGGCCGCAGTAGGTGTAAGCCGATCAAAGACTGACTTCTTGGGAGCTTCCGGTTTCAACACTGGAGCGGTGAAGCTCGTTGGCGGGAGCATGGTCCCGAAAACAACCCTGTAGTAGCTTGAGTGACCTATTCCACGAGCATCGTGAACAGGGAAGCCGCTTGGGGCCCGTAGGCTATGCCCCCAGTTGAGGCAGTACATGGGTTTCAGTTGCATATGGAACACTTTGAGAAGGTGAATGCCATTGATTCTGTTCTTTCTATAGCAAGCAAAATGCCAAATCTTAGTACCTCGAAACCCAAGGGCAACCATTAGCAAACCGCGATTGGTTCGCGAACACGACATACGAAGTGTGGAGTGGAAAGAGGAAAAGATCCCAACGGGCGTGCCAGAATCTGTTCACCGCCGGAAGCCGGGAAGACTGGACGTCTCGCCTGAGTCTGGGGGCAGATGCTAATTGGTGCTATCCGTTTACCTCTCCGAAGATGCTAAATTGATTTATGGCGCCGTGTATCGAAGGTTTAAACGGATGCGACCGATGTAGCAGACTTCTTCATATTCCCCCTCGCTTGAGGGGTTTTTGATTGTGGGGACGCTCTTCCCTGCAGGCGCAAGCCCCTGCAGTTAATTACGCTACCGCATCGCGGTAACAACTTTCTCCTTCTCCATATGGTCAGTTCGTGTCGTGGGTGTTTGTTTTGAGTTTGGTTGCCCGTGGATTGTATACGGAGACTAATTTGTGTTATCGCCCGTAGGACGTGGATTAGTTCAAATCCGTATCTTTCTTAGATTTGGGTTTGGGGGGTTGTGTTTAAGAACACGTTAGCCTTATTTAAGGCTAAGATCAACTTAAACATTTGTTAAGGACACGTTAGTCTAATTCTAGACTAAGATCAACTTAACGGGATCGTTTAGATCCGACAAGAGAGCAATTGGGCTCTATTGTTTAGTTTAATGACATTGTGTTCGATAATTAGTTTAAGGACATTACGGTCCATTGTTAGTTTTAAGACATCGCGGTCGAGGTTAAGGACATCATAGTCCGTGAGTTTAAGGACATCACAGTCCGGTGTTAGTTTTAAGACATCACGATCGAGGTTAAGGACATCATATTCCGTGAATTTAAGGACTTCACAGTCCGATGTTAGTTTTAAGACATCACGGTCGAGGTTAAGGACATCATAGTCCGTGGATTTAAGGATTCCACAGTCCGTTGTTAGTTTAAGACATCACGGTCGAGGTTAAGGACATCATAGTCCGTGGATTTAATGACTCCACAGTCCGACGTTAGTTTTAAGACATCACGGTCGAGGTTAACGACATCATGGTCCATGAGTTTAAGGACCCCACAGTCCGTAGCAATGTGTGGTTGTCGGGACCCGTCACCTCTCTGACAACGTTGAAGGATTGCAACGACAGATATCAGAGGAGTGAAGAGATGTACCCTCGAACCGGGTGTAAATTGATTGGAAGAGCATGTGTGCTCAGTTCAATTTAAATTGAGGACTTATGGCCAGAATTGGGCTAAGTCCAGTTAAAAAACATTTTATTTTTGTTCTGCCTATTAGGCCTTTGTTTGGGCTTTGCCCTTTTAATAATGCCAAGCATTGGGCCCTGACATTTTTGTCTGGAATTAAATGCATAGCATTTATCAGGAACCAAGTGGTGTTCTGACAGTGCGCCACGTGGCGCGTCAGGCACTTTGCGCCAGTCAAAGAGGGCATTGCGCTTCTGTCGGTTAGCGCACACGAGGAGGACACGTGTCGCGCTTAGCGCTAAGCGCTAGTTGTTAGCACACTGCGCTTTTAATTTATGAGCGCGCTGCGCTAATTTATGGGTGCGCCAGTGAGTGACACGTGGCGCGCTCGGCGCTGAGTGCCAACCCAAGAGCGCAGTGCGCTGTTTTCAGGAGCGCAGAGCGTAGATCGTGTCTATGGTTGACACGTGGCATGTTTTGGCGCTGTGCATCGGTCCAATAAGCGCAAGGGCGCAGTTCAAGAGTGCAAAGCACTTTCCAGTAGCGCAAAGCGCATTTTGATCAATTTAAGATCAAAGAACAAGTTTATGTTCTTCTTAAAAGAGGCTTTGCCTCAAGATTCAAGAACTAAGTTCTTATTCTTATAAAAGGCTCTGCCTTTATGGATCAGAAGATCTGTGAAGTATAAATACTCTTTTTTTTATGATTAGATCTTGATCTTTTCTTTTTACTCAAAAGACCTTGGTCTTTTTTATAGATCTAAGATTTTTTTAGAAGACATTTCTTCTTTTTACGAGTTGTTTCATCTCTGTTTCTTCAAGAAATCAATTCTTTACCATTTGAATTCTTCTCAAAGTTTGTAGAGAGTTCTTTCTATTGCTCTTCTGCATATCCAAGAGTTGAAGTCTAGGGGTCTTTATACAGGGCCAATTGATTTGTTAAATCGTTTAAAGAGATCTTTCTCTGATTGATTTGGGGATGTTTCCCCACCATTGGATCTTTGATCCTAAGGATTCTGTTTTACAGAAGGCAATCTTCTTGTTTTTAACAAGATTGGAAAATCTTTCCATGTAGAATTTGTTCTGTTTTTGGTAATTCATTATTTACCATTGGATCATTGTTCCAGCGGTGCTTAAAGTGCAATCTTGTTCTTTGGAAAGATTTTGAGAAATCTTTCTTTAACAGAATTTAATTCTAGTTAATTAATGATTTATCATTATTATTAGATCCTTTGATCCAATGGTGGGAATTATAATTCCAGCGCTGGCGCACCTACGTTGGACACGTGGCGTGCACCGCAGAGTGCAGCGCAACTGCGCTAGCGCACCTGTGTTAGACACGTGGCGCGCAGCGCAACTGCGCTAGCGCACCTGTGTTAGACACGTGGCGCGCAGCGCAACTGCGCTAGCGCACCTGTGTTAGACACGTGGCACGCAGCGCAGAGCGCTGGATCTGAAGCGTTGCTTCATCTTTTTAATTTTTGAATTTTGAAAACAGAGCTTTGCTCTGATTGGGGTGCACTGCCTAGGGCTCAGCGCTCCTGGCGCTGGCGTGTCTGCTTTTGACACGCAGCGCACAACGCCCCGGATCTGATGCGTTGCTTTAATTTTGAATTTTGAAATTCAAAACAGAGCTTCGCTCTGATTGAGGAAACAGTCCTTTCATGGCAAATGATGATTCGCTCCTCGCAATATTCCAGTCGCAGCGATGCTGATGCTAAGACTGGCACCAGATTCCAAATTCCACACTCGCGATAAAAATCAGCGAGCCAAAAATGCATATAAAATAGCCGAAATGGTAGGGCAACTTGCAACAAAATCAGCAAGTAAAATATATGCATATAGAAATAGCCGAAATGATTGGGCAACTCGCAATAAAAAGCAGCGAGTAAAAACAAAAAAAATATCCGAAATGATTGGGCACCGCGCAAAATAGCCGAAATGATGGGGCAATCACGACTTTCGCGATACAAAGAGCTGAAATGATAAAGCATCGCGGAAAGAAAAAAAAAATAAAATGAAACTTTTTGCCCTACAGATGAGATCACATCGATTCCTGTATACAATCCAAGGGCACAAATAAAGAGGGAATCATATCATCCCACCAGGCTCCATCAGAAAGAGAGCCAAGTCTCGATGGCAACATCTGCATCTCAAGAGATCAACAACGGCGTTACTTCTCGTTCTAATCAGAAGCAGATACAACATCAGCAAAGCGGAGCCATGGAAAAATCCCTAGTTCCTGGTCCCAACGGTTCATAAACAACCTAGAGACCACCTCGACGTTCGTCTCGATACAGCAGACGCGATGTCACCTCAGCGTTCTTTCCCCAGCAGGATGCAGACGTGACACAAAACAACGAAGCCATGACAGAGCCCCTAGTTCCAGGTCCCAACGGTTCACAAACAACCTAGAGACCACCTCGACGTTCGTCTCGATACAGCAGACGCGATGTCACCCCAGCGTTCTTTCCCCAGCAGGATGCAGACGCGACACAAAACAACGGAGCCACGGCAGAGCCCCTAGTTCCAGGTCCCAACGGTTCACAAACAACCTAGAGACCACCTCGACGTTCGTCTCGATACAGCAGACGTGATGTCACCCCAGTGTTCTTTCCCCAGCAGGATGCAAATGCGACACAAAACAATGGAGCCACGACAAAGTCCCTAGTTCCAAGCCTCGACGGTTCACCAACAACCTAGATACCACCTCGACGTTCGTCTCGATGCAGCAGACGCGATGCCACCCCAGCGTTCTTTCCCCAGCAGGATGCAGACGAGACACAAAACAACGGAGCCATGGCAAAGTCCCTAGTTCCAAGCCTCGACGGTTCACTAATAACCTAGAGACAACCGCGACATTCGTCTCGATACAGCAGACGCAATGCCTGCAAATGAAGCGAAGGCAATATTCCTAGCTTCATGGTCTTAACGGCAACTCATATAAAACCTGAAAGACTATCAGAGATCATCCCACACCAGCACGGAGTGGTTATGACTCATCGGGGCTCCCCAAACTGAGCCTAACCTCAAGTAAAAAAAAGCGGCATGGAAAAATTCCTACCGCTTGCTCTTCTGACGGTCAAATTGCCAAAGAAGATTACTTGAAGACGTCTTATCCAGCCCTCGAAGGGATCAGAGACACAACAGTCGCAAGGCTACTCGAACAGCAAGATTGCCTATTGAGGAATACATCAGCTAACATGATGGTACGATGGGCAAAACCCTAGTACCACAGACCCTAACGGACTTTTGTCGTAAAGAGCAGAGGTTAACTGTGACGTTAGGACATTCTTACGAGAACTTCTCGTTTCGTCTCGACTCGTGAGGAAATTAGTGTCCTTGCGAGAACTTCTGAATTCGTCTCAACTCGTAGGGAAAAGCCTTAGGAAATGAGGATAAGAACTTGTTTACTAAGCACTGAGGCCCTGCAAGTCAGTCTAAGATAGGCGCTTGTATACTATTCATGGGCCACACTCTCCGAAGCCGAACATCGACAAGGAGGGAAACAACCACTTACGAGTCCTCTCGACTTGTAAGCGGAAAAATTCTCTTGGGAGATCCTTACGACTCTCAAGAGAAAACACACTTAGGAATCCTCACGATTTCTAAGGAAAAAATACACCTACGAGATCCTCACGAATTGTAGGGAGAAAAATCTTTATGAGAGCCTCATGGCTCATAAAATTGAAAAGTCTTAGGTGATAGATCCTAACCCTGTTTCCTAAGCCATCACCACCCTGCAAAGAGTCCAAGATGGACAGCTACATACTATCTACAGGCCACACTTGCTAAAATCACATGACAACAACACAGCAAAGAGAAGAAAGCAACAGTGGGGGATAAAAAAATGTGTCTTTATTCATGAGTTCAATTGAGTACAAGATACATCATATAAAAGAATAAAAAATTAATAAAGGCATGTTATTCAAAGATCACAAATGTTCAATCTATACAAAAACAGCTACTGAGAAGGAAGCGTCTTCAATAAATCAGCTAGCTGCTCGCGCACTCCTCTCAACTCCTTCTCATGATCGGCTGCCGTGGCCAGCTCCACTTCAACTTGAGTCCGTTGCTGCAAGCACGATGAAACCTTCTCATCGATTTCCCGTTGGGAAGTTTCGCGACTCTGCGTAACCCACTCAATGAAGTCGAGCTTCCGCCTCAGTGCCAGCCTGCCCGAAATACATCGCTGCAAATTGTCAAAGACGGCTCTCAGTTGCGCGGCATTCGCTTCAACTTGGGCGCCCAGCCGGGCAGATTCGCCTGAAGCCTCCTCGCGTTCCTTCCACCTCAAGGTCGCTTCTTGTTCGAAATGGTGAAGGAAAAGGTCACTTTGCTTAACCCACGCAGCCCGCTGGGAGTTCAAGGCCAGAATCTCAGGAGCAGGACACCTAAGCTCAAGCTTATGCAGGAAGGCCTCAATCTTCCTGCAGTGGTTAACCCAAGACTCAACGACGCCTTCGTTGTGGAAGTTCACAAGCGTCGCCAATATTGGATTAACCTCGGCAGCAAAATCTGCAGCGAGTATAGAGGACTCCGCGTCAAGATCCTCGATGTATTCGCTCAACATACGCAGGCTGGTCATAGCGCCTTTTGAAGATGGACGTCTAGAAAAGGGCCCTGCCGACATTATGATGCGAGACTTGAACGGAGCTGGAGTTGGTGCGACCACTGCAAAATAAATCATAGTCATATATCGGCTCAAGAAATAAAGAAAATACACGAACAAAGAGTCTACTATACCGGCTGCAACAGGGGGCAGAGCTGGGAGTACTGGTGGCGCGGCAATACCCTCGTCCCCTCCTTCAATTTGTAAGGCTACAAGTAACACAAAGAAGAATTAGCAATGGCATGGCTGCCCGTAGAAGAAAGTAAAAGACGTCGTTTAAAAAAAAGGGGACTATACTCACCCGCACCGGTTGGCAAAACGACTTCCGACTGGAAGGAGAAGTGCGGGTTCAGCACTTGATACAGATGATCGAAGAGAACTCCTGCAAGATTACGATGATACATGGTAAGTACACGAAATATGCTATCCCCGATTTAAATTAATTGCAAACCCATACCTTCCATCATTTGAGAAGATATAAGAGGAGACGAAGGGGCAACGACCATCAGAGCAGTAGCTGGTGGTGGTTCTTCAGGTGTTGCAACCTCAGCGCTTGATTGGTGAGTTGTTTTGCGTGTGCGTTTTAAAAATCAAAGTTAAGAATACCCCAATCAATAACGGTGTCGCTTGGTAGCTAGCCGGTTGAGTACGGGTCGGTCCACAGGGAGATGGATTCCTTTTCTTTATGTTCTAACGAGTTAATCCGATCAAGTCAGGTTTTGGTTTACGATCTAAGAATGAGATTAAATTGATTAAAAGTATTGCTAGGGTTACGATTAGGTTAGTTTGGAAAAAAGATTCTACCCACTGCTTTCAATGCCCTAATGAAGAATATAGGTGTTAGGGTAATAATCAACAAAGGGGATTAACACGACTAGGAAGAAACTTAGTTTCTTCCTTTTGGTCCTTATCCGTCCTTTCTTAACTCTTAGCCCTAACCTCTATTTAAATCAACCACAACCGGTCTAAGTAGGGAATCACCGCTATCTTGTAGGATAGGGTGCCGTAGTGAGCGGTGTGTGGTTAATTTAAATAGAGTCCTATTATAAAAATTATATGGGCAAAGAAAGGAGAGAGAGAGATTTACTTCTCTCAAACCTTCCCAATACTAACCCTAACAAGTGAGGAATTACTCACTCATTAGGGAAGTTATGATAAGATTCATTTTTATAATTTAAAAGACTATCTAAGTTGCAGATAATAAAAGAAAGATAAAAATTCAGGAATTAAATTCAGATAAAAAATGCACGATAAAAAAAATACCTTTATTGATGACCTCTTGACGATTACAAGGAAATTAAAATTTAATCTAGAAATTAAAAAGAGGCATCACAAAAGAGGCACCCAAAAGAGGTACGCCCCAAAAGAGGCTGTAGGCTTTCCTATTTATAGACAGAAGAAACCCTAGGTTTTACATCTGATCCATACTTGAAATTACAAGACTACCCTAAGAAACCCGGGTCAAAGGACCGACACCCACCGACACGTGCACCGACACGTGCACTGCACGGCCGCGGAACTACGACGGAATGCCATGTTCGGCCGCGGATCCGCGGCCATACGGTGAGATCTCTGGCTCATTTCTTCAGGGTTGCTTCATGTTGCCTTTTTCTTCTGTTTTCTTCACTTGGTTCTTAAGAATCTTTTCTACTTTCTTCCAGATTTCCCACAGTGCAGAATTTGTGGACTTTTACCGTAAGTTTCGCGTTGAAGTCTTGAATCTTGCGCTGCCCTTATACTTTGTTTGTTGAACCGTTCACTAGTCTTCGTTTGTTCCTTAAACTGGTAGGCGGCATCATACAGTTTCATCTATTTGTTGGTCGTAGTCTCACATTTGTAGCGTCTTTTCATGACTTTCACTGTATTGTTCTGAAAACCTGTAACCTGCAACTATTTAGCAGACATGGATCAAAAGCTCCTATTTATTTGTAATATGATTAAGAATGGGGAATATAATAATGAAAAATTCTGATATGAACAAATACCCCCAAACTTATCTTTTGCTCGTCCCGAGCAAAACTATTTTATTCTCGAAAAAACCTAACCTCACTTTCGCAGGGAATCACGATTGCACTGAGCTCGTGCAACAAGCCGTTAAACCTCTAGGTGTCCCTAGTAGGGGGAGTGTTGTCTCCTGAGTGTTTTCAGCGGATACTACCCACAAAATCTGATCAATTTGGCCTGTTGACTTTCATTCTTCAATTTGGTGTTCTTAGCAAGAAAGTCTATTATCATCAACTTAGAAATCATCAACCCATATTTTTCACACTCACTTATCATTTAACTTAAGATCGTATATGTTTTGCAAATTTATTAAGCTTTCAGCATCTTTTGAATTTTCCTTCTAAGGTTCCATCTCAACCTAGGAATTTTTATCATCTCTACTGAAGGTATAAGCCCTATCTTTCATTCCCATCTCTCATCCAAACCCCAATCATATACCCTTACATGTGTGTGATTATCACCCCTACACTTAGAAATTCAATTCAAGCTATCATACTCTTATGCATCGTCCAAAGTACTTTTAGTTTGTGAATTTTAGATGAAATTGCTCACCCATTCTTCATGCGACCCTTAATACTTCTTGAGGTACTAACGACCGATTACAAAATGTGTTCGCGTATTTAGGCGTAATTCCTCGTCTTGCAATACCTAAGGCTTAGCAGTGACTCCCAAACCAGTTGGTCTAAGGCACTAGGTGATAAAGCACTCTCGCTATATTTTTTTTTATTTGTGCAGCCTTAAGTAATTACAAAACCAGTGTTCATTTTTTATCTCTTTATTCACACTTATAATTTTATTTTCCTTCATACTAAGGATTTTAGACAAGAGCATTTCATGGTATACTCTACTATTCCAAGTTTCAAGGTACGTGTTTGTGCAAGTTGTAGGGTATATATTTTCAGAATTTAGACTTAAGGTTTGGAATTATTTTTCAGACTTACACTTCAATTAAAAATTTCAATACTTTTCCCTTATTTTAACTTAGCCCAAGAACTGAACTCAAAATTTGCCTATTTCTAAATAATCTATAAAGACATATACTTTCTACGGTTAAACTTGAAGAAATGTTATTTTTAGGGTTTTTAATTTACTAAGTTTAGAATCTAGTTTTTCCTAACTAGTCAACCGTCATGTTAAACTTAAGTCAAATATGGTCAAAATTGAACTTTTCAATTTTTATAATTTTTTTAAATTTTTATGGGTTTTAAAATAAGTATGCAAATGCAAAAATATACATATGAATGCGAAGGAAGAAATCTTACCGAGCACAAACCCAACCTTAAACTTGACAGTGCCCTCACTGTCAGGCTACACCAAGAGGGTTAAAATTGTCGGCACTCCCCTTTTGTTTTGAAATTTTTATTTTTATTATTAACAGAAAAAGAAAACAAAATATATATACACAAAAAGATTCCCCCCAAACTTAAGTGAAACATTGTTTCTACTATTGCCATTTTTTAAATCTCATAAACTTGTAAACTTGGGAGGAAAAATTTATTAACGGGGACATGAAATATGATTGTGAAAATCTCCCCCAAACTTATTTTTGGCTCACCACTTTGAGTTAGAAAAAATTATTTTCAAGAGCCAAATTATAACCCCTCCCAAACTTAAGTTAAACAATGCTAAGCTTTTTAAAGAGGGGGGTCAAAGTTATCGGTCAATGCCAAGCTCTGCAAAGACCAAAAGCCAATACCAACCATTCGAAGAATTTATCAATGTAACGTATAGGTCGGTGGAAGAACATGTTATATAGAGCCACGAAGAAGTGGGGAAGAGATAAGTGGTGGTATGGAAAGGGTTTGCGTGAACGTGAATGCGAGGAGATAAGAGGTGATGATAAATAAAAACGAGAATGTGAATGATCAGAAATGAGTGGAATATTGGCATTCTCGTATTTTATAAGAAGAAAGGGTGGTGGTTCAACTTCTATAGGTGGAGGTTGATTAATCACAAAATCCATGTTGTTTAGGAATGCAAGTTCCTCAGCAAAAAGTTCTTCAAAACTCTCATCGATGTAATTGAATATTTTACTGTCAGCATGTTTTGTACCAGAATTTATCATACTTGATTTGTCAAAAATTATGGAGGTAGGAGACTCGAAAAACCTATCTACCTCATTTTCAAAAGTATCCAAATCAAGTTGGCTTTCTGGAATGATCAAACTTGAATTATCGGATTGTGATTCATCAATACTCACTGAAATTATAGGAAGAATAGAAGAAGAACCCGAGAAAGTGGGAGAAAGAAGTTGAATACGAACTTGAGGGTGGAGATGGAGTGTATAAATTAGCACTATTTGTAATGACCGATGTGTAAAAAGTGATTGTGATAACTATCAACCCACTGAGAAATGAGGTCAAATCCCTCAAGATTCGTGAGAAAACATGGGTACGTCGAACTTGGTAAACCAGACATAAAAATTGAAAGTGTAACGGTTTCTTGCAAGGTCGGAACGAGAATGGAGGGAAGTGATTGAGGAAAGGTATCGGTTAAAGATTCAGGAGGGTGTGCACAGTCAATGAAAGGGATAGAATGAATTGGAAAATCCGACTCCTCAAGTAAAACTGCTTCATCCTCAATAATTTCCTCAATACTCTCTTCAAAATTTAGCTTATCCATGCAATTCTCATCAAAATCAAGACGCATATGAAGTTCGGAAAAAACGGTTAATGACCCGAGATGATGAATTGGAGAGAGAAACTCATCCAAATCTGTGGGTTCATCATCCAAAATATTCCCAGCGTCTATATCCTCAATCAAGTGAAAATCAATTTTTTTAGACACCTCATCAAAAGCTTGGATATTAATCAATTCATGTTCTAGAGTGGAAGTGTAGAGGCCAAAAGGATTGGTGATGGTTTCACTCGAAAGGGACCCTTCACAATCAGGTAAATAAAACACTACAAAGTCGCACAACTCATTAAACGTTTTATTTTCAACCGGTGAATCATTTGGAACACTTGATAGACATTCAAAACCGGAATTTTGGGATTCAATTGGGGATGGGTAGGTTTGATTTGGAAGGGTGCACAACTCACTCTCTCCACTCAAATTATCAATCTTTCCAACCGCCTCATCATACATTGGAAAATTTGGAGCTAGTTGGAAACTAGCTACCGGGTCACTAGGTTGTATAAGGGCAGCTATGGACGTATTCAAATCCCTCATCTGTTGGCATGACGCTACCATAAAGTCTTCCAACGACTATTCCAGACTAGACATGGGTTGTGACGGGGTTTCAGTAAAAGATTCAAAGTTATTTGGATACGTGAAACTCCCAAATGGCTGTGTAGAAGCAATGTCTAGGGAAGGTGCAAAAGTCGGGTAGGACTGGTAGGAATTGAATGGTTGTATAGGAGTAGGATCAATATTTGGATAAGAAGGTGAATGGAATTGTTGATCCAAAGAATTCGCAGTGGTGAAAGGAGTGAAAGATCGTTTATGAGATTTTTCAATATGTTCAGCAATAGACATGGGTTTCGGAGTTACAACAGGACTAGAAAAAGGGGTATCAACGTAAGAAGGTGGTGAAGGTTTAAATAGGTGATATAAGGTAGATTGCGGAGTCCAAGTGGTTGTCCTAGATGCGTCTATTCGATCTTTCAAAGAAATTTTGGGTATGGAAGGGTCGTTCGAAATTCGACCAAAACAAGAAGTGTAGGAAGTAATTTCTGGTTGAGGGTACCAAAGTTCGGCAAGAGTTTTGCGAGGTGGGGTACCCATGATGTGATGAAAGAAGGGAGAAGAAAACGAATGTGATTTTTTTTAATATTTTTTTTGTTTTTAATAAAAAATTATTTGTTTTTGGAGTTTTGAAATTTTTGAAAGTGTTTTTTTAGAAAGAGTTTTTGCAAAATTTGTACGGAAATACGGCACAATTTCAGACAACTACAGTTTAAACATGTACAATCAAACCTAGAGCTAGGGTCTCCTAAGTCAACTAGACTGCTCCTAACTGTTCCAAAGCGACAAGTTGTGAGATATCTCTCAAATCACATCTTCACCGCCAATTGTGGCCTGATAAGCACAAATGAAATAAGGAAGGATCCGCTCACGAATCACCGTGAGACGGGCCTTTTAAAGTTACCTTTCTCACTTGTCTAGCCTAGGCACCACAAAGTCAGGTTTAGATAAACGACTGAATGCCCACAACCTTCTTTTGTCCTAATGAGCGCGACAGCCCTTAATTGGCTGAGTCTAGATATTTTTTAAATTAGCTCAAGGGTGATGCGTATGCTTTTAGTGATTTCTGGGGTCTTAGGAAGGGTAATGAAATCCCACCCAATCTGAATTGGTGTTATAGCCCTTTAAAAGTCCGTATTAATTATGCAAAGCAGTTAACACACCAAAAATCTAAAACACTTGCAATTTTTTTTTATTTGGCAGGGCAAAGAATCCTGCACAAAAACAATTTATTGGATAGGAGAAAGAGAATCTGTGCAGAGAATACTTATAGGAAAATTTGTCAGTGGAGTTCAGGAGGTAGGTGAGAAGAAAAAAGATACTCATAGAGAAAATGGGGTGCTGACGTCACCCTTTGACCGCGGTTCCGCGGTCAAACCGTCGATTCTGCCGCGGTTCCGCGACGGATCAGTAAGTTTGGATTTTCAGAATTTTTCTCTGTAATGAGTTGGTTCTCCTCTTCCTGTTTAGATCCCCTGATTCTAGATTCGTTCACTGAGTTTGCTCTAGATCTGAATCAGAATTTGCTCCAAGCCTGCACACTCGCACAAAAACCTTTCAAAAATAACAATATGATTTTTATTTATTTTTTATTTTTGGTTTTTAAATTCTTTTCAATTTATATAATTTTTATTTTTTTTTATTAACCCGAAATTACACAAAGAAAGAGACTACCGTCTCCTCGGCAACGGCTCCATTTAATTGGTGAGTTGTTTTGCGTGTGCGTTTTAAAAATCAAAGTTAAGAACACCGCAATCAATAACAGTGTCGTTTGGTAGCAAGCCGGTTGAGTACAGATCGGTCCACAGGGAGATGGATTCCTTTTCTTTATGTTCTAACGAGTTAATCCGATCAAGTCGGGTTTTGTTTTAGGATCTAAGAATGAGATTAAATTGATTAAAAGTCTTGCTAGGGTTACGATTAGGTTAGTTTGGAACAGGGATTCTACCCACTGCTTTCAATGCTCTAATGAAGAATATAGGTGTTAGGGTAATAGTCAACAAAGGGGATTAGCACGACTAGGAAGAAACTTAGTTTCTTCCTTTTGGTCCTTGTCCGTCCTTTCTTAACTCTTAGCCCCAACCTCTATTTAAATCAACCACAACCGGTCTAACTAGGGAATCATCGCTATCTTGTAGGATAGGGTGCCGTAGTGAGCGGTGTGTGGTTAATTTAATTAGAGTCCTATTATAAAAATTATATGGGCAAAGAAAGGAGATAGAGAGATTTACTTCTTTCAAACCTTTCCAATCCTAACCCTAACAAGTGAGGAATTACTCAGTCATTAGGGAAGTTATGATAAGATTCATTTTTATAATTTAAAAGACTATCTAAGTTGCAGATAATAAAAGATAGATAAAATTTCAGGAATTAAATTCAGATAAAAGAATGCACGATAATAAAAAATACCTTTATTGATGACCTCTTGACGATTACAAGGAAATTAAAATTTAATCTAGAAATTAAAAAGAGGCATCTCAAAAGAGGCATCCAAAAGAGGCACGCCCCAAAAGAGGCTGTAGGCTTTCCTATTTATAGACAGGAGAAACCCTAGGTTTTACATCTGATCCACACTTGAAATTACAAGACTATCCTAAGAAAGCCGGGTCAAAGCACCGACACCTACCGACACGTGCACCGACACGTGCACTGCACCACCGCGGAACCGCGGCGGAATGCCATGTTGGGCCGCGGATTCGCGGCCATATGGTGAGATCTCTGGCTCATTTCTTCAGGGTTGCTTCATGTGGCCTTTTTCTTCTGTTTTCTTCACTTGGTTCTTCAGAATGTTTTCTACTTTCTTCCAGATTTCCAACAGTGCAGAATTTGTGGATTTTTACCGTAAGCTTCGCGTTGAAGTCTTGAATCTTGTGCTGCCCTTGTGCTTTGTTTGCTGAACTGTTCATTGGTCTTCGTTTGTTCCTTAAACTGGTAGGCGGCATCATACAGTTTCATCTATTTGTTGGTCGTAGTCTCACATTTGTAGCGTCTTTTCATGACTTTCACTGTATTGTTCTGAAAACCTGTAACCTGCAACTATTTAGCAGACATGGATCAAAAGCACCTATTTATTTGTAATATGATTAAGAATAGGGAATATAATAATGCAAAATTCTGATATGAACAGCGCTCACCACACCTACATTCGAAAGGAACAAAATGTCATCAGAAGGTACTACAAAACAAAAAGAATGCAGCGACCCAAGACCTACCAGACAGGTCATCAGCCAAAATGGTGACGGAAGCATCGCCAAGCATCACGACTTCTTCGATCTCATTCGGGGGGATCGTTTCGCCGCCCGTGGCTTCGTCCTCTGATTCCACAAGGGCCGTCGTGACACTCGCAATGCCAGGCGATGGCAGGGAACCACAGGTGGAAAAAGCGGCAATTGGAGCAGTCCCGGACTCCTGAGAAAGAGTAGCCGCTTCGGGCTCGGTAGTTACCATCATCTCGCTGCCACCTCCTCACCCGGACTTGGCCCTGCAGGGTATGATATATGAGAATCTGAAGATTAGACTCTAATAAAAGGACCCAGTGTTATGTTACCTTGGGTCGGCTTTTCAATTGCTTCCCGAGCCGCGCGTACCGCCTGTCTATGAGTGGTAGACAGGGTGACTGGAGCACCCTCTGAAGAAGCAGGGACAGTGGAAGCAGCGCTCGAGCCTGCACCTACAGCCAAGGCGGCGTTACGTTCTCTTGCTGCACGCCTCCTGCACTTCCTTTCTGCCTGGGCCGTGAGAGCTGATCTTCTTAAGACCTCCGACAAGGAGACGTCATCGTTCGAGCCAGGAGCTACCTATGGAGCCGTTATTGCGTCCGTCATTGGTTGCTTAAGTGAAGCCTCTTTTGGCGATAATCGGGAAGCTGGGGCTTCGGTAGCCGGCCTTGGGAGCGTCACCGCGTCACCACTCACGATTGGCACTGCACTTGGGATAACCTGAGTCGAGGTAGTCCCTACAATAAGAAGGAAAAGAAGAGTTAGCTTACCCATAAAAATGGGAATGGAGGCACAGTAAGCCGAAATGTACCAATGCCCAAGGAAGCACGAAGCCTTTCCTCCTATTCAAAAGTCTTGAGAGAAGCCGCGAGAGCTTCTTCAGTGGAGATGCCTGTTGAAGAAGAAGTCTCAGTCAAGGCATTATAATAAAAACGTAACAGCGAAAAGATATGACTGAAGCCTACCTGACTGTGCAGGGTGACCAGTCCTGCTTTGTGGCTAGCTAATCTCTTAGAAGCTGCAATAGCAGCCTCTAGATAAGTATCATCTGGCGCCATGAATAAGCCTTCATTGGTCCCGTATTCACTTATGCCCTCGCTGTGAGGACCATGAGGCTCCTGGCCGAATGCAACGTCTGCAGAGAGTATTGACTTCTTTCTCTTCTGCGAGCAAGTGCCGGTAGCCGCTAGCATAAGTTTACGCTTGGTGGGCACCTTTGGGCGACGAGCCCCAATTTCCGTACCCACACCCGTCTCGGGAGACGCGGCAGCTACCTCTTTTTCAGGCACACTGGGTAGGGGAATCTCACGTATAGCACGTGGAACCACAACCGCAGTAGCTTCTCTCAAGGGAGGACGGACAATGGTTCGTCGCTTCAGAGGAACATTTGGATTACCAGCCGACAGGGTACCCTTGCGATCAAGCAGCAATCTCTTTTCCTCTCTAATAACGGCGCTCATCGAATACTGGTACCATGCCACATATACGTTTAGGGCTTTTGGAACGCAACTCGGCTCACTAATAAAGAAATTGGAGCCGGTGTTCAACCTCATAAAATGATGCAACGTGCTCCGGATACCTTCTTCAGTAGCAGCCGGTTCTGCCAAGAAGGCCTCAAGTGGGACGTCCTGGTTATAGCTTAACTGCTGGGCGAAATCATGCGGGTTGTCCCTCATGAACAACGCTGAATTATTCTGCCTAAACACGATAAAGCCCGGCCTGATGGAGTATAAATGAAGAATCTCCCGAGCTTTCAAGACAGAGGCCCCGTCTTTAAAGATGTCCTGCAATGGCTGCACCGTTTTTGTGGATTCCTGGCCGACGGTCAGAATTTCATCGGTGAAGGTCATGCCATCTCCAACTGTGCGCGGACGAAGGAGTAAACCCCAAGCTTCCCGCGGTGTCGGATTTATAATGGATGTGTCAACTAGCCGCATGATCCGAGGGAACTTACACTTGTCATAGAAGCAAGGCCTTTTGTGGATACCGAAGACGCCATGTACATGTATCTCGATCCGGGACATAAAATAATGCATCAAGAAGTTCACGTACTGCACCCCTGGTTCAGTAGTGTCTGCTGTCAAGCTAAGGCCGTGATATAAATGGGCTAACCCAGCGATTTCAACGGCCACTTGCATCCCAGCAACCATTCGGTGAACTGGATAAAAAAACGGACGTCCTCATATGGAGAAGGTGCATTGGAAGTGCAAACCAGCTTAGCCATAGCCCGAGGAACCCCAAAAAGAATGTTTCTTCATCAATTCCAGGAGTTTCATGTTCTGTGAAAGAGACGACCGGGGTGTTGGGGAGAAAGAAATTTCTCTGATCCGCCTCCGCTGCTGGTTGGTTGTCCAAACCGAAACCAAAAGGAACGTTGAGTTTGGAAAATTTCGTGACTTCCTTCGACAGGACTTCCGAGTGGAGAAAACGGGCGATGAAATCTGTGAAATTAACCCCGCGACCTCCGGATTCGAGAAAGAGGCTCTCATAGATATTCAACACCTTTATCAAACTTGAGAATTGGTGTTGAATGGCGTTCTCTGGGGTAAGACCCATTACCACTGATTTGGTGGAAAAAATATACTCATCCGGAGGAAGCAGCTCCTCATAATGTTCTCCCCTAACCGGTAAGCCGGAAACCTCGGCAAACTCCTCTAAAGAAATTGAAACTTCTCGATCCAACAGAAGGAAGGTGTGGGTCGGAATGTTCTATTGCTCCAGAAAAGCCTTGACCCACCAGGCAGGAGGTGTGGAATACTAGAAGAGAGACGCATAAACTGCGGGATACAACCCAAGCTTCAGCAGTTGCGACTTCTAAGCCGACAAAATATAGCGGGCACATTGCAGATATCTGGCTGAATAGCAGGGAGTTAAGCCTATGTTATATGGCTGTCCCCAAGGACACGACTCACCATAGCATATACGCCGTCCTAGAGTATTCAAAGCAGCTGGTGGCTGTACGGGTATTACAGCCATAAAAGGCCAAAGGAGACCCTCCGAAGTCCAATTGACCTCCTCCACGACATAGTTTATTGGGGGTGCATCTGCATAAGGGATCGCCGAGATAGGCTCCGAAGGTGTCGCGCAAGAAAAGCTTCGTCGGCCCCTAATAATCTGGTTGTACCATATTCCCCATAAATGAAGATTCTTGTGCTCTGGGTCATGATCTTTTATCAATGCGAAGACTTCCCTATCCACTGGCGCTGTAGGGAATCCGCCTTCTGAACGGACAAAGGGAAACGAAGTATCGAAAGACATAGTACCTGCGCAGAAAAGAACAAAGTTAGCCATCAACGCTACAGCTCAAGTCCTGGCACTTGGTACTTTAATTTCATACCGTACTGCAATGCATTAAAAAGGGACCAAAGGGAACCCACACAATCTAGATGATAACTCATCATTAATAAAACAGTCTCATCATTTGATGAGACTGTCATTAAACGAGGAAATTCTCAAAGGATTCTCATTTAGTGAGGATCCCTCGGGCCAAGGAGTAAATCTCCTATTAAGAGCAGTGCTCTGCAACAGACAGACAACTGTCATAATCAATCATGAGGGGGATAAAATCCCCCCCCCCAAATTTCTAAAGAGCAATGCTTTGTAAGGAAGATGAAACAATTCATCAAGAAACCCTAAGAAGCAAAGGTTCTACAGAGTAAAAACTCTAAGATCTTCAAGATCTATGAATAAACCCTTAAGTTCTTCATGAACTATATTCCAGTTCATGGGTTAAAATCACCCTAAAAAAAGATTACATCTTGGAAATGAGCATAGCTCTGTTAATGGGTAAAACCCTAAAGATATATTTTTTAGACCTATGATCTAAGGAGAGAAAAACTCTGTTTAAAAGTTCAATCTTTACCTAAATTGGGCAGAGTTTTGACTTTTAAAATTTTTTTTAAAGGGAAGAGCTATGCTCTGAAAGAGAAATATTCTCAGAAGGAAAAAAGTGAGAAGATGAACAAAGATCATCTAAAGGGCCAAGGGTCCTATTTATAGGCACTGATAGCCGTTTCAACTCCTAAGTTGATCCAATGGCAGAGATGTTGCCACCGCTGCACTCACGTGTGGGCCACGTGAGCGCAACGGTGGGGGGGCATTTGTTTCCCCCAATCAGAGCAAAGCTCTGTTCAAATTTCAAATTTTGAAATAAAGCAGTGTTTCATAGCAGCGCCAGCGCTGAGAGAGTCAAAGACTCTGAAATGGCGCTCATGTGCAAAACACATGAGCGCTAGCGCTAATAGCGCAGCACTCTAAGCAGCGCACCACGTGCAAAGCGCGTAAGCGCTAGCGCTAAGTGCGGTGCACTCTAAGCAGCACACCACGTGCAAAGCACGAGAGCGCTAGCGCTGGAACTAAATGTTCCCAAACGTTGGATCAAAGATCCAACGAACATGATTAAAAATCATCAATTAACCACAGTAAAATTCTGTTAAGGAAACATTCCTAACAATCATTCCAAACAAGAAAGATTGTGCTCTGAAAATCAGAGCACCGTTGGATCAATGATCCAATGGTGATTAAAAATCACCAAAATAAAGAATAAATTCTATATGGAGAAGATTGTCTTCTGTGAATCAGAAGCCCTATGATCAAAGATCCACGGTGGGGAAATCCCCAAATCAATTAGAGAAAAGATCTCTTTAACTGATTCAACAAATCAGCTTGCCCTACATAAAGGCCTCAAGACTTCAAGTCTCAAATAGAGGAACCCCCCATAAACTTTGAGAAATTTCAAAGACAAAGAGCAAACTCTCAGAAGAAGAAAATTTTCTTCAAGGTAAAAAAAAAGAACAGAGAGATGAAATAATCTCATATAAAAAGATGAATTTACTTCTTTTTTTAAGATCATAGATCTATAAGACCAAGGTCTTTCACAACAGAGATCAAAGTATCTCATTATAAAAAATAAGGGGAAGAACTTAATCTTCTTCAGATCATAGATTTATAAGACAAATTGTCTTTCAGAGATTATAATATATCATTATAAAAGGGGGGAGAATAATTCAATTCTCTTAGGATCACAAATCCAAAAAGGCAAAGCCTTTCATAAAAAAACATAAGAGATTGAAACATCTCCTATAAAAAATAATAAGAACTTTGTTCTTAGATCCATGAGACAAAGTCTCTTATAAGAAAGAGAATTTAATTCTCAGGGCACAAATCTACCTAAAAAAGGAGCCATAGCACTCCAATCAAAAGTACCGCTTCAGCGCTCCAAAATTAACGGATAGTGTTGCAGAGCCATAGTGCTCCAATCAAAAGAAGCACTTCAGCGCTTCAAAATTAACGCATAGCATTGCAGAGCCTTAGCGCTCCAAACTTCACCAGAAGCGCAATGTGCTCATTATCTGGCGATTAGTGCCAAGCGCGCCACGTGCTCCTCACGTGTGCGCTACTTCACCAGAAGCGCAATGCGCTCATTGTCTAGCGCTCAGCGCCAAGCGCGCCACATGCTCCTCACGTGTGCGCTACTTCACCAGAAGCGTAATGCGCTCATTGTCTAGAGCTCAGCGCCAAGCGCGCCACGTGCTCCTCACGTGTGTGCTAATTCACCAGAAGCGCAATGCGCTCATTGTCTGGCGCACAGCGCCAAGCGCGCCACGTGCTCCTCACTTATGCGCTACTTCACCAGAAACGCAATACGCTCATTGTCAGGCGCACAACGCCAAGCGCGCAACGTGCTTCTCATGTGCGCGCTAAATGAACATAAACTGTTCTATAAAAAAGGCCCCAGAGCTATAATAAGTGCTCAACGTCCAATAAAATACAAAAAGGTTGTCAGAATCCATATCAATGCTCAGCATTGCTAAATATTCAACATTTTAACTGAGTGGGCCAAGCCCAAAGTGGCCACAGAACCCTCATTTAGATTAATTGAGCCCATATGCTCATAAATCTTTGATCTTGGTCCCAAATTGGACTATAGATCTCTTAACCAATATTGGTTCAAGGGTACATCTCTTCACTCCGCTGATATGTGTCGTTGTAATCCTTCAACGTTTTCAGAGAGGTGAGAGGTCCCGACAACCAGACATTCTATAGATTGTGGGGTCCTTAAACTCATGGACTATGATGTCCTTAAACATTACAGACTAAGATGTCTTTAAACTGGATCGCAATGTCCCTAAACTAAAACAATAAAGCCCAAATGCTCTTTTGTTGGATCTAAATGATCTTGTTAAGTAGATCTTAGTCTAAAATAAGATTAACGTGTCCTTAACAACCATTTAAGTTGATCTTAATCTCAAATGAGATTAACGATCCTTAAATCAATCCAACAACAGATCCCTCAACTGATATTGGTTCAAGGGTACATCTCTTCACACCTCTGATGTGTCGTTGTAATTCTTCAATGTCTTCAGAGAGGTGGTGGGTCCCGATAACCAAAAACTTTATAGACTATGATGTCTTTAAACCCCATGGACCGTAATGTCCTTAAACTAAGAATGGACAGCAAAGTCCCTAAACTAAAACAATAGAGTCCAAATACTCTTTTATTGGATTTAAATGATCCTGTTAAGTAGATCTTAGTCTAAAATTAGGCTAACGTATCCTTAACAAATTGTTAAGTTGATCTTAGTCTAAAAATTAGACTAAACGTATCCTTAACAAACGTTTAAGTTGATCTTAGTCTCAAATGAGACTGACGTATTCTTAAACCCAAACCAAAACCCAAATCTAAGAAAATACGGATTTGGACTAATCCATGCCCTACGGGCGACAACATAAATTAGTCTCCGTATACAATCCACGGGCAAATGAAAACAAAACAAACACACACGATACGAAATGACCATCTGGAGAAGGAGAAAGTGGCTCCCGCGATGCGGTAGCATAATTAACTGCAGGGGCTTGCGCCTGCATGGAAGAGCGTCCCCACAATCAAAAATCCCTCAAACGAAGGGGAATCTGACAAAGTTTATTAGAACGGCCGCATCCGTCTAAACCTCCGATACACGGTGACATAAATCTACTTGGCATCTTCAGAGAGGTGGACAGATAAAACCAAATAGTATCTGCCCCCAAATTCAGGCAAGACGTCAGTCTTCCCAGTATTCGGCGGAGAACAGGTAGTAATCAAAGTACAGTGGGAACACACTCGAGGCGAAGCAGCAGTGTCAAGTCGACGGACTAAGCTGTACTCATGTCACCTGGGAACTGATACCCGACGACAGGTATAATACCCATCAACAGTTCCCGACGAGTCTGTCCAGTGTACTCATAACCTGATGAGCACCTGCATACTATCGCCAGTACGACGTATTGATGGCTGTGGGACAGACCATCTCTCCTGCTGGGATGAAAAGCATATACACTAGTCTACTGTGGAGTATCGATGCCCCGTATCGATAATCCTACGACTAGAGACCTGTATAGGATGTGCTTATAGACTATCCAGCCCTCACTAGTATGACTGCCATTACAACGCTGGTAATCAAGCAAAGATCCTAAGTGCTCTACCAATATGTATAAGCGATATGCTAAAAGAAACATATGCACATATTGAGGTAGAAACAAACCAGGTAGCATACTACCATTTCGAGCAAGACTGTTACCATATCCGTGTATATCCCAAGCTCCCATTAAGTAATATACAACCCAATATGATACAACAATGGACTCTAGTGCATATATCACTAACAATCTCCCACTTGCACTAAGGCCATATACTGGCATATCGCAGACCGAAGATCTCGAATAGCCTCTCGAACACTGTTTGAGGGATGGCCTCTGTGAGTAGATCTACAGTGTTGTTCTCCGAATCTACTCTCCTCACCTCGATCCTCTGGGGATCAACGATCTCCCTGATCAGGTAGTACCGCTTCAAGATATGTCTGGATCTTTGATGGGACCTGGGTTCCTTCTCTAAAGCTATAGCGCCGTATGTTGTCACGATACTAAAGTATTGGACCCAACAAATGGAAGGAACCACCTGAAGTTCAATTATGAACTTCCTCATCCAGACTGCCTCTTTTGCGGCGTCTCATGCAACGAACTACTCCGTTTCCATTGTCGAGTCTGCAAAGGTGTCCTGCTTGGAGCTCTTCCAACAGACCGCTCCTCCACTGAGGGTAAAGTCATAACCCAATATGGACTTAGAGTCATTTTTATCATTCTGGAAGCTGAAGTTAGCAAAGTCCTCGATCTAGATGTCCTTTTCCACCATACACCAAGAACATCTCCATTGTCCTTCTCAGGTACTTAAGAATGTTCTTTACTGCTTCCCAGTGCTTCTCCCATGGGTTTGATTGATACCGGCTTACCACGCTCAGTGCGTAAGCTACATCTGGTCTGGTACAAAATATCGTATACATTATAGAGCCTACCGCAGAAGCGTAGAGTATAATCGACGTGCGAGCCCATTCCAAATCAGTCTTGGAAGATAACTTTTTGGAAAGGGTGATTCCGTGACAAGTCGGTAGACTACCGTGGTTAGAATCGTCCATACTAAATATTTTCAGTATGGTGTTGTTGTACCTTGACTGCGAAAGTCCTACCATCCTCTTTGATCTATCATGATAGATCTGGATCCCCAGAATGTAGTTGGTATCACCCAGGTCTTTCATGGAGAACCTCTGTGACAAGAATCTTTTGACTGATTGTAGCATATGAATGTCATTTCCTATCAAGAGAATGTCATCCACGTACTCAACGAGGAATTTGTCACACCCCGCTTCTCAGTATACGTGTAGAGAACGCGATGAGGCCGTTAGGTATTTACTCTGAAGTAAACACGCTAAGCGTATCTAAGCAATATAAGTAAAATACACAAGAGACAAAGACAATAGATGTAATTGAAAATCAACTTTATTTATTAACATTCTTTTTACAATACATTTGAAAAGTAAATACATGGAATGAAAAGCAATGCCTAAACAGTGGCATAACAGAAATGGAAAGTACTGAAATGAAATGTACAAGTAACTAGAGCTCCGAGTCGAAGGCTAGCTGATCCAAGTCCTCGCCGGTAGGCTCGATCTCCGGTGAGTCCGAATCACCTGACGATATTCCAAAGAAGAAGAAAGAGAATGTCGTTAGCGAACAAATCGCTCGGTAAGTCCCGTAAATAGATAAAAATAGAATAGACAGAATAAAGAGTATATTGTTATAATGTTGTACTTAGTGTTAACGCTGTTGTTTGTAGCTTGGTACAGAAGAGGCCAGTGTATACGAGAAGAGTCTCACTAGACCAGAGACTACGATTTACGGAGTATAGGGAACCGTTCAGCCACGGTACAACGACAATTGAATTCAAGTTAGGTGTCTTTATGATTGCTGTCTCGTGCCACTTCTAACACCTTCCGTACCAATCTACCCCTTATAAACCCCGTGATGTCTTGATTGTGTTGTTTGTATTGTTTGAGTTGTATATTGTATATAGATGGATGACTTGCCAAAACCATGATATCAGTAATGGAATGAATATAATGGATGATCATGTAGATGGAATATATCCATGGTTCGGCCCAGTCAATATAGATTGATATAGATTGCAAAGACGGATTCATATATCCATGTTGTATTGAAGTTTGATACTTGAATTATATTCAAGTCATATTGATTATATTGAGACTCAGTATGAGTCAGACAATTAGAAAAGAAATTAAATCCTGAATTAGGTTTTGGTGTTATCGGTAACCGCTGCACATGGACGACAGGATTTGTGTCCTTTTCAAAGACGATTACCATGTTGATAACACCCTTTGCTAAGTTGTCTACCTTAAATAGGCAAGCACCCATATCTCCGGCTCCCTGAGGATTAAGAGACTGGTCCCGCTTAAACCTATGTTTACTAGGGTCCTTATTGTAATTTAGTATAATTTGATAGGGTTTTATGTAAAATAGTTTTTCTTGTAAAATTTTCAAAAATAGACCTCAAGTATTTAATTATCATTTTTAGAGTTTTCATGGATGTATATTTTATCAATGTGACATTTCTAGCTAATAAAACCTAATTTCATAATATATGGTATTTATTTGCAATATAAATATTGTTTTGAATTATCATGGTAGTTTCATGTAATATTTGACTTCTTTTCTTGAGTTTTGGAAACATGGAATATTATATATATTTAAAATAAGTATTTTGGTAATAATTATATATACATATTTAATGAAAATAATTTTATTTATTTTCTTGTAAAAATCTCATTTTCTAATAAAAATGTATAAATATTCTATCGAGACCGAATGCTCCTTGCGGAGGTCTGCATATCGCTCTACTAAGCCCGAGGATGTGCGATAATCCGCACCATCCTGAACGGGGTTCCCCAAATGGGTTCTAGAGGCACAATTGCATGGAAAGTTAAATACACTTTTTAAAGAAAACGGTTTTATAAGTTAAAGGTATTTATTTGAAAAATCGTATTTCCCGTATTCTATTATCCCAAGATACACCGTGCTATGATCGATATGTGTGTTGTAATAAGGTAGGTCATTACCTCATGAGTTTTCTAAGGTAATACGGTTTTAAAAAGTTCAAGCATGTCAAAATGAAACATAAGGGTATTTTAATGCAAAAGTAGAATAAAACTTGCTACGGTTATCATTTTAATGTAAAACTTGTTCTATTATCTTAGTTAATAAGTATTAAACAATACATCAAAAGTTGTAAGTTTGTTATTAAGAAAATGTTATATTTTTTTGAAAGAAAAGAGAATCGGAAGCCGGATAACTCCACTTCCGACACGTTTTAAGGATTAAGAATTCGAGAATAGAAAAAGAGAGAGAGAAGGAGGAATTACAGGTTAGTTGACTAGAAGAGAGAAGGAGGAAGATGTAGGAGGTGCCGGTGCATCGTTTCGTCGTCGGAATCTCCTCGGATCGTCGTCGGAAGTTCGTCGGAGGTTCTCCCTTTGCTAACTCCACTTGCACACAAAAGACTTGGGAATTTTTTTTGAGAGTTTGGGCAGGGATTTATGAGTGAGGGGGTAATTTGACGGGTGGTATTTACAGGAAAAATCTAGGGTTTAGGGTAGTGAAAGGGTGTGATAAAAATTGTATTTAATTTTGCATTTAAAAAAATTAAAAACTGGTATTTTAATTCTCTGTTTAATTGCAGAGAATTTAAATAGTACAGGGGGAGTGGGGTTGTCCAAAGGTTGCAGGGATTAAAGAAAACCAGGGATCCAACTGAGTCGGACCGGCGCTGCCGGCCGATTCGACCGATTCTCCGGCCCGAGCCGGGCCGCGTCTCCTCGCCATGTGTCCCCGTCGCTTGGTCTACTGCAGTGGACTCGTTTGTTTTATGTGTGACTCTTCAGTTTACGTGTTGTGCACATGCAAACTCTTGGGCTTCTAAAAAGATTAAAAGAAATCAAAATAAAAAGATAATGTGGCTGATGGGATTTAAACTTTGGTGCTTTGGTTCAGCAGTGCAAGGTCTTACTAATGAGCTACAAGCTCCTTTTTGCTATTTAAAAGAAAATCAAACTTATAACTTGTGCTCAGGCTTAACTACCCTTTTCTGTATTTTTGAAAAAAAATTGTACAGAAAGTTTTGGGTTGTTACAGAATTCCTCAGTTCTTGCTACAATCTTACTATAAATGTATGGTTCATCTGTATTTTTGATAAAGTCGAATTCTTTGACTGTCTCAATAAAAAAAGATGTTCTAACTCCGCGATGCCAGCTTTAGTCCATAAATGGACTTAAGAAACTTGCATACTGTCCCATTGCTCCCCCTCTGATTGAAACCCTTTGGTTGATCTATATAGATGCACTCTTCCAAATTACCATTTAGAAAAGCCGTCTCTACGTCCATCTGCCGGATCTCAAAATCTTGTAAGGAAGCAATGGTAAGAAGGATCCGAATGGATTTGAGCATAGATACTGGAGAAAAGGTTTCATCATGGTCCAAACCAGGTCTTTAACGAAAACCTTTCGCAACAAGTCTAGCCTTATAGGTTTCAACCTATCCATCTACACAATTCTTCTTTCTGAAGATCCATTTGCAGCCAACGTGTTTTACCTTTTCTGGAGCAATGTTCAAAGTGCATACTTTGTTGGTGTACATGGACTCCATTTCGGTCCGCATTGTATCCAGCCATTTTACCGAGTCGCCGCTCTGAATGGCTTATTGGAACCTAGTTGGCTCATCATTGTCAATGATGCAATCCTATCGATCCTCTTCTATGAGAAAACCGTTGTATCTCTCAGGCGGATAAGACTGCCTACTAGTCCTACAGATTGGCAAATGGATGTTCGGTTCTTTTGAAACCTCTAGTTCTACCATACTTTCAGTAATAGTTTGTGGTTCTATAATTTCTTCATGTTCTATTGCGCTCCCACTATTTCCTTGTACAAAAAATTGATTTTCTAAAAAGTGGGCATGACGAGGAACAAAAACCTTTTATTCCTCTACGTAATAGGAAAGATACCCCTTGGAGTTCTCTGGGTATCCCACAAACCTATACAGTACTGAGCGTGCCTCGGGCTTGTCCGCACACTACTTTTCAACAAAAGCCGGACATCCCTATATCTTCAGATACTGAAGATAGGGTTTCTTCCCACTCCACATCTGATATGGTGTGGTAGGCACAGTCTTGGTAGAAACCTTATTCAAAAAGATATGCAGCTTATTCTAGTGCATAACTTCAGAAGGATCACAGCAACTCAGCTTTACTCATCATGGAACGAACAATATCCAATAGGGTTCTGTTCCGTCTTTCCTATACACCGTTGTGTTGTGGTGTGTATAGAGGAGTAAGCTGAGAGTGAATTCCATTCTTTTTTAGGTAATCCAGGAACTCGGCAATTTTAAGTTTTACCACATCGATCAGATCTCAGTGTCTTGATACTTTTGCATGTTTGTTTTTCCACTTCATTGTTATATTCTTGGGATTTTTTCAAAGGGTTCGGATTTATGCTTTCACAAGAAGACATGTCCTAACCTAGAGAAATTATCTGTAAAAGTAATGAAATAGGAATAACCACTTCATGCATGTGTAGACATTAGACCACAGACATCGCTGTGTGTGAGTCCCAAGAGCTCGCTCGCTCTTACTCCGTGTCCAGTGAACGGAGTCTTTGTTATCTTTCCTATGAGAAAAGATTGACAAGTTGCATAAGACTGATATTCGAACATATCCAAATATCCATCTCTATGTAACTTCGACAACCTTGTTTCATTGATGTGACCCTGTCTACAATGCCATAAGAATGTTTTATTTAATTCTGGAGACTTTCTTTTAAGTGTGTTTTGAACGTTGAGAACCTAAGCTTGATTTAACACGTATATACTGTCCTCTAGTGTACCTGACCTAATCAAACTTTGATTTAGATGTATGTGGACCACATCGCTTACAAACTAGACTAGGTACACACAAACAGTTATGTAGAATCAATATCTGCCCACTTGTCAATTCTAGGTGATATACCCTACGGATACAGCATCCACGCTCATTCTGTTAGCAACCCTGAGAGTCATATCACCTGCCCTGATAACTCTACGGTTTCTCAAAACCTGTAATGAATTACAGATATGAGATCCTGATCCGGTATCTTATACTCAGGAAGTAGAGTTAATTGATAGACTATTTTCAATCACAAACACACCCGAAGTCGAAGCCACAATGTGCTTCGGATCCTGGATTCTGGCTTTCCAAAGCCCTGCATCCCTTCTGCCAATGCCCTTTCCTGTAACAATAGGAACATCCCTACTTCCCTACTGTTAACCCCGAAACATTTGCCCTGCCTTTTCCTTCTACCTTACTGACACCGCCTATCGTCTTTGTGAAGGTGTTCTTCTACTCATCCTTGGCATCCGCCTTAGATCCAGAAGAGGAAGATTCCCCAATAAACAGAGCGGGTGTGTCCCTGGTTTCCTTCAGGGTGCCCTTAACTGGAAGTATAACTTGGTTCCTCTGGGTGTAAGTAGAGGGTAAGGATTGTAGAATCAAGTCAGTACATGACTCGTTCTCCAATGTGGTCTCCAGGCCCGTGAGCTTTTTAATACAGCCAATCATTGTAGGGACGTGGTCCCCTACAGATGACCCGATAGCCAACCTCGCTTGAAGCAATTCTTTCGAGGTCTCATATCTTGTGATACGATATTGCTCTCCATATAAAACATTGTTATGGAGGAAGATGGAAACTAAGTCCATCTTTTCGTGTTGCCTCTGGCATACACCATCTACTTAGGCTAACATGAGGAACATGGCATTCACATAGTCTTTTTCCATTGTCTTACGGATATCAGCATCCGTGAAGGTGGAAACTGGACCTGGGACGGTGGGGCTTGAGTAGTAATGAGGTGGTCTATCTTGTCATAGGTAATGGATATTTGGACAAACCTTTGCCAGTCAATATAGTATAACTCAGTCATTTTATTATCTATCTGTAAACTATTCTGGTTATCTTGTCGCTGCATTTAGGAGAGAGAGAAGAAAACACTCAGCATGATGCTCTTGCAAGTTTAGATTGGTTTTTAATTTATCTAAACAGGATAGCTCCCACTGTTTCTCTAATCCTTCCTCAAACCATAAAAGAAGAATTAGTCATGATTAATCTCACCGTACAATACTTTCTTAACCGTTCGGCCAGGCTAGTGTCGGTACTTCGAGGGAGGTTTTACGACTGTTTCGTGAAGTTCTTTAATTAAAAAACCTCTTTTCCCTGGAGGCGTAGCCCCGCTAACACTGTTCTAGATACCTACTTGGTTTATAGCATTGATCGTTAAGTGAAGAATCTCCAGAGGAGTAGCGGATACTCACAGTAGGATCGGGCTCCAAATATCATTGTGTGATAATCCTGAAGGAATCCTACCAACATTATCACACTCCAAATGGTATGCAACACCAGCAGGTTTCAATTTCCTTAGAAACTCCCGATGTGGATTTTTGCCCCATGCTCCTATGACCTTGACGAAGGCCAACATATCATAAGTCACATGTTAAGTTCTACCCGTCATTATCCAGGTTAATTTGAACCCACCCGTACATACCCTTGACGAAGGCCAAAATAGTAGTACGACTGTCCCAAACCAACGCATCTATCTATGCTACAGATGAATATCCAACAGCTGCCAAACACTATGCCTTGGCAAAGGTCAAAATACATAGCTTGAATACTACTGAATATTCAACTGAAATGACGGAGGGCTACGAATGGTATTGGCGAAATCGTGAACGTAGTGAACTTGATATAATTGAAAGAACCTGATAGATTTTAAAAGGAGTGGTTTAAGCTCCGCATTTAAAAGTCTCCTATTTTAAAATAACCGAGTGGTTTTAAAATTTGTTCCAACGATTCAGTTTTGGTTTGTTTGCTTTGCATTATTGTAATGCGGTCCCATCATTTACGCATATCATCACAGAAAAAGACGAAAATACCACGTCTACTTATGCCATCCGCATTTACCACTGGGCCCTGTCTAACACCATTATACCAGAGCGGGGGCTGGACTAGCACGGGTGGAAAATATAAGCAACATCTACTATATAGATATATATAATAAACATTCGTCTAACGCAATAATAGGCATTCAGATCACAGATGAACATATTGGATATACTAGGAATTCCACGTTTCGTTTAAGCCTGTAATGAAAGACGGATTCCACGGTCGTGATGAATAGCCAAACCCCACCCTAGACCCCTACGGGTGCGGCAAATTACCCGCCAAATACCCGAAGTGAAGCAACCTCCCTCAACAAAGTGAGTAGGCCACTCGGCATTTCAAAGTACCCGATAGTTTGTCCACCCCACCTTGGGTTTATCCTAGGAGCAACAACAACAACAACTGAGCCTTTTATCCCAAGCATATGGGGTAGGCTACATGAACCAACATGAGAATCACGCCGGGTCCAACTCATGAATCCTCCATCTCCACTCACTCCTATCGAACAATATACTTTCATTGAGGACTTTGGCAACCATATCGTTTCGTATCACCTCCATCCATGTTTTCTTCGGTCTCCCTTTTGCCCTTTTCCATTGCCCATTTCGAGAGTATCTATTCGTCGAACCGGTGCTGCCATAGGTCTACGTCGCACATGACCGAACCATCTTAGCCGGTTTTCCCGCATCTTCTCCTCCACAGGTGTTACACCAACTTTTGCACGAATATCCTCATTTCGCACCTTATCTTTTCTAGTGTTACCACACATCCAATGAAGCACGCGCATCTCCGCTATGTGCATCTTCTGTGTATGATGCTTCTTAGGAGCCCAGCATTCTATACCATATAATAAGGCAGGACGAATATGCTCCGATAAAACTTCCCTTTCAATTTTAACAGAAAGTTACGATCACACAAAATCCCTGTTGCACTCCTCCATTTCAACTAACCAGCTTGGATCTTTTGATTAACATCACTATCGATCTCCCCATCCTTTTGGATGATGGAACCTAGATATCTAAATTGATCACTCGGTGATATCTCTTGCCCTTCCAATGTTATACCAATATGGTTTTGACTTCTCTGTTTACTAAATTTGCAATGCATATATGCTGTCTTGGACCTGCTCAATCTGAACCCCCGAGATTCCAATGTTTGCCTCCATAATTCCAATTTTGCATTAACCCCTGCTTTCGTCTCATTTACTAGAATAATATCATCAGCGAATAGCAAACACCAAGGTACCTCATCTTGGATAGTTTTAGTAAGCTCATCCATCACGATGGTAAACAGGAATGGACTCAATGCATATCCTTGATGTAAACCAATTATAATCGGAAAATCACTCGTTAGGCCGCCGCAAGTTCTGACACTTGCCACTACTCCATCGTACATATCCTTGATTATGTAAATATACTTGACGGGGACCCCCTTCTTCATCATTGTCCCCCATAATACCTCTCTAGGTACCTTGTCGTACGCTTTCTCTAAATCAATAAATATCATATGCAAATCTCTTCTCCTCTCTAAAAAACGCTCGACAAGTTTAAGAAGCAAATGAATAGCCTCCGTCATCGATCGTCTAGGCATTAACCCAAACTGGTTCTCTGTTATCTTAATATCCTTCCTTAGCCTATGTTCAATCACTCTCTCCCAAAGTTTCATGGTGTGACACATAAGTTTATTCCACGGTAGTTTGAGCAAGTTTAAATGTCACCCTTGTTCTTGTAGATAGGTATAAGGATACTTTTCCTCCATTCATTTGGCATCTTTTTTGTCTGCTAAATCTTATTAAACAGATCTGTCAGCCATTTAACGCATATTTCTCCTAACCATCTCCAAACCTCGATAGGAATCCTGTCAGGACCAACCGCTTTTCTTAAACTCATTTTGTTCAAAACTTCTTTAACCTCAGGTAGTCTTATTTTACGTAGGAAATCACGGTTTATATCTTGAGATTGAATGACAAGTCCATCCAAATTCTTAGTAAAGCTCTCATTGAACAATTTGTCAAAATAATCTCTCCACCTTTCTTTGATATCCTCATATCGAACTAAAACCTTCTGATTTTCATTTTTGACACACTTCACCGCACATAAGTCTCTGGTCTTCCTTTCCCACATCCGATCAATCCGGTATATATCATTTTCAGCCTTTTTAGTGTCTAATTTCTCGTACATCTCCTTGTAGACCTTAGATTTAACTTCCCGAACAGCTTTCTTAACTTCCTTTTTAGCCATTTTATACTTATCAAATCTCTCCACATCTCTACTTTTCTTCAAATCTTTATAAGAATCCATTTTAATTTTAATATCATCCTTTACTTCTTCATTCCACCATGATGTGTGCTTAGATGGTGGAGCACCACCTCTCGACTCACCAAGTAGATCTCTAGCTACCCTCTTAATACAACTAGTCATCTTATTCCATGTTCTATCCGAATCATCTTCCGACTGCCAATCCGCTTCTTAGACTACACGATCTATAAAAGCCTTTTGGTTACCTTCTTTCAATCGCCACCATTTAATTCTAGGCTCTATCTTACGTCTAATCTTCCTAGGTCCTCTTCTAAATTGAAAATCTAGAACTAAAAGTCTATGTTGAGTGGTTACACTCTCACCTGACACTACCTTGCAGTCGATACAGCAACCTCTATTTATTCTTCTCGTCAGAAAAAATTCTATTTGACTAGCACTTGATCCGCTCCTAAAAGTGATAAGGTGGGACTCTTTTTTTTCTAAACCAGGTGTTTTCTAAGATCAAGTCATAAGATAAGGCAAAATCTAGAATCGAGACACCAACTTCATTCATTTGTCCAAAACCAAAACCTCCATGGATAGTATCAAACCCACTACGACTAGTACCTACATGTCTATTGAGATCACCACCAATAAATAAGTTCTCTCCACTAAGTATACTTTGCACCATCCCGTCTAAATCCTCCCAGAATAGACGCTTACTAGCGTCATCAAGACCTGTCTGTGGTGCATACGCACTAATAACATTAAAGATCTCTCCATCCAGAATAAGCTTAACTAGTAAAATTCTATCACCTTTTCTCCTAATCTCAACTATATTCTCAAGCAACCGTCTATCTATGATTATGCCTACCCCATTACGATTTTTATCTCTACCCGTATACTAAAGCTTATAAGCCCAAGGCTCTATGACTCTACTCTTTTCACCTACCCACTTAATTTCTTGCAAACCCATAATACCAACTCTCCTCCTAGTCATCACCTCCACTAATTCTATTAGTCTACCCGTAAGGGAACTTATGTTCTAGGAAGCTAAACGGATTCTATGAAACCCTTGGTTATTTGTCACTACACCCGAGGTCCAATATAGTGCGCCGTTTCTGGACGACGACCTAGAAGACCTTGCATACTTAACACTACACCCGGGATCTGATGTAGCGCATCGCTGAGTAGGGGATGCCCCAACGATATTCTTATTATGGTTCATGTCATAGAATCTGACAAAGTTTTAAGTTGGCTATCACAAGCCTACCACAACCCTCACCCTTTCTCATCCGGACTTGGGACCGGCAACGGTGGGTTTGGGTCTATCCTAGGAGCAAAAACGGTAAAAGAAATAATACATCGGTGGCTACAACCTCAACCCGTATGTGCCCCGCAAAATAATATTACATCACTTTAAAAATTTACATCGAATGAAAGAATGAAAACTCTCATTTCACATCCCTGGCTATTCATCCACGACGATCCAACAAGTTCATATACACAAATCAACATAACAACATCACAGATATGTGCAACCCCGACTAATCGACGTATAACAATTAGTCGATGTTTCTAAACACATATATAAATAACAAAGCATGTAAAGTAACCGCAACATTAGAATCCCGCATGCAATTAGCAAACTGAAACAATTTTTCCAAAACAAAAAAAATTCAGTGAGCTAAAGTTCCAAAACAGATCGTTTTAACCCAATTCGGAAGTCCGAATCAAAACGAAACGCGCCCGAACCTTTGTGGAAGTTAGAGCATGAAATTAACTTCAATTCGGGAGGCGTAGAGGGGGTACCCCACCCCCGAGGCCACCACGAGGTGGACAGGGGGTGAGGCAGACCCGAAACTGCCCAACGTGGGGCAGTTTCGGGTCCCCACTGCCAAGACCACCTTGTGGTGGTCTTGGGGAGTGGGCCCAGCCGTTAGGCCCCCTAGGAGGGTCCCCGGGATGCGCACGCTCTACCCCGCAGCTTCTCGGTTCAAATCGTGAGCCCGCGGAGTGTGCAAACAACTTAAAACATCAATTTTGGAAACTGTTTTATCGGCAGTTTTTGCGCGACAAAAACGGCAGATTTCTAACGTCGCTACAAGATATCTAAGGTTTATGAGAGGCTCTGATACCACTGTAAGTCGTTGTCGCGCACCCCACGTGTTCGCAGGGAGGCAGAAATTGCAAAAAATGATTTTACGGGCTTCGCAACACCGACTAGAACCAAGGATCGAACATAAACCATATCTAGCAAACTACTTGAGGTTTAACTACTCGGATACGAAGTTATACCTCACGATTCGAGTCCTTTGGGTCTTCATCGCTATCCTCTACTCGTCGCCGGCTCCAAGGATCGTAATGGATCGTAGCAACCTCAATGGCCTCCTCGAGTCAAAGACGATCCACCTGAGAGTCTATAGTCTAAGCTCCTACCTCAAATCCGAGGTAACTATGGCTTCTAGTTCGCTAAACTAGAAGTCCTAGAGGGTGTAGAGTGTGAAGATGGAGTGATTTATCTCTTGGAACCCTAGGATTCTCAACACATGAGAGCTTTTAGGGTTTAGAGGAAGAAGAAGTAGACTTGAGGAAAAGCTAGTGAAGCATGAGCTCAAGAAAAGCTTGGCTGTCCCATTTTGATAGAATGAAGAATATTAGATATTTTATGAGATAAATATCACAATAAAATATCTCCAAACCTTCATAAATATCTTGTGGTGACACATGACCATGAGTTACCATGTAGCCATGCTTGTTTCAATGCTCAAATCCACCTCATTTCCTCCACCCATTTTGTTTAATCCAAAAAGAATAAAATCCTAATAGGTGTCCCCCTTCTAGAAGCCAATCTTGAGGAATTAAGAGAATGCCACTCATCCGTATATACATACCCGCATCCGTATTCCTAATAAAATGAATACTAAGAGACGAAACAATCCATCAATATAATACTAGGATCCGGCTTAAACCAAAGCCCACTAGTATTATCCGCTCGATCATCATACGTGCACAAGCACACATAAGTGATCGAAGCCCTGCCGTAAAACCATACGGCCTCTACACCTTTTGCCCGGTGCAGGGAAACTCTTTATATGGAACTCTAAAGACTCGACACTTCGCTGGAAGTGGGTTTAACCACAAGCCGCAAGCGGTACTAACTGTACGTAACGGCTATCCAGGTATGTGTCGATAAGAAGGCCGATGAGCTAACTCATCCGAACTCCTACTGAGCCTGAATGTAACAATCTCTGTAGAGTCCGGTCTGTTCGTCTAAGAGTATCACATATCAGGCCTAGGGGGCGGTAATTGTCAGACCCCCAGTAGCGCAATAAGTCGTGTCGGAGAATAGCCCAAAACATCCTGAGAAACTACTGGAGTACCTACCAGTAAATCTCGCCTGCCTTGGCCAAGGACTTTGTGTAATGGCCTTCCGAACACAGCGCGATATCTGTTAGTGATATATATGCCCTAGAGGCCATTACTGTGCATACGATGTATATTGTAGTGGATTCTTGGACATATATAGGGAGGACTTTCTTGCTCGACATGATAGTATGCTATCTGGTTGCTCTTTATCTTAACTTGTACTCTGATTGTCTCTATGTTACATGTTGATAAAGCCCTTAGGATGAGTACTTGACTACCAGGACTATGATGCAGATCATACTAGTGGGGACAGTGTAGTCTCTAAGTACATCCTTCAAATGTTCCTAGTCCTAGGTGTATCGAGACAGGGCATCGATATACCAGAGTAGACTAGCGTATAGTTTCTCGACCCATGTAGATGAGCGATAGATGATCCCATATCCATTGGTGTTTGACTTCAGAGACAGTATACGGGTGCTCAGTGGAGACTGGGTATACTGGACGGACTCGCCGAGAACTCCCAGATGGTATTATACCTCACGTCAGATGGCGGTTCTCTGGTGACACCGGTACAAGTTAGTCTGTAGACCCGAGATCGTCATAGAGTCTTGTGTGATTCCCACCATGCTTTGATTTCCATCATACCACGTCCAAGAGGGCGTGCAAAACGGTGGCTTTTGAGTACAGTCCCGAGTTACATGGAGGCAATGAGCGATAGGAGGGGTTTCGTCTCTCCCGGTATAGGGAGTGTTAGAGATAGTGCCCTCATAGTCAATTATTGGATCGCAGGTATATGATTGCAATGATTGCAGATGACCTATACCGGTAGGACAGTCTTACTCAAGATGATAGTATGCTATCTGGTTTGCCTTTATCAGTCGTGTACATGTTCAGGTGACTGATTACATGTTACACTTTGATAGAGCCCTTAGGATCTTGCTTTACCACCAACTGTATGATGGCGATCATATACGTGAGAGTTGGGTGGTTTATACGCATATCCTTAATAGTAGCCCCTAGTCGTGGGAGTTTCGAGACAGGGCATCGATACTCCGGAGTAGACTAGTGAGTACAGTCGAGACCCCGACGAGGGGCGGTGGACGGTCTCACAAGCCACTGGTGTCAGTTGGATCACCTAAGATGTATACAGGTGCTCATTGGGTTATGAGTACACCGGACAGGACTCGCCGAGAATCTGCTAGTTAGTACTATATCTATCGTCAGATAGCAGTTCCCTGGTGACATGTGTACAGGTTAGTTCATCGACCTGAGGTCGTCATTTGTCTCGTGTGAGTTCCCACTGTGCTTTGATTTCTACCCTACCACGGCTCAAAGGAGTCGTGCAAACAGGTAGCTTTTGGGTACAGTCCCGAGCCATGTGGAGGCACGTGAGCGGATCGGCAGGGGATTCGTCTCTCCCGGTATTGGGGGCAAGATCGTGCTATGTCTAGGAGAGCCATTACACAAATCCCACGGCCGTGGCAGGAGATTTACTGGTAGGTACTCCATTAGTATCTCAGGGTGTTATTGGGCTACACTCCGACACGACTTATACTGCTATTTGGGGTCTGACGTTACTAGCCCCCTAGGCAGATATGCGATACTCATAGACGAACGGACCGGACTGTATATACATTGTCACTGTTAGGCTCAGTAGGGTTTCCGGGTGAGTTCGCTCATCGGCCTCCCTTGAGGTCAGTCCATGGGCAGCCGTTACGCATAGCTAGTACCGCTGACGGTTTGTGGTTAAACCCACTGCCAGGGTACTGACGAGTCATTAGAGTCCCCTACAGACAGTTTCCTAAGTTCGGGCGAAACGTTGTAGAGGCCGTATGGTATTATGGCAGGGTTCGGAAAATACACGTGCGTTTACGCATGTGTTATTTTTCGGGCAGATGATACTGGTCGGCTTTGGTTTAAGCCGGATCCGAGTATTATATTGAGTAGATATAATATCTTTGTCTCAGTTGCATTTGTATTCGGTCGTAATACAAATGCGGGTATATTTATACAGTTACGGGGTTATCCTGAAAGTCGTTTCAGGATCACTTTTGGAAGTTGCCAGTTTCCAGTTTTCTATCAGCCGTCTTTTAACATTCGGTTAAAGACGGATTTATCTTTTCTTGGATGAGTGTGAGTCATGCTTCTAGAAGGTTCTAGAATTGGTGACTAGGGTGATGAGGTGGCGGGTGACTCATCTTTGCATTAATGAATGGATGACTAGGTTTAGTGAGTCATTCATTTCATTAATGTGTTTTGTTTTGCATAAGGATATTTTTCTTGTGTTCACACATGATATTTCTTTCTTATGGTCACCCTCTTCTCTCCTACACTCACCCCCCTCCCTATATATGGCCGGCCCTTCCTCTCTCTCACTCTCACTTGAGGTTATCATTTGGTTACAAAAGATATGATAGATTTTGGGGTGTATGGAATTTCACAGCTCTTTTCATTCCATCACCCGATTCCCACGGCAACTTCATTAACCGTTCGTCCATGGTTTTGGACGAAGCGATACAAAGTATTCCACTCATTCTCTACATCAATCTTGGTCGTCTCTTTTGGCAAACTTGACGACCAAGTTTCCTCGAGTCAGAGGCGGGAGCCCGTTTAATGAATCGTCGACGTGGTGCTACCTGGACGAGGAGATCGGAGATCGACAAGATCGGAGCAGCCGCAACGGAGCGTGGGATGATGGTTAAAGAACGAAGGACTCGGATCGTTCGGTATAACCTTTCTACACTCTTTACAGTTTGTTAGTTTAGCAATAATGGTAGATCCGGGTGAAAGTATACGATAGCGCCAGTTAAAAAGTTTTTGTTCCACATTTGGCGTCTGTAGACGGCCGGGGCGCTACCGTAGACTTACAGTGGTATATGAGCCTCACCATTTTGCTATACTAACTTGTGCTAACGTGTTTAAAACATCGATCGAACCGGAAATCAAAAACCGCATTTTTTCAATTTCACAGTTTCTGTCGATTTTAAATGATGTCCTAAAATTATTCCACATATCACAGAAATCTGTGCAGGGTTTTCTAAGAACACCGTACAAATTTGGGCACATGAATCGACAATACTGCCGCGGAATTGTGGCCAAACCCATGGTTTGGCCGCGCATCCGCGGCCGTTCTGTGTGATCATGCCCCCAAACTTGCACAGTGTATTCTCCTCTGGAATTTGGGGTTTTTGGTACATATCTTTTGGGCCCAGATTTTGATACTGTTCAACAGTTGTTCGTAGGGCCCACTTTCTGATATTTAGTCGATCGAAATTTAAACATGTTAGTTTACAGTGCTTACATTATATCTCCGACCGGGAATGTCATTTGATCGATAAACCGCGTCTGATTGCTATAGTTCTTTTAGACGGGTTTGCGAACGTGACATTCGCGTTGATGTTCTGTGTTGTGCTGTGATGTTGCGGATTTGTCGTGGTGGATAGCAATGTGCAATGATAGTGCAGTTTGGATTTATTTGTACATTTGATATTGCGGGGCGAGCGTCCAACATGTGGACTGCCGTCTCTGCCTGTTGTATAATATTCTTTTAAGGCACGACCAGGTTGCGGTCGATGTACCTGTTGTACTATTTTTCATTACTGTACTAGGTTTTACCCCGCGACGGAGTGCACAGATAGCCGGGTTCTGGGGGGCAATGGGTCCGCATCTCATGGCTTTGAGAGGCAGAGGGGTCCCACTCTAGAATTGGCAGACTATTCGCCGCACTTGTAGGGGGTACAGGTTGACCCAAGGAGGGGTGCCCAAGATTACCGGATTCCGTGAAGTGCAGGGTGGTCCATTCATTATGCTGTAGGGGGCTGCCTCGCTTCAGGTTTTGGCGGGCAACTTGCCGCACCCGTAGGGGTCTAGGTTTCATTGCACAGGCTATCCACACGACAGGGGAACGTCGGGTTTCAGCAGCAGCTCTATGAAACCCGGGGATCCCAGATTATCTGTATTGTTCTGTGATACTTATTACTTTTCTGTAATGTAGCATATTATCACGCCTGGAACGATTATTGTATATTGGTTTATATACTATTAGATGTTGTATATGTTTTACACCCGCGCTAGTCCAGTCCCCGCTCTGTCGTTAGCTAAGTAACCTAACGGGTGATGACGGGACCCAGTGACGAATGCGGATGGCATATACGTACATTTTATTTTAGTTCTTTTCTGGTGTGATTAAATGATGGGACTGTGTTGATTCTGATCAATGCAAAGTAAAACAAACCTGTTTACAGTTGTTGGAACAAATTTAAAAAGTGTTATTGCAAAGACGTTTCCTTTTGTTTTGCATAGCGGTATTCAATGGAATATCCTGCACCTCATTCGACGGGGCAAGGGCTGATATCCCTTCACCGGGACTGACCCCTTGGGCAGAAGTTTGCGTCAGGGTAATAACTTCATTATAGTCGATTACAAGTTTCTTTGCATCGCGGTATTCAGTGGAATATCCTGCACCTCATTCCACGAGGAAAGAGCCGAGATCCCTTCACCGGGAGTGACCTCTTTAGCAAAAGGTTTTCGCCACTATATTTTAAAAAAGCTATCAGGTTCCTTCAGCGATATCAAGTTCGTTACATTAAAGGTTTTTCGCCAAAAACCAGCCGTAGCCCTCCGTCACTTCTTTTGGGTATTCAGTAGTATTCAAGCTATGCATTTTAGCCAAAGTTAAGGCATAGTGTTTGGTAGCTGCTGGGTATTCATTTGTTGCATAGATAGATGAGTTAGTTTGGGACAGTCGTTCTGCCGATTGGCTAAAGTCAGGGGCATGTGCGGGTGGGTTCAAATTGACAAGATAGTGACGGGTAGAACTTGGCATGTGACTTATGACATTTTGACCAAAGCCAAGGTTATAAGAGCATGGGGCAAAAATCGTATCTGGAGTTTCTAAAGAAACTGAAACTTGCCAAGTATGCGCATACCTTCTGGAGTCTGAGTAACGTGGATGCATTCCATCATGTTATCATGCGATGGGAGTTGGATCCCGATTGATTCTTCTTTCAGGTTTGGAGGAGAATTTGACAGGACAGTGGGAGGTTTCCGGATTAGATATAGTGATAACCATTCTGATCTAGGTTAGAGTGCACGCAGAGTGTTTCTTTTCTCTCTCTTTGGCAGCGACCTTTGACCGACCCTAGACTATGACACAGTGACCAGGTTGACCGAACCTTCTTAAAATACTGGCTTTTGGATTGTCTATGTTGCATAAGTCATTGCCACTCCTTCTTTTACCCTTTGAATTTCTCAGAACACCCGTATTACTACGGATATCCACTTCCATTGGATAGATCCATCGTATGGTTATATACGAACTCGAAGGGACTTCTTCGAGGATGGATCCAGGTTCAGGAGAAATAGAATTGGTTTATTCAGTTGTCTTTTATTATCACCTTCTCTCATGTTGCGAGGGCTCCTTGGTTTAGGAGAGTACACCTATTACGCTTATTGGATAGTCTTATTCCAAACCATAAGCAGGTGCCGAAAGGTAGGGAATGAAGAAAACCAATTAGCCTAAGTAGGGTGTGCAGAAGGTAATATGTAAAAACAAAATAAAGGGATTAGAAAGAGGCCAAAGTAAATTGCGACCGATATCATTCACGACCAAAACCGCGTACTTCATCGCCACTCCTATTTTCACCTTTAAAGGAATAAGGTATCATTCAGTTGTCTTTTATCATCACCTTCTCTCAAGATATGAGTACTCCTTGGTTTAGGAGGGTATACCTATTATGCTTACTGGATAGTCTTCTTCCAAACCATAGGCTGGTGCCGAACGGTAGGGAAGGAAGAAAACCATTTAGCCTAATGATGGTGTACAGAAGGTCACGACTAAAGACAAATAAAGGGATTTGGGGAGATGGCAAAAAAATATACGGTTATAGTCATGAATTGGATTTTGGAAGAGGCATTGCTATGAATACCAGGATACCCCTACGAAACATTTTCATGTTTCGGTGCATTATTAAAAGAAAACTGTTTTCCCAATTAGATACTTACTCCAAGGGTATGTATTTACCAGGCTTCATTCTCATATCTGTATGGTTTTACAGATGATGAGTGGGAGTAAGTTATTGGGAATTAGGTGATTATCCTCATTATATCAGAATTCGTTGTAATTGGTGATATTTGAAGAAATCGCCAGGGTACAGTTTTCAACCTATGACGCATAAATTTTGAGTTGTTTAACTCAGCGTACTTATACAGAGTATTGTATGTTGTCCAGTGTCCATCAGGACAAAGGGGTAGGTCCTCGTACTATGTTCTGTTAACTTATGACTTCTCTACTATTTAGACAAGTGTTTCGTAGAAATACAAGGTCTAAGTTTTGAGAAGTTATGGGTATAAGAATAAAGTAGAGAACCAGGTGTCACAAGTGTCGGGATTCTTCAAAGGGATCGAAGATGTAGATTCTTGTGATTGGTATTCAGATGATAGTGATGGTTTTGAGAAACGTGTTTCTCTTTCAGGTTACTCATAATTGGATGGATTCCTAAGTTGAGTAATGCTGATTAGCCTCTTTCCACTCTTTCCAATAAAGATGATATGCACTGGAGATAGCTGCATGATTTGAATATGGTTCTAATTAAATAAGTGCCAAAGTTTCTATATGGGATATAGAATAGTTCGTACCTTAAAAGATGTTAAGGTACGGGGAGTTGTCCAGCTTATGCTTAAAACCAGACTCTGGATAACTCAGGGCACGTTTCTGTAATGGCTGTTTGTGGGTTGATCCTGGCTATGACGAGGGTTGATATTCTACCATTTGGAAGATCAATAGTGATATTGTTCTTGACTTGCCACAGTTTTAGTAAACATGGATCTTTTTCAGAAAACAGTAGTGGGAGTATGGTAGAACTGGAAGTGATTCTAGAACCGCGAACGATTACGGAAAATTTAATAGGACCTATATATTCAATCAGGTTTGACATTCCATTAGCCACTCCGCAGATATGGTGGGTAACCTCAGACACCCGACAGGTACTTCGGTAGCCTCAAGGACGGTGACAGGGAGGTTCTTATCTACCCAGACTTGAAACTACTGTTGTTCCAGGCTATGAGACCCGATAGGAGGGTTGTCGTAGTCAGTGGGAGCGGCGGAAGCATAGTGGGAAAGTAGCTTATGTCTATTTATAGACTTGAGCAGTTATAGCGGAGATAAATCATCTAATTTTGATGTGATAGTCATAGGTTTGACTTCAATCAGAATAAGGGATGGATCTGTTAAGGAGGTAGTAGGGTGTGATGTCATGGTATTTGGATGACATACACAGAGTAGGAAGTAAAATTCCTATACTACGATCGGTTGTACTGTGGTCGTCACACAGTTGTTTCTCCAGACATGATATGGATATAATATTTGACATTCTAGTTTCTAGATCTATGGTTTTAGATCTGGATTTGGGTAGTTTCCCAATGTGGGTACTTTAACAGTATTCTAACGGTTTTTAGAATAGATGACTCCTGGCATGGTGGTGTACCAGTAGGTAATGGAGTCACCCTCTCTAAAGGTGTCTTACAGACAGAAGGGGAGAGGGATGTGCATGATTGGCAGATCACTTGCTTAGGCAATTGAGTCAATCATGAGATGTCAAGTACCACACCAAATGTTGTTTTTACACTAGATGCAATAAGTCTGTATTAATCCAATCCTGGAGAAACATAAGGAAGCAGTTTTAGAACATAAGTATTTGTTCTACGGAATTGATGACGGCAGCCTCCTTCGGGGGACGGTTATCATTCCAAGCTTCAAAGGTGACATGGAGGCAATGAGCGATAGGAAGGGTTTCGTCTCTCCCGGTATAGGGAGTGTTGGAGATAGTGCCCTCATAGTCAATTATTGGATCGCAGGTACATGATTGCAATGATTGCGGAGGACCTATACCGGTAGGACAGTCTTACTCAAGATGATAGTATGCTATCTGGTTTGCCTTTATCAGTCGTGTACATGTTCAGGTGACTGATTACATGTTAAACTTTGATAGAGCGCTTAGGATCTTGCTTTACCACCAACTGTATGATGGAGATCATATACGTGAGAGTTGGGTGGCTTATACGCATATCCTTAATAGTAGTCCCTAGTCGTGGGAGTTTCGAGACAGGGCATCGATACTCCGGAGTAGACTAGTGTGTACAGTCGAGACCCCGACGAGGGGCGGTGGCCGGTCTCACAAGCCACTGGTGTTAGTTGGATCACCTAAGATGTATACAGGTGCTCATTGGGTTATGAGTACACCGGACAGGACTCGCAGGGAATCTGCTAATTAGTACTATATCTATCGTCAGATAGCAGTTCCCTGGTGACATGTGTACAGGTTAGTTCATCGACCTGAGGTCGTCATTTTTCTCGTGTGAGTTCCCACTGTGCTTTGATTTCTACCCTACCACGGCTCAAAAGAGTCGTGCAAACAGGTAGCTTTTGGGTACAGTCTCGAGCTATATGGAGGCACGTGAGCGGATCGGCAGGGGATTCGTCTCTCCCGGTATTGGGGGCGAGATCGTGCTATGTCTAGGAGAGCCATTACATAAAGCCCACGGCCGTGGCAGGAGATTTACTGGTAGGTACTCCAGTAGTATCTCAGGGTGTTATTGGGCTACACTCCGACACGACTTATACTGCTATTGGGGGTCTGACGTTACTAGCCCCCTAGGCAGATATGCGATACTCATAGATGAACGGACCGGAATGTATATACATTGTCACTGTTAGGCTCAGTAGGATTTCCGGGTGAGTTCGCTCATCGGCCTCCCTTGAGGTTAGTCCGTGGGCAGCCGTTACGCATAGCTAGTGCCGCTGACGGTTTGTGGTTAAACCCACTGCCAGGGTACTGACGAGTCATTAGAGTCCCCCAGAGACAGTTTCCCAAGTTCGGGCGAAACGTTGTAGAGGCCGTATGGTATTATGGCAGGGTTCGGAAAATGCACGTGCGTTTACGCACGTGTTATTTTTCGAGCAGATGATACTGGTCGGCTTTGGTTTAAGCCGGATCTGAGTATTATATTGAGTAGATATAATATCTTTGTCTCGGTTGCATTTGTATTCGGTCGTAATACAAATGCGGGTATATTTATACAGTTACGGGGTTATCCTGAAAGTCGTTTCAGGATCACTTTTGGAAGTTGCCAGTTTCCAGTTTTCTATCAGCCGTCTTTTAACATTCGGTTAAAGACGGATTTATCTTTTCTTGGATGAGGGTGAGTCATGCTTCTAGAAGGTTCTAGAATTGGTGACTAGGGTGATGAGGTGGCGGGTGACTCATCTTTGCATTAATGAATGGATGACTAGGTTTAGTGAGTCATTCATTTCATTAATGTGTTTTGTTTTGCTTAAGAATATTTTTCTTGTGTTCACACATGATATTTCTTTCTTATGGTCACCCTCTTCTCTCCTACACTCACCCCCTCCCTATATATGGCCGGCCCCTCCTCTCTCTCACTCTCACTTGAGGTTTTCATTTGATTACAAAAGATATGATAGATTTTGGGGTGTATGGAATTTCACAGCTCTTTTCATTCCATCACCCGATTCCCACGGCAACTTCATTAACCGTTCGTCCATGGTTTTGGACGAAGCGAGACAAAGTATTCCACTCATTCTCTACATCAATCTTGGTCGTCTCTTATGGCAAACTTGACGACCGAGTTGCCTCGAGTCAGAGGCGGGAGCCCGTTTAAAGAATCGTCGACGTGGTGACACCTGGATGAGGAGATCGGAGATCGACGAGATCGGAGCAGCCGCAACGGAGCGTGGGATGATGGTTAAAGAACGAAGGACTCGGATCGTTCGGTATAACCTTTCTACACTCTTTACAGTTTGTTAGTTTAGCAATAATGGTAGATCCGGGTGAAAGTATACGATAGCGCCAGTTAAAAAGTTTTTGTTCCGCATCTGGCGTCTGTAGACGGCCGGGGCGCTACCGTAGACTTACAAGGAGTTGATATTGCGCTGTGCTCGATTGGCTATAACAGGAAGTCCTTGGCCAAGGCAGCTTCTGAGATATACTGGTAATTGTTATCAGTAGTTTCTCGACCCGTTATGAGCCTCATATCAATACGACTTATCGAGTTACTGGGGTCTGACGTTTACCACCTCTAGACGAGATATACGACATATCAGACGAAGAGATCGGACTGTACGGCAGTGTTACTGATTGGATTCACTGGAGTGTGAGCAGGCTTCCTTGTTGATCTTCTGATCGCTCAATACCCGGGTGGCCGTTATGTTTGGCAGACCGCTTGCGGCATGTGGGTGTTTGATATGATCATCACCTACTGCCGGCGTAATGACGAGTCTTTAGAGTCCTACACAGGGGTTTCCTGGCTCAAGCGAAACGGAGTAGGAGCACATATGTGATATGTGCGGGACCGAGATTAATACGATATGAGATACTGTAAGTCCACGTTGCGACCCCCGGTTCTTACGGGGAGGCGGAAACGGTATAAAAATCAAATTTTTAGCGCATGGGGCAACATGGACTAACAAAGTCGGGATCTTTTCCTAAACTAAAGCTAGCAAACAAGCTAAAGAGAGTTAGCTACTCGGAAAGATGGTTATACCTAAACTTGAACTCCTTCTTCTTCAAACTTTGTGGAGGTTGATGGTTCTTTCCTCGTAGCCTTCTTCCGTCGAAGATGGATCCACCTGAGGGTTCAACCTTCGGGCTCTTCCTCGAACTTTGAGTGAACTAGAATCTCCGGCTTGCTAAACCCTTGATCCTAGAATGAGTAGAGAGTGTCTAGGGGTTGTTTTCTTTTCAAGGTGAGGGAGTCTCAACACATGAGAAGGAATCACCTTGAGCTTGAGGAAGAAGAAGATGAAGTGAGGAGAGAGAATGGTTATGAAAGAATGAGCTATCTTTTTCTTTCTTGCAACCATAATGCCAAAAGAAAAAGAATTATCTAATTAATAATAAAAATGAAAATGAAATAGTTGATGGAAGGTTTAGGAATGACCATTATCATTTCAAACATTAAATGTTTTGCAAGAATCAAAAAGCATCTTGCTTTTGTAATGATGATGGTCAAAACTTCAACCATGGTCAACAAGTCAACAATGGTCAACTAGTCAACAAAAACCAACCATGACACAATTTCATTTTATTAATATTAATAATTAATATAACATAAATCCATTAGGGTTTGGAAAAAGACGACTGTCAACTGTGCATACGCACCCGTTCCGAAATCCTAATGAAAGTCCTCTTCCTCCTCCTCAAATAACTGTGCATACACACCTGCATTCTTGTTCCGAGGAACATGAATACTGAGAGATAAAAGCAACCCCAAAACATATACCAGTATCTGACTCAAACCAGAGCCAGCCAGTAATATCCGTCCGGACTCCAAACATGCACAAGTGCGCGGATGAGAACGAACCCTGTCGCAAAACCATGCGAGCTCTACTCTGTTTTGCCCAGAGGCGAATACCCTCTGTGTGGGACTCTAAAGACTCGACACTACGCTGGCAGTGGGTTTAACCACAGACCGCAAGCGGCACTAGCTGTGCGTAACGGTCCCCAGGTAGATGCCGACAAGAAGGCTGATGAGGTGAACCCCATCTGAACTCCTACTGAGTCTGAATGTGACAGTCTCCGTACAGTCCGGTCTATTCGTCTGATACATCGCATGTCGGGCCTAGGGGGCGGTAAAACGTCAGTCCCCCAATAGCGGTACAAGTCGTGTCGGAGTGAAGCCCAAAACACCCTGAGATAACACTGAAAACCTACCAGTATATCTCGCTTGCCCTGGCCAGGGACTACTCGTGTAATGGCTCTCCTAGACACAGCGCGATGTCAACCCCCAATACCGGGAGAGACGAATCCTGTCTAACCGTCACTGCCTCCAAGTGCTTCGGGACTGCACCCAACCACCACCTGTTTGCATGACTCCTTTGAGCCGTGGTAGGGTAGTGATCAAAGTGCAGTGGGAACACACTCGAGGCGAAGTGCCAGTGTCAAGTCAGCGGACTAAGCTGTACTCATGTCACCTGGGAACTGATAACTGACGATAGGTATAATACCAACCTGTCAGTTCCCGACGAGTCCTGTCCAGTGTACTCGTAACCCAACGAGCACCCGTATACTATCTCCAGTACGACGTACTGATGGCTGTGGGACAGACCATCTCCCACACTGGGATGAGAAACGCATACGCTAGTCTACTCCAGAGTATCGATGCCCTGTCTCGATAGTCCTGCGACTAGGGACCTGTATAAGGATGTGCTTATAGATTACCCAGCCCCCACTAGTGTGACTGCCATCACAACGCTGGTAATCATGCAAAAGATCCTAAGGGCTCCACTAATGCGTATAAGTGATATAGTAAAATAAACACAAGTACACATTGAAGTGGAAACAAACCAAGTAGCATACTACTATATTGAGCAAGATTGTTTATACAAGGTGAATATCCCAAGCTTCCATTAAGTAATATACAAACTAGTATGATATAGTAATTGCCTCTAGGGCATATACACTAACAATCTCCCACTTGCACTAAGGCCATGTACTGGCGTATCGAAGACCTATCATCTCGATCAGCCGCTCGAACTGAGTCTGGGGTAGGGCCTTGGTGAATGGATCTGCAGTGTTCTCTTCTGAAGCAACCCTCCGAACCTCGATCTCCTTGCGATCCACGATCTCCCTGATCAGGTGATACCGCCTCAAGATGTGCTTGGATCTCTGATGGGACCTGGGTTCCTTCGCTAAAGCTATAGCCCCGTTGTTGTCACAATACAGAGGTATTGGGTCAACAATGGACGGAACCACCTGAAGTTCTTTTAAGAACTTCCAAATCCAGACAGCTTCTTTTGCGGCATCAGATGCAGCAATGTATTCCGCTTCCATAGTCGAGTCTGCAACGGTTTCCTGTTTGGAGCTCTTCCAACACACCGCCCCTCCATTGAGGGTAAAGACAAAACCCGACACGGACTTGGAATCATCCTTGTCACTCTGGAAGCTGGAGTCAGCAAAGGCCTCGATCTGGAGGTCTTTTCCGCCATACACCAAGAACATCTCCTTAGTCCTTCCTAGATACTTGAGAATGTTCTTTACCGCTATCCAGTGTTTCTCCCCAGGGTTTGACTGATACCGGCTTACCACACTCAGTGCATAAGCTACATCCGGTCTGGTACACAACATCGCATACATTATAGAGCCTACCGCAGAAGCGTAGGGTATAATAGACATGCGATCCCTCTCCAAATCAGTCTTGGGAGACATCTCTTTAGAGAGGGTGATCCCGTGACAAGCTGGTAGGTTACCGTGCTTGGAATCTTCCATACTGAATCTCTTCACTATGGTGTCGATGTACCTGGACTGAGAAAGTCCTAATATCCTCTTGGATCTATCACGATGGATCCGGATCCCCAGGATGTATGAGGCATCACCCAGGTATTTCATGGAGAACCTGTGTGACAAGTGTAAGTGCACGGCGGCGCCCCGGCCGTCAACCCGACGGCCGAACGCGGAAACGGTGATAAAATTTAAATTTTGTGGACTTAGCAAACCGGCACCACCGCGCACTAAACCCCGGATCGTGCCATTAAACTAGTCTAAGCTATCTAGAGAGGGGGTAGAGAAGTATACCATACGATCCGAGTCCTCCGGTCTTCATCTCCACTCCGATCTCCTCGCAGGATCTCCGTCCGTCTCCTCCTCATCGGAAAGGGCACCACGAAGCCGGGTACTTTTACGGGCTCCCACCTCAATACCGAGGCAACTCGCGCATGAAGCCGGCTACTCGACATGCACAAGATATGCTGTAGGGAGTGTAATGTAGAATGTATGTCTCACTTTGGGGTTGGTTGCCATTTGAAGAGGATGGAGGAAACAAAGATAAGAAAAATGGTGCTTGCATTTTTCTTGGCATGGAATGAGATCAAGAATGAAAACCTCTCTCAAAGATGAAGCTCTCTCTTCTTCTCTTTTCTTCTTCTCACTTCTCTAATGAAAAACTATCATACTTAGAAAATGGTGGAGGAAAAGATTATGAAGCATGAAGGGAGGTGATGGTAGTAAAAGGTGGAGGGTAACCATATCCAAAGCATAATCATCACTAAACTCAAATCAAACCTCACTTCATTTCTAATCCTTTCTTATCACAATGAATGCAAGAAAAGCAAAGATGCTTTCATAATTAATCCTTATGTAAATAAATCCTCCACAAAGTGTAATTTGCAAAACTGCAAATTACCCCCTCCATCGAAAAGGTCCGGCCGGGAAAAAACAAAGGAAAACCGGCCGGAACGGAAAGCAAAATGGCAACTCTAGAAAACTGGTCCCGTAATAAATTACAGGAAAAACCCCACACTGTGCATACACACCCGCATTTGTATTCCGTCCGGATACAAATGCAATGAGACAAAATCTACACTGTACTAAACTAGGACCGGCTTAAGCCAAAGCCGGCTAGTAATATCCGTCCGATCCTGATCCGTGCAATACCGCACGTATCTGATCGAACGCTGCCATATAACTATACGGCCACTAGTACAAAACCGTCCGATCCTGATCCGTGCAATACCGCACGTATCTGATCGGACCCTGCCATATCTCCATACGGCCTCTACAGCGTTTCGCCCGAAAGCTTGAGTAACTGGAAGTGTGGTGGACTCTAAAGACTCGTCAATACTATGGCTGTGGATTTAACCACTAGCACGTCAGAGGTATAAGCCAATACGTGACGGGCCACCAGCTATTGACCAAAAGGGACGTCGATGAGGAAGCTCATCCCGACACCCAACTGTGCCTGTCAGTGACAATATCCGTACAGTCCGGTCCGTTCGTCTATGAGCATCGCATGGCGGGCCTAGGGTGTTGGTAAAAGTCAGACCCCCAAAAGCGGTACAAGTCGTGTCGGAGTGTAGCCCAGAACACCCTGAGATACTACTGGAATACCTACCAGTAAATCTCCTGCCTTGGCCAAGGTCTTTTCATGTTCTGGCTCTCCTAGACACAGCGCGACCTCACCCCCAATACCGGGAGAGACGAACCCCTGAAGATCCGCTCACTGCCTCCATGTGGCTCGGGACTGTACCCAACTAAAACCTGTTTGCACGACTCCTTTGAGCCATGGTAGGGTAGTAATCAAAGTACAGTGGGAACTCACACGAGACAAATGACGATCCCCAGGTCGATGAACTAACCTGTACACATGTCACCAGGGAACTGCTATCTGACGTCAAGTATAATCCCAACTAGCAGGTTCCCGGCGAGTCCTGTCCGGTGTACTCATAACCCAATGAGCACCTGTATACATCTTAGGTGATCCAACTGACACCAGTGGCTTGTGAGACCGGCCACCGCCCCTCGTCGGGGTCTCAACTGTATACACTAGTCTACTCTGGAGAATCGATGCCCTGTCTCGAAACTCCTACGACTAGGGACCTTTTAAGGATGTGCTTATAGACTCCAGCTCTCACTTATATGATCGCCCTCATACTGCTGGCAGTCAAGCAAGAATCCTAGGGGCTCTGTCAACGTGCAATAGCGACATGTCAGGTCGCCTAAAGCAGTACACGATGATAAAGGTAAACCAGATAGCATACTATCATCTCGAGTAAGACTGTCCTACCGGGATAGGTCCTCCCTCAATCATTGCAATCACGTGCCTGTGATCCAATAATTGACTCTGAGGGCACTATCTCCAACAATCTCCCACTTGCACTCAAGGCTAATTATTGCGATGTCGCATACTCACAGCCCGTGTGATACCGAACACCCAACTCCTCTACTTGTCAGTCTCACAAAACTCGTTTGCAAAACTATTGCGTTCGAGGAATAGCCTCAGTGAGTGGATCCGCCTAGATGTTTCTTTCTATGTCTCTCTATATCTCAAGTTCGCGGAGAAAACCATCTCCCGAAATGAGCAATACCTGCCTTAGAATGTCTGGATGTCTGATGGGACGTAGCTCATAAATGAACTCCAAATCCAAACTTCTTAGACTGTATCTTCAACTGAACTTAATCAGTATCCTGCGCCATGCCACCCTCAGTATTGCCTTGGATCACCTGTCCAAAATACTGCCCCTCGTCAGAAGGAAAACTATAACTCTGACAACCTCCTTGTCGTCCAGGTCACCTTGGAAGCCTGGAATGATAACTGTTTCCCGAATGGGGCTTTCGTTATAATATTCCTAGAACAGCCACTTATGTTCTAAAACTGCTTCCGACTGTTTCTCCAGGATTGGATCAATGTCAACTTATTGCATCTAGTGCAAGAACAACATCTGGTGTGGTACTTGACATCTCATGATTGACTCAATTGCCTAAGCAAGTGATCTGCCAATTATGCACATCCCTCTCTACTTTAGTCTATAAGACACCTTTAGAGAGGGTGACTCCATTACCTGCAGGTACACTACCATGCCAGGAGTCATCCATTCTAAATACTCTTAGAATGCTGTCTAAGTACCCAGATTGGGAAACCACCCAAATCTAGATCTAAAACCATAGATCTAGTAACCAGTATGTCTGATATAATGTCCAAGTCCCATGTGGAGAAACCACTGTGTGACGACCAAAGTATAACCGATCGTAGTATAGGAATAGCACTTCCTACTATCTTCTCAACAGATCCATCCTCTATTCTGATGACGTCAAACCTATGACTGTCACATCAGAAATAGATGATCTATCTCCGCTACATCTGCTTTAGTCTATAAATAGACATAAGCCTGATGTCCACCAATGCTTCCGCTGCTCCCACTGACTACGACAACCCTCTGGCAGAGTCATATAGACGTGCACTTCTAAAGCAAGTTTAGAACGACGCTATACTCATCCTCCTGCCGAGTCTCGCAGCCTGGAACAACAACAATGGTAAGTGTGGGTAAACAAGAACTTCCCTGTCACCATCCTTGAGGCTACCGGAGTACCTCTCGGGTGCCTGAAGTTACCCACCTTATCTGCGGAGTGGCCAATGGAATGTTAAACCAGATTGAATCTTTAGGTTCCTTATCAAATCATCGTTTGCGGTTCTGGAATCACTTCCAGTTCTACCATACTCCCACTACTGTTTTTTGAAAAAATCCATTTTTAATAAAACTGTGGCGAGTCTAGAACAATATTTCTATTGATCTGCCAGATGGTAGAAAATCAACCCTCGTCATAGCCTGGGTCAACCCACAAACAGCCATTACAGAAACGTGCCTTGAGTTATCCAGAGTCTGGTTTTAATCATAAGCCGGACAACTCCCCGTACCTTAACAATGTTAAGATACGAACTGTACTATATCCAATATAGAACCAGAGGCACTGATTTAATTGAACCAGATTCAAATCATGCAGCTATCTCCAGTGCATGTCAACTAAATGGAAGGAGGCCGATCAGCGTTACTCAACTTAGGAATGCTTCCAATTATGAGTAACCTGAAAAAGAAGCAATTTCTCTTAATCATTACTATCAACTGAACACCATACACAAGTATCTACATCTTCGATCACTTTGAAGAATCCCGATACTTGCAATACCTGGTTCTCTACTTTATTCTTATACCTATAACTTCTCAAAACTTCGACCCTGTGTTTCTACGAAACACCTGTCTAAGAACTAGAGAAGTCATAAGTAAACAGAATACAGTACGAGGACCAACCCCTCTGTCCTGATGGACCCTGGACAACATACAATACTCTGTATAAGTCCCTTGAGTCTAGTGACTCATTTACTGTGTGTCGTAGGTTGAAAACTGTACTTTTGGTTAAGAAGAATTACACCGCTGTTCAATGCTCCTTACCTAACCATCCACTGATATAGGTAAATGTCATCGACATAATATCAAAAGGTATATCTCACTCTATGAAAATAGACGTACAGATATATCAATTTGAAATTGGTGCACAACAGCGGATATTCAAAACCAAATATTTGCCGACCGGCAAACAACCCAGGTGGCATCCTCAAATATCACCAATTACAACGAATCCCGATATAATGAGGATGATCACCTAATTCCCAATAACTTACTCCCACTCATCATCTGTAAAACCATACAGATGTGAGAATCAAACCTGGTAAATACGTACCCTGGAGTAAGTATCTAATCGGGAAATCAGTTCTCTTATAACATTACACAGTGAAACTGAAACATTGAAATGTTTCGTTGGGGTATCCTGGCATTCCTAGTAATGCCTCATCCATAATCCAGATTCACAACTGTAACCGTATAATTCTTTTCCACCTCTCCAAATCCCTTCATATGTTTTTAGTCATTACCTTCTGTACACCCCTTTAGGCCAAATGGTTTTCTTCCTTCCCTACCGTTCGGCACCAGCCTATGGTTTGGAAGAAGACTATCCAAAAAGCATAAAGGGTGTACTGTCCTAATCCTAGGAGCACTCGCAACGCGAGAGAAGGTGAAGATAAAAGACACCTGAATGTACTTTATTCCTATTTCTCCTGAACCAGGATCCATCCCCGAACTGGAACAAGTTCCTTTCGAGTTCGTATATAACCATACGATGGATTATCCAATAAAATGGGATCTTCGTACTGATACGGAGTGTCCTGGAGAAATACAAAGGTGATTTAGGATTGGCGAAGAAATACTTGGTTTGGTCGTGAATAGCAGTCGCAATTTACTTTGCCCTCTTACTAATCCCTTGCTTTGTCTTAATCTTAATACCTTCTGTACACCGTTTAAGCTAACTGGTTTTCTTCATTCCCTACCGGTCGGCACCAGCCTATGGTTTGGAAGAAGACTATCCAATTTGCATAATAGGTGTACTACTCCTAAACTAAGGAGTACTCGCAACCTGAGAGAAGGTGAAAAGACAAGACAACTGAATAGTCCTATCCGTTTTCTCCAGAACCGGAAACCATCCTCGAATTCCTTCGAGTTCGTATCTAACCATACGATGGTTTTGTCTAATGGAAGTGGACGTTCGTAGTAATACGGGGTGTCCTGGAGAAAAGGGTAAAAGTAGGAGTGGCAATGAGGTCTGCAACTCTGACAATCCAAAAGCCAGTGTTAAGTAGGTTCGGTCAACTTGGTCACTGAGTCAAAGTGTAGGGTCGGGTCAATGGTCGCTGCCAGAGAGAGAGAGAAAAGAAAAACTCAGCGTGCACTCTATCCTAGATCAGAATGGTTATCACTTTTTCTAATCAGGAAACCTCCCACTGTACCTCAAATTCTTCTCCAAACCTGAAAGAAGAATTAGTCGGGGTCACCCGAGGAGTAAACCAACTCATCATTGGGAATCGGGATCCAACTCTCATCGCATGATAACGTGACGGAATCCGCTCACGGTATCACACTCCAGAAGGTATGCGCATATCTGGCAAGTTTCAGTTCTTTTGAAACTCCCGATGTGATTTCTGCCCCATGCTCTTATGACCTTGGCGTGAGGTCAAAATATCATAAGTCACATGTCAAGTTCTACCCGTCATTATCCAGGTTAATTTGAATCCACCCGTACATACCCTTGACGTAGGCCAAAATAGTAGTACGACTGTCCCAAACCAACGCATCTATCTATGCAACAGATAAATACCTGGCAGCTACCAATCACTATGCCTTGGCGTGAGGTCAAAATACATAGCTTGAATACTACCGAATATTTAACTGAAATGACGGAGGGCTACGAATGGTTTCTGGCGAAAACCTTTAACGTAATGAACTTGATATCGTTGAAGGAACGGATAGCTTTTTATAAAATATAGTGACGAAAACCTTTACTAAAGAGGTCACTCCCGGTGAAGGGATCTCGGCTCTTTCCCCGTAGAATAGGGTGCAGGATATTCCAAATGAATACCGCGATGCAAAGCAAAAAATAATCGGCTATAGTGAAGTTAATGCCCCGACGCAAAATTTTGTCCAAGGGGTCACTCCCGGTGAAGGGATCTCGGCCCTTGCCTCGTCGACTGAGGAGCAGGATATTCCAACTGAATATCACGATGCAAAACAAAAGTGAACGTCCTTGCAATAACAGCCTTTTGAAAAGTGTTCCAACAACATCAGATTAGGTTTGTTTTTAAACTTGCATTGATTCGAATCAATGCAGTCCCATCACTTGATCACACCATAAAGAATGAAAATATACTGACGTACGTATATGCCATCCGCATTCGCCACTGGGTCCCGTCATCACTCGTTAGGTTAGCTTACTAACGACAGAGCGGGGACTGGACTAGCGCGGATGAAAAACATATACAACATCTACTAATATATATACCAATATATAGTATTTCGCTCAAGGCGTGAATAAAATGCAACATCACAGAAATGTACAGCATCACAGAACAATACAGATATCTGGGATCCCCGGGTTTCACAGAGCCACTTCTGAAACCCGACGTTCCCCTGGTCATGTGGATAGCCTGTGCAATGAAATCCTAGACCCCTACGGGCGCGGCAAGTCACCCACCAAAACCTGAAGCGAGGCAGCCCCCTTCAGCTCCGTGAATGGACCACCCAGCACTCCACGGAATCCGGCAACTTGGGCACCCCTCCTGGGTCAACCTGTACCCCCTACGAGTGCGGCGAATAGCCCGCCAATCCTAGAGTGAAGCCCCCTCCGTCTCAATGCCATGGGATGCGGGCTTGTTGCCCTCTAGAACCCGGCTATCCGTGCACCCCACCGCGGGGTAATCCTAGTACAGAAAGTAAAATATACATACAACGGGTACATCGACCGCAACCAGGTCGTGCCCCAAAATAATAATACAAACAGGCAGTGACGGCAGTCCACATGTCGGACGCTCGCCCCGCAATATCAAATGTACATAATACCACCACAACTGTACTAGCATTGCAACCAGGCTATCCCCACGACCGATCCGCAACATCACAGCATAAACATAGAACATCAACGTGAAAATCACGTTCGCAAATCCGTCTAACCGGGCTATAGCAGTTAGACCGGATTTACCGATCGAGTGACATTCACGGTCGCAGATATAATGTAAATACTGTGAAAAATGTGTTTAAAATATCCGATTGATCAAAAATTAACAAGTGGGCCCCCAAACAATACTGTAGCAGTTAGAGAAATTCTGGGTCCAATGTTAATGTTCCAAAACCCATATTTTAAGCCCACAAAGACACTGTAGAAATTTGGTGCAGGGATCTCCACAGTGCGCGGCGGAATGGCCGCGGGAAGGTGGTTTTCGCGGCGGTTCCGCTCTCCAACTGTGGAGTCACATCATCAAAATTTTACAGAGCTCTTAGATTTTCTAGTACATCAATATTTTACAACCTGAAAAATTTTTCGAGACCAAAAAATTTCAACAGAAACTGATTCGAACTAAAATGCAGTTTTGGAACATTCGATCGATCGAAACAGAAAAACACATTATACCAAGCTAGACTATGTTAATGGCGAGGCTCTGATACCACTGTAAGTGCACGGCGGCGCCCCGGCCGTCAACCCGACGGCCGAACGCGGAAACGGTGATAAACTTTAAATTTTGCGGACTTAGCAAACCGGCACCACCGCGCACTAAACCCCGGATCGTGCCATTAAACTAGTCTAAGCTATGTAGAGAGGGGGTAGAGAAGTATACCATACGATCCGAGTCCTCCGGTCTTCATCTCCACTCCGATCTCCTCGCGGGATCTCCGTCCGTCTCCTCCTCGTCGGAAAGGGCACCACGAAGCCGGGTACTTTTACGGGCTCCCACCTCAATACCGAGGCAACTCGCGCATGAAGCCGGCTACTCGACATGCACAAGATATGCTGTAGGGAGTGTAATGTAGAATGTATGTCTCACTTTGGGGTTGGTTGCCATTTGAAGAGGATGGAGGAAACAAAGATAAGAAAAATGGTGCTTGCATTTTTCTTGGCATGGAATGAGATCAAGAATGAAAACCTCTCTCAAAGATGAAGCTCTCTCTTCTTCTCTTTTCTTCTTCTCACTTCTCTAATGAAAAACTATCATACTTAGAAAATGGTGGAGGAAAAGATTATGAAGCATGAAGGGAGGTGATGGTAGTAAAAGGTGGAGGGTAACCATATCCAAAGCATAATCATCACTAAACTCAAATCAAACCTCACTTCATTTCTAATCCTTTCTTATCACAATGAATGCAAGAAAAGCAAAGATGCTTTCATAATTAATCCTTATGCAAATAAATCCTCCACAAAGTGTAATTTGCAAAACTGCAAATTACCCCCTCCATCGAAAAGGTCCGGCCGGGAAAGAACAAAGGAAAACCGGCCGGAACGGAAAGCAAAATGGTAACTCTAGAAAACTGGTCCCGTAATAAATTACAGGAAAAACCCCACACTGTGCATACACACCCGCATTTGTATTCCGTCCGGATACAAATGCAATGAGACAAAATCTACACTGTACTAAACTAGGACCGGCTTAAGCCAAAGCCGGCTAGTAATATCCGTCCGATCCTGATCCGTGCAATACCGCACGTATCTGATCGAACGCTGCCATATAACTATACGGCCACTAGTACAAAACCGTCCGATCCTGATCCGTGCAATACCGCACGTATCTGATCGGACCCTGCCATATCTCCATACGGCCTCTACAGCGTTTCGCCCGAAAGCTTGAGTAACTGGAAGTGTGGTGGACTCTAAAGACTCGTCAATACTATGGCTGTGGATTTAACCACTAGCATGTCAGAGGTATAAGCCAATACGTGACGGGCCACCAGCTATTGACCAAAAGGGACGTCGATGAGGAAGCTCACCCCGACACCCAACTGAGCCTGTCAGTGACAATATCCGTACAGTCCGGTCCGTTCGTCTATGAGCATCGCATGGCGGGCCTAGGGGGTTGGTAAAAGTCAGACCCCCAAAAGCGTTACAAGTCGTGTCGGAGTGTAGCCCAGAACACCCTGAGATACTACTGGAATACCTACCAGTAAATCTCCTGCCTTGGCCAAGGTCTTTTCATGTTCTGGCTCTCCTAGACACAGCGCGACCTCACCCCCAATACCGGGAGAGACGAACCCCTGAAGATCCGCTCACTGCCTCCATGTGGCTCGGGACTGTACCCAACTAAAACCTGTTTGCACGACTCCTTTGAGCCGTGGTAGGGTAGTAATCAAAGTACAGTGGGAACTCACACGAGACAAATGACGATCCCCAGGTCGATGAACTAACCTGTACACATGTCACCAGGGAACTGCTATCTGACGTCAAGTATAATCCCAACTAGCAGGTTCCCGGCGAGTCCTGTCCGGTGTACTCATAACCCAATGAGCACCTGTATACATCTTAGGTGATCCAACTGACACCAGTGGCTTGTGAGACCGGCCACCGCCCCTCGTCGGGGTCTCAACTGTATACACTAGTCTACTCTGGAGAATCGATGCCCTGTCTCGAAACTCCTACGACTAGGGACCTTTTAAGGATGTGCTTATAGACTCCAGCTCTCACTTATATGATCGCCCTCATACTGCTGGCAGTCAAGCAAGAATCCTAGGGGCTCTGTCAACGTGCAATAGCGACATGTCAGGTCGCCTAAAGCAGTACACGATGATAAAGGTAAACCAGATAGCATACTATCATCTCGAGTAAGACTGTCCTACCGGGATAGGTCCTCCCTCAATCATTGCAATCACGTGCCTGTGATCCAATAATTGACTCTGAGGGCACTATCTCCAACAACAAGAACCCCTTGACAGATTGTAGCATAGGAATGTCATTTCCTATTAAGAGAATGTCATCCACGTATAAAACGAGGAATACTACAGTTCTCGCTACAAATCTACTATAGATGCATGGTTCATCTGGATTTTTGATAAAGCCAAATTCCTTGACCGTCTCATCAAAACAGATGTTCCAACTCCGCGATGCCTGCTTTAGTCCATAGATGGACTTAAATAACTTGCACACCTTTCCGCTGCTCCCATTCTGAATGAAACCCTCTGGCTGATCCATATAGACACACTCCTCTAAATTTCCATTTAGAAAAGCGGTCTTTACGTCCATCTGCCAAATCTCATAATCGTGGAAGGCAGCAATGGCAAGAAGGATTCAAATGGATTTCAGCATAGCCACTGGAGAAAAGGTTTCGTCATAGTCCAAGCCAGGTCTTTGACGGAAACCCTTTGCTACAAGTCTAGATTTATAGGTCTCAACCTGTCCATCTACACCAATCTTCCTTTTGAAGATCCACTTGCATCCTACGGGTTTTACCCCATCTGGAGCAATGTCCAACGTCCATACTTTGTTGATGTACATGGACTCCATTTCGGTCCGCATTGCATCCAGCCATTTTACCGAGTCAACGCTCTGAACGGCCTGCTGGAAGCTAGTAGGCTCATCATAATCTATGATGCAATCCTCTCGATCCCCGTCTATGAGAAAACCGCAGTATCTCTTGGGCGGATGAGACTGCCTACTACTCCTGCGGAGTGGCATTGGAATGTCCTGTTCTTTCGAACCTTCTGGTTCCTCTAAGCTTTCAGTAATGGTTTGTGGTTCTGGAACTTCTTCCAGTTCTACTGCGCTCCCACTTATCTGATTTTCTAAAAACTCAGTTTCCAAGAAGCGGGCATGACGAGAAACAAGGACTTTTTGCTCCTCTGCGTAATAGAAAAGATACCCCTTGGAGTTCTTCGGGTATCCCACAAACTTGCACTGTACTGAGCGTGCCTCGAGCTTGTCCGCATGCTGCTTTTTTACAAAAGCCGGACATCCCCATGTCTTAAAGGATTTAAGACAGGGTTTCTTCCCACTCCACATCTGATATGGTGTGGTAGGCACTGTCTTAGTAGGAACTTGGTTCAAGAGATGTGCAGCTGTTTCCTGTGCATAACCCCAGAAGGATCGCGGTAACTCAGCCTTACTCATCATGGACCGTACCATATCCAATAGGGTTCGGTTCCGTCTCTCCGATACACCGTTGTGTTGCGGAGTGTATGGAGGAGTAAGCTGAGAGAGAATTCCGTTCTCTTTTAAATAATTCAGGAACTCGGCACTTAAGTATTCTCCACCTCGATCCGATCTTAGAATCTTGATACTTTTGCCGGTCTGTTTCTCTACTTCAATCTTATATTCCTGGAACTTTTCAAAAGCCTCGGACTTATGTTTCATTAAGAAGACATAACCGTACCTTGAAAAATCATCCGTAAAAGTAATGAAGTAAGAGTAACCGCTTCGCGCATGTGTAGACATTGGACCGCACACGTCGCTGTGTACGAGTCCCAAGAGCTCGCTCGCTCTTTCTCCGTGTCCAGTGAACGGAGTCTTTGTCATCTTTCCCATGAGACAAGATTCACAAGTGGCATAAGACTGATACTCGAACGGATCTAAGTATCCTTCTTTATGTAACTTAGTCAACCGTGTCTCATTGATGTGACCTAGTCTACAATGCCATAAGAAAGCCTGATTAATATCTGGAGACTTTCTTTTGTGTGTATTCTGGACATTGAAAATCTGTGGTTGGTTCAATACGTATATACCATTGCTCAGTGTACCTGACCCAATCAGCCCTTGATTAAGGTGAATGTTTACAACATTACTTACAAACGCAAATTCATAACCTTCTTTAGAAACCAAAGATACAGAAATGATATTACAAGTTGCGTTGGGTACAAAAAAGAAATTACGCAAAACCAAAACATGCCCATCTGACATTCCCAGGTGATAGTCCCCCACGGCTTTAGCATCCATGCTAGCTCCGTTCGCAACTCTGAGGGTCATGTCACCTGCCTTCAAAAACCTACGGTTTCTCAACGTCTGCAAAGAATTACAGATATGAGATCCTGATTCGGTATCCAATACCCAGGAAGTAGAGTTTATAGAAAGACAGTTTTCAATAACATACACACCTGAAGCTGAAGCCGCAACCTGCTTCAGTTCCTGTGTCCTGGCCTTCCAAGCCCTGCAATCTTTCTTCCAGTGTCCACTCTTGTGACAATAGAAGCATTCCTCTTTACCCACAAGCTTCCCCGCAATCTTTGTTGCCTTTTCCTTTCCCTTCGTACCCACTTTACTAACACCGCCTCTTGGTTTGGCGGGGGCTTTCTTCCTCTTTCCCTTGGCTTTTGCCTCGGACCTAGAGGAAGAAGATCCTCCTACGAACAAAGCGGGTGTTTCCCTACCCTTCTGTAGGGTGCCCTCTGCGCTCCTCAGCATGTTGAGGAGTTCTGAAAGTTCAACTTCCTTTTCTTGCAAGTTGAAATTCAGTATGAACTGGGCGTAAGTGGATGGAAGGGACTGGATAATTAAATCCGTATAGAGTTCACTGTCCAACGTGGTCCCAAGTTCCGCGAGCTCCTCAGTGTAGCCAATCATCTTAAGCACGTGGTCCGCTACCGATGATCCGACGGCCAACCTTGTCGAGAATAACTTCTTCGACACTTCGTATCTTGCGATACGAGACTGCTCTCCATACAGTTCTTTTGTATGAAGAAATATGGATTCCAAATCCATATTCTCGTGCCTCCTCTGATGTTCGTTGTCCATCGAGACAAGTACGAGGCACCTGGCCTTCGCGCTGTCAATCTCCCAAGTCTTACGGATTTCCTTATCCGCGACGCTGGAGGTGGGACCTGGGACGGGGGGAGCTTTGGTGGTAAGAAGATACCCCAGCTTGTCGTAAGTGATTGCCAACTTGACATTCCTGAGCCAATCTTTGTAGTTTGGCCCTGTCAATATGTTTTTATCTAGAAGTAACTTAAGTCCAGTCATTTCGATTTGGTCGCTGCAGGGGGGAGAGAAGAAACACTTTAGCACGATTCTCTTGCAAGTTTAGAATGGTTTTTAATTTGTCTAAACAGGATAGCTCCCACTGTCTCTCGAACCCCTCCTCAAACCATAAAGGAAGAATTAGTCGGGATCAATCCCACCGCACAATACTTGCTTAACCGTTCAGCCAGGCCAGTGTCGGTACTTCGAGGGAGGTTTTCCAACGCTTTCGCGAAGTTCCTTAATTAAATAACCTCTTTTCCCTGGGGGCGTAGCCCCGCTAACACCTTTCTAGGCACCTACTAGGTTTATAGCATTGATCGTTTAGTGAGAAATTTCCCGAGGAGTAGCATATACTCACAGTAGGATCGGGATCCAAATATCATCGCGTGACGAAACTGAAGGAATCCTACCAGAATCACCACACTCCAAATGGTATGCAAATCTAGCAAGTTTCAGTACTTATGAAACTCCCGATGTGGATTTCTGCCCCATGCTCTTATGATCTTGACTAAGGCCAACAAATCATAAGTCACATGTCAAGTTCTACCCGTCGTTATCCAGGTTAATTTGAACCCACCCGTATCTACCCTTGACTATGGCCAACAAGGCAATACGACTGTCCCAAACCAACGCATTCTATCTATGCAACATATGAATAACCACCAGCTACCAAACACTGTGCCTTGACTAAGGCCAACAAACACAGCTTGAATACTGTTGAATATTCATATGAAACGACGGAGGGCTACAGATGGTTTTGGCGAAACCGTGAACGTAGTGAACTTGATATAATCGATGGAACGAGATAGCTTTTAAAAGGAGTGGCTCAAGCTCCGCGTTTAAAAGTTTGTTTTGAAAAGAACCGAGTGGTTTTTCGAAAGTGTTCCAACGATTTAAACTTGGTTTATTATCTTGCATTAGTTCTTTTAATGCGTGATATTCTTGCATTAGTACTTTTAATGCGTCCCATCATTTAATCCTACCATTGCAGAAAACAACCAAATTATGACGTACGCTTATGCCATATGCATTCGCCACGGGGCCCCGTCATCACCCGTTAGGTTACTTAACTAACGACAGAGCGGGGGCTGGGCTAGCGCTGCTGTAAAACATAAGCAACGCCTAAATAGAAAGCAATGATAGACATTACAGATCACAGATGAATACATTGGATATACTAGCAATCCGCAATCTTTTCGAGCCTGCAACGAAAAGCGGATTACACGGTCGCGGTGAATAGCCAAATACCCCACCCAAGACCCCTACGGGTGCGGCAAACTACCCGCCAAGTACTCGGCAGTTTGTGCACCCCCTTTATGGGTCTATCCTAGGAGCAAAAACAGTAAAAAGAATTATACAATGACGGCTACAACCCCGACCCGGTTGTGCGGCCAAACAAATAATAATATTACATCAATTTACATTTACAATGAATGAAAGAAAAACAAAAGCTCATCTCACATCCACCCCGTCTATTCACCCGCAACAGTCCAACACATTCATATACACATTCCAATATCAAACACAGATCATGTATAACCCCGACCAATTGACTTATAGCGATTAGCCGACGTTCAATACATGCAAGCATCACAGATATAACCATCATAGTCAAAGTGCAGTGAAGTTCGGAAAAAATACGGAATTATAGGACCCTAAAAGTAAATTTCTGTTCTGGAAAATCTGGGCACATATAATATATCTTAAAAATCCCAAAACCAACACAGAGACACACTGCACGAAAAACGATGACGAGAGGACAACAAACGGCGGCGGTTCCGCGGCACATGCCTACCTCATGCCGCGGAACCGCGGCGGTTTGAATGAATCAGTGTATCGTTTTTCTTGGGTGTTCACACAAAACCCTGAGCCTAATTTAGGTGCATAACAAATCTCGTTTTGACCAGAAATTTTTTTAACAGAAACTAGGGTTTTGTAAAAGTTTGTTTTTTTTTGGATTTTTCGGTTCCGAACTTCGTTACACTTTACTACCAAGCTAGTTTAAGTTTAGTTAGGCTCTGATACCACTGTAAGTCCACGTTGCGACCCCCGGTTCTTACGGGGAGGCGGAAACGGTATAAAAATCAAATTTTTAGCGCATGGGGTAACATGGACTAACAAAGTCGGGATCTTTTCCTAAACTAAAGCTAGCAAACAAGCTAAAGAGAGTTAGCTACTCGGAAAGATGGTTATACCTAAACTTGAACTCCTTCTTCTTCAAACTTTGTGGAGGTTGATGGTTCTTTCCTCGTAGCCTTCTTCCGTCGAAGATGGATCCACCTGAGGGTTCAACCTTCGGGCTCTTCCTCGAACTTTGAGTGAACTAGAATCTCCGGCTTGCAAAACCCTTGATCCTAGAATGAGTAGAGAGTGTCTAGGGGTTGTTTTCTTTTCAAGGTGAGGGACTCTCAACACATGAGAAGGAATCACCTTGAGCTTGAGGAAGAAGAAGATGAAGTGAGGAGAGAGAATGGTTATGAAAGAATGAGCTATCTTTTTCTTTCTTGCAACCATAATGCCAAAAGAAAAAGAATTATCTAATTAATAATAAAAATGAAAATGAAATAGTTGATGGAAGGTTTAGGAATGACCATTATCATTTCAAACATTAAATGTTTTGCAAGAATCAAAAAGCATCTTGCTTTTGTAATGATGATGGTCAAAACTTCAACCATGGTCAACAAGTCAACCATGGTCAACTAGTCAACAAAAACCAACCATGACACAATTTCATTTTATTAATATTATTAATTGATATAACATAAATCCATTAGGGTTTGGAAAATGACGACTGTCAACTGTGCATACGCACCCGTTCCGAAACCCTAATGAAAGTCCTCTTCCTCCTCCTCAAATAACTGTGCATACACACCTGCATTCTTGTTCCGAGGAACATGAATACTGAGAGATAAAAGCAACCCCAAAACATATACCAGTATCTGACTCAAACCAGAGCCAGCCAGTAATATCCGTCCAGACTCCAAACGTGCACAAGTGCGCGGATGAGAACGAACCCTATCGCAAAACCATGCGACCTCTACTCTGTTTTGCCCAGAGGCGAATACCCTCTGTGTGGGACTCTAAAGACTCGACACTACGCTGGCAGTGGGTTTAACCACAGACCGCAAGCGGCACTAGCTATGCGTAACGGTCCCCAGGTAGATGCCGACAAGAAGGCTGACGAGGTGAACCCCATCTGAACTCCTACTGAGTCTGAATCTGACAGTCTCCGTACAGTCCGGTCTGTTCGTCTGATACATCGCATGTCGGGCCTAGGGGGCGGTAAAACGTCAGTCCCCCAATAGCGGTACAAGTCGTGTCGGAGTGAAGCCCAAAACACCCTGAGATAACATTGGAAACCTACCAGTATATCTCGCTTGCCCTGGCCAGGGACTACTCGTGTAATGGCTCTCCTAGACACAGCGCGATGTCAACCCCCAATACCGGGAGAGACGAATCCTGTCTAACCGTCACTGCCTCCAAGTGCTTCGGGACTGCACCCAACCACCACCTGTTTGCAGACTCCTTTGAGCCGTGGTAGGGTAGTGATCAAAGTGCAGTGGGAACACACTCGAGACGAAGTGCCAGTGTCAAGTCAGCGGACTAAGCTGTACTCATGTCACCTGGGAACTGATAACTGACGATAGGTATAATACCAACCTGTCAGTTCCCGACGAGCCCTGTCCAGTGTACTCGTAACCCAATGAGCACCCGTATACTATCTCCAGTACGACTTACTGATGGCTGTGGGACAGACCATCTCCCACACTGGGATGAGAAGCGCATACGCTAGTCTACTCCGGAGTATCGATGCCCTGTCTCGATAGTCCTGCGACTAGGGACCTGTATAAGGATGTGCTTATAGATTACCCAGCCCCCACTAGTGTGACTGCCATCACAACGCTGGTAATCAAGCAAAAGATCCTAAGGGCTCCACTAATGCGTATAAGTGATATAGTAAAATAAACACAAGTACACATTGAAGTAGAAACAAACCAAGTAGCATACTACTATATTGAGCAAGATTGTTTATACAAGATGAATATCCCAAGCTTCCATTAAGTAATATACAAACTAGTATGATACAGTAATGGCCTCTAGGGCATATACACTAACAGATACCATATTTTATTCTCTCGATTTGTAACGTTGATCGGTTGTATGCGATATAGCCGAGTTATCGGATCAAGTGTTGATTCGATAAGTTGTTACTTTTGATATTACTCGGTTATAACCGGATTATTAAATCAAGAGTTAATTTAATAATTTAATGTATAATTATATATTTGATATATTACATTACATTAACTAATATTAGCTCACCTAAGATTTATTTTCTCGCTTGATTTGTGCATGTATATATATGTGATATATATTAATGTACATTGTTTTGTGTCATGTTTGATGATACATGATACATGGGTGTATGAGACTTATACCATGGTTGATATAATCTAAGGTTTATAATTATCTAAGTAATTCAAAATTGGATACAATTTTGGCAAGGCAAGAAGCTTGTAGAAGCTTATGGATGCTTTGACCAAAGTCTTCCCTTTTTGTTTCTCTTGTAGATTTTTATCAACCCAACCATTATACTAACCCTAGTAAAGTCTCTACATGAGTTAAGCATGATAGCTTAACTCAACCATGGGTGATATAATTCATTTTGGATGAATTATTCATGTGAGATATTCTTTCTTCTTCTTCTTCATCAAGCTCCATGAAAAGCTTGCTAGCTCTAATGGTGCTATGAGAAAAAGTGTGAGAAAATCAATTCTAAAGTGAGCCCACTTTCTACTTCATCATCCTCTACTACTTGCCATGTAGTATAGGGTGTTTTCATCACAAAGTTCATGACCTAGTGAAGGAATAGCTTGAGTTAGTGTCTCCCCGACGTAGATCATTTTCGGCCTCGAAGTCTTCGAAGCAAGCACGTTCGTTTCTTCAACGAAGCCTCTCTAGAGTCCGGAGTTTGCGATCGCAGCGGAGGGGATGACTACACGGAGCTATTGAAGTGAAGGACCGGTCTACAAAGGTTGTATTCCTTGCTCTCTTTACATATTGCAAAGTGTTTGCTTTAGTTTTCCGTATTATTTCTAGTAGACGGTCTATGTTAGGGTTATCTAAATCGGCAAAATTTTAATTTGGCATGGACAATGCCTCCCGAAACCTTGCTGCCGTCGTAGGTAACCCTTTAGTGGTATGAGAGCCATGCTAGAAATTAATACGGATTATGTTAGAATTACAAAACCGAAACAATTCCGAAATCCGCATCGTCAAAACCTGCTTGCTGTCGATTTCAAAAAGTTGTCAAATTTTTTTTAAACAAGTACAGAGTGATGTATGGGATATATCATGAACACACACAAAATTTCAGGGCATTTGATGAAAATTGGGCCAGCCACCATAGGTACCATATCGGGCCAAAACCGACACCCCCCCCCCCCCGATTTTTTACATGTGTTCCAGTGACTTGGTTTTGATCTTTTAGGTGTTGTTTATTTTTTCTAATTTTGCATGTGATGTAATTTTACACTATAAGCAAATTGGAGTGTTTCGTATTCGTAGTTTTAACATTGTTTCGGGTTATTCACATATTGTTTAGACGAAGTTAAAAAGTTCGATTGAATATCAAAAACCCATTTTTCCAAGTTTAACGTATTCGGAAAAACATGCAAGTGATTCCATGGACCCTTTAGAAGAACGAAACCTTAACTCGATTATGTGGTCGTCAAAACCACCACTTGAACCCTAGGGTTTGTGGTGGTTTAGCGTTTCACATGTGAGGCGTTGGTTTGACCCTTCTACAGCTGGTTCATAGATACTGTGACATCTTCTGGGTATTGCTAAAACTGTGCTCAAGTGTTGAGCTGTCGGGAAATTGTAGGACTTTGATGAATCAATCGAAGAGTTTAACACCGTACGGATATTATGTGATGGGATACAATATTTAGAATCCACAAGTAGTTATGAGATAACTAGAATGAATGTTATAAATCTAGCAGTTTAGTCTCATTTGATCAGTTGCCACAGGATTTTGATGCGATCAAAAGTCTATCGTAATCGCGTAGAGTACGCGGATACTCACCGGGTAAACTTAATAGATAGCCACGCCTCATAGCCCCGACCAAGTGACTGTAGGAGAACCCCGTCGCCAAAAGCATCCGTTCGGGTGCTCGCGGCAGTGGTGTTCCGCCTTAATGCACTTAGTCGACGGCATCGGGGGTGCGGCCGTCTACTAAAGTTTCCAACGAGCATTCGATCAGGATGTCAGGAATCTTGTTGAATTTCCCGACTTGATATTGAAAAGTGTTTTCGATATTGAGACTAAAATGCGAGGTTTATAATTGTTAGGCATGCGATGTCTAAGGAATTCATTTGGTTAGGCATGCGATGTCTAAGGTGGTTGTGGATTCCAACTGTTGTAGTTTTTCACTTTCTTTTCTACGACCGTAAGTGTAATATGTGGTGTATCGCCGGTTTCGGTGCTATTTATCAACGACAATTGGGATACGCATATTTACTTACGTTGATGACATGGGATGTTATGTGTTACTTGGATATGTTATATTGGATCGTCGTGTTTGGAATAGCCGGGGGTTTTATGTGAGATGAGAGTTTTTCATTTTCATTCATGTAAAATTCATTGTATGTAATATTCTTTTATTGGGCCACTTCCGGGTTGAAGATGATGTCACCATTGTATATTATTTACTTTTTCGCATTAGGATAAACCCAAGGCGGGGAGCACAAGTAACCGGGTTCTGGAGTCCAGTGGGAGACCATCTCGAGGAGTCAAGAGCGGGTCTCCTAACTCTAGAATTGGTAGGGTTGCTTGACGCTCTTGTAGGGGTCTAGGGGTGCGGGATTGGCTATTCATCACGACCGTGGAATCCGTGTTTTATACAGGCTTAAAATAAAACACGGAAATCCTAGTATATCCAATATTTCATATGTTGTTCTTCTGCTGCGATATCTGTGATGTGATCATTTGATATGTTGAGATGGATACAGGATATAGTATATGTTATATTATATAGACGTTGCTTATGTTTTACACCCGTGCTAGCACTGCCCCGCTCTGCCGTTAGTTACCTAACTTAACGGTGCACGAGGGGACATCGAGGCGAATGCGGATGGCATAAGCGTACGTTGTATTTATCTGTGTTGTTTAGGTGACTTAAAATGATGGGACTTCATTAATGAGATTAATAAAATGAAAGAAACCTAAAGATGTTGTGGAATCGAATTTTCAAAAACAGGTAGCTCTAGTTTTTGCTTTGCATAGTGGTATTTGTGAAATATCCTGCACCTTATTCGATAAGGAAAGAGCCGAGATCCCTTCACCGGGAGTGGCCTCTTTAGCAAAACTAGTAAAAGCCTCAAAAGCACTCCTTTTCAAAATAATTTGATTCTACAACGATATCAAGTTCATTACGCAAAAGGTTTTCTTAAAAACCTATCGTAGCCCTCCGTCATTTCAGATAAGTACTACTTAGTATTCGTGCTGCGGTAGTTTGGCTTTCGTCAAGGCGTAGTATTCGGTATCTAACTAGTGCTTATCTACTGCATACGATGCGATTGGATTAGGGTATTCGTACGGCGTTGTTTGGCATTCGTCAAGGGTCGTACGGGTGGGTTTAATTCAATCAGGAAATGTACGGGTTGAACTTGACTAGCGGACTATGGGTTGTTTGGCATTCGTCAAGGTCATAGCACGTTAGGGGTAAAATATTATCGGGAATTTCAAGTGTTGAAATTTGTAATGAGATTGCATACCTCCTATGAGATAGTTGGATCCCGATACCCACTGCGAGTAAGAGTTACTCCTGGGAGAGTTTTACACATTACAATTAGCCGATCAAGTAGGTGTCTAGAAAGGTGTCAACGGGGTTACGCCCCTAGGAAAACGAGGTTTATTTTAATTAGGTCCGTGCAAAAGCACGGGGAACCTCCCTCAAAGTACCGGCACTGGCCTGGCTGAAAAATTGGCGAACTTGTAGGGTGTAATTAATCCCGGCCAGTCTTTCCTTTTTGGGTTTGAAGGAAGATTTGACTAAAACAGTGGGAGACATCCGAATTAGATAAATAAATAACCAATCTAATCTTGCAAGAGTATACGCTGAGTGTTTTCTTCTCTCTTTCTCCAGGTAGCGACCATGTCACGCCTTAACCAAGATAATAATACGGATGCATTGACCGAACCCGCTTGTTATACTTCGCTAGGGAATGTTGGTCCCGCTCCAACTTATAATTTTTATAAGACTGAGCAGGAAATTGGGGATTACCAGAATTCCCGTGCCGCCCAAACGAAGAAAGTGCATGCTGATGCATCTTCTTCGGGTGTGTTTATTACAAAAAACTGTTTCTCAGTATCCTTTACGTCCTGGGTATGACATACCGGATCAGGATCCCGCATATGTAATCTGTTATATAGGCTACAGATAGGTAGAGAATTGAGAAAGGGTGATAAGTTTTAAGAGTTAAAAATGGTGCAAGTGTTGCAGCCAAGTCTGTTGGCAGTTATCACCCTGTATTACCAAATTCATTGATTCTGAACGAATGTTATTAGATACCGAACCTGATATACAACATCGTATCAGTCTCTTTATTAGTAAAGGAGGATATAATTTTGTATTGTTGGATAATTTTTTGAACATTTCCTATATCAAGAGTTGATAGGTTCAGGCACGTTATCTAAAAACATATACATTCTAAATCAAACAACAGTTCTTAACGTACAGAACACACATAAGAGGATGAATTCAGAAATGAACGAATCCTTCTTGAGGCATTGTAGACTAGGTCATATCAGTGTGACCCGACAAGCTAAGTTAAATTTAGATGCATATTTAAATCTGTTTAAATTTACATCTTGTGAAACTTTCCAGTCATGTCACAAAGATAAGATGACCATAGCTCCATTTATTAGAAATAGAGAAAGAGTTGGTGAACTCTTGGGATTGATACATGCTGATGTATGAAAGTCCCCTGTCTACATATGCTAGGACTGGTTCTTTGTATTTCAATATATTCACTGATGATCTCTCAAGATTCGCACATGTGTTCCTGTTGAAACACAAGTCTGAACCTTTTGAGATATTCATAGCATATAATTTAGAAGTAGAGAACCAAAATGGGTATAGGTATTATGTCCTTTGATGTGACCAGGGAGGAGAATACTTGAGCACGGAATTCTTGGACCATTCTAAAGGAGAATGAGATTCTCTCTCAGCATTACTCCTCCGTATACACCAAAACACGTCGGTGTATCGGGGTGGAGCAATCACACCCTATGTGATATGGTGTGCTCTATGATGAGTACTGCTAAGTTGCCTATTTCCTTTTAGGGTTTATGCACTTGTGAAGCTGCATACCTATTGAATAGGGTTCCAATCAAATCAGGTGCCTACCACTCCATATGAGATATGGAATGGGAAGAGCCCATGTCTTAAGTCTGTTAAGATTTGGGGTTGTCCGGCTTATGCCAAAAGCAATTTCCGGACAAGCTCGAGGTAAAGTCAGTTCTGTAGAAGTTTGTTGGATATCCCAAGCATTCGCAAGGGAATATCTTCTACCACACTGAGGAGCAAAAGGTGTTTTGTTTTTCAGCATACCTCCTTTGGGAAAGGAAATTTCTTATAAAGAAATTAATGGTCATGAGGTAGAAATGGAAGGAGTTCCAGCTCTACAAAGTACAGCTGATGATTTGGTAGAATCGGAGGATTCAATAGCTTCCAACGAACCTCAGCCTCTCCGCCGATCTAGTAGGGTTCCTTAACCACTTGAGAGATACTTCGGTTTCTCTATGACATTGGGAGTGAGGATTGTATCATGAGATGATGACCCAACTAGTTTCGAGCAGGCCATCAGGAGTGGGAACTCTATGAGAATGGCTGGAAGCTAAGCAATCTGAGATGGAATCTATATACACCAACAAAGTATGGACTTTGGTTGCTTTATCTGAAGGGTTAAATCCCCCTCAGGAGCAAGTATATCTTGAGAAGATTACTTTCGTGTACATGGAAAAGTTGAGACTTTCAAAACTAAGACTAGTTGTAAATGGATCTCGTCATTGACCAGGTGTGGATAATGATGAAACCTTTTCTAGTGCCTATGCTTAAGTCCATCCGGATCCTACTTCCCATTGCTACATACCATAACTACGATATCTGGCGGTTGGATGTCATGACTGCTTTTCTAAATGATGATTTAGAAGAGAGCGTCTATAAGTACACAGCCAGAGATTTTCATAGACAGTAGGAGCAGCGGAAACATGTGCAAGTTGCTTTATGGGTTAAAGCATGCATCGCAGAGTTGGAACATCTGTTTTGATGTGGTAGTCAAAGAGTTTGACTTCATCAAAATGGTAGATGAACCTTGTATATAGAAAAAGGTAGTAGGGAGTATGGTGATGATCTTCGTATTGTACGTAGATGATATACTCTTAATAGGAAAGGAGTTTCCTATGCTACGCTCGGTCAATCTCCTCTTATCACAAGGATTCTCCATATAGATCAATGTGATACCTCCTAAATCCTGGGTTTTGGATCTATGAGATAGATCTAATTGGATGTTAGGATTATCACTAGATGTAGTGAGATGGTATCAATCGATCCTAGGGAGAATCGCTGGATAGGATTCAGGATGGTAAGGACGATTGAATGTCAGTCACAGGCATTGTCTTTACCCTCAGTGGAGGGACGATATGTTGGAAGAGTTCCAAGCTAGATACCGTGACAAATCTAGACGATTAAAGGCTAATACATTGCTACCTAAGATACTACCAAAGAGTCATTCTGGATGTATATTAGTTCATGAGATGAACATCGTTCCTACCATTGTATGACAATGGAGCTGTGGCTTTGGCCAAGGAACCCCCGTCCCATCAGGGATCCAGACATATTCTTAGGCAGTATCACCTGATCATCGAGACGGTTGATCTCCAGGGAGATCGAGGTTAGAAGAGTAGACACAGAAGAGGACAGGGTGGATCCACTCACAAAGGCCTATTCCCGGGAGAGACTTTTATGGGATGGTTGAGTATGAGATACTTCAACCACTGCTGATTGTTGGGTATGAGATACTTCAACCATTGCTGATTGTTGGGTATGAGATACTACAACAGATGGCCCTAGTGCAAGTGGGAGATTGTTAGTGATATGTATGCCCTAGAGGCCATTACTGTGCATACGATGTATATTGTAGTAGATGCTTGGACATATATAGGGAGGACTTTCTTGCTCGACGTGATAGCATGCTGTCTGGTTGCTCTTTATCTTAACATGTACTCTGATTGTCTCTATGTTACATGTTGATAAAGCCTTTAGGATGAGTACTTGACTACCATGGCTATGATGCAGATCATACTAGTGGGGACAGTGTCGTCTCTAAGTACATTCTTCAAATGTTCCTAGTCGTAGGTGTATCGAGACAGGGCATCGATATACCAGAGTAGACTAGCGTATAGTTTCTCGACCCATGTAGATGGGCGATGGATGATCCCATATCCATTGGTGTTTGACATCAGAGATAGTATACGGGTGCTCAGTGGAGACTGGGTATACTGGACGGACTCGCCGAGAACTCCTAGATGGTATTATACCTCACGTCAGATGGCAGTTCTCTGGTGACACTGGTACAGGTTAGTCTGTAGACCCGAGATCGTCAAAGAGTCTTGTGTGATTCCCACTGTGCTTTGATTTCCATCATACCACGTCCAAGAGGGCGTGCAAAACGGTGGCTTTTGAGTACAGTCCCGAGTCACATGGAGGCAATGAGCGATAGGAGGGGTTTCGTCTCTCCCGGTATAGGGAGTTGATGTTGTGCTGTGCTCGATTGGCTATAACAGGAAGTCCTTGGCCAAGGCAGCTTCAGAGATATACTGGTAAGTGTTATTAGTAGTTTCTCGACCCGTTATGAGCCTCATATCGACACGACTTATTGAGTTACTGGGGTCTGACGTTTACCACCCCTAGACGAGATATGCGACATATCAGACGAAGAGATCGGACTGTACGGCAGTGCTACTGATTGGATTCACAGGAGTGTGAGCAGGCTTGCTTGTTGATCTTCTGATCGCTCAATACTCGGGTGGCCGTTACGTTTGGCAGACCGCTTGTGGCTTTTGGGTGTTTGATATGATCATCACCTACTGCCGGCATATTGATGAGTCTTTAGAGTCCTACACAGGGGTTTCCTGGCTCAAGCGAAATGGAGTAGGAGCACATATGTGATATATGCAGGACAGAGATTAATACGATATGAGATACCATATTCTATTCTCGCGATTTGTAACGTTGATCGGTTGTATGCGATATAGACGGGTTATCGGATCAAGTGTTGATTCGATAAGTTGTTACTTTTGATATTAGTCGATTATAGCCGGATTATTAAATCAGGAGTTGATTTAATAATTTAATGTATAATTATATATTTGATATATTACATTACATTAACTAATATTAGCTCACCTAAGATTTATTTTCTCACTTGATTTGTGCATGTATATATATGTGATATATATTAATGTACATAGTTTTGTGTCATGTTTGATGATACATGATACATGGGTGTATGAGACTTATACCATGGTTGATATAATCTAGGGTTTGTAATTATCTAAGTAATTCAAAATTGGATGCAATTTTGGCAAGGCAAGAAGCTTGTAGAAGCTTATGGATGTTTTGACCAAAGTCTTCCCTTTTTGTTTCTCTTATAGATTTTTATCAACCCAACCATTATACTAACCCTAGTAAAGTCTCTACATGAGTTAAGCATGATAGCTTAACTCAACCATGGGTGATATAATTCATTTTGGATGAATTATTCATATGAGATATTCTTTCTTCTTCTTCTTCATCAAGCTCCATGAAAAGCTTGCTAGCTCTAATGGTGCTATGAGAAAAAGTGTGAGAAAATAAATTCTAAAGTGAGCCCACTTCCTTCTTCATCATCATCTACTACTTGCCATGTAGTATAGGGTGTTCTCTTCACAAAGTTCATGACCTAGTGAAGGAATAGCTTGAGTTAGTGTCTTCCCGACGTAGATCATTTTCGGCCTCGAAGTTTTCGAAGCAAGCACGTTCGTTTCTTTAACGAAGCCTCTCTAGAGTCCGGAGTTTGCGATCGCAGCGGAGGGGACGACTACACGGAGCTATTGAAGTGATGGACCGGTCTACAAAGTTTGTATTCCTTGCTCTCTTTACATATTGCAAAGTGTTTGCTTTAGTTTTCCATATTATTTCTAGTAGACGATCTATGTTAGGGTTATCTAAATCGGCAAAATTTTAATTTGGCATGGAAAATGCCTCCCAAAACCTTGCTGCCGTCGTAGGTAACCCTTTAATATCAACCCCCAATATCAGGAGAGATGAATCCTATCTAACCGCCACTGCCTCCAAATGCTTCGGGACTGCATCCAACTACTACCTGTTTGCACGACTCCTTTGAGCCATGGTAGGGTAGTAATCAAAGTACAGTAGGAACACACTAGAGGCGAAGCAGCAGTGTCAAGTCGACGAACTAATCTGTACTCATGTCACCTGGGAACTGCTACCCAATGACAGGTATAATACTCACCAACAGTTCCCGACGAGTCCTGTCCAGTGTACTCATAACTTGATGAGCACCTGCATACTATCTCCAGTATAACGTACTGATGGCTGTAGGACAAACCATCTTCCCTGCTAGGATGAGAAGCGTATACACTAGTCTACTGTGGAGTATCGATGCCCTGTCTCAATAATCCTATGACTAGGGACCTGTATAGGATGTTCTTATAGACTACCCAGCCCCTACTAGTACGACTGCCATCACAACGCTGGTAATCAAGCAAAGATCCTAAAGGCTCTACCAATATGTATAAGCGATATGCTAAAAGAAACACATGCACATATTGAGGTAGAAACAAACCAAGTAGCATACTACCATTTTGAGCAAGACAGTTACTACATCCGTGTATATCCCAAGCTCCTATTAAGAAATATACAATCCAGTATGATACAACAATGGCCTCTAGGGTATATATCACTAACAATACCTACCTTAGAATTTATCTGGATAGCTGATGGGACCAGGTTCATAAATGAACATCTAAATCCAACAGATTTCTTAGGCTGTATCCTTTGCTGATCATAATCAGCACCCAGGGTCATGTCCATCTCAGTATCCTGCTTGGAACCCTTTCCAACATATTGCACCTCAAAACATGGTAAACTTATAACTTTGACAACCATGCTGTCATCCAAGTTACCTTAGAAGCCAGAATCGGTAACCGTCTCCTGTAGGAGTCTGCAATTACAATATACCAAGAACATCCTAATATGTTCTTCACTACTTCCCTTTGTTTCTCTAGGATTAGGTTATACTCGCTTACTACAGCAAGTGCAACAAGAACATTGTTCCCCCAATCAGAGCAAGGCTCTGATTGAATTTTGAAAATTCAAATTTTTGAAGCAACGGTTCAGATCCCGTGCGCTGCGCGCAACGCGCCACGTGTCAGAAGTTGACACGGTAGCACAACGCCCAAGGCAGTGCGTCCAATCAGAGCAAGGCTCTTTAAAAAAACATAAGCAACACTCAGTTGCGCAAACACGACTGCGCGCAGTTGCGCAAAAAGAACTGCGCAAACGCACCGCAGCGCGACACGTGTCTGCGCAGTCACGCAAAAAGGACTGCGCAAGCGCACCGCTGCGCGACACGTGTCTGCGCAGTCGTGCAAAAATGACTGCGCAAGCGCACCGCTGCGCGACACGTGTCTGCGCAGTCGCGCAAACACGACTGCGCAAGCGCACCGCTGCGGGACACGTGTCTGCGCAGTCGCGCAAACACGACTGCACAAGCGCACCGCTGCGCGACACGTGTCTGCGCAGTTGCGCAAGCGTTTCACTGCGCTACACGTGTCACTCACTGGGGGAGTTGCGCAAAACAGAGTAAATCTTGTTAAAACAAGAAGATTTTCTTGTATAAGGCAGGGGCCTTTGGATCAAAGATCCAACGGTGGGGAAAATTCCCCAAATCACTCAGAAAAGATTTATGTAACAAATTTAACTAATTTATGAGCACTATAAAAAGGACCCCAGACCACATTTCAAAAGGATCAAGATCTGGATAAAAAAAAAGGGAGAGAGAAGAGAACTCTGAAAAACCCCTTGAGAATAAAAAAAAGGTAAAAACCTTTAAAATAAGAGAAAATTCTCTCAGGAATAGATCATTGATCTAAGAACAAGATCAGTGATCTTCAATAAATAAATAAATAAATAAATAAAAATAGTAAAAAAATAGTGCCTTGCACTTGCTATGAACCTTTGGTTCTCTGGAACAAGAAAAAACTTGTTTTATTTTCTTTGATCTAAATTTAGATCAAGAAATTAAAAAAGTGCTTTGCACTTCTGTTCTTGAACCTAAAAGATTCCTAGTGCTTTGCACAAATGCAATGCATTACTCAAAGGGCCAGGTCCAAGTCAAAAGACCAAGCATGCCTAATTAAATTGATGCTATGCATCATTTATAAATGGGCAGAGCCCAAACAAAAATAATGCTATGCATTTTAAAAGGGGCAGAGCCCAAACAAAGTAGATTCCTTGCAGAGCCCAGAATAAATTGATGCTCTGCATCTTTCATGAGCAGAGCCCAAACAAAAAATAGAAAATAATGCAATGCATTATTTAAAAATGGGCCAAGCCCTAGCACAGGTCTAACAGACCAAAAACAAATAAAAGGCGTTGAATATTTTTCAATTGGACTTAGTCCAATCATGGCCGTAAGTCCTCAAATTAAATTGACTGAGCAAGGATGCTCTCCTAAATCAATTTACTACCGGTTCGAGGGTACATCACCGAACTCCTCTGACACCTGTCGTTGTAATCCTTCAACGACGTCAGAGAGGTGACGGGTCCCAACGACCACACGTATATGGACTGCGGGGTCCTTAAACTCATGGACCGAAACGTCCTTAAACTAATATTGGACCGAAACGTCCTTAAACTAATGATGGACCGAAACGTCCCTAAACTAATATCGGACCGAAACGTCCCTAAACTAATATTGGACCACCACGTCCCTAAACTGGAATATGGACCACCACGTCCCTAAACTGGCACAGTAGAGCCCAAATGCTTTTTTGTCGGACCTAAACGGTCCCGTTAAGTTGATCTTAGTCTCAAAGTGGACTAACGTATCCTTAACAAACGTTTGAGTCGATCTTAGCCTCAAAAATGGCTAACGTATCCTCCAAACAGACTTTAGTCCCAAATTGGACTATGAATCTCCCAAACTGGAACAATAGGGCCCAAACGCTCTTTTGTCGGATCTAAACGATCACGTTAAGTTGATCTTAGTCTCAAACAGGACTAACGTATCCTTAACGAACGTTTAAGTTGATCTTAGCCGCAACGCGACTAACGTATCCTTAAACTAAAAACACCAAACCCAAATCTAAGTAAATACGGATTTGGACTAATCCACGTCCTACGGGCGACGGCATTACTCAGTCTCCGTATACAATCCACGGGCAACCACAAACAAAACAAACACACATGACACGAAGTGAAATTCTGGAGAAAGAGAAAGTTGTTACCGCGATGCGGTAGCATTATTAACTGCAGGGGCTTGCGCCTGCAGGGAAGAGCGTCCCCACAATCAAAAAAACCCTCACCCTGAGGGGGAATCTGACGAAGTCTGCTACATCGGCAGCATCCATCTAAACCTCCGATGCAAGATGCCATAAATCAACTTGGCATCTTCGGAGAGGTAGACGGATAAAACCAATTAGCATCTGTCCCGAATCTCAGCGTCAGGACATCTCGGTCCTGTGCGCCGTCTTTCGGAAGGGAACAGATTCTGGCACGCCCGGTGGGACCTCTTCCTCTTTCCACTCCACACTTCGTGTGTCGTCTTCGCGAACCAATCACGGTTTGTTAAAAGGTTGCCTTCGGATTTCAAGTTGCTAAGATTTGGTCTTTTGTCTGGCTCAGAACTCAAGCATTCATGGATTCTAACTGCACCAACTGCGCGAAGTACCACTGCAACGGACGCTCCACCTCACCTAGAGGTGTGGCATATGGACCCCAAGCGGCCTCTTTCCTCACTCTGCCAGTAGACCAGGTGACCCAAGCCACCACTGGCTTATTCTTCGGGACCATGATCCCACCGACAAGCTTCTCTATGCCGATACCTGCACCGGAGATGAACAAGAAGTCGATCTTCGACCGACTCACTACTACCACGACCCCTGTCAACGGGTCGCCCGCTACCAAACCGACAGCCTCTGTTTTCACCAGGCTAGATCAGGACTCTAAACTGGCTGTCCCAAAGAAGGCAATGACTGCTGCTCCAGAAGTCGTTAAGGCGGCTTCCCCTGTCAAAGAGTCAGTTTTTTCAAGACTGAAAGTTCCCGTTCCTGCCCCTACACGAAGATCTGTCTTTGACAGATTGGATATTACCCCGCAAGGAACAACCTCAGTCTTTAAGAGGTTAACACCGGCGGCGCCTCATTCGGACAGGGGGAAAAAAGAAGTTATCTCTATCCCCGAGCCAATCCCAACGGCTCGTCGTGCTCGACGTCGCCATTGGCAACGAGTGAGGAAGGCAGGAGGCAACTCCCCCTCAGGGCTAACCCTACCGGCTCCAGCAGTGGAAGTCAACGCTGCTGTTCCAACTGGGAACAGCTTTGAAATGCTGAGGAAAGTACGTAAGAATTCTCCAACCGCTATACTGAAGAGATCTCCTCCACCTGCAGAGAGAGTTCCAGAAACAAAGCAAGAACAGCCCCCTCAACGGCTATCTTCAAAAATTTATAAAGTTTGGCGGAGGGTTCAAGACTCCGTGATTGACCCCGGTCACTCCTCTCGTCACCAGAAAAAGGCGAAGGTGGAAAAAGACAAGGACTGTCCCATTAAACAGCAGGGGACAACAGCTGCTAAGGTGCCCCCTTCAACGGTTCCTTCAACCTCAACGACCCACAAAAGAAGGAGGCCAGAGAAAACTCCCGTGTCAGCGACAAAAGTTAAAAATGGTGAACCTAAACGCCCCAAGTCAGGGGGCATAACAGTTCATACGGTTTACATGACATCGGGAAAAGAAGACAGCCGTACGTCTACGGGTCATAGACCGCTTACACGGTCAGTGACCAAGGCTCAGGAGCACCAACAGAAGCTCCAGGAGATGATGAGCGCTATGGCTGCACTTACAGGGCCAAACGAAAGCCCTGGAACCTCTTCAGAAGAACGTCAAGAACAAGAAACGAACGCCGAATTCCTTCGGCGCGTACTAGAGAAGAAAGATAAAGAAGCTGCGGAGCAGGCAGCCAACATAAAGAAAATGGCCCTCCTGTTCCAGGATATGGTGGGTATGATGATTCAACAAGATCCACCTGCTGGAGATCTCCCGATCATTCTTGAAGACGATAGGGGAGAGACATCAAATCCGCCACCGGCTTTATCCGCAGCTAAAGAGGATACCATATCAAAATATGATTTGGATGAATACATCGCCCAGCAAATACGGGTGCATCAGGCGACTGAAGCAGCTGGTCAGGTCGTAAAGACAGGGCGGCCATATCCGGGTTAGTACGATCAAATTAAGTACCCGACAGGCTATACAATCCCTAAGTTCCATGTCTACAAGGGGACGTGCGATCCTCATCAGCATGTCGCCCAGTTCAGAGCGCTCTGCGGCAACACCGGTGGCGATGACAAGTTGTTGCTTCGCCAATTTGTTGGAAGCTTATCAGATACGGCGTTCGAATGGTATTCTGAGCTCCCCAATGACTCTATTAAAACCTTTGCGGAGATGGAGCTGCTGTTTACCCAACATTTTGCAAGTGCCAGTGAACGTACCCTGATGACAGCACTGATTAACGCCAGGGTAAAACCCGGCGAGACATGGGTTCAGTACGCTATACGGTGGCGTAATCTATGGTCAAAGTGCGAACAGCGCATAGAAGAAGCTCCTGCGGTGGGAATGTTTGTTGGAACCCTTGATCCACAAGCAACCATCTCACAGTTCATGATGTTCTTCAAGCCGACTACCTTCCAGGCTTTGATCGAAAAACTAGCGCAGATGGACCAAATGGGCCATAAACCCCCTCTCCCAAAGCCGGACTCTCGAAACGACAAAGGAAAGGGAAAAGAGATCATTGTCGCTAATGCTCAACAACAACCGAGCGACTCGAAGCCGGTTGCTCATCCAAACAATACGCGCCCATACGTACCCCTTGAGGACAGGATGGGACGTCCTTACTCCTTCCCCCGCGATAAAACGAGGAGGCTATTCGAGTTGGCGTTGCGCAACAGACTCATAAATCTGCCAGATCCAAAACGTCCATTGCAACCGAACGACATCAACAAGCCCAATTACTGCCCTTACCATCGAGTGCTAGGCCATCCCATCGAAGATTGCTACGTTTTCAAAAATTGGCTTGAGAACCAGTACTGTCAAGGCAAATTTGCGCTATCTGACAAATGGAAGGTGAATCCCCCGCAGCCCCACACCTCTAAGGGGACGAATACGCCGGGGGCAACATGCTCCGTCATTGAAGAAGCTCTTTGGGAGGTCGTATTATCAGCCAAGACAAAGAGGATGCTAAACGATCTTCAGACATGTCCAGCGGTCAAGTGGAAGAACCCCTTGGAACCGCAGGTCATTGAGGGGATGTTAAAGCCACGTCCGACTCCAAAGACCGATGGTGGTGGTTCAAGCATTCATAGCCAGCCGTCAAAATCTTCGAAAAAGAAGAGGAAGAAATCAAAGAAGCCCGTGGAGCCTAGCGACAAGCGCACGGACTTACAAAAGCAAATTGACGCGTTGGATGAATATAACCAAAAGGCACAGACTCCCATTACGCTTCAGGAGTTCCTCAATCACGTCTTTCAAGAAGAAGGTGAGGGAGAAAGTTCATCGGATGAATCCGAGGAATATGTGGCGAGCTGTCATATGATCTCCCATTCGATCACGAACGATGAAGAGACTTCCGGCACTAAAACGCTGGGGGCAGATACCGAGTCAAGAGTTCCGGAGTTATCAGTCGAAATGATTGACGCGTTCCTTAATGAAGCTCGATTGAAAAGTAAAGCTGATCGAGAACGCGAGACGGCTATATTTGAAAGGGCCAAGCGCCAGTGACTTGAGGAAAGAGCTGGGATGATCCCGCTGGAGAAAAATGCCTCCACCGCTGACAAAAGCCAATTCAAGATAAAGAAGAGGTTTACTAAGGCCATATCAATGGGCATGAAGCTACCATCCTCTGAAGGAAAAATTACTGGTGGAATAGAAATGCACCCCTCCTATTGCTTATATCATCAGAAGGTCTCGCATCCCACTCAACAGTGCAAAGCTTTCGATAGATGGTGGCAAGGATACGTCGCTAATCGACAACGCTTTAAACGGGAAAAGCGTAAAATTCATCGGGAACAAAGAAATACGACCAAAGAGCTTGAAAGAACTGTCGGCAATTGTCACATGGTTAACACTGGCGGGTCACAAGTGCCTACATTCGGGAGCGACTCTGATGAGGAGCTAGAACTTGCCCCTCTCTTTAAAGAGTCAACTTCGGGAAAAGAAGAAGAGCCAATGGTCTGCGAAAATATCCGGCTGCGGAATCGGACGCTGCCTGAAAAGAACCTCGGGCCCTTGAACAGAAAAGACAAAGGGAAAGAAAAGGTCTCTGAAGATATCGTCTTAGATGACCAAGTTCTGGAAGAGCTAAACGCCAACAACCCGCCGAAGAAGAATAAGGTGGATTACAATATCTTAGCACATCTGAGAAAGCTGCCCTCACAGCTCAGTATTCTCGACTCCCTTTTGTTATCAAAGGAGGCGAGAGATTCATTGATCAAGGCACTACAAGATCCGGAACAATTCCAAGCTTGCCTAGCAGAGGAAAATATGAAGGATGAATTGGAGGAAGTGCACACAGACGATGTCACTTTCGGCGACGAGGACCTTCTCCTTGGGACATGTGAACATAACCGCCCCCTTTATGTCTCAGGATACTGCCACGATATTAAGATAGGCAAAATCCTGATCGACAATGGATCCTCCGTCAATCTTCTCAACGTGCGCGTGTTAAAAGAAATCTGCATGAGCATCCAGCACCTTGCTCGTGACAAGATCACCATCTCCGGGTTCGATTCCCAGTCATCAAAAACTCTTGGGTCTGTGATACTGACGATACGCTTCGGGCTACTCGTCACGGACATTAAGTTCCATGTCATAGACGCCAAGACGTGCTACAACGCTTTGCTCGGCCGACCATGGTTACACGAGTATAACATCATCCTTTCTACAAAACATCAGTGTATGAAGTATTTTAAGGATGGTTTCGAGTATACCGTGACAGGAGAACTGAACCCGTTCTCTGTGAATGAAGTCCGCAAATACGAAGATGCCAAATACTTCTTGCCAGATTTCCAAGATACGGAGAAGTGTCACAAACCAGAGAACAAAGCTAACGCAACCATCCCTGTCTTCGGCAGTGATACCGAGGAAGAAGAGGATGTAATTTATTCGGGTCCGCCCCAATACACCAAGCCGGGACCATCCGCCCCTTCACTAATCTTTGGTAGTGATTCGGAGGACGAAGTCCATGCTGTATTCCCTGCTCGGCTTTCAATACGAGCTTCTGCTGATGAAGAGCGAAGTCTACAAATAGCCATGGTGCCGCTTGAACATTATAAAGAACTAGATGCGCTCGCCAACGATAGTGTGGAAGAGTTGCGGACATTTTATATCCCTTCCGGACGAAAAGGCGAGAGGGCAATCCTATTCTACCGTTCCGAAGAAAACAAGGTGGAAAAAGAACTTTGGCACGGTGCGGATCCAACGTTGGACAGACTTCAGCCCATCCGTCTATCCCGATATTATACCAAAGGCTTGAGGAGACTTCTGAAACGCCAGGGGATGCCCTTCGAACAGAGCGTTAGGAAGGCCAAATTCTATGACATGAATTGGAACGTCCCCGGAACTCAGCACAAGCTACCTAATGGGAGGTTGGAGACAATCGGGCTCGGATACATTCGCTCCAGGAAACGAGAGCTGCTCCGCGACTGTTACGTCGTGCATAATTCTGATGAAGAAGCAGATGCTCAAGAGAAAAACGCTAATCCTGAACCAGCAAAAGTTCCTGATACAAAACTGCCCAGTCCATCATTTGAAGACCAGATGGGCAAACTTATAAGGGAAGCGGGTCAAAAAGCCCGAGATGATCACAATCGTGAAATGGCGATCTACGAGAAAGCCAAAACACAGCGCCTCCTTCAACAGGCAGTAAAAGACGAAGATGCTGCCCCATGTCAACCTGATACAAAAGGGGCTCGACGCGGAGGCAGAAACAAGCCGAAAGGCCGGAGAGGCGCTCAACAACAACAAAGCAGGGGTAAGAAGCCACGCAAACGAGGATCGAGCGTTATTGACCTATCCCTCAAGAAGAAAATGGGTCGAGCATACTCGTTTCCTCGGGAAAAGACGAAGAAGATACTCGATCTTGCCCTAAAGCACCAAATGCTTACATTGCCGGGGTCTAAGCACCCCGAACAAGCGGGAGAAGCCTCACTCCCAGACTATTGCTCTTACCATCGAGTGATAGGTCATTCTCTCGAAGATTGCTTCACCTTCAAGAATTGGGTCGAGGATCAGTATCATCTTGGTAAATTCGCTCTTTCCGACAACTGGAGAGTAACGCCACCACAAAAGCACGAACCCAAGGCCACGAAAGAAAAACCAGTTCCACATCGGGACTGGAAGCGAATTCATAACTGTCACATGATAACAATACTAAAAGGAGAACCCGAGAACATGGACAGCCTTCCTTGGTGCCTCGAAAACAGCAATGATGAGGTAATCTCAGAATTTCCCCCAGCTCCGAAAGAACTGGAGGATGGAATACATACCACTGCAGATAACCTCAAGAAAATCGAGTTGGGGACGGTAAACGATCCGCGACCAACATTCGTCAGCGAGCTGCTGTCTGAAGAGAGGGTGGCTGCGTTAAAGGACGTCCTTGTGCAGCATAAAGATTGCTTCGCATGGAACTATTCCGAGATGCCAGGACTAGATCCGGAAGTTGCTGTACATAGACTAGCGATATCCCCGAACATCAAGCCAGTTAAACAAGCGCCGAGAAGAATGCGCCTCGAGCTCGAGATGAGCATCAATACCGAGGTCAAAAAGTTAATCGACTCTGGCTTCGTCCAGGAAGTTCAATACCCTGAATGGATCGCCAACATCGTCCCAGTGATGAAGAAAAATGGGACAGTGCGCATATGCGTAGACTTCCGGGATCTTAATAAAGCTTGCCCGAAGGATGATTTCCCAGTGCCAGTCACCGAACTGATGATAGACAATACATCCACTCATGAGGTTTTCTCCTTCATGGACGGCTCATCAGGGTATAACCAGATAAAGATGCCTCCCGAAGATCAGAAACACACCGCCTTCAGGACCTCTCTAGGTATATTCTGTTATAAAGTGATGCCCTTCGGTTTAAAGAACGCCGGTGCTACTTATCATAGGGCCATGACAAAGATCTTCGACGACCTTATACATGAAATCGTCGAATGCTATATCGACGATCTCGTGGTTAAAAGAAAATCATACGAAGAACATCTCTAGCATTTGAAGACCGTATTTCAACGCCTTCGGCAATACAATTTGAAGATGAATCCTCTAAAATGTGCGTTCGGGGTTTCCTCGGGCAAATTCCTGGGATTCATCGTCCGACACCGAGGTATTGAGATAGATCTGTCTAAAATCAAGGCAATCATGGAAATGCCTCCGCCAAGAACTCTTAAACAGCTGCGATCTCTCCAAGGAAAGCTTGCATACATTCGGCGGTTTATCGCTAATCTTTCAGGAAAGTGCCGTCCTTACAGTCACCTGATGAAGAAGGGAACCCCATTCGTTAGGGATCACAAATGCCAAGGTGCACTGGACGAGATCAAGCAGTATCTGCAAAACTCTCCAGTGTTGGATGCTCCAGTTAAGGGAAAGCCTCTCATTCTTTACACGGCCGCCCTTAAAGGTTCTTTAGGCGCATTATGGGCACAAGAGAATGACCAGGGGAAAGAAAGAGCACACTACTACTTAAGTCGGGTTCTGCTGGGGGCAGAAAGCAATTACTCCCCCATTGAAAAACACTGCCTGGCGTTAATCTTCGCAATAACAAAGCTTAGACATTACGCATTAGCGCATGAAGTCCATCTCATTTCAAAGGTGGACCCTCTCAAATATTTAATGTCAAAGGCCATATTGACGGGACGACTCGCTAAATGGGCTCTGCTCTTAATGGAGTTCTCGATAACGTATCGACCCCTCAAGGCAGTGAAGGGTCAGGCCATAGCCGACTTCCTTGCTGAGAACCCGATACCTGCCGATTCTCCCCTGAATTGCGATTTTCCAGACAAGCATGCGTTTGACGCAATCGACGGTGGTGATACCCGTTGGGAGCTTTATTTCGATGGAGCATCTTCCATGAAAAAGCACAAACAAAGTACGTCAATGATCAAATCGGGAGTAGACCTTATCTTCGTGACCCCACAAGGAGGAATAATGCGCTTCGCCTTCTCCTTGACAGAGCCGAGAACGAATAATGAAGCTGAATATGAAGCTTTGATAGCAGTCCTTGAGATCGCCATTGACATGGGAATTGAAAGCCTCCTCATATATGGGGACTCCCAGCTAGTCGTCAGTCAAGTGAACGGCGATTACCAAACATGCAAACCGGAATTGGTAAAATACGGTGAAAAGGTGCAACAACTGCTAACCTAAATTCCCTCCTATACTTTGGAAAGCATACCGCGCGCGGAAAACAGCAAAGCGGACGCACTGGCCAAACTTGCTAAAGAATTGGCTGACGAGAACCTCGATGACGTTAGAATCGTGGTACAAAGCCGTCGAGTGCTTGCCCCAGCAGAAATATCTCTGGAATCATCTGAAGAAAAAGGAGCGAACGAGCAGACAACCCTGCAAGTAAAAGATTGGGAAAATACCAAGGATTGGAGAGAAATCTTCATAGATTACTTCAAGTCCCACCGAATGCCTGAAGAAGCATCCACAAGACATCAGCTCGTGAAACGAGCCCTGTCTTTCGCCTTCGTCAACGATACCCTGTACAAGAGGTCATTTGATTCTTTGTGGCTGAGATGATTAGGACCTGACGAAGCGAAAAGAGTCATCCAGGAAGTTCACGACGGACTCTGCGGTTCTCATCAAGCAGGCCCTAAGATGAAGTTGAAGATAAAACGGATGGGCTACTACTGGCCCACGATGATTCAGGACTGCATCGAATATGCGAAGCAATGCCACTCATGCCAAATTCATGGGGACTTCATCCACCAGCATCCAAATCCGCTACACCCGACAGCGGCTAGCTGGCCATTCGAAATGTGGGGAACTAATATAGTTGGCCCCATCGAACCAGCATCGTCTAAGGGACATCGTTTCATACTAGCGACGACTGACTACTTCTCTAAGTGGGCAGAAGCGATACCGTTAAGAGAAGTGAAGACGGAAAATATCCTCCACTTCTTCAAAACGCACGTCATATATCGGTTTGGAACTCCGTGACGGATCATCTCCGATAACGGGCCAGCCTACAGAAGCCGCAAGATCAGTCGCTTTGCGCAACAGCATAATATAGACTGGAGATATTCCTCAGTTTATAATCCGCGAGCTAACGGTCTGGCTGAGGCCTTCAACAAGACCTTGACGAAGATCATGAAGAAAACGGTGTCACGAAATAAGAAAGACTGGTACGAAAGACTGCAAGAGGCTCTTTGGGCGTATAGAACTACATTTAAGACGGCCACAAACACAACGCCGTACGCGTTGGTATTTGGGACGGAAGCAGTACTCCCTCTCGAGATAGAATTACCCTCTCTACGAGTGGCAGTCCACTACGAGCTGACAGACGAAGAAAATGCTCACCTTCGGCTTGAGGAGCTTGACGCCCTTGATGAAATCCGGCTCATAGCACAGCAAAATCTAGAAGCTTATAAAGCAAAGATGACGCGCTCATACGAAAGATTGACCCGACCGAGGACATTCCGCCAAGGCGAACTCGTGCTAGTGGTCAAAAGGCCTATGATCCCCAATCGCGCCAAGCGGGGAAAATTCGAGCCAAACTATGAAGGTCCGTACATCATAGACAAAGTCTACCAAGGTGGAGCCTATCTACTCATGGACATGCACGGTGAAAGGCCTTTCAGACCGATAAACGGTCGCTTCCTAAAGAGATACTACGCTTAATGAGCCACAGCCTAGGTCAATGATATATGACGACGACTATGTCCGCTCGCTATCTTCCTAAGCTCAAGCTTTATAAAAATAGCCAACCTTCTCAACAACGGACCGAAATGTCCTTAAACTAATAACAGACAAAAACGTCTTTAAACTGCTACCGCAGCATCTTAGGCTGACGAGATAAAAAAAATATATAAATAAATAAAGAAAGAAAAAATATAATAAATAAAAACGGTATGTCCATAAGCAAAAAGGGCACGGATAAAAACCCGAAAGGGCTCCGTGAGTAAAAACAGCAGGGCTACCGGCGAGTGTTCGTGAAAACCCGAAAGGGCGCGACCTCGTAAAAAAAAGAGAAGAAAAAAAATATATAAAAAAAACGGTATGTCCATAAGCAAAACGGGCTTGGATGAAAACCCGAAAGGGCTCCGTGAGTAAAACCAGCTGGACTACCGGCGAGTGTTTGCGAAAACCTGAAAGGGCGCAACCTCGTTAAAGAACACTTATAGTTTCCTCTCGACCTTGTAAGGAGAAACCACCTGCGTGAGATCCTTACGACTCACAAAGGAGCAACACACTTAGGGATCCCCACGATTCCTAAGGAGAAAATACACTTGCGAGATCCTCACGACTCGTAAGGAGAACTCTCTTATGGGACCCTCACGGCCCATAAGATTTGAAAGTCTTAAGTTACAGAGTCCTAAACCCGTGCTTAAGCAAACCCCCACAAACTTCCAATATTGCCCTACAAGTGGTTCAATACTGACCCTTGTATACAATCCACGGGCGCGAATAAACATTTCCCTAATCAAGTCTCATCCGAGACTGGGGATATGTTCGCATGATGAACAACCTTTATAAGTCCTCTCGACTTACAAGGAGAAAACCCTCCTGTAGGATCCTTACGACTTACAGAGGAAACAAACACTTAGGAATCCTCACGAGTCCTAAGGAGAAAATACACCTACAAGATCCTCACGACTTGTAGGGAGAAATAACTTCGTGAAACCCTTGCGGCTCATGAAGTCGAAAGCCTTAACCGACAGGACCCTAACCCTGGTCGCTAAGCCACCTTTGTTCGACATCGACAGAGGCAGATGATGATTCGCTCCTGGTAATATCCCAGTTGCAGCGGTGCTGATGCCAAAATCGGTGTCCAATTTCAGGTTTACAGCGAAAAGCCAGTAGGCCGCTCATGCATACGAAATAGCCGAAATGATGGGGCAACTTACAATAAAAAGCAGCAAGTAAAATGTATGCATGCAAAATAGCCGAAATGATTGGGCAACTCGTAATAAAAAGCAACGAGTAAAAATAAAATAAATAGCCGAAATGATTGGGCAACTCGTAATAAAAAGCAACGAGTAAAAATAAAATAAATAGCCGAAATGATTGGGCACCGCGAAAAATAGCCGAAATGATTGGGTAATCGCGACCTTCGCGATATAAAGGCTGAAATGATAGAGTATCGCGGAAATAAAATAAAATAAAAAGAAGAAATGATAAAACTTTGGCCCTACAGTTAAGATCACATCGATCCCTGTATACAATCCAAGGGCGTAAATAAAGAAGGAACCATACTTTCATAGCGGATTCCGTCAGACGACGAAGCCAAACCTCAATGGTTCATTTCAACCGAAGAAGCCAGTGACTTCAGCAAAATTCCTCGACTCACGGATACAAACACTCTTTGACGAGAGCCTTCTGATCCGCGTCGACCCGCAAAGCCACCAATGCCTCCGCAGGAATCCTCGACTCGTTTCAAACCCCAAGGAAACAAATAATCCTTGGCGCTTGGGAAACAAATAATCCCTAGCAAAATTCCTCGACTCACGGATACAAACACTCCTTGACGAGAGCCTTCTGATCCGCGTCGACCCGCAAAGCCATCAGTGCCCCCGTGGGAATCCTAGACTCGTTTCAAACCCCAAGGAAATAAATAATCCTTGGCGCTTGGGAAACAAAAAATCCCTAGCAAAATTCCTCGACTCACGGATACAAACACTCCTTGACGAGAGCCTTCTGATCCGCGTTGACCCGCAGAGCCACCAATGCCTCCGCAGGAATCCTAGACTCGTTTCAAACCCCAAGGAAACAAATAATCCTTGGCGCTTGGGAAACAAATAATCCCTAGCAAACTCCTCGACACACGGATACAAACACTCCATGACGAGAGCCTCCCAACCCGCGTCAACTCGCAGAGCCACCACTGTCTCCGTGAGAGAATTCCCGGTTCGTCCCACCTTGCAAGATAAAGTCTCGGGCAGCAAGGATTAAAAAACTTGCTTCCTGAACAATGGGGCCCTGCAAGTCAATCCAAAATGGTCTCTTGCATACTATCCACGGGTCTCACTTTCCAAAGTCGAGTTTCGACGAGGAGGGAAACAACCGCTTACGAATCCTCTCGACTCGTAAGAGGGAAAAATTCTCTTATAAGATCCTTACGACTTATAAGAGAAAACCGCACTTAGGAATCCTCACGATTCCTAAGGAGAAAATCCACCTATGGGATCCTCTCGACCCGTAGGGAGAAAAGCCTCTATGGGACCCTCGCGGCTCATAGAGTTGAAAAGTCTTAGGCAGTAGACCTGAACCTGCGGCCTAAGCCATCGCTATTTCTTAAGAAAGTCAGAATACTCGTTTTAGATATCCATCAACCATGGTTATTAAGACAGCCTGCTGACAAAAAAAGAAGAAGAAGGTGACAGAAAGAATATCCGATCTACATTTGATCTGGCGTGCGTGACGCACTCATTTATGCATGGGCAGAAGACTCAGGACGAGAAATAAAACAAGCTGAAATAGAAAAGGGAAGAGTTTCCATTCATACTGCTAGAAAATTCCTTTTTACAATCATAAGAACAATAAATAAGAAACATTATTCAAATTATTACAACGGTATAACCTCGGACCCGGGGCACGGATTGAGGAAATTGAAAGTAAGGCCATCCAGAGTTCTTCTAGCCTTTCTAATTATTCTTATGCGCAGTCTTTCGCGCTCCTCTGTGTCAATATCATCGGCAAGCCCCCCTGGCCTTCGATAAGCGGCAACTATCGTCGTCTGCTGGAAGACTTGGTGTAGGATGTCAATGAGGCTGTTCCGCCGTTTCTTTGAGATCAGCCCTGTCAGGTACACTGAATGCACCTTGTCTTTGGCATCATCCAGTGCGTTGAGCGGTAAGGCCTCATGAAGACCCGGAAGTGCTCTCCATATGGCTCCCAACACGACTTTCAAAAGGGCCGAACGATGAGGCAACAGCCAACTACCGCTTGCGTTCAGACGACCCATGAATTCTGCACATTCAGCGTCTGTAAACTCCTGGTTTTGTTGACGACCCTGAGCGCGGATATCGTCGTAAGTAATGAACTCGTGCAAACTGTATAGATGCACCGCCGCCATTATGCCTGGAAGAAATATTACAGGAAGATCAGCAATAGAAAAGCGACAATATACATAGTGGACTAAATTCCTAGAGAGCAAAACCATGTTCAAGGGTAAAATCCCCTAGACAAAAGCTCTGCTGGTTAAGAATAAGTTAAGAATCGATTTTACCTAAAGTTTTTCTAAAAAACTTTGGAAAAAAGGAACAAGGCACCAGAGTTCTTGAAGGCAAGAACGAAGCTCTGAAGTTTTTGAAAATAAAAATCTGAAAGATGATAAGTATCTGTGGGGGACCAAAGGTCCTATTTATAGGCATCAAGTGCCTCTTCGACTTCCAAAAGTTGTCACGGCGGTTCACCCTAATCAGAGCGAAGCTCTGTTCAAATTCCGAGGCGGGAGATGAAGCAACGCTTCGTCTTCCCCCAATCAGAGCAAAGCTCTGTCTTCAAAACTAATTTAATGAAGCGACGCTTCAGATTGTTTGCGATGCGCAACGTGCCACGTGTCTGATGCAGACGCATCAGCGCAGCGCCCAAAGCAGCGCACCCAATCAGAGCAAAGCTCCTTTTTAAAATTAAAGGAAGCAACGCTTCAGCTGCGCTACACGACACGTGTCAGCGCAGATGAGGTAGCATAGTTGCGCTGCGCCGTGCGCTACACGACACGCGTCAGCGCAGAGGCGCTAACACAGTTGCGCTGCACTGTGCGCTGTGCGACACGTGTCATACCCTGAAGCATTTGCGCTAAACAAAATTAAAAGTTCTGAAGAAATCGTTTCTGCTCTTGTTAAAATAAAAAGATTTTCTTCTGTAAAACAGAAGCCGACGGTGAAGGGAAATTCCCCTAAATCATTCAGAAAAGGGATTTCTTTAATAAATCGAATTTGCTTCTCAATTTGCAAGATGAAGCCTCAGGCAGCAGGGACTAAAAAACTTGCCTCCTGAACAATGGGACCCTGCAAGTCAATCCAAAATGGTCTCTTGCATACTATTCACGGGTCTCACCCTCCAAAGTCGAACTTCGACGAAGAGGGAAACAACCGCTTGCGGGTCCTCTCGACCCGTAAGAGGGAAAAATTCTCTTATAAGACCCTTACGACTTATAAGAGAAAACCACACTTAGGAATCCCCACGATTCCTAAGGAGAAAACCCACCTATGAGATCCTCTCGATCCGTAGAGAGAAAAGTCTCTATGAGACCCTCACGGCTTATAGAGTTGAAAAGTTTAGGCAGCAGATCTGAACCTGAGGCCTAAGCCATCGCTGTTTCTTAAGAAGGTCGGGATACTCATCCTAATCATCCGTCAACCAAGGTTACTAAAGTGGCGTACTGATAATAAAAGAAAGAAAAGGCGGAGAAATGACACAAGACATTACAAAAAGGTGCATCTTTTATTCATAAATATTGATCGAGTACAGGATACATTGTACTAAAGAATAAAAAATGTATATACATCTATTTTATGAGTACAAATGATACAAGGAGAGTCACTGAGAAGGAAGCGTCTTGCATAGATTTAGCAATTGCTCGCATATTTCCTTCCACGCCTTCTCTTGATCAACTGCCATCGCCAGTTCGGCCTCTGCTTGAGCCCGCTGCTGCCTGAAGGATGCAAGCTGTTCCCCAACAGCCTGCTGAGCTCCTTCACGGCCTCGAGCATCACGCTCGGCGGCATCAAGCTTCCGCCTCAGTGCTAGCCCATTAGAGATACGCTCCAGGAGGCCTTCAAAGACGGCTTTAACTTCAGCAGCATTCGTCCTAACTTCAGTACGCAGGCGAGCGGTTGCGCTTGAGGATTCCCGACGCTCCTTCAACCATAAAGCTGCTTCCTGCTCCAAATGGCGGAGATAAGAAGCGCTTCGCTCGAGCCAGGTCGTCCGTTCGGTGCTCATGGCCAAAACTTCGGGAGAAGGGCGCGTCGTCTCTAACCGATGCAAGCAGGCCTCAATCTCTCTGTAGTGGCCTTCATTGTGAAAGTTTACGAGCGCCGCCAACATCGGGTTAACCTCCATTGCGAAATCCACGACAGAAGGGAGAGCATCCACGTTAAGCTCTTCAATATACCCAATCAGCATCCCCAAACTCATCACGGCTCCTTTTGAAGACGGACGTTTCAAGAAAGGGCCCGCTGGTGAGAGAACACGAGACTCAAAGGGGATCGGAGCTGGAACAACAGCTGCAGAACGAAAAATGGTTCAACAATGATTCAAAAAAATGTTAAAGGATCATATAAAAAAGGGGGAGGAATATATTGTACCAGCTGCAACAGACGGCAAAGCGGGAAGGGCCGGTGGCGTGGCAGGTCTTGCGTCCCCTCCTTCGATTTGTGGCACTGCAATAAGGAAGAGGAAAAGTCAGAATTCATCCCATTGCTAAAAAAAGGGGAATAAACAAAGACATCAAAATGAAAATGTACTCACCGGCACCGCTAGAGGGAGAAGCGAGTTCGGACGGGAAGGAGAAGTGTGGGAGTAACACTTGATATAGATGATCAAAGAGCACTCCTGAAAAGAAACGGTGGTATGACGTTAGTCCATGAACTACACGTTTAAAAGATTAACTTGTGAGTCGCAAATCCATACCTTCCAACATCCGCGACGGCACGAGGGAAGACGGGGAAGTGACCACCGCCAAAGCAGTAGTTGACGGTGCTCCTTCAAGCAATGGAGCGTCGGCACTGGCCGCACCTGCAAAGACAAACTTGTTAGAAGAGGTCATGAGACATATAAAAAAAAGAGAGGAACGCTGGTAACCAAAAGAAAATTTTACCCGACGAGCTGCCAGCCGAAACTGAAGCAATCCCCTCCTCCAGTGACATGAGACCACCGCCCGTAGCCTCATCACCCGACTCGATGGGAACCGTTGTTGTGCTCGCAAGCCCTGTAGACGGCAAGGAACCATACACGGGGAGGGCTATGATCGGAGTATTGCCAGATTCCTGGGAAAGAGCGGTCAGCTCCTCCTCAGGAATCGTGGCCGCCTCACCCGATACTCCCTCGAGTTCTGCGGTCGCGACTGTCTCGTCCATCGGCACCACGAGGTCTCCAGCCTCAAGCGCTTCGCCCTCTACTGCTTTCGGCTCGGTTAAGACAATCATCTCACCTGCCGCCACCTCAGGTGCGGCATCAATGACCCTATCGGCGGCGGATCCCTCAACCTCTGTTTCAGGCCCCATGGCCCCGACGACGTTGCTCACTGTCGGCTCTGGTTCGGCAAGTACCGCTTCCTCCGCTCCCCTGGGTTCGACGGTCTCCGCCTCCCCCTCAGTCAGACCTGGCCCTGCAAGATGGAATGCATATGAGCCAATGGCTTTATAATTCTTACAACAAGGTTCTGAAAGAAATGCTACCAGAAGAAGATTTATCGTTTGCACTCCGGGCAGTGCGCGCCACTTGCCTATGAGCAGTAGACAGGGCGGCAGGGGCCTCTTCAGAAGGAGTGTCGGCACGAGGAATAGTGCTAGGGCCCGCTCCTGTGGCCAAAGCAGCTCTGCGCGCCTTTGCTTCACGTCTCAACCGCTTCCGCTCCTCTCGAGCCGTTGAGACGGATGCCACTAGGGCTTCTTTGAGTGAGGCTTCTTCGTCCGTAAATATGGAGGCCTCCAAATTTTTCAAGGCATCCCTCATCGTCTTGTCAAGTCGAGGCTCCTCCAGTAGCCTCGACGAGACCGGGACTTCAGTGACAGGCTCAGGAGGGATCCCCGCATCAACTGATATAACCTATGCAAAGAAACAAAAGAAGGTTAGGTTGACTATCAGAAAAGATGACAAACTTTCCTTATAAAAGAGAAAGGGGTGGGACATACCAGCGCCTGTTAGGGCACGCTTCTTCTCCTCCTCCTGGAAGGTCTTCAGAGAGGCAGCAATGGCCTCTTCAGTAGAAACACCTGTTGAAAATGAGGCAAATATTAGCTAAAGATAAAAATAAAAAGTGCAATAAAATGACAAATAAAGCGGCTGATGATTACCAGACTCAGCGAGTCTGCTTAACATTGCTTCGAGCCTCGCCGATCGCTCCGAAGCTGCAATGGCGGCAGCCAAATTAAGCCCTCGTTGCTTCCATATTCACATATGCCTTCGGTGGGAGGAGCCTCATGCTTTAAGCTAAGGATCGCATCGAGGGAAAGGGCGGACTTCTTTTTCTTCTGCTGCCCACCATCTTTAGATCCACCCGGAGCAGATTTACGCTTGGCAGTCACTTTAGGGGGCGGGTCCCGATATCTGCTCCTGCGCCGGACCCTGGCGATGCCACATTAACCGTCTTCGTGGGAGCACGGGGCGCCGGTGGTGCATCCACCGTAGTAGGCAGTGGCAATCCCCGCGGGGGGCTCAACACGTGCGGTCGATCGACTCCAGCATCTTTTAGCGGAGGGACGACCGGGAGCCTTGGCTGCAAAGGGGCCTTGCGATCGCCACCAGGAGGCGCACCCCTACGGTCAACCTGTAAGTGCACGGCGGCGCCCCGGCCGTCGATCCGACGGCCAAGTGCGGAAGCGGTGATAAACTTTAATTTTGCGGACTTAGCAAACCGGCACCACCGCGCACTAAACCCCGGATCGGGCCATTAAACTAGATCTAGCAAAGTACAAGAAGGGGAAGAGATATACCGAATGATCCGAGTCCTCCGGTCTTCTCCTCGTCGTCCAGATCTCCTGCGGAAACTCCGGTCGTCGCCTCCTCGCCGGAAGGGCACCACATCGCCTGTATCTTTTACGGGCTCCCACCTCAATACCGAGGCAACTCGTGCGCGAAGCTGGCGAGTCGACGCGTCCAAGATTTGCTGTAGGAAGTGTAGTGTAGAGGCTATGTCTCATTTGGGTTTGTTGCCATTTGAAGATGATGGAGGAAACAAGATAAGAAAAATGGTGCTTGCATTTTTCTTAACATGAAAAGAGATCAAAATGCTACACTCTCAAAATGAAGCTCTCATCTTCTTCTCTCTCAACCATGAAAAAAACTTATTATCTTAGAAATGGTGGAGGAAAGAATATGAAGCATGAAGGGAGGTGATGGTAGGAGCACAAGTGGTGACCACATCCAAAACATCATCATTACCATCTCACATCAAACTCTAATCACTTCTAATCAACCAAAAGCAAGTGATAATGATGGATAAGAATGGTATCAAAAGATGCTTTCATAATAAATACATTTGCAAGAAAAACCTCCACAATGTGTTATTTGCAAACTTGCAAATAACCCCCCTCCATCAGAAAAGTCCGGCCGGGAAAGAACAAAGGAAAACCGGCCGGAACGGAATGCAAACTGGCAACTCCAGAAAACTGGTCCCGTAATAAATTACAGGAAAACCCCGATACTGTGCATACACACCCGCATCTGTATTCCGTCCGGATACAAATGCAATGAGACAAAATCTACACTGTACTATACCAGGATCCGGCTTAAACTAAAGCCGGCTAGTAATATCCGTCCGATCCTGATCTGTGCAATACCGCATGTATCTGATCGAACGCTGCCATATAACCATACGGCCTCTAGTACAAACCGTCCGATCCTGATCCGTGCAATACCGCACGTATCTGATCGGACCCTGCCATATCTCCATACGGCCTCTACAGCGTTTCGCCCGAAAGCTTGAGTAACTGAAAGTGTGGTGGACTCTAAAGACTCGTCAATACTATGGCTGTTGATTTAACCACTAGCACGTCAGAGGTATAAGCCAATACGTGACAGGCCACCAGCTATTGACTAAAAGGGACGTCGATGAGTGAACTCATCCTGACACCCTACTGAGCCTGTCAGTGACAATATCCGTACAGTCCGGTCCGTTCGTCTATGAGCATCGCATGGCGGGCCTAGGGGGTTGGTAAAAGTCAGACCCCCAAAAGCGGTACAAGTCGTGTCGGAGTGTAGCCCAGAACGCCCTGAGATACTACTGGAATACCTACCAGTAAATCTCCTGCCTCGGCCGAGGGCTTTGCGTAATGGCTCTCCTAGACACAGCGCGACCTCACCCCCAATACCGAGAGAGACGAACCCCTGAAGATCCGCTCACTGCCTCCATGTGGCTCGGGACTGTACCCAACTAAAACCTGTTTGCACGACTCCTTTGAGCCGTGGTAGGGTAGTAATCAAAGCACAGTGGGAACTCACACGAGACAAATGACGATCCTCAGGTCGATGAACTAACCTGTACACATGTCACCAGGGAACTGCTATCTGACGTCAGGTATAAGACCAACTAGCATGTTCCCGGCGAGTCCTGTCCGTGTACTCATAACCCAATGAGCACCTGTATACATCTTAGGTGAACCAACTGACACCAGTGGCTTATGAGACCGGCCACCGCCCCTCGTCGGGGTCTCGACTGTATACACTAGTCTACTCTGGAGAATCGATGCTCTGTCTCGAAACTCCAACGACTAGGGACCTTTTAAGGATGTGCTTATAGACCACCAGCTCTCACGTATATGATCGCCATCATACTGCTGGCTGTCAAGCAAGAATCCTAGGGGCTCTATCAACGTGTAATAGCGACATGTCAGGTCACCTAAAGCAGTACACGATGATAAAGAAAAACCAGATAGCATACTATCATTTCGAGTAAGACTGTGCTACCGGGATAGGTCCTCCCTCAATCATTGCAATCACGTGCCTGTGATCCAATAATTGACTCTGAGGGCACTATCTCCAACAATCTCCCACTTGCACTCAAGGATAATTTTTGCGATGTCGCATACTCACAGCCCGTGTGATACCGAACACCCAACTCCTCTACTAGTCAGTCTCACAAAACTCGTTTGCGAAACTATTGCGTTCGAGGAATAGCCTCAGTGAGTGGATCCGCTGTGATGTTTCTTTCTATGTCTCTCTATATCTCAAGTTTGCAGAGAAAGCCTTCTCCCGAAATGAGCAATACCTGTCTTAGAGTATGTCTTGATATCTGATGGGACCTAGCTCATAAATGAACTCCAAATCCAAACTTCTTAGACTGTATCGATGACTGAACTTAATCAGTACCCAGCGCCATGCCTCCCTCAGTATTGCCTTGGACCACCTGTCCAAAATACTGCCCCTCGTCAGAAGGAGAAACTATAACTCTGACAGCCACTCTGCCATCCATGTCACCTTGGAAGCCTGGAGTGATAACCGTCTCCTAAAAGAGGCTGTCGTTATCACATCCCTAGAACACTCACTTATGTCCTGAAACTGCTTCCGATTGTTTCTCCAGGATTGGATTAATATCAACTTATTGCATCTACTGCAAGAACAACATCTGGTGTGGTACTTGACATCTCATGATTCACTCAATTGCCTAAGCAAGTGATCTGCCAATCATGCACATCCCTCTCCCCTTTAGTCTATAAGACACCTTTAGAGAGGGTGACTCCATTACCTGCAGGTACACTACCATGCCAGGAGTCGTCCATTCTAAATACTCTTAGAATGCTGTCTAAGTACCCAGATTGGGAAACCACCCAAATCTAGATCTAAAACCATAGATCTAGTAACCAGTATGTCAGATATAATGTCCAAGTCCCATGTGGAGAAACCACTGTGTGACGACCAAAGTATAACCGATCGTAGTATAGGAGTTTCCTTTCCTACTCTGTGTATGTCATCCAAATACCAGGATATCACACCCTACTACCTTCTCAACAGATCCATCCCCTATTCTGATGAAGTCAAACCTATGACTGTCACGTCAGAAATAGATGATCTATCTCCGCTACATCTGCTTTAGTCTATAAATAGACATAAGCCTGATGTCCACCAATGCTTCCGCTGCTGCCACTGAATACGACAACCCTCTGGCAGAGTCAGATAGACGTGCACTTCTAAAGCTAGCTTAGAACGACGCTATACTCATCCTCCCACCGGGTCTCGCAGCCTGGAACAACAGCAATGGCAAGTGTGGGTAAACAAGAACCTCCCTGCCACCGTCCTTGAGGCTACCGGAGTACCTCTCGGGTGCCTGAGGTTACCCACCTTATCTGCGGAGTGGCCAATGGAATGTCAAATCAGATTGAATCTTTAGGTTCCTTATCAAATCTTCAGTAATCGTTTGCGGTTCTGGAATCACTTCCAGTTCTACCATACTCCCACTGCTGTTTTCTGAAAAATCCATTTCTTTTAAAATTGTGGCGAGTGAAGAACAATATCACTATTGATCTTCCAGATGGTAGAAAATCAACCCTCGTCATAGCCTGGGTCAACCCACAAACCGCCATTACAGAAACGTGCCTTGAGTTGTTCAGTGTCTGGTTTTAAGCATAAGCCGGACAACTCCCCGTACCTTAGAAATGTCAAGATATGAACTGTTCTATATCCAATATAGAAACAGAGGCACTGATTTAATTGAACCAGATTCAAATCATGCAGCTGTCTCCAGTGCATGTTAACTAAATGGAAGGAGGCCGATCAGCGTTACTCAACTTAGGAATGTTTCCAATTATGAGTAACCTGAAAGAGAAGCAATTTCTCTTAATCATTACTTTCAACTGAACACCATACACAAGTATCTACATCTTCGATCACTTTGAAGAATCTCGATACTTGCTACACCTGGTTCTCTACTCTATTCAAATACCTATAACTCCTCAAAACTTAGACCCTGTGTTCCTATGAAACACATGTCTAAGAACTAGAGAAGTTAAAAGTAATCAGAATATAGTATGAGGACCAACCCCTCTGTCCTAATGGACACTGGAAAACATACAATACTCTGTATAAGTCCGCTGAGTCTAACAACTCTTTCACTGTGCGTCGTAGGTTGAAAACTGTACTTATGGCTAAGAAGAATTACACCGCTGTTTGATGCTCCTTACCTAGCCATCCACTGATATAGGTAAATGTCATCGACATAATATCAAAAGGTATATCTCACTCTATGAAAATAGACGTACAGATATATCAATTTGAAATTGGTGCACAACAGCGGATATTCAAAACCAAATATTTGCCGACCGGCAAACAGCCCAGATGATCTCCTCAAATATCACCGATTACAACGAATCCCGACATAATGAGGATGATCACCCTATTCCCAATAACTTACTCCCACTCATCATCTGTAAAACCATACAAATGTGAGAATCATACCTGGTAAATACATACCCTGGAGTAAGTATCTAATCGGGAAATCAGTTTTCTTTTAACAGTACACAGTGAAACTGAAACATCGAAATGTCTCGTTGGGGTATCCTGGTATTCCTAGTAATGCCTCTTCCATTATCCAGATTCACAACTGTAACCGTATAATTCTTTGCCACCTCTCCAAATCCCTTTATATGTCTTTAGTCATTACCTTCTGCACACCCCTTAGGCCAAATGGTTTTCTTCCTTCCCTACCGTTCGGCACCAGCCTATGGTTTGGAAGAAGACTATCCAATAAGCATAATGGGTGTACTGTCCTAATCCTAGGAGCACTCGCAAAGCGAGAGAAGGTGAAGATAAAAGACAACCGAATAAACCTTATTCCTATTTCTCCTGGACCAGAGTCCATCCCCGAACTGAAACAAGTTCCTTTCGAGTTCGTATATAACTATACGATGGAGTATCCAATAAACTGTGGATCTTCGTAGTGATACGGAGTGTCCTGGAGAAATACAAAGGTGATTTAGGATTGGCGAAGAAATACTTGGTTTGGTCGTGAATAGCAGTCGCAATTTACTTTTCCCTCTTACTAATCCCTTACTTTGTCTTAACTTAATACCTTCTGTACACCATCGTTATGCTAATTGGTTTTCTTCATTCCCCACCGTTCGGCACCAGCCTAAGGTTTAGAAGAAGACTATCCAATTTGCGTAATAGGTGTACTATCTCCTAAACCAAGGAGTACTCGCAATGAGAGAAGGTGAAAAGAAAAGACAACTGAATAATCCTATTCGTTTTCTCCAGAACCAGAAACCATCCTCGAAGTCCTTCGAGTTCGTATATAACCATACGATGGTTTTGTCCAATGGAAGTGGACGTTCGTAGTAATACGGGGTGTCCTGGAGAAAAGGGTAAAAGTAGGAGTGGCAATGAGGTTTGCAACTCTGACAATCCAAAAGCCAGTGTTAAGAAGGTTCGGTCAACTTGGTTACTGAGTCATAGTCTTAGGGTCGGGTCAATGGTCGCTACCAGAGAGAGAGAGAGAAAAGAAACACTCAGCGTGCACTCTATCCTAGATCAGAATGGTTACCAATTTATCTAATCTGGAAACCTCCCACTGTACCTCAAATTCTCCTCCAAACCTGAAAGAAGAATTAGTCGGGGTCACCCGAAGAGTAAACTAACTCATCAATGGGAATCGGGATCCAACTATCATCGCATGATAACGTGACGGAATCCGCTCACGGTATCACACTCCAGAAGGTATGCGCATATCTAGCAAGTTTCAGTTCTTTTGAAACTCCCGATGTGATTTCTGCCCCATGCTCTTATGACCTTGACTTTGGCCAACATATCATAAGTCACATGTCAAGTTCTACCCGTCATTCTCCAGGTTAATTTGAACCCACCCGTACATACCCTTGACTTTGGCCAAAATGGCAGTACGACTGTCCCAAACCAACGCATCTATCTATGCTGCATATGAATACCCCAATAGCTACCAATCACTGTGCCTTGACTTTGGCCAACATACACAGCTTGAATACTATTGACTACCCATATGAAACGACGGAGGGCTACGAATGGTTTCTGGCGAAAACCTTTAACGTAATGAACTTGATATCGTTGAAGGAACGGATAGCTTTTTAGAAAATATAGTGACGAAAACCTTTACTAAAGAGGTCACTCCCGGTGAAGGGATCTCGGCTCTTTCCCCGTAGAATGGGATGCAGGATATTCCAAATGAATACCACGATGCAAAGCAAAAGTAATCGGCTATAGTGAAGTTAATGCCCTGACGCAAACTTCTGTCCAAGGGGTCACTCCCGGTGAAGGGATCTCGGCCCTTGCCTCGTCGACTGAGGAGCAGGATATTCCAAATGAATACCACGATGCAAAACAAAAGTGAACGTCCTTGCAATAACAGCTTTTTGAAAAGTGTTCCAACAACATCAGATTAGGTTTGTTTAACTTGCATTGATCCGAATCAATGCAGTCCCATCAATTGATCACACCAATAAAGAACGAAAATATACTGACGTACGTATATGCCATCCGCATTCGCCACTGGGTCCCGTCATCACCCGTTAGGTTAGCTAACTAACGGCAGAGCGGGGACTGGACTAGCGCGGATGAAAAACATATACAACATCTACTAATATATATACCAATATATTATATTAATTCGCTCAAGGCGTGATAAGAAATGCAACATCACAGAAATGTACAGCATCACAGAACAATACAGATATCTGGGATCCCCGGGTTTCACAGAGCCACTACTGAAACCCGACGTTCCCCTGGTCGTGTGGATAGCCTGTGCAATGAAATCTTAGACCCCTACGGGCGCGGCAAGTTACCCGCCAAAACCTGAAGCGAGGCAGCCCCCTTCAGCACCGTGAATGGACCACCCAGCACTTCACGGAATCCGGTAACTTGGGCACCCCTCCTGGGTCAACCTGTACCCCCTACGAGTGCGGCGAATAGCCCGGCAATTCTAGAGTGAAGCCCCCTCCGTCCCAATGCCATGAGATGCGGGCTTGTTGCCCTCCAGAACCCGGCTATCCGTGCACCCCTCCGCGGGGTAATCCTAGTACAGAAAGTAAAATATACATACAACGGGTACATCGACCGCAACCAGGTCGTGCCCTAAAAGAATAATACAAACAGGCAGTGACGGCAGTCCACATGTCGGACGCTCGCCCCGCAATATCAAATGTACATAATACAACAGCACTGTACTAGCATTGCATCCAGGCTATCCCCCACGACCAATCCGCAACATCACAGCATAAACACAGAACATCAACGTGAAAGTCACGTTAGCAAATCCGTCTAACCGGGCTATAGCAGTTAGACTGGATTTACCGATCAAGTGACATTCACGGTCGCAGATATAATGTAAATACTGTGAAAAATGTGTTTAAAATATCCGATCGATCAAAAATTAACAAGTGGGCCCCCAAGCAATACTGTAGTACTCACAGAAATTCTGGGCCCAAAATTAATATTCCAAAACCCCTAATTACAGCCCAGAAGCCCACTGGAGAATTTCGAAGCATTGATCCCACCAACCTGCGGCGGAACCGCGGCAACAAGGGGGGTTTTGCCGCGGTTCCGCGCTCGAGCTGAGGGATCATTGTCTCGAATTTTCCCAGAGTTCTTAGAACTCCCTGCACATCATTCTGAGACCACCTGAAAAATTTTTCGAGCAAGAAAAAATTCAACAGAAAACTGATGTGAGGAAAAATGTAGATTTTGGAATTTTGGTCGATCGGAAATGCAAAACACATCAAACGAAGCTAGACGAAGTTAATGGCGAGGCTCTGATACCACTGTAAGTGCACGGCGGCGCCCCGGCCGTCGATCCGACGGCCAAGTGCGGAAGCGGTGATAAACTTTAATTTTGCGGACTTAGCAAACCGGCACCACCGCGCACTAAACCCCGGATCGGGCCATTAAACTAGATCTAGCAAAGTACAAGAAGGGGAAGAGATATACCGAATGATCCGAGTCCTCCGGTCTTCTCCTCGTCGTCCTGATCTCCTGCGGAAAATCCGGTCGTCGACGCCTCGCCGGAAGGGCACCACATCGCCTGTATCTTTTACGGGCTCCCACCTCAATACCGAGGCAACTCGGGCGTGAAGCTGGCGAGTCGACGCGTCCAAGATTTGCTGTAGGAAGTGTAGTGTAGAGGCTATGTCTCATTTGGGTTCGTTGCCATTTGAAGATGATGGAGGAAACAAGATAAGAAAAATGGTGCTTGCATTTTTCTTAACATGAAAAGAGATCAAAATGCTACACTCTCAAAATGAAGCTCTCATCTTCTTCTCTCTCAACCATGAAAAAAACTTATTATCTTAGAAATGGTGGAAGAAAGAATATGAAGCATGAAGGGAGGTGATGGTAGGAGCACAAGTGGTGACCACATCCAAAACATCATCATTACCATCTCACATCAAACTCTAATCACTTCTAATCAACCAAAAGCAAGTGATAATGATGGATAAGAATGGTATCAAAAGATGCTTTCATAATAAATACATTTGCAAGAAAAACCTCCACAATGTGTTATTTGCAAACTTGCAAATAACCCCCTCCATCAGAAAAGTCCGGCCGGGAAAGAACAAAGGAAAACCGGCCGGAACGGAATGCAAACTGGCAACTCCAGAAAACTGGTCCCGTAATAAATTACAGGAAAACCCCGATACTGTGCATACACACCCGCATCTGTATTCCGTCCGGATACAAATGCAATGAGACAAAATCTACACTGTACTATACTAGGATCCGGCTTAAACTAAAGTCGGCTAGTAATATCCGTCCGATCCTGATCCGTGCAATACCGCACGTATCTGATCGAACGCTGCCATATAACCATACGGCCTCTAGTACAAACCGTCCGATCCTGATCCGTGCAATACCGCACGTATCTGATCGGACCCTGCCATATCTCCATACGGCCTCTACAGCGTTTCTCCTGAAAGCTTGAGTAACTGAAAGTGTGGTGGACTCTAAAGACTCGTCAATACTATGGCTGTGGATTTAACCACTAGCACGTCAGAGGTATAAGCCAATACGTGACGGGCAACCAGCTATTGACTAAAAGGGACGTCGATGAGTGAACTCATCCTGACACCCTACTGAGCCTGTCAGTGACAATATCCGTACAGTCCGGTCCATTCGTCTATGAGCATCGCATGGCGGGCCTAGGGGGTTGGTAAAAGTCAGACCCCCAAAAGCGGTACAAGTCGTGTCGGAGTGTAGCCCAGAATGCCCTGAGATACTACTGGAATACCTACCAGTAAATCTCCTGCCTCGGCCGAGGGCTTTGCGTAATGGCTCTCCTAGACACAGCGCGACCTCACCCCCAATACCGGGAGAGACGAACCCCTGAAGATCAGCTCACTGCCTCCATGTGGCTCGGGACTGTACCCAACTAAAACCTGTTTGCACGACTCCTTTGAGCCGTGGTAGGGTAGTAATCAAAGCACAGTGGGAACTCACACGAGACAAATGACGATCCTCACGTCGATGAACTAACCTGTACACATGTCACCATGGAACTGCTATCTGACGTCAGGTATAAGACCAACTAGTATTTTCCCGGCGAGTCCTGTCCGGTGTACTCATAACCCAATGAGCACCTGTATACATCTTAGGTGAACCAACTGACACCAGTGGCTTATGAGACCGGCCACCGCCCCTCGTCGGAGTCTCGACTGTATACACTAGTCTACTCTGGAGAATCGATGCCCTGTCTCGAAACTCCAACGACTAGGGACCTTTTAAGGATGTGCTTATAGACCACCAGCTCTCACGTATATGATCGCCATCATACTGCTGGCAGTCAAGCAAGAATCCTAGGGGCTCTATCAACGTGTAATAGCGACATGTCAGGTCACCTAAAGCAGTACACGATAATAAAGATAAACCAGATAGCATACTATCATTTCAAGTAAGACTGTCCTACCGGGATAGGTCCTCCCTCAATCATTGCAATCACGTGCCTGTGATCCAATAATTGACTCTGAGGGCACTATCTCCAACACAACCAACATGCGCTTCTTCGTTAAGATAATCGGGCCCATCGCGTGCGCATACCAAGCCACATATGAATTAATCATCTTAGGGGTACAGCTGGGTTCACTAATGAAGAAATAGGAACCTGTGTTAAGCCGTGTAAAATGATGCATCGCATTCTTTATCCCCTCTAGGCCGACCACGGGCGTTTCCAAGAAAGCCTCCAGCAGGATCCCTTGGTTGTAGCTTGACTGCCGGGCAAATCGGTATGGGTTATATCTCATAAACAAGGCTGTCTTATTCTGCCTAAATACTAGATAGCCCGGCCGGATGGAGTAGAGATGGAGGATTTCCCGAGCTTTCAATACAGAAGCCCCTTCTTTGAAGTCATCACGCAGGGGCACCACTGACTTGGTGGTCTCTGAGCCTATGGTTATGACCTTATCCACAAAGGAAACCTTCGCTCCGACCAGGTGTGGACGAAGGAGCAACCCTCTAGACTCCCGCGGGGCTGGAACCACAATTGAAGCCCCGACCAACCGCATGACTCTCGGGAGTCTGTATTTCTCGAAGAGCGGAGGAGTCTTGTGGGCACCAAACACTCCTCGCACATGCATCTCTATCCAAGAAGTAAAATAGTGCATCGGGAAGTTGGCAGGCTATACCCCAGGCTCACTAGCATCCGCCGCCACGCTGAGTCCATTGTAAAGGTAAGCCAATCCGGCGATCCCTACCGATAACTGCAAACCATCCACTATTCGATACGCCGGGTAAAAGACGGAGGGCCGCATAAGGCGTGGGTGCATGGGGAGCGCGAAGCTGCATAACCATAAACCCAAGAACCCTATGAAAAAAGTTTCCTCGTCCATGCCAGGAACGGGCAGTGCTGGGGAGATAAAAATTCCGCTGGTCGTTTTCCGATGTAGGTCGGCGGTCCAAGCCGAAACCAAAAGGGTCAGCAAGCTGAGCGAACTTCTCACTCTGCTCTGATAGGAACTCCGGGCGAATAAAGCGAGCAATGAAGTCCGCGAAACTGACGCCCTGGTCACCCGATTCCAAGTGGAGTTCCTCATATATCTCCAACACCTTCACCAAGCCAGGATGCTGATGCTGAATGGCGTTCTCCGGAGTTAAGTCGAACACCAGCTGCTTAGTGGCAAAGACGTACTCGTCAGGAGGAAGCAGCTCCTTGTAGTGCTCCCCCCTCATTGGTAGACCTGAAATCTCAGCAAATTCCTCCGAAGAGATGGAGACTTCCCTATCTGCTATCAGGAAGGTATGGGTGGGGATGTTCCATTGTTCAATAAAGGCCTTCATCCACCATGTTGGAGGAGAAGGATACTCGAAAAGCGAAACGTAGATGGCCGAGTATAAACCGATCCTCGTCAGGTGAGCCCTTTTCGCCGCTAAGATGTAGCGGGCCCATTGTAAATAGCCGGCGCGATCGCGGGATCAGTCCAATATTATAAGCTTGTCCCCAAGGGCGTGCTTCACCCTGACAAATTCGCCTCCCCAAGATGTCTATCGACGGCGGCGGCTGCACTGGGATGGCACCGATGGCAGGCTGGAGGAGATCGTCAGAATTCCAATTTTTAACCTCCACGGCATACTTCACCGGGGGCTCGTCCGCATAAGGGATCGTAACTATGGACTCAGATGGCGAGGCAGAGCTGAAGCTGCGACGGCCTTGGATGATTTGGCTGTACCACCTTCCCCACAGGTGGAGTTTCTTGCACTCGGGGTCATGATCTTTAATCAAGGCGAACACCACCCGGTCCACTGGCGAATGGGGGAACCCTCCCTCCGAGCGAACGAAAGGGAAAGACAAATCTTCAGACATGTTTCCTGTAGAAAAAGCAAGAAAATAATAACCGTTAGTGTTCCAATGCCTCACATTTTAAAGTCCTACATCACACTGCAATGCAGTGGGTAGGGGACCAAAGCGGGACCCACAAAATCTAGATGACGGCGCATCATTTGATAAGACAGTCCCATCATGGGATGAGGCTGTCAGTTAATGAAAAAGACCCCCAAGAGACTATCCTCATTGGAGGAAATCCCTAGAGACAAGGAGAAAATCTACTCTTTTAGAGCAAAGCTCTGTCATTGAGTGACATTTGTCAAACTCTGGTCTTAGGGGAACCAGATTCCTCAAAAGAGCATAGCTGTGTGGTAATAATGGAAAGGTCCATCAATTTTTTTTGTTTTGTTAACACTTAAGAGAATTAAAAATTTTCTTCATTTTTCAAATCTAAAAAGATCCACATTTGATCTAAGAGCAAAGCTCTGTTCATGGGTTAAAACCCATGGATCAGATCTCTGTAAATCTGTAAATTTTTTAGAGCAAGGCTCTGTTGAAGAAACCCCAAAGGGGTTTTTCTTTAGATCAAAGATCTATAAGAGCAAGGCTCTGTTAATTAAAATTAATTTAAATTAATTTAAGTAATTTTACCTAGAGTGATTCTAAGACTGGAACTTCGAAGTTCTTAAGCAAGAGCAAGGCTCTGGAAGTTCTTAAGCAAGAGCAAGGCTCTGAGATTCAAATTCTTGAAAATGGTGAAGAATTACCAAGGACCAAGGGTCCTATTTATAGGTGCCTGCGCCTTTTCACTTGACCCCTTTGATCCGACGGTCAGGATCTCGCCACCGCTGCACTCACGTGCGCACCACGTGAGCGCAACGGTGGGGGGGCATTTGTTCCCCCAATCATAGCAAGACTCTGTTTGAATTTTGAAAATTCAAATTTTTGAAGCAACGGTTCAGATCCCGTGCGCTGCGCGCAACGCGCCACGTGTCAGAAGTTGACACGGCAGCACAATGCCCAAGGCAGTGCGTCCAATCAGAGCAAGGCTCTTTAAAAAAACATAAGCAATACTCAGTTGCACAAACACGACTGCGCAAGTGCACCACAGCGCGACACGTGTCTGCGCAGTTGCGCAAAAAGAACTGCGCAAGCGCACCGCTGCGCGACACGTGTCTGCGCAGTCGCGCAAAAACGACTGTGCAAGCGCACCGCTGCGTGACAAGTGTCTGTGCAGTTGCGCAGACACGACTGCGCAAGCGCACCGCTGCGCGACACGTGTCTGCACAGTTGCGCAAGCGCTGTTGCGCAAGCGCTTCACTACGCGACACGTGTCTGCGCAGTTGCGCAAGCGCTGTTGCGCAAGCGCTTCACTGCGCTACACGTGTCACTCACTGGGGGAGTTGCGCAAAACAGAGTAAATCTTGTTAAAACAAGAAGATTTTCTTGTATAAGGCAGGGGCCTTTGGATCAAAGATCCAACGGTGGGGAAAATTCCCCAAATCACTCAGAAAAGATTTATGTAACAAATTTAACTAATTTATGAGCACTATAAAAAGGACCCCAGACCTCATTTCAAAAGGATCAAGATCTGGATAAAAAAAGGGGAGAGAGAAGAGAACTCTGAAGAACCCCTTGAGAATAAAAAAAAGGTAAAAACCTTTAAAATAAGAGAAAATTCTCTCAGGAATAGATCATTGATCTAAGAACAAGATCAGTGATCTTCAATAAATAAATAAATAAATAAATAAAAATAGTAAAAAAAATAGTGCCTTGCACTTGCTATGAACCTTTGGTTATCTGGAACAAGAAAAAACTTGTTTTATTTTCTTTGATCTAAATTTAGATCAAGAAATTAAAAAAGTGCTTTGCACTTCTGTTCTTGAACCTAAAAGATTCCTAGTGCTTTGCACAAATGCAATGCATTACTCAAAGGGCCAGGCCCAAGTCAAAAGACCAAGCAGGCCTAATTAAATTGATGCTATGCATCATTTATAAATGGGCAGAGCCCAAACAAAAATAATGCTATGCATTTTAAAAGGGGCAGAGCCCAAACAAAGTAGATTCCTTGCAGAGCCCAGAATAAATTGATGCTCTGCATCTTTCATGAGCAGAGCCCAAACAAAAAAATAGAAAATAATGCAATGCATTATTTAAAAATGGGCCAAGCCCTAGCACAGGTCTAACAGACCAAAAACAAATAAAAGGCGTTGAATATTTTTCAATTGGACTTAGTCCAATCATGGCCGTAAGTCCTCAAATTAAATTGACTGAGCAAGGATGCTCTCCTAAATCAATTTACTACCGGTTTGAGGGTACATCTCCGAACTCCTCTGACACCTGTCGTTGTAATCCTTCAACGACGTCAGAGAGGTGACGGGTCCCAACGACCACACGTATATGGACTGCGGGGTCCTTAAACTCGTGGACCGAAACGTCTTTAAACTAATATTTGACCGAAACGTCCTTAAACTAATATTGGACCGAAACATCCCTAAACTAATGATGGACCGAAACGTCCTAAACTAATAACGGATCGAAACGTCCCTAAACTAATATTGGACCACCACGTCCCTAAACTGGAATATGGACCACCACGTCCCTAAACTGGCACAATAGAGCCCAAATGCTCTTTTGTTGGACCTAAACGGTCCCGTTAAGTTGATCTTAGTCTCAAACTGGACTAACGTATCCTTAACAAACGTTTGAGTCGATCTTAGCCTCAATAATGGCTAACGTATCCTCCAAACAGACTTTAGTCCCAAATTGGACTATGAATCTCCCAAACTGGAACAATAGGGCCCAAACGCTCTTTTGTCGGATCTAAACGATCACGTTAAGTTGATCTTAGTCTCAAACAGGACTAACGTATCCTTAACGAACGTTTAAGTTGATCTTAGCCGCAAAGCGACTAACGTATCCTTAAACTAAAAACACCAAACCCAAATCTAAGTAAATATGGATTTGGACTAATCCACGTCCTACGGGCGACGGCATTACTCAGTCTCCGTATACAATCCACGAGCAACCACAAACAAAACAAACACACACGACACGAAGTGAAATTCTGGAGAAAGAGAAAGTTGTTACCGCGATGCGGTAGCGTAATTAACTGCAGGGGCTTGCGCCTGTAGGGAAGAGCGTCCCCACAATCAAAAAACCCCTCACCCTGAGGGGGAATCTGACGAAGTCTGCTACATCGGCCGCATCCATCTAAACCTCCGATGCAAGATGCCATAAATCAACTTGGCATCTTCGGAGAGGTAGAAGGATAAAACCAATTAGCATCTGCCCCGAATCTCAGCGTCAGGACATCTCGGTCCTGTGCGCCGTCTTTCGAAGGGGAACAAACATTATTCAGATCCTGTGTGGAGAAACACATGTGACAACCATAGTTTGTCCGATTGTAGTATAGGAACATCACTCCCTATACGGAGTATGTTACTCCCTATATCCTTCTTACTATGTTCATCTATAGTTTTGATGAAGTCAAACAATATGACTGTCATATCGAAACAGATGATCCATCTCCTCTATACTTTCTTTTGTCTATAAATAGACATAAGCTACTTGCACACCTTCCGCTATTCCCACTGACTACGACAACCCTCTGGCAGAGTCATATACATGTGCACTTCTAAATTCTAATTTAGAAAGAAATTATAGTCATCCAACTGCCAGATCTCATATTCATGAATAGCAACAGTGACAAGTAGGGTCATCATCGCCATGCTGAAAACCTCCCTATCACCGATTTCAAGGAAACCGAAGTACCTCTCGGCGGGCTGAGGCCATCCTCTAAATCTGCGGAGTGTCTAAGGGATTTTCTGACCCAATTGAATTCTTAGGTTCTACTAAATTTTCGGTAACCGTTTGTGGTTCTGGAATCACTTCCAGTTCTACCATACTCCCACTAATATCTTTTGAAAAGAATCCATTTTACTAAAAATGTGGCGAGTCAAGAACAAAATAACCTTTGATCTTGAAAATGGTAGAATGTTAAACTTTTGCGAATACTTGGGATAACCCACAAAATGAAATTACTGAAACGGGATTTGAATATAATTGGATTCTTCTATCAACACGAAATGGATTACTTTATATACCTTAATAATCTTAAGCTATGAAACCATTCTATATCCAATATAGAAACAGAGATATTAATTTAGATGAAACCATATTCAATTCATTTGTAGCTATTTCTAGTGCATATTTCCAGAATGGAAGTAGGACATCCAATATTACTCATCAAGGAGCGCACCCACGGATTAGTAAGCTATGAGAGAAACAATATTCTCAATATTACTATGACAAAATACCTAGCATAAGTATCTACATCTTCGATTACCTCGAAAAATCCTGATACTTTCAATGTATGGTTCTCTACTTTATTCTTATAATTATGAACTTCTCAAAATTTTAGACCTTACATTTCAACAAAAATACATGTTCAGAACAAGAGAAGTTATAAGTGGTCGGAATATAGTACGACTACCAACCCCTTGTTCAAATGGACCCTGGACAACATACATGAATATGTACAAGTCTCCTGAGTTTACTAACTCAAACTTTATGTGTCATAAGTTGAAAGCTGTGTTTTGGTTAAGAAGAATTACACCGTTATTCAGTGCACCTTACCTAATCATCAACTGATAAAGGTAAATGTTCTAAACACAATTTCAAAATTCATATCTTACTTTATGAAATAAAGGTACAGATATATCAATTTAAAATTGGAGCATAACAATAGATATTCAAAACCATTTTCCGATAGGCAAAACCAAGTGATTTCCCCAATATTACCAATTACTACGAATTCCGATATTTAGGAATAAATCACCCAATTTCCAATACCCTACCCCTTCTCAGTATCTGAAACGCCCTACAGATGTGGGATTCTAAACCGGTATATATATATATATACCCTAAAGTCAGAATAAATTGAGAAATAGTTTTTAATTACAACCACACAAGAAAACCGAGACATGAAAATGTCTCATAGGGATGGCCGGGTATTTCTAGTACTGCCTCTTCCAATTCCATACTCATGAAAGTAGTTGCATTTTCATTTTCCCTCACTTCAACCTCTTTATATGTCTCTACAATTTACCTTCTGTACACCATACTTAGGCTAGTTGGTTTTTGTCATTTCCTACCTTTCAGCACCTGCCTAAGGTTTGGAAGAAAACTATCCGACAAGCGTAACTGGTGTACTTTCTAATAAAAGTAGTTCGCAACTTAAGAGAAGGTAATGAGGAGAGACAACAAAATTATCCAATTCAATTTATCTAAAACCGATGTCCATCCTCGAACTTAAACAACTTTTTTCGAGTTCATATGTAACTATACGAGATGGTTTTATCCAAATAAAAATGGACCTTCGTAGTGATATGGTATGTTCTGGGAAAATGCAAATGGGAAATAGGAATGGCAGGGATATATGCGACTTTGTCGTGAATTGTGACAGTCCAAGGCCGTAGGTAAAAAGTTCGGTTAACTTGGTTATGAATTTTAGTTTAAGGTGGGTCAAATCCACCGTCAGAGAGAGAAAAGAAACACTTAACGTGCACTGTATCAAAATTCAATTTTTTTAATTAATTTATCTAATCAGGATGACTCCCACCATTTTCTCAAATTCTCCTTCAAACCCTCTAAGGAGAATTAGTCGAGATTATCTGAAAATCACCCGCGAGTAATACCTACTCATCAATGGGAATCGGGACCCAACTATCATCGCGTAATAACTTGATGGAAGTCAACAAGTCACCATACTCCAGAAATTATGCATACAACTGGAAAGTTTCTTTTATGTTTTAAACCCCCGATTTGGTTTTACCCCTAACGGCCTATGACCTTGACTAGGTCAACATATCATAAATCACTAGTCAAGTTCTACTCATCATTATCATGATTAATTTAGACCCACCCGCATGAGCCCTTGACTAGGTCAAAATGACCGTGCGTCTACCTAGATAATCGCATCACCATGCAATAGAAAAGCATTACAGAGCTACTGAACATTACGTCTTGATTAGGTCAATATATACAGCATGAATATTAAGCAATCCTAATATGAACTGACGGAGGGCTATAGATGGTTTTTATGAAAATCCTTAACATAATGAACTTGATATTATTGAAAGAGTCAATTAGTTTTGAAAAGGAGTGGTTTTTAAGAAAACCAAGTAGTTTATAGTTACATAAACTTTTGCTTAAAAGCGAATTTCCCATGAAGGGAACAAGGCTCTTCCATCATCGAATGAAGTGCTGGATATTCATAACGGAATACCTTTATGCAAAGCAAAAGAATACGACTATCACTTCTTTTGAAAATTTGGTTCCCGCAACATCATTTTAGGTTTTTTTTCTTTGCATTAATATAATTAACACAATCCCATCATTTAATCTATCACACCAGAAACAATGAAAATAGAACGCACATATATGCCATCCGCATTCTCCATGGGGCCCTGGGTCTTCATAGTAAAGTTACTAAACTTACGACAGGGCTAGCATGGATGCAAAACATATAAAAGCATTTATTAACATATTAGTTATTTCAAGAATGATAAACAACATCAGAAGCAGCAATATATAACATGGAATAGCGGATAAACTAGGAATACTACGTTTCATTTGAGCCCCAAATGAAACCACAATGTTCCCTGGTCGTGTGGATAGCCCATACAATCTCAAACGAAGACCCCTACGAGCGTGGTAAGTGTTTCCTCATTTAAAATCAGAAAAGCTTATTGAAAAAGCTTCAGAAAAGGGTCACATGCTTACACGTGACCAGCAGTCACGTGTTGGCACGTGACACCTAAAAGCATCAGCAAGGCAAATTCAGCTTCCCGATTACATCAAAAATAAGGGCTTCAGAAAGGGTCACGTGCTCCCACGTGACCTGGGTCACGTGTTGGCACGTGACAATCAAAAGCGGCTTCAAAACCCAACAGCTCCCTGAGCAAATCAAGAAAAAGGCTTCAGAACAGGTCACGTGCTCCCATGTGACCAGGGTCACGTGTTGGCACGTGACACTCAAAACATCAGACTCATTCTCCTGTTAAATCAAGAAGAAGGCTCCATGCTAGGGTCACGTGCTCACACGTGATCAGTTGTCACGTGGTGGCACGTGATAGTTAAGCAGCAACCAGAAGACAGAGCGTAAAAAAGAAGGAAGAAGGCTCATTCCAAGGGGGTCACGTGCCCACACGTGACCAAGGGTCACGTGGCCACACGTGACCGACTTCAAAGCCCATTTGTTAACAGAATTAAATTCTGAGAAAGACCTCTCAAATCTTTCCAAAAGCAATCGATTGAATTAAAGATTCAGAGGTGATTAAATATCATCTATCTATGGGAAAATCTCGAATTTGGAAAGATTTCCCCTTCAAATCTAACAGAAATAATAAAGGAGAATCTCTAGATTTAAAATCCAATGGTGAATAAAATTCACCTAATAATCCAAAGGTCCAAAACGAATGATGGATGCAAATCAAATCTCTCAATGAAAGATTCATCAAAAACTAATTGAGTCGGCTGTTTCTTCTATAAATAGGAGCCAAGGGACACACAAGAAAAGATATAGATCCAGAGGGAAGAAAAGGGAGAGAGCCTGGATACTTTGAGGAATTTGGATCTTCTGCAAAAGAAAACCCTAGGTAAGAAAGGGAAGGCTTTTTGAAAGAAAAGAGAATTTAATTCTCAACAGAGTTTAGCTCTGATATAAAACAGAGGGATATATTTCTTCTCTCTTTGATAGAGGATCTGTAAAGTGCACATCTCCCCTTGAAGTTGAGAATTTAATTCTCAATGGGTTGAGATCCTGCCATGCAGATCCAAAGCATAGAGAGGGAATGGAAGCACGAGAATTTAATTCTCACAGAACTATAGGAATTTAATTTCTTTAAAATAAGATTAGGGTTTGACCCTGTGTTATGGGAATTTAATTCCTTCAGAATGAAAAGAATCAGGGTTTAACCCTAGTTAAGAACTTAGTTCTGTTAAAACAACAGGAATTTAATTCCCTTAATCTCATTCCCCAGAATAATTCTTTAACGAAGAGCGGGAGTTTAACTCCTTAGAGCTTTATTAGGGTTTAACCCTATTCAGTTCTTCATATATATGAGGAATTTAATTCCTACAGAAAATTCAGAGTTTAACTCTTCAAAAGGAACTAGGAATTTAATCCCTCTGAAATTATTGTCAGGGTTCAACCCTACGAGGAATTTAATTCCTGAAAGGGATTAACAGATCTTCTAAACAACTACAGAAAAGAAGGGGCACGTGTCACCACGTAACCCCCCTAAAAGATCTACAGAAAGCCCTTTGAGGCAGTGCCTCACGTGACCCACGTGACCCTTGGCAGAAGCTTTAACATACCTTATTTAAACACCCGTCACGTGATGACACGTGATGCTCCAAAAGATGTGATCTTTTCAGTAGAACAAACGGGGGGAGGGCGCCCTCACGTGCTACCACGTGACCCCTCTTGCCTCAGCGTCTAACGCTAAATTGGAACTCCCGAATCCAGTGTTAAAACACTGTTGGGCCTTAGTGTTCAACACTAATCAAAGAACTTTATTTGCAGTGTTCAACACTGATTACCTTAATGTTTAACACTAATTTGAGATCTATATTGCCAGTGTATAACACTGATCTGTTTTAGTGTTTAACACTAATTTGAAAGCCTTGTTGCTGGTGTTTAACACCAACTATCTTTTGGTGTTAAACACTAACTTGTCAATCTCATTCCCAGTGTTCAACACTGATTGGTCTGTAGTGTTTAACACTAGGCATTGGCCCAATTGGCTAAATGGCCAGAGACAAAGTCTCTCCTTCAATGGACCAACAGGAAGCCAATATTCCAGACATGATTGGACTTAGCCCAAGCTGGCCATAAGTCCTCAATTCAGACTTAACTGGGCTAATGGGCTCATAACATAATTAATTGGTCTTGATCCCAAATTGGGCCAAAGACTATTTAATCCACTCCGGTTTCCAGGGTACATCTCTTCACTCCTTTGATACTTGGCATTGTAATCCCTCAATGTCTTCAAAGAGGTGACGGGTCCCGATGACCACACATTGATATGGACTCTGGGGTCCTTAAACCCATGGACTACGACGTCCTTAACCTTGACCGAAATGTCTTAAAACTAACAATGGACTGTGGGGTCCTTAAACCCATGGACTACGACGTCCTTAACCTTGACCGAGATGTCTTAAAACTAACAATGGACTGTGGGGTCCTTAAACCCATGGACTACGACGTCCTTAATCTCGACCGAGATGTCTTAAAACTAACAATGGACTGTGGGGTCCTTAAACCCATGGACTACGACGTCCTTAACCTTGACCGAGATGTCTTAAAACTAACAATGGACTGTGGGGTCCTTAAACCCATGGACTACGACGTCCTTAACCTTGACCGAGATGTCTTAAAACTAACAATGGACCGCAATGTCCTTAAACTACCCATGGACCGCAATGTCCTTAAACTACCCATGGACCGCTATGTCCCTAAACTGGAACAATAGAGCCCCGCATGCTCTTTTGTCGGATCTAAACGATCCCGTTTAAGTAGATCTTAGCCTCAAAGATGGCTAACGTATCCTTAAACCTTCAAACAGACTGGACTATGAATCTCCCCCAATTAACTCTGGTTCGAGGGTACATCCCTGAACCCCTCTGACATCTGTCGTTGTAATCCTTCAACGTCGTCAGAGAGGTGACGGGTCCCGACGGCCATATATTCAATGGACCACCATGTCCCGAAACTGGAACAATAGAACCCAAACGTTCTTTTGTCGGATCTAAACGATCCCGTTAAGTTGATCTTAGTCTCAAGTTAGACTAACATATCCTTAACAAACGTTTGAGTTGATTTTAGCCTCAAGTATGGCTAACGTATCCTCAAACCAAACCCCCAAACCCAAATCTAAGATAACACGGATTTGGACTAGTCCACGCCCTACGGGCGACGACATAACTCGGTCTCCGTAAACAATCCACGGGCAACAAAACATAAAATAAACACACACGACACGAAGTGACCATCTGGAAAAGGAGAAAGTTGTTACCGCGATGCGGTAGCGTAATTAACTGCAGGGGCTTGCGCCTGCAGGGAAGAGCGTCCCCACAATCAAAAAACCCCTCAAACGAGGGGGAATCTGACGAAGTCTGCTACATCGGCCGCATCCGTTTAAACCTTCGATACATGGTGCCATAAATCAACTTGGCATCTTCAGAGAGGTGGACGGATAGCACCAATTAGCATCTGTCCCGAATTTCAGTCAAGACATCCATGTCGCGTCGTCCTTCGGAGGGGAACAGATTCTGGCACACCCGGTGGGACCTTTTCCTCTTTCCACTCCACACTTCGTGTGTCGTGATTCGCTAATGGTTGCCCTTGGGTTTCAAGATACTAAGAATTGGCGTCTTGCTTATTGCAGAAAGCAAAGGATCGATGGCTTCTACTTCTGCGAAATCCTCCAACTGCTCAAACTGGAATTGCGACCAACGCTTTGCCTCGCCAGGAGGTATAGCCTATGGACCCCAAGCTGCTTCGTTATTCACAATGCCAGTGGACCAGGTGACTCAGGCCACTACCGGATTGTTCTTTGGGACTATACTCCCACCAACAAGATTCGCAGCGCCGGTGCTGACAAAGGAAGCTCTCAAGAAGTCGGTCTTTGATCGTCTTACCCCTGCCGCGGCTCCTCTCAACGAGTCACCCAACATCAGCGCCTCGGTCTTCTCTAGATTGGGCCAGAAATCCTGTGGACCCATCATGGGGCCTACAATCCCAGAGAAGGCTGCTTCTAAGAAAGTGGCCGCTCCTGCTCCCGAAATCGCCAAGGCGGCTTCTCCGGCCAAAAAGTCGGTCTTTACAAGATTGACGGCTTCAGCTCCCGCCCCTACTACCCAAAGGACGTTGGTCTTTGACAGGATAACACCAACAGCAACCCCCCACCTACACAGGGGGCAAGACGAAGCCATTCTCACCGCTGAACCAACACCGTCCGCTCGACGTCGCCACTGGCGCCGAGTAAGGAAGGCTGGGGGCAACTCCCCCTCTGGGCTAACTCCATCAGCCCCAATGGCAGAAGTTAATGCTGCTGTTCTAACTGGGAACAGCTTCGAGATGCTAAATAAGGTGCGAAGGAATTCTCCTACTGCGATGCTAAAGAGGTCTCCTCCCCCACTAAAAAAGGTTGCGGAAATAAAGTCAGAACATCTCCGATCCCCTCAACCGCTGTCTTCCAGAATCTATAAGGTTTGGAGGCAAGCCCGAGACTCGATGATCGATCCAAACTTCTCCCGCCAACACAAGAAGCTGAAAATCCAACCGGAAGCCGGTCATCAGGTTAAACCACGAAAGGCTGTCTGGACGCCCACCTCAACGGCCCCTTCAACCTCCACTGCTCATAAAAGGAGGAAGCCAGAGAAGATCCCCCAGCCTGCAACGACAGCTAAAAGCACTGAGCCCAGACGCCCTAAGTTCGGGGGCATAATGGTCCACACCGTATACATGGCGTCAGGAAAAGAAGACTGCCGTGCGTCTACAGGTTATAGACCGCTCACACGGTCGGTGACCAAAGCTCAGGAGCAACAGCAAAAGCTCCAGGAAATGATGAATGCTATGGCCGCACTTACCGGGCTAAAAGAAAACCCAGAAACGTCTTCAAACGCATGCCAGGAGGAAGAAACCGACGCTGAATTCCTTCGCCGGATACTGGAGAAGAAAGACAAAGAGGCTGCTGAACAAGCAGCCAACATACAGCATATGGGCCTTCTCTTCCAAGATATGATAGGAATGATGATCCAGCAGGACCTACCCGCCGAGGATCCCCCAATCGTTCTTGAAGACGACCGAGGAGAAACGTCAAATCCACCACTGGCCCTCTCAACGGCTAAGGAGGAGGCAATCTCTAAGGCTGACTTGGTTGACTATATAGCCCAGCAAATCCGGGTTCATCATGCGACTGAGGCAGCTGGTCAAGTCGTAAAAACGGGGCGGCCATATCCAAGCTGGTACGACCAAATCAAATACCCGCCGGGCTATACAATACCAAAATTCCACGTGTATAAGGGGACCGGCAACCCCCACCAACATGTCGCCCAGTTCAGGGCCCTTTGCGGTAACACCGGCAGAGATGATAAACTGTTGCTTCGCCAGTTCGTGGGCAGCTTATCAGAAACAGCGTTCGAATGGTATTCGGAACTCCCGAACGATTCTATCAAGACGTTCGCTTAAATGGAGTTGCTATTCACTCAGCGATTCGCAAGCGCCAGCGAACGCACTCCAATAACGGCACTGATTAACGCCAGAGTAAAACCAGGCGAAACTTGGGTCCAGTATGCTATACGATGGCGGAATTTATGGTCGAAATGCGAGCAACGCATTGAGGAAGCGCCCGCAGTGGGCATGTTCGTAGGAACCCTAGACCCTCACGCAACTATCTCCCAGTTTATGATGTTCTTTAAGCCAACCACATTCCAGGCTTTAATCGACAAGTTGGCCCAGATGGACCAAATGGGTCATAGACCGTCTCCCCCGAAGCCCGAGCCTCGGAGTGACAAGGGTAAAGGAGAGGCAACCTTCGTCGCGAATGCCCAGCAACAACCCAATGCCCCAAAGCTGACGGATCAACTGGAAAAAAGACGCCGGTATTATAATGAGAAGATGAAGCGTCCCTACTCGTTCCCACGAGACAAGACGAAACGGTTATTCGAGCTGGCAGTACGCAACAGACTTATAAACCTACCAAATCCAAGGCGACTGCCACAACCCGCTGAGGTGAATAACCCTAACTATTGCCCTTACCATCAAACGGTAAGTCATCCGATTGAGGATTGCTTCGTCTTCAAGGGATGGATTGAAGATCAATACCTCCAGGGGATGTTTGCACTGTCCGAAAAGTGGAAGGTGAACCCACCACAGCCGCATACTCCTAAGAAAGCAGATACACCGGGGGCAACCTGTTCCTTTATTGAAGAAGCTCCATGGGAGGTCGTGCTATCAACTAAAACCAAAAGAATGCTGAGAGACCTTCATGCGTGCCTTGCGATCGAATGGAAGGACCCGCTTGAACCATAAATTATCGAAGGGATGTTGAAGCCGCGCCCAACTACGAAGACTCGTGGTGAGGGCCCAAATACTCACGCCCAATCGTCAAAATCTTGGAAGAAAAAGAAGAAGAAATCCAAGAAGCCCGTGAAGCCTGGAGACAAGCGCACGAACTTGCAGAAGCAAATCGATGCACTGGAAGAGTACAATCAAAAGGCGCGAACTCCTGTCACGCTGCAAGAGTTCCTCAACCACATCTTTCAAGAGGAAGATGATGGAGAGAGCTCGTCGGATGAATCCGAAGGATATGTGGCGAGTTGTAACGTAATCTCCCACTCATTTACCAATGATGGGAAAACTCCTGGCACTAAGAAGCTGGAGGCAGAGCCTGAACCAGAGCGTGTGTTGCCAACAAATGAAATGATCAATGCCTTTCTAGACGAGATTCGTCTAAAGAGTAAAGCGGATCAGGAGCGTGAGATGGCCACATCGGAAGGAGCCAAATGCAGGCGACTGAACGAAAGAGTTGAAGTACTCCCGCCAGATCGAAAGGCATCCGAGGCAGACAAGAAGATATTCAAGATGAGAAAAAGGTTTGCCAAAGCCATGTCAATAGGAATGAAGCTACCACCCTCGGAAGGAAACACGCTCAATGGGGTGGAGAGGCACTCTGATTATTGCGCATATCATCGGAAAATTTCACACCCCACGGAGGAGTGCGACGCCTTTAAGATATGGTGGCAAAGATATATTGCTCATCGGCAACATTTTAAGCGCATGAAACGCAAGACTCGTCGGGAACGAAGGAGTACTGCCGACGGGCACAACAGAACTATTGGCAGCTGTTACATGGTTAACGCCGGAGGGTCACAAGTTCTCACCCTTGGGAGCGAATCTGATGAAGAAATGGCTCTGGGCCCTCTCTTTAAAGAACCCGTTTTAGGGAAAGAGGAGAAATCGGAGGCCTGCGAGAACACTCAGCTGCTTAACCACACACTCCCAGAAAAGAATCTCGGGACTGCGAATAGAAAAGATAAGGGAAAGGAAAAGGTCACTGAAGATATCACTTTAGATGACCAAGTCATGAGAGAGCTGGCTGCCAAAGACCCTCCTAGGAAGGGTAAGGTGGACTATAACATCCTAGCGCACCTAAGGAAGCTACCTTCTCAGCTTAGCATTCTCGATGCCCTCCTATTATCAAAAGAAGCGCGAGACTCACTAATTAAGGCGTTACAAGAACCTGAGCAATTCCAAGCCTTCCTCGCCACTGAAAGGATGAAGGATGAACTGGAGGAAGTGCATACGGCCGACATCACTTTCGATGACGAAGACCTCCTTCTCGGGACATGCGACCACAACCGTCCCCTATATGTCTCCGGATACTGCCATGATATCAAGATAGGCAAGATCCTGGTGGATAATGGATCCTCCGTCAATCTTCTTAATGTTCGGGTGTTGAAGGAAATCTGCATGAGTGTGCAACACCTCGCTCGTGACAAAATTACTATCTCCGGTTTCGATTCACAATCGTCACGGACTCTCGGATCTGTGATACTAACATTACGCTTCGGACTTCTCGTCACAGACATCAAATTCCATGTCATTGACGCCAAGACCTGCTACAACGCCTTGCTCGGCCGTCCTTGGCTACACGAGTACAACATCATCCCTTCTACGCAACATCAGTGTATGAAGTACTTTAAGGATGGTTTCGAGTATACCGTAACAGGTGAGTTGAACCTATTTTCCGTGAACGAAGTCCGCAAATACGAAGATGCGAAGTACTTTTTGCCAGATTTCGAGGATACAGAAAGGTGTCGCAACCCGGAAAACAAAACCGCCGCCACCATCCCTGTTTTCGGGAGCGATACCGAAGAAGAGGAAGAGATAGTTTATGCAGGGCCATCTCAACGCAACAACCTGGGGACGCCCGCCCCCATGTTGGTCTTCGGAAGTGATTCAGAAGATGAAGTTAATGCCGTGTTCTCCAATCGGCTGTCAATACGAGCACCCCCTGGCGATGACCATAGTTTGCAAATCACCATGGTGCTGTGAGAACACTACAAGGATCTCGACACACTTCAAGTTCATAATGTGCAGGACCTGCGAACATTTTACGTCCCTCCCGGGCAAAGGGGTGAGAAGGTGATCCTATTCTACCGATCCTCAGAGTCGAAAGTAGAGAAAGAGATCTGGAATGGCGCGGATGCTACACTCGACAGGCTCCAACCCATCCGTTTGCCCAGATACTATACAAATGGATTAAAGAGGCTATTGAGACAGGCTCCAACCCATCCGTTTGCCCAGATACTATACAAATGGATTAAAGAGGCTATTGAAGAGCCAAGGAGTACCCATAAAACAGACTGTTCGGCAGGCTCGGTTCTACAACGGGATTTGGGATGTCCCTGGGACTCAACGCAAATTGCCCAACGGGAAAATGGAAACACTTGGGCTTGGATACGCGAGAACCGGAAAACGGGAATGGGCCCACAGTAGCTACGCTATATATACCTTTGATGAAGAAGAGGATGCCCTGTCAGGAGATGCCAACCCCTCATCAAAACTAGACCCCGCAATTGAAGTGCCGAGTCCGTCGTTTGAAGAACGAATGGACAAGCCTATCAGGAAAGTGGGTCAGAAAGCTCGGGAAGACCACAACCGTGAGATGGCCATCTACGAGAAGGCCAGGACGCAACGTCTATTTCAACAGGCTACAAAAGACAAAGATGCTCATCTTTGTCAACCCGTTGTACGAAAGGCCCGATGCAGAGACGGAAATAAATCAAGAAGCGGAAAGAGGACCCGACAACAACGACGCAGGATTAGAGGGTTACGTGATCGGGTATTGCACGGCTCGGATTTGTCCCTCATGAAGAAGATGAGTCAAGCGTACTCCTTCCCCCGAGACAAGACGGAGAGGTTACTCAAGCTCGCTTTAAAACATCAAATGATCGCGCTTCCAGGATCTAGACACCCTGAGCAAGCTAACAAGACTTATCATCTGAGCTATTGCTCTTACCACCGAGCCATAGGACATCCTACCGAAGACTGCTTCACCTTCAAGAACTGGGTCGAGGACCAGTACCAACAGGGCAGATTCGCTTTATCCAATGGATGGAGGGTAATGCCGCCATAAAAGCACGAACCCAAAGCCACAAGAGCAGAACCGGATCCACCTCAGTCCTGGGAGCGGATTCGCACCTGTTATATGATTACGATATTAAAAGAAGAGCCCGAGAACATGGATGACCTTCCCCGGTGCTTTGAGAACAGCGATGATGAGGTGATCTCAAAATTTCCGCCAGCTCCAAAAGAACTGGAAGATGGTATACATACTACTGCAGATAACCTCAAGAAGATTGAGTTTGGATCGGCAGATGACCCGCGACCGACATTTGTCAGCGAGCTGCTATATGAAGAAAGGGTGGATGCGTTAAAGAACGTGCTTCTACGGTATAAAGACTGCTTCGCATGGAACTACTCCGAGATGCCAGGATTAGATCCGGAGATTGCTGTGCATAAATTAGCAATATCCCCAGATATCAAGCCAGTCAAGCAGGCGCCAAGAAGGATGCGACTCGAGCTTGAAATGAGCATCAACGCCGAAGTCAAGAAGCTGATCGATTCTGGATTTATCCAAGAAGTCCAATATCCCGACTGGATCACCAATATCGTCCTGGTAATGAAGAAGAATGGGACGGTACGCATATGCGTGGATTTCAGGGATCTCAATAAAGCCTGTCCAAAAGACGATTTCCCAGTACCAGTAACCGAGCTAATGATAGATAACACGTCCACTCACGAGGTTTTCTCCTTTATGGACGGTTCGTCAGGATACAATCAGATAAAGATGCATCCCGAAGACCAGAAGCACACCGCTTTCCGGACCCCTTTGGGTATATTCTGCTACAAGGTTATGCCCTTTGGTCTAAAGAACGCTGGCGCTACCTATCAAAGGGTCATGACAAAGATCTTCGACGACCTCATACATGACATCGTCGAGTGCTATATCGATGACCTCGTAGTAAAGAGCATGTCATACGAAGAGCATTTAAAGCATCTGGAGACTGTATTTCAACGCCTTCGGCAGTATAATTTGAAAATGAATCCCCTCAAATGCGCATTTGGAGTCTCCTAAGGCAAATTCCTGGGATTCATCGTTCGACACCGAGGTATTGAAATAGATCCGTTAAAGATTAAAGCGATCATGGAAATGCCTCCGCCGAGAACTCTCAAACAACTGCGGTCTCTCCAAGGGAAGCTCGCGTACATACAGCGATTTATAGACAACCTCTCCGGAAAGTGCCGTCCTTACAGTCACCTGATGAAGAAGGGAACCCCATTCGTTTGGGATAAAAAATGCCAAGGTGAACTAGACGAGATCAAGAAATACCTGCAGAACCCTCCGGTGTTGGCTGGGCCAGTCAAGGGAAAACCCCTCATTCTTTATACAACCGTCCTCGAAGATTCCTTAGGCGCATTATGGGCACAAGAGAACGATCAAGGGAAAGAGAGAGCACTCTACTACTTAAGTCGAGTTCTACTGGGGGCAGAAAGCAATTACTCTCCCATTAAAAAACATGGCTTGGTGTTAATCTTCGCGATAACAAAGCTCAGGCACTATGCGTTGGCACATGAAGTCTGTCTCATCTCGAAGGTGGACACTCTTAAATATCTGATGTCAAAGGCTATATTGACGGGTCGACTCCCTAAATGGACTCTACTCCTGATGGAGTTCTCAATAACGTATCGACCTCTTAAGGCAGTGAAAGGCCAGGCCATTGCCGACTTCCTCGCTGAGCATCCAGTACCTGCCGGTTCTCCTCTGAGCTGCGATTTGCCGGACGAGCATGCATTTGATGCGATTAGCGGTGGCAGTACCCGATGGGAACTCTATTTCGATGGAGCGTCCTCCGTAAAGAAACGGAAACAAGGTATCCCAATGATCAAATCGGGGATAGGCCTCATCTTTGTAACTCCACAAGGAGGGATAATGCGCTTCGCCTTCTCCTTAACAGAGACGAGGACAAACAATGAAGCTGAATACGAAGCTCTGATAGCAGGACTCGAGATCGCCATCGACATGGGAATTGAAGTCCTCCTTATATACAGGGATTCTCAACTGGTCGTTAGTCAAGTAAATGGTGACTACCAAACGTGCAAACCGGAGTTGGTGAAGTACGGCGAAAAGGTGCAACAACTATTGACCCAAATTCCCTCCTATACTTTGGAGAATATACCGCGTGCGGAAAACAGCAAAGCAGACGCGCTGGCCAAACTTGCTAAAGAACTGGCTGACGAGAACCTCGATGACGTCAGAATCGTGGTACAAAGCCGTCGAGTGCTCGCCCCGGCAGAAATATCTCCGGAATTATACAAAGAAAAGGGGGCGACTGAGCAGACGACCCTACAAATAAAAGACCGTGAGAAGGCTGAGGACTGGAGGGAAGTCTTCATAGACTACTTTAAGTCCCACCGAATGCCCGAAGAAGCGTCCTCAAGACATCAGCTCATGAAACGAGCTCTGTCTTTCGCTTTCGTCAACGACACTCTATACAAGAGATCGTTTGATTCTCTATGGCTAAGATGTTTAGGACCGGACGAAGCAGAAAGAGTCGTTCAAGAGGTTTATGACGGAATCTGTGGTTCTCATCAAGCAGGCCTGAAGATGAAGTTAAAAATTAAACGGATGGGTTACTATTGGCCTACGATGGTCCAAGACTACCTCGAGTATGCGAAGCAGTGCCACTCGTGCCAGATTCATGGAGACTTTATCCACCAACATCCGAATCCACTACACCCAATGGTGGCTAGCTGGCCATTCGAAATGTGGGGGACTGACATAGTCGGCCCCATCGAGCCAGCATCGTCCCGGGGACATCGTTTTATCCTGGCGATAACTGATTACTTCTCCAAATGGGCAGAAGCAGTACCACTGAGGGAAGTGAAGACGGAGAATATCCTCCACTTCTTCAAGACACACGTCATCTATCGGTTTGGAACCCCACGGCGGATTATCTCCGATAATGGGCCAGCCTACAGAAGCCATAAGATTAGCCGCTTCGCGCAGCAGCACAATATAGACTGGAGATATTCTTCAGTTTACAACCCACGAGCTAACGGTCTGGCCGAGGCCTTCAATAAGACCTTGACGAAGATCATAAAAAAGTCCGTTTCCCGGAATAAGAGAGACTGGCACGAGAGGCTGCAAGAGGCCCTTTGGGCCTATCGAACTACGTTCAAGACGGCCACGAACACAACGCCGTACGCGTTGGTATTTGGGACGGAAGCAGTGCTCCCCCTCGAGATAGAGATACCCTCTCTACGAGTGGCAGTCCACTACGAGCTGATGGACGAAGAAAATGCTCACCTTGGGCTTGAGGAGCTTGATGCCCTCGATGAAACCCGGCTCATAGCGCAACAAAATCTAGAGGCCTACAAAGCAAAGATGACGCGCTCGTATGAAAGATTGACCAGGCTGAGGACATTCCGCCAAGGCGAACTCGTACTAGTGGTCAAAAGACCTATGATCCCCAATCGTGCCAAGCGGGGAAAATTCTAGCCGAACTATGAAGGCCCGTACATCATAGATAAGGTCTACCAGGGTGGAGCCTATTTACTCATGGACATGCATGGTGAAAGGCTTTTCAGGCCAATAAACGGTCGCTTCCTAAAGAAATACTACGCTTAATGAGCCACAGTCTAGGTCAATGATAGATGACGATGACTATGTCCGCTCGCTATCTTCCTAGAGCTCAAAGAGTAGTAGCTGGCCCTCTTTTCGACGGACCGAAACGTCCTTAAACTATCGACGGACCGAAACGTCCTTAAACTATCGATAGACTGAAACGTCTTTAAACTAACGACGGACCGAAACGTCCCTAAACTACTACCGCAGCATCCTTAGGCTGACGAGATGAATAAAAAAAAGGAGAAAAAGAAAAATATAAAAAAAAATGATAAAAAAAAAGAAACGGTATGTCCATAAGCAAAATGGGCGCGGATGAAAACACGAAAGGGCTCCGTGAGTAAAAACAGCAGGGCTACCGGCGAGTGTTCATGAAAACCCGAAAGGGCGCGACCTCGTTAAAAAAAAGAGAAAAAGAATAAAAAAAACGGTATGTCCATAAGCAAAATGGGCACGGATGAAAACCCGAGAGGGCTCCGTGAGTAAAAACAGCAGGACTACCGGCGAGTGTTTGTGAAAACCCGAAAGGGCGCAACCTCGTTAAAAGACACTTATAGGGTCCTCTCGACCTTGTAAGGAGGAACCACCCGCGTGAGATCCTTACGACTCACAAAGGAGCAACACACTTAGGGATCCCCACGATTCCTAAGGAGAAAATACACTTGCGAGATCCTCACGACTCGTAAGGAGAATTCTCTTATGGGACTCTCACGGCTCATGAGATTTGAAAGTCTTAAGTTATAGAAAACCTAAACCTGTTCTTAAGCAAATCCCCCACAACCTTCGGTACTGCCCTACAAGGGGCTCAATACTGACCCTTGTATACAATCCACGGGCGCGAATAAACATTTCCCCAGCAAAGTCCCACCCGTGACTAGTGATATGTCCATATGGTGAACAACCCTTATAATTCCTCTCGACTTATAAGGAGAAAACCCTCTTGTAGGATCCTTACGACTTACAGAGGAACATACACTTAGGGATCCTCACGATTCCTAGGGAGAAAATACACCTACAAGATCCTCACGACTTGTAGGGAGAAATACTTTTGTGAGACCCCTACGGCTCATGAAGTCAAAAGCCTTGGTCAATAGGACCCTTAACCCTTTTTACTAAGCCCCCTTTGTTCAACGTCGACAGAGGTAAATGATGATTCGCTCCTGGCAACATTCCAATTGTAGCGGTGCCGATGCCGAAATCGGTGTCTTAAACCCAAGCTTGCGGCGAAAAAGCTAGCAAGCCACACATGCCTACGAAATAGCCGAAATGATGGGGCAACTTGCAATAAAAAGCAGCAAGTAAAAATGTATGCATGAAAAATAGCCGAAATAGTGGGGCAACTCGCAATAAAAAAAACAGCGAGCAAAAAATAAATAAATAGCCGAAATGATTGGGCACCGCGAAAAATAGCCGAAATGATGGGGCAATCGCGACTTCCGCGATATAAAAGCTGAAATGATAGAGCATCGCGAAAAATGAGATAAAATAAAAAAAAAGGTTTCAATTTATGCCCTACAGGCGATGTTCCATCACACCCTGTACACAATCCAAGGGCGTAAACAAAGAAGGGAACATACCTCCCCCTCAGGTTTCACCCAAGAAAGAAGCTAAGTCTCGACGGGCCATAAGCGACCTAGAGATCATCCCAACATTCGTCTCGTGACGACGGACACAACTTCAAGCTAAGCGGAACAGCGACAACTCCCAATTCCATGGCTCGGTGGTATACATATCGCCAACAGTCAAATCTCCATCCCGTGAAATGCGGATACATTTAGTGCAAAATTTCTGGTTACGTGGAACGCGAATAATGTCACTCTTTGACCCCGCGGAAAACGCCCAGAGCGGAGCCTAGTCCTCGCCGAGCACGGCAGTGAACCCGTGTGAAGCATCTAGTGCAAAATTCCTGGTTACGTGGAACGCGGATAACGTCACTCTCTGACCCCGTGGAAAACGTCCAGAGCGGATCCTGGTCCTCGCAGAGCACAGCAGTGAACCCGTGTGAAGCATCCAGAGCGGAGCCTAGTCCTCGTCGAGCACGGCAGTGAACCCGTGTGAAGCACCTAGTGCAAAATTCCTGGTTACGTGGAGCGCGGATAACGTCACTCTTTGACCCCGTGGAAAACGTCCAGAGCGGATCCTGGTCCTCGCAGAGCACGGCAGTGAACCCGTGTGAAGCATCCAGAGCGGAGCCTAGTCCTCGCCGAGCACGGCAGTGAACCCGTGTGAAGCATCTAGTGCAAAATTCCTGGTTACGTGGAACGCGGATAACGTCACTCTTTGACCCCATGGAAAACGTCCAGAGCGGATCCTGGTCCTCGCAGAGCACGGCAGTGAACCCGTGTGAAGCATCCAGAGCGGAGCCTAGTCCTCGCCGAGCACGGCACTGAACCCGTGTGAAGCATCTAGTGCAAAAATCCTGGTTACGTGGAACATGGATAACGTCACTCTTTGACCCTGTGGAAAACGTCCAGAGCGGATCCTGGTCCTCGCAGAGCACGGCAGTGAACCCGTGTGAAGCATCCAGAGCGGAGCCTAGTCCTCGCCGAGCACGGTAGTGAACCCGTGTGAAGCATCTAGTGCGAAATTCCTGGTTACGTGGAACGCGGATAACGCCACTCTTTGACCCCGCGGAAAACGCCCAGAGCGGAGCCAGGTCCTCGCCAAGCACGGCAGTGAACCCGTGCGAAGCATCCAGAGCAAATACCGGACTGTGGAGTCCTTAAAATCCACGGACTATGATGTCCTTAACCTCGACCGTGTTGTCTTAAAACTAACGATCAACCACCCCGATTCCCTACGGATTCTGCCTTGGTTTAAGGGTACATCTCTTCACTCCTTTGATACCTGGCGTTGTAATTCCTCAACGTCTTCAAAGAGGTGACGGGTCCCTGCAACCAAACATCGGACTGTGGAGTCCCTAAATCCACGGGCTATGAGGTCCTTAACCTTGACCGTGATGTCTTAAAACTAACATCGGACTGTGGAGTCCCTAAATCCACGGACTATGAGGTCCTTAACCTTGACCGTGATGTCTTAAAACTAACAGCGGACTGTGGAGTCCTTAAATCCACGGACAATGAGGTCCTTAACCTTGACCGTGACGTCTTTAAACTACAATACCTGGAGAAACCCCTGACTCCGTAAAACACGGACAAGGGTGGCCACATCCAGCACTTACAAGTCATCACGACCTGTAAGGAAGAAAAACTCTCTTATGAGATCCTTACGACTCTCAAGGGAAAACCCGCTTAAGAATTCCCACGATTTTTAAGAAGAACTTACACCTATGGGATCCTCTCGACCTGTAGGGAGAAAAACTCTTTATAAAACCCTCGTGGCTCATAAAATGCAAAAGTCTTGGGAAGCAGATCTTAACCCTGAATCCTGAGCCATTGCTGTCCTCCAAGGAGATCAAGGTAGAATATCCGCAGAATACATTCAATGAAAAGGAGACACACCATTGAAAAGAAAAATGTATCTTTTATTCATAAACCAAAATGGGTACAAAGTACAATTCATGAAAGAAACAAAAAAGAAAGATACTCTCATCCATGAGTATGTACAAAAAAGGAGGAAAGATACAAGTCCTCAAGCCGACGGGCGGTGCAGTAATTTTACCAGCTCATTGTTCTGTTGCTGAGCCACGGCTTCATGACGCAAGATCTCCAGAAGACGAGCCTCCGCCTGAGCTTGCTGAGCCTGATACGAAGCAAGCCGAGCTTCGAGCTCTTTCTCGGTGGCTTTATGAGCCTCGACCCTCTCATGAGTGAACGTGGCAGCTTTATCGAGAGCCACCACCTCTTTTATGGACTCCTGGAGCACTCGCCAGAGTTCGTATGCTTTGTTGGCCTTGGCTGTGAGGCTGCCCTGAAGCTCGCTCAGCGCCTTAGAAGCCAACTCCCTCTTCGAGAACTTGCGGCCAAGCCTCTTCTCGCATGACGTCATGTTGGCCGCACATCGTGCTATCAGACCCTGCAACTCCGCTTTTGCAGCCACGGATTCCGAGGAAAGGCGAGAACATTCAAGAGCGTGCAAACAAGCCTCCACCTTCCTACGGAACTCCACCCAGACCCGCACCACCTCCTCGCTATGATAGGTGGCGAGAAAAGGAAGAGAGCCGTTAGCTTCAGCGGCAAACGCTTCGGCTGTGGTCGTGCTACCAGCACGAAGCTCCTCAACGAAAGATGATAGGGAGACAAGGCTCAACTGGGCCAAGCGTTCTGAAGCCCGCAAAGCATAAGGGCCGGGCGGCATCACGATGCGCGATTCCAAAGCCATGGAGACTGGCAGGGCTGTTCAAATTTGGGAAATGTTAGTAAAACTCTTAAACGCAGAACGAACGGGACTATAATAAAATGTCACTCACCGACAGTCATGCAAGTAGGAGCTGAAGGTTCCCCTGGCCCTTCAACGACCTCGACCTCATCGTCAGCTTCCAAAACTATAAGAGACATCAACGTCATTTTGCGAAATAGTAACAATGCTATGGTATAAAATGGCGAATGACACTAACCTTGCCTGGAGGAAAGGACAATACGCTGAGGGGAGATCGCCCGCGGAGCTGCCATCTCCAATAAACGCTGAAATGACTGTCGAGACGACAGATCAGCGATAGTGGCCGCCAAACCGCGCAATTCTGGGAAAGATAAAATAGTTTAGACGATGAAAGGGTTGCTAAATTAAAACGCAGAGAGTTACCTTCAACGCTCCTCCCATTCCGAGCCGGGGGGATAGCAGTTTCAACGGTCTCCGCCATAATATCAGGATTCAACAAAGGAAAAGTAGTCTCGACTACCTCTCTTCCAGCCTCTGGGCCGCCCTCAGTAAGAGTCATTGGGGAGGCGACCTCCAAAGGAGCCTCCCCGAAAGGGGCAAGCGCTCCCTGATCAAGAACCGCCGCTGGAGGCTCTACCATGAGAGGAGCAGCCTCATCAGCCCCCTCCACATCAAGCAAGGCTTCATTGAGAATTTCGGCGGGCTTCAGCTTTAATGGGCCCGTAGGGAGCTCCCCCAGCGTCGAAGATTCTGCACGATTCAAATAAGAATAATGATATATATGCACGGGCATAAATGATCAGAAAAACTACAAAAGAAGCACAACGTACCTATACGCAAAGAAGCCCTCAATATGGCTTCTTCAAGCCGCTGCTCCTTCTCAAGGAGGTGGGCTCGCCGGAGTTCAAGGGTAGACTCATGACCGCCGGTCCATAAGGAAAGTGCATCAGTTGCGTCTTCTGAAGAGGCCTGCTTCAAAGCCCTTTCTCCCCATTCCTCCAAAGGACCGATAAATCGCCGCCGAATCCACGAAGGGTCTTCGTAAAAAATTACAGCGGGATAAGACTTCTTCGGAACCTTGGCGTTATGAGACGCGTCTTTTGAACGCCGTATGGCCTCAGCCAACTGTGCGGCCTCCTCATCAGCCGAACTCGGGAAGAGAAGTCCAGCGTCTGACTCTTGCAGGGCCAATGGTTCGTCTTCAAGAATAGGCTCAGACTCCGCCACAGAATCAAGCAGGGTGGTGGCCGCTTTCCTCCGCCGTTTAGACCCAGAGCCGGTTGCTGAGGATGACCGCTTCCTCCCTCGCGAAGCCTTAGGGCGGCGCTGGCCCACATCGCCCTCAGCGCCCTCTTCCCTGTTACTCTCGCTCGGTGCCACAACCGAGGATGACATCGCTATTGTCGACGCCACAGGGGGAGGTGCCGCCACCGGCAGGGGTGCTACTACTGGGGCCCGTTTACCCCGCGATCGGGAACCCAAGGGCATACCAGCTGTTGGAGTAAGGTCTACCCCTGACTCCCCCGGAATGAGCGCGGTGCCAATCTCCCTCAAAGGGAAGCGGACCGGAACCCTCGGCCGTAGCTTAGCCCCCAAAACCTGAGGAGGGGCGTCGTGACCAAGAAGCACCCTTCTTTCTTCAAGAATAATTGGGTTGATCCGATGAAGATACCAGCCCGTAAATGCACCCACACACCGGGGCATGTACTCAGCTTCAGGGACCATGAAACGGGAGCCGGTATTCAGCCTCATGAAATGATGAGCGGCATCGCGAACAGCATCGAGCGAAGGGATCGGGGCGACTATAAAAGCCTCGAAAGGAACACCCTGGTCGTATCTAAGCTGCCGGGCGAATCGATGCGGATTGTACCACATAAAAAGAGCTGCACTGTCCTGGCGAAACACCAAGTAGCCCGGTCTAATTGTATACAAATGCGCGGCCTCCCGGGGCTTCAAAGAAGGTGCGTTATCTTTCGACTGGTCCCAGAGTTGTTGAACTGGACCCGAGGGAGTAGACAAGACCCGATCATTAAAAACCAGCCTGCCAGAGGCGGCGTGAGGAGAAATCAGCACCCGAATAGCCCCGAATTGAGTCGGGTCAGCAGCAGAAGCACCCACCAATCGCATAAGTCGCGGGAAGGGATAGGCGTCATAAAACGCGGGCCTCTGATACATAGCGAAAGCCCCCAGCACATGCATTTTGACCCAGGACGTGAAATAATAAAGCGAAAAGTTCACTACATCCACGCCGGGTGTAGAGGTATTAGCTACGGTGCCTAACCCATGATAAAGGTGCGCCAAAGCCGGGATGCCGATGGCCAACCGCGTCCCCTCAGCAATACGATGAGCCGGGAAGATGACCGAGGCTCTCATGAAGCGGCGATGCATGGGGATAACGAACCAACTGAGCCAGACACTAACAAACCCCACGAAGAACGTCTCCTCGTCCATGCCAGGAACAGCGATGGATTCAAAAGAGGTCGGTGACATAATAGGGATGTAGTACTGAGGTAAGTCCGATTCAGTGGTCGGCAGCTTCTTCGGACCGAACCCAAAGGGGTCTCCAATATTGGCAAACTTCGGAGCCGTCTTCGATAGGGCGTCCTCGCGAAGGAAACGAGCGATGAAGCTCTTGAAAGTAACACCCTGCTCTTCGGATTCGGTGAATAATCGGTCGAAGATACCTAGCGCCTTGATTAAACTGGGACGCTTGTGACGGACGGCATTCTCAGCAGACAGGCCGTCAACTGGGGCGGGCTCGGGTTCAAAAATGTACTCGTCAGAAGGCAGCAACTCCTCGTATAGACTACCCCTGATTGGCAACCCCGAGATGTCATAAAATTCGGCCAGAGAGATCGAGACCTCGCGATCTCCTAGAATGAAAGTGTTGGTGGGAAGATTCCATTGGTTCAAAAACGCCTTGACCCACCAGACATGCGGAGACTTATAATGGAAGAGTGACGCGTATATTGCCTGATAAAGCCCGACTTTCTGCAACCGCGCACGATGGGCAGAAAGGATGTAGCGAGCCCAGAGAAGGTAGCCCGTAGGGTGCCGAGCAGTAAGCCCTATCTTATAAATTTGCCCCCACGGGTGGGCCTCACCCTGGCAGATACGCCGCCCCAAGATGTCTATGGCCGGGATCGGATGGTTCGGAATACCGGTCGTCGAAGGCTCGAGCCTCCCTGTTGGAGTCCAGTTCGGCATTTCCACAGCAAAAATCGTCCTCGGAGGATCCATCGGTAAGAATGGGAAAGTGGGATCCGTCGGTACCGCGCAAAGAAAACTCCGGTGACCCTGAATAATCTGACTATACCAAGATCCCCATTGAAGAAGGTTGGTACAGTTCGGGTCATGGGTCCGGATCATCGCCATCGCTTCCTCATCAGATGGCGACTGAGGAAAAGCAGCCTCCGAACGGGAGAATGGAAAGCACGGAACAGAAGCCATCGCACCTGAAATCCAATAAAAGGAGACCGTTAAAAGCAAAGTCGGCGATATAAATCCATGCATGAACATGAAGACTAGTTAAAGAAAGCAACAATAGAGTTTTCTGGGACCATTGGCTACAAAACACATGGGCCCCACAGAATCAGGATGACGGCTCATTAATAATGAGACCAAATAGTTACAATAAAACAAAGGGAATATCCTCATTTAATAAAGAATGGTAACCCTACACATTCCCCCCAACAGGATCTGCCTCGGGCTCTACAATGGATCCAACAAGATCAAAGGAATTAAATTCCAACAGAAAACATCATTACAAAACTCCTATTGCATTAATTGCAGAAGGACAACCTCGGGTCGAGAGCCCCCAACAAGCCTCCGTGTGAAGAAACTGAGTTCTTCATTGGAATTAAATTCCTTATTAAGAAAAGGGAATTAAATTCCCAGAAATATCTTTGGATGGAATTAAAATCCATGGATTTGAACCGCCATCATCATCTCCCTAAGGACCATCTAAACCCTAAGAGATCTACTGTTGGAAGTTAAGTGGTCTCATATTTTGGTTAAAGAACTTGAAGAAAAATGGGTTCTTTGTGAAACCCTTGATATGGATTTAAAATCCATAGAGTTTTGTCAAAATAAAGGTGCTTCGATTACCATTACCTGAGGAGGAAGAGTCCTTTTAAACAGAGTTAAACTCTGAAAATATTTCAAGGCAGAGAACTAAGCTCTGGAAGAAGAGAATTAAATTCTCAGAAAAAGTTCTCGAAGGAAGGAGATGAGCAAAGTGAAGGCTCTTCGGAAGGTACATGAACATTTATAGGATGTGATGGAGACGTTTCATATCCTCAAATCCCTAAAGGAATCCAACGGTCACAAAAAGTGACAGCGTTGCACTCACGTGCTGACACGTGAGAACAACGTTGTGGGGGCATTTGTTTCCTGATTTAAAATCAGAAAAGCTTATGGAAAAAGCTTCAGAAAAGGGTCACGTGCTTACAGGTGACCAGCAGTCACGTGTTGGCACGTGACACCTAAAAGCATCAGCAAGGCAAATTCAGCTTCCCGATTACATCAAAAATAAGGGCTTCAGAAAGGGTCACGTGCTCCCACGTGACCTGGGTCACGTGTTGGCACGTGACAATCAAAAGCGGCTTCATAACCCAACAACTCCCTGAGCAAATCAAGAAAAAGGCTTCAGAAGAGGTCACATGCTCCCACGTGACCAGGGTCACGTGTTGGCACGTGACACTCAAAACATCAGACTCATTCTCCGGTTAAATCAAGAAGAAGGCTCCATGCCAGGGTCACGTGCTCACACGTGATCAGTTGTCACGTGGTGGCACGTGATAGTTAAGCAGCAACCAGAAGACAGAGCGTAAAAAAGAAGGAAGAAGGCTCGTTCCAAGGGGGTCACGTGCCCACACGTGACCAAGGGTCACGTGGCCACACGTGACCGACTTCAAAGCCCATTTGTTAACAGAATTAAATTCTGAGAAAGACCTCTCAAATCTTTCCAAAAGCAATCGATTGAATTAAAGATTCAGAGGTGATTAAATATCATCTATCTATGGGAAAATCTCGAATTTGGAAAGATTTCCCCTTCAAATCTAACAGAAATAACAAAGGAGAATCTCTGGATTTAAAATCCAATGGTGAATAAAATTCACCTAATAATCCAAAGGTCCAAAACGAATGATGGATGCAAATCAAATCTCTCAATGAAAGATTCATCAAAAACTAATTGACTCGGCTGCTTCTTCTATAAATAGGAGCCAAGGGACACACAAGAAAAGATATAGATCCAGAGGGAAGAAAAGGGAGAGAGCCTGGATACTTTGAGGAATTTGGATCTTTTGCAAAAGAAAACCCTAGGTAAGAAAGGGAAGGCTTTTTGAAAGAAAAGAGAATTTAATTCTCAACAGAGTTTAACTCTGATATAAAATAGAAGGGTATATTTCTTCTCTCTTTGATAGAGGATCTGTAAAGTGCACATCTCTCCTTGAAGTTGAGAATTTAATTCTTAATGGGTTGAGATCCTGCCATGCAGATCCAAAGCATAGAGAGGGAATGGAAGCACGAGAATTTAATTCTCATAGAACTATAGGAATTTAATTCCTTTAAAATAAGATTAGAGTTTGACCCTGTGTTATGGAAATTTAATTCCTTCAGAATGAAAAGAATCAGGGTGTAACCCTAGTTAAGAACTTAGTTCTGTTAAAACGACAGGAATTTAATTCCCTTAATCTCATTCCCCAGAATAATTCTTTAACAAAGAGCGGGAGTTTAACTCCTTAGAGCTTTATTAGGGTTTAACCCTATTCAGTTCTTCATATATATGAGGAATTTAATTCCTATAAAAAATTCAGAGTTCAACTCTTCAAAAGAAACTAGGAATTTAATTCCTCTGAAATTATTGTCAGGGTTCAACCCTACGAGGAATTTAATTTCTGAAAGGGATTAACAGATCGTCTAAACAACTACAGAAAAGGAGGGTCACGTGTCACCACGTGACCCCCCCAAAAGATCTACAGAAAGCCCTTTGAGGCAGTGCCTCACGTGACCCACGTGACCCTTGGCAGAAGCTTTAACATACCTCATTTAAACACCCGTCACGTGATGACACGTGATGCTCCAAAAGATGTGATCTTTTCAGCAGAACAAACGAGGGGAGGGCGCCCTCACGTGCTACCACGTGACCCCTCTTGCCTCAGCGTCTAACGCTAAATTGGAACTCCCGAATCCAGTGTTAAAACACTGTTGGGCCTTAGTGTTCAACACTAATCAAAGAATTTTATTTGCAGTGTTCAACACTGATTACCTTAATGTTTAACACTAATTTGGGATCTCTATTGCCAGTGTTTAACACTGATCTGTTTTAGTGTTTAACACTAATTTGAAAGCCTTGTTGCTGGTGTTTAACACCAACTATCTTATGGTGTTAAACACTAACTTGTCAATCTCATTCCCAGTGTTCAACACTGATTGGTCTGTAGTGTTTAACACTAGGCATTGGCCCAATTGGCTAAATGGCCAGAGACAAAGTCTCTCCTTCAATGGACCAACAGGAAGCCAATATTCCAGACATGATTGGACTTAGCCCAAGCTGGCCATAAGTCCTCAATTCAGACTTAACTGGGCTAATGGGCTCATAACATAATTAATTGGTCTTGATCCCAAATTGGGCCAAAGACTATTTAATCCACTCCGGTTTCCAGGGTACATCTCTTCACTCCTTTGATACTTGGCATTGTAATCCCTCAATGTCTTCAAAGAGGTGACGGGTCCCGATGACCACACATTGATATGGACTCTGGGGTCCTTAAACCCATGGACTACGACGTCCTTAACCTTGACCGAAATGTCTTAAAACTAACAATGGACTGTGGGGTCCTTAAACCCATGGACTACGACGTCCTTATCCTTGACCGAGATGTCTTAAAACTAACAATGGACTGTGGGGTCCTTAAACCCATGGACTATGACGTCCTTAACCTTGACCGAGATGTCTTAAAACTAACAATGGACTGTGGGGTCCTTAAACCCATGGACTACGACGTCCTTAACCTTGACCGAGATGTCTTAAAACTAACAATGGACTGTGGGGTCCTTAAACCCATGGACTACGACGTCCTTAACCTTGACCGATATGTCTTAAAACTAATAATGGACCGCAATGTCCTTAAACTACCCATGGACCGCAATGTCCTTAAACTACCCATGGACCGCAATGTCCTTAAACTAGCAATGGACCACTATGTCCCTAAACTGGAACAATAGAGCCCCGCATGCTCTTTTTTCGGATCTAAATGATCCCGTTTAAGTCGATCTTAGCCTCAAAGATGGCTAACGTATCCTTAAACCTTCAAACAGACTGGACTATGAATCTCCCCCAATTAACTCTGGTTCGAGGGTACATCCCTGAACCCCTCTGACATCTGTCGTTGTAATCCTTCAACGTCGTCAGAGAGGTAACGGGTCCCGACGGCCATATATTCAATGGACCACCATGTCCCTAAACTGGAACAATAGAACCCAAACGTTCTTTTGTCGAATCTAAACGATCCCGTTAAGTTGATCTTAGTCTCAAGATAGACTAACGTATCCTTAACAAACGTTTGAGTTGATCTTAGCCTCAAGTATGGCTAACGTATCCTCAAACCAAACCCCCAAACCCAAATCTAAGATAACACGGATTTGGACTAGTCCACGCCCTACGGGCGACGACATAACTCGGTCTCCGTAAACAATCCATGGGCAACAAAACATAAAATAAACACACATGACACGAAGTGACCATCTGGAGAAGTAGAAAGTTGTTACCGCGATGTGGTAGCGTAATTAACTGCAGGGGCTTGCGCCTGCAGGGAAGAGCATCCCCACAATCAAAAAACCCCTCAAACGAGGGGGAATCTGACGAAGTCTGCTACATCGGCCGCATCCGTTTAAACCTTCGATACATGGTGCCATAAATCAACTTGGCATCTTCGGAGAGGTGGACGGATAGCACCAATTAGCATCTGCCCCGAATTTCATGAAAGACGTCCATGTCGCGCCGTCCTTCGGATGGGAACAGTAAGTTACCCGCCAATCCTAGAAGCGAGGCAATCCAAACTCAACGATGTGAGTGGGCCACCCAACACTTCTAGAATCCGGTAACTTGGCCACCCCTCCACGGGTTAGAGATATGCCCCCTATATGTGCGGCGAGCAGCCCGCCAATCCGAAAAGGAGGTGGCTTGGTCTTGACTTCTCAAGATGGTCACCCTCTGAATTCTCGAATCTGGCTGCCCGAGCACTCCGTTGCGGAGTATCCTAGTACTTGTAATGAAATAAAATATACAAGGGTGACATTGACCGCAACTAGGATGAGTCCTAATAAAAGAATAACACATCAAGTTGCAATGGCGGTCACATATCGACTGCTCGCCCTGAATAAATGAATATACAATTTATCATTACAGCACAAACAACACGCACGAGGGGCTATCCATCACGACCGGCTAAACCATAATAATGATATCCATCACAACATCATCACATGCAACAAGTGTGCAACCCCGTCTAATTGGTCTATAGCAATTAGACGACGTTTAGCAACACACATTAACAAACGGATTATAAACGATGCAAAAAATGACGACCAAAAGTTTTCCCAAGTTGCTCGAATGCACAAACTACACAAAAAAAAATCTGGGCAAAAGTACACAAAAAATTAAGTTTTAGACATATAAAACCCCTACACAAATTTCGAGGCAGGGGCTATAACTTGGCTGCCACTTTCAGCCAAAAAGCACATTTCAGCGGCTGAGTTTGGCCCCCTGGTCCTCGAATTTTGTCCAAGGTTTTCAATGTTCTAAACATTTCCATTGTAACGGTTTAAAAAAATTTCAGGTGACTATTGAAGATATGGATAGAAACTTGAAATTTTGGAACTCGATCGGGTCGAAACTGATGCATCGTCTACTCTAGTTCTTGTGTTTAGCCGAGCTCTGATACCACTGTTAGGATGCAAGCGAGTGCGTAGTAGAAGCGGAGAGAATTTGTACAACAAAAATTCTATAGCAAACACCAGCAACCTCACATTGAAAATCTTTCCAAACAATTAAAACTAAAAACCTGGTGAGCAAAAAAATAGAGTTTAGAAAATACAACCTTTGTAGCATCTTCATATGCTCCATGGATGAACTTGAACTCTAGTTAGGTTCCTAGGTGGTTGGGAACAAGTTTGGTGAAAACCTTCCTTTGTTAAAGATGGATCCACTTGAGCAAACCTAACTCTAGCTCCATCTCCACTTCATGATACTCCATAGTGAAGAAACTTGCCTCCACGATTTGCTTGGGAATGGATGCAAGAGATGTAGTAGTGTCCCCCATTCTTTTTCGTACATCAATTAATTTTCCAACCTCATTTGTTGATCAAGAGTAAAAGGTAGAGAAATTGTAGAGAGAAGAGAGATGAGAGTGTTATTTCCCTTTTTCTAACATAACCCTAGAAAAATATGTGAGTGTATTCACATATACACTCTCCTCTCTCTCTCATCTAAGTGTCCATCCTCTCCTCTCTCTTCCACTCCTCTACCTGTCAAGCTAAACTAGGGTGGGTGTGTACCCTCTCCCTTCTTTTTAAGTCAAGTCAAACATAATGAGGTGGAAAACTAATTTGGAAATAAAACTAACATGTAAACATATTACTTTTAATTTCCATTTGCAAATAAATGCTAAGGTGAGATAAATACAAAAGGTGACATAACACTCGTAAATAAATATATCCAATATATGTATTAATATATTAAATCAATACTTGATTTAATATCCGTCTTTAGAAAAGACCGGCTAGTATTATCAAACGTCTGATTATTGTTAGTGTATCCAATACGTAAGTTTTAATCGAACTCCGGTACGCATCCAATACGCACATCTATATCATATCGCTAGAGCCGGAAAAAATTATGTGGGACTTTAAAGAATCAACAATATGCTGGTAGTGAGTTACTGGATCCAATCCATAACCACAAGCACGTTAGTGGCACTAGCTGTACGTAAGGGCTACTCAGGTATTGAACGAAAGGAAGATCAACAAGAAAGTTCGTCTGAATACCTACTGTGCCTATAAGTGACAGTCACCGTAGAGTCTGTTATGTTCGTCAAAGAGTGTTGCATACCAGTTTAGGGGGTGGAAAACGTCAGACCCCTAATAACCCGATAAGTCATGTCATTATCAAGCTCATCACCTACCGAGAAATTACCGATCTCTTATCAGTAAATCCCATCCGCCATGGCTATGGACTTATGGTGATAGCCAATCGAACACAACGCAACACCGACTCTCTATACTAGGAGAGAAGAATCCCCCCAATCCGCTCATTGCCTCTATATGGCTCGAGACTATACCTAACTAAAACCTATTTGCATAATTCAGTAGATTCGTAGTAGGGTAGTAATCAAAGTACAGTGGGAACTCACATAAGACAAATGCCGATCTCAAGTCAGCAGATTACCTTTTACTCATGTCACCAGAGAACTACTATCTGACGATAGATATAATATAATCTAAAAGTTCTTAGCGAGTCCATCCAATGTAACTCATAACCCAATGAATATCTGTATACAATCTTTGGTGGCTGACACCAATGGCTGTGAGACCGGTCATCGCCCCCCGTCGGGGTAAAGAAACGTATACACTAGTTTACTCTGGAATATCTATGACCAGTCTCGATACTCTTACGACTAGGGACATTTAAGGATGTACTTATAGACTACCCAATTCCCACAAGTGTGATCTCCATCATAATACTGGTAGTCAAGCAAAGATCCCATGGGCTTTACTATTATGTATTAGCAACATGTAATAGTAAGTAAAATGTATACACATGAATGATAAAGAAAAACCAGATAGCATAATATCATCTCGAGAAAGACCGTTCTACCTGTATAGGTCCTCTCTCAATTATTATAATTGCCTGCCTATAATTACAACAATTGCCTTGAGAGCACTATAGCCAATAGTTATTTGCTTCGAGACTTTGTTGCCATGTGTGCTGCATATGCTGTCGTATCCGTTGCGATCTTTTTTGTCACATCGTGATGTGACATGTTTGTCTTCGAAGTTCTAATTGACACAATATTTTCATTCGGTTTTGGTCAGACTTTGCACAAGCCATCTGGACTTGGCATGAGTCATTCTGTTTGGGTTGGATATGAGCCATCTGGACTCGATATGAGTCATTCTGTTTCGGCTTGGGATGTGCCATTTGGACTCTGCATGAGTCATTTTTTCTGGACTCGATATGAGTCATTCTGTTTCGGCTTGGGATAATCTATCTGGACTCTGCATGAGGCATTTTGTCTGGACTCGATATAAGTCATTCTGTATAGGCTCACGATGAGCCATAATGAAGTTCTGATCGAGTTATGTTGTGCATCTTTTTGGGCAGTTTGGTGGTGGATTCAGTGAAGACCAGTTATTCTATTTGAAGACTTGCTAGCTTTGATAAAGTGAGAAATTAGCTTTGTAACAAGCTGAAGCACATTATATGTGCCCTTCATCATGAGGGGAGTGTTAATAATAAGATATATTTGTGTAAGATATAATTTGATATGTTTGAAAGATTGGTAAGATTAGATTTGATTAGATACTCAGGAGTCACGTTAGGGTTACTTGGTGATCAAATACTAAAGCCAAAGAGTTTATGAAAGTATTTCTTAGCACCTCTACTAGATTTATACAAGCATCAAGTATGCAATTTAAAAAAATCTAGAGGTCTAAGCTATACTAACCTAGAATCGAACCATAGAATTAGGGTTTTAGTGCAAGAAGGCAAGTTCTAAACTAAGTGAAAAGGGTTTACAACCTTTGTAGACCGGTCCTACACTTCTAAAGCTCTAAGTAGTAGTCTCTAGAACTCTTCTTTGACTCCACTTGGTGAAAGGAACAAGCTTGCTTCGTAGTCTTCGAGGCCGAAAATGATCCAACTTAAAGTCTCTCTAACTCAAGCCCACTCTTCACTAATCAAAGTATTAGTGAAGCAAACAACATATACTGAAGGGTTAGAATAGTGTAGGTTGATGAAGTATGAATTTTTCTCACTTTATTTTCTTTTTTTTTCTTTTCTTTTTCTCACCTCAAGAAAACCTAGAGAGGAAGAAGGAGATGAGAATGAACTTAAATAATGAGAAAGAGAGAACCATGAAGTGAGTGATAAGATGAGCATGGAAAAATATCTATGAATAAAACAAAACCAAGAGGTGAGTCATGGCTTCTCAAGGCTTCTACAAGCATCTCAAATGATGACTCATTCTCTTTTATTTTTAATTCATAAATAAAACCATTTCCCACTCATCACAAATCCTCATGTGTTATTCTCATATATTCTAGTTCTATGTATCATCAACTATGATACAATATATAATACATATATTTATATATATATATCACATATATATATTAATATGTATAAAGAGAAGAAAATCTTTAGTGAGCTAATATTAGTTAATATATATATATATATATATATATATATATATAAAATTATTAAATCAACACTTGATTCAATAATCCAGTTATATCATATATAATCGACTAATATCATATATATATATGTATATCACATTATTAAATCAACACTTGATTCAATAATCCGGTTACATCACGTATAACCGTCTTATATTCAATATTTTTTAATATAATTATATATATATATATATCAAATTATTAAATCAACACTTGATTCAATAATCCGGCTATATCAAATATAATCCGGCTAATATCAAATATACAAATATATATCAAATATATATTAACAACATATACATATACGATTGAATCAACACTTGATTCAATAATCCAGTTATATAACATATAATCTGACTGATATCAAATATCGTGAGATTAGAATACGGTATCACATACTCGTATCCAATCAAGAACCCGCTCATATCACCATATGTGCCTTACTTCGTTTTGCTTGAACTAGAAAACCTCTGTGTAGGACTCTAAAGACTCGTCAATATGCCAGCAGTAGGTAATGATCACATCAGATACCTACAAGCCGTCAGCGGTACTAGCTGGACATAACGGCTACCCAGGTATTGAACGAATAGAAGATCAATAAGCAAAATTATCCAAACTTCCCATAGAGCCTATAAGCAACACTAACCATACAGTCCGGTCTTTTTGTCTAATATGTTGCATATCGAGTCTGGAGGTGGAATCGTCAGACCCCAGTAACTTGATAAGTCATATCGATGTGTGGCCTATAACCGTTCGAGAAACTACTAATAACACTTACCAGTAAATCTCATCATCCCTGGTCAGGGACTTGCTGTTATAGCCAATCGAGTATAGCGCAACATCAACTCCCAATACCGGGAGAGACGAAACCCCTCCTATCGCTCACTGCCTCCATGTGAATCAGGACTATACCCAAAATCCACCTGTTTGCATGACTCCTTTGAGCTGTGGTAGGGAGGAAATCAAAGCACGGTGGGAACCACACAAGACTCTATAACGATCTTGGGTCTACAGACTAACTTGTACAAGTGTCACCAGAGAACTGCTATCTGACGATAGGTACGGTGCCATCTAGGAGTTCTCGGCAAGTCCTGTTCGGTGTACCCATTCTTTAATGAGCACCTGTATACAATGTTTTATGTCAATCACCAATGGTTGTGGAACCAACCACCGCCCCATACAGGATCAAGAAACGTAAACACTAGTCTACTCCAGAATATCGATGCCCTGTCTGATACTCTCTCGACTAGGAACTGTTAAAGGATGTGCTTATGGACTACACAAGCCCCACTAGTATGATCTGCATCATAGTCCTGGTAGTAAAGCCAACATCCTAAGGGATTTATCAACATGTATCGAGACAGTATAATAATAAAAGTGTACATATTGAGATAAAGAGCAACCAGATAGCATACTATCATGTTGAGCAAGAAAGCCCTCTCTAGAGCATACATATTCCTAACAATCCCCCACTTGCACTAAGGCCAGTTGTTGTAGTATCTCATACCCAACATCCCAAAAAGTCTCTCAAACTTTTTCTGGGGGAGGGCCTTTGTGAGCGGATCCACTGTGTTGTCCTTCGTGTCAACTCTCCTGACCTCGATCTCGCGGAAATCAACTATCTCCCGGATCAGGTGATACCGCTTCAGAATATGTCTGGATCGCAGATGGGACCGGGGTTCCTTGGCCATAGCCACAGCTCCATTGTTATCACAATACAGGGGTATTAGATCCTCAATGGATGGAACCACACCAAGTTCAACAATGAACTTCTTCATCCAGACAGCTTCTTTGGCAGCGATGTATTCAGCATCCATCATCAAGTTTGCTACGGTATCTTGCTTGGAACTCTTCCAACATACCGCCCCTCCATTGAGGGTGAAGACAAAACCTGAGTCAGACTTGCTATCGTCCATATCACTCTGGAAGCTCGAATCGGTAATGGACTCCACTTGGAGTTCTCCGTTACCATACACCAAGAACATTTCTTTAGTCCTTCTCAAGTACTTAAGAATGTTCTTCACAGCCATCCAATACTTCTCCCCTGAGTCTGATTGATACCTACTTACCACACTAAGTGCGTAAGCTACATCCGGTCTGGTGCATAATATCGCATACATGATAGACCCAACTGCAGAAGCATAGGATATCCCTTGCATGCGAACCCTTTCCAAATCAGTTTTGGGAGACATCTCTTTGGAGAGAGTGATTCCTGAACAAGCGGGCAAATTACCACGCTTAGAATCTTCCATACTAAATCTCTTTAGTATGGTGTTTATATACCTGGATTGGGACAATCCCAACATCCTTTTAGATCTATCCCTATAGATCTTTATCCCCAGGATGTAGGAGGCATCACCCAGATCTTTCATGAAGAACTTCTGTGATAGGAAGAGTTTGACCGAGTGGAACATAGGAACATCATTTCTTATCAAGAGTATATCATCCACGTACAATACGAGAAAGACAACCTTACTCTCTAGAACCTTTTTATATATACAAGGTTCATCTACGTTTTTGATGAACTCAAACTCTTTGACTGCCACATCAAAACTGATGTTCCAGCTCCATGATTCCTGCTTTAATCCTTAGATTGATTTAAGCAGCTTGCAAACCTTTCCGCTGCTCCCACTGTCTATGAAGTCCTCTGGCTGTGTCATATACACGCTCTTCTAAATCACCATTTAGAAAAGCGGTCTTGACGTCCATCTGCCAGATTTCATAGTCATAGTATGCAACAATGGCAAGTAGGATCCTGATGGACTAAGCATAGACACTGGAGAAAAAAGTTGCATCATAATTGACACCTGGTCGTTGAAGAAAACCTTTTGCTACAAGTATAGCTTTGAAGGTCTCAACCATTCCTTCTACACCAATTTTCTTCTTAAATATCCACTTGCTCCTGATGGGTTTTACCCCTTCAGGAGCAACTTCCAAAGTCCATACTTTGTTGGTGTACATGGATTCCATCTCAGATCTCATAGCATCCAGCCATTTCACAGAGGCCCCACTTGTGATGACCTGCTCAAAACTAGTTTGGTCATCATCTTCCATGATGCAATCCTTGCTCCTACAGTCTATGAGAAAACTGTAGTATCTCTCAGGTGGATGAAAAACCCTACTAGATCTGCGGAGTAGCTGAGGTTCGTCGGGGACTATTGAATCCTCCGGTTGTACCAAATCTTCTATTGCAGTTTGTGTATCTGGAACTTCTTTCAGCTCTACCTCATTACCACTAATTTCTTTCATAAGAAATTCCTTTTCTAAAATAGGTGGCATATTGAGAAACAAACACTTTTTGTTCCTCGGTATGGTAGAAGATATATCCATATGAATTCTTTGGATATCCCACAAACTTGCAAAGAACAGACCTTGTCTCGAGCTTGTCCGGATTTTGCTTTTTAACATAGGCTGGACAACCCCATATCTTAACTCGTTTAAGAGATGGTCTCTACCCATACCATATCTCATATGGAGCGGTAAATACGGATTTGGTCGGAACCTTATTTAATAGGTATGCAGCTCTCTCAAATGCATAACCCCAAAAGAAAATAGGTAACTTAGCAATACTCATCATAGAGCGCACCATATCTAATAGGGTGTGATTCCTCCGCTCCGATACTCCATTATGCTGTGGTGTATACGGAGGAGTAAGCTGAGAGAGAATCCCATTCTCTTTTAAATAGTCTCGGAATTCCGTGCTTAAGTATTCTCCTCTTCGATTAGATCGAAGGATCATAATACTTTTACCCGTCTGGTTATCTACTTCATTCTTATATTCCGTGAATTTCTCAAAAGTTTCAGATTTGTGTTTCAACAGGAACACATGTACGAATCTTGAGAGATCATCGGTGAATATAATAAAGAATGAGAAACCATTCCTCGCATGTGTAGACATAGGACCGCATACATCACTATGTATCAGTCCTAAGAGTTCGGTAGCTCTTTCTCCGTGTCCCGTAAACGGAGTTTTGGTCATCTTTCCTTTGAGACGTGACTACCAAGTTTCATAAGATGTAAATTCAAACGGATTCAAATATCTATCTTTATGAAACTTAGCTAGTCTTGTCGCATTGATATGACCAAGTCTACAATGCCATAAGAAGGCTTCGTTCATTCATGAACTTTTCCTCTTGTTTGTGTTCTGTATATTTAGAACTGTGTTTTGATTTAGAACGTATATGTCATTACACAACGCACCAAACCCAATTAACACTTGATTTAGGAAAATGTTCTTAACATTTTTCTCTAGTGCAAAGTTATATCCTTCTTTATCTAATAAATAGAAGGATATTATGTTGCACATCATCGACAGTACAAAATAACAGTCGTTCAAAATCAATGTATTATCATTTGGTAATACTAGGTGATATTTGCCGACAGCTTCGACAGCAACAATTGCTCTGTTCCCTACTCTGAGAAACATATCACCATTTTCCAGTTCTCTACTTCTTCTTAACCCTTGTAACTGATTACAAATATGGGACCCTGATTAGGTATCTAATACCCAGGACGTAGAGCAGACTGAGAAACAGTTCTCAATCACTAACACACCCGAAGAAGAAGTATCATCATGCTCTTTCTCCGTTCGGGTTGCATGAGAATCCGTGCAATCCTCTATCCCTTGCTTAGACTTATGACAGTCATAAGATAGAGCGAAACCAACGTTCCCCGGCTCAATATAATAAGCGGGTTCGGTCAATACATCCATATTATTATCTTGATTAAGGCGTGTCATGGTGGCTACCTGGAGAGAGAGAGAGAAGAAAACACTTTAGCATGCACTCTTGCAAGATTAGATTGGTTATTATCTTATCTAATTAGGATGGCTCCCACTGTTTTTATCAAATCTTTCTTCAAACCCTAAAAGGTAAAATTAGCCGGGATTAATTACACCCTACAAGTTCGCCAATCGGTTAGCCAGGCAGGTATTGGTACTCCGAGGGAGTCTGCCCATGCTTTCACATGGAACTAATTAAATAATCTCGTTTCCGCAGGGGCATAACCCCGTTAACACCTTTCTTAGACACCTACTGGATTAGCTAATTGTAAAGTGGAAAACTCTCCTAGGAGTAACACTTACTCGCAGTGGGTATCGGGATCCAACTATCATATAGAAGGTATGCAATCTCATTGCAAATTTCAACACTTGAAATTCCCAATATCTGTTTTTAGCCCTAACGACTTATGACCTTAACTATGCTCAATAAATCATAAGCGCTAGTCAAGTTCTACCCGTCATTTCGTGATTGAGTTAAACCCACCCGCATGACCCTTAACTATGGTCAACAAGGCCGTACGACTATCCTAATCCAATCGCATCATATGCGCCAGATAAACACTAATCAGTTACCGCACACTACGCCTTGACTATGGTCAACAAACGCAGCATGAATACTAAATAGTACTTATCTGAAATGACGGAGGGCTATGACTGGTTTTGTAGAAAACCTTTAACGTAATGAACTTGATATCGTTGTAGAATCTAGTGATTTGAAAAGGAGTGGTTTAATCTCTTCTTTTAAAATCGAGTAGTTTTCAAAACAAACCGAGTGGGTTGTGGCATATGCTAGTTTTGCTAAAGAGGTCATTCCCGGTGAAGGGATCCAGGCTCTTTCCTCATCGAATGAGGTGCTGGATATTCGTAATGGAATACCGCTATGCAAAGCAAGAACTAGAGTTACCTTTTTGAAAAATTTGATTCTACAACATCTTTAGCTTTCTTTTCTTTTCATTAATTTCATTAATGACATCCCATCATTTATGTTTCCAAAACATCATAGAAGAAACGAAAATAAAACACACATATATTCCATCCGCATTTGCCATAGGGACCCGGGTCTTCACCGTAAGGTTACTTAACTTATGGCAGGGCAGGGTCAGGACTAGCACGGATGCAAAACATATATAGTGTCTACTATTATATCATATATATAAGTAGCATTCGTCACAGAATCCAGCAGAAGCAAACATATGAAATATAGGATATACTAGGAGGTCCGTGTTTTAGATTAAGCCAGTAATGATAAAACGGATTCCACGGTCGTGATGAACATCCAAGCCCACATCCGTAGACCCCTACGAGGGTGGAAAGCAACCATGCTAATTCTACAGTTAGGCGACCCGGTCTCCACTCCTCGAGACGGCCTCCCACTGGACTCTAGAACCCGGTTATTTGTGCTCCCCGCCTTGGGTCTATCCTAATGCGAAAAAGTAAATAATATACATCTATGGAGACAACAATCTCTATCCGAAAGTGTCCCAATAAAAGAATATTACATACAAATTTTTACATGAATGAAAATTGAAAAACTCGCATCTCACGCAAAAAAACCCGGCTATTCATTCATGAAGATCCAATATAACATATCAACCAGCAACACAATAACATCACATGTCATCAACGTAAGAAAATATGCATATCCCTAATGTCATTGATGTATTGCAACGAGATCGGGATACCTCACATATTACACTTACGGTCGCAGAAAAGAAATGAAAACTACAATAATTAGAATCCGCATCATCCTTAGACATCATAAACCCGGAATATCACATACTCCAGATTTCATTCCTAACACTATAAACCTTGCATTTAAGTCTCGAATTGAAAACACTTTTCAAAAACAAGTTGGGTAATTCAACAAAATTCCCGATTAAATGTTCGAATGCTCGTCGGAAAATTTAGTAGATGGCCGCACCCCCGATGCCGTCAACGAAGTGCACTTAGGCGGAACACCGCGGCCACGAGCACCTGAGAGGATGCTTTTTGCCATGGGGTTCTCTTATAGTCACTTGGTCGGGGCTATGGGGCGTGGCTGTCTACTAGTGTCTCCCGGCGACTATTCGCGTACGATACGAGATTGCGACGGAGTTTTGATCCAAATTGAAACTCCGTGGCAATCCATCAAATGATACTAAAATACTAGATTTACAAAACGATAACTAGTTTTCACATAACTAATCAATATGGATTCCAAAAATTGTAAAACATAACTATAGCAATCTAGACGATGTTAAACATTTCGATCGATATTTCAAGCAATAAAAATTCACAGAGACCTTAACAACTTGAGCCTCATAAAAAATACCCACAAATTCCAAAATGACACAATGGAGCAGCATAAGAAAGACGAGACTACAACTCCTCAAATGTGTGACAGAACTGTGGCCAAACCAAGGTTTAGGCGGCAGTTCCGCGGCCATTTGATAGAGTTAGGCTCTCGAACTACTTGGGGCTCTATAAAATTACCTGCATGATTTTCTGGGAATTTTTAATCTGAAAAATTTCAACTTTTAAAAAATTAGATAGAAACTTATAACTTTCCGGTTTCAAAATTTCGATCGAACACTTTAACGTCGTTTAGACTTTCTAGCTTGGCTCTGATACCATGAAAGTATTTTTTAGCACCTCTACTAGATTTATACAAGCATCAAGTATGCAATTTAAAAAAATATAGAGGTCTAAGCAATACTAATCTAGAATCGAACTAGAGAATTAGGGTTTTAGTGCAAGAAAGCAAGTTCTAAACTAAGTGAAAAGGGTTTACAACCTTTGTAGACCGGTCCTGCACTTCTAAAGCTCCAAGTAGTAGTCCCTAGAACTCTTCTTTGACTCCGCTTGGTGAAAGGAACAAGCTTGCTTCGTAGTCTTCGAGGCTGAAGATGATCCATCTTGAAGTCTCTCTAACTCAAGCTCACTCTTCACTAATCAAAGTATTTGTGAAGCAAATAATCTATACTAAAGAGATATGATAGAGTAGGATGATGAAGTAGGATTTTTTCTCACTTTATTTTCTTCGTTCTCATTTCTTTTTCTCTCCTCAAGAAAATCTAGAGAGCAAGAGAGGAAGAAGAAGATGAGAATGAACTTAGATGATGAGAGAGAGAACCATGAAGTGAGTGATAAGATGAGCATGGAAAAATATCTATGAATAAAACAAAACCAAAAGGTGAGTCATGGCTTCTCAAGGCTTCTACAAGCATCTCAAATGATGACTCATTCTCTTTTATTATTAATTCATAAATAAAACCATTTCCTACTCATCACAAATCCTCATGTGTGATTCTCATACATTCTAGTTCTATGTATCATCAACCATGATACAATATATAATACATATAATTATATATATCATATATTAATATGTATAAAGAGAAGAAAATCTTTAGTGAGCTAATATTAGTTAATATATATATATATATTAAATTATTAAATATATATCAAATTATTAAATCAACACTTGAGTCAATAATCTGGTTATATCATATATAACAGACTAATATCATATATATATATATATATATATATGTATGTATGTATGTATGTATGTATGTATCACATTATTAAATCAACACTTGATTCAATAATCCGGTTATATCACATATAACCGTCTTATATTCAATACTAGTTAATACACACACACACATACATCAAATTATTAAATCAACACTTGATTCAATATTCCGGCTATATCAAATATAATCCGGCTAATATCAAATATGCAAATATATATCAAATATATATTAACAACATATACATATACGATTGAATCAACACTTGATTCAATAATCCGATTATATCACATATAACCTGACTGATATCAAATATCGCGAGTTTAGAATACGGTATCACATACTTGTATCCAATCAAGCGCCCGCACATATCACCATATGTGCCCTATTTCGTTTCATTTGAGCTAGGAAACCTCTGTGTAGGACTCTAAAGATTCGCCAATACGCCAGCAGTAAGTAATGATCACATCAGATACCCACAAACCGTCAGCGGTACTAGCTGGACGCAATGGCTACCCAGGTATTGAACGAATAGAAGATCAACAAGAAAACTTATCCAAAATTCCCGTAGAGCCTATAACCAACACTTACCGTACAGTCCGGTCTCTTCGTCTGATATGTGGCATATCGAGTCTGGGGATGGAATCGTCAGACCCCAGTAACTTGATAAGTCATGCCGATGTGTGGCCTATAACCGTTTGAGAAACTGCTGATAACACTTACCAGTAAATCTCATCAGCCCTGGTCAGGGACTTGCTGTTATAGCCAATCGAGCATAGCGCAACATCAACTTCCAATACCGAGAGAGACAAAACCCCTCCTATCGCTCAGTGTCTCTATGTGATTCGGGAATGTACCTAAAATCCACATGTTTCCATGACTCCTTTGAGCCGTGGTAGGGAGGAAATCAAAGCATGGTGGGAACCACACAAGACACTATGATGATCTCGGGTCTACAGACTAACCTGTACTAGTGTCACCAGAGAACTGCTATCTGACGATAGGTATGGTGCCATCTATGAGTTCTCGGCGAGTCCTGTTAGGTGTACCCATTCACTAATGAGCACCCGTGTACAATCTTTGATGTCAAACACCAATGGTTGTGGGATCAACCATCGCCCCATACAGGGTCAAGAAACCTATACACTAGTCTACTCTGGAATATCGATGCCCTGTCTCGATACTACCTCGACTAGGAACTATTAAAAGATGTTCTTGTGGACTACACAAGCCCTACTAGTATGATCTGCATCATAGTCCTGGTAGTCAAGCCAATATCCTAAGGGTTTTATCAACATGTATCAGAGAGACAGTATAATAATACAAATGTACATGTTAAGATAAAAAGCAACCAGATATCTTACTATCATGTCGAGCAAGAAAGTCCTCTCTATATATGTCCAAGCATCCACTATATCATACAATAATGGCCTCTAGGGAATACATATTCCTAATAGTTTATTATAAATAGTTATAGCATTGTATTCCTTTCTTTTATCAATAACAATAGTTTCTCTTCTATTTTCCAAAATGCAGCGTCTCCATTATTTTCTGCTCCTCTTATAATACTTGTGTTTCTTAACAATAGTTAATTAAAAAGTTTGGCTTGTGTTTAATGATGACAAATGAACTATTTAGTTTAGGTTTTGATTTGACTAAATTATAGCTTGTTTAGTAACTTCACCACCTATAGTTACAGAATAACAAATATTTTTTTTATTGAAATCAAATTGCAAGAAATAAAAACTCCATAAACAAACAAGTCATAACTTATTCTGAATCATGATGCGTCTATAATTTGTATATATGATCGATTTCTGCTACTGTTTATGAGACGCAATGTCGATTCATCTATTGGATATATGATTTATTGATTCTATTTAAGGATTAAATTCATATTATATTCCAGGATAGTCATTCCTAAATATTCAAAAAATCATAATACATGTTGACGTTGTTTAATTAAAAGAAAATGTAGTTTAGAGGGGACAGAGTTGAATAAACTAATTAAATCAATAGTTTATTTATCTTTTGTTTTTTGGCACAAGCCGGTAAGCCCTATTCTATACACACAACACATCCATATCACACACAAGCACACGGAGGTTCCACGAATTTTCCCCGAAAGCCACCTGAACTATAGCTTATTGATTATATCTTTATTTTTTTTGTTGTAGTAATAAATAAAATAAAATAGAAAAAGTCTGAGGACATAAATAACGCTGCATGGGGATCGCTATTTCAGGATAAAGCCAGCAACAAAAAATAAATAAGTAAACTAAAATAACTAAATTAAGACATAAATATAAAGTTAAATTGTTTTAAAGCTTCCCGTCCAAGAAAAAACAAGTAAAGTCTCTTGTATTTTCTAAATAGGGAGAAAGGACCCACTGTTCTAAAACTTGGTCTAAATACTCATGACCCAAAAGCCTGGGTATTATATTTTGATGCAGGAAATACCCCCTCATTCAAAATTCTCTCTCTGCCACTCGAACTCTCACTATCGCTCAAGCTACTCAGAGAAACCACGCCTCTCTTCGTCGTCGTTGTCTCCTTGTTGCAACCTCGCATCCTCAAGTCGACACCAAAACTCCTCACCCCAAATCGCCTCTTGTCATCGAAAATCCTAACCTTAGAGCCCCGTCCGTCCTCTCGTTGGCCTCAAGTCGACACCAAAACTCCGGACCATTGCCGCCTTCTCATCGGCCTCCTAGACCCCCTCCTCTGTCACGATAACTACTTCATTACCATCACTCACAGTAGAATGACTCCTAAATCAAAGGATAAAGCCTTGATATTAGCGAAAAATACGTCGTCTAAATCGGTGGCTCCAGAATTGGAGTTAACGACATTGGATAAATCGAAAGCGGCCGAGAAATCGACAGCTGCTGAGGAATCGACAACGGCCGAGATACAAATTATGTAAAATTGATACCCTTTCTGTTAATTTTACATTGCAATTCGAAATTGTTTCTTTTCAAAAAAAATTGGTGAACATCTAAAGATTCTTGAACCTGAAGTAAAACAACTAACATTTATAATGTTTCCTATAATATCAACCAAAATTACTTGTAACATGTATCAAAGTTGCCTATATGTTACATGTAACTTTTTACAAGTTACAGACAAGTGCTTATTTTCATTTGTTGTTGGTAACATAATACAGGAAAATTATTTTCCTGTAATATCTAATTAGCTACCTATAACTTCTATAAAAGTTGCATGTAACATCTAAGCAGTTTCTTGTAATTTGTAAGAAGCTGCCTGTAACTTCTGAGAACTTACCTATAATTTGTAAACAGTTGCTTATAATTTTCAGTTTAAAGAATTGATAGCTATGATTTAATGTTTAAATTTGGTTTTTCGCAGAAGAAAGTATGGAGATATGCCTGTCATTCAGACGTATGTCGATGTCACCCACCACAACAGCTTCGTTGAGAGGTTGAAGGCATACATTCACCATCAGTACATACAGAGGATAAATGAAACTCAGTTCCGCCATTACATGAACCTACTTACTTTGGGTCAAGATAGGCCTACCTTATGAAGGCTTATCTCTTTCTATGATCGATGAACCAAAGAGTTCTCTTTTGGAGGTGCCTAGCATAAATTTACTGTAGATTGGGTTAGCGAGCACACCAACTTGCTGAAGGCCGATAAAGATATCAAGACTAACCGTGATATCACCCAGTTTCAAAAGAAGTACTTAAACATAGAGAAAGGTGAAAGGACGTATTTCACAATAATGGAGGATGCTTTGAAGTGGACTATGATGGATAGAATTCCATAAGTGATAGACTATTTCGTGTATTTGCTGATTATTCATCAGCTTTCTTTATTTGGATACCCGTCACGTCCTTGACTGTCCCTAGAGATGCATTTCCTTATATTGAGCTATCAGCAGTGCTGAGTGTGATCTGGGCCAAAGCGGTGCATGAGATGATAATGAACGGTGTCATGAATAATTTTAGCTTGAAGGGTGGCTCTGCACAGTTTCCCGGGTGTTAGATCATTTTCGCCATAAGTATATGTAAACTATTATAGAGATTATACTATATTTGTACGCAAAGTATAAACTACATAAATTAATAGTGTTGGTAGATATGTTTTGATCATTTAATATTAATAATGCGAATGTGATGTTTGTTTTTTTGCACCTATGGTTTTATACCATCACGGATTTGAGACAACCGACACACATAGACGCCAACAAACCGGCCTTATGTGGGTAGGAATTCAATACATCTTTGAAGATGTCCGGACCAGAGATGGCAATGAAAAGAAAGAGGTCCATTTTTATGCCGAAGAGGGACATGGTTACGTCGAAACAGTATGCCGATGCTCTGCTTCTATATTACAAGAGAAGAGCAGTGGAGACGGTGACGCAAAAACTGCATCGGTATGTTTTATATTCTCTATTTTCAATATAAAAAAAGTATCTTGTGTATATATAGGTATTTGCCTATAATTTCTAAGCAATATCCTGTAACTGCTAAGCTGCCTGTAACCTCTAAGGAGTTGTCTATAACTTCTAATAAGTTGCCTCTTACCTCTAATAAGTTGCTTGTAACTGATTGTCAGAATACGTGCGTGTTCAAGTTTAGTTTAAAATACCGCAATCAAGACGGTTTCGCTTGTAGCTAGCCGGTTGAGTACGGGTCGTCCGCAGGGAGATGGGAGTCTTTTTCAAAGTGTTTTAACGAGTTAAGTCCGGTTGTTCAGATTTTGTTGTGGTTATCTAAGTGTTAAGTTGAAATTTAAAGAGAGCTTGTTAGGGTTAGGATTAGGTTAGTTTGAGTTAGGAGTCTCCACATCTTTCGTTGCCCTACTTAATATCGGTGTTACGGTAATCGGCAACAACGGGGATTAGCACGACTAGGAAGGAACTTGCGAGTATAAGCTAGGCTTTCCAACGCATAGTCCTTCCTTTTGGTGCTTGTCCGTCCGTTCTTGGCTCTTATCCATAACCTCCGGTTAATTCAACCACAACCGGTCTCACTACGGAATCACCGCTATCATGTAGGATAGGGTGCCGTAAGGAGCGGATTGTGTTTCAATTAACGGGAGTTGATTTAAGTTGTTGGGCAAGGAAAGAGTGAGAGAGATTCCTTCTCTCAAACTTCCCTTATCCTACCCTAACAAGTATAAAACTACTCACACTTCATGATAAGGAAAAACAAAACAAAACAAAGAGGAAGATAGAAAGAAAGAGATTAGAAGAATACGACTAACTATTTGCGACCTCACCTTGGCGAGGATCAAGCGTAAGTATCATTGTCATATGAAGGATAAAGGAAAAGAGAGAAGAAAGAAACAATCAAACAAATAACAACAACTACTTAACAATTAAAATTGCAATAATTATAACAAGTAAAGAAAGAGACAAGCATGATAATAAAATTGGTCTTCTTTATTCATCACTCTTCACTCAAAAGCTCACTTACAAGTTTAATGGAGAAGAGGTGAGAAGAGGAAGAAGAACATGTAAACTAAAACCTAGCAAAAGAGATACAAGAATTTGACCCTTTCCTTCACAAACTTCTGGGATATTTATAGGCCATAAAATGAAACCCTAGGGCAACCACCAGACCACACACTAAAAGACCAAAATACCCCCCAAAATTCCTCCTCTCTGGCGCCATAACGGCCGCGGATCCGCGGCCTGGACCCACCTTTGGCCGCGGTTCCGCGGCCTTGTTGTTGAATTGGGCTTTGGGCTTTTTTGGGTTTTCCTGTTTTTCTGTGTACATCATTTTGGCATATGTATTTTCTCAATTTGGATCCCTGATTTTTCCAGAATTTCTGTTGAGGGAAAGGTGGACTTTTTGTCAAGATTTTGTCATGATTGCCTCGAGCTCCGCGTAGATCTCTTGGATCTTGTGCCACCATTGAGCCTTGTGCATAGATTTGACATTTTGTCTTCCTACTGGTGTCTGGCAACATACGGATGAGGGACGGAGACCGTGTTTTATCTGTGGTCGGCAAGAACCCGGATTTTTTCGTGTTTTCCATGAATTTCATCGTTTTGGAACCGAGAACCTGTATCCTGCAATTGACTAGCAAACACGGCTCAAGAGTATCTACGGATATGCAATGTGATAAAAATTGGGCGGTATGAAAATGCAAAAATCTGATATGAACAAATACCCCCAAACTTATCATTTGCTCGTCCCGAGCAAAGTCCATTTATTCACAAAAAATTTCCTAACCTCACTTTCGCAGGGGACGCGATTGCACTGAGCATGTGCAACAAGCCGTTAAACCTCTAGGTGTCCCTAGTAGGAGGAGTGTTGTCTCCTGAGGGTTTTCAGCGGATACTACCCACAAAATCCGGTCAAGTTGGTTTGTAAAAATGACTAAGTTTCAAACCCTAAAGTTTTTGTTTTTAGAAAATAAAAATTCTATAATCCTAAGTCTAGACCATCGAACCTTTATTTTTCACACCTCGCTTCTTATTTAACTACAGATTTTATATGTCTTTACGTGCAGTGCAAATAGTGTCGTTAAGTTCCCGAAAGGTCGATTAAAGTCATCATGTCGCACAATAAAGCCCAGATAACAATTTTAAAAGGATCACATAAGTTTTATAACGAGTTAAGCATTTTTCAAGTTTCGTTTTCCAGTAAGGTTTCAACTTTAGAATTTCTATCTTCCTTAACAGGAAACTAAGTCGTATTTTTCACTCCACCTTTTTCTTGTTTTCATTTCATACACACCTCTGTGAACGTGCAATAGTCTTTATCAAAGAGTAAAACCTTCATATCTTCGTTTAAAAATTTTTTTTTTTTAAAAGCCTGTCTTTTATCAAGATTATTCTCACACAAAGAACCGTTAGGAATTTTAACTCGGAGAGAACACTTGCTTGACTTTGTTTTAAACTGGACTTTCTAGGCTTCTTAGCGAGCTTTGGGCCAATGCACCCAGACCAGTTGGTTTTAGGGCATTAGGTGTAAAAACACCCCAGCGGACTTAATTACTCAAGTTACCTAGGTCCAAAAACAAAAGACAGATTGGCGTGAAAATCAGACGATTTAATACGAATGGAGATATAACCGGCAGTTCAAATATTTTTTGGATAAAAGACGTGTCTAGTGGGTTTGGTGTGTAATCATTCCAATCAAGTTTTAGATGGGTTATTTTTCAGACTTTAGCTCTAATTACGGCATCAATAACATTCCTTCATATTCGCTTTACTTCATAAACTATTCTTGACATTACTTATTTCAGAACAAACCTAATTGATCCTCAGAAAATTATTTATCTGTTTCAAAGTTTAAACATGAAAGACTTGTCATCTAATTCCCAAAATCTTACGACACGTGTAGTGTGATGTAAAGACGTATATCAGCTATAGTTAACTTCAAAGGAGAGTTATCTTTCAGGTTTTTCAAAATCCAAACATAAGATTTAGTTATTCCTATTTTTTTCAAACAAAAACCGTCGAATGTTGAATCAGAGTTCTTCCACAAGCTAACTTGACAAAAAAGTTTTTATATTTTTTGGAAAATTTTCAAATTTTTATGGTTTTTATGGATTTTAATATGCAGATGCAAAAATATACATATGAATGCGAAGGTAAGAAATGCGTACCGAGCGTACCCCCAAACTTAAACTGGACAGTGTCCTCACTGTCATATCATGAAGAGAGCAGTTGGAAGGTTCAAAATTGTCGGTTAGTGATACACAATTTTTTTTTTTTTTTTTTGAAGAAAAGAAAAGGAATATACACAAATATAAACAAAAATGGTTTGTACATACCCCCAAACTTATTGGGAACAGTGTCCACTGTTCTTGGCTGGATAACCGAAGTTTGGAGGTAGGCAGAGGAAGATCAAGCAAGGTAAACCGGCTCCTGTAAGAACAGGAGCTCCTCTGTTGGTTCGGCGCTAAGGTACGGTTTGCATCGGTGTCCGTTTACCTTGAAGAGTGAACCGTCCTTTGGATTTTCCAAATCCAGAGCGCCCTGCGGAGACACATTCCGCACAAAATAAGGCCCTTTCCAGCGAGATCGGAGCTTTCCAGGATGGAAATGAAGTCGGGTGTCGTAAAGAAGTACCTGTTGACCAGGTACGAAGGTTTTGCGCAAAAGGTGTTTATCGTGAAACACCTTCGTTCGATTCTTAACGACAACCGCGTTGTCGTAAGCCTCATCCCTAAGCTCATTCAGTTCGTTCAGCTGCAGCTTCCGATGGCTGCCCGCGTCCTCAAGAGACAGATTCAGCTCCTTAATCGCCCAAAATGCGCGATGCTCGATTTCGACAGGAAGGTGGCAGGCCTTTCCGTACACAAGCCGATAGGGAGACATGCCAAGGTCGGTCTTATAAGCGGTTCTAAATGCCCAAAGGGCATCAGTGAGTTTCAAAGACCAATCCTTACGGTTCTTGGAAACCGTCTTCTCCAATATCTGCTTGATTTGCCGATTAGAAACTTCGGCCTGCCCGCAGGTTTGGGGGTGGTAGGGCGTAGAAAGCTTATGATTAATGGAGTACTTCCGCATCAAGGCCTCGAAAGTCCTATTGCAGAAATGACTTCCATTGTCGCTAATGATCGCTCGGGGGTGCCCAAACCGGGAGAAAATGTTTTCTTTAAGGAACTTAACGACAACCTTGTTGTCGTTAGTCCGGCTGGGCACAGCCTCGACCCATTTAGAGACGTAATCAACAGCTAGAAGTATGTACAAGTTCCCAAAAGAGCTGGGAAACGGCCCCATGAAGTCTATCCCCCACACATCGAAAATCTCCACAACCAAGATCGGTTGGAGCGGCATCTCGTTTCTCCGGGATATCCGGCCCATGTGTTGGCACCGGGAGCAAGTCTTGCAATATTCGTGAGCGTCTTTGAAAAGTTGTGGCCAGTAGAAACCACATTGCAAGATCTTCTCAGCTGTCTTTCTGGGCCCAAAGTGCCCGCCACACGCTTGATCGTGGCAAAATGACAGCACACTCTTGAATTCCTCATTAGGGACACACCGACGAATGATCTGGTCGGGACAGTACTTGAACAAGTAGGGTTCGTCCCAGTAAAAGTGTTTTACTTGGGATAAGAAGCGAAGTCTGTCCTGACTCGACCATTCGGTCGGTAGAAATCCCGTGGCCAAATAGTTCACAATATCTGCGAACCAGGGTTCGCACGATACTGTCAAGAGTTGTTCGTCCGGAAAAACGTCGTTTATCGGAAGTGGAAGCGAAGGCGAAGAAGGAAGTCGCGAGAGATGGTCGGCAACCACGTTTTCACATCCTCGTTTGTCCTTAATGACAAGGTCAAACTCTTGAAGCAAGAGGATCCAACGGATTAACCGAGACTTGGCATCTTTCTTCGCAAAAAGATGGCGCAGAGCTGAATGGTCCGTGTAGACGATGACTGGAGAGCCGATGAGGTAAGGCCTGAACTTTTCTAAAGCAAATACAACAGCTAAGAATTCCTTCTCAGTTGTTGTATAGTTAAGTTGGGCGTCGTTCAGGTTTCGGCTAGCGTAGTAGATCACGTGCGGCATCTTATTGATGTGCTGTCCAAGGACAGCACCGATGGCAAAGTCGGATGCATCGCACATAATCTCGAATGGGTGCGTCCAGTCAGGAGAAGAGAGAACGGGAGCAGAAGTGAGTGAGTGTTTCAATGATTCAAAAGCAGCCGCACAGCTTGAGCTGAAGTCGAATGGCGTGTCCTTGGCCAGGAGAAGAGTCAAGGGCCTAGCAATCTTTCTAAAGTCCTTGATAAACCGTCTATAAAAACCGGCATGGCCAAGGAAGGCTCGGATATCTCGGACGCATCGGGGAGGAGGAAGATTGGAAATGACCTCAATCTTAGCTTTGTCTACCTCAATGCCTTTCTGCGAGATGATATGTCCTAAGACAATACCTTCGCGCACCATGAAGTGGCATTTCTCCCAGTTCAAAGTGAGATTCTTGTCCTTACATCTGGTAAGGACAGCGTCGAGATGCAGCAGACACTCGTCAAAAGAATCGCCAAAGATGGAGAAGTCGTCCATGAAGATCTCCAGAAATTTCTCCACCATGTCAGAGAAAATTCCCATCATACACCGCTGGAAGGTAGCGGGCGCATTGCATAACCCAAAGGGCATGCGACGATATGCAAACGTGCCGAAAGGACAAGTGAAAGTGGTCTTGTCCTGGTCTTTTTCGGCGATGGGAATTTGATTATAGCCAGAGTAGCCATCTAGAAAACAATAGTACTCGTGTCCGGCCAATCGTTCGAGCATCTGGTCAATAAAAGGTAGCGGAAAGTGGTCTTTCCGCGTTGCGGCGTTGAGTTTTCGGTAATCAATGCATACTCGCCACCCAGTTTGGGTGCGAGTAGGGATTAACTCGTTTGCCTCATTGGTGATGACCGTAATGCCCGACTTCTTGGGGACAACATGAATGGGGCTAACCCACTGGCTATCAGAGATAGGGTAAATGATACCACTATCTAGACATTTGACGATCTCCTTCTTCACAGCCTCCTTCATGACTGGATTGAGACGTCTTTGTGGATCCCGGGCTGGTTTGGCATCATCCATCAGATGTATATGATGCTCTACGATCAGGGGACTAATCCCCTTAATGTCCGCCATGGACCAGCCAAAAGCTTGCCTATTGCCGTGCAAGACCGAAAGAAGGGCTTTCTCTTGCTCAGGAGCTAGAGAAGCCGAAATGATAACTGGGAGGGTCTCGTTCTCACCTAAGTAAGCGTACTTAAGGTGAGACGGCAAAGGCTTGAGTTCGAGAATTGGAGGTGAAATGATAGAAGGGAGGATTGGAGAAAAGGTCTCGAACTCAAAGGATTCCAACAAAGGTTCGAAACGAGTGTAAGCCACCGAGTTGGATGGTTCAGGTAACTCATCCGAAAAGTCAAATGATTCAAACTCGGGTGGTGAGCGGCTAAGATCGTGTGAAAACATAAAACACTCATAGTCGTAGTTGGGCGCGGAAGCAGCAGCGGGTTCGAAGAGAAACGCACTAGTGGCGTCAAGGTTATCGTCGTGAAATAGAAACTCCTCGAACTCACATTCTTCAGGGGTGATCTCCTGGATCGAGCAAACATCTAATATATGGGCATTAGGTTCGGTGGGCTAATTCCCCAACCTAAAAATGTTGAGTTCAATTGTCATATTACCAAAAGAGAGGTTCATCGAACCATTGCGACAATTGATCACAGCATTTGAGGTTGCAAGAAATGGGCGACCGAGTATCACCGGAATTTGATTCCGGGGGTTAGCTACAGGCTGTGTGTCTAATACGATGAAGTCAACAGGGAATATGAAGTCCCCGACTTTGATTAACACATCCTCTAGCTCACCCCTAGGATGGGTGATCGATCGGTCAACCATTTGGAGAGTGCAGTGTGTGGGTTTCAGCTCTCCGACCCCTAATTGCTCATATACAGAGTAAGGAAGCAAGTTAACACTGGCACCAAGATCTAATAGTGCGCGGTTGATGTTCTTATCCCCAATAGTAATAGAAATCGTAGGACAGCCAGGGTCCTTCCGTTTTTGTGGTAAAGATTGGGTAAGGGCATCACTCACAGCACTAGCCAAGAAAACTTTCTTGGGTACCTGAGACTTCCTCTTTTTCGTGCACAAGTCCTTTAAGATTTTTACATAGGACGGGACTTGTTGGACAGCATCTAAAAGAGGAATATTAATGTTAACTTGCTTGAACAACTCCAGAATCTTCTCCATATGTGGATTTTGTTTATTAGACCTCAACCGGTTTGGAAATGGGACATTTTTAAAATTGGTTGAGTCTAATGTTGGTGGAGGAGATTGTGGAGTAGGAACAGATCCCAGAATAGGTGTTTTCGTGGAGTGAGAAGCGGGTCCGTTCAGAGCAGCAGAAGAAGAAGAAGAAGGAGAGCCTTTTGAAGAATGGAGAATAGGCTCAGAAGACGAAGAAGAAGGAGAAGAAGAAGAAGCGGCGGCCGGGGTGTCATCGTTGATTCGCTTGCCAATGTTGTTTTGCAGCATCCTTCCTGATCTCAGCGTAGTCACGGCACTCACATTATGGTTTTGTTGTTCAAGAGCAACATGTGCATTATGTGGGTGACCGGGATTTGGCAGTGGCTGGGATGGAAGCTTCCCCTTCTCTCGCTCGCTCAAGGCCGCGTTCAGCTGTGAAATCTGGGCCTCGATGGTTTTGATGCTCTACCCGTGTGCGGCGGTGTGTTGCACTAAAGATTGGATCGAAGACTGGATGTTGGCGGTGGATTGAGTCGATTGTTTAACAAACGCCTCCAGACTTCGCTCGAGCGAGGAAACCTTATCAGTGTTTGACGGAACAAAGTTGTTAGTTGGTGGAAAAGAATTGTTTGGTGCAAAATTGTTCGTCTGGTTTTGGTAAGGTTGGGGTTGGAAGGGCTGCTGATACTGAGTTTGTTGTTGCGCTTGTTGTTGCGGTGGAGGGGCCCTTTGGAAATTGTTGCCTTGGAATTGATTCTGATTCTGATTCCAGGCGAAATTGGGGTGGTTCCTCCAACCGGGATTATAGGTGGAAGAGTATGGATCATTCCTCGGTCTTTGCTGGAATGCATTAACCTGATCCTGTCCTTGCGATGGTGGATTGTAAGGACACTCTTCGGTTAAGTAGGAAGGATCGGAACAACAAGCGCAGATGGTACGAAGGGGGAGAACAGGGGCAGGAGAAGGAGCAGAAAATTTGCTCTCTATCGCTTCAAGCTTTCGTGTTATCACAGCCATTTCAGCTTTCATCGCGATAGAGACATCGAGTTGGTGGATTCCTACCCTAGACTGACCGGTTGAAGAGGAGGTAGAAGAAGAAGAAGTCGGTCTTGTGCTCTCCCACTGTAGCGTTTGTTCCGCAAGATCGTCAAAGAACTGCCACGCTTCATCGTCAGATTTCGATAGGAAGTGGCCCTGACAGATGGTTTCCAGCAACTGCTTCGTTGCTGGGTTCAGTCCCTTGTATAAGGTTTGGCAGAGTTGCCATTTCTCTATACCGTGGTGAGGACACTGAACAAGAAGGTCTTTGTACCGGTCAAAGCACTTCCAGAAGGGTTCAGAAGGAAGCTGGGAGAATTGGTTGATTTCATTTCGAATTCTTGCGGTCTTATGATTTGGATAGAATTTTTTCAGAAACGCTTTAACAAACTCGTCCCAGCTGGTGATTGAGTGGGAAGCGGTGCTATACAGCCATTTTTCTGCGAGATCGCATAAAGTGAACGGAATGACCCGTAGACGTATAGCATCGTCCGACAGCTGGGTGGTTTTCATCATGGCACAGACATTTTGAAATTTGTTGATGAAGATATAGGCATCTTCAGTTTCGAGCCCATGAAAACGTGGAAGCATGTTGATGAAATGAGGCTTAATTTCAAAGTTATCCCCATTGGCCGGAGGAAGAGAAAGGCAGGTGGGAAGTGCAGAACGGGTGGGGTAGAAACGATCCTGGAGCGCAATTCGCTGCGGCGCTACAACAGGCGGAGGTGGTGGAAGATTGGTCTCCGTAGGAGGTGGAGCCATTCCAGCGGTGGTCAAAGAGATGTTCGGATTAAATCCCGACATCGCGGAAGAAGAGGTTGGTGAAGGCGAAGGTGAAGGTGAAGATGTGTGAACAGAATTCCGGTCAACGTCGGAGTTGGCCGGCAAAGGAAGGGGTGAAAGAGGAGTGGACGGAGTATCGACTTCGGAGTCGATCGCGTAGTCGGTCGCGACTAACGTAACGCGGACTAAACGGGCGCTAGTGTCCCGAGTCCAAGCGGACATACACTAAACGAGTTTAGTATAGTCAAAGCGGAGAAGGTGAGGGTAAGAAAACGTCAATGGAGAAAGGCGATGGGTGTTGGGTGAAAATGGATTTGGCGACAAAAGGGCAAGTTTTTATAAAAGATTTTTATTTTTTTTTTCAGAAAGATTTTTACAGAAGTATGTACGGAAATACGGCTTAAGCAATCACAAACAAGATATGCACAATCACATCTAGATCTACGGTCGCCTAGGTCTACTAGACCTGCTCCTGAACTTGATTTTCGAAGTTAAACAGTGTCGAGAAACAGGCTTAAAAATACACCGATCACGGGGCCAGGTAAGTGCAGAGATAAGGGGAGGTTGTCCAACGCTTTCGCGAAGTTCCTTAATTAAATAACCCTTTCTCTTTCGGCGGTTGCGCCTTTAACACTTTCCTAGACACCCCGTAAACAATGTACGGTTAAGCGAGGTTCTAAACACGGTTTATCTTCTCCTAATGAGCGCGAAGTCCTTAGGGCTGAAGTCTAGTATTTTTTTAATTTACAATGGACAATGCATATGCTTTAGTGATTTTTGGGGTCCTGGGAAGGGTGATGAAATCCCCACCCAATCTGGATTGGTTTCAAGCCCCTTAAGTCCGTATTAAAGAATGCAAAACAGTAACAAATCAACAGCAAACAATTTTTATTTGCGGCGCAAAGAATCCTGCACAAGAACAGTTTATTGGAAGGGGGAGAAGAATTTGCGCAAAGAAGCCTGCACAAGAACAGTTTATTGGAGTTCAGAGGAGTGGAGAGAAAAAAGAGACTTACCAGAAAGAAAAATGCACCCCTAAAGCCACTAATTGTCCGCGGTTCCGCGGCCAAACAGGTGCTAAGGCCGCGGTTCCGCGGCAATATGGTAGGCTTGGGTTTTGAATTTTTGTGGGGATGCTGGTGTGTGTCTTCTCTGGTTGTCTGGATGTCTTGAATTTGGATTTGATCACTGAAACAGCTCCAGATTTGTACAGTAGACCGGATGCTTCGTTTTTGTCCGTCGCGGTATAGCCGCGAAATGTGGGTCTATCTTCCCACGTCTTTGGCACTGTACTTGAACTCCGTATTTTCAACGACTTGGTCACTGAACTCGAACCTTGTATTTTCCTGCACACTTGCACAAAAACTAATCAAAAACAACAAGATGGTTTTTTACAATGTATGTATTTTTTTTCGTTTTTCGGTTAGAGTTATACTTACAAATTAACCCGAAATTTCACAAAAAAACAAACTACCGTCTCCCCGGCAACGGCGCCATTTGATTGTCAGAATACGTGCGTGTTCAAGTTTAGTTTAAAATACCGCAATCAAGACGGTTTCGCTTGTAGCTAGCCGGTTGAGTACGGGTCGTCCGCAGGGAGATGGGAGTCTTTTTCAAAGTGTTTTAACGAGTTAAGTCCGGTTGTTCAGATTTTGTTGTGGTTATCTAAGTGTTAAGTTGAAATTTAAAGAGAGCTTGTTAGGGTTAGGATTAGGTTAGTTTGAGTTAGGAGTCTCCACATCTTTCGTTGCCCTACTTAATATCGGTGTTACGGTAATCGGCAACAACGGGGATTAGCACGACTAGGAAGGAACTTGCGAGTATAAGCTAGGCTTTCCAACGCATAGTCCTTCCTTTTGGTGCTTGTCCGTCCGTTCTTGGCTCTTATCCATAACCTCCGGTTAATTCAACCACAACCGGTCTCACTACGGAATCACCGCTATCATGTAGGATAGGGTGCTGTAAGGAGCGGATTGTGGTTCAATTAACGGAAGTTGATTTAAGTTGTTGGGCAAGGAAAGAGTGAGAGAGATTTCCTTCTCTCAAACTTCCCTTATCCTACCCTAACAAGTATAAAACTACTCACACTTCATGATAAGGAAAAACAAAACAAAACAAAGAGGAAGATAGAAAGAAAGAGATTAGAAGAATACGACTAACTATTTGCGACCTCACCTTGGTGAGGATCAAGCGTAAGTATCATTGTCATATGAAGGATAAAGGAAAAGAGAGAAGAAAGAAACAATCAAACAAATAACAACAACTACTTAACAATTAAAATTGCAATAATTATAACAAGTAAAGAAAGAGACAAGCATGATAATAAAAATGGTCTTCTTTATTCATCACTCTTCACTCAAAAGCTCACTTACAAGTTTAATGGAGAAGAGGTGAGAAGAGGAAGAAGAACATGTAAACTAAAACCTAGCAAAAGAGATACAAGAATTTGACCCTTTCCTTCACAAACTTCTGGGATATTTATAGGCCATAAAATGAAACCCTAGGGCAACCACCAGACCACACACTAAAAGACCAAAATACCCCCCAAAATTCCTCCTCTCTGGCGCCATAACGGCCGTGGATCCGCGGCCTGGACCCACCTTTGGCCGCGGTTCCGCGGCCTTGTTGTTGAATTGGGCTTTGGGCTTTTTTGGGTTTTCCTGTTTTTCTGTGTACATCATTTTGGCATATGTATTTTCTCAATTTGGATCCCTGATTTTTCCAGAATTTCTGTTGAGGGAAAGGTGGACTTTTTGTCAAGATTTTGTCATGATTGCCTCGAGCTCCGCGTAGATCTCTTGGATCTTGTGCCACCATTGAGCCTTGTGCATAGATTTGACATTTTGTCTTCCTACTGGTGTCTGGCAACATACGGATGAGGGACGGAGACCGTGTTTTATCTGTGGTCGGCAAGAACCCGGATTTTTTCGTGTTTTCCATGAATTTCATCGTTTTGGAACCGAGAACCTGTATCCTGCAATTGACTAGCAAACACGGCTCAAGAGTATCTACGGATATGCAATGTGATAAAAATTGGGCGGTATGAAAATGCAAAAATCTGATATGAACAGTAACCTCTAATAAGTTGCATGTAACTTCTATAGTATTTGCCTGTAGCTTCTAATAAGTTTCCTATAACTTCTAATAACTTGATTATAACATATTTTGGTCTTCATTGGTGCAGATTCTGAAGGAAAGATCTGTTGAGAAGTCGGTTGAGAAGGACAATGTTAAGGGCATATCGTTTGAAGCAAAAGCGATGCATTAGAAGAATGTTTGTGCGAAAAAGGAGTTGCTTCATAAAACGGCCCTTTTCAATCAGCAAGTGGCATTGGAGGCAGCGGAAGCCGAGAATCAACGTCTGCGTAGCCTCCTCTATAGGTTGGGATGCCAGAGATTGTGGATGCTGGGCCAGTAAAGGGCAAGGTAGTGGACAAGGTAGAAGAAGAGGAGGAGGAGAGAGCCAAAATGGATGAGTTGGAGGAAGAAGAGGAGGAGAGTAAGGATGAGGACGAAGTTGGCCGGTCTGATGGCAGTTTCGATGACAGTTTTACTATTATTGTATCCTCATCGGCTGCTTCTGATGATGTGTTGAAGTCTTCCGCGGTCACCCTCCATCAGCACCCAAGTGGAAAGCGGTCGTCTATAAGCCCGCCACCAAAAGTCTTGAGAAACGGTGAAGAATAGGTAAGGCTGAAAGCCGTCCAGGTATCTAAATGATGACGAGTATGTGACTGTGAAAATTTCGATGGTATTGTTGGGGTCAAAGTTACATCCCGATCGACCAGTCAAAGTCAATCAACTCCTAAGCCAAGTGGGCCCAAGCCCAAGTCAAGATCAAGCATGGAAGGGGCCGGCTCCATGCCAAGAATGAAGCAATAGATTAATTTAATGCAATTTTTTAGAAATAAATGTATGAAAAATGGGTAGAAAGCCAAAATTTTGTAAACCCCATGGCTTATGTGCAAAAAAACCAGCACATAAGGTATGGGGTAGCACAAGTGCTATTTGGCAATGCCCAAGAGGCTATATGTAAAGTGTGTAGCCTGTAAAGGCAGCATGATGATGAAATAAAGAACAACTTTTCACTCTCTCAAAAATTAAGGTTCTATACCTTCTTCTTCTTCCTTAAGGTTCTAAACCTTCTTCCTTTTTTTTTGAATTAAATCAAGAGTATAACTCTTCCTTTTTCAAAAAGAAATGGTTTTTCACCATAAAACCCTTGAAGGGGGCTCGGATCTTCCATCAAATCCCCAAGAGGGAAGATTTTTAAATCCCACCCCTTTTTCTCTAAGATTCAGCCAACAGAGAGGAGGAAGAAGGAGACCCATCTCCAAAAACTTTACTTCAGGAAGATCCAAAGCTCAAAAGAAGATACATGGCTAAAGGGGAGAAAAAGGGGCCCCCTTTGATAATCTCTAAATATTTCTAGGAGTTCTACTCCATTTGTCAAGATCTTTTGAGGTTTAACTCTACACATAAAACCCTTTTAGGAGTTTAACTCCATTCAAAATCTTTCGGAGTTTAAATCCATAAATAAAAATCATTTTTGGGAGTTTAACTCCACTCAAAATCTTTTGGAGTTTAACTCCATAGGTAAAAATCCTTTTCGGGAGTCCAACTCCTCATTTCGGGGCTAAGCCCCTTTTTTCTGCAAACGCCCAGCGCCTACGTGCCGGGCGCATGAGGCACTCAGCTCCCACACGTCCTTAGGACATTACTTACCATTTTTTTTCTTCTTTCTTTTCTTCATACACTTCACACTCAAAATACATCCCCCGCTAGAAAAAATTTCTAACGGGGTGCTATCCCACACCCCGCAAGGGGGCTGCTAACCCCTTTGACCCTAGCCAGCTATCCGGGTAGCGGGACTCCCGTAAACTCTGCGAGGCCCCTGATATAGTCAAAGCCCCTCAAGACACACACATACGCACACTGCACATTGAGTTCCCATAACTAGTTTGACCCATCAATCGGAGGTTCTTTCGCTCCAAAAGCGGGGGGTAATTAACGGCAGCTTAGTCCGCAGCTGCCGAAGATTCGGATCTCCATCATCAATAAACCTTGGCCTACTGTAGGCAGGGGGAATCTATATTGCGTCTGACAAGCGACGCGTATTTCCCATCTCAATAGGGTGACGAAAAACACCCTACAGATTCTAGCACGCCCGGTGGGACCCTTCTCTCCTCCCATATCTCGGGTCAAGCGTTCATGTGAACTCATTTAACATATATACCGATGTTTGTACTGAAATAACATTTTTTCGTGCAGCAATCAACTTTCAATGACGATGTTTTCTAAGATGAATTCAGCTTCCGATGCGACCCCGATCCAGTACGTGGTTAAGATCAATGCCCGTGTTGTTTTCCATGAAAGTTTCAACCGGCAATGGGAGGAGACACCCCGTCAATTTGGTTTCATCATCATCTACTCTGCCGGAAGCGCTCATCTGGTTGAGGTCACGGCAAACCAAGCGGCCAAATCGACCTCAAGGGACAGGAGGCCGAACGTTGTGGTCGCCAAAGTATCCCACCCCAAATGCAAATCTATATTCGAACGGCTCTCCACTATTCCGACTGGGGGCAAAGCCGTCAACACCAATGGATCCACAAAGCATCTCCAGCAAGCTCAGATGGTTCCCTTGACAATCGCGTGAGCAGGCCTCTTCTTTGAGCTCTTCATCGCTCGGTCTACGGCGGTTTCCCGAAGAGCCGAAGCCTGCCAAGTGCTCAAAATAGAAAGGTTGAGACAGAAGCGGCTTAGGTATCGAGCCAACAAGAGGGCAAGGACTCTGGCCAAGTGGAATCTTGTGAGGTTCCAAGAGCAGGGTTACCGTGTGAAAACGGTTAAGTCGGCCATAAAAGTCAACAATTCCTTCGAACCTATGAAGTGGGTTCAGAAAAATGCCATGACCGCCAGAATCAAGAAGACAGTAGTCCGAACGATGCTAAAAAGAGATGTGTCCCAGCCCCAACAGAGAAAGCATGACACAGTCTCTTCAGGAGTCTATCAGGCGCTCTGTGCCACACGAAAGAAGCGAGGCAAATCCAGAAAAGAACCGCCAGCACCATTCAAGAACCCGGTCAGGCTAGCCACCTTCAATTGATTGTCCATTACTGAAAAAGAAGGGCTACGATATCAGTCCGCAAAATCAGCTGCCAAGGATGAAAAGACGTCCGGATATGTTATCCACACGGTCTATATGGTGAGCACACGTCCCAGCGACAACCTTCGCAGCAAAAGCAAGGATGGAGCCACCATATCCCAAGCCCAATTTGGCTTGAATGTGGTTGTCATTTCCTAAAATCAGCCACCTCCGCTGGATGATGAAAACCCTCTCGATAAGGCCGTTAGGCAGAAGGATCCCTCGGTCCATGTGGAATCAAGCTCGGACAGCGAAGAAGAGCCGACTTTCTGCCCCAGGACCGCAGAGCAAAAGCTGTGGTGCAGAGATAACAAGGCTATACTCAAAAATTAATAACCTGACGAATGTTGTGATACATCTCACGGCTCAAACCGCTCGGGCGCATTCTAATCAATTACATATCTCTACTCATGAGATGGGTGATGACAACTTGAAGCAACCGATGCCTTTCCCCTTGGGTCCAAGATTGGGTGAGCCACACGAAAGCCGGTCATATTCCGCTTCTGGGGATGCCTTGGCCCTAGATAGCACTATCCCGCTAACACATGATCAAATAATGGATTTAGTCACCGGCAAGGTTAAAACATTGGTGGCCAAAACCGAAGCTCAGAAAGAAATTGGCAGTAGTGGGCGGCCATATCCCGTACAGTATGATCTGATCGAGTTCCCAAGTGGCTACATCATTCCTAAGTTCAGAAGATTTGACGGGACGGGAAACGCAAATTAGCACGTCGCCCACTTTAAATCATCGTGCGGAAATACAGGGGGCAATGATGCGCTCCTTCTTCGTCAGTTTGTCAACAGCCTGACTGGTGTTGCTTTCAACGGGTATGAAAGTATACCAGACGGGTCCGTCACTACTTTCGCCCAAATGGAGTCTCTGTTTCAGCAAAGATTCATGAGTTTTAGTGACAAAATCTCCATTGTTGACCTCGTGAGAACCAAGCCAGGGAAAAATGAAAGCAACATGGACTTTATTGCCCGATGGCGCAACCTCACTGTCAAGTGCGAACCTCCGCTAGAGCAGGACCAGTCCGTCGGCCTCCTTATTGGGAACTTCAGCAATTGGATGGTCCCATTCTCGTGTACAACATGCCTCAAAACGTTTCAAGAGCTGACTAAGAGAGTATAAATGTTGGAACGCTCGAAGCAATAGTCTACCCCGGACTCTCAGGGTGACAAGTCTTGGAAGAGCATAAAAAACGACAACCGTAAAAGTGGAAGCTCCAACAAGACCAACGCCTTCAATGCGTCTGACAGTGAAGATAAGAGAAAGATGGGCGGGTCAAAAACAGACCGGACCCAAAAGCAAGTGCTAGGAGGAGAAGGGCCTTCCCTATAAGAGAAAAATAACAAAGTCTACTCTTTCAAAACAGAAAAGGTCCGCAAGATATTCAAGGATGCCCTGAACAACGGTCTACAATTGCGGGATTTGAAAAGACCCCACGATGCAAAAATGACCGATAATCCCCTGTATTGCCCGTACCACAAAGTAGTGAGCTATGAGATCGAGGATTGCTACATTTTCAAAGACTGGGTCAAAAAGCAATACAAGACCGGAGAGATCGAGCAATCCAAGAGTGTGTTGGTGAACAACTAAGCTGCAACCACCAACTTTATACAGACGGACGCTAAAGCCTTTTGGGAGCAGACAGCTGAATCCGCTACCCCGAGAAATGAATCCGACTCGCCACAACCTCTATGGAGCATGCACATGTCCAAAACGATGAAAAAGATGCTAAAGCTACTTCAGAAAGAGCCCAGAATAGAATGGAAGGGACAAAAGGAGCCCACCGTTCCAGCTACCACTTCGACTCAATCAGGCTCAAAATCTAAAAAGCTCAAGAAGAAGAAAAGTGTAGCTCGACACGAACAAGTTTCTGCAAGGAGATAGACCATTCAAAAATATATCGATTCCCTTGAAGACTATGAACAAAAAGAAAGAACTCTAATTCAATTGAAGGAGTTCTTCTCCGTAGAAGCGGCTGAGATTCTAGAAGAGCTAGAAGAAGACTCCAATGACGAGGTCCCTGTAGTGACCTGCTACATCATCCATCTTGGTAGCGACTCTGAGGAAGAGCTATGTTTTCTCAAATAGGATGAGGAGCTCGCCACAAAGGCCAACCAAATCCAGCTCAGAAGCGGCAATGCTCTACCGCAAAATAGGGCAACGCCCTAAAAGGAAAGGAAGAATAAGTCGCTAATGAAGAAGATGGCGGAGAGCATGCTCATGAAAACTTGAGTCCTTCCTCGGTGGACTATAATATCTTGGCCCATATTCGTAAGCTTCCGTCTCTCCTGAGCATCTACGATGCCTTGGTCCTATCTAATGAACTAAGAGATATTCTCATTCATGCTCTAAAAACCCCCGAGCGGTACTAAGCTCGCTTTGGGGAAATTAATATGAAAGAAGCTCAGTACACCCTGCATACCATCGCAGTCACGTTTAAGGATGAAGAACTGCTACTGGGAACAGCTGAGCATAATCGGCCGCTTTACGTGACCGTACAGCGGCGGGGATCGGATTAATCGCATATTGATTGATTCAGGATCCTCAGTGAACATCATGAACTTGCGGACTCTGAAAAGATTGTCAATGGACGTCTGACACCTTTCATGGGAAAGGATTGTCATTCAAGATTTCAATCAAAATTGCCAGCAAATTCTGAGATCCATAGCTTTTCCAATCAGGTTCAGGTATCTACAAACCGAAGCCAAGATATACGTGATCGATGCCTACATGTCCTATAAGATCCTCCTAGGGCGACCGTGGCTCCACGATTACGGCATTGTTCCATCAACTCTCCATCAATGCATGAAGTATACTAAAAATGGCGAAGAAAGACACATTGACGGAGACATACAGCCGTTCGGTGTGCATGAAGTCCGATATGTAGATTCTCAGTACTTTGTGAACCCCCAAAATGCTAAGCCACAACTGACCGAGGACGTAGCGACCCCAAAACTCAAAAGCAAATCTAAGTCGACTGTCACTTTCAAAAGCAAAAACCTCCAAGTGCGTCTGTGTTTCGGCAGTGACACTGATGAGTCCGACGCTGGAAGTCCTTCCTTCCGTAAAACTCGCCATCATTTCGGTAGCGATACGGACGAGTCTGATACTGAAGGCCCATCCGGCAGCAAAATTTGCCCTCATTTCGGCAGCAACACAAAAGAGTCGGTGGAAGAGGATGGGCCTCGCAACAGCTATGCGGATTGGGCCCTTATGCAAAAAGCGAAGCTAAGAGAAACCATCGAGGTTACAGAAGGATTCCTAACTATCAAAAGGGTGTCGGAACAGATGTGCAAGGAGTTAGATGTTTTGTCGGTCTCTACCGTGAACCAACTGCAAACTTCTATGTTCCCGAAAGGAAAAGTAGACAAAAGGGCATCATGTTTTATGGGTCAAATCCTGTCGTGCACCCGGACGATTTGTGTGTCACATGCCTTCCCTATGAAAAAGGCATAAGAGTCGTCCTAAACCCAAGATATTATGTGTCCGAGATGCGGGAATATTTTAAAAAGTGCGGATGTCGGTTATATCAAACGAACTCCGAAGCGAAGTTTCATGAGGGGTTATGGCATCCGACGCAAGTCCGAGCACTCATCGTTGGACGAATCCCAAATAGATGAAGCATAGATTTCATTCAACCTGATGCCAAAGCATGCTACATGATCCATGTTGGTGAAGCCAGCGAAAGGTCAAATGATGATGAAGAGCTAGCCGAGCCAGAAGAAGCCTCTCAAGAACTCGAAGATGGCGGACATGCAACTTTCGAAGAGATAACCGAGATTGATTTGGGAATGCCCGATAATCTAAGGCCGACTTACATCAGCTCACTCTTGTCAGAGAAATTGAAAGAATAGATAATCGTCCTACTACATAAGTTCGTCGACTGCTTCGCGTAAACTTATAAAGAAATGCCTGGCCTCTCCCCTGAAGTGGCCGTCCATAAGCTGGCTATATCTCTTGATGCCAAGCCAGTGAAATAAGCTCCTCGAAGAATGAGAAGGGAGATAGAAGAAAAGGTCATCGAGGAAACTAAGAAACTTATCAATGCTGGCTTCATCAGAGAAGAGAAATACGCAGACTGGATCGCGTGCATCGTCCTAGTGAAAAAGAAGATCGGGCGGATACAAGTTTGCGTTGATTTCAGGGATCCCAATAAGGAATTCCCTAAAGACGATTTCCCGCTTCCGGTCATGGAAATGATGGTCGACAATACCTCAAATTACGAGCTGTTCACTTTCATGGATGGCTCGTCTGGATATAATCAAATCAAGATATCGCCTGAGGATGTGAAACACACAGCATTTCAAACCCCGATCGGGATATACTGCTACAAGGTGATGCCATTCCAACTGAATAATGCGGGCGCAACATATCAAAGGGCAATGACCAAAATCTTTGATGACTTGATCCATAAAGTCGTTGAATGTTATGTTGATGATTTGGTCGTCAAAACTAAAGCCAAGGCTGATCACATCCGAGATCTCATGACCATTTTCACCCGACAGAGGGAACATGATCTGAAGATGAATCCTCTAAAGTTCGCTTTTGGCATGTCATCAGGAAAATTCTTGGGCTTCATAGTCTGACATCGAAGGATCAAAGTCGACCCATCGAACATAAAGGCCATCATGTAGATGCCTCCTCCGAAGAATCTGACGCAGCTAAGATCCTTTCAAGGAAAGCTCGCTTACATACGAAGGGTCATCTCAAACCTATCGGGAAGATGGAGGCCCTTCTCGAAGCTCATGAAGAAAGGATCTTCTTTCGTCTGGGATGCCGAATGTCAAGAAGCGTTCGAAAATATCAAACAGTACCTGCTGCACCCTCCAGTGCTTGCTGCTTCCATTCCAAATAAACTGTTGATTCTCTATACTGCCGCGCTAGATGAGTCGGTGCACTCCTCGCCCAGAACAATGAGGAGGGAAAAGAGAATGCCTTCTATTACCTCAGTCGAACATTAGTCGGGGCAGAACATAACTATTCCTCGATCGAAAAACAGTACATGGCCTTGATATTTGCCATGAAAAAGCTAAGACACTATCTTCTTGCTCATCGGGTTATGTTGATCTCCAAGGTCGACCCGCTCAAACACTTAATGACCAAAGCAAGCCTAGCCGGTAGAATGGTAAGATGGGCTGTCATGCTGCTTGAATTTGATATTATTTATACTCCTCAGAAAGCAGTAAAAGGGCATGCCCTCGCCGACTTCCTTGCTGCTCATCCCATACCATAAGGGTCACCGCTCAATTGCGAGTTACCCGACGAACAAGTGGTACACCTTGAGGATGACGAGCCATGTTGGGAGCTCTACTTTGACGGAGCCTCATCAATTAGGACCTCCAGCAAATCAAGCGTCCCACAGATAAAAGTAGGGATAGGATTGGTGTTCATCACGCCATCGATGGGAACCCTACGACATTCTTTTTCTCTTACCAAGCTTCGTACAAAAAATGAGGCTGACTACGAGGCTCTGATAGCTGGTCTGGAGCTCACCAAAGAAATAGAAATCCTTTGACTACGAGTCTACGGTGATTCCCAGCTTGTCGTCAACCATGTAAGTGGCGACTATAAGATATACAAACCCGAGTTAGCTCGGTACAGAAGCCGGGAAGTGGAGCTTATGAAACAGTTCACCCACATTGAACTGATGAGAGTTCCTAGGGCGTTGAATGGAAAAGCTGACGTACTCGCTCGCTTAGCCAAGAAGCTGCTGATCCCAATATGGACGAAATTCTGATAACAGTCAGAAGCCGGGAAATTCTACATCCAGTCTCTTTGCATGAAGAAGGAAGCATAGAACAAAAGAACAATCCTGCCGAAGAAGCTCTGATCATTCAAGATGAGCTCGATTGGAGAGAACCCTTCATAAAGTACCTCCGATACGACAAGCTGCCCGAAGAAAAATCTGCGAGGATTCAGCTGAAGAAGAGAGCTCTTCGATACGTGCTTGTAAATAATACGCTATACTGCAGATCATATGACCAACTCTGGCTCAGATGTTTGTCATCGGCCGAAGCCCAAAAAGTCATGAAACAAGTCCACTCAGGCATCTGCGAAGCTCACCAATCCGGCTCCAAAATGCGGCTTCAAATCAAACGGTTTGTATATTTGTAACATTTCAAAAAAATAAAATATTATTTTTGGGGAATTTTTATAATTTAATAATAAAATATTGAATATTTTAATAAGGCGGTATAATTAAATACCGATAAATTGGGAAATTTTTTGAAAATTATAGAAATTACTTTAAAAAGGGTGTTTTATGTGAATTATGCAAATTTTAAGTTTTTATGATTAATTATATGCTAATTTAGTGCTAATCGCGATTAGAAATTGCTAATCGGGATTAGAAATCGCTAATCGGATTTTAAGCTTGTTTTGTGCAAAACATGCACCATATCATTTTTACACTTGTTATTTATTTTCATGGCTTTCCTTCATATTTATATCATGGTTGTTGATTTATTAGAGAGGGGAAAAGAAAAGAAAAGGGCAAAAGGAAAAGAATATAATAACAAGTATGGGCAAGAGAGAGAATGAGAGGGTAATGGGGTCAACACCTTGGACCAAGCCCCCATCACTTTACTCTTCACTATTTCCTCTCCTCTCCTCTTCATTTTCTGCTGCTGCTGCTGCCCCCTCCTTCTCCCCCTCTTCAACCCACAAAACTCCATGAAAAACAACTCAAAACCCAACACCCATTTCACAAAAAAGGTTCACAAGCCCTCTAGCTACCCAATGGACCAAGAAAAATTCGATTTTGGCGCTGTGGCGGATTCATGGGAGATAAATGAGGTAAAACCTTTCACAATTATTGTAGTGTTTCAAGTGCCTTAGCCTCATTTCAAGTTTAAAATCGTTTCGGCGAAGTTTGGTGAACTTTGAAGTTTTCTTGAGAAAGTTAGGGCTAAATTGAGTTGTGGTGGTTCAATTGAGTCCTAGTAGTGACCATAGAACCCCTGATATGATGCAAACCCAGACCCAAACACAATATAGAACCTGGAACTGAAAACAGAAACTGTGAATGTCGGTTTGTGAGCGAATTGAGCGTGCAGAAAAATCTGGGATGACCCGGGGAAGTTCTGAGACAAATAAACAACATCAGGAGCTTAGATTGACTACCAGGAGACCACCCTACCAATACGAGACGATTCCACCCTAACCAAACTGGCCTGACCGGAATTTTGTAGGATGTGGCCTCCCCCCTGATGAGATAGGTGCCCATGTTGCTTTTGTAGGTCATATGTACCCTATATATCACCCCAGAGTTGTTTGCTTTCCCTGTTTTGGCCTGAGTCAAAATCTGGGACCACTTTCTCTAGTTGCTGCTTTGATTTGAGTTATGATTTTTCGTATTTCGATTTCTGGATTTTTGTATTTGTGTGTTATCTCAATCACGTGACGTTTGTACGTCTATATCGAGGGATATCAGGTTGATTTGCGAGAGCTAACCATAGGTTCTAACCTATAGGATTTTAAGCGTATCGTTTTGGTTTCCGCGTGTCGTTTTGGATTCGATTTGGTTTTAATGCGATGCGATACATGTGACATGTAGGTACCCCCATGATGATTCGAGACGATGAAGAAGATAGTGGCGACATCGACACCGGCAAGCAAGATCAAGGTGAGTAAATTATATCTACGGGGGAAGTCGGGTGGATGGCGTATAGTACCCCCGCAGTTCGATGCTTAGTATACTAGATATATACTATATATATATATATATGTATGATAGCGTTATGTGTGACTTGGATATTCTATATGTGATTAGGTATACTATGGATAGATTAGGGTTTAAAAGTAAACTAGTATAGTTTCCTAGTTGCGAACCTTAAAATAAGTTTACACCCACACACACACACATGCTTGCTTGTTATACTATTACCTGGATGATGAGGATAGTAGATGATATTTGGAGAGGAGTCGATGAAACTGGGCATAGTGCCATGAGGTCGGTGATATGATGTGATTCGTATTTGGGATACGACATGAGATTTTAGCGGTCCTTGGACGTGTGTTTCACACACGCATTTATATTTATATAGATGGTATCGATTTGTACTAGACTTAGATCAGTACCCCAGATCATGAGATATAATGATAAAGATACCAGATAATTGATGAGATGAATGTGATATTGACCCGTACCCAGCTTTTGGGATGCCGGATGATGATTTACCGTACAAGCTTTATATTGATGATAGATCCGCACTCATGACTCGGGGATGTCATATGATATTGTACAGTACGCGGTACCTTTGAGGCGGGATCACCGACTATTATATATATATATATATATATATCGACTCAGATTTAGGTGGTTTCCATACCCCTCCTAATTGACTTGTTAGTTAGAGCTATAGTTTTGCTAGTAGATGTCAGGTTAGGCCGATGTCATACCTATTTCAAAAACTAACGAATCGGGAGTATTTTAAAGACAGGCAAAGGGATTATACGGATATTTTCAAAGGACGCACCTTTTCTTAAAAGACACCATAGCCCTTATTTTACTAAAAACCCCGATTTGTCTTATTTCAAATGGCAAAACTGTATGACATTTTTATATTGATGTAGATTCTTTACTGTTGTGTTTATTAGTCGATTTCTGCATATTCTTGCTATTCGCTTCTCATTGCATGTGAAAATGTGTTTATTGTTATATCAAAACCATGCTGTTAGGACACCATCACCATTATCGATGATGCATATGTTTCACGTACACCTGCTTGCCGGCTCACACACTTCATCATCGATAATTGCCATGTCACTATACTGTAGGACTGTTGCATTAAGGATATGATCCCTTGCATGGCATACTTGTGTACATACATATTGTACTCCCATATTTGCATACATAAGTATTTGCACATACATAGATGATTCTGGCTTGATTATAGATTTGGGAACAGCAAGATATATCTTAAAACTGTATTCATTTTAAAAGAGCGGTTTCCCTCAATATGTGCATATTACTATTCCATATTGCATGATATACTGATATGCTTACATTTCTTCTATATGTCGCATACATCATGCTTTATGATTATACGCATTGAGATATGTTGTTTCCATGATATTTCTGGATTTAGGAACCGTGGGTATTTCAAAAGAGAGTATGTATTATTTTAAGAACCCGGTTACCATTGATATGATATTTCAGTGCGCCCACCATGAGTTTTATCGGTTCTGATGTATATATTTACCCCACGCGAGGAGGAGTCGTGAGCCGTGTGCGGGTACATGGTGAGGCCCGGTATGGTACCCCGGGGCAAGAAAGGGATGCTGTGTATACAGACGGTGAGCCTGGTAGAGGGACTACTACCTACCGGTGATATTATTTGGGCTCGGCGGATATCCGGAGGATACCGACCGGAGTCGAGAGATGATACGGGCCGATCTGGACTGACGGAGCCCGTGGGCCGATCCGGACTGACGGAGCCCGATATATGAGGATTTACGTGCCGATGCTGGGCACAACTTTCATGATGTTTTCGAGTGTTGATGCTGGACACTCCGGTTCCATGATTTTGATTTGTCGCGAGGGACACATATTGATTATATCCTCATACTTCCATGCATATGCTTTATGATATTTTCATGCATGATGTTTATTGTCATTGAGTGACACGTAGACGAGATCCACATACCAATAGCTGATATTGATGACATTGATCACATAGTTGGACGATATCCATATACTGTTAGACGTCATGATATAGTTGACACTGATTACATTGATCATACCTCACATTATGATAGGTTGTTACCTGAGGCACTGGCACGAGTACTTGGTACTACACTTCTGTATAGATGCTACCTTTGCCGCCTTTTTCATGCTTCAGACTTATTCATTTTGAGGATATATTATTATTGATCGTATTGACCTAGGATTGTGTCATACATATGATTTCTGCTCTGTGATGTTTTCTATTCACGAGTTGGCAACTCACCCCCGTTGTGTCACAGTTCTTGCAGGTTTTGCCGTACAGGTTTCATTGCGGATTTTCTGGCACACTGCTTCCTTCTGGGTGACTGCATTGGTAGGTGGATTCACTCGCATCGTGACCACCCTTGTATTTATTGTATTCGGTTGTATCTAGTAATTCCATCAACCAAACTTGTATATTGTTTCAGACTTAGAAAACCAGTTGTGTATTATTTCGGCCTTAGAGTCGCGCGTTGTAGTAGTATGGTTTTCATGCTGATTTTTGAGTTTCCTTTTTGAGTTTTGATCCTCTACCTTCGGCGTTGTATATTATACTGCTTGCGTGGTTGTGACCGTCGATTGACGAAGAGCTAGCTCCCGCTTGGGAGATGCCTTTTATCATTGTGCATATATTATTCTTGTTGTACCCCGTTCGGGGCCAGTATTTACAAAGGAAACTCTGCCGAAATTTTCAGAAAAGACTATAAATTTTTAAAATCCATATTCGGCTTACTTATTTAAAAACCTTGCTTTTAAAACATGTTTTCTTCACTTCTTAAAAACTATTTTTCTTTATTTACTCCTTAAAATGGTTTTAGATTTCTGGGCTTTTGGCTTACTTGAATTAGATGAGGTTCTATAAGCTTCATATGATTCAAGGGCCAGTCACGTGCTATTTCGGGTCGTGACAATATTACTGGCCTACCATGATAAGGGATTGTGAAGTGTATGCAAAGAAGTTTCTCTCTGCCAAATTCACGGTGACTTCATTCACAAGCATCCCAATCTGCTATATCCTACAGTGGCGTCATGGCCCTTCGAAGTTTGGGGCACTGACATAGTTGGTCCAATTGATCCTCTGTCAACTAAAGGCCACCGGTTCATATTGGCCGCAACTTACTACTTCTCTAGGTGGGCTGAACCTGTCCTGCTAAAAGAAATCAAGACAGAAGATATTATGATGTTCTTCCGGCATAATATTCTATACCGCTTCAGTACACCGAGAAGAATCATATCTGACAACGGGCCTTCTTTCAAGAGTTTCAAAGTCTCAAAATTCGCTACTCAGCACAAGATAGACTGGAGATATTCCTCCATCTATAATCTAAGAGCCAATGGGCTAGCTAAAGTCTTCAATAAAACTCTATGCAAGCTCCTGAGGAAAAATGCTTCAGCCAACAAGAGAGACTGGAATCTCAAGCTCAACGAGACATTGTAGGCATAGCGTACCACGCACCACACTCCAACTAAGTCCACTCCATAATCACTACTCTTCGGAGTAGAAAAAATCCTCCCGCTCGAAGTCGAAGTTCCAAGTCTAAGAATGGCCATCCAGTACGAGTTGACAGGGGAGGAAAACGTCCTCCTTCGGCTCGAAGAGCTCGACGCCCTCGAAAAAAAGTGGCTCGCAGTACAGCAAAATTTGGAGATGTACCGAGCCCAAATGTCACAGGCCTATAACAAGATGACCCGTCTCCATGCTTTCCAGAAAGACGAATTGGTGTTAGTCCTCGAAACACCGATCATCCCCAATCGACATGCCAAAGGAAAATTCGAGCCAAATTGGGAAGGGCCATACGTCATTGAGAAAGTTTTTGATGGAGGATCCTACCAGCAGATAAATGCCGAGGGAGAAAGGCCCATTCCACCCATCAATGGCCGATATCTCAAGAAATACTACACATGAATGCTTCAAGTCGCAGACGAATTGAGCACACAGGCCCTACGGTCTGGATCATACATCCTGTAAAACCATATAAAATCCACAGGTGCAAATGACTCCTATCTCTCCCAAGTCCTACCGGCGAGACTACATCTGAAGTTCTACCGTCGATGAAGAAAAAAAAAAGAAAAAAAGAAAAGAGAAGAGAAAAAGGAAAAGAAAAAGAAAAGAAAAGGTATGTTCACAAGAAAAATGGGCACGGATGAAAACCTGAAAGGCTCCGTGAGTAAAAACAGCAGGACTGCCGGCGAGTTTGTGAAAACCCGAAAGGGCACAAACTCGTGAAAAGAGATGAAATATACTCGCAAAGTCCTCTCAATCTTATGAGGAAAAAATCCCCACATGGGATTCTTACGACTCACAAAAGAGCAACACACATATGAATCTCCATGATTCCTAAGGAGAAATACATCTGCGAGATCCTCTCGATTCGTGGGGAGAAAACGATTTTATGAGTCCCTTATGGCTCATAAAATTAAAAAGCCTTAGGTGATAGGGATCTAAACCTGTCTCCTAAGCCATTTTTCCCTAACAGGCATGGCAAATGATGAGTCGCTCCTGGCACTACGCTTCAGTGTTAGCGGTGCTGATGCCGACCCAAAACTCAAACTCTAAATTTCCAAACGACGAATGATGAGTCGCTCCTAGTACCACATTCCAGTGCAGCGATGCAGATGCCAGTCAAAACTCAAACCCCAAGATTCCCAAATGGCGAATGATGAGTCGCTCATGGTACCATATTCCGGTGTAGCGATGCAGACGCCAACCAAAATCCAAATCCCCTAAATTCTCCCAGCCTTACGGCCAGTCCTCAACTGGACTACTGTATACAATCCATGGGCATAAACAAGCTAAATACACCCATGTCCCACGGCAATCACCATCTCCGCGGCCGGTCTCTGCCATCGGAATTATGTTTCATTTTGGAAGACCCACTCATGTGTCCTCACGATACGTGAGAAGAACAGAGCTTACGAGATCCTCTTGACTCATAAGAAAATATCTTTGTGAGATCCTTACGACTCACAAGGGAAAAACATACTTGGGGGTCCTCATGACTCCTACGGAGAAAATACACGTATGAGATCCTCTCGACTCGTAGGGAGAAAATACTTTTATGAGACCCTTACGGCTCATAAAATTGAGAAGCCGTAGGTGATAGGGATCTAAACCTGTCTCCTAAGCCGCCGTTCCCCAACGAGCAACGGCAAATGATGAGTCTCTCCTGTCATTATGCTTCAGTGTTAGTGGTGCTGATGCCGACCTAAAAACCCAAATCCCAAGTTTTCCCAATGGCAAATGATGAGCCGCTTCTAGCATTATGCTTCAGTGTTAACGGTGCTGATGTTGACCCAAAAACCAAATCCCAAGTCCTTCCGGGGAAAATGATGAGTTGCTCCTGACATTATTCCAGTGCAGTAACGCTGATACTAGACAAAATCCAAATTCCATATTCCTCTCAAATTCAAAAATCCCGCCAAATAAGGCAGAAATCAAACAGATCAAATCAAAGTCCCACCCAGCAGCACTTCTAAGCTCGAAAGTCCCACTGGACAGGTAGGGAACTTCCAAAACAAATAAGTCAACTTCAACCCTGACACCGCAAGAAGTGGAGCAAAGCAAATCAAGCACCGACTGACCAAGTCGCAAAAATGGCAGCACTGACCGTCCATGTCGCTAAAAGGGCAGCACCGATGATCGCACATTTTTGGCGTGTCGGATGTTCAGAGTTATAAAGTTATAACCGCGATCAGGACGGTGTCGCTTTGCAGCTAGCCAGTTGAGCACGGGTCGATCCACAGGGAGATGGTTGTATGTCCGTTCGACTTTTAGACGAGTCAATAAAGAATGTGTATATGTTTGTTCAATTCTATCCTAAGTGTTATATGCAAATATAAAGTTGTTAAGAAAAAGATACGAAAGTGTAAGCTAAAGAAATCCGCACTCAAAACCTTTGAGCCGAGTCTTGACCAATTGAAGCTAGAGCAATCGGCAACAACGTGGATTAGGGTACTTAAGCATGGTATTCATGGAATCCGGCTTATTGACCCTTGTCCTTCTGTTCTTGTCTCTTGCTTTCGCCTCCGGCCAAACCGTACGCAACCGGTCGCGGTTAGGAATCACCGTTACCTTGGTAGGGTAGGGTGCCTAACGGAGCGCTTGCGTAACGTTTGGGCGGAGTTCAAAGGAAAATAACGGGAAAAGCAAATGAGCAAAAAAATATTAACTTACAATATTGTATTTATTCTTAACAACAACAATTACAACCATTCACAAAACGATCTAAAAAGAGCAAAAGAAAAGATAAACAAAGAAAAGAAAAGATTACAAGCAAGTAATTAAAAGTGCATGGAATTTAAGTGCATGAAAGTAAAGCAAGAAATGAAACTAGGAACCATAGAACCCAAAACAAGACATGGGTTCAATAACCAAATCTTAAACTTGCAAGCTCAATTAAGAGATTGCAAGATCAAGAAAAGGCAAAGAACTCATGGAGAATGAAGCACAAAAGAGAGAACAAATGATACAACCCCTTGAGATCAATGACCAAAGCTTAAACTTGCAAGCTCAATTAAGAGGTTGCAAGATCAAATTAAGGTAGAGAGCTCAAGGGGGAAGCTAACCAAAAAAGAATGATACAAAATAACCCTCATCTTCATTTAACATCCACTCAAAAGCTCTCACAACAATTTCATGGAGGAAAGAATGAAGAAGAAGAAGTAAACTAAAAACTAACAAAAAGTGGGCATAATAATTGATCCCCTACAATGGTTCAGAACTGGGGTATTTATAGGCTGCGTACAGAAACCCTAGGGCCACATTCTGACCCTACATGATATTACCAAACAGCCCCCCAAAAATCATCAATTGAAGAGTCTATACGGCCGCGGTTCCGCGGCCTAAGCGCGCTTATACCGCGGAACCGTGGCCATACAGAGGAATTGGTGCCTCATTTTTTGTGGTTTTCACTGGTTCTCTGTACCCATCAGTATGGTATATGTTGTTTCTCAGAATCTCTTCACAATGCTTCCAGAATTTCAGTAGATCAAAAAGGTGATGTGATGTGGATCTTTTGCCATGATTTCCTCGAGCTCCGCGTAGATATGTTGGATCTTGTGTTGACATTGAGCTTTGTGCATGACAATGACATCGATTTGCCATTTTGTCCCTTAAACAGGTGTGTGGCAACATACGGATAGAGAGCGGAGACCCGTGTTTTATCTACGGTTGGAAGTAATCCGGAATTTGTCGTACTTTTCCATGAATTTCACTGTTTAGAGCTGAGAACCAGTATTCTGCACATATGTAGCAAACACTGATAAAAAGCACCTGCCTATAAACAAACGAGCGTAAGAATGGGCAGTATAAAATGCAATATTCTGGTATGAACAAATACCCCCAAACTTAACTTTTGCTCGTCCCGAGCAAAACCAATTATTCACAAAAAAGTCCTAACCGCACTTTCGCAGGGAACACGATTGCACTGAGCACGTGCAACAAGCTATTAAACCTCTAGGTGTCCCTAGTAGGAGGAGTGTTGTCTCCTGAGGATTTTCAGCGGATTACACCCACAAAATCCCGTCAAGCTAGTGTCATAAGTTAACATCGATTCTACTCCTACAGTTTAGTATTTACGTTAGAAATTCTATCATCCTAAGTTAGAAATATCCAACCCTAATGCTTCACACCTCCTATCTATTTAACCTTAGATCATATACGTTCCAAAAAAGTTTAGAAAGATATTGGTTCTCCTGAGTTTTCCTTCATCAAGTGTGGTCTCAAATCATGGATTTTTATCAATTTTACAGAAAACATAAGTCTTATTCTTTATTTCTATCTCTTATCCAAACATTGATTGTATACCCCTACGTGTGTGTATATTTGCACCCCTACACTTAAGAATTCAATTCAAGCTATAATACCCTTGCCCTAATATCTAATACTACTTCTTTTCATTAATGATGGACGGATTTGCTCACACACCTTTCATGCGACTATTAATGCTTCTTGAGGTACTAACGGGCGATTACTGAATGTGTGAACTTTAAAGCGTAAATAGCAGTTTCCAAGTCTTGATATTATTCTATTTTTCTTTTTCTTTTTATTTTTCTTTTTCAAGACCGGATATATTTTTCAATATGCACTTTTGGTGTTTAGCTTTAAATACCGTTTTTTCTTTCATACTAGGCTTTCAGGCAAGAGTATTTCTAGGTATCCTCTACTATCCCAAGTTTCAAGGTACGTATAAGTGCAGTTTGTAGGGTATATACTTTCTAAATTTGAACTCAAGAAAAGAAACTATTTTTCAGACTTATCTTTCAGTAAAGCTTCAATACTTTCCCTCCATCTTGACTTAACTCAAGAACTGAACTCAAGATTACCTATTTCTCAAAAAAACTGTAAGGACGTATACTTACCAAAGTTAGACAGAATGAGGGTTATTTTTAGGATTTTCAATTCCTAAGCCTAGAAATTAGTTATTTCTAACATATCAACTAAACTTTCAGAATAAATATCTAAGTTACCCTATTAGCTAACTTGACGACAAAGTATTTATATTTTTTTGGAAAATTTTCAATTTTTGTGGGTTTTTAATAAGGTATGCAAATCCAAAATATACAAATGAATGTGAAGGAAGAAAGCTTACCGAGCATACCCCCAAACTTAAACTTGACAGTGCCCTCACTGTCAGGCCACACCAAGAGGGTCAAAATTGTCGGCGCTCTCCCCAAAAACAAATTATATACAAAACAAAAAAAAAGGAAAAAAAAAATATATATAAAAAGGTTCCCCCCAAACTTAAGTAAAACAGTGTTTCCACTGTTAAGCGTTGAAATTCAGAATTTGGGGGAAAGAAAACAGTTTCAAACTATACAAGGCTTTACACAGGCCAAAAGTGAGCACCAACCATTCAAAGATTTTATAGCTATAATATACAAGTTGGTGGAAGAAGGCGTAGAGAAAAGAGAGGGAGAATACACGAGACCGTATGGAGATAGAAGTGGTATACGGTCGAGGTATATAAGAAGAAGAATGGCGGAATGGAGAAAGAATTGGAATACGAACTTGAGGGTGGAAATGGATTGAATAAATTAGTACAATCTGTAATGATCGATGTGAAAAGATGGATTGTACTAATCTATCAATATGGCGAGAAATTGGGTCAAATCCCTCAAGATTCGTGAGAAACCATGGGTACGCCGAACTCGGTAAACCAGACATATGAAATGAAAGTGAGACGTTTTCTTGCAAGGTCGGAAAGATGGAAAGGATGGAGGTAAGTGATTGAGGAAGGTTATCGGTTAAAGGTTCAGGAGGGTGTACACAGTCAATGAAAGGAACAGGATGAATTGGAAAATCCGACCCATCAATTAAAACCGGTTCATCCTCAAAACTATCCTCAAAATTTCCCTCAAAATTCAGCACATCCATGCATTTATCTTCAAAATCCAGACGCATATGGGGTTCGGGAAAAACATTTAATGACTCGTGATGATGAATTGGAGAGAAAAACTCAGCCAAATATACGGGTTCATCATCCAAAATATTCCCAGCGTCAATATCCTCAATCAAGTGAAAATCTATATTCTCAGACACCTCAACAAAAGCATGAATATAAATCAATTCAGGTTCTAAAGTGGAGGTGTAGAGGTCAAAATGTTTAGGAACGGTTTCACTTGGAAGGGACCCTTCACAATCAGGTAAATCAAACACTACAAAGTCACACAACTCATTATCTGTTCTATCTTTAATCAATGAATCGTTTGGAACATTAGATAGACATTCAAAACCGGAGTTGTAGGATTCAAGTTGAAACGGGTAGGCTTGATTCGGAAGGGGGTACATCTCGCTATCTCCACTCAAATTCTCAACCTATCCTACCGCCTCTTTATACATTGAAAATTTTGGAGCTAGTTGAAAACTAGCTACCGGGTCACTAGGTTGTATGAGGGCGGCCATGTACGCATTCAAATCCATCATCTGTTGGTACGACGCTACCCTAAAGTCTTCCAAAGACTGTTCCAGACTAGACATGGGTTGTGAAGGGGTTTCAATAAAAGATTCAAAGTTGTTTGGATACTGAAAACTCCTAAATGGCGGTTTAGAAGCAATGTCTGGGGAAGGTCCAAAGTCGGGTAGGCCAGGTAGGAATTGAATGGCTGGACAGGAGCAGGATCAACATTTTGATAAGAAGGTGAATGGAATTGTTGATCCCAAGAATCTGTAGTGGTGAAAGGAGTGAAAGATCGGTTACAGGATTGTTCAATATGTTCAGCGACGGACAAAGGACGACTTGCAAAAGGGGTATCAACATAAGAGGGTGGGGGAGGTTGAAAAGGTTGATAAAAAGTGGATTGCGGAGGGCAAGTGTTTGTCCTAGACGCGTCTATCCGATCTTTCAAAGAGATTTTGGGCATGGAGGGATCGTTCGACGTTCGGCCAAAGCAAGAATCGTAAGAAATAATGTCTGGTTGTGGGTACCAAAGTTTGGCATGAGTTTTTCTAGGTGGAGTACCCATGATATGAAGAGAGAAAGAAAGAAAGGAAGAGAAAATGAGGGGAAAAAGAATGTGATTTTTTTTAGTAAGATATTAACAAAAGAATGAAATATACAAACAAAAATAATCACGACACAAAAATACCACGCACCTAATTGGTCTAGGGTTCGCCTAGGTCAACTAGACCTGCTCCAGAACTTGATTGTCGAAATAAAACTGTGTCAAAAACGGGCTCAAAATACACTGATCACGAGGCCAGGTAAGTGCAAAGATAAGGGGAGGTTTTCCGACGCTTTCGCGAAGGTCCTTAATTAAATAACCCTTTCTCTTTTGGCGGTTTCGCCGTTAACACTTTCCTAGACACCCCGTAAACAATATACCGTTAATCGAGGTTCTAAACACAGTTAACTTCTCCTAGTGAGCGCGAAGTCCTTAAGGCTTAAAGTCTAGTTTCTTTTAAAATTTGTGCGGGTAAACGTTATGCTCAAGTTCGTGATTTGTGGGCCACGGAAAAGGTGATGAAATCCTTTACCGTATGTTGTGGGGTTCACTTGCCCTTAAGTCCGTATTAATGTATGCAATGCGCAATTCAATAAAAATTCTATAAAGAATCAAACAATCGTTTTTTATATTAAGCACGGCACTGCAACAAATACGGGTTAGTCAATTTTTAGCGTTTGCTAACGAACTTGCAAAGAATCCTGCAAAGAATAGTATATTGGATGCGTCGGATTTGAGAAGAAGGTGTTTAAGAAATTCGTACCGTTAAGTTTTTGGGTTAGGAAACCCCTGTTGAATCAAATCCGGTAAGCTTGAAAACGCTAGCTGCAACGGACATATGAATCTCCATGATTCCTAAGGAGAAATACATCTGCGAGATCCTCTCGATTCGTGGGGAGAAAATGATTTTATGAGTCCCTTATGGCTAATAAAATTGAAAAGCCTTAGGTGATAGGGATCTAAACCTGTCTCCTAAGCCATTTTTCCCTAACAAGCATGGCAAATGATGAGTCGCTCCTGGCACTACGCTTCAATGTTAGCGGTGCTGATGCCGACCCAAAACTCAAACTCTAAATTTCCAAATGACGAATGATGAGTCGCTCCTAGTACCACATTCCAGTACAGCGATGCAGATGCCAGTCAAAACTCAAACCCCAAGATTCCCAAATGGCGAATGATGAGTCGCTCATGGTACCATATTCCGGTGTAGCGATGCAGACGCCAACCAAAATCCAAATCCCCTAAATTCTCCCAGCCTTACGGCCAGTCCTCAACTGGACTACTATATACAATCCATGGGCATAAACAAGCTAAATACACCCATGTCCCACGGCAATCACCATCTCCGTGGCCGGTCTCTGCCATCGGAATTATGTTTCGTTTTGGAAGACCCACTCATGTGTCCTCACGATACGTGAGAAGAACAGAGCTTACGAGATCCTCTTGACTCATAAGAAAATACCTTTGTGAGATCCTTACGACTCACAAGGGAAAAACATACTTGGGGGTCCTCATGACTCCTACGGAGAAAATACACGTATGAGATCCTCTCGACTCGTAGGGAAAAAATACTTTTATGAGACCCTTACGGCTCATAAAATTGAGAAGCCGTAGGTGATAGGGATCTAAACCTGTCTCCTAAGCCGCCGTTCCCCAACGAGCAACGACAAATGATGAGTCTCTCCTGTCATTATGCTTCAGTGTTAGTGGTGCTGATGCCGACCTAAAAACCCAAATCCCAAGTTTTCCCAATGGCAAATGATGAGCCGCTTCTAGCATTATGCTTCAGTGTTAACGGTGCTGATGTTGACCCAAAAACCAAATCCCAAGTCCTTCCGGGGAAAATGATGAGTTGCTCCTGACATTATTCCAGTGCAGTAACGCTGATACTAGACAAAATCCAAATTCCATATTCCTCTCAAATTCAAAAATCCCGCCAAATAAGGAAGAAATCAAACAGATCAAATCAAAGTCCCACCCAGCAGCACTTCTAAGCTCGAAAGTCCCACTGGACAGGTAGGGAACTTCCAAAACAAATAAGTCAACTTCAACCCTGACACCGCAAGAAGTGGAGCAAAGCAAATCAAGCACCGACTGACCAAGTCGCAAAAACGGCAGCTATGACCGTCCATGTCGCTAAAAGGGCAGCACCGATGATCGCACATTTTTGGCGTGTCGGATGTTCAGAGTTATAAAGTTATAACCGCGATCAGGACGGTGTCGCTTTGCAGCTAGCCAGTTGAGCACGGGTCGATCCACAGGGAGATGGTTGTATGTCCGTTCGAGTTTTAGACGAGTCAATAAAGAATATGTATATGTTTGTTCAATTCTATCCTAAGTGTTATATGCAAGTATAAAGTTGTTAAGAAAAAGATACGAAAGTGTAAGCTAAAGAAATCCGCACTCAAAACCTTTGAGCCGAGTCTTGACCAATTGAAGCTAGAGCAATCCGCAACAACGTGGATTAGGGTACTTAAGCACGGTATTCGTGGAATCCGGCTTATTGACCCTTTTCCTTCCGTTCTTGTCTCTTGCTTTCGCCTCCGGCCAAACCGTACGCTACCGGACGCGGTTAGGAATCACCGTTACCTTGGTAGGGTAGGGTGCCTAACGGAGCGCTTGCGTAACGTTTGGGCGGAGTTCAAAGGAAAATAACGGGAAAAGGAAATGAGCAAAGAAATATTAACTTACAATATTGTATTTATTCTTAACAACAACAATTACAACCATTCACAAAACGATCCAAAAAGAGCAAAAGAAAAGATAAACAAAGAAAAGAAAAGATTACAAGCAAGTAATTAAAAGTGAATGGAATTTAAGTGCATGAAAGTAAAGCAAGAAATGAAACTAGGAACCATAGAACCCAAAACAAGACATGGGTTCAATAACCAAATCTTAAACTTTGCAAGCTCAATTAAGAGGTTGCAAGATCAAGAAAAGGCAAAGAACTCATGGAGAATGAAGCACAAAAGAGAGAACAAATGATACAACCCTTTGAGATCAATGATCAAAGCTTAAACTTGCAAGCTCACTTAAAAGGTTGCAAGATCAAGTTAAGGTAGAGAGCTCAAGGGGGAAGCTAAGAAAAAAAGAATGATACAAAATAACCCTCATCTTCATTTAGCATCCACTCAAAAGCTCTCACAACAATTTCATGGAGGAAAGAATGAAGAAGAAGAAGAAGTAAACTAAAAACTAACAAAAAGTGGGCATAAGAATTGATCCCCTACAATGGTTCAGAACTGGGGTATTTATAGGCTGCGTACAGAAACCCTAGGGCCACATTCTAACCCTACATGATATTACCAAACAGCCCCCCAAAAATCATCAATTGAAGAGTCTATACGGCCGCGGTTCCGCGGCCTAAGCGCGCTTATGCCGTGGAACCGCGGCCATAAAGAGGAATTGGTGCCTCTTTTTTGTGGTTTTCCCTGGTTCTCTGTACTCATCAGTGTGGTATATGTTGTTTCTCAGAATCTCTTCACAATGCTTCCAGAATTTCAGTAGATCAAAAAGGTGATGTGATGTTGATCTTTTGCCATGATTTCCTCGAGCTCCACGTAGATATGTTGGATCTTGTGTTGACATTGAGCTTTGTGCATGAAAATGACATCGATTTGCCATTTTGTCCCTTAAACTGGTGTGTGGCAACATACGGATAGAGAGCGGAGACCCGTGTTTTATCTGTGGTTGGCAGTAATCCGGAATTTGTCGTACTTTTCCATGAATTTCACTGTTTAGAGCTGAGAACCAGTATTCTGTACATATGTAGAAAACACTGATAAATAGCACCTGCCTATAAACAAACGAGCGTAAGAATGGGCGGTATAAAATGCAATAATCTGGTATGAACAACCGACCATCCACGTCACTAAAAGGGCAGCACCGACTGTCCATGTCGCTAAAAGGGCAGTACCGACCATCCATGTCGCAAAAATGCCAGCACCGACTGTCCATGTCGCTAAAAGGGCAGCATCGACCGTCCACGTCGCTAAAAGGGCAGCACCGTCCGTCCATGTTGCTAAAAGGGCAGCACCTACCGTCCACGTCGCTAAAATGGCAGTACCGACCGTCAACGTCTCTAAAAGGGCAGCACCGACCGTCTACGTCGCGAAAAAGGCAGCACCAACCGTCCACGTTGCTAAAAGGGCTGTACCGACCGTCCACATCGCTAAAAGAGTAGTATCGACCATCCACGTCGCAAAAAGGGCAGCATCGACCTCCACGTTGTCAAAACGGGAACCAAATTAAGTCAACCTCTATGCGAAAGAAGATCCATCAATTTCATGCACGCGACCCATATATGTGGTGTGCATTTATTGATGGGGGTACTTTGTTGGGGTCAAAGTTACACTCCGATCGACCAAGTCAAAGTCAATCAACCCCAAGGCCAAGTGGGCCCAAGCCCAAGTCAGGACCAAGCATGGAAGGGTCCGGCTCCAAGTCAAGAATAAAATAATAAATTAGTTTAATGCAATTTTTTAGAAATAAATGTATGAAAAATTGGCAGAAAACTAAAATTTTGTAAACCACATGGCTTATGTGCAAAAAAAAAAACCAGCACATAAGGCATGGGGTTGCACAAGTGCCATTTAGCAAAGCCCAAGAGGCTATATGTAAAGTGTGTAGCGTATAAAGGCAATATGATGATGAAATAAAGAACAACTTTTTCACTCTCTTAAAAATTAGGGTTCTGTGCCTCCTGCTCCTTCCTCATGTTTCCAAACCTTCTTCCTTTTTTTTGAATTAAATTAAGAGTTTAACTCTTCCTTTTCCAAAAAGAAACGGTTTTTCACTATAAAACCCATAAAGGGGAGCTTGGATCTTCCATCAAATTCCCAAAAGGAAAGATTTTTAAATCTCACCCCCCTTTTCTCCAAGATCCAGCCAACAGAGAGAAGGAAGAAGGAGACCCATCTCCAAATACAATCTTTGGTGGCTGACACCAATGACTGTGAGACAGGCCATCGCCCCTCGTCGGGTTAAAGTAACGTATACACTAGTCTACTCCGGAATATCGATGCCCAGTCTCGATACTCTTACGACTAGGGACATTTAAGGATGTGCTTATAGATTACCCAATTCCCATAAGTATGATCTCCATCATAATACCGGTAGTCAAGAAATGATCCCACGGGCTTTACCATTATGTATTAGAGACACGTAATAGCAAGTAAAATGTATACACATGAATGATAAAGACAAATCAGATAGCATAATATCATCTTGAGAAAGACCATTCTACCTGTATAGGTTCTCTTTCAATTATCATAATCGCCTTCCTGTAATTACAATAATTACCTTGAGGGTACTATAGCCAATAGTTATTTGCTTCAAGACTTTGTTGCCATGTGTGCTGCATGTGCCGTCATATCCGTTGTGATCATATTTGTCACATCATGATGTGACATGTTTGTTTTCGAAGTTCTAATTGACACAATATCTTCATTCAGTTTTGGACAGACTCTGCACAAGCCATCGGGACTTGGCATGAGTCATTCTGTTTGGGCTTGGATATAACCCATCTGGACTCGAGATGAGTCATTCTGTTTCGGCTTAGGACTAGATATTTGGACTCTGCATGAGTCATTTTGTCTGGAATCGATATGAGTCATTCTGTTTCGGCTTAGGATACGCTATCTAGACTCTGCATTAGTCATTCTGTCTGGACTTGATAGAAGTCATTCTGTATGGGCTCGCGATGAGCCATAATGAAGTTTTGATCGAGTTGTGTCGTGCATCTTTTTGGGAGGTTTGGTGGTAGATTCAATGAAGACCAGTTATTCTGTTTGAAAACTTGCTAGCTTTGATAAAGTGAAATTAGTTTTGTAACAAGCTGAAAGCACATTATATGTGCCCTTTATTTTGAGGGGAGTGTTAATAATAAGATATATTTGTGTGAGATATGATTTGATATGTTTGAGAGATTGGTAAGATTAGATTTGATTAGATACTTAGGAGTCACGTTAGGGTTACTTGGTGATCAAATACTAAAGCCAAAGAATTTATTATAAATAGTTATATCATTGTATTCTTTTCTTTTATCAATAATAATAGTTTCTCTTCTATTTTCCAAAATGTTGCGTCTCCATTATTTTCTGCTCATCCTATAATACTTGTGTTTCTTAACAATAGTTAATTAAAAAGTTTGGCTTGTGTTTAATGATGACAAATGAATCATTTAGTTTGGGTTTTGATTTGACTAAATTATAGCTTGTTTAGTAACATCAGCACCTTTACTTAAAGAATAACAAATATTTTTTTTATTGAAATCAAATTGCAAGAAATAAAAACTCCACAAACAAACAAGTCATAACTTATTCTGAATCATGATGTGTCTATTATTTGTACATATGATCGATTTCTGCTACTGTTTATGTGACGCAAAGTCGATTCGTTTATTGGATATATGATTTATTGATTCTGTTTAAGGATTAAATTCATATTATATTCCAGGATAGTCATTCCTATATATTCAAAAAATCATAATACATGCTGACATTGTTTAATTAAAAGAAAATGTAGTTTAGAGGGAACATAGTTGATTAAACTAATTAAATCAACAGTTTATTTATCTTTTGTTTTTTGGCACTAGTCGGTAAGTCCTATTCTATACACAACACATCCACATCACACACAAGCACACGGAGGATCCACGAATTTGCCCCGAAAGCCACCTGAACTATAGCTTATTGATTATATCTTTATTTTTTTTTGTTGTAATAATAAATAAAATAAAATAGAAAAAGTCTGAGGACATAAATAATGCTGCATGGGGATCGCCATTTCAGGATAAAGCCAACAACAAAAAATAAATAAGTAAACTAAAATAACTAAATTAAGACATAAATATAAGGGTAAATTGTTTTAAAGCTTCCGGTCCAAGAAAAATCAGTGAATGTCTCTTGAATTTTCTAAATAGGAAGAAAGAGTATACTGTTCAAAAACTTGGTCTAAATACTTTTGACCCGAAAGCCTGGGTATTATATTTTGATACATGGGCGAAAATACCCCCTCATTCAAAACTCTCTCTCTGCCACTCGAACTCTCACTGTCACTCAAGCTACTCAGAGAAACCACGCCTCTCTTCGTCGTCATCGCCGTCGTCTCCTTGTCGCAACTCGCATCCTCAATTCGACACCAAAACTCTTCACCCCAAATCACCTCTTGTCGTCGAAAATCCAAACCCTTGAGCCACGTCCGTCCTCTCGTTGGTCTCAATTCAACATCAAAACTCCGGACCTTTGCCGCCTTCTCATCGGCCTCCTAAACCCCCTCCTCTGTCATGATAACAACTTCATTACCATCACTCATAGCAAAATGACTCCTAAATCAAAGGATAAATGCCTTGAAATTGGAGAAAAATACGTCGGCTAAATCGGTGGCTCCAGAATTGGAGTTAACGACATTGGATAAATCGAAAGTGACCGAGAAATCGACAACGGCCGAGGAATCGACAATAGCCATGATACAAATTATGTAAAATTGATACCCTTTCTGTTAATTTTACATTGCAATTCGAAATTGTTTCTTTTCAAAAAAAAACGATGAACATCTATAACGTTTCCTTTAACATTTATAATGTTGCATGTAACATCTACCAAAGTTGCCTCTAATATGTACCAAAGTTTCCTACATGTTACAGGCAACTGCTTACAAGTTACATGCAACTACTTATAAGTTACAGGCAACTTCATAGATGTTATAGACAAGTGCTTATTTTCATTTGTTATTGGTAACATAATACAGGAAAATTATTTGCCTGTAATATCTAATTAGCTACCTGTAATTTCTATAAAAGTTGCATGTAACTTCTAAGCAGTTTTCTGTAATTTGTAAGCAGTTTCCTGTAACTTCTGAGAACTTGCCTGTAACTTATAAGCAGTTGTCTGTAAGTTCTAAGCAGTTGCTTATAATTTTCAGTTTAAAAAATTGATAACTATGATTTAATTTTTAAATTTGGTTTTCCGCAGAAGAAAGTTGGAAATATGCCTGTCATTCAGACGTATGTCGACGTCACCCGCCACAACATCTTTGTTGAGAGGTTGAAGGCATACATTCACCATCAGTACATACTGAGGCTAAATGAAACTCAGTTCCGCCATTACATGAAGCTACTTATTTTGGGTCAAGATAGGCCTACCTTATGAAGGCTTATCTTTTGCTATGATCGATGCACCAAAGCGTTCTCTTTTGGAAGCGCCTCACATAAATTTACTATAGATTGGGTTAGCGAGCACACCAGCTTTCCGAAGGCAGACAAAGATATCAAGACTAACCGTGATATCACCCAGTTTCAAAAGAACTACTTTAACATAGAAAATGGTGAAAGGGCATATATCATAATACTGGAAGACGCTTTGAAGTGGACTGTGAAGAATAGAATTCTAGAAGTGATAGACTATTTCGTGTCTTTGCTGATTATTTATCAGCTTTCTTTATTTGGATACCCGCGACGTCCTCGACCGTCCCTAGAGATGCATTTCCTTATATTGAGCTATCAGCAGTGCTGAGTGTGATCTGGGCCAAAGCGGTGCATGAGATGATAATGGGCGGTGTCATGAATAATTTTAGCTCGAAGGCTGGCTCTGCACAGTTGCCCGGGTGTCAGATCCTTCTCGCCATAAGTATATGCAAACTATTATAGAGATTATACTATATTTGTACGCAAAGTATAAACTACATAAATTAATATTGTTAGTAGATATGTTTTGACCATTTAATATTAATAATGCAAATATGATGTATGTTTTTTTGCACCTATGGTTTTATACCATCACGGATTTGAGAGAACCGACATACATAAACGCCAACAAACCGACCTTATGTGGGTTGGAATTCAATACATCTTTGAAGATGTCGGGATCAGAAAAGGCAATGAAATGAAAGAGGTCTGCTTTTATGCCGAAGAGGGACGTGGTTATGTCGAAACATTCTGCTGATGGTTTGCTTCTAAATTACAAGAGAAGAACATTGCAAGAGAAGAGCTGTGTAGACGATGACACAATAACTGCATCGGTAAGTTGTATATTCTTTGTTTTCAATAAAAAAATATCTTGTGTATATATAGGTATTTTCCTATAATTTCTAAGCAATAGCCTGTAACTGCTAAGTAGTTGCCTGTAACCTCTAAGTAGTTGCCTGTAACCTCTAAGGAGTTGTCTGTAATTTCTAATAAGTTGCCTCTAACCTCTAAGTATTTGCATGTAACCTCTAATAAGTTGCATGCAACTTCTATAGTATTTGCCTGTAATTTCTAATAAGTTTCGTGTAACCTCTAATAACTTGATTATAACATATTTTGATCTTCATTGGTGCAGATTCTGAAGGAATGATCTGTTGAGAAGTCGGTTGAGAAGGACAATGTTAAGGGCATATCGTTTGAAGCACAAGCGATGCATTGGAAGAATGTTTGTGTGAAAAAGAAGTTGCTTCATAAAACGGTCCTTTCCAATCAGCAAGTGGCATTAGAGGCAGCGGAAGCCGAGAATCAACATCTGCGTAGCCTCCTCTATGGGTTGGGATGCCAAGAGATTGCGGATGCTAGGCCAGTGAAGGGCAAGGTAGTGGACAAGGTAGAAGAAGAGGAGGAGGAGAGATCCGAAATGGATGAGGTGGAGGAAGAAGAGGAGGAGAGTGAGGATAAGGACGAAGTTGGCAGGTCTGATGGTAGTTTCGATGACAGTTTTACTATTACTGTATCCCCACATGCTGCTTCTGATGATGTGTTGAAGTCCTTCGTGGTCACCCTCCATCGGCACCCAAGAGGAAAGCGGTCGTCTATAAGCCCGTCACCAAAAGTCTCAAGAAACGGTGAAGAATAGGTAGGGATGAAAGCCGTCCGGGTATCTAAATGAAAACGAGTATGTGACTGCGAAAATTTCTATGGTATTGTTAGGGTCAAAGTTACACCCCGATTGATCAAGTCAAAGTCAATCAACCCCTAATCCAAGTGGGCCCAAGTCAGGACCAAGCATGGAAGGGGCCGGCTCCACGCCAAGAATGAAACAAAAAATTAGTTTAATGCAATTTTTTTAGAAATAAATGTATGAAAAATGGGCAGAAAAACAAAATTTTGTACACCCCATGGTTTATGTGCAAAATGATGTTGGAGATAGTGCCCTCAGAGTCAATTATTGATCACAGGCACGTGATTGCAATGATTGAGGGATGACCTATCCCAGGAGGACAGTCTTACTCAAGATGATAGTATGCTATCTGGTTTACCTTTATCATCGTATACAGCTTTAGGTGACCTTACATGTCACTATTACACGTTGGTAGAGCCCTTAGGATTCTTGCTTGACAACCGTCAGTATGAGGGCGATCATATACGTGGGAGCTGGTAGTCTATAAGCACATCCTTAAAAGGTTCCTAGTCGTGGGAGTTTCGAGACAGGGCATCGATACTCCAGAGTAGACTAGTGTATACAGTCGAGACCCTGATGAGGGGCGATGGCCGGTCTCACAAGCCACTGGTGTCAGTTGGTTCACCTAAGATGTATACAGGTGCTCATTGGGTTATGAGTACACAGGACAGGACTCGTCGGGAACATGTAGTTGGTCTTATACCTGACGTCAGATAGCAGTTCCCTGGTGACATGTGTACAGGTTAGTTCATCGACCTGAGATCGTCATTTGTCTCGTGTGAGTTCCCACTGTACTTTGATTACTACCCTACCACGCTCAAAGGAGACGTGCAAACAGGTTTTAGTTAGGTACAGTCCTGAGCCACATGGAGGCAGTGAGCGGATCTGCAGGGGTTCGTCTCTCCCGGTATTGGGGGTGAGGTCGCGCTATGTCTAGGAGAGCCATTACACGAAGTCCTTGGCCAAGGCAGGAGATTTACTGGTAGGTATTCCGGTAGTATCTCACGGTGTTCTGGGCTACATTCCGACACGATTTGTACCGCTTTTGGTGGTCTGACTTTTACCAACCCCCTAGGCTCGCCATGCGATGCTCATAGACGAACGGACCGGACTGTACGGATATTGTCACTGACAGGCTCAGTAGGGTGTCAGGATAAGTTCGCTCATCGACGTCCCTTTTGGTCAATAGCTGGTAGCCCGTCATGTATGGCTAATACCTCTGACGTGCTAGTGGTTAAATCCACAGCCATAGTATTGACGAGTCTTTAGAGTCCCCCACAGACAGTTGCTCAAGTTTTTGGGCGAAACGCTGTAGAGGCCGTATGGAGATATGGCATGGTTCGATCAGATATGTGCGGCATTGCACGGATCAGGATCGGACGGATAATACTAGCGGGCTTTGGTTTAAGCCGGATCCTAGTATTGTACAGTGTAGATTTTGTCTCATTGCATTTGTATTTCAGTCGGAATACAAATGCGGGTATGTATATACAGTAGCGGGGTTTTCCTGTAATTTATTACGGGATCAGTTTTTTGGAGTTGCCAGTTTGTTTTCCGTTTCAGCCATATTTCTTTGTATCTTTCATTGGCTGAAGATTGGTGGAGGAGGGCTTATTTGTAAGCATGCAAATTTGGTTAGTGGAGGGTGTTATTTGCATATTTTTGTATCATGATAACTCCTCCACCATTTGACTTCTTCTAGTCATCATTGCTTGACTTTCTTATTCATCATGGTTCACTTTTGGAATCATCATACTTGATGATGATGTTTGGTGATGATGGAGGGTTATGGTTGATGGAGTGTTTGGTTTAGTTTGTGATCATTTTCTTTGATCAATGATCACCCTTTCTCTCTCTTGATTATTGGAGACACCCATATTCATTTTGTCTCTCTCACAATTCTCTCACTCTCTTCTTTTCACCATGCCATGGCCGGCCAATTCTTTGATGGGGCTGTCCAAATTTTGCAAGTGGGATTTTTGGTCTTTTGGCTTCACAAAAATCCTAAGTTTCATCTCCAAAAAGTATAAGTTCATTTCCTCCACCAAAGGCAACTTCCAATACCCCAAATGAGACATAGCTTTCTAGACTATATTCTACAGCAAATCTTGGGCACGTCGACTCGCCAGCTTCGTGCCCGAGTTGCCTCGGTCCAGAGGTGGGAGCCCGTAAAAGAAGCCGGCGACGTAGTGCCCTTCCGGAGACGAGGTGGAGACCGGAGATTCCGCGGGGAGATCGGTACGACGACGAGAAGACCGAAGGACACGGATCGCTCGGTATATCTCTCTACCCCCTTCTCTAGATAGCTTGGACTAGATTAATGGCACGATCAGGGTTTATAGTGCGCGGTGGTTCTGGTTTTATAAAGTAAAAGAAAATCATCGCTTCCGCATTCCGGCGTCGGATTGACGGCCAGGGCGCCGCCGTGCACTTACAGTGGTATCAGAGCCTTGCCATTAATCTTGTCTAGCTTGGCCTAATGTGATTACATTTCCGATCGAACAAAATTCCAAAACCGCATTTTCAAATGCATCAGGTTTCTGTCGAAATTTTTTTTGCTCCAAAAATTTTTCTGTGTGTTGCAGAAGCATGTGCACGTAAAGTTAAGACTTCTGTGAAAAATTGGTAAAGTGATACAGTAGGACCACCGCGGAACCGTGGCCAAACCCCCCTTAAGGTCGCGGTTCCGCCGCGCTACAGTGTATTCACTGCACCAATTTTGTTCAGAGCTCTTTATTTTTGGAATTGGGGTTATTGGAATGTTCTGTTTGGGCCCAGAATTTCTTTAAGTGCTACAGTAATGCTTGGGGCCCGCTTGGGAATATTTAGTCGATCGAAATTTTTTTAACACATTAGTTCACAGTATTTACATTATATCTGCGACCGTGAATGTCACTCGATCGGTAAATCCTGTCTAACTGCTATAGCCCGGTTAGACGGATTTGCGAACGTGACATTCACGTTGATGTTCTGTGTTGTGCTGTGATGTTGTGGATTGGTCGTGGGGGATAGCCTGGATGCAATGCTAGTACAGTTTTTGTTGTATTATATACATTTGATATTGCGGGGCGAGCGTCCGACATGTGGACTGCCGTCACTGCCTGATTGTATATTATTCTTTTGGGGAATGACCAGGTTGAGGTCGATGTACCCGTTATATGTATATTTTACTTTCTGTACTAGGATTACCCCAAGGTGGGGTGCATGGATAGCCGGGTTCTAAAAGACAACAAGCCCGTATCTCATGGCATTGAGACGGAGGGGGCTTTACTCTAGAATTGGCGGGCTATTCGCCGCACTCGTAGGGGGTACAGGTTGACCCAGGAGGGGTGCCCAAGTTATCGGATTCCGTGAAATGCTGGGTGGTCCATTCACGTTACTGAAGGGGGCTGCCTTGCTTCAGGTTTTGGCGGGTAACTTGCCGCGCCCGTAGGGGTCTAGGATTTCATTGCACAGGCTATCCACACGACCAGGAGAACGTCGGGTTTCAGTAGCGGCTCTGTGAAACCCGGGGATCCCAGATATCTGTATTGTTCTGTGATGCTGTACATTTCTGTGATGTTGCATTTTATCACGCCTTGAGCGAAAATTATGTATTATATATATACTAGTAGATGTTGTATATGTTTTGCATCCTCTCTAGTCCAGTCCCCGCTCTGTCGTTAGTTAACTAACCTAACGGGTAATGACGGGACCCAGTGGCGAATGCGGATGGCATTTACGTACGTCATTATTTTCGTTCTTTATGGTGTGATCAATTGATGGGACTGCGTTGATTCGGATCAATCCAAGTTAAAAACAAACCTAATCTGATGTTGTTGGAACACTTTTCAAAAAGCTGTTATTGCAAGGACGTTCTCTTTTGTTTTGCATCGTGGTATTCAGTTGGAATATCCTTCTCCTCAGTCGACGAGGCAAGGGCCGAGATCCCTTCACCGGGAGTGACCCCTTGGACAAAAAGTTTGAGTCAGGGCATTAACTTCACTATAGCCGATTATTTTTGCTTTGCATCGTGGTATTCAGTTGGAATATCCTGCACCTCATTCTACGGGGAAAGAGCCGAGATCCCTTCACCGGGAGTGACCTCTTTAGCAAAGATTTTCACCACTATATTTTTAAAAGCTATCCGGTTCCTTCAACGATATCAAGTTCATTACGTTAAAGGTTTTCGCCAGAAACCATTCATAGCCCTCCGTCGTTTCATATGGGTGGTCAATAGTATTCAAGCTGTGTATGTTGGCCAAAGTCAAGGCACAGTGATTGGTAGCTATTGGGTATTCATATGCAGCATAGATAGATGCGTTGGTTTGGGGCAGTCGTACTACTATTTTGGCCAAAGTCAAGAGTATGTACGGGTGGGCTCAAATTAACCTGGAAAATGACGGGTAGAACTTGATATGTGACTTATGATATGTTGGCCAAAGTCAAGGTCATAAGAGCATGGGGCAGAAATCACATCGGGAGTTTCTAAAGAAACTGAAACTTGCCAGATATGCGCATACCTTCTGAAGTGTGATAACTTGAGCGGATTCCGTCACGTTATCATGCGATGATAGTTGGATCCCGATTCCTACTGATGAGTTGGTTTACTCCTCGGGTGATCCCGACTAATTCTTCTTTCAGGTTTGGAGGAGAATTTGACGGTACAGTGGGAGGTTTCCTGATTAGATAAATTGGTAACCATTCTGATCTAGGTTAGAGTGCACGCTGAGTGTTTCTTTTCTCTCTCTCTTTGGCAGCGACCATTGACCCGACCCTAAGACTATGACTCAGTGACCAAAATAAACCGAACCTTCTTAAACACTGGCTTTTGGATTGTCAAAGTTGCATACCTCATTGCCACTCCTACTTTTACCCTTTTCTCCAGGACACCCCGTATTACTACGAACGTCCACTTCCATTGGACAAAACCATCGTATGGTTAGATATGAACTCGAAGGAATTTATTCGAGAATGGTTTCCGGTTCTGGAGAAAACGAATAGGACTATTCAGTTGTCTTTTCCTTTTACCTTCTCTCAGGATGTGAGTACTCCTTGGTTTAGGAGATAGCACGCCTATTACGCAAATTGGATAGTCTTCTTCCAAACCATAGGCTGGTGCCGACCGGTAGGGAATGAAGTAAACCAATTAGCCTAACGATGGTGTACAAAAGGTATTAAGTAAAGACATATCAAGGGATTAGTAAGAAGGCAAAGTAAATTGCGGCTGCTATTCACGACCAAACCAAGTATTTATTCACCAATCCTAAATCACCTTTGTATTTCTCCAGCACACTCCGTATCACTACGAAGATCCACAGTTTATTGGACACTCCATCGTATGGTTATATACGAACTCGAAAGGAACTTTTTCCAGTTCGGGGATGGATTCTAGTTCAGAAGAAATAGGAATAAGGTTTATTCGGTTGTCTTTTATCTTCACCTTCTCTCGCATTGCGAGTGTTTCTAGGATTAGGACAGTACACCCATTATGCTTATTGGATAGTCTTCTTTCAAACCATAGGCTGGTGCCGAACGGTAGGGAAGGAAGAAAACCATTTGGCCTAAAGGGGTGTACAGAAGGTAATGACTAAAGACATATAAAGGGATTTGGAAAGATGGCAAAGAATTACACGGTTACAGTTGTGAATCTGGATGATGAAAGAGGCATTACTAGGAATACCCGAATACCCCTACGAAACATTTCAATATTTCAGTTTCAATGTGTACTGTTAAAAGAAAACTGATTTCCCAATCAGATCTTGCTCCAGGGTATGTATTTACCAGGTATGATTCTCATATCTGTATGGTTTTACAGATGATGAGTGGGAGTAAGTTATTGGGAATTAGGTGATCATCCTCATTATATCGGAATTCGTTGTAATTGGTGGTATTTGAGGAAGTCACCTGGGTTGTTTGCCGGACGGCAAATATTTGGTTTTGAATATCCGCTGTTATGCACCAATTTCAAATTGATATATCTGTACGTCTATTTTTATAGAGTGAGATATAACTTTTTGAAATTATGTCCATGACATTTACCTATATCAGTGGATGATTAGGTAAGGAGCATTAAACAGCGGTGTAATTCTTCTTAACCATAAGTACAGTTTTCAACCTAAGACACACAGGGAATGAGTTATTAGACTCAAAGGACTTGTATAGAGTATTGTATGTTGTCTAGCGTCCATTAGGACAGAGGGGTTGGTCCTCGTACTATATTCGGTTTACTTATGACTTCTCCAGTTTTTAGACAGGTGTTTCGTGGAAACACAGAGTCCGAATTTTGAGAAGTTATAGGTATATGAATAAAGTAGAGAACCAGGTATTGCAAGTATCGGGATTTTTCAAAGTGATCGAAGATGTAGATACTTGTGTGTGGTATTCAGTTAATAGTAATGATTAAGAGAATTTGCTTCTCTTCCAGGTTACTCATAATTGGAAGCACTCCTAAGTTGAGTAATGTTGATCGGCCTCTTTCCATTTAGTTGACATGCACTGGAGACAGCTGCATGATTTGAATCTGGTTTAAATAAATCAGTGCCTCTGGTTCTATATTGGATATATTACAGTTCATATCTTAACATTGTTAAGGTAAGGGGAGTTGTCCGGCTTATGATTAAAACCAGACTCTGGATAACTCAAGGCACGTTTTTGTAATGGTTGTTTGTGGGTTGACCCAGGCTATGACGAGGGTTGACTTTCTACCATCTGGAAGATCAATAGTGATATTGTTCTAGACTCGCCACAGTTTTAACAAAAATGGATTTTTTCAGAAAAACAGAAGTGGGAGTATGGTAGAACTGGAAGTGATTCCAGAACCACAAACGATTACTGAAGATTTGATAGGAACCTAAAGATTCAATCTGGTTTGACATTCCATTGGCCACTCCGCAGATAAGGTGGGTAACTTCAGGCACCCGAGAGGTACTCCGATAGCCTCAAGGATGGTGACAGGGAAGTTCTTGTTTACCCAGACTTGCCATTACTGTTGTTCCAGACTGTGAGACCCGGCAGGAGGATGAGTATAGCTCGTTCTAAGCTGGTTTTAGAAGTGTACGTCTATATGACTCTACCAGATGGTTGTCGTGGTCAGTGGGAGCAGCGGAAGCATTGGTGGACAGGTGGCTTATGTCAATTTATAGACTAAAGCAGATATAGCGGAGATAGATCATCAATTTCTGATGTGACAATCATAGGTTTGACTTCATCAGAATAGGGGATGGATCTGTTGAGAAGGTGGTAGGGTGTGATGTCATGGTATTTGGATGACATACACAGAGTAGGAAGTGATATTCCTATACTACGATCGGTTATACTTTGGTCGTCACGCAGTGGTTTCTCCACATGGGACTTGGGCATTATATCATACATCCTGGTTACTGGATCTCTGGTTTTAGATCTAGATTTGGGAAGTGTCCCAATCTGGGTACTTAGACAGCATTCTAAAAATATTTAGAATGGACGACTCCTGACACGGTAGTGTACCTGCAGGTGATGGAGTCACCCTCTCTAAAGGTGTCTTATAGACTAAAGGGGAGAGGGATGTGCATGATTAGCAGATCACTTGCTTAGGCAATTGAGTCAATCATGAGATGTCAAGTACCACACCAGATGTTGTTTTTGCAGTAGATGCAATAAGTTGATATTGATCCAATCCTGAAGAGACAGTCGGAAGCAGTTTTAGAACATAAGTGGATGGTCTAGGGATATGATAACGACAGCCTCATCCGGGAGACAGTTATCATTCCAGGCTTCCAAGTTGACCTGGACGACAAGGAGGTTGTCAGAGTTATAGTTTTCCTTCTGACGAGGGGCAGTATTTTGGACAGGTGGTCCAAGTGGATACTGAGGGAAGGATGGCGCTAGATACTGATTAAGTTCAGTTGACGATACAGTCTAAGAAGTTTGGATTTGGAGTTCATTTATGAGCTAGGTCACATCAGACATCCAGACACATTCTAAGACAGGTATTGCTCATTTCGGGAGATGGGTTTCTCCGCGAACTTGAGATATAAAGAGACATAGAAGGAAACATCAAAGCGGATCCACTCGCTGAGGCTATTCCTCGAACGCAATAGTTTCACAAACGGGATTTGTGAGACTGACTAGTAGAGGAGTTAGGTGTTCGGTATTACACGGGCTGTGAGTATGCGTCATCGCAATAATTAGCCTTGAGTGCAAGTGGGAAATTGTTGGAGGTAGTGCCCTCAGAGTCAATTATTGGATCACAGGCACGTGATTGCAATGATTGAGGGAGGACCTATCCCAAGATGACAGTCTTACTCAAGATGATATTATGATATCTGGTTTACCTTTATCATCGTGTACTACTTTAGGTGACCTTACATGTCACTATTACACATTGGTAGAGCCCATAGGATTCTTGCTTGACTGCCGGCAGTATGAGGGCGATCATATACGTGGGAGCTGGTAGTCTATAAGCACATCCTTAAAAGGTCCCTAGTCGTGGGAGTTTCGAGATAGGGCATCGATACTCCAGAGTAGACTAGTGTATACAGTCGAGACCCCAACGAGGGGCGATGGCCGGTCTCACAAGCCACTGGTGTCAGTTGGTTCACCAAAGATGTATACAGGTGCTCATTGGGTTATGAGTACACCGGACAGGACTCGCCGGGAACATGCTAGTTGGTCTTATACCTGACGTCAGATAGCAGTTCCCTGGTGACATGTGTACAGGTTAGTTCATCGACCTGAGATCGTCATTTGTCTCGTGTGAGTTCCCACTGTACTTTGATTACTACCCTACCACGCTCAAAGGAGACGTGCAAACAGGTTTTAGTTGGGTACAGTCCCGAGCCAAATGGAGGCAGTGAGCGGATCTGCAGGGGTTCGTCTCTCCCGGTATTAGGGGTGAGGTCGCGCTATATCTAGGAGAGCCATTACACGAAGTCCTTGGTCAAGGCAGGAGATTTACTGGTAGGTATTCCAGTAGTATCTCAGGGTGTTCTGAGCTACACTCCAACACGACTTGTACCGCTTTTGGGGGTACCAACCCCCTAGGCCCGCCATGCGATCCTCATAGACGAACGGACCGGACTATACGGATATTGTCACTGACAGGCTCAGTAGGGTGTCAGGATGAGTTCGCTCATCGACGTCCCTTTCGGTCAATAGCTGGTAGCCCATCACATATGGCTAATACCTCTGACGTGCCAGTGGTTAAATCCACAGCCATGGTAGAGTCCCCCACAGACAGTTGCTCAAGTTTTCGGGCGAAACGCTATAGAGGCCGTATGGAGATATGGCAGGGTTCGATCAGATATGTACGGCATTGCACGGATCAGGATCGGACGGATAATACTAGCGGGCTTTGGTTTAAGCCGGATCCTAGTATTGTACAGTGTAGATTTTGTCTCATTGCATTTGTATTTCGGTCGGAATACAAATGCGGGTATGTATATACAGTAGCGGGGTTTTCCTGTAATTTATTACGGGATCAGTTTTTTGGAGTTGCCAGCTTGTTTTCCGTTTCAGCCATATTTCTTTGTATCTTTCATTGGCTGAAAATTGGTGGAGGAGGGCTTATTTGCAAGCATGCAAATTTGGTTAGTGGAGGGTGTTATTTGCATATTGTTGTATCATGATAACTCCTCCACCATTTGACTTCTTCTAGTCATCATTGCTTGACTTTCTTATTCATCATGGTTCACTTTTGGAATCATCATACTTGATGATGATGTTTGGTGATGATGGAGGGTTATGGTTGATGGAGTGTTTGGTTTAGTTTGTGATCATTTTCTTTGATCAATGATCACCATTTCTCTCTCTTGATTATTGGAGACACCCATATTCATTTTGGCTCTCTCACAATTCTCTCACTCTCTTCTTTTCACCATGCCATAGCTGGCCAATTCTTCGATGGGGCTGTCCAAATTTTGCAAGTAGGATTTTTGGTCTTTTAGCTTCACAAAAATCCCAAGTTTCATCTCCAAAAAGTCTAAGTTCATTTCCTCCACCAAAGGCAACTTCCAATACCCCAAATGAGACATAGCTTTCTACACTATATTCTACAGCAAATCTTGGGCACGTCGACTCGCCAGCTTCGTGCCCGAGTTGCCTCGGTCCAGAGGTGGGAGCCCGTAAAGAAGCCGGCGGCGTGGTGCCCTTCCGGCGACGAGGTGGAGACCGGAGATTCCGCGGGGAGATCGGGATGACGACGAGAAGACCGAAGGACACGGATCGCTCGGTATACCTCTCTACCCCTTTCTCTAGATAGCTAGGACTAGATTAATGGCACGATCCGGGTTTATAGTGCGTGGTGGTGCCGGTTTTATAAAGTAAAAGAAAATCATCGCTTCCGCATTCCGGTGTCGGATTGACGGCCGAGACGCCGCCGTGCACTTACAAATGAAACCAGCACATAAGGCATGGGGGTTGCACAAGTGCCATTTGGTAAAACCCAATGGGCTATATGTAAAGTGTGAAGCCTATAAAGGCAACATGATGATGAAATAAAGAACAACTTTTTCACTCTCTCAAAAATTAGGGTTCTGTGCATCCTTCTTCTTCCTCAAGGTTCTAAACTTTCTTCCTTTTTTTGAATTAAATCAAAAGTTTAACTCTTTCTTTTCCAAAAAGAAATGGGTTTTCACCATAAAACCCTTGAAAGGGAGCTCGGATCTTCCATCAAATCCCTAAAAGGGAAGATTTTTAAATCTCACCCCCTGTTCTCTAAAATCCAGCCAATAGAGAGGAGGAAGAAAGAGACTTATCTCCAAAAACCCCACTTCGGAAAGATCCAAGTCTTAAAAGAAGATCCAGGGCTAAAGGGGAGAAAAATGGGGCCCCTTTGATCATCTCCAAAGATTTCTGGGAGTTCATCTCTATTTGTCAAGATCTTTTGGAGTTTAACTCCATAAATAAAACCCTTTTAGGAGTTTAACTCCATTCAAAATCTTTCGGAGTTTAACTCCATAAATAAAAATCATTTTTGGAAGTTTAACTCCACGCAAAATCTTCTGGAGTTTAACTCCATAAATAAAAATCCTTTTCGGGAGTTCAACTCTTCATTTCGGGGCTAAGCCCCTTCTTTCTGCAGACGCCCAGCACCTACGTGCCTGATGCGTGAGGCGCAGGCGCCCAGCGCCTACGTGCCGGACACGTGAGGCACCCAGCGTCCACATGTCCTTAGGACGTTACTCACCATTTTTTTTGTTTTCTTCTTTCCTTTTTTTATATACTCCATACTCAAAACACATCCTCCGCTAGAAAAAATTTCTAACGTGGCGTTGTCCCGCACCCCGCAAGGGGGTTGCTAGCCCTTTTGACCCTAGCCCGCTATCCGGGTAGCGGGACCCCTGTAAACTCTGCGAGGCCTCCGATATTCCCAAACCCCCCCAAGACATACACATACGCACACTGCACATTGAGTTCGCATGACTAGTTTAACCCGTCAATCGGAGGTTCTTTCACTCCAAAGGCGGGGGGTAATTAACGGCAGCTTATTCCGCGGCTGTCAGAGATTCAGATCCCTATAATCAATAAACCCTGGCCTACCCTAAGCAGGAGGAATCTGTAATGCATCTAACAAGCGATGCGTATTTCCCATCTCAATGTGGTGACGAAAAACACCCTACAGGTATGGGTTGAAAAAAAAAGAACATGGGGAATGCAGAGGCCTAAACCGTGATTGAAATTTCCAGCGCCGATGGCACCGTCAATAGGGCACGTGCTATCACCGCGGCTGAGATATTGACCAAGATGCATAAGTCCTTCGGCTATTATGGGGAGATGTGCCCAAAAAATGTGGAAGATCCTAAGTCGCCAGGTGGGAAACAGTTGTGAAATTATCATGCATGTGTTGTTCGTTTCTTGTAAACTATAATTCTTTGTGTATCAGTACTATCCATGTAAACTATAATTCTTATGTGTGGAAATTGTCTGAATGTTGTATGCAATACCTTTTAGTGTCTTAACCGAAACTCTTTTCATTGTCTGCAAGCATGCAGTCGAAGGTTTATGGGGATGGGACATTTTTTGCTTTACCCGTAATAAAGCACATCGAAGAGCTTGGGAAGGTTCAAAGGGATGCCATCGACGCATTTTTTGAAGGAGCGTATTTCGTCAAAGGCAATACCATTTGACCGTACTAAGCACGTTTCTATTTCACGCTTTGAGATCATCGATTTCTTAACCGGGCAGCAGGTGGGAGATACGGTACATTTTTTGAGGTTACATACAACTTATTAGAGGTTACATGCAACATATTAGAAGTTACATGCAACCGATATAGAAGCTACATGCAGCTTATTAGAAGTTACAGGCAACCGATATAGAAGTTACATGCAAATTATTAGAAGTCACAGGCAACCGATATAGAAGTTACATGCAACTTATAAGAGCTTATAAGAAACTGCTATAGATATTACAGGAAACTCGGTAGATATTACGAGCAACTTAGTAGATGTTATAATCAAGTTAATAGATATTACATGCAACTTGGTAGAAGTTACAAGTAACTTGGTAGAAGTTACATGCAACTTATAAATATCCGAACTTTTTATAAGTAATGAACTCCTTTGTTAAGTTGGCAGATAACTTGATGAAGTCTTTGGCCATTGCCGCTGCAATACCTCCATTTTCCTTCATGAGGCCGTGGATAATAGTAATGCCTACTCATGTTATCCAGTTCTCCTGACTACATTTATCAATTTATTAACAAATTAAATACTTATGGTAGGGCATGATTGTTGATCCGCTTGACTCCGGAAATGCGCACATAAATAGTAGTGGATGGAACATATATGTTGACAATGCATGGCATTCCCTCAGTATTCTCATTATAACCCCGATATGTCATAACTATCATTGGACGTTGCTCACTATAGACTTTGCCATAAAGAAATTGTGACATCATTCTTCACTTACGCGTAACTGTTGGATATAGTGCCCTCAAGTCAATTAATGTAATCTCATGCACGCGATTGTGATGATTGAGGGAGGACATATACAGGTAGAACAGTCTTACTCAAAATGATAGTATGCTATCTGGTTTGTCTTTATCGTCATGTACATGCATTATGTGGTATTACAGATCACTATTACATGTTGATAAAGCCCATAGGATTCTTCCTTGACTACTAGCGTTATGATGGCGATCATACATGTGGGGGATGGGTAGTCCATAAGCACATCCTTAAATGTCCCAAGTCGTGGGAGTATCGAGACTGGGCATCGATATTCCGGAGTAGATTGATGTATACTTTTCTAGACCCCGACGAGGGGCGATGGTTGGTCCCACAGCCATTGGTCTTTCGCACCTAAGATCGTATACAGGTGCTCACTGGGGTGAGTACACTGGACGGACTCGCCGAGAACATGCTAGATGGTATTATACCTATTGTCAGATAGCAGTTCTCAGGTGACATGAGTACAGATTAGTCCTTCGACCTAAGATCATCATTTTTCTTATGTGAGTTCCCACTGTGCTTTGATTACTACCATACCTCGGCTCAAAGGAGTCGTTCAAACAGGTTTCAGCTGGGTACAGTCCCGAGCCACATGGAGACAGTGAGCGGATCGTCGGGGATTCGTCTCTCCCGGTATTGGGGGTTGATGTCGCACTGTACACAGGTGGCCATCACCAGAAATCCTTGGCCAATGTGGATGAGAATTACTGATTTGGATCAGTAATTTCTCAGTGGGTGATGGGCTTCACACCGACACGAAATATCGTGTTATTAGGAGTTTGACTTTATCCACCCCTAGACCAGATATGTGATACTTTTAGACGAAGAGACCGAACTATACGGAGATTATCACAGATAAGCTCAGTAGGGATCCAGATGAGTTTGCTTGTCGGCCTTCCTTTTCGATAGGTGCCCGGGTAGCCGTTACGTACAGCTAGTGCCGCTGACGTGCTCGTGGTTATGGATTTATCCGGTAATTCACTGCCTCCGTACTGTCGAGTCTTTAGAGTCCTACACAGAGAGTTTCCTTGGTTCCGGCGAAATGATGTAGTAGTCGTATTTTGATACGTTCAGGGTTCTGATCGAATGATTGTACTAGTTACCCGGACTTTCGATCGAACGGTTGATAATACTAGCCGGCTTAGGATTGAGCTGGATTATTAAATCAGGTATTAATTTAATAATTTACGTATATATATTTCGATATGTATATTCTAGTATTATGTTCTTTGTGTTATTCTATCTCTTTGGGTATTCGTATTTTGATACAAATATGGGTATGCATATACAATTGAGTGTATTCCGTATGTATACGGAAAACATTCTAGAAGGTGGACACTTCATTTTGGTTTATCCATTTATTAACTTAAATGGAAATGAGGTGTAAAGTTAGTGAAGAGAGAATTGTGAGAACCATGCTTGAATAGTTTTGACAAATGAATTGAAAATTCATTTGTGCAAACTATTCAAGTATGGTTACTTTATTTTATTTGAAAAATAGTTCTTACAAAACCATGCTTAATATCATACTCTCATGGGGATGTTAGTTGAACACTTGGTTGGTTTTTGGATGAAAATCACTCTCACCATTTGCCTCATCTCTCCTCACTTGCCTTTCTTGAGCTCCTTCTTCTTCTTCTTGATCTTCCACCCTACCATATCATGAGTTGAGAATCAAGAGTGGAAGAGAGATAGATATACACTTAGAACAACTCACTACATCCCTAAACACTCTAAATTAGCAACCTAGAGTCCCTAATTGCCCCACTAAATTTTTAGTGTGGAGCTAAAGCCATGAACCACATCCCTCAAGTGGATCATCTTCGATGGAGGAAGACCGGCGGTCAAGCTCGATTAAGGAGACCTCAAAGAGATAAGGAAGAGGATAGAAGACCGAAGGATACGGATCTTTTGGTATAACACTTCTATCTAAGTAGTTAACCTCTTTGTAGTTTGCTAGTTTCATATTTGGTTTCGATTCTATGTAGTTGTTTCTAGCGCCAAGTTTTTAAACACCAAATTTTTTCGTTCCGCAACGACCGCTGTCGACAGTTAGGGTGCTAGGAACCCCAACAGTGAACCCCATTGGAAGCAAAGGACTAAGCTATACTTGCGGTACCGTTCCTGCAAAATATTTTGGCTGAAAACCTGCATCTATCCCCTTATAAAAAATAGAGGGCAGCTCCCACGTATTAAACACGTGAGCACCAACGTGCAAAGCACACGAGCACCTGCTGCAGTTAAGATTGAATCCTATAGCAGCCTCCACGTGTTAAACACGTAAGCACTCACATGCAAAATACGTGAGTACCGTCTTCACAGCACCTACGTGTTAAACATGTGGGTTCCCTTGCTGCATTCTTATGGCAGTGTTCATGTGCTAAGCACGTGAGCGCCTCTCTCTCTCTCTCTCTCTCTCTATATATATATATATATATATATATATTTATATATATATATATATATATATATATATATATAGCAGCGCTCATGTGATAGCACATGAGCGCCCCAATTTGAAGCGCATCTGATAGAATTAAATTCTTTGTGTTAGAATTAAATTCTATTTGGGAAATATTTTCCTTGATCTTTCTAATATGAAAAGATTTTTGTCTAACAGAGAATCTTTGGATTTAAAATCCAATGGTGATAAAGTATCACCAATTAAATCATTTGATAGAATTAAATTCTATGTGATAGAATTAAATTCTATTTGGGAAATATTTTTCATGATCTTTCTAATATGGAAAGATTTTTCTAACAGAGTATATTTGGATTTAAGATCCAATTGTGATAAAATATCACCAATTAAAACATTTGATAGAATTAAATTCTTTCTAGGAAATATTTTCCCTGATCTTTCAAACATAGAAAGATTTTCTCTGTTAAATAGAGAACCCTTGGATCTAACATCCAACGGTGATTAAAACAATAATCATAATAGAATTAAATTCTATATTAGGAAAATATTTTCATAATCTTGTTAAACAAACAAGAAATATATTCTCTGTTAAACAGAGAACAGCTAGATCAAAGGTTCAACGGTGATTTAAACATCTCTGATTGATTATGAAATCAATCAAGATCTCTCAATAAGAGATTTTCTCAAACAAATTGATTTTTCTCTTCTCCTATATAAAGGATCTAAGAGATTAAATCATAGGGAAGAGAGACCCCCCCCCCCCATAATCTTCCACAAAAAAGAAGAATTTAATTCTCAATAAAGAAGGAGGTCATCTCCCTACTGAACCCTAGATAGAGAAAATACAGATATAAAAGAATCTCCTTAATCTATCATATATGTATCTAAGGGTTTAACCCTTTAAAAGAACTTAGTTTTTCCTCTAGATTTGAGATCCACAAGACAAATCTCCCATAAAAAAGAGAATTTAATTCTCACAGGAAGATCTTGTTCTTCGGACTCAAAGATCTAAGGGAGAACAATGTTGAAAAGAACATGAAAAAGATGGAGTTTATACTCCAGGAACTTAGTTTCCTCAAATATGTCAAGAACTTAGTTTTTAAAAGAAGCTGATCCTAGATCATCAAATATTGATCTTGGTGATTGTTAATGGCCAAAATACCATTAACAGAAGTATGAACTTCTTTGAAAAATGAACAGAGATTAAATATCTAAGGAAGATGTGCATCACATGAAATCTACGTGTGCGCACTTCATTGCTTATGAAGGCATGCGCGTCCCGTGATATCCACGCGAGCGCAGACGGTAAAGATTGCCCGTGCAAGTGCGCAGCTTCTCAAGTGAAAGGCACGTGAGAGACCAAGTGCGCAGCGTCTTACGTGAAAGCACGTGAGCAGCGTTTCACATGATAGCATGCGAGCAGCTAAAAGACATGAGTATCATGTGAAAGGTACATATGCATTCGAAGCTAAAAGAAAGTGCGCAGCTCACATGAAAGGAACGTGAGCGCACATGAAGACAATGGCTCACGTGAGCGCACATGAAGACAATGGCCCACGTGAAACGCACATGAGCGCTAAGAAGACAAACAAGTGCATAGCCCACGTGAAAATCATGTAAGCACCCAAGGAAATAGCTACTCACGTAATATCCATGTAAGCGCTATAGTGTTGAGTGCTTAGCACTGCTGGGTGATCAAGAAACCCAATCTTACCCCAAATTGGCTAATTCTATGAAGTTTAAAACTTCCTTTTGCCCATATGCTCACATTTTTAAGTCAATCTTAATCTAAAATAAGATTAACGGTCCTTAACCATATGTTTAAATTAATCTTAATCTAAAACAGGATTAACGATTCTTAAACCCCTGAACCGATGGACCTTATTTATATGAGATCTACGTCCTCGGTTCAAAACCCTAAATCTAATGTATGAATTTGGACTAATCCGCGCCTTATGGGTGATGAAAAAATTAGTCTCCATATACAATCCAAGGGCAAGCACAAAATAAACAAAATATAACACGATACGAAGTGATAGACATGGAGAAGAAGAAAGTTGTTATCACTTTGCGATAACGCAATTAACTGCAAGAGATTCTGCCTGCAGAAAAAAGCATCCCCACAATCAAAAAACCCACACATATGAGGGGGGAATATGATAAAATCTGCTACAACGGTCGCATCCATCTAAACCTACGATAGATGGTGCCATAAATCAACTTAGTATCTTCGTAGAGGAGGATGGATATGTTCTATATAGCATCTGCCCCAAATTCAGGAAAGAGGCTTTTCTTCCCAGTTTTCTGGCATGTCCGGTGGGGCCTTTTTCTCTTTCCACTTTACATTTCGTGTGTCGTGTTTCGCGAACAAGATCACGGTATATTATGTTTATAGTTTCCCTTGAATGATGTGATACTGAATGTCACGCCCTGCTTCCCAGAGTGCACTAAGATCGGCACGTGACAGAGCCAACCATGCTACCTATGGCTAGGAAATATCCCTCCACAGTCACATTACGAATGTCTATAAGATATCAAGAACAGTAGAAATAAAATAAACTATCTAGTACATGTCCACTTTCCAGAATAAACGAGTCAATAAATAATATGCGGAAGCAATAAATCCAATAAATAGTAACAATCAGGAAAGTACGTCCCAAATACGGGCTCACAACAGGAAATGAAAATGCTGAAAGAAAATTAAACTAAAATACTAGCAGGATCCTCACTGCTCGGCCTGTCGACTGAAGTACCACTGATCGGCCTGCGACAAAGATAGAGGATCTGGGTCATGCAAAACCCAAACGTCAGTGTGTCATAATATCAAACAATAATACATGAACATGATACACGAGATATGCATACATGAGTATAAACGATAACATGAATATAACCAGTAAACATGGATAGAGAACAGTAAAGTGTATACGTGTAGGTGAAGTGCAGTGGGTAATCTAAACTATACTACTGGGTTATCTATTCTAAAGTCTTCGAAATCAATTAATGTAATCCTCACCGTAACCCATCGATCTATGCCCCGTTCATGTCCCATAGGATTATTCCGTAACGCCCGGAAAAACGGCAAACAATATATTCCGTAACGCCCGGAAAAACGGCAAACAATATATAATAGCCCTTTGAGTTATGTTCGGTTACATTCTTGATTTCCCCTTACCCCCAAGGTTATGTGTTCAAGTCAGGTATTGCCAATTGATATCTAATGCCAACACAGGATCACGCAGGTACAGGTTTTGTCTATACAGACAACAATAACGTCCATCAGGACAACATGTCAGGATTGTCGGCATTAGAAACAGAATCAGGTAACATGTCAAATAGTGATATATCAGGTCAAGTCAGGTAGTGCACTTGTATCAAGTGGGTACCCAACAGTAAAATGTAGCAAGTATCGAATCACGGTAAAGGTACGGATGTATGGTGAAAGCATGGATGCACAAACATCTATCAGGGGTTACATCATGACTATATAGGATGCACATTATCAAGCATGGGGTACTAATGTAACAATAATATGAATTAATATAATAGGGCATGCAACTAGATATGCAGAATTAATGATATGGATACACAATAAAATATGGATGCACAATTATCTATCAGGAGTTACAACTACAGCTTCATAACTAAGTAGGATGCACATTATTAAGCACGGGGTGTTAATATAACAGTAATATGAGTTAATGTGATCTGTGGATGCAGCTACATATCTAATGAATGATATGGATGCATACGGGTATCCGAAAACAGTAAAACATTAATATGGATGTAAAATGCAATCAACATATGATATTTTTATTCATATGGATGCAAAAAAGATACATAGCATGTAGCAAGATGAACTTGCCTGAGCGAAACACAGGACGTATGCGTACAACACGTCCGACGTCGGGTAAGCGTCACAACGCACACACGTCACACGGGACGGGTCCAGGCAAAGCAAGAAGGTAACCACGCAGGCAGGGGACGTTCACTGGATTGCTCAGATCGTCGGCAGCGGCACGGCTCCTGCGGTGATCACCGGAAACAAGAAACAAGATCAAGAAAAAGAAGAAGGAGAAGAAGAGAGGAAGGGCTGGTGTTTAGGCTCTGGGTTAAAGGAGAAGGCGAAGGAGTGACGTCGATAATGAACCGTCGAAGGAGAGGATGCAGGCGAGGTTTTTCCGGCGAGGCAGTGGGTGCGGGTATGGTTCCAGTGGGTCGGTCGGGCCTCACATAGGAGATGAAGGAAGTGGTGAGATGGAAGAGAAGGTGGTGACGAGGCCGACGAGGTGATCAGCGGCGAGGGGCGACGAGAACTGCGGGCGCGGTTTCAAGCGGGGTTCTTCATCAAGGATCTTGGGTTCTTGAGGTGTGCAGGGGTTCGAGCTCGGGAAGGAGGAAAGAGGGTAGAAGAGAAGATAGAGAAGACGACGACGAAGCAATGTCGGCGACGGGGACGAGGTGCACGCGAGGGTGCAGCGATGGTTCACGTGGGTTGCAGTCGGGGAAAGAAGGTGGCCGAGGAGGGAAAAGAGGAGGAGAAAGAAGGAGGACGAGGAGGTCGGGGAGATGGGATGCCGACGGCGAAGAGCGCGACGCGCAGGCGTGGGCACGGCGAGAACGGGGAAATGAGGCGGGAGAAAAATGAAAGGAGAAAGAAGAGAGAGAGGAACAGTGGGCGTGGGTTATTAAAGGGTTAAAAAAATAAAAGAAAGAAAATATATATACTGTAGAGGAGAGTGAGAGGCTGATGTGTTTGTTAAAGAAAGATTTAAAAATATATATTTTAGTTACGTATAAATTAACAGTTAAATTTTTTTTAGCTTTAAAAAGTATATATTAATAGTTGAAATATAATATTGATTATATTTGAGATTTTGGCTAAAACAAAAAGAGTCCAAAACACGCCCGGGTCAGGTCTAAAGTTACGATTTGAAAATACGGATAATATACGTATCAATTAAAACCAAAATAGGATATCCGGGTAACGAAAATGTATACCCCCAAGAACGGATGCACGTAGCGATCCAAACAGGTCCGTTTCACTGAATGGGATGAGAACACGATGCGCGGATGCTACGACATGGTTAGGGGTATCATGCAGGCCATGCTATATATTTTGAAAGTATTTTACTTGACTTTATATGTTATAACGAAAAATATGCAGATGCCAGATAAATGCCAGTATGCAGTATATTAAAAAAATGAAAGTACACTGATCCACATAACAAGCCGGGATAAACATAAACAGGACTCAAGACGGGTTTCCAGCAAGCGGTTCGGGTTGGATGCAAATACAGATGCTAAATACACTATTCGCACCCAAAACACAATAAATCAAAAACAGCCATAAATAAAGAAATACCCAAAATAGAACTGGTATAAATGAACTAGGGTGTTACATTATACCCAGCTACAAAAGAATTTCTTCCTCGAAATTCCCTGAACAAGAAAAGTTAAACAAACATGAATCTACAAGAAGAGGTGTGGAAACTTCTGTCGAATATTGTCTTCTCGTTCCCAAGTCGATTCTCCGTGCGGGCGATTTCCCCATGAAACAAGTACGAGAGGGATGACCTTGTTCTTGAGGACCTTTTCTCTACGATCAACAATCGACATCGGTCGTTCTTCATAGGTCAAATCCTCCCTTACAGTCAGCTCCGAATGATCTAGCACGTGTGTTTCATCTTGAACATACTTACGGAGTTGAGATACATGAAACACGTCATGAACATTCGCCAAAGACGGTGGTAAAGCCAATCGATAAGCCACTTCTCCAACACGCTCCAAAATCTCGAAAGGCCCCATGAATCGAGGACTAAGCTTGCCTCAACTCCCAAAACGAATCACTCCTCTAGTCGGTGATAACTTCAAGAATACCAGATCACCAACAACGAACTCTAGAGGTCTTCTCGATGTATTATCCCAACTCTTCTACCGATCTTGCACTGTCTTCATATGATTCCGTATAGTATTAACCTTCTCTACTGTTTGCACGATCAAATCCGGTCCCAACAATCTTCGTTCTCCAACATCATCCCAACAAACGGATGAGCGATACTTGCGACCATATAATGCTTCGAATGGAGCCATCTGAATAGTCGCCTGAAAGCTGTTATTGTACGAAAACTCCACCAAGTGTAGATGATCCTCCCATGAACCCTTGAAGTCCAACATGCAAGCTCTCAACATATCTTTAAGAGTTTGGATCGTTCTCTCCGACTGGCCATCTGTCTGAGGATGATAAGCGGTGCTAAACTTCAATCGCGTCCCCAAACTTTCCTGTAAACTCCTCCAGAAGTGCGATAAGAATCGGGTATTACGATCGGAAACGATGCTCACAGGTACTCAATGCAATCTCACAATCTCCTGCATGTACCGTTCTGCTAACGATTCCATTGACTGACCAACTCGAAATGGTATGAAATGAGCTGCCTTGGTCATTCGATCAACAATCACCCAAACTGTATTGTTGCCCTTTGGACTCCACGGTAAAGCTGTCACGAAATCCATGGTTATATGTTCCCACATCCATTGAGGAATCGGAAGTGGTTGCAATAAACCAACTACTCTATGATGTTCAGCCTTAATTTGCTGACACACCAAGCACTTCGCTACAAAACGGGCGATCTCCCTTTTCATGCCTTCCCACTAGAAATGCTGTCTTAGATCATGGTACATCTTCGTGCCTCCTGCATGTACGAAATATGTAGAACTGTGTGCCTCCCTCATAACTTCTTAACGAATGTCTCCTTTCGGCACACACAAACGACTACCAAAACGCAACGAACCATCTTCATGAATCAACAAGTCCGTTAGAAGCCCCGCTTTAACCTGTTCTCAAAACTTCTGCAATCTTGGATCATGCGACTGTGCTGCTTTAATATTATCGATAAACGACGACTGTACTTGCAGCTGCATCAACTGCCCCAAAGATTGCGGTAGCACGATCTCCAACTCAAATCTCCGAAAATATTCGATAAGCTCTCTCCGTGCAGTCAACATCCGAATTGCTGGCAACCGACTTAGCGTATCCGGCACTACATTAACTTTCCCCGGATGGTACTTAAGATCAAGATCATAGTCAGCCATCAGCTCCAACCATCTGCACTGTCTCATGTTGAGCTCTTTCTGTGTGAACACGTACTTTAGGCTTTTGTGATCGGTGAATACTTCGACCCTTTCGCCCAATAAGTAGTGTCTCCAAATCTTCAAAGCGAAAATTACTGCTGCAAGCTCCAAGTCATGAGTTGGGTAATTTTTCTCATGGGTCTTCAACTGTCTCGATGCGTATGCTATAACCTTCCCATGCTGCATCAGAACACATCCCAAACCTTTCCCAAATGCGTCGCTGTGAATCACCAATCTTCCGGAACCGTCTGGTACGGTCAAAATAGGAGCGGTTATCAATCTTTGCTTCAACGCCTCAAAATATGACGCACATCTATCCGTCCATACGAACGGTACTTCCTTTCGCGTAAGCTTGGTCAAAGGCTCAGCTAAACGAGCAAAATTCTCCACGAATTTTCTGTAATATCCGGCAAGTCCAAGAAAATTTCTGATCTCTGCTACGTTCTTCGGAATCGACTAATCTTGAACTGCTCCAATCTTCTCAGGATCAAACGGCGATTCCATCTCCGAATATGACATGCCCCAAAAACTTCACTTCTTCAAGCCAAAACTCGCACTTGCTCATCTTTGCATATAATCTTTCTTGCTTCAATGTCTACAGTGCGATCTTTAAGTGTTTTGCATTCTCTTCTGGGCTCCTCGATACACCAGAAAATCATCAATAAACACCATAATAAACTGGTCTAAGAACGGTGAAAAGATTCGGTTCATCAAGTCCACAAATATCGCCGGTGCATTTGTGACTCCGAATGGCATCACTAGATACTCGTAATGTCCATATCGAGTTCGGAACGGAGTCTTGCAAATATCCTCTGATTTAACTCGAACTTGATGATATCCGGATCGCAAATCCAGCTTCGAGAATACCCTCGCGCCACTGAGTTGCTCGAAAAATTCACCAATGCGAGGGATCAGGTACTTGTTCTTAATAGTCACCCAGTTCAATTCTCGATAATCGATGCACATCCTCCCTGTGCCATCCTTCTTCTTGACTAGAAGAACTGGAGCTCCCTAAGGTGAATTAATGCTGCGAGTCTAACCCTTCTCTAGCAATTCGGTAACCTGCTTCTTGACTTCTTCCAACTCCACTGGTGCTATCGGATAGTACTGTAAGTCGATGTACTACACCACAATACTTGTGGGGAGGCAGAATTTTCAAAAACGAACTTGTTTAGTGAACGAACATCGACTAACCGGTTGAATCGAAGCTAAACTATAAATAACCAAACACAAAGTGTTTCTAAACTACTGTGTTTAGGGATTATACGTAATGAACCAACTCCTTCGTCTTTAGGAACTCCTTGTTCTCCTCGGCCTTCTCGAAGTAGTAGACGATCCACCCGAGAGCAAAACTCCAAGCTTAGCCTCTAAACTTGAGGCAACTAACCTTCTTGGATTGCTAATCAAAGAAGATAGATTGAGATAGAGTGATGGTTATGGATTGTTTAGTCTTACTAACCCTTGTACTCAACTCATGAGAGGGGAGGATTAGTCTTTTGAAGAGAGAGAGCTTGAGGAGAGAGAATGTGTAGATGATAATGATAATAGAATAGTGAGTCAAGAAGATATATATCAAGCATTTCTTTTATGAAGAAAAGAAATAAGAAATGAATTTAGCAACCATGCTTGATAATATCTAGTGATGATTCATTAGAATGACAAAAGACTTCTATGAATCATCAAGGTGACTCACTAATTACAATCATTTCATATGCCACCTTAACCTCCTTAGTCATCACCTTCTAGAAGCTTCCCGCATAATTACGAGAACGCCCCTCCTTTCCGCAAAAATACGGAAAAACTTTAGACTGTAAAAATCCAATAACCGGATACCAGTAACTGGCTTAAACCAAAGCCGACTGGTAAAAACTGTCCGAAAGTCGTACGTGCGTAAACACACGTATGCGTCCGAACCCTTGTCGTAAAACCATACGACCTCTATATCGTTTCGCCTGGAATAGGAAACTCTCTGTGTGGGACTCTAGAGACTCGACTACTACGCTGGCAGTGGGTTTAACCACAGACCGCAAGCGGCACTAGCTGTACGTAACGGTCCCCAGGTAGTTGTCGATAAGAAATACGATGAGGAAACCCATCCGAACTCCTACTGAGTCTGATGTGACAATCTCCATACAGTCCGGTCCGTTCGTCCAGGACTATCGCATATCCGGCCTAGGGGGCGGCAAGCGTCAGTCCCCTAATAGCTGTATAAGTCGTGTCGGAGGGAAGCCCATTACACCCTGAGAAACTACTGGAACCTACCAGCAAATCTCGCTTGCCCTAGCCAGGGACTTTGCGTAATGGCTCTCTGACACAGCGCGATATCTACTCCCAATACCGGGAGGGACGAATCCTGTCTAATCGTCACTGCCTCCAAGTGCTCGGGACTGCACCCAACTGCTACCTGTTTGCACGACTCCTTTGAGCCGTGGTAGGGTAGCAATCTAAGAACAGTGGGACACACTCGAGGCGAAGTAGCAGTGTCAAGTCTACGGACTATGTTGTACTCATGTCACCTGGGAACTGTTCACTGACGACTGGTATAAAACCAACCAACAGTTCCCTGTGAGTCCTGTCCGGTGTACCCGTAACCTAACGAGCACCTGTATACTATCTCCAGTACGACGTACTGACGGCTGTGGGACAGACCATCTCCCTAACTGGGATGAGAAGCGTACACACTAGTCTACTCCGGAGTATCGATGCTCTGTCTCGATAATCCTACGACTAGGGACCTGAATAAGGATGTGCTTGTAGACTACCCAACCCCCACTAGTGTGACTGCCATCACAACGCTGGTAGTCAAGCAAGATCCTAAGAGCTCTATCAATACGTATACTCACACATTAAGATAGAGAAAACCAAGTAGCATACTACCATGTTTAGCAAGATTGTTATATACATGTGAACATCCCAAGCTTCCATTAAGGAATATACAAACTAGTATGATACAGTAATGGCCTTCTAGGGCATAAACACTAACAATCTCCTACTTGCACTAGGGCCATGTACTGGCATATCGAAGACCAATGATCTCGAGTAGCCTCTCGAACTGCGTCTGAGGTAGGGCCTTCGTGAATGGATCAGCAATGTTCTTTTCTGAAGCAACTCTCCGAACCTCGATCTCCTGACGATCAATGATCTCCCTGATCAGGTGATACCGCCTTAAGATGTGTCTGGACTTCTGATGGGACCTTGGTTCCTTCGCTAAAGCTATAGCTCCGTTGTTGTCGCAATACAGAGGTATTGGATCAACTATGGTAGGAACCACCTGAAGTTCTGTTAGGAACTTCTTCATCCAGACTGCTTCTTTTGTGGCATCGCAAGCAGCTATATACTCCGCTTCCATCATCGAGTCAGCAACGGTGACCTTCTTGGAGCTCTTCCAGCACACCGCCCCTCCATTGAGGGTAAAGACATAACCCGACATGGACTTGGAATCGTCCTTATCACTCTGGAAGCCGTAATCAGCAAAGGCCTCCAACCTGAGGTCTTTTCCGCCGTAAACCAAGAACATCTCCTTAGTCCTCCTCAGGTACTTGAGAATGTTCTTTACTGCTATCCAGTGCTTCTCCCCTGGGTCTGACTGATACCGGCTTACCACGCTCAGTGCGTAAGCTACATCTGGTCTGGTACACAACATCGCATACATTATAGAGCCTACCGCAGAAGCGTAGGGTATAATAGACATGCGTTCCCTTTCCAAATCAGTCTTGGGAGACATCTCTTTGGAGAGGGTGATTCCGTGACAAGCCGGTAGATTACCGCGCTTAGAATCTTCCATACTGAATCTTTTCAGTACAGTGTCGATATACCTGGACTGCGAAAGTCCCAACATCCTCTTGGATCTATCACGATAGATCCGGATCCCCAGAATATAAGAGGCATCACCCAGGTCTTTCATGGAGAACCTGTGTGACAAGAATCCTTTGACAGATTATAGCATAGGAATGTCATTTCCTATCAATAGAATGTCATCCACGTACAAGACGAGGAATACGACACTTCTGGCTACAACTTTACTATATATGCACGGTTCATCTGGATTTTTGATAAAGTCATATTCTTTGACTGTCTCATCAAAACAGATGTTCCAACTCCGCGATGCCTGCTTTAGTCCATAAATGGACTTAAGCAGCTTGCATACTTTCCCGCTGCTCCCACTCTGATTGAAACCCTCTGGCTGATCCATATAGACGCTCTCTTCTAAATTTCCATTCAGAAAAGCCATCTTTACGTCCATCTGCCAGATTTCATAATCATGGAAGGCAGCGATAGCAAGAAGGACCCGAATGAATTTGAGCATAGCCACTGGAGAAAAAGTTTCGTCATAGTCCAAACCAGGTCTTTGACGAAAACCCTTTGCAACAAGTCTAGCCTTATAGGTTTCCACCTGTCCATCTACACCAATCTTTTTCTTGAAGATCCATTTGCATGCTATGGGTTTTACCCCATCTGGAACAAAGTCCAAAGTCCATACTTGTTGGTGTACATGGACTCCATTTCGGTCCGCATTGCATCTAGCCATCGTACCGAGTCGCCGCTCTGGATGGCCTGCTGGAAGTCAGTAGGTTCATCATCATCTATGATGAAATCCTCTCTATCCCCGTCTATGAGAAAACCGTAGTATCTCTCAGGTGGATAAGACGGCCTACTACTCCTGCGGAGGGGTACGGGAATGTCCTGTTCTTCTTGAACTTCCGGTTCTACCAAACTTTCAGTAGCAGTTTGTGGTTCTGGAATCTCTTCCAGTTCTATTTCGCTCCCACTAATATCCTTTTCTAAAAACTGATGTTCCAGAAAATGGGCATTACGAGAAACAAAGACCTTTTGTTCCTCTGCGTAATAGAAATAATATCCCTTGGAGTTCTTTGGATATCCCACAAACAAACATTTTACTGATCGTGCCTCGAGCTTGTCCACATGCTGCTTTTTAACAAAAGCTGGACATCCCCAAATCTTCATATGCTGAAGATGGGGTTTCTTCCCAGTCCGCATCTGATATGGAGTGGTAGGCACAGTCTTGGTAGGAGCCCTGTTCAGAAGATATGCTGCTTATTCTAGCGCATAATCCCAGAAAGATCGCGGTAACTCAGCATTACTCATCATGGATCGTACCATATCCAATAGGGTTCGATTTCGTCTCTCCGATACACTGTTATACTGTGGAGTGTATGGAGGAGTAAGCTGAGAGAGAATTCCTTTCTCTTTTAGGTAACCTAGGAACTCGGCACTTAAGTATTCACCACCTCGATCAGATCTAAGTGTCTTGATACTTTTGCCGGTTTGGTTTTCTACTTCATTCTTATACTCTTGGAATTTCTCAAAAGCCTCGGATTTATGTTTCATCAGATAAATGAATCCGTATCTTGAGTAATCATCCGTGAAAGTAATGAAATAGGAAAAACCACCTCTCGCATGTGTAGACATTGGACCACATACATCGCTGTGTATGAGTCCTAAGAGCTCGCTCGCTCTTACTCCTTGTCCAGTAAATGGAGTCTTTGTCATCTTTCCTTTGAGACAAGATTGACAAGTGTCATAAGTTTGATATTCGAACGTGTCCAAATATCCATCTCTATGCAACTTAGTCAACCTTCTCTCATTGATGTGACCCAGTCTACAATGCCATAAGAAAGCTTTATTTAAATCTGGAGACTTTCTTTTTAGTGTGTTCTGGACATTGAAAATTTGGAGTTGGTTTAAAACATATATGCCGTTATTTAGTGTACCTGACCCAATCAAACCATGATTAAGGTGGATGTTGACAACATCTCTTACAAACTTGAAATCATAACCTTTATTTGATAACAAGGAAACTGATATGATATTACACGTTAAGCTTGGTACAAAATAACAGTTATGTAAAACCAAAATGTGTCCACTAGTCAATCCTAGGTGATAATCCCCGACGGACGCAGCTCTCACGCTAGCTCCGTTAGCAACCTTTAGGGTCATATCACCTTCCTTCAGCACTCTACGGTTTCTCAGTGCCTGCAATGAATTGCAAATATGAGATCCTGATCCGGTATCCAATACCCAGGAAGTAGAGTTGATCGACAGACAATTCTCAATTACAAACACACCTGAAGTCGAAGCCACAGCTTGCTTCGGTTCCTGGTTCTTGGCGTTCCACGCCTTGCAATCCTTCTTCCAGTGCCCTTTCCTGTGACAATGGAAGCACTCATCCTGGCCTACTACCGGTACCGCAAACTTTTTCCTTCCCTTCCCTCCCACCTTACTAACACCTCCTCTAGGTTTGGGTGCGGCCTTCTTCTTCCTTCCTTTGGCCCTTGCTTTGGACCCGGAAGAAGATGTACCGCCAACAAATATAGCGGGTGTTTCCCTTGAATTCTTCAAGGTGCCCTCTGCACTCCTTAACATGTTCAGGAGTTCCGGAAGTTCAACTTCTTTTCTTTGAAGATTGAAGTTCAGGATAAACTGGGCGTAGGTGTGAGGAAGGGACTGGAGAATAAGGTCTGTATAGAGCTCATTATCCAAAGTCGTCCCAAGGTCTGCGAGCTCTTCTATATAGCCGATCATCTTTAGGACATGTTCTCCTACCGATGACCCGACAGCCAACCTCGCTCGAAACAAGTTCTTTGAGGTCTCGTATCTTGCTATACGAGATTGCTCTCCATAAAGTTCCTTTGTATGGAGAAATATGCCATCAAGGTCCATATCCTCGTGCCTCCTCTGATGTTCATTGTTCATCGAGGCAAGCACGATGCACTTGGCTTTCGCGCAATCTAAATCCCAGGTTTTGCGGATTTCCTTATCCGCATTGCTGGATTTGGGACCAGGGACAGCAGGTGCCGTAGCGGTGAGGACGTACCCCAGTTTGTCATAGGTCAAAGCCATTTTGACATTCCGCAGCCAATCTTTATAGTTTGGCCCTGTCAGTATATTTTTCTCTAAAAGTAACTTAAGTCCAGTCATTTTCAAGGTCGCTACAATTAGGAGAGAGAGAAGAAAACTCTTTAGCATGATGCTCTTGCAAGTTTAGAATGGTTTTTAGTTTATCTAAACTGGATGGCTCCCACTGTTTCTCGAATCCTTCCTCAAACCATAAAAGAAGAATTAGCCAGGACTATTCTCACCGTACAATACTTGCTTAACCGTTCAACCAGGCTGGTGTCGGTACTTCGAGGGAGGTTTTCCAACGCTTTCGCGAAGTTCCTTAATTAAATAACCTCTTTTCTCTGGGGGCGTAACCCCGCTGACACTTTTCTGGACACCTACTAGGTTTATAGCATTGATCGTTAAGTGACGAATATCCTGATAAGTAGCATATACTCACAGTAGGATCGGGATCCAAATATCATTGTCTGATAATGTTGTAGGAATGCTACCAACATTCATCAAACTCAAAATGGTATGCATCTCTTTGCAAATTTCAATTTCTTTAGAAATTCCCGATATAAGTTTTTGCCCCATGCTCTTATGACCTTGGCTTTGGTCAAAATGTCATAAGTCACATGTCAAGTTCTACCCGTCATTATCTTGTTAATTTGAACCCATCCGTATATACCCCTGACTTTGGTCAAATGGTAATACAACTGTCCCAAACCAACTCATCTATCTTATGCAACAAATGAAAACCCAGCAGCTACCAAACACTATGCCTTGACTTTGGCCAAAATGCATAGCTTGAATACTACTGAATACCCAAATGAAATGACGGAGGGTTACGAATGGTTTGGCGAAACCGTGAACGTAGTGAACTTGATATAACCGAAGGAACCTGATAGCTTTTTTAAAAGGAGTGGTTAAAGCTCCGCATTTAAAAATATCTGTTTTTAAAATTAACCGAGTGGTTTCTTTTAAATTGTTCCAACGATTAAAACTTTGGTTTATTTTCTTTGCATTATAGATAATGCGTCCCATCATTAACCTATCATTGCAGGTAACAACGAAAATACAACGTCCTCTTATGCCATCCGCATTCGCCACGGGGTCCCGTCATCACCCGTTAGGTTACTTAACTAACGACAGAGCGAGGGCTGGGCTAGCGCGGGTGTAAAACATAAGTGACGTCTAAATAGCTATCATAAATATAGATATTTTACATTCTTCTGACGCAATGATATACATTCCAGAACACAGATGAACTTAATTGGATTTGCTAGCAATCCGTATTTCTTTTGAGCCTGCAAGAAAAGACGGATAACACAGTTGTGATGAATAGCCATTACCCCACCCACGACCCCTACGGGTACGGCAAACTACCCACCCGGCAGTTTGTGTACCCCACCTTGGGTCAGTCCTAGGAGCAAAAATAGTAAAATGAAATAATACGACGGTGGCTACAACCGCAACCTGGATGTGCCCCGCAAAATAATATTACAACAAATTACATTTACAACAAATGAATTAAATAATAACCCATTGCATAACCCCGGCTATACACCACAACAGTCCAATACAGTTCATATGCACAAACAGATAAAACCATTACAGAAATGTGCAACCCCCTGCCAACCGACATACTAGCAGTTAGGGGAGGTTTACGAACACATTATACAATCACAGATATAATCCAATATGCAAATACTGTACAATTTCGATCGATTAAACGTATTTAATTTTGCTCCAGAACTGCTCTGTAAATCTAAAACCTGAGCAAAAATAAAATATTCCAAAAAACACTAAATATCACAGGGGACCCAGACAAGAAATTTGGGTTCATGACTCGGCAACTCGGCCGCGGAACCGCGGCGGATCGCTTGAGATCTGCCGCACTTCCGCGGCTCTTTAGCCGAGTCATGGGTCCAATTTTCTTGGGTGTTCTTCTGTGGTCATTTCAAGCTTTCTGCACATGCCTAAAAAATTTTAGGACATCATTTTAAAATCGACAGAAAACTAATTTTTTTTAGGGTTTTCCGGCTTCGTTTTTCCGTTCGAAATTCGTACAAATTTGCAATAAAGTTATTTATTGTTTAGCGAGGCTCTGATACCACTGTAAGTCGATGTACTACACCCTAATACTTGTGGGGAGGCGGAATTTTCAAAAACGAACTTGTTTAGTGAACGAACATCGACTAATCGCTTGAATCGAAGCTAAACTATAAATAACCAAACACAAAGTGTTTCTAAACTACTGTGTTTAGGGATTATACCTAATGAACCAACTCCTTCGTCTTTAGGAACTCTTTGTTCTCATCGGCCTTCTCGAAGTAGTAGACGATTCACCCGAGAGCAAAACTCCAAGCTTAGCCTCTAAACTTGAGGCAACTAACCTTCTTGGATTGCTAATCAAAGAAGATAGATTGAGATAGAGTGATGGTTATGGATTGTTTATTCTTACTAACCCTTGTACTCAACTCATGAGAGGGGAGGATTAGTCTTTTGAAGAGAGAGAGCTTGAGGAGAGAGAATGTGTAGATGATAATGATAATAGAATAGTGAGTCAAGAAGATATATATCAAGCATTTCTTTTATGAAGAAAAGAAATAAGAAATGAATTTAGCAACCATGCTTGATAATATCTAGTGATGATTCATTAGAATGACAAAAGACTTCTATGAATCATCAAGGTGACTCACTAATTACAATCATTTCATATGCCACCTTAACCTCCTTAGTCATCACCTTCTAGAAGCTTCCCGCATAATTACGAGAACGCCCCTCCTTTCCGCAAAAATACGGAAAAACTTTAGACTGTAAAAATCCAATAACCGGATACCAGTAACTGGCTTAAACCAAAGCCGACTGGTAAAAACTGTCCGAAAGTCATACGTGCGTAAACACACGTATGCGTCCGAACCCTTGTCGTAAAACCATACGACCTCTATATCGTTTCGCCTGGAATAGGAAACTCTCTGTGTGGGACTCTAGAGACTCGACTACTATGCTGGCAGTGGGTTTAACCACAGACCGCAAGCGGCACTAGCTGTACGTAACGGTCCCCAGGTAGTTGTCGATAAGAAGGCCGATGAGGAAACCCATCCGAACTCCTACTGAGTCTGATGTGACAATCTCCATACAGTCCGGTCCGTTCGTCCAGGACTATCGCATATCCGGCCTAGGGGGCGGCAAGCGTCAGTCCCCTAATAGCTGTATAAGTCATGTCGGAGGGAAGCCCATTACACCCTGAGAAACTACTGGAACCTACCAGCAAATCTCGCTTGCCCTGGCCAGGGACTTTGCGTAATGGCTCTCTGACACAGCGCGATATCTACTCCCAATACCGGGAGGGACGAATCCTGTCTAACCGTCACTGCCTCCAAGTGCTCGGGACTGCACCCAACTGCTATCTGTTTGCACAACTCCTTTGAGCCGTGGTAGGGTAGCAATCTAAGAACTGTGGGACACACTCGAGGCGAAGTAGCAGTGTCAAGTTTACGGACTATGCTGTACTCATGTCACCTGGGAACTGTTCACTGACGACTGGTATAAAACCAACCAACAGTTCCCTGTGAGTCCTGTCCGGTGTACCCGTAACCTAACGAGCACCTGTATACTATCTCCAGTACGACGTACTGACGGCTGTGGGACGGACCATCTCCCCAACTGGGATGAGAAGCGTACACACTAGTCTACTCCGGAGTATCGATGCTCTGTCTCGATAATCCTACGACTAGGGACCTGAATAAGGATGTGCTTGTAGACTACCCAGCCCCCACTAGTGTGACTGCCATCACAACGCTGGTAGTCAAGCAAGATCCTAAGAGCTCTATCAATACGTATACTCACACATTAAGATAGAGAAAACCAAGTAGCATACTACCATGTTTAGCAATACTGTTATATACATGTGAATATCCCAAGCTTCCATTAAGTAATATACAAACTAGTATGATACAGTAATGGCCTTCTAGGGCATAAACACTAACAATCTCCTACTTGCACTAGGGCCATGTACTGGCATATCGAAGACCAATGATCTCGAGTAGCCTCTCGAACTGCGTCTGAGGTAGGGCCTTCATGAATGGATCAGCAATGTTCTCTTCTGAAGCAACTCTCCGAACCTCGATCTCCTGACAATCAATGATCTCCCTGATCAGGTGATACCGCCTTAAGATGTGTCTGGACTTCTGATGGGACCTTGGTTCTTTCGCTAAAGCTATAGCTCCGTTGTTGTCGCAATACAGAGGTATTGGATCAACTATGGTAGGAGCCACCTGAAGTTCTGTTAGGAACTTCTTCATCCAGACTGCTTCTTTTGCGGCATCGCAAGCAGCTATATACTCCGCTTCCATCGTCGAGTCAGCAACGTAGTCCTGCTTGGAGCTCTTCCAGCACACCGCCCCTCCATTGAGGGTAAAGACATAACCCGACATGGACTTGGAATCGTCCTTATCACTCTGGAAGCCGGAATCAGCAAAGGCCTCCAACCTGAGGTCTTTTCCGCCGTAAACCAAGAACATCTCCTTAGTCCTCCTCAGGTACTTGAGAATGTTCTTTACTGCTATCCAGTGCTTCTACCCTGGGTCTGACTGATACCGGCTTACCACGCTCAGTGTGTAAGCTACATCTGGTCTGGTACACAACATCGCATACATTATAGAGCCTACCGCAGAAGCGTAGGGTATAATAGACATGCGTTCTCTTTCCAAATCAGTCTTGGGAGACATCTCTTTGGAGAGGGTGATTCCGTGACAAGCCGGTAGATTACCGCGCTTAGAATCTTCCATGCTGAATCTTTTCAGTACAGTGTCGATATACCTGTACTGCGAAAGTCCCAACATCCTCTTGGATCTATCACGATAGATCCGGATCCCCAGAATGTAAGAGGCATCACCCAGGTCTTTCATGGAGAACCTGTATGACAAGAATCCTTTGACAGATTGTAGCATAGGAATGTCATTTCCTATCAATAGAATGTCATCCATGTACAAGACGAGGAATACGACACTTCTGGCTACAACTTTACTATATATGCACGGTTCATCTGGATTTTTGATAAAGTCATATTCTTTGACTGTCTCATCAAAACAGATGTTCCAACTCCGCGATGCCTGCTTTAGTCCATAAATGGACTTAAGAAGCTTGCATACTTTCCCGCTGCTCCCACTCTGATTGAAACCCTCTGGCTGATCCATATAGACGCTCTCTTCTAAATTTCCATTCAGAAAAGCCGTCTTTACGTCCATCTGCCAGATTTCATAATCATGGAAGGCAGCGATAGCAAGAAGGACCCGAATGGATTTGAGCATAGCCACTGGAGAAAAAGTTTCGTCATAGTCCAAACCAGGTCTTTGACGAAAACCCTTTGCAACAAGTCTAGCCTTATAGGTTTCCACCTGTCCATCTACACCAATCTTTTTCTTGAAGATCCATTTGCATCCTATGGGTTTTACCTCATCTGGAGCAAAGTCCAAAGTCCATACTTTGTTGGTGTACATGGACTCCATTTCGGTCCGCATTGCATCTAGCCATCGTACCGAGTCGCCGCTCTGGATGGCCTGCTGGAAGTCAGTAGGTTCATCATCATCTATGATGCAATCCTCTCTATCCCCGTCTATGAGAAAACCGTAGTATCTCTCAGGTGGATGAGACGGCCTACTACTCCTGCGGAGGGGTGCGGGAATGTCCTGTTCTTCTTGAACTTCCGGTTCTACCAAACTTTCAGTAGCAGTTTGTGGTTCTGGAATCTCTTCCAGTTCTATTTCGCTCCCACTAATTTCCTTTTCTAAAAACTGATGTTCCAGAAAATGGGCATTACGAGAAACAAAGACCTTTTGTTCCTCTGCGTAATAGAAATAATATCCCTTGGAGTTCTTTGGATATCCCACAAACAAACATTTTACTGATCGTGCCTCGAGCTTGTCCACATGCTGCTTTTTAACAAAAGCTGGACATCCCCAAATCTTCATATGCTGAAGATGGGGTTTCTTCCCAGTCCACATATGATATGGAGTGGTAGGCACAGTCTTGGTAGGAGCCCTGTTCAGAAGATATGCTGCTTATTCTAGCGCATAACCCTAGAAAGATCGCGGTAACTCAGCATTACTCATCATGGATCGTACCATATCCAATAGGGTTCGATTTCGTCTCTCCGATACACCTTTATGCTGTGGAGTGTATGGAGGAGTAAGCTGAGAGAGAATTCCTTTCTCTTTTAGGTAACCTAGGAACTCGGCACTTAAGTATTCACCACCTCGATCAGATATAAGTGTCTTGATACTTTTGCCGGTTTGGTTTTCTACTTCATTCTTATACTCTTGGAATTTCTCAAAAGCCTCGGATTTATGTTTCATCAGATAAATGAATCCGTATCTTGAGTAATCATCCGTGAAAGTAATGAAATAGGAAAAACCACCTCTCGCATGTGTAGACATTGGACCACATACATCGCTGTGTATGAGTCCTAAGAGCTCGCTCGCTCTTACTCCTTGTCCAGTAAATGGAGTCTTTGTCATCTTTCCTTTGAGACAAGATTGACAAGTGTCATAAGTTTGATATTCGAACGTGTCCAAATATCCTTCTCTATGCAACTTAGTCAACCTTCTCTCATTGATGTGACCCAGTCTACAATGCCATAAGAAAGCTTTATTTAAATCTGGAGACTTTCTTTTTAGTGTGTTCTGGACATTGAAAATTTGGAGTTGGTTTAAAACATATATGCCGTTATTTAGTGTACCTGACCCAATCACACCATGATTAAGGTGGATGTTGACAACATCTCTTACAAACGTGAAATCATAACCTTTATTTGATAACAAGGAAACTGATATGATATTACACGTTAAGCTTGGTACAAAATAACAGTTATGTAAAACCAAAATGTGTCCACTCGTCAATCCTAGGTGATAATCCCCGACGGACGCAGCTCCCACGCTAGCTCCGTTAGCAACCTTTAGGGTCATATCACCTTCCTTCAGCACTCTACGGTTCCTTCAGCAACCCTTAGGATGTGTACTTGACTACCTGGACTATGATTAGGATGATACTAGTGGGGACATGGTAGTCCATAAGTACATCCTTCAAAGTCCCTAGTCGTGGGTATATCGAGACGGGGCATCGATATACCAGAGTAGACTAGCGTATACCTTCTCGACCCATACAGATGGGCGATGGATGATCCCATATCCATTGGTGTTTGACATCAGAGATGATATACGGGTGCTCAGTAGAGACTGGGTACACTGGACGGACTCGCCGAGAACTCCCATATGGTTTTATACCTTACGTCAGATGGCAGTTCTCTGGTGACACTGGTACAGAGTAGTCTGTTGACCCGAGATCGTCATAGAGTCTTGTGTGGTTCCCACTGTGCTTTGATTTCCACCTTACCACATCCAAGAGGGCGTGAAAAACGGTGGTTTTTGGGTACAGTCCCGAATCACATGGAGGCAATGAGCGATAGGAGGGGATTCGTCTCTCCCGGTATAGGGAGTTGATGTTGCGCTGTGTTCGATTGGCTATAACCGGAAATCCCTGGCCAGGGTTGCTGAGATTTTCTGGTAAGTGTTACTAGTAGTTTCTTGAACTGTTATAGACCTCATATCGACACGACTTATCGAGCTATTGGGGTCTGACGTTTACCACCCCTAGGCGAAATAAGCGACATATCAGACGACGAGACCGGACTGTACGGTAAGTGTTACTGGTTGGATTCACAGGAGTGTGAGCGGGCTTGCTCGTCGATCTTCTCATCGCTCAATACCCGGGTGGCCGTTACATTTAGCAGACCTCTTGCGGCTTGTGGGTGTTTGATATGATCATCATCTGCTGCCGGCGTATTGACGAGTCTTTAGAGTCCTACACAAAGGTTTCCTGGCTCAAGCGAAACGAAATAGGAGCGCATATGAGATATTTGCGGGACCGAGAATGATGCGTGTATGTGATACCGTATTTCATTCTCGCGATGAATGTATCAATTGGTTGTATGCGATATAACCTAGTTATCGAATCAAGGGTTGATTCGATAAGCCGATACATTGGATGTTAGTCGGTTGTATGCGATATGACCGGATCGTTAAATCAAGTGTTGATTTAATGCATAATTATATATTTGATATATTACTTTGCATTAACTAGTATTGGTTCACTTTAAATGGTTTTTCTCACTTGTTTCTGCACATTATATATGTGATATACTTTTGTACACAAGTTTGTATCATGTTTGATGATACATGCTCACTAGGATATGTGTAAAGATTAAACCATGGTTGTGTAATGGTTAGGGTTTTCATTTTCTCATTTATTTATTTATTCATTTATTTATTTATCTCATTTTGGAAATGAGAGAAAATGGTGGCTTTTTTTGTTTGATATTGAAGCTTCATGAAGCTTTGACTAAGTAACCATTTTGTCTCATGCTTAACCCTAAACATTCCCACTAACCCTAGTTTTGTCTCTACACTTAACCATGGTTTGAATATGATAAGTATTGATTTTCTTTTCCATTTTTAATTAACACTTATCATATTCTTTCTTCTTCTTCTTCACTTGAAGAAAAACTTGCTATTAACAATGGCAACTTGATGAAAAGAGTGAGAAATCCAATTCTAAAGTGAACCCACCTCCTATTTCTTCATCCTCTACCTCTTGCCAAGTAGTATAGGGTGTTTCCTTCACAAGTTTTCATGGCTTGGTGAAGTTGGAGCTTGATCTTGTGATGCCTCGACGTAGATCATCTTCGGCATCGTAGTCGATGACCTAGCCCGCCTATTTCTCCGATGAAGCCGACGCTAGAGCCCGGGATTGGATTTGGACAGCAAGGGGACTTCATCATGGAGCTATGTAGATGGAGAACCGGATCTACAAAGGTTGTATTTCCGTTCTAGTAGTTAAGTTGTTAACTAGTTTCATTTGTCGCCTAAAATTCTAGTTAACGATCCGTATTAGGGTTTCTCGGTACCCGTAAAATTTGAAATTGGAATGGTTGATGCCTTGTGAGACCTCATTAGAGTGCCTAGGAACCCTACAGTGGTATCAGAGCCTAGCTAGAGCCTTAGGCGAAGTCTAGACGACGTTTGAAATCCGAACGAACATCGAAACCCATTTCCAAAATGCTCTCTGGAAATTTTCTAAAAATTTGGATTTTTGTCAATAAAAAATATGCAGAAAAATAAGCAGGGTCTTATTTGAATTACTGTGAAAAACGAGGGTCTAAATCCATCAATCCACCGCGGAACCGCGGCACAAGCTAGGCATGTGCGGCGGTTCCGCGGCCGTACTATCCCCTTGTCTGATGATTTCTGCATAGTAACTCATATAATTTAATGCTATATTTTCTGGGTAATTTTATTGTGACTCTACAGATGAGTATTCTGGGGTTGTATTGGGAATCAAAGATTCGATCGGATTATCAAATTTTGTCTGTGTGGTTTTCCGGATAATTTTCGAATATGTTAAAAAGTTCGACCGGATATAAATACCCAATCTTTCCCTGCCGAAAAAATTTCCAAGTGTTGGATTTTTCTGTGGTTTAAGGACGTTCTGAGTAGAGCAAGTAACGCGATGGTCCCTCTAGAAGACAACAAACCTTAACTTGATTATGTGACCGTCTTGAACTGCCCTTTGAACCTTCGGGTTTGGGGTAGTACGGCGTGCCACATGTGAGGCGTTGGCTTGACCCTTCTACGGCTGGACCATTGGTACTGAGGCATGAAGTGAATGTCATTGAACCTATTTCATGTGTTGGACGGTTTCGGGAAAACTTGGGTGTTCCAATGTTCGATCGGAAAGTTTAATATTTTCTATTTATCCGGAATGGGATACAATAATTGGAATTCACAAGTAGTTATGTGATAACTGAATGAATGTTATAAACACAGCACTTTAGTCTCACTTGATCGGTTGCCACGGAATTTTGATGTGATCAAAAGTCCGTCGCAATCACGTAGCGTACGCGGATACTCGCCGGGTAAACTTAATAGACAGCCTCACTCCATAGCCCCGACCAAGTGACTGTAGGAGAACCCCGTCGCCGAAAGCATCCGTTCGGATGCTCGCGGCAGCGGTGTTCCGCCTTGGTGCACTTTGTCGACGGCGTCGGGGGTGCGGCCTCCTACCGAAGTTTGCAACGAGCATTCGATCAGGATGTCGGGAATCTTGTTGAATTGCCCGACTTGATATTGAAAAGTGTTTTCGATAATGAGACTAAAATGCGGGGTTTATAATTGTTAGGCATGTGATGTCTAAGTAATTCATTTGATTAGGCATGTGATGTCTAAGCAGGTTGTGGATTCCAACTGTTGTAGTTTTACACTTTCTTTTCTGTGACCGTAAGTGTAATATGTGATATCGCCGGTTTCGTTGCTATATGTCAACGACAATTGGGATGTGCATATTTACTTACGTTGATGACATGTGATGTTATGTGTTGCTGGATATGTTATATTGGATCGTCGCGTATGAATAGCCGGGGGTTTTTATGTGAGATGAGTGTTTTTCATTTTCATTCATGTAAAAACTTGTATGTAATACACTTTTATTGGGGCACTTCTAGGTAGCGGAAGATGTCACCGTTTGTATATTATTTCCTTTTCCGCACTAGGATAGACCCAAGGAGGAGGGCACAAGTAACCGGGTTCTAGAGTCCAGTGGGAGACCAACTCGAGGAGTCGAGTCCGGGTCTCCTAACTCTAGAATTGGTAGGGTTGCTTGCCGCTCTCGTAGGGGTCTAGGGGTGTGGGTTTGGCTATTCATCGCGACCGTGGAATCCGTGTTTTGTACTGGCTCGTATTGAAAACACGGATGTCCTAGTATATCCAATATTTTATATGATTCTTCTGCTGCAATATCTGTGATGTGATCATGTGATGTTCTGTGATAGATACTGTATATAGTATATATGATATATTATATAGACGTTACTTATGTTTTACACCCGCGCTAGCCCTGCCCCGCTCTGCCGTTAGTTACCTAACCTGACGGTGCACGAGGGGACATCGAGGCGAATGCGGATGGCATAAGTGTACGTCGTATTTATCTGTGATGTTTAGGTACTTAAATGATGGGACTTCATTAATGAGATTAATGAAAGAAACCTAAGATGTTGTGGAATCGAATTTCAAAATAAAACAGGTAGCTACAGTTCTTGCTTTGCATAGCAGTATATACGATATATCCTGCACCTTATTCGATGAGGAAAGGACTGAGATCCCTTCACCGGGAGTGACTCCTTTAGCAATAACTGGCAGATGCTACACACTCGGTTTGTCTTTTGATTGCTTTTAAGAGTTTTTGCTTTGCACAGTGATATATATGATATATCCCGCACCTCATTCGACGAGGAAAGGACCGACGATCCCTTCACCGGGAGTGACTCCTTTAGCAAAACTAGAAAAGCCTAAAAAACACTCCATTTCAAAATTCATTCGATCCTACAACGATATCAAGTTCATTACGCAATAGGTTTTCAGAAAAACCTGTCGTAGCTTTCCGTCATTTCAGATAAGTCCTATTTAGTATTCGTGCTACGTTTGTTGACCTCCGTCAAGGCGTAGTGTGCGGTAGCTAACTAGTATTTATCTGTTTATGCATATGATGCAGATTGGATTAGGGTAGTCGTGCGGCCTTGTTGACCTCCGTCAAGGGTCGTGCGGGTGGGTTTAATTCGATTAAGAAATGACGGGTTGAACTTGACAAGTAGCCTATAGTTTGTTGACCTCCGTCAAGGTCATAGGGTGCTAGGGGCAAAATTATCGGGAATTTCAAGTGTTGAAATTTGCAATGAGATTGCATACCTTCTATGAGATAGTTGGATCCCGATACCCACTGCGAGTAATTGTTGCTCCTGAGAGAGTTTTACACATTACAATTAGCCGATCAAGTAGGTGTCTAGAAATGTGTCAACGAGGTTACGCCTCTGGGAAAACGAGGTTTACATTAATTAGGTTCGTGCGAAAGCACGGGGGACCTCCCTCAAAGTACCGACACTGGCCTGGTTGAAAGATTGGTGAACTTGTAGTGTGTAATTAATCCCGGCTAGTCTTTCCTTTTAGGGTTTGAAGGAAGATTTGATAAAAAGCAGTGGAAGCCATCCTGATTAGATAAAATAATAACCAATCTATTCTTGCAAGAGTGCACGCTGAGTGTTTTCTTCTCTCTCTCTCCAGGTAGCGACCATATCACGCCTTAATCAAGATAATAATACGGATTATTGACCGAACCCGCTTGTTATACTGAGCTGGGGAACGTTGGTCCCGCTCCAACTTATAATTGTTATAAGACAGAGCAGGAAATAGGGGAATACCAAGATTCCTATGCCGCCCAAACGAAGAGAGTGCATGCTGATGCATCATCTTCGGGTGTGTTCATTATAAAGAACTGTTTCTCAGTATCCTCTGAATCCTGGGTATTTGATACCGGATCAGGATCCCAGATATGTAATATGTTACATAGGGCTACAAAAAGGTAGAAAACTGAGAACGGGTGATAAGTTTCATAAGGCGGAAAACGGGGCAAGTGTTGCAGCCAAGTCTGTCGGTCACTGTCACCCTGTATTACCAATACATTGATTCTGAATGAATCTTATTAGATACCGAACCTGATATACAAAATCATATCGGTCTCTTTATTTAGTAAAGAAATGATAAAATTTTGTATTGATGGATAATGTTTTGAACATTTCCTATATCAAAAGTTGATCGGTTCAGGCACGTTATCTAAAAGCATTAATGTTCTAAATCAAACTACAGTTCTTAGTATACAGAACACACACAAGTGGAAGAGTTCAGAAATGAACGGATTCTTCTTGAGGTATTGTAGACTAGGTCAGATTAATATGACCCGACTGGCTAGAGTTACATAAAGATGCATATTTAAATTAGTTTGAATTTACATCTTGTGAAACTCGCCAGTCATGTCACAAAGATAAGATGACCATAGCTCCGTTTACTGGAAACAGAGAAAGAGTTAGTGAACTCTTGGGATGATACATGTTGATGTATGTAGGTCCCCTGTCTACACATGCCAAGACCGGTTCTTTGTACTTCATTACATTCTCTGATGATCCCTCAAGATTCAGACATATGTTCCTGTTGAGACACAAGTCTGAACCTTTTGAGATATTCACAGAATACAAGATAGAAGTAGAGAACCAATATGGGTATAAGTATTATGTCCTTTGATGTGATCAAGGAGGAGAATACTTGAGCACGGAAATTCTGGACTATTTTAAAGGAGAATGAGATTCTCTCTCAGCATTACTCCTTCGAATACACCATGGCACGATGGTATATCGGGGCGGAGCAGATACACCCTATTTGATATGGTGTGCTCTATGATGAGTACTACTGAGTTACCTTTTTCCTATTGGGTGTTATGCATTTGAGAAGTTGCATACCTATTGAATAGGGTTCAAATCAAATCAGTTGCCTACCACTCCATATGAGATATGGAATAGGAAGAGCCCATATCTTAAATTAGTTAAGATTTGGGGTTGACCGGCCTATGTCTAATAGCAAAATCCGGACAAGCTCGAGGCAAGGTCTGTAATGTAGAACTGGAAAGGTTCCAGCTATACAAACTACAACAGATAATTTGGTAGAACCAAAGGATTCAGTAGATGCCAACGAACCTCAGCCTCTCCGCCGATCTAGCAGGGTTCCTCACCCACCTGAGAGATACTTCTGTTTCTCTATGACAGTGGGAGCGAGGATTGCATCATGAGATGATGACCCAACTAGCTTCGAGCTGGCCATCAGGAGTAAGACTCTGTAAGAATGGCTGGATGCTTAGCGATCTGAGATGGAATCCTTATACACCAACAAAGTATGGACTTTGGTTGCCATATCTGAAGGGTTAAATCCCCATCAGGAGCAAGTATATCTTGAGAAGATTACTTGGTGTACATGGAAAAGTTGAGACTTTCAAAGCTAGACTTGTTCAAGGTTTTCGTCATCGACCAGGCGTGGATAATGATGAAACCTTTTTCTAAGTAGCTATGCTTAAGTCCATCCAGATCCTACTTGCCACGGCTACATACCATGACTACGATATCTGGCGGTTGGGTGTCTTGACTGCTTTTCTAAAATGATGTTTTAGAAGATAACGTCTGTAAGTACACAGCCAGAAGGCTTCGTAGACAGTGGGAGCAGGGGAAACGTGTACAAGATGCTTTATAAGATAAAGCAGGCATCGCGGAGTTGGAACGTCTGTTTTGATGAAGTAGTCAAAGAGTTTGACATCATCAAAATGGTAGATGAACCTTGTATAAACAAAAGGGCAGTAGGGAGTATGGTAACGATCCTCGTAGAGTACGTGGATGACATACTCTTGATAGGGAAGGAGTTTCCTATGCTACGCTCGGTCAATCTCCGCTTATCACAATGATTCTCCATATAGGATCAAAATGTGTTACCTACTAAATCCTGGGTTTTGGATCTATGAGATAGATCTAAATGGATGTTAGGATTCTTACTAAATGTAGTGAGATGGTATCGATTGATCCTGGGGAAAATCACTGGAAGTGTTCCAGGGTGATAAAGACGATTGAATGTCAGTCACAGGCATTGTCTTTACCCTCAGTAGAGGGACGGTATGTTGGAAGAGTTCCAAGCTAGATACCGAGGCATACTAGACGATAAAGGCAGGATACATCGCTACTACAGATGCTACCAAAGAGGCTGTTTGGGTGTATATTGGTTCATGAGATGAACTACGTTCCTACCATTGTGTGACAATGGAGTTGTGGCTTATGCCAAGGAACGCCGGTCCCATCAGTGATCCAGACATATTCTAAGGCAGTATCACCTGATCATGGAGATGGTTGATCTCCAGGGTGATCGAGGTTTGGAGAGTAGACTCAGAGGACAACACGGCGGATCCACTCACAAAGGCCTAATCCCAGAGAGAGACTCTTATGGGATGGTTGAGTATGAGATACTACAACCACTGCTATCAGATGGCCCTAGTGCAAGTGGGAGATTGTTAGTTATATGTATGCCCTAGAGGCCATTGCTATACATAGGATGTATATTGTAGTGGATGCTGGGACATATATAGGGAGGACTTTCTTGCTCGACATGATAGTATGCTATCTGGTTGCTCTTTACCTTAACGTGTACACAGATTGTCTCTCTATTACATGTTGGTAAAGCCCTTAGGATGTGTACTTGAATACCTGGACTATGATGCGGATCATACTAGTGGGGATATGGTAGTCCATAAGTACATCCTTCAAAGTCCCTAGTCGTGGGTATATCGAGACGGGGCATCGATATACCAGAGTAGACTAGCGTATACCTTCTCGACCCATACAGATGGGCGATGGATGATCCCATATCCATTGGTGTTTGACATCAGAGATGATATACGGGTGCTCAGTAAAGACTGGGTACACTGGACGGACTCGCCGAGAACTCCCAGATGATTTTATACCTTACGTCAGATGGCAGTTCTCTGGTGACACTGGTACAGAGTAGTCTGTTGACCCGAGATCGTCATAGAGTCTTGTGTGGTTCCCACTGTGCTTTGATTTCCACCTTACCACGCCCAAGAAGACATGCAAAACGGTGGTTTTTGGGTACAGTCCCGAATCACATGGAGGCAATGAGCGATAGGAGGGGATTCGTCTCTCCCAGTATAGGGAGTTGATGTTGCGCTGTGTTCGATTGGCTATAACCGGAAATCCCTGGCCAGGGTTGCTGAGATTTACTGGTAAGTGTTACCAGTAGTTTCTCGAACTGTTATAGGCCTCATATCGACACGACTTATCGAGCTATTGGGGTCTGACGTTTACCACCCCTAGGCGAGATAAGCGACATATCAGACGACGAGACCGGACTGTACGGTAAGTGTTACTGGTTGGATTCACAGGAGTGTGAGCGGGCTTGCTCGTCGATCTTCTCATCGCTCAATACCCGGGTGGCCGTTACGTTTAGCAGACCGATTGCGGCTTGTGGGTGTTTGATATGATCAGCATCTGCTGCCGGCGTATTAACGAGTCTTTAGAGTCCTACACAGAGATTTCCTGGCTCAAGCGAAACGAAATTGGAGCGCATATGAGATATGTGCGGGACCGAGAATGATGCGTGTATGTGATACCGTATTTCATTCTCGCGATGAATGTATCGATTGGTTGTATGCGATATAACCTAGTTATCGAATTAAGGGTTGATTCGATAAGCCGATACATTGGATGTTAGTCGGTTGTATGCGATATAACCGGATCGTTAAATCAAGTGTTGATTTAATGATTTAATGCATAATTATATATTTGATATATTACTTTGCATTAACTAGTATTGGTTCACTTTAAATGGTTTTTCTCACTTGTTTGTGCACATTGTATATGTGATATACTTTTGTACACAAGTTTGTATCATGTTTGATGATACATGCTCACTAGGGTATGTGTAAAGATTAAACCATGGTTGTGTAATGGTTAGGGTTTTCATTTTCTCATTTATTTATTTATTCATTTATTTATTTATCTCATTTTGGAAATGAGAGAAAATGGTGGCTTTCTTTGTTTGATATTGAAGCTTCATGAAGCTTTGACTAAGTGACCATTTTGTCTCATGCTTAACCCTAACCATTCCCACTAACCCTAGTTTTGTCTCTACACTTAACCATAGTTTGAATATGATAAGTATTGATTTTCTTTTCCATTTTTAATTAACAATTATCATATTCTTTCTTCTTCTTCTTCACTTGAAGAAAAGCTTACTATCAACAATGGCAACTTGATGAAAAGAGTGAGAAATCCAATTCTAAAGTGAACCCACCTCCTATTTCTTCATCCTCTACCTCTTGCCAAGTAGTATAGGGTGTTTCCTTCACAAGTTTTCATGGCTTGGTGAAGTTGGAGCTTGATCTTGTGATGCCTCGACGTAGATCATCTTCGGCATCGTAGTCGATGACCTAGCCCGCCTATTTCTCCGATGAAGCCGACGCTATAGCCCGGGATTGGATTGGGACAGCAAGGGGACTTCATCATGGAGCTATGGAGGTGGAGAACCGGATCTACAAAGGTTGTATTTCCGTTCTAGTAGTTAAGTTGTTAACTAGTTTCATTTGTCGCCTAAAATTCTAGTTAACGATCCGTATTAGGGTTTCTCGGCAACCGTAAAATTTGAAATTGGAATGGTTGATGCCTTGTGAGACCTCATTAGAGTGCCTAGGAACCCTACAGAATTAAGAACTTGCGAGAAAGTGGTCAATCCCAAAGATATAATGTGCCTCTGGATTTCCATGTCCAAACTGCGCATAAACCTTCGTGCCCTATCAGCTTCTTTGGCCACCAAAGGTCCAGCGAATCGACTGAGACTTGTCCACTCAGCCGCATGCGTATTCACGGATCCGCTATTCTGCTTCAAGCCGATAAACCTTTCTTCCATTTCCTCCCGTGCAGTCTGCGAAAAGAACTTCTCCAAAAAACTCTGCGAGAAAGCATCCCAACTGATCGGCTTGGACAAATGGGTCTCTTCCACAAGCCACCACTCACGGGCATAGTCCACCAATTGGATGCGTACCACATCCACTCTCTGGTCCTCCGGAATCTGTGCTGCAACGAGAAGATTCTCCGTATCGACTAGCCATTGCTCCGCTGGCAACGGCTCCTCCAAACCAGTGAAAGTGGATGGACCAAGTCTCTTGAAATCCTCCACGGTACCCACACGCTGTACTGGTTTGGCCGCAACAGTATCTACGAACTGCTGGACGGTCCGTAAACCTTCCTAAAAAGCTTCGGCGTGCCGCTGATTTATCTCGGTTTGCCGCTTCTGGTTCTCTAGCATCCCACGAATTACTCCAAGCAATGCGGCGTCATCAACACGCCTCTGGTACGATCGCAGATTTCTATCCTCCATGATCCTGAAACTAAGACACCGAAGAGGATCAGTATGATAAACAAGATCCAAAACTTGCGATAAAACATAAACTGGTAAGCAATGGAACCAAGAGAAGAAAGATATGAATCTAGACTAGGACTCCAAGTTACTTAAATAGAGTACCGCATTATAACCATGCTGCAGTTCATAATTACAATCACATAACTCTGTTCAAGTCGCCCAAATCCTAGAGAGAAACAATAGGGAACCAAAGTTTCAAGTCCAGATGCACGTTGTTTGCATATCGTCAAGATAAGGGTCAAGAGAAAGATATGATTCAAGAATCACGATAACCAAGTGGCAGAACATGTTCCTAATTACGGATTTTCCGATTCATGTATTGGGTCCAATACCCAACTACAATAGAATCCAACCCGATTAACCTAAATCCTATGTGTCTAATACCAAACAAACTCTGTCACGCCCCGCTTCCCAGAGTGCGCTAAGATTGGCACGTGACAGAGCCAACCATGCTACCTGTGGCTAGGAAACATCCCTCCACAGTCATATTACGGCTTTCTATAAGATATCAAGAACAGTAGAAATAAAATAAATTATCTAGTACATGTCCACTTGCCAGAATAAACGAGTCAAGAAATAATATGCGGAAGCAATAAATCCAATAAACAGTAACAATCAGGAAAGTACGTCCCAAATACGGGCTCACAACAGGAAATGAAAATGCTGAAAGAAAACTAAACTAAAATACTAACAGGATTCTCACTGCTCGGCCTATCGACTGAAGTACTCCTGATCGGCCTGTGACAAAGATAGAGGATCTGGGCCATACAAACAATAATACTTGAACAGGATACACGAGATATGCATGCATGAGTATAAACGATAACATGAATATAACCAGTAAACATGGATAGAGAACAGTGAAGTGTATACGTGTAGGTGAAGTGCAGTGGGTAATCTAAACTATACTACTAGGTTATCTATTCTAAAGTCTTCGAAATCAATTAATGTACTTCTCACCGTAACCCATCGGTCTATACCCCGTTCATGCCCCACAATACCACGGTAACAGGATTATTCCGTAACGCCCGGAAAAACGGCAAACAATATATTCCGTAACGACCTGAAAAACGGCAAACAATATATTCTGTAACGCCCAGAAAAATGGCAAACAATATATAATAGCCCTTTGAGTTACGTTCGGTTACATTCTTGATTTTCCCTTACCCCGAAGGTTATGTGTTCAAGTCAGGTATTGCCAATTGATATCTAATGCCAACACAGGATCACGCAGGTACAGGTTTTGTTTATGCAGACAACAATAACGTCCATCAGGACAACATGTCAAGATTGTCGGTATTAGAAACAGGATCAGGTAACATGTCAAGTAGTGATATATCAGGTCATGTCAGGTAGTGCACTTGTATCAAGTGGGTGCCCAATAGTAAAATGTAGCAAGTATCGAATCACGGTAAATGTACGGATGTACGGTGAAAGCATGGATACACAAACATCTATCAGGGGTTACATCAATGACTATGTAGGATGCACATTATCAAGCATGGGGTACTAATGTAACAATAATATGAATTAATATAATAGGGAATGCAACTAGATATGCAAAATTAATGGTATGGATACACAATAAAATATGGATGCATAATTATCTATCAGGGGTTACAACTACAGCTCCATAACTAAGTAGGATGCACATTATTAAGAACGGGGTGTTAATATAATAGTAATATGAGTTAATGTGATCTGTGGATGCAGCTACATATCTAATAAATGATATGGATGCATACGAGTATCCGAAAATAGTAAACCATTAATATGGATGTAAAATGCAATCAACATGTGATATTTTTATTCATATGGATGCAAAAAAGATACATAGCATGTAGCAAGATGAACTTGCCTGAGCGAAACACACGACGGGTGCGTACGGCATGTCCAACGTCGGGTAAACGTCGCAACGCACACACATCACACAGGACAGGTCCAGGCAAAGCAAGAAGGTAATCACGCAGGTAGGGGACGTTCACTGGATTGCTCAGATCGTCGGCAGCGGCACGGCTCCGGCGGTGATCACTGGAAACAAGAAACAAGATCAAGAAAAAGAAAGAAGAAAGAGGAAGAATAAGAAGAAGGAGGAGTAGAAGAGAGGAAGGGTTGGTGTTCAGGCTCTGGGTTAAAGGAGAAGGCGAGGGAGTGATGTCGACGATGAACCGTCGAAGGCGAGGATGCAGGTGAGGTTTTTCTGGCGAGGCAGTGGGTGCGGGTATGGTTATAGTGGGTCGATCGGGCCTCACGTCGGAGATGAAGGAAGTGGTGAGATGGAAGAGGAGGTGGTGACGAGACCGACGAGGTGATCGGCGGCGAGGGGCGACGAGAACTGCTGGCGCGGTTGCAAGCAGGGTTCTTCGTTGGGGAAGTTGGGTTCTTGAGGTGTGCAGGGGTTCGAGCTCGGGAAGGAGGAGAGGGTAGAAAAGAAGATGGAGAAGACGACGGCGAAGCAATGTCGGCGACGGCGACGAGGTGCACGCGAGGGTGCAGCGATGGGTTCACGTGGGTTGCAGTCGGGGAAAGAAGGTGGTCGAAGAGGGAAAAGATGAGGAAAGAGAAAGAGGACGAGGAGGTCGGGGAGATGGGATACCAACGGTAAGGAGACAGCGAAGAGCGCGACGCACAGGCGTGGGCGCGGCGAGGACGAGGCGATGAGGCGGGAGAAAAATGAAAGGAGAAAGAAGAGAGAGAGAGGAACAGCGGGCACGGGTTATTAAAGGGTTAAAAAAATAAAAAGAAGAAAATATATATACTGAAGAGGGGGGAGAGAGGCTGATGTGTTTGTTAAAGAAAGATTTAAAAATATATATTTTAGTTACGTATAAATTAACAGTTCAATTTTTTGTAGCTTTAAAAAGTATATATTAATAGTTGAAATATAATATTGATTATATTTGGGATTTTGGCTAAAACAAAAAGAGTCCAAAACATGCCCGGGTCGGGTCTAAAGTTGCGGTTTGAAAATACGGATAATATACGTACCAATCAAAACCAAAATAAGATATCTGGGTAACGAAAATGTATACCCCCAAGAACGGATGCACCTAGCGATCCAAACAGGTCCGTTTCACTGAACGGGATGAGAACACGATGCGCGGATGCTACGACAGGGTTAGGGGTATCATGCAGGCCATGCTATATATTTTTAAAATATTTTACTTGACTTTATATGTTATAACGAAAAATATGCAGATGCCAGATAAATACCAGTATGCAGTATATAAAAAAATGAAAGTGCACTGATCCAAGCCGGGATAAACATAAACAGGACTCAAGACGGGTTTCTGGCAAGCGGGTCGGGTTGGATGCAAATACAGATGCCAAATACACTATTCGCACCAAAAACACATTAAATCAAGAACAACCATAAATAAAGAAATACCCAAAATAGAACTGGTATAAATGAACTAGGGTGTTACACTGAAGCTGGTGTTTTGTCTCTATGCAGAGTAAATGGCTTCCAATTGCAACTTAAGCTCTGCCACATACGGTGGAGTCAAGTGTAGGCCACTTGCAGCCTCCATCCTCTGCACTCCGTCTCTTTAAGTAATGAATAGGCTTCTCTTTGGGTCGATACTCCCACCTCCTACCATCGGTGCCTCAACGTTGAAAGAGAAAGCCTAAAGAAGTCAGTTTTCCACAGGCTGGCTCCTCAAGCTATAGCTTTGACAATGGCATCGTTCTTCAAATGACTGGCACCTGCCGAAGGTCAAGATCAACACAGAAGGCATACTAATTATGCTTTCAAAGAAAACAGGGGGCTAGCCCAGCGAGTTTCTGAAACTGAAGAAGCTCCGGTTGAAGGACACGATCCACGTCAATATTGGCGTCAAATAAAGCAAGCTGGGGGCAGTTCTCCGTCCGGCCTGACTTTTCCTTCTCCAACTCCAATGATGAGTGCTGTTGTTCCAACCGGGAACAGTTTCGAACTACTGTGAGAGGTCAGACAAAATTCCCCCACCGCGGTATTGAAGAATTCTCCGCATCCCGTGGAGATCCAAGGAGAGCAGAAGCCAGTTCGCTCTCCAAAAAGACTTTCCTCATCTATATATAAGGTATGGAAGGAGGTGAATAACTCCGTTGTTTGCAGCTCTTCTCCTGAGTTCAAGTAAATAGAACTTCAGCCAAACACTGACAATTCCCTTTCCAAATACAAGGGGACTCATCCCAAAGCGGTTCCTGCTATAATGTTTCCTCCTAAAGAGGCTTTTCATAAAAAAGAGAGGCCAGAGAAAGTTCAAGCGCCCGAGAAAAACTCCAAGGGCCGATATCCCAAACACTCCAAGTCTGGAGTCGTGTAGTTCACACTGTCCGTATGGTGAGATCCAAAGATGAAAGCTTCTATTAGTCACAGGCCGCATACTTGGTCTCGGACAAAGGCTCAGTAGTAAACATGAAAAGTTGCATGAAATTCTTGCTCAAGCGGTGGAACTCGTTAGTCCACCTCCTAAAGCAAACCCGAAGGACACACCCAAAGAAAGGACAGGGCAGGGGTCGGATATTGACTTCCTAAAGCATGTTCTCAAAAAGAAAGATGAAGAAGCGGCGGAAATGACCGCTAAAATGAACAAGATGGCCCTCCTATTTCAGAGCATGGTCGGGATGATGGTTCAGCCTGAACAACCAGCAGATGAATCGTCGGTGGATATTACCAACGACAAGATGGGCGCATCAAATCTTCTGCAAATCCCATCAGCGGTGAAGGAGGAGATGATCCCTAAGTCACATCTGGATGAATACATTGCCCAGCAGTTCAAGACACATCAAGCCAATGAAGCTGCAGGCAAACTGATCAAGACTGGTCGACCGTATCCGGCGTGCTACGAACAGAGGCAATACCCTTTAAGATAAACATTGTCGATGTTCTGTATATACAAAGGGATCGGGAATCCTTGCCAACACATCACGCAGTTTATATCCATATGCGGAAACACTGGAGGAGATGATATGTTGCTTCTCCGATAGTTCATCAACATTCTGTCAGGCACTGCTTTCGAATGGTATTCGGAGTTTCCAAACAACTCCATGAAGACCTTCAAAGAAATGGAACTGCTCTTCTGCCAAAGATTCTCCATTGCAAATAAACGCTCTACCATCACGGTGTTAATCAATGAAAGGGTTAGAACGAATGAAACCTGGGTTCAATATGGAGAAACCTTTGGTCTAAATGTGAGTAGCGGATAGACGAAGATCCAGCTGTTGGAATGTTCGTGGTTACTATAGACGGCCATTCACAGGTGTATCTGTTCATGGCCTTTTTCAAGCCAGATACCTACTAAGAGCTTATAGATAAATTGGCTCAATTGGATCAAATGGGTCAAGGCCCTTTCTCTTCTGATGAAGACTTATGAAATGATAAAAGCAAAGGCAAGGCGGCGTCTATCGTCAACGCTCAAAAAACAAACGAGCGACTATAAAGCACAGGTCGTCAAAAAACGACCACACGGGTCCTACCCTTGAAAGATTGGGATGCAGATACTCATTCTACCGAAACATACGCAGGGGGAATCTTGCTCGCCAGCAGTAGAATCTCCATGTATTATGAAAGAATGTTAAAGGACCTACAAGAGTGTCCTGCAATCAACTGGAATGGCCCGCTTGAACCAGAAATTATGGAAGGGATTTCGAAGCTATGTCCCACTCCGAAAATGAAGGATAAAGGGAAAATACCCCAAGTCCAGTATTCTAAGAAAAAGGAAAAGAAGACCAAGAAACCCGTGCGACCACCCGAATATGTGGACAGTTGTACGAATTTGCAAAAGCATATCGACGCGTTAGAGGAATATAACCAGAAAGCGTGTTCGTCAATTTCTTCAGCATCCTTTAAAAAATATGGACGTTAAAGAAGAAAAAAATCGGTAGAAGGAGTGGAAGGGCGGGTGGAATGATGCCACATGATCTCTTATTCCTTCGTATATGAAGAAGATGCTCTGTCGGCGTCAGAAATCGACACTGATGAGCAAGGGGAAAGTACCGTGCAAAGTGCTTTGTATTTCTCGTAAGACAACTCGATTGACGCGATGATGAATGAAGCAGTTCAAGAGGGTGAAGATAGCCTAAGGCGTGAAATGTCTATTCATGAAAAGTCTGGGCAACAACGCCTAAGCAAACAAGTAATGGAAGGGACGAGTTATGTAACTCTCCGACTGAAACAACAGAGTTGGACCGAAATATCCTTAAACTAGCTCGTCGCCCCAAACACGGAGATGTTGGACCGCGATGTCCCTAAACTAATAATGGACCGAAATGTCCCTAAACTAGCATGTTGCCCCAAACACGGTGATGTTGGACCGTAATGTCCCTATTTATCGCAGAAAATAGAGACGAACTGGGATATGAAGTCTTACCTGAATTTGGGGGAAGATACTATTTGGAACATATCCTTCCACTTCTCTGAAGATGCCAAGTTGATTTATAGCACCATATATCGGAGGTTTGGACAAATACGAATGATGTAGAGTGACTTTACCAGATTCACCCTCTTTGAAGGGTTTTTGATTATGGGACGCTCTTCCCTGCAGGCGCAAGCCCCTGCAGTTAATTACGGTATCGCATTGCGATAACAACTTTCACCTACTCCAGTAGGTCACTTCGTGTCGTGTTATATATATTTTTTATTACAGTTGCCCATGGATTGTATACAAAGACTAATTTATGTCGTCGTCCGTAGGGCGCAGATTAGTCTAAATCCGTATATATTAGACTTGGGTTTGAACCTAGGTAATATGTTCCATTGATTCAAGGGTTTAAGGATCGTTAATTTTGTTTTAGATTAAGATCGACTTAAATATATGAGCATATGGGCTAAGAATATGTTAGTCTTATATAAGACTAAGATCAACTTAGAAGTAGAGTTATGGACAATTAATCTTATTAAGATCCATTTAAGGAGCATATGGGCTCGGTCACAATGAGCAATATGGGCTGTAGGAGTTTAAAACTTCAGAGTCTTAGCCAACTTTGGGGCTCAATCTTGGGCTTTTATATTACCCAGCAGTGTTAATCACTCAGTCATTTAGACTATGGATATAACATCCAGATCATATTCTGGCGCTCATGTAGATATCACGTGGGACTGTCAGGCTTTGGCGCTCATGTAGGTATCACGCGAGACGCTCAGGTTAGGCATTGCCTATTATTAATAAGCATTTTTTATATACGCTTACTTGGGCATCACGTAAGTCTGAATCTTTGGCACTCATGTGAGTATCACATGAGTCGCTAAAGCTTGGGTGTTGCCCTATTAGTGTTGCTCAAATGGATATCATGTGAGGGCATCCTTTTAGCTTTCTTCCGATGCTCACGTGCTTTTCACGTGAGATTTTTAGTCTTGGATGACTTCTCCTGGAGTGCTCACGTGGATATAATGTGAGTTTTTATTTTCTGAGGTTTCACGTGCCTTTCATGTGAGACTCTTCCATATTCATGTAGAGACCAACTGCATGATCTAAGTTCTTCTTTTCTTTCTCTCTCTTTTGTGAGAACAAAGTTCTTCATTTTTATATGGGAACTAAGTTCCTTGAAGGGTTAAACCCTGTCTAAACATATCTTCAAAGGAATTAAATTCTTGGAATGTAAATTCCATCTCTTTTTTCCATGTTCCTCTCTCATGTTTATATGGGGGGTGATAAAACAATATAGTTTTCCCCTAGATCTTGAGTCTGAAGAATAAGATCTTCCCGATAAGAATTAAATTCTCAACTTATGGGAGATTTGTTTTGTGGATCTCAAATCCATGGAAATAACTAAGTTCTTTTTTATAGGGTTGAACCCTTATATATATGATAGTTAAAGGAGATATTTTGATCTCTAATTTATTTACCAAGAGTGTTTGAAAGGGGAAGACGATCTTTCTTCGAAAAGAGAATTAAATTCTCTGTTGTAGCTTTTATCACCTTATAGGGTTGATTCTCTCTCTGAGACTTGAAGTCTCGGGTCCTTTATATAGGGGAGGAAAAACTATCAATTAGTTTAAGAAAATCTCTCATTGAGAGATATCAATTGATTTTAATTGATCTCAAAGATTACTCGGGGAATTTTATTCACTGTTGGATCTAAAATCCGGGGAATTTCGTTTAACAAAAAATATTTTCTGTTCGTTTTAGTAAGGTTAGGGAAAATATTTTCCTAACAATGAATTCGATTTTATCTTCTGATTTTGGTCGGTGATGTTATAATCACCGTTGGATTTTGAATTCAAAGGCTCTCTATTTAACAGAAAAAATCTTTCTAGTATTAGAAAGACCGGGGGGAATATTTCCTAAATAGAACTTAGTTCTAAATAGAATTTAATTCTATCTGAAGCTAGCGCTTCAAACTGATGCGCTCACATGTTTTTTTCACGTGAGGGCTGTCGTATATAAATGACAGTAGCACTCACATTCTTTGCATATGAGCGCTCATGCGTTTAACACGTGGGACCTTTTTAAGTTTTAATTTCATATGTATTCAACGCTGACATGCTTTGCATGTGAGCGCTCACGTGTTTAACACGTGAGGCTTATATGAAAGTGTATGTTAGCACCACCACTAGGTTTTACTAGTATCAAGCATGCCGTTTTTTTACAAATTAGTGGTGGTAATCTACACTAACCAAGATCTTAAACTAGATGGTTAGGGTTTAGCTTGATATCAAATACTTTACACTAAGAGATGGATGACTACAACCTTTGTAGACCATGTCCTTCTTTCCTAAAACTCCGGGTTGTAGTCCACGCGACTCCACTTAAAGGTTGAAAGATCTTCCTTCGATGACCTTCGTGCCGAAGATGATCCACCCGAAGTCCTCTAATCCAAGCTACCTCTTCACTAAACTCTTTAGTGAAGGAAACACACTATACCAAAACGCTAATCTAGTGTAGGATGGTGAAATAGGGGTTATGTTTGCTCACTAGGGTTCTCACAAGCTTAAGATTTCACAAGACATATGAGGGATTGAGCTTGGAGGAGGTGAAGAGGAGGATGGAGAGAGCTAGAGAGCAAGAGCTCATCATATGAGCTCAACTCAAGAAAATGGCTAAGTGTGGAATGAAGTGTAAAATGGCTCATCAAATCTCACCCATTATTGAAGCATACAATTTTTAACACTTAAAAATTGTAGCCATGCTTTAATAGTGCAAGCAAATAAATATAAAATAGAATAAGCAATGTTATGTTCCATACCACAAAATTCTCAACATTTTCCACCTCAATTTCTATTTTCTAAAAATAGAAAAAAAAACCATGTCATGCATCATATCATATATATATCATATTATTAAATAAACACTTGATTTAATAATCCGGTTATATCACATATAACCGACTAATATCATTTATCTGTATATCACATTATCAAATCAACACTAGATTCAATAATCCGGTTATATCACATATAACCTAACTGATAACAAATAGCCGCCAGATTACAATACGATATCTCATACTCGTATTTAATCAAGCCCCCGCGCATATCAGCATAGGTGCCCTACTTCGTTTCGCTTGAACCAGGAAACTTCTATGTGGGACTCTAAAGACTCGTCAATACGCCAGCAGTAGGTGATGATCACATCAATCACCCACAAGCCGTCAGCGGTACTAGCTTGACGTAACGGCTACCCAGGTATTGAGCGATTAGAAGATCAACAAGAAAGCTTGTCCAAACTCCCATGAAGCCTATAGGTAACACTTACCATACAGTCCAGTCTCTTCGTCTGATATGTCGCATATCGAGTCTGGGGGTGGAATCGTCAGACCCCAATAACTTGATAAGTCATGCCGATGTAAGGCTTATAACGGTATGAGAAACTACTGATAACACTTACCAGTAAATCTTATCAACAGCCATATCCAGGGACTTCCTGTTATAGCCAATCGAGCATAGTGCAACATCAACTCTCTATACCGGGAGAGACGAAACCCCACCTATCGCTCATTTCCTCCATTCGACTCGGGACTGTACCCAAAATCCACTTGTTTGCATGACTTCTTTGAGCCGTGGTAGGGAGGAAATCAAAGCACAGTGGGAACCACACAAGACTCTTTGACGATCTCGGGTCTACAGACTAACCGGGATCAGTGTCACCAAAGAACTGCTATCTGACGATAGGTATAGTACCATTTAGGAGTTCTCGGCTAGTCTTGTTCAGTGTACCCATTCTCAAATGAGCACCTATACACAATCTTTGATGTCAAACACCAATGGATATGGGATCAACCATCGCCCTATACAGGGTCAAGAAACGTACACACTAGTCTACTCTGGAATATCGATGCCCTGTCTCGATATTCTCTCGATTAGGAACAATTGAAGGATGTGATTATGGACTACCCAGGTTCCAGTAGTACGATCCGCATCATAGTCCTGATAGTCAAGCCTACATACTAAGGGCTTTATCAACATGTATATGAGATACGGTATAATAATACCAGTGAACATATTAAGATAAATGTAACCAGATAGCATACTATCATGTCGAGCAAGAAATTCCTCCATATATATGTCCAAGAATCCACTATATCATACAATAATGGCCTCTAGGGCGTACATATCACTAACAATCTCCTACTTGCACTAAAGCCAGTTGTTGTAGTATCTCATACCCAACATTCCAAAAAATCTCTTGAGTAGCATCTGGGGGAGGGCCTTGGTGAGTGGATCCGCTGTGTTATCCTCTGTGTCAACTCTCCTGACCTCGATCTTCCGACGATCTACTGTCTCCCTGATCAGGTGATACTACCTAAGAATATGTCTGCATCTCTGATGGGACTGGGTTCCTTGGCCACAGCCATAGTTCCATTGTTATCACAATACACAGGTATTGGATACTCAATGGATGGAACCTCACCAAGTTCATCTTATGAACTTCTTCATCCAGACATCCTCTTTGGCAGCATCGTTGGTAGCGATATATTCAACCTCCATCGTCGAGTCTGCTACGGTATCTAACTTGGAACTCTTCCAACATACCGCCACTCCATTGAGGGTGAAGACAAAACTCGAGACCGACTTACTGTCATCCTTATCACTTTGGAAGCCTGAATCGGTAAAGGACTCCACCTGGAGTTCACCGTTATCATACACTAAGAACATCTCTTTAGTCCTTCTCAAGTACTTAAGAATGTTCTTCACGGCTGTCCAGTATTTCTCCCCTGGATCTGATTGATACCTACTCACTACACCTAGTGAGTAAGCTACATTCGGTCTAGTACACAACATCGCATACATGATTGGCCTGACGGCCGAAGCATAGGGTATCACTTGCATGCGAGCCCTCTCCAAATTAGTCTTGGGAGACATCTCTTTGGAGAGAGTGATTCCTTAACAAGCAGGTAAATTACCACGCTTAGAATCTTCCATACTAAACCTCTTTAGTATGGTGTCAATGTACCTGGATTGGGATAATTCCAACATCTATCTAGATCTATCTCCATAGATCTTTATCCCCAGGATGTAGGAGGCATCACCTAAATCTTTCATGGAGAACCTGTGTGATAAGAAGATCTTGACCGAGTGTAGCATAGGAACATCGTTTCCTATCAAGAGTATGTCATCCACGTACAATACAAGGAAGAAAACCTTACTCTCTATAACCTTCTTATATATACATGGTTCATCTATATTTTTGACGAAGTCAAACTCTTTGACAGCTTCATCAAAATAGATGTTCCAGCTCCGCGATTCCTGCTTTAATCCGTATATTGATTTAAGCAAATTGCACATGCTTCCGCTGCTCCCACTGTCTACCAAGCCCTCTGGCTGTGTCATGTACACGCTCTCTTCTAAATCACCTTTAGAAAAGCGGTCTTGACGTCCATCAACCAGTTTTCGTAGTCATGGTATGCAGCAACGGCAAGTAGGATCCTGATGGACTTAAGCATAGCCACTGGAGAAAAGGTTTCATCATAGTCGACACCTGATCATTGACGAATACCTTTTACTACAAGTCTAGCTTTGAAAGTCTCAACTTTTCCATCTACACCAATTATCTTCTCAAGATCCACTTGCTCCCGATGGGTTTTACCCCTTCAGGAGAAACTTTCAAAGTCCATACTTTGTTGGTGTACATGGATTCCATCTCAGATCGCATAGCATCCAGCCATTTCACGGAGTCTCCACTTATGATGGCCTGCTCGAAACTAGTTGGTGTAAGTCCATATTGCGACCCCCGGTTCTTACGGGGAGGCGGAAACGGTATAAAAATCAAATTTTTAGCGCAAGGGGCAACATGGACTAACAAGAGTCGGGATCTTTTCTAAACTAAACTAGCAAACATGCAAAGGAGAGTTAACTACTCGGCAAAGTGGTTATACCTAACTTGAACTCCTTCTTCTTGAAACCTAGTAGAGGTTGATGGTTCTCTTCTCGTCGCCTTCTTCCGTCGAAGATGGATCCACCTGAGGGTTCAACCTTCGGGCTCTTTCTCGAACTTGGAGAGAACTAGAATCTTCGGCTTGCTAAACCTTTGATCCTAGAGTGAGTAGAGAGTGTCTAAAGGGTGCTTTTCTTTTAAGGAGAGGGATTCTCAACACATGAGAAGGGTTCTCCTTTTGCTAGAGGAAGAAGAAGATGAAGTGAGGAGAGAGAAGCTAAATGAAAGAATGAGCTCTTTTTCTTTTGCAACCATAACATAAAGCAAAAGAATTATCAAATTAATAATAATAATGAAAATGAAAAAGGTTGATGGAAGGTTTTGGAATGACCATTATCATTTCAAACATTAAATGAATTTGCTAGAATCAAAGAGCATCTTTCTTTTGTAATGATGATGGTCAAAACTTCAACCATGGTCAACAAGTCAACCATGGTCAACAAGTCAACAAAAAAACCAACCATGACACAATTTCATTTTATTAATATTATTAATTGATATAACATAAATCCATTAGGGTTTGGAAAAAGACGACTGTCAACTGTGCATACGCACCCGTTCCGAAACCCTAATGAAAATCCTCTTCCTCCTCCTCAAATAACTGTGCATACACACCTGCATTCTTGTTCCGAGGAACATGAATACTGAGAGATAAAAGCAACCCCAAAACATATACCAGTATCTGACTCAAACCAGAGCCAGCCAGTAATATCCGTCCGGACTCCAAACGTGCATAAGTGCGCGGATGAGAACGAACCCTGTCGCAAAACCATGCGACCTCTACTCTGTTTAGCCCAGAGGCGAATACCCTCTGTGTAGGACTCTAAAGACTCGACACTACGCTGGCAGTGGGTTTAACCACAGACCGCAAACGGCACTAGCTGTGCGTAACGGTCCCCAGGTAGATGCCGACAAGAAGGCTGACGAGGTGAAACCCCATCTGAACTCCTACTGAGTCTGAATGTGACAGTCTCCGTATAATCCGGTCTGTTTGTCTAATACATCGCATGTCGGGCCTAGGGGGCGGTAAAACGTCAGTCCCCTAATAGCGGTACAAGTCGTGTCGGAGTGAAGCCCAAAACACCCTGAGATAACACTGGAAGCCTACCAGTATATCTCGCTTGCCCTGGCCAGGGACTACTCGTGTAATGGCTCTCCTAGACACAGCGCGATGTCAACCCCCAATACCGGGAGAGACGAATCCTGTCTAACCGTCACTGCCTCCAAGTGCTTCGGGACTGCACCCAACCACCACCTGTTTGCACGACTCCTTTGAGCCGTGGTAGGGTAGTGATCAAAGTGCAGTGGGAACACACTCGAGGCGAAGTGCCAGTGTCAAGTCAGCGGACTAAGTTGTACTCATGTCACCTGGGAACTGATAACTGACGATAGGTATAATACCAACCTGTCAGTTCCCGACAAGTCCTGTCCAGTGTACTCGTAACCCAACGAGCACCCGTATACTATCTCCAGTACGACGTACTGATGGCTGTGGGACAGACCATCTCCCAGACTGGGATGAGAAGCGCATACGCTAGTCTACTCCGGAGTATCGATGCCCTGTCTCGATAGTCCTGCGACTAGGGACCTGTATAAGGATGTGCTTATAGATTACCCAGCCCCCACTAGTGTGACTGCCATCACAACGCTGGTAATCAAGCAAAGATCCTAAGGGCTCCACTAATGCGTATAAGTGATATACTGAAATAAACATAAGTACACATTGAAGTAGAAACAAACCAAGTAGCATACTACTATATTGAGCAAGATTGTTTATACAAGGTGAATATCCCAAGCTTCCATTAAGTAATATACAAACTAGTATGATACAGTAATGGCCTCTAGGGCATATACACTAACAATCTCCCACTTGCACTAAGGCCATGTACTGGCGTATCGAAGACCTATCATCTCGATCAGCCGCTCGAACTGAGTCTGGGGTAAGGCCTTGGTGAATGGATCTGCAGTGTTCTCTTCTGAAGCAACCCTCCGAACCTCGATCTCCTTGCGATCCACGATCTCCCTGATCAGGTGATACCGCCTCAAGATGTGCCTGGATCTCTGATGGGACCTGGGTTCCTTCGCTAAAGCTATAGCCCCGTTGTTGTCGCAATACAGAGGTATTGGGTCAACAATGGACGGAACCACCTGAAGTTCTTTCAAAAACTTCCTCATCCAGACAGCTTCTTTTGTGGCATCAGATGCAGCAATGTATTCCACTTCCATAGTCGAGTCTGCAACGGTTTCCTGTTTGGAGCTCTTCCAACACACCACCCCTCCATTGAGGGTAAAGACGAAACCCGACATGGACTTGGAATCATCCTTGTCACTCTGGAAGCTGGAGTCAGCAAAGGCCTCGATCTGGAGGTCTTTTCCGCCATACACCAAGAACATCTCCTTAGTCCTTCTCAGGTACTTGAGAATGTTCTTTACCGCTATCCAGTGTTTCTCCCCAGGGTTTGACTGATACCGGCTTACCACACTCAGTGCATAAGCTACATCCGGTCTGGTACACAATATCGCATACATTATAGAGCCTACCGTAGAAGCGTAGGGTATAATAGACATGCGATCCCTCTCCAAATCAGTCTTGGGAGACATCTCTTTAGAGAGGGTGATCCCGTGACAAGCCGGTAGGTTACCGCGCTTGGAATCTTCCATACTGAATCTTTTCACTATGATGTCGATGTACCTGGACTGAGAAAGTCCTAATATCCTCTTGGATCTATCACGATGGATCCGGATCCCCAGGATGTATGAGGCATCACCCAGGTCTTTCATGGAGAACCTGTGTGACAAGAATCCCTTGACAGATTGTAGCATAGGAATGTCATTTCCTATTAAGAGAATGTCATCCACGTATAAAACGAGGAATACTACAGTTCTCGCTACAAATCTACTATAGATGCATGGTTCATCTGGATTTTTGATAAAGCCAAATTCCTTGACCGTCTCATCAAAACAGATGTTCCAACTCCGCGATGCCTGCTTTAGTCCATAGATGGACTTAAGCAACTTTCACACCTTTCCGCTGCTCCCACTCTGAATGAAACCCTCTGGCTGATCCATATAGACACACTCCTCTAAATTTCCATTTAGAAAAGCGGTTTTTACGTCCATCTGCCAAATCTCACAATCGTGGAAGGCAGCAATGGCAAGAAGGATCCGAATGGATTTCAGCATAGCCACTGGAGAAAAGGTTTCGTCATAGTCCAAGCCAGGTCTTTGACGGAAACCCTTTGCTACAAGTCTAGCTTTATAGGTCTTAACCTGTCCATCTACACCAATCTTCCTTTTGAAGATCCACTTGCATCCTACGGGTTTTACCCCGTCTGGAGCAATGTCCAACGTCCATACTTTGTTGGTGTACATGGACTCCATTTCGATCCGCATTGCATCCAGCCATTTTACCGAGTCAACGCTCTGAACGGCCTGCTGGAAGCTAGTCGGCTCATCATAATCTATGATGCAATCCTCTCTATCCCCGTCTATGAGAAAACCATAGTATCTCTCGGGCGGATGAGACTGCCTACTACTCCTGCGGAGCGGCGTAGGAATGTCCTGTTCATTTGAACCCTCTGGTTCTACTAAGCTTTCAGTAATAGTTTGTGGTTCTGGAATTTCTTCCAGTTCTACTGCGCTCCCACTAATTTCCTTTTCTAAGAACTGGTGTTCTAGAAAGTGGGCATTACGAGAAACAAGGACTTTTTGTTCCTCTGCGTAGTAGAAAAGATACCCCCTGGTGCTCTTTGGGTATCCCACAAACTTGCACAGTACTGAGTGTGCCTCGAGTTTGTCCGCATGCTGCTTTTTGACAAAAGCCGGACATCCCCAGATCTTCAGATATTGAAGATAGGGTTTCTTCCCACTCCATAACTCATATGGTGTGGTAGGCACAGTCTTAGTGGGAACTCGGTTCAAAAGGTACGCAGCTGATTCTAGCGCATACCCCCAGAATGATCGCGGTAACTCAGCGTTACTCATCATGGACCGTACCATATCCAATAGGGTGCGGTTCCGTCTCTCCGATACACCGTTATGTTGCGGAGTGTATGGAGGAGTAAGCTGAGAGAGAATTCCATTCTCTTTTAAGTAGTTCAGGAACTCGGCACTCAAGTATTCTCCACCTCGATCCGATCTTAGAATCTTGTTACTTTTGCCGGTTTGTTTTTCTACCTCATTCTTATATTCCTGGAATTTTCCAAAGGCTTCGGATTTATGTTTCATCAAGAAGACATGTCCGAACCTTGAAAAATCATCCGTAAAAGTAATGAAGTAAGAAAAACCGCTTCGCGCAAGTGTAGACATTGGACCGCACACATCGCTGTGTACGAGTCCCAAAAGCTCGCTCGCTCTTACTCCGTGTCCAGTGAACAGAGTCTTTGTCATCTTTCCTTTGAGACAGGATTGACAAGTGGCATACGATTGATATTCGAACGGATTCAAATACCCTTCTATATGTAACTTAGTCAACCTTCTCTCATTGATGTGACCCAGTCTACAATGCCACAAGAAAGCCTGATTGATATCTGGAGACTTTCTTTTGTGTGTATTCTGGACATTAAAAATCTGTGGTTGGTTTAACACGTATATGCCATTGCTCAGTGTACCTGACCCAATCAGAACTTGATTAAGGTGAATGTTTACAACATTACTTACAAACGCAAATTCCTAACCTTCTTTAGAAACTAAAGATACAGAAATGATATTACAAGTTGCGTTGGGTACAAAAAAGCAATTACGCAAAACCAAAACATGCCCATCTGACATTCCCAGGTGATAGTCCCCCACGGCTTTAGCATCCATGCTAGCTCCGTTCGCAACTCTGAGGATCATGTCACCTGCCTTCAAAACCCTATGGTTTCTCAACGCCTGCAAAGAATTACAGATATGAGATCCTGATCTGGTATCCAATACCCAGGAAGTAGAGTTTATAGAAAGACAGTTTTCAATAACATACACACCTGAAGCTGAAGCCGCAACCTGCTTCAGTTCCTGTGTCTTGGCCTTCCAAGCCCTGCAATCTTTCTTCCAGTGTCCACTCTTATGACAATAGAAGCATTCCTCCTTTCCCACAAGCTTCCCCGCAATCTTTGTTGCCATTTCTTTTCCCTTCGTACCCACTTTACTAACACCGCCCCTTGGTTTGGCGGGGGCTTTCTTCCTCTTTCCCTTGGCTTTCGCCTTGGACCTAGAGGAAGAAGATCCTCCTACAAACAAAGCGGGTGTTTCCCTACCTTTATGTAGGGTGCCCTCTGCGCTCCTCAGCATGTTGAGGAGTTCTGAAAGTTCACCTTCCTTTTCTTGCAAGTTGAAGTTCAGTATAAACTGGGCGTAAGTGGATGGAAGGGACTGGAGAATTAAATCCGTATAGAGTTCACTTTCCAACGTGGTCCCAAGTTCCGCGAGCTCCTCAATGTAGCTAATCATCTTAAGCACGTGGTCCGCTACCGATGATCCGACGGCCAACTTTGCCGAAAACAACTTCTTCGACACTTCGTATCTTGCGATACGAGACTGCTCTCCATACAGTTCTTTTGTATGAAGAAATATGGATTCCAAATCCATATTCTCGTGCCTCCTCTGATGTTCGTTGTCCATAGAGGCAAGCACGAGGCACCTGGCCTTCGCGCAATCAATCTCCCAAGTCTTACGGATTTCCTTATCCGCGACGCTGGAGGTGGGACCTGGGACGGGGGGAGCTTTGGTGGTAAGAAGATACCCCAGCTTGTCGAAAGTGATTGCCATCTTGACATTCCTGAGCCAATCTTTGTAGTTTGGCCCTGTCAATATATTTTTATCTAGAAGTAACTTAAGTCCAGTCATGTCGATTGGTCGCTGCAATTAGGAGAGAGAGAAGAAACACTTTAGCACGATGCTCTTGCAAGTTTAGAGTGGTTTTTAATATGTCTAAACAGGATGGCTCCCACTGTCTCTCGAATCCCTCCTCAAACCATAAAGGAAGAATTAGTCGGGATCAATCCCACCGCACAATACTTGCTTAACCGTTCAGCCAGGCCAGTGTCGGTACTTCGAGGGAGGTTTTCCAACGCTTTCGCGAAGTTCCTTAATTAAATAACCTCTTTTCCCTGGGGGCGTAGCCCCGCTAACACCTTTCTAGGCACCTACTAGGTTTATAGCATTGATCGTTTAGTGAGAAATTTCCCGAGGAGTAGCATATACTCACAGTAGGATCGGGATCCAAATATCATCGCGTGACGAAACTGAAGGAATCCTACCAGAATCACCACACTCCAAATGGTATGCAAATCTAGCAAGTTTCAGTACTTATGAAACTCCCGATGTGGATTTTTGCCCCATGCTCTTATGACCTTGGCGTGAGGTCAAAATGTCATAAGTCACATGTCAAGTTCTTCCCATTATTATCCTGGTTAATTTGAACCCACTCGTACCTACCCTTAACGTAGGCCAAAATGGCAGTACGACTGTCTCAAACCAACGCATTCTATCTATGCAACAGATAAATATTCGGTAGCTACCAATCACTATGCCTTGGCGTGAGGTCAAAATACATAGCTTGAATACTACCGTACATTTAACTGAAATGATGGAGGGCTACGAATGGTTTTGGCGAAACCGTGAACGTAGTGAACTTGATATAATCGATGGAACGAGATAGCTTTTAAAAGGAGTGGCTCAAGCTCCGCATTTAAAAGTTAGTTTTGAAAAGAACCGAGTGGTTTTTCGAAAGTGTTCCAACGATTTTAACTTGGTTTATTATCTTGCATTAGTTTTTTTATTGCGTGATATTCTTGCATTAGTTCTTTTAATGCGTCTCATCATTTAAACCTACCATTGCAGAAAACAACCAAAATATGACGTACGCTTATGCCATTCGCATTCGCCACGGGGCTCCGTCATCACCCGTTAGGTTACTTAACTAACGACAGAGCGGGGGCTGGGCTAGCGCGGCTGTAAAACATAAGCAACGCCTAAATAGTTATAAATATAGCAATGATAGACATTACAGATCACAGATGAATACATTGGATATACTAGGAATCCGCAATCCGTTTGAGCCTGCAACGAAAAGCGGATTACACGGTCGCGGTGAATAGCCAATACCCCACCCAAGACCCCTACGGGTGCGGCAAACTACCCGCCAAGTACTCGGCAGTTTGTGCACCCCTCCATGGGTCTATCCTAGGAGCAAAAACAGTAAAAAGAATTATACAATGACGGCTACAACCCCGACCCGGTTGTGCGGCCAAACAAATAATAATATTACATCATTTTACATTTACAATGAATGAAAGGAAAAAAAAAGCTCATCTCACATCCACCCCGGCTATTCACCCGCGACAGTCCAACACATTCATATACACATTCCAATATCAAACACAGATCACAGAGATGTATAACCCCGACTAATCGACTTATAGCGATTAGCCGACGTTCAATACATTCAAACATCACAGATATAACCATCATAGCCAAAGTGTAGCGAAGTTCGAAAAAAATAAGGATTTATAGGACCCCAAAAGTAAATTTCTGTTCTGGAAAATCTGGGCACATATAACATATTTGAAAAATCCCAAAACCCTACCAGAAGAACACTGCACAAAACACGATCACATGAACATCCCAAACAGCGGCGGATCCACGGCTAGAAGAATAGCTGGGGCCGCGGAAGAGCGGCGGTTTGAAGGATTCATGGGATCGTTTTTGGTGGGTGTTCTCAAAAAACCCTGAGCCAATTTTAGGAGTATAAATTTTTTCATTTAGAGCATAAAAAATTTCAACAGAAACTTAGGGTTTTTGTTTTTCCGGTTTTGCGATTTTTTCGTTTCGAACTTCCATACACTTCGCTACCAAGCTAGTTTAAGTTTAGTTAGGCTCCGATACCACTGTAAGTCCATATTGCGACCCCCAGTTCTTACGGGGAGGCGGAAACGGTATAAAAATCAATTTTTTAGCGCAAGGGGCAACATGGACTAACAAGAGTCGGGATCTTTTCTAAACTAAACTAGCAAACATGCAAAGGAGAGTTAACTACTCGGCAAAGTGGTTATACCTAACTTGAACTCCTTATTCTTGAAACCTAGTAGAGGTTGATGGTTCTCTTCTCGTCGCCTTCTTCCGTCGAAGATGGATCCACCTGAGGGTTCAACCTTCGGGCTCTTTCTCAAACTTGGAGAGAACTAGAATCTTCGGCTTGCTAAACCTTTGATCCTAGAGTGAGTAGAGAGTGTCTAAAGGGTGCTTTTCTTTTAAGGAGAGGGATTCTCAACACATGAGAAGGGTTCTCCTTTTGCTAGAGGAAGAAGAAGATGAAGTGAGGAGAGAGAAGCTAAATGAAAGAATGAGCTCTTTTTCTTTTGCAACCATAACATAAAGCAAAAGAATTATCAAATTAATAATAATAATGAAAATGAAAAAGGTTGATGGAAGGTTTTGGAATGACCATTATCATTTCAAACATTAAATGAATTTGCTAGAATCAAAGAGCATCTTTCTTTTGTTATGATGATGGTCAAAACTTCAACCATGGTCAACAAGTCAACCATGGTCAACAAGTCAACAAAAAAACCAACCATGACACAATTTCATTTTATTAATATTATTAATTGATATAACATAAATCCATTAGGGTTTGGAAAAAGACGACTGTCAACTGTGCATACGCACCCGTTCCGAAACCCTAATGAAAGTCCTCTTCCTCCTCCTCAAATAACTATGCATACACACCTGCATTCTTGTTCCGAGGAACATGAATACTGAGAGATAAAAGCAACCCCAAAACATATACCAGTATCTGACTCAAACCAGAGCCAGCCAGTAATATCCGTCCGGACTCCAAACGTGCATAAGTGCGCGGATGAGAACGAACCCTGTCGCAAAACCATGCGACCTCTACTCTGTTTAGCCCAGAGGCGAATACCCTCTGTGTGGGACTCTAAAGACTCGACACTACGCTGGCAGTGGGTTTAACCACAGACCGCAAGCGGCACTAGCTATGCGTAACGGTCCCCAGGTAGATGCCGACAAGAAGGCTGACGAGGTGAAACCCCATCTGAACTCCTACTGAGTCTGAATGTGACAGTCTCCGTACAGTCCGGTCTGTTCGTCTAATACATCGCATGTCGGGCCTAGGGGGCGGTAAAATGTCAGTCCCCTAATAGCGGTACAAGTCGTGTCGGAGTGAAGCCCAAAACACCCTGAGATAACACTGGAAGCCTACCAGTATATCTCGCTTGCCCTGGCCAGGGACTACTCGTGTAATGGCTCTCCAAGACACAGCGCGATGTCAACCCATAATACCGGGAGAGACGAATCCTGTCTAACCGTCACTGCCTCCAAGTACTTCGGGACTGCACCCAACCACCACCTGTTTGCACGACTCCTTTGAGCCGTGGTAGGGTAGTGATCAAAGTGCAGTGGGAACACACTCGAGGCGAAGTGCCAGTGTCAAGTCAGCGGACTAAGCTGTACTCATGTCACCTGGGAACTGATAACTGACGATAGGTATAATACCAACCTGTCAGTTCCCGACGAGTCCTGTCCAGTGTACTCGTAACCCAACGAGCACCCGTATACTATCTCCAGTACGACGTACTGATGGCTGTGGGACAGACCATCTCCCAGACTGGGATGAGAACCGCATACGCTAGTCTACTCCGGAGTATCGATGCCCTGTCTCGATAGTCCTGCGACTAGGGACCTGTATAAGGATGTGCTTATAGATTACCCAGCCCCCACTAGTGTGACTGCCATCACAACGCTGGTAATCAAGCAAAGATCCTAAGGGCTCCACTAATGCGTATAAGTGATATACTGAAATAAACACAAGTACACAATGAAGTAGAAACAAACCAAGTAGCATACTACTATATTGAGCAAGATTGTTTATACAAGGTGAATATCCCAAGCTTCCATTAAGTAATATACAATCTAGTATGATACAGTAATGGCCTCTAGGGCATATACACTAACAGTTGGGTCATCATCTTTCATGATGCAATCCTCGCTCCCACTGTCTATGAGAAAACAGCAGTATCTCTCAGGTGGATGAGGAACCTTACTGTCGGGACCCGGTTGTTGTTCTTAGAGCAAAGTGCCACACAGAACAAAATGCCACGCCAATTGTCATACCAAGAGGGCGGGGGCCACCTCTTGAATCTGTGGCGGCCACCTCTAAAGTCCGTGGGACCCACTGTAGAATAATGGGAAATCTTCGGAACACATTCCGAAAGAGGACCGAACTGCATTATAAATATAATGATACCACCCTCAATTACAGAGGCGCCTTTTAAGTGAACCGGAACTACAAGAGCTTGAGAACTCCATAGTTAAGCATGCTCGGGCCAGGAAAGTCTTGGGATGGGTGGCCTCCTGGGAAGTGGCCCCTGGTCGGGTCCGGTTCGCTCTAAAGGGAAAAACCGTGCGGTTTCGGCCAGAGCGGATAATACCATCTGTACTGGAGCATGGGGCGTTACATTTATGGTGGCCAATGCAGGTCCCTCAGTAGTAGGTCTATGGTTCGAGGACGAACCATTGTTCAAAAGTGGGGAGAATGTCGGGACCCGGTTCTTGTTCATGGAGCAAAGTGCCACACAGAACAAAGTTCCACGCCAATTGTCATCCCAAGAGGGCGGGGGCCACCTCTTAAATCTGTGAGGGGCCACCTCTAAAGTCCGTGGTACCCACTGTAGAACAATGGGGAATCTTCAGAACACATTCCGAAAGAGGACCGAACTGCATTATAAATATAATGATACCACCCTCAATTACAGAGGCGTCTTTTAAGTGAACCGGAACTACAGGAGCTTGAGAACTCCGTAGTTAAGCGTGCTTGGGCCAGGGAGGTCTTGGGATGGGTGGCCTCCTGGGAAGTGGCCCCTGGTCTGGTCCGGTTCGGCTCTAAATGGAAAAAGCGTTCGGTTTTGGCCAAAGTGGACAATACCATCTGTACTGGGAAGTGGGGCGTTACATTTATGGTGGCTCATGCAGGTCCCTCAGTAGTAGGTCTGTGGTTCGAGGACGAACCATTTTTCAAAGGTGGGGAGAATGTCGGGACCAGGTTCTTGTTCACGGAGCAAAGTGCCACACAGAACAAAGTGCCACACCAATTGTCATGCCAAGAGGGCGGGGGCTACCTCTTGAATATTTGGGGGCTACCTCTAGAGTCCGTGGGACCCACCATAGAACAATGGGGAATCTTCGGAACACATTCCGAAAGAGGACCGGACTGCATTATAAATATAATGATACCGCCCTCAATTAAAGAGGCGCCTTTTAAGTGAACCGGAACTACAGGAGCTTGAGAACTCCGTAGTTAAGCGTGCTCGGGCCAGGGAAGTCTTGGGATGGGTGACCTCCTGTGAAGTGGCCCCTGGTCGGGTCCGGTTCGCTCTAAAGGGAAAAACCGTACGGTTTCGGCCAGAGCGTACAATACCATCTGTACTGGGGCGTGGGACGTTACACTTACTACATCTGCGGAGTGACTGAGGTTCATTGGAGACTATTAAATCCTCCGGTTCCACCAAATCGTCAGTTATATTTTTTGTTACTTCTTCTAGTTCTATCTCATTATCACTAATTTCTTTCATAAGAAATTCCTTTTCTAAAAAGGTGGCATGTCGAGAAACAAACACCTTTTGTTCCTCGGTGTGGTAGAAGATATACCCTTACGAATGTTTGGGATATCTACAAACTTGCACAGAACTGACCTTACCTTGAGCTTGTTTGGATTTTTCTTTTTAACATAGGCCGGACAACCCCATATCTTAACTCGTTTAAGAGATGGTATCTTCCCATCCCATATCTCATATGGAGTGGTATGCAATGGATTTGGTCGGAACTCTATTCAATAGGTATGCAGCTATCTCAAATGCATAACCCCAAAAGGAAATAGGCAACTCAGCATTACTCCTCATAGAGCGCACCATATCTAATAGAGTGCGATTCCTCTGCACCAAAACTCTATTGTACTGTGGTGTATATGGAGGAGTAAGCTAAGAGAGAATCCCATTCTCTTTTAAGTAGTCTCTGAATTCCATGCTCAATTATTCTCCTCCCCGATCAGATCGAAGGATTTTAATATTTTTACCCGTTTGGTTCTCAACTTCGTACTTATATTTCTTGAATTTCTCAAGAGATTCAGATTTGTGTTTCAACAGGAACACATGTCCGAATCTTGAGAGATCATCGGTGAATGTACTAAAGTACGAGGAACCATTCCCGGCATGTATAGATATAGGACAGCATACATCACTATGTATCTGTCCCAATAGTTCAGTAGCCATTTTTCCGTGTCCAGTAAACGGAGTTTTTGGTCATCTTGCCTTTGAGACATGACTGGAAAGTTTCATAAGATGTAAATTCGAATGGATTCAAATATCCATCCTTATGCAACTTAGTTAGTCTTGTCTCATTGATATGACCTAGTCTACAATGCCACAAGAAGGTTTCGTTCATTTCTGAATTGTATCTCTTGTGTGTGTTTTGTATACTTAGAACTGTGTTGTGATTTAGAAAGTATTTACCGTTATATAGCGTACCATGCCCAATCAACATTTGATTAAGGAAAACATTCACAATATTTTTGGTACGAAATAACAGTCGCTCAGAATCATTGTGTTACCACTTGGTAATACAAGGTGATATTCGCCTACTCCTTTGGCTGCAGCAATTGCAACATTCCCTACTTTTAGAGACATATCACATTTTCCCAGTTCTCTACCTATCTTTAGCCCATGTAACAAATTACATACGTGGGATCCTGATCCGGTATCTAATACCCAGGATGTAGAGCAAATTGAGAAACGGTTCTCGGTAACGAACATACCCGAAGGCGATGCATCAATATGCTTATTCTTCATTTGGGTGGCGTGGGAATCCTGATATTCCCATATTCCTTGCTCAGACTTATGACAATCATAAGATAGAGCAGAACTTAGTCCAGTATAATAAGTTGGTTCGGTCAATACATCCATATTATTATCTTGATTAAGGCGTATCATTGGTCGCTGCCAGGAGAGAGAGAAGGATAATCACTTTTGTGTGTGCTCTTTGCAAGATTAGATAGGTTATTATTTTATCTAATCAGGATGGCTCCCACTATTTTTATCAAATCTTCCTTCAAACCTTAAAAGGTAAGATTAACCGGGATTAATTACACACTGCAAGTTCGCCAACTGGTCAGCCAGGCAGGTATTGGTACTCCGAGGGAGTCTCCCCATGCTTTCGTATGGAACTAATTAAATAACCTCGTTTCCATAGGGGCATCACCCCGTTAACACCTTTCTTAGACACCTAATGGATCGGCTAATTGTAAGGTGGAAAATCTCCCAGGAGTAACACTTACTCGCAGTGGGTTTCAGGATCCAACTATCATATAAAAGGTATGCAATCTCATTGCAAATTTCAACGCTTGAAATTCACAATATTGTTTTTACCCCATGCGATTTATGACCTTGACAAGGTCAACAAACCATAAACCGCATGTCAAGTTCAACCCGTTCATTTCTTGATTGAATTAAACCCACCCGCACGACCCTTGACAAGGTCAACAAGGCCGAACGACTACCCTAATCCAATCGCATCACATACGGCAGATAAGCACTAATCAGCTACCGCACACTACGCCTTGACAAGGTAACAAACGCAGCACGAATACTAAATAGCATTTATCTAAAATGACGGAGGGCTACGTTGGTTTTTAAGAAAACCTTTATCGTAATGAACTTTATATCGTTGTAGAAACTAGTGATTTTGAAAATGAGTGGTTTAAGCTCCGCTTTTAAAATCGAGTAGTTTTCAAAAACAAACCGAATAGCTTTTACCAGCTTTTTCTAAAGAGGTCACCCCCGGTGAAGGGATCTCAGCTCTTTCCTCATCGAATGAGGTGCTGGATATCCATCAAGGAATACCTCTATGCAAAGAAAGAACTAAAGAAGCTATGATGATAAACCAAGTGGGTTATAGCATTTGCTAGTTTTGCTAAAGAGGTCACTCCCGGTGAAGGGATCTCGGCTCTTTCCTCATCGAATGAGGCGCTGGATATCCATCAAGGAATACCACTGTGCAAAGCAAGAACTAGAGTTACCTTTTTAAAAAATTTTGATTCTATAATATCTTTAGGTTTCTTTTCTTTTCATTAATCTCATTAATGAAGTCCCGTCATTTAATGTTTCCTAAACATCACAGAAAATGAAACGAAAATAGAACGTAAGCTTATGCCATCCGCATTCGCTACGGGGCCCCGTCATGCACCGTTAGGTTACTTAACTAATGGCAAAGCGGGGGCTGGACTAGCGCGGGTGAAAAATATAAGCAACGATTATTATATATATCATATATATATATATATATATATATATATATAGTATTCGTCTCACGCAGTTATATGATCACATCACAGAACCAAGCAGCAGAAGTCAACATATGAAATATTGGATATACTAGGAGGTCCGTGTTTTAAATTCAAGCAGTAATGAAAAACACGGATTCCACAGTCGTGATGAATAGCCAAACCCACATCCCAAGACCCCTACGAGAGCAGCAAGCAACCCTGCCAATTCTAGAGTTAGGAGACCCGGTCTCGACTCCTCGAGATGGTCTCCCACTAGACTCCAGAACCCGGTTACTTGTGCTCCCCGCCTTGGGTCTATCCTAATGCGGAAAAGTAAATAATATACATCAAGGGTGACATCATACTCAACCCGGAAGTGTCCCAATAAAAGAATATTACATACAAATTTTACATGAATGAAAATTGTAAAACTCTTATCTCACATAAAACTCACGGCTATCCATTCACGATGATCCAATATAACATATCACAGAAACACATAACATTACATGTCATCAACGTAACTAAATACGCGTATCCCAAATTCTGTTGACATATAGCAACGAGATTTGGGATACCCCACATATTACACTTACGGTCGCAGAAAAGAAATGAAAAATTACAATAATTAGAATCCGCATTTTCTTAGACATCATAAACCCGGAATATCTTATATGCCGAATTTCATGCCTAACCTATAAACCTTGCATTTTAGTCTTATATCGAAAACACTTTTCAATAACTTAGTTAGGTAATTCAACAAGATTCCCGACTACCTGATCGAATACTCGTCAGGAACTTTAGTAGATGGTCGCACCCCCTGTGCCGTCGACCAAGTGCACTTAGGCAGAAAACCGTAGCCGCGAGCACCCCAGTGGATGCTTTTGGCAATGGAGTTCTCCTAAAGTCACTTGGTCGGGGCTATAGGGCATGGCTACCTAGTAAAGTTATCTGGCGAGTATTCGTATACGATACGCGATTGCGACGGAGTTTCGATCCGAATCGAAACTTCATGGCAATCGATCAATAGAGACTAACATGCTAGATTTACAAACAAACTAGTTTTCACAAAACTAATTTAATGTGGATTCCAACTATTGTATCACATATCAAACTTAAACCCGAAACGATGTTAAAATTACGACTACAAAACACTCCGAGTTGCCACAGCAAAAAATTTAACATCGCATGAAAACTTGGCCAATCAAAAATGACCTGAAACCCTAAAACCAAGAGCTAAGAACACCATACAAAATCCAAACCTCAACTCAATGGAAAAATCGACCAGGCCAGTTTTTTTGCCTATTTGGCCGGCCAAAATGCAACATTTGGGGTTCATTTTCGTAGGGTGTTCTAATTACATCATATGTAAGCTTCTGCAGTTGTTTAAAAATTTTCAGAGTCCATTTGAAAATCGACAGAGAACGGGTTTTTAGGTTTCCGTTTTCTGAGTTGTTTCGGTTTCGCAATTCTACTAACATTGTATAATCTTCTAGCTTTGGCTCTGATACCATAAAAGTGTATGTTATCACCACCACTGGGTTTTACTAGCATCAAGCATGCTGTTTTTTTAAAAATTAGTGGTGCTAATCTACACTAACCAAGATCATAAACTAGATGATTAGGGTTTAGCTTGATATCAAAAACTTTACACTAAGAGATGGATGGCTACAACCTTTGTAGACCATGTCCTTCTCTTCTAAACCTCCAGGTTGTAGTCCACGCGACTCCACTAGGCTCCACTTGAAGGTTGAACAAACTTCCTTCGATGACCTTCGTGTTGAAGATGATCCACCCGAAATCCGCTAATCCAAACTACCTCTTCACTAAACTCTTTAGTGAAGGAAACACACTACACCAAAGCGCTAATCTAGTGTAGGATGGTGAGGTAGGGGTTATGTTTGCTCACTAGGGTTCTCACAAGCTCAAGATTTCACAACACATGTGAGGGATTGAGCTTGGAGGAGGTAAGAAGGAGGATGTAAAGAGCTAGAGAGCAAGAGCTCATCATATGAGGTCAACTCAAGAAAATGGCTAAGTGTGGAATGAAGTCAGGAATGAAGTGTAGAATGGCTCATCAAAGCTCACCCATTATTGAAGCATACAATTTTTAACACTTAAAAATTGTAGCCATGCTTCAATAGTGCAAGCAAATGAATATAAAATAGAATAAGCAATGCTATGTTCCATACAACAAAAGTCTTCCCATTTTCCATCTCAATTTCTATTTTCTAAAAATAGAAAAAAACCATGCCATGCATCATATAATATATATATATATATATGTATGTATGTATGTATATATATATGTATATATATATATATGTATGTATGTATATATATGTATGTATATATTAATGTGTATATATATATATATATATATATATATATATATATATATATACACATTAATATATATATATACATATATATATATATAAAGATAAGCATATAATTAGTGAGCAATAATATTAGTCAATATACAATTATATAAAATATAAATATATATCATATTATTAAATCAACACTTGATTTAATAATTCGGTTATATCACATATAACCGACTAATATCATTTATCTGTATATCACATTATCAAATCAACACTTGATTCAATAATCCGGTTATATCATATATAACTTAACTGATAACAAATAGCCGCCAGATTACACTACGGCATCTCATACTCGTATTTAATCAGGCCCCCGCACATATCAGCATATATGCCGTATTTCGTTTCGCTTGAACCGTGAAACTTCTATGTGGGACTCTAAAGACTCGTCAATACGCCAGCAGTAGGTGATGATCACATCAATCACCCACAAGACGTTAGCGGTACTAGCTGGATGTAACGGCTACCCAGGTATTGAGCGATTAGAAGATCAACAAGCAAGCTTGTCCAAACTCCCATGAAGCGTATAGGTAACACTTACCGTACAGTCCTCTCTTCGTCTGATATGTCGCATATCAAGTCTGGAGGTGGAATTGTCATACCCCAATAACTTGATAAGTCATGCTGATGTAAGGCCTATAACGGTACGAGAAACTACTGATAACACTTACCAGTAAATCTCATCAACAACCCTGGCCAGGGACTTCCTGTTATAGCCAATCGAGTATAGCGCAACATCAACTCTCTATACCGGGAGAGACGAAACCCCTCATATCGTTCATTGCCTCCATGTGATTCGGGACTGTACCCAAAATCCACCTATTTGCACGACTCCTTTGAGCCATGGTAGGGAGGAAATCAAACCACAGTGGGAACCACACAAGACTCGATGACGATCTCGGGTCTACAGACCAATCTGTACCAGTGTCACCAGAGAACTGCTATCTGACGATAAGTATAGTACCATCTAGGAGTTCTCGGCGAGTCCTGTTCAGTGTACCCATTCTCTAATGAGAACCTGTGTACAATTTTTGATGTCAAACACCAATGGATATGGTATTAACCATCGCCCCATACAAGGTCAAGAAACATACACACTAGTCTACTCTGGAATATCGATACACTGTCTCGATATTCCCTCGACTAGGAACAATTAAAGGATGTGCTTATAGACTACCCAGGTCCAAGTAGTATGATCCGCATCATAGTCCTGGTAGTCAAGCTTACATCCTAAGAGCTTTATCGACATGTATATGAGAGACAGTATAATAATACCAGTGAACATGTTAAGATAAAGGCAACCAGATAGCATACTATCATGTCGAGCAAGATAGTCCTCCATATATATGTCCAAGCATCCACTATATCATATAGTAATGGCATCTAGGGTATACAAATCACTAACATTATATCCCAGGGTTTAACCCTTACTAAAACTGGAGGTCACATGCTTTTCATAAGAGCGCTTACGTGTTCAACGCGTGGAAGCTATTTTGAGGGAGGTTCCCAATCTTTCAGCCAGACCAGTGTCGGTACTTTGAGGGAGGTTTCCCGTGCTTTCGCATGGACCTAATTAAAGTAAACCTCGTTTTCCCAGAGGCGTAACCCCGTTGACACCTTTCTAGACACCTACTCGATCGACTAATTGTAATGTGTAAAACTCTCCCATGAGTAACAATTACTCGCAGCGGGGATCGGAATCCAACTATCTCATAGAAGGTATGCAATCTCATTGCAAATTTCAACACTTGAAATTCCCGATAATTTTGCCCCAAGCAACCTATGACCTTGACGGAGGTCAACAAACCACAGAGTGCAAGTCAAGTTCAACCCGTCATTTCTTGATTGAATCAAACCTACCCGCATGACCCTTGACGGAGGTCAACAAGGTCATACGACTATCCTAATCCAATCTGCATCATATGCATAAGCAGATAAATACCAGTTAGCTACCGCACACTACGCCTTGATGGAGGTCAACAAACGTAGCACGAATACTAAGTAGGACTTATCTGAAATGACGGAGGGCTACGACAGGTTTTTCTGAAAATCTATTGCGTAATGAACTTGATATCGTTGTAGAATCAAATGATTTTAAAATGGAGTTTTTTTTTTGGCTTTTACTAGTTTCGCTAAAGAGGTCACTCCCGGTGAAGGGATCTCGGCTCTTTCCTTATGGAATAAGGTGCAGGATATATCATATATATCGCTATGTAAAGCAAAAACTCCAAAAGCAATCAAAAGACAAACCGAGTGTTGTAGCATCTGCCAGTTATTGCTAAAGGGGTCACTCCCGGTGAAGGGATCTCGGCCCTTTTTTTATCGAATAAGGTGCAGGATGTTCTACAAGGAACACCGCGATGCAAAGCAAGAACTGTAGCTACCTATTTTTGAAAATTTGATTCCACAACATCTTTTAGGTTTCTTTTCTTTCATTAATCACATTAATGAAGTCCCATCATTTAAGTCACCTAAACATCACAGATAAATACGACGTACACTTATGCCATCCACATTCGCCTCGATGTCCCCTCGTGCACCGTTAGGTTAGGTAACTAACGGCAGAGCGGGGCAGGGCTAGCGCGGGTGTAAAACATAAGTAGCGTCTATATAATATATCATATATACTATATACAGTATCTATCACAACATATCAAATGATCACATCATAGATATCGCAGCAGAAGAATCATATGAAACATTGGATATACTAGGATGTCCGTGTTTTATTTTGAGCCTCTATAAAACACGGATTCCATGGTTGCGATGAATAGCCAAACCCACATCCCTAGACCCCTACGAGAGCGGCAAGCAACCCTACCAATTCTAGAGTTAGGAGACCCGGACTCGACTCCTCGAGTTGGTCTCCCACTGGACCCTAGAACCCGGTTACTTGTGCTCTCCTCCTTGGGTCTACCTAATGCGGAAAAATTAAATAATATACAAATGGTGACATCAACCTCATCCCGGAAGTGCCCCAATAAAAGAATATTACATGCATTTAATTTTACATGAATGAAAATAAAAACACTCATCTCACATAAAACCCCCGGCTATTCAAAACGCGACGATCCAATATAACATATCCAGCAACACATAACATCACATGTCATCAACGTAAGTAAATATGTGCATCCCAATTGTCGTTGACATATAGCAACGAAACCGGTGATATCACATATTACACTTACGGTCGCAGAAAAGAAAGTGTAAAACTACAATAGTTGGAATCCGCAACTCCTTAGACATCTCATGCCTAACCAAATGAATTCCTTAGACATCGCATGCCTAACAATTATAAACCCCGCATTTTAGTCTCTATATCGAAAACACTTTTCAATATCTAGTCGGGCAATTCAACAAGATTCCCGATATGTGATCGAGTGCTCGTCGCAAACTTTAGTAAACGGTCGCACCCCTGGATGCCGTCGACGAAGTGCACTAAGGCGGAACACCGCTGCCGCAAGCACCCGAACGGATGCTTTTGGAGACAGGGTTCTCCTACGGTCACTTGGTCGGGGCTATGGGGCATGGATGTCTATTAAGTTTACCCGGCGAGTATCCGCGTACGCTACGTGATTGCGACGGACTTTTGATCGCATCAAAATTCCGTGGCAACCGATCATTTGAGACTAAACTTCTATGTTTATAACATCCAAATTAGTTATCTCATAACTACTTGTGGATTCCAAATATTGTATCACATTCTAGATAATAGACAGTGTTAAACTTTCCGATCGAATGATCAAACACTCAAGTTTTCCCAAATAGTTCTCAACACTTGAGGGGAGTTTAAAAAACATCCATCACATGCCACAGTACCAATGGTCCAGCCGTAAAAGGGTCAAGCCAACGTCTCACATGTGGCAACGTCGTACTGCCCCAAACCCTAAGGTTCAAAAGGCAGTTCAAGACGGTCACATAATCGAGTTAAGGTTTGTTGTCTTCTAGAGGGTCTATTGCGTAACTTGCACGATTTATACGTTCTTAAACAACGGAAAAATCCAACACTTAGAAATTTTCCGGGTCGGGAAAAAGTGAGTTATTGATATCTGTTCGAACTTTTTAATACTTTCTAAATTATCCGGAAAACATTACAAATTTAAATTTTCTGATCGAATCAACGAATAAAAAATAAACCCCAGAACACTCAACACTTGAGTCAGGTTAAAAATACCCAGAAAACTAAACATGCAGCTACGGTCATTACTGTGCTAAAACGACTGCATAATGCATCTGTACTGCCGCGGATCCACGGTCCAAGCGCGGTAGGACCGCGGTTCCGCGGCGGTTTGTACGGCTTATGCCGTCGTTTTTCACTGTAATGCTTATATTAGCCTGCTGATTTTTTTAGGTATTTTTAATTCAGAAAAATCACAGTTTTTAAAAATTGACCAGAGAGGGGGTTATTTCGTCGATTCGGAGTTTGTTCGGAGTTTTAACTTCGTATACACGTCGCCTAATGCTCTAGCTAGACTCTGATACCATTGTAGGGTTACTAGGCACTCTAAAAAGGTTCTACAAGGCATCAACCATGCCCGATTAAAATTTTAGCCGTGCCGAATAACTCTAAACAAGATCTTTGCTAGATAATTAGGGTAACACATGCTAGTAAATAACAATTATCACTAAGTGAATACGAAATACAACCTTTGTAGATCGGTCCTTCACTTCTAAAGCTCCTTGTTGTAGTCCCTTCGTTGCGATCATCGAATTCCTGGACTCTCAGACGGCTCGATGAGAAGATTGCAACGGTATTGCTTGAAGTCTTCGAGGCCGAAGATGATCTACGTCGAGGGATTACGAACTCAAGCTTCTACTTCACTAACTAGAGAATTAGTGAAGCAAACACCCTAAACTAAAGTGCTAGTCTAGTAGAGGATGATGAAATAGGAAATGGGTACACTTTAGAATTTCTTTTCTCACTATGTATCTCTCTCTTTATCAAACCCTAGAAAGAAATTGAAGGAGGAAGAAAATGAGCTCAAAATGAGAATGAAAACTAATTAAGAGAGTGTTAGCTAACCATGGGTGAGTGGGTATCATATACTAACTCATGTAGAGATATAACCATGGCTAATTATAGTGGTTAGGTTAATTAATATCATACTAAAACAAAACTAGTGGACTAAGTCAATGCAACCATAAGCTTCATGAAGCTTCATGCATGTGAGCTCATTATCCATTTGTTTTTAGAATTACTTTAAATATAAAAACCTAACCAATATAATTATAATGGTGTATGTCTCATACACCCATGTAGTGTGTATCAACAACCATGAAACAAAATGAACACAGATTAATATATATCACATATATATTAAGTTGTGCACAAGTGAGAAAAACAAATGCTTAAGTGAACCAATGTTAGTTAATGTAAATTAGTATATCACATATACAATTATACACTAAATTATTAAATCAACACTTGACTTAATAATCCGGTTATATCTCATATAACCGACTAACACAAAATGTACCAACTTATTGAATCAACACTTGATTCGATAACCCGGCTATATCTCATATAACCGGCCGATACAATAGTCGCGAGAATAGAATACGGTATCACATACACGCATTATTCTCGGCCCCGCGCATATCACATATGCGCTCCTATTTCATTTTGCCTGAGCCAGTAAAAGCTCTATGTAGGACTTTAAAGACTCGTCAATACGTCAGCAGTAGGTAATGATCATATCAAGCACCCTCAAGCCGTCAGCGGTTCTAGCTGGACGTAACGGCTACCCGGGTATTGAGCGATCAGAAGATCAGCAAGCAAGCCCGCTCCAACTCCTGCAAAAATCCTGACAGTGACACTACCTTACAGTCCGGTCTCCTCGTCTGATATGTCGCATATCAAGTCTAGGGGTGGTAAAACGTCAGACCCCAATAACCGATAAGTCATGCCGATATGAGGCTCATAACGGGTCGAGAAAGTACTGGTAACACATACAAGTAAATCTCTAAACCAGCCCTCGCCAGGGACTTCCATGTTACGGCCAATCGAGCATAGCGCAACATCTACCCCCAATACCGGGAGAGATGAAACCCCTCATATCGCTCATTGCCTTCATGTGACTCAGGACTGTACCCAAAAACCACTGTTTTGTACGCCCTCTTGGACGTGGTAGGGTGGAAATCAAAGCACAGTGGGAATCACACAAGACTCTATGAAGATCTCGAGTCTACAGACTAACCTGTACCTGTGTCACCAGAGAACTACCATCTGACGTAAGATATAATACCATCTGGGAGTTCTCGTCGAGTCTGTCCAGTGTACCCAGTCTCCACTGAGCACCCGTATATCATCTCTGATGTCAAACACCAATGGATATGGGATCATCCATCACCCATCTGTATGGGTCGAGAAGGCATACGCTAGTCTACACTGGTATATCGATGCCCCGTCTCGATATACCCATGACTAGGGACCTTAAAGGATGTACTTATGGACTACCATGTCCCCACTAGTATGATCCGCATCATAGTCCAGGTAGTCAAGTACACATCCTAAGGGATTTACCAATATGTAACAGAGAGACAATCAGTATACATGTTAAGGTAAAGAGTAACCGGATAGCATACTATCATGTCGAGCAAGAAAGTCCTCCCTATATATGTCCAAGCATCCACTACAATAAACATCTCATGTATAGTAATGGCCTCTAGGGCATACATATAACTAACAATCTCTCACTTGCACTAGGGTCATCTGATAACAGCGGTTGTAGTATCTCATACTCAACCATCCCATAAAAGTCTCTCTCTGGGAAAAGGCCTTTGTGAGTGGATCCGCCGTGTTGTCCTCTGAGTCTACTCTCCTGATCTCGATTCCCTGGAGATTAACCATCTCCATGATCAGGTGATACTGCCTTAGAATATGTCTGGATCACTGATGGGACGGGCGTTCCTAGGTCAAAGCCACAACTCCATTGTCACACAATAGAAGGAACGAAGTTCATCTCATGAACTAATATACACTCAGACTTCCTCTTTGGTAGAATCTTTGGTAGCGATGTATCCAGCTTTTATCGTCTAGTATGCCACGGTATCTGTCTTGGAACTCTTCCAACATACCGTCCCTTTACTGAGGGTAAAGACAATGCCTGTGACTGACATTCAGTCGACCTTATCACTCTGGAACATTTCCAGTGATTCTCCCCAGGATCAATTGATACCATCTCACTACAACTAGTGAGTATCCTAACATCCAATTAGATCTATCTCATAGATCCAAAACCCAGGATTTAGTAGGTATCACTTTGATCCTATATGTAGAATCCTTGTGATAAGCGGAGATTGACCGAGCATAGCATAGGAAACTCCTTTCCTATCAAGAGTATGTCATCCACGTACTCTACGTGGATCACCACCATACTCCCTACTACCTTTTTGTATATACAAGGTTCATCTACCATTTTGATGATGTCAAACTCTTTGACTAACACATCAAAACGGACGTTCCAACTCCGCGATGCCTGCTTTATCATATAAAACATCTTGCACACGTTTCCGCTGCAACCACTGTCTACGAATCCCTCTGGCTGTGTACTTATAGACTCTCTTTTCTAAAACATCATTTAGAAAAGCAGTCATGACACCCAACTGCCAGATATCGTAGTCATGGTATGTAGCCATGGCAAGTAGGATCTGGATAGACTTAAGCATAGCTACTTAGAAAAGGTTTCATCATAATCCATTCCTGGTCAATGATGCCAACCTTTAACAAGTCTAGCTTTGAAAGTCTCAACTTTTCCATTTACACCAAGTAATCTTCTCAAGATATACTTTCTCCTGATGGGGATTTAACCCTTCAGATAAAGCAACCAAAGTCCATACTTTGTTGGTGTATAAGGATTCCATCTCAGATCGTTAAGCATCCAGCCATTCTTACAGAGTCCACACTCTTTATGGCCTGCTCGAAACTAGTTGGGTCATCATCTCATAATGCAATCCTCGCTCCCACTGTCATAGAGAAACCGAAGTATCTCTCAGGTGGGTGAGGAACCCTACTAGATCGGCGGAGAGGCTGAGGTTCGTCGGAAACTATTGAATCCTTTTTTTCTACCAAATCATCAGCTGCAGTTTGTATAGCTGGAACTACTTCCAGTTCTACCTCATGACCACAAATTTCTTCTCAAGAAATTCCCTTTCACAAAGGTGCCATATTGAGAAACAAAACATCTTTTGTTCTTCGGTTAGGTAGAAGATATTCACTTGCGAATGCTTGGGATATCCAACAAACTTTTATAGAACTGACTTTGCCTCGAGCTTGTCCGGTTTATGCTTTTGGACATAGGCCGGACAACCCCAAATCTTAACTGACTTAAGAGATGGGCTCTTCCCTCTCCATATCATATATGAAGTGGTAGGCAACTGATTTCATATGAACCCTATTCAATAGGTATGCAGCTTCTCAAGTGCACAACTCCCAAAAGGAAATAGGTAACTCAGTAGTACTCATCATAGAGCCCACCTTATCACATAGGGTGTGATTGCTCCGACCCGATACATCGACGTGCTGTGGTGTATACGGAGGAGTAATGCTGAGAGAGAATCTCATTCTCCTTTAGAATAATCTAGGAATTCCGTCCTCAAGTATTCTCCTCCTTGATCACATCAAAGGACATAATACTTATACCCGTTTTGGTTCTCTACTTCTAACTTATATTCTGTGAATATCTCAAAAGGTTCGGACTTGTGTTTCAACAGGAACATATGTCTGAATCTTGAGAGATCATCAGAGAATGTAATGAAGTACAAAGAACCGGTCTTGGCATGTATAGACAGGGGACCTTCATACATCTTCATGTATCAATCCCATGAGTTCACTAACTCTTTCTCTGTTTCCAATAAACAGAGCTATGGTCATCTTATATCTGTGACATGACCGGCAAGTTTCACAAGATGTAAATTCAAACTAATTTAAATATGCATCTATATGTAACTTCAGCTAGTTGTGTCACATTGATATGACCTAGTCTACAATACCTCAAGAAGGATTCGTTCATTTCTAAATTCTTCCTCTTGTATGTGTTCTGTATACTAAGAACTGTAGTTTGATTTAGAACGTCAATGCTTTTAGATAACGTGCCTGAACCGATCAACTCTTGATATAGGAAATGTTCAAAACATTATCCAACAATACAAAATTATATCCTTTCTTTACTAATAAAGAGACGGAAATGATGTTGTATATCATGTTCGGTATCTAATAATATTCGTTCAGAATCAATGTATTCTGGTAATACAGGGTGATAACTACCAACAGACTTGGCTGCAACACTTGCACCGTTTCTATCTCATGAAACTTATCACCCGTTCTCAGTTCTCTACCTATCTGTAGCCCATGTAACAAATTACATATGTGGGATCCTGATCCGGTATCTCATACCCAGGACATAAAGGATACTGAGAAACAGTTCTCAGTAATGAACACACCCGAAGAAGATGCATCAGTATGCACTTTCTTCGTTAGGCGGCACGGGAATTCTGGTAATCCCCTATTTCCTGCTCTGTCTTATAACATTTATAAGTTGGAGCGGGACCAACGTTCCCCGGCTCAGTATAACAAGCGGGTTCGGTCAATACATCCGTATTATTATCTTGATTAAGGCGTGACATGGTCGCTACCTGGAGAAAGAGAGAAGAAAACACTCTGCGTGCGCTCTTGCAAGATTAGATTGGTTATTATTTTATCTAATCAGGATGGCTCCCACTGTTTTTATTAAATCTTCCTTCAAACCCTAAAAGGAAAGACTAGCTCGGATTAATTACACCCTACAACTTCGCCAATCTTTCAGCCAGGCCAGTGTCGGTACTTTGAGGGAGGTTCCATGTGCTTTCGCACAGACCAAATTAAAGTAAACCTCGTTTTCCCATAGGCGTAACCCCGTTGACACCTTTCTAGACACCTACTCGATCGGCTAATTGTAATGTGTAAAACTCTCCCAGGAATAATAATTACTCGCAGCGGGTATCGGGATCCAACTATCTCATAGAAGGTATGCAATCTCATTGCAAATTTCAACACTTGAAATTCCAGATAATTTTGCCCTAAGCATCCTAAGAACTTGACGGAGGTCAACAAACCACAGGGTGCAAGTCAAGTTCAACCCGTCATTTCTTGATTGAATCAAACCCAACCGCACAACCCTTGATGGAGGTCAACAAGGTCGTACGACTACCCTAATCCAATCTGCATCATATGCATAAGCAGATAAATACCAGTTAGCTGCTGCACACTACGCCTTAACGGAGGTCAACAAACGTAACACGAATACTAAGTAGGACTTATCTGAAATGACGGAGGGCTGCGACAGGTTTTTCTGAAAACCTATTGCGTAATGAACTTGATATCGTTGTAGAATCAAATGATTTTAAAATAGAGTGTTTTTTAGGCTTTTATTAGTTTCGCTAAAGAGGCCACTCCCGGTGAAGGGATCTCGGCTCTTTCCTTATGGAATAAGGTGCAGGATATATCATATATATCGCTATGCAATGAAAAACTCCAAAAGTAATCAAAAGACAAACCGAGTGTTGTAGTATCTGCCAGTTATTGCTAAAGGGGTCACTCCCGGTGAAGGGATCTCGGCCCTTTCCTTATCGAATAAGGTGCAGGATGTTCTACAAGGAACACCGCGATGCAAAGCAAGAACTGTAGCTAACTATTTTTGAAAATTCGAATCCACAACATCTTTTAGGTTTCTTTTCTTTCATTAATCACATTAATGAAGTCCCATCATTTAAGTCACCTAAATATCACAGATAAATACGACGTATACTTATGCCATCCACATTCGCCTCGATGTCCCCTCGTGCACCGTTAGGTTAGGTAACTAACGGCAGAGCGGGGCAGGGCTGGCGCGGGTGTAAAACATAAGTAACGTCTATATAATATATCATATATACTATATACAGTATCTATCACAACATATCAAATGATCACATCACAGATATCGCAGCAGAAGAATCATATGAAACATTGGATATGCTAGGACGTCTGTGTTTTATTTTGAGCCTCTATAAAACACGGATTCCACGGTCGCGACGAATAGCCAAACCCACATCCCTAGACCCCTACGAGAGCGGCAAGCAACCCTACCAATTCTAGAGTTAGGAGATCCGGACTCGACTTCTCGAGTTGGTCTCCCGCTGGACCCTAGAACCCGGTTACTTGTGCTCTCCTCCTTGGGTCTACCTAATACGGAAAAATTAAATAATATACAAATGGTGACATCAACCTCATCCCGGAAGTGCCCCAATAAAAGAATATTACATACATTTAATTTTACATGAATGAAAATAAAAACCCTCATCTCACATAAAACCCCCGGCTATTCAAAACGCGGCGATCCAATATAACATATCCAGCAACACATAACATCACATGTCATCAACGTAAGTAAATATGCGCATCCCAATTGTCGTTGACATATAGCAACGAAACCGGCGATATCACATATTACACTTACGGTCGCAGAAAAGAAAGTGTAAAACTACAATAGTTGGAATCCGTAACCTCTTTAGACATCTCATGCCTAACCATATGAATTCCTTAGACATCGTATGCCTAACAATTATAAACCCCGCATTTTAGTCTCTATATCGAAAACACTTTTCAATATCTAGTCGGGCAATTCAACAAGATTCCCGATATGTGATCGAATGCTCGTTGCAAACTTTAGTAGACGGCCGCACCCCCGGATGCCGTCGACGAAGTGCACTAAGGCGGAACACCGCTGCCGCGAGCACCCGAACGGATGCTTTTGGAAACGGGGTTCTCCTACAGTCACTTGGTCGGGGCTATGGGGCATGGTTGTCTATTAAGTTTACCCGGTGAGTATCCGCGTACACTACGTGGCAACCGATAATTTGAGACTAAACTGCTATGTTTATAACATCCAAATTAGTTATCTCATAACTACTTGTGAATTCTAAATATTGTATCACATTCCAGATAAATAAATAATGTTAAACTTTCCGATCGAATGATCAAACACTCAAGTTTTCCCAAATAGTTCTCAACACTTGAGGGGAGTTTAAAAAACATCCATCACATGCCACAGTACCAATGGTCCAGCCGTAGAAGGGTCAAGCCAACGCCTCGCATGTGGCAACGCCGTACTGCCCCAATCCCTAAAGTTCAAAAGGCAGTTCAAGACGGTCACATAATCGAGTTAAGGTTTGTTGTCTTCTAGAGGGTCCATTGCGTAACTTGCACGATTTAGACGTTCTTAAACAACGGAAAAATCCAACACTTGGAAATTTTCCGGGTCGGGAAAAAGTGAGTTATTGATATCCGTTCGAACTTTTTAATACTTTCTAAATTATCCGGAAAACAGTACGAATTTAAATTTTCTGATCGAATCAACGAATAAAAAATAAACCCCAGAACACTCAACACTTGAGTCAGGTTAAAAATACCCAGAGAACTAAACATGCAGCTACGGTCATTACTGTGCTAAAACGACTGCATAATGCATCTGTACTGCCGCGGATCCGCGGTCCAAGCGCGGTAGGACTGCGGTTCCGCGGCGGTTTGTACGGCTTATGCCGCCGTTTTTCAATGTAATGCTTATATTAGCCTGCTGATTTTTTTAGGTATTTTTAATTCAGAAAAATCACAGTTTTTAAAAATTGACCAGAGAGGGGGTTATTTCGTCGATTCGGAGTTCGTTCGGAGTTTTAATTTCGTATACACGTCGCCTAATGTTCTTGCTAGGCTCTGATACCACTGTAGGGTTACTAGGCATTCTAAAAAGGTTCTACAAGGTATCAACCATGCCCGATTAAAATTTTAGCCATGCCGAATAACTCTAAACAAGATCTTTGCTAGATAATTAGGGTAACACATGCTAGTAAATAACAATTATCACTAAATGAATACGGAATACTACCTTTGTAGATCGGTCCTTCACTTCTAAAGCTCCTTATTGTAGTCCCTTCGCTGCGATCATCGAACTCCCGGACTCTCGGACGGCTCCATGAGAAGATTGCAACGGTATTGCTTGAAGTCTTCGAGGCCGAAGATGATCTAAGTCGAGGGAATACGAACTCAAGCTTCTACTTCACTAACTAGAGAATTAGTGAAGCAAACTCCCTAAACTAAAGTGCTAGTCTAGTAGAGGATGATGAAATAGGAAATGGGTACACTTTAGAATTTCTTTTCTCACTATGTATCTCTCTCTTTATCAAACCCTAGAAAGAAATTGAAGGAGGAAGAAGATGAGCTCAAAATGAGAATGAAAACTAATCAAGAGAGTGTTAGCTAACCATGGGTAAGTGGGTATCATATACTAACTCATGTAGAGACATAACCATGGCTAATTATAGTGGTTAGGTTAATTAATATCTTAAGTAAAACAAAACTAGTGGACTAAGTCAATGCAACCATAAGCTTCATGAAGCTTCATGCATGTGAGCTCATTATCCATTTGTTTTTAGAATTACTTTAAATATAAAAACCTAACCAATATAATTATAATGGTGTATGTCTCATACACCCATGTAGTGTGTATCAACAACCATGATACAAAATGAACACAGATTAATATATATCACATATATATTAAGTTGTGCACAAGTGAGAAAAACAAATGCTTAAGTGAACCAATGTTAGTTAATGTAAATTAGTATATCACATATACAATTATACACTAAATTATTAAATCAACACTTGACTTAATAATCTGGTTATATCTCATATAACCGACTAACACAAAATGTACCAACTTATCGAATCAACACTTGATTCGATAACCCGGCTATATCTCATATAACCGGCTGATACAATAGTCGCGAGAATAGAATACGGTATCACATACACGCATTATTCTCGGTCCCGCACATATCACATATGCGCTCCAATTTCGTTTTGCCTGAGCCAGTAAAACCTCTATGTAGGACTCTAAAGACTCATCAATACGCCGGCAGTATATGATGATCATATCAAGCACCCACAAGCCGTCAACGGTACTAGCTGGAAGTAACGGCTACCCGAGTATTGAACGATCAGAAGATCAGCAAGCAAGCCCGCTCCAACTCCTGCAAAAAGCCTGACAGTGACACTACCGTACAGTCCGGTCTCCTCATCTGATATGTCGCATATCAAGTCTAGGGGTGGTAAAACGCCAGACCCCAATAACCGATAAGTCATGCCGATATGAGGCTCATAACGGGTCGAGAAACTACTGGTAACACTTACCAGTAAATCTCTAAACCAGCCCTGGCCAGGGACTTCCCTGTTACGGCCAATCAAGCATAGCGCAACATCTACCCCCAATACCGAGAGAGACGAAACCCCTCATATCGCTCATTGCCTCCTTGTGACTCAGGACTGTACCCAAAAACCACCGTTTTGCACGCCCTCTTGGACGTGGTAAGGTGGAAATCAAAGCACAGTGGGAATCACACAAGACTCTATGACGATCTCGGGTTTACAGACTAACCTGTACCGGTGTCACCAGAGAACTGCCATCTGACGTAAGGTATAATACCATCTGGGAGTTCTCGGCGAGTCCGTCCAGTGTACCCAGTCTCCACTGAGCACCCGTATATCATCTCTGATGTCAAACACCAATGGATATGGGATAATCCATCGCCCATCTGTATGGGTCGAGAAGGCATACGCTAGTCTACACTGGTATATCGATGCCCCGTCTCGATATACCCACGACTAGGGATCTTGAAGGATGTACTTATGGACTACCATGTCCCCACTAGTATGATCCGCATCATAGTCCAGGTAGTCAAGTACACATCCTAAGGGCTTTACCAACATGTAGAGAGACAATCAATATACATGTTAAGGTTAAGAGTAACCGGATAGCATACTATCATGTCGAGCAAGAAAGTCCTCCCTATATATGTCCAAGCATCCACTACAATATACATCTCATGTATAGTAATGGCCTCTAGGGCATACATATAACTAACAATCCTCATGATTCCTAAGAAGAAAATACACATACGAGATCCTCTCAACTTGCAGGGAGAAATACCTTTATGAGATCCTTACTACTCTTAAAGTCAAAAAGCCTTAGTTGCCAGGGATTTAAATCTGTCTTTTAAGTCACCTATGTATAAATAGGAACTGGCAAATGATAAGTTGCTCCTGGCAATATTTCAATTGTAGCGATGTTGACGTCTAATCAGGTATCAAACCACAAGTCCTTCGAAAGCATATGATGAGTCGCTTGTTTACCGCCGAAAACAGAGACGAACTGGGATTGAATGTCTTGAATGAATTTGGGGGAAGATACTATTTGGGCATATCCATCCGCCTCTTTGAAAATACCAAGTTGATTTATGGCATAGTATATCGAAGGTTTGGATAGATATGACCGATGTAGCAGACTTTATCAGATTCCTCTCGTTTGTGAGGAGTTTTTGATTGTGGGGATACTCTTCCCTATAGACGCAAGCCTCTGCAATTAATTACGTTATCGCGTTGCGATAACCACTTTCTCCTGCTATGGTAGTTCACTTCATGTCATGTTGTATTTTGTCTATTATGGTTGCCCATGGATTGTATACAGGGACTATTTTATGCCATCGCCCGTAGGGCGCGGATTAATCCAAATCCATATATATATGAATTTGAGTTTTGAACCTAGGTTGTATGTTCTATCAGTTCAAGGGATATTTTGTTTTATTTAAAAATCGTTAATCTGATTTGAGATTAAAATCGACTTAAATATATGAGCATTTGGGCTCAATTTATTTTGACTAAGAATGCGTTAGTCTTGTATGAGACTAAGATCAACTTAGAAATATGGATTTTAGTTATCTTTAAGACTAAAATTACTTGGGTTTATTGATATTTTGATCAACATGGGGCCCATCATTTAATTATACTTTGTTTAAGTGAGTAAATGATGCTTTATGGAATAAGTGTGCAAGTATATAGGTGCGCACATGCCCGTTTATTTCATTTCTAAAAGGTGTGCAGGTGCATTGCACGTGGTTACACACTGTTTTATTGTAAGGATGTTGCGTCTGTTTGTATCACATGGCATGCATGCCTTTATAGGCAATTTTCACGAAGTGTGCACACGTAAGGGCCACGTGATGCGCATATTTTATAGGCGATTTCTATTAAGTGCGCACACGTGAGTTCCACGTGATGCACGTGCCTTTATTGGCGAATTTTATTAAGTGCGCACACGTGAGTTTCACGTGATCCACATGCGTTTATAGGCAGATTTTTATTAAGTGCGCACTGATTTGGGTGCGCACTAGTTTCATCAGAATGCAAAAAATTTAACTAAGAAGCAATGGTTTGAGTTTCACTTTCATTCTTCTCTTATTTTCCGAGAAGTGAAAACCCTAGTTTTCATCTGTTTTTGAGTTGAGTATTCATGGGTTTTTGTGATGCATATATATATGTGGGGTGGGGGTGGGGGGGTGGGTGTGGGTGTATGTATTAGGATCAATCTCTCGTAAAGTATGAACTTTATGAACGAGAGACAAACCTTAAGACCATTTGATCTTTTAATGGTGAATCAATGGATTCGCAAAGAAGCAAAGGCTTCTGTATAAAAGCAAAAACTTTTAAAGAAAAGAGAATTTTTCTCTTTATTTCTTCTAACATGCGTAATTTTTCGATGAAGGAGAAATCTTGATATTTTCAAGCTTGTGGAGAGTTTTTTCTGTCCTTATTTCTTCATGTGGGACTCCTATTTATAGGAGAGAAGAAATTAGGGTTTGTTGAATTTGTTTTGGTTTGTTTGGATCTCAATCTGATTTTAGATTGATTTTAAAAAAATTAATTTAAGGGTAACATACACACCGTTGGATCTTTGATCCACAGATCTTGTGCTTAAGGTATTTAATCAAAAAAATATTTTACTGTTAATTAAAATTTTGATTGCTTATTAATCAAAATTTATTTCTTTTTTAAAAAGCGTCTGTTTTCAGCGAATGTGTATGTGCTTGCACGTGTTGTTGGTTAAATGCGCGTTGCGCCAGTGCATTGCGCATGCATGTGCGCACCTATTATTTACGCACTTGTTGCATGTGCACTCATGTCATATGACTTTTTCATAGAAATGCGCGCATTTTAACAGTTGTGCGTTTGCATCTTCGCAAGTTTTCAAAGGGACAAACAAGTGTCAAGCTATTAGTTTTGCCTCGGGACTTACCAGAATGCGAACCGTCTTTTCAAAACCCTATAAATAGGTGTCTTTTTTCACTCTCTTTGGAATTGTAATTTTTTAAAGTTCTTGTTTTCTAAAAAGCCTTTACTTCCTTAGTAATTTGGTAAGTGTGCTTGCGCACCTCTGCCTTTACTTGCACATCCCTTTTTAGCTTGAGCTTTTAATTTTGCTTGCTCATCCTTTAGGTTGGAAATTTAGCTTATCTTGCATACTCCTTTAGGTTGCGCACTTACTCCTTTGGGTTGTACACTTAAGATAAACCTTAAAATATTTCTTTTATTTCAAGGATGTCACTTAAGTTTAACCTTAATCAAACATTAATTTTGAATTTGGATATTCTTAATCCACCTTTTTTAGTGAACTGAGGCCTTTTCAGTTTTTCCTTTCAGCTGTCATGGCCAGCAGTCTTTACACGATTAGGGAGATTTTTTCCCTTGCCGACATACGCTTTTACGAGCCGACTTTTATTGACGCTCAGTGTGAAGACGTATTTCTTCGTATTGAGGCTCATGGTGGGTGAAAACTTCATCGACGCACCTCCTTGCTGCAGTTGATATTTCAAGACATCCATGATACCATTCCTGGGGCTATGGATATAATGCCTCTCCCTGCTCTTGATCAAGCCACAGATAAGGTGCATTCAGTTTTTCTGATAGGGTTTATCTCTAAAGGGTTGAGAGACCGTACAACCGCCCTTCTGCATGTAATGTTCCAACTGTTGGATATAGTGCCCTCAAGTCAATTATTGTAATCACAGGCACGTGATTGTGATGATTGAGAGAGGACCTATACGGGTACAATAGTCTTACTCAAAATGATAGTATGCTATCTAGTTTGTCTTTATCATCATGTACATACATTATGTGGTATTACAGATCACTATTACATGTTGATAGAGCCTATAGGATTCTTGCTTGACTACCAGCGTTATGATGGCGATCATACATGTGGGGGATGGGTAGTCTATAAACGTATCCTTAAATGTCCCTAGTCGTGGGAGTATCGAGACTGGGAATCGATATCTAGAGTAGACTGGTGTATACGTTTCTAGACCCCGATAAGTGGCGATGGTTGGTCCTATAGCCATTGGTCTTTCGCACCTAAGATCGTATACATGTGCTCACTAGGGATGAGTACACTGGATAGACTCGCCGGGAACATGCTAGATGGTATTATACCAATTGTCAGATAGCAGTTCTCAGGTGACATAAGAATAGGTTAGTCCTTCGACCTGAGATCGTCATTTGTCTCGTGTGAGTTCCTACTGTACTTTGATTACTACCCTACCATGGCTCAAAGGAGTCGTGCAAACAGGTTTTAGTTGGGTACAGTCCCAGGTCACACGGAGGCAGTGAGCGGATCATCGGGGATCCGTCTCTCCTGGTATTGGGGGTTGATGTCGCGTTGTGCACGGGTAGCCATCACCAGAAATCCTAGGCCAAAGTGGATGAGAATTACTGATTTGGATCATTAATTTCTCAGTGGGTGATGGGCTTCACACTGACATGAAATATCGTGTTATTAAGGGTCTGACTTTATCCACCCCCTAGACCCGATATGCGATACTCTTACACGAATAGACCGCACTGTATGAGATTGTCACAGATAGGCTCAGTAGGGATCCGGATGAGTTTGCTCGTCGGCCTTCCTTTTCGACAAATCCCTGAGTAGCCGTTACGTATAGCTAGTGCCGCTGACGTGCTTGTGGTTATGGATTTATCCAGTAACTCACTTCCGGCGTACTATCGAGTATTTAGAGTCCCACACAGAGGGTTTCTCTGGTTCAGGCGAAATGATGTAGTAGCTGTATTTTGATACATGTAGGGTTCCGCTCGAATGATTGTACTAGTTATCTGGAATTTCGATCAGACGGTTGATAATACTATCTGGCTTAGGATTGAGCCGGATTATTAAATCAGGTATTGATTTAATAATTTATGTATATATATTTCGATATGTATATTCTATTATTATGTTCTTTATGTTATTCTATCTCTTTGGGTATTCGTATTTTGATACGAATACAGGTATGTATATACAGTTGAGTGTATTCCATATTTATACGGAAAACATTCTAGAAGATGGACACCTCATTTTGGTTTATCCATTTATTAATTTAAATGGAAATGAAGTGTAAAGATAGTGAAGAGAGAATGGCGAGAACCATGCTAGAATGGCGTTGACAAATGAATTGAAAATTCCTTTGTGTAAACTATTCAAGTATGGTTTCTTTATTCTATTTGGAAAATGGTTTTATACAAAACCATACTCTCATTTTGTGAGAACACTTGGATGGTTGTTTTTTTTTATGAAAACTTTTTCACCATTTGTCTCATCTCCCCTCACTAGCCTTTCTTGAGCTCCTCCTCCTTCTTCTTGATCTTCCACCCTACCATCTCATGTGTTGAGAATCAAGGGTGGATGAGAGATATAAATATACTAAGAACAACTCACTACATCTCTAGGCACTCTAGATTAGCAACCTAGAGTCCCTAGTTGCTCTACTAGATTTTTAGTATGGAGCTAGAGCCATGAACCACATCTCTCGGGTGGATCATCTTTGACGGTGGAAGACCGACGGTCAAGCTCGATCTAGGAGACCTCAAGGAGTTAAAGAAGAGGGTATAAGATCGAAAGACATGGATCTTTTGGTAAAACATTCTATCACAGTAGCTAGAATCTCTTTTAACTTGCTAGTTTCATGTTTGGTTTCGATTCTAGGTAGTTGTTTCTAGCGCCAACTTTTAAACACCAAAATTTTTCGTTCCACAATGGCCGCGGTCGATGGACAGGACGCTAGGAACACCAACATAGTATTAGGGCCACCCAAACATTAGAAACTAGTAGTAGACGAAGCATTAATTTCAAAACCGAAAAATTCCGATTTCAAAACCCACTTTCTGAAGAAAAAAATTGTCTCTAATTTTTTTTTTAAACAAGTGCATAGACTTAGTCTAGACATGTATGTGACACACGATGAAACGAGAGCATTCCATTAAGATTGGGCTGGCCAAAATCCTAAATTTCCCGATTCTGCCATTTTACTATTCACCTCTGGGCCCCGTTTTCATCTAGTGTCTTGGGTTTTGTAAATTGGTATTTTGGTCTTGTTTGATTTCCCCAGATTTCACTTAGTATTGTTTTTGTTTTGGGGACAACTTGGAAAGTTTCAAAAGTTGAAATTTTGCATCGTTTATATCTGTGATGTGGTGTATGTGTTTTTCAAACGTCGTCAATTTTCTATATGTCATTTAGACGGGGTTGCACATACTTGCTTATACTGTTGTGATGTTGATATCTGTGATGACATATTCAGATTGACGTGTTAGATAGCGCCTAGTACAATGATAGTTGTACAGTTTAGATTCATTTGTATATTCATTATTGCGGGGCGAGCGTTCGACTTGTGGACTGCCGTTTCCGTCAGTTTGTATATTCTTTTATTGGGGCACAACCGGATTGAGGTCGATGTCACCATTGTATATATTTATTTCTTTTCTGTACTTGGATTGCCCCACGGTGGAGTGCTCGAGTAGCCGGGTTCTAGAGGGAAACGGGACTACATCTCATGGCATTGAGACGGAGGGGGCCTCACTCTAGAATTGGTGGGCTATTCGCCGCACTCGTAGAGGGTATAGGATGACCCACGGAAGAATGCTCAAGTTACCAGATTCCGTGAAGTGCTGCTGGCCTATTCACTTTATTGATTAGGGTTGCCTTACTTCTAGGATTGGCGGGTAACTTGCCGCACTCATAAGGGTCTTGGTTATACATTGCACAGGCTATCTACACGACCGGGGAACGTCGGGTCTCATTTGCAGCTCAAATAAAACCCGGGGCTCCTAGATTATCCGTTATTCTGTGTTGCTTATATCATGCCTGGGACGAATGTTATATACATATATATACATATATATACATATATATATATACATATATACTAGTAGATGTTGCATATGTTTTACACCCGCGCTAGTCCAGCCCCCGCTCTGCCGTTAGTTAAGTAACCTAACGGTGCATGATGGGCCCCGTGGCGAATGCGGATGGCATATATGTACGTTGTATTTTCGTTCTTTTCTGGTGTGATAGAGATTAATTGATGGGACCACATTAATTTTAATTAATGCAGGGAAAATAAACCTAAAAGATGTTGGAACAAATTTCGAAAACATGTAGTTGCATTCTTTTGTTTTGCATAGTGGTGTTCGTTCAGGAACATCCAGCACCACATTCTAAGGGGTAAGAGTCTAGATCTCTTCAAGGGGAGTGACCTCTTGAGCAAAAGTTTATGATACTGTAGATTACTCTGTTTTCTTCAAAACCACCAGTTTTTAAAAGCGGGGCTTAAACCACTCCTTTTCAAAACTACTCGGTTCCTTCAACGATATCAAGTTCATTATGTTAAAGGGTTTTTCACCAAAAACCCAGCCGTAGCCCTCCGTCATTTCCTACGAGTAGTACTCGGTATTCGTGTTCTGTTTGTTGACCTTGTCAAGGCGTAGTATACGGTAGCTGAATGGTGCTTGTTTGTAGCACATGATGCGATTAACTAGGACAGTCACATAGCCTTGTTGACCTTGTCAAGGGCATATGCGGGTAGATCTAGGGTAATCAAGATAATAACGGGTTGAACTTGACTAGCGACTTATGATTTGTTGACCTTGTCAAGGTAATTAGGGGCAAAAACCACATCAGAAGTTTCAAATATACATGAAACTTACTAGTGTTACATATCTTCTGGAGTGTGGTATTTTTGGTAGGCTTCCTTCAAAATTATCACACAATGATAGCTAGGTCCTGATCCTACTGTGAGTATGTAAGTCTACGCCAACGTCCCGGCCAATAATCAGAGGCCAAACACGGAATAAAAACTTTTTCATAAACTGGCGCTAACATAGACTGTAACCCGGATTGTGTCATTAACACTAAACTAGCAAACTGTAAAATGATATAATGGATATACCGATCGATCAATGTCCTTCGGTCTTTAGCCATCATTCCATGCTCCTCGCGGCATTTCCGATCTTCTGTCTCCTCATCGATGTGGCACCACGTCAACGGATCTTTATACGGTGTCCCGTCTCTAAACCGAGGCAACTCGGACATGAAGTTTACTAACCGACATGTCCAAGATTGAAGCAGAGAGAGTGTAGAATATTTTGTATCAAGAAACCCAAACCATTGGGTGAAGGTAAATTGAAGTTGCCTTTACATGAGAAGGGAAGTGAGCATTGGATTTTTCAAGTTAAGAAATGGGCTCGGCTACTCGTAGTGCTCTCTAGGGATTTTCTTGTGCTCACTTGAAATTGAAGTGAAGTGAAGTGAAGTTGTGGCCAAAAAAATGATGGATTAATTTAATCAATCAACAAAATTCCCATGGATGCTGGAGACCCTGGGACCACACAAAAAACCCCTCCAACAAAATATCTATCACACAAACAAAAAGCATTTAAAGAAAATAACATCTCACAAAAATGACTCATGCTTAATTTAGCCACCTCACCCAAAAACAAAAGCCCAAAGAAAGCTCACTGCCTACACAATTTCGGCCACAAGTGAAGAAATGTTAATTTGGCCAACAACCATCTTGATTAAACATTAAAACTAATGTTTAATCGAACTGAGAAAAACTGGCAACTTCAAAAAACAATCCCGTAACAAATACAGGATTACCCCACAACAGTATATACATACCCGCATTTGTATTCCGACCGAATACAAAATGCAATGAGACAAAAAAAATATCCCTACATAATATAATACTAGAATCCGGCTTAAACCAAAACCCACTAGTATTATCTATCCGAACCATGACACGTGCACAAGTGCACGTGCATGTTCAAACCCTGCCATAAAACCATACGGGCTCTACAACGTTTCGCCCAAACTTGGAAACAATCTGTGGGGGACTCTAAAGACTCGTCAATACTCTGGCAGTGGATTTAACCGCAAGCCGTCAGTGGTACTAGCTGTACGTAACGGCTGCCCATGTATTGACAGAAAGGGAAGTTAATAAGCGAACTCATCCTGAAACCCTACTGAGCCTATTAGTGACAATATCCGTACAGTTCGGTCCGTTCGTCTATGAGCATCGCATATCGGCCCTAGAGGGATGGTAACGTCAGAACCCCAATAGCGGTATAAGTCGTGTCGGAGGGTAGCTCTGAACACCCTGAGAAACTACTAGAATACCTACCAGTAATCCGCACCTGCCTTGGCTAAGGACTTGGTGTAATGGCTCTCCTAGACACAGCGCAATCTCACCCCCAATACCGGGAGAGACGAATACCCTGCCGATCCGCTCACTTTCTCTATGTGGCTCAGGACTGTACCCAACTAAAACCTGTTTGCACGACTCCTTTGAGCCATGGTAGGGTAGTAATCTAAGCACAGTGGGAACTCACACGAGACAAATAACGACCTCAGTTCGATGAACTAACATGTACACACGTCACCAGGGAACTGCTATTTGACGCTAGGTACAATACTAACTAGCAGGTTCCCGGCAAGTCCTGTCTGGTGCACTCATAACCCAATGAGCACCTGTATACATCTTAGGTGAACCAACTGAAACCAATGGCTTGTGAGACTGGCCATTTCCCCTTGTCGGGGTCTCGATTGTATACACTAGTCTACTCTAGAGTATCGATGCCCTGTCTCGAAACTCCCACGACTAGGGACCACTTTTAAGGATGTGCTTATGTACTACCCAACTCTCACATATATGATCGCCATCATACTGCTAGTAGTCAAGCAAGAATCCTAAGGGCTCTATCAACGTGTAATAGTGATCATGTCAACTAAAGCTGTACACGATGATAATGTTAAACCAGATAGCATACTATCATCTCGAGTAAGACTGTCCTACCGGTATAGGTCCTCCTCAATCATTGCAATCACGTGCCTGCGATCCAATAATTGACTTTGAGGGCACTCCATCCAACAATCTCCCACTTGCACTTAAGGATAATTATTGCGATGTCGCATACTCACAGCCCGTGTGATACCGAAGACCCAACTCCTCTACTAATCAGTTTCACAAAGCCCGTTTGTAAAACTATTGTGTTCGAGAAATAGCCTTAATGAGTGGATCTGCCCTGATGTTTCTTTCTATGTCTCTCTTAATCTCAAGTTCGCGGAGAAAGCCATCTCCTGAATTGAGTAATACATGTCTTAGAATATGTCTGGATATCTGATGGAACCTAGTTCATAAATGAACTCCAAATCCAAACTTCTTAGACTGTACGTCAACTGAACCTAATCAGTATCCTGCACCATACTTCCCACAGTATCCTGTTGGACCACATGTCCAAACTACTGCCCCTCGTCATAGGGAAAACTATAACTCTGACAGTCACTTTGTCATCCATGTCACCTTGGAAGCTTGGAATGATAACCGTCTCCCAAAAGAAGCCTACCGTTATTAAATCCCTAGAACATCCACTTATGTTCTAAAACTGCTTCCGTATGTTTCTCCAGGATTGGATTAATATAAGCTTATTGTATTTAGTGCAAAAACAACATCTGGTGTGGAACTTGACATCTCACGATTGACTCAATTGCCTAAGCAAGTGATATGTCAATCATGCACATCCCTCTCCCCTTTAGTCTGTAAGACACCTTTAGAGAGGGAGAATCCATCACCTGCAGGTACACCACCATGCCAGGAATCGTCTATTCTAAATACCTTTAGAATACTGTCTAAGTACCCAGATTGGGAAACTATCCAAATCTAGATCTAAAACCATAGATCTAGTTACCAGAATGTCTGATATAATATCCATATCCTATGGGAGAAACTAATGTGTGACAACCGCAGTATAACCGATCGTAGTATAGGAATTTCACTTCCTATTCTGTGTATGTCATCCAAATACCAGGACATCACATCCTACTACCTTCTTAACAGATCCATCCCCTATTCTGATGAAGTCAAACCCATGATTGTCACATCAAAAATAGATGATCTATCTCCGCTATAACTGCTTTAGTCTATAAATAGACATAAGCTACTTGTTCACTATGCTTCCGCTGCTCCCACTGACCACAACAACCCTCTGGCAGCGTCATATACACGTGCACTTCTAAAACTAGTTTAGAACGACGCTATACTCATACTCCTGCCGGGTCTCATAGTCTGGAACAGCAGTAATGGCAAGTCTGGGTAAACAAGAACCTCCCTGTCACCGTCCTTGAGGCTACCGAAGTACCTCTCGGGTGCCTGAGGTTACCCACCATATCTGCGGAGTGGCTAATGGAATGTCAAACCTGATTGAATGTTTAGGTCCTATTAAATTTTCTGTAACCGTTTGTGGTTCTGGAATCTCTTCCAGTTCTACCATACTCCCACTACTGTTTTCTGAAAAAATCCATTTTACTAAAACTGTGGTGAGTCAAGAACAATATCACTATTGATCTTCCTGAGGGTAGAAAATCAACCCTCGTCTAAGCCTGGGTCAACTCACAAATGGCCATTACAGAAACGTGCCTTGAGTTATCCAGAGTCTGGTTTTAAGCATAAGCCGGACAACTCCTCGTACCTTAACTTTATTAAGATATGAACCATTCTATATCCAATATAGAAACTTTGGCACTGATTTAATTGGAACCGATTCAAATCATGCAGCTGTCTCCAGTGCATGTCAAGAAAATGAAGAGAGGCCGATCAGCACTACTCAACTTAGGAGTGATCCAATTATGAGTAACCTGAAAGAGAAACAAGTTTCTCAAAACCATTACTATCGACTGAATACCCAACACAAGTATCTATATCTTCGATCACCTTGAAAAATCCTGATACTTGCGACACCCGGTTCTCTACCTTATTCTTTTACCTATAACTTCTCAAAATATAGACCTTGTATTTCTTCGAAACACTTGTCTTAAAACTAGAGAAGTCACAAGTAAACAGAACATAGTACGAGGACCAACCCCTTTTTCCTAATGCACACTGGACAACATACAATATTCTGTATAAGTTCGCTGAGTTGAATAACTCAAAAACCTATGCATCGTAGGTTGAAAACTGTACTTATGGTTAAGAACTACTCCGCTGTTCAATGCTCCTTACCCAATCGTCAACTGATATAGGTAAATGTCACAGACATAATTTCAAAAGTTATATCTCACTTTATGAAAATAAACGTATAGATATATCAATTTAAAATTGGTGCATAAAAACGGATATTCAAAACCAAGTACTTGCCATCAGGCAAAAACCCAGGCGATTTCCTCAAATATCACCAATTACAACGAATTCCGATATAATGAGGATGATCACCTAATTCACAATAACTTACTCCCACTCATCATCTGTAAAACCATAAAGATGTGAGAATCATACCTGATAAATACATACCCTGGAGCAAGTGTCTAATTGGGAAATAAGTTTACAATTAACAATGCATAGTGAAACTGAAACATGAAAATGTTTCAAAGGGGTATCCGGGTATTCCTAATGCCTTTTCCGTAATCCTGATTCATGACTGTAACCGTATATTTCGTTGACATCTCTCCAAATCCCTTTATTTGTCTTTATTCATTACCTTCTGTACATCATCGTTAGGCTTAATGGTTTTCTTCCTTTCCTACCATTCGGCACCAGCCTATGGTTTGGAAGAAGACTATCCAATAAGCGTAATAGGTGTATACTCCTAATCCTAGGAGTACTCGCAACCTGAGAGAAGGTGATGATAAAAGAAAACTGAATAAAACCTTATTCTATTTCTCCTGGACTGGAGAAAAAGCAAAGATGAAGTAGGAGTGGCGATGAATTACGCGGTTTGGTCGTGAATGATAGCAGTCGCAATTTACTTTGCCCCCTTTCTAATCCCTTTATTTTGTCTTTATTTATTACCTTCTGTACACCCTACTTAGGCTAATTGGTTTTCTTCATTCCCTACCTTTCGGCACCTGCCTATGGTTTGGAAGAAGACTATCCAATAAGCGTAATAGATGTATCGTCTCCTAAACCAAGGAGTACTCTCAACTTGAGAGAAGGTGGTGATAAAAGACAACTGAATAAACCAATTCAATTTCTCCTGAACCTGAATCCATCCCCGAAGAAGTCCCTTCGAGTTCGTATATAACCATACGATGGATTTATCCAATAGAAGTGGATGTTCGTAGTAATACGAGGAGTTCTGGAGAAATGCAAAGGGTAAAAGAAGGAGCGGCAATGACTTATGCAACTCAGACAATCCAAAAGCCAGTATTTTAAGAAAGTTCGGTAAACTTGGTCACTGAGTCATAGTTTAGGGTTGGACAATGGTCGCTGCCAAAGAGAGAGAGAAAAGAAACACTCTGCATGCACTCTAACCTAGATCAGAATGGTTATCAATTTATCTAATCAGGAAACCTCCCACTGTACCGTCAAATTCTCCTCCAACCTGAAAGAAGAATTAGTCGGGATCACCCGAAAAGTAAACCAACTCATCAGTGGGAATCGGGATCCAACTATCATCGCATGATAACGTGAAGGAATCCACTCACGTTATCATACTCCAGAAGGTATGCGCATACCTGGCAAGTTTCAGTTTCTTTAGAAACTCCCGATGTAGATTTTTGCCCCATGCTCTTATGACCTTGACGTTGGACAAAATGTCATAAGTCACATGTCAAGTTCTACCCATCATTATCTCGTTAATTTGAACTCACCCGTACATACCCCTGACATTGGCCAAATGGCAGAACGACTGTCCCAAACCAACTCATCTATATATGCAACAGATGAATACCCAGTAGCTATCAAACACTATGCCTTGGCGTTGGTCAAAATACATGGCTTGAATACTACTGAATACCCAACTGAAATGACGGAGGGCTACGGCTGGTTTTTGGCGAAAAACCTTTAACGTAGCGAACATGATATCGCTGAAGGAACCTGATAGCTTTTTACAAAAATATAGTGGCGAAAACCTTTACTGAAAAAGTCACTGCCGGTGAAGGGATCTTGGCTCTTTCCTCGTGGAATGAGGTGCAAGATATTCCAACTGAATACCGCAATGCAAAGAAACAAGTAATCGACTATAGTGAAGCTATTACCCTGACGCAAACCTCTGCCCAAGAGGTCACTCCCGGTGAAGGGATCTCAACTCTTTCCTCGTGGAATGAGGTGCAGGATATTCCAACTGAATACCGCGATGCAAAGAAACAAGTAATTGACTATAGTGAAGTTATTACCCTGACGCAAACTTCTGCCTAAGGGGTCACTCTCGGTGAAGGGATCTCGGCCCTTGCCTCGTCGAATGAGGTGCAGGATATTCCAACTGAATACCACTGTGCAAAATAAAAGAAAGCGTCTTTGTAATAACACTTTTTGAAAACTGTTCCAACAACGTCAAACATGTTTGTTTTCCTTTGCATTGATCAGAATCAACGCAGTCCCATCAATTAATCACACCAGAAAAGAATGAAAATAAAATGTACATGTATGCCATCTGCATTCGTCACTGGGTCCCGTCATCACCCGTTAGGTTACTTAACTAACGACAGAGCGGGGACTGGACTAGCGCGGGTGTAAAACATATACAACATCTACTAGTATATATACCAATATACAATAATCGCTCCAGGCCTGATAAATGCAATATTACAGAAAAGTAATAAGTATCACAGAACAACACAGATAATCTGGGATCCCCGGGTTTCACAGAGCCGCTACTGAAACCCGACGTTCTCGTGGTTGTGTGGATAGCCTATGCAATGAAACCTAGACCCCTACGAGTAAGGAAAGTTACCCGCCAAAACCTGAAGCGAGGCAGCCTCCTTCAGCAAAGTGAATGAACTACCCGGCACTTCACGGAATCCCGTAACTTGAGCACCCCTCCTTGGGTCAACCTATACCCCCTACGAGTGCGGCAAGTTACCCGCTAAAACTTGAAGCGAGGCAGCCCCCTTCAGCAAAGTGAATGAACCACCCGGCACTTCACGGAATCTGGTAACTTGAGCACCCCTCCTTGGGTCAACCTGTACCCCCTACGAGTGCGGCGAACAGCCTGCCAATTCTAGAGTGAGGTCCCCTCCCTCTCAAAGCCATGAGATGCGGACCCGTTGCCCTCCAGAACCCGGCTATCCGTACAATCCATCGCGGGGTAAACCTACTACAGAAATGAAAATATGTACAACGGGTATATCGACCTCAACCCGGTCGTGTCCCAAAAGAATAATATAGAAACAGGCAGCGACATCAGTCCACATGTCGGACGCTCGCCCCGCGATATCAAAGCACAACACAGAACATCAACGTGAATGTCACGTTCGCAAACCCGTCTAAAAGGACTATAGCAATTAGACGAATTATACCACTCGAATGATGTTCACGGCCACAGATATAATGTAAGTACTGTAAACTAACACATTTAAAATTCTGATCGACAAAATTTCCCGAAGTGGGCCCCCAGTACAAATCCAGTACTCAAACAAATCTGGGCCTAAACAAAATATTCCAGAAACCACAATTCCACATGGAAGACACCCAGAAGAAAAATGGTGCACTGAAGCCCTAAAACGGCGGCGGAACCGCGGAAAACCGAATACAAAATGCAATGAGACAAAAATATCCCTACACAATATAATACTAGAATCCGGCTTAAACCAAAGCCCACTAGTATTATCTGTCCGAACCATGACACGTGCACAAGTGCACGTGCATGTTCGAACCCTGCCATAAAACCATACGGCCTCTACAACGTTTCGCCCGAACTTGGGAAACAATCTGTGGGGGACTCTAAAGACTCGTCAATACTCTGGCAGTGGATTTAACCACAAGCCGTCAGTGGTACTAGCTGTACGTAACGGCTGCCCATGTATTGACAGAAAGGGAAGCTGATGAGCGAACTCATCCTTAAATCCTACTGAGCCTATCAGTGACAATATCCGTACAGTCCGGTCCGTTCGTCTAGGAGCATCGCATATCGGCCCCAGGGAGCTGGTAACGTCAGACCCCCAATAGCGGTATAAGTCGTGTCGGAGGGTAGCCCTGAACACCCTGAGAAACTACTAGAATACCTACCAGTAATTCTCACCTGCCTTGGCTAAGGACTTGGTGTAATGGCTCTTCTAGACACAGCGTGATCTCACCCCCAATACCGGGAGAGACAAATCCCATGCCGATCCGCTCACTGCCTTTATGTGGCTCGGGACTGTACCCAACTAAAACCTGTTTGCACGACTCCTTTGAGCCGTGGTAGGGTAGTAATCTAAGCACAGTGGGATCTCACACGAGACAAATGACGACCTCAGGTCAATGAACTAATCTGTACACACATCACCAGGGAACTGCTATCTGACGCTAGGTATAATACCAACTAGCAGGTTCCCTGCGAGTTATGTCCAGTGCACTCATAACCTAATGAGCACCTGTATACATCTTAGATGAACCAACTGACACCAATGGCTTGTGAGATCGGCCACCGCCCATCGTCGGGGTCTCGACTATATACACTAGTCTACTCTGAAGTACTGATACCCTGTCTCGAAACTCCTACGACTAGGGACCACTTTTAAGGATGTGCTTATGGACTACCCAACTCTCACGTATATGATCGCCATCATACTGCTGGTAGTCAAGAAAGATCCTAAGGGCTCTATCAACGTGTAATAGTGATCATGTCACCTAAAGTTGTACATGATGATAAAGTTAAACCAGATAGCATACTATCATCTCGAGTAAGACTGTCCTACCGGTATAGGTCCTCCTCAATCATTGCAATCACGTGCCTGCGATCCAATACTGACTTTGAGGGCACGACATCCAACAGAGTATCCTCTACTCTTCGAGAGAATTTTTCACTTTGCAATTAGCTAATCATGTAGGTCTCTAGAAAGGTGTTAACGGGGCTACGCCTCTGGAAAAATGAGCTTATTTAATTAGGTCCGTGCAAAAGCACGGGGCACCTTCCTCCGAAGTACCAATATTGGCTTGGCCAAAAGATAAGCGAACTTGTCGGGTGTGATTAATCCTGACTAATTCTTCTTTTATGGTTTGAAGGAGAATTCGAGAAAACAGTAGGAGCCATCCTGATTAGATAAAGTGGTTAACCAATCTAATCTAGGTTAGAGTGCACGCTGAGTGTTTCTTTTCTCTCTCTCTCTCTCTTTCTCTCTCTCTCTTTGTCCACGACCGTGACCTGACCTTAAATTAAAACTCAAAAACCAAGTTAACCAAACATTCTTAAACACTTTCGCTTTTTGGATTGTCATGATTCATGATAAAATCGTATATATCTCTGCCGCTCCAGCTTTTTCTTTGCATTTCACCAGAACACTCTGTATTACTACAAAGATCCATATTGCTTGGGTATACCATCGTATAGTTACATACGAACTCAAAGAAACTTGTTTCAGTTCGAGGATGGGTTCCGGTTCTGGAGAAATTGAATTGGATTATTCGGTTTTCTTTTCTCTTTATCTTCTCTCAGCTTGTGAGGGCTCTTGGTATTATGAGAGTACACCTATTATGCTTATTCGCTAGTTTTCTTCCAAACCATAGGCAGGTGCCGAAAGGTAGAGAAGGAAGAAAACTAATTAGCTTAAGTATGGTGTACAGAAGGTAAAAAGTAAAGACATATAAAGGGATTAGGTGAGGGCAAAGGAAATTGCGACTACTATCATTCATGACGAAGCTGCATATATTCCTGCCACTCCTACTTCCCCTTTGCATTTCTCCAGAACACTCCGTATCACTACGAAAATCCATATTGCTTGGGTATGCCATCGTATAGTTACATACGAACTCGAAGAAACTTGTTTCAATTTGAGGATGGTTTCCGGTTGTGGAGAAATTGAATAAATTATTCGGTTGTCTTTTCTCTTTACATTCTCTTAGGTTGCGAAGGCTCCTGGTATTAGAAGAGTACATCTATTACGCTTATTGGATAGTCTTCTTCCAAATCTTAGGCATGTGCCAAAAGGTAGGGAAGAAAGAAAACCAATTAGCCTAAGTATAGTGTACAGAAGGTAAGAAGTAAAGACATATAAAAGGATTGCAGTGAGGGCAAGAAAAATTACGACTGCTGTTATGAATCTGGATAGTAGAAGAGGTATTACTAGGAATACCCGGCCACCCCTCGAAACATTTTCATGTTTCAGTCTTACTGTGCAGTGTTAATTGAAAACTGTTTTCCCAATTATATTTTGACTCCAGGGTATGTATTTACCATACTTTATTATCACATTTGTATGGCATTACAGATGCTGAGTGGGAGTAGAATATTGGGAATTGGGTGATTAGATCCTCAATATATAAGAATTCTTTATAATTAGTGATATATGAGAAAATCACCTGGGTTTTGCCCAACGGCAAATATTTGGTTTTGAATATCCATTGTTATGCACCAATTTCAAACTGATATATCTGTACGTTTATTTTATAAAGTGAGATATAACTTTTTGAAATTATGTTTATGACGTTTACCTATATCAGTTGATGGTTAGGTTGTAAGTCGATGTCGCGCATCCCACGTGTTCGCGGGGAGGTGGAATTTGCAAAAAATGATTTTTACAGGCTTCGCAACACCGAATAGAACCAAGGATTGACCATAAACCTGTAAGTCCACGTTGCCCACCCCGGTGCTTGCGAGGAGACGGAAACGTTATGAAAAATCTGAATTTTACAACACTAAGCAACATGGACTGCTAAAAGAGGGATCTTTGCTAAACAAAACTAACTACCAAAGCTAAAAGATTTTAGCTACTCGGAAAAGGGGTTATACCTAGGTCTTCAAGTCCTTCTCTTCTTGCTCCTTGGAGTGAAAGAACGGATCGTCTCGTCGCCTTCTCTTGCCGAAGAAAGATCCACCCGAGGGCCTCTACCTTTGGCTCCAACTTCAAACTAGAAGTAACTAAGGTGCTTGGTGTGCTAAACCTAAGACCTTAGAAAGAGTAGAGAGTATTTTTGAAGGGATTATCTCAAGCTCAAATGGTTCTCAACTCATGAGAGGGGAGAGCTAGAGAGAGAGGAAAAGGAGGAGAGAGAATGAAAATGATCAAGTGAGAAGAATAATGCAACCTTCTCACGTATATGTGATTTATGAAAAATAGATAATTAGCTAAAGATAATTGTCATGGTTAATCAAGAAATGACCATTATCATTTCACATTAAATGCTTTTGCAAAGATCAAAGAGCATCTTTCATATGGAATGATGATAGTCAACTTATCAACCTAGGTCAACAAGTCAAGTATAGTCAAATGGTCAACAACCCTAACCATGCACAATTATAATTAACTAATATTAATAAATCATAATTCACACATAAAAATTAGGGTTAAGAAAATGGCAATGGTCATCAACCCTAATGAAAGTCCTCTGCCTCTGTCTCAGTCAACTGTGCATACACGCCCGTATCCGTGTTCCGAGGAACACGAATACAATGAGATAAAACCAATCCCAAATCATATACTAGGATCCGGCTTAAACCAAAGCCCGCTAGTATAAGCTGTCCGGACACCAAACGTGCACAAGTGCGCGGATGTGAACGAACCCTGTCGCAAAACCATGCGACATCTACTCATTTTGCCTAAAGGAGAATAACCCTCTGTGTGGGACTCTAAAGACTCGACACTACGCTGGCAGTGGGTTTAACCACAGACCGCAAGCGGCACTAGCTATACGTAACGGTCCCCAGGTAGATACCGATAAGAACACTAACGAGGTAAACCCCATCTGAACTCCTACTGAGCCTGAATGTGACAGTCTCCATACAGTCCGGTCTGTTCGTCTAAGAACGTCGCATGGCGGGCCTAGGGGGCGGTAAACGTCAGTCCCCTATTAGCGGTACAAGTCGTGTCGGAGTGTAGCCCAGAACACCTGAGATAACACTGGAAACCTACCAGTCTATCTCGCTTGCTGATCAGTCGAAAATACTGCATTTTTAACACGGCAATTTCCCTATCATTTTCACTCATCTAGAAGTGTTCGGTATTCATATTGCACATATTAGCAAATCATCTCTGAAATACCAGATTTCATGTATTAGACTTGAAAACAGACACTTAAAGGGAAATTGACTGTGTTTCATGGCATCGCATCACCCTTGTATTGCGCAACTCTGGTCTTGGGATCTAATGCAGGAAATTCCAGAAGCAAAAGCCAAAATTAGGAAAAGAGCTGATAAAAGATCCAAGATGTAAGATCTGGTAATATTACAGGAGTCCAAATAAAAATCCACACATCAGAAAGAGGCCCAAATATTGGCCCAAACATTTACCAGAAATTCCAAGAAGTAGGGCCCTTAAAGGACCGCGGATCCGCGGCCCAAACCCTCTTGGCGCCGCGGATCCGCGGCGGCATGACGTCATCAGAAGCCCAAATTTCCTCACATGGCTAATTCTAACGGCCCAAGCTTCCAGAAGACCCCAGAAGCTCCACGTGGCGCATCTAGAAGGCTCGGCTTAACAAACTATTTCTAGAAGGCTCTCTTAACAAACTTTTGGAGGGAAATTCAAATCTTGTGCTAACTAACTTGTGGAGGGAAAATTCAAATTCAAATCCTAGATCTAGGGTTTTGGGAGTTCTATAAAAGAGAGCCTAGATCTAGGGTGAAAGTTGTTCAAGAATCACCATCATCTTTTACCCACAAGTTGAGTGACACGACTTGTGCCTCAAATCCCAACCCCAATTCCAATTCAACCTCAAGATCAAGATCCCGAGTGCAATTCAAGCAAGAGAGCCTTCAACCTTTAGAAGCGACGCTGGATATCAACGGAGCAAGAGATCCACGCCGATCCGCGACCCAAGGAGCCGAGCGAAGCCGAAATCGACGATCTAGTTCCTTCCTTTTGTAAATTCAAGAGAGTTGTAACGAAATTTGTCGATAAATAAAGGTGAATTTTCTATATTCTTGCTTATCTTTTAATTCAAGTATAATGATTAGATCTCAATTTGTGATTGTGTTTGTGATCATGATGTTTGAGTAATCTCCGCTCATGTAGGAGTTGTGACGATCTTTAGATGATGATGATTTAGATATTTTTACAATTCTTAAATCCTATAATGTTTGGAAATTCTAATGAATCAAATGATTAATGACCTAGTTTCGAGATGATGCTTTCTTGATCGTGTTCACTCGAAACTAGGGAATAACTATTAACCATTTGATTAACTAGAAACTAGAATTTGAATGCGATCCATTGAAAGGACAAAGGATGAGTTGCGAAATCCCTAATTCCTCGCAAGATCCTTAAACCTCGATGAATTTGCATCGATCTAGTATCAATTCGTTAATGGATAAGAATGAGTAATCATTAGATCTCATCACATCTATAGATCCGATCTACTCTTACGAGCCATACTTCTAATCTTGATTGTTGGTTGGAAATTATCACACATCTCAATTCTTGTTTTGAATGTTTTTTTCTTTTAGATCTAGATTTTTCTTATTCTTGATCTTCAATTACAAATCATGAATTGTTTTCTTTTCTTTTCCTTAAATTTTCAACTCTTCTAATTCGGAAATTGAACGGATCTCACTTTCCCTGTGGACGATCCGCACTTTCTAACGCGCTACATCCGACACCGTTATTGATTGCGGTCAAAATATTTTTGGTTGTGATTTCTAAATACAATTTTCTAAAAACCAACACACAACGGAAAATCATTCAATCAAAATGACGCCGTTGCCGGGGATCGTGTGCTATTTGTTCATTTTTTGAAATTTGAGTTGAAAAGTTTATCCCATCAACATTTTTAGATCAAAACTTGCGCAAAACACTAAACGAGTTGTTGTGGTTAATTGCAAGGAAATCTGGAGCTTGTTGTGCAATTGGAAAATTATTTGGAGAATTCCAGAGGACTCATAGGATCAACAGAAGCTCTCTGTTAAATTTTCGTGCAGTGATCCCACCAAGCCACTGCGTTTCCGCGGCATAAAGCCCCTCCTGCGGCGGTTCCGCGGCACCTAAGACTGTTCACTATACCATTTTTTCTCAGGTGATCTCTAACTTTCTTATCTTCTCCTAAATTTGCTCCAATTAACAATTTGTTGCAGGCCTCTTTACAAAAATCGCAGCGCCGCAAAAAGCAAAATAAATTGTGCTTGTTTTTTATTTTGTGGTTGTTTGCATAATTAATACGGACATTAAGGGGCACGGCCAAATCCAGATTAGGTAGGGAGTTCATTACCCTTCCTAAGCCCCAAAAATCATAAACTTGCATCCGCATTACCCTCATTAATTAAAAAATATCTAGAGATGACTCTAAGGACCGTCGCGCTCACTTAGGACAGAAGAAGGCCGTGGGTAATTCATTGCTTATCCGCGTTTCTTTTTGTGGTGTCTAAGGCAAGTGTGTCGAAGGCTAGTGGTTACTTAATTAGGCCCACTACTTACGTAGTGGAGAACCTCCCACTTACCTGGCACTTACCTGGCCACAGGAGAAACAAAGAGGCAGTGGAGGATTTTATCCTGCGACTTGTCTTTTGGAAGTTAGGAGCGGTCTAGAGATTTGACCTAGGTGACCATAAATTTTAGGGTTGCTTGTTGCATTTGTTGTGAGCGCATCATATTTTCAAAATCCGTATCATTTTTCAAAACAAACACCGCATTCACTTCATTTCCCCTAATTATAAATCCACGCTGCCACTTGTACTAACCCTTTTAGTGCAAGATAGGCTGGACACGGGAATCTAGTGCCCGACTTGTCCGCGTCCCCTCGATCGACTCCGAAGTCGGTATTTCTCCATTTACCTTTCTTTTACCCACCACCACACCCACACCGATGGATCAGTCTCCATCGAACCTCTTTACCGCAGCTCTGCCGCCATCCGTTGGTGCGCAGAATACTCCCCGCATCTCTCTCCAAGAGAGGTGCTGCCCTTTGCGAGGTCCTCTCTCGACCTGCTTATCCATTCCACCAGCCAACGGGGATAACTTTGAGATTAAGCCCCAATATATCGACCTTCTACCCAAATTCCACGGTCTCGAGACTGAAGACGCTTACGTTTTCATTACCAAATTTGAAAACGTATGCGCAATGATGGGTACATCACAACTTTCTGTGGATGCCATGCGTCTACGACTTCTTCCATTTACTTTGTGCGATATAACTGAGAAGTGGCTGTATAACACCACCGCACATTCCATCACGAATTGGGAAGAATTCATTGCAGCATTCCTTAAGAAATTTTACCCTATGCAAAAGACAGCTCGAATCCGTAGCGAACTATATCAATTCACCCAGCTCCCAGCTGAACCATTCTCAAAATGCTTTGAACGATTCAAGGATCTTTTGGTTCAATGCCCACATCACGGCATCCCGAGATGGGATCTTTGCCGAATCATATATGAGGGCATTAACCCTACCACTAAACAAAACCTTGAAAACATGTGTCAAGGCACCTTTATGACCAAGGATGATGGGGAAGCTTGGAGATATTTAGAAGAGTTCGCTGAAAAGTCACTACAGTGGGAGACTGGAACCCAGCCATCGAGTAGGGGTGGCGTACACCAAATAGACGTGTCCATAGGTGTTCGAGCTGAGATAGCAGCAATGCAAAAGAAGCTCGACGCTATGGAACACAAATTCTTAGCAGCCTCCCTAAACCAATGTTGCTCCCCAAAACTGTTTGTGGGTGCTGTTCTGATCCATCTCACTTAAAGGAAGAATGTCCATTAAACTCTCAGTTTCAAGGTCTCGAGCATACCAATGTCGCATTTCAAAGACCTAGAAACGACCTTTTTTCTTCCACATACAATCAGGGTTGGAGGAATCACCCGAATTTTGCTTGGAACCAATCCCAAAACACGGTTCCAAACCCTAATCAATTCCAACGGGTCCCTCCACCACAACAGCAACCACTTCAACTCACTCAGCACCCCTACCAGTCACAAAATTTGTAAAACCAGGTCAACCCTCATGCACCGTCTAATCCTATTCCATCGACCTGTTCTGACGAGTTCTCTCTATTTACTCAAACCATTAAATCACTCCTTTCAAATTTCATGGACGTGTCGGCTGAGGTTAGGTCTTCCGTCAGTGATATAAAGAAAAACTCAGCGTGCCAAGCTGAGAGTATCAAAACGATGGAAGCTGAAATTGCACGACTTAAAGCCGAAATGAGTGCGAGAGAAAAAGGGAAACTTTCGTCTCAACCCCTACCAAATCCTGGGCATTACAATGTAAATGTCGTCACAACGTTGAGATCAGGAAGAGTGCTGAATAACCATGTTGGAGAAGAAGTTGATGATATTGAGAATCCTATCAACACCCCGGCTGAGACCTTTCCTCACAAACACACTTCTGCTTCTGATTCTTGTTCTTCTACCCCACCGCCTTCTCGCGAGCCTATTCTCCATTTCCCTCTAGGCTCGACACCTCAGCCCACCTCTTCTAGTTCTCCACAGACGATCCTCACTCCTCTTTCGGGATCGCGTCTACCCCCTCTTCCTTCTCCTATGATGGACCCAACGCTCATTGCTAAAGCACCTTACCTGAACCGGTTAAGGGCAAACAAATCGAGTCCTCATATGGACAAAATTATGGAAATGTTCAAACAGCTTAACATTAACATCCCTCTCCTAGATGTGATTCAACAAGTCCCCGCTTATGCGAAAATTCTTAAGGACTTGTGCACTAGGAAGAGGAAAACTCAAGTGCCGAAAAAGGTCTTCATGTCCAATAACATTAGCACTACTTTTATCCCTCAGCTACCAAAGAAACGTAAGGACCCAGGATTTCCTACGATATCAATTTCTATTGGGGGTAAAAATATCAACCGTGCTCATTTAGACCTTGGCACAAGTGTTAACCTACTTCCATATTCAGTCTATGAGCAGCTAGGGATTGGAGAGTTGAAACATGCTCACAGCACTCTCCAAATGGCAGACCGTTCGATCACCAAACCTAGGGGTGAAATAGAGGATGTGTTGATAAAGGTCAGGGAATTTGTATTCCCTGTAGACTTCATTGTTCTCGATACACAGCCTGTAGCAAACCCCCGGAGCCAAATTCCGGTGATTTTGGGTCGACCATTCCTTGCCACTTCCAATGCTGTCATTAACTGTAGAAATGGTTCGATGAACTTATCATTTGGAAATATGACCATTGAACTAAACATCTACAAAATTGGAAGTCAGCCATCAGAACCCTCTGCTCATATCCTTGATGTATGCTCTGTCCACGAGATTGCTCCCGAAAGTTGCGGAGTTGAGAAACTTTGCTTTACAGATCTCGACGACACTACCACATCACTGTTTGACCTGGCACATGATCTTAGTGAGGACACCATTTCCACTCTTGAGTCTGCCACTCCTGACTCATCACCATCCGAGTCTGTATCTTTTATAGGCTATGAGCTTCTTTGTGACTCCGAAAATCACTCGATGATCCCACCTTCTATTATTTCTCCGCCAGCATTAGATCTCAAAATTTTACCTTCTCACCTTAAATATGCATATTTAGGTGAGAATAAATCTTTACCGGTTATCATTTCCGCTTCTCTAGCATCAGAACAAGAGAATGCACTCTTATCGGTATTGAGATCTAATAGGGAGGCGTTTGGTTGGACCATGGCAGACATCAAAGGGATTGGTCCCTTGATTGTCGAACATCATATACACTTGATGGATGATGCCAGACCAATCTGAGAACCACAGAGACGGTTGAACCCTGTCATGTAGGAAGCGGTGATGAAAGAGATCGTCAAATGCCTTGATAGTGGTATCATATACCCAATCTCCGATAGCCAATGGGTGAGTCCTATACATGTCGTCCCTAAGAAATATGGCATCACTGTTATTACCAATGAGGCAAATGAGTTGATTCAGACACGCGTCCAAACTGGGTGGCGTGTATGTATTGATTACAGAAAACTCAATGCCGCCACGAGGAAAGACCACTTTCCTCTACCTTTTGTTGATCAGATGCTAGAACGCTTAGCTGGACGTGCGTATTATTGCTTTATGGACGGATACTCTGGCTATAATCAGGTCCCCATAGCCAAAAAGGATCAAGATAAAACCACTTTTACTTGTCCTTTTGGTACCTTTGCTTATAGACGCATGCCATTTGGGTTATGCAATGCTCCCGCTACGTTTCAGTGGTGTATGATGGGGATATTCTCTGACATGGTAGAGAATTTTCTGGAGATCTTTATGGACGATTTCTCGATTTTCGGAGACTCTTTTTCCGACTGCCTAACGAATCTTGACGCAGTTCTTACTCGTTGCAAAGAGAAGAACTTAACTTTGAACTGGGAAAAATGCCATTTCATGGTCTAAGAAGGAATTGTACTTGGACATGTTATCTCACAGAAAGGCATTGAGGTTGACAGAGCTAAGATAGATGTCATTCAAAATCTTCCTCATCCCAAAAGCGTCAAGGATATCTGATCATTTCTTGGCCATGCGGGCTTTTATAGGAAATTCATTAAGGATTTTAGAAAAATTGCTAGACCTTTAACTCTTCTCCTGGCCAAGGATACGACCTTCCACTTTGACTCGGATTGTGAGGCAGCTTTCGACTCACTTAAACACTCCCTCACTTCATCCCCCGTTCTATCGTCTCCAAATTGGGACTACCCCTTTGAGCTGATATGTGACGCATCCGACTTTGCAGTAGATGCAGTCTTAGGACAGCACATTGAAAAGATGCCACACGTGATCTACTATGCGAGTAAGACCCTGAATGATGCACAAATCAACTATACAACTACCGAAAAAGAACTTTTGGCAGTTGTATTTGCATTAGAAAAATTCAGGCCTTACTTAATCGGCTCTCCAATAATTGTGTACACAGACCATTCCGCCTTGAAACATCTTCTGGAGAAGAAAGATGCAAAAGGTCGGCTAATACGTTGGATCCTTCTGTTACAAGAATTTGATCTTGTTATCAAAGATAAGAAAGGATGTGAAAACGTAGTAGCCGACCATCTTTCACGCATCTTTTCTTCCCCTGTGACTCTGCCGATCAATGATTCGTTTCCTGACGAACAACTCTTGAGCATATCCAATGAACCTTGGTTCAGGGATATTGTGAACTATCTTGTCACGGGACTTATACCTAGCGATTGGTCAAAACAGGACAAATACCGTTTTCTATCCCAAGTAAAACACTTTTACTGGGATGATCCATATTTGTTTAAGTATTGTCCTGATCAGATCATTCGCCGGTGTGTCCCGAAAGAGGAGTTCAAGAGTGTTCTTTCTTTTTGTCATGATCGGGCCTGTGGGGGTCACTTCGGTCCTAAAAAGACGGCGGAGATGGTTTTGCAATATGGATTTTATTGGCCGACCTTATTCAAGGACGCGTTTGACTATTGCAAAATCTGTACACAATGTCAGTACACGGGTAGAATCTCCCGAAGAAATGAAATGCCTCAGCAACCCATCTTGGTTGTTGAAATTTTCGATGTTTGGGGCATTGATTTTATGGGTCCTTTTCCTAACTCCTTTGGGAATTTGTACATACTGCTGGCGGTTGATTATGTCTCAAAGTGGGTAGAAGCCATTCCATGTCACACTAATGACAGGAAAGTTGTCATTAAGTTCTTGAAAGAAAATATCTTTTCGCGATTTGGACACCCACGCGCTATCATTAGCGATAATGGAACACATCTCTGCAACAGGTCTTTCGAGACTCTGACGCGGAAATACTCAATCAACCACCGACTTGTTAGTTATATGTATGCCCTAGAGACCATTACTGTACATTGGATGTATATTGTAGTGGATGCTGGGACATATATAGGGAGGACTTTCTTGCTCGACAAGATAGTATGCTATCTGGTTGACCTTTACCTTAACGTGTACACTGATTGTCTCTCTGTTACATGTTGGTAAAGCCCTTAGGATATGTACTTGACTACCTGGACTATGATGCGGATCATACTAGTGGGGACATGGTAGTCCATAATTACATCCTTCAAAGTCCTTAGTCGTGGGTGTATCGAGATGGGGCATCGATATACCAGAGTAGACTAGCGTGTACCTTCTCGACCCATACAGATGGGCGATGGATGATCCCATATCCATTGGTGTTTGACATCGGAGATGATATACGGGTGCTCAGTAGAGACTGGGTACACTGGACGGACTCGCCGAGAACTCCCAGATGGTATTATACCTCACGTCAGATGGCAGTTCTCTAGTGACACTGGTACAGAGTAGTCTGTTGACCCGAGATCGTCATAGAGTCTTGTGTGGTTCCCACTGTGCTTTGATTTCCATCTTACCACGTCCAAGAGGGCGTGCAAAACGGTGGTTTTTGGGTACAGTCCCGAGTCACATGGAGGCAATGAGCGATAGGAGGGGATTCGTCTCTCCCGGTATAGGGAGTTGATGTTGCGCTGTGTTCGATTGGCTATAACAGGAAATCCTTGGCCAGGGTTGCTGAAATTTACTGGTAAGTGTTACCAGTAGTTTCTCGAATTGTTATAGACCTCATATCGACACGACTTATCGAGCTATTGGGGTCTGACGTTTACCACCCCTAGGCGAGATATGCGACATATCAGACGATCAGACCGGACTGTACGGTAGTGTTACTGGTTGGATTCACTGGAGTGTGAGCGGGCTTGCTCGTCGATCTTCTGATCGCTCAATACCCGGGTGGCCGTTACGTTTGGCAGACCGCTTGCGGCTTGTGGGTGTTTGATATGATCATCATCTGCTGCAGGCGTATTGACGAGTCTTTAGAGTCCTACACAGAGGTTTCCTGGCTCAAGCGAAATGAAATAGGAGCGCATATGAGATATGTGCGGGACCGAGAATAATGCGTGTATGTGATACCGTATTCTATTCTCGCGATGAATGTATCGAATGGTTGTATGCGATATAACCTAGTTATTGAATCAAGTATTGATTCGATAAGCCGATACATTGAATACTAGTCGGTTGTGTGCGACATGACCGGATCATTGAATCAAGTGTTGATTTAATGATTTAATGCATGATTATATATTTGATATATTACTTTGCACTAACTAGTATTGGTTCACTTTAAACGGATTTTCTCACTTGGATTGTACACATTGTATATGTGATATACTTTTGTGCACTTGATTGTATCATGTTTGATGATACATGATTGCTGGGGTTTTTGTGTAAGAATTAAACCATGGTTAAACATATAATTAGGGTTTTATTTTTCCATTACTTATTTATTCATTTATTTGTTTATACATTTTGGAAAATAAATGGAAAAGAGAAAAGAATGGTGGCTTCTTTTGTTGTTTAGTTGAAGCTTCATGAAACCTTGACCTAGTCCACCATTCTTATCTCATCCTTAACCCTAACCATCCCATTAACCTTGGTCAATTCTCTACACATAACCATAGTTAGAATTATGATAAGTATTGTTTTTCTATTCTATTCTAAAAAAAAAACTTATCATAAGACTTTCTTCTTCTTCTTCATCTTCTTCCATGAAGAAAACATTTCTTCATCAATGGTGGATTGATGAAACAAGTGAGAAATCCAATTCTAAAGTCTACCCACTTCCTATTTCTTCATCCTCTACCTCTAGCCAAGCAGTAGAGTGTGTTTTCTTCACAAGTTTCTTGACTTGGTGAAGTCGGAGCTTGATTTAGCGATGCCTCGACGTAGATCATCTTCGGCACGTCGTCGATGACCTAGCTTGCCCATTCTCCGACGAAGCCGACGCTAGAGCCCGGGAACTCATATGGACAGCGAGGGGACTTCGTTGCGGAGCTATGGAGGTGGAGCACCGGACCTACAAAGGTTGTATTTCCGTTAAACTTTTAGTTAAGTGATAACTAGATAATCTTTTTCGCCTAAAATTTAGCCGACGATCCGTAGTCGGGTCTCTCGGCACCCGTAAATTTTTATATTGCCATGTTCGATGCCTTGTGAGACCACTATAGGGTGCCTAGGAACCTTTCACTGATATCAGAGCCTAGCTAGAGCCTTAGGCGAAGTCTAGACGGAATTTGAAGTCCGAACGAACCGAAACCCCAAAATTTTCATGCTCTCTGGACATTTTGTAAAATCGTGGATTTTTCCAAATTAAAAAGTGCTAAAAAATTCAACAGGGAAATCTATGAATTACGGCGCAAAATTGGACCCATGATTCATCCAAACCGCGGCGGAACCGCGGCAGAAGCCCAGCTTCTGCGGCGGTTCCGCGGCTAGGTAATGACGTCACCTTCCTATTGTTGCACAGTAATTCATATTTTAATATGCTGGGTTTTCTGGAATTTTTTAAGATTTATTCAAGAGTTGAATTTTCTGGGGTTGTTTTGGGGATTCGGTGTTTCGATCGGAGTATCAGATTTTATCTATGTGGCTTTCCGGATAAATTTTAGAATATGTTAAAAAGTTCGACCGGATATAAATACCCAATTTTTCCCCTGTCGGGAAATTTCCAAGTGTTGGATTTATCCGAAGTTTAACGACGTTCTAAGTAGTGCAAGTAATGTGATGGACCCTCTAGAAGGCAACAAACCTTAACTCGATTATGTGACAGTCTTGAACTGCCCTTTAAACCTTCGGGTTTGGGGCAGTACGGCGTGCCACATGTGAGGCGTTGGCTTGTCCCTTCTACGGCTGGACCGTTGGTACTGAGGCACGAACTGAATGTTGTTAGACTTATTTCATGTGTTGAGCTGTATCGGGAAAACTTGGGTGTTCGAATGTTCGATCGGAAAGTTTAACATTTTCTGTTTATCCGGAATGGGATACAATAATTGGAATTCACAAAAGTTATGTGATAACTAAATGAATGTTATAAACATAGCAGTTTAGTCTCACTTGATCGGTTGCCACGGAATTTTGATGTGATCAAAAGTCCGTCGCAATCACGTAGCGTACACGGATACTCGCCGGGTAAACTTAATAGACAGCCTCACCCCATAGCCCCGACCAAGTGACTGTAGGAGAACCCCGTCGCCGAAAGCATCCGTCCGGGTGCTCGCGGTAGCGGTGTTCCGCCTTGGTGCACTTCGTCGACGATATCGGGGGTGCGGCCGCCTATTGAAGTTTGCGACGAGCATTCGATCAGGATGTCGGGAATCTTGTTGAATTACCCGACTTGATATTGAAAAGTGTTTTCGATATTGAGACTAAAATGCGGGGTTTATAATTGTTAGGCATGCGATGTCTAAGTAATTCATTTGGTCAGGCATGCGATGTCTGAGGTAATTGCGGATTCCAACTGTTGTAGTTTTACAGTTTCTTTTCTGTGACCGTATGTGTAATATGTGATATCGCCGGTTTCGTTGCTATATGTCAATGGCAATTGGGATGCGCATATTTACTTACGTTGATGACATGTGATGTTATGTGTTGCTGGATATGTTATATTGGATCGTCGTGTTTGAATAGCCGGGGGTTTTTATGTGAGATAAGTGTTTTTCATTTTCATTCATGTATAAACTTGTATGTAATATTCTTTTATTGGGGCGCTTCCAGGTTGCGGAAGTTGTCACCGTTTGTATATTATTTACTTTTCCGCACTAGGATAGACCCAAGGAGGGGAGCACAAGTAACCGGGTTCTGGAGTCCAGTAGGAGACCAACTCGAGGAGTCGAGTCCGGGTCTCCTAACTCCAGAATTGGTAGGGTTGCTTGCCGCTCTCGTAGGGGTCTGGGGGTGTGGGTTTGGCTATTCATCACAACCGTGGAATCCGTGTTTTATACTGGCTCGTATTGAAAACACGGACGTCCTAGTATATCCAATATTTCATATGATTCTTCTGTTGCGATATCTGTGATGTGATCATGTGATGTTCTATGATAGATACAGTATATAGTATATATGATATATTATATAGGCGTTACTTATGTTTTACACCCGCGCTAGCCCTGCCCCGCTCTGCCGTTAGTTACCTAACCTAACGGTGCACGAGGGGACATCGAGGCGAATGCGGATGGCATAAGTGTACGTCGTATTTATCTGTGATGTTTAGGTATTTAAATGATGGGACTTCATTAATGAGATTAATGAAATAAAAGAAACCTAAGATGTTGTAGAATCGAATTTCAAAATAAAACAGGTAGCTACAGTTCTTGCTTTGCACAGTGGTATATATGATATATCCTGCACCTTATTCGATAAGGAAAGGACCGAGATCCCTTCACCGGGAGTGACTCCTTTAGCAATAACTGGCAGATGCTACACCCTCGGTTTGTCTTTTGATTGCTTTTAAGAGTTTTTGCTTTGCACAGTGATATATATGATATATCCCGCACCTCATTCGACGAGGAAAGGATCGACGATCCCTTCACCGGGAGTGACTCCTTTAGCAAAACTAGAAAAGCCTCAAAAGCACTCCATTTTTAAAATCATTTGATTCTACAACGATATCGAGTTCATTACGCAATAGGTTTTCAGAAAAACCAGTCGTAGCCCTCCGTCATTTTAGATAAGTCCTATTTAGTATTCGTGCTACGTTTGTTGGCCTGCGTCAAGGCGTAGTGTGCGGTAACTAACTAGTATTTATCTGCTTATGCATATGATGCAGATTGGATTAGGGTAGTCGTGCGACTTTGTTGGCCTGCGTCAAGGGTCGTGCGAGTAGGTTTAATTCAATCAGGAAATGACGGGTTGAACTTGACTAGCGGACTATGGTTTGTTGGCCTGCGTCAAGGTCATAGGACGCTAGGGGCAAAATATTATCGGGAATTTCAAGTGTTGAAATTTGCAATGAGATTGCATACCTTCTATGAGATAGTTGGATCCCGATACCCGCTGCGAGTAAGAGTTACTCCTGGGAGAGTTTTATACATTACAATTAGCCGATCATGTAGGTGTCTAGAAAGGTGTCTACGGGGTTACGCCTCTGGGAAAACGAGGTTTACATTAATTAGGTTCGTGCGAAAGCACGGGGGACCTCCCTCAAAGTACCGACACTGGCCTGGCTGAAAGATTGGTGAACTTGTAGTGTGTAATTAATCCCGGCTAGTCTTTCCTTTTAGGGTTTGGAGGAAGATTTGATAAAAAGCAGTGGGAGCCATCCTGATTAGATAAAATAATAACCAATCTATTCTTGAAAGAGCGCACGCTGAGTGTTTTCTTCTCTCTCTCTCCAGGTAGCGACCATATCACGCCTTAATCAAGATAATAATACGGATTATTGACCGAACCCGCTTGTTATACTGAGCTGGGGAACGTTGGTCCTGCTCTAACTTATAATTGTTATAAGACAGAGCAGGAAATTGGGGAATACCAGATTTCTTGTGCCGCCCAAACGAAGAGAGTGCATGCTGATACATCATCTTCGGGTGTGTTCATTACAAAGAATTGTTTCTCAGTATCCTCTGCATCCTTAGTATATGATACCGGATCAGGATCCCAGATATGTAAGATGTTACATAGGGCTACAAAAGGGTAGAAAAACTGAGAACGGGTGATAAGTTTCATGAGGCAGAAAACGGGGCAAGTGTTGCAGCCAAGTCTGTTGGTCACTGTCACCCTGTATTACCAATACATTGATTCTGAACGAATGTTATTAGATACCGAACCTGATATACAAAATCATATCAGTCTCTTTATCAGTAAAGAAATAATAAAATTTTGTATTGCTGGATAATGTTTTGAACATTTCCTATATCAAAAGTTGATCGGTTCAGGCACGTTATCTAAAAGCATTGATGTTCTAAATCAAACTACAGTTCTTAGTATACGGAACACACACAAGAGGAAGAGTTCAGAAATGAACGGATTCTTCTTGAGGTATTGTAGACTAGGTCAGATCAATGCGACCCGACTAGCTGAAGTTATATTTAGATGTATATTTAAATCAGTTTGAATTTACATCTTGTGAAACTTGCCAATCATGTCACAAAGATAAGATGACCATAGCTCCGTTTATTGGAAACAGAGAAAGAGTTAATGAACTCTTAGGATGATACATGTTTGATGTATGTAGATCCCCTGTCTACACATGCCAGGACTGGTTCTTTATACTTCATTACATTCTCTGATAATCTCTTTAGATTCAGACATATGTTCTTGTTGAAACACAAGTCCGAACCTTTTGAGATATTCACAAAATATAAGTTAGAAGTAGAGAACCAATACGGGTATAAGTATTATGTCCTATGATGAGATCAAGGAGGAGAATACTTGAGCACGGAAATACTGGACTATTCTAAAGGAGAATGAGATTCTCTCTCAGCATTACTCCTCCGTATATACCATTCCACGATGGTATGTCGGGGCGGAGCAGATACACCCTATTTGATATGGTGTGCTCTATGATGAGTACTACTGAGTTACCTTTTTCCTTTTTGGGAGTTATGCGCTTGAGAAGATGCATACCTATTGAATAGGGTTCCAATCAAATCAGTTACCTACCACTTCATATGTGATATGGAATGGGAAGAGCCCATGTCTTAAGCTAGTTAAGATTTGGGGTTGTCCGGCCTATGTTTGAAAGCAAAATCCGGACAAGCTCGAGGCAAGGTCAGTTATGTACAACTGGAAAGGTTCCAGCTATACAAACTATAGCAGATGATTTGGTACAACCAGAGGATTCAGTAGATACCAACGAACCTCAGCCTCTCCGCCGATCTAGTAAGGGTTCCTCACCCACCTGAGAGAAACTTCGGTTTCTCTATGACAGTGGGAGCGAGGACTGCGTCATGAGATGATGACCCAACTAGTTTCGACCTGGCTATCAGGAGTAAGACTCTGTAAGAATGGCTGGATGCTTAGCGATCTGAGATGGAATCCATGTACACCAACAAAGTATGGACTTTGGTTGCTATATCTAAAGGGTTAAATCCCCATCAGGAGCAAGTATATCTTGAGAAGATTACTTGGTGTAGATGGAAAAGTTGAGACTTTCAAAGTTAGACTTGTTAAAAGTTTGCATCATTGACCAGGTGTGGATAATGATAAAACCTTTTCAAGTAGCTATGCTTAAGTCCATCCAGATCCTACTTGCCACGGCTACATACCATAACTACGATATCTGGCGGTTGGGTGCCATGACTGCTTTTCTAAATGATGTTTTAGAAGAGTGCGTCTATAAGTACACAGCCAGAGGGCCTCGTAGACAGTGGGAGCAGCAGAAATGCGTGCAAGATGCTTTATGTGATAAAGCAGGCATCGCGGAGTTGGAACATCTGTTTTGATGGATTAGTCAAAAAGTTTGACATCATCAAAATGGTAGATGAACCTTGTATAAACAAAAAGGTAGTAGGGAGTATGGTGGTGATCCTCGTAGAGTACGTGGATGACATACTCTTGATAAGAAAGGAGTTTCTTATGCTACGCTCGATCAATCTCCGTTTATCACAAAGATTCTCTGTGTAGGATCAAAATGATACCTCCTAAATCCTGAGTTTTGGATCTATGAGATAGATTTAATTGGATATTAGGATACTCACTAGTTGTAGTGAGATCGTATCAATCCATCCTGGGGAGAATCACTGGAAGTGTTCCAGGGTGATAAAGACGACTGAATGTCAGTCGCAGGCATTGTCTTTACCCTCAGTAAAGGGACGGTATGTTGGAAGAGTTCCAAGCTAGATACCGTGACATACTAGACGATAAAGGCAGGATACATCGCTACTTAAGATGCTACAAAAGAGGCTGTTTGGGTGTATATTGGTTCATGAGATGAACTACGTTCCAACCATTGTGAGACAATGGAGTTGTGGCTTATGCCAAGGAATACAGGTCCCATCAGTGATCCAGACTTATTCTAAGGCAGTATCGCCTGATCATGGAGATGGTGGATCTCCAGGGTGATCGAGGTTAGGAGAGCAGACTCAGAAGATAACACGGCGGATCCACTCACGAAGGCCTATTCCCAGAGAGATACTTTTATGGGATGGTTGAGTATGAGATACTACAACCACTACTACAGATGGCCCTAGTGCAAGTGGGAGATTGTTAGTTATATGTATGCCCTAGAGGACATTACTGTACATTGGATGTATATTGTAGTGGATGCTGGGACATATATAGGGAGGACTTTCATGCTCGACATGATAGTATGCTATCTGGTTGACCTTTACCTTAACGTGTACACTGATTGTCTCTCTGTTACATGTTGGTAAAGCCCTTAAGATGTGTACTTGACTACCTGGACTATGATGCGGATCATACTGGTGGGGACATGGTAGTCCATAAGTACATCCTTCAAAGTCCCTAGTCGTGGGTGTATCGAGATGGGGCATCGATATACCAGAGTAGACTAGCGTGTACCTTCTCGACCCATACAGATGGGCGATGGATGATCCCATATCCATTGGTGTTTGACATCGGAGATGATATACGGGTGCTCAGTAGAGACTGGGTACACTAGACGGACTCGCCGAGAACTCCCAGATGGTATTATACCTCACGTCAGATGGCAGTTCTCTGGTGACACTGGTACAGAGTAGTCTGTTGACCCGAGATCGTCATAGAGTCTTGTGTGGTTCCCACTGTGCTTTGATTTCCATCTTACCACGTCCAAGAGGGCGTGCAAAACGGTGGTTTTTGGGTACAGTCCCGAGTCACATGGAGGCAATGAGCGATAGGAGGGGATTCGTCTCTCCCGGTATAGGAAGTTGATGTTGCGCTATGTTCGATTGGCTATAACAGGAAATCCCTGGCCAGGGTTGCTGAGATTTACTGGTAAGTGTTACCAGTAGTTTCTCGAATTGTTATAGACCTCATATCGACACGACTTATCGAGCTATTGGGGTCTGACGTTTACCACCCCTAGGCGAGATATGCGACATATCAGACGATCAGACCGGACTGTACGGTAGTGTTACTGGTTGGATTCACTGGAGTGTGAGCGGGCTTGCTCGTCGATCTTCTGATCACTCAATACCCGGGTGGCCGTTACGTTTGGCAGACCGCTTGCGGCTTGTGGGTGTTTGATATGATCATCATCTGCTGCCGGCGTATTGACGAGTCTTTAGAGTCCTACACAGAGGTTTCCTGGCTCAAGCGAAACGAAATAGGAGCGCATATGAGATATGTGCGGGACCGAGAATAATGCGTGTATGTGATACCGTATTCTATTCTCGCGATGAATGTATCGAATGGTTGTATGCGATATAACCTAGTTATCGAATCAAGTATTGATTCGATAAGCCGATACATTGAATACTAGTCGGTTGTGTGCGACATGACCGGATCATTGAATCAAGTGTTGATTTAATGATTTAATGCATGATTATATATTTGATATATTACTTTGCACTAACTAGTATTGGTTCACTTTAAACGGATTTTCTCACTTGGATTGTACACATTGTATATGTGATATACTTTTGTGCACTTGATTGTATCATGTTTGATGATACATGATTGCTGGGGTTTTTGTGTAAGAATTAAACCATGGTTAAACATATAATTAGGGTTTTATTTTTCCATTACTTATTTATTCATTTATTTGTTTATACATTTTGGAAAATAAATGGAAAAGAGAAAAGAATGGTGGCTTCTTTTGTTGTTTAGTTGAAGCTTCATGAAACCTTGACCTAGTCCACCATTCTTATCTCATCCTTAACCCTAGCCATTCCTTTAACCTTGGTCAATTCTCTACACATAACCATAGTTAGAATTATGGTAAGTATTGTTTTTCTATTCTATTCTAAAAAAAACTTATCATAAGACTTTCTTCTTCTTCTTCATCTTCTTCCATGAAGAAAACCTTTCTTCATCAATGGTGGATTGATGAAACAAGTGAGAAATCCAATTCTAAAGTCTACCCACTTCCTATTTGTTCATCCTCTACCTCTAGCCAAGTAGTAGAGTGTGTTTTCTTCACAAGTTTCTTGACTTGGTGAAGTCGGAGCTTGATTTAGCGATGCCTCGACGTAGATCATCTTCGGCACGTCGTCGATGACGTAGCTTGCCCATTCTCCGACGAAGCCGACGCTAGAGCCCGGGAACTCATATGGACAGCGAGGGGACTTCGTTGCGGAGCTATGGAGGTGGAGCACCGGACCTACAAAGGTTGTATTTCCGTTAAACTTTTAGTTAAGTGTTAACTAGATAATCTTTTTCGCCTAAAATCTAGCCGACGATCCGTAGTCGGGTCTCTCGGCACCCGTAAATTTTTATATTGGCATGTTCGATGCCTTGTGAGACCACTATAGGGTGCCTAGGAAGCTTTCACGACTTTCTACACCCTATCATCCCCAAACGAGCGGGCGGGCTCAGATTTCGAATAGACAGATCAAACTAATCCTGGAGAAGACTGTTGCTAAAAATAGAAAAGGCTGGTCGATCAAACTGACGGATGCTCTTTAGGAATTCCGAACTGCATTTAAAACCGACCTAGGGATGTCTCCATATAGGATAGTGTTTAGGAAGGCATGTCACTTACCCGTCGAGATTGAGCATAAAGCATTGTGGGCTATTAAGGAAATAAATTTTGACCTAAACCAAGCCTGCAACTTTCGGAAGCTGCAACTTAATGAGCTAAGCGAACTCCGCAATGAAGCTTATGATAACGCTGTGATTGTAAAGAATAGGACTAAGGTTTTTCACGATAAAAACATTTTGAGGAGAACATTTTCACCTGGTCAACAAGTCCTTCTTTATGATTCACGATTACACCTTCACGCGGGTAAGCTTCGATCTCGGTGGAAGGGACCTTTTGTTGTGCGGTGTGTATACCCGCACGGGGCAGTAGAGGTAGAAAATGTTAAAAACGGCACGTTTTTCAAAGTGAATGGACATAGACTAAAGCCGTATTTTTCCACTGACCCCACGGAGGAGCTCCTGTTCTTACAGGAGCCAGTTTATCTTGATTAAAATTCCTCCGTCTCACCTTCATGTCCAATATATCAGTGCATCATCTTTTGAATAGGAGGTGAGTGAAAAGAGTAAGTTTGGGGGAGGATCTTTACTTATATATTTTGCCCCCACTAATAAATTCCTCCCAGGCTTACAGGTTTTGTAGATATAGCGGTTGGAAACAGTGAGGACACTGTTGAAAACAAGTTTGGGGGAGGTTTGTGCTTAGTTTTGCATCATTTGCATATCATTTGCATAAGCACAAAACTTTTCTTTAAAAACTCATAAAAATTTAAAAATTCTCAAAGCCCATAAAAATTTTGTGTAAAAATTTTTTGTAAATAATTTTTTTTCAAAACCCATCAAAACCTATAAAAATTTAAAAAATTTAAAAATCCATAAAAATTCAAAAAATTTCAAAACTCATAAAAATTTTAAAATTTTTCAAAAATATAAAAATATTTAATATTTAAGATAATAAAAAATAAGATAGTGAAAAATTACATCCATGAGATTAGAAAAATTTAAGAAAACCAAGAAAATTAGAAGTTTTTTTATACGAACTAGTAATAAGTAGTTATGAGCCGTTGTCCCAAGGGTTAGTAAGATGGAGGAAGTCGCTAATCTGAGGATAAAAATAAGTCTGAAAAATAGTTTCTATTCTGGAAACCAAACATTTTGAACGTTGATACCCTGCTATTCGCACTCACACACGTCTTGAAGCCCGGGATAGTAGAGGATACCTTGAAATGCTCTTGTCTTAAAGCCGATGCATGAAGGAAATATAAAAAAAAATGAAGAAAATATAAAGTGGTGAGAAAAATGGACACTGGTTTTGTTATCTCCAAGGGCAATAAAAAATTTATAGCGAGGGTGCCTCTTCACCTAGTGCCCTAAGGCCAACTGGTCTGGGAGTCACTGCTATGCCTGAGGTGGTGCAAGACGAGGAAAATACACCAAATAAGCAAGAACATGAGTAATCGGTCGGTTAGTACCTCAAGAAGTATTAACGGTCACATGAAAGTGTGTGAGCAATCTCATCTAAATATTCATTAATTAAAAAGTACTGAGGCTGATGGGCAAGAGTATGATAGCTTGAATTGAATTCTCCGGGTGTAGGGATGTCCTTTACACACACGCAGGGTTATATGATCGATGTTTGGAAGAAAGATAGGAATGAAGAATAAGATGATGTTTTATTGAGGGAGGACGTGATTTCTGACATCTTTTCATGACCATTAAGATAGGGCTCATGACAACCGAAAAGCTAGCTTAGTTGGAAACCCAAATTTTCAAGGCTTTTCTTTTACAATTCTTTTCTTCAAATATAATATTCATGATCTTCCTTTTATTATTGGATTTTGTGGGTGCAATCCGCTGAAAACCTTCAGGAGACAACACTCCTCCTACTAAGGACACCTAGAGGTTTAAAGGCTTGTTGCACGTGCTCAGTGCAATCGTGTTGCCTACGAAAGTGTGCTTTTCTCTTTCTTTATTTTCTCCTTCTCTTTTTAATAAAACAGTTCGATCGAGACGATCGAAAATAAGTTTGGGGGAATTTGATCAGTCGAAAATACTGCATTTTTAACACGGCAATTTCCCTATCATTTGCACTCATCTAGAAGTGTTCGGTATTCATATTGCATATATTAGCAAATCATCTCTGAAATACCAGATTTCATGTATTAGACTTGAAAACTGACACTTTAAATGAAATTGACTGTGTTTCATGGCATCGCATCATCCTTGTATTGCGCAACTCTGGTCTTGGGGTCTAATGCAGGAAATTCCAGAAGCAAAAGCCAAAATTGGGAAAAGAGCTGATAAAAGATACGCCAACTCCAAGATGTAAGATCTGGTAATGTTACAGGAGTCCAAATAAAAATCCACACATCAGAAAGAGGCCCAAATATTGGCCCAAACATTTACCAGAAATTCCAAGCAGTGGGGCCCTTAAAGTACCGCGGATCCACGGCCCAAACCCCCTTGGCGCCGCGGATCCACGGCGGCGTGACGTCATCAGAAGCCCAAATTTCCTCACATGGCTAATTCTAACGGCCCAAGCTTCCAGAAGACCCCAGAAGCTCCATGTGGCGCATCTAGAAGGCTCGGCTTAACAAACTATTTCTAGAAGGCTCTCTTAACAAACTTTTGGAGGGAAATTCAAATCTTGTGCTAACTAACTTGTGGAGGGAAAATTCAAATTCAAATCCTAGATCTAGGGTTTTAGGAATTCTATAAAAGAGAGCCTAGATCTAGGGTGAAAGTTGTTCAAGAATCACCATCATCTTCTACCCACAAGTTGAGTGACACGACTTGTGCCTCAAATCCCAACCCCAATTCCAATTCAACCTTAAGATCAAGATCCCGAGTGCAATTCAAGCAACAGAGCCTTCAACCTTTAGAAGCGACGCCGGATTTCAACGAAGTAAGAGATTCACGCCGATCCGCGACTCAAGGAGCCGAGCGAAGCCGAAATCGACGATCTAGTTCCTTCCTTTTGTAATTTCAAGAGAGTTGTAACGAAATTTGTCGATAAATAAAGGTGAATTTTCTATATTCTTGCTTATCTTTTAATTCAAGCATAATGATTAGATCTCAATTTCTGATTGTGTTTGTGATCATGATGTTTGAGTAATCTCCGCTCGTGTAGGAGTTGTGACGATCTTTAGATGATGATGATTTAGATATTTTTACAATTCTTAAATCCTATAATATTTGGAAATTCTAGTGAATCAAATGATTAATGACCTAGTTTCGAGATGATGCTTTCTTGATCGTGTTCACTCGAAACTAGGGAACAACTATTAACCATTTGATTAACTAGAAACTAGAATTTGAATGCGATCCATTGAAAGGACAAAGGATGAGTTGCGAAATCCCTAATTTCCTCGCAAGATCATTAAACCTCGATGAATTTGCATCGATCTAGTATCAATTCGTTAATGGATAAGAATGAGTAATCATTAGATCTCATCACATCTATAGATCCGATCTACTCCTACGAGCCATACTTCTAATCTTGATTGTTGGTTGGAAATTATCACACATCTCAATTCTTGTTTTTAATGTTTTTTCTTTTAGATCTAGATTTTTATTATTCTTGATCTTCAATTACAAATCATGAATTGTTTTCTTTTCTTTTCCTTAAATTTTCAACTCATCTAATTCGGAAATTGAACGGATCTCACTTTCCCTGTGGACGATCCGCACTTTCTAACACGCTACATCCGACACCGTTATTGATTGCGGTCAAAATATTTTTGGTTGTGATTTCTAAATACAATTTTCTAAAAACCAACGCACATCCTAAAAATCATTTCAATCACTTGCCCTGGCCAGGGACTTTGTGTAATGGCTCTCCTAGACACAGCGCGATATCAACCCCCAATACCGGGAGAGACGAATCCTGTCTAACCGTCACTGCCTCCAAGTGCTTCAGGACTGCACCCAAAAACTACATGTTTGCACGACTCCTTTGAGCCGTGGTAGGGTAGTAATCAAATTATAGTGGGAACACACTCGAGGCGAAGTGACAGTGTCAAGTCAACGGACTAAGCTGTACTCATGTCACCTGGGAACTGATAACTGACGATAGGTATAATACCAACCAACAGTTCCCGACGAGTCCTGTCCAGTGTACTCGTAACCTAACGAGCACCCGCATACTATCTCAAGTATGACGTACTGACGGCTGTGGGACAGACCGTCTCCCAAGCTGGGATAAGAAGCGCATACGCTAGTCTGCTCCGGAGTATCAATGCCCTGTCTCGATAGTCCTGCGACTAGGGACCTACATAAGGATGTGCTTGTAGATTATCCAGCCCCCACGAGTGTGACTGCCATCACAACGCTGGTAATCAAGCAAAGATCCTAAGGGCTCCACTAATGTGTAAAGGCGATATGCTAAAAGAAACACATGCACACATTAAAGCAGAAACAAACCAAGTAGCATACTACCATTTTGAGCAAGAATGTCAATACAAGGTGAATATCCCAAGCTTCCATCAAGTAATATACAATCTAGTATGATACAGTAATGGCCTCTAGGGCATATACACTAACAAAACCCTAGCCAGCAAACTACATGAGATTTAACTACTAGGAAAGAATGTTATACCTCATGATACAAGTCGTTCGGGTCTTCTCCGCTGTCCTCCTCGTTATCGTAGGCTCTAAGGATCAATCCGGATCGTAACTTCCTCGTCGGCTTCCTCGAGTCAAAGGTGATCCATCCGAGAGTCTATAGTCCGAGCTCGAACCTCAAATCCGAGGTAACTAGGGAGACTAGCTTGCTAAAGTAGATGGCCTAGGTGATGTAGAGAATGAAGATAGATTTATTTGTCTCTTGGAACCCTAATTTACTTAACTCATGAGACCTTAAGGGTTGTAAGTTGAGAGGAAGAAGAGAGCTAGCTTGAGGAAAGAGAAATGGTTTTTGATAATGATAATTGAAAATGAGATGGCTCACATGATATGACTACAAGCATGGAAAGAAAATATCTCACCCAAAATATCTAGTGCCACAAAATATCTCACAAGAAATATCTAGTCAAAGAGTCAAACCAAGTCAAGTGGTCAAACCAAGTAGCCATGCCACAATTATCATTTACAAATATAACAAATACTTTCCTCCACCTCATAATTGTTTTAATCAAGTCAATGGTCAAAACCCTAATGAGGTGTCTCTTTCTATGCCCTTCTCATCTGTATATACATACCCGCATCCGTGTTCCGAGAAACACGAATATAAAGAGATGAAACTGATCCATTAATATAATACTAGGATCCGGCTTAAACCAAAGCCCACTAGTATTATCCGCCCGAACATCATACGCGCATAAGTGCACATACGTGATCGAAGCCCTGCCATATAACCATACGGCCTCTACATCTTTCGCCCGATGTAGGGAAACTCTCTGTGTGGAACTCTAAAGACTCGACAGTATGCTGGCAGTGGGTTTAACCACAAGCCGCAAGCGGTACTAGCTGCACGTAACGGCTATCCAGGTATCCGTCGATAAGAAGGCCGATGAGGAAAGCCATCTGAACTCCTACTGAGCCTGAATGTGACAATCTCTGTACAGTGTGGTCTGTTCGTCTAAGAGTATCGCATATCGGGCCTAAGGGGCGGTAATCATTAGACCCTTAATAGCATAATAAATCATGTCGGAGAGTAGCCTAATACACCCTGAGAAACTACTGGAATACCTACCAGTAAATCTCGCTTATCTTGGCCAAGGACTTTGTGTAATGGCCTTCCGAACACAGCGCGATATCAACCCCCAATACCGGGAGAGACGAATCCTATCAACCGCCACTGCCTCCAAATGCTTCGGGAATGCACCCAAATACTACACGTTAGCACGACTCCTTTGAGCCGTGGTAGGGTAGTAATCAAAGTACAGTGGAAACACACTTGAGGACAAGCAGCAGTATCAAGTCGATGGACTAAGCTGTACTCATGTTACCTAGGAACTACTACCCGACAACAGGTATAATACCCACCAACAGTTCCCGACGAGTCATGTCCGGTGTACTCATAACCTAATGAGCACCTGCATACTATCTCCAGTACGACATACTGATGGCGGTGGGACAGACCATCTCCCTACTGGGATGAGAAGCATATACACTAGTCTACTGTGGAGTATCGATGCCCCGTCTCGATAATCCTACGACTAGGGACATATATAGGATGTACTTATAGACCACTGATTGATTGAAAGAAAAGTAGTAAAGTAACCGCAATCAATAACGGTGTCGCGTGTAGCGAGCGTTAGTAAGTACGGGTCGTCCTCTGGGATTCGAGGAATTCGTAAATTCTTGCTTTAGATGAGTCGAAAGAACTAGTAAAGAAATTCAAGAAATGGTTCAAGATTTAGTTGAAGTAATAGTTTCAAGAAAATCAAGAAATTATTTTCAAGAAAGGAAATCAAGAAAATGTTCAAGATCTAATTATCAAGAAAATATAAAGAAGACTTGCAGGATTCGATCGGATTTAGTAGCCATGGATGACTAATAAAGATGACTCATCTTATCTATTAACAGTTTAACACTAGATTGATGGCGATAAATGCGGATTAGGATTTTTTTGGAAGAAACTAGGGTTTCTTCACCATCTTCCCTTGTCCTTTCATTGATACCATTCATTTTCTAGCCCTTCACAAAATGATCGTCAATCTTATCTCAAATCGTGGTCAAGATTATCAAGAATTTGATATCGCGCCCGATGAGGATGTTGACGATTCTTTTGCGAAAGTTTGTAAACTTCATAAGACTTAAAAAGGGTATAGAATTTTATCATCCATCGTTCTACCCTAATCCTACGAATCCTATCAAGCGTAGATTTACTCACGCATCATGAAAATCAAAGAAAGATTAGAGAAAGAATTCATAATGCGGAAATTAAAAGAATGAGAAATTGAAACTAATTATCACGTTTATTATTCAACTTCAAATTACAACTTCTTCAATCCAAGATTACAATAAGAATTGCTCTCGATCACTCCCTTGAAGAGGTAATTTTTCCGTCGATCTTCACGTCGCTCGATCACCGTGAGTCTTAGATCTTTCGTGGATCGCATGCTCATCGATGATGATCGGCTTCGTATAAAAGAGTCTTAAATGATGTCGCTCGAAGAATTTCTTAATGATTCTTGATCTTGGATCTTGGATTTGTTGAATTTGTTAGCTCTTTTCTTGATTTGATTTGATCAAGAATTGGGAAAAAATTGGAATCCTTTCAATGTAGCCCTATGTCTTTTTTATAGCCCCTAATCAAGCGGTCTCAATAAGCTAGGTTGTTACAAAGAAGCTTCCAGAGAACTCCCAAACCCCAAGTCCCTGAATCAGTCGCGGATCCGCGGCGACTCGGCCTGACTCGGCCGCGGTTCCGCGGCGACTCAGTGAGATCTCGTTTTCATTCTTCTGGTGTAATCTCTTGTTGGTCTCTGGGTCCTTATGTGATATCTGGAATCTTCTAATATCTTTTGAATATCTTCCAGTATTTAATTCTTCGGTTTCCTGTATTTTATCGGCAGATTTCTGATTCCGATAACTGACCTGAGCTTAATCTTGCACAAGATCTTAATGAAGAATGTTAGTTATAGTTGAGATACAAAATATTATGTGTAAAATATTAAACATACAATTTCCTTCAAAATGTTGATTATAATGTATAACACATGATAAATGATATTTTCCAGACAAACTTCTAATATGTGTTATATTTATAACAAACACATTTAGATGATTAGAAAAAGTAAGGAAATTATCGTGTTAAAAATACAATAATTTCGACTGAACAAATTCCCCCAAACTTGACTTTGATCGTCCCGAGCAACTTTATTTATTCAAGAGAAGGAGAAAAATAGAAAGAAAAAGAAAAAAACTAACCAGCACACTTTCGCAGGCAACACGATTGCATTGAGCACGTGCAACAAGCCTTTAAACTTCTAGGTGTCCCTAATAAGAGGGGTGTTTTCTCCTAAGGGTTTTCAGCGGATTAAACCCACAAAATCCAATAATAAAAGAAAGACGGTGAAATTTACATATAAAGATAAGAACTATAAAAGAAAGAACTTGAAAATAAGAGTTTCCAAGTACACTAGCTTTTCGGTTGTCATTAGCCCTATCTTAATAGTCATGAAAAGATGTTAGAAATCACATCATCTCTCAATAAAATATCGCCGTTAGTCTTCCTCTCTACTTTTCTTCCAAACACAGAACATATACCCCTACGTGTGTGTAAAAGACATCCCTACACCCGGAGAATTCAATTCAAGCTATCATACTATTGCCATCTACCTCAGTACTTTTTAGTTGGTGAATATTTTGGATGGAATTGCTCACACACTTTTCATGCGACCGTTAATACTTCTTGAGGTACTAACCGACCGATTACTAAATGTGCTCACTTATTAAGTGTAATCAGCAATTTCCTTGTCTTGCAACACCTAAGGCTTAGCAGTGGCTCTCAAACCAGTTGGTCTAAGGCACAAGGTGATGAAGCACCCTCGCTATATTTTTTTATGCTGTCTTGGTGATTACAAAACCAGTGTTCATTTTTCTTCACCATTTTATACTTTATACTTCATTTATATTTTCTTCGTACTTTGGCTTTTAGACGAACATTACAAGGTGTCCTCTCCTATCCCGAGTTTCAAGACATGTGTAAATGCGTATAGTAGGGTATCAACGTTCAAATGTTTGGCCTCAAGAATAGGGACTATTTTTCAGACTTATTTTTATCCTCGGATTAGTGACTTCCTTCATCTTACTAATCCTTAGGACAATGGCTCATAACTACTTATTACTAGTTTCGTTTAAGAAAACAACTAACTTTCTTGTTTTTCTCAAAATCTTCCAATCTTTTAAATGTAATTTTTCACTTTCTAACTTTCATTATAAAAAATAAATAAATAAATAATGTGTGCTTATGCAAAGTGTGTAATGCAAAGTAATGCGTAAATAAGCACAAACCTCCACCAAATCTGTTTACAGCAGTGTCATCACTGTTGTCATCTTTTAAATCTTAAAAATCTGTAGACTTGGGAGGAAAAGTTTATTAACGGGGATAAGAATAAATGATCGTGAAAATCTCCCCTGAACATATTTTTGACCACTCACCTCCATTCTTAGAATGAGACAATATTATCGAGACATAAAGGTAAGGCGGAGGAAATTTAGTTATAATAAAGAGGCTCCTGTAAAAACAGGAGCTCTTCCATGGGGTTAGTGGAAAAATACGGTTTTAATCTATGTCCATTCACTTTAAAAATATAACCGTTTTTAATATTTTCAACTTCAACTGCCCCGTGCGGATATACATACCGCACCACAAATGGTCCTTTCAAACGAGATCTTAGCTTACCCGCATGAAGATGGAGACGGGAATCGTAAAGAAGGACTTGTTGTCCCGGGGTAAAAGTTTTTCTAAAAATATTTTTATCGTGGAACACTTTAGTCCGGTTCTTTACTATAACCGCATATCATAAGCTTCATTGCGGAGTTCGCTTAGCTCATTTAATTACAACTTCCAAAAGTTGCAGGCTTGATTTAAATCGAAGTTAAGTTCTCTAATGGCCCACAATACTTTATGTTCAATCTCGACAGGAAGGTGGCAAGTCTTTCCAAACACTAGGCGGTAAGGAGACATACCAAGATCAGCCTTATAAGCGGTACGAAATGCCCAAAGAGCATCCGTCAATTTGGTTGACCAATTTTTACGATTTTTAGAAACCGTTTTCTCCAAAATTTATTTTATCTGCCTATTGGAAATCTCATCTTGCCCGCTCGTTTGGAGATGATAGGGCATAGAAAGCTTATGGTTGATTGAATATTTCCGCATCAAAGTCTCGAAATACCGATTACAGAAATGCGTCCAGTTGTCGCTAATTATAGCGCGAGGCTGTCCGAATCGCGATAAGATATTTTCTTTAAGGAACCTAATAACAATCTTGTTGTCATTAGTGCGACATGGTATCACTTCTACCCATTTCGAGACATAATCAACCGCTAATAAGATATATAAATTCCCAAAAGAGTTGGGAAAATGGCCCATAAAATCAATACCCCAAACGTCAAAAATTTCCACAACCAAGATAGGTTGGAGTGGCATTTCAATTTTTCGAGAAATCCAACCGTGTGTTGACACTGTGGACAAGTTTTGCAATGATCATATGCATCTTTAAATAATGTGGGCTAGAAAAAACCACATTGCAAAAGTTTCTCTGCCGTTTTACGTGGACCAAAGTGACCACCACATGCCTGATCATGACAGAAAGACAATACACTCTTGAATTCATCATTAGGGACACATCTGCGAATGATTTGGTCTGGACAATACTTAAACAAATAAGGTTCATCCCAGTAAAAGTGCTTTACTCGGGATAGAAATCGATGATTTTCTTGTTTAGATCATTCGCTAGGTATAAGTCCCATTGCAAGATAATTCACAATATCCACGAACCAAGGTTCACAGGATATGGTCAAGAGTTGTTCGTCAAGGAAAGAGTCATTTATTGGCAAGGTCACAGTAGGTGAAGAAGAGATGCGTGAAAGATGGTCGGCTACTATGTTTTCACATCCACTCTTATCTCGTATGATAAGATCAAATTCTTGTAATAATAGAATCCAACGTATTAACCTGGCCTTAGTATCTTTCTTCGATAAAAGATGTTTTAGGGCAGAGTGATCAGTGTAAACCACTATCGGTGAGCCAATCAAGTAAGGCATGAATTTTTCTAATGCAAATACAACTACCAAGAGTTCTTTCTCGGCAGTTGTATAAATAATTTGAGCATCATTCAAGGTCTTACTTGCATAACAAATTGCATGTGGCATCTTATCAATGTGATGTCCTAAGACTGCACCAATAGCAAAATCTGATGTATCACACATAAGCTCAAACGGGTGGTTTCAATCAGGAGATGATAGAACGGGGGCTGTAGTGAGAGATCTCTTAAGTGATTCAAAAGCAGCCTCGCAATCTGAATCAAAGTGAAATGTTGTATCCTTGGCCAAGAGAAGAGTTATGGGTCTAGAAATTTTGCTAAATTCCTTAATGAATCTCTTATAAAATCCAGCATAACCAAGGAAGGATCTTATATCTTCGACGCATTTGGGATGGGGAAGGTTATGGAAGACATCTATTTTAGCTCTGTCTACCTCAATACCTTTTCATGAAATGACATGTCCTAGCACGATACCTTTTTGGACCATGAAATGGCATTTTTCCCAATTTAATGTTAAGTTCTTATCCTTACAGCGGGTAAGAACCGCGTCAAGATGACGTAGGCAATCCTCAAAAGAGTCCCCAAATATAGAGAAATCGTCCATAAAGATCTCCAGAAAATTCTCGACCATGTCTGAGAATATCCCCATCAAACACCGCTGAAATATAGCGGGAGCGTTGCATAACCCAAAGGGCATGCGTTTATAAGAAAAGGTACCGAAAGGACAAGTAAATGTTGTTTTGTCTTGATCCTTTTCGGCGATGGAGACCTGGTTATAGCCAGAGTATCCGTCCAAGAAATAATAATATTCTTGTCCAGCTAATCGTTCCAGCATCTGGTCAATGAAAGGTAGAGGAAAGTGATCTTTCCTCGTTGCGGCATTGAGTTTTCTGTAATCAATACATACACGCCACCCAGTTTGGGTGCGTGTTTGGATCAACTCATTAGCCTCATTAGTTATGACTGTGATGCCAGACTTCTTAGGGACTACATGAATAGGACTTACCCATTGGCTATCAGAAATTGGGTAAATTATACAACTATCTAAGCACTTGACGATTTCTTTCTTTACCGTTTCCTTCATGATGGGATTTAACCGTCTTTGTGGGTCTCAGGTTGGTTTGGTTTCATCCATCAAATGTATATGATGTTCAACAATCAAGGGGCTAATCCCTTTGATGTCTGCCATTGTCCAACCAAATGCTTGCCTATTTGATCTCAAGACCGTTAAAAGAGCGTTCTCTTTCTCTAAAGCTAGAGAAGCGGATATGATCACGGGAAAAGACTCATTCTCACCTAAATATGCATATTTAAGATGAGAAGGTAGCATTTTAAGATCTAATGTCGGCGGAGAGACGATAGAAGGTGGGGGTAAGGGACTGATATTCGGATTCCCTAAGAAGTTCATAACCAGCATAGGATATTGACTCGGAAAGTGCTAATGACTTTTGTGATGAGTCAAAAGGTTCGAACTCAAAGTTGGACTTGTCAAAGATATCCTCACTATAATAATTTTCCAGATCAAACAATGACGCACTAGTGTTGTCGAGATCATTATAACAAAGTGCTTCAGCTTCGCAGCTGTCGGAAGATATCTCGTTGATGGAAAAGACATCAAGTATACGAGCAGAAGGTTCAGATGGTTGACTTCGTAGCTTGTAAATATTATGCTCAATTGTCATCTTCCCGAAGGATAAGATCATATAACCATTACGACAATTAATGACAACATTGGAAGTTGCTAAGAAGGGTCGACCGAGAATCACCGGAATTTGGTTCCGTGGGTTCGCTACAGTTTGTGTATCTAGAACATTAAAGTCCACAGGGAATATAAATTCCCCGACTTTTATCAACACATCCTCAAGCTCACCCCTAGGTTTGGTGATAGATCGATCTGCCATCTGGAGAGTGCAGTGGGCAGGTTTCAACTCTCCAACACCTAACTGCTCGTAGACAGAGTAAGCAAGCAAGTTAACACTAACACCAAGGCCGAGTAGAGAACGATTGATCTTTTTACCCCCAATAGAAATAGAGATTGTAGGACAGCCGAGCTCCTTATGTTTCTTTGGTAATTGCTGGGTAAAAGTTGTGCTTACATTACTCGTCATGAACACTTTTTTCGGAACTTGAGTTTTCCTCTTCCTAGTGCACAAGTCCTTAAGTATTTTCGCATAAGCCAGAACTTATTGTATAGTATCTAGGAGAGGGATATTTATGTTAACATGTTTAAACATTTCTACAATCTTCTCCATTTGTGGACTTGGTTTGTTTCCCCTTAACCTATTTGGATAAGGAGCTTTATCAATAAAAGCTGGGTCCAACATTGGAGAAGATTGTGTGGGTGGAACAGATCCCAGAATTGGAGTTGGGATCGTGTTCGGTTGACTCAATGAGGTGGGCAGAGGGTTCGAGCCTTGGGGAAAACGGAGAATAGGCTCAGAAGAAGATTGTGGACTAGATGAAATATGGTCAGAAGTGGAAGTCGGGGTATCATTGATTGATTCCTCATTATCATCATGTTCACCGACTTGATTATTCAGCACTCTTCCCGATCTCAACGTGGTTATGGCATTCACATTATGATATTGTGAGTGCCCAGGATTCGGTAAGGGTTGAGATGGAAGTTTTCCTTTCTTTCTGGCACTCATTGCGGCATTTAATTTTGCAATTTGTGCTTCCATCGATTTTCTACTCTCACCGTGGGAGGCAGAGTCTTTCCTTATGGTGTCGATGGAAGACCTTATATCAGTCGACATTTGCATGGTACGTTTCATAAACAAATCCAAGGTGTGTTCGAGTGCAGAGGGGTTTTCGGTACCGGCCGTTTGGAAGGAATTATTATAAGGTGCAGAATTGTTGATTGGATTTTGAAAAGTTTACGGTTGAAAGGGGTGCTGACTCTGTGGTGGTTGCTGTTGCTGTGGAGGAGCCCTTTGATAGTTATTTTGGTTTAGACCCGTGTTTTGAGTTTGGTGTTGGTTCCAAGAAAAATTAGGGTGGTTCCTCCAACCCTGATTATATGTGGAAGAATAAGGATCGTTTCTAGGTCGCTGCTGAAAAGCAGCATTAGTGTGTTCTTGACCTTGAAACGGAGAATTCAAAGGACATTCTTTCGTCAGATGTGATAGATCAAAACAACATCCACACACAGTTTTAGGGAGCGTCACCTGGTTTAGGGAGGCTAATAAAAATTTGTTTTACATAGCTTCGAGTTTGTTTTGCATCGCTGCCATTTCGGCTTTTACTGCGATCGAAACATCAAGCTGATGAATTCCACCCCTAAATGATGGACTAATGCTTTCCCATTGCAAAGTGTTTTCAACAAAATCTTTCAAAAATTTCAAAGCTTCACTATCGTCTTTAGACATGAAATTTCTTTGACACATGGTTTCAAGCATCTGCTTTGTCGCTGGATTAATGCCCTCATATATAATTCGACACAGATCCCATCTATGGATTCCGCGATGAGGACATTGGACAAGCATATTCTTAAACCGTTCAAAGCATTTCCAAAATGTTTCATTTGGAAGCTGGGTAAACTGGTTGATTTCGCTCCGAACACGAGCGGTCTTATGATTGGAATAAAATTTCTTAAGGAATGCTATAACGAATCCATCCCAATTGGAAATAGAGTGTGCGGTCGTGTTATAAATCCATTTTTCGGCTAGATCGCACAAATTAAACGGGAGAAGACGTAAACGCATAGCATCCACAGGAAGTTTTGAAGTGCTGTAACGTTTTAAAAATAATTAAATAAATAATTAAGTGAATAAAATTGTTTAAGTGAATTTTATGATTTTCGGTAAAGCAAAATGTATTTTTCGTAAAATCAAACCGCAATTGTTTTTCATTATAAATAAAAAAAATACCTATTTAATTATGTAATTACTAGTAAATAGTGTTTATTTAGCCACTTATAAATTTTTGGTTTAATAAAATATTTTTCCTAAATTAATTATTTTAAATATTAACATAAGCTTTATTTTACACTAAATTAGTGCAAATTACAAATTTAAATGGTTTTAATTTGTAAAAATGAACCATGGCATATTAGAAATTAGTGTGTATCATTCAAAATTTATTTGCAAATTTTTGCTATTTTCTAGAGTTTTCTTGAGTTGCTATAGTGAAGGAATAAATAAATAAATAATTAAAACCATGAAAAGACTTTTTGTGATGTTTCTTTTCATGAAGCTTCCACACTTTTCTTAACTCTTTTCCTTCTCTCCCTCCCTTCCCTAATGTGGCCGGCCTCCTTCCCATGGCAGCCCCTCCATTTCCCCACTTGGTTTTTATTACAAAAAACATCAAAAATTCATCAAAATATTCAATAAAAACCCATAAATTCCTATATAAGTTCCTACCCACCATTCTTGCTCATTTTAGTTTGGTTCTTGGAGCAAAATTAGCATCTTTGGGAGGCTAAGTTTTCATGTTGATCCACATCACTTGAGGTATAAAATCCTAAACCATAATCAAATTGTTGTTTGCTTTATTAATCTAGCTTATTTGCAAGTTTAGTTGTGGTTTCTAGTTAAATTTTCAAAATTCAAGTTAGGGTTGTAAAATCAAGTTATAATTTTTATTAATTAATTAGGCTTATAATAACTAGTTTAACAATTTTAGAATGAGAAAATCATGCATGGTGGTTGAATTGTAAATTGTTCATTCAAATTGTATAAATTAAGTATTTTGCTAACTAGGTTTTTAAAAAAAACATAATTATTGGTGATATAAAATTCTAATTGAGGTTGTTATCACAAGATTGTGGTTTTAGTGAGGATATTAACTTGTTATTGGAATGGAAAACATAGTTTGGTCACTAGTTCCTTTGATAATTGGAAAATAGTAATAAAATGCTATTATTTTGTAAACTAGATTTTAGGAATTTCTAAATAAATGTGATTAAAAATATAATTATAGTTTCATTATATCATTATCATCATGAATTGTGGTTTAATACATTAATTCATGCAAAATTATGTTTTGTGATGGAATTGTGGTATTTTGCTTGAAAAATGTAAAATTGTTAAAAGTTGCAAACTAGAAATTTCAAATAAATGCAAAATTGTGTAATAAAAATATAGTAATGGTTTGAATAGTCTAGTAATGCTATTTAATGAGTTTTATGACCATTAGTTTCATTTAAATGTCAAGTTTTGATGAAAAACGGTATACTGGCATTTTCGGGTTTTTGCGAAATTGGACGGTTTGACAGATTTTAGTGTTTCGATGAATTTGATCATGTTTTACAATATAAGTAATGTGTTTTAAAACTACAAGTTGTTTGATGATGTTATCTCGATCCATCGGAGTTTGTATGCCGATATCGAGCGGTATTTGGTTCTTTTGCGTGGACGGGACATAGGTTTTAACCTGTGCTTTTTCCTTGTATCGTTTGACTTTTGTATGTGATTTGGTTTACGATAATATTTATATGTTTGCATTTAGGTACCCTTCAAGTGGACTGCGGGCGATGAAGAGGAGGATGGCGACACCGTCTTTGGCTGACATGGACCAGATGAGTAGATGCATATCTACGGGGGGAAGTCGGGTGGATGGCGTTTAGCACCCCCGCAACGTAGAATAGGAATAGTACTTATTGACATTAGGAAACCAGACGCGACCCTAGTAGGACCCTAGTATTGACCCTAGGCTGGACTAGACCGATTTAGGAAAACCATATCAGAGAATGAGTACCTTGGAAGGGGTTCGTAGGTTTCAGATAGAAACACACCCACGCGCACACTGAAACTCGACATGGGGTACGTGTATGTGTATATATATAGAACTAGGTATAGGTATATACATATATATACAACACGTATAGGTGATTCATTGATGTGATATGATATCCGAGGTATGATGAAACAGTATAACTGGGCTTGATGCCGTGATTCTTGACTATACAGTCGTAATAAAGTGTTAGCGGATCATTAGGGAATGAGATAATGAACATGAATATATAAATTATAAAGAGTGGTGGTGATATTGATGTGCATGGGACGCTAGAATAGTACCCGGGCTGTAACTTGTGTCTGATTACGATATGATATATGTATAACTTGATTACGACATTATATTGGTGTGACCTGATGCCGATATCATATAGGTATGACTTAACCACAATATGATACATATGACATTATACGAATGAGGAGACACCTAGGAGATACTTGACCGCACCCCGATATTGGGATGCCGTACGATGGATTTTACCGTACGAGGCTTAGATTTGATGATTGATCCGCACTCTTGATTTGAGGAAGCCGTACTACGTACGTGACGCTATTGAGGCGGGATCGCCGACTATTAGAGATATTGATTCAGACCTTAGGTAGACTGTAGTTTCTTACTGACTAGTCTATTAGGTTTAGTTCCTTAGGATGTTAGATGGACACTGGTTTAGGTTCGACTCACATAGTGGTAGTTGTACTCGTATCTCGCAGAGGAGTGGATAATGCACATCTGTATTTACATTCATACTGTAATCATCATGGTGCATGTTCTTTTATATGTTGCTATAATCAGTATAAACTTTACCTGTTAGGACACCAGCACCATTACCGATGATGCGCATATTCCACGCACATTTATTTGCCGGCTCACACACATCATCATCGGTAATTGCTATGTCACGTACACTTTAGATCATATTATCTTTTATTGATAGAATCAGTTAACAACTAAACCGATATAATATTGTGATCACTCTCTGATGTTAAATATAAGACATGATATTCATTACTTAGACATTCATGCATTCATATTTCCGTGTTATCATGCAGTATTATGGGCATATGCCGACACTTATCATATAGTTACTCATGATTTTGAGATTTGGATTTCTATGAGATTTCTGGATTTTTTGGGGAAAACCGCAAAAATATATAAAAACTTCTCTCTCTCTCCTCTTCTCTTTTTAAAATAAGATGCGGTTTTCTCGTGATGTATGTGTCGTCCACCATGAGTATTTCATGTTTTCTGATGGATTTCGAGACCCGATTCGAGGAGTGGATGAACCGTCTCGGGTACATGGTGGGCCCGGTATGGTACCCCGGGGCAAGAAGATCGAGTTGTAGACGATGAGCCTGGCAGGGGAAGGCTACCTACCGGTGATGTCTGGCACGGCGGATATCCGGAGGATACCGACCGTTGTCGTGGGATTTGATGATATGGGCCGATCCGGACTGACGGAGCCCGACATATTGAGACTTGAGATTACATGTGTTGTGTCGATGCTTGACATGGATTTCTATGGATTTTTAATGTTGAGATTTCAGATGGTTATACACACTTTACTATGATAGCAGCTAAAGAGTTCTTATACATATATATTTGGATTTCATGATTTGTTACTTTACATTCATGGTGCATGCATTTCATTTCATATGACATAGTATTATATGAGGCACTGACACGAACACGGAGTATCTGCACTTACACGTAGTATTACCCTGCTAGTACTAGATGTTTGGGATATAGTAGTGTATTATTATGACCTAGGATAGCGTCGTGCATTCGATTTCTTTTCGTAGATGTCTTCTACTCACGAGTTGGCAACTCACCCCCGTTGTGCCAAATTCTTTACAGGTTCGGTGTACAGGTTTCCCTGGCAGCTTGCTGGCACATTTATTCTTTCAGGGTGACTTGCACGGTAGGTTGGTTCACTTGTATCCGAACCACCATTGTACTTTTATTCACTCATTTGTATCTAGTAAGCTCCATCAACCACATTTGTATTACTTGATAAGTTTATTGGACCAGTTGTTTATTTCGACCTTAGAGTCGCACATGTGTTATTCTGCTCTGGTGGTTTTTGTTTTCTTTTGAGATTTGAGCCTCGCCCTTTGGCGTTGTATATTATTGTGATTGTTGTGGTTGTCTCCGCCTATTGGCGTTGAGCTAGCTCCCGTTTGGGGATTCTTTTTATTGTTTATTCATATTATACTTGTTGTACCCGTTTGGGGGCCAGTTTTTACAGAGGAGACTCTGTCGAAATTTTTGGTAAATTTTGCTGATGTTTTTATACTTGTTTTCTTTTCTTTTCTTCTTTTTCTTCTTTTATGGTTTAGATTTCTGGGCTTCGGCTTACTTAGGTCACGTGGCGCCTCTAGACGCTTCGTAATCTAAGTGCCGGTCACGTTCCGTACTTTCGGGTCGTGACAAAGTTGGTATCAGAGCCAGGTTTAACCTTGTATAAGTCTAGGTGACCCTTAGTTGATGGAGTAGGCGATTTAGGTAGAGTAACGTACCGTGGGTATGGTCCGCTGCATACTTACGATACGCTACTCTGCTTAAGGAGCCTTAGGATGTACATTTGTTTGCACCGTATTTCATTCGTTCCTTTGATCTATCTTCGTCGATGTCGGAGGGTGGTTCTGTTACCACGGGCGCACGGGCAGAGGGAGCTGCGGCTCGAATGCGATAACCATTAGAGTATTGGTTATTCTTGAGGATTGAAGCATTGCTTAGCGTGCGGACGAAGGGTATTCACATGCCGTCCGGATGAAATTAAAGGGTTCGAACGATTATCAGAAAACCATTTTTCCTAAGTTTAAAGTATTCGGAAGAACATGCAGGTATTTCGATGGATCCTCTAGAAGAATGAAACCCTAACTCGACATAATGACCACGAGAACGCCCTTGAACCTTAGAGTTTACGGCAGTTCCGCTGTGCCATTAGTGAGGCTTGGGTTTGCCCTTCTACAGCTGGATCATCGATGCTGGGGTATGTACCGAATATTTTTAAACTGTACTTGAGTGTTGAGCTCTCGGGGAATTATGGGATTTTGATGGATCGCTCGAGAAGTTTAATGTAGTCCGGATATCAAGTGAAGGGATCGACTATGTGGGAGACTCTAGACATGAGTATTGCCGTTGGTAGCGCAGTCAGCACACCTATGAAAGAACGAGTTCGAAGCGGTCGACATCAGAGGAAAGAGGCGCACATTGACGATAGTGTTTACGATTGTGATTTAGTGATTTGAATTTCCTATTTTCGTTGATTGGATTTTTGTATTTTGAGGACTTGTTCTACGATTGGTATTTCCTGTGTGTAGCTTCATTCTATCTGTGTTTCATATATCAGTTGTATCGATGTGGGTTAGTACGCACCCAGTACACTTGATTTGGTTTTATATATTTTGAGATTTTTGATTTGATTTCGTGCATTGGGGTTACACATGATTTTGACATATGTTTTGACTTAGTTTTCATGCATTTTGTACTGTGATTTTGATTTTGATATTCAATGTATGTTTTCGTGCACCATGTGCACCTGATTAGGGTTCTTGCGCATACTTGGAGCACTTGATGCGATTTTGTGCACACCACATGCACTAAATCGGAGTTTTGTGCAGATTAGATGCACCTGATATTGAGTCGTGCACGCCCGTTGCACTTGACAGATGTTTTTGGTGCACACCTATTGCACTTAGTTTTGTTGTTGTGTGTATTCGTGGTATCTGTATTTGGTTTCGATTTCAGTGCGCACCGGACGCACATGATATTTTATTGATGTGATTGGGATTGATTTTAGTTTGAGCAGTATGTTTTCATGATCATTATTATTTGAGTTAGTAACCAGGCGGGACGTGTATGTTAAATAAAAGATATATATATATAGATATTTTTTTAAATAAAAAAAAATTAAACGTCTGCTACTTAGACCGTGACACGTGCATTGCACGGCGATTTTCAAGAAGGGGTTTTTGTATGCTGCTTTATTATGATGATTCGGCGATTTTACTAGGATGCGAACTATATATAAGTTATAGATTGATGTATATTATGATGGTTTTCACGTTGGGTTATGATATTTCATTATCGCCATAACTCCGATGATTGCGTCATGCTTGACGGAGTTGATTTTTGTTATGTATTAATGATTTCGGAGCCCCGACGATTTGAGTATTTTGCTAAATGTTTTAGTATTTGGAAGGGGAGTGTTAATTTAAATTCGGGGACCGAATTTCTTAAGGGGGGAAGATTGTAACATTTTAAAAATAATTAAATAAATAATTAAGTGAATAAAATTGTTTAAGTGAATTTTATGATTTTCGGTAAAGCAAAATGTATTTTTCGTAAAATCAAACCGCAATTGTTTTTCATTATAAATAAAAAAATACCTATTTAATTATGTAATTACTATTAAATAGTGTTTATTTAGCCACTTATAAATTTTTAGTTTAATAAAATATTTTTCCTAAATTAATTATTTTAAATATTAACATAAGCTTTATTTTACACTAAATTAGTGCAAATTACAAATTTAAATGGTTTTAATTTGTAAAAATGAACCATGGCATATTAGAAATTAGTGTGTATCATGCAAAATTTATTTGCAAATTTTTGCTATTTTCTAGAGTTTTCTTGAGTTGCTATAGTGAAGGAATAAATAAATAAATAATTAAAACCATGAAAAGACTTTTTGTGATGTTTCTTTTCATGAAGCTTCCACACTTTTCTTAACTCTTTTCCTTCTCTCCCTCCCTTCCCTAATGTGGCCGGCCTCCTTCCCATGGAAGCCCCTCCATTTCCCCACTTGGTTTTTATTACAAAAAACATCAAAAATTCATCAAAATATTCAATAAAAACCCATAAATTCCTATATAAGTTCCTACCCACCATTCTTGCTCATTTTAGTTTGGTTCTTGGAGCAAAATTAGCATCTTTGGGAGGCTAAGTTTTCATGTTGATCCACATCACTTGAGGTATAAAATCCTAAACCATAATCAAATTGTTGTTTGCTTTATTAATCTAGATTATTTGCAAGTTTAGTTGTGGTTTCTAGTTAAATTTTCAAAATTCAAGTTAGGGTTGTAAAATCAAGTTATAATTTTTATTAATTAATTAGGCTTATAATAACTAGTTTAACAATTTTAGAATGAGAAAATCATGCATGGTGGTTGAATTGTAAATTGTTCATTCAAATTGTATAAATTAAGTATTTTTGCTAACTAGGTTTTTAAAAAAAACATAATTATTGGTGATATAAAATTCTAATTGAGGTTGTTATCACAAGATTGTGGTTTTAGTGAGGATATTAACTTGTTATTGGAATGGAAAACATAGTTTGGTCACTAGTTCCTTTGATAATTGGAAAATAGTAATAAAATACTATTATTTTGTAAACTAGATTTTAGGAATTTCTAAATAAATGAGATTAAAAATATAATTATAGTTTCATTATATCATTATCATCATGAATTGTGGTTTAATACATTAATTCATGCAAAATTATGTTTTGTGATGGAATTGTGGTATTTTGCTTGAAAAATGTAAAATTGTTAAAAGTTGCAAACTAGAAATTTCAAATAAATGCAAAATTGTGTAATAAAAATATAGTAATGGTTTGAATAGTCTAGTAATGCTATTTAATGAGTTTTATGACCATTAGTTTCATTTAAATGTCAAGTTTTGATGAAAAACGGTATACTGGCATTTTCGGGTTTTTGCGAAATTGGACGGTTTGACAGATTTTAGTGTTTCGATGAATTTGATCATGTTTTACAATATAAGTAATGTGTTTTAAAACTACAAGTTGTTTGATGATGTTATCTCGATCCATCGGAGTTTGTATGCCGATATCGAGCGGTATTTGGTTCTTTTGCGTGGACGGGACATAGGTTTTAACCTGTGCTTGTTCCTTGTATCGTTTGACTTTTGTATGTGATTCGGTTTACGATAATATTTATTTGTTTGCGTTTAGGTACCCTTCAAGTGGACTGCGGGCGATGAAGAGGAGGATGGCGACACCGTCTTCGGCTGACATGGACCAGGTGAGTAGATGCATATCTACGGGGGGAAGTCGGGTGGATGGCGTTTAGCACCCCCGCAACGTAGAATAGGAATAGTACTTATTGACATTAGGAAACCAGACGCGACCCTAGTAGGACCCTAGTATTGACCCTAGGCTGGACTAGACCGATTTAGGAAAACCATATCAGAGAATGAGTACCTTGGAAGGGGTTCATAGGTTTCAGATAGAAACACACCCACGCGCACACTGAAACTCGACATGGGGTACGTGTATGTGTGTATATATAGAACTAGGTATAGGTATATACATATATATACAACACGTATAGGTGATTCATTGATGTGATATGATATCCGAGGTATGATGAAACAGTATAACTGGGCTTGATGCCGTGATTCTTGACTATACAGTCGTAATAAAGTGTTAGCGGATCATTAGGGAATGAGATAATGAACATGAATATATAAATTATAAAGAGTGGTGGTGATATTGATGTGCATGGGACGCTAGAATAGTACCCGGGCTGTAACTTGTGTCTGATTACGATATGATATATGTATAACTTGATTACGACATTATATTGGTGTGACCTGATGCCGATATCATATAGGTATGACTTAACCACAATATGATACATATGACATTATACGAATGAGGAGACACCTAGGAGATACTTGACCGCACCTCGATATTGGGATGCCGTACGATGGATTTTACCGTACGAGGCTTAGATTTGATGATTGATCCGCACTCTTGATTTGAGGAAGCCGTACTACGTACGTGACGCTATTGAGGCGGGATCGCCGACTATTAGAGATATTGATTCAGACCTTAGGTAGACTGTAGTTTCTTACTGACTAGTCTATTAGGTTTAGTTCCTTAGGATGTTAGATGGACACTGGTTTAGGTTCGACTCACATAGTGGTAGTTGTACTCGTATCTCGCAGAGGAGTGGATAATGCACATCTGTATTTACATTCATACTGTAATCATCATGGTGCATGTTCTTTTATATGTTGCTATAATCAGTATAAACTTTACCTGTTAGGACACCAGCACCATTACCGATGATGCGCATATTCCACGCACATTTATTTGCCGGCTCACACACATCATCATCGGTAATTGCTATGTCACGTACACTTTAGATCATATTATCTTTTATTGATAGAATCAGTTAACAACTAAACCGATATAATATTGTGATCACTCTCTGATGTTAAATATAAGACATGATATTCATTACTTAGACATTCATGCATTCATATTTTCGTGTTATCATGCAGTATTATGGGCATATGCCGACACTTATCATATAGTTACTCATGATTTTGAGATTTGGATTTCTATGAGATTTCTGGATTTTTTGGGGAAAACCGCAAAAATATATAAAAACTTCTCTCTCTCTCCTCTTCTCTTTTTAAAATAAGATGCGGTTTTCTCGTGATGTATGTGTCGTCCACCATGAGTATTTCATGTTTTCTGATGGATTTCGAGACCCGATTCGAGGAGTGGATGAACCGTCTCGGGTACATGGTGGGCCCGGTATGGTACCCCGGGGCAAGAAGATCGAGTTGTAGACGATGAGCCTGGCAGGGGAAGGCTACCTACCGGTGATGTCTGGCACGGCGGATATCCGGAGGATACCGACCGTTGTCGTGGGATTTGATGATATGGGCCGATCCGGACTGACGGAGCCCGACATATTGAGACTTGAGATTACATGTGTTGTGTCGATGCTTGACACGGATTTCTATGGATTTTTAATGTTGAGATTTCAGATGGTTATACACACTTTACTATGATAGCAGCTAAAGAGTTCTTATACATATATATTTGGATTTCATGATTTGTTACTTTACATTCATGGTGCATGCATTTCATTTCATATGACATAGTATTATATGAGGCACTGACACGAACACGGAGTATCTGCACTTACACGTAGTATTACCCTGCTAGTACTAGATGTTTGGGATATAGTAGTGTATTATTATGACCTAGGATAGCGTCGTGCATTCGATTTCTTTTCGTAGATGTCTTCTACTCACGAGTTGGCAACTCACCCCCGTTGTGCCAAATTCTTTACAGGTTCGGTGTACAGGTTTCCCTGGCAGCTTGCTGGCACATTTATTCTTTCAGGGTGACTTGCACGGTAGGTTGGTTCACTTGTATCCGAACCACCATTGTACTTTTATTAACTCATTTGTATCTAGTAAACTCCATCAACCACATTTGTATTACTTGATAAGTTTATTGGACCAGTTGTTTATTTCGACCTTAGAGTCGCGCATGTGTTATTCTGATCTGGTGGTTTTTGTTTTCTTTTGAGATTTGAGCCTCGCCCTTTGGCGTTGTATATTATTATGATTGTTGTGGTTGTCTCCGCCTATTGGCGTTGAGCTAGCTCCCGTTTGGGGATGCTTTTTATTGTTTATTCATATTATACTTGTTGTACCCGTTTGGGGGCCAGTTTTTACAGAGGAGACTCTGTCGAAATTTTTGGTAAAATTTGCTGATGTTTTTATACTTGTTTTCTTTTCTTTTCTTCTTTTTCTTCTTTTATGGTTTAGATTTCTGGGCTTCGGCTTACTTAGGTCACGTGGCGCCTCTAGACGCTTCGTAATCTAAGTGCCGGTCACGTTCCGTACTTTCGGGTCGTGACAAGTGCCCATCATAGCGCATACATTTTCGAATTTGGTGATAAAAATGTATGCATCTTCAAACTCAAGACCGTGAAATTTAGGCAAAAGATTGATAAAGTGTGGTTTGATTTCAAAATTATCCCCATTAGCTGGTGGAATAAAAAGACAAGTAGGAAGGGGACCACGTATAGGGTAGCATCTCTCTTGGAGAGATATGCACGGTGGATTCTGCGCACCTGCGGATGGTGGCAGAGTGGTGCTATTAAAATTTGATGGATAACCGTCCATCTCGATAGTTGTGGTGGGTAGTGTGGGAAAAGAAGACGAAGAAATACCGACTTCAGAGTTGATAGAAGAAACGTGGATAAGACGGGCACTAAAATCCCGTGTCCAGCCGAGCATGCACTAAGCGGGTTTAGCGCAAGTGGCAGCATATGTGTAAATTAAAAGAAATGCTTGTTTTCGAAAAAGACGGATTTAGACAAATCACAAAAATGCACAATCAACCCTAGATCTAAGGTCAACTAGGTCAAGTCACTAGACCGCTCCTAGACTTCTAGGGGACAAATCGCAGGATCAATTCTCTACTACCTCTTTATCCCTCCTGTGGCCAAGTAAATGCCAGGTAAGTGGGAGGTATCCGCTATGTAAATAGCGGGCCTAATTAAGTAACCACTTGTCTTAGAAACACTTACCTAGACACCACAAAAGAAATGCAGATAAGCAGTAGATTACCCACGACCCTCCTCTGTCCTATTTGAGCGCGATAGTTCTTAGAGTCTTAGTCTAGATATTTTTTAATTAATGAAGGATGATGCGGATGCTAGTTTTGTGATTTGTGGGGCTTAAAAAGGGTAATGAAATCCCCACCTAATCTGAATTTGGTCTTTGCCCCTTAATTTTCCGTATTACAATATGCAAAAACAACCCACAAACAAAACACGCAACAAGAATTTTTTTAAGCGGCGAATTTTTGCAAAGAATCCCACAAAGAAATTGTTATTGGACTTTTGCAGAGGAGAGAGAAGAAGATAGGAAATATACCAGAGAAAGATGAAGCCAAGAATCGCTTATCCCACCGCGGTTCCGCCGCGAAAATAGCCCTAATGTCGCGGTTCCGCGGCCAATATGAGAGTTCTTGAAAATATTTTTTCTGCACTTGCTTCACTTGCTCCTCTGGTTTTGATGAAATGCTCTGAATCATTATCTCCCTGCTATAGTGATTCCAGATCCCCTTGCAAAATTCACACACTAATCGTTAAGCACACAATACGTTCTTGATTTATATTTCAATGTAATAATAATACTTCAACCCAAATAGCAAGAAAGAACAAATTACGCATGTATCCCCGGCAACGGCGCCATTTGATTGATCAAAATAAAAGTAGTAAAGTAACCGCAATCAATAACAGTGTTGCGTGTAGCGAGCGTTAGTGAGTACGGGTCGTCCTCTGGGATTCGAGGAATTCGTAAATTCTTGCTTTAGATGGGTCGAAAGAACTAGTGAAGAAATTCAAGAAATGTTTCAAGATTTAGTTGAAGTAATAGTTCCAAGAAAATCAAGAAATTGTTTTCAAGAAAGAAAATCAAGAAAATATTCAAGATCTAATTATCAAGAAAATATGAAGAAGGCTTGCAGGATTCAATCGGATTTAGTAGCCACGGATGACTAATAAAGATAACTCATCTTATCTATTGACAGTTTAACACTAGATTGATGGGGATGAATGCGGATTAGGGTTTTTTTTGGAAGAAACTAGGGTTTCTTCACTATCGTCCCTTGTCCTTTCATTGATCCAATTCATTTTTTAGCCCTTCACAAAAAGATCGTCAATCTTATCTCAAATCGTGGTCAAGATTATCAAGAATTTGATATCGTGCCCGATAAGGATGTTAACGATTCTTTTGCGAAAGTTTGTAAACTTCATAAAACTTAAAAAGAGTATAGAATTTTATCATTCATCGATCTACCCTAATCCTACGAATCCTATCAAGCGGAGATTTACTCGTGCATCATGAAAATCGAAGAAAGATTAGTGAAAGAATTCATAATGCGGAAATTAAAAGAAAGAGAAATTGAAATTAATTATCATCTTTATTATTCAACTTCAAATTACAGCTTCTTCAATCTGAGATTATAATTGCTCTCGATCAGTCCCTTGAAGAGGTAATTTTTCTGTCGATCTTCACGTCGCTCGATCACCGTGAGTCTTGGATCTTTCGTGGATCGCGTGCTCGTCGATGATGATCGGCTTCGTATGAAGGAGTCTTGAATGATGTCGCTCGATGAATTTCTCAATGATTCTTGATCTTGGATCTTGAATTTGTTGAATTTGTTAGCTCTTTTCTTGATTTGATTTGATCAAGAATTGGGATAAAATTAGGAAAAATTGGAATCCTTCAATGTAGCCCTAGGTCCTTTTTATAGACCTTAATCAAGAGTCCTCAACAAGCTAGGTTGTTACAAAGAAGCTTCCAAAGAACTCCCGAACCCCAAGTCCCTGAATCGGCCGTGGATCCGCGGCGACTCGGCCGCGGTTCCGCAGCGACTCGGTGATATCTCGTTTTCATTCTTCTGGTGTATTCTCTTATTGGTCTCTGGGTCTTTATGTGATATCTGGAATCTTCTAATCTCTTCTGAATATCTTCCAGTATTTAATTCTTCGGTTTCCTGTATTTTATCGGTAGATTTCTGATTCCAATATCTGACCTGAGCTTAATCTTGCACAAGATCTCAATGAAGAATATTAGTTATAGTTGAGATACAAAATATTATGCGTAAAATATTAAACATACAATTTCCTTCAAAATGTTGATTATAATGTATAACACATGGTAAATGATATTTTCCAGACAAACTTCTACTATGTGTTATATTTATAACAGACACGTTTAGATGATTAGAAAAAGTAAGAAAATTGTCGTGTTAAAAATGCAATAATTTCGACTGAACAACCACCCAGCCTCCACTAGTGTGACTGTCATCACAACATTGGTAATCAAGCAAAGATCATAAGGGCTCTACCAATATGTATAAGCAATATGCTAAAAGAAACACATGCACATATTGAGATAGAAACAAACCAGGTAGCATACTACCATTTCGAGCAAGACCGTTACTATATCTGTGTATATCCCAAGCTCCCATTAAGTAATATACAATCCAGTATGATACAATAATGGCCTCTAGGTCATATATCACTAACAATCTCCCACTTGCACTAAGGCCATATACTGGGATATCGCAGACCGAATATCTTGAATAGCCTTCTCGAACACTGTCTGAGGGATGGTCTCTGTGAGTGGATCTGCAGTGTTGTTCTCCGTATTTACTCTCCTCACCTCGATCTTCTAGGGATCTATGATCTCCCTGATCAGGTGGTACCGCCTCAAGATATGTCTGGATCTCTGATGGAACCTGGGTTCCTTCCCTAAAGCTATAGCGCCGTAAGTTGTCACAATACTAAAGTATTGGACCAACAAATAGAAGGAACTGTCTGAAGTTCAGTTAATAACTTCCATATCCAGACTGCCTCTTTTGCGGAATCTCATGCAGCAAACTACTCCATTTCCATCATCGAGTTTGCAATGGCGTCCTGCTTGGAGCTCTTCCAACAGACCGCCCCTCTACAGAGGGTAAAGCCATAACCCAATATGGACTTGGAGTCATTCTTATCATTCTGGAAGCTGAAGTTAGCAAAGGCCTCGATCTGGAGGTCCTTTTCCGCCATACACCAAGAACATCTCCCTGGTCCTTCTCAGGTACTTGTGAACGTTCTTTACTGCTTCCCAGTGCTTCTCCCTTGGGTTTGACTAATACCGGCTTACCATGCTCAGTGCGTAAGCTACATCTGGTCTGGTACACAACATCGCATGCATTATAGAGCCTACCGCAGAAGCGTAGGGTATAATCGACGTGCGAGCCCTTTCCAAATCAGTCTTGGAAGACATCTCTTTGGAGAGGGTGATTCCGTGACAATCCAGTAGACTACCGCGCTTAGAATCGTCCATACTAAATATTTTCAGTATGGTGTTGTTGTACCTTGACTGTGAAAGTTCCACCGTCCTCTTTGATCTATCACGATAGATCTGGATCTCCAGAATGTAGTTGGTATCACATAGGTCTTTCATGGAGAACCTTTGTGACAAGAATCCTTTGACTAATTGTAGCATAGGAATGTCATTTCCTATCAAGTGAATGCCATCCACGTACTCAACGAGGAATTCCACAGTTCTTGCTACAATCTTACTATAAATGCATAATTCATCTGGATTTTTGATAAAGTCGAATTCTTTGACTGTCTCAATAAAAACAGTTGTTCCAACTCCGCGATGCCTGCTTTAGTCCATAAATGGACTTAAGCAACTTGCACATTGTCCCGCTGCTCCCACTCTGATTCAAACTCTCTGGCTGATCCATATAGACGCACTCTTCCAAATTACCATTTAGAAAATCCGTCTCTACGTCCATCTGCCGGATCTCAAAATCTTGGAAGGTGGCAATGGAAAGAAGGATCCAAATGGATTTGAGCATAGACACCGAAGAAAAGGTTTCATCATGGTCCAAACCAGGTCTTTGACGAAAACCTTTTGCAACATGTCTAGCCTTATAGGTTTCAACATATCCATCTACACTAATCTTCTTTCTGAAGATCCATTTGCAGCCTACGGGTTTCACCCATTCTGGAGCAATGTTCAAAGTGCATACTTTGTTGGTATAGATGGAATCCGTTTCGGTCTGTATTGCATCCAGCCATTTTACTGAGTCGCCGCTCTGAATGGCTTACTGGAAGCTAGTTGGCTCATCATTGTTAATGATGCAATCCTCTCGATCCCCGTCTATAAGAAAATCGTAGTATCTCTCGGGCGGATGAGACTGCCTACTAGTCCTACGGATTGGCATAGGGTTGTCCGGTTCTTTTGAAACCTCTGGTTCTACATTACTTTCAGTAATAATTTGTGGTTCTGGAATTTCTTCCAGTTCTATTGCGCTCCCAATATTTCCTTTTACAAAAAATTGATTTTCTAAAAAGTGGGCATGATGGGGAATAAAAACCTTTTGTTCCTCTACATAATAGAAAAGATACACAGTACTGAGCGTGCCTCGAGCTTGTCCGCATACTGCTTTTCAACAAAAGCTGGACATCCCTATATCTTCAGATACTGAAGATAGGGTTTCTTCCCACTCCACATCTGATATAGTGTGTTAGGCACAGTCATGGTAGGAACCTTATTCAAAAGATATGCAGCTGATTTTAGTGCATAACTTCAGAAGGATCGTGGTAACTCAGCATTACTCATCATGGAACGAACCATATCCAATAGGGTTCTGTTCTGCCTTTCCTATACACCGTTGTGTTATGGTGTGTATGGAAGAGTAAGCTGAGAGATAATTCCATTCTCTTTTGAGCAATCCAGGAACTCGGCAATTAAGTATTCATCACATCGATCAGATCTCAGTGTTTTGATACTTTTGCCTGTTTGTTTATCCACATCATTCTTATATTCTCAGAATTTTTCAAAGGGTCTCGGATTTATGCTTCATCAAGAAGACATGTCCTAACCTAGAGAAATTATCCATAAAAGTAATAAATAGGAATAACCACTTCGTGCATCTGTAGATATTGGACTACATACGTCGCTGTGTATGAGTCATAAGAGCTCGCTTGCTCTTACTCCGTGCCCAGTGAACGGAGTCTTTGTCATCTCTCCTATGAGACAAGATTGACAAGTTGCATAAGACTGATATTCGAACAGATCCAAATATCCCTCTCTATATAACTTCGACAACAATGTTTCATTGATGTGACCCTATCTACAATGCCATAATAAAGTTTTATTTAATTCTGGAGACTTTCTTTTAAGTGTGTTATGCACGTTGAAAACCTGAGCTTGATTAAACACGTATATACTATCCTCTAGTGTACCTGACCTAATCAAACTTTGATTTAGGTGGATGTGAAACACATCGCTTACAAACTAGACTTGGTGCACACAAACAAATACATAGAATCAATATTTGCCCACTTGTCAATTCTAGGTGATATACCCTACGGATACAGCGTCCACGCTCATTCCGTTAGTAAACCTGAGAGTCATATCACCTGCCCTGATAACTCTACGGTTTCTCAAAAGCTGTAATGAATTACAGATATGAGATCCTGATCCGGTATCTTGTACCCAAGAAGTAGAGTTAATTGACAAACTGTTTTCAATCACAAACACACCTGAAGTCAAAGCCACAACATGCTTCGAATTCTGGATTCTGGCTTTCCAAGCCCTGCATCCCTTCTGCCAATGCCCTTTCCTATAACAATAGGAACATTCCTCTTTCCCTATTGTTAACCCTGAAACTTTTGCCCTTCCCTTTTCTTCTACCTTACCGACACCGCCTATCGGCTTTGTGGAGGTCTTCTTCTTCTCACCCTCGGCATCCGCCTTAGATCCAGAAGAGGAAGATTCCCCAATAAGCAGAGCGGGTGTCTCTATGGTTTCCTTCAGGGTGCCCTTAACTGGAAGTATAACATTCTTCCCCAGAGCATAAGTAGTAGGTAGGGACTGTAGAATCAAGTCAGCATATGACTCGTTCTCCAACGTGGTCTCCAGGTTTGTGAGCTTTTTAATATAGCTAATCATTGTAGGGACGTGGTCCCCTACAGATGATCCGACAGCCAACCTCGCTTGAAGCAATTCCTTCGAGGTATCATATTTTGCGATACGAGATTGCTCTCCATATAAATCTTTGTTATAGAGGAAAATGGAAACTAAGTCCATCTTCTCGTGCTGCCTCTGGTATACACCATCAACTGAGGCCAACACGAGACACTTGGCATTCGCACTGTCCTTTTCCCTTGTCTTACGGACATTCTTATCCACGACGGTGGAAACTGGACCTGGGACAGCAGGGGCTTGAGTAGTAATGAGGTGGTCCAGCTTGTCATAAGTAATGGATATCTGGACAAACCTTTGCCAGTCATTATAGTATAACTCAGTCATTTTATTATCTATCTGTAACCTAATCTGGTCACGTGGTCGCTGCAATTAGGAGAGAGAGAAAAGAATACACTCAGCATGATACTCTTGCAAGTTTAGATTGGTTTTTAATTTATCTAAACAAGATGGCTCCCACTGTTTCTCGAATCCTTCCTCAAACCATAAAAGAAGAATTAGTCAGGATTAATCTTGCCGTACAATACTTACTTAACTATTCGGCCAAGCTAGTGTCGGTACTTAGAGGGAGGTTTTACGACACTTTCGCGAAGTTCCTTAATTAAATAACCTATTTTTCCTGGAGGCGTAACCCCGCTAACTTTGTTCTAGACACCTACTTGGTTTATAGCATTGATCGTTAAGTGAAGAATCTCCCGAGAAGTAGCGGATACTCACAGTAGGATCGGGACCCAAATATCATTGTATGATAATGCTGAAGGAATCCTACCAACATTATCAAACTCTAAATGGTATGTAGCACTAGCAAGTTTCAGTTTCTTTAGAAACTCCCGATGTGGATTTTTGCCTCATGCTCTTATGACCTTGACTAAGGCCAACAAATCATAAGTCACATGTTAAGTTCTACCCGTCATTGTCCAGGTTAATTTGAACCCACCCATACATACCCTTGACTAAGACCAACAAAGTAGTACGACTGTCCCAAACCAACGCATCTATATATGCAACATATGAATACCCAGCAGCTACCAATCAATATGCCTTGACTAAGGCCAACAAATATAGCTTGAATACTATTGAATATTCATATGAAATGATGGAGGGCTACGAATGGTTTTGGCAAAACCGTGAACGTAGTGAACTTGATATAATCGAAGGAACTCGATAGCTTTTAAAAGGAGTGGTTTAAGCTCCGCATTTAAAAGTCTCCTGTTTTAAAATAACCGAGTGGTTTTAAAATTTGTTCCAATGATTCAGCTTTGGTTTGTTTGCTTTGCATTAATTTAATGCAGTCCCATCAATTAACCTACCATTGCAGAAAATAGCGAAAATACAACGTACACTTATGCCATCCGCATTCGCCACGGGGCCCCGTCATCACCCGTTAGGTTACTTAACTAACGACAGAGCGGGGGCTGGACTAGCGTGGATGCAAAACATAAGCAACGTCTATTATATAATATATAATAATATCCATTCTTCAGACGCAATGATAGGCATTCCCGATCACAGATGAACGCATTGGATATACTAGGAATTCCGCGTTTCGTTTGAGCCTGTAACGAAAGACGGATCCCACAGTCGTGATGAATAGACAAACCCCACCCTAGACCCCTATGGGTGCGGATAACTACCCGAAGTGAAGCAACCTCCCTCAATAAAGTGAGTTGGCCACTCGGCACTTCAAAGTACCCGGTAGTTTGTGCACCCCACCTTGGGTCTATTCTAGGAGCAAAAACAGTAAAAGAAATAATACAACGGCGGCTACAACCTCAACTCAGATGTTCCCCTCAAAAATAATTTTACATCACTTTACAAATTTAACATCGAATGAAAGAATGAAAACCCTCATCTCACATCCCCAGCTATCCATTCGCGACGATCCAACAAGTTCATATACACAAACCAACATAACATCATCACAGATATGTGCAACCCCGACTAATCGACGTATAGCAATTAGTCGACGTTTCCAAACACATATACATATTACAAAGCTTGTAAAGTAACCGCGACATTAGAATTCTGCACGCAATTAGCAAACTTAACCAATTTTCCAAAACTTGAAAATCCAGTGAACTAAAGTTCCAAAAATGATCGTTTTAAACCAATTCGGAAGTACAAATAAAAAAGAAACACGCCCGAACCTTCACGAGAAGTTAGAGCACGAAATTAACTTCTATTCGGGGGGCCTAGAAGGAGTACCCTACCCCGAGGCCACCAGGAGGTGAGGCAGACCCGAAACTGCCCAAGGTGGGGCAGTTTCGGGTCCCCACCGCCAAGACCACCTTGTGGTGGTCTTGGGGAGTAGGCCCAGCCATTCAACCCCCCCTGGAGGGTCCCCGAGGTGCGCATGCTCCACCCCGCGGCTTCTCGGTTCAAACCGTGAGCCCGCGGGGTGTGCAAACAACTCAAAACATCATTTTTAGAGACTGTTTTTTCGGCAGTTTTTGCGCGACAAAAACAACGGATTTTTAACGTCGCTACAAGCTATCTAAGGTTTATGAGAGGCTCTGATACCATTGTAAGTCGATGTCGTGCACCCCACATGTTCGCGGGGAGGCAGAATTTGCAAAAAATAATTTTTACAGGCTTCGCAACACCGACTAGAACCAAGGATCGACCATAAACCTTAACTAGCAAACTACATAAGATTTAACTACTCGGAAAGAATGCTATACCTCATGATACAAGTACTTCGGGTCTTCTCAGCTGTCCTCCTCCTCATCGTAGGCTCCAAGGATCGATCCGGATCATAGCTTCCTCATCGGCTTCCTTGAGTCAAAGACGATCCACCCGAGAGTCTATAGTCCGAGCTCCAACCTCAAATCTGTGGTAACTAGGGCAACTAGCTTGCTAAACTAGATGGCCTGGGTGATGTAAAGAATGAAGATGGACTTATTTTCTCTTGGAACCCTAGTTTACTCAACTCATGAGACCTTAAGGGTTGTAAGTTTAGAGGAAGAAGAAGAGAGCTAGCTTGAGGAAAGAGAAATAGTTTTTGATAATGATAATTGAAAATAAGATGGCTCACTTGATATGACTAAAAGCATGGCAAGAAAAATATCTCACCCAAAATATCTAGTGCCACAAAATATCTCACAAGAAATATCTAGTCAAAGAGTCAAACCAAGTCAAGTGGTCAAACCAAGTAAAGTAGTCAAAACAAGTAGCCATGCCACAATTATCATTTACAAATATAACAAATACTTTCCTCCACCTTATAATTGTTTTAATTAAGTCAATGGTCAAAACCCTAATGAGGTATCTCCTTCTATGCCCCACTCATCTGTATATACATACCCACATCCGTGTTCCGAGAAACACGAATACAAAGAGACGAAACTGATCCATCAATATAATACTAGGATCCGGCTTAAACCAAAGCCCACTAGTATCTGCCCGAACATCGTTCACGCACAAGTGCACGTACGTGATCGAAGCCCTGCCGTAAAACCATACGGCCTCTACATCTTTCGCCCGATGCAGGGAAACTCTCTGTGTGAGACTCTAAAGACTCGATAGTACGTTGGCAGTAGGTTTAAGCACAAGCCGCAAGCGGTACTATCTGCACGTAACGGCTACCCAGGTATATGTCGATAAGAAGGCCGATGAGGAAACCCATCTGAACTCCTACTGAGCCTGAATATGACAATCTCTATACATTCCAGTCTGTTCGTCTAAGATTATCGCATATCGAGCCTAGGGGGCGGTAATCGTCAGACCCCTAATAACGCAATAGTTCGTGTCGGAGAGTAACCCAATACACCCTGAGAAACTACTGGATACCTACCAGTAAATATCGCTTGCCTTGGCCAAGGACTTTGTGTAATGGCCTTCCAAACACAGTGCGATATCAACCCCCAATACCGGAAGAGACGAATCCTATCTAACCACCACTGCCTCCAAGTGCTTCAGGACTGCACCCAACTACTACCTGTTTGCAGGACTCCTTTGAGCCGTGGTAGGGTAGTAATCAAAGTACAGTGGGAACACACTTGAGGTAAAGCATCAGTGTCAAGTCGACGGACTAAGCTGTACTCATATCATCTAGGAACTGCTACCCGACGACAGGTATAATACCCACCAACAGTTCCCGATGAGTCATGTCCAGTGTACTCATAACCTAATGAGCACCTGCATACTATCTCCAGTACGACGTACTGATGGCTGTGGGATAGACCATCTCCCCTGCTGGGATGAGAAACGTATACACTAGTCTACTGTGGAGTATCGATGCCCCGTCTCGATAATCCTACAACTAGGGACCTGTATAGGATGTGCTTATAGACCACCCAGCCCCCACTAGTGTGACTGCCATCACAACGCTGGTAATCAAGCAAAGATCCTAAGGGCTCTACCAATATGTATAAGCAATATGCTAAAAGAAACGCATGCACATATTGAGGTAGAAACAAACCAGGTAGCATACTACCATTTCGAGCAAGACTGTTACTATATCCATGTATATCCTAAGCTCCCATTAAGTAATATACAATCCAGTATGATACAATAATGGCCTCTAGGGCATATATCACTAACATAGGTAAGGTGCATTCAATAACGGTGTAATTCTTCTTAACCATAACACAGTTTTCAACTTACGACGCTCAGGGTTTGAGTTATTAAACTCAGTGGACTTATACAAAGTATTGTATATTGTCCGATGTTCATTAAGACTAAGGGGTTGGTACTCGTACTGTATTTCGTTTACTTATGACTTATCTGGCATTAGACAAGCATTTCGTTAAAATATAAGGTCCAAATTTTGAGAAGTTATTGGTATAAGAATAAAGTAGAGAACCATACGTTGCAAGTATCAAGATTCTTCGGGGTGATCGAAGGTGTTTATACTTATGCTAGGTATTCCGTTGTAAGTAATATATTTGAGAACTTGGTTCTCTCTCAGGTTACTCATCCGTGAATACGCTCCTTAATAAGTAATGCTGCTTGGCCTTATTCTATTTAGTCGATATGCACTGAAAACAGCTGCATGTATTTTGAATCTGGTTCCAATTAAATTAGTGCATTTGTTTCTATATTGGATATAGAATGGGTTCGTATCTTAACGAAGTTAAGGTATATGGAGTAGTCCGGCTTATACTTAAAACTGGAATCTAGATAAACTCAAGGCACGTTTCAGTAATGGTAGTTTGTGGGTTATCCCAGGCTTTGACGAGGGTTAACATGACCATTTGGAGGATCAATAGTTATATTGTTCTTGACTCGCTATCTCTTTAGTAAAATGAATTCTTTTCAGAAAACACAAGTGGGAGTATGGTAGAACCGGAAATGATTCCAGAACCACAAACGATTACTGAAAATTTAGTAGAACCTAAAGATTCAATTGGATTCGACAATCCATTAGCCACTCCGCAGATATGGTGGGTAACCTCAGCCACCCGAGAGGTACTCCGGTCTCCTCAAAGACGGTGACAGGGAGGTTTTTGATGACCCAAGCTTGCCACTACTGCTGTCCTAGACTATGAGATCTGGCAGGTGGATGAATATAACGTCGTTCTAAATTAGCTTTAGAAGTGCACGTGTATATGACTCTGCCAGACGGTTGTTGTAGTCAGTGGGAGCAGCGGAAGCGTGGTAGGCCAGTAGATTATGTCTATTTATAGACTAAAGCAAGAATAGTGAAGATAGATCGTCTATTTATGATATGACAGTCATAGAGTTTGACTTCATCAGAACAATAGATGAACTTGGTAAGAAGGTATTAGGGAGTCATGTCCTGGTATTTGTATGACGTACTCCTTATAGGAATTGAAATTCCTATACTACGATCGGTTATACTGTGGTTGTCACAAGGTATTTATCCACATTGGATCTGGATAAAATATCATATTCTGGTCACTAAATCTATGGTTTTAGATCTAGATTTGGGAAGTGTCCCAATTTGGATACTTTGACACTATTCTAAAGTGTTTTAAAATGGACGACTTCTGGCGTGGTGGTGTACCCGCAGATGATAGAGTCACCCTCTCTAAAGAGATGTCTTCTAGACTGATGAGGAGAGAGATTTGCATAATTGACATATCACTTGTTTAGGTAATTGAGTCAATCATGAAATGTCAAGTACCACACCAGATATTGGTTTTGCACTGGATGAAATAAGCATATATATTAATCCAATCCTGAAGAAACATTGGAAAGCAGTTATGAACATAAGTGGATGTTCTTGGGATATGGCAACGGCAACCTCCTTCCGGAGGTGGTTATCATTTCAGGCTTCCAAGGTGACCTGGATGACAGAGTGGCTGTCAGAGTTAATAGTTTTCCCTCTTTTGAGAGGCAGTATGTTGGACAGGTGGTCCAAGCGGATACTGAGGAAGGCATGGAGCAGATACTGATTAAATTCAGTGGAAGATACGGTCTAAGAAGTTTGTTAGATTTGGAGTTCATTTGTAAACTGGGTCTCATCAGATATCCAGACAAATTCTAAGATATGTATCACTCATTTCGGGAGATAGTCTTTCTCCACGAAGTTGAGATATAGAGAGATAAAGATAGAAACATTGGAGCGGATCCACTGACTAAAGCTATTTCTCGAACGCAACAATTTCACAAACGTGTTTTGCGAGACTGATTAGTAGAGAAGTTGGGTATTCGGTATCACACGGGCTGTGAGTATGCGACACCGTAATAATTAGCCTTAAGTGCAAGTGGGAGATTGTTGCATATAGTGCCCTCAAGTTAATTATTGTAATCGCAGGCATGCAATTGTGATGATTGAAGGAGGACCTATACGGGTAGAATAGTCTTACTCAAAATGATAGTATGTTATCTGGTTTGTCTTTATCATCATGTATATGGATTATGTGGTATTACATATCACTATTACATGTTGATAGAGCCCATAGGATTCTTGCTTGACTACAACGTTATGATGGCGATCATACATGTTGGGGTTGAGTAGTCCATAAGTACATCCTTAAACGTCCCTAGTCTTGAGAGTATCAAGACTGGGCATCGATATTCCGGAGTAGAATGGTGTAAACGTTTCTAGACCCCGATGAAGGGCGATGTTTGGGCCCACAGCCATTGGTTTTTCGCACCTAAGATCGTATACAGGTGCTCACTAGGGGTGAGCATACTGGAAAGACTCGCCGGGAACATGCTAGATGGTATTATACCTATTGTCAGATGACAGTTCTCTGGTGACATGAATCTAAGTTAGTCATTCGACTTGAGATCGTCATTTGTCTCGTGTGAGTTCCCATTATGCTTCGATTACTACCCCACCACGGCTCAAAGGAGTCATGCAAACAGATTTTAGTTGGGTCCAGACCCGACCCACATAAAGGCAGTGAGCGGATCGTCGGGGATTCGTCTCTCCCAGTATTGGGGGTTGATGTCGCGCTATGCACGGGTGGCCATCACCAAAAATCCTTGGCCAAGGTGGATGAGAATTACTAATTTGGATGTAATTTCTCAGTGAGTAATGGGCTTCACACCGACACGAAATATCACGTTATTAGGTGTCTCACTTTATCCACCCCCCTAGACTCGATATGTGATACTCTTACACGAATAGACCGCACTGTACGGAGATTGTCACAGATAGACTTAGTAAGGATCCGGATGAGTTTGCTCGTCGGTCTTCCTTTTCGACAGGTACCTGGGTAGCCGTTACGTACAGCTAATGCCGCTGACGTACTTGTGGTTATGGATTTATCCAGTAACTCACTGTCGGAGTACTGTCGAGTCTTTAGAGTCCCACACAGAGGATTTCCCTGGTTCAGGCGAAATGATGTAGTAGCCGTATTTTGATACTGCAGGGTTTCGATCGAATGATTGTACTAGTTAGACGGACTTTCGATCGGACGGTTGTAATACTAGCCGTCTTAGGATTGAGACGGATTATTAAATCAGGTATTGATTTAATAATTTACGTATATATATTTCGATATGTATATTCTAGTATTATGTTCTTTGTGTTTTTCTATCTCTTTGGGTATTCGTATTTTGATACGAATACGGGTATGTATATACAGTTGAGTGTATTATGTATTTATACGGAAAACATTCTAGAAGGTGGACACCTCATTTTGGTTTATTCATTTATTAAATTAAATGGAAATGATGTGTAAAGCTAGTGAAAAGAGAATGGTGAGAATTATGCTTGAATAGCGTTGAGAAATGAATTGAAAATTCATTTGTGCAAACTATTCAAGTATGGTTGCTTTATTCTATTTGGAAAATGGTTTTATACAAAACCATACTCTCATTTTGTGAGAACACTTGGATGGTTGCTTTTTTTTATGAAAACTTTCTTACAATTTGCTTCATCTCTCCTCACTAGCCTTTCTTGAGCTCCTCCTCCTTCTTCTTGATCTTCCATCCTATAATCTCATATGTTGAGAATCAATGGTGGATGAGAGATAGAAATACACTTAGAACAACTCACTACATCCTAAAGCACTCTAGATTAGCAACCTAGAGCCCCTAGTTACTCTACTGGATTTTTAGTATGGAGCTAGAGCCATGAACCACATCCCTCGGGTGGATCATCTTCGAAGGAGGAAAACCGGCGGTCAAGCTCGATCAAGGAGACCTCAAGAAGCTAAGGAAGATGGTAGAAGACCGAAGGACATGGATCTTTTGGTAAAACATTCTATCACAGTAGCTAGAACCTATTTTACCTTGCTAGTTTCATGTTTGGATTCGATTCTAGGTAGTTGTTTCTAGCGCCAAGTTTTAAACACCAAAATTTTTCATTCCGCAACGGCCGCGGTCGACGGTCAGGGCGCTAGGAACACCAACATTGAGAGACTGTGCAACCACCCTTCTGCATGTAATGTTCCAACAGCAGGAGATCTTGTCTGCATGTGAAAGAGGCGAATAGATATGCATAGCGATGGAAGATAAGGCTTTCGAGTCTTTGTCGGAGTCTGTTTATGACTTCACACTCCCTTATAACTCGGTGATTGATTCTATGAAAGTATGTGTAGTTAACCGCAATCAATAACGGTGTCGTGTGTAGCTAGCCGAGATGAGAACGGGTCATCCGCAGGGATGCATGGAACTTTTAATCTTGCTTTAAACGAGTTGATTAGAAAGAAGAAAGGAGAATAGTTGTAGATTCTAGATCTATATTAAATACGGATGTAGAATATATAAGAAGAGGGGTTGTAAGGTTCGTTAGGATTTAGTAGTCATGGATGACTAATAAAAATTACTCCTTTTATCTTTTGATAAATTTAAAACTAGATTAATAGTGATGAATGGGGATTAGGGTTCTCGGAAAAAACTAGGGTTTCTCCACTATTGACCCTTGTCCCTTCATTGATCTCTATTCATGTCTAGCCCTTAACAAAACAATTGTTAATCTGATCTCAAATCGTGGTCAAGACTAGCAATAAATTGGTAGCGCACCCGATTAAGATGTTAACGATTCTTTTATTAAAGTTTATAAACTTCATAAGACTTAAAAGAAGTTAAAATATTTTCTCATCCATTGTTCTATCCTAATCCTACGAACCCAATCAAGCGGAGAATTACTCGTGCATGACGGAGATAGAAGAAGAACGGATAGAGATCATAATGTAAATACAGAAATTAAATACTAAATAATTAAACTAGTGATGTACCTTTATTAATCAACTTCACAAGTTCAAAACCTTCAAGTTTATTGATCTTTGAGGAGTTAGGGTTTGGATTTTCTGGAGCTTCTACATGTTGACACATGGAGATCTTCTAGATATCTGTATTTTGGAAATATTTTCTGAGTCTCTGCCAGTATTGATTCTTCGATTTTATTTAACTTTATCGGCAGATTTTTGATTCTGCTATTTCGATATCCCGATCTCTTGACCTGAGCTAAATCTTGCACAATATCTCCATGAATAATGTTAGTAATATTTGTTATAGAGATACAATCTTAATCATTTTATATGGTAATAAATCTTTAAAGCAATTTGATTAAGATTATTTGATATGATATGCATAATAAAAATATTATATGCATATATTTTCCTTCATAATGTTAATTATAATATATAAACATATGGTAGATAGTATTTTTGCAGATAAACCCAAATACGTTCTATATTTATAATAAACACCTTTAGATATTTAAGAAAGGTAAGGAAAATGTTATAACAAACGTGCGATATTTTCAGCTGAACAAATATCTCCAAACTTAATTTTGATCGTCCCGAGCAAAATATTTATTCAAGAGAGGGAGAAAAAGAAAAAGAAAAACCTAAGTAGCACACTTTCATAGGCAACACGATTGCACTGAGCACGTGCAACAAGACATCATTTCTTTAGGTGTCACTAGTAGGAGGAGTGTTGTCTCTTGAGGGTTTTCAGCGGATTACACTTACAAAATCCTATAATAAAAGAAAGAAAATGAAAGTTACGTACAAAGATAAGAACTATAAAAGAAAGAACTTGAAAATAAGAGTTTCCAACTATACCAGCTTTTCAGTTGTCATGAGCCCTATCTTAATGGTCATGAAAAAATGTTAGAAATCACATCATCCCTCAATAAAACATCATCTTTATTCTTCCTCCCTATCTTTCTTCCAAATATCGATCATATACCCCTACGTGTGTGTAAAAAGCATCCCTACACTTAGAGAATCCAATTCAAGCTATAATACTCTTGTCCATCTTCCTTAGTACTTTTTAGTTGGTGAATATTATCAGATGAAATTGCTAACACGTCCTTCATGCGACCGTTAATACTTCTTGAGGTACTAACCAACTGACTATAAAATGTGCTCGCGCATTTAGGCGTAATTGCTCGTCTTGCAACACCCAAGGCTTAACAGTGGCTCCCAAACCAGTTGGTCTAAGGTATTAGGTGATAAAGCACCCTCGCTATATTTTTTTATGCTGCCTTAAGTAATTACAAAACCAGTGTTCATTTTTCTTCACCACTTATATATATATATATATATATATATATATATATATATATATATATATATATATATATAAAATACTAAGGTTTTTAGACAAGAGCATTTCAAGGTATCCTCTACTATCCTAAGATTCAAGATGTGTGACAGTGCATATAGTAGGGTATCAACGTTTAAAAGTTTGGACTCAAGAATATGTTCTATTTTTCATATTTATTTTTATCCTCAGATTAGTACTTTCCTTCATCTTACTAACCCTTGGGACAACGGCTCATAACTACTTATTACTAGTTTCGTTTAAGAAAACATCTAACTTTCTTGCTTTTCTCAAAATATTCTTATCTTCCATATGTAATTTTTTTACTTTCTAATATTTTATTATCAAAAAAAAATTGTGCTTATATTTATGATAATGCAAAATAATGCGTGAATAAGTACAAACCTCCCACAAACCTGTTTGTAGCAGTGTCCTCACTGATGTCATCTGTTAAGCTAAAAAAAACTGTAGACTTGGAAGGAAAAGTTAGTAATGGGGACATGAATAAATGACAGTGAAATCCTCCCCCAAATTTATTTTTGGCTCATAATTTTGTAAAAATTTATTTTCTTCAAGAGCCAAAATATATTTTTCTTCCCCTCAAACTTGAGTAAAATAGTATTAAGTATTTAAAATTATAAGGGGGGTTTAAATTATTGGTCAATATAAAGCTTTACAAAGACCAAAAGTCAACACCAACCATTCAAATATTTTATCGATGTAATGCACTGGTTGGTATAAGATTATGTCACCTATCGACGTGGAGAAGTGGGGAGGGGATATAAGGTAGAATAGTACGGGTTTACATCTCGGTTTATAGAGACGAAACAATGATGGTGGATTACTCGGACTCTCATTATTGATAAGAAGAAGGGGTGGTGTTTCAACTTCTTTGTGTAGGGGTTGATTTATCACAACTCCCATGTTTTCTAAGAATGCGAGTTCTTCAGCGAAGATTTCTTCAAAACTTTCATCGATATCCCGAATAATAATCTCATCGGAAAGAACGAGATGATACCCGGACTCCATAAACGGTTCATGTTTAGCGTTAGATCTTGACCCGGACAGCTCGATAGAAGGGTCCGTATGTGTATAACAAATAGCAGGGTCAAACAATAACATACTAGCGGAGTCAAGATCAGTATCGTAAAGCTGTTCAAATTCGCTGCTGTCGGAATCTATCGCTTCGACAGAAAATACTTGAGCATAGGGTTCGGAGGGTTCACTTCCCAACTTGTAAATATTAAGCTCAATTAACATCTTCCCGAAGGATAGGGTCATAGAACCGTTTCGATAATTGATTATTACGTTGGAAGTTGCAAGAAAAGATCGACCTAGAATCACCGAGATTTGCTTTCGGGGGTTTGCTACAGGCTGTGTATCTATAACGATAAATTCCACAGGGAATATAAATTCTCCAACTTTGATTAACACATCCTCTAGCTCAACCCTATGTTGGGTGATAGATCGATCTGTCATCTGGAGAGTACAGTGCGCCAGTTTTAACTCTCCGATCCCTAATTGCTCATACACAGAATACGGAAGCAACTTAACACTAGCACCTAAATCTAGTAGAGCACGATTGATAGTTTTACCCCCAATAGAAATAGATATGGTAGGACTTCTGGGGTCCGTTTGTTTCTTGGGTAATTGTTGGGTAAATGCAATGCTCACATTACTCGCTAAGAAAACATTTTTAGGTACTTGAATTTTTTTTCTTCCTAGTGCATAAGTCCTTTAGAATTTTCGTATAAGACAGAACTTATTGAATAGCATCTAGGAGAGGAATATTTATGTCAACTTGCTTAAAAATTTCCACAATCTTCTCCATTTGTGGACTTCGTATGTTGCCTCTAAACCTATGTGGATAAGGAGCTTTATCAATAAGGGTTGGGTCCAACATTGGAGAAGATTGTGGGGATGGAATGGATCACAGAATTGGAGTTGAGATCGTTTTAGGTTGGACTCGAGGAAGTGGGCGGAGGGTTCGAGCCTAGGGGAACACGGAGAATAGGCTCAGAAGAAGGTGGACTAGACAAAATAGGGTTAGAAGTAGAAGAAGCCGGGGTATCATTAATATCATCAACGTCATCAACATGTTCACCCACTTGGTTGTTCAACACTCTTCCTAATCTCAACATGATAACGGCACTCACATTATAACTTTGTGGTTGGCCAGGATTCGGTATAGGTTAAGATAGAAGTTTCCCTTTCTCTCTCTTACTCATTGCGGAATTTAACTGTGCAAGTTGTGCTTCTATCGATTTTATACTTTCATCGTGGGAGGCGGTGTTCTGCATTAACGTTTGGATAAAAGATTTTAAATCATCCGTCGTTTGCGTGAAATATTTAATAAACGTATCTAAGCTTCGTTTGAGTGCAGAGGAGTTTTCGGTACCGGCCGTTTGGAAAGAATTATTATAAAGTGTAGAATTGTTGGCCGGATTTTGAAAAGGTTGTGATTGAAAGGGGTGCTGATTTTGTTGTGGTGGTTGTTGTTGCTATAGATGAGGTCTTTGATAATTACATGGGAACTGGTTTTGATTTTGAGGTTGGTTTTGGTTCCAAGCAAAATTAGGATGATTCTTCCATCTCTGATTGTATGTGGAAGAATAAGGATCGTTTCTAGGTCGTTGCTGAAAAGTAGCATCAATTTGTTCTTGACCTTAAAACGGTGGACTCAAAGGAAATTCTTCCGTCAGATGTGATGGGTCGGAACAGCAACCACACACGGTTTTGGGGAGCGTAACTTGGTTTAGAGAGGCTGAAGAGACTTTGTTTTCTATAGCTTCGAGTTTCTTTTGTATCGCTGCCATTTCGGTTTTCAATGTGATGGAAACATCGAGCTGATGGATACCCTCTAGATGATGTTGGTCTAACGCTTTCCCACTGCAAAGTTTGTTCAGCGAGATCTTCCAAGAATTGCCAAGCTTCCCCATCGTCTTTAAACATGAAATGGCATTGACAAATGGTTTCAAGCATCTGCTTTGTCGCTGGAGTAACACCCTCATATATAATTCGACAAAGGTCCTATCTATTAATTCCCTGATGAGGGCATTGGACTAGCAGATCTTTAAACCGTTCAAAGCATTTCAAAAATGGTTCGTTAGGAAGCTAGGTTAACTGGTTAATCTCTCTGCGAACACGGACGGTCTTATGATTAGGATAAAATTTCTTAAGAAATGCTATAACGAATTCATCCCAATTGGAAATAGAGTGTGCGAAAGTGTTATAAAACTATTTTTCTACTAGATCGCACAAAGTAAAAGGAAGAAGACGTAGTCTCAAAGCATCCACTGAAAGTTGTAAAGTACCCATCATTGCGCATACGTTTTCGAATTTGGTGATAAAAACGTATGCGTCTTCTGACTCAAGCCCGTGAAATTTGGGTAACTGCTTGATGAAGTAGGGTTTAATTTCAAAATTATCCCCATTGGCTGGTGCAAGGGATAGACAAGTAGGAAGAGGACCGCGTATAGGGTAACATCTCTCTTAGAGAGAGATGCGCGGTGGATTCTGCGCACCTACGGGTAGTAGCAGGGTGGTGTTATAATCTGATGGAGAACCGTCTATCTCGGTCAATGTGGTGGGTGGAGGGAAAAAGAAGATAAAGAAATACCGACTTCGGAGTCGATAGCAGAAACGCGGACAAGACGGGCATTAGAATCCCGTGATCAGCCGAGCATGCACTAAGCGAGTTTAGCGCAAGTGGTAGCGTGTGAATGATTTTTAAAAAATGGTTTGTTTTGAAAAGTGTCGGACGTGAGACAAATCATACAAAAAATTCATAATCAACCCTAGAACTAAGGTCACCTAGGTCAAGTCACTAGACCGCTCCTAGACTTCCAAAGGACAAGTCGCAGGATCAATCCTCTACTACCTTTTTATCGCTCTTGTGGCCAGGTAAGTGGAATGTATCCGCTATACAAATCACCGAAAATAGAAGACCTAATTAAGTAACCACTTTCCTAGACGCATTTCCCTAGACACCACGAAAGAAATGCGGATAAGCGATACATTACCCACAACATTCCTCTGTCCTAATTGAGCGCGACGGTCTTCAGAATCTTGGTCTAGATATTTTTTAATTAATATAGGGTTATGCGGATGCTCGTTTTGTGATTTGTGGGGCCTAGGAAAGGTGATGAAATCCCCACCTAATCTGAACTATGGTCCTGCCCTTTAAAGTCCGTATTAAAAATATGCAAAAACAAACCAATTACAAAACACGCAAAAAGATTTTTTTTGAGAGGCGATATTTTGCAAAAAATCCTGCAGAAAATAAAATTATTAGATTTCAGAGGAGAGAAAAAGATATGAAGAGATTACCAGAGGATTTTGGAGGTACGATTCCCCAACCCCGCCGCGGTTCCGCGGCCAAAGTCACACTATTGTCGCGGTTCTACAGCACAAAGATGGAGTCTTTTAACAATTTTTCTTTAGTGCGCCCTCTTGCTCCTCTGGAATATTTTAAAAGTTTCTGAATCTCTAATTTGTCATTCCGGTGAATTCAGATTCCCTCGCAAAAATCGCACACTAATCGTTCAATACATAATTTGATGTTTTATTTTATTTTTATGATATGGATCGAATAAGAATTCAACACGAATAGCAAGAAAACAAATTACGCATGTGTCCCCGGCAACGGCGCCATTTGATTGATTATGTGAAAGTATGTGTAGTTAACCGCAATCAATAACGGTATCACGTGTAGCTAGCCGAGATGAGTATGGGTCGTCCGCAGGGATGCGTGGAACTTTTAATCTTACTTTAGACGAGTTGATTAGAAAGAAGAAAGGAGAATAGTTGTAGATTCTAGATCTATATTAAATACGGATGTAGAATATATAAGAAGAGGGCTTTTAGGGTTCGTTAGGATTTAGTAGTCATGGTTGACTAATAAAGATTACTCTTTTTATCTTTTGATAAATTTAAAACTAGATTGATAGTGATGAATGAGGATTAGGGTTCTTGGAAGAAACTAGGATTTTCCCACTATTGACCCTTGTCCCTTCATTGATCTCTATTCATGTCTAGCCCTTAACAAAACAATTGTTAATCTGATCTCAAATCGCGGTCAAGACTAGCAATAAATTGCTAGCGCGCCCGATTAGGATATTAACGATTCTTTTGCTAAAGTTTATAAACTTCATAAGACTTAAAAGAAGTTAAAATATTTTCTCATTCATTATTCTACCATAATCCTACGAACCCTATCAAGCGGAGAATTACTCACGCATGACGGAGATAGAAGAAGGATGGATAAAGATCATAATGTAAATACAGAAATTAAATACTAAATAATTAAACTAATGATCTACCTTTATTAATCAACTTCACTAGTACAAAACTTTCGGGTTTAGATTACAAGAGAAAGAAGAAGTTGCCCTCGATCTCTGCCTCGTAGGAAGTAGAATTTCCGTCGAATCTCACGTCGTCTTATCACGTCGAATCGCGGACCTGTCGTGAATCACTTGTTCTTTGACGGTGATTTGCTTCATGAAAAAGGTGATGATTTCTAGCTTTAGCCCTGGTATAGTCACAGAAGATACAGACCTTAGATCTCAGAGGTTAAGATATATTAATACGATCACCCCCAGAAAATCTCAGATCCAACGGCCACCAGAAGGCCGCGGATCCGCCACACAAGTAGGGCTTTTGCCGCGCAACCGCCGCATCTTTGAGGAGTTAGGGTTTGGGTTTTCTAGAGCTTCTACATGTTGACACATGGAGATCTTCTAGATATCTGGATTTTGAAAATATTTCCTGAGTCTCTGCCAGTATTGATTCTTCGATTTTATTTAATTTTATCGGCAGATTCTTTTACTCTGATATCTCCCGATTTCTTGACCTAAGCTAAATCTTGCACAATATCTCCATGAATAATGTTAGTAATATTTGTTATAGAGATACAATCTTAATCATTTTATATGGTAATAAATCATTAAAGCAATTTGATATGATATGCATAATAAAAATATTATATAAATATTATATGCATATATTTTCCTTCATAATGTTAATTATAATATATAAACATATGGTAAATAGTATTTTTGCAGATAAACCCAAATATGTTCTATATTTATAATAAACACCTTTAGATATTTAAGAAAAGTAAGGAAAATGTTATATCAAACGTGCGATATTTTCGCTTGAACACTCAGCTAATTTATCGCCACTCTGAACTTTCAGGAGATGTAATGGCCTTTGCTTTTATTTGTCTTTTGCTTTTTAGTATTAGTCTGTAATCATATTTTTTTGACGTATCAATGGAAAGTTTCATTTCTCTTACATTAACATTTCTTTTTGCTGAAATTTACTTTTGTTGCAAGAGCCCATCATTAGCATATGTACATGTATCGTGCATTAGCCTTTATGTGTGCACTTACATAGATGCGCATGTCAATAGAATCAATTTTATGATGTGCACATGTATATAGGTGCGCAAGTCGATTGAGTCAACTTCTTGATGTGCGCATGTATATAAATGCGCTAGTCAATTGAACTAGTTTCATCGGGTGCGCATGTATATAGGTGCGCAAGTTGATTAAATCAACTTCTTGATGTGCGCAAGCATATAAGTGCGCAAGTCAATTGATCCAGTTTCGTCAGGTGCGCACTTGAACAGGTGCAAACAAATTCCCCCCATCGATCGCTCGTACATGTCCTGCATGTGGGTGCAATCGATGTCGAATTTCGAACCATCAGATTTGCCTCGAGATCCGCTGAAGGTGAACCGACTTTTTGACCTCCTATAAAAGGGTCTCACCCTCTTCTTTGAAGTGCCTTACTTTCTTACCTTTAGTTGCGCACTTTGAGAACCGTTCTCTTTGCACACTTACTTCTCTGGTGCTTATGCACTTGTTCGAAGATTTTGCTTCCTGTTTAAAGCTTCTGCTTCATCGTCTTTGCTTTGACAAGCCAGACTTTTTCCATCAAGCTAAAGTGCGCACATCAAACCTGAAGCCTTTGCTCCTTCAAGTAATGCGCCCCCTTTTTGGGTTGCGTATCCCTACTTAGAAAATCTTTTAGATTTTCATGAAACATGCACGTCCTCTAATTTAGTAGAACGCTATGATGTGCTCACAGTCTAACTTTTAATGTATCAATCTCGACCTATTGGGGTTTCTTGTCTTCTGATACTAGGAACTCCAATCTTGGCCGCTACCTTACTTCTGCTGCTGAATTTTTTAGGTACTATGGCTGGTCATTTGTATGACATCGAGAAGATTGTCTACTACGAAAAGATTTGCATTCAAGGTCGCCTTCAAAGTCAGAAGTATACTGTCGCCTAATGCGATGATGTGATGTGTCGCTTCCATGATCACAATGGCCGATTGTTCTCCCGTCGCTCTGCCCTTTTGAAGATCGTCATTGGGTCGATCTGGGAAGCTTTACCTGGGCGTCTTGAGGCTATACCTCTCTAAGCTTTTGATGACGCTGAAGACAAGGTATATTCAGTGTATCTGATGGGGATGATCTCAAAGAAACGGAGAGATGATCTCGTCACCATCTCGCACCGTGTCTTCCAACAGAAAGCGATAGTATCATCGTATCAGAGGATGGAGAACATCGGCGATGACCCTGAAGCTTGCATCCGAGAAAAGATGAATAAGAAGATGGTTGATGAAGTTGAAGGTGCCTTGCTCAAACTTGCTTTTGATTTTGAGAATCCGTTTTCGGAATTTAGCGTCTTGCCGCAGTAGATCCTGGATGATACGGTAGCATTTGTTTTTAATTTTGTTTCTTTTTTATTTCCTTTATAGTTGTCATCATCATCAATGTGTGATTTTTTCTGAAGTATGAATGACAAGCTTCTTTCCCTTTCATATCTGCACTTTTCTTTTCTTGATTGTCGTGACCTAGTTTATTTACTCATTTCGGAGTTTCTAGTTTATTCACTCATTTCGGAGTTTCTAGTTTACCTTTCCCTTAGATTTAGAGGCAAACTCGCCCTAACATTGAATGTAGATAATCCCCACTCTTTTATGACAAGGGTCCATTAGGTTTGTGATATTGGGTTAAGTCCATCGTACCGTCACGTCGGCTGATGTATTCTCGATATGCAATCTCTTAGGTTGCGGCTCGAGTAGCCACGTGATTGTCATGTCTCTGATTTCTTAGAGGCTGGATAAGACGTCTTCAAATAATCTTCTTAGGTATGAATATCCATATTACCATTAGAAGATCAAGCGTTATGTATTGCCGTGGCGATTTTTACTTGAGATTAGGTTTAATTTGAAACCCCGATGAGTCATAAGCGCACCATTCTGGGGTAGGATGACATCCAATGGTTTTTAGGCTTTATATGTTTTGCCGTTAAGATCCGAAGCTAAGAATATGCCGTCACTTCATTTTTATTTGATCGTTGCGTCCGCATCCTGCTGGAATGTGTCACGCCCCGCTTCCCGGTGTACGGGAAGAGGACGCGACGAGGCCGCTACGTATTTACTCTGAAGTAAATATGCTAAGCGTAACTAAGCAATATAAATAAAAATGCACAGGAGACAAAATATAATAAAACAGCAACTTGATTTATTCAAATTCTTTTGTACTATGCATAGAAAGTAAATACATCTGATGGAAGCAATACCTAAACAGTGGCATAACAGAAAAGGAAAGTACTGAAATAAAGTGTACAATGTAGCTAGAGCTCTGGATCGTATGCAAGCTGGTCCAATTCCTCGCTGGTAGGCTCGATCTCTTGAGTGTCCAGATTACCTGACAACATTCCAAAGAAGAAAGAAAAGGAATGTCGTCAGCGAACAATCGCTCAGTAAGTCCCAAAGATAAGGGAGAAATAGAATAGACAGAAAGATAAAGTAGCTTTTAAAGTTGTATTATATGATTAATGATGTTGTTTGTAGCTTGGTACAAAAGGATGCTAGTGTATACGAAGACTAAGGCAAACGGAATGTACAAGGCTCCGTTATACAACCTGGAACAACGGCAATTGGATTCAGATTAGGTGTCTTAATCTTGCAGTCTCGTGCCACTTTTAACACCTTCCGTACCAATCTACCCCTTAAACCCCACGATGTCTTAATTGTATTGTTTTTCAACTTGTAATATAGATTGTATATTTGGATGACTTGTCGAAACCATGATATCAGTAAATGGATGTAACTGGAGAATCATGGATGTAACTGGAGAATCATGTAAATGGAAGTATATCCATGGTTCGGTTCGGTCAATACAGATTGAATAGATTGAATATACGGATTCATGGATTCATATTGGATTGTAGATTGTACTTGAATCATATTCAAGTCAGATTATTAATGAGACTCAGTCTGAGTCAGACAATTAGGAAAGTAAATTGAAGTCCTGATTTTTTTGATGTTATCGGTAACCGCTGCATATTAGCGGCAGGATTTGTGTCTTTTTCAAAGACGATTACCGTGTTGATAACATCGTTATTAAGATGTCTACCATAAATAGGCAAGCACCCACTTCTCCGGCTCTCTGAGGCTCAAGAGATTGGTCCCGCTTAAACCTATATTTACTAGAGTCCTTAGGTTAATTTATAGAACTTGAGGGGGGTTTATATAAAAATACTTTGTATAATTTTCAAAATACACCCCAAGTATTTAATTATCGTCTTTAGAGTTGTAATAAATATAGATTTTATATTTGTGATATTTCTAGTGAAGATAACCTAATTTCATAATATAGGGTATTTAATTATAATATTGAACTTCTATGGATTTCATGGTATTTTAATGTAAAGTGATCCTTGGGATTTCTAGAAAAAGTTGGAATATTTATATTATTACAAAATAGATATTTTAATGATACATATATATATATATATAAAATAAATTTTAATATATATATATTATATTTCTAAAAATCTCATTTTCTTAAGATTTTCGTATTTTAAATCTCTCAAGACCGAATGCTCCTTGCGGAGATCTGCATCTCGCACTACTAAGCCCAGGGATGTGCGATAATCCGCACCATCCCAGTCGGGTTTCCCAAAATGAGTTGTAGCGGCACTTTGCAAAGATTTGTAAAACACTTAATCTTGTAGAAAACGGTTTTATTTGTAAATTATATTTATTTGTAAAGTTTCGTTTTCTCGTATTCTATGTTCCCGAAAGGTATTGTGCTATGTTGCATATGAGTGTTGTGTAGAGGTAGGTCATTACCTCGTGATCTAGTTAAAGATATAGCAATATTAAGGTTGTTTTAAATTCAAAATGAAACTACATGGTATTATACTGAAAAAGTGCGATAAAAATTGAAATGGAAATCCTTTTGATATGGAACTTGTTCAATATGATTCGTTAATGTTTAATAGTCAACATATAAAGATTTAGCATGATTGTTTTTAAGAAAATATTGGATTTTTAGAAAGAACCGGATCGGAAATCGGATTAACTCCGATTCCGTCGGGTTTTGGAATTTCGTATTTTTAGAAAAGAAAAGAGAAAAGAGAGGTGGGACTTACTGGCTTGTAGGTTAGAAGAAAGGAAGAGGGAACGGTTGGAGGCGCCGGTGCATCGTTTCGTCGCCGGGAGCTCGTAGGGTTGTCGTCGGAAAATCGCCGGAGCTTCGCCCTTCGCTAACTCCAAAAGCACACTAAACTTCTATGAATTTTTTGAGAGTTTTGATCAGAATTTTGGAGTGAGGGGGTGTGTTTAGGGGTTGTATTTATAGGGTAAGGCTAGGGTTTAGGGTAGGTGAAAGGTTTAATTGAAAAAAATCTGATAAAATGTAATAAAACGTATTAAAATAGAGTAATTAGGGTTTTAAAGAAGTTCTGGTGCTGGTCTGCACATTTAAAGTGTACAGGGGTACAGGGGAGTCCAAGAGACGCAACTTTGATGTTGGGGGATCGGCGGTCCGGCCGAGTCTGGCCGGCGGCGCCCGCCGAGCCGACCCAGTCGTTGGCCGATTCGGCGGATCCGGGCCTAGTCCGGTGCCCGGAGCATCCCCCGTTGCTTCATTATCCCTCTGGTCCAGTTTGTTTATTTAGTGTAGTGGGGTTTTACGGGTTTAGCACGTGTAGACTCTTGGAATGCTAAAAATTCAAAATAAAACAATATTAAAAAATAATGTGGGGTATGAGATTTGAACTCTGGTGGCTTAGTTCAGCAGTGCAAGGTCTTACCAATGAGCTACAAGCTCTTGCTTGCTATTAAAAAGCAAAACAAACTTATATCTTGTGCTCATGCAAAAATACCCCTTTCTGAAATTTTGAAGAAAAAAATTGTACAGAAAGTTTGGGGTTGTTACAGAATGAGGGGGAACATTGAGATAATCTCTTGGTCGTAGAAGTTGCCATCAAGATCTATAGTTAGGAATATGTCGTCGCTCCAATTTTATTTGACCTTGGGTCCTTGTTGACGTCGTGTATGTACTTTGCTGGAGTAAGAGAGACGTCCAAATAGTCTCTAAGCTGTAGATGTGCCATCAAGACCCAGTTCTTCTTTTGACGAAGTATGATAGGAAAATAAAGTTACATTTCTTCCATTTGGGCCCATGGATTGTATACAAGAGTCAGTATGGACCTACTTGCAAGGCAAAAAAAGTTTCATTTTTTATATATTATTTTATATTTCCGCGATACTCTATCTTTTCAGCTTTTTATATCACGAAAATCGTGATCGCCCAATCATTTTGGATATTTTTTACGGTGCCCAATCATTTCGGTTCTGTCATTTTTTTGTTTTTTACTCGCTGCTTTTTATTGCGAGTTGAGAATTTGAAACCTGATACCAATTTTGGCATCAGTATCGCTACAACTGGAATGTTGGCAGGAGCAAATCATCATTTGCCTTTTTTTATTTGAACAAAGGAGACTTAGCAGACAGGGTTAGGATCCTGCCGACCAATGCTTTTGACTTTACGAGCCATAAAGGTCTCATAAAGATATTTCTCCCTATGAGTCGTAAGGATCTCATAGGCGTGTTTTTTCCTTAGAAGTCTTGAGGACTCCTAAGTAGTATTTTCTCTTGCAAGTCGTAAGGACTTGCAAGTGACGTTCACCTTGTTGAGCAATATTTCTCAATTTCAGTGAGACTTGGTTAGGAATAGATTTATTTACACCTGTGGATTTTATACAAGGGTCATTATTGGACCACCTGTAGAGCATAAATTTGTAGGGTTTTGATGGTTTAAGAACATGTTCAGATCCCTATAACTTAGGGCTTTTGAATTCTATAAGCCATGAAGGTCTTATAGGGGGTATATTCTCCTTACAAGTCATGAGGATCTCATAAGTGCATTTTCTTCTTAGGGATCGTATGGATTCCTAAGTGTATTGCTCCTTTATGAGTCGTATGGATCTCACGCAGGTGTTTTCTCCTTATAAAGTCGTGAGGACTTTGCAAGTGCCTCTTTTCTTTTTTTTAACGAGTTTGCACCCTTTCGGATTTTCACAAGCTCGCCGGTAGTCCTGCTATTTTTACTGACAGCGCCCTTTCATGTTTTCATTCATGCCTATTCTGTTTGTGGACATACCCTTTTTTTGGTGATCCATTTTTTTAAGGTGGCCCATAAGGTAACGCACTAACAGTCGTCGATCACGACATTTTTCACTTCGAAGGACTGCATCATAGGAGGCCTGGGAAGGATGTGAATTGTTTTATGCCCGTGGATTGTATACAGTTCTCGATATGGAGACCCACTGTAGGGCAATATGTTAGTTTGAGGACATTACAGTCCATTCTTATTTTTAGGGACATCTCGGTCTAAAACCGGTTTAAGGCCGTAGTGGTCCATTTTTAGTTTAGGGACGTTTCGGTCCTTTTTTAGTTTAGAGACATTTCGGTCCATCATTTGTTTAAGGACTTCTCGGTCCAACATCGCCGTGTTTTGGGGTAAGTATTAGTTTAAGGACCACTTTTAGAGTTTCGACTCAGGAAAATAACGAGCGGACACAAGCGTCGTCATCTACCACTGACCTAAGTCATGACTCTTCAGGCATAGTACTTTTTGAGGAATCGACCGTTTATCGGCCGGAATGGCCTTTCTCCATGCATGTACATGTGCAGATAAGCTCCACTTTGGTAGACCTTATCTATAATGTACGGGCCTTCATAGTTCGGCTTGAACTTCCCTTGTTTTACACGATTGGGGATCATTGGTCTTTTGATGACCAACATGATTTTGCCTTGGCGGAATGTTCTCGGCCTGGTCAGTCTTTTATATGATCATGTCATCCTTTCCTTATAAGCTTACAGGTTTTGTTGTGCTATAAGGCGTGTTTCGTCGAGAGCATCGAGTTCTTAGAGCCTAAGATGAGCATTTTCTTCATCCGTTAGCTCGTATTGAACTGACACTCGTAATGAGGGAAGTTCTATCTCCAGTGGGAGTACCGCTTCAGCGCCAAACACCAATATGTATAGTGTTATATTTGTGGCCGTCTTGAACGTTGTTCGGTACGCCTAAAGAGTTTCGTGCAGCCTTTTGTGCCAGTCCTTTTTGTTTCTCGACAATGTCTTTTTTATAATCTTGGTCAGGGTCTTGTTGAATGCTTCAGCCAGACTATTGGCCCGAAGATTATAGACTGAGAAGTATCTCCGGTCTATCTTTTGTTGCTGTGTGAAGCAACTTATTTTGTGGCTTCTATAAGCGGGTCCATTATCTAAGATTATCCGTCGCGGAGTTCCAAGCCGGTAGATGACATGGGTTTTGAAGAAGTGGAGGATATTCTCCGTCTTCACTTCCCTTAACGGCACTACTTCTGCCCATTTAGAGAAGTAGTCGGTTGTAGCCAGTATAAACCGGTGTCCTTTGGATGACGCCGGCTTGATAGGGCCAATTATATCCTTTCCCCACATCTCGTATGGCCAACTAGCCACTGTCAGGCACAACGGATTTGGATGCTGATGTATGAAATCCCTGTGAATTTGGCATGAGTGACACTGCTGCACATATTCGAGACTGTCCTGAATCATCGTAGGCTAATAGAAACCCATTCTTTTAGCTTGAGCTTCATCTTTGGCCCAGCTTGATGGGAACCGCAAAGTCCGTCGTGTATTTCTTGGATGAATTTTTTTGCTTCCTTCGGCCCTAGGCATCTTATCCATAGGAAGTCGAATGATCTATTAAATAAAGTATCATTAACGAAGGAGAATGGCAAACCTCGTTTCATGAGCTGATGTCTAGACGATGCATTTTCGGGCGTTCGTTGGGACTTGAAGTAGTCTATGAAGACTTCCCTCTAGTCCTTGACCTCTCCTTCATCCTTTATTTGAAGGACTACTTGTTCGGTGGTTTCTTTTCCTTCGGGTGGGTCTATCAGGTCTTCCAAAAATGTATCCGCTGGCGAGAGAATCCTGTAACTTTGTACAATGATCCTTACGTCATCAAGGTCTTCATCGGCTAATTCTTTAGCCAACTTGGATAACGCATCCGCTTTGCTGTTTTCCGCTCGTGGTACGCTTTCCAGGATGTATGAAGGGATTTAGGTCAATAGTTGCTGCACTCTTTCGCCATACCTTATTAGTTTTGGCTTGCATGTTTGATAGTCGCCGTTTACATGACTAACGATCAGCTGGGAGTCTTCATATATGAGGAAGTTCTTAATTCCAATATCGATAGCGATCTCAAGACCGGCTATCAAAGCTTTATATTCCGCTTCATTATCAGTCCTGGGTTCTGTCAAGGAGAGGGCATAACGCATTATTCCTCCTTGCGGAGTCATGAAGATAAGACCCGCCCCGGCTTTGAGTATGGGAATATTCATCTTTTGCCTCTTCATTGAAGATGCTCCATCGAAGTAGAGTTCCCATTGGGAATCATTTTCTTCTTTTTCTTCTTCGACTGCGTCGAACACGTGTTCATCCGACAACTCACAATTCAGGGGAGAATCGGCTGGTATCGGATGTTCCGCGAGAAAGTCAGTGATGGCTTGTCATTTCACCGCTTTGGAAAGCCTTCCCGTCGGTATGGCTTTCGACATCAAATATTTGAGAGGATCCACCTTTGATATGAGATGGAGCTCATGCGCCAAGGCATAGTGTCTGATCTACGTTATTGCGAAGATCAGTGCCAGGTAATGCTTTTCAATGGGGGAGTAGCTGCTTTCTGCTCTGAAGAGAACTCGACTTAGATAGTAGAGAACTCTCTCCTTTCCTTGATCGTTCTCTTGTGCCCACAATGCACCTAAAGAACTTTCAAGGGTCGTTGTATATAGGATAAGGGGTTTTCCTTTAATCGGAGCAGCCAATACCGGCGGATTTTGCAGGTATTGTTTGATTTCGTCTAGTGTGTTTTGGCACTTCTGATCCCAGACAAATGTGGTCCCTTTCTTCATCAGATGGCTGTAGGGAAGACATTTTCTGAAGAGGTTGGCTATGAACCACCGGAAGTATGCAAGCTTTCCTTGGACAAATCTCAATTGTTTGACGGTTCTTAGCAAAGCATTTCCGTAATCGCTTTGATTTTTTTGGGATCGATTTCGATGTCTCGGTGACAAATGATGAATCTCAGGAATTTTCCTGAGGAGACTCCAAACGCATATTTTAGAGGGTTTATCTTAAGATTATACTTCCAAAGACATTAGGACACTATTTTAAGATATTCCCAATACTACTCATGAGATTTACTTTTGACGACGAGGTCGTCGATATAGCTCTCGACGATCTTGTATATGAGGTCATCGAAGATCTTTGTCATGGCCTTCTGGTAAGTAGCTCCAGCATTTTTCAAACTGAAGGGCATCACCTTGTAGCAGAATACGCCTAACAGTGTCTGGAAGGCCGTATGCTTATGGTCTTCAGGATTCATCTTTATCTGGTTGTATCCTAAAGATCCTTCCATGAAGGAGAAAACTTCTTGGGTGGATGTGTTATCGATCATCAACTCGGTAACAGGTATTGGGAAGTCGTCTTTTGGTCACACTTTGTTGAGGTCTGGAAAGTCCATATAGATGCAAACTGTCACATTTTTCTTCATCACTGGAATGATGTCGGCGATCCAGTCGGGATATTGAACCTCTTGGATGAAACCGGATTCGATTAGTTTCTTTACTTCGACATTGATATTCATCTCAAGTTAGAGCCGCATCCTTCGTGGCGCCTGTTTGACTGGCTTCATGTCTGGCGATATGGCCAATTTATGTACCGCTACTTCTGGATCTAGACCTATCATTTTGGAATAGTTCCATGAGAAGCAGTCTTTGTACTGTATGAGCACGTCTTTTAACGTAGCAACCTATTTTTTAGACATTATCTCACTGAAAAATGTCGGCCTCAGATCATTCTCCGTTCCTAAGTCAATTTTCTTTAGGTTGTCTACCGTGGTGTGTATCCTATCCTCCAGCCCTTTTGGTGCTGGTGGAAATTCTGACATCTCCTCGTCATCGTTCTCGTTTGCAAAGTATCTGAAGAGGTCAATCATATTCCCGCGCCCTCTCTCTTTTGAGAGTGTCATCATATGACAGGTACGAGTCTACTTCCATTTTTGCGGTCGAGCTGGTCCTAACTTGACAATGTGGGTCTTCTTTGGCTCATGCTTTTGCGGTAAGCTTATCCTTCAGCTTTCGGATAGGATAAACTTGCCTTGTTGATATTAGTCCTCCACCCAATTCTTGAACATGAAGCAGCCCTCAAAGGGATGTCCTATTACTCGATGATAAAGGCAATAGTCCGGATGATGGACCTGATTTATTTGCTCGGGGTGCCGAGACTCCGGAAGCGTCATCATTTGGTGCTTCATGAAAAGGTTGAATATTTTCGTTCTCTTGTCTCGAGAGAACAAATATTTATGCCCCATCTTTTTTATAAATGATGGGCTCCAACCGAGGTTTTCTTGATTGAGCGGCATTTTAAACCTGTTTTGTCGTCCTTGAACGTTGTTTGCGTTCCTCACCCTATTTTTATCTTTGCTTCGAGATTTTCCCCCTTCGCGAGAACACATAGCGGGTTGTGGATAAAGAGCGTCACGGTCCACTTCTTCCAATGACTGCTTATTGAGATGATGCGTCTTGGCCTTTTCATAAATGGACATTTTGCGGCTGTGGTAGTCTTGGCTCACCTAACAAGCTTCTTTTATTAGCTTGTCAATTTGTTCTTCAAGCGATGAACTTAACGTTTTTAGAGTGGGATCTCACTCCGATTCGACGCCTTGGCTACTTGGCAGAGCATTTTCTTCTTCACTCAAGCTGTTTATAATGTGGCAGCTGTAGATTTGCTTCTGTTTCTTATACCGAACAAATCCCAGCCCAATTGTCTCTATTTTCCCGTTGGGCTTCTTTCATTGAGTCCCGAGAATATCCCAAATGCTTTTGAATAATTGGGTCTGCCAAACCGTTTATTCGAGAGGTACGCCTTGACGCTTTAACAGTTTCTTTAATCCCTCAGCATAATTTCCTGGCATACGGATGGGCTGGAACCTATCAAGAGTGGGGTTAACATCATGCCAGACTTCTTTTTACATCTTGGTCTCCATAGATTTGTAGAAGAGGATCACCTTTTCACCCTTTCGCCTAAAAGGCACGTAGAAAGTTTGCAGTTCTTGTACGATATATGTATCGAGCACATCAAGTTCCTTATAATGTCGAGGCGGAGCCATCGTAATTTGTAGACTCGGATCTGCTACGGTAAGAGCATGCGTCAACAGGCAGATGGAGAACATTGTATTGGTCTCGTCCTCAGAATCTCTACCAAAGACCACGATAGAAGTAGATGGTCTAGGCTTATTGTTTTCCCTTTGGGGTTGCCCCGAGTAGACTATTTGTTCGTCTTCCTCAGTGTCGCTTCCAAAGAGTGGGATGGTGGCCGTGGATTTTTATTTATTCTCCAGCTTGTGACATTTTTCAGTGTCCTCGAAATCCGGTAGAAAGTATTTCGCATCTTCATACATTCACACTTCATTCACTGAGAACGGATTTAGTTCTCCCGTGACGGTGTACTCCGAGCCATCCTTGAAATACTTCATACACTGAAATTTTGTAGAAGAGACGATATTGTACTCATGTAACCAAGGCCTGCCAAGTAGAGCGTTATAGCAAGATTTGGCATCAATAACATGGAATTTGATGTCAGTAATCAACAGCCCGAGTAGTAGCATTAGCATTATGGACCGAAGTGTCCATGATGACTGTGAGTTAAATCCAGAGATGGTTATTTTATTTCGGGCAAGCTACTGAACATTCATGCATATTTCCTACAGCACTCTCACATTGAGCAGATTGATAGAGGATCCATTGTCGACAAGGATTTTCCCTATCTTGACGTCATGGCAGTACCCGGTCACGTATAGCGGTCGATTATGTTCGCACGTACCGAGGAGTAGATCTTCATCGCTGAATGTAATATCAGCCGTGTGGACCTTTGCCAGTTCATCTTTCATCTTCTCTTCTGCGAGGAATGTTTGGAACTGATCTGGCTCTTGTAAGGCTTTAATCAGGGAATCTCGTACCTCTTTGGAAATGAGGAGAGTGTCCAGTATGCTCAGTTGTGAGGGTATTTTCCTCAAATGTGTAAGGACATTGTAGTCCACCTTGTTTTTCTTAGGCGGGTCCTTTGCGGCGAGTTCTTTGACTGCTTCTTCATCAAGGGTGATTTTCTCGGGCATCTTCCCTTTCCCTTTGTCTTTTTTGTTCGAACCTTTGTTTGCAGGTCCAAGATTCTTCTCAGGTAGCGTACGATTACACAGCTGAATGTTTTTGAAATTTTTCTCCTCCTCTTCTTCTCCGTAGGCGGAGTCTTCAAAGAAAGGGTTAAAGGGTGTTTCGTCCTCGGAATCGCTCCCGAATGTGAGAATTTGAGGTTTTCCCCCTTCCGAACTGGTACCAACCATATAACAGTTGCCAATTGTTTCTTTTTGCGTTTTCATCTCACTACCTTCACATCGGCGAGCGCCAGCTTCGCGCTTCTCCTTCTTAAAGTGTTTTTTATGGGCAATATATCCTTGCCACAACTTCTTGAAAACATTGCATGATCCATCAATGATATACACGGTATTTTGATGCGATTCTCCTCCATCGAAATATGGGACTTCGGGAGTGTACATCAGAAGCAGTGGCAGTTTCATCCCCATAGACAGGGCTTTGACGAACAACTTCTAAGCTTTAGTCCTACTCTTATTTGTCGCAGGCGTGCTTTGATTTGTCCAGAGAACTTCATGACCCATCCTCATCACATCTTCTTTGTTTAGACGCTGCCGCTTGGCCTTTTCATATATGGCCATTTCGCGTTCTCGGTCATCTTTGCTCTTTTGAAAAGCTTGGTTTGGCAGCCTCTCAATCGGATCTTCTTCTCGCAGGTTCAGGGATTTTATCGCTGATTCTACCCCTAGTTCTTCTACATTACTTTCTGACGCTGGCGGAGCTTCTTCATCATATAACAATGAATGGGAGATCATGTGGAAGCTTTCTACACGGTCTTCTGTTCCTTCTGATGAGTCATTTCCCTCATCATCGTCACTGTCTCCGTCCTCAAAAATCTGCTTGAGGAATTTTTCGAGCATGACCGGTGTTTGTGTCTTCTGGTTATATTTTTCCAGTGCATCTATGTATTTTTGGAGGTCTGTGCACTTGTCGTCATACTCGGCAGGCTGCACAGGTTTCTTAGTCTTCTTCTTTTTCTTAGAAGACTTTGAAGGCTTCACTTGGTGGCTTTTCCCCTTGTCAACGACTTTCAGTGCGGGGCATAGTTTCAATATCCCATCGATAATTTCGAGTTCAAGTGGGCTCTTCCACTTGACCTCCATGCCTGTAGATCTTTCAGCATTCTTTTAGTTCTCGCTGAAAGAACTACTTTCCATGGAGCTTGTTCCATGAGTGAGCATGATGTCCTCTGCGCATCCACCTTTTTCGGAGCATCCTTTTGGGGAAGATCTACCCTCCGGCTATCAGATAGGGCGAACTTTCTCTGTTGGTACTGGTCCTCGACCCAATTTTTGAAGATGTAGCAATCTTCAATTGGGTGGATCACTATCCTATGATAGGAACAGTAGTTGGGGGTTGTTGACATCACCAGGTTGTGTGGGTCGCCGTGGGTCTGATAATGTAATAATATTATTTCACATCGCCAGCTTGAACAATCTCCTTGTTTTATCGCGAGAAAACGAGTATGCACGTCCCATACTTTCTTCTAAGGACGGGCGCGTATGAGGGTTGTTTTGGCGAGCAGCAGGTTTTGGACCACTCGGTTGTTGCTGCATATTGGCAACGAAGGTCGCCTTTCATTTTCCCTTATTATTTTGAGGGTCCTTGTTTGAGGAGGAAGAGCCATGACCCATCTGATCTATTTGGGCCAACTTGTCTATCAGCGCTTGGAAGGTTGTAGATTTGAATAAGGTCATGAACTGGGACACAGTCGACTGAGGATCGAGAGTCCCGATGAATATGCCCATGGTTGGAAGCTCTTCAATGCGTGGCTCACATTTAGACCACAGGTTCCGCCACCGAATCGCATATTGGACACAAGTTTCTCCTGGCTTTACCCTAGCATTGATCAGGGCCGTGATCGGAGTGCGTTCACTCACGCTGGAGAACCTTTGCATGAATAATAACTCCATTTCAAAGAATGTTTTCACGGAGTCGTTCGGGAGCTCCGAGTACTATTCGAAAGCTGGCTCTGACAAGCTTCCGATGAATTGGCGAAGCAACAATTTTTCATCACCTCCAGTATTGCCGCACAGAGCTCTGAATTGTGCGACGTGCTGGTGGGGGTTACCCATTCCTTTGTTAATGTGGAACTTCGGGATCGTCTATCCCGGTGGGTACTTGATTTGGTCATACCAGGACAGATAGGGTCGCCCGGTTTTGACCAGTTGGTTGGTTGCTTCATTGGCCTTGTGAGCTCTAATTTGCTGAGCAATGTAATCATCCAATGCCGCCTTGGAAATTGTTTCCTCCTTGGCCACTGATAAGGCTTGAGAAGGATATGATATTTCTCCTCTGTCATCTTCGATAACCACCAGAGGATTTTCAGCCGGTGATTATGGTTGGATCATCATTCTAACCATATTTTGGAATAGCAGAGCCATTTGTTTTATGTTAGCGGCTTGCTCCGCAGTTTCTTTATCTTTTTTCTCCAGCACTCGTCATAAGAACTCTGTATCGGTCTCTTGCTCTTGGCGCTGTTCGATTTCTTTGTCCGGACTTTCTTTTGGTCTGGTGAGTGCTGCCATTTTGGTCAGCATTTCTTGGAGCTTTTGTTGTTGCTCCTAAGCCTTTATCAGCGACCGAGTATGCGGTCGGTGACTCACTGAAACACGACTCTTTGCTTTCCCATTGTCCATGTAGACTGTATGTACGGCTATGCCCCCAAACTTGGGGCGTTTAAATCCTTCTCCATTGGATTTTCCCGTTGGCGGTAGAGTTTTCTCCAGCCTCCTTCTTTTATTATAGGTTGGAGATGAAGGAGCCGCTATGACAGGCGCCTGTTTAGGACTCCCCCGTTGTATGGAGGAGAAGCAGTCTTTTTCTTGTCGACCCTTAGATTTCTTGGGTCGATGAGAGTAGCTTTCGTCAAGCACGAAGTCTTGGACTTTTTGCCAGACTCTATGTATCTTCGACGAGAGCCGTTGGTGAGGTTGCTCCGTCTGCTTCTATGCTGAGGTTTCTGCCAGAGGAGCTGATTCTTTCAGTACCGCCATGGGGTAGTTCTTATGCACCATCCTAAGCAGGTCAAAATTGTTCCCAGTTGGAACAGCAATGTCGATATCCACCACAGGAGCTGGTGGGGTAAGCTCAGAGAGGGATTTTCCCTCAGTTTCTTTCACTCGGCGCCAATGGCAACGTTGAGCATGCCTTGCGGTAGGAGTTGCATCCGTATTAGAGGCACTTTCATCATACCCCCGGCATTGCTGGGGAGCTTCACTTGGCGTCAGCCTGTTAAAGACTGACGTTCTTAGAGCAGAGTTGGCCAATTTTTCGAACACCGACCGTCTTGGAGAGGAAGCACTTTCACCGGCTTCACCCATAGCAGGAGTAGGGAGTGCTAGCCGTTTTGGGGCAGCTCCCTCTGGTATCACTGGCTTCTTAACGGGCCCTCTCAATTTGTTCCCCATCCTGTTGAAGGCCGAGATGTCAGATTTGGACGACTTGCTGATAGGAGCCGCCACAGTCGCCAACCGATCAAAGACCAACCTTCTGGGAGGTTCTTCTTGTGGCGTTGAGGTGCCAAATCTCTCAAGCGGGAGCATGGTCCCGAAGAACAACCCAGTAGTTGCTTGAGTAATCTTCCCCACCGGTATTGAGAAGATGGAGGCCACGTTAGGCCCGTAAGCTACCCCTCCAGCTGCGGTGGAGAGAGAGTTATTGTTGCAAGAAGTGCAGCGAGAAGCCATCGATTCTGCACAGAAGCGAGACACCAAGTTTTAGTACTTCGAACCCAAGGGCAACCAACATATAGCAAACCACGATTTTGTTCACGAAACATGACACACGAAATGTGGAGTGGAAAGAGGAAGAGGTCCCACCGGGCGTGCCAGAATCTGTTTACCGCCGAAAACAGAGACGAATTGGGATTGAACGTCTTGCCTGAATTTGAGGGCAGATACTATTTGGGCATATCCATCTACCTCTCCTAAGATACCAAGTTGATTTATGGCACCATATATCGGAGGTTTGGATTGATGCGACCGGTATAGCATACATTATCAGATTCTTATTCATTTGTGGAGATGCTCTTTCCTGCAAGCGCAAACCCCTGTAGTTAATTACGTTATCGCGTTGCGATAACCACTTTCTCCTGCTCTGGTAGTTCACTTTGTGTCATGCTGTATTTTGTTTATTATGGTTGCCCGTGGATTGTATATGAAGACTATTTTATATCGTCACCCGTAGGGTGTGGATTAGTCCAAATCCGTATATATGAATTTGGGTTTTGAACTTAGGTTGTATGTTCCGTCAGTTCAAAAGATGTTTTGTTTTATTTAAGGGCTATTAATCTGGTTTGAGATTAAGATCAACTTAAATATATGAGCATTTAGGCTCAATTTATTTTGACTAAGAATGTGTTAGTCTTGTATGAGACTAAGACCAACATAGAAATATGGATTTTAGTCATTTTTTAGACTAAAATTACTTGGGTTTATTGATATTTTGATCAACATGGGGCCCAACATTTAATTATACTTTGTTTAAGTGATTAAATGATTCTTTATGGAACAAGTGCGCAAGTATATAGGCGCGCACATGCCCGTTTATTTCATTTCTAAAAGGTGCGCACGTGCATTGCGCATGGTTACGCATTGTTTTATTACATGTTGCGTATGTATGTATCACATGACGCACATACCTTTAGAGGCAATTTTCACGAAGTGTGCACACGTGAGGGTCACGTGATGCGCATATTTTATAGGCGATTTCTATTAAGTGCGCACACGTGAGTTCCACGTAATGCGCATGCCTTTATTTGCAGATTTTATTAAGTGCGCACACGTGAGTTCCACATGATACAGATGCCTTTATAGGCAAATTTTCATTAAGCGCGTACTGATTTAGGTGTGCACTTGTTTTATCAGAAAGCAAAACCTTTCACTAAGAAGCAATGGCTTCTATTTCACTTTCTTTTCTTCTTCTCTTATTTTCCGAGAAGTGAAAACACTAGATTTCATCTGTTTTTAAGTTGAGTATTCATGGGTTTTTATGATGCGCAATATATATATATATATATATATATATATATATATATATATATATATATATATATATATATATATGATATTTGGATCAATCTCTCGCAAAAATATGAACTTTATGAACGAGGGACAAAGCCTAAGATCATTTGATCTTTTAATAGTGAATTAATGGATTCGTAAAGAAGCAAAGGTTTCTGTATAATAGCAAAATATTTTAAAGAAAATAGAATTTTTCTCTTTATTTCTTCTACCTTGTGCAATTTTTTGATGAAGAAGAAGTCTTGATATTTTCAAGCTTCTGGAGAGTTTTTTCTGTCCCTATTTCTTCATGTGAGACTCCTATTTATAGAAGAAAAGAAATTAAGGTATGTTGAATTTGTTTTGGTTTTTTTAATCTCAATCTGATTTTAGATTGATTTTAAAAAATTTAATTGATTTATATCAATTAAGGGTGACATGCACACCGTTGGATCTTTGATCCACAGATCTTGTGATTAAGGTATTTAATCAACAGAATATTTTACTGTTAATTAAAATTTTGATTGCTTATTAATCAAGATTTCTTTCTCTTTTAATAAGCGTCTGTTTTCAGGGAATGCGTATGTGCTTGCACATGTTGTTGGTTAAATGCGCGTTGCGCCAGTGCGTTGCACGTGCATCTGCGCACCTATCATTTACGCACTTGTTGCATATGCGCTCATATCATATGACCTTGTCGTAGACATTCGCGCATTTTAACAGTTGTGAATTTGCATATTCGCATGTTTTCAAAGCGACAAACAAGTGTCGAGTTATAATTTATTAGTTCTGCCTCAGGACTTTCCAGAATGTGAACCGTATTTTCAAAATCCTATAAATAGGTATCTCTTTCTTCACTCCCTTTGGAATTGTACTTTTTTAAAGTTCTTGTTTTCTAAAAAGCCTTTGCTTCCTTAGTAATTTGGTAAGTGTGCTTGCGCACCTCTGTCTTTACTTGTGCATCCCTTTTTAGCTTGCACTTTTAATTTTGCTTGCTCACCCTTTGAGTTGGGCATTTAGCTTATTTTGCACACCCCATTGGATTGCGCACTTACCCCTTTAGGTTGCGTACTTAAGATAAACTTTAAAACATTTCTTTTATTTTAAGAATGTCACTTAAGTTTAACCTTAATCAAACTTTAATTTTGAATTTAGATATTCTTAATCCACCATTTTTTGTGAACCGAGGCATTTCCGGTCTTTTTCTTTCAGGTGTCATGGCCAGCCATCTTTATACGATTAGGGAGATTTTTTCCCATGCCGACATACGCTTTTACGAGCCGATTTTCACTGGCGCTCAATGTGAAGATGTACTTTGTTGTTTTGAGGCTCATGGTGGGCGAAAACTTTATCGCCAATCCATCTTACTCCAGCTGATATTTCAAGCCATCCATGATACCATTCCTAAGGCTATGGATGTAATTCTTCTCCCTGCTCTTGATCAAGCCGTAGATAAGGTGCATTCAGTTTTCCTGATGGGGTTTATCTCCAAAGGGTTGAGAGACCATGCAACCGTCTTTCTGCATGTAATGTTCCAATAGCGGGCGATATTGTCCGCATATGATATACGTGAACAGATACACACAGTGATGGAGGATAAGGATTTCGAGTCTTTGTCAGAGTCTGTTTATGACTTCACACACCCTTATAACTCGGCCAATCTATTGCCGCTCTGAACTTTCAGGCGATGTAACAGGTTTTGCTTTTATTTGTCTTTTACTTTTCAGTATTAGTCTGTAATCCTCTTTTTTTGACGTATCAATGAAAAGTTTCTTTTCTCTTACATTTACACTTCTTTTGGCTGAAATTTACTTTTGTTGCAAGTGCCCCTCGTTAGCATATGTACATGTATCATGCATTAGCTTTTATGTGCCCACTTACACAAGTGCGCATGCCAATAGAATCAATTTCATGGTGTGCGCATGTATATAGGTGCGCGAGTCGATTGAGTCAACTTCTTGATGTGCGCATGTATATAGATGTGCAAGTACCAGTTTCATCGGGCGTGCATGTATATAGGTCCTCAAGTCGATTAAATCAATTTCTTGATGTGTGCATGCATATAAGTGTGCAAGTCAATTGATCCAGTTTCGTCAGGTGCGCACTTGAACAGGTGTGAACATAGCTCCTGGCAACAGTCCAGTTGTAGCGATGCCGATGCTTAATCAGATATCAAACTCCAAGACCTCTCACGGCAGATGATGAGTCGCTCCTGGCAATATTCCAGTTGTAGCAGTACTGATGCCAAAGTTGGTATCAGAATCCAAGTCTCCAACTCACAATAAAAAAACAGCAAGTAAAAATAAAATAAAATAGCCGAAATGATGGGGCAACTCGCAACAAAAAGCAGCAAGTAAAAATAAAATGAAATAGCCAAAATGATAGGGAAACTCGCAATAAAAAGCAGGGAGTAAAAAAAATGAAATAGCCGAAATGATTGTGCAATCGCGACTTTAGCGAAATGAAAAGCTGAAATGATAGAGCATCGCGGAAATAAAAAGAAGAAGAAAAGAAATTTTTGTGCCCTACAAGCATGTCAATACTGACTCTTGTATACAATCATCGAGCACAAACAGGTGAAAGTGAGCAATGTGCTCCACCAAATGCTACCAAGTAAACGTTGCTTCATCAAAGATTCGAGTCTTCGCGGCGCCATATAAGCCCATAGACTACCAAGAGCTATTTCGTCCCCGAAAGATTTAGTAGCAACTTCTCATGCAAATTAAAAGAGGAGTAATGGGAAAATCCTGGCTCCAGATCTCGATGGCAATATCTACAGTTTAGGGATTATCTTGACATTCCTTCTTATTACAGAAAGGTGCAGGCGCAACGTCAACAAGGACCCAAGGGTCAAGTAAAAAGTGGAGTGATAGAAAAATCCTAGCTTTGGGTCTCGATAGCAATACATGCGGCCTGAAGACCATTTCGACGTCCTTCTCATTCCAGCAGGGTGCAGACACAATGTTAACAAGGACCAAAGGGTCAATGCAAAAGCGGAGTGATGGCAAAATTCTAACTCCAGATCCCAATGGCAGTATATACAGCATAGATACTATATGGATGTCTACCCTGCTTCGGTGAAGAATCGACGCGACATCATCAAAGCAAAATCCAAGTGATAGCATATTCCTAACTTCGGGTCTTGATGGAAAACATACAAAGTCTAAAGACCATTGGATGTTATCCCACCTCGGACGGATGCAGCTCTGAATTCCTTGGGACTCCTCAAAGAAGGAAGTATGAACTCAAGGTAAAGCGCAACGGTAGCGCCTAACGCTGAACCATCTGACGGCAATACGAACATACTGACTTAGGGAGGTTACTTGAGACGTTGTATCCTGCAGCGGTAGGGTTGGATGATACAGCAAGTATGTGGCTACTCGAGCTAGTGACCTGAGTGGATGTGGATCAAGAAGATATCGGCTGACATAACAATGCGATGGACTAAACCCAGCACCACTAACCTAACGGGCTCTTGTGATAACAAAGGTTATGTATATTTTATGTTAGGATGAGTTTATCCATATGCCTAAGGGAAGGATAAACCGAATGCTTCAGGACGAGTAAAGAAACCAAGGCAGGTCACTTCAGTACAAACGATGGAATGAAGAAGCCACTTATGGGTCCTTTCGACTCGTAAGGGTAAAACACTCTTGTGAGATCCTTATAACTCTCAAGAGAAAAGACACTAAAGAGTCCTCACGACTTCTAAGGAGAAAATACACCTATGAGATCCTCTTGACTTGTAGGGAGAAATACCTTTATGAGACCCTCACGGCTCATAAAGTTGAAAAGCCTTAGGTGACAGAGATCTAAATATGTTTGCTAATCAATCGCTGCCCTACGGAATTGACTACCGTGTACTATCCATGGGCCACATACGACAAATGAGCATCAAAGTTATTCTCCATTGGCCAAGCAAGATACCAATGAAGAGAAGAGGCCACTTACGTGTCCTCTCGACTTGTAAGGAGAAAATACCCGAGTGAGATCCTTACAACTCACAAGGGAAAAATCCACTTAAGGATCCTTACTATCCCTAAATAAAGAATACACCTATGAGATCCTCTTAACTTGTAAGTTTTCCTGCCAAAAATTTTAGCCCAGAGCTTGTTGTTCCCTTTAAAAAAATAAAAAGCAACCCCCACGTGTTAAACACGTGAGTGTCTCACGTAATATCCATGTGAAGCGCTAATCCAGTCTCTTGGCAGCGCCTCACGTGATATCTACGCGAGCGCACTTGTCAGCCTCTTTACAGCGCCTCACATGATATCCACGTGAGCGCTATAGGCCAGCGCCCCATGTGCAATATACGTGAGTATTCTTTTTTTATAGAATTAAATTCTACATAGAATTAAATTTTATGTGGGAACTATTTTCCTGATCTTTCTCAAACTAGAAAGATCTTCTCTGTTAAACATAGGACTCTTGGATCAAAGATCCAACGGTGATCATAAAATCACCAATCGATCATATAATAGAATTAAATTCTATCTTAGGAAATTTTTTTCCTAATCTTATTAAAGCAAACAAGAAATCTTCTCTGTTAAACAGGGAACCTTTGGATTAAAAATCCAATGGTGAATAAAATTCACCAGTTGATCTTTAAGATCATTTCGATTGATTATAAAATCAATCATGATCTCTTAATGAGAGATTTTTTTCAAAACAGATTGATTTTTCTCTTCTCTTATAAATAGGAGCAAAGAGATTAAATCTCAGAGAGATGGACCCCCCCATAAGCTTCTGCAAAAAAATAAATAAGGTTCTTCAAAAGCTTCCATAAAAGAACAGAGAATTTAATTCTCAATAAAGAAGAAAGATCGTCTTCTTTCTCAAACCCCTAGGTAAAGAAAGTAGAGAGATCAAAATATCTCTTTTACCTATCATATCATATCTAAGGAGATCTAAGATCCACAAGACAAGTCTCCTATAAGTTGAGAATTTAATTCTCATCGGGTATATCTTGTTCTTGAGAATCAAGGATTTAGGGAAGAACAAGGTTAAAAAGGACATGAGAGAAGAAAATGAAGAAGATGGAATCCATAATACTCCAGGAACTTAGTTCCTTCGTAATCACGAACTTAGTTCTTAAAGAATCCGATCGCGGATCCTTATAACAGTGGTCTTTGATGATCGCCAATGGTTAAAATACCATTGACAGAGGTTGAATTTCTCTAAAAATATCAACAGAGATTAAATCTCTAAGAACGCAGTGCCTTATGTGATATCCACGTAAGTGCTCAAGAGAAGTGAAAGATAGCGCTTCACGTGAAACACGCGTGAGCGCCCAAGAACTCAGCACCTCATATGAAACACACGTAAGCGCAAAAAAACTCAGCGCCTCACGTGAAAGCATATGAGCGTCAAGAAATATAGCGTCTTACGTGAAACACACGTGAGCCCTCAAGAACTCAACGCCTCATGTGAGCGCTACGTGATTGAGTGCTTAGCACTGCTGGGTAGTATAAAAACCCAATCTTAGCCCAAATTGGCTAAGTCTGTGAAGCTTAAGTTTCTTTTTTGATTTTAAATCAACTGAGCCCATATGCTCTTGATATCCAAATTGATCTTAGTCCTATATACGACTAGTGATCTTTCATCAATGATATCCAAGTTGATCTTAGTCTCATATAAGACTAACGATCCTTAGATCCACCGTGATCTTTTTCCTCAAATACGGGATTTGGTTCAAGGATACATCCTTTCACACCTCTGATATACGTCGTTGTAATTCCTAAACTTCTTTAGAGAGGTGGAGGGACCCAAAAACCAACAACTCCTTCATCCCAAACACGGGAATGTTGGACCGAAATGTCCTTAAACTAATATTCGTCATAAACAAGGGAATGTTGGACCAAAATGTCCTTAAACTAATATTCGTCCCGAACATGGGAATGTTGTCCCTAAATTAATATGTTTTGCTCTGCGTACTGTCTCCATATTGACTACCGTATACTATCCATGGGCTATTTATATATGATTTAATGATCAGTTGAGCTCATATGCTCACTATTTCTAAGTTGATCTTAGTCTTATATATGACTAACGATCCTTAGATCAAACCCATATATCTCATGAACTGATGGACCTCATTTATATGAGATCTACGTCCTAAGTTCAAAACCCTAAATCTAATATACGGATTTGGACTAATCTGCGCCCTAAGGGCATGACATAAATTAGTCTCCGTATACAATCCAAGGGCAACTCCAAAATAAACAAAATATAACACAGCACGAAGTGACCTACCAGAGTAGGAGAAAGTTGTTATTGCAACGCGATAACATAATTAACTGCAGGGGCTTGCGCCTGCAGGGAAGAGAGTCCCCATAATCAAAAACCCCTCACAAATGAATAGGAATCTGATAAAGTCTGCTATACCGGTCGAATCTATCTAACCCTCCGATATACGATGTCATAAATCAACTTGGTATCTTATGAGAGGTGGATGGATATGCCCAAATAGCATCTGCCCCAAAATTCTGGCAAGACGTTTAATTCCAGTTCGTCTCTGTTTTCGGCAGTAAACAGATCCTGGCACACCCGGTGGGACCTCTTTCTCTTTCCACACCACACTTCGTGTGTCGTGTTTTTCCGCGATCAAATAACCGCGGTATATATATTTGTGGTTGCCCTTGGGTGATGAGATACTGAAGCTGGTGTTTTGTCTCTTTGTAAAATGGCGTTTGCTTCTACTCACTGCAACTCAGGCTATGTCACATCCGGTGGAGTCAAGTATGGGCCACTTGCAGCCTCAAATTTCTGCAATCCGGCTCTTCAAAAAACCAATGGGCTTTATATTTGGTTCTATGCCCCCACCTCCGATCCTCCATGCCTCAACGTCGAAAGAGGAAGTTCAGAAGAAGTCTGTCTTCCACAGGCTGGCTCCTCAAGTTTCAGCCCTTCCGACAACATTAATATTCATGCGACTGGCACCTGCCGAAGGCAAAAGTCAGCACAGGGGGTAGAATGGTCAAGTTCTCAAAGAAAATAAGGGGCAAGAATAGCAAATAAGACAAGCTGGGAGCAGTTCTCCGTCCGTGTTGACTCCACTTGATTCAACTCCGATGGAGAATGCCGTTGTTCCAACCGGGAACGGTTTTGAACTGCTACGAAGGGTCAGACAAAATTCCCCTATCGCAGATTGAAAAAGTCTCGGCAACCCATGGAGATCCAAGGAGAGCAGAAACCAGTTCGCTCCCTAAAAGAACTTTCCTCATCTATATATAAGGTGTGGAAGCAGGTGAAGGACTCAGTCGTCATCCACGGCTCTTCCTCTAAGCGTCAGCCAAACTCTGACAACTCTCCCTCCAAATATAAAGGGACTCATCCCAAGACGGTTCATATTCTGATGGTTCCACCAAAATCCAAAGAGGCTTCTCGCAAAAAAGAGAGGTATAATAAAGTCCAAATGCCCGAGGCAAACTCCGAAGGCCAAAACTCCAAACGCCCCAAGCCTGGGGGCATGGTAGTTCACGCAATCTACATAGTGAACTCCAGAGATGAAGGTCGTGCTTCTACTAGTCACAAGCCGCATACTCGATCTTTGACAAAAGCTCAGCAGCAACATGAAAAGTTGCGGAAAATGCTTGCTCAAGCGGTGACACTTGCTAGTCCACCACCTAAGACAAACCCCGAAAACGCACCTGAAGAAAGGACAGGGCAGGAGTCGGATATTGACTTCCTGAAACGCGCTCTCAAAAAGAGAGATGAAGAAGCGGAAGCAATATCTGCTAAAATGAACCAGATGGCTCTCTTGATCCAGAATATGGCTGGAATGATGGTCCATTCAGAACCACCGGCAGATGAACCGCTGGTAGTCGCCCTTGAAGACATAAGTGACATTTTAAATCCTCTGTAAGACTCATCAATGGCTGAGGAGGAGGGACGCATATATCATTCAGAAAATCAAAGCTCACTATACCAGTGAAGTAGCAAATATGTCGATCAGGACTGGTCGACCGTATCCGGCATGGTATGATCAAATACGGTACCCGCTAGAATACATACTTACGACGTTCCACATGTATAAAGGAATCAGGAATCCTCGCCAGCACATCGTGCGATTTAAATCCATGTGCGGTAACACTGGAGGAAATGATATATTGCTCCTCCGACAGTTCGTCAGCAGTTTGGCAGGCACTGCGTTCGAACGGTATGTGGAACTCCCAAATGACTCCATGAATACCGTCGACGAGATGGAGATGCTCTTCTGTCAGAGATTCTCTTGTGTGAGTAAACACACTACCGTGACGATGTTGGTCAATGAAGGGGCTAGACCAAATGAGATTTGGGTTCAATATATTACCCGATGGCGAAATCTCTGGTATAAATGCAAGCAGCGTATCGACGAAGCTCTAGCCGTAGGAATGTTCATAGGCACCCTTGACCCAAATTCAAAGGTGTTCCCATATATGGCCATCTTCAAGCCGACGACCTTCCAAGAGCTCATAGATAAAATGGCTCGATTGGATCAGATGGGTCAAGACACGTCCTCTTCCGATGAAGATATATGAAAAGCAGAAGCAAGGCGGCGTTTGTCGCCAATGCTCAACAAAAAATGAGCGGCTATGAAGTATCATGTCACCAAAATAGCGACAGCACGAGTTCTACCCTTCGAAAGATTAGGATGCGAATACTCGTTCCCCCGAAATATACGCAGGGGGCATATTGCTCACTGGTGGACGAATCTCTACGCGAGTTAGTCCTTTCTTCAAAGAACAGAAAGGAAGTTAAGAGACCTATAAGAGGGTCCTGCAGTCAAGTGGAATAGCCCATTTGAACCAAAAATCATGAAAGGGACGTAGAAACCATGTCCCACTCCTAAAATGAATGATGAGGGGAAAAAGCCTCCAAGTCAAGTTCATTCTTCCAAGAAAGAAGAAGACTCAGCAGAAAGAGTGACGTGATATCTCGATCCTTTGTCAGCTTCAAAAAGCGACAGTGATGAGCAGGGGCAAGTACTGTGTAAAGTGCCCAGAATTTCCCGCAAACAACCCGATTGGTATGATCATAAAATAATCAGTCCAAGAGAGTGGAGATAGCCTAAGGCGTGAAATGTCCGCGCATACGAAGGACATGCAGCAACGTTTCAACAAGCAAGCGTCGGAAGGAATGAGTTATGCAACTCCCCGACCAAATGATAAATAATGGACCGGAACATCCCTAAACTAGCATTTCGCCCCAAACACGACGATGATGGACCGGAACATCTCTAAACTAGAATTTCGCCCCAAACACGGCGATGATGGACTGGAACGTCCCTAAACTAGTATTTCACCCCAAACATGGTGATAATGGACCAAAATGTCTCTAAACTAATATGGACCGAAATGTTCTTAAACTAGCATTTCACTCCGAACACGGAGATAATGGACCGAAATGTTCCTAAACCAATAATGGACCGAAATATCTCTAAACCAGCGCGCCGCCCCAAACACGGCGATAATGGACCAAAATGTCCTTAAAACTAATATGCTCCCTTGAGATCTATTACAATCGAAGTCCCACCGGCTACACAGCTACTCCAGCGATGAAACCATCCCCAAGTCCCGCCGACAAATAGATGGGTCACCTACGGCGAAGCTACTTTCGAGAGTTTTACCGTTCAAAAAGAACGGTATGTCTAAAAGTGAAATGGGCATGGTTGAAAACCCGAAAGGGGCCATGAGTAAAAACAGCGGGACTACCGGCGAATTTGTGAAAACCCGAAAAAACGCAATCTTGTAAAAAAAAATTGTGTACACTTGCAGGGTCCCCTTGACTTTGTTAAGGAAAAAATACCTGCGTGAGATCCTTATGACCTACAAAGGATCAACACACTTAGTATTAATCCATATGATTCCTAAGAAGAAAACGCACTTGCGAGATCCTCACGACTCGTAAGAAGAATTCCCCCTATGAGACCCTCACGGCTCATGGAATTCAAAAGCCTTAAGTTATAGGTATCCAAACCCGTTCTTAAGCCATCATATCCTCCAAGTTGCCTTACAAGTAGTTCAATACTGAACTGACGCTTGTATACGATCCACGGGCACGAACAAAATATGTTCCCACAAAGGTCCACCAATAATAAAAATAAGATTCCCGTATTGTGAACGACACTTGTAAGTCCTTTCGACTTATAAGAAGAAAATACTCTTGTAAGATCCTTACAACTTATAAGAGAAAATACCACTTAGAAGTCTCCACGATTCCTAAGGAGAAAATACACCTACGAGATCCTATCGACTCATAAGGATAAATACCTTTATGAAATCCTTACGGCTCATAAAATCAAAAAGCCTTAGTCGACAAGATCCTAAACCTGTTTGCTAAGCCACCTTTGTTCAAATCAACAAGGGAAAATGATGATTCGCTCCTAGTAATATCCCAGTTGCAGCGATACTGATGCCTAAACAGATGTCAAACTCCAAGTGATGATTCGCTCCTAGTAATATTCCAATTGTTGCGATACTGATACCAAGATTGGTATCAGAACCCAAGTCCTCAACTCGCAATAAAATCAGCGAGTAAGGAAAAATATGTATATGAAATAGCCGAAATGTTTGGGCAACTCGCAATAAAAATAACGAGTAAAGAAAAAAAATGACATAACCAAAATGATTGGACGCCGCGAAAAAAAATAGCCGAAATGATTGGGTAATCGCAACTTTCGCGATATGAAAAGATGAAATAATAGTGCATCGCGGAAATAAAAATAAAATAAAATAAAAAATTCTGCCCTGCAAGTAGGTTCATACTGACTCTTGTATACAATCCATGTGCACAAATGAAAAAAGGGAACCATATTTTCCCACCATGTTTCGTCAAAAGAAGAACCGAGTCTTGATGACACATCTACAACCTATACACTATTTGGACGTCCCTCTTACTACAGCAAAGTACAAACGTAGTGTCGACAAAGTTCCAGTGGGACAAATAAAATCGGAGTAATGGCATATTCCTAGCTCGAGATCTCGATAGAAATATCTATGACTTGGAGATCATCTCCATGTTCTTCTCATTCCAATAGAGTGCAGATGCAACGTCATCAAAGACCAAAGAGTCAAATCAAAGCAGAATAATGGCAAAATCCTAGCTCCAGGTCGACGTTCTTTCTCAGTGCAGATGCGACTTTAATAAGGACCCAAGGGTCAAACAAAAGTGTTGTGACGGCATATTCCTAGCTCTAGATCATGATAGCAACATCCACAGCTCAGAGATCATCTCTACGTTCTTTTCATTCCATTAGGGTGCAGATGCAACGCCATTAAAGACTAAAGGGTCAAATCAAGATGGAGTAGTGGAAAAATCCTAACTCCAGCTCGACGTTCCTTCTCAGTGCAGATGCAACGTTAATAAGGACCCAAGGGTCGAACAAAAGTGGAGTGACGGCATATTCCTAGCTCCAGATCTCGATGGCAACATCTACAGCTTAGAGATGATCTCTACGTTCTTCTCATTCCAGTAGGGTGCAGATGCAACGTCATCAAAGACTAAAGGGTCAAATCAAAGTGTAGTAATGGCAAAATCCTAGCTCCGGCTCGACGTTCCTTCTCGGTGCAGATGCTACGTCAACAAGGACCCAAGGGTCAAATAAAAGTGGAGCGATGGAAAATTCCTAGCTCCAGTTCTTGATGGCAACATCTACAGCCTAGAGGTTGTCTCTACATTACTTCTCAGTGCAGATGCGACGTCAACAAGGACCCAAAGGTCAGACAAAAGTGGAGTGACGGCAAAATCCTAACTCCATATCTCGATAGCAACATTTACAGCTTAGATATCATCTCCACGTTCTTCTCATTCTAGCAGGACGCGAATGCAACAATCAAATAAAAATGGAGTGACGGCAAAATCCTAGCTCTAGACCTCCTCGACGGCGATATATACGGCCTAGAGGGCATACAAATGTCTACCTTACTTTAGGAAAGAATTGGTATGACATCAAAGAAAAATTGAAGAGACGACATATTTCTAGTTTCGGGTCTTGATGGCAATATCTACAGCCTAAAGACCATTGGATGTCATCCCATCCCAGAAGGGTGCGGTTATGACTTATCGAGGCTCCAAATCGAGCCTAATCTCAAGTAAAGCGCCACGGCAATAGCTAACGCTAGATTTTCTAATTGTAATGTGAATATTCCAACCTGAGAAGACTACTTGAAGACGTCCTGTCTAGCCTCAGAAAGGATCAAAGACACGACAGACGCAGGGCTACTCGAGTAGCAACCTAAGGGACTGCATGTTGAGAATATATCAGCCAACGCGACGGTACGATGGACTTAACCTAGTACCACAAACCTAACGGAATCATGTATCGAAAGGGTTATCTATATTTCACGTTAGAATACATCTGTGAGATCCTCTCGACTCGTAGGGAGAAACATCTTTATGAGACCCTCACGGCTTATAAAGGTGAAAAGCCTTAGGCGATGAAGATATCAACTTGTTTCTTAAGCCATTGTTTCCCTATAAGGAGGTCAAGACTGACTCTTGTATACTACCCACGGGCCACATTCTCCAAAGTTGCATACTGATAAAGTGAAGAAACCACTTACGGGTCCTCTCGACACGTAATGAGAAAATACTCGCGTGAGATCCTTACAACTCACAAAGGTGAAAGACATTTAGGAATTCCAACGATTCCTAAGAAGAATATGCACCCGTGAGATTCTCTCAACTCATAGGGAGAAAAACCTTCTCGAGACCCTTATGGCTCATGAAGATAAAAAGTCTTACGCGACAGGGATCCTAAACCTATCTCCTAAGCCATCAATTATATGGTGATGTATAACTTTGTACTACTTAACTCACATACATACCTACGTGAGCAAAGTAGTAGGGGCGGTAAGGAGAAAATACTATGTGAGAACCTCACGGCTCATAAAGATTAAAAAAGCCTTGAGCGAAACGGGAGCTAAACCTGTTTCCTAAGCTATCAAATCTCTGGCGATGCATTACTTTGCACTACTTAACCCACGTACATATTTACGTGGGCAAAGTGGTGGGAGCATTTGTTCTCACCAAAAATTTTGGCTCAAAACTTACGTCTGTTCCCTTATAAAAAAAAATAGAGGGCAGCCCCACGTGTTAAACATGTAAGCACTCACGTGCAAAGCACGCGAGCACCTGCTGTAGTTAGGATTGAATCCTATAGTAGCCCCCCACGTGTTAAACACGTGAGTACCGGCTTCACAGCACCCACGTGTTAAACACATGAATTTCCTTACTGCATTCTTATGGCAGCGCTCATGTGCTAAGCACGTGAGCGCCGCTACCATATATGTATATGGAAATACTCATGTGATAGCACGTGAGCACCCCAATTTGAAGCGCAAGTATCTGATAGAATTAAATTATATGTGCTAGAATTAAATTCTATTTGGGAAATATTTTCCCTGATCTTTCTAATGTGGAAAGATTTTTCTATAACAAAGAATCTTTGGATTTAAAATTCAATGGTGATGAAATATCACCGATTAAAGTATCTGATAGAATTAAATTTTATGTGATAGAATTAAATTTTATTTAGGAAATATTTTCCCTGATCTTTCTAATATGGAAAGATTTTTCTTTAACAGAGAATCTTTGGATTTAAGATCCAATGGTGATAAAATATTACCAATTAAAGCATCTAATAGAATTAAATTCTATGTGGGAAATATTTTCCATGAACTTTCTAACATAGAAAGATTTTCCCTGTTAAACAAAGAACCCTTAGATTTAAGATCCAACGGTAATTAAAACAATCACCATCATAGAATTAAATTCTATTCTCGGAAAATATTTTCTTAATCTTATTAAACAAACAAGAAATATATTCTCTGTTAAACAGAGAGCCGTTGGATCAAAGATCTAACGGTGATTTAAATATCTCCGATTGATTATCAAATCAATCAAGATCTCTCAATGAGAGATTTTCTCGAACAAATTGATTTTTCTCTTCTCCTATTTAAAGGACTCAAGAGATTAAATTTCAGAGAAGAGAGACCCCTCATAAGCTTCCACAAAAACTGAGAATTTAATTCTTAATAAAGAAGAAGGTCATCTCCCTGCTCAAACCCTAGGTAGAGAAAATACAGAGATAAAAGAATATCTTTTACCTATCATATATGTATCTAAGGGTTTAACCCTTTAAAAGAACTTAGTCCTTCCTCTGGATCTGTGATCCACAAGACAAATCTCTCATAAAAAAAAAGAATTTAATTCTCATAAGGAAGATCTTATTCTTCGGACTCAAAGATCTAGGAGAGAACAATATTGAAAAGAAATGAAAAGGATGGAGTTTATACTTCAGGAACTTAGTTCCCTCAAATATATCAAGAACTTAGTTCTTAAAAGAACCTGACCAAGATCGTCAAATATTGATCTTGGTGATCGTTAATGGCCAAAATACCATTAACGGAAGTATGAACTTCTTTGAAAAATGAACAAAAATTAAATCTCTAAGGAAAATGCGTATCACGTGAAATCCACGTGTGCACACTTCGTTGCCTATGAAGGCATGCGCGTTACATGTGAGCATAGATAGTAAATATTACCCATACAGGTGCGCAGCGTCTCACGTGAAAGGCACGTGAGAGACCAAGTGCGCAGCGTCTCACGTGAGAGACACGTTAGATCTCAAGTGCACAACATCTCTCATGCTAGCATGTGAGCACCCAAAACCCAACGTCTCACGTGATAGCACATGAGCACCCAAAATACATGTGTATCACGTGAAAGGCACGTGAGCGTTCGAAGCTAAAAGAAAGTGTGCAGCTCACATGAAAGGCACGTGAGCACACATGAAGACAATGGCTCACGTGATACACACGTGAGCGCACATCAAGACAATAGGCCACGTGATACACACATGAAATGCACATCAAGACAATTTCTTCATGTGAAAGGCACGTGAAACGCATGTGAGCGCTAAAAAGACAAACAAGTGTGCAGCCTGCGTGAAAATCGCCTGAGCACCCAAGAAAACAACTACTCATGTGATATCCCTGTAAGCGCTATAGTGTTGAGTGTTTAGCACTGCTGGGTGATACAGAACCCCAATCTTAGCCCCAAATTGGCTAAGTCTGTAAAGTTTAAAACTTTTTTGAGCTCATATGCTCACATGTTTAAGTCGGCCTTAATCTAAAACAAGATTAACGATCCTTAACCACATGTTTAAGTAGATCTTAATATAAAACAAGATTTACGATCTTTAAACCCCTGAACCGATGGACCTCATTTATATGAGATCTACATCCTCAGTTCAAAACCCCAAATCTAATGTACGTATTTAGACTAATCTGCGCCCTACAGACGACGACAAAATTATTCTCCGTATACAATCCAAGGGCAACTCCAAAATCAACAAAATATAACACGACACGAAGTGATAGACATGAAGAAGGAGAAAGTTGTTATCGCTTTACGATAACGTAATTAACTGCATGGGCTTGCGCCTGTAAGAAAAAGCGTTTATCATCCCAGTTTCTGGCGGTAAACAAGCACCTTTATAATTTTGAGGCGAAGAAATTCGATGAGCATAGGGGTTACAATGCATTTCAATTTACTAGCCTACCTTTCCCGATACAAAAGAATTCTTAAACAGTATTTTCTTTATAAGTTTTTTTAACATTTCTTATTGTTAAGGGTTATAACAGTATCCATTTGTTAACATTGTTGGTTAACAGTGATGATTGTGGCATCTTCGTCTACCTTTTCATGAAGACATTGATCGAAAGTCGGTGGATTCCGGATGCCCTGGAGGGAAAAGGGTCGGAGCAGTGGCGGCCGATACTTACGGTCCAAATTCTATTAACCAACGAGCAAGAAAACGGCTTGATATTGTTTCAGTTTTTGTTTTGCCGAAGTTTGAACTCTTTGTTAAACGTACATGTATTCATCTATTTGTATTTAGCCGATTTTCACCGATATTATTATTTGTTTTGAGTGAGGATGACAAATTGCTTATATGTTACTGTTTTGTGTAATTGATGTAAAAAATTGTTGGCGTGTTTACTTTAATATCACCGATATTGGCCGATACTGTGATATGAATGATATTTTTGTTGATGTTATCTGTTTTATATAGCCAATATTTGCCGATATTGTGATATGAATGATATTTTTGTTGATATTATTAGTTTTATATAGTTGATATTATAGGCAATTTATTAGAGATTACAAGAAACTTATCAGAACTTACAGGTAACTGCTTACAAATTACATGCAACTAATTAGAAGTTATAGGCAAGTGGTTAGAAGTTACAGGCAATTACCTAGAAGTTACAGGAGAATGGTTAGAAGTTACAGGTAAATACTTAAAAATTACATGCACGTGCTTAGAAATTACAGGCAACTACTTAGTAGTTACAGGAAACTACTTACAGGTTACAGGCAACTAAGTAGAAGAAGTTACAGGAAACTGCTTACGAGTTACAGACAATTTCCTAGAACTTATAGGCAAATGCTTAAAAGTTACAAGAAACTGCTTACAAGTTACAAACAACCGTCTAGAAGTTACAGGAAACTTATCAGAAGTTACAGGCAAGTGCCTAGATGCTACAGGCAACTGTAAATAAAGGGATTCATAAAACAGTTTCTAAATTTCATTTAGATGCATACTTAACCAATAGAAAAATTTACAGCAAAATTATAACGAACATCGTAATGTTTTAGTACAAAAGGTCCACGAAACTTGACGGTTGATACATAAATATAAAACAAAATACCAACGTGTAGCTATTTTACACTTAATCGATAGGTGCAGAGCGTGTCACTTTATTGTGACCCTCATTTCCATACCTACCGCGATTCCTCTTTCTCTTTTGAACATTCATGTTATTTATGCGCCTTGTAGAGGCCTTCCCGGCCGTTTTCTTGTCAAAAGAGGCTGGATCTCAATATTCTCTTCCATGATCGGTGGCTTGTCAAATGTAGATATTGGGTAAATTGTATTCCCGTTACTAGCCGTGAAATATTCGATCGTCATGAAAGGGTCACAGTAGTTATAGATTGATTGCCTCAAGAAATTGATAACGGCACAAGCATATATACAAGGAATCCAAGTAACATCATATTCTCGGCATGTACATGATTGAGCCGACATATCAATCCGAACGGTTTTAATGTCAAACACCTCATAATGCTCTGTATCAGCTTAATAAACATGAAAAACCTAGCAACGTCCAAATAATTTCCTCCGACTCGAGACATAACACTCCATTCCACCCTTCGGATTTTTCTCGTCGACTATTGAAGCGATCTATCAAACATACCCTTATATGGTCCACCATTTGAAGAATAGGAAAAGTGTACGCCTCACGTATCCAGTTATTATATGATTCAGCAACATTGGATGTAACATGACCATGCCTGCATGTAACGCCCCACTCCCAAGTACAAATGGTATTGTCCGCTCTGGCCGAAACCGCACGGTTTTGCCCTTCAGAGCGAAACCAGACCCGTTCAGGGGTCACTTCCCAGGAGGTCACCCATCCCAAGACTTCCCCGGCCCGAGCATGCTTAACTACGAAGTTCTCAAGCTCCTGTAGTGCCGATTCACTTAAAAGGCACCTCTGTAATTGAGGGTGGCATCACTACATTTATAATGCAGTTCGGTCCTCTTTCGGAATGTGTTCCGAAAATTCCCCATTATTCTACAGTGGGTCCCACGGACTCAAGAGGTGGCCCCACGGATTCAAGAGGTGGCCCCCTCCCCCTTGGCATGATAATTGGCATAGCACTTTGTTCCGTGTGGCACTTTATTCCGTAAGCAAGAACCGGGTCCCGACACTGCATTCAACAAACACATAAATAGATGTTACAGACAACTTTAATAAATGTTACAGACGGCTTTAATAGATGTTACATGAAACTTATTAGATGTTTCAGGCAACTACCTAGAGTTTACAAACAAGTCAGTAGACGTTACAGGAAACTTAATAATTATAATCAAGTTAATAGATGTTACAGACAACTTAGTAGAAGTTACAAGTAACTGCTTAGAAGTTACATGCAACTTATTAGATGTTACAGGTAACTGCTTAGAAGTCACAGGCAACTACTCTGATATTATACATATCTATGTCAATCATTTTCATAGAGAAATCAAGTGTATTGAGGAGCAAGAATTGAGATTATACCTTATTTCAGAGAAGTAACAATTAGCCCAATGTTAAGAATTGTAATGTTTAGCTATTATGTTGTAGGCAACCATTGATTCCTGCTTCAATAGATTCATCTTTCCTAAAACTCAACCGTCGTGTATTGGTAACACGCTGTCTCCATCAGATGCGCGTAACTTTTGGCTTCCGAATTCTTCATACCAAACCCCTTGAGCCTATTTTTAAAACTCCGCTTCAAGTGAAGAATGCAAAATGAATGCAATGCGGTAGGGAAACACATCCTAACCACATCTTTGATTCCCTTTTCGGAGTCTGATACAAACACAAAGGTATGCGGTGGGTGGTAGGCTTTAGGACCATCAAACAACATTGCTTTCAACTGACCTTAAAACCATGTCCAATTTGTGATGTTCTCTTGATCGCAAATAGTGAAAGCTATTAGAAACAAAGCATTGTTTTCGTCATAAGTAGTCACCGCCAATAGAAGACCTTTGCCATGTTCTTGATGAATATTCCATCAAGAAATATGAGAGGCCAACAACTTTCTAAATACCCGTCAATACAAGCACCATAGCTAACAAATAGCCTCATGAATCTGTCATCCACTGATTTTTCGATGCTAATTACTCCCCCGGGATTGGTTTCTATGCACTTGCTTTAATACCACCTCAAAGAGTCATAACAATGACGATAACTGCCGAAGAGGGTCTCATATGCCAATTCGCATGCATGCCTTACAACATCGTATGAAATCTTTTCCCCGAACCTTTAATAGAAGTCCTTCTGAGCCTCGATTGGCCGATAGCCTGGTCATGACCTCAAAACATCTACAAGCATGCCGGCTACCAATTTCTTCGTAGTCCGGGGATGTCCGTCCCTTGAAATTCCTCCGGAATATGTGTGTGTCGGGTAGTATCTCTTTATAGCCCATAGATAACTGCTCAAACATGATAAACATGTAAATCTTAGTGTAACTTAACAGTTAAAACAATCAACAATTTGAAAAAAACGATAATTATACTTTTCATTACTGACGTATGTGTTAACTCTATACCTCTGAGTACACGGTGATGCATGCAATCTCTATTGGCATCCTTTATCCCTTTGGGAACAAGACACTGATACTCTCAAGTCATCGTTCTTAATATAATCGAAGTTGAATTGTTTCGCAATAGCAAATTAGGAAAGAGCCATTCTAACTTCGTAATAATCCTTGAATATTTGAGATATGCCATGAATTACGTCATGCTACACAACCGGTATATTATTCCTCATTATTTGATCATCTTGCCTCACCGATGGCAAGCTTGACTCCAACTCATGTTCTCGGTCATGCGCAATTGATTGAGCGGAAGACGATGATGCGTGTTGACAGTTACATAAAAAACGCTTTTGTTAACATTTTATTACTTGCATCCATGTAGATATTACAAGCAACTTATTAGATATTAAAGGAAAATCTTCTTAAATATTAAGAAAATGCAACTGCTTAGAAGTTACAGGAAACCGTTTAGAAGTTACATGCAACTTTTTTAGAAGTTAAAGGTAACCGGTTAGAAGTTACAGACAACCGCTTAGAAGTTACATGCAACCGTTTAAAAGTTACAGACAGACGCTTAGAAGTTACATGCAAATACTTAGAAATTACATGCAACCGCTTACAAGTTACAGGCAGATGCTTGCATGGATGAAGCATACTTATTGGTCTTGAAATTGAATTACAAATAATATGTTAACAAAAGTACATGATGAAGCATACTTATTGGTCTTGAAATTGAATTACAAATTGTATTTTAAAAAAAAATATATAAATTAGGAACAAGTCAGAGAACTTGGTTCTGTTTGATACATTAGTAATTAGAACATTGATAACGCTAACAACTTATAGGACTTGGTACTGCTATATATTTGTTGATCTTGAAGAAAAAAAATTGTATCTTAAAAAATTACAAATTGTACACATTTCACATATTTTGGTTGGAGACTCCATATGAGCCTTTGAATAGAGCTTTGTGGTAGATAGGAGCACCCCTGGAACTTGCTAAGAGCTGCTCTTTGCAACCTCCTCTTAGTAGGGTGTGATCGTAGAGCTGATGAAGGATTTTAGGTATATTAATATATGTGGTTGACGCAATAATGGTTGATATTTTTTGGCTGATGATGAAATACCTGATAAAATGATGATGTTAGTAAAAAAAATTATCCATCACCAGCCTCTTTCATGACAACAAGTTCTACCACCTCTAAATAAGACTATACTTAGTAAAATTCTTTATCCATCCTAATTACTTTCTAAGAAATGAAACTCTTCACATCCAAAAGAGTAAAACCCCACACTCTTTCGTTTTTTACACTCTGTTTTTTCTGAGTTTACATTGAAATTTTTGCTCAATATTAAACAACGAGAAAGTCATGTATTCATAGAAGTTTCAGCCTTGATGCAAAAGAGAGGATATCGATTCTTTATCCTGCAGTCAATGTACTTTAGTTTGCAATAATAGAATTTTTTCTGTAGCTAGTCAAATTGTTTTCTTCAAAAAGATCAGATTCTTCATTGATTGGTCAAATGTCAATTTGTCATGCTTTATAGAATTTGGATTTACATGTCAGGATATATGATGCTTTGTATGTAGGTCTAAAAATAAGCAGTGGAGAATTTTACCTGTAATAAAGGCTTCATTTCAAGTATTTTCATTTATAGTAAGTTATAATTAATTAGTAGATATATAGATTAATTATGTATAAATATTTATTTTCATAACAGAATGGAGAGTGCTATTCTTGAAGTTGTGTTAAGATATGGAAGTTACAGGAAGGAGAAAATATGAATGTGGCAGACAAAAGACATTTAGAATAGAAGTAGAGAAGAGTACATTAAGAACATTAGGTGAGCAAATTGCAGAGTTTGTTCCTAATGTTAGTGGTCGTGTTTTGAAACTTGCATATCCTGTTATTGGTACAGATCTTAGAGAGCACATGCAACTTTTTTAGAACTTAAAAGCAACTGGTTAGAAGTTATATGCAACTACTTAGAAGTTACAGGAAACTTTTTTAGAAGTTACATACAAGTTCTTAGAAGTTGCATACAACTGCTTATAGGTTACAGGCAACCGCTTACAAGTTACAGGCAGAAACTTACAGGTTACAGTCAACTGTTTACTAGTTACAGGCAAGTTCTTATAAGTTACAGACAACTGCTTAGAAGTTACAGACAAGTTCTTACAAGTTACATGCAAATGTTTAGAAGTTACGTACAACTGCTTACAAATTACATGCAACTGTCTTGTTTATTCTTCTAAACAAAAATCAAGTCAAATAAAGACAAATATGCACATAATAGCTAGGGTATCAACAAATGCTTGCATATGGATGACCTTCTCGTTCTTCTCTTGATAGAAGCAGATCATATTTATGTAGTCATATTCATTTATCATCCTAACCTCATGATCTCCAAATTTCTCCATTTTAAAAGAAAATTTCTGTAATACCCAGCCCTTTTATACCAAAATCCGTATTGTGTCACTTTATAATTTTATTTATAATTTTATTTCTCCTGAATCCCATTCTCTTTTAGTAGACCAAAACCCAAACCAAATCTATCAGTTTCTTTTTATAAAATCCCAGCCCTTTGTAATTTTCTCATTATTTTATTTATTTAAATTAAACCCAAAATCTATTCACCCAGCCCAACATCTCCCGGCCCTCTCCCTTATTTTTCCCCAATAAATTTTCCATTTAATCTCGTTTTCCCGGCCCAGCCCTCTTCAAATATTTAAAATCTTTTCCTTTTTTCTCCTGAGCCCACTGAGCTGGCCCACCCCCTATTTTTCCATCATTTTATTTATTTTTTCCCAAGCCGATGGCCCGCCTCACTCACCCGCGCCCGCTACACACCTGACCCGGCCCATGCTGCAACCCCTCTCCTTCCTCACGTAAACTTTCCCGCATCTTTATTCTTCTGCGCGAGATTTCGAACCCACGTCGCCACGCCCCGACTCCGTTACCCCACGTCCCCGCGACCCCGACCACGTCCGCGCTCCCCCTCAAACCCCTCGTCTCCCCTTACTCCTCACCCCTCATCACTCTCGCTCTCCAACTGACCCCCTCTCTCGAAGACTCCCTTAACCCACTACATCTCGCTCAATCCCCACTGCCGACGGCAATGACTACGACCCCTCACCCCCTTCCTCGCTCGCTCTATTTTCTCCAGAACGCACCCCTCAGCGAGCCCCTGCACCTCCAGCCGCCACCCAACCCACTCGACATCCCACCTCGGCCGTCTGCACCTCACACCGGCGAGCTCCCCACCGCACCCGAACCACATCGTCGACGCCCCTGCACCCTCTGCGTCGTCAGCATCATCACCACTCCATCACCCGAGCCCCACTGCTCTCTCTCTCTCTCTCTATGCCTTCTCTCTCACCCACTTTCTCTTTCTCACTCTCTCTCTTTGTTTTCGCTCTCTCTCTCCAACTCTATCACTCTTTGTCTCTCTCTCTGAGCTCTCTCGGTCTCTCTCTATAACCTCTCTGCATCTCTCTTCCTCTCTCTCACCCTCCTTCTCTTTCTCACTCTCTCTCTTTGTTTTCTCTCTCTCTCTCTCCCCCCTCTCTCTCTCTCAAACCCTAGATGGCGAATTCGTCTCCCCGCTACACCACTGCCCTCTATATCAACTACCAACGGCGAGCCCCAACGTCTACGAGCCTCGGCTGCATCCTACCCGACCCAAGCTTAGCCGAGACTCGTCGCGTGGTTGCTACTCCGTGCCGGGACACTACTGCCTTAGCTGCCGCGCCATCAGTTCACCGTGTCCAGGTAAGTATTTTACTTGCTTACATGCTATATACTCAAGCTACAATTTTAGAATACTTAAAGTATAAAGTTACAATTTTAGATCAATCGTGTGCCATACCTGTTCGACGTATGTCCCCAATGAAAATACTCATCAAATTTGACAGAACTAAATGGTATAGTTTGGCCCGTATGGCTGTGAACCTAGTGTATGATTTTCGCTGGAAAATATGACCGTTAACGACTAAAACAACTACCCCCAAGTTTAACCGTAAAACTGGAATTTTACTGTACCTGAAAACTATTAAAATCACCATAAATTATATACATACTGGAATGATGCGCTTGAGGGATCGAATCGAAGACGACTCGACGAACTTTAACCCTGTGCAAGTTTCTATTAGTTTCTATACTTAAATGGTGTTAATATTTGGATCGGAGTGCGACTCTGGACTGCAGTCCAGAGCGACTCCAATTGTTGCTTGCTGTTCCGTAATGGGTACCACAGGATTTTCCTTAACTCGTAGGTTGAGGAACTCCGCTGTTTATTGTAGGTGAACCTATTAGCTAGACAACACAAGTAGTTTCATTCTGTTTCGTTATCGTTTGTTATTTAATCTGTAATTTAATAGATCGGGACGCGTAACAGTCCAACAGAGTCAGAACTGACATATTGGTATTGAACAGTGTATAACTCCTGACGTACAGATGCGATTGACGATCCGTCTATTGAATTGAAACCTTTACTGAGAACCCTATATTTCATTAAACTGTAGCGTCGCTAAATTCTGATCCCAACTGGGATTAAATTGCGTTGTAAAATGGGCTTCCGATTCTGAAACCGGATTTCCAGCCGTGAACGCTTAAAATGTAATGGCTATAAGTAGTGATCCTGGAACCCGATTGGCATGAAACTAAATTCGATGGATAGATAACTGAACATACTAATTATTACCTGTTCATCGTTTCGCTAAATTGTAACCGTATGATTTACGATAAATTATGCAAGTGGTAGATTAGTGATTCGGGACACCCTAAACATGCTTTATATATTGTTTATGCATCATATCATACACATGTCATTGCATTGATAACCTAGTGATAACGTGCATCACCCAGTGTTAGGTATTAGTGATGATTGTGGCAAGTACGTTAGTGTTCGTGGATCTGTGATTATGTGAAAGTGATACGTACTTGTACACAATCAGTGACCCTTATTATTATATTGCATTGTCGACGCCTGTGGGACACGTGTACGTGTGACTATAAGTGGAATGGGACATTTATGGAAGCTCTTGCACGGGTGTCACAGATAAGGCATCAGACACTGTCATTTATCTTAGGTATTAGTCGGGATGTGCTTGATGGAGGTCCTGCCTCCAGTTCTCGCGCAGACTTGTCACAGACTGATTGGTATTTAGGGTTATGGTTAGCGTTTGATGTAGACCACGGGGTGTGGGGTAGTTTAAGTGTGGGTTCAACAGAATCTCGGGAGTCCCATGCCGGCTTATATATTTAGGGAGTTATATGGAGATTTACAGGGTATGTGATTATCACCGTGATATACATGTTGGGCCCTTGCCCTTGGGTTCTACTCTTGGGTGGAGGACACTCGCGAGAGGTTGACTCTCACACTTGGACTGACGATAGGCTCAGTGACCTGTACCGTGAGACTTAGAGACTGATAGGGATACTGGCATTGATATATCTTACTTACTGTGTTGACATACGTGACATATCATTCTACTGCTTTCACCGTTCCGCTGCATTGATTACTGCATGTTCATATCCATACTGCCATTGATCTACTGTTATAAATAACCATTATCACTGTTCGAATTGTCACATGATTTTATATATATTATATTGCTATTGTGTCGCTCTGACGACCTGAGTATGCATGCTCAGTGAGGGGAGAAGATTTAGCCTGGACCAGGACTAGATGTACATCACGGACATCTTGATTTACCATCTAGGGTTATACCCTTTTGTTTCACATCAGGTCAGTTCTTTACATTGTTTGTTTCAGTTACTGCATTTCTCATTACCTGCGTGTTATTTACTGATTTCCAGTTAAAACTAGAAGCCGAAGTGTGACTATGGCAGGATATTTCCTTGACCGCAGGAGCATGGCTGGCCTTGTCTACCCCTCGTATTCCGTATTTTGGGAAGCGGGGCGTGACATGGTTTAGTTGGTATCAGAGCCAGGTTTTGCTTCGACTGGGATTGCAGTTTTCCGAGTAGGGCTTGACAATCTATGACATCCCTCAGTCTAGATTGTAAACTTGATATCCTTGATCCATATTCACATTGTGTGTTCTGATATCCATTCGCTAGGGTTTCGGGTGACTTGGCTAGATTACGTGGCTACAATTGCTCTACCGTACCCTGTTTAAGTGACTTAAAGCCATACGGTTGATTCTCCACTTGTAATAAATTCATCACCTCTGATATTCTTGAATCTTTGTCCTATCCATATTATATTTTGATTCATTTAGCTTGTGACTTATATCATTCTCAAAATTGTTGTATCAGGATCATGTCTTCCAACGACTTTCCATCTATATCCGCTCCCCAGAATCAGACCATTGAGATTCTGAGTGTACTGCAAGGTCTAAAGGAAGCCCAGGAGCGAACAAACGACATGTTGGCTGAAGGACTGAGAAGACAGGTGAATCAGGCACCAGTGGCTGTCTCCAATCATAAAGGGATCCCCGTTAGACGAGGAAAAGAGAAGAAGATGAAACGCCAATTTGTTTCCCCGCGACAGAAGCAGCAGAAGACCCCATGTTGTGGGTATTGTAAGAGGCCAGGACATCTTCAGAGGGATTGTCGCCGCACCCAAGGGAAATGTCTGATATGCGGGTTCAACAAACATCTCATCAACGGTTGCCCAGAAAGGAAAGAACTACAGGGAGGAGACTCGTCCACACTCCCTACTTCTGCCAAGTGAGGATTACTGCGTAGTTCGAATTTCGAGGATAAGGCGGACCCAACACAGGCTTCAACTCGCGTGACAAGAATGCAGCGGCCTAGTAATCAAAGAAGAATTTTCCTGTTTTCTAATTTCAGCATTATGTTGTTATCCCCTTATGAATGTTTCTTTCCGTTTGAAATCTTGTATCCATTGAATTTTTAGTTGAATGCAATAAAACTTTGAATCGTAACATATGTATTATTCTCTTGATTTCTCCTTATTTATACTATTTATTATCACAGCATTATTATCCTGATATTTTCAATTCCTGCCACCGCATATCTTTCTATACTTCGTACACTTAACTATTTTCTTGATGTGTTCCATTGTCTGATCATGACACTTTTTTTTCAGGCCATGGCCCACCCTGGAGCAGCGGCGCATCTAGATGAGGATGCACAGTCTTGCGTCTCCTTAGAACACACGCTGATGAATTCTGATGATGAGATCAACGGTCACCGGGTCAATTTCGGAAATAGCGATTCCGAAGACGAAGGAGCAGCCGCCCCAGAGTTTGACATGATAGGTGATTCCGACGAAGAGGAAGGAGATCCTGAAGAGAACCCGATAGAGGAAGACCCCGAGGAAGAACCGATAGAAGAAAATCCAGTTGAGAAAAATCCCGTGGAAGAGAATCCAGAAGAAGAGGATCACATGGAATCGGACCTCGATGAAGAAGCTCCACCCGAGGAAGAAGGACCAGAAGATCAAGACCCTGCGGTGGAAGAACTCCCAATGGCGATACCTGCGAGGCGCTATGGAAATGGATGCCCCTACCTGAGTGCGCGAGCCTACCGCAACCTGCTGAATTTCCACAACCGCGACTGACGAGATTTCTTTTGATGCTGTCTTTCTGGCCAAATAAAACTGTGTATAGTTTAGGGCCACTCCTTGTCTTTGAGAATGCTTTATTTAAAATCTTCTGGAATGAAATAAATTGTTGAGTCCGCAAATCTTTTAATCTTCTTAGTTCACCTGTTGCTCGATTATTTCTTCTATACCATTATTTTTCCTACCAAGATCTGTCCACCCCTACTTCTTACATTGCCTTAATCCTCACTCAGATTAACCAATACCACACCCCGATCTTTTAGAGGTCCACCTTCATCCTCCGTCTGTGCCCCGTTTGAGATCCTTCTGGGAGGAGGAAATTTTAGTGAAATTTCCGAGTTAGCTAACCCTTCAAATTTTTAATTCATATGATGTACCGACCGTCACCATTCCCCTATACTTCCCTTGTAGTCCTTTGTTACTCACCCTTACTTCCTGTGCTGACCCGATCCCAGTCTTCTTGATCTTCGGCCTAAAGCCGCCATACCCCAACCTTTGAATGATCCACATTTTCTTGTAATCCTTACCCTAGCTAGCCCTATACATTTTTATGTGTTTTCTTATTACCCTATATATATATTTAGGGACTGTATCATTCAAAAATTTGGTTTTCAGTATTTTGTATTTATCGAAGAGTGTGTGTTATTGACAAATTAGCTTTATGTATTGTAAGCACACTACTATTATCTTCAGTTTTTTGTAGCGCAACCTTACACCGCGCATACCTTTGGTCTATGCTTCTTAATTTCACTATACCAGTTTTCTAAAATATTTTAAACCTATTTTATCGATACCTTATCGTAAAATGTTTTAACCTACCGACTAATTTTCACTGCTTTATTGTCGTTACTCTATTTTTGGGTTTTGTGCCTATGATTACTATTAAAAATAGTTGAACCTTACACTTATTTTTTCTGCTTACTTTTGATAAACTTAGATGTGCACATATTTGGGTTTCGACTTTTATTGAGCACACTTTGATTATTATTATTCGTTATTGTTACCTATATTCTCGTATATTTGTAGTTACCCTTATAATGTTCCTGCATTATACCTTTTAGGCCTATCTTTTGTATGTTGTTCTTATATTTATGTATGTACCTTCAAAACTTTGTCTACCCGTTTTTAAGTAGATCAACATGTATTAGTGTTCGATATGATAATTCTTCGCTTATTATTTATAGCGTGTTGTTTCTTTTAAATTTCGAGGACGAAATTTTTGTAAGGATGGTATGATATAATACCCAGCCCTTTTATACCAAAATCTGTATTGTGTCACTTTATAATTTTATTTATAATTTTATTTCTCATGAATCCCATTCTCTTTTAGTAGACCAAAACCCAAACCAAATCTATCAGTTTCCTTTTATAAAATCCCAGCCCTTTGTAATTTTCTCATTATTTTATTTATTTAAATTAAACCCAAAATCTATTCCCCCAGCCCAACATCTCCCGGCCCTCTCCCGTATTTTTCCCCAATAAATTTTCCATTTAATCTCGTTTTCCCGGCCCAGCCCTCTTCAAATATTTAAAATATTTTCCTTATTTCTCCTGAGCCCACTGAGCTGGCCCACCCCCTATTTTTCCATCATTTTATTTATTTTTTCCCAAGCCGATGGCCCGGCCCGGCCTCACTCACCCGCGCCCGCTACACACCCGACCCGGCCATGCTGCAACCCCTCTCCTTCCTCACGTAAACTTTCCCGCTTCTTTATTCTTCTGCGCGAGATTTCGAACCCACGTCGCCACGCCCCGACTCCGTTACCCCACGTCCCCGCGACCTCGACCACGTCCGCACTCCCCCTCAAACCCCTCGTCTCCCCTTACTCCTCACCCCTCATCACTCTCACTCTCCAACTCACCCCCTCTCTCGAAGACTCCCTTAATCCACTACATCTCGCTCAATCCCCACTGCCGACGGCAACGACTATGACCCCTCACCCCCTTCCTCGCTCGCTCTCTTCTCTCCAGAATGCACCCCTCACCGAGCCCCTGCACCTCCAGCCGCCACCCAACCCACTCGACATCCCACCTCGGCCGCCTGCACCTCATGCCGGCGAGCTCCCCACCGCACCCGAACCACATCGTCGACGCCCCTGCACCCTCTGCGTCGTCAGCATCATCACCACTCCATCACCCGAGCCCCACTGCGCTCTCTCTCTCTCTCTCTCTCTCTCTCTCTGTGCCTTCTCTCTCACCCTCTTTCTCTTTCTCACTCTCTCTCTTTGTTTTTGCTCTCTCTCTCCAACTCTATCACTCTTTGTCTCTCTCTCTGAGCTCTCTCAGTCTCTCTCTATAACCTCTCTGCATCTCTCTTCCTCTCTCTCACCCTCCTTCTCTTTCTCACTCTCTCTCTTTGTTTTCTCTCTCTCCCCCCCTCTCTCTCTCAAACCCTAGACGGCGAATTCGTCTCCCCACTACACCACTGCCCTCTATATCAACTACCAACGGCGAGCCCCAACGTCTACGAGCCTCGGCTGCATCCTACCCGACCCAAGCTTAGCCGAGACTCGTCGCGTGGTTGCTACTCCGTACCGGAACGCGTCACTACTGCCTTAGCTTCCGCGCCATCAGTTCACCGTGTCCAGGCAAATATTTTACTTGCTTACATGCTATATACTCAAGTTACAATTTTAGAATACTTAAAGTATAAATTTACAATTTTAGATCAATCGTGTGCCATACTTGTTCGACGTGTGTCCCCAATGAAAATACTCATCAAATTTGACGGAACTAAATGGTATAGTTTGGCCCGTATGGCTGTGAACCTAGTGAATGATTTTCGCTGGAAAATATGACCGTTAACGACTAAAACAACTACCCCCAAGTTTAACCGTAAAACTGGAATTTTACTGTACCTGAAAACTATTAAAATCACCATAAATTATATACATACTGGAATGATGCGCTCGAGGGCTCGAATCGAAGAAGACTCGACGAACTTTAACCTTGTGTAAGTTTCTATTAGTTTCTGTACTTAAATGGTGTTAATATTTGGATCGGAGTGCGACTCTGGACTGCAGTCCAGAGAGACTCCAATTGTTGCTTGCTGTTCCGTAATGGGTACCACAGGATTTTCCTTAACTCATAGGTTGCGTAACTCCACTGTTTATTGTAGGTGAACCTATTAGCTAGACAACACAAGTGGTTTCATTCTGTTTCGTTATCGTTTGTTATTTAATCTATAATTTAATAGATCGGGACGCATAACAGTCCCAACAGAATCAGAACTGACATATTGGTATTGAACAGTGTATAACTCCTGACGTGCAGATGCGATTGATAATCCGTCTATTGAGTTGAAACCTTTACTAATAACCCTAGATTTCATTCAACTGTAGAATTGCTAAATTCTGATCCCAACTGTGATTAAATTGCGTTGCAAAACGGACTTCCGATTCTGAAACCGGATTTCCAGCCGTGAACGCTTAAAATGTAATGGCTATAAGTAGTGATCCTGGAACCCGATTGGCATGAAACTAAATTCGATGGATAGATAACTGAACATACTAATTATTACCTGTTCATCGTTTCGCTAAATTGTAACCGTATGATTTACGATAAATTATGCAAGTGGTAGATTAGTGATTCGGGACACCCTAAACATGCTTTATATATTGTTTATGCATCATATCATACACATGTCATTGCATTGATAACCTAGTGATAACGTGCATCACCCAGTGTTAGGTATTAGTGATGATTGTGGTAAGTACGTTAGTGTTCGAGGATCTGTGATTAAGTGAAAGTGATACGTACTTGTACACAATCAGTGACCCTTATTATTATATTGCATTGTCGACGTCTGTGGGACACGTGTACGTGTGACTATAAGTGGAATGAGACATTTATGGAAGCTCTTGCACGGGTGTCACAGATAAGGCACCAGACACTGCCATTTATCTTAGGTATTAGTCGGGATGTGCTTGATGGAGGTCCTGCCTCCAGTTCTCGCGCAGACTTGTTACAGACTGATTGGTATTTAGGGTTATGGTTAGCGTTTGATGTAGACCACGGGGTGTGGGGTAGTTTAAGTGTGAGTTCAACAGAATCTCGGGAGTCCCATGCCGGCTTATATATTTAGGGAGTTATATGGAGATTTACAAGGTATGTGATTATCACCGTGATATACATGTTGGGCCCGTGGTCCCTTGCCCTTGGGTTCTACCCTTGGGTGGAGGACACTCGCGAGAGGTTGACTCTCACACTTGGACTGACGATAGGCTCAGTGACCTGTACCGTGAGACTTAGAGACTGATAGGGATACTGGCATTGATATATCTTACTTACTGTGTTGACATACGTGACATATCATTCTACCGCTTTCACCATTCCGCTGCATTGATTACTGCATGTTCATATCCATACTACCATTGATCTACTGTTATAAATAACCATTATCACTGTTCGAATTGTCACATGATTTTATATATATTATATTGCTATTCGCTCTGACGACCTGAGTATGCATGCTCAGTGAGGGGAGAAGATTTAGCCTGGACCAGGACTAGACGTACATCACGGACATCTTGATTTACCATCCAGGGTTATACCCTTTTGTTTCACATCAGGTCAGTTCTTTACATTGTTTGTTTCAGTTACTGCATTTCTCATTACCTGCGTGTTATTTACTGATTGCCAGTTAAAACTAGAAGCCAAAGTGTGACTATGGCAGGATATTTCCTTGACCGTAGGAGCATGGCTGGCCTTGTCTACCCCTCGTATTCCGTATTTTGGGAAGCGGGGCGTGACAATTTCAATTTCTCAACCGGTATATCGAGTCTAAACGTGATTGTTCCTTTCATTTCAAACCATATTGTCGCCTCCGAGATGGTCAAGACCGCACCCTTACCATTCGATCCATTCACAAAACACATTAATATCCAAGTTTAGGCCATCATCAACGAGCAAAGTGATAAATGAAGATTTAGTTTGTTAGGGTAGTAAATGAAAGTGTTGTAAACGAGAGAAGATAATGGATAATGGAGAGAATGAATGGGATAATTCTTGTTTTGTTGGCAATATAGATTTTTTAGGGGGGGGGGGGGGGGAATGGTGAATTTGAAAGGAAAGTGGCTAGGTTAGAGCACTTAATACTCGGTCATTTAAGGAAAAATCAACAAAACACAATTAGACATAGAAGTTATCGACAACTGTTTACAATTTATAAACAACTCAACTGTAGATTTTTTTCAAATAAATGAGCAGCTGTGCTATTGTACTTGAGCAGATGGGTCACAGGGGGCAGTTTTGGGATATAAAACACCCAAAGTTTTGAGTATTCAGAGAAAAATTGACGGGCCTAAGGGGTTTTCTACTTGTTGAAAAGCCAGGGAGTTTCTCATATGTTTTTAAAGTGCTCGAAATTTCTTCGCTCGTAGTGAACCGCTGCCGCCGGACATTTTCAACAATTTACCCTAAATATAAATAAATAAACTTCGTTGACGCAAAACGAAAGAAAAGAAAAGAAAAACAATTCACAAATTTAGACAATATATAAACGGAAACAAAGGACAAAAGAGAGAGGAGAGAGAGATTTCTCAATAATTCCCAAATTCAATTGCATTTTGGGGATCGATGTTGGATCCCGAAAAGGCTACGCCTTTACCAATTCCCCAAAATTTTATCTAGAAATTAAGCAGCGGATCCATCAAAATTGGGGGAATTAGGGTTTGCTGCTGTTCTGGAGTGCTTGGTCGGAATCATCAGGGCCCTCAGGATGGGGTCCTGCTTTTCCACTGATGTCATCAGCGGCGCCAGCGGGCGGAGCAGCCGCTCCGCCGCCTCGTCGCCGGTGACGTCTCCGGCGTCGAGGAAGGGGAGGTGGAGGAAGGGGTCGGAGTGGTCGTCGTTGGATGCGGAGCTGAAGCAGCAGCTGAGCAAGATCCAAGGGAGGATGTTTGCTAATGGAGCGAGCGGCGTGGCTTCCATCTTTACGCAGCAGGGGAAGAAGGGGACGAACCAAGATGCTATGCTCGTTTGGGAGGTTCTATTTCGATAAATTTGATTTTGTTTTTGGAAATTATATGATTGGGGTGGTTAAGATAACTTTATATAGTTGAATGATGAGTAATAATTGAGCATCCAATCAAATGCTGAGAACAAATTTGCCCCAGAAGATTAAACTTTTGGGTTGTTGATTTGGCCTTTGGGGTATACAGGATGCATTTATATCCTGATTCATTTATGCTCATCTTATTGTGGTCGCCTCGGAAATTTTACATTGTTTGTGAAAAATCCCTGTATAATTGGTCGACAATAACCTTGTGTTGTTTGATACCATGCATTTGTTTGTGGAAGTAATTTGGCTTTTTCTTTTCGAACAGAAGAGTGATTGTCTACTTAATCATTGATTCGGTACCTTTCATGTACCAAGCGATTAATAAGTCCATTATGTTTCAATTAGATCAAAGGGGGTAGATTTCATGTTTACCTCAATTGTTTCATCCGTATTTTTTTTGTTCCAAATCTTTCTTTTTATTGGATTTGAAAATTCTTCTTCATTATGCATTCCTATTATTACATACGCGTGTTAAGTGCTCTAGAATCATGAAGTTGCTCCATATTTTGAATATAGGAAGTTTGCAATGATGTATCATGCGATCAAAACCAATCCATATAACCAACCAATACTATATTTTCCCCTATCAATCGTCTATGAAGTTAGATTTTAAGTTTTAGGGTTGGGAATATTCTCGTTGTACCTGCAAAAAAAATCATTGTATAGTTCTCTTTCACATCTGTGTTCATACTAAGTCGCTTTCTTACATTTCTCTTACTAGCAATTAATTTAGAGAGTTAACTGCACAGAATCCGCCTCTAGTTTATCCCATGTAGCACTTATACCCTCTCATTATTAACAGAAACACCCTCGGATTGATCAAAACCTATATGGCTTTTGACAATCTCTCTTTGAGCATTCAATATTATAGAGAAACCATAAGTCATATGTCACTTTATAACTTGCTTTTGTGTTGTTTAGAGTAGACTTTTAGAGTTTGTAAGAGTTTTGTCGATGAGCATAGGGGGTGTTCAAGACTGGGGGAAAACTGTTATATTGGGTAAACTACATGGGCTTGTTTTGTGTGCAGTTAACCCTTATGTGTGTGTGTGTGTGTGTGTGTGTGTGTGTGTGTGTGTGTGTTTCTCCCTTCATAGACTTATAAATATATCAATTTTCCTTCTACAGAATTTTGGTTCGCGAACGGATACAGTTTTTTGTGGGGTCTTTGATGGCCACGGACCTTATGGCCACATGGTTGCAAGAAGAGTTAGAGACTCTCTTCCTTTAAAGCTTAGCTCTCACTGGGACGTAAACAATGACTTTCAAAGAGAGAACAGCATCAGCACAGATAACGAATCAAGGGATTCATCTGATCTAGAAGAAGAGAAGCTTCCGGAGATCTTTACAACATTGAAAGAGTCATTTCTAAAGTCCTTTAAAGCTATGGACAAAGAATTAAGACTTCATCCAAGTCTCGATTGTTTTTGCAGCGGTACAACCGCTGTTACCTTGGTGAAGCAGGTAACAAATATCTGCAAGTGCTGTTTAAATAAGAATACCGTTATGTGTAGTATGTTCATATTAAAAAAAGGCTAAATTGAAGGAAATACCCCACTTTTGGCCATATAGCAGGAATTACGTTCACTTTTCAGAACCTAGTCACCTACACCCTGCCACCTATTTAGGACAATTGTATATTTTAGGTTAAAGTTTTAGTAAAAAAATATCCCGTGGTAACAAATTAATTACTTATGTTGATGAAAACAACTCCAGAAGATTAGTAGAAGGTGTTTTGAGAATAGAAAATTGATTCAACGGAAATAATGGCACTACTAAACTCGGATAGGGCAAAGTGCAAGTTTTGAAAAGAGGGGTATTTCCTGCTATACGGCCAAAAAAATGAGGGGTGTTTCCTGCAATTTAGCCAAAAAAAACGAACCATTCTTAGTGATAAAAAGTTTCCCTGAATTTTATGATGATGTACTTGATGTTTCTACAGGGTCAAGATCTTGTGATTGGTAACATTGGGGATTCAAGGGCAGTACTTGGGACTAGAGATCAAAATGATTGTTTGGTTGCAGTACAATTGACTGTGGACCTGAAACCTAATCTTCCTAGTACGAACTTATTTCCTTATCTTGAGTATATTTTCTTATTATTGTCTTAACAGATGACATCACTGCTCGATTCAGTAGTTGCGGCCATTCATTTATTGATATATAATAGAGATATTTTACTAGAAAATCTTTAATGATATAATAGAAATTTTCTTATCACCAATGTGACAATGTCTTATAGGACACTAATATAGTGATATTTGCAGAGCAATCATCCTGCACTGGAATATTGAGTTTTCATGTATTAGTTGGTAATTCCATACATGATCCGAATTTTTAGTTCGATGTTTTATTTATTTATTTACTTGTTCCACTTTTAAAATGTCATTTGTCCTGCAATCAGGATATGCTATAAACTAAACTTTACATTATAACATGGTTGAGAAAGTGTGGTGTTGGAAGCCAGTATGGTGACTACTAAAAGTGAAGATTGAAACGTTTCCAAAAGAATGCCCGTCCAATATTCTACAGTTACTGGAAAAAATAAAAATAAATAAATAACAGACAATTCTAAAATGAGGGTCGGCTCAGCCGAAGGAGGACTTATAGATTATTAGTTCAATCTTGTTATTGCTTGCATTGTGATAAATAATATAGTGAGATAATTCATTTTTTTCCTCCAAAAATTTCATTCTATTATATATGTGATGGCAGTTTTCTGTGGCATAAAGATTTCTACATCTCCATAGTTATCAAATACATCTCGATTAATTTGGAAAAAAAAATGCCATTGGTTATTGGACAGAGGAAGAAGAAAGAATCAGGAAGTGTAGAGGCCGAGTATTTGCTCTTCGAGATGAGCCAGAGGTGGCTCGTGTATGGTTGCCGAATAATGACTCTCCAGGGCTAGCCATGGCACGGGCTTTTGGTGATTTTTGTCTCAAGGATTTTGGACTCATTTCCGTGCCTGAAATCTCTTATCGACGACTTACTGACAGGGACGAGTTCATTGTGCTGGCCACTGATGGGGTAAGCGAAGGAAGCAACAACCTTCATCTTTGGTTTGTATTATTCTCATGCATAGAAATATCTATGACCCCAGTGTTGTAGAGTTACCTGAACTTAACTTCAAGAGTTTTAATTCCATCCTGCTAGGCTTTAGTTTCAGATTTGAGATAATTGGAACTATCTAAAATCTACTTCAACGAATTTATCGGAACTCCAAATTGCAATTTGTAAGATAATAAGTAGATTAAATTTCTTAGCTTGATTTAGTAGGGATATTCTTGTCTGCATAATCTATACATCCACTCAAAATTAAACTTTGGCTATCCTCACCCCAAAACCAAATAAGATAAATTTTGACTAATAGAGGCAGATATTTTGGAACAATGATAATGTTCTTGAAGTTCATGCTGCTGCTCCAAAAATTTAAGTTCTGACAAGGGTTGAGGATATTTTAATCCGACATGCCCCGCCGGTTGAGCATTCTTTTTTTCCCCCCTTCTTTTTTTTCTCCCTTTTTTTTCTTTTTGGGTGGGGGTGCAGGGTAGAAACATGCACTATTTTCTCCAATTTATGTTCATTAATGCATATCCGGTGGTATTTGAACATGGATTTTTGAGCTTCTCCATGACTATTTTAACGCCTATGCCACTACACAACTTTGATGTATTCATGTATAATTTTTTGGAACTAGCAAAAACTAATAACTACCAAAAATTTCTAAAATTACGAAAAACTATCATGGTTTAAAAATAGTGATGCATCAACACCCTTAACTTAAATGCCACTTGAGTGATGCGACCCCGAAACAATCCCCAAAAACCAAAAAATACTCTTCCCTTCTTTTCTACCAAACGCCTGTAGTTTTTGGTAGTTTTCTGTATCGAGTCCATTTTTGTTCTAACGGTATGAAAGTGAACTCTCTAGGTGTGGGATGTGCTTTCGAACAAGGAAGTTGTAGAAATTGTGGTATCAGCTCCGACCCGTGCATCTTCAGCCCGTGCCCTTGTTGAATCAGCAGTCCGTGCATGGAGATACAAATACCCGACTTCCAAGATCGATGATTGCGCAGTAGTATGCCTCTACCTTGGCCCCAACTCCAATGATGCATCTACCGCTTATATAGAAAACATCTCTGATATCATGACCAATGAGAAACTATCAGAAGAGGTTAAAACAGGAGGTAAAGGGAAGAGAGGAGAATTTTCTAATGTAGAATCAAACCTTCCATCACAATTAGATGATAGCTCAACTTCAGCAATGGAGGGAGATGAGTGGTCTGCGTTAGAGGGAGTTTCTCGAGTCAACACGATGTTAACTCTACCAAGGTTTAATGCAGGATCGATATCGAAAAAATTATAATAGATGGGAATCTGGTTTTATGAGGTATATAATTTGAGGAACCTGGGCAAAAGTGTCACTGTAGGGTGTGCCCTATAGTGTCGGTGATGTGGAAGTTACTCATTGGATTTTGTATATTAAATAAAGCGATGTGGCATAAAGTGATTTCAATATCTAATATGAGAGAGATGCCACGTCACTTTACATAACATCCAATAGAATGTTGCCACATCAATGCTATTGTATGGTCTGTCCTACAGTGACACATTAGGCCCCATTTCCTCGGATGATTTTATTTATTTATTGGCTACAGATGATTGGGAGTCTATCCGGGCTTTTTTTAATTTTGTATGCCCGAGTGTTCTCTCATTGTTTGGGAGTCTATCCGGGCCTTTTTTATTTTGTATGCCCGAGTGTTCGCTCATTGTTCGTCAGTCCGTCATTATTCTTGTATTTCTATATTGCAAGTTTTGTAAAGTTCGACCCAGGTTAGCTGAAGTTGATATTCTTATTGTTGTAATCGATATGTTGTTTTGTTGATGGTTTAATTTTTCTGGGGAGTAAATTGTTTTGAGGTTCTTCCATTTGTATTATTTTATTAATGAACGCATGAAGAATCATGCCACATCTATTGTTAATATTATTCAGCTTCTTTGCTACAATGTCTTTTTAGTTGCGGCTCCCAAGAAATATATTATGCTTCTGTATGACTTGCTTTATGATTTCAGATATGTATGTCATTGATTAATTATGCTAGAATTAGTTGTTAAGCTCATCTTTGGTTTCATTTATGTATGTTTGTGTAGGTAATTACAATGTAGAAAAATATTGGTGAAGATACTTTGGAAATTTTTATGGCTTCTGTATTACAGGACTTGATATTGAAAGAATGGTAAAGCTATAGTGGAAACGGGCCCAGCATAGACACTGCAGGTCTTTAACTGCAGTGAAACGGGGCCAGAGGCTTCATTTACACACTACTCTCTGGCCTTCATGGGGCCGGCAATCTGAACACCGCAGTCAGTTATGAGTATATAATATCTCTCTGCATGCTCTTTATAGCCTAGATAAATTATATTTGATCAACATGTTCCACGTTCATTTGATGGATCTGGACACAGCTTGAACAACAATGTCAACATATTTGGAAGGGGTGTGAAATTTTGGACAGTGCTTTACCTCTATATAAGTGTGAAATTTTGGATTGTGCTTTACCTCTTTGTATGTGTGAAATAGTGTAAGTAAAAAGAAGTGTTTCATATTATGACTATTTGACCCGGACACGTTCCGGAAAAGTCAGGTATATGGAAATTTGGATGGGTCCTTCATGTCGTATCATCTTCAGGATCAAGATGCTAAAGGGTTTTAGAGATCTTGTAGGGCTTATCAAATGAGGCATTATCAATTAGTATCATGCAGAAAATATCGATTATAAAAATTAATACAATTAGATCGGTTCTGTATAGACAAACTTGGGATTTGTCTAATATTAAGAAACCATGACGGGGTGGGTCACACCCTCGTTTATACTGGTAGCAAGACCTTGTGAATTTAAAAGCACTCCAAAATTTACACAATAAGGCCTTTGAGATGCTTCCATAAAATTCAAAAACATTTCATATGTTTAAAGTTCTTGGGGCCGGTGGTAGATAAAGATTGTCACCAACCAGTCTATCCATATCGCCACCGACAGGTCTCCAGGGTGATTCATTAGCAATACTAGTAGCAGGGTTGCAGTATATTAAATGATATAATTACCGAAGGGCGAAAATCGTCGGCAAAACAAAATTATCAAGTGTTTGGGTTAGTGATAATATTGTAGAGAGGAAATCTTATTGAGATTGTGATTGATACTTAATGAACAAATTAAGTAAGGCTATTGGCTGGAAGAAAAAATGTGGATCATGATGCAGTCTAAATTAATACAAATTGCATCCTTTTTTTATTTGAGTAATGGCGTTAGCTGGCATTTAAGTTAACGTCATCCAATTAGATGTGTTTCTAGTCTTCTAATGTTTTCATAGAATGTTTCAACTTACATTGTGGGTTCTCAAATTCAACTTAATTTTTTTAATGTTTGGTTGATCAGTATAGATAACATATGTATTGTTAGGCTTTAATGGCCCTGAGCATGTTTTAGGAAACAGTGACCTGAGAACAGAACTGAAGGCCGGACGGGTGGGCCCCACCAACATGGGTCTATACTACACCCAGCCCGGAGTGATGTTCTCACGGAACAGTGCCATGTTATGTTACTTTGGAAAATAGTTAAATAATTGTTGTATGCGTTGATATTGATTTAAATTAGTTAAGATTTGAAGCCTAGATCATGTAGGAGTCGATGACTAAAATTTAAATTAATTCTTTATTTAAATCTTAAGCTTATTTTTCCGTAATCCTCGTTTAAATCTAAATCTTCTCTCTGAAATGATGTACGCTATAAATATAAAACCAAATAGCCTATGTTTTATAAAATGGTTGCCAATATTTCTCTACAACTAAAAGAGGCAACCGTAAAAACCAAGAGAGAGGGAGATGAAGAAGAGTTTTTTGTGAGGGTTAAAGATTACTTTGTATTGGGCGGTGATCGGTGAGAGCGTTCTCATATAATTCTTTCTTGGCAGTGGAGGTTCTCATCATCGGATTGCAGGATTAAGTGCAAGTTGCGTCGATTCTGGGGAAAATCTTATGTTTGTGTTGTTTGGTGTGTGCTTATGATAACTTGCATTGTTTTGATGGTTTGTTCGGTTAGTTTTTTTGAAGTAATTTGTTTGCACGAGATCCTAATAGATTTTTCGTTGTGACTCTTGGTGTAATTTGTGATTCCTTCATGGATCGCGGATATAGAAATTAAAACAAGTGGTATCAGAGTATCGAATTCGGTGTTTGTAACAATTGCAAATTTCATATACACCTTTTAATTTCCCTTTCTTTTATCAAACCTTTTTCTATGAATCTAGCGGAGATACATGAATATTTTTATGATTTATGTGCAAAATTATCCATAGTACGTATTGGTTACCTATCTTTATCGTCATCGCACAGATTACAAGTTCGATTCCCGGTGTTTGTAACATATTGTTTATTTTCGTTTTTTATTTCTTTTTTTTTTAATCTATGGCTTCACGTGCGTGCCACACAAACCCTGAAACTATCTATGACAAATATAGTAAGTATATGGCTTAACAAGAATAAGTGGAGCCTACTGAAAAAGACTCGAGTCCATCGGTCACCATGGGGCCGCCCCAGGCGGCTGTGGTAGGCCTGAATCATATGAGTTTTCTCGTGTGATCTTATCAAATCCCCAGTAGAGATACTTTTTCTCCTGATTTTTTTATAAGCCAACTTGTCGTAATCCAAACATTTTTCTCCATCCTTTGATTTCTCCCCTCCCTACTGCTCCTCTCAAACCCAAGAAGTTCTAGCTAGCTGTCACGATCTAAAAATTTGGGCACATGACCGGCACTTAAACTACGTAACGTCAACAGGCGTAACGCAATTAAGTAAGCCAAAAAATCCAGCAATCTAAACCATTACAAGAAAGAAAGATCACTTTAAAAATCTCGATGCAAAACTTTAAATTTAATTTTGTTTTTTTTCCATAAAAATTTCGGCAGCACCTCCTTTGTAAGAATTAGCCCCGAAACGGGTATAAACATAAGATAAAAGTAAACCATCCCCAAACGGAAGCAAATATTGCCCAACGGCGGAATAACCACCACAACAGATATACGACGCCGTAGCGAAAAAAAGATAGCCACATATATAAAAGGCCGGCTCACATGAACACGACAATCCGAGTCAAAAGAATATACATTATCGATCCTCACAACTCGTCTTTAAGTCAATACATGAAAGTGGTAGATGGAGAGTACTAGATACAAGAGATATACAATGTACAACATCGAATAACCGCAACCCACCTAAAGCAAACGGCCTCACAGCTAACCGTAGCGGTATCCGCAAAAGTAGAGATAACAAGGCACCCTGCGGCGACCACTCTGATGATCAGACATGAAAAACCCTGCGGCACAACGGGAGTGAGTTGCCAACTCGTGAATAGTAAATAATATCATACAGTAATCGCAAGTATGAACTAACATCGATAATCTATCACATGTAACCTGATAGCATAAGTATGACAATATGTATATGCAACAGTTATGAAAGGTACTCTATCAGGTACTACTAATACATGAAGCAATGCATATAGAATAAATGCGGAGTGCGGGGTAAAACATGGCATCCTTACGGAACCCTTATCGTGGTGGACCAGGTCCATCAAGACAAACTAAATCTCTAAATTCCCTCAAATCGGCCCCACATCGACTTCTCACACCGGGCACATCGGTACCTCATATCGGGCATATCAGCCTCTCATATCGGGCATATCAGCTCCTCATATTGCAATGAATAAGAATACATGCAAAGATCATTATGATGATATATATTAAGGTATACATATATAACAGCGTCCCATACCACCGATATATATATATATATATATTTATATATATATATATATATATATATATATATAACAGCGTCCCATACCACTGATATATATATATATACATGTATATATATCAGCGTCCCATACCACTGATATATACACACAAGAGTAACATCCAGAAACATCATATGAAATCCATATATCAATGCGAAATTCATGAAATGAAATATATGCAACATGAAACGGTAATATGAGCATGTAAAGGAAATCCGCTATTTAACTGCAACAAATTATTGAATATATCATGCGGTTCCAAATTCTCCGAAACCAAATGCAACATCATATAAAGGTGAACATGTAGCTATAACCAGGTATGCGTAACCATGTCGGTATAGCAAAATATGTGTATCTACCTATCAGAAATGATGTAATACCCTCTAGGTATATGTATAGTTATATCAAACTAGGTATGTGTATATACATGTCAATAATGGTACGATACCCTCCAGGTATATGTGTAGCTAGCATGTAGTCATGGCAAGGCATATGTGTAAACATGTAGGTATATAGGTATGCTATATGTCATATGCACAATGGAATATGAATCAATGTCTCAATGTCCCTAACTATACAATATCACGTATATATAGGTGTTATGCGTGTCACGGCAATTATTGACGGTGTGAGTAGCATACAATCAGTGCTCGTGCAACATGAACCGTCAATGATAATGCAGTGTCCAAGCACATCAACTAATAGTATGCAATGAAGTTTTATGCACAATCTCTATATGTGCAATATAACATGCGGCTAATATCATATCATATCTAGCCAGACGCATAACGCCATGCGGGCGAATTCCCCGTAGATGTTAAATCTACTCACCGACAATCGCGGGCTAGGTAAACCCAATCACCTGCTTCCCTTCCTTCGCAGCGTCCGAAGTCCCCGTCTGCGATCCTATTAACACAAAACATAACCAGTGCAAATCTCAGAAAGCGATCACTATCACGTACACAAGACGTTTGACCAACGCACCAACTCCAATCCAACCCACAAGTGTTCGTCTAACGGCTAACGACACACCAACACCAGCCCAAGTGTAGCAGCACACCGGATCACGAACCGTGTCGGATAACGTAATACGCGTATACAAAACACTAGAATATAGCAAAGTGGTCCCAGATTTTGATACACAAATAATTGGTAAAAGTTGCAAGTACCATGAGACCACAAATAACCACAGAGACCCTACGCCCAAACCCCAACACCCCAGCCCCCACTCTGGCCGCAATTTGCGGCCAAAACTAATTAATTTGCGGCCTCAAAAATTAGGGATGGTCTCAGGTTTTTATGGTGGGTTCTATACCTCAACACTATGTTACTGTGATGGGAACTTTTCCAGAAAACACCTGGTTCTACAGCAGATCACAGAGACTCAAAGTTGACACTAAAAATACGATATTTGCACAAAACGATACCTTAAGTGTTTAAAACAGCAACCAACAAGCTATACAACATTATAACTCCTAAATATCAGTTTAGAGAACATTACCTAACCACTCTTGCTAAAAAATCCTAGCTTTCCAAGCTCCGAGGCAACCAAGTGGTTAAATCAAGACATTTGAAGTGTTTATATGGGATTTTGTGAAGTTTTTGCAAAGATTTGTGAAGAGAGAGTGACGGTTCAGTTGGGGTTGAGGAGAATTGAGAAATGAACGAGAGTGAGGGAAATTGAGAGAGCGAGAGAGTTAAAGGATGAGAGGGTGAGTGTGGGGTCAATAATTTCCTTATGCTCACTCTCTCCCTCATCTCAATTAATGCCACCATTAATGCACCATGACTCACTAGCCACCTCTCTCAAATCCAAACTAGATATTTCCTCAACCAAAAGATCTAGAAAAAGGTTAAGGCAAAGGTTAATTGGTAATGGTTTAGCTTAAGGTGTTATGGTTGCTAAACAAGGTTAACACTAATATATACCCTCACATTAACATGCACGTGTGTGTGCAAGCCATATCAAATAATAATAAACTATTAATTAATTGATATAAAATGTGAGGAACCCGATTTGGTAAACTTTTCCTTAAAAACCCGCATTATCGCTTAATTAACACTAATCGCATTACAAGGTGTTACACTGGCGCAAGGAAGGAGCTCCTCCAAGTGTTGTCTGCATCGCCTCGATCAGATCAATGTATCTTCTTCATCGTCTAAGAAAGATCATTGATCTTCCTTAATTATAAGTTCTTCCCTCACTTTTTATTTCTTAAACATGTGAAAACTTTAGAATTTAAGAAAAAGGAACTATTTAATCAAATCCTAATTTTTTTAAAAACAAAAAAAGTCTTTTTATTTTCACGAGTTCATAGTTTACATGTTGAATATATATATATATATATATATATATATATATATGAGGTTAATGGAGGAAAGAGACCATAGGAAGGAATTTCCTTCTAAGGCGTTGAAAAAATACAATCTCCATCGTATTTTCCGACGATCGGAACCCGCCATTTTCATCGTTAACATCTAAGATGTGGGTACGTCAAATTTCATGTGATTCTACAACTTTCTCACTGTTGATTTAGTGGGTTCAAAATTAACGGTTTACCGACAATAGAACTTTTTACATTGCTAAATCAACAGTGAAAAAGTTGTAGAATCACATGAAATTTGGCGTACCCACGTCTTAGATGATAACGATGAAGATGGTGGATTCCGATCGTCGGAAAACACGATGGAGGACGTATTTTTTTGACGCCAAAGGAGAAAATTTCCTCCTATGGCCTCTTTCCTCCATTATTCTCATATTTTAATGTAGTTAAATTATTGTATTTGTTTATAGTTACATGATATATGTAAGTGATATTATGATAGTTATGTGATATATGTAAGTGATATTATGATATTTACTTGTTTACTGCTACTATTTTATCGAATATAAGTTGTTACTAGTAATGTTTGGTCTACCTACGTTTATACCCTCGATGTCATGAGGTAATATACTAATAGGATTGGATCTCGTTATTGGAATTTTTATGTTTTTTTGTCATGTGATACCATCCACCTCATGTCATGGGTGTGATGGTATTTATGTTGTTTATTTGAGTTGATTATTGATACGTTCACACTTCATGTCACGAGTGTGATCGTTTGCATTATACTTGTAAATTGATACCTTGTTGTGAAACTTAATTGTTGACTGTGTGTGTGTATATCACGCCCCGCTTCCCAAAATACTGGAGCGGAGACGCGATGAGACCCACAACGTAATTATACCGAGAGAGAACTCAACTCGATACAGATACGGTAAGGGTAAAGTAATGCAGGAGTAAACAAAAACAAGATAACTAAAAATGAAACTTTATTCATTAACCAACATTTATTATAAATGATAACAAAGAGTAACAATATACAATAGGATCAAAAAGTACAAATAATACAATGTAACACAACAAGGAAGATATCGGAAAGGAACTTTACGAGTCTTAGGCCCATCACAGTTCCACTACACACTCTGACGATAGAGTCTAGTCCTACAAAACTGGCCATCCAACTGGGAACACAATTCCTAGGGTGTCAGAACACTCACAAGCATAATAATAGATAGGTGAGTGCGATGCACAGTAAATTATGGTAACATATGAAAAACAGGTAAATCGAAAATTACGCGAAATCATGTATATAAATAAAAGTACAGAAAAGAACACATGCAGGAAACAATAATGCAGATAACAAGGTGTCAAATTAAAGGTCAATCTGGAGGTCAAGTCAAATTGTGTATCCATCTAAGTGTCAAATCAGGTCAAATAAGGTGTGTATTGATGGAATTGACCGATGGACGTACTCATATCCCCGGGGTATCTCATGACTAGCTGGAAGTAATGTGAGCAAGGTGCTCGTTCCTGGGACGGCAACAATAACATAAATATCAATGCAGTAGCGTGAACATCCCCGAAAGGTGTCCTATGACTACAATGGAGATTTGTCTAGCATGACTATCATCCGAGTGTATAGGTATTTCCACCATTCAGTTCCCCAATAAACAACAAGTCCAAACCGGTAATATAATAATTATAATTCAAGATGCCGACTAATCCATTCATAATTCATATCAGGTTCAATTAAATTTTCAATAATTATTTGTGGTTCTGGAATCACTTTCAGTTCTACCATACTCCCACTACTGTTTTCTGAAAAAGTCCATTTTACTAAAACTGTGGCGAGTCAAGAACAATATCACTATTGATCTTCCAGATGGTAGAAAGTTAACCCTCGTCATAGCCCGGGATAACCCACAAACTGCCATTACAGAAACGTGCCTTGAGTTATCCAGAGTCTGGTTTTAACCATAAGCCGGACAACTTCATATACCTTAACATCGTTAAGATACGAACCATTCTATATACAATATAGAAACAGAGGCACTGATTTAATTGGAACCAGATTCAAATCATGCGGCTGTCTCCAGTGCATGTCAACTAAATGGAAGGAGGCCGATCGACATTACTCAACTAGGAGTGCATCCTGATATGAGTAACCTGAAAAAGAAGCAAGTTCTCAAAACCATTACTATCAACTGAATACCAAACACAAATATCTACATCTTCGATCACCTTGAAGAATCCTGATACTTGCAACACATGGTTTTCTACTTTATTCTTATACCTATAATTTCTCAAAACTTGGATCTTGTATTTCTACGAATCACTTGTTTAAAACTGGAGAAGTCACAAGTAAAGAGAATATAGTACGAGGACCAACCCCTTTATCCTAATGGACACTGGACAACATACAATACTTTGTACAAGTCCCCTGAGTTGAATAACTCAGACCCTGTGCGTCGTAAGTTGAAAACTGTACTATGGTTAAGAAGAATTACACAGCTATTTAATGCTCCTTACCCAATCATCAACTGATATAGGTAAATGTCATGGACATAATTTCAAAAAGTTATATCTCACTTTATTAAATAAACGTACAGATATATCAGTTTGAAATTGGTTCATAACAACGGATATTCAATACCAAATATTTGCTGTCAAGCAAAACTCCAGGTGATTTCCTCAAATATCACCAATTGTAATGAATTCCGATATAATGAGGATATCATCACCTAATTTTCAATAACTTACTCCTACTCATCATCTGTAAAACCATACAGATGTGAGAATCAAACCTGGTAAATACATACGCTGGAGTATGGATCTAATTGGGAAATCAGTTTTTAATTAACAACACACAGTGAAACTGAAATATGAAAATGTTTCAAAGGGGTAGCCGGGTATTCCTAGTAATGCCTCTTCCATTATCCAGATTCATGACTGCAACCTTATATTTCCTTGCCATCTCTCTAAATCCCTTTATTTTTCTTTACTCATTATCTTCTGTACACCACCCTTAGGCTAAATGGTTTTCTTTCTTCCCTACCGTTCGGCACCAGCCTATGGTTTAGAAGAAGACTATCAATAAGCGTAATAGGTGTACTCTCCTAATCATAGGAGCCCTCGCAACCTGAGAGAAGGTAAAGATCAAAGACAACTGAATAAACCTTATTCTATTTCTCCTGAACCAGAATCCATTCTCGACGTGGAACAAGTTCCTTCGAGTTCATATATAACTATACGATGGATAATCCAATAAATGCGGATCTTCGTAGTGATACGGGGTATTCTGGAGAAATTCTAAGGTGAATTAGGAGTGGCAATGATATACGCGGTTTCGTCATGAAAGATAGCAGTCGCAATTTGCTTTGACCTCTTTCTAATCCCTTTATTTGTCTTTACTTATTACCTTCTGTATACTACACTTAGGCTAATTGGTTTTCTTCCTTCCCCACCTTTCAGCACCTGCCTATGGTTTAGAAGAAGACTATCTAATAAGCACAATAGGTGTACCCTTTTCTAATCTTAAGAGCCCTCACAATCTGAGAGAAGGTAAAAGGAAAAGACAACTGAATAGTCCTATTCAATTTCTACAGAACCGGAAACCATTTTCGAATCTGAAATAAGTTTCTTCGAGTTCGTATGTAACTATATGATGGTCATATCTAATAAATGTGGATCTTCGTCGTGATACGGGATATTCCGGAGAAATGCAAAGGGTAAAAGTAGGAGTGACAATGATTTATGCAACTCTAACAATCCAAAAGCCAATGTGTTTTAAGAAGGTTCGGTTAATTTGGTTACTGAGTTATAGTCTAGGGTCGGGCCATGGTCGCCGCCAAAGAGAGAGAGAAAATAAATACTCAGCGTGCACTCTAATCTGGATAAGACTGGTTAATCACTTTATCTAATCAGGACGTCTTCCACTGTATCCTCAAATTCTTCTCCAAACCTAAAAGAAGAATTAGTCAGGATCATCTAAAATCACCTGAGAAGTAAACCAACTCATCAGTGGGAATCGGGATCTAACTATCATCGCATGATAACCTGATGGAATCCACTCAAGTTATCACACTCTAGAAGGTATGCGCATGCTTGGCAAGTTTTTTGTATGTTTGAAACTCCCGATATGATTTTTACCCTATGCTCTTATAACCTTGATGACGGATAACAAATCATAAGTCACATGTCAAGTTCTACCCGTCATTGTCCAGGTTAATTTGAACCCACCCGTACTCGTCCTTGACGAAGGCCAACAAGGCTATACAACTGTCCCAAACCAACGCATCTATCTATGCAACAGAAAAGTAACAAGCAGCTACCATATACTATGCCTTAACGAAGGTCAACAAACATAGCATGAATACTAAGTGCTACCCGTCTGAAATGATGGAGGGCTACGAATGGTTTTTGGTGAAAAACCTTTAACGTAATGAACTTGATATCGTTGAAGGAACCGGATAGATTTTTATAAATAGATAGTGGCGAAAACCTTTGCTAAAGAGGTCATTCCGGGTGAAGGGATCTCGACTCTTTCCTCGTGGAATGAGGTGCAGGATATTCCTACTAAATACCGCGATGCAAAGCAAAAAAATAATCGACTATAGTGAAGTTATTACCCTGACATAAACTTATGCCTAAGAGGTCACTCCCAGTGAAGGGATCTCGGCTCTTTCCTCGTCGAATGAGGTGCTGGATATTCATAACCGAATACCGCTGTGCAAAACAAAAGAAAACGTCCTTGTAAGAACAGCTTTTGAATTTTTTTTCCAATAACATCGAATAGGTCTATTTTTCCTTGCATTGATCAGAATCAACGCAGTCCCATCAATTAATCACACCACAAAAGAACGAAAATATGATGTACGTATATGCATCCGCATTCGCCACTGGGCCCGTCATCACCCGTCAGGTTACTTAACTAACGATAGAGCGGGGGCTAGACTAGCGCGGGTGCAAAACATATACAACTTATACTAGTATATATATAACAATATATAATAATCGCTCCAGGCATGATAAATGCAACATCACAAATAAGCGATAAGTATCACAGAACAGAACAGTACAGATAATCTGGGAGTCCCGAGTTTCCTTTGAGCCGCAACTGAAACCCGACGTTTCCCTGGTCATGTGGATAGCTTGTGCAATGAAAAGATAGACCCCTACGAGTACCGTAAGTTACCCACCAAAACAAGAAGTGAGGCAGCCCTCTTCATCAAAGTGAATGGGCCACGCAACACTTCATGGAATCCGGTAACTTGAGTACCCCTTCTTAGGTCAACCTGTACCCCCTACGAGTGTGGCGAATAGCCTTCCAATTCTAGAGTGAGGCCCCCTCCTTCTCAACGCCATGAGATGCAGGCTCGTTGCCCTCCAGAACTCGGCTATCCGTGCACTCTATCGCGGGGTAATCCTAGTACAGAAAAGAAAATTTGTACAACTGTGACATCGACCTCAACCTGGTCATGCCCCAAACAAATAATATACAAACAGGCAGTGACGGCAATCCACATATTGGACGCTCTCCCCGCGATATCAAATGTACAAATGAAACTAAACTGTACTAATATTGCACCCAAGCTATCCACCACGACAAACCAGCCAACAAACACAGCCCACAACAGAACATCAATGTGAATGTCACGTTCGCAAACCCATCTAAAAGAACTATATCAATTAGACATGTTGTACCGTTCTAATGACATTCACGGTTGCAGATAGTAATGTAAGTACTGTAAACTTTAAACGGTGTTAGAAATATCGAGTTTGAAACACCCCAAATAGCCCCCAAACAACTAGATAAATCCATATCCAAACTGGGCTAAACTAGAAATACCACTGAACCAATATTCCAGAGACTAAACCACACTCCAAAACCCAATCCCCAGATCATCTATAGGACTGGCCAGGCCGAAATTATTGCCAAACTCGCCGGGTCATTCCAGGTGAAAGGGGCTCGTATTTGGGGTATGTTCTAGTTGTCACACATGTAGTCTTCTGTAATTGCTTAAATATTTTTAGAAGACTTGGAAAAATTTGACAGAGAATAGAATATGAGTTGGTATTGTTTCGGAGTTGTTTCGGTTTTGATACTTTAACATCGTCTAAACAAACTAGTATGTGGTTAATGGGTTGGGTCTGATACCATGTTGGGTTACGGCAGTGCCCCGGCCATCAATCCGTGGCCAAATGCGGAACAAAAACTTTTATAAACCGACGCTAACGGAACCCTAATCTACGGATCGTACCATTAACCCTACACTAGATATATGTAAAGGAGTTTAGAGAGGTTATACCGAATGATTCATGTCCTTCGGTCTTCAACCTCTGTCCCAAGCTCCTCGCAGCTTCCTCGATCAAGTTTGATCTCCGGTCTCCCCCCATCGAAGACGATCCACGTCGAGGGTTAGTAATACGGGCTCCGACCTCAAAACCGTTTGCTAGTCTAGATAGCCAAGATGAAGTAGAGAAAGTGTGTGATTACTTTGTCTCAATACACCCAAGGATTCTCAACTCATGAGAGGGTTTGGATGGAGGTTGAAGAAGATGCCAATGGAGAGAAGTGTGAGCTCAAGAAAAGAAAAGAGCAAGTAAAGAAAATGAAGTGGCTGCTCATTTCTTTTGTGTTGTGTTTAGTGAGGTATTTAATTGTGAGCATAAGAAACTCAAGAAAAGCACCTCAAGAAAAAAGATCTGCCACTTCTTCACATGCTCACAACTAAATATCTCATAATACAACAAAAGCACAAGTCATGCCACCATGACTCATTACCATGAGTCATAAAGTGCATGCACATGAATCATGACTCACACTTTCCACACAATAAACATTAAACTAAATGTTTAAAGGAAAAACGAAATGGCATCTGTTGGGTTACGGCAGCGTCCCGGCCATCAAACCGTGACCAAATGCGGAACAAAATTTTTCTAAACTGGCGCTACCGCAACCCGATGCCCGGATCTACCTTAAACCCTATACTAGCAAACATATAAAGAGGAGTTAGATGGTTATACCGAATGAACCAAGTCCTTCGGGTCTTCAACCATCATCCCAAGCTCCTAATGATTGCGGATCGAATTTGGTTGCCGGTCTTCCTCCATCTACGATGATCCACCCAAGGGAAACGGCGCAAGATCCAGCCTCGCCTAGCGAGGCAACCGACGCTCCAAGGTTGCTAGCAATGGAGAGTGGAGGTGTAGGAATATCTCACTATAGATTTTCTCTCATCAAATGTTCAAGGAGCAACTCAAGAAGATGAAGGAGGTGAGGAAACAATGGCATGAGCAACTAAAGAAAATAAGCGAAGTCTTTCAAGAGTGAGAGTGAATAATGAACAAGCGATCAATAATCAAGAAGCTCAAGTCAAGAATAGAAAATGAATGGATGGATTGCAAAGAATGGCTACTGCAATTTTCAACCATGAAAATATCTCCTCATTTTACAATAAACAAATGTGTGCCATGCGTCTCTACATGCCAAGACCATGCTCATGCCAACTCACCCTCCACCTCATTTCCAAAATGATTTTCTAAAATAAAAATCAATTAATGAGGTGACCATCTTCTAGAAACTATTCCGTATAAATACGGAATGCAACCCGGTACACGTATCGAAATAAATATACGCTTATTCGTACCAAAATACGAATAGCCAAGAGAGAAAATGAACAATAATACTAGAATACACATATCTAAATACATATATAAATTATTAAATCAAAACCTAATTTAATAATCCGTCTTAATCCTAAACCGCTAGTATTATCAACCGTCCGACTAAAGTCTATGCAGCCTGTACACATATTTAATCGGACACCTGTATGTACCAACATACGTCATCTACACCATATCGCCTGAACCGTGAAAACCCTCTGTATGGGACTTTAAAGACTCGTTAATACGCTGGCAGTGGGTTTAACCACAAGCACGTCAGCGACACTAGCTATATGTAACGGCTACCCAGCTATTGAGCGAAAGGAAGGCCGACGAGCAAACTCATCCAAACCCCTATTGAGCCTGACAGTGACAATATCCGTACAGTCCGGTCTGTTTATTTAAGAGTATCGCATATCGAGTTTAGGGGGATCGATAACGTCAAACCCCTAATAATGCGACATTTAGTGTCGGTATGAAACCCATCACCACCCGAAAAACTATCGATCCTAGATCGGTAATTCTCATCCACCCCGGCCGAGGATTTCTGGTGATGGCCACCCGTGCACAACGCAACATCAACCCCAATACCGGGAGAGGCGAATCCCCTACGATCCACCCGCTGCCTCCATGTGGCTCAGGACTGTACCCAACTAAAACCTGTTTGCACAACTCCTTTGAGCCGTGGTAGGGTAGTAATCAAAGCACAGTGGAAACTCACACGAGACATATGACGATCTCAGGTCGATAGACTAACCTATACACATGTCACCTGAGAACTGTTATCTGACAATAGGTATAATACCAACTAGCAGGTTCCCGGCGAGTCCGTACAGTGTACTCATAACCCAATGAGCACATGTATACTATCTTAGGTGAACAAACTAACACCAATGGCTTGTGAGACCTGGACACCGCCCCTCGTCGGGGTCTCGATCAGTATACACTAGTCTACACTGGAGTATCGATGCCCAGTCTCGAAACTCCCACGACTAGGGACATTTATTATAGACCCCCAGCTCCTACATATATGATCGCCATTATAATGCTGGTAGTCAAGAAAGAATCCTATGGGCTCTATCAATATGTAATAGTGATGATAAAGATAAACCAGATAGCATACTATCATCTCGAGTAAGACTGTTCTACCGGTATAGGTCCTCACTCAATTATCATAATCACTTGCCTGCGACTACGATAATTGCCTTGATGGCACTATAGCCAACAATTTCCCACTTGCACTTAAGGACAATTATTGCGGTGTCGCATACTCACAGCTTGTGTGATACCGAACACCCAACTTCTCTACTAAGCAGTTTTGCAAAGCTCGTTTGTGAAATTATTGTGTTCAAGAAATAACCTCAGTGAGTAGATCCGCTCCAGTGTTTCTATCTTTATCTCTCTATATCTCAACTTCGCGGAGAATAACCATCTCCCGAAATGAGCAATAGCTTGTTTTAGAATTTGTCTGGATATCTGATGGGACCCAGTTCACAAATGAACTCAAAATCTACCAAACTTCTTAGACTATATCGTCCACTGAACTTAATCAGTATATTGCGCCATGCCTTCCTCGGTATCCGTTTGGACCACCTGTCCAACATATTATCCCTCAAAAGAGGGAAAAATAAAACTCTGACAGTCACTATGTCATCCAAGTCATCTTGGAAGCCTGAAATGATAACCGTCTCCTGAAGGAGGCTGCCATTACCATATCCCAAGAACATCCACTTCTGTTCATAACTGCTTCCCAATGTTTCTCCAGGATTTGATTAATATATGCTTATTGCAGCTAGTGCAAAAGCAATATCTGGTGCGGTACTTGACATTTCATGATTAACTCAATTGCCTAAGCAAGTGATATGCTAATCATGCAGATCCCTGTCCCCTTTAGTCTGTAAGAAACCTTTAGAGAGGGTGACTCCATCACCTGTAGGTACACCACCATGCCAGGAGTCGTCTATTCTAAAACACTTTAGAATAGTGTCAAGTACCCAAATTGGGACACTTCCCAAATCTAAATCTAAAACCATAGATCTAGTAACCAGAAACCCTGATATTATATCCATGTCCTATGTGGAGAAACAACTGTGTAACAACCACAGTATAACCGATCATAGTATAGGAATTTCACTTTCTATAAAGTTCATGTCATCCCAAATACCTGGACATCACACCCTACCTGCTTTAGTCTATAAATAGATATAAGTTACTTGCCCTCTATGCTTCTACTGCTCCCACTGACTACAACAACTCTCTGGCAGAGTCATATACACGTGCACTTCTAAAGCTAGTTTAGAACGATGCTATACTCATCTTCCTGCCGGATCTCATAGTCTAGAACAACATCAATGGCAAGTCTGGGTAAACAAGAACCTCCCTGTCACCGTCTCTGAGAAGACCGAAGTACCTCTCGGGTTCCTGAGGTTACCCACCAAATCTACGGAGTATCTAATGGAATTTCAAAACCAATTGAATCCTCAGGTTCTATTAAATCTTCAGTGATCGTTTGTGGTTCTGGAATCACTTCCAGTTCTACCATACTCTCACTTCTGTTTTCTGAAAAAATCCATTTTACTAAAACCGTGGCGAGTCAAGAACAATATCACTATTGATCTTCCTTATGGTAGAAAGTTAACCCTCGTCAAATCTCGGGATAACCCACAAACTACCATTACTGAAACGTGCCTCGAGTTTATCCGGATTCTGGTTTTAAGCATCAGCCGAACAACTCCCTATATCTTAACATTGTTAAGATATAAATTGATTCTATATTTCCAATATAGAAACAAAAGCACTAATTTGATTGGAACCAGATTCAAAATCATGCTGCCGTCTCCAGTGCATATCGACCAAATGGAAGGAGGCTAATCAACATTACTCAATTAGGAGTGCATCCATATATGAGTAACCCGAAAGAGAAACGAGTTCTCAAAACCATTACTATCAATCGAATACCAAACACAAGTATCTACATCTTCGACTACCTCGAAAAATCCTGATACTTCCAACAAATGGTTCTCTTCTTTATTCTTATACCTATAACTTCTCAAAATCTGGACCTTCTATTTCAACGAAATGCTTGTCTAGAACTGGAAAAGTTATGAGTAAACAGAATATAGTACGAGTACCAACCCCATTGCCCTAATGGACACTGGACAACATACAATACTTTGTATAAGTCCCCTGAGTTCAATAACTCAAACCTTGTGCGTCGTAAGTTGAAAACTGTACTATGGTTAAGAAGAATTACACCGTTGTTGAATGCACCTTACCTAATCACCAGTTTGAAAACTGTACTATGGTCATAGACATAATTTCAAAAAGTTATATCTCATTTTATAAAATAAATGTACAAATATCAGTTTGAAACTGGTGCATGACTACGGATATTCAAAACAAAGTATTTATCGTCAGGCAAAAAACAGATGATTTCCTCAAATATCACCAATTGCAACGAATTCCGATATAATGATGATCTAATCATCCAATTCCCAATATTTTACTCCCACTCTCCATTTGTAATAACATACATATGTGAGAAACTGATCTGGTAAATACATACCATGGAGTTAGATTCCAATTGGGAAAACAGTTTTCATTTAACATCGCACAGTGAAACTGAAAATGTTTTGAAGGGGTAGCCGGGTATTCTTAGTAATGCCTCTTCCACTATCCAGATTCATGACTGTAACCGTATATTTCCTTGTCATCTCTTCAATCCCTTTATTTGTCTTTACTTATTAACTTCTGTACACCACCCTTAGGCTAAATGGTTTTCTTCCTTCCTTACCGTTTGACACCAACCTATGGTTTGGAAGAAGACTATCCAATAAGTGTAATAGGTTTACACTCCTAACCAGGAGCCCCCGCAACATGAGAGAAGTTAAATAGAAAAGACAACTGAATAAATATATTCTATTTCTCCTGAACCAGAAACCATCCTCGAACTAGAAAAAGTTCATTCGAGTTCGTATGTAACTATACGACGGCGTATCTAATAAATGTGGATCTTCGTAGTGATACGGAATTTTCCGAAGAAATGCAAAGGTGAAATAGGAGTGGCTATGATATACGCGGTTTCATCTTGAATGATAGCAGTCACAATTTACTTTGCCCTTTTTCTAATCCCTTTATTTGTTTTTACTTATTACCTTCTGTACACCACACTTAGGATAATTGGTTTTCTTCCTTCCCTACCTTTCGGCACCTGCCAATGGTTTAGAAGAAGACTATCCAATAAGCGTAATAGATGTACTCTCCTAACACTAAGAGCTCTTGCAACCTGAGAGAAGGTAAAGGGAAAAGACAACCGAATAATCCTATTCAATTTCTCCAGAACTAGAACCATCTTCGAATCTGGAACAAGTTCCTTCGAGTTCGTATGTAACTATACGATGGATTTATCCAATAGGAGTGGATGTTCGTAGTAATACGGGGTGTTCTGGAGAAATGCAAAGGTAAAGAAGGAGCAACAATGATTTATGCAATTAAATAAAAATCCAAAAGCCAAGATGTTTTAAGAAGGTTCGGTTAACTTGGTTCATGAGTTTTAGTTTAGGGTCGTTCCATGGTCGCTGCCAAAGAGAGAGAGGGAGAGAGAGAGAAGAAACACTCAGCGTGTACTTTAACCTAGATCAGAATGGTTAATCATTTTATCTAATCAGGATGGCTCCCACTGTTTCCTCGAATTCTCCTCCAAACCCAAAAGAAGAATTAGTCGCGATCATCTAAAATCACCCGAGGAGTAAACCTACTCATCAGTGGGAATCGGGATCCAACTATCATCGCATGATAACCTGATGGAAGCCACTCAAGTCACCACACTCTAGGAGGTATGCGCATGCCTGGCAAGTTTCCTGTATGTTTGAAACTCCCGATATGTGTTTTTACCCTTAGGACCGAAGTGACCTTGACACAGTCAACAAATCAAAGAGTCCTAGTCAAGTTCAACCCTTCATTATCCAGTATTGCATTAAACCCACTCTTACGGGCTCTTGACACAGTCAACAAGGCCGCACAACTTTCCTAACCAATCGCATTAATATGCCACAAACAAGCACTACTTAGCTACCGCACACTACGCCTTGACACAGTCAAAAAAGGTAGCACGAATACTAAACAATACTTGTAAGAAATGATGGAGGGCTACGGCTGGTTTTTGGCGAAAAACCTTTAACGTAATGAACTTGATATCGTTGAAGGAACCGAGTAGTTTTACAAATATATAGTGGCGAAAACTTTTGCTAAAGAGGTCACTCCCTGTTAAGGGATCTCGGCTCTTTCCTCAAAGAATGAGGTGCAGGATATTCCAAACTGAATACCATGGTGCGAAGCAAAAGAATCGACTATAGTGAAGTTATTACGCCGACGCAAACTTTTGCTCAAGGGGTCACTCCCGATGAAGAGATCTTGGCCCTTGCCTTGTCGAATGAGGTGCTGGATATTCATAATACCACTGTGCAAAGCAAAAGAGAACGTCTGTAATGTCAGTTTTTTAAAAACTTGGTTCCAACAACATCATATATAGGTTTGTTTTATCCTTGCATTGATCAAAATCAACACAGTCCCATCAATTAATCACACCAGAAAAGAATGAAAATATGATGTACGCATATGCCATCCGCATTCGCCACTGGGTCCCGTCATCACCTGTTAGGTTACTTAACTAACGACAGAGCGGGGACTGGACTAGCGCAGGTGCAAAACATATACAACATCATCTACTAGTATATATAAATAAATAAATAAATAAATAAATAAATATATATATATATATATATATATATATATATATATATATATATATATATATTGTTAGTTATGTATATGCCCTAGAGGCCATTGTTGTACATATGATGTATATTATAATGGATGCTTGGATATATATATATATATATATGACTTTCTTGCTCGTCATGATAGTATGCTATTTGGTTTCACTTTATCTTAACATGTTGACTTGTAATGGTTTACTGTCTTACTCTCACATGTTGATAAAGCCCTTAGGATCTGTACTCGACTACTGGGACTATGATGAGATCATACTAGTGGGGCCTTGGTAGTCGATGAGTACATCCTATAACTGTTCCTAGTCGAGGGTATATCGAGACAGGGCATCGATACACCAGAGTAGACTAGCGTATACGCATCTTGACCCATATGATGGGCGATGGATGATCCCATATCCATCGGTGTTTGACATCAGAGATGGTGTACGGGTGCTCAGTGGAGACTGGGTACACTGGATGGACTTGCCGAGAACTCCCAGATGGTGATATACCACACGTCAGATGGCAGTTCTCCGGTGACACTGGTACAGGGTAGTCTGTAGACCCGAGATCGTCATAGAGTCTTGTGTGATTCCCACTGTGCTTTGATTTCCACCTTACCACGTCCAAGAGGGCGTGCAAAACGGTGGCTTTTGGGTACAGTCCCGAATCACATGGAGGCAATGAGCGATAGGAGGGGATTCGTCTCTCCCGGTATAGGGAGTTGATGTTGTGCTGTGTTCGATTGGCTATAACTGGAAGTCCCTGGCCAGGGCTGATATAGAGATTTACTGGTAAGTGTTACTAGTAGTTTCTTGACCCGTTATGAGCCATACATCGACACGACTTATCGGTTACTGGGGTCTGACGTATACCACCCCTAGACTTGATATGCAACATATCAGACGAACAGACCGGACTGTATGAGAGTGTTACTGATTGGATTCACAGGAGAACGCACATGCTAGCTTGTTGATCTTCTGATCGCTCAATACCTGGGTGGCTGTTACGTTTAGCTGACCGCTTGCAGCTTGTGGGTGTTTGATATGATCATCACCTGCTACCGGCGTATTGACGATTCTTTAGAGTCCTACACAGAGGTTTCTTGGCTCAGGCGAAACGGAGTAGAGGCACATATGTGATATGTGCAGGACCGAGAATAATGCGATATGAGATACCGTATTATATTCTCGTGATGTTTAGATATAAACCGGGTCATCGGATCAAGTGTTGGTTCGATGAATCGGTACATGATATATTAGTCGGTAATATTCGATATAGCCGGATCGTCGGATCAAGTGTTGATTCGATGATTTAATGTATAATGATATATATGATATATTGTATTACATTATCTAATATTGGCTCGCTTTATTATTTCATTTTCTCACTGGATGATACATTGATATATATGCGATATATGTTAATTGTATTATTTTCTTTTGTTGCAAATATATAATATATATGTGATATATATTATTGTGACATGATATGATTTATTATTAAACATGTTTAAGGATGATTAAATGAGGTTAGGGTTTGATTAGGGTTAGTTACTTCTTGCACCTTCTTGAAGCATTTTCTTTTGTCATGGTTAAGATATTTTGTGATGACACATTTCCTAACCAAACCAAACCCTAACTCTAGTTATTTCTCTACACATTATTAGCCACTCATCCTTGACCATGGTTAATATATCAATCATATAGCTTTGTTTTCTATTCATCACAAAAGGATTATTATGATTATTATCATTTCCATTATCATCTTCTTCTCTCTTGAAAAAGCTTACTAGAAATTCTTTATGTGATGAATAAATATGAGAAAATGATTTAAAAAGAAAGCAAAAATACTACTCTCCCATCCTCATCTCATCTAGCCCATGAGATTAGTGTGTTCATCTCTTTAGAGTGAGATAGCTTGAGTCTTTGCAACTTCGACGTAGATCATCGGAGATTTGGAACACTTCAAGCTAGCATGGATCGTTCGAGTCGTGGAGCCTCTCATGAGTCCGGGAGATTGTGGATCGCGGCAAAGGGACTTCTACTCGGAGCTTGTGAAGCGAAGGAGCAGACTACAAAGGTTGTAATCCCTCACACTTAGATAAAAGTTATCATCTTGCATGTTTATCCCTAATAATCTAGCAAAGATCCCGGCTTTGGGTTGTTCGGCACGTCTAAATTTTTATCCGGGCATGTTTGATGCCTTATGAACCTTCACAAGTGTGCCTAGAAACCTTTCAGTGGTATCAGAGCCTAGCTAGAGTATTAGGCGATGTGTTTATGAAGTTAAAACTCCGATCGAACCCGAACCGACAAAATTTACCCCCTCTCTGGAAATTTTTTAAAATCTGGATTTTTTCTGAATTAAAAATACCTGAAAAATACAGCAGACAAAAATAAAAATAACTGTGAAATTCGAGATTGTGATCCGTACAAACGACCGCGGAATCGCGGCAATTGCCTGCTTAGGCCGCGGTTCCGCGGCCGTATTGTTTAATTGGACTTTGTTTTTTGCACAGTAATTCTTTATTTGTGGTTTTATAGTTTCTGGTATTTTTATATTGACTCAAAAGTTGAGTGATCTGGGGTTTGTTTTGTAATAGTAGACTCGATCGGAAATTTTAAATTCGTATTTCTTTCCGGATATTTAGAAACTGTTAAACTATTTGAACGGATATCATTAACTCACTGTTTCCCGGCACGGCAAACTTTCAAGTGTTGAATTTTTATCGGGTTTAAATCTTTCGGAAAAATTGTACAAGATAAGCGGTGGACCCTCTAGAAGACAACAAACCTTAACTCGATTATGTGACCGTCTTGAACTGCCTTTTGAACCTTCGGGTTTGGGGCAGTACGGCGTGCCACATGTGAGGCGTTGGCTTGACCCTTCTACGGCTGGATCACTGGTACTTTGACATATTCTGGGATTATTTGAACTCCGCTCAAGAGTTGAGCACTTTGGGAAATCTTGGGTGTTTGATTATCTGTTCGGAAAGTTTAATACTGTCTATTTATCTGGAATGTGATACAATATGTGGAATTCATAGAGTTAGGCATGAAATGCGAAGTATGTGATATTTCGGATTTACGATGTCTAAAGTTATTGTGGATTCCAAATGTTATAGTTTTACACTTTCTTTTCTGTGACCGTAAGTGTAATATGTGATATCGCCGGTTTCGTTGCTATATGTCAACGACAATTGGGATGCGCATATTTACTTACGTTGATGATATGTGATATTATGTGTTGCTGTGATATGTCATATTGGATCGTCGCGTTCTGAATAGCCGGGGGTTTTATGTGAGATGAGGTTTTTTATTTTCATTCATGTAAAATTCATTTGTAATGTAATATTCTTTTATTTGGGGCACTTCCAGGTTGAGGTTGATGTCACCAGTGTATATTATTTACTTTTCCGCATTAGGTAGACCCAAGGAGGGGAGCACAAGTAACCGGGTTCTAGGGTCCAGTGGGAGGCCATCTCGAGGAGTCGAGACCGGGTCTCCTAACCCTAGAATTGGCAGTGTTACTTGCCGCTCTCGTAGGGGTCTTGGGATGTGGGTTTGGCTATTCGTCGCGACCGTGGAATCCGTATTTTATACAGGCTCGTATTGAAAACATGGACGTCCTAGTATATCCAATATTTCATATATGTTCTTTTGCTGCAATGTTCTGTGATGAGATCATATTACTGCCTGAGACGAATGCTTATACTATATATATATATATATACTGATATATAAATATTACTGCTTTCGTTTCTTCTGTGATGCTTAGGAAGCATAAGCTGATGGGATTTTTATTAATGAGATTAATAAAAGAAAAGAAACCTAAAGATGTTGTAGAATCAAAACTTTATAAAAAGGGGTAGCTACAGTTTTGCTTTGCACAGTGATATATATGATATATCCTGCACCTTATTCGATGGGGAAAGAGCCGACGATCCCTTCACCGGGAGTGACCTCTTTAGCGAAACTGGCAGATGCTACAAAACGCGGTTTGTCTTTTGAATGCTTTTAGTGTTTTGCTTTGCACAGCGGTATATATGATATATCCTGCACCTTATTCGATGAGGAAAGGGCCGACGATCCCTTCACCGGGAGTGACCCCTTTAGCGAAACTAAGAAAAGCCTTAAAAACACTCCTTTTCAAAAACTACATGATTCTACGACGATATCAAGTTCAATACGCTCAGGGTTTTTCTGAAAACCTGAGTAGCCCTCCGTCATTTCAGATAAATACTACTTAGTATTCGCGCTATGGTAGTTTGGCCTTCGTCAAGGCGTAGTGTACGGTAGCTAACTAGTACTTATCTGTTAGCATACGATGCGATTGGATTAGGGTATTTGTACGGCGTAGTTTGGCCTTCGTCAAGGGTCGTACGGGTGGGTTTAATTCAATCAAGAAATGAACGGGTTGAACTTGACTAGCGCCCTATGGGTAGTTTGGCCTTCGTCAAGGTCATGGGACGCTGGGGGCAAAATATTATCGGGAATTTCAAGTGTTGAAATTTGCAATGAGATTGCATACCTCCTATGAGATAGTTGGATCCCGATACCCACTGCGAGTAAGTGTTACTCCTGGGAGAGTTTTACACAGGACAATTAGCCGATCAAGTAGGTGTCTAGAAAAGTGTTAACGGGGTTACGCCTCTGGGAAAACGAGGTTTACTTTAATTAGGTCCGTGCGAAAGCACGGGGAACCTCCCTCAAAGTACCGACACTGATCTGACTGAAAGATTGACGAAATTGTAGGGTGTAATTAATCCCGGCTAATCTTACCTTTTAGGGTTTTAAGGTAGATTTGATAAAAACAGTGGGAGACATCCTGATTAGATAAGATAATAACCAATCTAATCATGCAAGAGCATACGCTAAAGTGTTTTCTTCTCTCTCTCTCCAGGTAGCGACCATGTCAGGCCATAATCAAGATAATAATATGGATGTATTGACTGAACCCAATTATTGTACTGAGCTAGGGAATGTTGGACCCGTTCTTTCTTATAAGAGTTATAAGACTGAACAGGAAACAGGAGAATATCTGGATTCTCAAGCCGCCCAAAAGAACAAGCATGTTGATGCATCTTCTTCGGGTGTGTTAGTTATTGAGAACTGTTTCTCAGTTCACCCTACGTCCTGGGTATTAGATACCGGATCAGGATCCCATATATGTAAACAGTTACATGGGCTATGTAAAGGTAGAGAACTAGGAAAAGGTGATCATTCCGTTCAAGTAGGGAACGGTGCAAATGTTGCAGCCAAAGCAGTTGGCGAATATCACCTAGTATTACCAAGTAGTGATACACTGATTCTAAATGAGTGCTATTATATACCGAACATGATGTGCAACATTATATCAGTTTCTTTATTAAGTAAAGAAGGATATAATTTTGTAGTAAAGGATAATGTTATGAACATATTCCTAGATCAAAAGTTGATTGCATCAGGCTCGTTACATAATGGCATATTCATTCTAAATCAGAATACAGTCCTGAATATACAAAACACACACAAAAGGAAAAGTTCAGATATGAACGAATCCTACTTGTGGCATTGTAAACTTGGTCATATTAATGCGACACGACTGGCTAAGTTACATAAGGATGGTTATTTGAATCCGTTCGAATTATCATCTTATGATACTTGCCATTCATGTCTCAAAGGAAAAATGACCAAAGCTTCGTTTAGAGGACACGGAGAAAGAGTTACTGAACTCTTAGGAATAATACATAGTGATGTATGCGGTCCCATGTCTACGCATGCCAGGAACGGTTCTTCCTACTTCATTACATTCACTGACGATCTCTCTAGATACGGACATGTGTTTCTGATGAAACACAAGTCTGAAGCTTTTGAGAAATTCAGAGAATATAAGCACGAAGTAGAGAACCAAACGGTCAAAAGTATTAAGATTCTTCGATCTGATCGAGGAGGTGAATACTTAAGCAGTGAGTTTTTAGATTATCTAAAAGAGAATGTGATTCTCTCTCAGCTTACTCCTCCTTATACACCACAGCACAACGGTGTATTTGAGCGGAGGAATCGCACCCTATTAGATATGGTGCGCTCTATGATGAGCGAGGATGAGTTACCTATTTCCTTCTGGGGGTATGCGCTTGAGACAGCCATACATCTATTGAATATGGTTCCTACCAAATCAGTGTCTACCACTCCATATGAGATATGGAAAGGGAAGAGACCATCTCTTATGTATATTAAGATATAGGGTTGTCCAGCCTATGTCAAAAGACAAAATCCGGACAAGCTCGAGGCAAGATCTGTCTTATGTAAGTTTATTGGATATCCCAAACATTCGCGAGGGTATATCTTCTACCACTCCGAGGAACAAAAAGTGTTTGTTTCTCGACATGCCACCTTTTTAGAAAAGGGTTTTCTTATGAAAGAAATTGATGGCAATGAGGTAGAACTGGAAGAGGTTCCAGCAACACAAACTACGGCAGATGATTTAATGGAACCAGAGGATTCAGTAGTATCCGACGAACCCTAGCCTCTCCGCCGATCTAGTAGGGTTTCTCATCCACCTGAGAGATACTACGGTTTTCTCATTGATGGTGGAAGCGAGGATTGTATCATGGACGATGATGACCCGACTAGTTTCGAGCAGGCCATCACGAGTGGTGACTCTGTGGAATGGCTGGATGCAATGCGATCTGAGATGGAATCCATGTACACCAATAAAGTATGGATTTTGGAAAATGCTCCTGAAGGGGTAAAACCCATTGGGAGCAAGTGGATTTTTAAAAGGAAATTTTGTGTAGATGGAAAAGTTGATACTTTCAAAGCTAGACTTGTAGCAAAGGGTTTTCGTCAACGACCAGGTGTGGATTATGACGAAACCTTTTCTCCAGTGGCTATGCTTAAGTCCATCCGGATCTTACTTGCCATTGCTGCATACCATGACTACGAAATCTGGCAAATGGATGTTAAGACCGCCTTTCTAAACGGTGATTTAGAAGAGTGCGTGTATATGACTCAGCCAGAGGGCTTCGTAGACAGTGGGAGCAGCGGAAAGGTGTGCAAGCTGCTTAAATCCATTTATGGGTTAAAGCAAGCATCGCGGAGTTGGAACATCTGTTTTGATGATGTAGTCAAAGAGTTTGACTTCATCAAAAATATAGATGAACCTTGTATCTATAAGAAGGTAGCAGAGGGTAAGGTTGTCTTCCTCGTATTGTACGTGGATGACATACTCTTGATAGGAAATGATATTCCTATGCCGCAATCAGTCAAGCTCTTCTTATCACAGAGATTCTCAATGAAAGATCTAGGTGATGCCTCCTGCGTATTGGGAATCATGATCTATAGAGATAGATCTAAACGGATACTGGGATTGTCCCAATCCAGGTACATTGACACCATACTAAAGAGGTTTAGTATGGAAGAATCCAAGCGTGGGAACCAACCCACGATCTCTGGACTCACTCTCTCCAAAGAGATGTCTCCCAAGACTGATTTGGAGAGAGCTCGCATGCAAGGGATACCCTATGCTTCGGCAGTAGGCTCTATCATGTATGCGATGCTATGTACCAGACCCGATGTAGCATACTCACTAAGTGTAGTGAGTCGGTATCAAGTAGATCCTGGAGAGAGTCATTGGACAGCAGTGAAGAACATTCTCAAGTACTTACGAAGGACTAAGGAGATGTTCTTAGTGTATGGTAACGGAGAACTCCAGGTGGAGTCCTTTACCGATTCCAGCTTCCAAAGTGATAAGGACGACTCTAAGTCGCATTCGGGTTTTGTCTTTACCCTCAATGGAGGGGCGGAATGTTGGAAGAGTTCCAAACAGGATACCGTTGCAGACTCGACGATGGAGGCTGAATACATCGCTGCCAACGATGCTGCCAAAGAGGCTGTCTGGATCAAGAAGTTCATTACTGAACTTGGAGTAGTTCCATCCATTGAGCATCCAATACCTCTGTATTGCGATAACAATGGAGCTGTGGCATTGGCCAAGGAACCCAGATCCCATCAAAAGTCCAGACATATTCTGAGGCGGTATCACCTGATCAGGGAGATAGTTGATCGCCAGGAGATCGAGGTCAGGAGAGTAGATACGAAGGACAACACTGCGGATCCATTCACGAAGGCTATTCCCCAGATACAGTTTGAGAGATTATTCGGGATGCTAGGTATGAGATACTACAGCATCCGGCCTTAGTGCAAGTGGGAGATTGTTAGTTATGTATATGCCCTAGAGGCCATTGTTGTACATATGATGTATATTATATGAGATTAATGGAGGAAAGAGGCCATAGGAGGGGATTTCCTCCTATGGCGTCGAAAAAACACCCCCTTCCTAGTTTTTTCCGACGATCGGCACCCACCATCTTCATCGTCATCATCTAAGATGTGGGTATACCAAATTTCATGTGATTCTACAACTTTTTCACCGTTGATTTAGTGGGTTCAAAATTAACGGTTTTCCGACAATAGAACTTTTTACATTGCTAAATCAACGGTGAAAAAGTTGTAGAATCACATGAAATTTGGTGTATCCACATCTTAGATGATGACGGTGAAGATGATGGGTGCCGATCGTCGGAAAAAACTAAGGAGGGGGTATTTTTTCGACGCCATAGGAGGGAATTCCCTCCTATGGCATCTTTTCTCCATTATTCTCATATTATAATGGATGCTTGGATATATATATAGAGATGACTTTCTTGCTCGTCATGATAGTATGCTATTTGGTTTCACTTTATCTTAACATGTTGACTTGTAATGGTTTACTGTCTTACTCTCACATGTTGATAAAGCCCTTAGGATCTGTACTCGACTACTGGGACTATGATGAGATCATACTAGTGGGGCCTTGGTAGTCGATGAGTACATCCTATAACTGTTCCTAGTCGAGGGTATATCGAGACAGGGCATCAATACACCAGAGTAGACTAGCGTATACGCATCTTGACCCATATGATGGGCGATGGATGATCCCATATCCATCGGTGTTTGACATCAGAGATGGTGTACGGGTGCTCAGTGGAGACTGGGTACACTGGACGGACTCGCCGAGAACTCCCAGATGGTGATATACCACACGTCAGATGGCAGTTCTCTGGTGACACTGGTACAGGGTAGTCTGTAGACCCGAGATCGTCATAGAGTCTTGTGTGATTCCCACTGTGCTTTGATTTCCACCTTACCACGTCCAAGAGGGCGTGCAAAACGGTGGCTTTTGGGTACAGTCCCGAATCACATGGAGGCAATGAGCGATAGGAGGGGATTCGTCTCTCCCGGTATAGGGAGTTGATGTTGTGCTGTATTCGATTGGCTATAATTGGAAGTCCCTGGCCAGGGCTGATATAGAGATTTACTGGTAAGTGTTACTAGTAGTTTCTCGACCCGTTATGAGCCATACATCGACACGACTTATCGGTTACTGGGGTCTGACGTATACCACCCCTAGACTTGATATGCAACATATCAGACGAACAGACCGGACTGTACGGGAGTGTTACTGATTGGATTCACAGGAGAACGCACAGGCTAGCTTGTTGATCTTCTGATCGCTCAATACCTGGGTGGCTGTTACGTTTAGCTGACCGCTTGCAGCTTGTGGGTGTTTGATATGATCATCACCTGCTACCGGCGTATTGACGATTCTTTAGAGTCCTACACAGAGGTTTCTTGGCTCAGGCGAAACGGAGTAGAGGCACATATGTGATATGTGCAGGACAGAGAATAATGCGATATGAGATACCGTATTATATTCTCGTAATGTTTAGATATGAACCGGGTCATCGGATCAAGTGTTGGTTCGATGAATCGGTACATGATATATTAGTCGGTAATATTCGATATAGCCGGATCGTCGGATCAAGTGTTGATTCGATGATTTAATATATAATGATATATATGATATATTGTATTACATTATCTAATATTGGCTCGCTTTATTATTTCATTTTCTCACTGGATGATACATTGATATATATGCGATATATGTTAATTGTGTTATTTTCTTTTGTTGCAAATATAATATATATGTGATATATATTATTGTGACATGATATGATTTATTATTAAACATGTTTAAGTATGATTAAATGAGGTTAGGGTTTGATTAGGGTTAGTTGCTTCTTGCACCTTCTAGAAGCATTTTCTTTTGTCATGGTTAAGATATTTTGTGATGACACATTTCCTAACCAAACCAAACCCTAACTCTAGTTATTTCTCTACACATTATTAGCCACTCATCCTTGACCATGGTTAATATATCAATCATATAGCTTTGTTTTCTATTCATCACAAAAGGATTATTATGATTATTATCATTTCCATTATCATCTTCTTCTCTCTTGAAAAAGCTTACTAGAAATTCTTTATGTGATGAATAAATATGAGAAAATGATTTAAAAAGAAAGAAAAAATACTACTCTCCCATCCTCATCTCATCTAGCCCATGAGATTAGTGTGTTCATCTCTTTAGAGTGAGATAGCTTGAGTCTTTGCAACTTCGACGTAGATCATCGGAGATTTGGAACACTTCAAGCTAGCATGGATCGTTCGAGTCGTGGAGCCTCTCATGAGTCCGGAAGATCGTGGATCGCGGCAAAGGGACTTCTACTCGGAGCTAATGAAGTGAAGGAGCGGACTACAAAGGTTGTAATCCCTCACACTTAAATAAAAGTTATCATCTTGCATGTTTAACCCTAATAATCTAGCAAAGATCCCGGCTTTGGGTTGTTCGGCACGTCTAAATTTTTATCTGGGCATGTTTGATGCCTTATGAACCTTCACAAGAGTGCCAATGAACCTTTCATATATATATATATATATATATATATATATATATATATATATATATAGCATTCGTCCCAGGCATGGTATAAGCAACATCACAGAAACATCACAGAAGCAAACACAGAATGGTGGATAATCTTGGAGCCCCGGGTTTCATTTGATCCATAAATGAGATCCGACGTTCCCTGTCGTGTAGATAGCATGTGTAATGAAAACCTAGACCCCTACAAGCGCGGCAAGTTACACGCCAAAACCAGAAGTGAGGCAACCCCAACCAACAACGTGAATGGGTCACCCAGCACTTCACGGAATCCGGTAACTTGGGCACCCCTCCGTGGGTCAACCTATACCCCCTACGAGTGCGGAGAATAACCCGCCAATTCTAGAGTAAGGTCCTCTCCGTCTCAACGCCATGAGATGCGGACCCGTTTCCCTATAGAACCTGGCTATTCGTGCACTCCACCGCGGGGTAATCCTAGAAAAGAAAATAATATGTACAACGGTGACATTGATCTCAACCCGGTCGTGCCCCAAATAAATAATATACAAACTGGAAGTGACGGCAGTCCACATTTCGAATGCTCTCCCCGTAATATCAAATGCACAAATGAAACTAAACTATACTAACATTGTAGCCAAGTTATCCACCATGATGATCCAACCACAACACAGCACAACACAGAACATCAACGTGAATGTCACGTTTACAAACCCGTCTAAAAGAACATATAGCAACTAGATGAGTTGTACCGCTCGAATGACATTCACGGTCGCAGATAGTAATGCAAGTACTGATAAACATTTAAACAATGTTAAATTATCGACTTCGAAACACCCCGAATTTCCCCTGAACAATAGATAACAAAATATCCAAACTGGGCTAAACAAACAATACCACTTAACCAATATTCCAGAGACCAGTGCACAATAAAAATCCCAAGCCCAAACTACAAATTTGGACCGGCCACACCCATTTTTTTGCATGTCTCCCCGGGTCAAATGCGGCGGATGGGGCTCGTATTTGTAGGGTGTTCTAGTTGTCTCATAAATAGCTTTCTACGATTGCTTAAAATTTATTTTGAAGATTCTGAAAATTCGACAGAGACTGGAATCTGCAGGGTATCGTTTCGGAGTTGTTTCGGTTTCGATACTTTAACATTGTTTAAACTATCTAGATAAGGGTTTAAAGGTTGGCTCCGATACCATGTTAGGTTACGGCAGGGCCCCGGCCATCAAACCGTGACCAAATGCGGAACAACAATTTTCTAAACTAGCGCTACCGCAACTCGATGCCCGGATCTACCCTAAACCCTATACTAGCAAGCATATAAAGAGGAGTTAGATGGTTATACCGAATGAACCAAGTCCTTCGGGTCTTCAACTATTATGCTCCTAGTGGTCGCGGATCGAATTTGGTTGCCGGTCTTCCTCCATCTACGATGATCCATCCGAGGGAAACGGTGTAAGCTCCAGCCTCGTCTAGCGAGGCAACCGACGCTCCAAGGTTGCTAGCAATGGAGAGTGGAGGTGTAGGAATATCTCACTATAGATTTTCTCTCATCAAATGCTCAAGGAGCAACTCAAGAAGATGAAGGAGGTAAGGAAACAATGGCATGAGCAACTAAAGAAAACAAGCTAAGTCTCTCAAGAGTGAGAGTGAATAATGAACAAGTGATCAATAATCAAGAAGCTCAAGTCAAGAATAGAAAATGAATGGATGGCATGCAAAGAATGGCTACTACAATTTTCAACCATGAAAATATCTCCTCATTTTACAATAAACAAATGTGTGCCATACCTCTCTACATGCCAAGCCCATGCTCATGCCAACTCACCCTCCACCTCATTTCCAAAATGATTTTCTAAAATGAAAATCAATTAATGAGTTGGCCATCTTCTAAAAACTATTCCGTATAAATACGGAATGCAACCCGGTACACGTATCGAAATACATATACTTGTATTCATACCAAAATACGAATAGCCAAGAGAGAAAATGAACAATAATACTAGAATACACATATATAAATTTTTAAATCAAAGCTTGATTTAATAATCCGGCTTAATGCTAAGCCGCCAGTATTATCAACCGTCCGATTAAAGTCTGTGCAGCATGTACACATATTTAATCGGATACCTGTATGTACCAACACACGTCATCTACACCATATAGCCTGAACCGTGAAAGCCCTTTGTGTGGGACTTTAAAGACTCATCAATACGCCGAAAGTGGGTTTAACCACAAGCACGTTAGCAACATTAGCTGTATGTAACGGCTACCCAGTTATTGAGCGAAAGGAAGGCCGACGAGCAAACTCATCCAAACCCGTACCGAGCCTGACAATGACAATATCTGTACAGTCCGGTCTATTCGTCTAAAAGTATCGCATATCGAGTCTGGGGGGTGGATAAAGTCAGACCCCTAATAACGCAACATTTAGTGTCGGTATGAAACCCATCACCGCCTGAGAAACTATCACTCCTAGATCGGTAATTCTCATCCATCCCGGCCGAGGATTTCTGGTGATGGCCACCGTGCACAACGCGACATCAACCCCAATACTGGGAGAGGTGAATCCCCGACGATCCACTCACTGCCTCCATGTGGCTTGGAACTGTACCCAACTAAAACCAATTTGCACGACTCCTTTGATCCGTGGTAGGGTAGTAATCAAAGCAAAGTGGGAACTCACACGAGAAAAATGACGATCTCAGGTCGACAGACTAACCTGTACACATGTCACCTGGGAACTGCTATATGACAATAGGTATAATACCAACTAGCAGGTTCCCGGCGAGTCCGTCTAGTGTACTCATAACCCAATGAGCACCTGTATACTATCTTAGGTGAACAAACTAACACCAATGGCTTGTAAAACCAGGCCACCGCTCCTCGTCGGGTCTCGATCAGTCTATACTAGTCTACACTGGAGTATCGATACCCAGTCTTGAAACTCTCATGACTAGGGACATTTAAGGATTTTCTTATAGACCCCCAGCTCCCATATATATGATCGTCATCATAATGCTAGTAGTCAAGCAAGAATCCTATGGGCTTTATCAACATGTAATAATGATGATAAAGACAAACCAGATAGCATACTATCATCCGAATAAGACCGTTCTACCGGTAGAGATCCTCACTCAATCATCATAATCACCTGCCTGCGACTACGATAATTGCCTTGAGGGTACTATAGCTAACAACATCTTCAAAAGTAATCATGTAACGAATTACAAGAATACCCCTCATTCGTATATACATATTGCATCCGTATTCCGACTGAATACAAATAAAACGAGATGAAAATAATCTAACAATATAATCTTAGGATCCGGCTTAAACCAAAGCCCACTAGTATTATCCGTCCGATCATGATCCGTGCATAAGTGCACGTATATGATCGAACCCTGCCATAAAACCGTACGGCCTCTACAACGTTTCACCCGAAGCAGGGAAACCCTCTGTATAGGACTCTAAAGACTCGTCAATACGGTGGAAGTGGGTTTAACCACAAGCACGTCAGTGGCACTAGCTGTACGTAACGGCTACCCAAGTATTGAGCGAAATGGAGGCCGATGAGAAAACTCATCCTGAACCCTACTGAGCCTGACAGTGACAATATCCATACAGGCCGGTCCGTTCGTCTATGAGTATCGCATATCGAGTCTAGGGGGGTGGATAAAATTAGACCCCTAATAACGTGACATTTAGTGTCGGTATGAAGCCCACCACCACCTGAGAAACTACTGATCCGAATCAGTAATTCTTGACTACCTTGGACAAGGATTTCTGGTGATGGCTACCCGTGCACACTGTGACATCAACCCCTAATACCGGGAGAGACGAAACCCCTGACGATCCGCTCACTGCCTCTATGTGGCTCGGGACTGTACCCAACTAAAACTTGTTTGCACAAATCTTTTGAGACGCGGTAGGGTAGTAATCAAAGCATAGTGGGAACTCATACGAGACAAATAACGATCTCAGGTCGATGACTAACCTGTACACGTCACCAGGGAACTGCTATCTGATAATAAGTATACCAACTAGCATGTTTCCGACGAGTCCGTCCGGTGTACTCATAACCCAATGAGCACCTGTATACATCTTAAGTGAACCAACTGACACCAATGGCTTGTGAGACCGGCCACCGCCCCTCGTTGGGGTCTCGATCCGTATACACTAGTCTACTCTTGGAGTATCGATGCCCAGTCTCGAAACTCCCACAACTAGGGACATTTTAAGGATGTGCTAGATTACCTAACTCTCACGTATATGATCGCCATCATACTGCTAGTAGTCAAGCATGAATCCTATAGGCTCTATCAACATGTAATAGTGATCTGTAATGTCACCTGAAGCATGTACACGATGATAAAGACAAACCAGATAGCATACTATCATCTTGAGTAAGACTGTTCTACCGGTATAAGTCCTCCCTCAATCATTGCAATCACGTGCGTGCGATCCAATAATTGACTTGAGGGCAGTATAGCCAACAATCTCTCACTTGCACTTAAGGCTAATTATTGCGATGTCGCATACTCACAGCCCGTGTGATACCGAACACCCAAATTCTCTATTAATCAGTTTCACAAAACTCGTTTGTAAAACTATTGCGTTCGAGAAATAGCCTCAGTGAGTGGATCCGCTCCAATGTTTCTTTCTATGTCTCTCTTTATCTCAAGTTCGCGGAGAAAACCATCTCCCGAAATGAGCAATACCTGTCTTAGAATATGTCTGGATGTCTGATGTGAACCAGTTCATAAATGAACTCCAAATCCAATAAACTTCTTAGACTGTATCGTCAACTGAATTTAATCAGTATACTGCGCCATGCCTCCCTCAGTATCCTCTTGGACCACCTGTTCAAACAACTGCCCCTCATCAAGATGGAAAACTATAACTATAGCCAACAACATCGATATTCCAGAGTAAACTAGTGTGTATGTTTCTTGACCCTGTCTGGGACGATGGTTGATCCCACAACCTTTGGTGTTTGACATCAAAGATTATACATAGGTGCTCATTAGAGAATGGGTACATCGAATAGGACCCGCCGAGAACCCTAAATGGTACCATACCTATTGTTAGATAGCATGTCTCTGGTGACATTTGTACAGGTTAGTCTGTAGACCCAAGATCGTCATAGTGTCTTGTCTGGTTCCCACTGTGCTTTGATTTCCTCCCTACCACGGCTCTGTAACGACTCTGAATTTACTGTACAAATTTTTTCAGTTTAATATACAGAAAGGAGTTTACAAGCCTGAGTACAATTTATAAGTTAATTTTTGTTTAAGAATAGCAATAAACAACTTGTATCTCACTGGTAAAAGCCTTGCACTGTTGTGACGTAGCCCCTGTGTTTGAATCCCATCAGTCACATTATATTTTTTCTGATTTTACTTTTAAACTTTTTAGAAGCCCAAAAGTTTACACGTGCAATGCACATAAAAATGAAAAGTCTGAAAAAATAAACATATGGAAAAGAATTTAAATACAAAGGAGAACACATGGCAACAATCCACCGGCCCCCTCCCCTCAAACGACTAGCGAGATTGCCTCCTAAGATGGCACCGATGGGCTCCCCGAGCCCAATGAACCCCGGCCTTTATACACATGACCATTTCCCTACCCTTAACTCCCCTGCACTGTTTGATTTCCCTGCAATCAAACAGAGACTTTTAATCTCACCTTTAAATCAAATTTTAATGCATTTTAATTCACTCTTTTAATTCCAAAACCCTTATTTCACACTATAAATACTATCCCATGCCCTAGACCTTTCTTATTCTGAAAATTATAGCCAAAATTCTCAAAATTTTCTAAGTACAAGTGGAGTAGAAGAGGAGTTAGCAAGAGATCAAGTTCCAGCGATGATCGAAGCAAATTCTGGCAACTCCGCGACGCCATGACGACAACCCATTCTCATTCTACCTTCTCTTAACCAAAATAACTTGTAAGTCCCTCCCAATCTCTCTTCTTCTTCTTTGAAAATCTTATTTCAAAACATATATCGGAAGTGGAGTTAATACCGACATTTCCTTCTAAACCCTAGAAAGCTCACTTTTTATTACCTAATTTTCATCCATATTCTTACACCATATTTGTAATCATATAACCAATGTTTAGAACCAAATTTTAATCAAGAATATCATGCAAGATAACTTTAACTTAACATTCACACTAAAATACCATGAACTTCACATATCTCTCTTTTAGTATTTTGGTTATTTGTACATTTAGAAAACTTCACAGGATAATGATATACCCCTCACAAACACACATGGTTTCATAGCACGATAACTCTTTCATGTAGATTTGTGTTTCGAGAAAATATTACAAGAAAATACCATTTACTATAAAAACGGTTTTCTTTTGAATTATATTTCAAAACCCTTTGCAAATATGCCTCTACAACCCTTTTTAGGGGACCCGCTGTTGGATTGTGCGGATTATCGTACATCCTTGAGCTAGTAGAGCGAGATGCAGGGCTCTTCAAGGAGCATTTGATCTCGAAAGGTTTTAAATACGGTTTTTAAGAAAAACACATTTTCTAATTTAATAAAACTTAATTTTTATAACTATATAAAATATTACAAATCCATATATTTTCAAGATATGACAAGCTTACATTTTTTCTAAAAGATGAAAGTTCACAAATTTTACCAAAATACCATCAAAATACCAATATAAGACAAGTTTACAATAAAATACCATGAACTATTCAAGCTAAGTTATTATCACTAAAATACCTCAAATCTTTAAAATTCACATCCATGAAACCTTAAATAATATAAATAACTTATCGAGGTTTATTTTGAAATTATATAAAAAATATTTTTCATAAAACCCCCTCGAGATCTATAAAACACACTTAATGACTTTAGTAAATATAGGTTTAAGAGGAATCAATTCTCTTGAGCCTCAGGGAGCCTGAGAAAGTGAGTGCTTACCTATTTAAGGTTAACGGTGTTATCAATGGTAATTGTCTTGGAAAAAGACACAAATCCTGTCATCCATGTGCAACAGTTACCGATAACTCCAGAACCTAATTCAGGATCTAAATCAATTTAAAGTGTCTGACTCAGATTGAGTCCTTTCCAAACCAGAATCCAAATCCAAGTCTAACTCAAATTAGAATCCAATTAAAACATGAATTCAAAGTCTAACATAAATAATTGAACATGAACCTGAATACCTGAATTCAAACTTCAATATCAAACCTGAACATATGACTTGACTTGACCGAACCATGGTTATAACTTGACTTGACTATATGATTGCATCCTGAACCTGATTACTTGAACAACTTGTATCCATGGTTTCGGCAAGCCTTGTAACTATAATCAATACAATACATTACTCGGGGTTAACGGGGTAGATTGGTATGGAACGTATTAACGTGGCACCAGATGGTCACTAAAACACACCTACATGAACTCTCATGCCGTTGTCCCGTAGGTTTTGACGGGGCCTTGTACCTACATATTACCATAGTCCACAGGGTAAGATGGACTCCTGTCACGACCCGAAATATTAGCTCGTGATCAGCACTTAAATCATAAAACGTCTAAAGGCGTAATGTAATTCAAGTAAGCTGAAACCCAGAAATCTAAACCTTTTTAAGAAAATAAAGGAAGTAAAGTTTTGAAATAAAGGTATAATGAAATCAAGTATGCTTAATGCATAGAAAAGGAACATGAAAATGCAAGTGGATTATGCAAGTTTAAAAACATGTTTCGTCTTTTTGAAAATTTGGGCAGCACCTCCTTTATATATTTTGATCCAAAACCACATATACAAGATAATGATAAAGGCATCCCCAAGCGGGAGCTAGCTCTTCGCCAAATAGCGGATCACAACCACGCAAGACAGTATAATAAGTATACGACGCCCAACGGCGAAGTTCACCACAAAAGATAAAGAAAAGCAAGACATACATCCCCAAAAGCGAACATAAACCCATCGCTCATGTCTCGCACTACAAGTCTCACTAAGTCTCATTTCTTATACAAATACTAGTTTCGATTGATGGAGTTGACTAGATACAATATGAAATAGAAAATACAAGAGTGGGTACGATACAAATGTCCCACCTACCAATGCAAAATACTCGAAAGCAACTGTGTGCCAGCGAAGCCGCTACTGATCCAAGCGGTCAACCTGTAAGAACTGTGGCACAACGGGGGTGAGTTGCCAACTCGTGAATAGAATGTATCAATAAGTAGAAATCGAATAAACAACGACTCCTAGGTCAACTATATCATGAAGGTAATACTATGATATCTAGGGTGACCGGGTCGTATATGTGCCAACAATAAACTCAAGTCTATAAGTATGCTGGTATCATCCAATCATATAATCAATGTATGTATGCATGTGGATCTCGTCCACGTGTCAACCAATGACACAACAATATCATGCATGTAAATATCATAAAAACATATGCATGAAAATATGAGGATATAAATCAACGTGTGTCCCTCGCGACACATCAGAATCATGCAACTGGAGTGTCTAATCTCGACACTCGAAAACATCATGAAACCCGTGTCCAATATCGACACGTAAATCCTCATGTGTCTTAGGCGCCGCACACCCTGGTCGGCCCTCATATCCATCTCGCTACTCCGGTCGGTATCCTCCGGATAACCGCCGAGTCCAAATACTATCACCGATGGGTAGTGCTCCCCTGCCAGGCTCACCGTCTAACAATACAAGTCTTCTTGCCCCGGGGTACCTCACCGGGTCCACCATGTACCTGCAGACGGTGCATACCGCTCCTCGAATCGGGTTTCATATGCTACTCTCAGAACCGAGAAAACACATGGTGGACGCACTGAAATATCATATCAAGAGAAACCGAGTTTTTAAAACAGTACATGCTTTCTTTTAAAATAACCACAGTTCTCAAATCCAGAAATCTTATGAAAACAGCATATCTCAATGCGTAAAAGCGTAAAGCATGATGTATGTGACATATAACAGAAATGTAAGCATATTCGTATATCTTGCAACATGGAACAGTGATGTATCATTTTAAGGGAAAACCGTTCTTTTAAATGATTCCAGCTTTGAAAATATGTCCCGCGGTTCCCAATATCTCCAAAGTCAAATGCAACATCGTATAAAGGTGCATAGGTAACTATAGCAAGTAAATTATGCGAAGAGTCATATCATGATGCAGCAATCCTGCTGTGTAGTGACATGGCAATTATTGATGATGAAGTCTGTGAGCCGGCAAATCTGTGTACGTGTAACATACGCATCATCGATAATGATGCAGGTGTACTAGCACAGGTATAAGTAATGCAATGCGAGTAACATGAATGCAGCATAAGGTAAATCATATGCAAATGCTGATGGGTATACGTATCTATCATGACCGAGTCAGTGAATCTATCAATCGGCATCCAGCCTCACAACATCCCGTACGACATACTCCATCGTACGGCATCCTCTAGTCAAGGGTATGGATCAAACCTCAGGTCAAACTCACCACGTACAGAAAATCATCGTACGGCGGCATTAAGCTATCAGGGATCCTATCATCCTATAAGACGAGTAGGGTACGGACCTAACATCTCGTATGGATATCACTCACGATTCAAAACATATATAAATATCTCTATATACCTATGTCCTAGGCCACATCCGCAATAATCTCATATCTGGGGACCGGCAGGGTATAATTCATCTCAATCGATTCGCATCCGTATACCATCATATCATCATATCACATGTCAAATCGTATTCTCTTTTCATCGCATTTATATCTCACAAAGCTCAATTTTACAATACATTCTACCTTTACTATAAGCATAAGTATCTAATCTAACATACACACCCGAACCATACAATCAGTTTTTAAAAGAAGCGAATCGTAGTTTTGAAAGTAAGATTTACGGTGTTTTTAAGGAAAAGATATCATTTGAAAATCCGTAGCATCCCTCAAGGTATATGTTTAAAAGATGCATACGATTCTTTAGTTTGGAAATAGGTATGGTTCGGATGACATATCTACGTCGGCTATCTAGTCATATAGTACCTTAAACAGCAATATCGTCAATCTCATCCTCAAGTTCTGTCATCACATACTGGTCGTATTATATCACTTCTAACTATCCTTAGTTTATAATATGGTTTCACTAACTTTATTTTAACTCTATTTGTAGTTTTCTATATAAGGTTCCCTTAATCATATTCTATATAACAATCGGTATCCATCAAAGTATGCGGGGGTGCTATACGCCATCCACCCGACTTCCCCCGTGGATATAGATCCACTCACCCTGGTCCTTGCTTATCGAAGTCGATGACGCCATGCTCCATCGCCTCGGAATCCATATGAGGGTACCTACAATAATAAACAATCGCAATCGCTATTAACATCGAGTCCATAAACCAAAACGCCACACGGATTGCCTATAGGTTAGAACCTATAGCCCACGTATGCAAAACCAACAAATAACCCCTAGTCGTTGATGTAAAAACATTCAACAATCAAAAACAAATCCAAATATAAAAACTCATCATTCAAAATACGGAAAACATATCCAAAACTCACATAGATGTGTTCCCAGATTTTGACTCAGGCCAAAAGGGGTTGCACAAACAAGTCTAGGGTGCTGTATATGATGTATATGACCTACTGGATCAATCCCGACACCACATGCCACCAAGTGGCCGGCCACTACCCCTAAATTTCTGGCCAGATCGGACCCCCAGGCTCCCATGGGCTTCGTCTTCATAGGGTGGCCTCCTAGGGTTCTAAATGGGTCCCTAGTGTTGTTTGCTACTCTCAAAAATCCCCCGGGTTGCTCCAGATTTCCCTGCACACCCTTTATTCCCACAAAACCGACATGAACTCAAATCCCAAATCCATATTTTGGTTTCCCATACTCATTCTCAGGTCTTAAACAGCCCCTCAACAACCACTCAAACATCACCAATCCACAACTTCACTCAAACCCTCACTAGGATTTTCCAATTTCCACAAATCACCACCAAACCATCTCTAAACAAAACTAGAATAGAAAGAAGCTTAAAACTAGCTCAATGGAAGAAGCTATACCTTATTCAAGCCACTCTAGACAGCCCTAGCTCCCCAATGTCATCAAAATTCCACTTTGCTTGGTTCAATGTATAGAGGAAGAGATGTGGATTAATTTTTGTGAAGGGAGTATAAGGTTTTGGGGATTATTTGGAGATGGATCTATGGTTTGAAGTGGAGGGAGATGGGCTTGAGAAGATGAAGAAGGAGATGAAAATGATGGGGGGAAAAGGTCATGGCAGCAGCCCCCTCCCCCCTCTCTCTCACTTATTCTCACACACACTCTCTCTCCAATCATTCACATTTTTAACCCTTTTTCATTTCTTTTTCTTTTCTCTTTCAAATTTCAAAACAAAATCACATAATACTCATAAATCAACAAAAATGCAACAACATATAACCAAATGTAACATGACATGGTGCACTATCCATGAAAAACTGTAGAAACACAGATTTGGCTTAATCACGATTAGCAGTGCACTGATCGGATTTTTATCAAAACTGCATATAATAAATTTTTAAACTGCCAAATCCCTTAAATATATTTTTAAATGAATAAATAATTTTAATTTCCAATTATTTCACTATTATTGGTATATATTTATACCCTTTTTCGAAAACCCCAATTTCGCAAATCGGGCAGTTTTCGGGAAAAATATTATTTTAATATTAAATTTCAAAAATAATATTTTATATTTTCTGAAATGTTACAACTCCTCTCGTATACACAAATACCTTCTGTACCAAGTTACAAACAACTACGTTAGTATAAAAAACATATACCTGTACAAATTACCGGTTCCTTTTCATACTACATGTTATATTCTATTCTTTCTTTTGGGACTTACCGAGCGCTAGTTCATTGACGACATTCCTGTCTATTTTCTTTCTTTGGAATGTTCATCAGGAGGACCAGATTCTCAGGAGATCGATCCCAGCCAGGAGGACTTGGACCAGTTCACCGAGCAGCAGGACTTCTAGTTCATCTTGTACTTATTTCAGTTTATATGCCATTGTTTAGAAAATACTTTATATCATTGTAGTTTCCTTTTCAAAACAGTTATATGTAAAGATGAATATTAATAAAAGTTGATGATCATTTTATATCTCTTGTTATTCTTGTGCATTATATATATATTGCTTAAATTACGCTTAACGTATTTATTTCTTAGTAAATACGTTGCGGGCCCGCCACGTCACCGTTTCCGTATGCTGGAAAGCGGGGCATGACAGGTTTTGTTGGCGGCCCATACATGTCAGTTCTGCATGAAATCTTAAGTAATATATCACAAGAGTTATAAGAATCGGTAACTATACATTCATTACATTTCTAATTCCTTGAATTTATCCTAACCTTTCTTTTCTATCAAGGTCATGGATTCACCGAACAACACAAGTATGAATGTCAATGACAACACCCCACCGCCTACTCTACCACTACCACCTACCGTTACAGCTCCCATCAACGAGCAAACAGTATTGTTTGAGGCAATCAAGAGCCTCTTAGAGGGTCAGCAGCATCCGACTGCTATCCTTCTGCACCGCCCAGAAACCGAGGCATCCGGAGCCAAGCAATTCCGAGCACTGCACCCGAAACATTTTTCTGGGAAAGAGAGCCTACTGGAGGTAGAAGAATGGGCTCAATCAATAGAAGATGACCTGGCAGTAGCACAAGTTCCAGAGATTTCTTGGTTGAGAGTTGTGAAATTGCAACTAACAAATAACACCAGAGTCTGGTGGAAGGCTGAAGAAAGCCGACTCGCTCAACCGATCGAATGGAAGATGTTTCGCGATATATTCAATGTGAAGTACTTCCCTAGGACTGCCCTTTCGACATGGAACAACAGTTCATCCACTTGCAATAAGGCTCGATGTGGAGCAAGTCCGTAGATGAATACGATACTGAGTTTACCATGCTTAGCAGGTAAAATAATTTCTCAATATTTAATTTCATGATATCACTCATTGCACTGCTAACACAAGGTCATAAAAGGTTCGCGACACACCTTATTCTGACTACTGAGATCCGGTCATGAACATTTCAGCAAGGGTTGGACCCGGAAATCCAAGCTACACTCGCTCTAGGGGATTTCTCAACCCATGATCTTGCTCTGATGGCTGCCCGATGCTATGAGGCAGTGGTGAAGAAGAAGGTCAGAGTTCAGACTGCCAGTATGAATGCCCTGCCACCCAGATGGCAGGAGGAGCCTCTTCCAGGCCAACTTTTGCAACCAGGAGACCGGGAGGAACATTTAACCGGCCTAGTCTAGACTTTTGCTTCTATTGTAAGAAGAATGGGCACCTGGTGAAGGATTCCAGGCATGCAAACGGCCTGTGCTTAGTTTGTAGCGCATCCACTCACGCCATTAGGGCATGTCCAAATCAACTCAACCCAACTCCGGTACCCAGACCGGCTATCATCTTTCCGCAGTGGCTAGCTATTCAGGCTTGTGCATCTCGTCTTGCTCTCCCTGCTCCACCTCCATGTGGACCTCTGTTCATCACAGAAAACTGCATTTTAATACCGCTCATTCATTATCTATTTTGTTATATATCGGTGCATTTAACCAGTGTCTACTCAGTAATTACAGATTACAGGTGTTCGTGATTAAATACTGGAAACAAACTCAATATCATGGATATAGCATTTGGGAGCCGACACTGCAAACAGAACAGAAAACCGACCGATATCCAAAGAGCTCTTTTGCAATAAACAAGTGTGCACACAATTTTTGGTCTAATACAATACATGCGTGACACTAGCTCTTTGACATGGACCATATGGGGGCTGCCCTTGCACAATTCATCCAAGTAGGCACATGTATGGTGTGATGGGCAATAAATGCAATAAAGTTTTGATGTGATATTGGCATCAAGTTTCCCTCCATATCTATGCATGCAAACCAGGCTTAAACTGATAAAACAAGTGCATCAGAGTGATTATGGAGAGCACATAAGCACACCATGCCAATACGAGACCAATAGCTCAGATTTAGACCGTCCAGACCCTCAATGAACCCGAGCTCACCGGCCCGCCTTGCTCTGTTCGTCCCCATCTTTTCCCTTTCCCTTCCTTGTAGTCACATCACCTAATTCTTATTACTTGTTTAATCTTTTTTGGTGCCTATAAAAGCCAGATCAGTGAGCAAGGGAAGGTCCTCTCTCATAGATGCACATATTGTTTAGTTTTGATAGTTTCTTTGTTTTTGGTTTAGGCTTGAGAGTGAGTAGGCTATCACTTGGTTTCTTCTTCTTATTCCCTTTTGAAGCTTTCTCTTGAGAGCTTCATTATCGAGGTTGAAAAAGTTACCAATATCTTGTAACTCAACTTCATGTGTTAATATATTTCTTTGTTTATTTTCTTTCCTTTCTTTTCTTTTCTTTTCATTATGTTGCTTAACTAATCAAGTTTGGTTGTGATAATGGTAAGGAAGTGAGATGAAAGGCTTTGCCTCTTCCTCCTCTTGTTAATGTTTAAATGTGCTTTATGTGATTATAAACTTAGTATTGTAACTTGGATGGGTTGATATGGTATGTTGATTCCATAGTTATTTTGTAAGCTCATCACATACTATATTCTCCCCACAAACCCCATCTTGCAAGCCTAAGATAAGAATCAATTTGGTGTTAAGTTTGCTATGTTTGGATGTGGTATTTTGTGATTAAGTGACTTGACAAATCTCTTGGTTTCATATACCCTATATTATTACAAACCCTTAGCAAAGTTAACACTAAAACTATTTGCTCTCACTCACTAACTTGTGTTTTTGATGTTGTGGTATGCTTGCTAACCCGAGTGTTTAGTGTTGATACCCCAAACTCGGACATACAAACGGTAAGTGAACAAACGGACTCGTTTCGTATTTTGCGGCGAATATCGGAATTTGATGATTTGTGCTCCACAACCGTCTTGAAAAGTCATGCTTCATGCCAGGATCGACGTAAGGACAGACAACTCATGAACAAGGAAACGTCGAAGGAATCGTCGCGATTCGATCTTCCGAGCCAAAGCCACGACCACTTCTTTCTTAGTTTCTTAAACTTGTTTTCCTTGTTTTCATGTTTTATATTTTTTGTGATAATACAACCCATTCGTTATTTGTTGAACCTTAAATCACAAGACCTAATACACAATTCCCTGCGGATCGACCCGTACTTGCCGGCTTGCTACAACGCGCCGTGCACTTACGGTTTATAAATTTTAAAACGAGAACGATCTCGCGTGCACATTCCATTTCCTTAAATGATCACATTTCCAAAACATACGCGTTTGCATGCGCGAGTGGATTCCTAACAACCTCCTCCACAGCCTCCTCGTCCATTCCATCAGGCACAGAGGAACATGCCTCAATGGAAGAGAAACGTGCCGTAAGGACAGAGGAATGTGCCTCCAGTAAGGAGGAATGTACCCGGGTGTCAATCTTTCACCATGACTGTTGAGGAAGCTGAAGCCACTGACCAAATTATCACTGGTAATTCCCAATTCTTTCATCTTTTCAATCCTTGTACATCGCTATATTCTTTCATGTATCTAAACCAACCTCACATAACTTAGGTACTATACTAGTAGCCACCCTTCCTGCACTAGCACTCTTCGACACTGGAGCATCACACTGCTTCATGTCCCAACGATTCATGAGAACACATGCGATTCCTGTGAAGCCATACATTTCCAGCTGGAATGTCAGTTCCGGGAATAGAGTATTGAAGGCAACTATGGGATTTGATCAGTGTCCAGTTGTAGTTTGCGGACGAGAATTCTACGAGAATTTCAAAGTACCAGACATCCCAAATTTTGATGTTATGTTGGGAATAAACTGGCTGGGAGTTTTCTATGCTACGATTGACTGCCGTCAAAAGAGGGTAGTATCCGAGATACCAGAGCATCCGGTCTTTTACTTCAAGAGTGGAGATAGAACGTTGGAGCCAGGAATCTTCCGTGCTAAACCAAAGAAGGCAGTGATTGCAACATTACAAGCAGAAGAATCTAAGCCAAAGGTAGTTCGAGAGTTCGAGGATGTATTCCCTGAAGATATAACAGGTTTGCCTCCCGATCGAGCTCTTGAATTCAGCATTGATTTACTACCTGGCGTGCAACCAGTAATCAAAGCTCCATATTGGTTAAGTTCATAAGGATTGAAGGATATCCATACCCAGTTAGACAAACTCCTGAAGAAAGTTTGGATTCGTTCCAGTACTTCAAGTTGGGGATTTCCAGTTTTGCTTATGAAAGAAAGAAGGTTCATACAGAATGTGTGTAGACTACCGAGCTCTGAATGAAGTGATGATTAAGAACAAGTATCCAATACCGTATATTGATGATCTTTTCGATCAGCTAAGTGGATCTTATGTATTCTCAGAGCTAGATCTTCGTTCGGGTTATCATCAGGTCAAGGTCAAAGAGTCCGATATTCTGAAGACGGCGTTCATGACTCGCTATGGTTATTGTGAGTATTTTGTAATTCCATTTGGAGTGACCAATGCACCTGTTATATTCATGAATCTGATGAACCAAGTTTTCTGAGATTACCTAGACAGGTTGTAACAACCCTAATTTTCTTATACACTTTTTCCTATACAATTTTTTTTCAAAATATTTTTTAAATCCACAAAGGGGTATTTTATCCTGAGCACAAGATTCAGGTAATTATTTTTGTTTTTAATTACAAGCTACAAAAATGAAATAACTCCATTTTTAGTGTACAAGAAATTACTTTAAAATTTAATGTATACTTGGAGTATTTACTCTTGCTGCTATCATTTTAAGTAATTAAATAACACAATAATTACAAGAAGGAGCTTGTAGCTCATTGGTAATACCTTGTACTGCTGAACCAAGCCATCAGAGTTCGAATCCCATGCCCCACATAATTTTTATATCATTTTGTTTTAATTTTTTTAGAAGTCAAACGGTCAAACAGTCATAACTTACAATTTAATGCAAATTATAAAAAATTAAAGTATACCAAAACCTCCCCCAGACCGAGCCCGACCCATCGACACCCGACTCGGCCGAATCGGCCGGCGCCACCGGCCGGACTCGACCGGTCGGCCGAGTCGTCAACACGAAAATTTTTCGTGTTGACTTGGTCTCTTCACCTGCATACTTCAATTTTCCAGTACTGTTACCAATTTTCAATTAAATCTCTTTTAAGACCAAATTTAATGATTTTTTAATGATTTTTATATTTTTTAAAAATATTTTTTAATCCAAACCCTAACCCTAGCCTAGCCCTATATAAAGACCCTACCCTCTACCTTTTCCCCTCACAACTCTAAGTCCACTCTATCAAATTCTCGAGAACTCGGTACGAAGAGCGAGAAGCGAAGCGCTGCCGAAATCGACGACGGATTCCGGCGACCGGATCAGAACCTTCGCGACGTTTTCGACGAATCGACAACCACCACGTCCATTAGCTTCTTTAGCTTGTCCAAACCGTAAGTCCCATCTCTTCTATCTCTCTTTTCCTTAATGTAAAAATACGACTTTTTGGAACCCGACGGAAATCGGACAAACCGATTTCTGATTCGGTTTTTCTATAAATTTCCACTTGTCACCTAATACATAATATCTACCCATACTCATGTTGACTATTAATCACCCATAAACCAATTTAATCAAACTTTTTCACATGAAATGATAGCTTCTTTGCAAAACCGTATTCTTTTCATAAAAATACCATGAAGTTCATTTTTCTTAGTTTAATTAATTCCCTCACTCCTAAATAGGTTTATCTTAATCACTAAACTTGTAGAACCCACTTTGAATGAAATTTCACACATAAAATGATAACGTTTTTGAATACCGTATTCTTGCGCTATAATACCTTTAAGTTTAACATAGCATGTTTTACCTTTAAACTTCACCAAAACTTAAAATAAGTCACGAGATAATGACCCTTCTCTACACACACTCAATATAACCCTAATTGATAAATATCAAAATACAGAATACGAAATTACAGGACTTTCCATTAAAATACCCTAATCTTTATAACCTTTATTGAAAGCTTTGACATTTCTAAATAAAATCTTTTAATAAAATGAAAACACGATTGGTCATGGACATCGATCGTTTATCTAAACTGTCTTGTGGTGACTAGGCAAGTGTGTCTAAGGCTAGTGGTTTTTAATTAGGCCCACGACTGTGGTTCCTTCCCACTTACCTGGCACTTACCTGGCCGCAATTGACGGTGAAGAGGCGATTTGAGGCTTCTAATGACTCATCGTTTAGACCTTAGAAGTAGGCTAGTTGTCTTAGGAAACCCTAACAACTAAAATACGGAAAACTATACTTTTTGCAATTAAATACCCCATATTTATAAAACCGTTTTCCCAAATGAAAAGTATTTGTTAAATCTAAGCAAAGCGCCGCTACAACCCACTTTTGGGGAACCTGTTAGGGATAGTACAGTTCATCGTGCACCCGTAGGCTAGTAGTGCAAGATTCAGACCTCCGCAAGGAGCATTCGGTCTCGAAAGGTTCAAAATACGATATTTAGGGAAAATGAGATTTTTCTAAATAAAATATTTATATAAAATTATTCATGTGTTAATATATATATAATTATCATTTAAACATCAATTTTATCATAATATAAGTTTCCACATTTTTTTCTAAAAATTACAAGATTAAAAGTTACACTAAAATACTATGAATTTCAAATAAATCAATTAATACTTTTATTAGGATATATTCACTAGAATAACACAAATAAAATTCACACACATTATAACTATAAAGACGAATATTAAATATTTGAGGTGTATTTTGAAAACTATACAATAGTACTTTTTACATAAAACCCCCTCAAGTTTTATAAATTACAATAAGGCCCCTAACTAATATTGAACTTCAAATTATCTTTCTTTTAGTCTGACTCGGGTTAGAGTCTGACTATTCCTGACTCGAATATGATTCAAGTCAATCTATATTCTTTTATATTCCAATACAATATGAATACATGAATCCCAGAATCCGGTAACAATCTATTTAACCTGACTGAACCGAACCATGGATATTCCTTTTACATGTTTCCCAGTATTCCATTGACATGGCTCTACGGTTATAACCGTTTCCTGATATCATGGTTTCGATCAGTCAGTCAGTTTCTCATGTAATCAATTCAAGTTTATAAGATAACAATATAAACAAGACATCGCGGGGTTTAAGGGGTAGATTGGTACGGAAGGTGTTAAAGGTGGCACGAGGTGGTCAGATTTAAGACACCTAACCAGAATCCAGTTGCCGTTGTTCCGGGTTGTATAACGGAGCCTTGTACTGTATTTCCGTTTGCCCTGGTCTCTAGCATATAGAGACCCCTCTCGTATACACTGGCATTCTTCTGTACCAAGCTACAAACAACATCGTTAATATAACATTACAACAATACGATACAATATTAAAAGCTACTCTCTCTCTTACTCTCTGTCTATTTCCTCCTTATCTTTGGGACTTACCGAGCGACCTGTTCGCTGACGACATTCTATTTCTTTCTTCTTTGAATGCCGTCAGGTGCGTTGGACCAAGCTGAGATCGAGCCCACCGGTGAAGATTTGAAGCAGTTCCACGACGATCCCAAGCTCTGAATATTGTACCTTGTTCTTTCCAGTATTTCCATTTACTGTTATGCCACTGTTTAGGCATCGCTTTTCATTCAGTTGTATTTCCTTTTCATGCATTGTACAAAGAATGTTATTAATAAAAGTTGCTGTTATTTCTATATCATCCGTCTCTTGTGATTTACTTTATATTGCTTAGTTACGCTTAGCGTATGTACTTCTGAGTATATACGTAGCGGGTCTCGTCGCGTCCACTTCGCCATACACTGGGAAGCGGGGCGTGACACAAGTTTGTTGTCATCTTCATTGATGATATCCTGGTGTATTTAAAGGATCAGAAAGAACACGCGGAGCACTTACGAATTGTCCTGGAGACATTGCGATAACATCAACTCTATGCCAAGTACAGCATGTGTGAATTTTGGCTAGATCAAGTCAGATTTCTTGGACATGTCGTTTTAGGCGAAAGAATCTCAGTAGATCCAGCTAAAGTGTCAGCGGTCAGCGTCAGTGAATGGCCAACACCAAAGACGGTGAAGGATATACGAAGTTTCTTAGGATTGGCAGGATAATACTAAAGATTCATCGAAGGCTTTTCAAAGATTGCAGCACCCCTGACCATGCTCACAGGTAAAGATGAAGCATTCGTGTAGTCAAAAGCATATGAACAAGTTTTTGTAGAACTCAAGTCAAGATTAACTTCAACTCTTATTCTCGTAATACCGGATCAATCTGGAGGATTTTTCATACATTGTGATGGTCCGCTAAGAGATTAGGATGCGTTCTACGCCAGCATGGAAAAGTTGCAGCTTTTACATCAAGACAGCTGAAGGTTCACGAGCGCAATTATCCAACACATAATCTTGAGTTGGTAGCCGTTATCTTTGCACTTAATATTTGGTGCCACTATCTTCTAGGAGAACAAGTGGATATATACACTGACCACAAGAGTCTGAAATATGTATTTACTCAGAAAGAATTGAATATGCGGTAGAGAAGATGTCTAGAACTCATGGCGGACTTCGATGTCAACCTACAGTATCATCCAAGGAAGGTGAATGTATTTCCTGATGCACTTAGCTGCCAGCCATTAGCAATGAATCTCACCACTTAGTGGAAGCTACAACAGGAATTACATGGATTGGCGATCGAAGTAGTTTTTCCAGGTAACGCTTCGTATTTGGTGGACTTACAAGTCCAGTCTACCATTGTCAATCAGATCAAAGCAACTCAAGCAGATGATGCCAAGCTACAAAAGATCCTAGAAAAAGTAGAAAGTGGATGTTGAACAGACTTCATCATTCACGAAGACGGATCCTTAAGATATGGAAGTCGATTATATGTACCACACTGCCCAGTTTAGGAATAGTTGATGAAAGAAGCTTACAACTCTCATTACACGATACACCCTGGTGGTACAAAAATATATAAGGATCTATGGCAACACTACTGGTAGTATGGAATGAAGCGAGAAGTAGCCAAGTGTTTGGTGTGTCAGCAACTAAACTCTGAATATCACAGAACTGCTGGTCTACTTCAGCTGTTACCAATCCTAGAATGGAAATGGTAGCACATTACTAAGGATTTCGTGACTGCCCTTCCTCGCAGCACGGAGGGTAACGACGCAGTATGGGTTATTGTGGATCGACTCACCAAGTCGGCTTATTTTATTCTCTTTCGAGTTGTCCAATCTACCGAGACGCTAGCAAAGAAGTGCATGGAGGTAAGCATGAATCTAAAGTAAGATTTAACCTTAAGATGTACTATTTTTTATACTCATGAACTCATGCAGGAGATTGTGAGATTATATAGAGTACCAGTTTGCATCGTCTCTGATCGAGATACCAGATTTCGATCACAGTCATGGCAGAGTCTGCAAGCTAGCCTGGGAACGAGTCTAAACTTCGGCACGGCTTATCATTCACAAATGGACGGACAGTCTGAGCGAACAATTCAGATTCTGGAGGACATGCTAAGAGCTTGTATGTTAGACTTTGGAGGTTCGTGGGAAGATCACCCACTGTTAGTGATGTATGCCCCAGAGACCATTATTGTATAGTACTGCTTTGTATATTATATTTTGGAAGATTGGGATATACACGGATATAATAATAGCCTTTCTCAATATGGTAGTATGCTACTTGGTTTGATTCTACCTTAATATGTGTATATGTTTCTTTTAGCATATCGCTCATACATATTGGTAGAGCCCTCAGGATCTTTGCTTGACTACCAGCGTTATGATGGCAGTCACACTAGTGGGGGCTGAGTAGTTTATAAGCACGTCCTTATAAAGGTCCCCAGTCATAAGATTATCGAGACGGGGCATCGATACTCCAGAGTAGACTAGTGTATACGTTTCTTATCCCAGTAGGGGAGATGGTCTTTCCCCCAGCCACTAGTACGCCGTACTGGAGATAGTATATAGGTGGTCATTAGGTTATGAGTTACACTAGATAAGACTCGTTGGGAACTGCTGGTTGCTATTATACCTATCGTCAGGTAGCAGTTCCCAGGGGACATGAGTACAGCCTAGTCCGTTGGCTTGACATCACTATTCGTCTCGAGTGTGTTCCCACTGTACTTATATCACTACCCTACCACAGCTCAAATGATTCGTGCAAACAGGTAGTGGTTGGGTGCAGTCCCGAAGCACTAGGAGGAAGTAGCGGTTAGACATGATTCGTCTCTCCTGGTATTGGAGGTTGATATCGCGCTGTGTTCGGAAAGCCATTACACAAATTCCTTGGCCAGGGAAAGCGAGATTTACTGGTAGGTACTCCAGTAGTTTCTTAGGGTGTTTTGGGCTCAACTCCGACAGGACTTATTATGCTATTAGGGGTCTGACAGTTACCACCCCCTAGGCCCGATATGCGATACTCTTAGATGAAAAGACCGGACTATACGGAGATTGTCACAGTTAGGCTCAGTAGGAGTTCAGATGAGTTTGCTCATCGGCCTTCTTATCAACAGATACCTGGGTAGTCGTTACGTGCAGCTAGTACCGCTGACGGACTTGTGGTAAAACCTAATGCCAGCGTACTGTCGAGTCTTTAGAGTCCCACATAGAGGGTTTCCCTGCTTCGGGCGAAACGATGTAGAGGCTGTATGGTTTTACGACAGGGTTTCGATCATATACGTGTATTGGTACACGGATGATGTTCAGTCAAATAATACTAGTGGGATTTGGTTTAAGCCAGATCCTAGTATTAGATTATTGGATTATTTTCGTCTCTTTGTATTCGTGTTTTTCGGAATACGAATATAGGTATTTATATACGGTGAGAGGTATTCTTGTAATTTTACAAGAGTGCTTCTAGAAGAAGACACCTCATTTGTGGTTTAATCCATTTAGTTAAATGGATAATGAGGTGGAGGTATGAGGTGTTATTAAGTACATGATTGAAGCATGGCTACTTGGCGACTCATTGTTTTAGTGACAATTGAAGCATGGTTGATTCATTATTGAATTATTATATGCTTCATTATCACAAACCCTTAGCGATTCATCATATCATTCTCACTTCAACACTCTCTCTCCTCCAAGGTTCTCTTTTTCTTCTTCAACCCTAAAAGCTCTCATGTGTTGAAACTAATTAATCTATAATCACTCTCTACATCATTTAGGGTAGTTATCTTAGCATACTACATACTCTAGTTACCTAGGTTTAGAAGTTGGAGTTCAAAGTACATTCTCTCAGGTGGATCATCTTTGACGCGAAGAGACCGACGATCAAGCGCGATCTGTATACTTCGAGGAGCTCAAGAAGAGGAGGAGGAGAAAAAGAACCGAAGGACTTGAACCAAGAGGTATTTGTTGGAGATAGTGCCCTCAGAGTCAATTATTGGATCACAGGCACGTGATTGCAATGATTGAGGGAGGACCTGTCCCGGTAGGACAGTCTTACTCAAGATGATAGTATGGTATCTGGTTTATCTTTATCATCGTGTACTGCTTTAGGTGACCTGACATGTCACTATTACACGTTGATAGAGCCCCTAGGATTCTTGCTTGACCACCAGCAGTATGAGGGCGATCATATAAGTGGGAGCTGGGGTCTATAAGCACATCCTTAAAAGGTCCCTAGTCGTGGGAGTTTCGAGACAGGGCATCGATACTCCAGAGTAGACTAGTGTATACAGCGGAGACCAAGACGAGGGGCGGTGGCCGTTCTCATAAGCCACTGGTGTTAGTTGGTTCACCTAAGATGTATACAGGTGCTCATTGGGTTATGAGTACACCGGACAGGACTCGCCGGGAACATGCTAGTTGGTCTTATACCTGACGTCAGATAGCAGTTCCCTGGTGACATGTGTACAGGTTAGTTCATCGACCTGAGGATCGTCATTTGTCTCGTGTGAGTTCCCACTGTACTTTGATTACTACCCTACCATGCTCAAAGGAGACGTGCAAACAGGTTTTAGTTGGGTACAGTCCCGAGCTACATGGAGGCAGTGAGCGGATCTTCAGGGGTTCGTTTCTCTCGGTATTGGGGGTGAGGTCGCGCTGTGTCTAGGAGAGCCATTACACGAAGCCCTCGGCCGAAGCAGGAGATTTACTGGTAGGTATTCCAGTAGTATCTCAGGGTGTTCTGGGCTACACTCCGACACGACTTGTACCGCTTTTGGGGGTCTGACTTTTACCAACCCCCTAGGCCCGCCATGCGATGCTCATAGACGAACAGACCGGACTATACGGATATTGTCACTGACAGGCTCAGTAGGGTGTTAGGATGAGTTCGCTCATCGACGTCCCTTTTGGTCAATACCTGGTAGCCCGTTACGTATTGGCTTATACCTCTGACGTGCTAGTGGTTAAATCCACAACCAAGGTGTTGACGAGTCTTTAGAGTCCCCCACATTCAGTTGCTCAAGTTTTCGGGCGAAACGCTGTAGAGGCCGTATGGAGATATGGCAGGGTTCGATCAGATACGTGCGGTATTGCATGGATCAGGATCGGATGGTTTGTACTAGAGGCCTATGGATATATGGCAGCGTTCGATCAGATACGTGCGGTATTGCATGGATCAGGATCGAACGGATAATACTAGCCGGCTTTGGTTTAAGCTGGATCTTAGTGTAGTACAGTGTAGATTTTGTCTCATTGCATTTGTATTTCGGTTGGAATACAGATGCGGGTGTGTATGCACAGTAGCGGGGTTTTCTTGTAATTTATTACGGGACCAGTTTTCTGGAGTTGCCAGTTTGCTTTCCGTTTCGGCCATATTTCTTTGTATCTTTCATTGGCCGAAGATTGGTGGAGGAGGGCTTATTTGCATTTGTGAAAATAAGCAATTTGGAAGGGGGTCTTTGCATATTATTGTACCATGATACTTGCACCATCATTTGACTTTCTTTTTCCATCATGACTTGACTTTTGTGGGTGATGATGTTTGGTAATGATGATAGGTCATGATTGTTGATTAGTTGATGGAGTATGGATTTGTTTGTGATGATTGTTTCTTATCATGACCTTTTCTCTCTTGCATTATGATAGTGGTTCCATCATCCATACACCACTCGCTCACACTCATTCTCATTCTCCACCAAGCCAAGGCCGGCCAAGTAGTCGGCTGTCCCAAAATTTTGGGTAGGGAAATTTTGTTCTTTTGGCTTCACAAAATCCATTTTGCTCCTCCTCCAAAAGATATAGTTCATTCCTCCACCAAATGGCAAACTCCATAACCCCAAATAAGACATGGTTCTACACCATTCTGCAGCAAACCTTGGGCACGTCGACTCGCCAGCTTCGTGCCCGAGTTGCCTCGGTATAGAGGTGGGAGCCCGTAAAAGAAGCAGGCGACGTGGTGACCTTCCGACGAGGAGGTGGAGACCGAACATTCCGCGGGAGATCGGGACGACGGCGAGAAGACCGGAGGAATCGGATCACTCGGTATATCTCTCTTCCCCATCTTGTAGTTAGCTAGGACTAGTTAATGGCCCGATCCGGGTTTTTGTGCGCGGTGGTGCCGGTTCAAGAAAATTTAAAGTTAACCATTGCTTCCGCATTTGGCCTCGGGATGGAGGTCGGGGCGCCGCCGTGCACTTACAGTGGTATCAGAGCCTCGCCATTAACATAGTCTAGCTTTGTCTAATGTGTTTTACATTTCCGAGCGAACAAAATTCCAAAAACCCGCTTTTTCTTCACATCAGTTTCTGTCGAAATTTTTTGGAGTCCAAAAATTTTTCAGGTTGTCTCAGAATGATGTGTAGGGCATTTTAAGAGTTCTGTGAAAAGTTGGTCTTGTGAACAGTTTAAACGACCGCGGAACCGCGGCCAAACCCATGCTTGGGCCACGGTTCCGCCGCGACTTGAACTGTTCAGTGCACCAAAATTTTTCAGAAAGCTCCTGTGATGAAAATAAGGGTTTTGGAATATTTATTTTGGGCCCATAATTTCTTGATGTGCTACAGTAGTACTTCGGGCCCACTTGTTATAATTTTGATCGATCGGATATTCTAAACACATTATTTCACAGTATTTACATTATATCTGCGACCGTGAATGTCACTTGATCGGTAAATCCTGTCTAACTGCTATAGCCCGGTTAGACGGATTTACGAACGTGACTTTCACGTTGATGTTCTGTGTATTGCTGTGATGTTGTGGATTGGTCGTGGGGGATAGCCTGGATGCAATGCTAGTACAGTTGTGGTTGTTTTATGTACATTGATATTGCGGGGCGAGCGTCCGACATGTGGACTGCCGTCACTGCCTGTTTGTATTATTATTTTAGGGCACGACCAGGTTGCGGTCGATGTACCCGTCGTATGTATATTTTACTTTCTGTACTAGGATTACACCAAGGAGGGGTGCACGTATAACCGTGTTCTAGAGGGCAACGAGCCCGCATCTCATGGCATTGAGACGGAGGGGGCTTCACTCTAGAATTGGTGGGCTATTCGCCGCACTCGTAGGGGGTACAGGTTGACCCAGGAGGGGTGCCCAAGTTACCGAATTCCGTGAAGTGCTGGGTGGTCCATTCACATTGCTGAAGGGGGATGCCTCGCTTCAGGTTTTGGCGGGTAACTTGCCGCGCCTGTAGGGGTCTAGGATTTCATTGCACAGGCTGTCCACACGACCAGGGGAACGTCGGGTTTCAGTAGTGGCTCTGTGAAACCCGGGGATCCCAGATATCTGTATTGTTCTGTGATACTGTACATTTCTGTGATGTTGCATTTTTATCACGCCTTGAGCGAAATATAATATATTGGTATATATATTAGTAGATGTTGTATATGTTTTGCATCCGCGCTAGTCCAGTCCTCGCTCTGTCGTTAGTTAGCTAACCTAACGGGTAATGACGGGACCCAGTGGCGAATGTGGATGGCATATACGTACATCGGTATATTTTCGTTCTTTGTGGTGTGATCAATTGATGGGACTGCGTTGATTCGGATCAATGCAAGTTAAAAAAAAACCTATTCTGATGTTGTTGGAACACTTTGCAAAAAGCTGTTATTGCAAGGACGTTCTCTTTTGTTTTTGCATCGTGGTATTCAGTTGGAATATCCTGCTCCTCAGTCGACGAGGCAAGGGCCGATATCCCTTCACCGGGAGTGACCCTTTGGACAGAAGTTTACGTCAGGGCATTAACTTCACTATAGCCAATTACTTTTGCTTTGCATCATGGTATTCAGTTGGAATATCCTGCACCTCATTCTACGGGGAAAGAGTCGAGATCCCTTCACCGGGAGTGACCTCTTTAGCAAAGGTTTTTGCCACTATATTTTTAAAAGCTATCCAGTTCCTTCAACGATATCAAGTTCTTTACGTTAAAGGTTTTTGCCAGAAACCATTCGTAGCCCTCCGTCGTTTCAGATAGGTAGCACGTAGTATTCATGCTATGTATGTTGGCCTTCGTCAAGGCATAGTGTATGGTAGTTGCTTGTTACCTTTTTGCTGCATAGATAGATGCGTTGATTTGGGACAGTCGTACTACTATTTTGGCCTTCGTCAAGGGTATGTACGGGTGGGTTCAAATTAACCTGGACAATGACGGGTAGAACTTGACATGTGACTTATGATATGTTGGCCTTCGTCAAGGTCATAAGAGCATGGGGCAAAAATCACATCGGGGGTTTCTAAAAAACTGAAACTTGCCAGATATGCGCATACCTTCTAGAGTGTGATGACGTGAGAGGATTCCGTCACGTTATCATGCGATGATAGTTGGATCCCGATTCCCACTGATGAGTTGGTCTACTCCTCGGGTGTTCCCGACTAATTCTTCTTTTAGGTTTGGAGGAGAATTTGACGGTACAGTGGGAGGTTTTCAGATTAGATAAATTGGTAACCATTCTGATCTAGGTTAGAGTGCACGCTGAGTGTTTCTTTTCTCTCTCTCTTTGGCAGCGACCATTGACCCGACCCTATAACTATGACTCAGTGACCAAGTTGACCGAACCTTCTAAAACACTGGCTTTTGGATTGTCAGAGTTGCGAACCTCATTGCCACTCTTACTTTTACTCTTTTCTCCAGGACACCCCGTATTACTACGAACGTCCACTTCCATTGGACAAAGCCATCGTATGGTTATATACGAACTCGAAGGAATTTATTCGAGGATGGTTTCCGATTCTGGAGAAAACGGATAGGATTATTCAGTTGTCTTTTTCTTTTACTTTCTCTCAGGTTGCGAGTACTCCTTGGTTTAGGAGATAGTACACCTATTACGCAAATTGGATAGTCTTCTTCCAAACCTTAGGCTGGTGCCGAACGGTGGGGAATGAAGAAAACCAATTAGCATAACGATGGTGTAAAGAAGGTATTATGTAAAGACAAAGAAAGGGATTAGAAGGAGGGCAAAGTAAATTGCGACTGCCATTCACGACCAAACCAAATATTTCATTACCACTCCTACATCACCTTTGTATTTCTTTAGGACACTCCGTATCACTACGAAGATCCACAGTTTATTGGATATTCCATCGTATGGTTATATACGAACTCGAAAGGAACTTGTTCCAGTTCGGGGATGGATTCTGATTCAGGAGAAATAAGAATAAGGTTTATTTGGTTGTCTTTTATCCTCACCTTCTCTCGCATTACGAGTGCTCCTAGGATTAGGACAGTACACCCATTATGCTTATTGGATAGTCTTCTTCCAAACCATAGGCTGGTGCCGAACGGTAGGGAAGAAAGAAAACCATTTGGCCTAAAGGGGTGTGTAGAAGGTAATGACTAAAGACATATGAAGGGATGTGTAGAAGTGGCAAAGAATTACACGGTTACAGTCGTGAATCTGGAAGAGGCATTACTAGGAATACCGGGATACCCCATCGAAACATTTCAATGTTTCAGTTTCACTGTGTACTGTTAAAGGAAAACTGATTTCCCAGTCAGACACTTGCTCCAGGGTATGTATTTACCAGGTATGATTATCACATCTGTATGGTTTTACAGATGATGAGTGGGAGTAAGTTATTGGGAATTGGGTGATCATCCTCATTATATCGGGATTCGTTGTAATCGGTGATATTTGAGGAGGCCACCTGGGTTGTTTGCCGGACGACAAATATTTGGTTTTGAATATCCGCTGTTATGCACCAATTTCAAATTGATTTATCTGTACGTCTATTTTCATAGAGTGAGATATACCTTTTTGAAATTATGTCTATGACATTTACCTATATCAGTGGATGGTTAGGTAAGGAGCATTAAACAGCGGTGTAATTCTTCTTAACCATAAGTGCAATTTTCAACCTACGACACACAGTGAATGAGTAATCAGACTCAAGGGACTTATACAGAGTATTGTATGTTGTCCAGGGTCCATCAGAACGGAGGGGTTGGTCCTCGTACTATATTCGGTTTACTTATGACTTCTCTAGTTTTTAGACAGGTGTTTCGTGGAAACATAAGGTCCGAATTTTGAGAAGTTATAGGTATTTGAATAAAGTAGAGAACCAGGTATTGCACGTCTCGGGATTCTTCAAAGCGATTGAAGATGTGGATACTTGAGTATGGTATTCAGTTGATAGTAGTGATTAAGAGAACTTGCTTCTCTTTCAGGTTACTCATAATTGGAAGTGCTCCTAAGTTGAGTAACGCTGATCAGCCTCCTTCCATTTAGTTGACATGCACTGGAGACAGCTGCATGATTTGAATCTGGTTCAATTAAATCAGTACATCTAGTTCTATATTGGATATAGTACAGTTCATATCTTAACATTGTTAAGGCACGGGGAGTTGTCCGGCTTATGATTTAAACCAGACACTGGACAACTCAAGGCACGTTTCTGTAATGGCTGTTTGTGGGTTGACCCAGGCTATGAAGAGGGTTGACTTTCTACCATCTGGAAGATCAATAGTGATATTGTTCTAGACTCCCCATAGTTTTAATAAAAATGGATTTTTTCATAAAACAGTAGTGGGAGTATGGTAGAACTGGAAGTGATTCCAGAACCACAAACGATTACTGAAGATTTCATAGGAACCTAAAGATTCAATCTGGCTTGACATTCTATTGGCCACTCCGCAGATAAGGTGGGTAACTTCAGGCACCCAAGAGGTACTCCGGTAGCCTTAAGGACGGTGACAGGGAAGTTCTTGTTTACCCACACTTTCCATTGCTGTTGTTCCAGACTGTGAGACCCGGCAGGATGATGAGTATAGCGTCGTTCTAAACTTGCTTTAGAAATGTACGTTTATATGACTCTGCCAAAGGGTTGTCGTAGTCAGTGGGAGCAGCGGAAGCATTGGTGGACATGTGGCTTATGTCTATTTATAGACTAAAGCAGATATAGCGGAGAAAGATCATCTATTTCTGACGTGACAGTCATAGGTTTGACTTCATCAGAATAGGGGATGGATCTGTTGAGAAGGTAGTAGGGTGTGATGCCATGGTATTTAGATGACATACACAGAATAGGAAAAGAAACCCCTATACTACGATCAGTTATACTTTGGTTGTCACACAGTGGTTTCTCCACATGAGACTTGGACATTATATCTGACATACTGGTTACTAGATCTATGGTTTTAGATCTAGATTTGGGTGGTTTCCCAATCAGGGTACTCAGACAGCATTATAAGAGTATTTAGAATGGACGACTCCTGGCATGGTGGTGTACCTGCAGGTGATGGAGTCACCCTCTCTAAAGGTGTCTTACAGACTAAAGGGGAGAGGGATGTGCATGATTGGCAGATCACTTGCTCAGGCAATTGAGTCAATCATGAGATGTCAAGTACCACACCGGTTGTTGTTCTTGCACTAGATGCAATAAGTTGACATTGATCCAATCCTGGAGAAACAGTCGGACGCAGTTTTAGAACATAAGTGGATGTTCTAGGGATATGATAACGACAGCCTCATTCGGGAGACATTTATCATTCCAGGCTTCCAAGGTGACCTGGACGACAAGGAGGTTGTCAGAGTTATAGTTTTCCTTCTGACGAGGGGCAGTATTTTGGATAGGTGATCCAAGGCAATACTGAGGAAGGCATGGCGCAGGATACTGATTAAGTTTAGTTGATGATGCAGTCTAAGAAGTTTGGATTTGGAGTTCATTTATGAGCTAGGTCCCATCAGACATCCAGACACATTCTAAGACATATATTGCTCATTTCGGGAGATGGTTTTCTCCGCGAACTTGAGATCTAGAGAGACATAGAAAGAAACATCAAAGCGGATCCACTCACTGAAGGTATTCCTCGAACGCAATAGTTTCGCAAGCGAGCTTTGTGAGACTGACTAGTAGAGGAGTTGGGTGTTCGGTATCACACGGGCTGTGAGTATGCGACATCGCAATAATTAGCCTTGAGTGCAAGTGGGAGATTGTTGGAGATAGTGCCATTAGAGTCAATTATTGGATCACAGGCACGTGATTGCAATGATTGAGGGAGGACCTGTCCCGGTAGGACAGTCTTACTCAAGATGATAGTATGCTATCTGGTTTATCTTTATCATCGTGTACTGCTTTAGGTGACCTGACATGTCGCTATTACACGTTGATAGAGCCCCTAGGATTCTTGCTTGACCACCAGCAGTATGAGGGCCATCATATAACTGGGAGCTAGGGTCTATAAGCACATCCTTAAAAGGTCCCTAGTCGTGGGAGTTTCGAGACAGGGCATCGATACTCCAGAGTAGACTAGTGTATACAGCCGAGACCCCGACGAGGGGCAGTGGCCGGTTTCACAAGCCACTGGTGTCAGTTGGTTCACCTAAGATGTATACAGGTGCTCATTGGGTTATGAGTACACCGGACAGGACTCACCGGGAACATACTAGTTGGTCTTATACCTGACGTCAGATAGATGTGTACAGGTTAGTTCATCGACCTGGGGATCGTCATTTGTCTCGTGTGAGTTCCCACTGTACTTTGATTACTACCCTACCACGCTCAAAGGAGACGTGCAAATAGGTTTTAGTTGGGTACAGTCCCGAACCACATGGAGGCAGTGAGCGGATCTTCAGGGGTTCGTCTCTCCCGGTATTGGGGGTGAGGTCGCGCTGTGTCTGGGAGAGCCATTACACGAATCCCTCGGCCGAGGCAGGAGATTTACTGGTAGGTATTCCAGTAGTATCTCAGGGTGTTCTGGGCTACACTCCGACACGACTTGTACCGCTTTTGGGGGTCTGACTTTTACCAACCCCCTAGGCCCGCCATGCGATGCTCATAGACGAACGGACCAGACTATACGGATATTGTCACTGACAGGCTCAGTAGGGTGTCAGGATGAGTTCGCTCATCGATGTCCCTTTTGGTCAATACTTGGTAGCCCGTTACGTATTGGCTTATACCTCTGACGTGCTAGTGGTTAAATCCACAACCAAGGTGTTGACGAGTCTTTAGAGTCCCCCACATTCAGTTGCTCAAGTTTTTGGGCGAAACGCTGTGGAGGCCGTATGGAGATATGGCAGGGTTCGATCAGATACGTGCGGTATTGCACGGATCAGGATCGGATGGTTTTTACTAGAGGTCGTATGGATATATGGCAGCGTTCGATCAGATATGCGCGGTTTTGCACGGATCAGGATCGAACGGATAATACTAGCCGGCTTTGGATTAAACCGGATCCTAGTATAGTACAGTGTAGATTTTGTCTCATTGCATTTGTATTTCGGTCGGAATACAGTAGCGGGGTTTTCCTGTAATTTATTACGGGACCAGTTTTCTGGAGTTGCCAGTTTGCTTTCCGTTTCGGCCATATTTCTTTGTATCTTTCATTGGCCGAAGATTGGTGGAGGAGGCCTTATTTGCATTTGTGCAAATAAGCAATTTGGAAGGGGGTCTTTGCATATTATTGTATCATGATACTTGCACCATCATTTAACTTTCTTTTTCCATCATGACTTGAATTTTATGGGCAATGATGTTTGGTAATGATGATAGGTCATGGTTGTTGATTAGTTGATGGAGTATGGATTTGTTTGTGATGATTGTTTCTTATCATGACCTTTTCTCTCTTGCATTATGATAGTGGTTCCATCATCCATACACCACTCACTCACACTCATTCTCATTCTCCACCAAGCCAAGGCCGGCCAAGTAGTGGGCTGTCCCAAATTTTGGGTAGGGAAATTTTGTTCTTTTGGCTTCACAAAATCCATTTAGCTCCTCCTCCAAAAGATATAGTTGATTCCTCCACCAAATGGCAAACTCCATAACCCCAAATGAGATATGGTTCTACACCATTCTGCAGCAAACCTTGGGTACGTCGACTCGCCAGCTTCGTGCCCGAGTTGCCTCGGTATAGAGGTGGGAGCCCGTAAAAGAAGCAGGCGACGTGGTGCCCTTCCGGCGAGGAGGTGGAGACCGGACATTCCGCGGGAGATCGGGACGACGGCGAGAAGACCGGAGGACTCGGATCACTCGGTATATCTCTCTTCCCCATCTTGTAGTTAGCTAGGACTAGTTAATGGCCCGATCCGGGTTTTTGTACGCGGTGGTGCCGGTTCAAGAAAATTTAAAGTTAACCATCGCTTCCGCATTTGGCCTCGGGTTGGAGGCCGGGGTGCCGCCGTGCACTTACAGTATAAAACTCTTACCGAGTAACTAAACCTTCAAGTTGTTTGCTAGTTAAGGTTTCCGTTCATGTCGGTGTTGCGAGCTTGTAAAAATCGTTTTTTGTAAATTCCGCCTCCCCGCGAACCCGCAGGGTGCGCGACATTGACTTAAAGTGGTATCAAAGCCACTAAACCTTAACTAGCAGTTTAGACGATATTTAGAATTACGAAACCGAAATAACTCTGAAACATCGAAACCAAAGTCCAAGTTTCTGTCGATTTTTATAGAGGCTTTAATTTTTTTTTAAACAATTGCAGAGTGCTCCTTTACTTGTAACTAGAACACCATAGAAAAACGAGCCCTAAACTCCTACTTTTGTCCGGCCAAAATGCTATAATTCCTTGCCTGGCCGGTTCTGTAGATGAGTTCGGTCTTGTGTTTTGTTTGGTGTTCTGGAATCTTGGAATTAGGGTTTCAGGTGCTGTTTGATTTTACCCAGATTTCATATTATGTTATCTTTGTGTTGGGGCAATACGGAGTATTTCGAAGTCGCAGTTTTAACATTGTTTACTTGTTTCTGTTTGTATATATGTTTTGAAACATCCACTAATTGCTATATGTCGATTAGTGGAGGTTGCACATATCAGTATTGTGATTGTGGTTTGTATATATGGAGTATTGGATCGTCGTGGATGAATAGCCGGGGTATGTGAGAAGAGTGTTTTCTTTTCTTTCATTCGTGTAAATTTGTAATTGATGTAATATTATTTTGCGGGGCACATCCGGATTGAGATTGTAGCCACCATTGTATTATTTCTTTTACTGTTTCATACACCTAGGATAGACCCAAGGTAGGGTGCACAAACTACCGGGTTCTTGAAGTGCCGAGTGACCTACTCATTTTATTGAGAGAGGTTGCTTCACTTTAGGAATTTGGCGGGTAGTTTGCCACACCCGTAGGGGTCTAGGGTGGGGTTTGGCTATTCATCACAACCATGAAATCCGTCTTTCATTCTGGGTTTAAACGAAACGCGGAATTTCTAGTATATCCAATATATTCATCTATGATCCGTAATGCCTATTATTGCGTGAGATGAATGGATATATATATATGATATATAATAAACTTGCTTATATTATACACCCGCGCTAGTCCAGCCCCCGCTCTGCCGTTAGTTAAGTAACCTAACGGTGCATGACGGGGCCCCGTGGCGAATGCAGATGGCATAAGCGTACTTATATTTTTGTTTCGTTCAGTAATGATAAGGTTAAATGATGGGACCGCGTTAACATTGATTAATTCAAAGAAAACAAACCAAAACTTAATCGTTGGAACAGTTTCAAAACCACTTGGTTTTCTTCAAAAAGCAACTTTTAAATGCGGAGCCTAAACCACTCCTTTTAAAAGCTATCATGGTTCCTTCGACTAAATCAAGTTCATTACGTTCACGGTTTCGCCAAAACCATCTGTAGCCCTCCGTCATTTCAGATGGGTATTCAGTAGTATTCAAGCTATGTATTTTGACCTTCGTCAAGGAATAGTGATTGGTAGCTGCTGGGTATTCATCTATAGAATAGATAGATGCGTTGGTTTGGGATAGTCGTACTACTATTTTGGCCTTCGTCAAGGGTATGTATAGGTGAGTTCAAATTAACCTGGACAATGACAGGTAGAACTTGACTTGCGACTTATGATATGTTGGCATTCGTCAAGGTCATAAGAGCTTGGAGCAAAAATCCACATCGGGAGTTTCTAAGGAAATTGAAACTTGCTAGTGTTGCATACCATTTGGAGTGTGATGATTTTGGTAGGATTCCTTCAAGGTTGTTATACGATGATATTTGGATCCCGATCCTACTGTGAGTATCCGCTACGTTTCGGGAGATTTTTTTTCACTAAAACAATCAATGCTATAAACCAAGTAGGTGCTTAGAACAGTGTTAGTGGGGCTACGCCTCCAGGAAAAGGAGATTATGTAATTAAGGAACTTTGTGAAAGTGTTGGAAAACCTTCTTCGAAGTACCAACACTAGCCTGGCCGAAAGGTTAAGCAAGAATTGTAGGGTGAGATTAATCCTGACTAATTCTTCTTTTATGGTTTGAAGGAGGATTTGAGAAACATTGGGAGCCATACTGTTTAGATAAACTAATAACCTATCTAAACTTGTAAGAGCATCAAGCTGAGCGTTTTCTTCTCTCTCTCTTAATTGCAGCGACCAAAATGATCGGGCTTAAGTTATTGCTAGATAAAAACATATTGACGTAGCTAAACTATAAAGATTGGCCAAGGAATTTCCAAATGGCCATAACGTTTGACAAGCTGGGCTACCTCCTTACTACCAAAGCCCCCGCCGTCTCAGGTCCAGATTCCAGCATCGCGGATATTGAGATTCGTAAGACATGGGAAATAGACAGTGCGAGAGCCAAGTGCCTCGTATTGTCCTCAATAGATAATGAACACCAGAACTGGCACGAGAAGATGGACTTAGTTTCCATCTTCCTCCATACCAAATATTTATATTGAGAGCAATCTCATATCGCAAGATATAGGACCTTGAAGAAATTGTTTCAGGCGAGGTTGGCTGTCGGGTCATTTGTAGGGGGACCAAGTCCTTAAGATGATCAACTTGATTGAAGAGCTGGCGGACATTGGGACCACGTTGGAGAACGAGTTATATTCTAACCGTTAGTTATATGTATGCCTTAGAGGCCATTACTGTACATTGGATGTATATTGTAGTGGATGCTGGGACAATATAGGTAGGACTTTCTTGCTCGACATGATAGTATGCTATCTGGTTGCTCTTTATCTTAACATGTATACTTTCTGTTTCTCTGTTACATGTTGATAAAGCCCTTAGGATGAGTACTTGGCTTCCAGGACTATGATGTAGATCATACTAGTGGGGCATGGGTAGTCCATGAGTACATCCTTCAATGTTCCTAGTCGTGGGAATATCGAGACGGGGCATCGATATTCCAGAGTAGACTAGCGTATATCTTCTCGATCCATGTGATGGGTGATGGATGATCCCATATCCATTGGTGTTTGACATCAGAGATGGTATGCGGGTGCTCAATAGAAACTGGGTACACTGAACGGACTTGCCGAGAACTCCCAGATGGTATTATACCTCATGTCAGATGGCAGTTCTCTGGTGACACTGGTACAAGCTTAGTCTGTTGACCCGAGATCGTCATAGAGTCTTGTGTGTCTCCCACTGTGCTTTGATTTCCACCCTACCACGGCTCTACTGAGTCGTGCAAACAGGTGGTTTTTGGGTACAGTCCCGATTCACATGGAGGCAATGAGCGATAGGAGGGGATTCGTCTCTCCCGGTATTGGGGGTTGATGTTGTGCTATGCTCCACTGGCCATAACTGGAAATCCCTGGCCAGGGTTGTAGTGATATACTGGTAAGAGTTATCAGTAGTTTCACGAATGTTATGGACCTTACATCGGCATGACTTATCAAGCTACTTGGGTCTGACGTTTACCACCCCCAGGCGAGATATGCGACATATCAGACGAACAGACCGGACTGTACGTTAAGTGTTACTGGTTGGATTCACAGGAGTGTGAGCGGGCTTGCTCGTCGATCTTCTGATCACTCAATACCCGGGTGGCTGTTACGTTTAGCAGACCGCTTGCGGCTTGTGGGTGTTTATATGATCATCACCTACTGCCGGCGTATTGACGTGTCTTTAGAGTCCTATACAGAGGTTTCCTGGCTCAAGCGAAACGAAATAGGAGCGCATATGAAATATGTGTGGGACCGAGAATAATGCGTATATGTGATACCGTATTTTATTTTCCCGATGAATGTATCGATTGGTTGTATGCGATATAACCTAGTTATCGAATCGAAGATTGATTCGATAAGTCGATACATCGGATATTAGCCGGTCATATGCGATATGACCGGATCGTTAAATCAAGTGTTGATTTAATGATTTAATAATTTAATATATAATTATATATTTGATATATTACTTTGCATTAACTAGTATTTGTTCACTCAAAATGGATTTTCTCACTTGATGTGCACATTGTATATGTGATATATTTTTGTGCACTTGATTGTATCATGTTTGATGATACATGCAAGTTTGGGTGTATGTTTACTTTAAACCATGTTCAAGTGAATGGTTAGGGTTTTGTTATCTTTTCTTAACTATTTATTTTATTTATTTAATTTTGGGCAAGAAAAGAAATGGTTGCTTCTTTTATTTGTTTCCTTGAAGCTTCAAGAAGCTTTGACCATTCTTGTTTCTTTCCTAAACCTAACCATTCACCTAACTATAGTTTATTCTCTACACTAAACCATGGTTGCTAAAATAATAAGAATGACTTTATTTATTTTTTCAGTATTCTTATCATATTCTTTTATTCTTCTTCTTCTTTTTCAAGAAAAAGAAACCATTCTAGCGTCAATGGTGCCTTGAGAAAAAGAGTGAGAAATCCAATTCTAAAGTGAACCCACTTCCTATTTCTTCATCCTCTACCACTTGCCATGTAGTATAGGGTGTTTTCTTCACAAGTTTCATGACTTGGTGAAGTTGGAGCTTGATCTTGAGTTGCCTTGACGTAGATCATCTTCGGCATCGAAGTCGACGACCTAGCCCGTCCATTTCTCCGATGAAGCCGACGCTAGAGTCCGGGATCCGATGATCGCAGCAAGGGGACATCGTCACGGAGCTAAGGAAGTGGAGGACCGGATCTACAAAGGTTGTAGTCACTTCCCTTTTAGTTAAAGTTGTTAACTTGCAATCTTTATCGCCTTTACCTCTAGTTGACGATCTTGCATAGGATTCTTAGGCACATGAAAAATTTGATTTTGGCATGTTTGATCTGTTGTGGAGAAGCATGGGTGTGCCTAGGAACCCTACAGTGGTATCAGAGCCTAGCTAGAGCCTTAGGCGATGCGTAGACGATATTAGAAGTCTGATCGAAACACGAAACCCTAATCCGACTCCTTCTCTGTACATTTTTTAAAACTGTGCATTTTTCCAAATTAAAAATATACAGAAAAATCAGCAGGCTTTTCTAATATATACTGTGCAAAACAAGAACCTAACTCGATTAAACCGCCGCGGAACCGCGGCAGGAGCCTGCCTTATGCGGCGGTTTCGCGGCTGTACGGTCGGTTCTTCCAATAAAATTTGCACAGTAATTCCTATATTTTAGTGCTGTATTTTCTGGGATATTTTAATGTTTACTCAAGAGTTGAGTTTTCTGGGTTGTATTGGGAGTTCGTAGATTCGATCGGATTATCAAACTTTGTCTATATGTTTTTCCGGGTAATTTTAGAATATGTTAAAAAGTTCGACCGGATATAAATACCCAATTTTTCCCCTGCCAGGAAATTTCCAATTGTTGGATTTTTCTGTAGTTTAATGACGTTCTAAGTAGTGCAAGTAACGCGATGGTCCCTCTAGAAGATAACAAAGCTTAACTCGATTATGTGACCGTCTTGAACTGCCCTTTGAACCTTAGGGTTTGGGGCAGTACGGCATGCCACATGTGAGGCATTGGCTTGACCCTTCTACGGCTGGACCGTTGGTACTGAGGCATGAAGTGAATGTTTTTAAACTTATTTCATGTGTTGAGCTGTTTCGGGAAAACTTGGGTGTTTGACTGTTCGATCGGAAAGTTTAACATTTTCTATTTATCCGGAATGTGATACAATATTTGGAATCCACAAGTAGTTATGAGATAACCGATTTGAATGTTATAAACATAGCACTTTAGTCTCACTTGATTGGTTGCCATGGAATTTTGATGTGATCAAAAGTCCGTCGCAATCACGTAGCGTACGCGGATACTCGCTGGGTAAACTTAATAGACAGCCTCATCCCATAGCCCCGACCAAGTGATTGTAGGAGAACCCCGTCGCCGAAAGCATCCGTTCGGGTGCTCGCGGCAGCGGTGTTCCACCTTGGTGCACTTCGTCGACGGTATTGGGGGTGCGTCCGTCTACTAAAGTTTGCGACGAGCATTCGATCAGGATGTCGGGAATCCTGTTGAATTACCCGACTTGATATTGAAAAGAGTTTTCGATAAAGAGACTAAAATGCGGGGTTTATAATTGTTATGCATGCGATGTCTAAGGGATTCATTTGATTAGGCATGCGATGTCTAAAGAGTTTGCGGATTCCTACTGTTGTAGTTTTAGACTTTCTTTTCTGTGACCGTAAGTGTAATATGTGATATCGCCGATTTCGTTGCTATATGTCAACGACAATTGGGATACGCATGTTTACTTACGTTGATGACATGTGATGTTATGTGTTGCTGGATATGTTATATTGGATCGTCGTGTTTGAATAGCCGGGTTTTTTTTTATGTGAGATGAGTGTTTTTCATTTTCATTTATGTAAAAACTTGTATGTAATATTCTTTTATTGGGGCACTTCCAGGTTGCGGAAGATGTCACCTTTTGTATATTATTTACTTTTCCGCATTAGGATAGACCCACGGAGGGGAGCACAAGTAACCGGGTTCTAGGGTTCAGTGGGAGACCATCTCGAGGAGTCGAGTTCGGGTCTCCTAACCCTAGAATTGGTAGGGTTGCTTGCCGCTCTCTAAGGGGTCTAGGGTGTGGGATTAGCTATTCATTGCGACCGTGGAATCCGTGTTTTATACTGGCTCGTATTAAAAACACGGACGTCCTAGTATATCCAATATTTCATATGATGTTTTCTGCTGCGTTATCTGTGATGTGATCATGTGATTTGTTCAGATAGATATAGTATATAGTATATATGATATATTATATAGACGTTGCTTATGTTTTACACCCGCGTTAGCCCTACCGCGCTCTGCCATTAGTTACCTAACCTAACGGTGCACGAGGGGACATCGAGGCGAATGCGGATGGCATAAGCGTACGTTATATTTATCTGTGATGTTTAGGTGGACTTAAATGATGGGACATTCATTAATGAGATTAATGAAAGAAAATAAACCTAAAAGATGTTGTGGAATTGAATTTCAAAATAAAACAGGTAGCTACAGTTCTTGCTTTGCATCGCGGTGTTCCTTGTAGAACATCCTGCACCTTATTCGATAAGGAAAGGACCGAGATCCCTTCACCGGGAGTGACTCCTTTAGCAATAACTGGCAGATGCTACAACCCTCGGTTTATCTTTTGATTGCTTCTATAGTTTTTTGCTTTGCACAGCGGTATATATGATATATCCTGCACCTTATTCGATGATGAAAGGGCCGATGATCCCTTCACCGGGAGTGACCCCTTTAGCAAAACTAGAAAAGCCTAAAAAACACTCCATTTAAAAACCATTTGATTCCGCAACGAGATCAAGTTCAAAGCGTTAAAGGTTTTCACAAAAACCATTCGCAACCCTCCGTCATTTTAGGAAGTAGAGTACTTAGTATTCGTGCTGTGTATGTTGACTATAGTCAAGGCACAGTGTACGGTAGCTAAGTGACGTCTTCCTACACCGCATATGATGCGATTAGTTAGGACAGTCGCGTGACTTTGTTGACCTTAGTTAAGGGTCATATGGGTTGGTCTAATTAATCACGAAATGACGGGTAGAACTTGACTAGTACTTATGATTTGTTGACTATAGTTAAGGTCATAGGTGCTAGGGGTAAAAACCTTTATCGGGAGTTTCAAGTGTTGAAATTTGCAATGAGATTGCATAACTTCTATATGATAGTTGGATCCTGATACTCACTGCGAGTAATTGTTACTCCTGAGAGAGTTTTGCACTTTGCAATTAGCCGATCAAGTAGGTGTCTAGAAAGGTGTCAACGGGGTTACGCCTATGGGAAAACGAGGTTTACTTTAATTAGGTCCGTGCGAAAGCACGGGGAACCTCCCTCAAAGTATCGACACTGGCCTGGCTGAAAGATTGGCGAACTTGTAGAGTGTAATTAATCCCGGCTAGTCTTTCCTTTTAGGGTTTGAAAGAAGATTTGATAAAAACAGTGGGAGCCGTCCTGATTAGATAAAATAAATAACCAATCTAATCTTGCAATAGCGCACGCAGAGTGTTTTCTTTTCTCTCTCTCCAGGTAGCGACCATATCACGCCTTAATCAAGATAATAATATGGATGAATTGACCGAACCCACTTGTTATACTGAGCTGGGGAACGTTGGTCCCGCTCCAACTTATAATTTTTATAAGACAGAGCAGAAAATAGGGGAATACCAGAATTCCTATGCTGCCCAAACGAAGAAAGTGCATATGATGCATCTCCTTCGGGTGTGTTCATTATAAAGAACTGTTTCTCAGTATCCTCTGAATCCTGGGTATTTGATACCGGATCAGGATCCCAGATATGTAATCTGTTACATAGGGCTACATGAAGGCAGAGAACTGAGAATGGGTGATAAGTTTCATGAAACATAAAACGGGGCAAGTGTTGCAGCTAAGTCTGTTGGTCACTGTCACCCTGTATTACCAGTACATTGATTCTGAACAAATGCTATTAGATACCGAACCTGATATACAAAATCATATCAGTCTCTTTATTAGTAAAGAAGGATATAATTTTGTATTGTTGGATATTGTTTTGAACATTTCCTATATCAAAAGTTGATCGGTTCAGGCACGTTATCTAAAAGCATTGATGTTCTAAATCAAACTACAGTTCCTAGTATACATAACACACACAAGAGGAAGAGTTTAGAAATGAACGAATCCTTCTTGAGGCATTGTAGACTAGGTCATATCAATGCGACCCGACTAGCTGAAGTTACATTTAGATACATATTTAAATCAGTTTGAATTTACATCTTGTGAAACCTGCCAGTCATGTTACAAAGATTAGATGACCATAGCTCTGTTTATTGGAAACAGAGAAAGAGTTAGTAAACCCTTGGGATTGATACATGATGATGTATGTAAGATCCCCTGTCTACACATGCCAAGACTGGTTCTTTGTATTTCATTACATTCTCTGATAATCTCTCATGATTCAGACATATGTTCCTGTTGAAACACAAGTCCGAACCTTTTGAGATATTCACAGAATATAAGTTAGAAATAGAGAACCAAAAACTGGGTATAAGTATTATGTCCTATGATAAGATCAGGGTGGAGAATACTTGTGCATAGAATTCCTGAATTATTCTAAAGGAGAATGGGATTCTCTCTCGGTATTACTCCTCTGAATACACCACAGCACAACGGTGTATCGGGGCGGAGCAATCACACCCTATATAATATGGTGCGCTCTATGATGAGTACTACTAAGTTACCTATTTCCTTTTGGGGTTGTGCACTTGAGAAGCTGCATACCTATTGAACTAGGTTCGAATCAAATCAGCGCCTACCACTCCATATAAGATATAGTATGGGAAGAGCCTATCTCTTAAGTAAGTTAAGATTTAGGACTGTCCGGCCTATGTCTAAAAAGAAAAATCCGGACAAGCTCGAGGCAAGATCTGTTATGTAGAACTGGAAATGTTCCAGCTATACAAACTGCAGTTGATGATTTGGAAGAACCAAAGGATTCAATAGTCCCCGACGAACCTCAGCCTCTCCGCCTATCTGGTAGGGTTCCTCATCCGCCTGAGAGATACTTTGGTTTCTCGATGACAATGGGAGCGATGATTGCATCATGATATGATGACCCAACTAGATTCGAGCAGGTCATCGAGAGTAGGGACTCAGTAAGAATAGCTGGATGCTTAGCGATTTGAGATGGAATCCATATACAACAACAAAGTATGGACTTTGGTTGCGATATCTGAAGGGTTAAATCCCCATCAGGAGCAAGTATATCTTGAGAAGATTACTTGGTGTAGATGGAAAAGTTGAGACTTTCAAAGCTAGACATGTTAAAGGTTTTCGTCATCAACCAAGCGTGGATAATAATGAAATCTTTTCCAGGGACTATGCTTAAGTCCATCCAGATCCTACTTACCATTGCTACATACCATGACTACGATATCTGGTGGTTAGGTGCCATGACTACTTTTCTAAATAATGATTTAGAAGAGAACGTCTATAAGAACACAGCTAGAGGGCTTCGTAAACAGTGGGAGCAGCGGAAACGTGTGCAAGTTGCTTTACAGGATAAAGCTGGCATCGCGGAGTTGGAACATCTGTTTTGTTGTGGTAGTCAAAGAGTTTGACTTCATCAAAATGGTAGATGAACCTTGTATGTACAAAAGGGTAGTATGGAGTATGGTAATGATCCTCGTAGAGTACGTGGATGACATACTCTTGATAGGAAAGGAGTTTCCTATGCTACGATCGGTTGATCTCCTCTTATCACATAGATTCTCCATATAGGATCGAAGTGATACCTCCTAAATCCTGGGTTTTGGATCTATGAGATAGATCTAAATGGATGTTAGGATTCTTACTAGTTGTAGTGAGATGGTATCAGTTGATCCTGGGGAGAATCACTGGAAAGGTTCCAGGGTGATAAGGACGACTGAATGTCAGTCGCAGGCATTGTCTTTACCCTCAGTGGAGGGACGGTATGTTGGAAGAGTTCCAAGCTAGATACCGTGGCAAACTAGACGATAAAGGCTGGTAACATCGCTATTAAAGATGCTACCAAAGAGGCAGTTTGGGTGTATAGTGGTTCATGAGATGAACTAGGTTCCTACCATTGTGTAACAATGGAAGAGAGGATTTGGCCTAGGAACCCTGGTCCCATCAGTGACCCAGACATAATCTGAGGCAGCATCACCTGATCATGGAGATAGTTGATCTCCAGGGTGATCGAGGTTAGGAGAGTAGACTCAGAGGACAACACGGCGGATCCACTCACAAAGGCTTTTTCCCAGAGAGAGACTTTTATGGGATGGTTGAGTATGTGATACTACAACCACCGCTACAGATGACCCTAGTGCAAGTGGGAGATTGTTAGTTATATGTATGCCCTAGAGGCCATTACTGTACATTGGATGTATATTGTAGTGGATGCTAGGACATATATAGGTAGGACTTTCTTGCTCGACATGATAGTATTCTATCTGGTTGCTCTTTATCTTAACATGTATACTTTCTGTTTCTCTGTAACATATTGATAAAGCCCTTAGGATGAGTACTCGACTTCCAGGACTATGATGTAGATCATACTAGTGGGGCCTGGGTAGTCCATGAGTTCATCCTTCAATGTTCCTAGTCGTGGGAATATCGAGATGGGGCATCGATATTCCAGAGTAGACTAGCGTATATCTTCTCGAAACATGTGATGGGCGATGGATGATCCCATATCCATTGGTGTTTGACATCAGAGATGGTATGCGGGTGCTCGGTGGAGACTGGGTACTCTGAACGGACTATCCGAGAACTCCCAGATGGTATTATACCTCACGTCAGATGGCAGTTCTCTGGTGACACTGGTAAAGCTTAGTATGTTGATCCGAGATCGTCATAGAGTCTTGTGTGTCTCCCATTGTGCTTTGATTTCCACCCTACCACGGCTCTACTGAGTCGTGCAAACAGGTGGTTTTTGGGTACAGTCCCGATTCACATGGAGGCAATGAGCGATAGGAGGGGATTCGTCTCTCCCGGTATTGGGGGTTGATGTTGCGCTATGCTCGACTGGCCATAACTGGAAATCCCTGGCCAGGGTTGTAGTGATATGCTAGTAAGAGTTATCAGTAGTTTCACGAATGTTATAGACCTTACATTGGCATGACTTATCAAGCTACTGGGGTCTGATGTTTACCACCCCTAGGCGAGATATGCGACATATAAGACGAACAGACCGGACTGTACGGTAAGTGTTACTGGTTGGATTCAAAGGAGTGTGAGCGGGCTTGCTCGTCGATCTTCTGATCGCTCAATACCCGGGTAGCCGTTACGTTTAGCAGACCGCTTGCGGCTTGTGGGTGTTTGATATGATCATCACCTACTGCCGGCGTATTGACGAGTCTTTAGAGTCCTACACAGAGGTTTCCTGGCTCAAGCGAAATGAAATAGGAGCGCATATGAGATATGTGCGGGACCGAGAATAATGCGTGTATGTGATACCGTATTTTATTCTCGCGATGAATGTATCGATTGGTTGTATGCGATATAACCTAGTTATCGAATCGAGGATTGATTCGATAAGTCGATACATCGGATATTAGCCGGTCATATGCGATATGACCGGATCGTTAAATCAAGTGTTGATTTAATGATTTAATGTATAATTATATATTTGATATATTACTTTGCATTAACTAGTATTTGTTCACTTAAATGGATTTTCTCACTTGATGTGCACATTGTATATGTGATATATTTTTGTGCACTTGATTGTATCATGTTTGATGATTCATGCAAGTTTGGGTGTATGTTTACTTTAAACCATGTTTAAGTGAATGGTTAGGGTTTTGTTATCTTTTCTTAACTATTTATTTTATTTATTTAATTTTGGGCAAGAAAAGAAATGGTTGCTTCTTTTGTTTGTTTCCTTGAAGCTTCAAGAAGCTTTGACCATTCTTGTTTCTTTCCTAAACCTAACCATTCACCTAACTATAGTTTATTCTCTACACTAAACCATGGTTGCTAAAATGATAAGAATGACTTTATTTTCTTTTTTCATTATTCTTATCATATTCTTTTTTCTTCTTCTTCTTCTTCTTCTTCAAGAAGAAGAAACCATTCTAGCTTCAATGGTGCCTTGAGAAAAAGAGTGAGAAATCCAATTCTAAAGTGAACCCACTTCCTATTTCTTGATCCTCTACCACTTGCCATGTAGTATAGGGTGTTTTCTTCATAAGTTTCATGACTTGGTGAAGTTGGAGCTTGATCTTGAGTTGCCTCGACGTAGATCATCTTCGGCATCGAAGTCGACGACCTAGCCCTCCCATTTCTCCGATGAAGCCGACGCTAGAGTCCGGGATCCGATGATCGCAGCGAGGGGACATCATCACGGAGCTAAGGAAGTGGAGGACCGGATCTACAAAGGTTGTAGTCACTTCCCTTTTAGTTAAAGTTATTAACTTGCAATCTTTATCGCCTTTACCTCTAGTTAACGATCTTGCATAGGATTCTTAGGCACATGAAAAATTTGATTTTGGCATGTTTGATCTGTTGTGGAGAAGCATGGGTGTGCCTAGGAACCCTACACCAACTTGGTTCTACAGTCCATCCCTTCTACCTACGCCCAGTTTATCTTGAATTTCAACATTCAAGGGAAGGAAGTTTCACTTCCAGAACTCCTCAACATGTTGAGGAGCGCCGAGGGCACCCTGCAGAAATCCAGGGAGACACCCGCTCTGCTTATTGGGGAATCTTCCTCTTCTAGATCCAAGGCGAAAGCCATGTGGAAGAAAAAGAAGGCCTCCACAAAGCCGAAAGGCGGTGCCAGTAAGGTAGATGGAAAGGGCATGGCAAAAGTTTCGGGACCGACAATAGGGAAGGAAGAATATTTCTATTGTCACAGGAAAGGCCATTGGAAGAAAGATTGCAGGGCTTGGAAAGCCAGTAATCAGGATTCGAAGCACGTTGTGGCTTCGGCTTCAGATGTGTTTATAATTGAAAACTGTCTGTCAATTAACTCTACTTCCTGGGTACTAGATACCGGATCAGAATTTCATATCTGTAATTTATTGCAGGCGCTGAGAAACCATAGAGTTATCAAGGCAGGTGATATGACTCTCAAGGTTGCTAACGGAATGAGCGTGGATGCTGTATCCGCAGGGGAATATCACTTATGATTTACAAGTGGGTAGATTTTGATTTTATGTAACTGTTTGTGTGTATCTAGTTTGACATATAATATCATCTCTATATCTTTACTATCTAAAGAATATTATGATTTTACATTTGTAATCGATGTCGTCCATATTCACCTTAATCATGGTTTGATTGGGTCAGGTACACTAGATAACGGCATATACGTATTAAATCAAGCTCAAGTTTTCAACGTCCAGAACACACTTAAAAGAAAGTCTCCAGAATTAAATCAAGCTTTCTTATGGTATTGTAGACTGGGTCACATCAATGAAACACAGTTGATGAAGTTACATAAAGAGGGACATTTGGATCCGTTTGAATATGTCTTATGCAACTTGTCAATCATGTCTCAAAGGAAAGATAACAAAGACTCTGTTCACTGGATATAGGGTAAGAGCGAGCGAGCTCTTGGGACTCATACACAGCGACGTGTGTGGTCCAATGTCTACACATGCAAGAAGTGGTTATTTCTACTTCATTACTTTTACGGATGATTTCTCAAGGTATGGACATGTATTCTTGATGAAACATAAATCCGATGCCTTTGAGAAATTCCAGGAATACAAGAATGAAGTGGAAAAACAAACAGGAAAAAGTATCAAGACACTTAGATCTGATCGAGATGGTGAATACTTAAGTGCCGAGTTCCTGGGTTATTTAAAAAAGAATGGAATTCTCTCTCAGCTTACTCCTCCCTGCACACCTCAACACAAAGGTGTATCGGAAAGACGGAACCGAACCTTATTGGATATGGTACGTTCCATGATGAGTAATGCTGAGTTACCGCGATCCTTCTGGGGTTATGCACTAGAATCCGTTGAATATATTTTGAACAAGGTTCATACTAAGTCAGTGCCTACCACACCATATCAGATGTGTAGTGGGAGAAACCATATCTTAAGTATATGAAGATATGAGGATGTCCAGCTTTTGTAAAAAAAACAGCATATGGACAAGCTCGAGGCACGCTCAGTACTGTGTAAGTTTTTGGGATACCCAAAGAACTCCAGGGGGTATCTTTTCTATTATATAGAGGAACAAAAGGTCTTTGTTTCTTGGCATGCTCACTTTTTAGAAAATCAATTTCTTGAAAAAGAGATATGTGGGAGCGCAATAGAACCGGAAGAAATTCCAGAACCATAAGGTATTACTGAAAGTATGGTTGAACCAGAAGTTTCGAAAGAACCGGACATCCCCGCACCACTCTGCAAGACTAGTAGGTAGTCTCATCCGTCCGAGAGATACTACAATTTTCTTATAGACGGCGATAGAGAGGATTGCATCATCGACAATGATGAGCCAACTAGCTTCCAGCAAGCCATTCAGAGCAGAGACTCGGTAAAATGGTTGGATGCAACGCGGACCAAAATGGAGTCCATGTACACCAACAAAGTATGGACTTTGGACATTGCTCCAGAAGGGGTAAAACCCATAGGCTGCAAATGGATTTTCAGAAAGAAGATTGGTATAGATGGACAGGATGAAACCTATAAGGCTAGACTTGTTGCAAAAGGTTTTCTTCAAAGACCTGGTTTGGACTATGGTGAAACCTTTTCTCCAGTGGCTATGCTCAAATCCATTCAGATCCTTCTTGCCATTACTGCATTCCATGATTATGAAATTTGGCAGATGGACGTAAAGACCGTTTTTCTGAATGGAAATTTGGAAGAGTGTGTTTATATGGATCAGCCGGAGGGTTTTACAGAGAGTGGGAGAAGCGGAAGAGTGTGCAAGTTGCTTAAGTCCATTTATGGACTAAAGCCGGAATCGTGGAGTTGGAACATCTGTTTTGATGAGACGGTCAAGGAATTCGACTTTATCAAAAATCCAGAGGAACCATATATTTATAGTAAGATTGTAGCAAGAACTGTGGTATTCCTCATCTTGTACGTGGATGATATTCTCCTGATAGGAAATGATATTCCTATGCTACAATCAGTCAAAGGATTCTGTCACAAAGGTTCTCCATGAAGGACCTGGGTATGCCTCCTACATTTTGGGGATCCAGATCTATCGTGATAGATCTAAACAGATGTTAGGACTTTCAATACATCAACACCATACTGAAAAGATTTAGTATGGAAGATTCATAGCGTGGTAATCTACCGGCTTGTCATGGAATCACCCTCTCTAAAGAGATGTCTCCCAAGACTGATTTAGAAAGGGATCGCATGAGTATTATACCCTATGCTTCAGCGGTAGGTTCTATAATGTATGCGATGTTGTATACCAAACAAGATATAGCTTACGCATTGAGCGTTGTAAGAAGGTATTAGTCAAACCCAAGGGGAAAGCATTAGAAAGTAGTGAAGAACATTCTCAAGTACCTGAGAAGGACTAAGGATATGTTCTTGGTGTACGGTAAAGAAGACCTCTAGGTCAAGGCCTTCGCCGACTCCAGCTTCCAGAGTGACAAGGATGACTCCAAGTCCATGTCGGGTTATGTCTTTACGCTCAATGGAGGGGAAGTTTGTTGGAAGAACTCCAAGCAGGACAACGTTGTTGACTCAACGATGGAAGCGGAGTATATTGTTGCATGTGACGCCACGAAAGAAGCAGTCTGGATCTGGAAGTTCATGACAGAACTTCAGGTGGTTCCATCCATTGTTGATCCAATACCGTTGTATTATGACAACAACGGTGTTATAGCTTTAGCGAAGGAACCATGGACCCATCAGAAGTCCAGATATATCTTGAGACGGTATCACCTGATCAGGGAGATCGTGGATCGCCGGGAGATCGAGGTGCAGAGAGTAGACACGGAGAACAACACTGCAGATTCACTCAGAAAGGCCTTTCCTTAGACACAGTTCGAGAGGCTATTCGATATGATAGGTCTATGATATGCCAATACATGACCTTAGTGCAAGTGGGAGATTGTTAGTGATATATTCTCTAGAGACCATTATTGTATAGTACTGGTTTGTATATTACATTTTGGAAGCTTGGGATATACACGGATATAATAACAGTCTTTCTCAATATAGTAGTATGCTACTTGGTTTGATTCTACCTCAATATGTGCATATGTTTCTTTTAGCATATTGCTTATACATATTGGTAGAGCCCTTAGGATCTTTGTTTGACTACCAGAGTTATGATGGTAGTCACATTAGTGGGGGCTGGGTAGTCTATAAGCACATCCTTATAAAGGTCCCTAGTCGCAGGATTATCGAGACGGGGCATCGATACTCCAGAGTAGACTAGAGTATACACTTCTCATCCCAGCAGAGGAGATGGTCTGTCCCATAGCCATTAGTACGTCGTATTGGAAATAGTATACAGGTGCTCCTTGGGTTATGAGTTACACTGCATAGGACTCGTTGGGAACTGCTGGTTGGTATTATACCTATCGTCAGGTAGCAGTTCTCAGGTGACATGAGTACAGCTTAGTCCGTTGGCTTGACATCACTATTCGTCTCGAGTGTGTTCCCACTGTACTTAGATCACTACCCTACTACGGCTCAAATGAGTCATGCAAACAGGTAGTGGTTGGGTGCAGTCTCGAAGCACTGGGAGGCAGTAGCGGTTAGATAGGATTCGTCTCTCCCAGTATTGGGGGTTGATATCGTGCTGTGTTCGGAAAGCCATTACACAAAGTCCCTGGCCATGGCAAGCGAGATTTACTGGTAGGTACTCCAGTAGTTTCTCAGGTTGTTTTGGGCTCAACTCCGACACGACTTATTACGCTATTAGGGGTCTGACAGTTACAATCCCCTAGGCTCGATATGCGATAATTTTAGACGAACAGACCAGACTGTACGAAGATTGTCACAGTTAGGCTCAGTAGGAGTTCGGATGAGTTTGCTCATCGGCCTTCTTATCGACAGATACATGGGTAACCGTTACATGCAGCCAGTACCGCTGACGGACTTGTGGTTAAACCTAATGCCAGCGTACTGTCGAGTCTTTAGAGTCCCACACAGAGGGTTTCCCTGCTTTAGGCGAAACGATGTAGAGGCCGTATGGTTTAACGGCAGGGTTTTGATCAAATACGTGTATTGGCTACACGGATGATGTTCAGACGGATAATACAAGTGGACTTTGGTTTAAGCCAGATCCTAGTATTAGATTATTGGATTATTTTCGTTTCTTTGTATTCGTGTTTTTCAGAATAAGAATACGAATATGTATTTACGGTGAGGAGTATTCTTGTAATTTTGTTAGTTATATGTATGCCCTAGAGGCCATTACTTTACATGTGATGTATATTGTAGTGGATGCTTGGACATTTATAGGAATGACTTTCTTGCTCGACATGATAATATGCTATCTGGTTGCACTTTATCTTAACATGTACACTTATTGTCTATCTATTACATGTTGATAAAGCCCTTAGGATGAGTACTTGACTATTAGGATTATGATGCAGATCATACTAGTGGGGACAGGGTAGTCGTTAAGTACATCCTTCAAACGTTCCTAGTCATGGGAGTATCGAGACAGGGCATCGATACTCTAGTGTAGACTAGCGTATACGCTTCTCGACCTATGCGATGGTCGATGGATGATCCCATATCCATTGGTGTTTGACATCAGAGAAGGTATACGGGTGCTCAGTGGAGACTGGGTACACTGAACGGACTCCCCGAGAACTCCTAGATAGACCTTGCATGGACATGACTTATCAGGCTATTGGGGTCTAATGTTATACCACCCCCAGGCTGTGATATGCGACATATCAGACGAAGAGACCGGACTGTACGGGAGTGTTACTGATTGGATTCGCAGGAGTACGAGCAGGCATGCTTGTTGATCTTATGATCTCTCAATACCCGGGGTGGACGTTACGTTTAGCAGACCGCTTGCGGCTTGTGGGTGTTTGATATGATCATTACCTACTGCCGGCGTATTGACGATTCTTTAGAGTCCTACACAGAGGTTTTCTGGCTCAAGCAAAACGAAGTAGGAGCACATATGTGATATGTGCGGGACCGAGATTAATGCATGTATGTGATACCGCATTCCATTCTCGCGATATAGGATATCGGTCGGTTATATATGATATGGCCGGGTTATCGGATCAAGTGTTGATTCGATAAGTTGATTCATATGATATTAGTCGGTTGTATATGATATAGCCGGATTATTAAATCAAGAATTGATTTAATAATTTAATGTATAATTATATATTTGATATATTACATTATAGTAACTAGTATTAGCTCACTTAAGATTTCTTTTATCACATTTGATATACTTTACATATATGTGATATATGTATTATTTTCTTTTTGGCATAAAATATATATGTGATATATATAAGTGTGTCATGCTAGGTTACACTTGCAACATAGTTTGTATGAGACTCACACCATGCTAGATTAAGTTAGGTTTTATTTGTCTTAAGTATTTTAAACATTTGGATAATGAGTCATGGATCAAAGCTTGTAGAAGCTTGGAGGTTTCATTGACTAAGTCCACTTGTTTGTCTAGCTTAAGATATTTGTTAACCCAACCCTTAACTCATAGTTATAGTTTATTCTCTACATAAGTTAGGCATGATACTAAGTCACCATGGTTGCAATTCTAACATCACTCTTTCATAAGTTCATTCTTCTTCTTCATCATCAAAGAAAAAGCTCACTAGGTTTTTCTAAGCGAAGATTTAGTGTGAGAAAAATAAATCTAAAGTGAGCCCACTTCCTACTTCATCATCCTCTACTACTTGCCATTTAGTTTAGGGTGTTTACTTCACTAATCTCACCATTAGTGAAGAGATAGTTTGGGTTAGTGTCTCCTCGACGTAGATCATCTTTGGTCTCGAATACTTCGATGCAAGCTTGTTCGTTTCTTCATGGGAGCCTCTCTAGAGTCCGGGAGTTCGTGATCACAGCGATGTGACTACTACACGAAGCTATTGAAGTGAAGGACCGGTCTACAAAGGTTGTATTCCTTGTTCACTTTAGATGTAAAGTGTTTACATTATGTTTCGTCGGATTTTCTAGTAGCGATTCTAGGGTTAGGGTTTACTAGAACGACATATTTTTAAATATGGCATGGATGATGCCTCCCGAAAATTTGTTGCCGTGCTAGACAACCCAACAGTGGTATCAGAGCCATACTAGAAAATTAGACGGATTTTGTTAGGATTACAAAGCCGAAACTACTCCGAAACACCCGATACGAAAACTTGGTTTCTGTCCATTTTAAAAAGTCTTCAAAATTTTTTTTTTAAACAACTGCAAAATTGTATATGTGATATGACATGAACACAGAAGAAATTCGAGGCAATTTGGAAACTTTTTGGCCGGCCACAACCCCCCCTACCTGCCAAAATTCGAGCAAAACCCTTCAAATTTTGTCTGTTTTCCAGTCTATGGGTTTTGGTGTTTTAGGTGTTGTTTGTTTTTACTAAATTTTCATGTGATGTTAACTTTCTGCAAAAGCAACTCGGAGTGTTTCGTAATCGTAATTCTAACATGTATTTGGGATTGTTTTAGACGATGTTAAAAGGTTTGAACGGATATCAATAACCCAATTTTTCCCCCCACTGGAAAATTTTCAAGAGTTTGATTTTTTCCGAGTTTGAAATTTTCAGAAAATCCTGCAAGCGATTCTGTGGACCCTCTAGAAGAACGAAACCTTAACTTGATTCTGTGACCGTAAGAACCGCCACTAAACCCTAGGGTTTGTGGTAGTTTAGCAGTGCCACAGGTGAGGCATTGGTTGACCCTTCTACGGCTGGTTCATAGGAGCTGTGGCATATTCTGGGTACTTTTTTTAACTCCGCTCAAGAGTTGAGCTTCTCGGGAAATTTTGGGTGCTTGCTTATTTGATCGAAAAGTTTAACTTCTTCTAGCTATCTGTGATTGTGATAAAATATTTGGAATCCACAAATGTAGTTATGAGATAACTAGTTTGAATTTTATAAATCTAGCAGTTCAGTTTCATTTGATCGGTTGCCACGGAATTTTGTTGTTGATCAAAAGTCCATCGCAATTACATAGTGTACGCGGATACTCGCCGGGTAACTTTATTAGATAGCCACGCCCCCATAGCCCCGACCAAGTGATTGCAGGAGAACCCTGTCGCGAAAAGCATCCGTTCGGGTGCTCGCGACAGCGGTGTTCCGCCTTAGTGCACTTCGTCGACGGCATCGGGGTGGTGCGGCCGTCTAAAAAGGTTTCCAACGAGCATTCAATTAAGTTATCGGGAATCTTGTTGAATTACCCGACAGGTTATTAGAAAGTGTTTTCGATATCGAGACTAAAATACGGGGTTTATAATTGTTAGGCATGTGATGTCTAAGGGATTCATTTGGTTAGGCATGAATTCCAATGTATGTGATATATTGGGTTTATGATGTCTAAGGTGGTTGTGGATTCCAACTGTTGTAGTTTTCACTTTTTTTTTCTGCTACCGTAAGTGTAATATGTGGTGTATCGCCGGTTTCGGTGCTATATGTCAACAACAACTGGGATACACATATTTACTTATGTTGATGACATGTGATGTAATGTGTTGCTGTTATATGTTATATTGGATCGTCGTGTTCTGAATAGCCAGGTTTATTTTTTATGTGAGATGAGAGTTTTTCATTTTCATTCATGTAAAAGCTTGTATGTAATATTCTTTTATTCGGGCACTTCCGGGTTGAGGATGATCTCACCATTAATATATATTATTTACTTTTCCGCATTATGATAGACCCAAGGCGGTGAGCACAAGTAACCGGGTTCTAGGGTCCAGTGGGAGACCATCTTGAGGAGTTGAGACCGGGTCTCCTGGCTCTAGAATTGGCAGAGTTACTTGACGCTCTCGTAGGGGTCTAGGGATATGGGTTTGGCTATTCTTCGTGACCGTGGAATCCGTGTTTTATACTGGCTTAAATAAAACACGGAAATCCTAGTATATCCAATATTTCATATGTTATCTTCTGCTGCTCTGTGATGTGATCACTGTGATATGTTCAGACAAATGCCTATATTATATATATGAGATATAATTAATATTGCTGCTTTCGTTTCATATGTGATGCTTAGGAAGCATAAAATAAATAGGACTTCATTAATGAGATTAATAAAAGAAAAAGAAACCTAAAAGATGTTGTAGAAACTTGTTTAAAAACTGGTATCTCTAGTTCTTTCTTTGCATAGCGGTATTCCTTGTAGAATATCCAACACCTTATTCGATAAGGAAAGAGCCGAGATCCCTTCACCGGGAGTGACCTCTTTAGCGAAACTAGCAGATGCTACAAACTCGGTTTGTCTTTTGATTGCTTCTATAATTTTTTCTTTGCATAGTGGTATTTTTGAAATATCCCGCACCTTATTCGATAAGGAAAGAGCTGATATCCCTTCACCGGGAAAGACCTCTTTAGCAAAACTAATAAAAGCCTCGAAAACACTCCTTTTCAAAATCACTCGATTCTACAACGATATAAAGTTCATTACGCAAAGGGTTTTCTTAAAAACCTTTCGTAGCCCTCGGTCATTTCAGATAAGTACTACTTAGTATTCTTGCTGCGGTAGTTTGGCCTTCATCAAGGCGTAGTGTTCGGTAGCTAACTAGTGTTTATCTGCAGCATGAGATGCGATTGGATTAGGGTATTTGTACGGCGTAGTTTGGCCTCCATCAAGGGTCGTGCGGGTGGGTCTAATTTAATCAAGAAATATATGGGTTGAACTTGACTAGCGCACTATGGGTAGTTTGGCCTCCGTCAAGATCATAGGACGCTAGGGGTAAAAACATTATCGGGAATTTCAAGTGTTGAAATTTGCAATGAGATTGCATACCTTCTATGAGATAGTTGGATCCCGATACCCACTGCGAGTAAGAGTTGCTCCTGGGAGAGTTTTACACATTACAATCAGCCGATCAAGTAGGTATCTAGAAAGGTGTTAACGGGGTTACGCCCCTGAGAAAACGAGGTTTATTTTAATTAGGTCCGTGCAAAAGCACGAGGAACCTCCCTCAAAGTACCGACACTGGCCTGGCCGAAAGATTGGAGAACTTGTACGGTGTAATTAATCCCGGCTAGTCTTACCTTTTAGGGTTTGAAGGTAGATTTGACTAAAATAGTCAGAGCCATCATGATTAGATAAAATAATAACCAATCTAATCTTGCAAGAGCGCACGCAGAGTGTTTTCTTCTCTCTCTCCTGGTAGCGACCATGTCATGCCTTAATCAAGATAATAATATGGATGCATTGACCAAACCTGCTTATTATACTGAGCTAAGTAACGTTGGTTCCGCTCAATCATATAATTGTTATAAGTCTGAGCAGGAAATAGGGGAATATCCGGACTCCCATGCGACCCAATCGAGGAATAAGCATGTTGATGCATATTTTCGGGTGTGTTCAATACCAAGAACTGTTTCTCATTATTCTTTATGTCCTAGGTATGAGATACTGAATCAGGATCCCGCATATGTAATATGTTACATGGGCTACAGAAAGGTAGAGAACTGAGTATGGGTGATATGTCTCTAAGTGTTAGAGAATGGTGCAATTGTTATAGCCAAGTCTGTTGGCAGATATCACCTTGTATTAATACATTGATTATAAACAAATGTTATTACATAACGAACCTGATATACAACATTACATCATGTTCTTTACTGAGTTAAAGAAGGATATGATTCTGTATTGGAGGATAATGTTATGAACATTTTCCTGAATCAAGAGTTGATTCAATCAGGCACGTTATATAATAGCATATATGTTCTAAATCAAACCACAGTTCAGATTATGTAGAACACACACAAGAAGAGTAGTTCAGAAATGAACGAAACCTTCTTGAGGCATTGTAGACTAGGTCATACCAATGCGACACAACCAGCTAAGTTACATAAGGATGAATATGAGAATATGTTCGAATTTTCATCTTATGATACTTTCCAGTCTTGTCACAAAGGTAAAGTGACCAATACTCCGTTTACTCGAAACAGAGAAAGAGTTACTAAACTCTTGGGACAGATACATGATAATGTATACGGTCCTATGTCTACAAATGCTAAGGATAGTTCTTGGTACTTCATTACATTCATCGACTATCTCTCGAGATTCGGACTTGTATTCTTGTTAGAACATGAGTCTAAAACTTTTGAGAAATTCAAGGAATATAAGCTGAAGTTAAGAACCAGACGGGTAAAAATATTAAGTCCTACGATGTGATCGAGGAAGAGAATACTTGCGCATGAAGTTCCTGGACTATTCTAAAAGAAGAATGTGATTCTCTCTCAGCTTGCTCCTTCGAGTACACCACAGCACAACGGTGTATCGGGGCGGAGGTATCGCGTCCTATGAGATATGGCGCGCTCTATGATGAGTATTACTGAGTAACCAGTTTCTTTTTGGTGTTATGCACTTGAGAAGCTGCATACCTATTGAATGGGGTTCCAACCAAATCAGGGCCTACCACTACAGATGAGATATGAAATGGGAAGAGACCACATATTAAATGATTTAAGATATGGGGTTGTCCGGCCTATGTTGAAAAGCAAAATCCGGACAAGCTCGAGGCAAGGTCAGTTCTGTAAGTTTGTTAGGATATCCCAAACGTTTGCGAGGGAATATCTTCTACCACTCTGAGGAGCAAAAGGTGTTTTGTTTCTCAGCATGTCATCTTTTTAGAAAAGGAATTTCTTGTGAAGAAATTTGTGGTCATGAGGTAGAACTGGAAGAATTTCCAGCTAGATAAATTAACAGCTGATGATTTAGTGAAACCAAAGGATTCAATAGTCTCCAACGAACCTCAGCCTCTCCGCAAATCTGGTAGGGTTCCTTATCCACTTGAGAGATACTACGGTCTTCTCGGAAACAATGGGAGCGAGGATTGCATCATGAGATGATGACCTAACTAGGTTCAGGCAGGCCATCACGAGTGGCGACTCTGTGAAAAGGCTGGATGCTATACGATCAAAGATGGAAAAGTTGATACTTTGAAAGCCATGCTTAAGTCTATCAGGATCAATACTGTAAGTCTATGTTACCCACCCCGGTACTTTCGGGGAGGCGGAATAGGTAAAAATCGAATTTTTCTCACAAGGAAACATAGACTAACCATGAAGGATCTTTTCTAAACAAAAACTAACAAACTAACTTAGAGTTTTAACTACTAGGTTAGATGATTATATCTTGGTCTTGAACTCCTTCTCTTCTTGTGTTGTTCCTCTTCTTGTGAGCTCCTTGGAGTTGTGTAGATGGCTCCTCCTCACCGTCTTCTCTTTGCCAAAGAAAGATCCACCCGAAGGCCTCTACCTTGAGCTCCTACCTCAACAATGAAGTAACTAGAGTTCTTGGCTTGATAGACTAAGAACCCTAGAGTGAGTAGAGAGGTGTTTTGGTGGTTTGATCTCATAAAGCTCTTGATTTTCAACTCATGAAACAAGAGAGCCTTGAGAGAGGAAGAGGAGAGAGCTTGAAAGAGAGAGAATGTGTCATGATAAAATGAGGAGATAGCTCTCATATGAACAAAAAGAATAATGATAATTTTAATTAGGATAAATTGTCATGGTTGATGTTGATTTGACCATTATCATGTCACAATTAATGCTAAGCATGCTCACAAAAATATCTAAGTCAACATGGGTCAACTTAGTCAAATGGTCAAACCAATTAACCATGATACAATTATCTCTAATTAAAACACATTAATCAATTTCCTTCATCTCATTATGGTTTTAATCTAGTCAATGGTCAAAATCCTAATGAGGGTCCTCTGCCTCTGTCAATTGTGTATACACACCCGCATCCGTGTTTCGAGGAACACGAATACAATGAGACCGAACCAACCCAAAACCAAATACTAGGATCTGGCTTAAACCAAAGCTCACTAGTATCAACTGCCCGAACACCGAACATACACAAGTACGCATATGTGAACGAACCTGTCGTAAAACCATACGACCTCTATCTCGTTTCGCCCAAAGGTGAACAACCCTCTGTGTGGGACTCTAAAGACTCGACACTACGCTGGCAGTGGGTTTAACCATAGGCCACAAGCGGTACTAGCTGTACGTAACGGTACCAAGGTAGATGCCGATAAGAAGACCGATGAGGTGAACCCATCCGATCTCCTACTGAGCCTGAATGTGACAATCTCCGTACAGTCCGGTCTGTTCGTCTAAGAGTATCGCATGTCGGGCCTAAGGGCGGTAAACGTCAGACCCCTAATAGCGGTACAAGTCATGTCGGAGTGTAGCCCAGAACACCCTGAGAAACTACTGGAAACACTACCAGTAAATCTCACTTGCCCTGGCCAGGGACTTTGCGTAATGGCTCTCCTAGACACAGCGCGATATCAACCCCCAATACCGAGAGAGACGAATCATGTCTAACCGTCACTGCCTCCAAGTGCTTCGGGACTGCACCCAACTACTACTTGTTTGTACGAGTCAATAAAGCCATGGTAGGGTAGTAATCTAAGAATAGTAGGAACACACTCAAGGCGAAGTGATAGTGTCAAGTCAATGGACTGTTGTACTCATGTCACCTGGGAACTGATAACTATGTTAGTTATGTATATGCCCTAGAGGCCATTGTTGTACATATGATGTATATTATAATGGATGCTTGGTTATATATAGAGATGACTTTCTTGCTCGTCATGATAGTATGCTATTTGGTTTCACTTTATCTTAACATGTTGACTTGTATTGGTTTACTGTTTTACTCTCACATGTTGATAAAGCCCTTAGGACTTGTACTCGACTACTGGGACTATGATGAGATCATACTAGTGGGGCCGCGGTAGTCGATGAGTACATCCTATAACTGTTCCTAGTCGAGAGTATATCGAGACAGGGCATCGATACGCCAGAGTAGACTAGCGTCTATGCATCTTGACCCATATGATGGGCGATGGATGATCCCATATCCATCGGTGTTAGACATCAGAGATGGTGTACAGGTGCTCAGTGGAGACTGGGTACACTGAACGGACTCGCCGAGAACTCCCAGATGGTGTTATACCACACGTCAGATGGCAGTTCTCCGGTGACACAGGTACAGGGTAGTCTGAAGACCCGAGATCGTCATAGAGTCTTGTGTGATTCCCACTGTGCTTTGATTTCCACCTTACCACGTCCAAGAGGGCGTGCAAAATGGTGGCTTTTGGGTACAGTCCCGAATCACATGGAGGCAATGAGCGATACGAAGGGATTCATCTCTCCCGGTATTGGGAGTTGATGTTGTGCTGTGTTCGATTGGCTATAACTGGAAGTCCCTGGCCAGGGCTGATATAGAGATTTAATGGTAAGTGTTACTAGTAGTTTCTCGACCCGTTATGAGCCACACATCGACACGACTTATCGGTTACTGGGGTCTGACGTATACCACCCCTAGACTTGATATGCGACATATCAGACGAACAGACCGGACTGTACGGGAGTGTTACTGGTTGGATTCACAGGAGAACGCACAGGCTAGCTTGTTGATCTTCTGATCGCTCAATACCTGGGTGGCTGTTACGTTTAGCTGACCGCTTGCAGCTTGTGGGTGTTTGATATGATCATCACCTGCTACCGGCGTATTGACGATTCTTTAGAGTCCTACACAGAGGTTTCTTGGCTCAGCCGAAATGGGGTAGTGGCACATATGTGATATACGCAGGAACGAGAATAATGCGATATGGGATACCGTATTATATTCTCGCGATATTTAGAAATGAACCGGGACATCGGATCAAGTGTTGATTCGATGAATCGGTACATGATGTATTAGTCGGCAATATTCGATATAGCCGGATCATCGAATCAAGTGTTGATTCGATGATTTAATGTATAATAATATATATGATATATTATTACATTATCTAATAATGGCTCGCTTTATTATTTCATTTTCTCACTGGATGATACATTGATATATATGCGATATATGTTAATTGTATTATTTTCTTTTGTTGCAAATATATAATATATATGTGATATATATTATTGTGACATGATATGATTAATTGTTAAACATGTTTAAGGATGATTAATTGAGGTTAGGGTTTGTTTTGGGTTAGATGCTTCATGCATCTTCTAGAAGTTTTTGCTTTTGTCATTCTTAAGATATTATGGATGACACATTCTTTAACTTAACCAAACCCTAATTCTAGTTATTTCTCTACTAAATCTTGACCACTCATCCTTGACCATGGTTTACAATTCAATCATATAGTTTATATTCTATTCATCATAAAAGGATTAACATGATTATTGATTTTCCATTATCATCTTCTTCTCTCTTGAAAAGCTTGCTAGAAAATCTTTAAGTGATGAATAAATATGAGAAAATGATATAAAAAGAAAGCAAAATTACTACTCTCTCATCCTCATCTCATCTAGCCTATGGGATTAGTGTGTTCATCTCTTTTGAGTGAGAAAGCTTGAGTCTTTGCAACTTCAAGGTAGATCATCGGAGATTTGGAATACTTCGAGCTAGCATGGATCGTTCGAGTCGTGGAGCCTCTCATGAGTCCGGGAGATCGTGGATCGCGGCAAAGGGACTTCTACTCGGAGCTTGTGAAGTGAAGGAGCGGACTACAAAGGTTGTAATCCCTCACACTTAGATAAAAGTTATCATCTTGCATGTTAAACCCTAATAACCTAGCAAAGATCCCGGCTTTGGGTTGTTCGGTACGTCTAAAATTTAATCCGGGCATTTTTGATGCCTTATGAACCTTCACAAGAGTGCCTGGGAACCCTACAGTGGTATCAAAACCTAGCTAGAGCATTAGGCGATGTGTTTACGAAGTTAAAACTCCGATCGAACCCGAAACGACGAAATTAGACCCCTCTCTGGAAATTTTTTAAAATTTGGGATTTTTCTGAATTAAAAATATGTAAAAAAATCAGCAGGGAATTCTAAGAATTACCATAAAACCCGAGCCCCCAATTCGATCAAACGGCGGCGGAACCGCGGCGCAAGCAAGCTTGCGTGGCGGTTCCGCGGCGGATTGATAGGATTGTGACACGTGGCTTTTTTGGTAATGTCCGTAGGTGCTTGTTGATGCTTCTGGATATTTTTAACTGTGATTCCAGTGTTGTTAAAATCTGGGGTTTGTTTTGTAATAGTAGATTCGATCGGAATATTTAAGTTCGTATTTCTTTCCGGATATTTAGAAATTGTTAAACTATGTGAACGGATATCATTAACTTACTGTTTCCCGGTACGGCAAACTTTCAAGTGTTGAAATTTTTTCGGGTTTAAATCTTTCGGAAAAATTGTACAAGTTAAGCGGTGGACCCTCTAGAAGACAACAAACCTTAACTCGATTATGTGACCGTCTTGAACTGCCTTTTGAACCTTTGGGTTTGGGGCAGTACGGCGTGCCACATGTGAGGCGTTGGCTTGACCCTTCTACGGCTGGATCACCGGTACTGTGACATATTCTGGGATTATTTGAACTCCGCTCAAGAGTTGAGCACTTTGGGAAGTTTTGGGTGTTTGATTATCTGTTCGGAAAGTTTAATACTGTCTATTTATCTGGAATGTGATACAATATGTGGAATTCATATAGTTAGGCATGAAATACGAAGTATGTGATATTTCGCATTTACGATGTCTAAAGTGATTGTGGATTCCAAATATTGTAGTTTTACACTTTCTTTTCTGTGACCGTAAGTGTAATATGTGATATCGCCGGTTTCATTGCTATATGTCAACGACAATTGGGATGCGCATATTTACTTACGTTGATGATATGAGATATTATGTGTTGCTGTGATATGTTATATTGGATCGTCGCATTCTGAATAGCAGGGGGTTTTATGTGAGATGAGGGTTTTTATTTTCATTCATGTAAAATTCATTTGTAATGTAATATTCTTTTATTTGGGGCACTTCCAGGTTGCGGTTGCTGTCACCAGTGTATATTATTTACTTTTCCGCATTAGGTAGACCCAAGGAGGGGAGCACAAGTAACCGGGTTCTAGGGTCCAGTGGGAGGCCATCTCGAGGAGTCGAGACCGGGTCTCCTAACCCTAGAATTGGCAGTGTTACTTGCCGCTCTCGTAGGGGTCTTGGGATGTGGGTTTGGCTATTCGTCGCGACCGTGGAATCCGTGTTTTATACAGGCTCGTATTGAAAACACGGACGTCCTAGTATATCCAATATTTCATATATGTTCTTCTGCTGCAATGTTCTGTGATGAGATCATATTACTGCCTGAGATGAATGCTTATACTATATATATATGCTGATATATAAATATTACTGCTTTCGTTTCTTCTGTGATGCTTAGGAAGCATAAGCTGATGGGATTTTTATTAATGAGATTAATAAAAGAAAAGAAACCTAAAGATATTGTAGAATCAAAAAACTTTATAAGAAGCGTAGCTACAGTTTTGTTTTGCACAGTGATATATATGATATATCCTGCACCTTATTCGATGAGGAAAGGGCCGACGATCCCTTCACCGGGAGTGACCCCTTTAACAAAACTGGCAAATGCTACAAAACGCGGTTTGTCTTTTAATTGCTTTTAGTGTTTTGCTTTGCACAGCGGTATATATGATATATCCTGCACCTTATTCGATGAGGAAAGGGCCGACGATCCCTTCACCGGGAGTGACCCCTTTAGCGAAACTAAGAAAAGCCTCAAAAACACTCCTTTTCAAAAAACACTCGATTCTACGACGATATCAAGTTCATTACGCTCGGGGTTTTCTGAAAAACCTGCGTAACCCTCCATCATTTTAGGAAAATAGAGTACTTAGTATTCGTGCTGCGTTTGTTGACCATAGTTAAGGCGCAGTGTACGGTAGCTAAGTGATGTTTTCCTATATAACATAAGATGTGATTAATTAGGACAGTCATATGACTTTGTTGACCATAGTTAAAGGTCATGTGGGTGGGTCTAAATTAATCAAGAAATGACGGGTAGAACTTGACTAGTGCTTATGATTTGTTGACCATAGTTAAGGTCATAAGACACTAGGGGTAAAAATATTATCGGGAATTTCAAGCGTTGAAATTTGCAATGAGATTGCATACCTCCTATGAGATAGTTGGATCCCGATACCCACTGCGAGTAAGTGTTACTCCTGGGAGAGTTTTACACAGGACAATTAGCCGATCAAGTAGGTGTCTAGAAAAGTGTTAACGGGGTTACGCCTCTGGGAAAACGAGGTTTACTTTAATTAGGTCCGTGCGAAAGCACGGGGAACCTCCCTCAAAGTACCGACACTGATCTGGCTGAAAGATTGACGAAATTGTAAGGTGTAATTAATCCCGGCTAATCTTACCTTTTAGGGTTTTAAGGTAGATTTGATAAAAACAGTGGGAGCAGCGGAAAGGTTTGCAAGCTGCTTAAATCCATTTATGGGTTAAAGCAAGCATCGCGGAGTTGGAACATCTGATTTGATGTTGTAGTCAAAAAGTTTGACTTCATCAAAAATATAGATGAACCTTGTATCTATAAGAAGGTAGCAGAGGGTAAGGTTGTCTTCCTCGTATTGTACGTGGATGACATACTCTTGATAGGAAATGATATTCCTATGCTGCAATCAGTCATGCTCTTCTTATCACAGAGATTCTCAATGAAAGATCTAGGTGATGCCTCCTGCATATTGGGAATCATGATCTATAGAGATAGATCTAAACGGATACTGGGATTGTCCCAATCCAGATACATTGACACCATACTAAAGAGGTTTAGTATGGAAGAATCCAAGCGTGGGAACCAACCCACGATCTCTGGACTCACTCTCTCCAAAGAGATGTCTCCCAAGACTGATTTGGAGAGAGCTCGCATGCAAGGGATACCCTATGCTTCGGCAGTAGGCTCTATCATGTATGCGATGCTATGTACCAGACCCGATGTAGCATACTCACTAAGTGTAGTGAGTCGGTATCAAGCAGATCCTGGAGAGAGTCACTGGAATGCTGTGAAGAACATTCTCAAGTACTTACGAAGGACTAAGGAGATGTTCTTGGTGTATGGTAACGGAGAATTCCAGGTCGAGTCCTTTACCGATTCCAGCTTCCAAAGTGATAAGGACGACTCTAAGTCGCATTCGGGTTTTGTCTTTACCCTCAATGGAGGGGCGGTATGTTGGAAGAGTTCCAAACATGATACCGTTGCAGACTCAACGATGGAGGCTGAATACATCGCTGCCAACGATGCTGCCAAAGAGGCTGTCTGGATCAAGAAGTTCATTAGTGAACTTGGTGTGGTTCCATCCATTGAGCATCCAATACCTCTGTATTGCGATAACAATGGAGCTGTGGCATTAGCCAAGGAACCCAGGTCCCATCAAAAGTCCAGACATATTCTGAGGCGGTATCACCTAATCAGGGAGATAGTTGATCGCCGGGAGATCGAGGTCAGGAGAGTAGATACGAAGGACAACACTGCGGATCCATTCACGAAGGCTATTCCCCAGATACAGTTTGAGAGATTATTCGGGATGCTAGGTATGAGATACTACAGCAGCTGGCCTTAGTGCAAGTGGGAGATTGTTAGTTATGTATATGCCCTAGAGGCCATTGTTGTACATATGATGTATATTATAATGGATGCTTGGTTATATATAGAGATGACTTTCTTGCTCGTCATGATAGTATGCTATTTGGTTTCACTTTATCTTAACATGTTGACTTGTATTGGTTTACTGTTTTACTCTCACATGTTGATAAAGCCCTTAGGACTTATACTCGACTATTGGGACTATGATGAGATCATACTAGTGGGGCCGCGGTAGTCGATGAGTACATCCTATAACTGTTCCTAGTCGAGGGTATATCGAGATAGGGCATCGATACGCCAGAGTAGACTAGCGTATACGCATCTTGACCCATATGATGGGCGATGGATGATCCCATATCCATCGGTGTTAGACATCAGAGATGGTGTACGGGTGCTCAGTGGAGACTGGGTACACTGAACGGACTCGCCGAGAACTCCCAGATGGTGTTATACCACACGTCAGATGGCAGTTCTCCGGTGACACAGGTACAGGGTAGTCTGAAGACCCGAGATCGTCATAGAGTCTTGTGTGATTCCCACTGTGCTTTGATTTCCACCTTACCACGTCCAAGAGGGCGTGCAAAATGGTGGCTTTCGGGTACAGTCCCGAATCACATGGAGGCAATGTGCGATAGGAGGGGATTCGTCTCTCCCGGTATAGGGAGTTGATGTTGTGCTGTGTTCGATTGGCTATAACTGGAAGCCCCTGGCCAGGGCTGATATAGAGATTTACTGGTAAGTGTTACTAGTAGTTTCTCGACCCGTTATAAGCCACACATCGACACGACTTATCGGTTACTGGGGTCTGACGTATACCACCCCTAGACTTGATATGCGACATATCAGACGAACAGACCGGACTGTACGGGAGTGTTACTGGTTGGATTCACAGGAGAACGCACAGGCTAGCTTGTTGATCTTTTGATCGCTCAATACCTGGGTGGCTGTTACGTTTAGTTGACCGCTTGCAGCTTGTGGGTGTTTGATATGATCATCATCTGCTACCGGCGTATTGACGATTCTTTAGAGTCCTACACAGAGGTTTCTTGGCTCAGGCGAAACGGAGTAGTGGCACATATGTGATATGCGCAGGAACGAGAATAATGCGATATGGGATACCGTATTATATTCTCGCGATATTTAGAAATGAACCGGGACATCGGATCAAGTGTTGATTCGATGAATCGGTACATGATGTATTAGTCGGTAATATTCGATATAGCCGGATCATCGAATCAAGTGTTGATTCGATGATTTAATATATAATAATATATATGATATATTGTTACATTATCTAATAATGGTTCGCTTTATTATTTCATTTTCTCACTGGATGATACATTGATATATATGCGATATATGTTAATTGTATTATTTTCTTTTGTTGCAAATATATAATATATATGTGATATATATTATTGTGACATGATATGATTAATTGTTAAACATGTTTAAGGATGATTAATTGAGGTTAGGGTTTGTTTTGGGTTAGATGCTTCATGCATCTTCTAGAAGTTTTTGCTTTTGTCATTCTTAAGATATTATGGATGACACATTCTTTAACTTAACCAAACCCTAACTCTAGTTATTTCTCTACTAAATCTTGACCACTCATCCTTGACCATGGTTTACAATTCAATCATATAGTTTATATTCTATTCATCACAAAAGGATTAACATGATTATTGATTTTCCATTATCATCTTCTTCTCTCTTGAAAAGCTTGCTAGAAAATCTTTAAGTGATGAATAAATATGAGAAAATGATATAAAAAGAAAGCAAAATTACTACTCTCTCATCCTCATCTCATCTAGCCCATGGGATTAGTGTGTTCATCTCTTTTGAGTGAGAAAGCTTGAGTCTTTGCAACTTCAAGGTAGATCATCGGAGATTTGGAATACTTCGAGCTAGCATGGATCGTTCGAGTCGTGGAGCCTCTCATGAGTCCGGGAGATCGTGGATCACGGCAAAGGGACTTCTACTCGGAGCTTGTGAAGTGAAGGAGCGGACTACAAAGGTTGTAATCCCTCACACTTAGATAAAAGTTATCATCTTGCATGTTATACCCTAATAATCTAGCAAAGATCCCGGCTTTGGGTTGTTCGGCACGTCTAAAATTTAATCCGGGCATGTTTGATGCCTTATGAACCTTCACAAGAGTGCCTGGGAATCCTACAAACTAATGATAGGTATAATACCGACCAACAGTTCCCAGCGAGTCCTGTCCAGTATACTCGTAACCTAACGAGCACCTGCATACTATCTCTAGTACGACGTACTGATGGCTGTGGGACAGACCATCTCCCCTCCTGGGACGAGAAGCGTATACACTAGTCTATTCTGGAGTATCGATGACCTGTCTCGATAATCCTACGACCAGGGACCTGTATAAGGATGTGCTTATAGACTGCCCAACCCCCACTAGTGTGACTACCATCACAACGCTGGTAGTCAAGCAAAAGATCCTAAGGGCTCTATCAATATGTATTAGCAATATGTTAAAAATAAACACATACACATATTAAGATAGATACAAACCAAGTAGCATACTACCATATTGAGCAAGAATGCCAATCCGTGTATATATCCCAAGCTTCCAAAATGTAATATACAAACCAGTACTATACAATAATGGCCTCTAGGGCATATCACATTAACAATCTCCCACTTGCACTAAGGCCATGTGCTGGCATATCGTAGACCTATCATCACGAATAGCCTCTCAAAACTGCGTCTGAGGAATGACTTTTGTGAATGAATCTGCAGTGTTATCTTTTGTAGCAACCCTCCGAACCTCGATTTCCCGGCGATCCATGATCTCCCTGTTCAGGTGATACCGCCTCAAGATGTGTCTGGACTTCTGATGGGACCTGGGTTCCTTTGCTAAAGCTATAGCCCCGTTGTTGTCATAATATAGAGGTATTGGATCAACAATGGATGGAACCACCTGAAGTTCTGTTAAGAACTTCCTCATCCAGACATCTTCTTTTGCGGCATCTGAAGCTGCGATATACTCCGCTTCCATTGTCGAGTCAGCAACGGTCTCCTGTTTAGAACTCTTCCAACAGACCGCCCCTCCCCTCCATTGAGGGTAAAGACATAACCTGACATGGATTTGGAGTCATCCTTGTCACTCTAGAAGCTGGAGTCAGCAAAGGCCTCGATCTGGAGGTCCTTTCCGCCGTAAACCAAGAACATCTTTTTAGTCCTTCTCAGGTACTTCAGAATGTTCTTTACCGCTATCCAGTGCTTCTCCCCAGGGTTTGACTGATACCGGCTTACCACACTCAGTGCATAAGCTACATCTGGTCTGGTACACAACATCGCATACATTATAGAGCCTACCGCAGAAGCGTAGGGTATAATATACATGCGATCCCTTTCCAAATCAGTCTTGGGAGACATCCCTTTGGAGAGGGTGATTCCGTGACAAGCCGGTAAATTACTGCGCTTTGAATCTTCCATACTGAATGTTTTCAGTATGGTGTCGATGTACCTGGACTGCGAAAGTCCCAACATCCTCTTATATCTATCACGATAGATCTGGATCCCCAGAATGTAAGAGGCATCACCCATATTTTTCATGGAGAATCTGTGTGACAAGAATCCTTTGACAGATTGTAGCATAGGAATATCATTTCCTATCAAGAGAATGTCATCCACGTATAAAATGAAGAATACGATAGTTCGTGCTACAATCTTACTATAAATGCATGGTTCATCTAGATTTTTGATAAAGCCAAATTCTTTGACCGTCTCATCAAAACAGATATTCCAACTCTGCGATGCCTGCTTCAGTCCATAAATGGACTTCAGCAACTTGCATACTTTTCCGCTACTCCCACTCTGAATGAATCCCTCTGGTTGGTCCATATAGACACACTCCTCTAAATTTCCAATTAGAAAAGCGGTCTTTACGTCCATCTGCCAAATTTCATAATCATGGAAGGCAGCAATGGCAAGAAGGATCTGAATGGATTTGAGCATAGCCACTGGAGAAAAAATTTCGTCATAGTCCAAACCAGGTCTTTGACGAAAACCCTTTGCAACAAGTCTAGCCTTATAGGTTTCAACCTGTCCATCTACACCAATCTTCTTTTTGAAGATCCATTTGCAGCCTACGGGTTTTACCCCTTCTGGAGTAAAGTCCAAAGTCCATACTTTGTTGGTGTACATGGACTCTATCTCAGTCCGCATTGCATCCAGCCATTTTACCGAGTCAGTGCTCTGAATGGCCTGCTGGAAGCTAGTCGGCTCATCATTATCAATGAGGCAATCCTCTCTATCCCCGTCTATGAGAAAACCGTAGTATCTCTCAGGTGGATGAGAAAGCCTACTACTCCTGCGGAGCGGTACGGGAATGTCCTGTTCTTTTGAACCTTCTGGTTCTACTAAGCTTTCAGTAATAGCTTGCGGTTCTGGAATTTCTTCCAGTTCTATTACGTTCCCACTTATCTGGTTTTCTAAAAATTCAGTTTCCAAGAAGCAGGCATGACGAGAAACAAATACCTTTTGTTCCTCTGCGTAATAGAAGAAATATCCCTTAGAGTTCTTTGGATATCCCACAAACTTGCACTGTACTGAGCGTGCTTCGAGTTTATCCGTATGATGTTTTTTGACAAAAGCTGGACATCCCCATGTCTTAACGTGTTTAAGATGGGGTTTCTTCCCACTCCACATCTGATATGGTGTGGTAGGCACTGACTTAGTTGGAACCCGGTTTAAAAGATATGCAGGTGATTCTAGTGCATAACCCCAGAAAGATCGCGGTAACTCCGCGTTACTCATCATGGAACGTACCATATCCAATAAGGTTCGGTTCCGTCTCTCCGATACACCATTGTGTTGTGGTGTGTATGGAGGAGTAAGTTAAGAGAGAATTCCATTCTCTTTAGGAAATCCAGGAACTCGGCACTCAAGTATTCACCAGCTTGATCAGATCTCAGTGTCTTGATACTCTTACCTGTTTGTTTTTCTACTTCATTCTTCTATTCCTGGAAGTTTTCAAAGGCTTCAGATTTATGCTTCATTAAGAAGACATGTCCATACCTTGAAAAATCATCCATAAAAGTAATGAAGTAAGAATATTCACTTCGCGCATGTGTAGACATTGGACCACATACATCGCTGTGTATGAGTCGTAAGAGCTCGCTTGCTCTTACTCCGTGTCTAGTGAACAGAGTCTTTGTCATCTTTCCCATGAGACAAGATTGACAAGTTGCATAAGACTGATATTCGAACGGATCCAATTATCCCTCTTTATGTAATTTAGTCAATCGTGTTTCATTGATGTGACCCAGTCTACAATGCCATAAGAAAGCATGATTTAATTCTGGAGACTTTCTTTTGTGTGTATTCTGGATATTGAAAATTTGCGGTTGGTTTAATACGTATATTCCGTTGCTTAATGTACCCGACCCAATCAAAATATGATTAAGGTGAATGTTTACAACATTGCTTACAAATGCAAAATCATAACCTTCTTTAGACATTAAAAATACAGATTGTTGGATATAGTGCCCTTAAAGTCAATTATTGGATCGCAGGTACGTGATTGTAATGATTGAGGAGGACCTATGCCGGTAGGACAGTCTTACTCAAGATGTTAGTATGCTATCTGATTTGCCTTTATCAGTCGTGTACATGTTCAGGTGACTGATTACATGTTACACGTTGACAGAGCCCTTAGGATCTTGCTTGACTAGCAACAGTATGAGGGCGATCATATAAGTGAGAGTTGGGTGGTCTATAAGCATATCCTTAATTGTGGTCCCTAGTCGTGGGAGTTTCGAGACAGGGCATCGATACTCCGGAGTAGACTAGTGTATACAGTCGAGATCCCGACGAGGGGCGGTGGCCGGTCTCACAAGCCACTGGTGTCAGTTGGATCACGTAAGATGTATACAGGTGCTCATTGGGTTATGAGTACACCGGACAGGACTCGCCGGGAACTTGCTAGTTGGTATTATACATATCGTCAGATAGCAGTTCCCTGGTGACATGTGTACAGGTTAGTTCATCGACCTGAGGTCGTCATTTGTCTCGTGTGAGTTCCCATTGTGCTTTGATTTATACCCTACCACGGTTCAAAGGAGTCGTGCAAACAGGTAGTTTTTGGGTACAGTCCCGAGCCACATGGAGGCACGTGAGTGGATCGACAGGGGATTCGTCTCTCCCGGTATTGGGGGTGGAGGTCGCGCTGTGTCTAGGAAAGCCATTACACTAAGTCCTTGGCCAAGGAAGGTGAGATTTACTGGTAGGTACTCCAGTAGTATCTCGTGGTGTTCAGAGCTTGTCTCCGACATGAATTATACAGCTATTGGGGGTTTGACGTTACTAGCCCCCTAGGCTGGATATGCGATACTCATAGACGAATGGACCGGACTGTATATACATTGTCACTGTTAGGCTCAGTAGGGTTTCCGGATGAGTACGCTCATCGGCCTTCCTTGAGGTCAGTCCATAGGCAGCCGTTACGCACAGCTAGTGCCGCTGACGGCTTGTGGTTAAACCCACTGCCAGGGTACCGACGAGTCATTAGAGTCCCCCACAGATAGTTTCCCAAGTTCAGGCAAAACGTTGTAGAGGCCGTATGGTTTTATGGCAGGGTTCGGAAAATGCACGTGCGTTTATGCACGTGTCATATTTCGGGCAGATAATACTGGTGGGCTTTGGTTTAAGCCGGATCCATGTATTATACAGAGTAGATATAATATCTTTGTCTCAGTTGCATTTTTATTCGGTCGTAATACAAATGCGAGTATATTTATACAGTTATGAGATTATCCTGAAATTCGTTTCAGGATCACTTTTGGAAGTTGCCAGTTTCCAGTTTTCTATTAGCCGTATTTTAACATTCGGTTGAAGACGGATTTATCTTTTCTTTGGATAAGTGTGGATGCTTCTAGATGGTTCTAGAAGAGGTGATTAGGCTTATGACTCACTTATTCATTAATGGTGCTTTAATGGTGCATTTATTGTGTTCATACTTTGTGTTCACACTAGATATTTCTCTTATTGTCACCTCCCCCTCTCCTACACTCACCCCCTACCTCCATATATTATGGCCAGCCCCTCCTTGATGCCGATGAGAGATTTCACACTTGCTTGATTTGATTCATTTGGAAAAAGGATGATAGATTTAGGTGTATGGAAATTTCATAGCTCATTTCATTCTATCACCCGTCTCAATTGGCAACTTCATTAACCGTTCGTCCATGGCTTTGGACGAAGCGAGACAAAGTCTTCTACTCATTCTCTACATCAATCTTGGTCGTCTCTTTCAGCAAACTTGACGACCGAGTTGCCTTGAGTCTGAAGCGGGAGCCCGTTTAAAGATCCGAAGACGTGGTGCCACCTGGACGAGGAGATCGGAGATCGACGAGATCGGAGTAGCCGTAACAGGAGCGTAGGATGATGGTTAAAGAACGAAGGGCTCGGATCGTTCGGTATAACCTTTCTACCCTCTTTGTAGTTTGTTAGTTTAGCTTTAATGGCAGATCCGGGTTATAGTATGCGATAGCGCCAGTTATAAAAGTTTTTGTTCCGCATTTTGGCGTCTGAAAGACGGCCGGGGCGCTACCGTAGACTTACATGGTATCAGAGCCACGCCATTAAGCTTTACTAACTTGTGCTAACCCGTTTAAAAGATCGATCGAACGGATTTTCGCAAATCGCAATTTTCAAGTATAAAGTTTCTGTTAATTTTCAAACTGATCCAAAAATCATTTTGACCATACCAGAAAATCAAGCAGGGTTTTTTTAGGAATACTGGAGAAATTCGACCAAGTGATATCACTGTTCCACCGCGGATCCGCGGCCCAAGCTAGGGTTTGGCCGCGGATCCGCCGCAGGAAAGTGAGATCAATTAGTCAATTTTCTATAGTGGATTCTATGTTGGAAATTTTGGTTTCTGGAACTGTTCATTTGGGCCCAATATTTTTACTGTACAACAGATTTGCGTGGGGCCCACTTCGGAAAATTTAGTCGATCGAAATTTAAACGTGTCAGTTTACAGTACTTACATTATATCTCCGACCGTGAATGTCATTTGATCGGTAAACCGCGTCTGATTGCTATAGTTCTTTTAGACGGGTTTGCGAACGTGACATTCGCGTTGATGTTCTGTGTTGTGCTGTGATGTTGCGGATTTGTCGTGGTGGATAGCAGTGTGCAATGGTAGTGCAGTTTGGATTTATTTGTACATTTGATATTGCGGGGCGAGCGTCCAACATGTGGACTGCCGTCACTGCCTGTTGTATAATATTCTTTTGGGGCACGACCGGGCTGAGGTCGATGTACCCGTTGTACATATTTTTCATTTCTGTACTAGGTTTTACCCCACGACGGAGTGCACGGATAGCCGGGTTCTGGAGGGCAACGGGTCCGCATCTCATGGCTTTGAGATGCAGAGGGGCCTCACTCTAGAATTGGCAGACTATTCGCCGCACTCGTAAGGGATACAGGTTGACCCAAGGAGGGGTGCCCAAGATTACCGGATTCCATGAAGTGCTGGGTGGTCCATTCACTATGCTGTAGGGGGCTGCCTCGCTTCAGGTTTTGGCGGGTAACTTGCCGCACCTGTAGGGGTCTAGGTTTCATTGCACAAGCTATCCACATGATCAAGGGAACGTCGGGTTTCAGCAGTGGCTCTGTGAAACCCGGGGATCCCAGATTATCTGTATTGTTCTATGATACTTATTATTTTTCTGTAATGTTGCATATTATCACGCCTGGAGCGATTATTGTATATTGGTTTATATACTAGTAGATGTTGTATATGTTTTACACCCGCACTAGTTCAGTCCCCGCTCTATCGTTAGTTAAGTAACCTAACGGGTGATGACGGGACCCAGTGACGAATGCGGATGGCATATACGTACGTTTTATTTTCGTTCTTTTCTGGTGTGATTAATGATGGGACTGCGTTGATTCTGATCTATGCAAAGTAAAACAAACCTGTTTGGATGTTGTTGGAACAAATTTAAAAAGTGTTTTTACAAAGATATTTCCTTTTGTTTTGCACAGAGGTATTCGATTGGAATATCCTGCACCTCATTCGACGGGGCAAGGGCCGATATCCCTTCACCGGGAGTGACCCCTTGTGCAGAAGTTTGCGTCAGGGTAATAACTTCACTATAGTCGATTACATGTTGCTTTGCATCGTGGTATTCAGTGGAATATCCTGCACCTCATTCCACGAGGAAAGAGCCGAGATCCCCTCACCGGGAGTGACCTCTTTAGCAAAAGGTTTTCGCCACTATATTTTTTATAAAAAGCTATCAGGTTCCTTCAACGAGATCAAGTTCATTACGTTAAAGGTTTTTCGCCAAAAACTAGCCGTAGCCCTCCGTCATTTCTTATGGATGGTCAGTAGTATTCAAGCTATGTTTGTTGGCTTTCGTCAAGGCATAGTGTTTGGTAGTTGCTGGGGTATTCATTTGTTGCATAGATAGATGAGTTGGTTTGGGACAGTCGTATTACCTTGTTGGCTTTCGTCAAGGGTATGTACGGGTGGGTTTGAATTAACAAGATAATGACGGGCAGAACTTGACATGTGACTTATGATTTGTTGGCTTTCGTCAAGGTCATAAGAACATGGGGTAAAAATCATATCGGGAGTTTCTAAAGAAACTAAAACTTGTCAGGCATGCGCATACCTTCTGGAGTGTGATAACGTGAGTGGATTCCGTCACGTTATCATGCGATGAGAGTTGGATCCCGATTCCCACTGATGAGTTGGTTTACTCTTCGGGTGATCCCGATTGATTCTTCTTTCAGGTTTGGAGGAGAATTTGACAGTGCAGTAGGAGGTTTCCGGATTAGATAAAGTGATAACCATTCTGATCTAGGTTAGAGTGCGCGCAGAGTGTTTCCTTTCTCTCTCTCTTTGGCAGCGACCTTTGACCGACCTTAGAATATGACTCAGTGACCAAGTTGACCGAACCTTCTTAAAATACTGGCTTTTGGATTGTCTGAGTTGCATAAATTATTGCCACTCCTTCTTGTACCCTTTGTATTTCTCAGAACACCCCGTATTACTACGGACATCCACTTCCATTGGATAGATCCATCGTATGGTTATATACGAACTCGAAGGTACTCCTTCGAGAATGGATGAAGGTTCAGGAGAAATAGAATTGGTTTATTCAGTTGTCTTTTATTATCACCTTCTCTCAGGTTGTGAGGGCTCCTTGGTTTAGGAGAGTACACCTATTACGCTTATTGGATAATCTTCTTCCAAACCATAGGCAGGTGCCGAAAGGTAGGGAATGAAGAAAACCAATTAGCCTAAGTAGGGTATACAGAAGGTAATATGTAAAGACAAAATAAAGGGATTAGAAAGAGGGCAAAGTAAGTTGCGACTGTTATCATTCACGACCAAACTGCGTACTTCATCGCCACTCCTATTTCACTTTTAAAAAGAATAAGGTATTATTCAGTTGTCTTTTATCATCACCTTCTCTCAAGATGTGAGTACTCCTAGGTTAAGGAGGGTACACCTTCCAAACCATAGGCAGGTGCCGAACGGTAGGGAAGGAAGAAAACCATTTAGCCTAACGATGATGTACAGAAGGTAACGACTAAAGACAAATAAAGGGATTTGGAGAGATGGCAAAGAAATATACGGTTAAAGTCATGAATTGGATTATGGAAGAGGCATTACTATGAATACCAGGATACCCATACGAAACATTTTCATGTTTCAGTGCATTGATAATGGAAAAATGTTTTCCCAATTAGATACTTACTCCAGGATATGTATTTACCAGGTTTCATTCTCGCATCTGTATGGTTTTACAGATGATGAGTGAGAAGAAGTTATTGGGAATTAGGTGATCATCCTCATTATATCGGAATTCGTTGTAATTGGTGATATTTGAGGAAATCGTCTGGATACAGTTTTCAACCTACGATGCACAGGTTTTGAGTTATTCAACTCAAGGGACTTATACAGAGTATTGCATGTTATCCAGTGTCCATCAGGATAAAGGGGTAGGTCCTCGTACTATGTTCTGTTTACTTATGACTTCTCTAGTTTTTAGACAAGTGTTTCGTAGAAATACAAGGTCTAAGTTTTGAGAAGTTGTGGGTATAAGAATAAAGTAGAGAACCAGATGTCACAAGTATCGGGATTCTTCAAAGAGATCGAAGATGTAGATACTTGTGATTGGTATTCAGATAATAGTAATTGTTTTGAGAAACTTGTTTCTCTTTCGGGTTACTCATAATTGGATGGATTCCTAAGTTGAGTAATGCTGATTGGCCTCTCTCCATTAAGTTGATATGCACTGGAGACAGTTGCATGATTAGAATCTAGTTCCAATTAAATAAGTGCCAAAGTTTCTATATTGGATATAGAATGGATCATATCTTAACGATGTTAAGGTACGGGGAGTTGTCCGGCTTATGCTTAAAAACAGACTCTGGATAACTCAGGGCACGTTTCTGTAATGGCTGTTTGTGGGTTGGCCCAGGTTATGACGAGGGTTGACTTTCTACCATCTGGAAGATCAATAGTGATATTGTTCTTGACTCGCCACAGTTTTAGTAAAATGGATTTTTTCAAAAAACAGTAGTGGGAGTATGGTAGAACTGGAAGTGATTCCAGAACCGCAAACGATTACGGAAAATTTAATAGGACATATAGATTCAATCAGGTTTGACATTCCATTAGCCACTCCGCAGATATGGTGGGTAACCTCAGACACCCGAGAGGTACTCAGGTAGCCTCAAGGACAGTGACAGGGAGGTTTTTATCTACCCAGACTTGACACTACTGTTGTTCCAGGCTATGAGACCCGGTAGAAGGGTTGTTATGGTCAGTGGGAGCAGCGAAAGCATGTGGGCAAGTAGCTTATGTCTATTTATAGACTAGAGCAGTTATAGCGGAGATTGATCATCTAAGTTTGATGTGACAGTCATGGGTTTGACTTCATCAGAATAGGGGATGGATCTTTTAAGAAGGTAGTAGGGTATGATGTCTTGGTTTTTGGATGACATACATATAGTAGGAAGTAAAATTCCTATACTACGATCGGTTGTACTTTGGTCATCACACAATTGTTTCTCCAGACAGGATATGGATATAATATCTAACATTCTGATTTCTAGATCAATGGTGTTAGATCTGGATTTGGGTATTTTCCCAATGTGGGTACTTTGACAGTATTCTAATGGTTTTTAGAATAGAAGACTCCTGGCATGGTGGTGTACCTGCAGATGATGGAGTCACCCTCTCTAAAGGTGTCTTACAGACTAAAGGGGAGAGGGACGTGCATGATTGGCAGATCACTTGCTTAGGCAATTGAGTCAATCGTGAGATGTCAAGTACCACACCAGATGTTGTTTTTTGCACTAGATGCAATAAGTTTGTATTAATCCAATCCTGGAGAAACATAAGGAAGCAGTTTTAGAACATAAGTGGATGTTATACGGATTTGATGACGGCAGCCTCCTTCGGGAGACGGTTATCATTCCGGGCTTCAAAGGTGACATGAATGGCAGAGTGATTGTCAGAGTTATAGTTTTCCCTCTGACGAAGGGGGCAGTATTATGGGCAGGTGGTCCAAGAGGATACTGTGGGAGGCATGGTGCTGGATACTGATTAGGTTCAGTTATCGATACAGTCTAAGAAGTTTGGATTTGGAGTTCATTTATGAGCTAGGTCACATCATATATCCAGACATATTCTAAGACAGGTATTACTCAATTCGGGAGATGGCTTTCTCCGCGAATTTGAGATTAAGAGAGACTTAGAAAGAAACATCAGGGCGGATCCACTCACTGAGGCTATTTCTCGAACACAATAGTTTTACGAACGGGCTTTGTGAAACTGATTAGTAGAGGAGTTGGATGTTCAGTATCACACGGGCTGTGAGTATGCGACATCGCAATAATTAGCCTTGAGTGCAAGTGGGAGATTGTTGGATATAGTGCCCTCAAAGTCAATTATTGGATCGCAGGTATGTGATCGCAATGATTGAGGAGGACCTATGCCAGTAGGACAGTCTTACTCAAGATGTTAGTATGCTATCTGGTTTGCCTTTATCAGTCGTGTACATGTTCAGGTGACTGATTACATGTTACACGTTGATAGAGCCCTTAGGATCTTGCTTGACTACCAACAGTATGAGGGCGATCATATAAGTGAGAGTTGGGTGGTCTATAAGCATATCCTTAATTGTGGTCCCTGGTCGTGGGAGTTTCGAGACAGGGCATCGATACTCCGGAGTAGACTGGTGTATACAGTCGAGACCCCAACGAGGGGCGGTGGCCGGTCTCACAAGCCACTGGTGTCAGTTGGATCACCTAAGATGTATATAGGTGCTCATTGGGTTATGAGTACACCGGACAGGACTCGCCAGGAACCTGCTAGTTGGTATTATACATATCGTCAGATAGCAGTTCCCTGGTGACATATGTACAGGTTAGTTCATCGAACTGAGGTCGTCATTTGTCTTGTGTGAGTTCCCACTGTGCTTTGATTTCTACCTTACCACGGCTCAAAGGAGTCGTGCAAACAGGTAGTTTTTGGGTACAGTCCCGAGCCACATGGAGGCACGTGAGTGGATCGGCAGGGGATTCGTCTCTCCCGGTATTGGGGGTGGAGGTCGCGCTGTGTCTAGGAAAGCCATTACACCAAGTCCTTGGCTAAGGCAGGTGAGATTTACTGGTAGGTACTCCAGTAGTATCTTAGGGTGTTCAGGGCTTGTCTCCGACACGAATTATACAGTTATTGGGGGTCTGACGTTACTAGCCCCCTAGGCTGGATATGCGATACTCATAGACGAACGGACCGGACTGTATATACATTATCACTGTTAGACTCGGCAGGGTTTCCGGATGATTTCGCTCATCGGCCTCCCTTGAGGTCAGTCCATGGGCAGCCGTTACGCACAGCTAGTGCCGCTGACGGCTTGTGGTTAAACCCACTGCCAGGGTACTGATGAGTCATTAGAGTCCCCCACAGATAGTTTCCCAAGTTCGGGCAAAACGTTGTAGAGGCCGTATGGTTTTATGGCAGGGTTCGGAAAATGCACGTGCGTTTACCCGCTTGTCATATTTCGGGCAGATAATACTGGTGGGCTTTAGTTTAAGCCGGATCCATGTATTATACAGAGTAGATATAATATCTTTGTCTCAGGTTCATTTGTATTCAGTCGTAATACAAATGCGGGTATATTTATATAGTTACGGGGTTATCCTAAAATTCATTTCAGGATTACTTTTGGAAGTTGCCAGTTTCCAGTTTTTTATCAGCCGTCTTTTAACATTCGGTTAAAGACGAATTTATCTTTTCTTTGGATAAGTGTGGATGCTTCTAGAAGTTTCTAGAAGAGGTGATTAAGCTTATGACTCACTTATTCATTAATGGTGCTTTAATGGTGCATTTATTGTGTTCATACTTTGTGTTTACACTAGATATTTCTCTTATTGTCACCTCCCCCTCTCCTACACTCACCCCCACCTCCATATATTATGGCCGGCCCCTCCTTGATGCCGATGAAATATTTCACACTTGCTTGATTTGATTCATTTGGAAAAAAGATGATAGATTTAGGTGTATGGAAATTTCATAGCTCATTTCATTCCATCACCCGTATCAATTGGCAACTTCATTAACCGTTCGTCCATGGCTTTGGACGAAGCGAGACAAAGTCTTCTACTCATTCTCTACATCAATCTTGGTCGTCTCTTTTAGCAAACTTGACGACCGAGTTGCCTCGAGTCTGAGGCGGGAGCCCGTTTAAAGATCCGATGATGTGGTGCCACCTGGACGAGGAGATCGGAGATCGACGAGATCGGAGCAGCCGCAACAGGAGCGTGGGATGATGGTTAAAGAACGAAGGACTCGGATCGTTCGGTATAACCTTTCTATCCTCTTTGTAGTTTGTTAGTTTTGCTTTAATGGCAGATCCGTGTTATAGTATGCGATAGCGCCAGTTATAAAAGTTTTGTTCCGCATTTTGGCGTCTGAAAGACAGCCGGGGCGCTACCGTAGACTTACATAGATATGATATTACAAGTCGAACTGGGTATAAAATAACAGTTGCGCAAAACCAAAACATGTCCATCGGTCAATCCCAAGTGATAGTCCCCCACGGACTCAGCATCCATGTTTGTTCCGTTTACAACTCTGAGGGTCATATCACCTTCCTTCAAAACTCTACGCCTTCTCAGTGCCTGCAAAGAATTACAGATATGAGATCCTGATCTTGTATCCAATACGCAGGAAGTAGAGTTGATTGACAGGCAGTTTCAATAATATACACACCTGAAGCCGAAGCCACAACTTGCTTCGGGTCCTGGTTCTTGGCCTTCCAAGCTCTGCAATCTTTCTTCCAGTGTCCTTTCTTGTGACAATAAAAGCATTATTCCTTTCCCACAGTCTGTCCCGCTACCTTTTCTTTTCTCTTAGCTTCCACCTTACTGACACCGTCCCTTGATTTGGTGGGGGCCTTCTTCTTCTTTCCTTTGGATTTCGTCTTGGACCTAGAAGAGGAAGTTCCTCTAACAAATAAAGCGGGTGTTTCCCTGACTTTCTGTAGGGTGCCTTCTGCACTCCTCAACATGTTGAGGAGTTCCAGAAGTTCAACTTCTTTTCTTTGCATGTTGAAATTCAGGATAAACTGGGCGTAGGTGGAAGGAAGGGACTGGAGAATTAAATCAGTGTATAGCTCATTCTCTAACGTGGTCCCGAAATCCGCGAGCTCCTCAATATAGCCAATCATCTTCAGGACGTGTTCCCCTACAGATGATCCGACAGCCAACCTCACTTGAAACAGCTTTTTCGAGGTTTCGTATCTGGCGATACGAGATTGCTCTCCATATTGTTCCTTAGTATGGACAAATATGGATTCAAGGTCCATATTCTCGTGCCTCCTCTGATGTTCATTGTCCATTGAGGCAAGCACGAGGCACTTGGCCTTCATGTAGTCAATCTCGCAGGTCTTACGGATTTCCTTATCCGTAACGCTGGATTCTGGATCTGGGACGGTGGGGGCCTTAGTGGTAAGGAGATACCCCAACTTGTCATAAGTGATTTCCATTTTGACATTCCTGAACCAATCTTTGTAGTTTGGCCCTGTCAATATATTTTTATCTAATAGTAACTTAAGGCCCGGCATGATGTTTGGTTGCTTCAATTAGGAGAGAGAGAAGAAACACTTTAGCATGATGTTCTTGCAAGTTTAGAGTGGTTTTTAGTTTGTCTAAACAGGATGGCTCCCACTGTTTCTCGAATCCTTCCTCAAACCATAAAAGAAGAACTAGTCGGGATTGATCTCACCGTACAATACTTGCTTAACCGTTCAGAGGGAGGTTTTACGACGCTTTCGCGAAGTTCCTTAATTAAATAACCTCTTTTCCCTGTGGGCGTAGCCCCGCTAACACCTTTCTAGTCACCTACTTGGTTTATAGCATTGATCGTTAAGTGAAAAAATCTCCCGAGGAGTAGCGTATACTCACAGTAGGATCGGGATCCAAATATCATCATGTGATAAAGCTGAGGAATCCTACCAAAATCATCACACTCCAAATGGTATGAAATACTAGCAAGTTTCAGTTTCTATAGAAACTCCCAATATGGATTTTTGCCCCATGCTCTTATGACCTAGACTTTGGCCAAAAAATCATAAGTCACATGTCAAGTTGTACCCGTCATTTTCTAGGTTAATTTGGACCCACCCGTACCTACCCTTGACTTTGGACAATAAAGCAATACGACTGTCCCAAACAAACGCATCTATCTATGCTTCATATGAATATCCAACAACTACCAATCACTAAGCCTTGACTTTGGCCAACAAACATAGCTTGAATACTATTGACTATCCATAAGAAATGATGGAGGGCTACGAATGGTTTTGGCGAAAACTGCGAACGTAGTGAACTTGATATAATCGAAGGAACGTGATAGCTTTTAAAAGGAATGGTTTAAGCTCCGCATTAAAAAGTTTTGCTGTTTTGAAAAAACCGAGTGGTTTTGAAATTGTTCCAATGATTTAATTTTGGTTTGTTTTCTTTGCATTAATATAATGCGTCCCATCAATTAATCCTACCATTGCAGAAAACAACGAAAATATAACGTACGCTTATGCCATCCTCATTCACCATGAGGCCCCGTCATCACCCGTTAGGTTACTTAACTAACGACAAAGCGGGGCCTGGATTAGTGCAGATGCAAAACATAAGAAACGTCTACTAGATATCATATATAGATATATACATTCGTCAGACGCAATGATAGTCATTCCAGATCACAGATGAACACATTGGATATGCTAGGAATCCGCGTTTCGTTCAAGCCTGCAACTAAAGACGGATTACACGGTCGTGATGAATAGCCAAAACCCCACCCTAGACCCTTACGGGTGCGGCAAACTACCCGCCAAATACTCGAAGTGGAGCAGCCTCTCTCAACAAAGTAAGTAGGCCACTCGGCACTTCAAAGTACCCGGTAGTCTGTGCACCCCACCTTGGGTCTATCCTAGGAGCAGAAAATAGTAAAAGAAATAATATACAAAGGTGGCTACATCCTCAACCCAAATGTGCGACCCAAAAATAATATTATATCAATTTACAATTTACATCAAATGAAAGATAAATAAACACGCATCTCACATCCCCGGCTATTCATCCACGACAATCCAACAAGTTCATATACACAATCCAACATCACAGATCACAGATATGTACAACCCCAACTAATCGACATATAGCGATTAGTAGACGTTCAGTACATATATCACATTATAGATATAATCCAATTAGCTAAAGTTTATAGAATTTCGATCAATATTCAAATTTGAAACTACCCCAAATACAACACTGTACTCTAAAGAATCTGGGCAGAAACAAAGTATCTGAAAAATCACAAAACCTCAAGCTGGACAATCTGCAAGAAAAACGAGTTGACTCCGAGTCGACTCGGCCGCGGATCCACGGCGAAACGCATGGTTTCACCACGCTTCCATGGTAGTCTAACCGAGTCACGAGCTCGTTTTTCTTGGGTGTCCCTAAAAAAGCCTGAACGTATTTTTCAGGTCTCTGAAAATAATTTTAGACTTGTTTTAAAATCGGCAGAAAATACAAGTTTTTGATGGTTTCTTGCTATTTTTCCGGGATCGAAGTTCTAAATACTTTGCTAACATGTTAGTTGTTATTTAACTAGGCTCTGATACCACTGTAAGTCTATGTTACCCACCTCGGTACTTTCGGGGAGGCGGAATAGGTAAAAAACATAGACTAACCATGAAAAATCTTTGCTAAACAAAAACTAACAAACTAACTTAGAGTTTTAACTACTAGGTTAGATGATTATATCTTGGTCTTGAACTCCTTCTCTTCTTGTGTTGCTTCCTCTTCTTGCTTCGTCTAGTTCCTCCTTACCGTCTTCTCTTTGCCAAAGAAAGATCCACCTGAAGGCCTCTACCTTGAGTTCCTACCTCAACAATGAAGTAACTAGAGTGCTTAGCTTGCTAGACTAAGAACCCTAGAGTGAGTAGAGAGGTGTTTCGGTGGTTTGATCTCACAAAACTCTTGATTTTCAACTCATGAAACAAGAGAGCCTTGAGAGAGGAAGAGGAGAGAGCTTGCAAGAGAGAGAATGTGTCATGATAAAATGGGGAGATAGCTCTCATATGAACAAAAAGAATAATGATAATTTTAATTAGGATAAATTGTCATGGTTCATGTTGATTTTACCATTATCATGTCATAATTAATGCTAAGCATGCTCACAAAAATATCTAAGTCAACATGGGTCAACTTAGTCAAATGGTCAAACCAATTAACCATGATACAATTATCTCTAATTAAAACTCATCAATAAATTTCCTCCATCTCATTTTGGTTTTAATCAATTCAATGGTCAAAACCCTAATGAGGTTCCTCTGCCTATGTCAACTGTATATACACACCCGCATTCGTGTTCCAAGAAACACGAATACAATGAGACCGAACCAACCCAAAACCAAATACTAGGATCTGGCTTAAACCAAAGCCCACTAGTATCAACTGCCCGAACACGCACAAGTACACATATGTGAACGAACCCTGTCGTAAAACCATACGACCTCTATCTCGTTTTGCCCAAAGGTGAACAACCCTCTGTTTGGGACTCTAAAGACTCGACACTACGCTGGCAGTGTATTTAACCACAGGTCGCAAGCGGTACTAGCTGTACGTAACGGTCCCCGGGTAGATGCCGATAAGAAGACCGATGAGGTGAACCCATCCGAACTCCTACTGAGCCTGAATGTGACAATTTCTGTACAGTCCGGTCTGTTCATCTAAGAGTATCGCATGTCGGGCCTAAAGGGGCGGTAAACGTCAGACCCCTAATAGCGGTACAAGTCGTGTCGGAGTGTAGCCCATAACACCCTAAGAAACTACTGAAAACACTACCAGTAAATCTCACTTGCCCTGGCCAGGGACTTTGTGTAATGGCTCTCCTAGACACATCGCGATATCAACCCGCAATACCGGGAGAGACGAATCCTGTCTAACCGTCACTGCCTCCAAGTGCTTCGGGACTGCACACAACTAATACCTGTTTGCACGGCTCAATAGAGCCGTGGTAGAGTAGTAATCTAAGAACAGTGGGAACACACTCGAGGCGAAGTGACAGTGTCAAGTCAACGGACTAAGCTGTACTCATGTCACCTGGGAACTGATAACTGACGATAGGTATAATACCAACCAACAGTTCCCAGCGAGTCCTGTCCAGTTTACTCGTAACTTAACGAGCACCTGCATACTACCTCCTGTACGACGTGCTGATGGTTGTGGGACAGACCATCTCCCCTCCTGGGATGAGAAGCGTATACACTAGTCTACTCTGGAGTATCGATCCCCTGTCTCGATAATCCTACGACCAGGGACCTGTATAAGGATGTGCTTATAGACTACCCAGCCCCCACTAGTGTGACTGCCATCACAACGCTGGTAGTCAAGAAAAAGATCCTAAGGGCTCTATCAATATGTATTAGCAATATGTTAAAAAGAAACACATACACATATTAAGATAGATACAAACCAAGTAGCATACTACCATATTGAGCAAGAATGTCAATCCGTGTATATATCCCAAGCTTCCAAAATGTAATATACAAACTAGTACTATACAATAATGACCTCTAGGGCTTATCACAGTAACAAATACAATTATCGCGTAGTTGGAACATCTGTTTTGATGTGACAGCCAAAGAGTTTGACTTCATCAAAATGGTAGATGAACCTTGTATATAAAAGAAGGTTGTAGAGAGTAAGGTTTTCTTCCACGTATTGTACGTAGATGACATACTCTTGATAGGAAATGGTTTCCTATGCTACACTCGGTCAAGCCCGTCTTATCACGGGGATTCTCAATAGAAGATTTGGATGATACCTACTACATCTTATGAATTATGATCTGGTGATAGATCCAAGTGGATGTTGGGAGTGTCCCAAATCCAGGTACATTAACACCATACTAAAGGGGTTTAGTATGGAAGATTCTAAGCGTGGTGGTTCGCCTACTTACTCATATATCACTTTATACAAAAAGATGTCTCCCAAGACTGATTTGGAGAGAGCTCGCATGCAAGGGATACCCTATGCTTCGGCAGTAGGCTCTATCAGAGTATGTGATCTTATGTACAAGACCAGATGTAGAAGACTCACTAGGTGTAGTGATTAGGAATCAATCAAATCTTGGGAGAATCACTGGAAAGCTGTGGAGGACATTCTTAAGTACTTAAGAAGCACTAAAAGAAAGTTCTTGGTTCCAGCTTCTAGTGTGATAAGTTCGACTGAGAGTCAGTCACAGGAATTGTCTTTACCCTCAGTGCAGGGACGGTATGTTGGAAGAGTTCCAAGCTAGATACCGTAACATACTAGACGATAAAGGCTGAATACATTGCTACCAATGATACTACCAAAGTGGTTGTCTGGGCATTTCTTATTCATGAGATGAACATGGTTCCTACCATTGAGCGTCCAATAATTATTATTGTGACAACAATGGAGATATGGCTTTGGCCTAGGAACGCAGGTCCCATCAGCGTTCCGGACATATTCTGAGGCAAGTATCACCTGATCAGGGAGATGGTTGGTCTCCAAGGGATCGAGGATAGGAGAGTAGAATCAAAGGAAAACATAGCGGATCCACTCACAAAGGCCTTACTCCTAGAGAGACTTCTATGGAATGGTTGAGTATGTGATACTACAACCACTGCTATATTGTTGAGTATGTGCTACTGCAACAAATGACCTTAGTGCAAGTGGGAGATTGTTAATTATATGTATGCCCTAGAGGCCATTACTGTACATGTGATGTATATTGTAGTGGATGCTTGGACATATATAGGGAGGACTTTCTTGCTTGACATGATAGTATGCTATCTGGTTGCACTTTATCTTAACACGTACACTTATTGTCTCTCTATTACATATTGATAAAGCCCTTAAGATGAATACTTGACTACCAGGATTATGATGCAGATCATACTAGTAGGGATAGGGTAGTCATTAAGTACATCCTTCAAACGTTCCTAGTCGTGGGAGTATCGAGACAGGGCATCGATACTCCAGTGTAGACTAGCGTATATACTTCTCGACCCATGTGATGGGCGATGGATGATCCCATATCCATTGGTGTTTGACATCAGAGAAGGTATACGGGTGCTTACTGGAGACTGGGTATACTGAACGGACTCGCCGAGAACACCTAGATGGTATTATACCTATCGTCGGATAGCAGTTCTCTGGTGATACTGGTACAGGTTAGTCTGTAGACCCGAGATCGTCATAGAGTCTTGTGTCATTCCCACTGTGCTTTGATTTCCACCATACCACGGTCAAGAGATCGTGCAAAAAGGTGGTTTTTGGGTATAGTCCCGAGTCACATGGAGGCAATGAGCGATAGGAGGGGTTTCGTCTCTCCCGGTATTGGGAGTTGATGTTGCGCTATGCTCGATTGGCCATAACAGGAAATCCCTGGCCAGGGTTTCTGAGATTTACTGGTAAGTGTTATCAGTAGTTTCTCGAACCGTTATGGACATTGCATCGACATGACTTATCAGGCTATTGGGGTCTGACATTATACCACCCCCAGGCTGTGATATGCGACATATCAGACGAAGAGATCGGACTGTATGGTAGTGTTATTGATTAGATTCGCAGGAGTACGAGCAGGCTTGCTTATTGATCTTCTGATCACCCAATACCCGGGTGGCCGTTACGTTTAGCAGACCGCTTGCGGCTTGTGGGTGTTTGATATGATCATCACCTACTGCCGGCGTATTGACGAGTCTTTAGAGTCCTACACGGAGATTTCCTGGCTCAAACGAAACGGAGTAAGAGCACATATGTGATATGTGTGGGACCGAGATTAATGCGTGTATGTGATACCGCATTCCATTCTCGCGATATAGGATATCGGTCGGTTATATATGATATGGCCGGGTTATCGGATCAAGTGTTGATTCGATAAGTTGATTCATATGATATTAGTCGGTTGTATATGATATAGCCGGATTATTAATTCAAGAGTTGATTTAATAATTTAATGTATAATTATATATTTGATAAATTACATTACGTTAACTAGTATTAGCTCACTTAAGATTTCTTTTCTCTCATTTGATATACTTTACTTATATGTGATATATGCATTGTTTTCTTTTTGGCACAAAATATATATTCGATATATATAAGTGTGTCATGTTAGGTTACACATGCAACATAGTTTGTATGAGACTCACACCATGCTAGGTTAAGTTAGGGTTTTATTTGTCTTAAGTATTTTAAACATTTGGATAATGAGTCATGGATCAAAGCTTGTAGAAGCTTGGAGGTTTCATTGACTAAGTCCACTTGTTTGTCTAGCTTAAGATATTTGTTAACCCAACCTTTAACACATAGCTATGGTTTATTCTCTACATGAGTTAGGCATGACACTAACTCACCATGGTTGCAATTCTAACCTCACTCTTTCATGAGTTCATTCTTCTTCTTCATCATCAAAGAAAAAGCTCACTAGGTTTTTCTAAGTGAAGATTTAGTGTAAGAAAAATAAATCTAAAGTGAGTCCACTTCCTATGTCATCATCCTCTACTACTTGCCATTTAGTATAGGGTGTTTGCTTTACTAATCTCACCATTAGTGAAGAGATAGCTTGGGTTAGTGTCTCCTCGACGTAGATCATCTTCGGCCTCGAAGACTTCGATGCAAGCTTGTTCGTTTCTTCATGGGAGACTCTCTAGAGTCCGGGAGTTCATGATCGCAGCGAAAGGACTACTACACGGAGCTATTTAAGTGAAGAATCGGTCTACAAAGGTTGTATTCCTTGTTCACTTTAGATGTAAAGTGTTTACATTATGTTTCATCGGATTTTCTAGTAGCGATTCTAGGGTTAGGGTTTACTAGAACGGCATATTTTTAAATATGGCATGGATGATGCCTCCTGAAAACTTGTTGCCGTACTAGACAACCCAACAAATTTTGCAAGAGTGCTTCTAGAATAAGACACCTCATTTGTGGTTTAATCTATTTAGTTAAATGCATAATGAGGTGGAGGTATGAGGTGTTATTAAGTATAGGATTGAAGCATGGCTACTTGGTGACTCATTGTTTTGGTGACTATTGAAGAATGGTAAATTCATTATTGAATTATTATATGCTTCATTATCACAAACCCTTAGAGATTCATCATATCATTCTCACTTCAACTGTAACGATTCGAATTTCATTGTACAAAAATTTTCAAATTAATGTACAGAATAGAGTTTCAAGCCTGAGCACAAGTTATAAATTAAAATTGTTTAAAAATAGCAAGAAATTGCTTGTAGCGCATTGGTAAAGTCTTGCACTGTTGTGACATAACCCTGTGTTCGAATCCCATCAGCCATATATATTTTTACTGATTTTTATTTTAAACTTTTTGGAAGCCGAAAAGTTTAAACGTGCAATACACGTAAAAATGAAAAGTCGGATAAAACAAATATGTGCTTGATGATATATGAACAGATAGAGACACGTGGCAAGAATCCTAACACCCATCTCAAGAAATCGACCAACGAGAATTGGCTTTGGGCCGGCTGTGTCGGGCTCCCTGTTGGGAATGCTCCCTGTTCCCTGATTAAAAATCAGGAAAAAGCTTCCGAAGAGGCATCACGTGCTTACACGTGACTAGTGGTCACGTGTTGGCACGTGATGGTTAAAGCAGCGGCAAAGAACAGAGTGCAGAAGAGCAGTCCATTCAGGGGGGGTCACGTGGCCACACGTGACCGGGGGTCACGTGGCCACACGTGACCGGCTTTAAAAGCCTTACTGTTCAACAGAATTAAATTCTGAAAAAAGATCATTTAAATCTTTCCAAAATGGAGAAGAATTATGGAGAACCGCTGGATTAAGAATCCCAGGGTGATTAAATATCACCAATTTATGGAAAAATCTTGGACAAGGAAAGATTTCCCCTAAATCTCACCGAAATAACAAAAGGAATATCTTTGGATTTAAAATCCAACGGTGAATAAAATTCACCTAATAATCTAAAGGCCCGAATTAATGATGAAAACAAATCAAATCTTTCAATGAAAGATTTACCAAACAGATTGATTCTTTTCCTTCTTCTATAAATAGGAGCCAAAAGAAAGGAGAGAGTGAGAGAGTTTTGGAGATATAGAGTTTCTGAATCTTGAAATTTCAAAGAGAAAAGAGAGGAGAATTTAATTCTCTACAAAAGAAAAAAACTTAGGTAAGAAAAGAAAGGGGATAAAAACTTCAAAAAAGAGAATTTAATTCTCAATCTAAGAGTTTAACTCTTTTATGAAAGAACTTAGTTCTTCCTATAGTTGAACATCTGCAAAACGCACATCTCCCCATAAGTTGAGAATTTAATTCTCATCGGGTTGAGATCCTGCCATGCAGATCTAAAACTTAGAGGGGGAATTGAGTTCAGAGAATTTAATTCTCCCAAAGCTATAGGAATTTAATTCCTCCGAGATATGAAATTAGGGTTTAACCCTATGTGAGAATTCAATTCTCCAAAAATTATAGGAATTTAATTCCTTCAAGATGGACAGAACTAGGGTTTAACCCTAATTGAGAATTTGATTCTCTCAAACTCACAGGAATTTAATTCCTCTCAAAATAAAATTAGGGTTTTACCCTATGCCAGAACTTGATTCCTTACATATATGGGAGTTTAATTCCCACAGAAGGAGAATTAGGGTTTAACCATATCTAAGAATATAATTCTTCAAAAGAAAATAGGAATTTAATTCCTCTAAAGTTATTGTTAGGGTTTAACCTTATGAAGAATTTAATACTTAAAAAGGATAAACAGATCTTCAAACAGGCAAAGAACGGGGGTCACGTGTTCCCACGTGACCCCTGAAAAGAACCCCACAAATGAAAAGGAAAGAACTCAGAGGCAACGCCTCACGTGCCCCACATGACCCCTGTAAAGACCCACAGAAATAAGGAGGAAAAAGCTCAGAGGCAATGCCTCACGTGCTCCACGTGACTCCCGGAACACAGATAAAAATAAATAAAAGAAACAAAAGTCTTGGGCGCTCTCACGTGTTCCCACGTAACCCCTTGGCTGGTGCTCTAACAATCAGCGCACTAATCCTTCTCACGTGTCAGCGCGTGATGCTCCAAAGAAGATATAAAAAGTGTTTAACGCTTACTTGCAGAAAGAAGAAAAGGAGGTCTGGTCCCACCTTTGGGCGCCCTCAGGTGTCCCCACGTAATTCTTCCTTTTAGTATTTTAAACACTAATTCAAGAGCTTCATTCCCAGTGTTTAACACTGATCATCTTTTAGTGTTTAATACTAATTTGAGAGTCTTTTTTCTAGTGTTTAACACTGATTATCTGCTAGTATTTAACACTAATTCGAGAATCTTATTCCCAGTGTTTAACACTGATCATCTTTTAGTTTTTAACACTAATTTGAGAATCTTACTTTCCAGTGTTTAACACTATTATTCTCTAGTGTTTAACACTAATCTAAAAGTTTTATTTCTAGTGTTTAACACTGCTGCTCCCTATTGTCTAAACACTATTTTTGGCTAATCTGGCTAATTTTCCAGAGGCAAAGCCCTTCCCTCAATTGAATCTCAAAATTGAGGAAATCAAAGATGAAAATAATGTGGGCTAAAACCAGACAAATGTCAAATAGTCCAATAAAGGGTCAAACTCAGTTGGACTTAGCCCAAGTTGGCCATAAGTCCTCAATCCAGACTTAACTGAGCCAATGGGCTCATAATATAATTAATTGGTCTTGGTTCCAAAATTGGGCTACAGATCATTTAATCTACCTTGGTTCAAGGGTACATTTCTTCACTCCTTTGATATTTGTCGTTGTAATTCCTCAACGTCTTCAAAGAGGTGACGGGTCCCAACAACCATACATTTCAAGGACTGTGGGGTCCTTAAACTCATGGACTATGATGTCCTTAACCTTGACCGGGATGTCTTAAAACTAACAACAGACTATGATGTCCTTAATCTCGACCGTGATGTCTTAAAACTAACGCCGGACTGTGGAGTCCTTAAATCCACGGACTATGATGTCCTTAACCTTGACCGCAACGTCTTAAAACTAACATTGGACCACAATGTCCTTAAACTACCTATCGACCGTAATGTCATTAAACTAAACAATAGAGCCCCCAATTGCTCTCATGTCGGATCTAAACGATCCCGTTAAGTTGATCTTAGTCTAAAAATTATACTAACGTATCCTTAACAAACGTTTAAGTTGATCTTAGTCTCAAATAAGACTAACGTATCCTTAAACGCAAACCCCCCCAAACCCAAATCTAAGAAAGATACGGATTTGGACTAGTCCACGGCCTACGTGCGACAACATAACTTAGTCTCCGTATACAATTCACGGGAAACCAAACACAAAACAAACAACCACGACACGAAGTGATCATCTGGAGAAGGAGAAAGTTGTTACCGTGGTGCGGTAGCGTAATTAACTGCAGGGGCTTGCGCCTGCAGGGAAGAGCGTCCCCACAATCAAAAACCCCTCAAGCGAGGGGGAATCTGACGAAGTCTGCTACATCAGACGCATTCGTTTAAACCTTCGATGCGTGGTGCCATAAATCAACTCGGCATTTTCGGAGAGGTGGACGGATAGTACCAATTAGTATCTGCCCCGAATCTCAGGCAAGGCGTCAGTCTTGTGCCGTCTTTTGGAGGGGAACAGATTCTGGCACGCCCGGTGGGACCTTTTCCTCTTTCCACTCCACACTTCGTGTGTCGTGTTTTTCCAGCGATCAAATAATCGCCGTGTGAATGTTTTTGGTTGCTCTTAGGGTAGTGGATATTGAAGCCGGCATTTCGTCTCTATGAAGAATGGTATTTGCTCCCACCCTAGCAACTCAGGCTCTGTCATATCTGGCGGAGTCAAGTATGGGTCATTTGCAGCCTCAAATCTCTGCAATCCGGCTCTTCAAGAAATCAACGGGCTTCTTTTTGGGTCGATGCTCCCACTTCCCACCCTCGATGCCTCAACGCCGGTGGAGGAAGCCCAGAGGATGTTTGTCGTCCATAGGCAGGCTCCCCAAGCAGCATCCTTGCCAACGGAATCGGTCCTCAAACAATTGGCACATGCCAAAGACCAAGGTCGACGCAGGGGGCAGAATATTCAAGCTCTTCAAGAAATCAATGGCTTCAAACTGCACTAACTGCAACAGCAACTCTCGCTCTGTCCCATCTGGAGGAGTAACTTACGGGCTCCAAGCGGCCTCCCTTTTCACTATGCCAGTGGAGCAGGTAACTCAAGCCACCACTAGGCTATTCTTCGGGACCATGCTCCCGCCAACGAGCTTCAGTGCTCCAGAAGCTCCCAAGAAGTCGTTTTTCAGCGCTCCTGTGCTTATTTATGCCCTACTTTGCATTATACTATATATAAGCACACACAAAAAATTGTGATAATAAAAGAGTAGAATGTGAAAAATTATATTTAAAAGATAGGAATAGTTTAAGAAAAACAAGAAAGTTAGATGTTTTCTTAAATGAAACTAGTAATAAGTAGTTATGAGTTGTTGTCCCAAGGGTTAGTAAGATGAAGGAAATTACTAATCTGAGGATAAAAATAAGCCTGAAAAATAGTTCCTATTCTGGAAGCCAAACATTTGAACGTTGATACCCTACTATACGCACCTACACACATCTTGAAACTCGGGATAGTAGAGGATACCTTGAAATGCTCTAGTCTAAAAGCCAAAGTATGAAGAAAATAAAAGTGGAGAACAAAGGATAAAATGGTGAAAAGAAAAATGAACACTGGTTTTGTTATCACCGAGGCAGCAATAAAAAATATAGCGAGGGTGCTTTATCACCTAGTGCCTTAGACCAACTGGTTTGGGAGCCACTGCTAAGCCTTAGGTGTTGCAAGACGAGGAAAAACACCTAATTAGCAAGCACATGAGTAATCGGTCGGTTAGTACCTCAAGAAGTATTAACGGTCGCATGAAGAATGTGTGATCAAATTCCATCTAAATATCTATTAAAAAGTACTAAGGTAGATGGACAAGAGTATGATTGCTTGAATTGAATTCTCTGAGTGTAGAGATGTCCAGTTCACACACGTAGGGGTATATGATCAATGTTTGGAAGAAAGGTAGGAATGAAAACTAAAGGTGATGTATTATTGAGGGATAGTGTGATTTCTAACATTTTTTCATGACCATTAAGATAGGGCTCATAGCAACTGAAAAGCTGGTATAGTTGAAAACTCTTATTTTCAAGTTCTTTCTTTTATAGTTCTTATCTTTATATAACTTTCACCATCTCTCTTTTATTATAGGATTTTGTGGGTGTAATCCGCTGAAAACCCTCAGGAGACAACACTCCTCCTACTAGGGATATGTCACTGGCGCCGAGTAAGAAAGGCTGGGGGTAACTCTCCTCCTGGACTGACTCCGCCGACTCCAACGACGGAAATTGATGCTGCTGTTCCAACTGGGAAAAGCTTTGAACCACTTAGGAAGGTCCGCAAGAACTCTCCGACCGTTGTGCTGAAAAGATCTCCTCCACCTATAGAGAGCGCTACAAAGGTGAAGCCGGAACAGCCCCCTCAACGGCTTTCCTCTAAAATCTACAAGGTCTGGCGTCAAGTACAAGACTCGGTAATTGATAAAGATTATCCCCGTCGACAGAAAAAGGTGAAAGTTCAGCGGGAAGAGGACCGTCCTATCAAGCCACAAAAGACGATAGCTACTTGGGTGCCCACTGCAAGGGCCCCCTCAACTTCGACCGCTCACAAGAAAAGAAGGCCGGAGAAAATCCCTGAGTCTGCGACGAATTGCAAGACCACTGAATCTAAACGCCCCAAGTCTGGAGGCATGGTGGTGCACACCGTCTATATGGCGTCCGGAAAAGAGGACAACAGTATCCGCAAAGCCCTCCAGTGCTGGCTGCTCCGGTCAAGAGAAAGCCTCTCATTCTTTATACAACCGCTCTCGAAGGTTCTTTAGGCGCGTTATGGACACAAGAGAACGACCAAGGGAAAGAAAGAGCTCTATATTATTTGGGTCGAGTTCTACTGGGGGCAGAAAGCAATTATTCTCCCATCGAAAAACACCGCATAGCGTTGATCTTAGCGATAACGAGACTCAGGCACTATGCATTGGCGCATGAAGTCCGTCTCATATCGAAGGTGGACCCTCTCAAATATTTGATGTCAAAGGCCATATTGACAGGGCGACTCGCTAAGTGGGCCTTACTCTTAATGGAGTTCTCAATAACTTATCAACCTCTTAAGGCAGTGAAAGGCCAGGCCATCGCCGACTTCCTCGCTGAGCATCCGATACCAGCCGATTCCCCTTTGAATTGCGACTGCCAGGCAAACATGCGTTTGATGCGATCGACGGTGATGATACCCGATGGGAACTTTATTTTGATGGAGCGTCTTCCATGAAGAATCGCAAACAGAACGCGCCTATAATCAAATCAGGGGTAGGCCTTATCTTCGTGACCCCACAAGGATGGATAATGCGCTTCGCCTTCTCCTTGACAGAGCCGAGGACGAACAATGAAGCTGAATACGAAGCTTTGATAGCAGGCCTCGAGATCTCCATCGACATGGGAATTGAAAACCTCCTCATATACGGAGACTCCCAACTGATCGTTAGTCAAGTAAATGGCGACTACCAGACGTGCAAGCCAGAGCTGGTGAAGTATGGCGATAGAGTACAGCAACTGTTGACTCAAATTCCCTCCTACATGCTGGAAAGCATACCGCGTGCAGAAAATAGTAAGGCGGACGCGTTAGCCAAGCTCGCTAAAGAACTGGCTGATGAGAACCTCGATGACGTCAGAATCGTGGTACAAAGCCGTCGAGTACTCGCACCGGCAGAAATATCTCCGGAATCATCTGAGGAAAAGGAAGTGATTGAACAGATGGCCCTACAAGTAAAAGACCAAGAGAAGGTTGAAGATTGGAGAGAAGTATCTATAGACTACGTCAAATCCCGTCGAACGCCTGAAGATGCGTCCTCAAAACATCAGCTCATAAAACGAGCCCTATCTTTCGCCTTCGTCAATGATACTCTGTACAAGAGGTCGATTGATTCTCTGTGGTTGAGATGCCTGGGACCTGAAGAAGAAAAAAGAGTCGTCCAAGAAATTCACGACGGACTCTGCGGTTCTTATCAAGCCGGGCCGAAGATGAAGTTGAAGATTAAACGGATGGGTTATTACTGGCCCACGATGATTCAGGACTGCCTCGAGTATGCGACGCAATGCCACTCGTGCCAGATTCATGGGGACTTTATCCATCAGCATCCGAATCCACTACACCCGACAGTGGCTAGCTGGCCATTCGAAATGTGGGGAATTGATATGATCGGCCCCATCGAACCTGCATCCTCCAGAGGGCATCGTTTCATTTTGGCGACAACTGATTACTTCTCCAAATGGGCAGAAGCAGTACCGCTGAGGGAAGTGAAGACGGAGAATATCCTCCACTTCTTCAAGACGCACGTTATTTATCGGTTTGGAACTCCGCGACGGATCATCTCCGATAACGAACCAGCCTACAGAAGCCATAAGATCAGCCGCTTCTCACAACAACACAATATAGACTGGAGATACTCCTCGGTTTATCCCCGAGCTAACGGTCTAGCGGAGGCTTTCAATAAGACCCTGACGAAGATCGTGAAGAAAATGGTGTCCCGAAATAAGAAGGACTGGCATGAGAAACTGCAAGAGGCTCTCTGGGTATATCGAACTACGTTCAAGACGGCCACCAGCACAACGTCGTACGCGTTGGTATTCGGTACAGAAGCAGTACTCCCCATCGATATAGAATTACCTTCTCTACGAGTGGCAATCCATTACGAGCTGACGGACGAAGAAAACGCTCACCTTCGGCTTGAGGGGCTTGATGCCCTTGATGAAACCCGGGTCATAGCGCAACAAAATATGGAGGCTTATAAAGCAAAGATGACGCGCTCATATGAAAGATTGACCAGGCCGAGGACATTCCGCCAAGGCGAACTCGTGCTAGTGGTCAAAAGCCCCATGATCCCCAATCGCGCCAAGCGGGGAAAACTTGAGCCGAATTATGAAGGCCCATACATTATAGACAAGGTCTACCAGGGTGGAGCCTATCTACTCATGGACATGCACGGTGAAAGACCTTTCAGGCTAATAAACGGTCGCTTCCTGAAGATGTACTTCGCTTGACGAGTCAAGGCCTAGGTCAATGATAGATGACGACGACTATGTCCACTCGCTATCTTCCTAAGCCCAAACTCTATAATTAGTGGCCGATCAGCGGACCGAAACGTCCTTAAACTAACAATGGACTGAAACGTCCTTAAACTAACAGCGGACCGAAACGTCCCTAAACTAACGACGGACCGAAACGTCCTTAAACTAACGACGGACCACTATGTCCTAAAACTAGCTGTTGACCGAGATGTCGATAAACTACGGTGGATTGCAGCATCCTAAAGCTGATACTAAAATAAAAATAGAAAAAAAAAGAAAACGGTATGTCCATAAGCAAAATGGGCATGGATGAAAACCCGAAAGGGCTCCGTGAGTAAAAACGGCAGGGCTACCGTCGAGTCTTGTGAAAACCCGAAAGGGCGCAACCTCGTTAGAAAAAAAAGAATAAAAAAAAGAAAAGAAAAGAAAACGGTGTGTCCATAAGCAGAATGGGCACGGATGAAAACCCGAAAGGGCTCCGTGAGTAAAAACAGCAGGGCTACCGTCGAGTCTTGTGAAAACCCGAAAGGGCGCAACCTCGTTAGAAAAAAAAAGAATAAAAAAAAGAAAAGAAAAGAAAACGGTGTGTCCATAAGCAGAATGGGCACGGATGAAAACCCGAAAGGGCTCCGTGAGTAAAAACAGCAGGGCTACCGGCGAGTGTTTGTGAAAACCCGAAAGGGCGCAACCTCGTTAAAAGTTGCTTACAGGGTCCTCTCGACCTTGTAAGGAGAAACCACCTGCGTGAGATCCTTACGACTCACAAAGGAGCAACACACTTAGGAATCCTCTCGAAACCTAAGGAGAAATTACACTTGCGAGATCTTCACGACTCGTAAGGAGAACTCTCTTATGAGACCCTCACGGCTCATAAGATTTGAAAGTCTTAAGTTACAGAGACCTGAACCTGTTCTTAAGCAACCCCCACACAACCTTTGATATTGCCCTACAAGCGACTCATACTGACCCTTGTATATAATCCACGGGTGCGAATAAACATTTCCCTAACCGAGTCCCATCTGTGACTGGGGATATGTTCGCACGGTGAACGATCGTTGTGAGTCCTCTCGACTTATAAGGAGAAAACCCTTTTGTAAGATCCTTATGACTTACAGGGGAACACGCACTTAGGAATCTTACGATTCCAAAAAAAAACACACCTACGAGATCCTCACGACTTGTAGGGAGAAATATCTTTGTGAGACTCTTACGGCTCACGAAGTCAAAAGCCTTAGTCGACAGAATCCTAACCCTGTTTACTAAGCCACCTTTGTTTAACATCGACAGAGGCAAATGATGATTCTCTCCTGGCAATATCCCAGTTGTAGCGATGCTGATGCCTAAAACGGTATCAAATTCCGAGTCCTTTCATAGCAAATGATGATTCGCTCCTGGCCATATTCCAGTTGTAGCGATGCTGATGCTGAGATTGGCACTAGATTCCAAGTTCTACACTCGCGATAAAAAATCAGCGAGCTAAAAATGCATATGAAATAGCCGAAATGATGGGGCAACTTGCAATAAAAAGCAGCAAGTAAAAATGTATGCATGAAAAATAGCCGAAATGATTGGGCAACTCGCAATAAAAAGCAGCGAGTAAAAATAAAATAAATAGCCGAAATGATTAGGCACCGCGAAAAATAGCCGAAATGATGGGGCAATCGCAACCTTCGCGATATAAAAGCTGAAATGTTAGAGCATCGCGGAAAAAGAAATAAAACAAAAAATGAAATTTATGCCCTACAGGTGATATTACATCAATCCCTGTATACGATCCAGGGGCGCAAACAAAGATGGAATCGCACTCCTCCTCTCCCAGGTTTCATCAGAAGAAGAAGCCAAATCTCGATGAGTCACAGATAGCCTAGAGATCATCTCGACGTTCGTCTCATTGCAGCAGACAAAATATCAAGCAAAGCGGAACATCGGCAATTCCCAGTTCCACGACTCGACGGTGTACAGATGATCGAGGGTCAAATCCTAACTCTGTAAAATGCGGATACAATCAGCAAAATTCCTGGTCACGTGAAACGCGGATAACGTCACTCTTTGACCCCGTGGAAAACGTCCAGAGCGGAGCCTAGTCCTCGCCGAACACGGCAGTGAACCCGTGGGAAGCACCTAGGGCAAACTTACTGGTCACGTGGAACGCGGATAACGTCACTCTTTGACCCCGTGGAAAACGTCTAGAGCGGATCCTGGTTCTCGCAGAGCACGGCAGTGAACCCATGTGAAGCATCCAGAGCGGAGCCTGGTCCTCGCCGAATACGGCAGTGAACCCGTAGGAAGCACCCAGAGCAAAATTCATGGTCACGTGGAACACGGATAACGTCACTTCTGACCCCGCGGAAAACGTCCAGAGCGGATCCTAATCCTCGCCAAACACGGCAGTGAACCCGTGGGAAGCACCTAGAGCAAAATTCCTGGTCATGTAGAATGCGGATAACGTCACTTCTGACCCTGTGGAAAACGTCCAGAGCGGAGCCTGGCCCTCGCCGAACACGGCAGTGAACCCGTGGGAAGAATCCAGAGCAAAATTCCTGGTCATGTGGAACACGGATAACGTCACTTCTGACCCCATGGAAAATGTCCAGAGCAGAGCCTAGTCCTCGCCAAACACGGCAGTGAACCCGTGGGAAGCACCTAGAGCAAAATTCCTGGTCACGTGGAACGCGGATAACATCACTTCTGACCCTGTGGAAAACGTCCAGAGCGGAGCCTGGTCCTCGCCGAACACGGCAGTGAACCCGTGGGAAGCATCCAGAGCAACATTCCTGATCACGTAGAACGCGGATAACGTCACTCTTTGACCCCGTGGAAAACGTCCAGAGCGGAGCCTAGTCCTCGCCAAACATGGCAGTGAACCCATGGGAAGCACCTAGAGCAAAATTCCTGGTCATATGGAACGTGGATAACGTCACTCTTTGACCCCGTGGAAAATGTCCAGAGCGGAGCCTGGTCCTCGCCGAACACGGCAGAGAACCCGTGGGAAGCATCCAGAGCAAAATTCCTGGTCACGTAGAACGCGGATAACGTCACTCTTTGACCCCGTGGAAAACGTCCAGAGCGGATCTTGGTCCTCGCAGAGCACGGCAGTGAACCCGTGTGAAGCATCCAGAGCGGAGCCTAGTCCTCACCGAATATGGCAGTGAACCCGTGTGAAGCATCTAGTGCAAAATTCCTGGTCACGTGGAACACGGATAACGTCACTCTTTGACCCCGTGGAAAACGTCCAGAGCGGAGCCTGGTCCTCGCCGAACACGGCAGTGAACCCGTAGGAAGCATCCAGAGCAAAATTCCTGGTCACGTGGAATGCGGATAACGTCACTCTTTGACCCCGCGGAAAACGTCCAAAGCGGATCCTGGTCCTCGCAGAGCACGGCAGTGAACCCGTGTGAAGCATCCATAGCGGAGCCCGGTCCTCGCCGAACACGGCAGTGAACCCGTGGGAAGCACCCGGAGTAAAATTCCTGGTCATGTGGAACGCGGATAACGTCACTCTTTGACCCCGCGGAAAATGTCCAGATCGGAGCCTAGTCCTCGCAGAGCACGGCAATGAACCCGTGTGAAGCATCCAGAGCAAACATCGGACTATAGAGTCCTTAAAATCCACGGACTGCGATGTCCTTAACCTCGACCGTAATGTCTTAAAACTAACGATCAACCATAATGATTCTAGACTGGTTTTACCTTGGTTCAAGGGTACATCTCTTCACTCCTTTGATATTTGTCGTTGTAATTCCTCAACGTCTTCATAGAGGTGATGGGTCCCAGTAGTCACACATTTCGGGGACTGTGGAGTTCTTAAATCCACGGACTATGATATCCTTAACCTTGACCGTGATGTCTTAAAACTAACATCGGACTGTGGAGTCCTTAAAATCCACGGACTATGATGTCCTTATCCTTGACCGTGATGTCTTAAAACTAACATTGGACTGTGGAGTCCTTAAATCCACGGACTATGAAGTCCTTAACTTTGACCGTGATGTCTTAAAACTAACATTAGACTGTGGAGTCCTTAAACCCACGGACTATGATGTCCTTAACCTTGACCGCAATGTCTTAAAACTATGGTACCCCGGAAAACATCCAGAGCAACCCCTGACCCCACAAAATACGAATAAGGGCAACTGCACCCAGCACTTGCGGGTCCTCACGACTCGTAAGGAAGAAAATTCTCTTGGGAGATCCTTACGACTTCAAGGAGAAAACACACTTAGGAATCCTCACGATTCTTAAGGAGAAATTACACCTATGGGATCCTCTCGACCTATAGGGAGAAAAACTCTTTATGAGACCCTCACGGCTCATAAAGTTGAAAAAGTCTTAGGAGGCAGATCCTAACCCTGAATTCTAAGCCATCGCTGCCCTGCAAAGAGATCAAGATAGACTATCCGCAGAATACATTCAATAAAAAGGGACACACCATTGAGAAGAAAAATATGTCTTTTATTCATAAACCAAAATGGATACAAAGTACAATTCATGAAAGAACAAAAAATATATATTCTCATTCAGGAGTATGTACAAAAGAAGAAAAAAAGGGATATATAAGTTTTCAGGCCGGCGGGCGATTTAGCAGCTTGGTCAGCTCATCCTTCTTTCGCTGGGCCACGCCTTCATGATTCAGTATCACCAGAAGACGGGCCTCTGCCTGAGCCTGCTGGGCCTGATATGAGGCAAGCCGACCTTCGAGCTCCTTCTCGGTAGCTTTGTGGGCCTCGACTCTTTCGCGAGTAAACTCGGCGGCCTTGTCGATGGCCACTACTTCCTTGATGGCCTCTTGAAGCACTCGCCAGAGTTCATACGCTTTGTTGGCCTTGGCGGTAAGATTGGCTTGAAGCTCGTTCAGTGCCTTAGAAGCTAGCTCCCTCCCTGAGAATTTGTGGCTGAGCCTCTTCTCTCACGAAACCATGTTCTCCGCGCACCGCTCAATCAAACCCCGCAAGCCCGCTTTCGCAGCCACAGCCTCCGAGGAAAGGCGAGTACACTCAAGCACGTGCAGACAAGCCTCCACCTGACGGCAAAACTCAACCCAGACTTGCACCACGGCCTCTCTATGATAGACATCAAGAAAGAGAAGAGAACCGTTAGCTTCAACAGCAAACACTTCGGCTGTGATTACACTGCCCGCACGAAGCTCCTCGATCAGGGATGACAAGGAGTCAAGGCTTAATTTCGTAAGACGGTCTGAGGCTCGCAAAGCATAAGGACCGGGCGGCATGGCGATGCGCGACTCCAGCATTGTGAGAACTGGCAGGGCTACTCAGATTTATAAATGATCAGTGAAACTCTTAAGCAAAGGAACAAGTGGGACCATATTGAGACGTCACTTACCCACAGTCATGCAAGAAGGAGCTGAAGGCTCCCCTGGCCCCTCGTCATCGGCCTCCAGAACTATAAAGGGCGTCAATGTCATTCCGCAAAATAATAACAATGATATGAAAAGATGGTGAACGACACTAACCTTTCCCAGACGAGAGGACGATGCGTTGAGGAGATATCGCCTGCGTAGCGGCCATCTCCAGCAGACGCTGAAAGGATTGCCGGGGAGACAGATCGGCAATAGAGGCCGCCAGTCCGCGCAATTTTGAAAAGAAAAAAGAGTTCAGGTAACAGAAAGATTACTAGCTTAACATGTGGAAGGTTACCTTCGACACTCCTCCCATTCTGAGCTGGGGGAATAGTAGCTTCAACGGCCTCCGCCGTGACCTCGGGCTCCAACAAAGGGAGGGTGGTCCCGATTACCTCCATCCCAGCCTCTGGGCCGCCTTCAGGAAGAGTCGTTGAGGCGGCGACCACCAAGGGAGCCTCTCCCAAAGAAGCGAGTGCTCCAGAATCAAGAACTTCCATCGGAGGTTCTATTGTGAGAGGAGCAGCATCGTCACCCCCCTCCACATCGAGCAATGTTTCATTGGGAACATCAACAGGCTCTATCTTCAACAAGCCCGTAGGAACCTCCCCCATCGCCGAAGTCTCTGCACAATTCACACAAGAATAAGAATACATGTATATAAGTGCAAGCAACATGAAGTACTGCAAAGAAATATAGAAACATACCAATGCGTAGGGAAGCCTTCAATATGGCTTCTTTAAGCCGATGCTCCTTCTCAAGGAGGTGTGCTCGCTGGGGTTTAAGAGTGGACTCGTGGCCGCCCGTCCACAAGGAGAGCGCGTCCGCGGCATCCTACGAAGCAGCCTGCTTAAGGGCCCTTTCTCCCCACTCCTCCAAAGGGCCAATGAACCGCCGCCGTATCCATGAAGGATCTTCATAGAAGATGACGGCAGGATAAGGCCTCTTCGGGATCCTTACCTTCTCAGCTTCAAGCTGCGAGTGTCATATAGCCTTAGGCAATTGTGTGGCTTCCTCGGCAGATGAACCTGGGAAAAGAAGACCATCGTCCGGCGATACGTCTTGAACGACAGGTTCGGATCCTTCTGAAAGATCGAGCAGACGGGAGACCATTTTCTTCCTCCTCTTTGGCCCGGAACTAATGTCAGAGGACGCTCGCTTCTTTTCCCGTGGAGCCTTGGCACAACACCGACCCACCTCACCTTCAACACCCTCGTTTGGCGGTGTTACCGAGGACGACACCACCATTGTCGACGCTGCGGGTGGTGGTGCTGCTACCGGAGCCCGATTAGCTCATGACCGGGTGCTCAATGGAATACCAACTATGGGAGTGAGGTCTACCCCTGACTCTCCCGGAATAAGCGCAACACCGGTATCCCTCAGGGGAAAATGGACCAGGGCACGCGGTCGCAGCATAGCTCCTGTGGCCCGAACCTGAGTAGGAGCACCATGGCCAAAGAGTACCCTTCTCTCCTCAACAATAATCGGATTGACCCGATGAAGGTACCAACCCTAAACGACCCCACGCACCGGGGAAGATGGTCAGCTTCAGGGATCATGAAATGGGAGCCGGTGTTCAACCTCACAAAATGGTGAGCTGCATTGCGAACGGCTTCGAGTGAAGGGACCGGCGCAACTATGAAAGCCTCGAAAGGGATGCCCTGGTCGTATCCAAGCTGCCGGGCGAAGCGATGCGGGTTGTACCGCATGAAAAGGGCCGCATTATCCTGGCGAAATACCAGATAGCCTGGCCTGATAGCATAAAAGTGCGCAACCTCCCGGGGCCTTAAAGAAGGCACATTGTCTTTTGACTGGTCCCAGAGTTGCGAAGCGGGACCTGAAGGAGAAGATAGAACCCGATCGGTAAATACCAATCCGCCAGCAGTAGCGTAAGGAGCAATCAACGTCCGAATGGCCCCAAATTGAGTTGGGTCAGAGGTAGAAGCATCCACCAGTCGCATAAGTCGCGGGAAGGTGTAGGCGTCATAAAAAGCGGGCCTCTGATGCATAGCAAAAGCCCCCAGCAAATGCATTTTGAGCCAAGACGTGAAGTAATGCAGGGAAAAGTTTACTACATTCACGCCAGGAGTCGAGTTATTAGCCGCAACGCCCAACCCGTGATATAGATGCGCCAACGCCGGGATACCAATGGCCAGCCGCGTTCCCTCAGTGATGCGATGAGCCGGATAGATAACCAAGACTCTCATGAAGCGGCGATGCATGGGAATGACGAACCAGCTAAGCCAGACACTGACAAAGCCCACGAAGAATGTCTTTTCATCCATGCTAGGAGCTGCGATAGATTCGAAAGATATCGGAAACATAATAGGAATGTAGTAATGCGGTAAATCCGATTCCTTGGTCGGCAGCTTCTTCAGACCAAAGCCAAAGGGGTCTTTGATGTTGGCGAACTTCAGAGCCGTCTTCGACAGGACATCCTCGCGGAGGAAGCAGGCAATGAATCTCTTAAAAGTAACTCCCTGCTCCTCAGATTCCGTGAACAGCCGGTCAAAAATACCCAGCGCCTTGATCAAACTTGAACGCTTGTGGCGAACGGCGTTCTCACTAGACAAGCAGTCGGTAATTGCGGGCTCGGGCTCAAAAACATACTCATCAGGAGGCAGCAGCTCCTCATACAGTGTACCCCTGATTGGCAGCCCCGAGATCTCGCGAAATTCTTCCAGAGAGATCGAAACCTCACAGTCCCCTAAAAGAAAAGTGTTGGTGCAGAGATTCCACTAGTTCAAGAACGCCTTAACCCACCAGACATGCGGGGATTGGTAGTGGAAGAGCGACGCATACATCGCCTGGTAAATCCCGACCTTCTGCAGCCGTACGCGATGGGCGGACAGGATGTAACAAGCCCAGAGGAGGTAGCCCATAGGGTGTCGAGGGGTGAGCCCTATCTTGTAGATTTGTCCCCATGGTTAGGCCTCACCCTGACAAATACGTCGTCCTAGAATATCTATAGCTGGGATCGGATGGTTTGGGATACCGGTCGTCGAAGGATCGAGCCGCCCCATCGGAGTCCAATTCGGCATCTCCACAGCAAAGACTGTCCTTGGTGGGTCCATTGGCAGAAACGGAAAGGTGGGCTCGTTGGTACTTCGCAAAGGAAGCTTCGACGTCCCCGGATAATATGACCGTACCAGGTCCCCCAATAAAGCAAGTTGGTGCAGGTCGGGTCATGGGCCTTGATCATCTCCATCTCTTCATCATCAGATGGTGATTGAGGAAAGGCGGCCTCCGAGAGCGAAAGGGAAATACGGAATAGACGTCATTGCACCTGTAATAAAATAAGGGGAAATTGTTAAGGCAAAACCAACAGTGATTATAGATATATATACAAAGAAAAAGACAGTGACAGAAGACTCATTTTATGGGACCATTGGTTACAAAACATATGGGTCCCACAAAATCAAGATGGCGGCTGGCTAATGATAAAGCAAAGTAATTATAATGAGACAAAGGGAAGATTCTCATTAAATAGACAATGGATTTCAAATGACCCTACACATTCCCCTAAGAAGAAATCCATCTTGGACTCTGTGACAAATCAAACAGAATCAAGGGAATCACGTGGTCACACATGACCAGTGGTCACATGTTGGCACATGATGGTTAAAGCAGCGGCAAAGAACAGAGTGCAGAAGAGGGGTCCATTCAGGGGGTCACGTGCTCACACGTGACCGGGGGTCACGTGCTCACATGTGACCGGGGGTCACGTGGCCACACGTGACTGACTTTAAAAGCCTTACTGTTCAACAGAATTGAATTCTGAAAAAAGATCATTTAAATCTTTCCAAAATGGAGAAGAATTATGGAGAACCGCTGGATTAAGAATCCCAGGGTGATTAAATATCACCAATTTATGGAAAAATCTTGGACAAGGAAAGATTTCCCCTAAATCTCACCGAAATAACAAAAGGAATATCTTTGGATTTAAAATCCAACGGTGAATAAAATTCACCTAATAATCTAAAGGCCCGAATTAATGATGAAAACAAATAAAATCTTTCAATGAAAGATTTACCAAACAGATTGATTCTTTTCCTTCTCCTATAAATAGGAGCCATAAGAAGGGAGAGAGTGAGAGAGTTTTGGAGATATAAAGTTTCTGAATCTTGAAATTTCAAAGAGAAAAGAGAGGAGAATTTAATTCTCTACAAAAGAAAAAAACCTAGGTAAGAAAAGAAAGGGGATAAAAACTTCAAAAAAGAGAATTTAATTCTCAATCTAAGAGTTTAACTCTTTTATGAAAGAACTTAGTTCTTCCTCTAGTTGAACATCTGCAAAGCGCGCATCTCCCTATAAGTTGAAAATTTAATTCTCATCGGGTTGAGATCTTGCCATGCAGATCTAAAACTTAGAGGGGGAATTGAGTTCAGAGAATTTAATTCTCCCAAAGCTATAGGAATTTAATTCCTCCAAGATATGAAATTTGGGTTTAACCCTATGCGAGAATTCAATTCTCCAAAAATTATAGGAATTTAATTCCTTCAAGATGGACATAACTAGGGTTTAACCCTAATTGAGAATTTGATTCTCTCAAACTCACAGGAATTTAATTCCTCTCAAAATAAAATTAGGGTTTTACCCTATGCCAGAACTTGATTCCTTACATATATGGGAGTTTAATTCCCACAGAAGGAGAATTAGGGTTTAACCCTATCTAATAATATAATTCTTCAAAAGAAAATAGGAATTTAATTCCTATAAAGTTATTGTTAGGGTTTAACCCTATGAAGAATTTAATTCTTAAAAATGATAAACAGATCTTCAAACAGATAAAAAAAAATGGGAGTTTAATTCCCACAGAAGCATCACGCAATGCCTCACGTGCTCCACGTGACTCCCGGAACACAGATAAAAATAAATTAAAGAAACAAAAGTCTTGGGCGCTCTCACATGTTCCCACGTGACCTCTTGGCTGGTGCTCTAACAATCAGCGCACTAATCCTCCTCACGTGTCAGCGCGTGATGCTCCAATGAAGATATAAAAAGTGTTTAACGCTTACTTGCAGAAAGAAGAAAAGGAGATCCGGTCCCACCTTTGGGCGCCCTCGGGTGTCCCCACGTGATTCTTCCTTTTAGTATTTTAAACACTAATTCAAGAGCTTCTTTCCCAGTGTTTAACACTGATCATCTTTTAGTGTTTAACACTAATTTGAGAGTCTTTTTTCTAGTGTTTAACACTGATTATCTGCTAGTGTTTAACACTAATTCGAGAATCCTATTCCCAGTGTTTAACACTGATCATCTTTTAGTTTTTAACACTAATTTGAGAATCTTACTTTCCAGTGTTTAACACTATTATTCTCTAGTGTTTAACACTAATCTAAAAGTTTTATTTCTAGTGTTTAACACTGTTGCTCCCTATTGTTTAAACACTATTTTTGGCCAATCTGGCTAATTTTCCAGAGGCAAAGCCCCTCCCTCAATTGAATCTCAAAATTGAGGTAATCAAAGATGAAAATAATGTGGGCTAAAACCAGACAAATGTCAAATAGTCCAATAAAGGGTCAAACTCAGTTGGACTTAGCCCAAGTTGGCCATAAGTCCTCAATCCGGACTTAACTGAGCCAATGGGCTCATAATATAATTAATTGGTCTTAGTTCCAAAATTGGGCTACAGATCATTTAATCTACCTTGGTTCAAGGGTACATCTCTTCACTCTTTTGATATTTGTCGTTGTAATTCCTCAACGTCTTCAAAGAGGTGACGGGTCCCAACAACCATATATTTCACGGACTGTGGGGTCCTTAAACTCATGGACTATGATGTCCTTAACCTTGACCGGGATGTCTTAAAACTAACAATGGACTATGGCGTCCTTAACCTCGACCGAGATGTCTTAAAACTAACGCCGGACTATGGAGTCCTTAAATCCACGGACTATGATGTCCTTAACCTTGACCGCAATGTCTTAAAACTAACATTGGACTGCAATGTTCTTAAACTACCTATCGACCGTAATGTCATTAAACTAAACAATAGAGCCCCAAAATTGCTCTCTTTTCGGATCTAAACGATCCCGTTAAGTTGATCTTAGTCTGAAAATTAGACTAACGTATCCTTAACAAACGTTTAAGTTGATCTTAGCTTCAAATAAGGCTAACGTATCCTTAAACGAAACTCCCCCCAAATCCAAATCTAAGAAAGATATGGATTTGGACAAGTCCACGCCCTACGGACGACAACATGACTTAGTCTCCGTATACAATCCACGGGCAACCAAACACAAAACAAACAACCACGACACGAAGTGATCATCTGGAGAAGGAGAAAGTTGTTACCGTGGTGCGGTAACGTAATTAACTGCAGGGGCTTGCGCCTGTAGGGAAGAGCGTCCCCACAATCAAAAACCCCTCAAGCGAGGGGGAATCTGACGAAGTCTGCTACATCGCACGCATCCGTTTAAACCTTCGATGCATGGTGCCATAAATCAACTTGGAATTTTCGGAGAGGTGGACGGATAGCACCAATTAGCATCTGCCCCGAATTTCAGGCAAGACGTCCGCCGCGTCTTCGTCGCGTCTTTCGGAGGGGAACACTCCCATGTTTTAAACCCATGTCCTTTGGCCTACCCCCACTACTCCCATGCTGTTTGATTTCCCTTTAAATTAATAGAGAGATTAAAATCACCATTAATCCAAATTTAAATGCATTATTAATTCTTTTTTCAATTCTCAAACCCTAATTCTATCCTATAAATACAACCCCCACCCTAGCCCTTTTTATTATGAAATCTTTTGTTAAAATTTTCCAAGTCAAAGAAAATTACAAGTGGAGTTAACACTGGGTCAATTTCCGGAGACGATTCGAGATGATTCCGTCAATCCCGCGACTCCACAAAGCCATCAAACATTCCCTCAACCCCCCCTCTATTCTTTAAACTAATAAGTTCAATCTCTTCTCTTCTCTTCTTTTCACATCTCAAAACTTCTTCTTTTAAATGATATCGGTAAATAGAGTTACACCGACATTCATTTCTAAAACTTTTTAAAATAAGAACTTTTTTTAAGAACTAATTATCTAAATCATTATACTTTGTTTGTTAAACATTAAACAATAATTATAAACAAGTTTTATTTCAAAACTCCATATAAAACAACCTTTATTACACTTTTACGTTTAAATACCATAAAATTACATATGATGTTTTTTTATCATTTTTTGCCTGTATTACCTTTAGAAAATCTCACGAGGTAATGACCCACCTCTCACAAAACGCATCATAACATAATACGATTAGCTTTTAACAATATATATTTTGGGACAAATACAATTTTTACATTAAAATACCATAAACTATTAAAAACCGTATTCTTTAAGTTGTATTATTTAAATTTCTTGTAATTATGCCTCTACAATCCATTTTGGGGAATCCGATTTGGTTGGTGCAGCTTATCGCACATCCATCGGACTAGTAGGGCGAGATGCAGACCTCCTCACAGAGCATAGGATCTCGATGAAATTTTTAATGCATTTTTTAAGAAAAATGTGATTTTCTATTTAACAAGTAAATTTTATTTTTAATAATTATATATAAATATTATCAAACCATCTATTTTAATTATATAATAAATTCCATGTTTTTCTAAATAAAATAAAAGAATTACAAGTTTTATGAAAATACCATCAAGAATCCATACAAGTCAACTTTATACTAAAATACCATATATTATTCAAAACTAGGTATTTATTCACTAGAATACCTCACTTTTAAAAATTACATCTATCAAAATCCTAAATACGATAATACTTGAGATTTAATTTGAAAGTATACTAAAAATATTTTTCTCAAAACTCTTTCAAGTTATTTTAATTTATATTAAGGACCCTAGTAAATATAGGTTAAATCGGGACCAATTCTCTTGAGCCTCAGGGAGTCGGAGAAAGTGGGTGCTTGCCTATTTAAGATAGAAAACTAAAATGGGGTTATCAATGGTAATTGGCATGGAAAAAGTCATAAATCTTGCAGTCCATGTGCAGCAGTTACCGATAACTCCAAAACATAATTCAGGAATCCAATTCTATTTAAGCGTCTGACTCAATTTGAGTCTCAGTCTGTAACGCCTTAGTTTTCGATTAGTGTTAATTAAGCGATAATGCGGGTTTTCTGTAAAAAGTTTACCAATTCGGATTTCTCACATTTTATAACATTTAATTAATAATTTATTATTATTTGTTATGGCTTGCACGCGTGTGTGCACGTTAATGTGAGGGTTTGTTTGTGCTAATCTAATTTAGTGACCATGAAAACTTAACTTAATCATAATCCTTGCCTTAACCTTAACCCTAAACCCTTGATATTTGTGAAGAGATATTTCTTTGGTTGCTTTGGATTGGGAGGAAGTGGCATGGTGACTCACTTGAGGGCATAGTTTGCGTTAATGGAGAGTTAATGCAATTAGTGCACTCACCCCTTACACTCATCTCTCTCTCTCTCACACACACTCACTCTCTCTCTTTTTCTCTATCTCTCATTATTTTTCATACTTCTCAACTCTCAACTGAACACTTATCTTTTCCATCACTCATCCTACATAAAACTTCAGAAAATCACACCTAAATCCCTTTTCATGACTTGTTTTGCCTCTAGAATCCATTGGAGCTTGGAAAGCTAGGATCTTTGAGTTTGTGGGAGTAGGTAATGATCTTTATTTGTTAAGTAGTTGCTTATAGAGTTGTGTAGCTTATTCATTTTAGTTAGAACGCTTAAAGTCATGTTTCGTGCACATATCGTATTTTTAGTGTCATTATATGATATCTGTGATCTGCTGTGACCCAGAGTGTATACTAGAAAATCAAACAATGTGGTTGTGTTTTACCAGGGACCCTAAGACTTCACCTGAAACACGAGACCAACCTGCTCGGATTTGGCTGGCGACTTTCATGGGAAATCCGGCGACCTCGGCCTGTGGGGGGAGTTTAGGTATGGGTTTTTGTGGGTAGCTGTCAGCGGTTGTTTAGGTGTGTTTGGTCCTGTTTGATTTTTTGGTTTTTATTGTATACAAAATCTGGGATCACATAGCTTGTTTCTAGTGTTACGACTACGCGCGTTACGTTATCCGACACGGTACATTTCTTTGTGTAGCTTTTGCTCTTGAGTTGGTTTCGTAGTGTCGCTACGTACGTTAGCCACTAGACGAACACTTGAGAGTATGTTTGGAGTTGGTACGTCGGTCAAGCGTAGTTTGTACGTATTATTGGTCGATTGCTAATATATACTTGTTTTTGCTGTTTTTGATATTAGGGTCTGTAATATTCTGAAATTTTAGAAATAAATAAAATTAATTAATTAAATAATTAAAGGTTAAATTAAAAAGTTATTAAAACCAAATAAGACAATTTCATAAGATGTATGTAAAACAAATTAAATTAAAATTTTAGTATGCAACAAAAATAAATTATAAGGGTTTTAATGTAAATTTTAGCTTCATTTTAATAAAAAGGGTGTTTTATAATAATAAAAGTTGTGGAGGGTTTCTATTTAACGTTTAGAAATTTGTGCAAATGAGAATTGATAAAGGGTGTAAGTGAAAAAGAGGTAAAATTAGGTTTTGTTCAGAATTTTATCTTAAGATAAATCAAAATGGTAAGATAAAGCATTGCCACCACCTCCTCTCATGCACAACACACTCCTCACACCTCCTTCTTGCATGAAACCACCACATCTTACTTAGTGACACCTCCTCCTACACCTCACCCTTCCCTTCACCATTTATCTAAAGTGTTCAGATCATTTTAACAAGTTAAGCATTCAGAAAATTTCAAAAGTTAAAGAAAATGAAGAACAAGAAAAGAAAAATAAAAGAAAAGAGAAGTGAGAAGGAGAAAATGGCTAAGGAGTTCCAACATCAAGCTAGGAGCTAAAGAATTAGGTGTCTTGAAGGAAGCCTTTCAACTATCCTCAGTAGGTATAATACTTAAACTCAGTGGACTTTAGCTCTGTAGTTGTAAGAAAAATTAGGAATCGAATGTCGAAATATCGTATTTTTTATAAAACATAGCTCTATAGTAATCTGCTATTATTCAGAGTAAAATAAACTTAACAAAACAGTGCCAAAATGATGTATGTTGAACTCAGAGCAAACCACAGGAACACGAACCATAGGGCTCGGAATTTGGCCGGCGACCAATAGGTAAATTCCGGCGTCGCCGGATTTATAGGGAGCTAGGATGTTTTGGCTAGTTGGGTAGGTTTCTTTGTAGGATTCTGGCCATTTTGGTATTATTTAAACAAGTTAGTTTAACTGTATATAAAATCTGGAAGCTAATATCGGAAAAGATATCTAAAAACTCCAAATACGACACGGTTAAAACGTATCGCGATTTGTTTTCTGCCGCGATGCAGAGTAGGGTTAAAATCCAGTAAGGTTAAGTGTATGATAGCTTGAAATAATCATGTACAATATAACTAGTACGTAAAAACGTGTGTTTGTATATTCCCCGTGTCGGAATAATCGTTTCCTTATACAAGTTAATTTTCGATGTTAGATTCAAATACGGGGACTTCAGAGGCCGCAAGGAAAGAAAAGGATTGGCGATTCCTGAGTAGATACGACGTATTTCTGGTGAGTAGATTTACATCTACGGGGGGAGTCGGGTAGATGGCGTATAGCACCCCCGCAACCTTATAACTATTATTATGATAGCTACTTAAGATTAGCTTTTCGTCAAAACATTGATATGTTATTGCATCTCGTATACCTTCCATTTGCATAAAGTTTCATATGTAGTTTTTAAATGAGATATACGTGATATTTGATCCGTACGATATGGGTATGATTTGATGAGCTTGTACGAGGGATCATGCCGTACTTAAGAGGATATGGGTATAGCGATATGATGAGCTATAATACAAGGATTTATACGTATCGGAAATGATGAACTTTGTATGCCGAATAACGGCCAATTTATTCTTGTACTCGTAGAGATAAATTATGTTCTTTTTTAGGATGTACTACTGGTATGAGCTATATTATTTTAAAAATCATGGTTCGTTGTCTTTTAAATAAACTACCAGGATGCGTGCCAGTTTTTAAAACAAACATCTATTTTAAATCTAAGGCAGCTTCCTTATTTCAAACTTAACATTCCGGTCATTTCTAAGGATAATGGTATAGCTCATAACAAGTAATTACAATAAGTGCGTTTAGATTACTTTACAGGTTTTCATTATATTATTTATATTATATGTTTCTGCGTTACGCACACTCTGATAGAACACTGCACAAATACCAATGAGTACTATGTTGCACAAGCATGTAAATATATGTTACACTACACCTCATTGGTACTGCCATGTCACTGTAGAATCATTCTGTTATATATGCTAATATATAGATTGTTACACCGTATAACACTTGTACAAATACTAATAATTTCCATGTTGCACGAGCACAGACGCGTATCATACACCACACATCATTAGTAGTGCCATGAGACATTAGAATTAAAAATCATTATGTTATGTGATATGATTACGTGGTCTTTCCAATTCATGTTGTAGTACTATAGATGTTGTATTGATTTCTTGGGATTTCTGAATATTTTACTCCTGATGATATATATAGCGGTGGTATGGGACACTGTTATATATATACATATATAATATATCATCAACACAACTTATGCAAGTTTCTTATTCCTCACTTGATATTTTTTTATGATGAGTAAACGTCCACCAGGAGATTTGTGTTTTCTGATTTGGATATCCGGACCGAGTCGGTGGGTATACGGTTACGGATTTACAATTTTATCCAGACTGAGTCGGTGGGGATACAGTTGGATACCTGGTGGACCCGGTCAAGACCGAGGGGCAGGATAGCCGCATTTGAGGTGGGGGAGCCTAAAGAGTTGATTCGATTCCGGAGATAGAAATGAGCACGACAGATATCCAGGGGATACTGACCGGGGTTCGATTAGGTACGACAGATATCCAAGGGATACTGATCGTAGCCAGGATATCGGGTGGCGATCATCTGTTGAGATGGTGTCGACGGTATCTGTTTTTACGTGTCGATGCTGGACACGAGAGATTGCGGATTTCGATGTCGATGTTGGACATCTATATGTATATTGATGTGATCATTATCATGAGGTACACAGTTAGATATGTATTTATTGGATTCCACCAGGACTGATCCAGGGGACAATACCTGCATATATTTGTATGGACATTCATAGACAAAAAGGGAATTCCAATACGGATAATAGATTCATGATTTTGATTCATATGACATTGAGATATTACACTTGTGATTGCATGATAGTCAGTATTGCACCTTTGCATATCATATAGTATATCGATACAGATTATGATAGAACTATACTTATAACTTAGGTATCGCCATGCATTTCGATTTCTACCTTTAGATGCACTTTTATTCACTGAGTTGGCAACTCATCCCCGTTGTGCCACAGTTTCTTGCAGGTGTTACCACTTGGATTATCAGCGGTTTAGGCACACATTCTTTTGGGGATTGCTGGGTAAGTGAGTTTTTATTGTATCCTACTCACTCTTGATTATTCATATATTCTTGTATCTAGCGGAAACTCCATCAACTTAGAAATATTATACTATGGACTTAAAAGCGAGACTTAGAGTTTATGTGTGGTGATGTCTCACTCATTAGAGTCGACATATGTTATAGATTTGTCTGGCTATTCCGTCATTTGGACGTGAAAGCTATCTTCCGTTGGGATGTTATTTTATTATGCTGTATCGGGTTTTTATAAAAATGTAAAGGAGGTGATGTCAAGTTTCAAAACGTCATAAAGGTTTTTCAACTTACTTAGTTAAATTTAGATGTTATTTAAATTGATTTTATTGAATGATTATTTAAACCTCACCTCCAATATTTTCAAAAAGGGTTTAGATTCCGGGTTTCGGCTTACTTGGATTGCGTCGATGTCTTTTGATGTCATGTGATTTAAGTGCCGGGCATGTGCCATTTTTTGGTCGTGACAGGGTCGCGGGAGGGGACTTCGGACACTGCGAAGAAGGGAAAACGAGTAGTTGACTTTACTTAGGCCAGGATCTTCAGTGAGTAGATTTAACATCTACAGGGGAATCACCCGCATGGTGTTAAGCGTCTGGGCTAGATATGATATGATATTAGTCGCATGTTATATTGCACATATAGAGTTTGCGCATAAACTTCACTGCATATTATTACTTGTTCTGCTTGGACTTGTACCCATTGGACACTGCACTATTATTGACGGCTCATGTTGCACGAGCACTGATTGTATACCACCAACACCGTCAATAATTGCCATGACACGCACAACACTTATATATATGTGAGATTGTATTGGTTAGGGACATTGAGACATTGATTTATATTCCATTTTGCATATGGCATATAGCATACCTGTATGACTACATGCTTACACATATACCTTGACATGCCTACATGCTAGTTACCCATATACCTAGATGGTAGTATACCATTAGTGATAGGTATATACACATTTAAGACACATACATCTTGTATACATACTTACATGTACACTTACCTAGCTTGATATAGCTACACATATACTTGGAGGGTATTGTATCATTATTGACATGTATATACACATACCTATCTTGATATAGCTACACACATACCTGGAGGGTATTACATCATTACTGATAGGGAGATACACATATCTTGCTATACCGACATGGTTACGGATACCTGGCTATAGCTACATATTCACATTTATATGATGTTGTATGGATTAGGAAAAATTAAGAACCGCGTGATATATTTTATAATTTGTCGCAGTTAAATAGCGGTTTTTCCTTTATATGCTCATATTACTGTTTTATGTTGCATATATCATATTCATGGATTTTCGCATTGAGATATGGATTTCACATGATGTTTTCTGGATTTGAGGACCGTGGTAGTTTCATGAAATTATGCATTATTTGAAAAACCCGGTTTCTCTTGATATGATATTTCAGCGTCCACCATGAGATTTATCGGTTCTGATATATACCCCATGCGAGGAGTGGTGTGGGCCGTGTGCGGGTACATAGTGGAGCCCGGTATGGCACTCCGGGGCAAGAAAGGTATATCGAGGGATTTTGCCAATGAGCCTGGCAGGGGATGTGCACTGCCTACAGGTGACAGTATTGGACTCGGCGGTGAGCGTGGAGATATCGACCGAAGTCATGTACGTATGGATACGGGGAATTCGAGTGTCGAAACTGGGGCACTCGGGTTTCCGATGAACGTATGATACGTACATATCAAGGGCAGTCGGGGTGATGACGCCTGATAGATGAGTATTTATGTGTCGATGTCGAATACTAGTTTTCATGATATTTTACTCCTAAGTATATATATCAGTGGTATGGGACGCTGTTATATATGCATATTCATATATATATATATATATATCAGTGTTATGGGACGTTGTTATATATATATATATTTATATTTATATATATATATATATATCATATTGATCTATGTATGTATTCTTATTCATTACTTGATATGAGGGACGATCTGAGGGCCGATTTAAGGATGTTTGGGATTTGGATTGTCTTGATGGACACTGGTCCTGCCACGATGAGGATTCCGTGAGGATGACATGTTTTATCCCATATTCCGCATTTATTTATATGCATTACTTCATGTATTAGTAGTACCCGATAGAGTACCTTTCATGACTGTTGCATATACATATTGCTATATTATTGCTTCATGTATTGGTTGTACCTGATAGAGTACCTTTCATGACTGTTGCATACTTATGGCCATTCATTGCTATTAGCTTGCATGTGATTGATTCGCGCAGTACGTGCATACTTGCGATTACCTGCATATGTTATTTACTATTCATGAGTTAGAAACTCACCCCCGTTGTACCATAGGGTTTGTAGGTTGTTCCTTAGAGTAGTCGAGGCAGGGCTTCTACCTATCGTATCATCTTTTGCAGCGGATACCGCTACGGCTGACTGTGTGCAGTTTTGCTATAGGTGGGTTTTGCGGTTATCCAATGTTGCTCATTGTATATTCGTTGTATCATATACTCTCTATCTACCATTTTCATGTATTGACTTAGAGACGAGTTGTGAGGACGATACTATATATTATTTGGTGACTTAAAGGTCTTTTATACAATTTTATTCATATTGTCTTTTTCTTCGCTACGGCGTCGTATATCTATTGTAGTGGTTGTTTTCCGTCTTTGGGCATGGATTTGCTCCCGTTGGGGATGCTTTACTTATATATTTATGTTGTACCCTTTTGGGGGGCTTGTTTTACAAAGGAGGTGTGTTCACACAATAATATTGTATTATTATATTCCCCATTCTTATTCGTTTTATAAATAAACAGGTGCTTTTGACGCGTGTCTGCTACATATTACAGGCTACAGGTCATGGACAGAAAACAGTGAAAACGATGAAAAGACGATGCAAAAGTGGACTTTGACCAACAAACAGAAGACTCTTGATCAAGCCTACATCAAAAATAAAATTCACAAAGTACAAGGCAATGTAAGGTCCAAGATTACAAAGCGAACGGTTAAAAGTCCGCCGCAATTATTCACTGGAGATCTGGAAGAAACAAAGAAGCTATTTTAATAAAAGAACCAAATAATAAGGAAGTCCAAAGACAGAAGAGCCAACAAAGGAAATTTCAAGGCCCAATACTTCCTTTTAAAGAGACAGAGACATAAATTTTACCAAAGCTTGGAGTCTACTTTGACTAGGTCTTCCTAAGGATATTTTGGTAAATGTAGACGTGCGAATCAATTGTAACCTAGGGTTTCCTATCCTCTATAAATAGGAACTCTAAATCATTGTAAAGGCTATGCCTCCCTATGCCTCTTTCTATAAATAAAATTTAGAATTTTTTTGGAGAGCATCGATGCCTCTTTTCATATCATGAATTCAGATCTGACAACCCTGTGTTGATGTTTGGAGAGGGCCATCTGTAAAGTAGGTAATTTTTCATTCTCTGCCCTAGTTTAGATTTAATTCCTTGCCCTAGTTAGATCTTTAATTCCTTACCCTAGTTAAATTTAATTCTTTGCCCTACATAAATGATAGATTTAGTTTTTATATTTAATAAATCAATCCATTCACACCGTTTGGAATTAAATCGTAAAAGCGATTAGGAAATTCACAACATCCCTGTGGCCCGATCCGTACTCACCGGCTAGCTACATGCGACGCCGTTCTTGATTGCGGTAATTGATAGTTTTTTAGATCAATCAAATGGCGCCGTTGCCGGGGATGGCGTGTTATTTCCTTTTTGCAATTTTGAGTTAATCAAAATTAAAAAAATCATAAAAATCAAAAAAATATAAAAATATATCATCTGTTATTTTTGGGAAGGGTATTTTTGTGTGAATTTTGCAGGATCTACGAACAAATTCGGATCTGGAAATCTACAGAGATCAAAACAGCAAATATCAAATCCGAACAAACAGAAGATCACAACAACCGAGGAACAGAAGAAATTTGGAGGACCGAGTCTACAAGTCAACCGCGGAGATCTGGTGAAAAGAAAAAAACTGCTGAACCGTCCAACCGGCCGCGGAACCGTCGCGCGACCCCCCTTTTGGCCGCGGAACCACCGCGGCTTGCTCGATTCAGGGCTTGAAAAAAAAAATCTGTAAGTCTTCTGATCTCCTCCTCTGCAAATCTCGATATATCTTCTGTAAAATCTCCTGCATGATTCTTTGCGCTTAAAAAATCTTCCCCCTTCCAATAACAAATCTTGTGCAGGATTCTTTGCGCTGCGCATAAAATAAAAAGATTTGATTGCAAGTGATTTACTGTTTTGCATATCTTTAATCGGATTTTAAGGGGCTTTTGACCAATTCAGATTGGGTGGGGATTTCATCACCCTTCCCAGGACCCCAGAAATCACACAAGGCATTTGCATTGACCATATTTAATTAAAAAATACTAGACTCAGCCCTAAGGACTTCGAGCTCAATAGGACAGAGAACTAGTTATAGGCATCTACTGTTTATCCTAACCTGACTTTGCAGTGTCTAGACAAGTGTGTCAAGGCAAGTGGTTACTTAATTATGACCGCTACTTGTAGCGGGGAGCCTCCCACTTACCTGGTACTTACCTGGCCGCAATTGGCGGTGAAGAGGCGGTTTGAGGTTCTATTTCTAGTCCTTTGGAACAGTTAGGAGCTGTCTAGCTGACCTAGGTGACCCTTGATCTAGGCCAGATTGTGCATTTTTGGTTGATCGAAAGTGTGTCTTAGCTCTTTTCTCGAAAATCTTTTTGCAAACAGTTCTAAATAAAGAGAAAAAAAGGAAAAAGGAATTTATTTTTTTTTAAAAAAAGACTTGCAACTTTTATCGCTAAGAAATCCTTGCACCACCCAACCTTCTTTCTTTTCCCCTTTCTTCTATCATGGGTACCCCATATCATAAATCTCTTGCCGAACTTTGGTATCCCGAACCTAACTTTGCATCGTACGTCAATTGTTTCGGTCGATTTAAAGAAGATCCCTCCTGTAAGTCGATGTAGTACACCCCAGTACTTATGGGGAGGCGGAATTTATAAAAACTTATCAAGTTCAAACAACGAACATCGACTAACCGCTTGAATCGAAGCTAAACTCTAAAAAACCGTATTCTATGAGTTTCTTTTCATAAGAGATTAGGGATTATACCTAATGAACCGGTCCTTCTTCTTTAAGTCCTCCTTGGTTCTCCTCGGCCTTCTCTAGGTAGTAGATGATCCACCCGAGAGCGAAACTCCAAGCTAAACCTCTAACTTGAGGTAACTAATCAACTTTGATTGCTAATCAAAGATGATAGAATGATAAAGAGTGAAGGTTATGGATTGTTTAGTCTAACTAATCCTTTGATCTCAACACATGAGGATTAAGGATTAGGGTTAGAAGATGAGAGCTTGAGGAGAGAGAATATGAGATATGATAATGAGAGAAGAGAGAGAGTGTATCATAATATTATGAAGCATTCTTATTTTCAATAAATGAATAAAAGAAATGAATAAGCATGCTTCACAAAATATCTTGTGATGATTCATTAACATGAGTCATTAAGCAATAAATGTGCATTAATGATGTGAATGAATCACCACTATGACTCACTCTCTTTCCAAAACAAACCTCCTTAGTCACATCTTCTAGAAGCTTCTCGAGTAATTACGAGAACGCCCCTCCAATCCGTAAAAATACGGAAAAACTTTAGACTGTAAAAATCCAATAACCGGATACCAGTAACTGGCTTAAACCAAAGCCGACTGGTAAAATCTGTCCGAAAGTCGTACGCGCGTAAACGCACGTATGCGTCCGAACCCTTTGTCGCAAAACCATGCAACCTCTATATCGTTTCGCCTGGAGTAGGAAACTCTCTGTGTGGGACTCTAGAGACTCGACTACTACGCTGGCAGTGGGTTTAACCACAGACCGCAAGCGGCACTAGCTGTACGTAACGGTCCCCAGGTAGTTGTCGATAAGAAGGCCGATGAGTAAACCCATCCGAACTCCTACTGAGTCTGATGTGACAATCTCCATACAGTCCGGTCCGTTCGTCCATGACTATCGCATATCGGGCCTAGGGGGGCGGCAAGCGTCAGTCCCCTAATAGCGGTATAAGTCGTGTCGGAGTGAAGCCCATTACACCCTGAGAAACTGCTGGAACCTACCAGCAAATCTCGCTTGCCCTGGCCAGGGACTTTGCGTAATGGCTCTCTGACACAGCACGATATCTACTCCCAATACCGGGAGGGACGAATCCTGTCTAACCGCCACTGCCTCCAAGTGCTCGGGACTGCACCCAACTGCTACCTGTTTGCACGACTCCATAGAGCCGTGGTAGGGTAGCAATCTAAGAACAGTGGGACACACTCGAGGCGAAGTAGCAGTGTCAAGTCTGCGGACTACGCTGTACTCATGTCACCTGGGAACTGTTCACTGACGACTGGTATCAAACCAACCAACAGTTCCCTGTGAGTCCTGTCCGGTGTACCCGTAACCTAACGAGCACCTGTATACTATCTCCAGTACGACGTACTGATGGCTGTGGGACAGACCATCTCCCCAACTGGGACGAGAAGCGTACACACTAGTCTACTCCGGAGTATCGATGCTCTGTCTCGATAATCCAACGACCAGGGACCTGAATAAGGATGTGCTTGTAGTCTACCCAGCCCCCACTAGTGTGACTGCCATCACAACGCTGGTAGACAAGCAAGATCCTAAGAGCTCTATCAATACGTATACTCACATATTAAGATAGAAAAACCAAGTAGCATACTACCATGTTTAGCAAGACTGTTATATACATGTGAATATCCCAAGCTTCCATTAAGTAATATACAAGCTAGTATGATACAGTAATGGCCTTCTAGGGCATAAACACTAGCAATCTCCCACTTGCACTAGGGCCATGTACTGGCATATCGCAGACCAATGATCTCGAGTAGCCTCTCGAACTGAATCTGAGGAAGGGCCTTTGTGAATGGATCAGCAATGTTCTCTTCTGAAGCAACTCTCCGAACCTCGATCTCCTGACGATCAATGATCTCCCTGATCAGGTGATACCGCCTCAAGATGTGTCTGGACTTCTGATGGGACCTTGGTTCCTTCGCTAAAGCTATAGCTCCGTTGTTGTCGCAATACAGAGGTATTGGATCAACTATGGTAGGAACCACCTGAAGTTCTGTTAGGAACTTCTTCATCCAGACTGCTTCTTTTGCGGCATCGCAAGCAGCTATATACTCCGCTTCCATCGTCGAGTCGGCAACGGTGTCCTGCTTGGAGCTCTTCCAGCACACCGCCCCTCCATTGAGGGTAAAGACATAACCCGACATGGACTTGGAATCGTCCTTATCACTCTGGAAGCCGGAATCAGCAAAGGCCTCCAACCTGAGGTCTTTTCCGCCGTAAACCAAGAACATTTCCTTAGTCCTCCTCAGGTACTTGAGAATGTTCTTTACTGCTATCCAGTGTTTCTCCCCTGGGTCTGACTGATACCGGCTTACCACGCTTAGTGCGTAAGCTACATCTGGTCTGGTACACAACATCGCATACATTATAGAGCCTACCGCAGAAGCGTAGGGTATAATAGACATGCGTTCCCTTTCCAAATCAGTCTTTGGAGACATCTCTTTGGAGAGGGTGATTCCGTGACAAGCCGGTAGATTACCGCGCTTCGAATCTTCCATACTGAATCTTTTCAGTACAGTGTCGATATACCTGGACTGCGAAAGTCCCAACATCCTCTTGGATCTATCACGATAGATCCGGATCCCCAGAATGTAAGAGGCATCACCCAGGTCTTTCATGGAGAACCTGTGTGACAAGAATCCTTTGACAGATTGTAGCATAGGAATGTCATTTCCTATCAATAGAATGTCATCCACGTACAAGACGAGGAATACGACACTTCTGGCCACAACTTTACTATATATGCACGGTTCATCTGGATTTTTGATAAAGTCATATTCTTTGACTGTCTCATCAAAACAGATGTTCCAACTCCGCGATGCCTGCTTTAGTCCATAAATGGACTTAAGCAGCTTGCATACTTTCCCGCTGCTCCCACTCTGATTGAAACCCTCTGGCTGATCCATATAGACGCTCTCTTCTAAATTTCCATTCAGAAAAGCCGTCTTTACGTCCATCTGCCAGATTTCATAATCATGGAAGGCAGCAATAGCAAGAAGGACCCGAATGGATTTGAGCATAGCCACTGGAGAAAAGGTTTCATCATAGTCCAAACCAGGTCTTTGACGAAAACCCTTTGCAACAAGTCTAGCCTTATAGGTTTCCACCTGTCCATCTACACCAATCTTTTTCTTGAAGATCCATTTGCATCCTATGGGTTTTACCCCATCTGGAGCAAAGTCCAAAGTCCATACTTTGTTGGTGTACATGGACTCCATTTCGGTCCGCATTGCATCTAGCCATCGTACCGAGTCGCCGCTCTGGATGGCCTGCCTGAAGTCAGTAGGTTCATCATCATCTATGATGCAATCCTCTCTATCCCCATCTATGAGAAAACCGTAGTATCTCTCAGGCGGACGAGACGGCCTACTACTCCTGCGGAGGGGTGCGGGAATGTTCTGTTCTTCTTGAACCTCTGGTTCTACCAAACTTTCAGTAGCAGTTTGTGGTTCTGGAATTTCTTCCAGTTCTATTTCGCTCCCACTTGTTTCCTTTTCTAAAAACTGATTTTCCAGAAAATGGGCATTACGAGAAACAAAAACCTTTTGTTCCTCTGCGTAATAGAAATAATATCCCTTGGAGTTCTTTGGATATCCCACAAACATACATTTTACTGATCGTGCCTCGAGCTTGTCCACATGCTGCTTTTTAACAAAAGCTGGACATCCCCAAATCTTCATATGCTGAAGATGGGGTTTCTTCCCAGTCCACATCTGATATGGAGTGGTAGGCACAGTCTTGGTAGGAGCTCTGTTCAGAAGATATGCCGCTGATTCAAGCGCATAACCCCAGAAAGATCGCGGTAGCTCAGCATCACTCATCATGGATCGTACCATATCCAATAGGGTTCGATTCCGTCTCTCCGATACACCGTTATGCTGTGGAGTGTATGGAGGAGTAAGCTGAGAGAGAATTCCTTTCTCTTTTAGGTAACCTAGGAACTCGGCACTTAAGTATTCTCCACCTCGATCAGATCTTAGTGTCTTAATACTTTTGCCGGTTTGGTTTTCTACTTCATTCTTATACTCTTGGAATTTCTCAAAAGCCTCGGATTTATGTTTCATCAGATAAATGAATCCGTATCTTGAGTAATCATCCGTGAAAGTAATGAAATAGGAAAAACCACCTCTCGCATGTGTAGACATTGGACCGCATACATCACTGTGTATGAGTCCTAAGAGCTCGCTCGCTCTTACTCCTTGTCCAGTAAATGGAGTCTTTGTCATCTTTCCTTTGAGACAAGATTGACAAGTGTCATAAGTTTGATATTCGAACGTGTCCAAATATCCTTCTCTATGCAACTTAGTCAACCTTCTCTCATTGATGTGACCCAGTCTACAATGCCATAAGAAAGCTTTATTTAAATCTGGAGACTTTCTTTTTAGTGTGTTCTGGACATTGAAAATTTGGAGTTGGTTTAACACATATATGCCGTTATTTAGAGTACCGGACCCAATCAAACCATGATTAAGGTGGATGTTGACAACATCTCTTACAAACGTGAAATCATAACCTTTATTTGATAACAAGGAAACTGATATGATATTACACGTTAAGCTGGGTACAAAATAACAGTTATGTAAAACCAAAATGTGTCCACTCGTCAATCCTAGGTGATAATCCCCGACGGACGCAGCTCCCACGCTAGCTCCGTTAGCAACCCTGAGGATCATATCACCTTCCTTCAGCACTCTACGGTTTCTCAGTGCCCTTTCCTGTGACAATGGAAGCACTCATCCAGGCCAACTACCGGTGCTGTAAACTTTTTCTTTCCCTTCTTTCCCACCTTACTAACACCTCCTCTAGGTCTGGGTGCGGCCTTCTTCTTCCTTCCTTTGGCCCTAGCCTTGGACCCGGAAGAGGATGAACCGCCAACAAACATAGCGGGTGTTTCCCTTGCCTTCTGCAAGGTGCCCTCTGCACTCCTTAACATGTTCAGGAGTTCCGCAAGTTCAACTTCTTTTCCTTGAAGATTGAAGTTGAGGATAAACTGGGCGTAGGTGGGAGGAAGGGACTGGAGAACAAGGTCTGTATAGAGCTCATTATCCAAAGTCGTTCCAAGGTCCGCGAGCTCTTCAATATAGCCGATCATCTGTAGGACATGTTCACCTACCGATGACCCGACAGCCAACCTCGCTCGAAATAATTTCTTAGAGGTCTCGTATCTTGCTATACGAGATTGCTCTCCATAAAGTTCCTTTGTATGGAGAAATATGCCATCTAAGGACATATCCTCGTGCCTCCTCTGATGTTCATTGTTCATCGAGGCAAGCACGATGCACTTGGCTCTCGCGCAATCTAAATCCCAGGTTTTACGGATTTCCTTATCCGCATTGCTGGATTTGGGACCAAGGACAGCAGGTGCTGTAGCGGTGAGGACGTACCCCAGTTTGTCATAGGTCAAAGCCATCTTGACATTCCGCAGCCAATCTTTATAGTTTGGCCCTGTCAGTATATTTTTCTCTAAAAGTAACTTAAGTCCAGTCATTTTCAGGGTCGCTGCAATTAGGAGAGAGAGAAGAAAACTCTTTAGCATGATGCTCTTGCAAGTTTAGAGTGGTTTTTAGTTTATCTAAACTGGATGGCTCCCACTGTTTCTCGAATCCTTCCTCAAACCATAAAAGAAGAATTAGCCAAGACTATTCTCACCGTACAATACTTGCTTAACCGTTCAGCCAGGCTGGTGTCGATACTTCGAGGGAGGTTTTCCAACGCTTTCGCGAAGTTCCTTAATTAAATAACCTCTTTTCTCTGGGGGCGTAACCCCGCTGACACTTTTCTGGACACCTACTAGGTTTATAGCATTGATCGTTAAGTGACGAATATCCTGATAAGTAGCATATACTCACAGTAGGATCGGGATCCAAATATCATCGTATGATAATGTTGAAGGAATCCTACCAATATTCATCAAACTCCAAATGGTATGCATCTCTTTGCAAATTTCAGTTTCTTTAGAAATTCCCGATATAAGTTTTTGCCCCATGCTCTTATGACCTTGGCTTTGGTCAAAATGTCATAAGTCACATGTCAAGTTCTACCCGTCATTATCTTGTCAATTTGAACCCATCCGTATATACCCCTGACTTTGGTCAAATGATAATACGACTGTCCCAAACTAACTCATCTATCTTATGCAACAAATGAAAACCCAGTAGCTACCAAACACTATGCCTTGACTTTGGCCAAAATGCATAGCTTGAATACTACTGAATACCCAAATGAAACGACGGAGGGCTACGACTGGTTTTGGCGAAACCGTGAACGTAGTGAACTTGATATAACCGAAGGAACGTGATAGCTTTTAAAAGGAGTGGTTAAATCTCCGCATTTAAAATATCTGTTTTAAAATTAACCGAGTGGTTTCTTTTAAATTGTTCCAACGATTTAAACTTTGGTTTATTTCACTTTGCATTATAGATAATGCGTCCCATCATTAACCTATCATTGCAGAAAACAACGAAAATATAACGTCCTCTTATGCCATCCGCATTCGCCACGGGGTCCCGTCATCACCCGTTAGGTTACTTAACTAACGACAGAGCGGGGGCTGGGCTAGCGCGGGTGTAAAACATAAGTGACGTCTAAATAGCTATAATAAATATAGATATTTTACATTCGTCTGACGCAATGATATTCATTCCAGAACACAGATAAACAATATTGGATTTGCAAGCAATCTGTATTTCTTTTGAGCCTGCAAGAAAAGACAGATTACACAGTTGTGATGAATAGCCGTTTACCCCACCCTCGACCCCTACGGGTACGGCAAACTACCCACCCGGCAGTCTGTGTACCCCACCTTGGGTCAGTCCTAGGAGCAAAAACAGTAAAATGAAATAATACAACGGTGGCTACGACCGCAACCTGGAAGTGCCCCGCGAAAATAATATTACAACAAATTACATTTACAACAAATGAATAAATCAATAAACCATTGTTAACCCCGGCTATACACCACAACAGTCCAATACAGTTTATATGCACAAACAGATATAACCATTTCAGAAATGTGCAACCCCCTGCCAACCGACATACTAGCAGTTGGGGGAGGTTTACGAACACATCAAACAATCACAGATATAATCCAATACGCAAATACTGTATTTTTCGATCGAATAAACAACTTCAAAATTGCTCCAAAATCTGCTCTGTTAAACAGTAATCTGAGCAATAATTAAATATTCTGGAAAACCCCAAATCCCACAGGGGACCCACCCAAAAAAATTGAGCCCATGACTCGGCAACTCGGCCGCGGAAGCGCGGCGGATCGGTGGGATCCGCGGCGCTTCCGCGGCTCTTTAGTCGAATCATGGGTTCAAATTTCTTGGGTGTTCTCCTGTACTCATGTCAAGCTCTCTGAACACACCAAAAAAATTTTAGGACTTCATTTTCACTTCGACAGAAACTTAACAGAACTAGGGTTTTCCGGGATCGTTTTTCGTTCGAAATTCGTACAAATTTGCGATTAAGTTATTTAGTGTTTAGCGAGGCTCTGATACCACTGTAAGTCGATGTAGTACACCCCAGTACTTATGGGGAGGCGGAATTTATAAAAACTTATCAAGTTCAAACAACGAACATCGACTAACCGCTTGAATCGAAGCTAAACTCTAAAAAACCGTATTCTATGAGTTTCTTTTCATAAGAGATTAGGGATTATACCTAATGAACCGGTCCTTCTTCTTTAAGTCCTCCTTGGTTCTCCTCGGCCTTCTCTAGGTAGTAGATGATCCACCCGAGAGCGAAACTCCAAGCTAAACCTCTAACTTGAGGTAACTAATCAACTTTGATTGCTAATCAAAGATGATAGAATGATAAAGAGTGAAGGTTATGGATTGTTTAGTCTAACTAATCCTTTGATCTCAACACATGAGGATTAAGGATTAGGGTTAGAAGATGAGAGCTTGAGGAGAGAGAATATGAGATATGATAATGAGAGAAGAGAGAGAGTGTATCATAATATTATGAAGCATTCTTATTTTCAATAAATGAATAAAAGAAATGAATAAGCATGCTTCACAAAATATCTTGTGATGATTCATTAACATGAGTCATTAAGCAATAAATGTGCATTAATGATGTGAATGAATCACCACTATGACTCACTCTCTTTCCAAAACAAACCTCCTTAGTCACATCTTCTAGAAGCTTCTCGAGTAATTACGAGAACGCCCCTCCAATCCGTAAAAATACGGAAAAACTTTAGACTGTAAAAATCCAATAACCGGATACCAGTAACTGGCTTAAACCAAAGCCGACTGGTAAAATCTGTCCGAAAGTCGTACGCGCGTAAACGCACGTATGCGTCCGAACCCTTTGTCGCAAAACCATGCAACCTCTATATCGTTTCGCCTGGAGTAGGAAACTCTCTGTGTGGGACTCTAGAGACTCGACTACTACGCTGGCAGTGGATTTAACCACAGACCGCAAGCGGCACTAGCTGTACGTAACGGTCCCCAGGTAGTTGTCGATAAGAAGGCCGATGAGTAAACCCATCCGAACTCCTACTGAGTCTGATGTGACAATCTCCATACAGTCCGGTCCGTTCGTCCATGACTATCGCATATCGGGCCTAGGGGGCGGCAAGCGTCAGTCCCCTAATAGCGGTATAAGTCGTGTCGGAGTGAAGCCCATTACACCCTGAGAAACTGCTGGAACCTACCAGCAAATCTCGCTTGCCCTGGCCAGGGACTTTGCGTAATGGCTCTCTGACACAGCACGATATCTACTCCCAATACTGGGAGGGACGAATCCTGTCTAACCGCCACTGCCTCCAAGTGCTCGGGACTGCACCCAACTGCTACCTGTTTGCACGACTCCATAGAGCCGTGGTAGGGTAGCAATCTAAGAACAGTGGGACACACTCGAGGCGAAGTAGCAGTGTCAAGTCTGCGGACTACGCTGTACTCATGTCACCTGGGAACTGTTCACTGACGACTGGTATCAAACCAACCAACAGTTCCCTGTGAGTCCTGTCCGGTGTACCCGTAACCTAACGAGCACCTGTATACTATCTCCAGTACGACGTACTGATGGCTGTGGGACAGACCATCTCCCCAACTGGGACGAGAAGCGTACACACTAGTCTACTCCGGAGTATCGATGCTCTGTCTCGATAATCCAACGACCAGGGACCTGAATAAGGATGTGCTTGTAGTCTACCCAGCCCCCACTAGTGTGACTGCCATCACAACGCTGGTAGACAAGCAAGATCCTAAGAGCTCTATCAATACGTATACTCACATATTAAGATAGAAAAACCAAGTAGCATACTACCATGTTTAGCAAGACTGTTATATACATGTGAATATCCCAAGCTTCCATTAAGTAATATACAAGCTAGTATGATACAGTAATGGCCTTCTAGGGCATAAACACTAACACCTCCGTGCCCAAAATTTCTTTGAAAGATCAAATAGAAGCGTCTAGGAGAAACAGTTCGACTTTGCAACCCACTTTGTATCAACCTTCACCACATTCGTACGTTGACACCACTTTTCCAAGTCCTGCTGTAACTCCTAAACCGATGTCCATTGCCGAGCATATTGCTCAATCTCGTAGCCGATCTTTAACCCCTCTCAACTCATCTAATTCTAGGAATCAACAAGTCCATTCGCCTTTTTATCAACATGTTGACCCTACTCCTGTCCATCCATCCATCCACTTCCTACCAGTCCTACCCGACTTTCCCACCGTCACTAGACACTGTTTCTACACAGCCTTTTGGGAGTTTCACATATCCAAACAATTTTGAATCTTTTACCGAACCCCCTCACCACCCAAGTCTAGTTTGGAAGAGTCGTTGGAGGCTTATATCTTAGCAACAAACAAAATGATTAGGAATGTGGATGCGTCCGTAGCCGTCCTTATACAACCTAGTGAACCGGTAGCTAGTTTTCCACTAGCTCCAAATTTTTCAATGTATGAGGAGGCGGTTGGACAGAAGGAAAATTTGAGAGGAGAGAGTGAGTTCTACACATTTCCAAATCAAACCTACCCATACCCAATTGAAACCCACAACTCCGGTTTTCCATCGATTGTCCCAAACGATTCACAAGTTGAAAATAAAAACGAGTTGTGTGACTTTGTAGTGCTTGATTTGCCAGATTGTGAAGAACCCCTTTCGAGTGAAACCACACTTAATCCTTTCGATCTTTACACCTCCAATCTAGAACCTGAATTGATAAATCTCCATGCTTTTGATGAGGTGTCAGAAAATATTAATTTTCACTTGATTGAGGATATAAACGCCGGGAATATTTCGGATGATGAACCTGTCGATTTGATTGAAATTTTATGTCCAATCCATCATCCCGAGTCATTAAATGTTTCTCCCGAACTTCATATGCGTCTTGATTTTGATGATAATGGCATGGATAGGCTAAATTTTGAGGAGAATTATGAGGATAGTATTGAGGAGGATTATGAAGATAGTATTGAGGATGAACTATTTTTTTTTGATGTGTCGGATTTTCCAATTCATCCTCTTGAACCTTTAACTAAATCACCCTCCCTCCTTTCCATCGTTCCAACCACGCAAAAGATCACGCTTGAAGATTGTGAGCTTGAAAAATTTTCCTTTGAATCTGACACAGTTCTCACAGCCGATGACACTTACGAGTGTTTCACTTTTTCGGACGATGTTGAAGTCTCACCGCCCGAGTTTGAGTCCTTTGAATTTTCAGATGAGTTAGTTGAACCATCAGACTCGGTTGCTTACAGTCATTTTGAACCATTGTTGGAATCTTTCCAGTTCGAGACAGTTTACTACGGTGAGAATGAGACTATCCCTAATTCACTCCCTTTCGTCCTTCCTATCGTTCCGACCTTACAAGAGACCGTTACGTTTTCATCTCCATTACCAAGTTCGGCGTACCCATGCTTTCTTGCGAATCTTGAGGGATTTGACCCCATTTCTCGACGGGTTGATAGGTTAGCACAATCGCTTTTAACACATCGGTCATCACAAATTGCGCTAATTTATTCACTCGATTTACACCCTCAATATCGTACTCCACTTCTTTCTCTTTTCCGTCATTCTTCTCCTCCACCGAGACCTTATTCCACTCTTCTTCTCATCCGGTCTCGTGTGCTTCTCATTTCTCTTCTTTTCACTCTCTCCTTTCACCAACTCTACCATTACCACGATGAGATTTTTGAATAGTTGGTGCTAACCTTTGGCTTATGTAAGGCCTTGTTTAGTTTGGGGAGGACCTTGTTGTATATATGTATATATATTTTTTGTTTTTTCTATAAAAATTAAAAAAAAAATCAAAACATTAAAAAAAATATAAATTTTTTTATAAATAAATAAACAGGGGAGTGCCGACATTTTGACTCTCTTGGTGTGGCATGACAGTGAGGACACTGTCAAGTTTAAGTTTGGGGGTATGCTCGGTACGTCTTCTTCCTTCGCATTCATATGTATATTTTTGCATTTGCATATTTATTTGAAAACCCATAAAAATTGAAAATTTCAAAAATTATAAAAATTAATGTATTCAATTTTAGCTGATTGACTTGAGTTTGGCAAATAGGTTAACTGGCTAGGAACAACTAGATCTTAGACTTAGTAAATTAAAAACCCTAAAAATAACCTTCCTTAAAGTTTAATGGTAGAAAGTATATGCTTTTGTAGTTTATTTAGAAATAGGCAAATTTTGAGTTCACTTCTTGGGCTAAGTCAAAACAAAGGAAAAGTATTGATATTTTTATTAGAGTATAAGTTTGAAAAATAATTCCTACATTAAGTCTAGATTCTGAAAATGTATACCCTACAAATTGCACAATCACGCATCTTGAAACTTGGAATAGTAGAAGAGACCTTGAAATGCTCTTGTCTAAAGTCCTTAGTACGAAAAAAAGTAAAAAAATTCAAGTGTGAATAAAGAAAAAAATGAACACTGGTTTTTGTGATTACTTGAGGCTGCAAAAATAGAAAAATATTTAGCGAGGGTGCTTCATCACCAAGTGCCTTAGACCAACTGGTTTGGGAGTCACTGCTAAAAAGCCTTGGGTGTTGCAAGACTAGGAATTATGCTTTAATGTGCAAACACATCTTGTAATCGGTTGTTGGTACCTCAAGAAGTATTAACGGTCGCATGAAGGATGTGTAAGCAAAAATTCATTTAAAAATTCACCTATTAATAAGTATTTTGGACAACGGACGAGAGTATGTTTGCTTGATTTGAATTTCCAAGTGTAGGGGTGATCTATACACACACGTAGGGATATGTGATTGAAGTTTAGATGAGAGAAAAGAATGAAGAATAGAACTTGTATCTTTAGTAGAGTTGATAAAAATTCCTAAGTGGAGATGGAACCCTAGAAGGAAAACTTAAGAAATGCCGAAAGCTAAGTAAGTCTATAGAACATATATAATCTTAAGTTAGATGATGAGGAAGTGTGAAGAATATGGGTGGATAATTTACGGGTCGACGATAATAGAATTCCTTGTTAGAAAACCTAATTGGAGAATAAAAGTCAATGGGCCTAATTGATAGGATTTTGTGGGTAGTATCCGCTGAAAACCCTCAGGAGACAACACTCCTCCTACTAGGGACACCTAGAGGTTTAACGGCTTGTTGCACGAGCTCAGTGCAACCGCGTTTCCCTGCGAAAGTGCGGTTAGGTTTTTTGTAGAGAATAAAAATAAGTTTGCTCGAGGACGAGCAAAAGATAAGTTTGGAGGTATTTGTTCACACCATAATATTTTATTATTATATTCCCCATTCTTATTCGTTTTATAAATAAATAGGTGCTTTTAACGCATGTCTGCTACATATTATAGGTTACATATTCTTGGACAGAAAACAGTGAAAACGATGAAAAGACGATGCAAAAGTGGATTTTGACCAACAAACAGAAGACTCTTGATCAAGCCTACATCAAAGATAAAATTCACAAAGTACAAGGCAATGCAACGTCCAAGATTACAAAGCGAACGGTTAAAAGTCCACCGCAATTATTCACTGGAGATCTGGAAGAAACATAGAAGCTATTTTAATAAAAGAACCAAATAATAAGGAAGCCCAAAGACAGAAGAGCCAACAAATGAAATTTCAAGGCCCAATACTTCCTTTTAAAGAGACAGAGACATAAAATTTTACCAAAGCTTGGAGTCTAATTTGACTAGGTCTTCCTAAGGATATTTTGGTAAATGTAGACGTGCGAATCAATTGTAACCTAAGGTTTCCTATCCTCTATAAATAGGAACTCTAAATCATTGTAAAGGCTATGCCTCCCTATGCCTCTTTCTATGAATAAAATTTAGAACTCTTTTGGAGAGTATCGATGCCTCTTTTCATATCATGAATTCAGATCTGACAACCCTGTGTTGATGTTTGGAGAGAGCCATCTGTAAAGTAGGTAATTTTTCATTCTCTGCCCTAGTTTAGATTTAATTCCTTGCCCTAGTTAGATCTTTAATTCCTTGCCCTAGTTAAATTTAATTCTTTGCCCTAGATAAATGATAGATTTAGTTTTTAGATTTAATAAATCAATCCGACCACGATTGGAATTAACTCGTTTGAGCGACTAGGAAATTTACAACATCCCTGTGGACCGACTCGTACTCAGCGGCTAGCTACCAAGCGACGCCGTTCTTGATTGCGGTTACTAGATAGTTTTTAAGATCAATCAAGGTGCTGCCAAATTTTAAACAAAGTACATTTGGACTTTAAAGAATTTTGATTGTGATTTCAAAAGTTTTAGCAATGTTATTATCACTTACTACTTTTGATGGTTTAGATTGCTGGGTTTTTGTCTTACTTGAATTACGTTACGCCTGGAGATGTTACGTAATTTAAGGGCCATCACGTGCTAAACTTTGGATCGTGACAAAGTTGGTATCAGAGCGCTAGGTTTTACCCTTCGGAGTGTAGGATGACCTTGGTATGATGGAATCGGCAGCTTAAGCAGAGTGATATAGCGTATGTATGTCCGCGGCATACTTACGACACGGTACTCTTCTTAAGTGACCTAAGTACTAATTGCTTGAAATTCCTTCCTTGATGATACATGTCCTTGTGATTCGATTTCCGTGTTCTTATCGAATCCTATTTCCATTTATAGCCTTTTGCCGCCGATGACTATGAGGGCTCAGAGAGAGGCAGCGAGGGCCGAGGTCAGAGTTGACTCATTTGGGACGAGGACTGACCAGAACGGTACGCTCGTTGCACAGGAGCAGATTGATCCGCCTTCGATGGATTGTATCGCTAGGCTTGAGGCAGATATACAGGACTTGCGCCAGATGATGAGGTCGTTGGTTGAGGCCAGTCGAGCGCAGCGACAGGAGGTTGCCACCCCTGTTACCCAGTTATTCCTTGCTATCAGCACACAACATTGTGTCACGTATACAGCACCAGTGGATGCAGCCCTAGTTGATAAGGTATGTCTTCCCGCGACTTTTGGAATTCTGGAACCGAGGAGGGCTGGTACAGGTGTACCACCCCAGAGACAGAGGTTCAGTCACCGTGACAGGTTTTGTGCATGTCGTGGGAGTAGCAGAGGCTTGGGACGAGGACAGTGGTTTAGCTCTCATCCCTAGGAAGGGCAGCAGTTTTTATCTGGATGTTACCGGTGCGGAAATTTTGGTCATCGGGTTCGAGATTGTACAGAGCCACGTGAGCGCAAGGCAGCTGTACTGCAGAGAGGTCGTGGTCGTGGAGGATTCGTTCCGAGCGTACCGGATGGCAGAAGAGGATTTCAACCAGTTGCGGGTAAAGGGCAGGCATGAGCGTTTGCTTCTATTCATCGGGACGCGCGGGCGTCAAATGCAGAGTTTTCAGGTAATCTTATTCGTATGTTCTTTTGTTGCGCATGTTTTTTAATTCGAGATCTATGCACTCGTTTGTTCTACACACTTTGTGCCGTGGTTGGGCCGAGAGTCGTATATGCTAGGTCAGCCGTTTTTTGTGTTTACTCCTGTTAGCGATCCTTTTGTTGCGCGACACGTGTTTCGGTCATGTGCCAATTGGTTAGGAGATAGAGATTCGTCCGTCAGTTTGATCCTTCTTGAGATGTTGGACTTTGATGTCTCCTGGGCATGGACTGGTTAGGTACGTGCTATGCATCTGTGGACTGCCACGAGAAGACGGCCAGGTTCTGTTTTCCCGGCAAGTCGGTTCTTATTATACATGGGGACTGTGGTGTCGCCCCTCACATCTTGATTTCAACCTTTTTCGCTAGTCGGCTTTAGAGGAGAGGATGTCGAGGATTCTTGGCTTCCATTCGTGATACTGGAGCCACAGTGGGCTCGTTGAACCGGGTTTCTTTTGGGCGAGATTTTTCGACGTTGTTCCAGATGAGCGGGCGGAGCTTAGGGAGCTTATGGATCTGCTGCAGAGTTGCTAGATAGGGGGACTTGTGCGTCCGAGTATTTCTCTTTGGGGAGCTCCTATTCTGTTCATCAAGGAGAAGGACGGCAGTTTGAGGTTGTGTATTGATTGATCGTCAGTTGAACCGAGTTATGGTGCGTATGGGTATCATTTACCTCGCATTGACGATTTGTTCGATCATCTCCAGGGTGCGAGACGTTTTTCTAAGTTTGCTTGGGATCAGGTCATCATTGGTTGCGGGTTCGAAGTGATGACATTGCAAAGACTACTTTTGTGCGCGCTATGGGCTTTATGAGTTTTGGTGGTGTCGTTGGACTCATCAATGCCCTAGCAGTATTCGTGGATATGATGAACCAAATTTCTTCAGGCTGTTCCTCGACCAGTTTATTGTCGTGTTATTGATGACATTCTGGTTTATTCCAAGAGTCGTGAGGAACGTGAGCAGCACTTGAGGATTTACTTTGCAGACATTAGGAGAGAGCGCCAGCTGTTTGCTAGATTCTAAGAGTGTTCCTTCAGGCTTGATAGTGTTCACTTCCTTGGTCATGGGGTTACGGGAGACGGTTTTCGTATGGATGCGAAGGAGATTGAGGCCGTACAGCTTTAGCCCAGACATGTATCAGGGACAGAGGTCCGCAGATTTTTGGGCTTAGCCGGTTTTTACCGCCGTTTCGTGCAGGATTTCTTGAGTATCGCTGCATTGTTGACCGTACTGACAAGGAAGGGGTTCCTTTTTTTTAGATTGTGGCATGCGAGCCGAGTTTTCAGCAGTTGAAGACTTGGTAGACGATTGCACCTGTTCTATCCTTGTTTCTGGATTGGGCGACTTTGTTGTTTACCGTGATGTTTTGCGAGTGGGGCTCGATTGTGTTCTGATGTAGTATGATAGAGTTATCGCTTATGCTTCCCAAAAGTTGGAGGAAGTACGAGCAGGATTTATCTCACACATGATCTGGAGATGGCCGCGGTGGTTTTGCGATGGAGATTTGGGGACACTACTTATACAGAGAGTCGTGTCAGATTTTCACGGACCACCAGAGCTTAGTGTACATCTTCCTATAGCGGGATTTGAGTTGAGACAGCGTCGTTGGATATAGCTTGTAAAGGATTGTGATTGTGTGATCCTTTATTATCCGTGGCAAGGCGATTGTAGTAGTTGATGCTTGAGTCGTAGGCCCGGGGGTAGTTTGTTCCAGTTGTGCGCAGTTCGGAGACAGTCTTCTGCAGATTTGCAGTTCTTGTGTGACAGATGAGTATGGTTAAGTTCGTCTCTATTGAGGGGACAGCTTGCTCATGTTCGCGCCCGTCCACATTTTGTCACGACCCGAAAGTACGGAACGTGACCGGCACTTAGATTACGAAGCGTCTAGAGACGCCACGTAACCTAAGTAAGCCGAAGCCCAGAAATCTAAACCATAAAAGAAGAAGAAGAAGGAAAAAGAAAACAAGTTTAATAGCATCAGCAAATTTTCTCAAAAATTTCGGCAGAGTCTCCTTTATAAAAACTAGCCCCCAAACGGGTACAACAAGTATAATATACATAAACCATAAAAAGCATCCCCAACAGGAGCTAGCATCAACGCCAACAGACGGAAACAACCACAACAAGCACAATAATATACAACGCCAAAGGGCGAGGCTCAAAACTCAAAAGAAAACAAAACCACCAGATCAGAATAATACATGCGCGACTCTAAGGTCGAAATAAAAGACTGGTCCAATAAAATTATCAAGTAATACAAGTATGGTTGATGAAGCTTACTAGATACAATGAATGAATAAAAATACAATGGTGGTTCAGATACAAGTGAACCAACCTACCGTGCAAATCACCCTGAAAGAAAAGATGTGCCAGCAAGCTGCCAGGGAAACCTGTACATCGAACCTGTAATAAAATTTGGCACAACGGGGGTGAGTTGCCAACTCGTGAGTAGAAGACATCTACAAAAAGAAATCGAATGCACGACGCTATCCTAGGTCATAATAACACACTACTATATCCCAATCACCTAGTAATAGCAGGGTAATACTACGTAGAAATGCAGATACTCCGTGCTCGTGATAGTGCCTCATATAATACTATGTCATATGAATGGATATGCATGCACCATGAATATAACATAATCAATCCTGAAATCCAGATATATCTGTATAAGAAATCTTTAGCTGTTATCATAGTGAAATGTGTATAGGAATCTGAAATATCAACAATGAAATCCATGGAAATCCGTGTCAAGCATCGACACAAACATGTAAATCTCAAGTCTCATAGTCCCAATACCTCGGGCTCCATCAGTCCGGATCGGCCCATATTATCAAATCTCACGACAACGGTCGGTATCCTCCGGATATCCACCGCGCCAGACATCACCGGTGGGTAGCCTTCCCCTGCCAGGCTCATCGTCTACAACTCGATCTTCTTGCCCCGGGGTACCATACCGGGCCCACCATGTACCCGAGACGGTTCATCCACTCCTCGAATCGGGTCTCGAAATCCAATAGAAAACATGAAATCTCATGGTGGACGACACATACATCATGAGAAAACCGCATCTTATTTTAAAAAAGAGAGGAGGAGAGAGAGAGAAGTTTTTATAATTTCTTGCGGTTTTCTCCAAAAATCCAGAAATCTCATAGAAATCCAAATCTTAAAATCATGAGTAAGTATATGATAAGTGTCGGCATATGCCCATGATACTGCATGATAACATGAAAATATGAATGCATGAATGTCTAAGTGATAAATATCATGTCTATACTAACATCAGAAAGTAATCACAATATTATATCGGTCTAGTTGTTAACTGATTCTATTAATAAAAAATAATATGATCTAAAATGTACGTGACATAGCAATTACCGATGATGATGTGTGTGAGCCGGAAAATAAGTGTGCGTGGAATATGCGCATCATCGGTAATGGTGCTGGTGTCCTAACAGGTAAAGTTTATACTGATTATAGCAGCATATGTAAGAACATGCATCATGATGATTACAGTATGAATGTAAAGACAGATGTGCATTATCCACCCCTCTGCGACATACGAGTACAACTATCACTATATGAATCGAACCTAAACTAATGTCCATCTAACCTCCTAAGGAACTAAACCTAAGAAACTAGTCAATAAGAACAAGAGTCTACCTAAGGTCTGAATCAATATCTCGAATAGTCGGCGATCCAATCTCAATAGCGTCACGTACGTAGTACGGCTTCCTCAAACCAAGAGTGCGGATCAATCATCATATTTATGCCTCGTACGGTAAAATCCATCGTACGGCATCGCAATATCGGGGTACGGGTCAAGTATCTCCTAGGTGTCTCATCATTCGTATAATGTCATCACCAACACATCTCATGATCAAGGTGCTAAACTTTAATCGCCTACATCAATCATATATCATTGCCATCATAATATGCATCATTAGTTTATCCTTGGAAATATCATGTCATATGTATCATATTGTGATTAAGTCATACTGATATCATATCGTCATCAAGTCACACCTATATGATATCAACATCAGGTCACACCTATATGATATCGACATCAGGTCACACCTATATGATGTCGTAATCAAGTCATACGTATCCCATATCGTGATCAATCACAAGTTACAGTCCGGGTACTATTTTAGAGTCCCATGTACCTCAATATCATCATTACCCATTATAATTTATGTATAAATGTTCATTATCTCATTCTCTAATGATTCGCTAACACTTTAATACGACTCTATGGTCAAGAATCACGGCATCAAGCTCAGTTATACTGTTTCATCATACCTCGGATATCATATCACATCAATGTATCCCATATACATGTTGTATATATATATACCAATACCTAGTCCTATATATATATATATAGACACACACACACACACACACACACACACACATACAAGTATACACCATGTCGAGTTTCAGTGTATGCGTGTGTGTGTTTCTACCTGAAACCTACGAACCTCTCCCAAGGTTTTCATCCTCTGGTATGGTCTTCCTAAATCAGTCAGTCCATCCTAGGGTCATTACAAGGGTCCTACTCATTAAGAATCTAGGGTCACATCTGGATTCCTAATGTCAATAAGTACTATTCCTATTCTATGTTACGGGGGTGCTAAACGCTATCCACCCGACTTCCCCCCGTAGATATGTATCTACTCACCTGGTCCATGTCTGCCGAAGACGGTGTCGCCATCCTCCTCTTCATCGCCCGTAGTCCACGTGAGGATATCTAAACGCAAACATGTAAATAGTATCGTAAACCGAATCACATACAAAAGTCAAAACGACGCAAGGAAGCAGCATAGGTTAAAACCTATGTCCCGTCCACGCAAAAGAACCAAACATTGCTCGATATCGGCGTACAAACTCCGATGGATCGAGATAAACATCAACAAATAACTAGTAGTTTTAAAACACATTACTTATATTATAAAACATGATTAAATCCATCGAAACCCTAAAATCTTTCAAACCGTCCAATTTCGTAAAACCCGAAAATGCCAATTTACTGTTTTTCATCAAAACATGATATTTAAATGAAACCAATGATCATAAAACTCATTAAATAGCATAACTATACTATACAAACCATTACTATATTTTTATTACACAAATTTGTATTAATTTGAAATTTCTAGTTTGCAACCTTTAACAATTTTCAACATTTTTCAAGCAAAATATCACAATTCCACCACAAAACGTGATTTTGCATGAATTAATGTATTAAACCACAATTCATGATGATAATGATTTAATGAAACCATAAATTATATTTTTAATCTCATTTATTTAGGAATTTCTAAAATCTAGTTTACAAAAAAATAGCATTTTATTAGTATTTTCCAATTAACAAAAGAAACTAGTGATCAAACTAAGTTTTTCTTTCCATTAACATGCTAATATTCTCACTAAAACTACAATCTAATGATACCAATCTAAATTAGGATTTTATATTACCCACATATATTTTTATAAAAAACTAGTTAGCTAAATAGCTTAATTTAAACAATTTGAATACAAAAATTATTATACAATAACCATGCAAGATTTTTCCACTTCTAAAAATGGTAGACTAGTTATCATAACCCTAATTAATTAATAAAAACCACCACTTGAATTTACAAACCCTAACTTGAATTTTAAAATTTGCAACTAGAATTAATATATTAAATCTAATTATATTTAAAAGAAACAACTAATAACAATAAATAAAAAGGAGAATATTTATACCTCCAAACTATGAAATCCAAACATGAAAATGAGCCTCCAAAATGAATGCTTTCCCACTCCAAAATCCATGTAAAAATGAGCAAGAATAAAAGGGTAGGAAATAAATAGGATTTTGTACAATTTTTGTTGAATTTTGATGGATTTTTGATGTATTTTGGAGCAAAATAAAATGAGGAAAATGGGGGCTACCATGGCGGGTGAGGCCGGCCATTTTTTTGGAGGTGAGGGAGAGAAATAAGAGGGTGAGAAAGTGTGTAGAAGTCTCCACCAAAATATCACTTCAATATGTCTTTTCATGCATTTCTTTATTTTCTTTTATTTATTTACTATAGCAACTCAAGAAAACTCTAGAAAATAGGAAAAATTTGCAAATAAATTTTGCATGATACACACTAAATTATAACATGCCATGGTTCATTTTTACAAATTAAAACCATTCAAATTTGTAATTTACACTAATTTAGTGTAAAAATAAAGCTTATGTTAATATTTAAAATAATTAATTTAGGAAAAATATTTAATTAAACTAAAAATTTATAAGTGGCTAAATAAACACCATTTACTAGTAATTACATAATTAAAATAGGTATTTTTGAAATTATAATGAAAAACAATTACGGTTTTGTTTTACGAAAAATACATTTTACTTTGCCGAAAATCATAAAATTCACTTAAACAATTTTATTCATTTAATTATTTATTTAATTACTTTTAGAATGTTACAATCTTCCCCCCTTTAAGAAATTCGGTCCCCGAATTTAAATTAAAACTCCCCCTCCAAATACTAAAACATTTAGCGTCGGGGCTCCGAAATCATCAATACATAACAAAAATCAACTCCATCAAGCATAACGCAATCATCGGAGTTATGGTGAGAATAAACTATCAAAACCAAATTTGAAGACCATCATAATATACATCAATCTATAACTTATATATAGTGTGCATCATAGTAAAATCGCCTAAACATCATGTCATGCCCCGCTTCCCAGTGTACGGCTAAGTGGACGCGACGAGGCCCGCTACGTATGTACTCAGAAGTACATACGCTAAGCGTAACTAAGCAATATAAAATAAATACATAAGAGACAAGAGTATAAAAGAACAGCAACTTTTATTTATTAACATTCTTTGTACAATACATGGAAAGGAAAATACAACTGAAATAAAGATGCCTAAACAGTGGCATAACAGGAAAAGGAAAATACTGAAAAGAAAAGTGTACAATGAAATTATACTATTGGTTCTTCGGCAAATTGCTCCAAGTCTTCCTGGGTTGGCTCAACTTCTGCCGGGTCTAAGTCACCTGACGACATTCAAAGAAGAGAGAATAGAATGTCGTCAGCGAACAGATCGCTCGGTAAGTCCCAAGAGTAAGAGGGAAGTAGAGAGGACAGAATAAGAAGATACATTAAACTATTGTTATAATGTTATGTTAACGCTGTTGTTTGTAGCTTGGTACAGAAGAATGCCAGTGTATACGAGGGGAGTCTCACTTGCCAGAGACTAGGGCACGTGTAGTACAAGGAACCGTTATGCCACGGTACAACAGCAATAGGATTCAGGTTAGGTGTATTAATCTGACCACCTCGTGCCACCTTTAACACCTTCCGTATCAATCTACCCCTTAAACCCCGCGATGTCTTGTTTGTATTGTTATCTTGTAAAATTGTATTGATTGTAAGATTGATTAACTGACTGACCGAAACCATGATATCAGGAAACGGTTATAACCGTAGAGTCATGTAAATGGAATACTGGGAAACATGTAAAAGGAATATCCATGGTTCGGTTCAGTCAAGTAGATTGTTAACTGGATTCTGGAATTCATGTATTCATCTTGAGTTGAAATATAAAGAATATAGATTGACTTGAATCATTTTCAAGTCAGAAATAGTCAGACTCTAACCTGAGTCAGACTAAAAGAAAGTGAGTTGAAGTTCAATAATTGTTAGGGGCCTTATTGTAATTTATAAAACTTGAGGGGGTTTATTGTAAAAATACTATTGTATATTTTTCAAAATACAACTCAAGTATTTAATTATCGTCTTAATGTACAAACAACAATTTAATGATCAAGATAAATATGTATACATGTTCGAATAACATGAAATGAGTCAAGTATATTATTCGAGTAACTACCATAAACAATGTTGTAAAGAAATATTATGTACGACTAATTAATCAAGTTGAACGAATGCGGAATATAAACAGAGATATGTCTCTAAATGTTTTGCATGCGTAAGTTCCAGTTTCACCTAAATACGACTACCGGTTTGAGAGATATATATGTTTTCGTATCGTCGCGCAAAACGGATCGGAATCTATTCGGCACCATCATATATTTTTAAAACGCAGTTTGAGTTAATTTCTATCGGGTTTCAGATTACGAAGCTTATTATAAAATTGTAGGTATTTCGATGTACTTATCCAAAACACCAAGATTCACATGATTTGGATTTCTGAAGCTCTAGTTATGATCATTTTAATATCAGCATTTAAAACAGAAATTCAGATTTCTGGACAGCAACTATATATTCTATTGCAAAGCCTATATCAGGTTGTTTCATGCATTCCTAAGTAATATAATATACAGAAAATTATAGTTCTATCAATGGTGCATCTACACATCTAAATTTTGTCACAAACGGACATCGGGTGTTCGAGTTATGTCCAATTTAAAAACAGTGTGCGAATCGGAACAGATTCTGTCCAGATCCGTCACTTAATATTGTAATGCAGTTTTCTTTATCTTAGATAGGTTTTCGGTAAAACTATAAAACTAAGAAAATCTAGATCATTCGATGTAGATACCAAAAACACCTGAGTTTACTCAATTTGGATACCGGTATACCAAGTTATGTGTCCTAGAAATTGACCGATAGCTGCAGTTTTCTGTTTTACGATCAGTGAATAAATACGATGTAATTCCTAAACCATTATGCGGATCGATCTAAAATTTTTACAGCGTGTACAAACTAATATATTCTATCATATGTAAATTTCCTGAAATTTTCAGAGTTAAAAATTAATTTATATATTTTAAAACTAAAGGTATTGATATGTCATATGTGAGAAATGAGAAAACTAAGGTATTTATTCGTAACTTCATTTTTTTTTTAATAAAAATTTTAAATAAAATAATTTAAAATAAAACAATAAACATGCAATCCTAATTGGTCACTATGAAATCTTAACATGTGAATTGAGAGTAATGAAAAAGACTTTACAAATTATATATGTGTGTATGTTTGTGTATTCATTATTTATATATGTATCCATTTAATTAATTATTTAGGAACAATGATATGTCAATGGAAGTTTTTCATGGTAATATAAAACAAGAGAAATATAAAGAGAAGAAGAAAGAGATGGAGGAAGGAAAAAGTGAAGGGACTTACTTGCACAAGCCGGTATTGTCACCGGGCTTGTCTATCCGCCGATACCTTCGCGTTAGTAGCGAGACCTTCTTGAAGACTTCTTCATGTTCTTCTTCTTGGACTCTAGGTGAAGAGGAAGAAGTGAGAGATAGAAAAATATGAGGAAGGAAAAGATGGAGGAGGACAATAAAGATGGTGTAATGGTGAATTATGTATAATAATATATGCATTCAACATGAGAATTAAAAGAGAAATGAAAGGTCACCATTCATTTTGGAAATGAAAGGTCTCATTTGTAGGTTATGAGAAAAATAAAAAATAATTGCAAGAATGAGGATTTGAACATGTACTTTTGGAATAACAATGCAAGGACTTAACCAATGAGCTATAAGGTTGTTCATGCACATATTTAATTAGAATTAAATATATGATGCTGCTTAAAAAGAAAATGGGCTTTTTAGATGGACTGTAGAGAATAAAAATAATGGATTTGGGTTAAATATTTATGAAAGGAAAAAATAAGAATGAGAAGTTAAAAACTTAAATATAAGAAAAAGAAATTGTACCTAGAAAAAAATACATAATAGATTGAGAAATAAAATAATAATAAATTTAATAGAAAACGGAAAATACCAAGTACAAATAAATACGGTATATTATTGAAGAGGGATAATACAAATGTATAAAGATTTTGGGGTCATTACACATCATAATAAAGAAGCATACAAAAACCCCTCTTGAAAATCGCCGTGCAATGCACGTGTCACGGCATAAGTAGCGGACGTTTATTTATTTATTTATTTTTATAAAAAAATAGCTATATATATATATCTTTTATTTAACATACACGTCCCGCCTGGTTACTAAATCAAATAATAATGATTATGAAACATACTGCTCAAACTGAAATCAATCCCAATCACATCAATAAAATATCATGTGCGTCCGGTGCGCACTGAAATCGAAACCAAATACAGATACCACGAATACCCACAAAAACAAAATAAGTGCAACAAGTGTGCACCAAAACATCTGTCAAGTGCAACGGACGTGCACGACTCACTATCAGGTGCATCTAATCTGCACAAAACCCCGATTTAGTGCATCTGGTGTGCACAAAATCGCATCAAGTGCGCCAAGTATGCGCAAGAATCCTAATCAGGTGCACATGGTGCACGAAAACATACATCGAATACCAAAATCGAAATCATAGCACAAAAATGCATGAAAACTAGGTCGAAACATATGTCAAAATCATGTGTAACCCCTATGCACGAAATCAAATCAAAAATCTCAAAATATATAAAACCAAATCAAGTGTACTGGGTGTGTACTAAACAACATCAATACAACTGATATATGAAACACAAATAGAATGAAATGAAGGTACACACATGAAATACCAATCGTAGAATAAAGTCCTAAGAATACCAAAAATCCAATCAACGTAAATATGAAATTCAAATCACTAAATCACAATCATAAACACTATCGTCAATGTCCGCCTCTTTCCTCTGATGTCGATTGCTTCGAACTCGTCTCTTCGCAGCTGTGCTGACTGTGCTACCCACGACAATACTCATATCTAGAGTCTCCCACGTAGTCGATCCTTTCACTTGATATCCGGACTACATTAAACTTTTCGATCGATCCATCAAAATCCCATAATTCCCCGAGAGCTCAACACTCAAGTACAGTTTAAAAATATCCGGTACATACCCCAGCATCGATGATCCAGCCGTAGAAGGGCAAACCCAAGCCTCACTAATGGCACCGCGGAACTGCCGTAAACCCTAAGGTTCAAGGGCGTTCTCGTGGTCATTATGTCGAGTTAGGGTTTCATTCTTCTAGAGGGTCCATCGAAATACCTGCATGTTCTTCCGGATACTTTAAACTTGGGAAAATGGTTTTTTGATAATCGTTCGAACCCTTTAACTTCATCCGGACAGCATGTGAATACCCTTCGTCCGCACGCTAAGCAATGCTTCAATCCTCAAGAATAACCAATACTCTAATGGTTATCGCATTCGAGCCGCAGCTCCCTCTGCCAGTGTGCCCGTGGTTAACAGAAACCACCCTCCAACATTGAAGAAGGTAGATCAAAAGAACGAATGGAATACGGTGAAAACAATTGTATATCCTAAGGCTCCTTAAGCAGAGTAGCGTATCGTAAGTATGCCGCGGACCATACCCACGGTACGTTACTCTACCTAAATCGCCTACTCCATCAACCAAGGGTCACCAAGACTTATGCAAGGTTAAACCTAGCGCTCTGATACCAACTTTGTCACGACCCGAAAGTACGGAACGTGACCGGCACTTAGATTACGAAGCGTCTAGAGACGCCACGTAACCTAAGTAAGCCGAAGCCCAGAAATCTAAACCATAAAAGAAGAAGAAGAAGGAAAAGAAAACAAGTTTAATAGCATCAGCAAATTTTCTCAAAAATTTCGGCAGAGTCTCCTTTATAAAAACTGGCCCCCAAACGGGTACAACAAGTATAATATACATAAACCATAAAAAGCATCCCCAACGGGAGCTAGCATCAACGCCAACAGGCGGAAACAACCACAACAAGCATAATAATATACAACGCCAAAGGGCGAGGCTCAAAACTCAAAAGAAAACAAAACCACCAGATCAGAATAATACATGCGCGACTCTAAGGTCGAAATAAAAGACTGGTCCAATAAAATTATCAAGTAATACAAGTATGGTTGATGGAGCTTACTAGATACAATGAATGAATAAAAATACAATGGTGGTTCAGATACAAGTGAACCAACCTACCGTGCAAATCACCCTGAAAGAAAAGATTTGCCAGCAAGCTTCCAGGGAAACCTGTACATCGAACCTGTAATAAAATTTGGCACAACGGGGTGAGTTGCCAACTCATGAGTAGAAGACATCTACGAAAAGAAATCGAATGCACGACGCTATCCTAGGTCATAATAACACACTACTATATCCCAATCACCTAGTAATAGCAGGGTAATACTACGTGGAAATGCAGATACTCCATGCTCGTGACAGTGCCTCATATAATACTATGTCATATGAATGGATATGCATGCACCATGAATATAACATAATCAATCCTGAAATCCAGATATATCTGTATAAGAAATCTTTAGCTGTTCTCATAGTGAAATGTGTATAGGAATCTGAAATATCAACAATGAAATCCATGGAAATCCGTGTCAAGCATCGACATAAACATGTAAATCTCAAGTCTCATAGTCCCAATACCTCGGGCTCCGTCAGTCCGGATCGGCCCATATCATCAAATCTCACGACAACGGTCGGTATCCTCCGGATATCCGCCGCGCCAGATATCACCGGTAGGTAGCCTTCCCCTGCAAGGCTCATCGTCTACAACTCGATCTTCTTGCCCCGGGGTACCATACCGGGTCCACCATGTACCCGAGACGATTCATCCACTCCTCGAATCGGGTCTCGAAATCCAACAGAAAACATGAAATCTCATGGTGGATAACACATACATCACGAGAAAACCGCATCTTATTTTAAAAAAGAGAGGAGGAGAGAGAGAGAAGTTTTTATAATTTCTTGCGGTTTTCTCCAAAAATCCAGAAATCTCATAGAAATCCAAATCTTAAAATCATGAGTAAGTATATGATAAGTGTCGGCATATGCCCATGATACTGCATGATAACATGAAAATATGAATGCATGAATGTCTAAGTGATAAATATCATGTCTATACTAACATCAGAAAGTAATCACAATATTATATCGGTCTAGTTGTTAACTGATTCTATCAATAAAAGATAATATGATCTAAAGTGTACGTGACATAGCAATTACCGATGATGATGTGTGTGAGCCGGCAAATAAGTGTGCGTGGAATATGCGCATCATCGGTAATGGTGCTGGTGTCCTAACAGGTAAAGTTTATACTGATTATAGCAGCATATGTAAGAACATGCATCATGATGATTACAGTATGAATGTAAAGACAGATGTGCATTATCCACCCATCTACGACATACGAGTACAACTATCACTATATGAATCGAACCTAAACTAGTGTCCATCTAACCTCCTAAGGAACTAAACCTAAGAAACTAGTCAATAAGAACAAGAGTCTACCTAAGGTCTGAATCAATATCTCGAATAGTCGGCGATCCAACCTCAATAGCGTCACGTACGTAGTACGGCTTCCTCAAACCAAGAGTGCGGATCAATCATCATATTTATGCCTCGTACGGTAAAATCCATCGTACGGCATCGCAATATCGGGGTACGGGTCAAGTATCTCGTAGGTGTCTCATCATTCGTATAATGTCATCACCAACACATCTCATGATCAAGGTGCTAAACTGTAATCGCCTACATCAATCATATATCATTGCCATCATAATATGCATCATTAGTTTATCCTTGGAAATATCATGTCATATGTATCATATTGTAATTAAGTCATACTGATATCATATCGTCATCAAGTCACACCTATATGATATCAACATCAGGTCACACCTAAATGATATCGACATCAGGTCACACCTATATGATATCGTAATCAAGTCATACGTATCCCATATCGTGATCAATCACAAGTTACAGTCCGGGTACTATTTTAGAGTCCCATGTACCTCAATATCATCACTACCCATTATAATTTATGTATAAATGTTCATTATCTCATTCTCTAATGATCCGCTAACACTTTAATACGACTCTATGGTCAAGAATCACGGCATCAAGCTCAGTTATACTGTTTCATCATACCTCGGATATCATATCACATCAATGTATCCCATATACATGTTGTATATATATATACCAATACCTAGTCCTATATATATATATATATACACACACATACAAGTATACACCATATCGAGTTTCAGTGTGTGCGTGTGTGTGTTTCTACCTGAAACCTACGAACCTCTCCCAAGGTTTTCATCCTCTGGTATGGTCTTCCTAAATCAGTCAGTCCAGCCTAGGGTCATTACTAGGGTCCTACTCATTAAAATCTAGGGTCACATCTGGATTCCTAATGTCAATAAGTACTATTCCTATTCTACGTTGCAGGGGTGCTAAACGCCATCCACCCGACTTCCCCCCGTAGATATGCATCTACTCACCTGGTCCATGTCTGCCGAAGACGGTGTCGCCATCCTCCTCTTCATCGCCCGTAGTCCACGTGAGGGTACCTAAACGCAAACATGTAAATAGTATCGTAAACTAAATCACATACAAAAGTCAAGACGACGCAAGGAACCAGCATAGGTTAAAACCTATGTCCCGTCCACGCAAAAGAACCAAACATCGCTCGATATCGGCGTACAAACTCCGATGGATCGAGATAAACATCAACAAATAACTCATAGTTTTAAAACACATTACTTATATTATAAAACATGATTAAATCCATCGAAACCCTAAAATCCATCAAACCGTCCAATTTCGTAAAACCCGAAAATGCCAATTTACCGTTTTTCATCAAAACATGACATTTAAATGAAACCAATGATCATAAAACTCATTAAATAGCATAACTAGACTATAAAAACCATTACTATATTTTTATTACACAAATTTGTATTAATTTGAAATTTCTAGTTTGCAACCTTTAACAATTTTCAACATTTTTCAAGCAAAATACCACAATTCCACCACAAAATGTGATTTTGCAAGAATTAATGTATTAAACCACAATTCATGATGATAATGATTTAATGAAACCATAAATTATATTTTTAATCTCATTTATTTAGGAATTTCTAAAATCTAGTTTACAAAAAAATAGCATTTTATTAGTATTTTCCAATTAACAAAAGAAACTAGTGATCAAACTAAGTTTTTCTTTCCATTAACATGCTAATATTCTCACTAAAACTACAATCTAATGATACCAATCTAAATTAGGATTTTATATTACCCACATATATTTTTATAAAAAACTAGTTAGCTAAATAGCTTAATTTAAACAATTTGAATACAAAAATTATTATACAATAACCATGCAAGATTTTTCCACTTCTAAAAATGGTAGACTAGTTATTATAACCCTAATTAATTAATAAAAACCACCACTTGAATTTACAAACCCTAACTTGAATTTTAAAATTTGCAACTAGAATTAATATATTAAATCTAATTATATTTAAAAGAAACAACTAATAACAATAAATAAAAACGAGAATATTTATACCTCCAAACTATGAAATCCAAACATGAAAATGAGCCTCCAAAATGAATGCTTTCCCACTCCAAAATCCATGTAAAAATGAGCAAGAATAAAAGGGTAGGAAATAAATAGGATTTTGTACAATTTTTGTTGAATTTTGATGGATTTTTGATGTATTTTGGAGCAAACTAAAATGAGTAAAATGGGGGATACCATGGGGGGTGAGGCCGGCCATTTTTTTGGAGGTGAGGGAGAGAAAGAAGAGGGTGAGAAAGTGTGTAGACGTCTCCACCAAAATATCACTTCAATATGTCTTTTCATGCATTTCTTTATTTTCTTTTATTTATTTACTATAGCAACTCAAGAAAACTCTAGAAAATAGGAAAAATTTGCAAATAAATTTTGCATGATACACACTAAATTATAACATGCCATGGATCATTTTTACAAATTAAAACCATTCAAATTTGTAATTTACACTAATTTAGTGTAAAAATAAAGCTTATGTTAATATTTAAAATAATTAATTTAGGAAAAATATTTAATTAAACTAAAAATTTATAAGTGTCTAAATAAACACCATTTACTAGTAATTACATAATTAAAATAGGTATTTTTGAAATTATAATGAAAAACAATTACGGTTTTGTTTTACGAAAAATACATTTTACTTTGCCGAAAATCATAAAATTCACTTAAACAATTTTATTCATTTAATTATTTATTTAATTACTTTTAGAATGTTACACTTTTACTAAATCGTTTTCGTGAGGCACAGCCCGCCGATACTCGTTGTCGGAGATTCTTGAGCATGTTCGGCTGGGTAAAGATTCGGAGTTCTTGATTTATGACCAGGGTATGCTGTGTTAGGGATTCGATGGAGTGTACCGATACTGATGGGTAGAGATGCGAGGTCCTAGAGCAGGCACATTAGCCATCTTTCTATGTTCATCCAAGTACCACCGAGATATGACATGACTTGTGAGATAGTTACGGGTGGGAAGGGATAATGAGTGAAGTTTCGGATTTTGTTTCGAGGTGCTTGGCTTGTCAGCGAGCTAAGGTTGAGCATTTGAAGCCGGCTGGAGAGTTGCAACCTTTTTACCGTTCCAGAGTGGGAATGGGAGCAGATCTCCATGAATTTCGTTGTGGTGTCTACCTAGGTTTAGATAGGGTGTGACTCCATTCGGGTGATTGTTGTCCGGTTATGCTCAATTTGCTCTGTTGTTTTTCGGTGAGTTGGTGCGTTTGCACGGAGTTCCTTCATGTGTTGTATCCGATAGAGGCATTCTGTTTGCTAGATGTCGTTGGCAGAAGCTTCAGGAAGCCTTGGGTACCGGTTGAGCATTAGCTCCGCTTTTCCATCTGTAGGCCGATGGTCAGACAGAGCGGACTATACAGACTCTGGAGGATATAATTGTGCGTACGTACTAATTGTTTGTTGGCTGTTGGGATCGTAACTTTCCATTGATGGAGTTCTCCTACGATAACAGTTATCAGGAGACGGTTCAAACGGCAACTTTTAGGCCTTGTGTGATAGGTTGTGTCGATCGCCAGTCTATTTTACTGACTCTGTGAGAGCAGGATTTTTGGACCCCAGCTAGTCTAGAGACTTCAGAGATGATCCAGTGGTTCAGGTCAGGATGAGAGTAGCCCAGTGCAGACATAAGTCTTATGCTGACCGTGGTGGTCACAGACTTGAGTTCGCGGTGGGAGATCATGTATTCCTACGGATATTTTCGATGAATGGCGTGTTGAGTTTTAGGAAGCTTAATCCCAGAACTGTAGGTCCTTTTAAGATCCTCGAGCGAGTTAGTACCGTTGCCTATAATTTGGCACTTCCGCCCAGATTTTTAAGTATTCACCCTGTATTCCTTGTGTTGATGCCTTGCAAATACCTTCATGACCCTTCTCATATGATTTAGCATCAGACCATTTAGCTTTAGACGCGATCTTTTCATTCACCGACAGCCGATAGTGTTAGTGGATCGGCAGGTGGAGAAATTTCGGTCAACGGTCTTTCCATTTGTGGAAGTTCTTCTTTGACGTAGCTGTATAGTGAGATGATCACTTGGGAGGTTGCGAGCGAGATTTGGGAGTTTTACACTCATCTCTTTGAATGTATGCATAGTAGGAATTTTTAATTCGGGGACGGATTTTCTGTAAAGGGGGGAGATTGTAACGCCTTAGTTTTCGATTAGTGTTAATTAAGCGATAATGCGGGTTTTCTGTAAAAAGTTTACCAATTCGGGTTTCTCATATTTTATAACATTTAATTAATAATTTATTATTATTTGTTATGGTTTGCATGCACGCGTGCACGTTAATGTGAGGATTTGTTTGTGCTAATCTAGTTTAGTGACCATGACAACTTAACCTAATCCTAATCCTTGCCTTAACCTTAACCCTAAACCCTTGATATTTGTGGAGAGATATTTCTTTGGTTGCTTTGGATTGGGAGGAGGTGGCATGGTGACTCACTTGAGGGCATGGTTTGCATTAATGGAGAGTTAATGCAATTGGTGCACTCACCCCTTACACTCACCTCTCTCTCTCTAACTCACTCACACTCTCACTCTCTCTCTTTTTCTCTATCTCTCATTATTTTTCATACTCCTCAACTCTCAAATGAACACTTATCTTTTCCTTCACTAATCCTACATAAAACTTCACAAAATCACACCCAAATCCCTTTTCATGACTTGTTTTGCCTCTAGGATCCATTGGAGCTTGGAAAACCAGGATCTTTGAGCTTGTGGGAGTAGATAATGATCTCTATCTGTTAAGTAGTTTCTTATAGTGTTGTGTAGCTTGTTCATTTTAGTTAGAATGCTAAAGTCATGTTTCATGCACATATCGTATTTTTAGTGTCATTATATGATATCTGCGATCTGCTGTGACCCAGAGTGTGTACTAGAAAAATCAAACAATGTGGTTGTGTTGTACTAGAGACCCCAAGACTTCACCTGAAACGCGAGACCCACCTACTCGGATTTGGTCGGCGACTTTCATGGGAAATCCGGCGACCTCGGCCTGCGAGGGGAGTTTGGGTGTGGGTTTTTGTGGGTAGCTGTCTGCAGTTTTTTAGGTGTGTTTGGTCCTGTTTGATTTTTGGGTTTTTATTGTATACAAAATCTGGGATCACATAGCTTGTTTCTAGTGTTACGACTACGCGCGTTACGTTATCCGACACGGTACGTGTCTTTGTGTAGCTTTTGCTATTGAGTTGGTTTTGTAGTGTCGCTACGTACGTTAGCCACTAGACGAACACTTGAGAGTATGTTTGGAGTTGGTGCATCGGTCAAGCGTAGTTTGTATGTGTTATTGGTCAATTGCTAATATACACTTGTTATTGCTGTTTTTGATCTTAGGGTCGCAGGCGGGGACTCCGGACGCTGCGAAGAAGGGAAAGCAAGTGGTTGGCCTTAGTTAGGCCAGGATCTTCAGTGAGTAGATTTAACATCTACAAGGGAATCGCCCGCATGGCGTTATGCGTCTGGGCTAGATATGATATGATATTAGTCGCATGTTATATTGCACATATAGAGTTTGCGCATAAACTTCATTGCATATGATTACTTGTTGTGCTTGGAGTTGTATCCATTGGACACTGCACTATTATTGACGGCTCATGTTGCACGAGCACTGATTGTATGCCACCCACACCGTCAATAATTTCCATGACACGGACAACCCTTATACATACGTGAGATTGTATTGGTTAGGGATATTGAGACATTGATTCATATTCCATTTTGCATATGACATATAGCATACCTGTATACCTACATGCTTACACATATGTCTTGGCATGCCTACATGCTAGTTACCCATATACCTATATGGTAGTATACCATTAGTGATAAGTATATACACATTTGAGACATAGCTACATGTACATCTTGTATACATACTTACATGTATACTTACCTAGCTTGATATAGCTACACATATACCTGGAGGGTATTGTATCATTATTGACATGTATATACACATACCTAGCTTGATATAGCTACACACACACATGGAGGGTATTACATCATTAATGATAGGTAGATACACATATCTTGCTATACCGACATGGTTACACATACCTGGCTATAGCTACATGTTCACATTTATATGATGTTGTATGGATTTGGAGAAATTAAGAACCGCATGATATATTTTATAACTTGTTGCAGTTAAATAGCGATGTTTTTTATATACTCATATTACTGTTTTATGTTGCATATATCATATTCATGGATTTTCGCATTGAGATATGGATTTCACATGATGTTTTCTGGATTTGAGGACTGTGGTAGTTTCATGAAATTATGCATTATTTGAAAAACCCGGTTTCTCTTGATATGATATTTCAGCGTCAACCATGAGATTTCTCGATTATGATATATACCCCATGCGAGGAGTGGTGTGGCCGTGTGCGGTTACATGGTGGAGCCCGGTATGAAACTCCGGGGCAAGAAAAGTATATCGATGAATTTTGCCGATGGGCCTGGCAAGGGATGTGCACTGCCTATCGGTGACAGTATTGGACTCGGCAGTGATCGTGGAGATATTGACCGGAGTCATGTACGTATGGATACGGGGAATTCGAGTGTCGAAGCTGGGGCACTCAGGTTTCCGATGAACGTATGATACGTACATATCAGGGACAGTCGGGGTGATGACGCCTGATAGATGAGTATTTATATGTCGATACTGGACACTAGTTTTCATGATATTTTACTCCTAAGTATATATATCAGTGGTATGGGACGCTGTTATATATGCATATATATATATATATATATATATATATATAATGATCTATGCATATATTCTTATTCATTACTTGATATGAGGGCCGATCTGTGGGCCGATATGAGGGCCGATCTGAGGGCCGATTTGAGGATATTTGGGATTTGGATTGTCTTGATGGACACTGGTCCTGCCACGATGAGGATTCCATGAGGATGACATGTTTTATCCCATATTCCGCATTTATTTATATGCATTGCTTCATGTATTAGTAGTACCTGATAGTGTACCTTTCATGACTGTTGCATATACATATTGCCATATTATTGCTTCATATATTAGTTGTACCTGATAGAGTACCTTTCATGCCTGTTGCATACTTATGGCCATTTATTGCTATTAGCTTGCATGTGATAGATTCGTGCAGTACGTGCATACTTGCGATCACCTGCATATGTTATTTACTATTCATAAGTTGGCAACTCACCCCCGTTATGCCACAGGATTTGCAGGTTGTTCCTCAGAGTAGTCAAGGCAGGGCTTCTACCTATCGTATCATCTTTTGCAGCGGATACCGCTACGGCTGACTGTGTGCAGTTTTGCTATAGGTGGGTTTTGCGGTTATCCAATGTTGCTCATTGTATATTCGTTATATCTTGTACTCTCCATCTACCATTTTCATGTATTGACTTAGAGACGAGTTGTGAGGACGATATTGTATATTATTTGGTGACTTGGAGGTCTTTTATGCAGTTTTTATTCATATCTTCTTTTTCTTCGCTACGGCATCGTATATCTGTTGTGGTGGTTGTTTTCCGCCTTTGGGCGTGGATTTGCTCCCATTGGGGATACTTTACTTATATATTTATGTTGTACCCTTTTTGAGGGCTTGTTTTACAAAGGAGGTGCTGCCAAATTTTAAAGAATGTAAATTTGGACTTTAATGAATTTTGATTAAGATTTCAAAAGTTTTAACAATGTTATTATCACTTACTACTTTTGATGGTTTAAATTGCTGGGTTTTGGGTTATTTGAATTACGTTACGCCTGGAGACGTTAAGTAGTTTAAGGGCCGTCACGTGCTAAATTTTGGGTCGTGACACAGTCTAATCCGAATACAATCTAAACATGAACACAATCCAATTATAACCCCAATACAACATGAATCCAATCTATACTTGAACTTGAACATGAATATTAGAACAAAATTAACATGACTTAAATTGACCAAACCATGGATATATCTTGACTTGACTACATGACTATCTGTTTACATCCTTATCCGTTTACATGAACAACTTATACCATGGTTTCGGCAAGTTTTATACAACAAATCCTTACAATCAATACAATATACATTTACGGGGTTTTAAGGGGTAGATTGGTATGGAATGTATTAGAAGTGGAATGAGACGGCCGCTATAATACACCTAACCTGAATATCCATTGCCATTGTCCCGTGAGTTTTGACGGGGCCTTATACTCCTTATGCCTTAGTCCATGGAGGAAGTAGGACCTCTCTTATATACCCTGATATATTCTGTACCAAGCTACAAACAACTACGTTAGTATAACAAAAATAGATAAATTACAAGATCTATTCCTTTTACATGATCTATTTCTCTTTTGGGACTTACCGACCGATTATTCGCTGACGACATTCCTATTTCTTTTTTCTTTAGAATGTTGTCAGGAGGACCCGACTCTCAGGAGATCGAGCCCAGCCAGGACGATTTGGAGCACTTTACTGAGGAGTCGGAGTTTTAGTTCACTTGTACTTACTTTACTTTCAGTTCACTTGCCATTGTTTAGGTATCACTTTCCAGCATTTCTTGTATATATTTATTATATTGCTTATTTATGCTTAACGTGTTTACTTCTGAGTAAATACGTCGCGGACCTCTCCACATCCTCTTTCCCATACACTGGGAAGCGGGGCGTGACAGGTTTTGTTGGTGGCCTATGCAGGTCAGTTCTGCATGGAACTATACCATGCAGGTCAGTTCTGCATGAAAACATAAGCAATATATCACGAGAATTATAAAAATCAGTAACTAAACATTCTTTACATTTCATATTCCTTAAATCTATCCTAACCCTATTTTTCTTTCAAGATTATGGATTCCCCGAACAACACCAGCACTAACGTGATGGCAACACCCCCCCATCACCTCTACCACTTACACCTACCGTAGCTGCTCCTATCAACGAGCAGAAGATATTGCTTAAGGCAATCAAAAGCCTTTTGGAGGGACAGCAGCAACAGACTGCTCTCCTTTTGCATTGCCCAGAAGCTGAGGCACCCGGTGTGAAACAATTCCGGGCACTGCACCCTAAACAATTCTCTAGGAAAGAGATCCCTTTGGAGGCAGAGCAATGGGCTCAGTCGATTGACAACGATTTGGCAGCAGCACAAGTGCCAGATATTGCTTGGGTAAAAGTTGCGAAGCTGCAACTAACTGCAACGCCGGAGTATGGTAGAAGGCTGAAGAAAGCCGACTTACCCAGCCAATCGATTAGAAGACTTTTCGCGACATATTCGACGGGAAATATTTTCCCAATACTGCCCGTTTTGACATAGAGCAGTAATTCATTCACCTACAACAAGGCTCTATATAGAGCAAATCTGTGGATGAGTATGATGCTGAATTCACCATACTGAGCAGGTAAAAGACGTCTCAAATATTTAAGTTTTCTAATATCACATACTACACAGCTAACATAAGACCATAACAGGTTCGCGGCACATCTCATACCGACTGCTGAGATCGGGACTAGACGATTTCAGCAAGGGTTGGACCAAGATATCCAAGCTGCTCTTTCTATTGGGGATTTCCCAACTCACGACCTAGCTCTGAAGGCTACCCGTCGATATGAGGCAGTAGTGATGAAGAAGGACAGACCTCAATCTGCCGGTATGAAGCACCCTGCTACTCAGATAGCAGGAGGAGCCTCTTCCAGGCCACCGTTTGTACCCAAGAGACCGGGAGTACCTTTTAACCGGCCCAGTCCAGATTTCTACTTCTTTTGCAAAAGGAATGGACACCTGACGAAGGATTACAGGCGTGCTAATCGCCTACGCTTACTCTGCGGCTCATCCACTCACTATATTGGTGCATGTCCTCGTAGACTCAATCCGAACCAAGCTCACAAACCAGCCATCACTTATCTGCAGCGGCCAGCTATTCAGGCACCTACTCCTCGACTTGCTCTCCCAGCTCCACCTTCTCGTAGACCTACTGCACCTCATCCTCATCAGTTCCATCATGCACAAAGAAACCTACCTCAAGGACAGAGGAACGGACAGAGGAATGCTCCCCCAGTAAAGAGGAATGTGCCTAGGCGACAGGCTTTCATAATGACTGTGGAAGAAGCTGAAGCCACTAGCCAAGTCATCACTGGTAACTTCCCATCTTTCAAAGCTATTCAATACTTGTTTATATCCATATTTTTTTCATACCTAAACATATCCCACATAATTTAGGTACAATATTAGTAGCCTCACTTCCTACACTAGCACTCTTCGATACTGGAGCATCACATTGCTTTATGTCGCAAAGGTTCATCCGAACTTATGCGATTCCAGTCAAACAACTCGTATCCAGCAGGAATGTCAGTTCAGGGAACGGTGTTCTAAAGGAAGCTTTGGGATACGACCTGTGTCCAGTGGTCGTGTGCAGTAGAGAATTTTATGCGGATTTCAAGGTGCTGGATATACCGAACTTCGACGTAGTCTTGGGTATATATTGGCTAAGAACTTTCTACGCTACCATCGACTGTCGTCAAAGAAGGGTAGTGTTCGAGATTCCAGATCATCCGGTCTTTTATTTCAAGAGTGGAGACCGTACACTAGAGCCTAGCACCTACAAAGATAAACCAAAGAAGGCAGTAGTTGTTACACTACAGGCGGAAGAAGATAAGCCAGAGGTAGTTCGAGAGTTCGAAGATGTATTTCTTAAAGACATCTCAAGTTTGCCTCCTGATCGAGCTCTTGAATTCGGTATTGATTTAGTACCTGGTGCATAACCGGTGATCAAAGCACCATATCGCTTAAGTCTTGAAGGATTAAAGGAGATCCGTACTCAATTGGATGAACTTTTGAAGAAATGGTGGATTCTTCCCAGTACCTCAAGTTGGGGATCTCTACTTCTGCTTATGAAGAAAAAAGAAGGTTCATACAGAATATGCATAGACTACCAAGCTCTGAACGAAGTCACGATAAAAAACAAGTATCCACTACCGCTCATTGACGATCTATTCGATCAGCTAAGTGGGTCTTGCGTTTTCTCAAAGTTAGATCTTCGTTTGGGTTATCATCAGGTGAAGGCCAAAGAGTCTGATATTCCAAAGACGGCATTCAGGACTCGCTATAGTCATTATGAGTTTCTCGTGATGCCATTTAGAGTGACCAATGCACCATCCATATTCATGAATCTAATGAACTAAGTTTTCCGAGAGTACCTGGGCAGGTTAGTTGTCATTTTCATCGACGACATTCTGGTATATTCAAAAAATCGGAAAGAGCACGCTGAACATTTGAGGAATGTCCTGGAGACTTTGCAACAGCATCAACTCTATGCCAATTACAGCAAGTGTGAATTTTGGCTAGATTAAGTCGGATTTCTAGGACATATCATTTCAGGCGAAAGAATCTTTGTAGATCCAGCAAAAGTATCAGCAGTAAGCGAATGGTTGACACCAAAGACAGTGAAGGACATTCGAAGTTTCTTGGGTTTAGCAGGATACTACCGAAGATTCATAGAAGGATTTTCGAAGATTGCAACACTCCTGACCAAGCTCACACATAAAGATGAAGCATTCGTGTGGTTAGAAGCATGTGAACAAGCTTTTGTAGAACTCAAGTCAAGATTGACATCAGCACCTATTCTAGTAATACCGGACAAATCTGGAGGTTTCGTTGTACATTGTGATGCATCCGGTAAGAGATTAGGATGTGTTCTACACCAGCAGGGAAAAGTTGTAGCTTATGCATCAAGACAGCTGAAGATTCATGAGCGCAATTATCCAACACATGATTTGGAGTTGGCGGCCGTTATATTTGCACTGAAGATTTGGCGTTACTATCTGCTTGAAGAACGAGTAGATATATACACAAACCATAAAAGTCTGAAATATGTGTTTACTCAGAAAGAGTTGAATATGCGATAGAGAAGATGGCTAGAACTTATGGCGGACTTTGACATCAACCTACAATATCATCGAGAAAGGTGAATATAGTTCTTGATGCACTTAGTCGCCAGCCTCTATCAATGAACCCCGCCGCACAGCGGAAGCTTCAACAAGAATCGCACAAGATGGAGATAAAAGTGGTTATGCCAGGTAATACTTCAAGGTTGATGAACTTACAAGTTCAGTCTACTATTGTCAATCAGATCAAAGCAGCTTAAGCAAGGGATGCCAAGTTGCAAAAGATCAGAGAACAAGTAGAAAGTGGACTTAGAATAGACTTCATCATTCACGAAGATGGATCTTTGAGATACGGAAGCAGATTGTATGTACCACAAGGTCCTGTTCGAGAAGAGTTTATGAAAGAAGCTCACAGCTCCCCATACTCAGTACACCCTGGTGGTACAAAGATGTGCAAAGATCTACGTCAACATTACTGGTGGCATGGAATGAAGCATGAAGTAGCCAGAAGCGTAGCCAAATGCTTGGTGTGTCAGCAAGTAAAAGCTGAATATCACAGGACTGCTGGTTTATTTCAACCATTACCTATCCCAGAATGGAAGTGGCAACACATCACTATGGACTTCCTGACTGCACTTCCTTGCAGCACGAAAGGTAACGATGTGGTATGGGTTATTGTGGATTGATTCACAAAGTCGGCTCACTTATCCCATTTCGAATTGGCCAACTACCGAGACACTAACAAAGAAGAACAAGGAAGTAAGTCTGAATCTGAGTAAGATTTAACTCTTCATAGTGTACTATTTTTGATACCCATGAACTCATGCAGGAGATCGTGAGATTGCATAGAGTACCGGTTTGCATTGTCTCCGATCGTGACACCAGATTCCGATTGCGGTTCTGGCAGAGTCTGCAAGATAGTCTGGGAACGATTTTGAAATTCAGTATAACTTATCATCCACAAACAAATGGTCAGTCTGAGTGAACGATTCAGATCCTTGAAAATTTGCTAAGAGCATGTATGTTAGACTTCGGAAGATCGTGGGAAGATCACCTACACCTTGTGGAGTTTTCATACAACAACAGCTACCAGGTGAGTATTATGATGGCACCCTTTACAGCTCTCTATGGAAGGAAGTGTTGTTCACCATTAAGTTAGGATGATATCGGAGATAGGGAACTCCTTAAACCATAGATGATTATGGCGACTGTGGGCGTAGTTCGCACGATCGGGAAAGAATGCACATAGCCCAAGACCGATAGAAGCACTGGGCTAATGCAAAGCGCCGACATCTGGAGTTCCAGCCGGGAGATCATGTGTTCTTAAAGATCTCTCCAAACCGTGGAGTAATTCGCTTTGGCAAGAGGGGTAAGCTCAGTCCGAGATACATTGGACCGTTCTACATACTCGAACGAGTCGGAGAAGTGACTTATCGTTTGGCACTTCCACCCTCATTGGAAGGAGTGCATAATGTATTCTACATATCCCAGCTTCGAACATATGTGAGCGACCCCAGCCACATTCTTGATCACTCCGAGCTCACTATACAGACAGATTTATCTTGTGAGAAACAACCCGTTGAGATCCTGGACAGAAAAGTAAAGTCACTTAGGAACAAGGAAGTAAACTTGGTCCGAGTGATGTGGAGAAAAGATTCACCAGGAGAATCAATGTGGGAATGCAAGGACGACATGTGTGCAAGATACCCTTACTTGTTTGTAAACCAATACTTAAATAATTGTAAATTTTTAGGACGAAATTTTTGTAAGGAGGGTAGAATGTAACGATTCCAATTTCATTGTGCGAAATAAATTGCCGAAATTTTTGTAAGGAGGATAGAATGTAACGATTCAAATTAATGTACAGAATAAAGTTTCAAGCCTGAGCATAAGTTATAAATTAAAATTGTTTAAGAACAGCAACAAATAGCTTGTAGCTCATTAGTAAAGCCTTGCACTGCTGTGACATAGCCCTGTGTTCGAATCCCATCAGCCACATATAATTTTACTGATTTTTATTTTAAACATTTTAGAAGCCCAAAAGTTTACACCTACAATACACGTAAAAATAAAAGTCAGATAAAACAAACATGTGCACAATGATATATGAACAGATAGAGACACGTGGCAAGAATCCCACACCCATCTCAAGAAATAGACCAACGAGAATTGGCTTTGGGCCGGCGCCCCCCCTCCTGTTGGGAATGCTTCTATGTTTTGAACCTCAGTTCTTTGGCCTAACCCCACTACTCCCATGCTGTTTGATTTCCCTGTAAATTAACGGAGAGATTAAAATCACAATTAATCCAAGTTTAAATGCATTTTTAATTCTTTTTTCAATTCTCAAAATCCTAATTCTACCCTATAAATACAACCCCACTCCCTAGTCCTCTTCATTCTAAAATATTTTGTTAAAATTCTCAAAATTTTCCAAGTCAAAGGAAAGTACAAGTGGAGTTAGCTTTAAGTCAATTTCCGGCGACAATTCGAGACGATTCCGGCGACCCCATGACTCCACGAAGCCATCAAACATTCCCTCAACCTCCCCTCTATTCTCTAAACTAGTAAGTTCCCTGTTTTCTCTTCTTTTCACATCTCAAAACTTCTTCTTTTCAATGATATCCGTAAGTGGAGTTATACCGACATTCATTTCTAAAACTTTTAAAAATAACAATTTTCTTAAGAACTAATTATCTAAATCATTATACTTTGTTTGTTAAATATTATACAATAATTATAAACAAGTTTCATTTCAAAACTCCATATAAAACAACTTTTATTACACTTTTACGTTTAAATACCATAAAGTTACATATGTCATCTTTTATCATTTTTTGCTTGTATTACCTTTAGAAAATCTCACGAGGTAATGACCTACCTCTCACAACACACATTATGACATAGCACGATTAGCTTTTAATAATATATATTTTGGGACAAATACGATTTTTACATTAAAATATCATAAACTATTAAAAACCGTATTCTTTAAATTGTAATATTTAAATTCCTTGTAATTATGCATCTACAACCCATTTTTGGGAATCCGATTTGGTTGGTGCGGTTTATCGCGCATCCATCGGACTAGTAGGGAGAAATGCAGACCTCCTCACGGGGCATAAGATCTCGATGGAATTTTTAATGCAATTTTTACGAAAAACGTGATTTTCTATTTAATAAATAAATTTTATTTTTAATAATTATATATAAATATTATCAAACCATCTATTTTAAATATATAATAAATTCCAAGTTTTTCTAAACAAAATAAAAGAATTACAAGTTTCATGAAAATACCATCAAGAATCCATACAAGTCAACTTTACACTAAAGTACCATGTATTATTCAAGCTATGTATTTATTCACTAGAATACCTCATTTTTAAAATTTACATCTATGAAAATCCTAAATACGATAAATAAGTACTTGAGATTTAATTTGAAAGTATACTAAAAATATTTTTCATAAACCCCCTCAAGTTATATTAATTTACATTAAGGACCCTAGTAAATATATGTTAAAGCGGGTCCAATTGTCTTGAGCCTCAAGGAGCCGGAGAAAGTGGGTGCTTGCTTATTTAAAGTAGAAAATTAAAATGGGTTATCAATAGTAATTGGTTTGGAAAAAGTCACAAATCCTGTCGTCCATGTGCAGCAGTTACCGATAACTCCAAAACCTAATTCAGGAATCCAATTCTGTTTAAGTGTCTAACTCAATCTGAGTCTCGGTCTAATCCGAATACAATCTAAATATGAACACAATCCAATCTTAACTCCAATACAAGATGAATCCAATTTATACTTGAACTTGAACATGAATACCAGAATTATACCAGAACAAAATCAATATGACTTGAATTGACCGAACCATGGATATACCTTGACTTGACTACATGAATATCATGTTCTCCGCCGAAAGACGCGACCGGGACGTTGGGACGTTTGGCCTGAATTTTAGGAGCAGATGCTATTTGGTTTTATCCGTCCACCTCTCCGAAGATGCCAAGTTGATTTATGGCACCGTGCATCGGAGGTTTGGACAGATGCGGCCGTTGTAGCAGACTTCATCAGATTCCCCTTCATGTACAAGGGTTTTTTGATTATGGGGACACTCTTCCCTGCAGGCGCAAGTCCCTGCAGATAATTACGCTACCGCATCGCTGTAACCACTTTCTCCTTCTCCAGATGGTCACTTTGTGTCGTATGTGTTGGTTTTATTTTTGGTTGCCCATGGATTGTATACGGAGACTAATTTATGTTATCGCCCGTAGGACGTTGATTAGTCCAAATCCGTATTTTCTTAGATTTGGATTTGGGTTTGTTTAAGGATCGGTAATCTTGTTTTTAGATTAAGATCAACTTAAATTCTTGTTAAGGATACGTTAGTCTAATTTCAGACTAAGATCTACTCAACTAGGTTTTAGGATCATTTAGATCCAACGAAAGAGTATTTGGACTCTATCGTTTTAGTTTAGGGACATTGCGGTCCATTGGGTTTAAGGACATCATAGTCTATGAGTTTAAGGACCTCATAGTCCGTAAGGTTTAGAGACATCATAGTTTGGTTTAAAGACGTCATAGTCTGTGGGGTTTAAAGACATCATGGTCTGTTTTAAAGACATCATAGTCTGTAAGATTTTGGTTTAACCATTTGGGGATGCGCCAAAAGTTATTGGTTATTGAGACCCTCCATCTCTCTGAAGACGTTGAAGAATTACAACGACATATATCAGAGGTAGGAAGAGATGTACCCTTGAACCAATGTTGGTTGGGAGATCTATAGTCAGGTTTGGGACTAAGACCAATTAAAATGATTGTGGGCACATAGGCTCGTTTAATTTAAATTAGAGACTTATGGCCAACTTGGGCTCAGTCCACTCAGTTCTGAATAAAGTGTTTGAACACTTATTTGGACTCGGTCTACTTATTTTGAATAAAATGTTAAACTTTTGTTTGGGCTCAACCCTTTTTTTTCAATAATACTGAGCATTGATTTGGGTTCTGACACCCCTTTTTCTTTTTGTCTTTTATTGAGTGTTGAACACTTTTTATGGCGCTGGGGTCTTATTTACAGAGTGCTTTGTAATTCCTTAGCGCCCACGTGAGGAGCACGTGGAGCGTCCGGCGCTGAGCGCCATACTGGGATCTCTACGGCGCTTCTTATAAAAGGGAGTTCACGTGAGGAGCATGTGGAGCGCTTGGCGCTGAGCGCCAGACTGGGAGCGCTACGGCGCTTCTTATAAAACGGCGCTCACGTGAGGAGCACGTGGAGCGCTTGGCGCTGAGCGCCATACTGGGAGCTCTACGGCGCTTCTTATAAAAGGGCGTTCACGTGAGGAGCATGTGGAGCGCTTGGCGCTTGGCGCCAGACTGGGAGCGCTACGGCGCTGCTTATAAAATGGCGCCAATGTGAGGAGTACGTAGAGCGCTTGGCGCTGAGCGCCAGACTTGGAACGCTAAGGCTCTTCTTATAAAAGGGCGCCCACGTGAGGAACACGTGGAGCGCTTGGCGCTGAGCGCCAGACTTGGAGCGCTAAGGCGCTTCTTATAAAAGGGTGCCCACGTAAGGAGAACGTGGAGTGCTTGGCACTGAGCGCCAAACTTTGTGCGCTAAAGCGCTTCTTATAAAAGGGCGGCCACGTGAGGAGCATGTGGAGCTCTTGGCGCTGAGTGCCAGGCTTGGAGCGCTAAAGCGCTTATTATAAAATAGTGTCCTCGTAAGAAGCACGTGGAGCGCTTGGCGATGAGTGCCAGACTTATAGCGTTGAGGCGCTTCTTTTAAATTGGAGCGCTAAGGCGCTTCTTTGTCAGCTCTGATCAGTTCTGTGCTCTGAGAATTAAATTCTCGGTTTATAAGAGATTTTGTCTCATGGGTCTAAGAACTAAGTTCTTCTCTTTCTTGATGAAATGTTGTGATCTCTTTTACTTTTGTGAAAGACCTTGTCTTATAGATCTATGATCTGAAAAAGAACTAAGTTCTTCTGATGTGAGAGTTAAACTCTCAAATATGGAGAAGATGCCATGACCTCCCTTCTTTTTATTTATCTTGAAGAAGGTTCTTCTTCTTAGAGCTTGCTCTTCTCTTTTCTTTTCTGATAACTTGAAGTTTATGGGGGGGTTCTTCTGTACAAGACTTGAAGTCTTGGGTCATTTATATAGGGGAGGCTGATTTGTTGAATCAGTTAAGGAAATCTCTCATTGAGAGATCTCTGTTGATTTGGGGAATGTTTCCCACCGTTGGATCTTTGATCCAAGGGCTTCTGTTTTACAGAAGATAGTTTTCTTTTTATTAACAAGATTGGGAAATATTTTCCCATACAGAATTTATTCTGTATTTGGGTGATTTTTAATCACCATTGGATATTTGATCCAACGGTGCTCTGATTTACAGAGCACAATCTTTCCTGTTTGGAAAGATTTTGAGCAGTATTTCCTCAACAGAATTTTATTCTGGTAATTTGATGATTTATCATCTTCGTTGGATCTTTGATCCAAGGGTGAAGAACATTTAGTTCTAGCACTGGCGCTCTCGTGCTTTGCACGTGAGGTACTGTCTCAGAGTCTTTAGCGCTGGCTCTCTTGGCGCTGGCGCTATCATGCTTTGCACGTGAGCGCTGTCTTAGAGTTTTTAGCGCTGGCGCTCTTGGCGCGAGCGCTTTCGTGCTTTGCCCGTGAGCGCTGCCTCAGAGTCTTTGACTCTTAGTGCTGGCGCTCTTGGCGCTAGCGCTCTTATGAGGTGCTGCCTCATTTCAAATTTCAAATTTTGAATGGAGCTTTTCTCTCTGATTAGGGGAAACATATCCGTTTACATCCTTATCCATTTACATGAACAACTTATACCATGGTTTCGGCAAGTCTTATACAACAAATCATTACAATCAATACAATATACATTTACGGGGGTTTTAAGGGGTAGATTGGTATGAAATGTATTAGAAATGGAATGAGACGGTCACTATAATACACCTAACCTGAATATCCGTTGCGTTGTCCCATGGGTTTTGACGGGGCCTTGTACTCTATATGCCTAAGTCCACGGAGCAAGTTGGACTCCTCTAATATACACAGATATATTCTGTATCAAGCTACAAACAACTACGTTAGTATAACAAAAACAGATAAATTACCAGATCTATTCCTTTTACTTGATCTATTTCTCTTTTAGGACTTACCGAGCAATTGTTCGTTGACGATATTCCTATTTCTTCTTTCTTTAGAATATTGTCAGGAGGACCCGACTCTCAGGAGATCGAGCCCAGCCAGGACGATTTGGAGCACTTTACTGAGGATTCAGAGTTTTAGTTCACTTGTACTTACTTTACTTTCAGTTCACTTGCCATTGTTTAGGCATCGCTTTCCAGCATTGTATTTATTTTCCAGTTGTATGTAAAGAGTGTTTAATCAATAAAAAGTTGATGTTTATTTATATCTCTTGTTATTTCTTGTGTATATTTATTATATAGTTTATTTATGCTTAATGTGTTTACTTCTGACTAAATACGTCGCGGGCCTCGCCATGTCCTCTTCCCCGTATACTGGGAAGCGGGGCATGACATCAACACTCTCTCTCCTTCAAGGTTCTCTTCTTCTTCCTCAGCCTTAAAAGCTCTCATGTGTTGAGAAACCTAGGGTTCTTAAGACAAATTAATCCATAATCACTCTCTACATCATCTAAGCTACTTAGCTTACCATACTAGGTACCCTATTTACCTCGGTTTAGAGATTGGAGCTCAAAGTAAATTCTCTTGGGTGGATCATCTTTGACACGAGGAGACCGACGATCAAGCACGATCCGTACACTTCGAGGAGCTCAAGAAGAGGAGGAGGAGAACAAGAACCGAAGGACTTGAAACTAGGAGGTATAAAACTCTTACCGCGTAGCTAAACCTTCAAGTTGTTTGCTAGTTAAGGTTTCTGTTAGTGATGTATATGCCCTAGAGGCCATTGTTGTACATATAATGTATATTATAGTGGATGCTTGGATATATATAGAGAGGACTTTCTTGCTCGACATGATAGTATGCTATCTGGTTTCACTTTGTCTTAACATGTTGACTTGTATTGTATTACTGTCTTGCTCTCACATGTTGATAAAGCTCTTAGGATATGTACTTTACTACTAGGACTATGATACAGATCATATTAGTGGGGGCAAGGTAGTCCACGAGTACATCCTATAATTGTTCCTAGTCGAGGGTGTATCGAGACAGGGCATCGATACTCCAGAGTAGATTAGCGTATACGTATCTTGACCCATATGATGGGCGATGGATGATCCTACATCCATTGGTGTTTAACATCAAAGATGGTGTACGGGTGCTCAGTGGAGACTGGGTATACTGAACGGACTCGCCGAGAACTCCTAGATGGTATTATACCTATCGTCAGATAGCAGTTCTCTGGTGACACTGGTACAGGTTAGTCTGTAGACCCGAGATCGTCATAGAGTCTTGTGTGATTCCTATTGTGCTTTGATTTCCACCTTACCACGTTCATAAGAACGTGCAAAACGGTGGCTTTTGGGTACAGTCCCGAATCACATGGAGGCAATGAGCAACAGGAGGGGTTTCATCTCTCCCGGTATTGGGGGTTGATGTTGTGCTGTGTTCGATTGGCTATAACTGGAAGTCCCTGGCCAGGGCCGATATGGAGATCTACTGGTAAGAGTTATCAGTAGTTTCTCGACCCATTTTGATCCTCACATCGACACGGCTTATTGGTTACTGGGGTCTGACGTTTACCACCCCTATACTGGATATGCGACATATCAGATGAAGAGACCGGACTGTAAGGTAGTGTTACTGATTGGATTCACAGAAGTGTGTGTAGGCTTGCTTATTGATCTTCTGATCACTCAATACCCGGATGGCCGTTACGTTTAGCTGACCGTTTGTGGCTTGTGAGTTTTTAATATGATCATCACCTACTGCCGGCGTATTGACGAGTCTTTAGAGTCCTACACAGAGGTTTCCTGGCTCAGGCGAAACGGAGTAGGAGCACATATGTGATATGTGCGGGACCGAGATTGTTACGTGTATGTGATACCATATTCTATTCTCGCGATATGTGATATCGGCCAGTTATATGTGATATAGCCGGGGCATCGGATCAAGTGTTGATTCGATGAAATGATTCATTTAATATTAATCGGTTATATGTAATATAGCCGGATTATTGGGTCAAGTATTGATCCGATAATTTAATGTATAATTATATATTTGATATATTAAATTGCATTAACTAATATATGCTAACTTAAGTATTTCATTTTCTCACTTTGGATACATTTAACATATATGTGATATATGTTTATTGTATTCTTTTCTTTTGTTACATAAGTATATATATGTGATATGTATAATTGTAACATGCTAGGTTATAAATGCAACTAGGGTTTATGAGAATTAAACCATGCTAGGGTTAAGATTAGGGTATATATTTATTATTAAGCAAATTCAAAATTGTGTATTTAGTCATGGTTCAAAACTTGTAGAAGCTTGTAGGTTCTTTGACCAAGTCCACTCTTTTGTCAAGCTTAAGATATTTATCAACCTAACTTTTAACCATACCTCATGGTTAAGTCTCTATAAGGGTTAAGCATGACATACTTAACCTAAGGTTGCATTTCTAACCTCTGTTCAATTATTTTTCATCACTTCATCTTCTTCTTCCTCCAAAAAGCTTGCTAGCTTTTTATTTTGTGATGAAATAAAGTGAGAAAAAGAAAACTAAAGAGTGCAAAATTCCTACTTCATCATCCTCTTCTATACTAGCCATATAGATTAGTGTGTTAGCTTCACTAGTCCCTACTTAGTGAAGAGATAGCTTGAGTCTGTGTTTCCTCGAAGTAGATCATCTCAGATTTCGAAGGCTACAAGCAAGGATGCATCATACGACTTGTGGAGCCTCTCAAGAGTTCGGGAGTTCTTGGATCGCAGCGAAGGGACCACTACTCGGAGCTTATGAAGCGAAGGAACGGACTACAAAGGTTGTAATCCCTAATCACTTAGATGTTAAGTTGTTAACATATAGTTTTGTTTAAATCTCTAGTTTAAGATTCATGGTTAGGGTTATCTAGAACGGCAAAAATTTTAAATTGGCATAGATGATGCCTCCCGAAACCTTGCTGCCGCACTAGGTATCCCAACAGTGGTATCAGAGCCTAGCTAGAGAATTATACGGATATGTGTAGAATTACGAAACCGAAACAACTCCGAAACATCCGAATCGAAACCCTAGTTTCTGTCGAATTTTTTCAGGTGTCAAATTTTTTTTCAAACAATTGAGGAATGATGTATGAGATACGTAATGAACACCACCAAAATTTGAACCCCTGTGCTCGGATTTTGGCCGAGCACAAGTAGGGAAATTCCGAGCAGGCCGGCCCCTTGTTCGGTTTTAGGCTTCAAATTTTGGTCATGTTCTAGTCGATGGGGTTTGGTATTTCAGGTGTTGTTTGTTTTTGCTAAATTTGCATGTGATGTTATCTTTTTACAGAGGCAATTCAGAGTGTTTCGTATTTGTAATTCTAGTTTATTTTCGGGTTATTTAGACAGTGTTAAAAAGTTCGAACGGATATCAATAACTCACTTTTTCCCTTACTGGAAATTTTTCCAGGTGTTGGATTTTTCCTTAGTTTAAAACTTTCAGAAAATCATGCAAGCGATTCTATGGACCCTCTAGAAGAATGAAACCTAACTCGATTATGTGACCGTCAGAACCGCCACTAAACCCTAGGATTTGTGATAGTTCGGCGGTGCCACATGTGAGGCATTGGTTGGCCCTTCTACGGCTGGTTCATAAGAGCCGTGGCATGTTCTGGGACTTTTTGAACTTCACTCAAGTGTTGAGCTCAATTGGGAAATTTTGGGTGTTTGTTTATTCGATCGGAAAGTTTAACATTGTCTAGTTATCTGGAATATGATACAATATGTGGAATTCATGTAGTTAGGCATGAAATCCGCAATATGTGATATTTCGGGTTTATGATGTCTAAGGTGATTGTGCATTCCAAATGTTGTAGTTTTTCACTTTCTTTTCTGCGACCGTAAGTGTAATATGTGGTGTATCGCCAGTTTCGGTGCTATATGTGAACGACAATTGGGATACGCATATTTGCTTACGTTGATAACATGTGATGTTATGTATTGTTGTGATATGTTATATTAGATCATCGTGATTTGAATAGCCGGGGTTTTATATGAGATGAGAGTTTTTCATTTTCATTCATGTAAAATTCATTGTATGTAATATTCTTTTATTGGGTCACTTTCGGGTTGAGGATGATGTCATTATTGTATATTATTTATTTTCCCGCATTAGGATAGACCCAAGGAGGAGAGCACAAGCAACCGGGTTCTAGCATCCAGTGGGAGGTCATCTCGAGGAGTCGAGACCGGGTATCCTAACCCTAGAATTGGTAGGGTTGCTTACCACTTTCGTAGGGGTCTAGGGATGTGGGTTTGGCTATTCATCGCGACCGTGGAATCCGTGTTTTATACAGGCTCAAAATAAAACATGGACCTCCTAGTATATCCAATATTTCATATGTTATCTTTTGCTGCTGATATTCTGTGATGTAATCATTTTATATGCGTGAAACGAATGCTTTATTATTGTATATATGATATATAATAAACGTTGCTTATGTTTGGCACCCGCGCTAGTCCCGCCCCGGTATGCCGTTAGTTAAGTAACCTAACGGTGGATAACGGGACACTGTGGCGAATGCGGATGGCATAGGCATACGTTGTATTTTCGTTTCTTCTGTGATACTTAGAAAGCATAAATGATGGGACTTCATTAATGAGATTAATGAAAGAAAAAGAAACCTAAAAGATGTTGTGGAATCAAATTTTAAAAAGGGTAGCTCTAGTTTTTGCTTTGCATAGCGGTATTCCTTGTAGTATATCCAGCACCTTATTCGATAAGGAAAGAGCCGAGATCCCTTCACTGGGAGTGACCTCTTTAGCGAAACTAGCAGATGCTACAACTCACTCGGTTTTGTTTCTGATTGTTTCTATAGTTCTTGCTTTATATAGCGGTATTTGTGAAATATCCTACACCTTATTCGATGAGGAAAGAGTCGAGATCCCTTCACCGGGAGTGACCTCTTTAGCGAAACTATTAAAAGCCTCAAAAACACTCCTTTTCAATATCACTTGTTTCTACAACGATATCAAGTTTATTACGCAATAGGTTTTCTGAAAAACCTGTCTTAGCCCTCCGTCATTTCAGATAAGTACTGCTTAGTATTCGTGCTGCGTTTGTTGATCTTAGCCAAGGCGTAGTGTGCGGTAGCTAATTATTGCTTATCTGCAGCATGAGGTGCGATTGAGTTAGGGTAGTCGTACGACTTTGTTGACCTTAGCCAATGGTCGTACGGGTGGGTTTAATTCAATCAGGAAATGACGAGTTGAACTTGGCTAGCGCTTATGATTTGTTGACCTTAGACAAGGTCATAAGTTGTTAGGGGCAAAACATTATCGAGAATTTCAAGTGTTGAAATTTACAATGAGATTGCATACCTTCTATGAGATAGTTAGATCCTGATACCCACTGCGAGTAAGAGTTACTCTTGGGAGACTTTTACACATGACAATTAGCCGATCAAGTAGGTGTCTAGAAAGGTATTAACAGGGTTATACCTCTGGGAAAAAGAGGTTTATTTTAATTAGGTCCGTGCGAAAACAAGGGGAACCTCCCTCAAAGTACCAAAACTGACCTGGCTGAAAGATTGGCGAACTTGTAAGGTGTAATTAATCCCGGCTAGTCTTACATTTTTGGGTTTGAAGGAAGATTTGATAAAAACAGTGGGAGCCATCCTGATTAGATAAGATAATAACCAATCTAATCTTGCAAGAGCATACGCTAAAGTATTTTCTTCTCTCACTCTCTCTCTCTCTCCAGGTAGCGACCATGTCAGGACTAATCAAGATAATAATATGGATGTATTGACCGAACCTGCTTGTTATACTGAGCAGAGGAACGTTGGTTCCGTTCTTTCTTATAATTGTTATAAGACTGAGCAGAGAATAGGAACATATCCGAATTTCCACGCTGCCCAAACAAAGAATAAGCATGTTGATGCATCTTCTTCGGGTGTTATCGAGAACCGTTTCTCAGTTCACTCTACGTCATGGGTATTAGATACCGGATCAGGATCCCACATATGTAATATGTTACATGGGCTAAAGAAAGTAGAGAACTGGGAGAGGGTGATCATTCTGTAAGAGTAGGGAATGGTGCAAATGTTGCAGCCAAAGTAGTTGGCAATATCACCTTGTATTGCCAAATGGTAATGCATTGATTCTGAACGAATGCTATTACATTCCGACCCTGATATGCAATCTTATATTAGTTTCTTTATTGAGTAAAGAAGGACATAATTTTGTAGTACAGGATAATGTTATGAACATCTTCCTGAATCAAAAGTTGATTGGATCAGGCTCGTTAAATAATGACATATACGTTCTAAATCAAACTACAGTTCTTAATGTGCAAAACACACACAAGAGGAAGAGTTCAGAAATAAATGAATCATTCTTGTGGTATTGTAAACTAGGTCATATCAATACGACATGACTAGCTAAGTTACATAAGGATGGATATTTGAATTCGTTCAAATTTTCATCTTATGACACTTGCCAGTCTTGTCTCAAAGGAAAAATGACAAAAACTCCGTTTAGTGAATTCGGAGAAAGAGTTAGGGAACTCTTGGAACTGATACATAGTGATGTATGCGATCCCATGTCTACGCATGCCAGGAATGGTTCTTCGTACTTCATTACATTCACTGACGATCTCTCAAGATACGGACATGTGTTCATGTTGAAACATAAGTCTGAAGCTTTTAAGAAATTCAAAGAATATAAGCACGAAGTAGAGAACCAAACGGGTAAAAGTATTAAGATCCTTCGATCTAATCGAGGAGGAGAATACTTGAGCAATGAGTTCCTAGACTATTTAAAAGAGAATGGGATTCTCTCTCAGCTTACTCCTCCATATACACCATAGCACAACGGCGTATCGGAGTGAAGGAATTGCACCCTATTGGATATGGTGCGCTCTATGATGAGCACTGCTGAGTTGCCTATTTTCTTATGGAGTTATGCGCGGGAGATGGCCGCATGCCTATTGAATAGAGTTCCAACCAAATCGGTGCCTACCACTCCATTTGAGATATGGAATGGAAAGAAACCATCTCTTAAACGAGTTAAGATATGGGGTTGTCCGGCCTATATTAAAAAAAAAATCCGGACAAACTCGAGGCAAGATCAGTTCTTTGCAAGTTTGTGGGATATCCAAGCAATTCGTATGGATATCATTTCTACCTCAGTAAAGAGCAAAAAGTATTTGTTGCTCAACATGCCACCTTGTTAGAAAAGGAATTTCTTGCAAAAGAGATTAGTGGCAATGAGGTAGAACTGGAAGAAGACCCAGCTGCACAGGCTACAACCGACAATTTGGTGGAACCAGAGGATTCGATAGCTCCTAACGAACCTCAGTCTCTCCACCGATCTATTAGGGTTCCTCATCCACCTGAGAGATACTACGGTTTTCTCATTGATGGTGGGAGCGAGGACTGCATCATGGAAGATGATGACCCGACTAGCTTCAAGCAGGCCATCACGAGTGGGGACTCTGTGAAATGGTTGTAGGGTTACTTAGCAAGGCAGGAAGGTTTCGGGAGGCATCGTCTATGCCGTTTTCAAATTTTTGCCTTTCTAAAGAAGCCTAACCAAGAATCTTAACTAGAGATATAAACAAAACATTATGCAAACAACTTTGCAAGTCTAAGTGAATGAGGAATACAACCTTTGTAGACCGGTCTTTCACTTCAAATACTCCGTGTAGAAGCCTCTTCGCTGCAAGTTGTGATCTCCCGAACTCTTGAGAGGCTGCACAAGGTGAAAGATGCAAACTTGCTCGAAGTCTTCGAGGCCGAAAATGATCTACGTCGAGGAGACTCAAGCTCATACTACCTCTTCACTAAAGTGTGAAATTGGTGAAGCAAACACCCTAAACTAAATGGCTAATAGTAAAGGATGATGAAGTAGGAAATGGGCTCTCTTTAGTTTTCTTATTCTTACAATATTTTCTCACCATTTTCAAAAGCTAGAAAGCTTTTCATGTGGAAGAAGAAGCTCAAGTGAAGAATGAAATCAAGTGAAGAGAATGAACTCATGAGGTGAGAATATAAACCATGGACGAGTTAGTGTCATGCACTAACACATGTAGAGACTTAACTAGGGTAAGGATAAAGGTTGGGTTAATAAATATCTATAGCAAAACAAAAAGAGTGGACTTGGTCAATGGTTATCCAAAAGCTTTCTCAAAGTTTCTACCATGAAAAAATCCACCATTTTTAGAATTGGTTTGATAAATAAAATCCTTAAGATTATCCTAACAATAGTGTAAGTCTCATACACCCATGTAACATGTATCATCAAGCATGACACAATAAAATGTACATTAATATATATCACATACATACTATATGCACACAAGTGAGAAAAAGAATACTTAGTGAGCAAATATTCGTTAATGTAAATTAATATATCATATATATAATTATACATTAAATTATCAAATCAACTCTTGATTTAATAATCCGGCTATATCACATATGACCGACTAATATCATGTGTAACATCTGTTGGTTATGGTGCCCTCAAAATCAATTATTGGATCGCATGTACGTGATTGTAATGATTGAGGGAGGACCTATACCGGTGGGACAGTCTTACTCGAGATGATAGTATTCTATTTGGTTTGTCTTTATAATCACTATTACATGTTGATAGAGCCCATAGGATTCTTGCTTGACTACCAGCATTATGATGGCGATCATATACGTGGGAGCTGGTGGTCTATAAGCGCATCCTTAAATGTCCCTAGTCGTGGGAGTTTCGAGACTGGGCATCGATACTCCAGAGTAGACTAGTGTATACTGATCGAGACCCCGACGAGGGGTGGTGGCCAGGTCTCACAAGCCATTGGTGTTAGTTTGTTACCTGAGATAGTATATAGGTGCTCATTGGATTATGAGTACACTGGACGGACTCGCCAGGAACCTGCTAGTTGGTATTATACCTATTGTCACATAGCAGTTCCCAGGTGACATGTGTACAGGTTAGTCTGTCGATCTGAGATCATCATTTGTCTCGTGTGAGTTCCTACTGTGCTTTGATTACTACCTTACCACGACTCAAAGGTATCGTGCAAACAGGTTTTAGTTGGATACAATCCCGAGCCACATGGAGGCAATGAGCAGATCGTCGGGGATTCGTCTCTCCTGGTATTGCGGGTTGATGTCGCACAGTACACGGGTGGCCATCACCAAGAAACCTTGGCCAAGGTAGTCGAGAATTACTGATTCGGATCAGTAGTTTCTCAAGAGGTGATGGGCTTCATACCGATACGAATTATCGCGTTATTAGGGGTCTGATTTTATCCACTGTTTACCCCAATCGGAGCAAAGCTCCGATCAAATTCCGAGGTGGAAGATGGAACAACTCCCCAATCAGAAACAAAGCTTGGCTTTGGAAATTTAAACTTCAATAAAGGAAGCAACGCTTCAGTTGCCCAGGCACTGCGCTGCGCGACACGTGTCAGCGCAGATGCGCTATGCGCTGTGCGACACGTGTCAGCGCAGATGCGCTAGCGCAGTCGCGCTGCGCTGCGCGCTGTGCGACACGTGTCAGCGCGGATGCGCTAGCACAGTCGCGCTGCGCTGCGCGCTGTGCGACACGTGTCAGCGCGGATGCGCTAACGCAGCCGCGCTGCGCTGTGCGCTACGCGACAGCGCAGATGCGCTAGCGCAGAAGATGGGGTTTAACACCAAAAGCAATTTATTCATGCAAAGTTAGGTACACTTGATAATAACAAATTAAAATCACATGATGCACGAACACAACAAAGAACTAAAATAAAAGAACCCTTAACGGGCAATGAAATACTTGATTAAAAAGAAAAATGCTTATTCATTATTATTGATATTACATTTAATAAAGATCACCGAATACGGGATCAGAAAGACAAGGATTCGCAAAAAGAAGAAGAAGATTCCCCAGCTCCCTCTCTGTCTTCTCCACCACATCGAAGCGGCGATCCTCCCGAGGGGTGGCCATCCAACGGTCGACGCCACACTCCTGAGAAAAAGTGGCGATGACAACCCGACGAGCCCATATCTGGTTCAGCAAATGGAAGGAGCAATCCTTCAGGGCTTTGGTGATCAAGTGCGCTTCGAGAAGGCCCTCGATCTTGTCCTCGGCTGCATCCAGCATTGCCGGGGACATCTCTGCTGGAGGAGGGGGAATGCCGGAGAGCACCGAGGCAAGGGCCATCCGAAGCCAAATGGAATTCGGAGGAAGAGGAGACCCCACACGAGTCAAAAGCTCATGCATTGCAGTGTCGCATTGCTCGTCCGAGAGAGAAGGGTCCACCAGGCGCGCAGCAAAACGGGGAACGATGTCCCGAATCGGAACCTCCCATGGTTGTCGGCGGGCATGAAGGCGGTTGCAAGCCATGATCGAAAAAGTTCTCTGAAGATGAGAGAATAAAAAGCTCGGCCCTGAACTATATATAGACCCAAACACAAAAGATTTTGTGCACAATGGAATTATTTCCGAGACCCGGAAAATCAAAATCTTGGAAATACAAGTTTGACTTGGAAAAGGGGAGATGAAAAGATATCTCAGGTGAAGCAACGCTTCAGATCCTCTGCGCTGGGCGCAACTTGCCACGTGTCTGGCGCAACGCGCCGAGCGCAGCGCCCAGAAAGCGCGCCCAATCAGAGCAAAGCTCTGTTTAAACGAAGCAACGCTTCAGTTGTGCTGCGCTCTGCGCTGCGCGACACGTGTCAGCGCCGATGCGCTAGCGCACTTGCGCTGCGCTCTGCGCTGCGCGACACGTGTCAGCGCAGATGCGCTAGCGCACTTGCGCTGCGCTCTGCGCTGCGCGACACGTGTCATGCGCTGGGGCATCTGCGCCAAAATGAATTAAGATTTTTATGAAATCTTTTCTGTTCTTTCCAGAACTATAAGACTTTCTTCGGCCTTTGGATCAAAGATCCGACGGTGGGAAAACTCCCAAAAATCATTCAGGAAAGATCCCGTTAACAAATTCAACAGATTTGTGGTCGCTATAAATAGGACCCTAAGCCTCAATTCAAAGGAATCAAGAATTTTCTCGAAAAAATCAAAAACTCTAACCAGAGAAAACTCTGAGAAGATTTCAAAAAAAAAAGGTAAAGAACCTTCATGAGGTAGAAAAAAAGGCCTTCTAATAGATCATCGATCTAAAAATAAGATCAATGATCTTTATAAAAAAAAAAAACACAGTGCTTTGCACTCCTTATGAACCTTCGGTTCTGTAAAAACAATAAAAATAATAAAATAACAAAAGAATAGTGCTTTGCACTTTTAAGAACCTCTGGTTCTTCAAATAAAGAAAAATCTTCTTTTTTCTTTGATCTAATTTAGGCAAAGAAATTAAACAGTGCTTTGCACTTCTCTTCTTGAATCTAAAAGATTCTTAGTGCTTTGCACTTCCAAGTTGCGCCGTTGCGCTCTTAAGAAAGCGCCACGTGTCGGCCATAAAACCACTTGCGCTAAGCGCTCTTAAGATAGAGCTTTGCTCTCTGGAATTAGCGCAACTCGCTGAGAGCGCGCCACGTGTCGGCCATAAAACCACTTGCGCTAAGCGCTCTTAAGATAGAGCTTTGCTCTCTGGAATTAGCGCAACTCGCTGAGAGCGAGCCACGTGTCGGCCATAAAACCACTTGCGCTAAGCGCTCTTAAGATAGAGCTTTGCTCTCTGGAATTAGCGCAACTCGCTGAGAGCGCGCCACGTGTCAGCAGCGCAATTGCGCAGCGCAACAGCGCAACGCGCTGCGCTAGTGCGCCTGCACTCATCAGAGCATGACACGTGTCGTCACCGTATGGACTTGCGCTCATTACTTAGCGCAAAGCGCAAATGCATTCAAAAGGGCCAAGCCCAATTAAGAGAAGGCCTAACAGGCTCAATAAAGCGCAAATGCATTATTTTAAGGGGCAGAGCCCAAATCAAAACAGATACTTTGCATCATTTATAAATGGGCAGAGCCTAAACAGAATCTTCAGAATGCTGTGCATTTTTACCAGGGGCAGAGCCCAAATCAAACAAATGCATTGCATCATTCATAAATGAACAGAGCTCAGAATAAATTGATGCTCTGCAGAGCCCAAATGCAATGCATTACTTAACAAAAATGTTGAACATTTCAACTGGACTTAGCCCAATTTTGGCCATAAGTCCTTAAATTAAATTAACTGAGCAAAATCGCTCTTCTAAATTAATTTACATCCGGTTCGAGGGTACATCTCCGAACTCCTTTGACATCCGTCGTTGTAATTCCTCAACGACGTCAAAGAGGTGACGGGTCCCAACGACCACACATCGATATGGACTGCGGGGTCCTTAAACTCGTGGACCGAGACGTCCTTAAAACTAATATCGGACCGAAACGTCCCTAAACTAATATTGGACCGAGACGTCCCTAAACTAATTTCGGACCGAAACGTCCCTAAACTAATTTCGGACCGAAACGTCCCTAAACTAATAATGGACCACTACGTCCCTAAACTGGTGACGGACCACCACGTCCCTAAACTGGAATATGGACCACTACGTCTTTAAACTGGCGACGGACCGAAACGTCCCTAAACTAATAATGGACCCCCACGTCCCTAAAACTGGCGATGGACCGCCATGTCCCTAAACTGGTACAATAGGGCCCAAATGCTCCCTTGTTGGATCTAAACGGTCCCGCCTAAGTTGATCTTAACCCCAAATACGGTTAACGTGTCCTTAGACATTTAAATAAACGATAAAACTCCAAATTAACTTTGGTTCAAGGGTACATCTCTGAACTCCTCAGACGTCTGTCGTTGTAATCCCTCAACGACGTCAGAGAGGTGACGAGTCCCGACGGCCGGATAATTAAATCAATCATTATGTCAAGTCGATCTTAGTCCAAAACAGGACTAACGTATCCTTGACGAATGTTTAAGTTGATCTTAGCCGCAACGCGACTAATGCATCCTTAAACTAAAAACACCAAACCCAAATCTAAGTAAATACGGATTTGGACTAATCCACGTCCTACGGACGACGACATTACTCAGTCTCCGTATACAATCCACGGGCAACCACAAACAAAACAAACACACACGACACGAAGTGAAATTCTGGAGAAGGAGAAAGTTGTTACCGCAATGCGGTAGCGTAATTAACTGCAGGGGCTTGCGCCTGCAGGGAAGAGCGTCCCCACAATCAAAAACCCCTCAAACGAGGGGGAATCTGACGAAGTCTGCTACATCGGCCGCATCTGTCTAAACCTCCGATACACAATGCCATAAATCAACTTGGCATCTTCGGAGAGGTAGACGGATAAAACCAAATAGCATCTGCCCCGAACCTCAGGCACGGACGTCCTAACGTCTCGGCCGCCGTTCGGAGGGGAACAGATTCTGGCACGCCCGGTGGGACCTCTTCCTCTTTCCACTCCACACTTCGTGTGTCGTCTTCGCGAACCAATCGCGGTTTATTAAATGATTGCCTTCGGATTTCAAGTTGCTAAGATTTGGTCTTTTGTTTGGTACAGAACTCAAGCACTCAATGGCCACCAACTGCACCAACTGCTCGAAGTGCAACTGCAACGGACGCTCCACCTCACCTAGAGGTATAGCATATGGGCCCCAGGCGGCTTCCTTCCTGACCCTGCCGGTAGGCCAGTTGACTCAGGCCACCACCGGCTTGTTCTTCGGGACCATGGTCCCACCTACAAGCTTCTCGGCACCGATACCCACACCGGAAGCGAACAAGAAGTCGGTGTTCGACCGGCTCACTGCTACTCCGACCCCTGTCAGCGGGTCGCCTGCTACTGGACCAACAGCCTCCGTTTTCACCAGGCTGGGTCAGAACTATAAGGTGGCTGTCCCAAAGAGGGCAACAACCGCTGCTTTGGAAGTCGTTAAAGCGGCTTCTCTCATTAGAGAGTCAGTCTTCACAAGATTGACGGTTCCTACTCCTCCCCCAGCTGGTCAGAAGGCATCAGTCTTCGACAGGCTGACATCAACAGTTACCCCACGCTCAAACGGGGGGCAGCGAGAAACCATCTCAATCTCCGAGCCGGCCCCGGCGGCTCGTCGTGCGCGACGTCGCCATTGGCAGCGAGTAAGGAAAGCAGGGGGCAACTCCCCCTCAGGGCTAACCCCACCTGCTCCAGTGGTGGAAGTCGATGCTGCTGTTCCAACTGGGAACAGCTTTGAAATGCTGAGGAAAGTGAGAAAGAACTCCCCGGTGGCTACGTTGAAAAAGTCTCCTCCACCCATGGAAAAAGCTCCGGAGACGAAACAGGAACAGCCTCCTCAACGGCTGTCAGCGAAAGTTTATAAAATTTGGCGGAGGGTTCAAGACTCCGTGATTGACTTAGATCACTTCCGTCGCCAGAACAGGGCAAGGGTGGAAAAAGACAAAAATCGCCCCGCTAAACGGCAGGGGGCAACGAATGCTAGGATGCCCGCTTCAATAGCTCCTTCAGCCTCAAAGGCCCATAAAAGGAAGAGGCCAGAAAAAGCTCCCATGACGCTAACAAAGTCTAAGAGCGGTGAACCTAAACGCCCCAAGTCAGGGGGCATCACAGTTCATACGGTCTATATGGCTTCGGGGAAAGACGAAAGTCGTACTTCTATGGGTCACCGGCCGCTTACCCGGTCAGTGACCAAGTCTCAGGAGCAGCAACAAAAGCTCCAGGAGATGATGACTACAATGGCTGCACTCACGGGGCCAAAAGAGAATCCTGAGACGTCCTTAGATGAACGTCAAGAAGAGGAGACTGATGCCGAGTTCCTTCGCCAAGTGCTCGAAAAGAGAGACCAAGAGGCTGCTGAACAAGCAGCCAATATACAGCGCATGGGCCTTCTCTTCCAGGATATGATAGGGATGATGATACAACCAGAATCCCCGACTGAAGAACCCCCGATCGTCCTTGGGGATGAGAGGGGAGAAACATCAAACCCTCAGCCCGTTCTATCGACGGCTAAAGAAGACACAATCTCTAAAACAGATCTGGACGAATATATAGCCCAGCAGATAAAAGTTCATCACGCGGCCGAAGCAGCCGGCCACGTTGTAAAAACGGGACGGCCATACCCGGGCTGGTATGACCAAATTAAGTACCCGCCAGGTTACACAATTCCAAAGTTTCATGTCTACAAGGGGACCGGCAATCCCCATCAACATGTTGCCCAATTCAGGGCGCTTTGTGGTAACACTGGAGGCGACGACAAGCTCTTGCTGCGCCAGTTTGTTGGAAGCTTATCAGATACGGCTTTTGAGTGGTATTCAGAGCTCCCCAACTACTCCATTAAAACCTTCGCAGAGATGGAGCTGCTCTTCACCCAACGCTTTGCAAGCGCCAGCGAACGTACTCCGATGACGGCGCTGATTAACGCCAGGGTAAAGCCCGGCGAGACATGGGTCCAGTACGCTATACGGTGGCGTAACTTATGGTCTAAATGTGAACAGCGTATAGAAGAAGCCCCTGCGGTGGGAATGTTTGTCGGAACCCTTGATCCACAAGCAACCATTTCGCAGTTTATGATGTTCTTCAAGCCAACTTCTTTCCAGGCTTTGATCGACAAATTGGCGCAGATGGACCAGATGGGCCATAAACCCCCTCTCCCGAAGCCCGACTCTCGAAACGACAAAGGAAAGGGAAAAGCGATCATCGTCGCTAATGCTCAACAGCAACCGAACGACTCGAAGCCGGTTGCTCATCCAAATAACACGCGCCCATACGTACCCCTTGAGGACAGGATGGGACGTGCTTACTCCTTCCCCCTGATAAAACAAGGAGGTTATTTGAGCTGGCATTGCGCAATAGGCTTATAAATCTGCCGGATCCAAAACGTCCGTCACAACCAAGTGACGTTAACGAGCCTAATTATTGCCCTTACCATCGAGTGTTAGGACATCCAATCGAAGACTGTTACGTGTTCAAAAATTGGCTCGAGAACCAGTACCGTCAGGGTAAGTTTGCGCTATCCGACAAATGGAAGGTGAATCCTCCGCAACCCCACACCTATAAGGGAACGAATACGCCAGGGGCAACATGCTCCGTCATTGAAGAAGCTCCCTGGGAGGTTGTATTATCAGCCAAAACAAGGAGAATGCTAAATGATCTGCAGACCTGTCCAGCGGTCAAGTGGAAGAACCCCTTGGAGCCGCAGGTTATTGAGGGGATGTTGAAACCACGTCCGACTCCGAAGGCCGACGGCGGTAGTTCAAACGTTCATAATCAGCCGTCAAAATCTTCGAAAAAGAAGAAGAAGAAATCTAAGAAGCCCGCGAAGCCTAGCGACAAGCGGACGGACTTACAGAAGTAGATCGACGCGCTGGATGAGTATAACCAAAAGGCGCGGACTCCCATTACGCTCCAAGATTTCCTTGATCACGTCTTTCAAAAAGAAGATGAGGAAGAAACTTCATCGGATGAATCCGACGGATATGTGGCAAGCTGTCATATGATCTCTCACTCGACCTCGAACGATGAAGGGACTTCTGGCACCAAAACGCCGAGGGCAAATACTGAGTCAAGGGTTCCGGAATTATCAATAGAAATGATTGACGCGTTTCTTAGTGAAGCTCGATTGAAAAGTAAAGCTGATCAAGAACGCGAGACGGCGATATTCGAAACGGTCAAGCGCCAGCGACTTGAGGGAGGAGCTGAGGTGATCCCACTGGAGCAAAATGCCTCCACCGCTGACAAAAGCCAATTTAAGATAAAAAAGAAGTTCGCCAAGGCCATATCGATGGGCATGAAGCTACCACCCTCAGAAGAAAGGGTTACTAGCGTGGTAGAAATGCATCCCTCTTATTGCTTATATCATCAGAAGGTCTCACATTCTACCCAAGAGTACAAAGCGTTCGATAAATGGTGGCAAGGATACGTCACTAATCAACAATGCTTTAAACGGGAAAAGCGCAAGGTTCGTCGGGAGCAAAGAAACACGACCAAAGTGCTTGAAAGAACTGCCGGCAACTGTCACATGGTTAACACTACCAGGTCACAAGTGCCCACATTTGGGAGCGACTCTGATGAGGAACTAGAGATTGCCCCTCTCTTTAAAGAATCAACTTCGGGAAAAGAAGAAGAACCGAAGTCTTGCGAAAATATACAGCTGCGGAATCGGACACTGCCTGAAAAGAATCTCGGACCCTCGAATAGAAAAGATAAAGGGAAAGAGAAGGTCTCTGAAGACATTACTTTGGATGACCAAGTCGCGGAAGAGTTAACCGCCAAAAATCCGCCAAAGAGGAGTAAGGTGGATTACAATGTCTTATCGCATCTGAGGAAGCTACCCTCACAACTCAGCATCCTCGATGCCTTGTTACTATCAAAGGAGGCGAGAGACTCTTTGATTAAGGCGCTACAAGATCCGGACCAGTTCCAAGCCTTCTTGGCCGAAGAAAAGATGAAAGACGAATTGGAAGAAGTGCACACAGCCGACGTTGCTTTTGGTGATGAAGACCTTCTTCTCGGGACGTGTGAACACAATCGCCCTCTTTATGTCTCAGGATACTGCCATGACATAAAGATAGGTAAAATCTTGGTCGATAACGGATCGTCCGTCAATTTACTCAACGTACGAGTGTTAAAGGAGATTTGCATAAGTGTCCAACACCTCGCCCGAGACAAGATCACTATCTCCGGTTTCGACTCTCAATCTTCAAAGACTCTTGGATCAGTGATATTGACGCTACGCTTCGGGTTGCTCATCACAGACATCAAATTCCATGTTATAGATGCCAAGACGTGCTATAATGCTCTGCTCGGCCGACCATGGCTACACGAGTACAACATCATCCCTTCTACACAGCATCAGTGCATGAAGTATTCCAGGGATGGCCTCGAGTACACTGTGGCCGGAGAGTTGAATCCGTTTTCCGTGAACGAAGTTCGCAAGTATGAAGATGCCAAATACTTCTTGCCGAGCTTCGAAGACACGGAAAGGTGTCACAAACCGGAGAACAAAACTAATGCCACCATCCCTGTCTTCGGCAGTGACACCGAGGAGGAGGATATAATTTATTCAGGTCCATCCCAATCTACCAGGCCAGGACCATCCGTTCCTTCGTTGATCTTCGGTAGTGATTCAGAGGATGAAGTTCATGCGGTATTCCCTGCTCGGCCTTCGATACGGATCTCCGCTGATGAAGAGCGAAGTCTGCAGATAACCATGGTGCCGCTTGAACATTACAAAGAACTGGATGCACTCGACACCAACAGCGTAGAAGAATTGTAGACATTCTATATCCCTCCCGGACGAAGGGGCGAGAAGGCAATCTTATTCTACCGTTCTGAAGAGAACAAAGTAGAAAAAGAAGTTTGGCATGGCGCAGATCCCACGCTTGACAGGCTTCAGCCTATCCGTCTTCCCCGGTATTATACCGAAGGTTTGAAGAAACTGCTAAAACGCCAGGGGATGTCCTTCACACAGACCGTTAGAAAAGCCAAATTCTATGACAAGGTCTGGAACATTCCCGGGACCCAATACAAACTGCCTAACGGGAAAGTAGAAACCAAAGGGCTTGGGTACATCCGGCCAAAGAAGCGGGAGCTAGTAAACAGCTGTTATGCCACGTATGACTTCGATGAAGAGGCGGACGCTCAATAGGAGGACGCTAATCCTGAACCAGCAAAAGTTTCGGATACAAAACCGCCCAGTCCATCGTCCGAAGACCAGATGAGCAAACTTATAAGGGATGCGAGTCAAAAAGCCCGAGATGATCACGATCGTGAAATGGCAATCTATGAGAAAGCTAAGACACAGCGCCTCCTCCAACAGGCAGTAAAGAATGAAGATGCCGCTCCTTGTCAACCTGCTACAAAAAAAGTTCGACGCGAGAACAAAAACAAGTCGAAAGGCAAGAGAGGCGCTCGACAACTACAAAGCAGAGCTAAGAAGCCACGCATCCGAGAATCGAGCGTTATTGACTTAGCCCTCGGGAAGAAAATGGGACGAGCATACTCTTTTCCTCGGAACAAAACAAGGAAAATATTCGATCTCGCTCTAAAACATCAAATGCTTACATTGCCAAAGTCTAAACACCCTGAACAAGCAGGCGAGGTCTCCAACCCGAAGTATTGCTTTTACCATCAAGTAGTAGGGCATTCGCTTGAAGATTGCTTCACCTTTAAGAATTGGGTTGAGGACCAATATCAGCTTGGCAAATTCGCGTTGTCTGACAGTTGGAGGGTAGCGCCGCCACAAAAGCACGAACCCGAAAACACAAGAATAAAACCAACTCCGCATTGGGATTGGCAGAAAATTCGCACCTGCCAGGTGATAACAATATTAAAAGAAGGGTCCGAAGACATGAACAACCTCCCTTGGTGTTTTGAAAGCGGCAGCGATGAGGTAATCTCAGAATTTCCCCCAGCTCCGAAAGAACTAGAGGACGGAATACATACCACTGCAGATAATCTCAAGAAAATTGAGTTGGGAACGGAAAATGACCCGCGACCAACATTCATCAGCGAGCTGCTATCTGAAGAAAGGGTGGCTGCGTTAAAGGATGTGCTTCTACAACACAAAGACTGCTTCGCGTGGAACTATTCCGAAATGCCGGGACTAGATCCAGAAATCGCTGTGCACAAGTTGGCGATATCCCCGGACATCAAGCCAGTCAAACAAGAGCCGAGAAGAATGCGACTCGAGCTTGAGATGAGCATCAACGCCGAAGTCAAAAAGTTGATAGATTCAGGCTTCATCCAAGAAGTCCAATACCCTGAATGGATCGCCAACATCGTCCCAGTGATGAAGAAAAATGGGACAGTGCGCATATGCGTAGACTTCCGGGATCTCAATAAAGCCTGCCCAAAAGATGATTTTCCAGTGCCAGTCACCGAACTGATGATAGACAACACATCCACTCATGAGGTTTTCTCCTTCATGGATGGCTCATCGGGGTATAATCAAATAAAAATGCACCCTGAAGATCAGAAGCATACAGCCTTCAGGACTCCGCTTGGTATATTTTGTTATAAAGTGATGCCTTTCGATTTGAAGAACGCCGATGCTACTTATCAGAGGGCCATGACGAAGATCTTCGACGACCTTATACACGAAATCGTCGAATGCTATATCGACGATCTCGTGGTCAAGAGCAAATCATATGAGGAACATCTCGAGCATCTGAAGACTGTATTTCAACGCCTTCGGCAATACAACTTGAAGATGAATCCTCTTAAATGTGCGTTCGGGGTTTCCTCGGGCAAATTCCTGGGATTCGTCGTTCGACACCGAGGTATTGAAATAGATCCGTCAAAGATCAAAGCGATCATGGAAATGCCTCCGCCGAGGACTCTCAAACAGCTGCGGTCTCTCCAAGGGAAACTTGCGTATATACGGCGATTTATAGCCAACCTTTCAGAAAAGTGCCGTCCTTACAGCCACCTGATGAAGAAGGGAACCCCATTCGTTTGGGACCAAAAATGCCAGGGTGCACTGGACGAGATCAAGCAATACCTGCAGAACCCGCCGGTGTTGGCTGCTCCGGTAAAGGGGAAGCCTCTTATTCTTTATACAACCGCCCTCGAAGGTTCCTTAGGCGCATTATGGGCACAAGAGAACAATCAGGGGAAAGAAAGAGCGCTCTACTACTTAAGTCGAGTTCTGCTGGGGGCAGAAAGCAATTACTCTCCCATTGAAAAACACTGCCTGGCGTTGATCTTCGCAATAACAAAGCTTAGGCACTATGCGTTGGCGCATGAGGTCCGTCTGATTTCAAAAGTGGACCCCCTTAAATATTTAATGTCAAAAGCCATATTGACAGGACGACTCGCTAAATGGGCCCTGCTCTTGATGGAATTCTCGATAACGTATCAACCTCTCAAGGCAGTGAAAGGCCAGGCCATCGCCGACTTCCTCGCTGAGCATCCGATACCCGCCGATTCTCCTCTGAATTGCGATCTTCCAGACGAACATGTGTTCGATGCGATCTACGGCGATAATATTCGATGGGAGCTTTATTTCGATGGAGCATCTTCCATGAAGAAACGCAAACAAAGTATCCCTATAATTAAATCAGGGGTAGGACTCATCTTTGTAACTCCACAAGGAGGAATAATGCGCTACGCCTTCTCCCTAACGGAGCCGAGAACAAACAATGAAGCCGAATACGAAGCTCTGATAGCAGGCCTCGAGATCTCCATTGACATGGGAATTGAAGATCTCCTCATATACGACGATTCCCAACTGGTCGTTAGTCAAGTAAACGGCGACTACCAAACGTGCAAACCGGAATTGGTAAAATACGGTGAAAAAGTGCAACAACTGCTAACCCAAATTCCCTCATATACTTTGGAGAGCATACCGCGCGCGGAAAACAGCAAAGCGGACGCACTAGCCAAACTTGCTAAAGAACTGGCGGACGAGAACCTCGACGACGTTAGAATCGTGGTGCAAAGCCGTCAAGTGCTTGCCCCAACAGAAATATCTCCAGGATCATATAAAGAAAATGGAGCAACTGAGGAAACAACCCTGCAAATAAAAGACAGGGAAAATACCGAGGACTGGAGAGAATTCTTCATAGATTACTTCAAGTTCCACCGAATACCTGAAGAGGCGTCCACAAGACATCAGCTCACGAAACGAGCTCTGTCTTTCGCCTTCGTCAATGATACTCTATACAAGAGGTCATTCGACTCTCTGTGGTTGAGATGCTTAGGACCTGACGAAGCGAGAAGGGTCGTCCAAGAAGTTCACGACGGACTCTGCGGTTCCCACCAAGCAGGCCCTAAGATGAAATTGAAAATAAAGCGGATGGGCTACTACTGGCCCACGATGATGCAGGATTGCCTGGAATATGCGAGGCAATGTCACCCATGCCAAATTCATGGGGACTTCATCCATCAGCATCCCAATCCACTGCATCCAACAATGGCTAGTTGGCCATTCGAAATGTGGGGAACTGACATAGTCGGTCCCATCGAACCAGCATCGTCAAAGGGACATCGTTTCATCTTGGCGACGACTGATTACTTTTCCAAATGGGCAGAGGCGGTTCCGTTGAGGGAAGTAAAGACGGAGAACATCCTCCATTTCTTCAAAACGCATGTCATCTACCGGTTTGGAACCCCGAGAAGAATCATCTCTGATAATGGGCCAGCCTATCGAAGTCATAAAATTAGCCATTTCGCACAGCAGCACAATATAGACTGGAGATATTCCTCAGTTTATAACCCGCGAGCTAACGGTCTAGCTGAAGCCTTCAACAAGACCTTGACGAAGATCATAAAGAAAACAGTGTCACGAAATAAGAAAGATTGGCACGAAAGATTGCAAGAGGCTCTTTGGGCGTATCGGACTACGTTTAAAACGGCCACAAACACAACGCCATACGCGTTGGTATTTGGGACGGAAGCAGTACTCCCTCTCGAGATAGAATTACCCTCTCTACGAGTGGCAGTCCACTACGAGCTGACAGACGAAGAAAATGCTCACCTTCGGTTTGAAGAGCTTGACGCCCTTGATGAAATCCGGCTTCTAGCACAACAAAATCTGGAAGCCTATAAAGCAAAGATGACGCGCTCATATGAAAGATTGAGCCGCCCGAGGACATTCCACCAAGGCGAACTCGTGCTAGTGGTCAAAAGGCCCATGATCCCCAATCGCGCCAAGCGGGGAAAGTTTGAGCCAAACTATGAAGGACCGTATATCGTTGATAAGGTCTACCGAGGTGGGGCTTATCTACTCATGGACATGCACGGTGAAAGGCCTTTCAGGCCAATAAACGGACGCTTCCTAAAGAAATACTACGCTTAATGAGCCACAGCCTAGGTCAAGGGTAGATGACGACGACTATGTCCGCTCGCTATCTTCCTAAGCTCAAGCTTTATAAGTAGTAGCCAACCCTCTCAGCGGCGGACCGAAATGTCCTTAAACTAATATCAGACCGAAACGTCTTTAAACTAATACTGCAGCATCCTTGGGCTGACGAGATAAAAAAATAAATAAATAAATAAATAAAATAAAAAAAAGGGGGCGGTAAGTCCATAAGCAAAATGGGCACGGATGAAAACCCGAAAGGGCTCCGTGAGTAAAAACAGCAGGACTACCGGCGAATGTTGTGAAAACCCGAAAGGGCGCAACTTCGTTAAGAAACACTTATAGGGTCCTCTCGACCCTGTAAGGAGAAACCACCTGCGTGAGATCCTTACGACTCACAAAGGAGCAACACACTTAGGGATCCCCACGATTCCTAAGGAGAAAATACACTTGCGAGATCCTCACGACTCGTAAGGAGAACTCTCTTATGGGACCCTCACGGCTCATAGGATTTGAAAGTCTTAAGTCACAGAGACCTAAACCTGTGCTTGAGCAAACCCCCACAAACTTCTAATATAGCCCTACAAGTGACTCAGCATTGACCCTTGTATACAATCCACGGGCGCGAATAAATATTTCCCTAACCAAAGTCCATCCGTGACTGGGGATATGTTCGCATAACCCTTGTAAGTCCTCTCGATTTACAAGGAGAAAACCCCCCTGTAGGATCCTTACGACTTACAAGGGAAACAAGCACTTAGGAATCCTCACGATTCCTAAGAAGAAAATACGCCTATAAGATCCTCACGACTTGTAAGGAGAAATAACTTCGTGAGACCCTTACGGCTCATGAAGTCAAAAGCCTTAGTCGACCGGACTCTAACCCTGGTCGCTAAGCCTCCTTTGTTCGACAACGACAGAGGCAAATGATGATTCGCTCCTGGTAATATCCCAGTTGCAGCGGTGCTGATGCCAAAATCGGTGTCCAATTTCAGGTTTACGGCGAAAAAAGCCAGTAGGCCGCACATGCATACGAAATAGCCGAAATGATAGGGCAACTTGCAATAAAAAGCAACAAGTAAAATGTATGCATGCAAAATAGCCGAAATGATTGGGCAACTCGTAATAAAAAGCAACGAGTAAAAATAAAACAAATAGCCGAAATGATTGGGCACCGCGAAAAATAGCCGAAATGATTGGGAAATCGCGACCTTCGCGATATAAAAGCTGAAATGATAGAGCATCGCGGAAATAAAATAAAATAAGAAGAAGAAATGATAAAACTTCGGCCCTACAGTTAAGATCACATCGATCCCTGTATACAATCCAAGGGCGTAAACAAAGAAGGGACCATACTTCCCCAGCTGATTCCGTCAAACGACGAAGCCAAATCTCAACGGTTCATTTCAACCGAAGAAGCCAGTGACTTCAACAAAACTCCTCGACTCACGGATACAAACACTCCTTGACGAGAGCTTCCTGATCCGCGTCGACCCGCAGAGCCACCAGTGCCTCCGTAGGAACCCTCGACTCGTTTCAAACCCCAAGGAAACAAATAATCCTTGGTGCTTGGGAAACAAATAATCCCAGCAAACTCCTCGACTCACGGATACAAACACTCCTTGACGAGAGCTTCCTGATCCGCGTCGACCCGCAGAGCCACAAGTGCCTCCGTAGGAACCCTCGACTCGTTTCAAACCCCAAGGAAACAAATAATCCTTGGCGCTTGGGAAACAAATAATCCCAGCAAACTTCTCAACTCACGGATACAAACACTCCTTGACGAGAGCCTTCTGATCCGCGTCGACCCGCAGAGCCACCAGTGCCTCCGTAGGAACCCTCGACTCGTTTCAAACCCCAAGGACACAAATAATCCTTGGCGCTTGGGAAACAAATAATCCCTCGCAAAACTTCTCAACTCACGGATACAAACACTCCGTGACGAAAGCTTCTTTGACTCACATCTCGGGCAGTAAGGATTCAAAAACTTGCTTCCTGAACAACGGGACCCTGCAAGTCAATCCTAAATGGTCTCTTGCATACTATTCACGGGTCTCACTCTCTGAAATCGATTCTCGACAAAGAGGGAAACAACCGCTTACGAGCCTTCTCGACTCGTAAGAGGGGCAATGGGATCCTGCAAGTCAATCCTAAATGGTCTCTTGCATACTATCCACGGGTCTCACTCTCTGAAGTCGATTCTCGACAAAGAGGGAAACAACCGCTTACGAGCCCTCTCGACTCGTAAGAGGGAGAAATTCTCTTATAGGATCCTTCCGACTTATGAGAGGAAACCACATTTAGGAATCCGCACGATTCTTAAGGAGAAAACCCACCTACGAGATCCTCTCGATCCGTAGGGAGAAAAGTCTCTATGAGACCCTCACGGCTTATAGAGTTGAAAAGTCTTAGGCGGCAGATCTGAAACTGCGGCCTAAGCCATCGCTATATCTCGAAGAAATCAAGAAGCTTACTCTACTACCTGCTAATTGTGACGACATGCTGAAAAAGAGGAAAAGCAACAAAAAAAAGCATATGATTTACACTTGATCGGGCATATGAGACGCATTCAGTCAGGTGAAAGATTCAGAGCAGAAGATAAGACAGGATAAGAAAGACAAAATTTTCATTAATATCGCCCAAAGTTCTTACAATCATAAAGCGATAAATTAAAAATGTTATTACAACGGAATAACCTCGAACCCAGGGCATGGATTGAGGAACTCGAAAGCCACCCTATCTATGACTTTCCAGGCCGCGCGGACCATCCTGGTATGCTTCCTTTCACGAGCACAAGCGTCAGGGTCCCCCCTGATGTCTTCCACCCTTCGATAAGCGGCAAGTATGGAAGACTGTTGAAAGACCTCATGCAGGAGATCGATAAGGCTGTCTCGTCGCCTCTTTGAGATAAAATTCAACAGGTACACCGAGTGCACCTTGTCCTCAGCAGCATCCAACGCCCTAAGCGGTACGCCGGAACAGAAGAGGGGAAGCGCCTCCCAGATGGCTCCCACTATAAGCTTGAGAAGAGAAGAACGCCGGGGAAGCAGTGGACCATTGTATGCGTCGAAGCGGCTCATGATTTCAGCGCACTCCGCGTTTGTGAACTCTCGATTTTGAGAGCGGCCAAGTCGGCGGATGTCCCCGTAAGAGATGATCTCGTTAAGAGCATACATATGGGCGTCCATTGTTCCTGTAGAAGAAGATTGACAACAATCAATAACCCTTGAAAGCTATGTTATATAATCTAAAAGGAGCAAAGCTCCAATAATGAATCAAGAAATTACAAATCTTTTAGAGGGCAAAGCTCTATTCAAGGATTAAAACCCGCGAACAAAAGCTTAATGAAACCCTAATGGGGATCTCTTCAGATCAAAAGATCTGTGAGAGCAAAGCTCTTTGACTGAGATTAATTTAAATTAATTTGATTTACATTAAATTTACCTAAAGTTTCCAATTTTGGAGTTGAGCAAAGCTCTGCTAGTGAAACCCCAATAGGGATCTCTTTAGATCAAAAGATCAGTGAGAGCAGGGCTCCCTGATTAAGACTAATTTAAGTTAATTTGATTTATATTAATTTTACTTAAAGTTTCTAACTTTGAAATTGAGCAAAGCTCTGCTCTTTAAGATTAATTAAAGTTAATTTAATCTAAGATTCAATTTTACCTAAAGTTTTCTCCAAAAAACTTTGGAAAGAAGAGCAAAGCTCTAGAGTTCTTGAAGGCAAGAGCAAAGCTCTGAAGCTTTTGAAAATAAAAAGACGGAAAGATGATAAGCATCTATGGGGGACCAGAGGTCCTATTTATAGGCACCAAGTGCCTCTTCGACTTCCAGAAGTCGTCACGGCGGTTGGAATTTCGCCACCATTGCGCTCACGTTTGGGGCCACGTAAGCGCAATGGTGCGGGGGGCATTTGTTTACCCCAATCGGAGCAAAGCTCCGATCAAATTCCGAGGTGGAAGATGGAACAACTCCCCAATCAGAAACAAAGCTTGGCTTTGGAAATTTAAACTTCAATAAAGGAAGCAACGCTTCAGTTGCCCAGGCACTGCGCTGCGCGACACGTGTCAGCGCAGATGTCCTAGCGCAGTTGCGCTGCGCTATGCGCTGTGCGACACGTGTCAGCGCAGATGCGCTAGCACAGTCGCGCTGCGCTGCGCGCTGTGCGACACGTGTCAGCGCGGATGCGCTAACGCAGCCGCGCTGCGCTGCGCGCTGCGCGACAGCGCAGATGCGCTAGCGCAGAAGATGGGGTTTAACACCAAAAGCAATTTATTCATGCAAAGTTACGTACACTTGATAATAACAAATTAAAATCACATGATGCACGAACACAACAAAGAACTAAAATAAAAGAACCCTTAACGGGCAATGAAATACTTGATTAAAAAGAAAATTGCTTATTCATTATTATTGATATTACATTTAAAAAAGATCACCGAATACGGGATCAGAAAGACAAGGATTCGCAAAAAGAAGAAGAAGATTCCCCAGTTCCCTCTCTGTCTTCTCCACCACATCGAAGCGGCGATCCTCCCGAGGGGTGGCCATCCAACAGTCGACGCCACACTCCTGAGAAAAAGTGGCGATGACAACCCGACGAGCCCATATCTGGTTCAGCAAATGGAAGGAGCAATCCTTCAGGGCTTTGGTGATCAAGTGCGCTTCGAGAAGGCCCTCGATCTTGTCCTCGGCTGCATCCAGCATTGCCGGGGACATCTCTGCTGGAGGAGGGGGAATGTCGGAGAGCACCGAGGCAAGGGCCATCCGAAGCCAAATGGAATTCGGAGGAAGAGGAGACCCCACACGAGTCAAAAGCTCATGCATTGCAGCGTCGCATTGCTCGTCCGAGAGAGAAGGGTCCACCAGGCGCGCAGCAAAACGGGGAACGATGTCCCGAATCGGAACCTCCCATGGTTGTCGGCGGGCATGAAGGCGGTTGCAAGCCATGATCGAAAAAGTTCTCTGAAGATGAGAGAATAAAAAGCTCGGCCCTGAACTATATATAGACCCAAACACAAAAGATTTTGTGCACAATGGAATTATTTCCGAGACCCGGAAAATCAAAATCTTGGAAATACAAGTTTGACTTGGAAAAGGGGAGATGAAAAGATATCTCAGGTGAAGCAACGCTTCAGATCCTCTGCGCTGGGCGTAACTTGCCACGTGTCTGGCGCAACGCGCCGAGCGCAGCGCCCAGAAAGCGCGCCCAATCAGAGCAAAGCTCTGTTTAAACGAAGCAACGCTTCAGTTGCGCTGCGCTCTGCGCTGCGCTCTGCGCTGCGCGACACGTGTCAGCGCCGATGCGCTAGCGCACTTGCGCTGCGCTCTGCGCTGCGCGACACGTGTCATGCCCTGGGGCATCTGCGCCAAACTGAATTAAGATTTTTATGAAATCTTTTCTGTTCTTTCCAGAACTATAAGACTTTCTTCGGCCTTTGGATCAAAGATCCGACGGTGGGAAAACTCCCAAAAATCATTCAGGAAAGATCCCGTTAACAAATTCAACAGATTTGTGGTCGCTATAAATAGGACCCTAAGCCTCAATTCAAAGGCATCAAGAATTTTCTCGAAAAAATCAAAAACTCTAACCAGAGAAAACTCTGAGAAGATTTCAAAAAAAAAAGGTAAAGAACCTTCATGAGGTAGAAAAAAAGGCCTTCTAATAGATCATCGATCTAAAAATAAGATCAATGATCTTTATAAAAAAAAAAAACACAGTGCTTTGCACTCCTTATGAACCTTCGGTTCTGCAAAAACAATAAAAATAATAAAATAACAAAAGAATAGTGCTTTGCACTTTTAAGAACCTCTGGTTCTTCAAATAAAGAAAAAACTTCTTTTTTCTTTGATCTAATTTAGGCAAAGAAATTAAACAGTGCTTTGCACTTCTCTTCTTGAATCTAAAAGATTCTTAGTGCTTTGCACTTCCAAGTTGCGCCGTTGCGCTCTTAAGAAAGCGCCACGTGTCGGCCATAAAACCACTTGCGCTAAGCGCTCTTAAGATAGAGCTTTGCTCTCTGGAATTAGCGCAACTCGCTGAGAGCGCGCCACGTGTCGGCCATAAAACCACTTGCGCTAAGCGCTCTTAAGATAGAGCTTTGCTCTCTGGAATTAGCGCAACTCGCTGAGAGCGCGCCACGTGTCGGCCATAAAACCACTTGCGCTAAGCGCTCTTAAGATAGAGCTTTGCTCTCTGGAATTAGCGCAACTCGCTGAGAGCGCGCCACGTGTCAGCAGCGCAATTGCGCAGCGCAACAGCGCAACGCGCTGCGCTAGTGCGCCTGCACTCATCAGAGCATGACACGTGTCGTCACCGTATGGACTTGCGCTCATTACTTAGCGCAAAGCGCAAATGCATTCAAAAGGGCCAAGCCCAATTAAGAGAAGGCCTAACAGGCTCAATAAAGCGCAAATGCATTATTTTAAGGGGCAGAGCCCAAATCAAAACAGATGCTTTGCATCATTTATAAATGGGCAGAGCCTAAACAGAATCTTCAGAATGCTGTGCATTTTTACCAGGGGCAGAGCCCAAATCAAACAAATGCATTGCATCATTCATAAATGAACAGAGCTCAGAATAAATTGATGCTCTGCAGAGCCCAAATGCAATGCATTACTTAACAAAAATGTTGAACATTTCAACTGGACTTAGCCCAATTTTGGCCATAAGTCCTTAAATTAAATTGACTGAGCAAAATCGCTCTTCTAAATTAATTTACATCCGGTTCGAGGGTACATCTCCGAACTCCTTTGACATCCGTCGTTGTAATTCCTCAACGACGTCAAAGAGGTGACGGGTCCCAACGACCACACATCGATATGGACTGCGGGGTCTTTAAACTCGTGGACCGAGACGTCCTTAAAACTAATATCGGACCGAAACGTCCCTAAACTAATATTGGACCGAGACGTCCCTAAACTAATTTCGGACCGAAACGTCCCTAAACTAATTTCGGACCGAAACGTCCCTAAACTAATAATGGACCACTACGTCCCTAAACTGGTGACGGACCACCACGTCCCTAAACTGGAATATGGACCACTACGTCTTTAAACTGGCGACGGACCGAAACGTCCCTAAACTAATAATGGACCCCCACGTCCCTAAAACTGGCGATGGACCGCCATGTCCCTAAACTGGTACAATAGGGCCCAAATGCTCCCTTGTTGGATCTAAACGGTCCCGCCTAAGTTGATCTTAACCCCAAATACGGTTAACGTGTCCTTAGACATTTAAATAAACGATAAAACTCCAAATTAACTTTGGTTCAAGGGTACATCTCTGAACTCCTCAGACGCCTGTCGTTGTAATCCCTCAACGACGTCAGAGAGGTGACGAGTCCCGACGGCCGGATAATTAAATCAATCATTACGTCAAGTCGATCTTAGTCCAAAACAGGACTAACGTATCCTTGACGAATGTTTAAGTTGATCTTAGCCGCAACGCGACTAATGCATCCTTAAACTAAAAACACCAAACCCAAATCTAAGTAAATACGGATTTGGACTAATCCACGTCCTACGGGCGACGACATTACTCAGTCTCCGTATACAATCCACGGGCAACCACAAACAAAACAAACACACACGACACGAAGTGAAATTCTGGAGAAGGAGAAAGTTGTTACCGCAATGCGGTAGCGTAATTAACTGCAGGGGCTTGCGCCTGCAGGGAAGAGCGTCCCCACAATCAAAAACCCCTCAAACGAGGGGGAATCTGACGAAGTCTGCTACATCGGCCGCATCTGTCTAAACCTCCGATACACAATGCCATAAATCAACTTGGCATCTTCGGAGAGGTAGACGGATAAAACCAAATAGCATCTGCCCCGAACCTCAGGCACGGATGTCCTAACGTCTCAGCCGCCGTTCGGAGGGGAACATCCACCCCCTAGACTCAATATGCAATACTCTTAGACGAATAGACTGGACTGTACGGATATTGTCACTGTTAGGCTCAGTAGGGTTCCTGGATGAGTTCGCTCATCGGCTTCCCTTTCGCTCAATACCTCGGCAGCCGTTATGCACGGCTAGTGCCACTGACGTGCTTGTGGTTAAATCCACAGCCAGCGTATTGATGAGTCATTAGAGTCCCCCCACAGAAAGTTTCCCAAGTTCGGGCGAAACGTTGTAGAGGTTGTATGGTTTTATGGCAGGGTTCGATCATATACGTGCACTTGTGCACGGATCATGATCGGACGGATCATACTAGTGGGCTTTGGTTTAAACTGGATCCTAGTATTAGATTTGTTGGATTACTTTCGTCTCATTATATTCGCATTCAGTCGGAATGCGGATACAGGTATGTATATACATATGAGGGGTATTCTTGTGATCCATGACGAGTTTACTTTAAAAGATGCCATTCTATTTGTTAGTTTAAACTTTTGGTTTAAAGCTTATTAAGTGGAAATTGTGAGTGCTAGTCATGATCAAGAGAAATAAATGTGGCATATGCTTTATTGGTGACTCATGGTGTGTTTTATTGTGCCATGACCATTTTCTTGATTGATTGATGGTGTGAGATAAGATGTGGAGAGAGAGAGGGCAGCCATTAGAGGTGGGGGTTTGCTCTTGAGATTATCATTGGAGCTCTCACATTGTATCTCACAAGTTTTTAGCAATGCCATTTTTTCTTCTCTAGCTTCATTTTGTGCTCACAACTTCTTCTCTAATGGCTTCTTCTTCAACCTCCACCCATCCCTCTCATGAGTTGAGAATCCATGGGTGTATTGAGACAAAATTATCGCACACAATCTCTACTTCACCTTTGACATGTCGGTAAGCAAACTTCATGTCCGAGTTGCTTCGGTTTGAAACAGGAGCCCGTATAAAGATTCCTCGACATGGTGTCACTTCGACAAGTGAGACCGGAGAGAGAAGTTCGTCGGGGTAGCCGCGACAAGCATGGGATGGAGATTGAAGACCGAAGGGCACGGATCGATCGGTATAATCTTTGAAACCCCTTTACAGTTTTGCTAGTTAACAGTTAATGGAACGATCCGGGTATTTGGTTGTGGTAGCGCTAAGTTTGAAAAGTTTTTGTTCCGTATTTGGCCTCGCATTGACGGACGGGGCACTGCCGTAACCCAACATGGTATCAGAGCCACGCCATTAACCCTTAGCTAGCTTGTTTAGACAATGTTAAACTATCGAAACCGAAACAACTCCGATTCAATACCCGATGTATTCCAGTTTCTTTCGAAATTGCAGAGTCTTAAAAAAAAATTTTAAACAACTTCAGAAAGCTATTTAAGTGACCACTAGAACACCCTAAATATTTCAGCCCAATCCACCGGATTTCAAACGGTGAGAGCATGTTCAAAACTGGCCACTTTTTGGATTTTGGGCTTGAAATTTTCAGGGTAATCTAGTCTCTAGAATATTAGTCTAGTGGTATTGTTTGTTTAGCCCAGTTTGGATATGGTATTATCAGGTTGTTTGGGGCTATTCGGGGGTTATTTCAAAGTCGATATTTTCTAACATTGTTTAAAGTTTGCAGTACATACATTTCTATCTGCGACCGTGAATGTCATTCTAGCGGTAAATCTTCTCTAATTGCTATAGTCCTTTTAGACGGGTTTGCGAACGTGACATTCACGTTGATATTCTGTGTTGTGCTGTGATGTTGAGGATTGTCGTGGTGGATAGCTTGGGTGCAATGTTAGTACAGTTTAGTATTATTTGTACATTTGATATCGCGGGGCGAGCGTTCGACATGTGGACTGTCGTTACTGCCTGCTTGTATATTATTCTTTTGGGGCACGACCGGGTTGATGTCGATGTACCCATTGTACATATTTTCTTTTCTGTACTAGCATTACCCCACGGTGGAGTGCACGAATAGCTGGGTTCTAGAGGGAAATAGGCCTGCATCTCATGGCATTGAGATGGAGGGGGCTTCACTCTAGGATGGCGGGCTATTCGTCTCACTCGTAGGGGGTACAGGCTGACCTAAGGTGGGGTGCTCAAGTTACCGGATTCCGTGAAGTGTTGGGTGGTCCATTCACTTTGCTGAAGGGGGCTGCCTCGCTTCTGGTTTTAGCGGGTAACTTGCCGCACTCGTAAGGGTCTAGGTTTTCATTGCACAGGCTATCCACATGACCAGGGGAACGTCGGGTTTCATTTGCGGCTCAAACGAAAACCGGGGCTCCCGGATAATCTGTATTGTTCTGTGATGCTTATTACTTTTCTGTGATATTACATTTATCACGCCTGGAGTGATCATTATATATTAATGTATATACTAGTATGTGTTGTATATGTTTTACACCCGCGCTAGTCCAGTCACCGCTCTGTCGTTAGTTAAGTAACCTAACGGATGATGACGGGACCCAGTGGCGAATGCGGATGGCATATACGTACATTATATTTTCGTTCTTTTATGGTGTGATTAATTGATGGGACTGCGTTGATTCAGATAAATGTAAGTAAAACAAACCTATTCGATATTGTTGGAACAATTTTCAAAAAGCTGTTATTACTAGGGCGTTTTCTTTTGTTTTGCACAGTGGTATTCGGTTATGAATATCCAGCACCTCATTCGACGAGGCAAGGGCCGAGATCCCTTCATCGGGAGTGACCCCTTGGAAAAAGGTTTGCATCAGGGTAATAACTTCATTATAGTCGATTACTTTTTGCTTTGCATCACGGTATTCAGTTGGAATATCCTGCACCTCATTCTACGAGGAAAGAGCCAAGATCCCTTCACCGGGAGTGACCTCTTTAGCAAAGGTTTTCGCCAATATACATTTGTAAAAGGCTATCCGGTTCCTTCACCGATATCAAGTTCATTACGTTAAAGTTTTTTGGCCAAAAACCAGCCGTAGCCCTCCGTCATTTCGGATTGGTAATGCTTAGTATTCGTGCTACGCATTTCGATCTTTAGTCGAGGCGTAGTGTTCGGTAGCTATGTAATGCTTTTCCATCGCATGGATATGTGGATTGGTTAGGACAGTCTTGCGATCATTTTGATCTTTAGTGAAGGCTCGTACGGGTGGGTCTAATGCAATCAGGAAAATGACGGGTAGAACTTGACTAGGACCTTTTGACATTTTGATCTTTAGTCAAGGTCACTTGGGTCCTAGGGGTAAAAACACACATCGGGAGTTTCAAATATATAGGAAACTTGCCAGGCATGCGCATAACTTCTGGAGTGTGGTGACTTGAGTGGCTTCCATCAAGTTATCATGCGATGAGAGTTGGATCCCGATTCCCTCTGATGAGTAGGTTTACTCCTCGGGTGATTTTAGATGATCCCGGCTAATTCTCCTTTTGGGTTTGGAGGAGAATTCGAGGAAACGGTGGGAGACATCCTGATTAGATAAAGTAATTAACTATTCTGATCTAGGTTAGAGTGCAAGCTGAGTGTTTCTTTTCTCTCTCTCTTTGACAGCGACCATGGCCCGACCTTAGACTATAACTCAGTAACCAAGTTAACCGAACTTTCTTAAATCACCGGCTTTTGGATTGTCTGAGTTGCATACAACATTGTCACTCCTTCTTTAACCTTTTGCTTTTCTCCAGAACACCCCGTATCACTACGAACATCCACTTCCATTGGATAAATCAATCGTATGGTTATATACGAACTCGAAGGAACTTATTCTAGATTCGAGGATGGATTCTGGTTCTGGAGAAATTGAATAGGATTATTCAGTTGTCTTTTTCTTTTACCTTCTCTCAGGTTGTGAAGGCTCCTAGGATTAAGAGAGGGTACACCTATTGCGCTTATTAGATAGTCTTCTTCCAAACCATAGGCAGGTGCCGAAAGGTAGGGAATGAAGAAACCAATTAGCCTAAGTGTGATGTACAGAAGGTAATAAGTAAAGACAAATAAAGGGATTAGAAATAGGGCAAAGTAAATTGCAACTACTATCATTCACGACCAAACCACATATTTCATCGCCACTCCTACTTCACCTTTGTATTTCTCTAGAACACCCCGCATTACTACGAACATCCACTTCCATTGGATAAATCCATCGTATGGTTATATACGAACTCGAAGAAACTTGTTCCAGTTCGAGAATGGATTCTGGTTCAGGAGAAATAGGTATAAGGTTTATTCAATTGTCTTTTATTTTTACCTTCTCTCAGGTTGCGAATGCTCCTAGGATTAGGACAGTACACCTATTACGCTTATTAGATAGTCTTCTTCCAAACCATAGGCAGATACCGAACGGTAGGGAAGGGAGAAAACCATTTAGCCTAACGATGGTGTACAGAAGGTAATGAGTAAAGACAAATAAAGGGATTTAGAGAGATGGCAAGGAAATATACGGTTACAGTCATGAATCTGATAATGGAAGAGGCATTACTAGGAATACTCAGATACCCTTTCGAAACATTTTCATGTTTCAGTTTCACTGTGCATTGTTAATTGAAAACTGATTTCCGAATTAGACCCTTGCTCCACGGTGTGTATTTACCAGGTTTGATTCTCACATCTATATGGTTTTACAGATGATTAGTGGGAGTAAGTTATTGGGAATTAAGTGATCATCCTCATTATATCAGGATCCGTTGTAATTGGTGATATTTGAGGAAATCGCCTGGGTTTTTGCCGGACGGCAAATATTTGGTTTTGAATATCCGTTACTATGCACCAATTTCAAACCAATATATCTGTACATTTATTTTATAAAGTGAGATATAACTTTTTTGAAACTATGTCTGTGATATTTACCTATATCAGTTGATGGTTAGGTAAGGTGCATTCAACAGCTGTGTAATTCTTCTTAACCATAGTACAGTTTTCAACCTACGACGCACAGGGTTAGAGTCGTTAAACTCAGGGGACTTGTACAAAGTATTGTATGGTGTCCAGTGTCTATTAGGACAATGGGGTTGGTGCTCGTACTATATTCTATTTACTCATAACTTCTCTAGTTCTAAACAAGTATTTCGTTGAAATACAAGGTTCAGATTTTGAGAAGTTATAGGTATAAAAATAAAGTAGATAACCATTTTTTGGAAGTATCAGGATTCTTCGAGGAAGTCGAAGATGTAGATACTTGTGTTTGGTATTCTGTTAATAGAAATGGTTTTGAGAACTTGCTTCTCTTTCAGGTTACTCATATATGGATGCACTCCTAGATGAGTAATGCCGATTGACCTTTTTCCATTTGGTTGATATGCACTGAAGACAGCTGCATGATTTTGAATCTGGTTCCAATTAAATTAGAGCTTTTTTCTATATTAGATATATATAGAATCAATTTATATCTTAACAATATTAAGGTATAGGGAGTTATCCGGCTGTTACTTAAAACCAGAATCCGGATAAACTCGAGGCACGTTTCAGTAATGGCTGTTTGTGGGTTATCCCGGGTTTTGATGAGGGTTAACTTTCTACCATCAGGAAGATCAATATTTATATTGTTCTTGACTCACCACAATTTTAGTAAAATGGATTTTTTCAGAAAACAGCAGTGGGAGTATGGTAGAACTGGAAGTGATTCCAGAACCACAAACGATCACTGAAGATTTAATAGAACCCGAAGAATCAAATCAGTTTTGACATTCCATTAACCACTCCGCAGATATGGTGGGTAACCTCAGGCACCCGAGAGGTACTCCAGTATCCTCAAGGATGGTGATAGGGAGGTTCTTGTTTACCCAGACTTGTCATTACTGCTGTTCTAGACTGTGAGACCCGGCAGGAGGATGAGTATAGCGTCGTTCTAAACTCTCTTTAGAAGTGCACGTTTATATGACTCTGCTAGAGAGTTGCCATAGTCAGTGGGAGCAGCGAAAGCATAGTGGACAAGTAGTTTGTGTCTATTTATAGACTAAAGCAGATATAGCGGAGATAGATCATCTAATTTTGATGTGACAGTCATGGGCTTTGACTTCATCAGAATAGGAGATGGATCTATTAAGAAGGTAGTAGGGTGTAATGTCCTGGTATTTGGATGACATACACAGAGTAGAAAGTGAAATTCCTATACTACGGTCGGTTATACAGTGGTTGTCACACAGTGGTTTCTCCACAAAGGGTATGGATATTATATCAGGCGTTCTCGTTACTGGATCTATGGTTTTAGATCTAGATTTGGGAAGTGTCCCAATCTGAGTACTTAGACAGTATTCTAAAGGTGTTTTTGGAATGGACGACTCCTGGTATGGTAGTATACCTGCAGGTGATGGAGTCACCCGCTCTAAAGCTATCTTACAGACTAAAAGGGAGAGGGATATACATGATAGGCATATCACTTGCTTAGGGAATTAAGTCAATCATGAGATGCCAAGTACCACACCAGATGTTGTCTTTGCACTTGATGCAACAAATTGTGATATTAATCCAATCCTGGAAAAACGTTCGGAAGCAGTTTTTGAATATAAGTGAATGTTCTAAGGATTTGATAACATTAGCCTCCTTCGGGAGACAGTTATCATTCCAGGCTTCCAAGGTGACCTGGATGACAGAGTGACTGTCAGAGTTATAGTTTTCGCTCTGACGAGGGGCAGTATTTTGGACAGGTGGTCCAAGCGGATACTGAGAGTGGTGTGGCATAGGATACTGATTAAATTCAGTCGACGATACAGTCTAAGATGTAAACTGGATTTGGAGTTCATTTGTGAATTAGGTCCCATCAGATATCCAGACATATTTTAAGACAGGTATTACTCAATTCGGGAGATGGCTTTCTTCGCGAACTTGAGGTTAAGAGAGACATAGAAAGAAACATCATGGTGGATCCACTCACTGAGGCTATTTCTTGAACACAATAATTTTACAAACGAGCTTTGTGAAACTGATTAGTAGAGGAGTTGGGTGTTCGGTATCACACGGGCTGTGAGTATGCGACATCACAATAATTAGCTTTGAGTGCAAGTGGTGTTGGAGATAGTGTCCTCATAGTCAATTATTGGATCGCAGGTACGTGATTGCAATAATTGCGGAGGACCTATACCGGTAGGACAGTCTTACTCAAGATGATAGTATGCTATCCGGTTTGCCTTTATCAGTCGTGTACATGTTCAGGTGACTGATTACATGTTACACTTTGATAGAGCCCTTAGGATCTTGCTTTACCACCAACTGTATGATGGTGATCATATACGTGAGAGTTGGGTGGTTTATACTCATATCCTTAATTGTTGTCCCTAGTCGTGGGAGTTTCGAGACAGGGCATCGATACTCCAGAGTAGACTAGTGTGTACAGTCGAGACCCCGACGAGGGGCGGTGGCCAGTCTCACAAGCCACTGGTGTCAGTTGGATCACCTAAGATGTATACAGGTGCTCATTAGGTTATGAGTACACCGGACAGGACTCGCCGGGAACCTGCTAGTTGGTATTATGCATATCGTCAGATAGCAGTTCCCTGGTGACATGTGTACAGGTTAGTTCATCGACCTGAGGTCGTCATTTGTCTCGTGTGAGTTCCCACTGTGCTTTGATTTCTACCCTACCACGGCTTAAAGGAGTCGTGCAAACAGGTAGATTTTGGGTACAGTCCCGAGCCATATGGAGGCACGTGAGCGGATCGGCAGGGGATTCGTCTCTCCCGGTATTGGGGGCGAGGTCGTGCTGTGTCTAGGAGAGCCATTACACAAAGTCCATGGCCATGGCAGGAGATTTACTGGTAGATACTCCAGTAGTATCTCAGGGTGTTATTGGGCTACATTCCGACACGACTTATACTGCTATTGAGGGTCTGACGTTACTAGCCCCCTAGGCAGATATGCGATACTCATAGACGAACGGACCGGACTGTATATACATTGTCACTGTTAGGCTCAGTAGGGTTTCTGGATGAGTTCGCTCATCAGCCTCCCTTGAGGTCAGTCTATGGGCAGCCGTTACGCATAGCTAGTGCCGCTGACGGTATGTGGTTAAACCCACTGCCAGGGTACGACGAGTCATTAGAGTCCCCCACAGACAGTTTCCCAAGTTCGGGCGAAACGTTGTAGAGGCCGTATGTTTTTATGGCAGGTGTTTCGCCCAATCAGAGCAAAGCTCTGTTGAAATTCAAAATTCAAAATTTTGAAACAACGCTTCAAATCTCGGGCGCAACGCGCCACGTGTCAGGCGCTAATACGTCAGCGCAGCGCCCAAGAAGGCGCGCCCAATCAGAGCAAAGCTTTGTTTAAAGAAAGCAACGCTTCAGTTGCGCATGCACTGCGCTGTACGACACGTGTTAGCGCAGATGCGCTTGCGCTGTTGCGCTGAGCTGTGCGCTGCGCGACACGTGTCAGCGCAGATGCGCTAGCACAGTTGCGCTGCGCTCTGCGCTGCGCGACACGTGTCAGCGCAGATGCACTAGTGCGCTAACGCAGTTGCGCTGCGCTGTGCGCTGCGCGACACGTGTCAGCGCAGTTGCGCTGCGCTGTGCGCTGCGCGACACGTGTCACGTGCTGGGGCATTTGCGCCAAACTGAATTAAGATTTTAAAGAAATCTTTTTGTTCTTGTTAAAACAAGAAGATTTTCTTGTATAAGGCAGGGGGCCTTTGGATCAAAGATCCAACGGTGGGGAAAATTCCCCAAATCACTCAGAAAAAGATTTATGTAACAAATCTAACTAATTTATGGGCACTATAAAAAGGACCCTAGGCCTCAATTCAAAAGAAGGAACATTTCTTTAAAAAAAAGGGGTCAAGAGCTTCAAACAGAGAGAATTCTGAGAAAATTCCAAGAAAAAGGTAAAGAACCTTCATAAAATAGAAGAAGAAATTTCTTCTAATAGATCATTGATCTAAAAACAAGATCAATGATCTTTACATAAAAAACAGTGCTTTGCACTTCTTATGAACCTTTGGTTCTTTAAAACAAGAAAACAAGAAAATAAAAAAAAATAGTGCTTTGCACTAATATGAACCTCTGGTTCTTGAAACAAAAAAAAAGAAAATTATTTTTCTTTGATCTAAATTTAGATCAAGAAATTAAACAGTGTTTTGCACTTCTGTTCTTGAATCTAAAAGATTCTTAGTGCTCTGCACTTGCAAACTGCGTTGTTGCGCTCTTAAGAGAGCGCCACGTGTCCGCTATAGAACCACTTGCGCTACGCGCTATTGAAATAGAGCTTTACTCTTTGGAATTGGCGCAACTCACCAGAACGCGCCACGTGTCAGCAGCGCAACAGCGCAGCGCACTGCGCTAGTGCGATTGCGCTCACCAGAGCGTGACACGTGTCACCACCATATGAGTATGCGCTCATTACTTAGCGCAAAGCGCTTGACAAGCCACGTGGGGCACTGCCAGAGTATTTAATGCTCTGCAATATTAAAGAAAAGGGACAGAGCCCAATTAAAAGGCCTAACGGGCCTGATAAAAATGCTATGCATTTTTAAAAAGGGGGGGAGGGCAAAGCCAAAACAAAAAAAATAGATGCTCTGCATCATTTATAAAAGGGCAAAGCCCAATCAGAACAAGAATAATGCAGTGCATTACTAAAAAAGGGTAAAGCCCTAGCACAGGCTAAAGACAAAAAAAAAGTGTTGAAACTGGACTTAGCCCAATTTTGGCCATAAGTCCTTAAATTAAATTGACCGAGCAAGATTGCTCTCTTAAATCAATTTATCTCCGGTTCGAGGGTACATCTCCGAACTCCTCTGACATCTATCGTTGTAATCCTTCAACGACGTCAGAGAGGTGACGGGTCCCAATGACCACACATTAATATCGGACCGAGACGTCCCTAAACTAATATCGGACCGAGACGTCCCTAAACTAATATCGGACCGAGACGTCCCTAAACTAACATCGGACCGAGACGTCCCTAAACTAACATCGGACCACCACGTCCCTAAACTGGAATATGGACCCCTATGTCTCTAAACTGGCCATGGACCGCAACGTCCTTAAACTACCTATGGACCACCATGTCCCTAAACTGGAACAATAGAGTCTTCGAATACTCTTTTACCGGATTTAAACGGTCCCGTTTAAGTTGATCTTAGCCCCAAATATGGTTAATGTATCCTTAAACATTTAAATGAATGATAAAACCCCAAATCAACTCTGGTTCAAGGGCACATCTCTGAACTCCTCTGACACCTGTCGTTGTAATCCTTCAACGACGTCAGAGAGGTGACGAGTCCCGACGGCCAGATATTAAATGGATCACCACGTCAAGTTGATCTTAGTTCAAAACAGGACTAACGTATCCTTGACGAACGTTTAAGTCGATCTTAGCCGCAACGCGACTAATGCACCTTTAAACTAAAAACACCAAACCCAAATCTAAGTAAATACGGATTTGGACTAATCCACGTCCTACGGGCGACGGCAGTACTCAGTCTCCGTATACAATCCACGGGCAACCACGAACAAAACAAACACACACGACACGAAGTGAAATTCTGGAGAAGGAGAAAGTTGTTACCGCGACGCGGTAGCGTAATTAACTGCAGGGGCTTGCGCCTGCAGGGAAGAGCGTCCCCACAATCAAAAACCCCTCAAGCGAGGGGGAATCTGACGAATTCTGCTACATCGGCCGCATCCGTCCAAACCTCCGATGCAAGGTGCCATAAATCAACTTGGCATTTTCGGAGGGGTAGACGGATAAAACTAAATAGCATCTGCCCCAAACCTCAGGCGAGACGCAAAGTCTAGGCCGCCGTTCGGAGGGGAACAGATTCTGGCACGCCCGGTGGGACCTTTTCCTCTTTCCACTCCACACTTCGTGTGTCGTCCTCGCGAACCAATCGCGGTTTGTTAAATGGTTGCCTTCGGATTTCAAGTTACTAAGATTTGGTCTTTTGCCTGGCGCAGAACTCAAAATTCAATGGCCTCTAACTGCACCAACTGCTCGAAGTGCCATTGCAACGGACGCTCCACCTCCCCCGGAGGTGTAGCATATGGACCCCAAGCGGCTTCCTTCCTTGCTCTGCCGGTAGACCAGGTGACTCAAACCACCACTGGCCTATTCTTCGGGACCATGATCCCACCTACAAGCTCCTCTGGGCCAATACCTGCACCGAAAGTGAACAAAAAGTCGGTCTTCGACCGGCTCACTGCTACGACGGCCGCTGTCAACGAGTCGCCCACTGCCAAACCAACAACCTCTGTTTTCACCAAACTAAATCAGAACTCTAAATTGGCTGTCCCAAAGAAGGCAATGACTGCAGCTTCAGAAGTCGTCAAGGCGGCTTCCCCTGTCAAAGAGTCAGTCTTTTCAAGACTGACGATTCCTGCTCCTGTCCCTACTCGAAGATCTGTCTTTGACAGATTGGATATTACCCCGCAAGGAACAACCTCAGTCTTTAAGAGGTTAACACCGGCGGCGCCTCATTCAGACGGGGGGCAAAATGAAGTTACCTCTATCTCTGAGCCAATCCCAACGGCTCGTCGTGCTCGTCGTCGCCATTGGCAACGAGTAAGAAAGGCAGGGGCAACTCCCCCTCAGGGCTAACTCCACCGGCTCCAGTAGTGGAAGTCAACGCTGTTGTTCCAACTGGGAACAGCTTTGAACTGCTGAGGAGGGTGCGGAAGAATTCTCCAACCGCTCCACTGAAAAGATCTCCTTCGCCTGTGGAGAGAGCTCCGGAAACAAAACAAGAACAGCCCCCTCAACGGCTGTCTTCAAGGATTTATAAAGTTTGGCGAAGGGTGTTCCCCTCCGAAAGGCGGCGCACAAGACCGTGATGTCCTGACGCTGAGATTCGGGGCAGATGCTAATTGGTTTTATCCGTCTACCTCTCCGAAGATGCCAAGTTGATTTATGGCATCTTGCATCGGAGGTTTAGATGGATGCGGCCGATGTAGCAGACTTCGTCAGATTCCCCCTCAGGGTGAGGGGTTTTTGATTGTGGGGACGCTCTTCCCTGCAGGCGCAAGCCCCTGCAGTTAATTACGCTACCGCATCGCGGTAACAACTTTCTCCTCCAGAATTTCACTTCGTGTCGTGTGTGTTTGTTTTGTTTGTGGTTGCCCGTGGATTGTATACGGAGACTGAGCAATGCCGTCACCCGTAGGACGTGGATTAGTCCAAATCCGTATTTACTAAGATTTGGGTTTGGTGTTTTTAGTTTAAGGATGCATTAGTCGCGTTGCGACTAAGATCAACTTAAACATTCGTTAAGGATACGTTAGTCCTGTTTTAGACTAAGATCCACTTAACGTAGTGATTAATTTAATGTATGGCCATCAGGACTCATCACCTCTTTGACGTCGTTGAGGAATTACAACGACGGATGTCAAAGGAGTTCGGAGATGTACCCTCGAACCAGAGTTGATTGGGAGTTTTATAATCCATTTGAATGTTTAAGGATACGTTAGCCGTGTTTGGGGCTAAGATCAACTTAAACGGGACCGTTTAGATCCAGCAAAAGAGCGTTTGGAAGCTCTGTTGTTCCAGTTTAAGGACGTGGTGGTCCGTCGCCAGTTTAGGGACTATTCCAGTTTAGGGACGTGGTGGTCCAATATTAGTTTAGGGACGTTTCGGTCCGATATTAGTTTAGGGACGTTTCGGTCCGATATTAGTTTAAGGACGTTTCGGTCCACGAGTTTAAGGACCCCGCAGTCCATATGGGTGTATGGTCGTTGGGACTCGTCACCTCTTTGACGTCGTTGAGGAATTACAACGATGGATGTCAAAGGAATTCGGAGATGTACCCTCGAACCGGATGTAAATTGATTTAAGAGAGCCATTTTGCTCAGTCAATTTAATTTAAGGACTTACGGCCATGATTGGGCTAAGTCCATTGCTTTTACATTTCTTTTGCTTTTATTTGGGCTTTGCCCAAAAAGGATGCAGAGCATCAATTTTATTTGGGCCCAGCCCTTTTATTGCTTTGCAATCTATTTTGACCTGCTAAGTCTTTTTGATTTGGGCCTAGCCCTTCAAATAATGCATTGCATTTGTGCAAAGCACCAAGAATCTTTTAGATTCAGGAAAAGAAGTGCAGAGCACTTTTTAATTTCTTGATCTAAATTTAGATCAAAGAAAAGAAAAGAAAGAAATCTTTTCTTTCTTTCTGTTTCAGAGAACCAGAGGTTCATAGCAAGTGCAAGGCACTATTTTTATTATTTTTATTTATTTATTTATCAATTGAAGAGGCACTGATCTTGTTTTCTAGATCCATGATCTATTCTTTAAGAGAATTTTCTCTTATCTCAAAGGTTTTTACCTTCTTTTTTGTGTTCTCCAGAAATTCTCAAGAGTTCTCTTCTCTTTTTTTTTTATCCAATTCTCTCTGTCATTGAAATGGGGTCTGGGGTTCTTTTATAGTGCTCAAAGATCAATTAAATTTGTTAAAAAGATATTTTCTGAGTGATTCGGGGAATTTTCCCCACCGTTGGATCTTTGATCCAAAGGTCCCTGTTTTACAGAAGAAATCTTCTTATTTTAACAAGAACAGAAAAGATTTCCTTAAATCTTCATTCTGTTGTTGCGCAACTCACCAGCGCGTGACACGTGTCGCGCAGTAAGGCGCTTGCGCAACAGCGATTGCGCAACTGCGCAGACACGTGTCGCGCAGTAAAGCGCTTGCGCAACAGCGCTTGCGCACCTGCGCAGACACGTGTGGCGCAGCCGTGCGCTTGCGCAGTTGCGCTTGCGCAACTGCGCAGACACGTGTCGCGCTGCCGTGCGCTTGCGCAGTTGTGCTTGCGCAACTGCGCAGACACGTGTCGCGCTGTCGTGCGCTTGCGCAGTTAAGTGTTACTTATGTTTTTGAAGAGCCTTGCTCTGATCGGACGTATCGCCTTGGGCGTTGTGCTGCCGTGTCAACTTCTGACACGTGGCGCATTGCGCGCAGCGCACGGGAACCGAAGCGTTGCTTCAAAATTTGAATTTTCAAAATTCAAACAGAGCCTTGCTCTGATTGGGGGAACAAATGCCCCCCTACCGTTGCGCTCACGTGGCGCGCACGTGAGTGCAGCGGTGGCAAGATCCCGACCATTGGATCATAGAGGTCAGGTGGAGCGACGCAGACGTCTATAAATGGGACCCTTGGTCCTTAAAAAATTTCACCGTTTCAAGAACTTTGATTCAGAGCCTTACTATTGCTTAAAACTTTTAGAGCCTTGCTCTTGCTTCTTCCCAAGAACTTTGAAGTTCAGAACTTAGAATCACTCTTAGGTAAAAATTAATTTAAATCAATTTTAATTAACAGAGCCTTGCTCTTGTAGATCTTTGATCTAAAGAAAAACCCCTTTGGGGTTTCTTCAACAGAGCCTTGCTCTCATAGATTTTTGATCTAAAGAAGACCCCTTTAGGGTTTCATCCACAGAGCCTTGCTCTCAAAAATTTACAGAGATTTTGTTCCTAGGTTTTAACCCATGAACAGAGCCCTGCTCATAAATCAAATAGAGAACTCCTAAAAGTTTTCATGGATCTTTAAGATCCCAAAAATTTTAATTCTTAGGAGTTATAATTTTTCATTACTACTACAGAGCTAGGCTCTTTTTTAAGAAGTTTTATTCCTTTGAGACCAGAGTTTGACAAATGTCACTCTGTGACAGAGCTTTGCTCTAAAAAGAGGAGATTTTCTCCTTGTCTCTAGGGATTCCCCCCCAATGAGGATGTTCTCTTGGGGGTCTTTTTATTGAATGACAGTCTCATCCAATGATGGGACTGTCTTATCAAATGATGCGCCGTCATCTTGATTTTGTGGGTCCCCTTTTGGTCCCCTACCCACTGCATTGTAGTGTGATGTAGGCCTTTGAAATGTGAAGCATTGGAACACTAACGGTTATGTTTTTTTTTTGTCTACAGGAAACATGTCTGAAGATTTGTCTTTCCCTTTTGTTCGCTCAGAAGGAGGGTTCCCACATGCACCAGTGGACCGGGTGGTGTTCGCCTTGATTAGAGATCACGATCCTGAGTGCAAAAGACTTCACCTGTGGGGAAGGTGGTACAGCCAAATCATCCAAGGCCGCCGCAGCTTCAGCTCCGCTTCGCCCTCTGAGCCCATAGTTACGATCCCTTATGCGGACAAGCCCCCGGTGGAGTATGCCGTGGAGGTTAAAAATTGGAATTCTGACGATCTCCTCCAGCCTGCCATTGGTGCCATCCCAGTGCAGCCGCCGCCGGCGATAGACATCTTGGGGAGGCGAATCTGTCAGGGTGAAGCACGCCCTTGGGGACAGGCTTATAATATTGGACTGATCCCGCGACCGCTTGCCGGATACCTGCAATGGGCCTGGTACATCTTATCGGCGAAAAGGACTCATTTAACGAAGATTGGTTTATATTCGGCCGTCTACGTTTCGCTTTTCGAGTATCCCTCTCCTCCAACGTGGTGGATAAAGGCCTTTATTGAACAATGGAATATCCCCACCCACACCTTCTTGACAGCGGATAGGGAAGTCTCCATCTCTTTGGAAGAATTTGTTGAGATTTCAGGTCTACCAGTGAGGGGGGAGCACTACGAAGAGCTGCTTCCTTCTGATGAGTACGTCTTTGCCACCAAGCAGGTTGTATTTGACTTAACTCCGGAAAATGCCATTTAGCATCAGCACCCGGGCTTGGTGAAGGTGTTGGAGATTTATGAGGAACTCCATTTGGAATCGGGCGACCGGGGCGTCAGTTTCGCGGATTTCATCGCTCGTTTTATCCGCCCAGAGTTCCTATCAGAGCAGGGCGAGAAGTTTGCTCAGCTTGCTGACCCCTTTGGTTTCGGCTTGGACCGCCGACCTTCATCGGAAAATGAGCAGCGGGATTTTTATCTCCCCGGCACTACCAGTGTCCCTTTCTCAGAGATCGCCGTTCCTGGCATGGACGAGGAGACTTTTTTCATAGGGTTCTTGGGTCTATGTCTATGCAGCTTCGCGCTTCCCATGCACCCACGCCTCATGCGGTCCTCTGTCTTTTACCCGGCGCATCGAATGGTGGCCGGTTTGCAGTTATCGGTAGGGATCGCCGGATTGGCTTACCTTTACAATGGACTTAGCGTAACGGCGGACGCTAGTGAGCCTGGGGTACAGCCTGCCAACTTCCCGATGCACTATTTTATTTCTTGGATGGAGATGCACGTGCGAGGAGTGTTTGGTGCCCACAAGACTCCTCCGCTCTTCGAGAAATTCAGACTCCCGAGAGTCATGCGGTTGGTTGGGGGCTTCAATTGTGGTTCCAGCCCCGCGGGAGTATAGAGGGTTGCTCCTTCGTCCACATCTGGTCGGAGCGAAGGTTTTCTTTGTAGATAAGGTCATAACCATAGGCTCAGAGACCACCAAATCAGTGGTGCCTCTGCGTGATGACTTTAAAGGCGGGGCTTCTGTACTGAAGGCTCGGGAAATCCTCCATCTTTACTCCATTCGGCCGGGTTACCTAGTATTTAGGCAGAATGTGTTGGAGATGGTGCCCTCAGAGTCAATTATTGGATCACAGGCACGTGATTGCAATGATTGAGGGAGGACCTATACCGGTAGGACAGTCTTACTCGAGATGATAGTATGCTATCTGGTTTACCTTTATCATCGTGCACTGCTTTAGGTGACCTGGCATGGTCGCTATTGCACGTTGATAGAGCCCCTAGGATTCTTGCTTGACTACCGGCAGTATGAGGGCGATCATATACGTGGGAGCTGGTAGTCTATAAGCACATCCTTAAAAGGTCCCTAGTCGTAGGAGTTTCGAGACAGGGCATCGATTCTCCAGAGTAGACTAGTGTATACAGTCGAGACCCCGACGAGGGGCGGTGGCCGGTCTCACAAGCCACCGGTGTCAGTTGGTTCACCTAAGATGTATACAGGTGCTCATTGGGTTATGAGTACACCGGACAGGACTCGCCGGGAACATGCCAGTTGGTCATATACCAGACGTCAGATGGCAGTTCCCTGGTGACATGTGTGCAGGTTAGTTCATCGACCTGGGGATCGTCATTTGTCTTGTGTGAGTTCCCACTGTACTTTGATTACTACCCTACCACGGCTCAAAGGAGTCGTGCAAACAGGTTTTAGTTGGGTATAGTCCCGAGCCACATGGAGGCAGTGAGCGTATCTTCAGGGGTTCGTCTCTCCCGGTATTGGGGGTGAGGTCGTGCTGTGTCTAGGAGAGCCATTACACGAAGTCCTTGGCCAAGGCAAGGAGATTTACTGGTAGGTATTCCAGTAGTATCTCAGGGTGTTCTGGGCTACACTCCGACATGACTTGTACCGCTTTTGGGGGTCTGACTTTTACCAACCCCCTAGGCCCGCCATGCGATACTCATAGACGAACGGACCGGACTGTACGGATATTGTCACTGACAGGCTCAGTAGGATGTCAGGATGAGTTCGCTCATCGACGTCCCTTTTAGTCAATAGCTGGTGGCCCGTCACGTATTGGCTTATACCTCTGACGTGCTAGTGGTTAAATCCATAGCCATAGTATTGACGAGTCTTTAGAGTCCACCACACTTTCAGTTACTCAAGTTTCGGGCGAAACGCTGTAGAGGCCGTATGGAGATATGGCAGAGTCCGATCAGATACGTGCGGTATTGCACGGATCAGGATCGGACGGTTTGTACTAGTGGCCGTATGGTTATATGGCAGGGTTCGATCAGATACGTGCGGTATTGCACGGATCAGGATCGAACGGTTATTACTAGCCGGCTTTGGTTTAAGCCGGTCCTAGTTTAGTACAGTGTAGATTTTGTCTCTTTGCATTTGTATCCGGTCGGTATACAGATGCGGGTGTGTATGCACAGTATCGGGGTTTTCCTGTAATTTATTACGGGACCAGTTTTCTGGAGTTGCCAGTTTGCATTCCGTTCCGGCCGGTTTTTCTTTGTTCTTTCCCGGCCGGACTTTTCCGATGGAGGGTGTTATTTGCAAGTATGCAAATAACACTTTGTGGAGGATTTATTTGCATAAGGGTTGATATGATAAGCATCTTTGCTTTTCATGCATTTATGAGATTTGATGAGATTAGAAATGAAATGAGGTTTGATGTTAGTTTTGTGATGATTATGTTTTATGATATGGTCACCACTTTTGCTTCCTACACTCACCTCCCTCTTGCTTCATATTGTTTTCCTCCACCATTTCTAAAGATGAGAGATTATTATGATGGTTGAGAAAAGAAAGAGAGAAGAAGAAAAGAGAAGAAAATGAGAGCTTCATCTTCATCTTTGAGAGAGTAGCATTCATTCATCTCATTTTTGATACAAGGAAAAATGAAAGCACCATTTTTCATACCTTCATTCCTCCATCTTCAAAAGGCAACCAATACCCCAAAGTGAGACATGCATTCTACACTACACTTCCTACAGCATATCTTGGGCGCGTCGGGTAGCCTACTTCGCGCCCGAGTTGCCTCGGTATTGAGGTGGGAGCCCGTAAAAGCTACAGGCGATGTGGTGCCCTTCCGGCGAGGAGGCGACGACCGGAGATCCCGCGAGGAGATCGGAGTGGAGATGAAGACCGGAGGACTCGGATCAGTCGGTACATCTCTAACCTTTCCTCTTGTTAGCTTAGACTAGTTTAATGGCACGATCCGGGGTTTAGTGCGCGGTGGTGCCGGTTTGCTAAGTCCGCAAAATTAAAGTTTATCACCGTTTCCGCGTTTGGCCGTCGGATTGACGACCGGGGCGCCGCCGTGCACTTACAGTGGTATCAGAGCCTCGCCATTAACTTCGTCTAGATTTGTTTAATGTGTTTTTCAGTTCCGATCGATCAAAATTCCAAAAACCGTATTTTTCAAGCACATCAGTTTCTGTCGAAATTTTTTGAAGTCCAAAAATTTTTCAGGTTGTAAAATATTGATGTACTGGAAAATCTAAGAACTCTGTAAAATTTCGATGAAGTGATTCCACAGTGGGAGCGCGGAACCGCCGCACAAACCCCCATTCCGCCGCCCTTCCGCCGCGCACTGTGGAGATCACTGCACCAATTTTTTACAGAGGCTTTCTGGGCTTAAAATATGGGTTTTGGAATATTAAAATTGGGCCCAGATTTTCTGTGAGTGCTACAGTTTTGTTTGGGGGCCCACTTGTTAAGGTTTGATCAATCGGAAAATTTTAAACACATTTTTCACAGTATTTACATTATATCTGCGACCGTGAATGTCACTCGATCGGTAAATCCGGTCTAACTGCTATAGCCCGGTTAGACGGATTTGCGAACGTGACTTTCACGTTGATGTTCTATGTTTATGCTGTGATGTTGCGGATCGGTCGTGGGGATAGCCTGGATGCAATGCTAGTACAGTGTTGTTGTATCATGTACATTTGATATTGTGGGGCGAGCGTCCGACATGTGGACTGCCGTCACTGCCTGTTTGTATTATTCTTTTGGGGCACGACCTGGTTGCGGTCGATGTACCCGGTGTATGTATATTTTACATTCTGTACTAGGATTACCCCGCGGAGGGGTGCACGGATAGCCGGGTTCTAGAGGGCAACAAGCCCGCATCTCATGGCATTGGGACGGAGGGGGCTTCACTCTAGGATTGGCGGGCTATTCGCCGCACTCGTAGGGGGTACAGGTTGACCCAGGAGGGGTGCCCAAGTTGCCGGATTCCGTGGAGTGCTGGGTGGTCCATTCACGGAGCTGAAGGGGGCTGCCTCGCTTCAGGTTTTGGCGGGTGACTTGCCGCGCCCGTAGGGGTCTAGGATTTCATTGCACAGGCTATCCACACGACCAGGGGAACGTCGGGTTTCAGTAGTGGCTCTGTGAAACCCGGGGATCCCAGATATCTGTATTGTTCTGTGATGCTATACATTTCTGTGATGTTGCATTTCTTTTCACGCCTTGAGCGAAATATAATATATTGGTATATATATTAGTAGATGTTGTATATGCTTTTCATCCGCGCTAGTCCAGTCCCCGCTCTTCCGTTAGTTAGCTAACCTAACGGGTGATGACGGGACCCAGTGGCGAATGCGGATGGCATATACGTACGTCAGTATATTTTCGTTCTTTGTGGTGTGATTAATTGATGGGACTGCGTTGATTCGGATCAATGCAAGTTAAACAAACCTATTCTGATGTTGTTGGAACACTTTTCAAAAAGCTGTTATTGCAAGGACGTTCACTTTTGTTTTGCATCGTGGTATTCATTTGGAATATCCTGCTCCTCAGTCGACGAGGCAAGGGCCGAGATCCCTTCACCGGGAGTGACCCCTTGGACAGAAGTTTGCGTCAGGGCATTAACTTCACTATAGCCGATTACTTTTGCTTTGCATCGTGGTATTCATTTGGAATATCCTGCACCCCATTCTACGGGGAAAGAGCCGAGATCCCTTCACCGTGAGTGACCTCTTTAGTAAAGGTTTTCGTCACTATATTTTCTAAAAGCTATCCGTTCCTTCAACGATATCAAGTTCACTACGTTAAAGGTTTTCGCCAGAAACCATTCGTAGCCCTCCGTCGTTTCATTTGGGTAGTCAATAGTATTCAAGCTGTGTTTGTTGGCCTTAGTCAAGGCACAGTGTTTGGTAGCTATTGGGTATTCATATGCTGCATAGATAGATGTGTTGGTTTGGGACAGTCGTATAGCCTTATTGGCCTTAGTCAAGGGCTTGTACGGGTGGGTTCAAATCAACTTGGACAATGACGGGTAGAACTTGACATATGACTTATGATTTGTTGGCCTTAGTCAAGGTCATAAGAGCATGGGGAAAAAATCACATCGGGAGTTTCAAAAGTACTGAAACTTGCCAGATATGCGCATACCTTCTGGAGTGTGATACCGTGAGCGGATTCCGTCACGTTATCATGCAATGATAGTTGGATCCCGATTCCCACTGATGAGTTGTTCACTCCTCGGGTGACCCCGACTAATTCTTCTTTCAGGTTTGGAGGAGAATTTGAGGTACAGTGGGAGGTTTCCTGATTAGAAAAAGTGATAACCATTCTGATCTAGGTTAGAGTGCACGCTGAGTGTTTCTTTTCTCTCTCTCTCTGGCAGCGACCATTGACCCGACCCTAGACTATGACTCAGTGACCAAGTTGACCGAACCTACTTCACACTGGCTTTTGGATTGTCAGAGTTGCAGACCTCATTGCCACTCCTACTTTTACCCTTTTCTCCAGAACACCCCGTATTACTACGAACGTCCACTTCCATTGGACAAAACCATCGTATGGTTATATACGAACTCGAAGGACTTCGAGGATGGTTTCTGGTTTTGGAGAAAACGGATAGGACTATTCAGTTGTCTTTTCTTTTCACCTTCTCTCAGGCTGCGAGTACTCCTTGGGTTAGGAGTAGTACACCTATTACGCAAATTGGATAGTCTTCTTCCAAACCATAGGCTGGTGCCGACCGGTAGGGAATGAAGAAAACCAGTTAGCCTAAACGGTGTACAGAAGGTATTGAGTTAAGACAAAGAAAGGGATTAGTAAGAGGGCAAAGTAAGTTGCGACTGCTATTCACGACCAAACCAAGTATTTCTTCGCCAATCCTAAATCACCTTTGTATTTCTCCAGGACACTCCGTATCACTACGAAGATCCCATTTTATTGGATAATCCATCGTATGGTTATATACGAACTCGAAAGGAACTTGTTCCAGTTCGGGGATGGATCCTGGTTCAGGAGAAATAGGAATAAAGTACATTCAGGTGACTTTTGTCCTCACCTTCTCTCGCGTTGCGAGTGCTCCTAGGATTAGGACAGTACACCCTTTATGCTTTTTAGATAGTCTTCTTCCAAACCATAGGCTGGTGCCGAACGGTAGGGAAGGAAGAAAACCATTTGGCCTAAGGGGTGTGCAGAAGGTAATGACTAAAGACATATAAAGGGATTTGGAAAGGTGGCAAAGAATTATACGGTTACAGTTGTGAATCTGGATAATGGTAGAGGCATTACTAGGAATACCAGGATACCCCATCGAAACATTTCAATGTTTCAGTTTCACTGTGTACTGTTAATGGAAAACTGATTTCCCGATTAGACACTTACTCCAGGGTATGTATTTACCAGGTATGATTCTCACATCTGTATGGTTTTACAGATGATGAGTGGGAGTAAGTTATTGAGAATAAGGTGATCATCCTCAATATATCGGGATTCGTTGGAATTGGTGATATTTGAGGAGATCATCTGGGTTGTTTGCCGGTCGGCAAATATTTGGTTTTGAATATCCGCTGTTGTGCACCAATTTCAAATTGATATATCTGTACGTCTATTTTCATAGAGTGAGATATACCTTTTGATATTATGTCGATGACATTTACCTATATCAGTGGATGGTTAGGTAAGGAGCATTGAACAGCGGTGTAATTCTTCTTAACCATAAGTACAGTTTTCAACCTACGACACACAGTGAAAGAGTTATTAGACTCAGTGGACTTATACAGAGTATTGTATGTTGTCCAGTGTCCATTAGGACAGAGGGGTTGGTCCTCATACTATATTCTGTTTACTTTTAACTTCTCTAGTTCTTAGACATGTGTTTCGTTGAAACACAGGGTCTAAGTTTTGAGGAGTTATAGGTATTTGAATAGAGTAGAGAAGCAGGTGTAGCAAATATCGGGATTCTTCAAAGTGATCGAAGATGTAGATACTTGTGTATGGTATTCAATTGATAGTAATGATTAAGAGAACTTGCTTCTCTTTCGGGTTACTCATAATTGGAAGTATTCCTAAGTTGAGTAACGCTGATCGGCCTCTCTCCATTTAGTTGACATGCACTGGAGATAGCTGCATGATTTGAATCTGGTTCAATTAAATCAGTGCCTCTGGTTCTATATTGGATATAGCACAGTTCATATCTTAACATTGTTAAGGTACGGGGAGTTGTCCGGCTTATGATTAAAACCAGACTCTGGATAACTCAAGGCACGTTTCTGTAATGGCTGTTTGTGGGTTGACCCAGGCTATGACGAGGGTTGACTTTCTACCATCTGGGAGATCAATAGAAATATTGTTCAAGACTCGCCACAGTTTTATTAAAAATGGATTTTTTCAAAAACAGCAGTGGGAGTATGGTAGAACTGGAAGTGATTCCAGAACCGCAAACGATTACTGAAGATTTGATAAGGAACCTAAAGATTCAATCTGATTTGACATTCCATTGGCCACTCCGCAGATAAGGTGGGTAACTTCAGGCACCCGAGAGGTACTTCGATAGCCTCAAGGACGGTGACAGGGAAGTTCTTGTTTACCCACACTTGCCATTATTGTTGTTCCAGGCTGTGAGACCCGGCAGGAGGATGAGTATAGCGTCGTTCTAAACTAGTTTTAGAAGTGCACGTCTATATGACTCTGGCAGAGGGTTGTCATAGTCAGTGGGAGCAGCGGAAGCATTGGTGGATATCAGGCTTATGTCTATTTATAGACTAAAGCAGATATAGCGGAGATAGATCATCTATTTCTGATATGACAGTCATAGGTTTGACGTCATCAGAATAGGGGATGGATCTGTTGAGAAGGTAGTAGGAAAGGAAACTCCTATACTATGATCGGTTATACTTTGGTCGTCACACAGTGGTTTCTCCACAAAGGACTTGGACATTATATCAGACATACTGGTTACTAGATCTATGGTTTTAGATCTAGATTTGGGTGGTTTCCTAATCTGGGTACCTTGACAGCATTCTATGAGTATTTAGAATGGACGACTCCTGGCACGGTAGTATACCTGCAGGTGATGGAGTCACCCTCTCTAAAGGTGTCTTACAGACTAAAGTGGAGAGGGATACGCATGATTGGCAGATCACTTGCTTAGGCAATTGAGTCAATCATGAGATGTCAAGTACCACACCAGATGTTGTTCTTGCACTAGATGCAATAAGTTGATATTGATCCAATCCTGGAGAAACAGTCGGAAGCAGTTTTAGAACATAAGTGTATGTTCTAGGGATATGATAACGACAGCCTCATTCGAGAGACAGTTATCATTCCAGGCTTCCAAGGTGACCTGGACGACAAGGAGGTTGTCAGAGTTATAGTTTTTCCTCTGACGAGGGGCAGTATTTTGGACAGGTAGTCCAAGGCAATACTGAGGGTGGCATGGCGCAGGATACTGATTAAGTTCAGTTGACGATACAGTCTAAGAAGTTTGGATTTGGAGTTCATTTATGAGCTAGGTCCCATCAGACATCCAGACATTCTAAGACAGGTATTACTCATTTCGGGAGATGGTTTTCTCCGCGAACTTGAGATATAGAGAGACACAGAAAGAAACACCAGAGCGGATCCACTCACTAAGGCTATTCCTCGAACGCAATAGTTTCGCAAACGAGCATTGTGAGACTGACAAGTAGAGGAGTTGGGTGTTCGGTATCACACGGGCTGTGAGTATGCGACATCGCAATAATTAGCCTTGGGTGCAAGTGGGAGATTGTTGGAGATGGTGCCCTCAGAGTCAATTATTGGATCACAGGCACGTGATTGCAATGATTGAGGGAGGACCTATCCCGGTAGGACAGTCTTACTCGAGATGATAGTATGCTATCTGGTTTACCTTTATCATCGTGCACTGCTTTAGGTGACCTGGCATGGTCGCTATTGCACGTTGATAGAGCCCCTAGGATTCTTGCTTGACTACCGGCAGTATGAGGGCGATCATATACGTGGGAGCTGGTAGTCTATAAGCACATCCTTAAAAGGTCCCTAGTCGTAGGAGTTTCGAGACAGGGCATCGATTCTCCAGAGTAGACTAGTGTATACAGTCGAGACCCCGACGAGGGGCGGTGGCCGGTCTCACAAGCCACTGGTGTCAGTTGGTTCACCTAAGATGTATACAGGTGATCATTGGGTTATGAGTACACCGGACAGGACTCGCCGGGAACATGCCAGTTGGTCATATACCAGACGTCAGATGGCAGTTCCCTGGTGACATATGTGCAGGTTAGTTCATCGACCTGGGGATCGTCATTTGTCTTGTGTGAGTTCCCACTGTACTTTGATTACTACCCTACTACGGCTCAAAGGAGTCGTGCAAACAGGTTTTAGTTGGGTACAGTCCCGAGCCACATGGAGGCAGTGAGCGTATCTTCAGGGGTTCGTCTCTCCCGGTATTGGGGGTGAGGTCGTGCTGTGTCTAGGAGAGCCATTACACGAAGTCCTTGGCCAAGGCAAGGAGATTTACTGGTAGGTATTCCAGTAGTATCTCAGGGTGTTCTGGGCTACACTCCGACACGACTTGTACCGCTTTTGGGGGTCTGACTTTTACCAACCCCCTAGGCCCGCCATGCGATACTCATAGACGAACGGACCGGACTGTACGGATATTGTCATTGACAGGCTCAGTAGGGTGTCAGGATGAGTTCGCTCATCGACGTCCCTTTTAGTCAATAGCTGGTGGCCCGTCACGTATTGGCTTATACCTCTGACGTGCTAGTGGTTAAATCCACAGCCATAGTATTGACGAGTCTTTAGAGTCCACCACACTTTCAGTTACTCAAGTTTCGGGCGAAACGCTGTAGAGGCCGTATAGAGATATGGCAGAGTCCGATCAGATACGTGCGGTATTGTACGGATCAGGATCGGACGGTTTGTACTAGTGGCCGTATGGTTATATGGCAAGGTTCGATCAGATACGTGCGGTATTGCACGGATCAAGATCGAACGGTTATTACTAGCCGGCTTTGGTTTAAGCCGGTCCTAGTTTAGTACAGTGCAGATTTTGTCTCTTTGCATTTGTATCCGGTCGGTATACAGATGCGGGTGTGTATGCACAGTATCGAGGTTTTCCTGTAATTTATTACGGGACCAGTTTTCTGGAGTTGCCAGTTTGCATTCCGTTCCGGCCGGTTTTTCTTTGTTCTTTCCCGGCCGGACTTTTCCGATGGAGGGTGTTATTTGCAAGTATGCAAATAACACTTTGTGGAGGATTTATTTGCATAAGGGTTGATATGATAAGCATCTTTGCTTTTCATGCATTTATGAGATTTGATGAGATTAGAAATGAAATGAGGTTTGATGTTAGTTTTGTGATGATTATGTTTTATGATATGGTCACCACTTTTGCTTCCTACACTCACCTCCCTCTTGCTTCATATTGTTTTCCTCCACCATTTCTAAAGATGAGAGATTATTATGATGGTTGAGAAAAGAAAGAGAGAAGAAGAAAAGAGAAGAAAATGAGAGCTTCATCTTCATCTTTGAGAGAGTAGCATTCATTCATCTCATTTTTGATACAAGGAAAAATGAAAGCACCATTTTTCATACCTTCATTCCTCCATCTTCAAAAGGCAACCAATACCCCAAAGTGAGACATGCATTCTACACTACACTTCCTACAGCATATCTTGGGCGCGTCGGGTAGCCTACTTCGCGCCCGAGTTGCCTCGGTATTGAGGTGGGAGCCCGTAAAAGCTACAGGCGATGTGGTGCCCTTCCGGCGAGGAGGCGACGACCGGAGATCCCGCGAGGAGATCGGAGTGGAGATGAAGACCGGAGGACTCGGATCAGTCGGTACATCTCTAACCTTTCCTCTTGTTAGCTTAGACTAGTTTAATGGCACGATCCGGGGTTTAGTGCGCGGTGGTGCCGGTTTGCTAAGTCCGCAAAATTAAAGTTTATCACCGTTTCCGCGTTTGGCCGTCGGATTGACGACCGGGGCGCCGCCGTGCACTTACAGAATGAGACGGCTCTCTTTATGAGGTATAACCCGCATCGATTTGCCCGACAATCGAGCTACAATCAAGGGATCCCGTTGGAAGCCTTTCTGGAAACACCCGCAGTCGGCCCAGAGGGGGTAAGGAATGCGATGCATCATTTCACCCGGCTCAATACAGGCTCCTATTTTTTTATCAGTGAGCCTAGCTGTGTCCCTAAAATAATCCATCCATATGTAGCCTGGTATGCGCATGCTATGGGCCCAATCATCTTAATGGAGAAACGCCTGCTGGTCGACCGTAGGGCCGCGCCTCCTGGCGGTGATCGCAAGGCTCCTTTGCAGCCAAGGATCCAGGTCATCCCCCCGATAAAAGATGCCAGAGTTGACCGACCGCGCGTGTTGAGCCCCCCACGTGGATTGCCATTGCCCACTACGGTGGATGCACCGCCGGCGCCCCATGCTCCCACAAAGACGGTTAATGTGGTATCGCCAGGATCTGGCGGAGGGGCAGAGATCGGGACTCGCCGCCCTAAAGTGGCTGCCAAGCGCAAATCCGCTCTGGGTGGATCTAAAGCTGGTGGACAGCAGAAAAAGAAGAAGTCCGCCCTTTCCCTCGATGCGATCCTCAGCTCAAAGCCTGCGGCTTCTCCTGCCGAGGCCATATGTGAGTATGGCAGCAATGAGGGCTTTGTGGTGGACCCTGAGGACACCAATTTAGCTGCCGCCATTGCAGCTTCGGAGCGATCGGCGAGGCTTGAAGCGATGTTAAGCAAACTCGCTGAGTCCGGTAATCATCAGACGCTTTATTTATCATTTTACTGCATTTTTATTATTATCTTTAGCTAATATTTGCTTCGTTCTCAACAGGCATTTCTACTGAAGAGGCCATTGCTGCCTCTTTGAAGACCTTCCAGGAGGAGGAGAAGAAGCGTGTCCCAGCAGGCGTTGTTATGTCCTACCCTTTTCCCTTTCATAATGAAAGTTTGTCACCCTCTCTGACGGTCAACCTAACCTTCTTTTGTTTCTTTGCAGAGGTTATATCAGTTGACGCGGGGATCCTTCCTGAGCCTGTTACCGAAGTCCCAGCTTCGTCGAAGTTTCCGCAAGAGCCTCAGCTTGACAAAACGACGAGGGATGCCCTGAAAAACCTAGAGGCCTCCCTATTCATGGACGAGGACACCTCAATTAGGGAAGCTCTAGTGGCATCCGTCTCAACGGCTCGGGAGGAGCGGAAGCGGTTGAGACGTGCAGCAAAGGCGCGTAGAGCTGCTTTGGCTGCGGGAGCGGGTCCTAGTATCATTCCTCGCGCTGACACTGCTTCTGAAGAGGCCCATGTCGCCCTATCTACTGCTTATAGGCGAGCGGCGCGCGCGGCCCGAAGTGCAAATGATAAATCTTCTTCAGGTAGTACTTCTTTCAGAGCTTTGTTGTAAGAATTATAAATCCATTGGCTCATATGCGTTTCATTTGGCAGGGCCTAGTCCGACTGAGGGGGAGGCGGAGACCGTCGAACCCAGGGGAATGGAGGAAACGACACTTGCCGAACCCGAGCCGACAATGAGCACCGTCGTCAGGGCTATGGTACCTGAAACAGAAGTTGAAGGGTTCGCCGCCGAGAGGGTCATTGATGTCGCACCTGAAGTGGCGGCAGATGAGATGATTGTGTTAACCGAGCCGAAGGCGGTAGAGGGGGAGGCGCTTGAGGCTGGAGACCTCGCGGCGACGGTGGACGAGACAACTGTGACCGCAGGACCCGAAGGAGTAGTGGGTGAGGTGGCCACGATTCCTGAGGACGAGCCAGCCGCTCCTTCTCTGGAATCTGGCAATACTCCAATCATAGCCATCCCCGCGTATGGTTCCTTGCCGTCTCCAGGGCTTGCGAGCACAACAACGGTTCCCATCGAGTCGGGTGACGAGGCTACGGGTGGTGGTCTGATGTCAATGGAGGAAGGAATTGCCTCAGTCTCGGTTGGCAGTTCGTCGGGTAAGTTTCGGGTTACTATCGTTTCCTCCCTTTTTTATATATCTTGTGATCTCTTCTAACAAGCTTGTCTTTGCAGGTGCGGCCAGTGTCGACGCTCCATTGCTTGAGGGAGCACCGTCAACTACTGCTTTGGCGGTGGTCACTTCCCTGTCTTCCCTCGTGCCATCGCGGATGTTGGAAGGTATGGATTTGCAACTCACAAGTTAATCTTTTAAACGTGTAGTTCATGGACTAACGCCATGCCACCACATCTTTTCAGGAGTGCTCTTTGATCATCTATATCAAGTGTTGCTCCCACACTTCTCCTTCCCATCCGAACTTGCTTCTCCCTCTAGTGGCGCTGGTGAGTGTACGTTCACTACAATATCTTTGTTCATCCCTTTTTTTCTAGTAATTGAATGATTTCTGACTTTTCCCTTTCTTTATCGCAGTGCCACAAATCGAAGGAGGGGATGCAAGACCTGCCGCGCTACCGGCCCTTCCGGCTTTGCCGTCTGTTGCTGCTGGTATAGCAAATTCCTTTTTTGGTAACCCTTAAACATCTCTTGAACCATTGTTTAACCATGTTTTGTTTTGCAGCTATTGTTCCGGCTCCGGTCTCTTTTGAGTCTCGCGTTCTTCCACCGGCAGGCCCTTTCTTGAAACGCCTGTCTTCAAAGGGTGCTGTGATGAGTTTGGGCATGCTGAGCGGGTACATCGAAAAGCTCAACATGGACGCTCTCCCTTCTGCCGTAGATTTCGCTGTGGAGGTTAATCCAATGTTGGCGGCGCTCGTAAATTTTCATAACGAAGGCGTCGTCGGATCTTGGGTTAATCACTGCAGGGAGATCGAGGCTTGTCTATACCGGCTGGAGTCGACGCGCCCTTCTTCCGAAGTTTTAGCCCTGAGCACCCAACGTACAGCTTGGCTCGAGCAAAGCACTTCGCACTCCCCGCCACTTGGAGCAAGAAGCAGCTTTAAGACTAAGGGAATGCCAGAAGACCTCGAACGAAACGGCCCATCTGCGCGCTGAGGTTGAGGCAAATGTTGCCCAAGTGAAGACTATCTTTGAGGGTCTCTTGGAGCGCATCTCCCACGGGCTAAACTTGAAGCGGAAGCTTGACGTAGCTGAGCGCAATATCCCAAGTCGGGAAGCTGCCTATCAGGTCATCAGGGAGCAGCTTGCGTCGGTCCTGCAGCAACGAGCCCAAGTGAAGGCAGAGATGGCGGTGGTAGCTGACCAAGAGAAAGCATGGAAGGACATATGCGAGCGATTGCTACATCTATGCAAGACGCTTCCTTCCTAATAATTCTCCTTGTATCATTTGTCTTTGTAAAGTACATGTATATATTTTTTATTCTTTAGCACAATGTATCCTGTACTCGATCAATATTTATGAATAAAAGATGCACATTTTTGTAATGTCTTGTGTCATTTCTCCGTCTTTTCTTTCTTTTCAACATGACATCTTTAGTGCACCTTATTGGCAGATAAATTCATTTCTCCCAGAGATAACGATGGCCTAGACTGCAGGTTCAGATCTGCCGCCTAGGACTTTTCAATTCTATGAGCCGTGAGGGTCTCATAGAGGCTTTTCTCCCTACGGATCGAGAGGATCTCATAGGTGGATTTTCTCCTTAGGAATCGTGAGGATTCCTAAGTGTGGTTTTCTCTTATAATTCGTAAGGATCTTATAAGAGAATTTTCCCTCTTACGAGTCGAGAGGATTCGTAAGTGGTTGTTTCCCTCCTCGTCGAAATTCGACTTCGGAGAGTGAGACCCGTGAATAGTATGCAAGAGACCAGTTTGGATTGACTTGCAGGGCCCCATTGCTCAGGAAGAAAGTTTTCCCACCTTTGATGCCAGAGGCTTCATCTTGCAAATTAAGAAGCAAGTTCAATTTGTTGAAGGAATCCCTTTTCTGAAAGATTTGGCGGGATTTCTCCCATCATCGGATCTTTGATCCAAAGGCTTCTGTTTTACAGAAGATAATAACAGAAAAGATTTCTTCAGAACCTTAACTTTTGTTTAGCGCGAATGCTCCAGAGTATGACACGTGTCGCACAGCGCACAGTGCAGCGCAACCGTGTTAGCGCCTCTGCGCTGTGTCGTGTAGCGCATGGCGCAACGCAGTTGAAGCGTTGCTTCCTTTAATTTTGAAAAGGAGCCTCGCTCTGATTGGGTGCGCTGCTTTGGGCGTTGCGCTGATGCGTCTGCATCCGCCACGTGGCCCGTTACGCAGCGCAAACAATCCGAAGCGTTGCTTCATTACATTGATTTTTAAAACAGAGCTTTGCTCTGGCTGGGGGAAGACGAAGCGTTGCTTCGTCTCCCGCCTCGGGATTTGAACAGAAATTCGCTCTGATTAGGGTGAACCGCCGTGACAACTTTTGGAAGTCGAGGAGGCATTTGATGCCTATAAATAGGACCTGTGGTCCCCTCCAGATACTTATCATCTTCCAGATTTCCATCTTCGAAGACTTCGGAGCTTTCCCCTTGCCTTTAAGAACTCCGTTGCTTTGTTTCCCCTTTTTTAAAGTTTTTAGAAAACAACTTCTTTAGGTAGAATCGATTAACCAGCAGAGCTTTCGTTTAGGGATTTCATCCTTGAACATAGTCTTGCTCCTCAGGAATTTAGTCCTTTATGTATGTTATTGCTTTTCTATTGCTGATCTTCCTGTAATATTTCTTTTAGGTATAATGGCGGCGGTGCATCTATACAGTCTGCACGAGTTCATTACCTACGACGATATCCGCGCTCAGGGTCGTCAACAAAACCAGGAGTTTACGGACGCTGAATGTGCGGAAATCATGGGTCGTCTGAACGCAAGCGGTGGTTGGCTGTTGCCTCGTCGTTCGGCCCTTTTGAAAGTCGTGTTGGGAGCCATATGGAAAGCACTTCCGGATCTTCATGAGGCCTTACCGCTTAACGCACTGGACGATGCCGAAGACAAGGTGCATTCGGTGCACCTGACAGGGCTGATCTCAAAGAAACGGCGGAACAGCCTCGTTGACATCCTACACCAAGTCTTCTAGCAGACGACGATAATTGCCGCTTATCGAAGGCCAGGGGGGCTTGCCGATGATATTGACACAGAGGAGCGCGAAAGACTGCGCATAAGAATAATTAGAAAGGCCAGACGAACTCTGGATGGCCTTACTTTCGATTTCCTCAATCCGTGCCCCGGATCTGAGGTTGTTCCATTGTAATAATTTGAATAATGTTTTTTTTTATTTATCTTCCTTATGATTGTAAAAAGGAATTTTCTAGCAGTATGAATGGAAACTCTTTGGCTTGTCTTATTTCTCGTCCTGAGTCTTCTGTCCATGCATAACTGAACGCGTCACGCATACCAGATCAAATGTAAACCAGATATTCTTTCTGTCATCTTCTTTCTTTTAATGTTAGCAGGCTGTCTTAATAACCATGGCTGATGGATGTTTAAAATGAGTATTTCGACTTCCTTAGGAAATAGCGATGGCTTAGGCCGGAGGTTCAGGTCTACTGCCTAAGACTTTTCAATTCTATGAGCCGTGAGGGTCTCATAGAGGCTTTTCTCCCTATGGATCGAGAGGATCTCATAGGTGGATTTTCTCCTTAGGAATCGTGAGGATTTCTAAGTGTGGTTTTCTCTTATAAGTCGTAAGGATCTTATAAGAGAATTTTCCCTCTTACGAGTCGAGAGGATTCGTAAGTGGTTGTTTCCCTCTTCGTCGAAATTCGACTTCGGAGGGTGAGACCCATGAATAGTATGCAAGAGACCAGTTTGGATTGACTTGCAGGGCCCCATTGCTCAAAAAGCAAGCCTTCCTTGCTGTCTGAGACTTCTTCTTACAAATTGAGACGAATCGGGGATCTGTCTGCAGTTGTAGCGGAACAGTTGACATGAGTTAAGAAGCTTTCATCACGGAGTGTTTGTATCCATGAGTCGAGGAGTTTGCTAGGGATTATTTGTTTCCCAAGCGCCAAAGAGTATTTGTTTCCTTGGGGTTTGAAACGAGTCGAGGGTTCCCACGGGGGCATTGGTGGCTCTGCGGGTCGACGCGGATCAGAAGGCTCTCATCAAGGAGTGTTTGTATCCGTGAGTCAAGGAATTTGCTGGGATTATTTGTTTCCCAAGCGCCAAGGATTATTTGTTTCCTTGGGGTTTGAAACGAGTCGAGGATTCCTACGGAGGCATTGGTGGCTCTGCGGGTCGACGCGGATCAGAAGGCTCTCGTCAAGGAGTGTTTGTATCCGTGAGTCGAGGAATTTGCTGGGATTATTTGTTTCCCAAGCGCCAAGGATTATTTGTTTCCTTGGGGTTTGAAACGAGTCGAGGGTTCCCACGGGGGCTCTGGTGACTCTGCGGGTCGACGCGGATCAGAAGGCTCTCGTCAAGGAGTGTTTGTATCCGTGAGTCGAGGAATTTTGCCAGGGATTATTTGTTTCCCAAGCGCCAAGGATTATTTATTTCCTTGGGGTTTGAAACGAGTCGAGGATTCCTACGGAGGCATTGGTGGCTCTGCGGGTCGACGCGGATCAGAAGGCTCTCGTCAAGGAGTGTTTGTATCCGTGAGTCAAGGAATTTGCTGGGATTATTTGTTTCCCAAGCGCCAAGGATTATTTGTTTCCTTGGGGTTTGAAACGAGTCGAGGGTTCCCACGGAGGCACTGGTGGCTCTGCGGGTCGACGCGGATCAGGAGGCTCTCGTCAAGGAGTGTTTGTATCCGTGAGTCGAGGAGTTTGTTGGAAGAGTATGGTTCCCACTTTGTTTACGCCCTTGGATTGTATACAGGAATCGATGTGATCTTAACTGTAGGGCCAAAGTTTTATCATCATCATCATTTTTTTGTTGTATTTCCGCGATGCTCTATCCTTTCAGCTTTCGTATCGCGAAGGTCGCGATTGCCCAATCATTTCGGCTATTTTTCGCGGTGCCCAATCATTTCGGCTGTTTATTTTATTTTTACTCGCTGCTTTTTATTGCGAGTTGCCCAATCATTTCGGCTATTTCTTCATGCATATATTTTTACTTGCTGCTTTTTTTATTGCAAGTTGCCCCATCATTTCGGCTGTTTCGTATGCTTGAGCGGCCTACTGGCTTTCGCCGTAAACCTGAAATTGGACACCGATTTCGGTATCAGCACCGCTGCAACTGGGATATTACCAGGAGCGAATCATCATTTGCCTCTGTCGTTGTCGAACAAAGGAGGCTTAGCGACCAGAGTTAAGGTCCTGTCGACTAAGGCTTTTGACTTCATGAGCCATAAGGGTCTCACAAAGCTATTTCTCCCTACAAGTCGTGAGGATCTCGTAAGTGTATTTTCTCCTTAGGAATCGTGAGGGTTCCTAAGTGTTTTGTTCCTCTGTAAGTCGTAAGGATCGTACAGGAGGGTTTTCTCCTTATAAGTCGAGAGGACCCTGTAAGTGTCTTTTAACGAGGTTGCGCCCTTTCGGGTTTTCACAAACACTCGCCAGTAGTCCTGCTGTTTTTACTCACGGAGCCCTTTCAGGTTTTCATCCGTGCTCATTTTGCTTATGGACATACCCTTTTTTTTTATTATTCTTTTTATTTTTATATATATATTTTTTTTTATATCTTGTCAGCCTAAAGATGCTGCGGTAGTAGTTTAAAGATGTTTCGGTCTGCTATTAGTTTAAGGACATTTCGGTCCGTCGTTAGTTTAAGGACGTTTCGGTCCGTCATGGAGAAGGCTGGCCACTGCTTAGAAAGCTTAAGCTTAGGAAGATAGCGAGCGGACATAGTCGTCGTCATCTATCGTTGACCTAGGCTGTGGCTCATTAAGCGTAGTACTTCTTTAGGAAGCGACCGTTTATCGGCCTGAAAGGCCTTTCACCGTGCATGTCCATGAGTAGATAGGCCCCACCTTGGTAGACCTTATCTATGATGTATGGGCCTTCATAGTTTGGCTCGAATTTTTCCCGCTTGGCACGATTGGGGATCATAGGCCTTTTGACCACTAGCACGAGTTCGCCTTGGCGGAATGTCCTCGGTCAGGTCAATCTTTCGTATGAGCGCGTCATCTTTGCTTTATAAGCTTCTAGATTTTGCTGCGCTATGAGCCGGGTTTCATCAAGGGCGTCAAGCTCCTCAAGCCGAAGGTGAGCATTTTCTTCGTCCGTCAGCTCGTAGTGGACTGCCATTCGTAGAGAGGGTAACTCTATCTCGAGGGGGAGTACTGCTTCTGTACCGAACACCAACGCGTACGGCGTTGTGTTCGTGGCCTTCTTGAATGTAGTTCGATATACCCAAAGAGCTTCTTGCAGTCTTTCGTGCCAATCTTTCTTATTTCGGGACACCGTTTTCTTTATGATTTTTGTCAATGTCTTGTTGAAGGCTTCAGCTAGTCCATTGGCTCGCGGGTTATAAACCGAGGAATATCTCCAGTCTATATTATGCTGTTGCGCAAAGCGACTGATCTTGTGGCTTCTGTAAGCTGGCCCGTTATCGGAGATGATTCGTCGCGGAGTTCCAAATCGATATATGACATGCGTCTTGAAGAAGTGGAGGATATTTTCCGTCTTCACCTCTCTTAACGGTACTGCTTCTGCCCATTTAGAGAAGTAGTCAGTCGTCGCCAAGATGAAACGATGTCCCCTAGACGATGCTGGTTCGATAGGGCCAACTATGTCAGTCCCCCACATTTCGAATGGCCAGCTAGCCACCGTTGGATGTAGTGGATTTGGGTGCTGGTGGATGAAGTCCCCATGAATTTGGCATGAGTAGCATTGCTTCGCATATTCGATGCAATCCTGAATCATCGTGGTCCAGTAGTAGCCCATCCGTTTTATCTTCAACTTCATCTTAGGGCCTGCTTGATGAGAACCGCAGAGTCCGTCGTGAACTTCCTGTACGATTCTTTTCGCTTCGTCAGGTCCTAAGCATCTCAGCCACAAAGAATCAAATGACCTCTTGTACAGAGTATCGTTGACGAAGGCGAAAGACAGGGCTCGTTTCACGAGCTGATGTCTTGTGGACGCTTCTTCAGGCATTCGGTGGGACTTGAAGTAATCTATGAAGATTTCTCTCCAATCCTTGGTATTTTCCCAATCTTTTACTTGCAGGGTTGTCTGCTCGTTCGCTCCTTTTTTTTCGGATGATTCCAGAGATATTTCTGCTAGGGCAAGCACTCGGCGGCTTTGTACCACGATTCTAACGTCATCGAGGTTCTCGTCAGCCAATTCTTTAGCAAGTTTGGCCAGTGCGTCCGCTTTGCTGTTTTCCGCGCGCGGTATGCTCTCCAAAGTATAGGAAGGAATCTGGGTTAGTAGTTGTTGCACCTTTTCACCGTATTTTACCAATTCCGGTTTGTATGTTTGGTAATCGCCGTTCACTTGACTGACGACTAGCTGGGAGTCCCCATATATAAGGAGGCTTTCAATTCCCATGTCAATGGCGATCTCAAGGCCTGCTATCAAAGCTTCATATTCAGCTTCATTATTCGTTCTCGGCTCTGTTAAGGAGAAGGCGAAGCGCATTATTCCTCCTTGTGGGGTCACGAAGATAAGGCCTACTCCCGATTTGATCATTGACGTACTTTGTTCGTGCTTTTTCATGGAAGATGCTCCATCTAAATAAAGCTCCCAACGGGTATCACCACCGTCGATTGCGTCAAACGCATGCTTGTCTGGCAAATCGCAATTCAGGGGAGAATCGGCAGGTATCGGGTGCTCAGCAAGGAAGTCGGCTATGGCCTGACCCTTCACTGCCTTGAGGGGTCGATACGTTATCGAAAATTCCATCAAGAGCAGGGCCCATTTAGCGAGTCGCCCTGTCAATATTGCTTTTGACATTAGATATTTGAGAGGGTCCACTTTTGAAATAAGACGGACTTCGTGCGCCAACGCATAGTGCCTAAGCTTTGTTATTGCGAAGATCAACGCCAGGCAGTGTTTTTCAATGGGAGAGTAGTTGCTTTCTGCCCCCAGCAGAACTCGACTTAAGTAGTAGAGTGCTCTTTCTTTCCCCTGATCATTCTCATGTGCCCATAATGCGCCTAAGGAACCTTCGAGAGCGGTTGTATAAAGAATGAGAGGCTTCCCCTTAACCGGAGCAGCCAACACCGGCGGGTTCTGCAGGTATTGCTTGATCTCGTCCAGTGCGCCTTGGAATTTTTGATCCCAAACGAATGGGGTTCCCTTCTTCATCAGGTGACTATAAGGACGGCACTTTCCTGAAAGGTTGGCTATAAATCGCCGTATGTATGCGAGTTTCCCTTGGAGAGACCGCAGCTGTTTGAGAGTCCTCGGCGGAGGCATTTCCATGATCGCTTTAATCTTTGATGGATCTATTTCAATACCCCGGTGTCGAACAACGAATCCCAGGAATTTGCCCGAGGAAACCCCGAACGCACATTTAAGAGGATTCATCTTCAAGTTGTATTGCCGAAGGCGTTGAAATACAGTCTTCAGATGCTCGAGATGTTCCTCGCATGATTTGCTTTTAACCACGAGATCGTCGATATAGCATTCAACGATTTCGTGTATAAGGTCGTCGAAGATCTTTGTCATGGCCCTCTGATAAGTAGCACCGGCGTTCTTCAAACCGAAGGGCATCACTTTATAACAAAATATACCAAGAGGAGTCCTGAAGGCTGTGTGCTTCTGGTCTTCTGGATGCATTTTTATCTGGTTATACCCCGATGAGCCGTCCATGAAGGAGAAAACTTCATGAGTGGATGTATTGTCTATCATCAGTTCAGTGACTGGCACTGGGAAATCATCCTTCGGGCAAGCTTTATTAAGATCCCGGAAGTCTACGCATATGCGCACTGTCCTATTTTTCTTCATCACTGGGACGATGTTGGCGATCCATTCTGGGTACTGAACTTCCTGGATGAAGCCAGAGTCGATTAACTTTTTGACTTCGGTATTTATGCTCATCTCAAGCTCGAGTCGCATTCTTCTCGGTGCCTGTTTGACTGGCTTGATGTTCGGGGATATTGCTAGTCTATGTACAGCAACTTCTGGATCTAGTCCCGGCATCTCGGAATAGTTCCATGTGAAGCAATCTTTATGCTGCACAAGGACGTCTTTTAACGCAGCCACCCTCTCTTCAGACAGCAGCTCGCTGACGAATGTCGGTCGCGGATCATTTATTGTCCCCAACTCGATTTTCTTGAGGTTATCTGCAGTAGTATGGATTCCATCTTCCAGCTCTTTTGGTGCTGGTGGAAATTCTGAGATTACCTCATCGCTGCCGTTTTCAAAGCACCAGGGAAGGTCATCCATGTTCTCGGGCTCTTCCCTTGATATCATTATCACGTGACAAGTACGAATTCGCTTCCAATCCCAATGCAGAACTGGTTCTTCTTTCGCGGCCTTGGGCTCATGCTTTTGTGGTGGTGCTACCCTCCAGTTGTCAGACAACACGAATTTGCCAAGCTGATATTGGTCCTCAACCCAATTCTTAAAGGTGAAGCAATCTTCAAGCGGATGCCCTACTACTCGATGGTAAGAGCAATAATTTGGGTTGGAGACTTCGCCCGCTTGCTCAGGGTGTTTAGACTCTGGCAGTGTAAGCATTTGATGTTTTAGAGAAAGATCAAGTATTTTCCTTGTTTTGTTCTGAGGAAATGAGTATGCTCGACCCATTTTCTTCATGAGGGCTAAGTCAATAACGCTCGACTCTCGGATGCGTGGCTTCTTAGCTCTGCTTTGTGGTTGTCGAGCGCCTTTCTTGCCTTTCGACTTGATTTTGCTTTCGCGTCGAACCTTTTTTGTAGCAGGTTGACAAGGAGCGGCATTTTCATCCTTCACCGCCTGTTGAAGGAGGCGTTGTGTCTTGGCTTTCTCATAGATTGCCATTTCACGATTGTGATCATCTCGGGCTTTTTGACCCGCATTCCTTATAAGTTTGCCCATCTGGTCTTCAAATGATGGACTGGGCGGTTTTGCATCAGGAACTTTTGCTAGCTCAGGATTAGCGTTTTCCTCTTGAGCATTTGCTTCTTTATCAGAATTGTGCACGACGTAACAATCGCGGAGCAGCTCTCATTTCCTGGAGCGAATGTATCCAAGCCCGATCGTCTCCAGCCTCCCATTAGGTAGCTTGTGCTGAGTTCCGGGGACGTTCCAAACCCTGTTATAGAATTTGGCCTTTCTAACGGTTTGTTCGAAAGGTATTCCCTGGCGCTTCAACAGTCTCCTCAAGCCTTCCGTATAATATCGGGGTAGACGGATGGGCTGGAGTTTGTCCAGCGTTGGATCCGTACCATGCCAAATTTCTTTTTCCACCTTGTTTTCTTCAGAATGGTAGAATAGAATTGCCTTTTCGCCTTTTCGTCCGGGAGGGATATAGAATGTCTGCAATTCTTCTACGCTGTTGGCGTCGAGTGCATCCAGTTCTTTGTAATGTTCAAGCGGCACCATGGTTATCTGCAGGCTTCGCTCTTCATCAGCGGAAACCCGTATTGAAGGCCGGGCAGGGAATACAGCATGAACTTCATCCTCTGAATCACTGCCGAAGATCAATGAAGGAATGGATGGTCCTGGCCTGGTGGATTGGGATGGACCTGAATAAATTATATCCTCCTCCTCCTCGGTGTCACTGCCGAAGACAGGGATGGTTGCGTTAGTTTTGTTCTCCGGTTTGTGGCACCTTTCCGTATCTTCGAAACTCGGTAAGAAGTATTTGGCATCTTCATACTTGCGAACTTCATTTACGGAAAACGGATTCAACTCTCCCGCCACTGTGTACTCGAGGCCATCCCTAGAATACTTCATGCACTGATGCTGTGTAGAAGGGATGATATTGTACTCGTGTAGCCATGGTCGGCCGAGCAGAGCATTGTAGCACGTCTTGGCGTCTATAACATGGAATTTGATGTCTGTGACGAGCAACCCGAAGCGTAGCGTCAATATCACAGATCCAAGAGTCTTTGAGGATTGAGAGTCGAAACCGGAGATAGTGATCTTGTCCCGGGCGAGGTGTTGGACGCTCATGCAAATTTCTTTTAACACCCGCACATTAAGTAGATTGACAGATAATCCGTTATCGACCAGGATTTTTCCTATCTTTATGTCATGGCAGTATCCTGAGACATAAAGGGGACGATTGTGTTCGCATGTCCCAAGGAGAAGGTCTTCATCGCCGAAAGCAACGTCGGCCGTATGCACCTCTTCCAATTCATCCTTCATCTTTTGTTCGGCCAGGAAAGCTTGGAATTGGTCCGGATCTTGTAGGGCCTTAATCAAAGAATCCCTCGCCTCTTTTGATAGTAATAGGGCATCGAGAATGCTGAGTTGTGAGGGTAGCTTTCTCAGATGCGCCAAGACATTGTAATCCACTTTACTCCTCTTTGACGGGTTCTTGGCAGTTAACTCTTCCGCAACTTGGTCATCCAAAGCGATGTCTTCAGAGACCTTCTCTTTCCCTTTGTCTTTCTTGTTTAAGGGTCCGAGATTCTTTTCGGGTAATGTTCGATTGCGTAGCTGTATATTTTCGCAAGCCTTCGGTTCTTCTTCGTTTCCCGAAGTGGATTCTTTGAAGAGGGGGCCAAGCTCTAGCTCCTCATCGGAATCACTCCCAAATGTAGGCACTTGTGACCCGGCAGTGTTAACCATGTGACAATTGCTGGCAGTTCTTTCAAGCTCTTTGGTCGTGTTTCTTTGCTCCCGACGAATTTTACGCTTTTCCCGTTTAAAGCGTTGTTGATTAGCGACGTATCCTTGCCACCATCTATCGAAAGCCTTGCACTCTTGAGTGGGATGCGAGACCTTCTGATGATATAAGCAATAAGAGGGGTGCATTTCTACCACACCAGTCATTTTTCCTTCAGAGGATGGTAGCTTCATGCCCATCGATATAGCCTTAGCAAACCTCTTTTTTATCTTGAATTGGCTTTTGTCAGCGGTGGAGGCATTTTGCTCCAGCGGGATCATCTCAGCTCTTTCCTCAAGTCGTTGGCGCTTGGCCCTTTCGAATATAGCCGTCTCGTGTTCTCGATCAGCTTTACTTTTCAATCGAGCTTCACTAAGAAACGCGTCAATCATTTCGATTGATAACTCCGGAATCCTTGACTCTGTATTTGCCCCCAGCGTTTTAGTGCCAGAAGTCCCTTCATCGTTCATGGTCGAATGGGAGATCATATGACAGCTCGCCACATATTCCTCGGATTCATCCGATGAACTTTCTCCCTCATCTTCTTTTTGAAAGACGTGATCAAGGAAATCTTGGAGCGTAATGGGAGTCCGCGCCTTTTGGTTGTATTCATCCAGTGCGTCGATTTGCTTTTGTAAGTCCGTACGCTTGTCGCTAGGCTTCACGGGCTTCTTAGATTTCTTCTTCTTCTTTTTCGAAGATTTTGACGGCTGGCTATGAACGCTTGAACTACCACCATTGGTCTTCGGAGTCGGTCGTGGCTTCAACATCCCCTTAATAACCTGCGGTTCCAAGGGGTTCTTCCACTTGACCGCTGGACAGGTCTGAAGATCATTTAGCATTCTCCTCGTTTTGGCTGATAATACAACCTCCCAAGGAGCTTCTTCAATAACGGAGCATGTTGCCCCCGGCGTATTCGTCCCTTTAGAGGTGTGGGGATGCGGGGGATTCACCTTCCATTTGTCAGATAGCGCAAATTTTCCCTGACGGTACTGATTCTCAAGCCAATTCTTGAAAACGTAGCAATCCTCAATCGGATGGCCTAGCACTCGATGATAGGGGCAGTAATTAGGCTCGTTGACGTCACTTGGTTGCAACGGGCGTTTTGGATCTGGCAGATTTATGAGTCTGTTGCGCAACGCCAGCTCGAATAGCCTCCTCGTTTTATCGCGGGGGAAAGAATAAGAACGTCCCATCCTATCCTCAAGAGGTACGTACGGGCGCGTATTGTTTGGATGAGCAACCGGCTTCGAGTCACTCAGTTGTTGAGCATTAGCGACCACGATCGCTTTTCCCTTTCCTTTGTCATTTCGGGAATCTGGCTTTGGGAGAGGGGGTTTATGACCCATCTGGTCCATCTGCGCTAGTTTGTCAATCAAAGCCTGGAAGGTAGTCGGCTTGAAGAACATCATGAACTGCGAGATGGTTGCCTGTGGATCAAAGGTTCCAACAAACATTCCCACCGCTGGAGCTTCTTCTATGCGCTGTTCGCACTTTGACCATAGATTACGCCACCGTATAGCGTACTGAACTCATGTTTCGCCGGGTTTTACCCTGGCATTAATCAGTGCCGTCATCGGGGTACGTTCACTGGCACTTGCGAAACGTTGTGTAAACAGCAGCTCCATTTCCGCGAAGGTTTTAATAGAATCATTAGGGAGTTCAGAGTACCACTCGAACGCCGTATCTGATAGGCTTCCAACGAACTGGCGGAGCAAAAGCTTGTCATCACCGCCGGTGTTACCGCAAAGCGCCCTGAACTGGGCAACATGCTGATGGGGATTGCCGGTCCCCTTGTAGACATGGAACTTGGGAATTGTGTAACCCGGCGGGTACTTAATTTGGTCATACCAGCCCGGATATGGCCGCCCTGTTTTTACGACATGGCCGGCTGCCTCGGCCGCATGATGAACCCTTATTTGCTGGGCTATGTATTCATCCAGATCAGTTTTAGAGATTGTATCCTCTTTAGCCGTTGATAGAACGAGCTGAGGGTTTGATGTCTCTCCCCTATCATCCCCAAGGACGATCGGTGGTTCTTCAGTCGGGGGATCTTGTTGTATCATCATCCCTATCATGTCCTGGAAGAGGAGGCCCATGCGCTGTATATTGGCTGCTTGTTCAGCAGCCTCTTTATCTCTCTTTTCCAGTACTCGGCGGAGGAACTCGGCGTCGGTCTCTTCCTCTTGGCATTCATCTAAGGACGTCTCAGGGTTCTCTTTTGGCTCCGTGAGTGCAGCCATTGTAGTCATCATCTCCTGAAGCTTTTGTTGCTGCTCCTGAGCCTTGGTCACTGATCGGGTAAGCGGTCGGTGACCCGTAGAAGTACGACTTTCTTCCTTTCCAGAAGCCATATAAACTGTATGAACAATTATGCCCCCTGACTTGGGGCGTTTAAGTTCACTGCTTTCAAACTTTGCCGCTGACGCGGGAGCTTTCTCTGGCTTTCTTCTTTTGTGGGCCATCGAGGTCAAAGGAGCCGTTGGAGTGGGCGTCCTAGCAATTGTTGCCCCCTGCTGTTTAATGGGGCGGTTTTTGTCCTTTTCCACCTTTGCCTTTTTCTGGCGATGAAAATGGTCTGGGTCAATCACGGAGTCTTGAACCCTCCGCCAAACTTTATAAATTTTTGACGACAGCCGTTGAGGGGGCTGTTCCTGCTTTGTCTCCGGAGCTTTTTCCATAGGCGGAGGAGATCTTTTCAATGTAGCAATTGGAGAGTTCTTTCTCACCTTCCACAGCAATTCAAAGCTGTTCCCAGTTGGAACAGCAGCGTTGACCTCCACCACTGGAGCAGGTGGGGTTAGCCCTGAGGGGGAGTTGCCCCCTGCTTTCCTTACTCGTTGCCAATGGCGACTTCGCGCACGACGAGCCGTTGGGACTGGCTCGGAAATCGAGATGGTTTCTTGTTGCCCCCTGTTTGAGTGTGGGGTAACTGCCGATGTCAACCTATCGAAGACTGATGCCTTTTGACCAGCTGAGGGAGGAGTGGGAACCGTCAATCTTGTGAAGACCGACTCTCTGATGGGAGAAGCCGCTTTAACGACTTCCAAAGCAGCGGCCGTTGCCCTCTTTGGGACGGCCACTTTATAGTTCTGATCTAGCCTGGTGAAAACGGAGGCTGTCGGTTTAGTAGCAGGCGACCCGTTGACAGGGGTCGTGGTAGCAGTGAGCCGGTCGAACACCAACTTCTTGTTCGCTTCCGGTGCGGATATCGGCATAGAGAAGCTTGTAGGTGGGACTATGGTCCCGAAAAACAGGCCGGTGGTGGCCTGGGTCACCTGTTCTACCGGCAGAGCGAGGAAAGAGGCCGCTTGGGGCCCATATGTTACACCTCTCGGTGAGGTGGAGCGTCCGTTGCAGTGGTGCTTCGCGCATTTGGTGCAGTTAGAATCCATGGATGCTTGAGTTCTGCGCCAGGTAAAAGACCAAATCTTAGCAACTTGAAATCCGAAGACAACCATTTAACAAACCGCGATTGGTTCGCGAAGACGACACACGAAGTGTGGAGTGGAAAGAGAAAAAGGTCCCACCGGGCGTACCAGAATCTGTTGCCCTCCGAAAGGCGGCGCACAAGACCGTGATGTCCTGACGCTGAGATTCGGGGCAGATGGTAATTGGTTTTATCCGTCTACCTCTCCGAAGATGCCAAGTTGATTTATGGCATCTTGGATCGGAGGTTTAGATGGATGCGGCCGATGTAGCAGACTTCGTCAGATTCCCCCTCAGGGTGAGGGGTTTTTGATTGTGGGGACGCTCTTCCCTGCAGGCGCAAGCCCCTGCAGTTAATTACGCTACCGCATCGCGGTAACAACTTTCTCCTTCTCCAGAATTTCACTTCGTGTCGTGTGTGTTTGTTTTGTTTGTGGTTGCCCGTGGATTGTATACGGAGACTGAGTAATGCCGTCGCCCGTAGGACGTGGATTAGTCCAAATCCGTATTTACTAAGATTTGGGTTTGGTGTTTTTAGTTTAAGGATGCATTAGTCGCGTTGCGACTAAGATCAACTTAAACGTTCGTTAAGGATACGTTAGTCCTGTTTTAGACTAAGATCCACTTAACGTAGTGATTAATTTAATGTATGGCCATCGGGACTCGTCGCCTCTTTGACGTCGTTGAGGAATTACAACGACGGATGTCAAAGGAGTTCGGAGATGTACCCTCGAACCAGAGTTGATTGGGAGTTTTATAATCCATTTGAATGTTTAAGGATACGTTAGCCGTGTTTGGGGCTAAGATCAACTTAAATGGGACCGTTTAGATCCGGCAAAAGAGCGTTTGGAAGCTCTGTTGTTCCAGTTTAAGGACGTGGTGGTCCGTCGCCAGTTTAGGGACGTAGTGGTCCATATTCCAGTTTAGGGACGTGGTGGTCCAATATTAGTTTAGGGACATTTCGGTCCGATATTAGTTTAAGAACGTTTTGGTCCGATATTAGTTTAGGGACGTTTCGGTCCGATATTAGTTTAAGGACGTTTCGGTCCACGAGTTTAAGTACCCCGCAGTCCATATGGGTGTATGGTTGTTGGGACTCGTCACCTCTTTGACGTCGTTGAGGAATTACAACGATGGATGTCAAAGGAATTCGGAGATGTACCCTTGAACCACATGTAAATTGATTTAAGAGAGCCATTTTGCGCAGTCAATTTAATTTAAGGACTTACGGCCACGATTGGGCTAAGTCCATTTCTTTTGCATTTCTTTTGCTTTTATTTGGGCTTTGCCCAAAAAGGATGCAGAGCATCAATTTTATTTGGGCCCAGCCCTTTTATTGCTTTGCAATCTATTTTGACCTGCTAAGTCTTTTTGATTTGGGCCTAGCCCTTCAAATAATGCATTGCATTTGTGCAAAGCACCAAGAATCTTTTAGATTCAGGAAAAGAAGTGCAGAGCACTTTTTAATTTCTTGATCTAAATTTAGATCAAAGAAAAGAAAGAAATCTTTTCTTTCTTTCTGTTTCAGAGAACCAGAGGTTCATAGCAAGTGCAAGGCACTATTTTTATTATTTTTATTTATTTATTTATCTATTGAAGAGACACTGATCTTGTTTTCTAGATCCATGATCTATTCTTTAAGAGAATTTTCTCTTATCTCAAAGGTTTTCACCTTCTTTTTTGTGTTCTCCAGAAATTCTCAAGAGTTCTCTTCTCTTTTTTTTTATCCAATTCTCTCTGTCTTTGAAATGGGGTCTGGGGTTCTTTTATAGTGCTCAAAGATCAGTTAAATTTGTTAAAAAGATCTTTTCTGAGTGATTCGGGGAATTTTCCCCACCGTTGGATCTTTGATCCAAAGGTCCCTGTTTTACAGAAGAAATCTTCTTGTTTTAACAAGAACAGAAAAGATTTCCTTAAATCTTCATTCTGTTGTTGCGCAACTCACCAGCGCGTGACACGTGTCACGCAGTAAGGCGCTTGCGCAACAGCGATTGCGCAACTGCGCAGACACGTGTCGCGCAGTGAAGCGCAACAGCGCTTGCGCACCTGCGCAGACACGTGTCGCGCAGCCGTGCGCTTGCGCAGTTGCGCTTGCGCAACTGCGCAGACACGTGTCGTGCTGCCGTGCGCTTGCGCAGTTGCGCTTGCGCAACTGCGCAGACACGTGTCGCGCTGCGGTGCGCTTGCGCAGTTGTGCTTGCGCAACTGCGCAGACACGTGTAGCGCTGTCGTGCGCTTGCGCAGTTAAGTGTTACTTATGTTTTTGAAGAGCCTTGCTCTGATCGGACGTATCGCCTTGGGCGTTGTGCTGCCGTGTCAACTTCTGACACGTGGCGCATTGCGCGCAGCGCACGGGAACCGAAGCGTTGCTTCAAAATTTGAATTTTCAAAATTCAAACAGAGCCTTGCTCTGATTGGGGGAACAAAAGGTTCAAGACTCTGTGATTGACCCAGGTCACTTTCGTCGCCAGAAAAAGGCGAAGGTGGAAAAAGATAAGAATTGTCCCATTAAACAGCAGAGGACAGCAGCTGCTAGGGTACCCCCTTCAATGGTTCCTTCAACCTCAACGGCCCACAAAAGAAGGAGGCCAGAGAAAACCCCCGCGTCAGCGGCAAAAGTTAAAAATGGTGAACCTAAACGCCCCAAGTTAGGGGGCATAACAGTTCATACGGTTTACATGGCATCGGGAAAAGAAGACAGCCGTACGTCCACGGGTCATAGACCGCTTACACGGTCAGTGACCAAGGCTCAGGAGCAGCAACAGAAGCTCCAGGAGATGATGAACGCCATGGTTGCACTTACAGGGCCAAACGAAAGCCCTGGAACCTCTTCAGAAGAACGTCAAGAACAAGAAACGGACGCCGAATTCCTTCGGCGCGTACTAGAGAAGAAAGATAAAGAAGCTGCGGAGCAGGCAGCCAACATAAAGAAAATGGCCCTCCTGTTCCAGGATATGGTGGGTATGATGATTCAACAAGATCCACCTGCTGGAGATCCCCCGATCATTCTTGAAGACGATAGGGGAGAGACATCGAATCCTCCACCGGCTTTATCCGCAGCTAAAGAGGATACCATATCAAAAGCTGATTTGGATGAATACATCGCCCAGCAAATACGGGTGCATTAGGCGACTGAAGCAGCCGGTCAGGTCATAAAGACGGGGCGGCCATATCCGGGTTGGTACGATCAGATTAAGTACCCGACAGGCTATACAATTCCTAAGTTCCATGTCTACAAGGGGACGGGCAATCCTCATCAGCATGTTGCCCAGTTCAGAGCGCTCTGCGGCAACACCGGCGGTGATGACAAGCTGTTGCTTCGCCAGTTTGTTGGAAGCTTATCAGATACGGCATTCGAGTGGTATTCTGAGCTCCCCAATGACTCTATTAAGACCTTCGCGGAGATGGAGCTGTTGTTTACCCAACGTTTTGCAAGTGCCAGTGAACGTACCCCGATGACGGCACTGATTAACGCCAGGGTAAAACCCGGCGAGACATGGGTTCAGTACGCTATACGGTGGCGTAATCTATAGTCGAAGTGCGAGCAGCGCATAGAAGAATCTCCTGCGGTGGGAATGTTTGTTGGAACCCTTGATCCATAAGCAACCATCTCACTGTTTATGATGTTCTTCAAGCCGACTACCTTCCAGGCTTTGATTGACAAACTAGCGCAGATGGACCAGATGGGCCATAAACCCCCTCTCCCAAAGCCGGACTCCCGAAATGACAAAGGAAAGGGAAAAGCGATCGTTGTCGCTAATGCTCAACAACAACCGAGCGACTCGAAGCCGGTTGCTCGTCCAAACAATACGCGCCCGTACGTACCCCTTGTGGATAGGATGGGACGTCCTTATTCCTTCCCCCGCGATAAAAAGAGGAGGCTATTCGAGCTGGCGTTGCGCAACAGACTCATAAATCTGCCAGATCCAAAACGTCCGCTGCAACCGAATGACGTCAACGAGCCCAACTACTGCCCTTACCATCGAGTGCTAGGCCATCCGATCGAGGATTGCTACGTTTTCAAAAATTGGCTTGAGAACCAGTACCGTCAAGGCAAATTTGCGCTATCTGACAAATGGAAGGTGAATCCCCCACAGCCCCACACCTCTAAGGGGACGAATACGCCGGGGGCAACATGCTCCGTAATTGAAGAAGCTCCTTGGGAGGTCGTATTATCAGCCAAGACAAAGAGAATGCTGAATGATCTTCAGACATGTCCAGCGATCAAGTGAAAGAACCCCTTGGAACCGCAGGTCATTGAGGGGATGTTGAAGCCACGTCCAACTCCAAAGACCGATGGTGGTGGCTCAAACACTCGCAACCAGCCGTCAAAATCTTCGAAAAAGAAAAGGAAGAAATCTGAGAAACCCGTGAAGCCTGGCGATAAGCGCACGGACTTACAAAAGCAAATTGACGCGCTGGATGAATACAACCAAAAGGCGCGGACTCCCATTACGCTCCAAGAGTTCCTTGATCACGTCTTTCAAAAAGAAGATGAGGGAGAAAGTTCATCAGATGAATCCGAGGAATATGTAGCGAGCTGTCATATGATCTCCCATTCGATCACGAACGATGAAGAGACTTCTGGCACTAAAACGCTCGGGGCAGATACCGAATTAAAAATTCCGGAGCTATCAGCCGAAATGATCGGCGCGTTCCTTGACGAAGCTCGACTGAAAAGTAAAGCTGATCGAGAACGCGAAATGGCTATATTTGAAAGGGCCAAGCGCCGGCGACTTGATGAAAGAGCTGAGATAATCCCGCTGGAGCAAAATGCCTCCGCCGTTGACAAAACCCAATTCAAGATGAGGAAAAGGTTCACTAAGACCATATCAATGGGCATGAAGCTACCATCCTCTGAAGGTAAAATTACTGGTGAAATAGAAATGCACCCCTCCTTCTGCTTATATCATCAGAAGGTTTCGCACCCCACTCAAGAATGCAAAGCTTTCGATAAATGGTGGCAAGGATATGTTGCTCGTCAACAACGCTTCAAGCGGGAAAAGCGTAAAACTCGTCGAGAGCAAAGAGATACAACCGAAGAGCTTAAAAGAACTACCGGCGATTGTCGCATGGTTAACACTGCCGGGTCACAAGTGCCTACATTCGGGAGCGATTTTGATGAAGAGCTGGAACTCGCCCCTCTCTTTAAAGAGTCAACTTCGGGAAGAGAAGAAGAGCCAAAGGTTTGCGAAAATATCCAGCTACGCAATCGGACGTTACCTGAAAAGAATCTCGGACCCTTAAACAAGAAAAATAAAGGGAAAGAAAAGGTTTCTGAGGATATTACTCTAGATGACCAAGTTGCAGAAGAGCTAACCGCCAAGAATCCGCCGAAAAGAAATAAGGTGGATTACAATGTCTTGGCGCATCTGAGGAAGCTGCCCTCACAACTCAGCGTTCTTGATGCCCTGTTACTATCAAAAGAGGCGAGGGATTCTTTGATTAAAGCGCTACAAGATCCGGACCAGTTCCAAGCCTTCCTTGCCGAAGAAAAGATGAAGGATGGGTTGGAAGAGGTGCACACGGCCGACCTTGCTTTTGGCGATGAAGACCTTCTCCTTGGGACGCGCGAACACAATCGTCCTCTCTATGTCTCAGGATACTGTCATGATATAAAGATAGGCAAAATCCTAATCGATAATGGGTCGTCTGTTAATCTCCTCAACGTGTGGGTGTTGAAGGAAATCTGCATGAGCGTCCAGCACCTTGCGCGGGACAAGATCACCATCTCCGGGTTTGACTCCCAATCGTCAAAGACTCTTGGATCTGTGATATTGACGTTACGCTTCGGGTTGCTCGTCACAGATATTAAATTCCATGTCATAGACGCCAAGACATGTTACAATGCTCTGCTCGGACGACCATGGTTACACGAGTACAATATTATCCCTTCTACACAGCATCAGTGTATGAAATATTTTAAGGATGGTTTCGAGTATACCGTGATGGGAGAACTGAACCCGTTCTCTGTGAACGAGGTCCGCAAATATGAAGACGCCAAATAATTCTTACCGGATTTCGAAGACACGGAGAAGTGTCATAAGCCGGAGAACAAAACTAACGCAACCATCCCTGTCTTCGGCAGCGATACCGAGGAGGAGGAGGATATAGTTTATTCGGGTCCGCCCCAATACACCGAGCCGGGACCATCCGCCCCTTCACTAATCTTTGGTAGTGATTCAGAGGACGAGGTCCATGCTATATTCCCTGCTCGGCTTTCAATACGAGCTTCTACTGATGAAGAGCGAAGTCTGCAGATAGCCATGGTGCCGCTTGAACATTATAAAGAACTGGATGCACTTGACACCGACAGCGTGGAAGAATTGCAGACATTTTATATCCCTCCCGGACGAAAAGGCGAGAGGGCAATCCTATTTTACCGTTCCAAAGAAACAAAGGTAGAAAAAGAAATCTGGCATGGCGCGGATTCTACGCTCGACAGGCTTCAGCCTATCCGTCTCCCCAGATATTATACGGAAGGTTTGAAAAAGCTGTTGAAGCGCCAGGGGATATCCTTCAAACAGACCGTTCGAAAAGCCAAATTCTATGACAGGGTCTGGAATGTTCCCGGGACTCAACGCAAGCTGCCTAACGGGAGAATGGAAATAAAAGGGCTTGGATACATCCGGTCGAAGAAGCGAGAGTTACTATCTGGCTGTTACGTCATATATGACTTTGATAAAGAAGCGGATGCTCAATAGGAGGACGTTAATCCTAAGCCAGTGAAAGTTCCAGATGCAAAGGAGCCCAGTCCGTCGTTCGAGGAACAAATAGGCAAACTCATAAGGGAAGCGGGTCAAAAAGTCCGAGATGATCACAATCGTGAAATGGCAATCTATGAGAAAGCCAAAACACAGCGCCTCCTTCAACAGGCAGTAAAAGACGAAGATGCTGCCCCATGTCAACCTGATACAAAAAGGGCTCGACGCGGAGGCAGAAACAAGTCGAAAGGCCAAAGAGACGCTCAACAGCAACAAAGCAGGGCTAAGAAGCCACGCAAACGGGAATCGAGCGTTATTGACCTATCCCTCATGAAGAAAATGGGTCGAGCATACTCGTTTCCTCGGGAAAAGACGAAGAAGATACTCGATCTTGCCCTAAAGCACCAAATGCTTACATTGCCGGAGTCTAAACACCCCGAACAAGCGGGCGAAGCCTCACACCCAGACTATTGCTCTTACCATCGAGTGATAGGTCATTCTCTCGAAGATTGCTTCACCTTCAAGAATTGGGTCGAAGATCAGTATCAGCTTGGTAAATTCGCTCTATCCGACAACTGGAGGGTAGCACCACCACAAAAGCACGAACCCAAGGCCACGAAAGAAAAAACAGTTCCACATTGGGACTGGAAGCGAATTCGTACCTGTCACATGATAGCAATACTAAAAGGGGAACCCGAGAACATGGACAACAGCCTTCCTTGGTGCCTCGAAAACTGCAATGATGAGGTAATCTCAGAATTTCCCCCAGCTCCGAAAGAACTGGAGGATGGAATACATACCACTGCAGATAACCTCAAAAAAATCGAGTTGCGGACGGTAAACGATCCGCGACCGACATTCGTCAGCGAGCTGCTGTCTGAAGAGAGGGTGGCTGTGTTAAAGGACGTCCTTGTGCAGCATAAAGATTGCTTCGCATGGAACTATTCCGAGATGCCAAGACTAGATCCAGAAGTTGTTGTACATAGACTAGCGATATCCCCGAGTGTCAAGCCGGTTAAACAAGCGCCGAGAAGAATGCGCCTCGAGCTCGAAATGAGCATCAACGCCGAGGTCAAGAAGCTTAAAGACTCTGGCTTCATCCAGGAAGTTCAATACCCTGAATGGATCGCTAACATCGTCCCGGTGATGAAGAAAAACGGAACAGTGCGCATATGCGTAGACTTCCGGGATCTTAATAAAGCTTGCCCGAAGGATGATTTTCCAGTGCCAGTCACCGAACTGATGATAGGCAATACATCCACTCATAAGGTTTTCTCCTTCATGGACGGCTCATCGGGGTATAACCAGATAAAAATGCATCCCGAAGACCAGAAACACACCGCCTTCAGGACCCCTCTAGGTATATTCTGTTATAAAGTGATGCCCTTCGGTTTAAAGAACGCCGGTGCTACTTATCAGAGGGCCATGACAAAGATCTTCGACGACCTTATACACGAAATCGTCGAATGCTATATCGACGATCTCGTGGTTAAAAGCAAATCATACGAAGAACATCTTGAGCATTTGAAGACCGTATTTCAACGCCTTCGGCAATACAATTTGAAGATGAATCCTCTTAAATGTGCGTTCGGGGTTTCCTCGGGCAAATTCCTGGGATTCATCGTCCGACACCGAGGTATTGAGATAGATCCGTCTAAAATCAAGGCGATCATGGAAATGCTTCCGCCGAGAACTCTTAAACAGCTGCGATCTCTCCAAGGAAAGCTTGCATACATTCGGCGGTTTATCGCTAATCTTTCAGGAAAGTGCCGTCCTTACAGTCACCTGATGAAGAAGGGAACCCCATTCGTTTGGGATCACAAATGCCAAGGCGCACTGGACGAGATCAAGCACTATCTGCAAAACCCTCCAGTGTTGGCTGCTCCAGTTAAGGGAAAGCCTCTCATTCTTTACACGGCCGCCCTTGAAGGTTCTTTAGGCGCATTATGGGCACAAGAGAATGACCAAGACGGCCACGAACACAACGCCGTACGCGTTGGTGTTCGGTACCGAAGCAGTACTCCCCCTCGAGATAGAGTTACCCTCTCTACGAGTGGCAGTCCACTACGAGCTGACGGACAAAGAAAATGCTCACCTTCGGCTTGAGGAGCTTGACGCCCTTGATGAAACCCGGCTCATAGCACAGCAAAATCTGGAAGCTTATAAAGCAAAGATGACGCGCTCATATGAAAGATTGACCCGACCGAGGACATTCCGCCAAGGCGAACTTGTGCTAGTGGTCAAAAGGCCTATGATCCCCAATCGCGCCAAGCGGGGAAAATTCGAGCCAAACTATGAAGGCCCGTACATCATAGATAAAGTTTACCAGGGTGGGGCCTATCTACTCATGGACATGCATGGTGAAAGGCCTTTTAGGCCAATAAACGGTCGCTTCCTAAAGAAATATTATGCTTAATGAGCCACAGCCTAGGTCAATGATAGATGACGACGACTATGTCCGCTCACCATCTTCCTAAGCTCAAGCTTTATAAAAAGTAGCCGGCCTTTTCCATGACGGACCGAAACGTCCTTAAACTAACGATGGACCGAAACGTCCTTAAACTAATAGCGGACCGAAACGTCCTTAAAACTACTACCGCAGCATCTTTAGGCTGACGAGATATAAAAAAAACATATAAAAATAAAATTAAAAAAAAACGGTATGTCCATAAGCAAAAGGGGCACGGATGAAAACCCGAAAGGGCTCCGTGAGTAAAAACAGCAGGGCAACCGGCGAGTGTTCGTGAAAACCCAAAAGGGCGCGGCCTCGTAAAAAAAAATATATAAAAATAAAAAGAATAAAAAAACGGTATGTCCATAAGCAAAATGGGCGCGGATGAAAACCTGAAAGGGCTCCGTGAGTAAAAACAGTAGGGCACTGGCGAGTGTTTGTGAAAACCTGAAAGGGCGCAACCTCGTTAAAGGACACTTATAGGGTCCTCTCGACCTTATAAGGAGAAACCACCCACGTGAGAGCCTTACGACTCACAAGGGAGCAGCACACTTAGGGATCCCCACAATTCCTAAGGAGAAAATACACTTGCGAGATCCTCACGACTCGTAAGGAGAACTCTCTTATGGGACCCTCACGGCTCATAAGAGTTGAAAGTCTTAAGTTACAGAGACCTAAACCTGTGCTTAAGCAACCCCCACAACTTCCGATATTGCCCTACAAGTGGCTCAATACTAACCCTTGTATACAATCCACGGGCGCGAATAAACATTTCCCTAACTAAGTCTTATCCGAGACTAGGGATATGTTTGCATGGCAAACAACCCTTGTAAATCCTCTCGACTTACAAGGAGAAAACCCTCTTGTAGGATCCTTACGACTTACAGCGGAACAATACACCTAGGTACCCTCATGATTCCTAAAAAAAAAATACACCTATAAGATCCTCATGACTTGTAGGGAGAAATAGCTTTGTGAGACCCTTACGGCTCATAAGGTCAAAAGCCTTAGCCGACAGGACCCTAACCCTGGTCGCTAAGCCTCCTTTGTTCGACAATGACAGAGGCAAATGATGATTCACTCCTGGAGATATCCCAGTTGTAGCGGTGCTGATGCCGAAATCAGTGTCTAATTTCAGGTTTACGGCGAAAAGCCGATAGGCCGCACATGCATACGAGATGGCCGAAATGATAGGACAACTTGCAATAAAAAGCAGCAAGTAAAAATGTATGCATGCAAAATAGCCGAAATGATAGGGCAGCTCGCAATAAAAAGCAGCGAGTAAAAATAAAATAAATAGCCGAAATGATTGGGCACCGCGAAAAATAGCCGAAATGGTTGGGCGGTCGCGACCTTTGCGATATAAAAGCTGAAATGATAGAGCATCGCGGAAATAAAATAAAATAAAAGGAAGAAATGATAAAACTTTGGCCCTACAGTTAAGATCACATCGATCCCTGTATACAATCCAAGGGCGTAAACAAAGAAGGAACCATACTTTCCCAGCGGATTCCGTCAGACGACGAAGCCAAACCTCAACGGTTCATTTCAACCGAAGAAGCCAGTGACTTCAGCAAAACTCCTCGACTCACGGATACAAACACTCCTTGACGAGAGCCTTCTGATTCGCGTCGACTCGCAGAGCCATCAGAGCCTCTATGGGAACCCTCGACTCGTTTCAAACCCCAAGGAAACAAATAATCCTTGGCGCTTGGGAAACAAATAATCCCTAGCAAACTCCTCGACTCACGGATACAAACACTCCTTGACGAGAGCCTTCTGATTCGCGTCGACTCGCAAAGCCATCAGAGCCTCTATGGGAACCCTCGACTCGTTTCAAACCCCAAGGAAATAAATAATCCTTGGCGCTTGGGAAACAAATAATCCCTAGCAAACTCCTCGACTCACGGATACAAACACTCCTTGATGAGAGCCTTCTGATTCGCGTCGACTCGCAGAGCCATCAGAGCCTCTATGGGAACCCTCGACTCGTTTCAAACCCCAAGGAAACAAATAATCCTTGGCGCTTGGGAAACAAATAATCCCTAGCAAACTCCTCGACTCACGGATACAAACACTCCTTGACGAGAGCCTTCTGATTCGCGTCGACTCGCAGAGCCATCAGAGCCTCTATGGGAACCCTCGACTCGTTTCAAACCCCAAGAAAACAAATAATCCTTAGCGCTTGGGAAACAAATAATGCCTAGCAAACTCCTCGACTCACGGATACAAACACTCCTTGACGAGAGCCTTCTGATTCGCGTCGACTCGCAGAGCCACCAAAGCCTCTATGGGAACCCTCAACTCGTTTCAAACCCCAAGGAAACAAATAATCCTTGGCGCTTGGGAAACAAATAATCCCTAACAAACTCCTCGACTCACGGATATAAACACTCCTTGACGAGAGCCTTCTGATTCGCGTCGACTCGCAGAGCCACCAGTGCCTCCGTGGGAACCCTCGACTCGTTTCGAACCCCAAGGAAACAAATAATCCTTGGCTCTTGGGAAACAAATAATCCCTAGCAAACTCCTCGCCTCACGGATACAAACACTCCGTGACGAGATCCTCCCGACCCGCGTCGACTCGCAGAGCCACCACTGTCTCCACGAGAGAATTCCCGGTTCGTCCCACCTTGCAAGATGAAGTCTCGGGCGGCAAGGATTAAAAAACTTGCTTCCTAAACAATGGGGCCCTGCAAGTCAATCCAAAATGGTCTCTTGCATACTATTCACGGGTCTCACTCTCCAAAGTCGAGTTTCGACAAGGAGGGAAACAACCGCTTACGAATCCTCTCGATTCATAAGAGGGGAAAATTCTCTTATAGGATCCTTACGACTTATAAGAGAAAACCACACTTAGGAATCCTCACGATTCCTAAGGAGAAAATCCACCTATGGGATCCTCTCGACCCGTAGGGAGAAAAGCCTCTATGGGACCCTCACGGCTCATAGAGTTGAAAAGTCTTAGGCAGTAGACCTGAACCTGCGGCTTAAGCCATCGCTATTTCTTAAGGAAGTCAGAATACTCGTTTTAGATATCCATCAATCATGGTTATTAAGACAGCCTGCTGACAATAAAAAGAAGATGACAGAAAGAATATCTGATCTACATTTGATCTGGCGTTCGTGACGCATTCATTTATGCACAGGCAGAAGACTCAGGACGAGAAATAAGACAAGCTGAAATAAAAAGGGGGGAGAGTTTCCATTCATGCCGCTAGAAAATTCCTTTCTTTATAATCATAAGAACAATAAATAAGAAACATTATTCAAATTATTACAACGGTATAACCTCAGATCCGGGGCACGGATTGAGGAAATCAAAAGTAAGGCCATCCAGAATTCTTTTGGCCTTTCTAATTATTCTTATGCGCAGTCTTTCGCGCTCCTCTGTGTCAAGATCATCGGCAAGCCCTCCTGGCCTTCGATAAGCAGCAACTATCGTCGTCTGCTGGAAGACTTGGTGTAGGATGTCAATGAGGCTGTTCTGCCGTTTCTTTGAGATCAGCCCTGTCAGGTACACTGAATGCACCTTGTCTTCGGCATCATCCAGCGTGTTGAGCGGTAAGGCCTCATGAAGACCCGGAAGTGCTCTCCATATGGCTCCCAACACGACTTTCAAAAGGGCCGAACGACGAGGCAACAGCCAACCACCGCTTGCGTTCAGACGACCCATGACTTCTGCACATTCAGCGTCTGTAAACTCCTGGTTTTGTTGACGACCCTGAGCGCGGATATCGTCGTAGGTAATGAACTCATGCAAACTGTATAGATGCACCGCCGCCATTATGCCTGGAGAAAATATTACAGGAAGATCAGCAATAGAAAAGCAACAATATACATAGAGGACTAAATTCCTAGAGAGCAAAACTATGTTCAAAGATAAAATCCCCTGGACGAAAGCTCTGCTGGTTAAGATTAATTTAAGAATCGATTTTACCTAAAGTTTTTCTAAAAACTTTGAAAAAAGGAGCAAGGCACCAGAGTTCTTGAAGGCGAGAACAAAGCTCTGAAGTTTTTGAAAATAAAAATCTGAAAGATGATAAGTATCTGCGGGGGACCAAAGGTCCTATTTATAGGCATCAAGTGCCTCTTCGACTTCCAAAAGTTGTCACGGCGGTTTACCCTAATCAGAGCGAAGCTCTGTTCAAATTCCGAGGCGGGAGATGAAGCAACGCTTCGTCTTCCCCCAATCAGAGCAAAGCTCTGTCTTGAAAATTAATTTAATGAAGCGACGCTTCAGATTGTTTGTGCTGCGCAACGTGCCACGTGTCTGACGCAGACGCATTAGCGCAGCGCCCAAAGCAGCGCACCCAATCAGAGCAAAGCTCCTTTTCAAACAAAATTAAAGGAAGCAACGTTTCAGCTGCGTATGTGCCGTGCGCTACACGACACGTGTCGGAGCAAATGCGTTTAGCGTAGTTGCGCTAAGCCGTGCGTTACACGACACGCGTCAGCGCAGATGCGCTAACACAATTGCGCTGCACTGTGCGCTGTGCGACACGTGTCATACCCTGAAGCATTTGCGCTAAACAAAATTAAAAGTTCTGAAAAAAATCTTTTCTGCTCTTGTTAAAATAAAAAGATTTTCTTCTGTAAAACAGAAGCCCTTGGATCAAAGATCCGACGGTGAGGAGAAATTCCCCCAAATCATTCAGAAAAGGAATTTCTTTAATAAATCGAATTTGCTTCTCAATTTGCAAGATGAAGCCTCAGGCAGCAGAGGTGGGAAAACTTGTTTCCTGAACGATGGGACCCTACAAGTCGATCTAAAATGGTCTCTTGCATACTATACACGGGTCTCACTCTCCAAAGTCGAGATTCGATAAGGAGGGAAACAACCGCTTACGGGTCCTCTCGACTCGTAAGAGGGAAAAATTCTCTTATAGGATCCTTAAGACTTATAAGAGAAAACCACACTTAGGAATCCTCATAATTCCTAAGAAGAAAACCCACCTACGAGATCCTCTCGATCCGTAGGGAGAAAAGTCTCTATGAGACCCTCACGGCTCATAGAGTTGAAAAGTCTTAGGCAGCAGATCTGAACCTGCGGCCTAAGCCATCGCTATCTCTAAAAAAGAAAAAAAAAACTAAGTTATCTGCCAATTATATTTATCAAAGATAACATGCTGATAATAAGAGAAGGCGGAAAGCAAAAGAGCATACAAGACATTGCGAAAGAAAATGTGTATCTTTATTCATTGACTTCAATCAAATACAAGATGAATCGTACAAAAGAATAAAGAATAGATACATATTATTTAAAAGGAAAATTTTACAACTACATTGATACAAAGGCAGCTATTGGGAAGGAAGCGTCTTAAGTAGCTTTATTAGTTGTTCGTACGCCTCCTTCCACGCCTTTTCCTGATTGGCCACCACTGCCAACTCCGCCTCCACTTAGGCCCGTTGCTGTGCGACAGATGCAAGCTGATCCCTGACGGCCTGATGAGCAGCTTCACGGCCTGGAGTGTCATGCTCGGAGACATCAAGTGCCCGCTTCAGTCTCAGCCCATTTGATATGCGTTCCAGAAGGCCCTCGAAGACGGTCTTTACCTCAGCGGCGTTTTCCTCAACTTCAACACGCAGGCGAGCAGTTTTGCTTGAATATTCTTGGCACTCCTTCATCCTCAAAACTGCTTCTTGTTCCAAATGACGGAAATGAGAAGTGCTTTGCTCGAGCCATGCTCCCCGTTGAGTGCTTAAGGCTAAAGTCTCGGGGGATAGGCGCATCGACTCCAGCTGATGAAGGCGAGCCTCAATCTCCCGACAATAATTAACCCAAGAGGCGACAATGCCCTCATCATGGAAGGTGGCAAATATCACCAACATCGGGTTAACCGTCGTAGCGAAGTCCTCAGCAGATGTAGGAGCCTCGACGTCGAGTTCCTCGATATAGTCGCTTAACATGCGCAGACTATTCGCCGCACCTTTTGAGGACGGACGTCTCTGGGAAGGGCCGCCCGGTATTGTAATCTGAGACTCAAAAGGCACCGAGACTGGAACGACAGCTGAAAAAGACAAAATGCGATTAGATGATGATTCAATAGATATGGAGAAAGTCATTGATAAGATATTTTACTATACCGGTTGAAGCAGGTGGCAAGACCGGAAAGGCCGGTGGCGCAACCGATCTTTCTTCTCCCCCTTCGATTTGTAACACTGCAGTCAGGACAAGAGAGAGTTAGAAATAATTCTACCACTGAAAAACAAAGATATCAATCAGGAACGGTACTCACCAGCGCCACAGAGGGAGAGGCGAATTCAGATGGGAAGGAGAAGTGTGGGAGCAACACTTGATAGAGATGATCAAAAAGCACTCCTGGAAGATACAACAGTGTGACTTTAGTACACAAATTATACATCTGGAAGATAAGATTAATAAATCGCAAACACATACCTTCCAACATCTTCGAGGGTATGAGAGAGGGTTGAGAGGTGACCACCGCCAAGGCAGTCGTTGAAGGCGTTCCCTCGAGCAGTGGGGCATCGGCACTGGCTGCACCTGCGTTACGAAAAGGTGAACTTGTCAGAAAAGATAGTAAAGTAAAGAAAAGCAGCAACTTGGGGTTTACCTGAGGAGCTCCCGGCTGAAACGGAGGCGACTCCCTCCTCTATCGACATGAGACCACCGCCCGTGACCTCATCACCCGACTCGATGGGGACCGTTGTGGTGCTCGCGAGACCTGGAGACGACGGAGGACCATAGATGGGGAGGGCTATGACTAGAGTATTTCCAGATTCCAGAGAAGGAGCGGTTGGCTCGTCCTCGGGAATCATGGCCACCTCACCCACTACTCTCTCAGGTTCAGTAGTCGCGGTTGTATCGTCCACCATCGCCACGAGATCGCCAGCCTCGAGCGCCTCATCCGCCACCACCATGGGCTCGGTTATAATGATCATATCATCTGCCACCACTTCAGGTTCGGCATCAATAACCTTCTCGGCGGCAGGCCCCTCGACCTCCGCCTCAGGCTCCAAAGCCACAACGATGTTGCCCACCGTCGGCTCGAGTTCGGCAAGTACCGCCTCCTCTATTTCTTTGGGGTCAACGGTTTCCGCCTCCCCCTCGATCGGACTTGGCCCTGCAAGATAAGAGATATAAGGACCAATGACATTAAAATCCTTATAACAAAAACTCTGAGAGAAATATTACCTGAAGCGGATTTACCGTTTGCGCTCCGAACTGCGCGCGCCACCTCTCTGCGGGCAGTGGATAGGGTGACAGGGGCCTCTTCAGAGGGAGTATTAGCACGAGGGGCAGTGCTGGGGCCCGCTCCCATAGCCAAGGCAGCCCTGCGCGCCTTCGCCTCATGCCTCAGCCGCTTCCTTTCCTCCCGGGCTGTCGCGATGGACCTTTGTGACGCCTCCTTCAAGGCGCCGTCATCCTCGTTCAGGGATGCCTCCAGAGCCTTTAAGGCATCTCTCATCGGCTCTTCAAGACGAACCTCCTGCGGTAGCCCAGAGGAAGCAAGAACGTCGGCAGCTGGTAGAACATCTGCGTCACTTGGAGGGAACGGCATTGAGGTTCCTGTAATTAAAATGGAAAGGTTAGATCGACCATAACACAAGGAAAATGAAAACTTGATGAGTCGAAACTTACTAAGGCCCATAGATGCTCTAAGACGTTCCTCCTCCTGGAAAGTCTTCAGAGAAGCAGCAATGGCTTCTTCATCAGTGATGCATGTTTAAAGAAAAGAAAGAAAAGCGTTAGTCAAAAATAATGAAGAGGATATGTTGCAATAAAGAAAAGGCGACTAGTAGTTACCTGATTGCGCAAGCTTAGCCAGCCACGCGTCACGCTTCGCCAACCATGCCGAAGCTTTGAGAGCAGACTCCAAGTCTGTATCGTCCGGCGGCGGCATCACTAACCCTGCGTTAGTCCCATATTCGAGCAGACCTTCAGCATAAGGAGCATGGGGTTCCTGGCCGAACACGACATCCGCAGCGAAGAGTGACTTCTTTTTCTTTTGCCCTCCGACCCTAGGCTCACGGGGGATCGACTTCCGCTTGGCAGCCACTTTGGGATGACGGGTCCCGATGTCCGCACCCACGCCAGACTCCGGCGAAGGTACAACCACTGTCTCCACTGGAGCACAGGGTGCGGGAGGTGCATCTGCGATATCAAGGAGCGGCAACTCACGTGGAGGACTTTGCGCACGTGATGGTCTGCCCCCGGCATCTTTTAGAGGAGCGACTACTGGAGTCCTAGGAACTAAAGGAGCGTTGCGATCGGTACCTGGAGGCGCACCCTTACGATCGACCAACAGTCGCCTTTCCTCCTTTATAACTGCTCCTATTGCATGATTGTACCAGTCTTTGTACACATTGAGGAGTCTCGGAGCGTAAGCCGGCGCATTGATAAAAAAATGAGAGCTCGTATTCAAGCGCATGAAATGGTGCAGTGCGTTCTCCATCCCTTCTTCAATGGCAGTGGGTTCCAGCAAGAAGGCTTCCAAGGGGACCCCTTGATCATAGCCTAGTTGTTGAGCAAAACGATGCGGGTTGTACCTCATAAAAATCGCCACATCATTCTGCCTAAAAACTAGGAAACCCGGTCTAATGGAATATAAGTGAAGGGTCTCCCGAGCCGTCAAAACTGAGGCTCCATCCTTAAAGACATCTTGTAATGGCCGCGTCACAATGGTAGACACCTTTCCAATGGTCAATACCTTATCGACAAAGGACATACTGGCTCCAACGGTATGAGGGCGAAGGAGTAAGCCCCTGGCATTCCGCGGTGATGGGGTTACAATTGATGCGCCGATCAGCTGTATAATGCGAGGAAAGCCGCACTTGTCAAAGAACGAGGGCCTTTTATGCATGCCGAAGACACCCGCCGTGTGTAGCTCGAGCCACGATGCAAAGCAATGCATCGGGAAGACCACGTGCAGTATCCCAGGCTCATTAGCATCTGCTGCTCGAATGAGGCCGTGGTATAAGTGCGCCAAGCCAGCGATCCCAACAGCCATATTTACCCCAATGGCCATCCGGTGGGCTGGGTAAAAGACAGAGGGCCGCATCCGATGAGAGTGCATTGGGATCGCGAACCAACTCAACCATAGCCTGAGAAATCCTAAGAAAAAGGCCTCCTCATCCATTCCTGCGGCCGCAACTTCTGCAAGAGACATGGTCGAGAAGTTAGGAAGAAAAAAATCCTTTTGGCCTACTTCATTCGCCGGCAGGTTATCCAAACCTAAACCAAAAGGGTCCTCAAGGGTGGCAAACTTGGCAGTGTCTGCAGAAAGGACGTTTGGGTGAAGAAACCGAGCAATGAAATCCTCAAAGTTAACTCCCCGACCCCCATGTTCGACAAAGAGAGATTCATATATGTTCAACACTTTGATCAAGCTTGGGAACTGGTGCTGAACGGCATTCTCTGGCGTGACCCCCCTTACCATCGGCCTAGCACCAAAGACGTACACATCTGTCGGGAGCAACTCCTCATAATGTTCTCCCATGACTGGAAAACCGGATACCTCCGCGAACTCCTCCAAAGAGATTGACACTTCCCGATCCATGGCAAGGAAAGTGTGGGTAGGAATGTTCCATTGCTCCAGGAAAGCCTTAAACCACCAAGTCGGGAGTGTGGGATATTGAAACAGAGAGACGTACACTGCGGTGTACAATCCTAACCTTATCAACTGCGACTTTTTCGTCGACAGGATGTACCAGGCCCATAGTAGATAGCCAACCGGGTGGCGGGGGATCAGACCAATGTTATATGATTGCCCCCAAGGTCTCGCCTCGCCCTGACAGATACGGCGTCCTAAGATATCCAAAACCATAGGACGCTGGACCGGGATGACATCTATAGCTGGATGAAGAAAACCCTTCGATGTCCAATCCGTCATCTCCACGGCATACTGCACCGGGGGTGGGCTGGCGTAATGAATCGCCGTTATGGGTTCTGACGGCACCGCGCATGTGAAGCTCCGTCGGCCCATGATGATCTGATTGTACCACGACCCCCAAAGATGGAGACTCTTGTACTCCGGGTCGTATTCCTTAATCATGGCCAGGACCTCACGGTCCAAAGGCGCCTCGGGAAATCCCTCCTCCGAGCGGACGAACGGGAATGAAGTGTCTAGAGACATGATCGCTGCAAAAGAACGATTTGGTCTTTAGTGTTGCAATTCCAACGTTTGGTGTTTAAAAAAAAAAGAAGAAGGAAATGCATTAATTAAATTAGAATTAATTAATTACACCACACAGCAGTGCAGTGGATAGGAGACCGAAGGGGGACCCACAAAATCTGGATGACAATACGTCAGTTAATAAGACAACCTCATCATTGGATGAGATTGTCAGTTGGTCCCCAGGAAAACATTCCTATTTATAAAAAAGGGGGGAAGAATCCCTAGAGACAAGAAGAAAATCTCCTCTTTCAGAGCAAAGCTCTGTCACAGAGTGACACTTGTCAAACTCTGGTCTCAGAGAAATAAGATTCCTTAAAAGAGCATAGCTCTATGGTAATAATGGAAAGGTCCATCAGAAAATGTTACACCTAAAAGAATTAGAATTTTTGGAATCTTGAAAAATCCATGAAAATACTTATGAAATTTTTTCAAATCTAAAAGATCTACAGATGATTCAAAGAGCAAAGCTCTGTCCATGGGTTAGAACCCATGAACAAGATCTCTGTAGATCTATAAGTTTTTAAGAGCAAAGCTCTGTTTATGAAACCCCAATAGGGATCTCTTTAGATCAAAATATCTGTAAGAGCAAAACTCTATTGGTTAATTAAAATTAACTTAAGATTAATTTTACCTAAAATTTTCTAAACTTGGAAGAGCAAAGCTCTAAAGTTCTGGAAACGAGAGCAAAGCTCTGGAAATCAAAATCTAGAAAATAGTGAGATTTTTTCTAAGGGCCAGAGGTCCTATTTATAAGGCGCTTGCGCCCCTTGAGCTCACCCCTTGATCCAACGATCAGGAGTTTGCCACCGCTGCACTCACGTGTGCGCCACGTGAGCGCAACGGTGGGAGGGGCATTTGTTTCGCCGAATCAGAGCAAAGCTCTGTTGAAATTCAAAATTCAAAATTTTGAAGCAACGCTTCAAATCTCGGGCGCAACGCGCCACGTGTCAGGCGCTAATACGTCAGCGCAGCGCCCAAGAAGGCGCGCCCAATCAGAGCAAAGCTCTGTTTAAAGAAAGCAACGCTTCAGTTGCGCATGCACTGCGCTGCGCGACACGTGTCAGTGCATATGCGCTTGCGCTGTTGCGCTGAGCTGTGCGCTGCGCGACACGTGTCAGCGCAGATGCGCTAGCACAGTTGCACTGCGCTCTACGCTGCACGACACGTGTCAGCGCAGATGCGCTAGCGCAGTTGCGCTGTGCGCTGCGCGACACGTGTCAGCGCAGATGCGCTAGCGCAGTTGCGCTGCGCTGTGCGCTGCGCGACACGTGTCACACGCTGGGGCATTTGCGCCAAACTGAATTAAGATTTTAAAGAAATCTTTCTGTTCTTGTTAAAACAAGAAGATTTTCTTATATAAGGCAGGGGGCCTTTGGATCAAAGATCCAACGGTGGGGAAAATTCCCCAAATCACTCAGAAAAAGATTTATGTAACAAATCTAACTAATTTATGGGCACTATAAAAAGGACCCTAGGCCTCAATTCAAAAGAAGGAACATTTCTTAAAAAAAGGGGTCAAGAGCTTCAAACAGAGAGAATTCTGAGAAAATTCTAAGAAAAAGGTAAAGAACCTTCATAAAATAGAAGAAGAAATTTCTTCTAATAGATCATTGATCTAAAAACAAGATCAATGATCTTTACATAAAAAAATAGTGTTTTGCACTTCTTATGAACCTTTGGTTCTTTAAAACAAGAAAACAAGAAAGAAAAAAATAGTGCTTTGCACTTTTATGAACCTCTAGTTCTTGAAACAAAAAAAAGAAAATTATTTTTCTTTGATCTAAATTTAGATCAAGAAATTAAACAGTGCTTTGCACTTCTGTTCTTGAATCTAAAAGATTCTTAGTGCTCTGCACTTGCAAACTGCGCTGTTGCGCTCTTAAGAGGGCGCCACGTGTCAGCTATAGAACCGCTTGCGCTACGCGCTATTGAAATAGAGCTTTACTCTTTGGAATTGGCGCAACTCACCAGAACGCGCCACGTAGCGCAACGCACTGCGCTAGTGCGCTTGCGCTCACCAGAGCGTGACACGTGTCACCACCATATGAGTCTGCGCTCATTACTTAGCGCAAAGCGCTTGACAAGCCACGTGGGGCACTGTCAGAGTATTTAATGCTCTGCAATATTAAAGAAAAGGGATAGAGCCCAATTAAAAGGCCTAACAGGCCTGATAAAAATGCTATGCATTTTTAAAAAGGGGGGAGGGCAAAGCCCAAACAAAAAAAATAGATGCTCTGCATCATTTATAAAAGGGCAAAGCCCAATCAGAACAAGAATAATGCAGTGCATTACTAAAAAAGGGTAAAGCCCTAGCACAGGCTAAAGACAAAAAAAAAGTGTTGAAACTGGACTTAGCCCAATTTTGGCCATAAGTCCTTAAATTAAATTGACCGAGCAAGATTGCTTTCTTAAATCAATTTATCTCCGGTTCGAGGGTACATCTCCGAACTCCTCTGACATCTATCGTTGTAATCCTTCAACGACGTCAGAGAGGCGACGGGTCCCAACGACCACACATTAATATCGGACCGAGACAACCCTAAACTAATATCGGACTGAGACGTCCCTAAACTAACATCGGACCGAGACGTCCCTGAACTAACATCGGACCGAGACGTCCCTAAACTAATAACGGACCACCACGTCCCTAAACTGAAATATGGACCCCCATGTCTCTAAACTGGCCATGGACCGCAACGTCCTTAAACTACCTATGGACCACCATGTCCCTAAACTGGAACAATAGAGCCTCCGAATACTCTTTTGCCGGATCTAAACGGTCCCGTTTAAGTTGATCTTAGCCCCAAATATGGTTAACGTATCCTTAAACATTTAAATGAATGATAAAACCCCAAATCAACTCTGGTTCAAGGGCACATCTCTGAACTCCTCTGACACCTGTCGTTGTAATCCTTCAACGACGTCAGAGAGGTGACGAGTCCCGACGGCCAGATATTAAATGGATCACCACGTCAAGTTGATCTTAGTCCAAAAAAGGACTAACATATCCTTGACGAACGTTTAAGTCGATCTTAGCCGCAACGTGACTAATGCACCCTTAAACTAAAAACACCAAACCCAAATATAAGTAAATACGGATTTGGACTAATCCACGTCCTACAGGCGACGGCAGTACTCAGTCTCCGTATACAATCCACGGGCAACCACGAACAAAACAAACACACACGACACAAAGTGAAATTCTGGAGAAGGAGAAAGTTGTTACCGCGACGCGGTAGCGTAATTAACTGCAGGGGCTTGCGCCTGCAGGGAAAAGCGTCCCCACAATCAAAAACCCCTCAAGCGAGGGGGAATCTGACGAATTCTGCTATATCGGCCGCATCCGTCCAAACCTCCAATGCAAGGTGCCATAAATCAACTTGGCATTTTCGGAGAGGTAGACGGATAAAACCAAATAGCATCTGCCCCGAACCTCAGGCGAGACGCAAAGTCTAGGCCGACGTTCGGAGGGGAACAGCAGGGTTCGGAAAATGCACGTGCGTTTACGCATGTGTTATTTTTCGGGCAGATGATACTGGTCGGCTTTGGTTTAAGCCGGATCCGAGTATTATATTGAGTAGATATAATATCTTTATCTCAGTTGCATTTGTATTCGGTCGTAATACAAATGCGGGTATATTTATACAGTTACGGGGTTATCCTGAAAGTCGTTTCAGGATCACTTTTGGAAATTGCCAGTTTCCAATTTTCTAACAGCCGTCTTTTAACATTCGGTTAAAGATGGATTTATCTTTTCTTAAGATGAGGTGAGTCATGATTCTAGAAGGTTCTAGAGAGGGTGACTTAGCATGGTGAGTCATTAGTGCTTTATTGGAGCCATTAATGCAATGGTGACTAGGTTAATGAATCACCATTTGCATTAATGAGGTTTTGTTTGCATGAAGGATATTTGTGGTTGATCTTTTCTCTTGTGGTCACCATCTTCTCTCCTACACTCACCCCTCTCCCTATATAGGGCCGGCCCCTCCTCTCTCTCTCACTCACTTAAGGTTTCATTTTGTGAAAAAAGATTATGATAGATTTTGGGGTGTATGGAATTTCACAGCTCATTTCATTCCATCACCCGATTCCCACGGCAACTTCATTAACCGTTCGTCCATGGTTTTGGACGAAGCGAGACAAAGTATTCCACTCATTCTCTACATCATTCTTGGTCGTCTCTTTTAGCAAACTTGACGACCGAGTTGCCTCAAGTCAGAGGCGGGAGCCCGTTTAAAGAATCATTGATGTGGTGCCACCTGGACGAGCAGATCGGAGATCGAAGAGATCGGAGCAGCCGCAACGGAGCGTGGGATGATGGTTAAAGAACGAAGGACTCGGATCGTTCGGTATAACCTTTCTACACTCTTTACAGTTTGTTAGTTTAGCAATAATGGAATATCCGGGTTAAAGTATACGATAGCGCCAGTTAAAAGTTTTTTGTTCCGCATTTGGCGTCTGTAGACGGCCGGGGCGCTAGCGTAAACTTACAGTGGTATCAGAGCCTCACCATTTTGCTATACTAATTTGTGCTAACGCGTTTAAAATATCGATCGAACCGGAAATCAAAAACCGCATTTTTTCAATTTCACAGTTTCTGTTGATTTTAAATGATGTCCTAAAATTATTCCACATATCACAGAAATCTGTGCAGGGTTTTCTAAGAACACCGTACAAATTTGGGCACATGAATCGACAAGACTGTCACGGAATCGCGGCCAAACCCATGGTTTGGCCGCGCATCCACGGCCGTTCTGTGTGATCATGCCCCCAAACTTGCACAGTGTTTTCTCCTATGGAATTTAGGGTTTTTGGTATATATCTTTTGGGCCCAGATTTTGTTACTGTTCACCAGTTGTTCGTGGGGCCCACTTCGTGATATTTAGTCGATCGAAATTTAAACATGTTAGTTTACAGTGCTTACATTATATCTCCGACCGGGAATGTCATTTGATCGGTAAACCGCGTCTGATTGCTATAGCTCTTTTAGACGGGTTTGCGAACGTGACATTCGCGTTGATGTTCTGTATTGTGCTGTGATGTTGCGGATTTGTCGTGGTGGATAGCAGTGTGCAATGGTAGTGCAGTTTGAGTTTATTTGTACATTTGATATTGCGAGGCGAGCGTCCAACTTGTGGACTACCGTTACTGCCTGTTGTATAATATTCTTTTGGGGCACGACCAGGTTGCGGTCGATGTACCTGTTGTACTATTTTTCATTACTGTACTTGGTTTTACCCCGTGACGGAGTGCACAAATAGCCGGGTTCTGGAGGGCAACGGGTCCGCATCTCATGGCTTTGAGAGGCAGAGGGGCCTCACTCTAGAATTGGCAGACTATGTCGCCGCACTCGTAGGGGGTACATGTTGACCCAAGGAGGGGTGCCCAAGATTACCGGATTCCGTGAAGTGCAGGGTGGTCCATTCACTATGCTGTAGGGGGCTGCCTCGCTTCAGGTTTTGGCGGGTAACTTGCCGCACCCATAGGGGTCTAGGTTTCATTGCACAGGCTATCCACACGACAGGGGAACGTCGGGTTTCAGCAGCGGCTCTGTGAAACCCGGGGATCCCAGATATCTGTATTGTTCTGTGATGCTTATTACTTTTCTGTAATGTTGCATATTATCACGCCTGGAGCGATTATTTTATATTGGTTTATATACTATTAGATGTTGTATATGTTTTACACCCGCGCTAGTCCAGTCCCCGCTCTGTCGTTAGTTAAGTAACCTAACGGGTGATGACGGGACCCAGTGACGAATGCGAATGGCATATACGTACATTTTATTTTCGTTCTTTTCTGGTGTGATTATTGATGGGACTGCGTTGATTCTGATCAATGCAAAGTAAAACAAACCTTTTTGCGGTTGTTGGAACAAATTTAAAAGGTGTTATTGCAAGGACGTTTCCTTTTGTTTTGCATAGCGGTATTCAGTGGAATATCCTGCACCTCATTCGACGGGGCAAGGGCCGATATCCCTTCACCGGGACTGACCCCTTGGGCAGAAGTTTGCGTCAGGGTAATAACTTCACTATAGTCGATTACAAGTTGCTTTGCACCGCGGTATTCAGTGGAATATCCTGCACCTCATTCCACGAGGAAAGAGCCGAGATCCCTTCACCGGGAATGACCTCTTTAGCAAAAGGTTTTCGCCACTATGTTTTAAAAGCTATCAGGTTCCTTCAGCGATATCAAGTTCACTACGTTAAAGGTTTTTCGCCAAAAACCAGCCGTAGCCCTCCGTCACTTCTTTTGGGTATTCAGTAGTATTCAAGCTATGCATTTTAGCCAAAGTTAAGGCATAGTGTTTGGTAGCTGCTAGGTATTCATTTGTTGCATAGATAGATGAGTTAGTTTGGGACAGTCATTCTGCCGATTGGCCAAAGTCAGGGGCATGTGCGGGTGGGTTCAAATTGACAAGATAGTGACGGGTAGAACTTGGCATGTGACTTATGACATTTTGACCAAAGCCAAGGTTATAAGTGCATGGGGCAAAAATCATATCGGGAGTTTCTAAAGAAACTGAAACTTGCCAAGTATGCGCATACCTTCTGGAGTATGAGTAACGTGGATGCATTCCATCACGTTATCATGCGATGAGAGTTGGATCCCGATTCCCACTGATAAGTTGGTTTACTCTTCGGGTGATCCCAATTGATTCTTCTTTAGGTTTGGAGGAGAATTTGACAGGACAGTGGGAGGTTTCCGGATTAGATAAAGTGATAACCATTCTGATCTAGGTTAGAGTGCACGCAGAGTGTTTCTTTTCTCTCTCTCTTTGGCAGCGACCTTTGACCAACCCTAGACTATGACTCAGTGACCAGGTTGACCGAACCTTCTTAAAATACTGGCTTTTGATTGTCTGAGTTGCATAAGTCATTGCCACTCCTTCTTTTACCCTTTGCATTTCTCAGAACACCCGTTTTACTACGGATATCCACTTCCATTGGATAGATCCATCGTATGGTTATATACGAACTCGAAGGGACTTCTTCGAGGATGGATCCAGGTTCAGGAGAAATAGAATTGGTTTATTCAGTTGTCTTTTATTATCACCTTCTCTCAGGTTGCGAGAGCTCCTTGGTTTAGGAGAGTACACCTATTACGCTTATTGGATAGTCTTATTCCAAACCATAGGCAGGTGCCGAAAGGTAGGGAATGAAGAAAACCAATTAGCCAAAGTAGGGTGTACAGAAGGTAATATGTAAAGACAAAATAAAAGGATTAGAAAAGGGGAAAAGTAAATTGCGACTGATATCATTCACGACCAAAACCGCGTACTTCATCACCACTCCTATTTCACCTTTAAAGGAATAAGGTATTATTCAGTTTTCTTTTATCATCACCTTCTCTCAAGATACGAGTACTCCTTGGTTTAGGAGGGTACATCTATTATGCTCACTGGATAGCCTTCTTCCAAACCATAGGCTGGTGCCGAACGGTAGGGAAGGAAGAAAACCATTTAGCCTAACGATGGTGTACAGAAGGTAACGACTAAAGACAAATAAAAGGATTTGGAGAGATGGTAATAAAATATACGGTTGAAGTCATGAATTGGATTATGGAAGAGGCATTGCTATGAATACCAGGATACCCCTACGAAACATTTTCATGTTTCAGTGCATTGTTAAAAGAAAATTGTTTTCCCGATTGGATACTTACTCCAGGGTATGTATTTACCAGGTTTCATTCTCATATCTGTATGGTTTTACAGATGATGAGTAGGAGTAAGTTATTGGGAATTAGGTGATCATCCTCATTATATCGGAATTCGTTGTAATTGGTGATATTTGAGGAAATCGCCAGGGTACAGTTTTCAACCTACGACGCACGGGTTTTGAGTTGTTTAACTCAGCGGACTTATACAGAGTATTGTATGTTGTCCAAGTGTCCATCAGGACAAAGGGGTAGGTCCTCGTACTGTGTTCTGTTTACTTATGATTTCTCTAGTTTTTAGACAAGTGTTTCATAGAAATACAAGGTCTAAGTTTTGAGAAGTTGTGGGTATAAGAATAAAGTAGAGAACCAAGTATCACAAGTATCGGGATTCTTCAAAGAGATCGAAGATGTAGATTCTTGTGATTGGTATTCAGATGATAGTAATGATTTTGAGAAACTTGTTTCTCTTTCAGGTTGCTCATAATTGGATGGATTCCTAAGTTAAGTAATGCTGATTAGCCTCTTTCTATTAAATTGATATGCACTGGAGACGGCTGCATGATTTGAATATGGTTCCAATAAGTGCCAAAGTTTCTATATTGGATATAGAATAGTTCGTACCTTAAAAGATGTTAAGGTACGGGGAGTTGTCCAGCTTATGCTTAAAACCAGACTCTGGATAACTCAGGGCACGTTTTTGTAATGGCTGTTTGTGGGTTGACCCTGGCTATGACGAGGGTTGATATTCTACCATTTGGAAGATCAATAGTGATATTGTTCTTAACTCGCCATAGTTTTAGTAAAATGGATTTTTTTCAGAAAACAGTAGTGGGAGTATGGTAGAACTGGAAGTGATTCCAGAACCGCAAACGATTACGGAAAATTTAATAGGACCTAAAGATTCAATCAGGTTTGACATTCCATTAGCCACTCCGCAGATATGGTGGGTAACCTCAGACACCCGAGAGGTACTTCGGTAGGCTCAAGGACGGTGACAGGGAGGTTCTTATCTACCCAGACTTGACACTACTGTTGTTCCAGGCTATGAGACCCGGTAGGAGGGTTGTCATAGTCAGTGGGAGCATCGGAAGCATAGTGGGCAAGATGCATATGTCTATTTATAGACTAGAGTAGTTATAGCGGAGATAGATCATCTATTTTTGATGTGACAGTCATGGTTTTGACTTCAATCAGAATAAGGGATGGATCTGTTAAGAAGGTAGTAGGGTGTGATGTCATGGTATCTGGATGACATACACAGAGTAGGAAGTAAAATTCCTATACTACGATCGGTTGTACTGTGGTCGTCACACAGTTGTTTCTCCAGACAGGATATGGATATAATACTTGACATTCTGGTTTCTAGATCTATGGTTTTAGATCTGGATTTGGGTAGTTTCCCAATGTGGGTACTTTGACAGATATTCTAATGGTTTTTAGAATAGTTGACTCCTAGCATGGTGGTGTACCTGCAGGTGATGGAGTCACCCTCTCTAAAGATGTCTTACAGACTAAAGGGGAGAGGGAAGGGCATGATTGGCAGATCACTTGCTTAGGCAATTGAGTCAATCATGAGATGTCAAGTACCACACCAGATGTTGTTTTTGCACAAGATGCAATAAGTTTGTATTAATCCAATCCTGGAGAAACATAAGGAAGCAGTTTTAGAACATAAGTACATGTTCTACGGATTTGATGACGGCAGCCTCCTTCGGGAGACGATTATCATTCCAGGCTTCAAAGGTGACATAGTTGACAGAGTGCTTGTCAGAGTTATAGTTTTCCCTCTGACGAGGGACAGTATTATGGACAGGTGGTCCAAGAGGATACTGTAGGAGGCATGGTGCCGGATACTGATTAAATTCAGTGATCGATATAGTCTAAGAAGTTTGGGTTTGGAGTTCATTTATGAACTAGGTCCCATCAGATATCCAGACATATTCTAAGACAGGTATTGCTCAATTCGGGAGATGGCTTTCTCCGCGAACTTGAGATTAAGAAAGATATTGAAAGAAACATCTAGGCGGATCCACTCACTGAGGCTATTTCTCGAACACAATAGTTTTACAAACAGGCTTTGTGAAACTGATTAGTAGAGGAGTTGGATGTTCGGTTTCACACGGGCTGTGAGTAGTCGACATCCCAATAATTAGCCTTGAGTGCAAGTGGGAGATTGTTGGAGATAGTGCCCTCATAGTCAATTATTGGATCGCGGGTACGTGATTGCAAGGATTGCGGAGGACCTATACCGGTAGAACAGTCATACTCAAGATGATAGTATGCTATCTGGTTTGCCTTTATCAGTCGTGTACATGTTCAGGTGACTGATTACATGTTACACTTTGATAGAGCCCTTAGGATCTTGCTTTACCACCAACTGTATGATGGCGATCATATACGTGAGAGTTGGGTAGTTTATACGCATATCCTTAATTGTTGTCCCTAGTCGTGGGAGTTTCGAGACAGGGCATCGATACTCCGGAGTAGACTAGTGTGTACAGTCGAGACCCCGACGAGGGCGGTGGCCGGTCTCACAAGCCACTGGTGTCAGTTGGATCACCTAAGATGTATACAGGTGCTCATTGGGTTATGAGTACATCGGACAGGACTCACCGGGAACCTGCTAGTTGGTATTATACATATCGTCAGATAGCAGTTCCCTGGTGACATGTGTACAGGTTAGTTCATCGACCTGAGGTCGTCATTTGTCTCGTGTGAGTTCCCACTGTGCTTTGATTTCTACCCTACCACGGCTCAAAGGAGTCGTGCAAACAGGTAGTTTTTGGGTACAGTCCCGAGCCATATGGAGGCACGTGAGCGGATCGGCAGAGGATTCGTCTCTCCCGGTATTGGGGGCGAGGTCGTGCTGTGTCTAGGAGAGCCATTACACAAAGTCCATGGCCATGGCAGGAGATTTACTGGTAGGTACTCCAGTAGTATCTCAGGATGTTATTGGGCTACACTCCGACACGACTTATACTGCTATTGGGGGTCTGACGTTACTAGCCCCCTAGGCAGATATGCGATACTCATAGACGAACGGACCGGACTGTATATACATTGTCACTGTTAGGCTCAGTAGGATTTCTGGATGAGTTCGCTCATCAGCCTCCCTTGAGGTCAGTCCATGGGCAGCCGTTACGCATAGCTAGTGTCGCTGACGGTTTGTGGTTAAACCCACTGCCAGGGTACTGAAGAGTCATTAGAGTCCCCCACAGACAGTTTCCCAAGTTCGGGCGAAACATTGTAGAGGCCGTATGGTTTTATGGCAGGGTTCGGAAAATGCACGTGCGTTTACGCACGTGTTATTTTTCGGGCAGATGATACTGGTCGGCTTTGGTTTAAGCCGGATCCGAGTATTATATTGAGTAGATATAATATCTTTGTCTCGGTTGCATTTGTATTCGGTCGTAATACAAATGCGGGTATATTTATACAGTTACGGGGTTATCCTGAAAGTCGTTTCAGGATCACTTTTGGAAGTTGCCAGTTTCCAGTTTTCTATCAGCCGTCTTTTAACATTCGGTTAAAGACGGATTTATCTTTTCTTCAGATGAGGTGAGTCATGATTCTAGAAGGTTCTAGAGAGGGTGACTTAGCATGGTGAGTCATTAGTGCTTTATTGGAGCCATTAATGCAATGGTGACTAGGTTAATGAATCACCATTTGCATTAATGAGGTTTTGTTTGCATGAAGGATATTTGTGGTTGATCTTTTCTCTTGTGGTCACCCTCTTCTCTCCTACACTCACCCCCTCCCTATATATGGCCGGCCCCTCCTCTCTCTCTCACTCACTTGAGGTTTCATTTTGTGAAAAAAGATTATGATAGATTTTGGGGTGTATGGAATTTCACAGCTCATTTCATTCCATCACCCAATTCCTACGGCAACTTCATTAACCGTTCGTCCATGGTTTTGGACGAAGCGAGACAAAGTATTCCACTCATTCTCTACATCATTCTTGGTCGTCTCTTTTAGCAAAATTGACGACCGAGTTGCCTCAAGTCAGAGGCGGGAGCCCGTTTAAAGAATCGTTGATGTGGTGTCACCTGGACGAGCAGATCGGAGATCGAAGAGATCGGAGCAGCCGCAACGGAGCGTGGGATGATGGTTAAAGAACGAAGGACTCGGATCGTTCGGTATAACCTTTCTACACTCTTTACAGTTTGTTAGTTTAGCAATAATGGAAGATCCGGGATAAAGTATACGATAGCGCCAGTTAAAAGTTTTTTGTTTCGCATTTGGCATCTGTAGACGGCCGGGGCGCTAGCGTAGACTTACAAGTGGGAGATTGTTGGATATGGTACCCTCAAAGTCAATTATTGGATCACAGGTACGTGATTGCAATGATTGAGGGAGGACCTATACTGGTGGGACAGTCTTACTCGAGATGATAGTATTCTATCTGGTTTGTCTTTATCATCACTATTACATGTTGATAGAGCCCATAGGATTCTTGCTTGACTACCAGCATTATGATGGCGATCATATACGTGGGAGCTGGTGGTCTATAAGCGCATCCTTAAATGTCCCTAGTCGTGGGAGTTTCAAGACTGGGCATCGATACTCCAGAGTATACTAGTGTATACTGATCGAGACTTCGACGAGGGGCGGTGGCCAGGTCTCATAAGCCATTGGTGTTAGTTTGTTCACCTAAGATAGTATACAGGCGCTCATTGGGTTATGAGTATACTGGACGGACTCGCCGGGAACCTACTAGTTGGTATTATACCTATTCTCAGATAGCAGTTCCCAGGTGACATGTGTACAGGTTAGTCTGTCGACCTGAGATCTTCATTTGTCTTATGTGAGTTCCTACTGTGCTTTGATTACTATCCTACTACGGCTCAAAGGAGTCATGCAAATAGGGTTTAGTTGGGTACAGTCCCGAGCCATATGGGGGAAGTGAGCGGATCGTCGGAGATTTGTCTCTCCCGGTATTGGGGGTTGATGTCGCAAAGTACACGGGTGGCCATCACCAGAAAACCTTGGCCAAGGAGTCGAGAATTACTGATTCGGATCAGTAGTTTCTCAAGAGGTGATGGGCTTCATACCGACATGAATTATCGCGTTATTAGGGGTCTGACTTTATCCACCCCCCTAGACTCGATATGCAATATTCTTAGATGAACAGACCGGACTGTGCGGATATTGTCATTGTTAGGCTCAGTAGGGTTCCTAGATGAGTTCGCTTATCGGCTTCCCTTTCGCTCAATACCTCGGCAGCCATTACGCACAGCTAGTGCCACTGATGTGCTTATGGTTAAATCCACAGCCAGCGTATTGATGAGTCATTAGAGTCCCCCCATAGAAAGTTTCCCAAGTTCGGGCGAAACGTTGTAGAGGCCATATGGTTTTATGGTAGGGTTCGATCATATACGTGCACTTATGCACGGATCATGATCGGACGGATCATACTAGTGGACTTTGGTTTAAACCGGATCCTAGTATTAGATTTGTTGGATTACTTTCGTCTCATTGTATTCGTATTCAGTCGGAATGCGGATGCAGGTATGTATATACAGATGAGAGGTATTCTTGTGATCCGTCACGAGTTTACTTTAGAAGATGCCATTCTATTTATTGGTTTAAACTTTTGGTTTAAAGTTTATTAAGTGGAAATTGTGAGTGCTAGTCATGATCAAGAGCAATAAATGTGGCATATGCTTTATTGGTGACGCATGGTGTGTTTTATTGTGCCATGACCATTTTCTTGATTGATTGATGGTGTGAGATAAGATGTGGAGAGAGAGAGGGCAGCCACTAGAGGTGGGGGTTTGCTCTTGAGATTATCATTGGAGCTCTCACATTTTATCTCACAAGTTTTTAGCAATGCCATTTTTTCTTCTATAGCTTCATTTTGTGCTCACAACTTCTTCTCCAATGTCTTCTTCTTAAAGCTCCACCCATCCTTCTCATGAGTTGAGAATCCATGAGTGTATTGAGACAAAGTTTTCACACACATTCTCTACTTCACCTTAGACATGTCGGAAAGCAAACTTCATGTCCGAGTTGCTTCGGTTTGAAGCGGGAGCCCGTATAAAGATTCCTCGACGTGGTGCCACTTCGACAAGCGAGACCGGAGAGCGAAGTTCATCGGGGCAGCCGCGATAAGCATGGGACGGAGATTGAAGACCGAAGGACACGATCGATCGGTATAATCTTTGAAACCTCTTTACAGTTTTTCTAGTTAACAGTTAATGGAACGATCTGGGTATTTGGTTGTGGTAGCGCTAAGTTTGAAAAGTTTTTGTTTCGTATTTGGCCTCGGATTGACGGCCGGGGCGCTACCATAATCCAACAATATCTTATCGAATCAACACTTGATCCGATAACCCGGCTATATCACATATAACTGACCGATGTCACAAATCGCGAGAATAGAATGCGGTATCACATACTCGCATTAATATCGGTCCCGCACATATCACATATGTGCTCCTACTCCGTTTCGCATAAACCAGGAAACCTCTGTGTAGGACTCTAAAGACTCGTCAATACGCCGGCAGTAGGTAATAATCATATCAAACACCTACAAGCCGCAAGCAGTCTGCTAAACGTAACGGCCATCCGAGTATTGAGCGATCAGAAGATCAACAAGCAAGCCTTCTCAAACTCCTGCGAATCCAATCAGTAACACTACCGTACAGTCCGGTCTTTTCGTCTGATATGTCGCAGATCACAGCCTGGGGTGGTATAACGTCAGACCCTAATAGTCTGATAAGTCATGCCGATGCAAGGTTCATAACTGTTCGAGAAACTACTGATAACACTTACCAGTAGATCTCAGCAACCATCAACTCCCAATACCAAGAGAGACGAATCCCCTCCTATCGCTCATTGCCTCCATGTGACTCAGGACTGTATCCAAAAACCAACGTTTTGCACGATCTCTTGACCGTGGTAAGGTGGAAATCAAAGCACAGTGGGAATCACACAAGACCCTATGATGATCTCGGGTCGACAGACTAACCTGTACCAGTGTCACATGAGAACTGCTATCCGACGATAGGTATAATACCATCTAGGAGTTCTCGGGGTGTACCAGTGTCACCTGAGAACTGCTATCCGACGATAGGTATAATACCATCTAGGAGTTCTCGAGGAGTCCTTCCAGTATACCCAGTCTACACTGAGCACCCGTATACCTTCTCTGATGTCAAACACCTATGGATATGGGATCATCCATCACCCATCATATGAGTTGAGAAGCGTATACGCTAGTATACTCTGGAGTGTCGATGCCCCGTCTCGATACACCCTCGACTAGGAACAATTATAGGGTGTACTTATGGACTACCCCTGGCCCCACTAGTATGATCTCCATCATAGTCCTGGTAGTCATGTACACATCCTAAGGGCTTTATCAACATGTGAGAACGAGACAGTATCACAATACAAGTCAACATATTAAGATAAAGTGCAACCAGATATCATACTATTATGTCGAGCAAGAAAGTCCTCCCTATATATGTCCAACCATCCACTACAATATACATCACATATATTGTAATGGCCTCTAGGGCATACATATTGTAACATTTTAAAATATGTTAGATAATTAATTATTTTATTTATTTAATTAAAAATTTTATTTTAATTTTGTTGGTAATAAAGAGGCTTTTAATATGTGGTAGAATAAATTAGTAAAGAGTTTATATAATAATATGTGTAATGAGGGGTTTATGTGAAAATGTTAGTTTTTTTATGCTAATTAGGATTTTATGAGGGTTATTATATACAGAGGAGTAGGTAATAGTCAGGATTAAAGTGAACCTAACACACACCACACCTTAGGTTGCATCTTAAGTCTACACATCATGCTTGCATGAAAACACCACCATTTCTCATGGTGACACCACCTAATAGCATTATCATCCTATATTCTTATCTTGTTTAATTAGTTTCAGTTGATATATTAAGTTGAAAACCATTTTACTAAGCTTAGAAGAAAAGAAACACTAGAACTCACAAAAGAAAACAAGAAAAGAGAGAAAAGAAGAAGAACTAGGTGCTAAGGATTCTCACCACCAAGCTAGGAGCTAAGAGCTTGTGTATCTTGGAGGAAGACTTTTCTGTAATCTTTAGTAGGTATAATCTCTAAAAACTCTGTACGATTTTAGTTCAGTAACAGTTAAAATATAGAAATCGGATATCGGATAATTAGTATTTTAGGAAAAATATAGGCTCTGTGAAGATCTGCTGTAACTTAGACAATAATTTACTTAACTAAACAGTGCCTCAATCTTATAAACTGGACCTAGAATAAACCCTAGGAATATGAACCCTATTGCTCGGATTTTGGCCGGTGACATGATGAGAAAATCCGATCTCGCCGGATTTTTTAGGGAGTTGAGTGTTGTGGTTTTTAGGGTAGGTCTCTGTATATGTATTAAGATATTTGGTATTGTTTGTTTAAGTTATTTTAACAGTATATGGAATCTAGAAGATAATATCTATTTTGAAGTTAAAATCATATATACGACACGGATATATCGTATCATGCGTTCTGTTTTTACCCGTTATGACCAGAATAGGGTTATCTCAGATTAACTTAAGTTCAGTAACTCACGATATCATCACGTAGCATGTTTAGTTTGTGCAGTATCATAAACTGGGATTTTGTGATATCTAGTTCACTGCAATTGAATCTGGAACCATTAGGTACAATTACTAGAAAAACTAACAAGACCAAAACTATAGTAAGATCATTAGAAGACTTTACACAAAACTCGAAACCCAAACTCCACACTTGAACCGGCGACATCCTACCATTTTCCGAGCTCGCCGACCCCTTTTGGGTTTTTAGTGATGGTTTTTCTTATGTGGCTTTGTATGAGTAAATTATGATTTATAGTATTGTTTGACTTGTCTCAATATTCATACAGAGAAATCTGGGAATGTTTAGTTGGGTTTTATTTAAAGTTTCCGACATTTCGATATGAATTTCCTATTTCTGTACCGCAACTGAAACGTTGACGTTCGTACGTTAAGTTCAGGGGCATTTGATCATCTTTAGGATAAGCGAGCTGTAGGTTCTAACCTACGGGTACATAGCTCGTTGTTTTAGTTTTCAATAGGATATTTACATCGATGTGATTTTAAATACGATTATAGGTGCGATCGCGAAGGATTTCGAGACGGAGTTGACGAACTTAGCAGCGTGGAATTCAGCAAGCTCATCAAGTTGGTGAGTAGATTTACATCTACGTGGGGAGTTGGGTGGATGGCGTATAGCACCCCCACAACCTTATAAATAGTATTATGATATACAGCAGTTTTAGAAATTTATTAAGATATGGATATTTGAATTAAATTGCATCTAGTATGATACTCATGTGCATATAGTTTTCGGATGGTTTGGTAAGTTGATACGAAGGATCATGTCGTACTAGAGAGGATTTGAGATATAGGGATAATGTGAGACATTATACGAGGAATTATATGTATTGGAAATGATGAGATTGATATGCCGAATAATGGCCAAGTGTTCCTTTAGACTCGTAAAGTTAGATTATTTTCCGCTTTAGGATGTAATACTTATGTGAGCTATATTCTTTTAAAAACTACGATCCGTTTCCCCTTTCAATGATAAAATACAAGGATGCGGTGCCAATTTCCAAAACGAATATATATTTTAATCTAAGGCAGCTTCCTAATCTCAAACCAACGTTTCATTCCCTTTTCAAAGATAATGATATACCTCATAGCAGGTAATTACAGTTATTAGTTATACTTAGATTTACTTTACATGTTCGCATTATATTTATCGATAGTATACGTTTCTGTAGTACTAACACTCTGATAGAACACTGCACATATACCAATGAGTACTATGTTGCACAAGCATGTACATGTATGTTACACCACATCTCATTGGTAGTGCCATGTCACTGTAGAACTGTTATACTCCGTAATACGTATATAGATATTGATATGAGTAGGCTATTACACCTTTAGAACACTTGCACAAATGCTAATGATTGCCATGTGGCACGAGCACAGATGCGTATGTTACACTACACGTCATTAGTATTGCCATGGTACAGTATGATCGATAAGTTTATCTGCTTGTATGATTTATTTACGCACTTTACCTTATTATCTGTTAAGCATTGTGAATACCAGTATTATGAATGTTATATTTGATTTTATGAGTTTTCAGGACGTTTTACTTTTGATGATATATATCAGTGGTATGGGACACTGTTTTATATGGATATATATAATATATCATCTGGATAATCTAGGAAAATATTCTCTTTCTTTACTTGATGTTTTCTGAAGATGATGATTTAACGTCCACCATGAGTTTTGATGTTTTCTGAATATTTTATTCCGAACCGAGTGGGGTAGCTATACGGTTTCGGACTTGTGACTTATCCGTACTGAGTGGGATAGCAATACAGCGGGATACATGATGGACCCGGTTCGAGACTGAGGGGCAAGATAGCCGCATTATAGAAGGGGAGCCTAACGGGGATACTTGATACCGGAGATAGAGATAAGCACGGCAGATATCTAGGGGATACTGACCGGGATTCGATGGGCACGGTGGATATCCAGGGCATACCGACCGGGCCAGGGATATCGGGTGGCGATCATCTGTTGAGATGGTGTCGACGGTATCTGCATTTACATGTCGATGCTGTTAGTTGTATGTATGCCCTAGAGGCCATTACTGTATATACGATGTATATTGTAGTGGATGCTTGGACATATATAGGGAGGACTTTCTTGCTCGACATGATAGTATGGTATCTGGTTACACTTTATCTTAACATGTATTCTAATTGTCTCTATGTTACATGTTGATAAAGCCCTTAGGATGAGTACTTGACTACCAGGACTATGATGTGGATCATACTAGTGGGAACAGTGTAGTCGCCAAGTACATCCTTCAAATGTTCCTAGTCATGGGAGTACCGAGACAGGGCATCGATACACCAGAGTAGACTAGCGTATGCGCTTCTTGACCCATATAATGGGCGATGGATGATCCCATATCCATTGGTGTTTGACATCAGAGAAGGATACAGGTGCTCAGTGGAGCCTGGGTACACTGGACGGACTCGCCGAGAACTCCAAGATGGTATTATACCTCACGTCAGATGGCAGTTCTCTGGTGACACTGGTACAGGTTAGTCTGTAGACCCGAGAATGTCATAGAGTCTTGTGTGATTCCCACTGTGCTTTGATTTCCATCATACCATGTCCAAGAGGGCGTGCAAAAAGGTGGCTTTTGGATACAGTCCCGAATCATATGGAGGCAATGAGCGATAGGAGGGGATTCGTCTCTCCCGGTATAGAGAGTTGATGTTGCGCTGTGTTCGATTGGCTATAACTGGAAATCCCTGGCCAGGGTTGCTGAGATTTACCGGTAAGTGTTATCAGTAGTTTCTCGAACTTTTATAGACCTCATATCGACATGACTTATCAAGCTATTGGGGTCTGACGTTTACCACCACTAGGCAAGATATGCGACATATCAAACGAAGAGATTGGACTGTATGGGAGTGTTACTGATTGGATTCGCAGGAGAATGTACAGGCTTGCTTGTTGATCTTCTGATCGCTCAATACCTGGGTAGTTATTATGTTTAGCTAACCGCTTGCAGCTTCTGGGTGTTTGATATGATCATCACCTACTGCCGGCGTATTGACGATTCTTTAGAGTCCTACACAGAGGTTTCCTGGCTCAGGCAAAACGGAGTAGGAGCACATATATGATATGTGCGGGACCGAGAACAATACGTGTATGTGATACCGTATTAGATTCTCGGTATATGAGATATCGACCGGGTATATGTGATATAGCCGGATCATCGGATCAAGTGTTGATTCGATGAACTGATACAGATTATATTGGTCGGTTATTTGTGAAATAGCCGGATTATCGGATCAAGTGTTGATACGATAATTTAATGTATAATTATATATTTGATATATTAAATTACATTAACTAATATAAGATCACTAAAAGATTCTTTTTCTCACTCGAGTAATACATTAATATATATGTAATATATGTTAATTGTATTATTTTATCTTATTACAAAATATATTATATATGTGATATATAATATTGTAACAAGTTAAGGTTAAAAATGCAACATGTTTTGTGGAGTTTAAATATGGTTAAGGTTTGGATTAGGGTTAAACCTTCTTGAAGCTTCTAGAAGCTTTGCTTTTGTTTTTAACTAAAGATATTTTCTAAAGATATTTTGGTTGATATTTGTTAACCCAACCCAACCCTTCACCATGGTTAAGTCTCTACATGAGTTAAGTTATCATACTTAACTCATGGTTGCATTTCTAACCTCACTAGATTTCATTATTCATCACAAAATGATAGATCATCTTCTTCCTTCTTCTTCCTTGCATGAAAAGCTTTCTAGCTTTTTGTGAAGTGATGAAAATGAGTGAGAAATAGAAAATAAATGAGAGCTAAATTCCTACTTCATCATTCTCATCTATTCTAACCACTTAGATTAGGGTGTTTGCTTTGCTAATACTTGATTAGCAAAGCAAGAGCTTGGGTTTGAGTTTCTTCAAGGTAGATCATCTTTGTTATCGAAGATCGGAAGCAAGCTTGCATCTTTCTTTTGTGGAGCCTCTCTAGAGTCCGGATACTCGATGATCACAGCGAAGGGATCTCAACACGGAGCTTTAGAAGTGAAGGACCGGACTAAAAAGGTTGTAATCCCAAACTCTTAGAAGTAAAGTTGTTTACTTGCTTTGTTTCGCCTAATCTCTAGTGTAAGATCTTGGTTAGGGTTGTTCGGCACGTCTAAAATTTGAATCGGGCATGGTTGATGCCTTATAGAACCTTGTGAGAGTGCCTAGTAACCCTACAGTGGTATCAGAGCCAAGCTAGAGCTTTAGGCGAAATCTAGGCGAAGTTTAAAGTCCGATCGAACTCCGAATACCCGTTAAATCCTAGTTTCTGGAAAAAATTTCAAAAGTTAACATTTTTCATATTAAAAATACTCAGAAAATCATGCAGGGAAATCTAAGAATTACTGTGAAGTACGGACCACCAACTCCCTCACATGACTGCGGAACCGCGGCCAAACCACGCGTTTGGCGGCGGTTCCGCGGCCAAAATTTGGAGTTGGGGCCCACTACTTCAGGTATTTATTCTTAGGTCCTTTTTCATAATTCTGGGAATTTTTTAATTCTACTCAAGTGTTGAGTCTTCTGGGAATTATTAGGAACTCGTTGATTCGATCGGAAAGTTTAACTTCGTTTATTTTTCCCAGGTAATTTAGAACGTGTTAAAAAGTTCGAACGGATATCAATAACTCACTTTTTTCCCGTGCCGGAAAATTTCCAAGTGTTGGATTTTTCCGTAGTTTAAGAACGTTCTTAGTCGTGCAAGTAACGCGGTGGACCCTCTAGAAGAACACAAACCTTAACTCGATTATGTGACCGTCTGAACCGCCTCTAAACCTTAGGGTTTGGGGAAGTACGGCGTTGCCACATGTGAGGCGTTGGTTTGACCCTTCTACAGCTGGACCATTGGTACTGTGGCATGTGATGGATACTTTTAAACTCCGCTCAAGTGTTGAGCCATTTGGGAAATCTTTTTAGTTATATGTATGCCCTAGAGGCCATTACTGTACATACGATGTATATTGTAGTGGATGCTTGGACATATATAGGGAGGACTTTCTTGCTCGACATGATAGTATGCTATCTGGTTACACTTTATCTTAACATGTACTCTGATTGTCTCTATGTCACATGTTGATAAAGCCCTTAGGATGAGTACTTGACTACCAGGACTATGATGCAGATCATACTAGTGGGGACAGTGTAGTCGCCAAGTACATCCTTCAAATGTTCCTAGTCGTGGGAGTACCAAGACAGGGCATCGATACACCAGAGTAGACTAGCATATGCGCTTCTTGACCCATAGGATGGGCGATGGATGATCTCATATCCATTAGTGTTTGACATCAGAGAAGGTATACGGGTGCTCAGTGGAGACTGGGTACACTGGACGGACTCGCCGAGAACTCCCAGATGGTATTATACCTTACGTCAGATGGCAGTTCTCTGGTGACACTGGTACAGAGTAGTCTGTAGACCCGAGATCATCATAGAGTCTTGTGTAATTCCCACTATGCTTTGATTTCCATCATACCACGTCTAAGAAGGCGTGCAAAAAGGTGGCTTTTGGGTACAGTCCCGAATTACATGGAGTCAATGAGCAATAGGAGGGGATTCGTCTCTCCCGGTATAGGGAGTTGATGTTGTGCTGTGTTCGATTGGCTATAACTGGAAATCCCTGGCCAGGGTTGCTGAGATTTACTGGTAAGTGTTATCAGTAGTTTCTCGAACTGTTATAGACCTCATATCGACATGACTTATCAAGCTACTGGGGTCTGACGTTTACCACCCCTAGGCGAGATATGCAACATATCAGACGAAGAGACCGGACTGTACGGGAGTGTTACTGGTTGGATTCACGGGAGAATGTACAGGCTTTCTTGTTGATCTTCTGATTGCTCAATACCTGGGTGGCTGTTACGTTTAACTGACCGCTTGCAGCTTGTGGGTGTTTGATATGATCATCACCTACTGCCGGCGTATTGACGATTCTTTAGAGTCCTACACAGAGGTTTCTTAACTCAGGCAAAACGGAGTAGGAGCACATATATGATATGTGCGGGACCGAGAACAATACGTGTATGTGATACCGTATTAGATTCTCACGATATGAGATATCGGCCGGGTATATGTGATATAGCCGGGTAATCGGATCAAGTGTTGATTCGATGAACTGATACAGATTATATTAGTCAGTTATTTGTGAAATAGCCGGATTATCGGATCAAGTGTTGATTTGATAATTTAATGTATAATTATATATTTGATATATTAAATTACATTAACTAATATAAGCTCACTAAAAGATTCTTTTTCTCACTCGGGTAATACATTGATATATATGTGATATATGTTAATTGTATTATTTTATTTTGTTACAACAAATATTGTATATATGATATATAATATTGTAACATGTTAGGGTTATTAATGCAACTTGATTAGTGGAGATTAAACATGATTAAGGTTTGATTTGGGTTAATTTTTTCTAGAAGCTTCTAGAAAGTTTTCTTTTGTTTCTTGCTAAAGATATTTTCTAAAGATATTTGTTATGATATTTGTTAACCCAACTCTTGACCATGGTTAAGTCTTTGCATGGGTTAAGTTATTATACTTAACCCATGGTTGCATTTCTAACCTCACATGGATTCATTATTCATCACAAAGAGAATTGTTCTTCTTCTTCCTTCTTCTTTCTTGAAAAGCTTTCTAGCTTTTTATGAAGTGATGAAAATGAGTGAGTTAAAGAAAATAAATAAGAGCTAAATTCCTACTTCATCATCCTAATCTATTCTTGCAATTTAGATTAGGGTGTTCACTTCATTTGTGAGTGAGAGCTTGTGTTAATGAAACTTTAATGTAGATCATCTTTGTTATCGAAGATCGGAAGCAAGCATGCATCTTTCTCTTCGTGGAGCCTCTCTAGAGTCCGGGAACATGATGATCGCAGCGAAGGAACCTCAACACGGAGCTTATGAAGCGAAGGACCGGACTACAAAGGTTGTAATCCCAAACTCTTAGAAGTAAAGTTGTTTACTTGCTATTTGTTTTCACCTAATCTCTAGTAAAGATCTTGGTTAGGATTGTTCGGCACGTCTAAATTTTAAATCGGGCATGGTTGATGCCTTGTAGACCTTTGTAAGAGTGCCTAGTAACCCTACAGTGGTATCAGAGCCAAGCTAGAGCTTTAGGCGAAGTCTAGACGATGTTTAAAGTCCGATCAAACCCCGAAACCCCATATTTTACCCTTCTCTGGAAATTTTATAAAAATGGTGATTTTTCTGTATTAAAAATACTCAAAAATAATTAGCAGGGAATTCTATGGAGTGATGTGAAAAACGAGCCATTAATTCACTTAAACCGCCGTGGAACCGTGGCAAGAACATGCCTTGCGCGGCGGTTCCGCGGCGCTACAGTGGAATTAGGGTTTTATTTTTGCACAGTTATATCCGTATGTATTTCCTGATTATTCTGGGAATTTTTAATTCTACTCAAGTGTTGAGTTTTCTGGGATGTATTGGGAACTCGTTGATTCGATCGGAAATTTTAACTTCATTTAAGTTTTTCCGGGTTAATTTAGAACGTGTTAAAAAGTTCGACCGAATATCAATAACTCACTTTTTCCCCTGCCGGAAAAATTTCCAAGTGTTGGATTTTTCCGTAGTTTAAGAACGTTCTAAGTCGTGCAAGTAACGTGGTGGACCCTCTAGAAGACAACAAACCTTAACTCGATTATGTGACCGTCTGAACCACCTCTGAACCTTAGGGCTTGGGGCAGTACGGCGTTGCCATATGTGAGGCGTTGGTTTGACCCTTCTACGGCTGGACCATTGGTATTGTGGCATGTGATGGATACCTTTTTGAACTCCGCTCAAGTGTTGAGCTATTTGGAAAATCTTGGGTGTTTGTTTATTCGATCGGAAAGTTTAACATTGTCTATTTATCTGGAATGTGATACAATATTTGGAATCCACATGTAGTTATGAGATAACTAATTTGAATGTTATAAATCTAGCAGTTTAGTCTCAGATGATCAGTTGCCATGGGATTTTGGTGCGATCAAAAGTCCGTCGCAATCACGTAGCATACGCGAATACTCGCCGGGTAAACTTAATAGATAGCCACGCCCCATAGCCCCGACCAAGTGACTGTAGGAGAACCCCGTCGCCAAAAGCATCCGTTCGGGTGCTCGCGGCAGCGGTGTTCCGCCTTAGTGCACTTCGTCGACGGCATCCGGGGGTGCGGCCGTCTAGTAAAGTTTGCGACGAGCATTCGATCAGCATGTCGGGAATCTTGTTGAATTGCCTGACTAGATATTGAAAAGTGTTTTCGAGATCGAGACTAAAATGCGGGGTTTATAATTGTTAGGCATGCGATGTCTAAGGAGGTTGCGGATTCCAACTGTTGTAGTTTTACACTTTCTTTTCTGCGACCGTAAGCGTAGTATGTGGTATATCGCCGGCTTCGTTGCTATACATCAACGACAATCGGGATACGCATACTTGCTTACGTTGATGATATGAGATATTATGTGTTGCTGTGATATGTTATATTGGATCGTCGCGTTTTGAATAGCCGGGGGTTTTATGTGAGATGAGAGTTTTTCTTTTTCATTCATGTAAAATTCATTTGTATGTAATATTCTTTTATTGGGGCACTTCCGGGCTGAGGATGATGTCACCATTGTATATTATTTACTTTTCCGCATTAGGTAGACCCAAGGCGGGGAGCACAAGTAACCGGGTTCTACGGTCCAGAGGAAGACCATCTCGAGGAGTCGAGACCGGGTCTCCTAACCCCAGAATTGGCAGTGTTGCTTGCCGCTCTCGTAGGGGTCTAGGGATGTGGGTTTGGCTATTCATCGCGACCGTGGAATCCGTGTTTTATACAGGCTCGTACTAAAACACAGACCTCCTAGTATATCCAATATTTCATATATGTTTCTACTACTGCAATGTTCTGTGATGAGATCATATTACTGCTTGAGATGAATGTTTATATTATATATATGAGATATATGTTATATTGCAGATTTCGTTTCAAAAGTGATGCTTGTGAAGCATAATAAAATGAGACTTCATTAATGAAATAAAAGAAACCTAAAGATGTTGTAGAAACTTGTCTCAAAAACTAGTAGCTCTAGTTCTTGCTTTGCATAGCGGTGTTCCTTGTAGAATATCCAGCACCTTATTCGATAAGGAAAGAGCCGAGATCCCTTCACCAGGAGTGACCTCTTTAGCGAAACTAGCAGATGCTACACACACGGTTTGTCTTTTGATTGCTTCTATAGTTTTTGCTTTGCATAGTGATATTTGTGAAATATCCTGCACCTTATTCGATAAGGAAAGAGCCGACGATCCTTTCACCGGGAGTGACCTCTTTAGCAAAACTAGAAAAGGCCTCAAAAACATTCCTTTTAAAATCACTCGATTCTACAACGATATCAAGTTCATTACGCAAAGAGTTTTCTTAAAAACCTGTCGTAGCCTTCCGTCATTTCAGATAAGTACTCCATAGTATTCGTACTACGTTTGTTGGCTTTCGTCAAGACATAGTGTGCGGTAGCTATTTATGCCTGTATAAGCATATGATGCGATTGTGTTAGGGTAGTCATGCAACTTTTTTGGCTTTCGTCAAGGGTCATGCGAGTGGATTTAATTCAATCGGGAAATGACGGGTTGAACTTGACTAGTAGCCTATGGTTTGTTGGCTTTCGTCAAGTTCATAGGATACTAGGAGTAAAATATTATTGAGAATTTCAAGTGTTGAAATTTGCAATGAGATTGCATACCTTCTATCAGATAGTTGGATCCCGATACCCGCTGCGAGTAAGAGTTACTCCTGGGAGAGTTTTACACATTACAATTAGCCAATCAAGTAGGTGTCTAGAAAAGTGTTAACAGGGTTACGCCTGGGAAAACGAGGTTTACTTTAATTAGGTCACGTGCGAAAGCACGGGGAACCTCCCTCAAAGTACCGGCACTGGCCTGGCTGAAAGATAGGCAAACTTATAGAGTGTAATTAATCCCGGCTAGTCTTTCCTTTTAGGGTTTGAAGGAAGATTTGACTAAAACAGTGGGAGACATCCTGATTAGGTATATTAATAACCAATCTAATCTTGCAAGAGCATACGCTGAGTGTTTTCTTCTCTCTCTCTCCTGGTTACGACTATGCCACGCCTTAATCAAAATAATAATACAGATGTATTGACCGAACCCGCTTGTTATACTGCGCTAGGGAACGTTGGTCCCGCTCCAACTTATAATTGTTATAAGATAGAGCAGGAAATAGGGGATTACCAGAATTCCCGTGCCACCCAAACGAAGAAAGTACATGTTGATGCATCTTCTTCAAGTGTGTTCATTACCGAGAACTGTTTCTCAGTATCCTTTATGTCCTGGGTATGAGATACCGGATCAGGATCCCGCAAATGTAATTTGTTATATGGGCTACAGATAGGTAGAGAACTGAGAACGGGTGATAAGTTTCATAAGGTAAAAACGGTGCAAGTGTTGCAGCCAAGTCTGTTGGTAGTTATCACCCTGTATTACCGGAATACATTGATTCTGAACGAATGTTATTAGATCCGAACCTGATATACAATATCATATCAGTCTCTTTATTAAGTAAAGAAGGATATAATTTTGTATTGTTGGATAATGTTTTGAACATTTCCTATATCAAGAGTTGATCGGATCAGGCACGTTATCTAAAAGTATAGACGTTCTAAATCAAACCACAGTTCTTAGTGTACAGAACACACACAAGAGGAAAAGTTCAAAAATGAACGAATCCTTCTTGAGGCATTGTAGACTAGGTCATATCAATGCGACCCGACTAGCTGAAGTTACATTTAGATGCATATTTAAATCTGTTTGAATTTACATCTTGTGAAACTTGCCGGTCATGTCACAAAGATAAGATGACCACAGCTCTGTTTATTGGAAACAGAGAAAGAGTTAGTGAACTCTTGGGATTGATACATGTTGATGTATGAAAGTCCCTTGTCTACATATGCCAGGACCGGTTCTTTGTACTTCATTACATTCATTGATTATCTCTCAAGATCCGTACATATGTTTCTGTTGAAACACAAGTCTGGAACTTTTGATAAATTCAATGAATATAAGTAAGAAGTAGAGAACCAAAAACGGGTATAAGTATTATGTCCTTTGATGAGATCAAGGAGGAAAATACTTAAGCACGGTATTCCTGGACTATTCTAAAGGAGAATGAGATTCTCTCTCAGCATTACTCCTCCGTATACACCACAGCACATCGGTGTATCGGGGCGGAGCAATCACACCCTATGTGATATGGTGTGCTCTATGATGAGTACTACTGAGTTGCCTATTTCCTTTTGGGAGTTATGCACTTGTGAAGCTGCATACCTATTGAATAGGGTTCCAATCAAATCAGATGCCTACCACTTCATATGTGATATGGTATGGGAAGAGCCCATCTCTTAAAGATGTTAAGATTTGGGGTTGTCCGACCTATGTCTAAAAGCAAAATCCGGACAAGCTCGAGGCAAAGTCAGTTTTGTGGAAGTTTGTTGGATATCCCAAGCATTCTGCAAGGGAATATCTTCTACCAAACCGAGGAACAAAAGATGTTTTGTTTCTCAGCATGCCACTTTTATGAAAGGGAATTTCTTATGAAGAAATTATTGGACATGAGGTAGAACTGGAAAGAGTTCCAGCTATACAAACTGCAGCTGATGATTTGGTAGAACCAAAAGATTCAATAGTTTCCAACGAACCTCAGTCTCTCCGCCGATCTAGTAGGGTTCCTCACCCACCTGAGAGATACTTCGGTTTTCTCTATGACAGTGGGAGCAAGGATTGTATCATGAGATGATGACCCAACTAGTTTCGAGCTGGCCATCAGGAGTGGGACTCTGTAAGAATGGTTGGATGCTTAGCGATCTGAGATGGAATCCTTATACACCAACAAAGTATGGACTTTGGTTGCTTTATCTGAAAGGTTAAATCGCCATCAGGAGCAAGTATATCTTGAGAAGATTACTTGGTGTATATGGAAAAGTTGAGACTTTCAAACCTATGCTTAAAGTCCATCCAGATCCTACTTGCCACAGCTACATACCATGACTACGATATCTGGCGATTGGGTGTCATGACTCCTTTTCTAAATGATGATTTGGAAGAGAGCGTCTATAAGTACACAGCCAGAGGGCTTCGTAGACAGTAGGAGCAGCGGAAATGTGAGCAAGATGTTTTATGTGATAAATCAGGCATCGCGGAGTTGGAACGTCTATTTTGATGAAGGAGTCAAAGAGTTTGACTTCATCAAAATGGTAGATGAACCTTGTATATACAAAAAGGTAGTAGAGAGTATGGTGGTGATCCTTGTAGAGTACATGGATGACATACTCTTGATAAGGAAGGAGTTTCTTATGCTACGCTCGGTCAATCTCCTCTTATCACAATGATTCTCTATATAGGATCAAGGTGATACCTCCTAAATCCTGGGTTAAGGATCTATGGGATAGATCTAATTGGATGTTAGGAATATCACCAGTTGTAGTGAGATGGTATCAATCGATCCTGGGGAGAATCACTGGAAAGGTTCCAGGGTGATAAGGATGACTGAATGTCAGTCGCAGGTATTGTCTTTACCCTCAGTGGAGGGACGGTATGTTGGAAGAGTTCCAAGCTAGATACCGTGACTTACTAGACGATTAAAGGCAAGATAGATCGTTACCAAGGATGCTACCAAAGAGGCAGTCTGGATATATATTTAAGTTCATGAGATGAACTTCGTTCCTACGATTGTGTGACAATGGAGTTGTGGCTTATGCCAAGGAAACCCCATCCCATCAGAAATCCAGATATAATTCTTAGGCAGTATCACCTGATCATGGAGATGGTTGATCTCCAGGGAGATCGAGGTTAAGAGAGTAGACACAGAGACAGCAGCACGGATCCACTGACAAAAGCCTATTTCCCAGTAGAGACTTTTATGGGATGGTTGAGTATGAGATACTTCAACCACAGCTGATTGTTGGGTATGCGATACCATAACAGATGACCCTAGTGCAAGTGGGAGATTGCTAGTTGTATGTTTGCCCTAGAGGCCATTAATGTACATACGATGTATATTGTAGTGGATACTTGGACATATATAGGGAGGACTTTCTTGCTCGACATGATAGTATACTATCTGGTTACACTTTATCTTAACATGTACTCTGATTGTCTCTATGTTACATGTTGATAAAGCCCTTAGGATGAGTACTTGACTACCAGGACCATGATGCGGATCATACTAGTGAGGACAGTGTAGTCGCCAAGTACATCCTTCAAATGTTCCTAGTCGTGGGAGTACCGAGACAGGGCATCGATACTCCAGAGTAGACTAGTGTATGCGCTTCTTGACCCATATGATGGATGATGGATGATCTCATATCCATTGGTGTTTGACATCAAAGAAGGTATACGGGTGCTCAGTGGAGACTGGGTACACTGGACAGACTCACCGAGAACTCCCAGATGGTATTATACCTTACGTCAGATGGCAGTTCTCTGGTGACACTGGTACAGGTTAGTCTGTAGACCCGAGATCGTCATAGAGTATTGTGTGATTCCCACTGTGCTTTGATTTCCATCATACCACGTCCAAGAGGACGTGCAAAAAGGTGGCTTTTGGATACAGTCCTGAATCACATGAAGGCAATGAGCGATAGGAGGGGATTTGTCTCTCCGGTATAGGGAGTTGATGTTGTGCTGTGTTCGATTGGCTATAACTGGAAATCCCTGGCCAGGGTTGCTGAGATTTACCGGTAAGTGTTATCATTAGTTTCTCGAACTGTTATAGACCTCATATCGACACGACTTATCAAGCTATTGGGGTCTGGCGTTTACCACCCCTAGGCGAGATATGCGACAAATCAGACGAAGAGACCGGACTGTACGAGAGTGCTACTGATTGGATTCGCAGGAGAATGTACAGGCTTTCTTGTTGATCTTCTGATCGCTCAATACCTGGGTAGCTGTTACGTTTAGCTGACCGCTTGCAGCTTGTGGGTGTTTGTTATGATCATCACCTACTGCCGGCGTATTGACGATTCTTTAGAATCCTGCACAGAGGTTTCCTGGCTCAGGCAAAACGGAGTAGGAGCATATATATGATATGTGCGGGACCGAGAACAATACGTGTATGTGATACCGTATTAGATTCTCGTGATATGAGATATCGGGCGGGTATATGTGATATAGCCGGGTCATCGGATCAAGTGTTGATTCGATGAACTGATACAGATTATATTAGTCGGTTATTTGTGAAATAGCCGGATTATCGGATCAAGTGTTGATTCGATAATTTAATGTATAATTATATATTTGATATATTAAATTACATTAACTAATATAAACTCACTAAAAGATTCTTTTTCTCACTCGGGTAATACATTGATATATATGTGATATATGTTAATTGTATTATTTTATTTTGTTACAAAATATATTATATATGTGATATATAATATTGTAACAAGTTAAGGTTACAAATGCAACATGTTTTGTGGAGTTTAAACATGGTTAGGGTTTGGATTAGGGTTAAACCATCTTGAAGTTTCTAGAAGCTTTGCTTTTGTTTTTAACTAAAGATATTTTCTAAAGATATTTTGGTTGATATTTGTTAACCCATCCCTTCACCATGGTTAAGTCTCTACATGGGTTAAGTTATCATACTTAACACATGGTTGCATTTCTAACCTCACTAGATTTTTATTATTCATCACAAAAGGATAGATCATCTTCTTCCTTCTTCTTCCTTCCATGAAAAGCTTTCTAGCTTTTTGTGAAGTGATGAAAATGAGTGAGAAATAGAAAATAAATGAGAGCTAAATTCCTACTTCATCATCCTTACCTATTCTAGCCACTTAGATTAGGGTGTTTGCTTTGCTAATACTTGATTAGCAAAGCAAGAGCTTGGGTTTGAGTTTCTTCAAGGTAGATCATCTTTGTTATCGAAGATCGGAAGCAAGATTGCATTTTTCTTTTGTGGAGCCTCTCTAGAGTCCGGATACTCAATGATCGCAGCGAAGGGACCTCAACACGGAGCTTTAGAAGTGAAGGACCGGACTACAAAGGTTGTAATCCCAAACTCTTAGAAGTAAAGTTGTTTACTTGCTTTGTTTCGCCTAATCTCTAGTCTAAGATCTTGGTTAGGGTTGTTCGGCACGTCTAAAATTTGAATCGGGCATGGTTGATGCCTTATAGAACCTTGTGAGAGTGCCTAGTAACCCTACAGATGTTGGACACGAGAGTTTTCTGATTTCGATGTCGATGCTGGACATCTATATATATATATATATATATATATATATATATATATATATATATTTATTTATATTTATATGATTGTTATCATGAGGTACAGAGTTAGATTTCATTTATTGGATTCGATTAGAACTGATCCGTGGGACAATACCTATATATATATATATATATATATATATATATATATATATATATATATATATATATATATATATATATATATATATTCTACTTGGGGTTGCATGATAGTTAGTGTTGCATTATGATATATATATATATGCATATCATATAGTATATTAGTACAATTATGGTAGTACTATACTTATGACCTAGGTATCGTCGTTCATTTCGATTTCTACGTTTAGATGTACTTTTAGTCACTGAGTTAGCAACTCATCCCCGTTGTGCCACAGTTTCTTGCAGGTCTTACCGCTTGGATTATCAGCCGCTTGGGCATACATTCCTTTCGGTGATTGATTACTAAGTGGGTTATTATTGTATCGTACTCACTCTTGATTATTAATATATTCTTGTATCTAGTGGAACTCCATCAACTTAGAAATTGTATATTGTGGACTCAGGGTATTGTGGACTTAGAAGCGAGACTTAGAAAGTGTGAGGTCGAACTCTTTGGAGTCGACTTCTGATATAGATTGTTGGGCTGCCCCGTCGTTTGGACGTAGAAGCTAGCTCCCGTTGGGATACTATTTTATTTTTGTAGTTGTATCGGGTTTTTATGTAAATTTTTCAAAGGAGGTGCTGTCAAATTTCAAAACGTCATAGATGCTTTTCAAACATACTTAGTTAAATTTAGATGTTATTTAAACTGATTCCATCTGATGACTATTTTAAACTCACCTCCAATATTTTCAAAAAGGTTAAGATTCCGGGTTTCGTCTTTCTTGAACAGCGTCGACATCTTTAGATGTCACGTGATTTAAGTGCCGGTCGCGCGCCATAATTGGGTCGTGACACTTATAACTAACAATCTCCACTTGCACTATGGCCATTTGTTGCAGTATCTCATACTCAATAGTTTAGCGGTGGTTGTAGTATCCCATACTCAACCATCCCAAAATCTCTTAAGTAGTATTTGGGGAAGTAGTCCTTGGTGAGTGGATCCGCCGTGTTAACCTCCGTGTCTACTCTCCTAACCTTGATCCCTTGGAGATCTCCCTGATCAGGTGATACTTGCCTCGGAATGTGTCTGGATCGTTTATGGGACGGACGTTCCTAGGCCAAAGCTGCAACTCCATTGTTGTCTCAATAACACTTATTGGACGCTCAATGGTAAGAACCATGTTCATCTCATGAACAAGAAATGTCCAGACAGTCACTTTGGCGGCATCATTGGTAGCAATGTGTTCAGCCTTTATCATCTAGTATGTTATGGTATCTAGCTTGGAACTCTTCCAACATACCATCCCTCCACTGAGGGTAAAGACAATGCATGTGACCGACTTTCAGCCGTCCTTATCACTCTGGAAGCTCGAACCAAGAAATTTCTTTTAGTGCTTCTCAAGTACTTAAGAATGTACTCCACAGCTGTCCAGTGATTCTCCCAAGATCCGATTGATTCCTGATTACTATACCTAGTGAGCCATCCACATCTAGTATGGATTTGGGACACTCCCAACATCCACTTAAATCTATCACCATAGATCATAAACAACAAGATGTAGTAGCTATCATCCATACCTTCTATGGAGAATCCCTATGATAAGAGGAGCTTGACCGAGTGAACCATAGAAAACTCTTTCCTATCAAGAGTACGTCATCTACGTACAATACGTATAAGACAACCGCACTCTCTACAATCTTCTTGTATATACAAGATTCATCTACCATTTTGATAAAGTCAAACTCTTTGACTGCTACATCAAAACAGATGTTCCATCTCGGCGATGCTTGCTTTAATCCTGATGGACTTAAGCATAGTTTTGAAAGTCTCAACTTTTCCATCTACATCAAGAATATTCTCAAGATACTTTTGCTCCTTATGGGTTTTACCTCTTCAGGTGTAACATACAAAGTCATACTTTGTTGGTATACATGAATTCCATCTTTGATCGCATAGCATCCAACCATTTCACAGAGTCGCGACTCGTGATGGCCCGCCTGAACCTGGTTGGGCCATCATCAAACATGATGCAATCCTCACTCCCACTGTCACTGAGAAGACCGTAAAATATTTCAAGTGGATGAGGAACCCTACCAAATTCGCGGAGAGGCTGAGGTTCGTTGGAGACTATTGAATCTTTTGGTTTCTCAAATCATCAGCTGTTAGTTTGTCTAGCTAGAACTCCTTCCAATTCTACCTCATGACCACAAATTTCTTCATAAAAAATTCCTTTTTCTAAAAAGGTGGCATGCTGAGAAACAAAACACCTTTTGCTCCTCAGTGTGGTAGAAAATATACTCTCGCAATGGGATATCCTAACAAACTTATACAGAACTGACCTTGCCTCGAGCTTGTCCGGATTTTTCTTTTCAACATAGACCGAACAACCCTATATCTTAACTCGTTTAAGACATGGTCTCTTCCCATTCCATATCTCATATGGAGTGGTAGGCACTGATTTGGATGGAACCCTATTCAATAGATATGCAGCTTCTCAAGTGCATAACACCCAAAAGGAAACAGGTAACTCAGCAGTACTCATCATAGAGTATGCCATATCTCATATGGTGAGATACCTCCGCCTCAATACACCGATGTGTTGTGGTGTATACGAAGGAGTAAGCTGAGAGAGAATCACATTCTTATTTTAGAAACTCCAGGAACTCCATGCGTAAGTACTCGCTTCCTCAATCACATCGAAGGTCTTAATACTTCTACCCTTTTTGGTTCTCAACTTCAAGCTTATATTCCCTGAATTTCTCAAAAATTTCAGACTTGTGTTTCAACAGGAACATATGTCCGAATCCTGATAGAAGATCAGTGAATATAATGAAGTATGAAGAACCAACCTTGGCATTTGTAGACATAGGACTATATACATCATCATGTATCATCCCAAGAGTTCAGTAACTCTTTCTCTATTTCCAGTAAACGGAGTATTGGTCATTTTACTTTTGAGACAAGACTGATAAGTAGCATAAGATAAAAATTCGAACAGATTCTTATATTCATCCTTATGTAACTTAGCTGGTCGTGTCTCATTGATATGACCTGGTCTACAATACCTCAAGAATGATTCGTTCATTTCTGAACTACTCCTCTTGTGTGTTCTACATACTTTGAACTATGGTTTGATTTAGAACGTATATGCTATTATATAACGTGCCTGATGGAATCAACTCTTGATTCAGGAAAATGTTCACAACATTATCCTTCAATGCAGAATTATATCCTTCTTTAACTCATTAAAGAAAACGATGTAATGTTGTATATCAGGTTCGGTATGTAATAACGTTCGTTCAGAATCAATATATTAATACAAGGTGATATTTGCTAATTGACTTCGCTGCAACAATTACACCATTCTCTACACTTAGAGATATATCACCCATTCTCAATTCTCTACCTTTCTGTAGCCCATATAATATATTACATATGCGGGATCCTGATCTAGTATCACATACCCAGGACGTAGAGGATACTGAGAAACAGTTCTCAGTAATGAATACACCCGAAAAAGATGCATCAACATGCACTTTCTTCGATTGGGTGCCATAGGAATCCGGATATTCCCCTATTTCCTGCTCAGACTTATAACAATTATAAGATAGAGCGGAACCAACGTTCTCTAGCTCAGTATAATAAGTAGGTTCGGACAATGCATCCATATTATTATCTTGATTAAGGTAGGACATGGTCGCTACCAGGAGAAAGAGAAGAAAACACTCTGCGTGCGCTCTTGCAGGATTAGATTGGTTATTAGTTTATCTAATCGGGATGGCTCCCACTATTTTAGTCAGATCTACCTTCAAACCCTAAAAGGTAAGACTAGCCGGAATTAATTACACCTTACAAGTTCGTCAATCTTTCGGCCAGGTCAGTGTCGGTACTTTGAGGGAGGTTTCTCGTGCTTTCGCACGGACCTAATTAAAATAAACCTCATTTTCCAGGGGCGTAACCCCGTTAACACCTTTCTAGATACCGACTTGATCGCCTAATTGTAATGTGTAAAAATCTCCCACGAGTAACTCTTACTCGCAGTGGGTATCGGGATCCAACTATCTCATAGAAGGTATGCAATCTCATTGCAAATTTCAACACTTGAAATTCCCGATAATATTCTGCCCCTAGCGTCCTATAACCTTGACGCGGGCCAACAAACCATAGTCCGCTAGTCAAGTTCAACCCGTACATTTCATGATTGAATTAAACCCACCCGCACGACCCTTGACGCAAGCCAACAAAGTCGCACGACTACCCTAATCCAATCGCATCGTATACAGCAGATAAGCACTAGTTAGCTACCGCACACTACGCCTTGACACAGGCCAACAAATGTAGCACGAATACTAAGTAGCACTTATCTGAAATGACGGAGGGCTACGACGGGTTTTTAAGAAAACCTTTTGCGTAATGAACTTAATATCATTGTAGAATCGAGTGATCTTGAAAAGGAGTGTTTTTTAGGCTTTTACTAGTTTTGCTAAAGAGGTCACTCCCAATGAAGGGATCTCGGCTCTTTCCTTATCGAATAAGGTGCAGGATATTTCACAAATACCACTATGCAAAGCAAAAACTATAAAAGCAATCAAAAGAAAAACCTAGTTTATAGCATCTGCTAGTTTCGCTAAAGAGGTCACTCCCGGTGAAGGGATCTAGGCTCTTTCATTATTGAATAAGGTGCTGGATATTCTACAAGGAATACCGCTATGAAAAGAAAGAACTAGAGCTACCAGTTTTTAAAATAAGTTTCTACAATATTTTTAGGTTTCTTTTATTTCATTAATCTCATTAATGAAGTCCCATCAATTATGCTTCCTAAGCATCACAGAAGAAACGAAAGCATCAATAGTTATTATATATCATATATATAATATAGGCATTCGTCTCAGAACATATCAAGTGATCTCATCACAAAATATCAGCAGCAGAAGATAACATATGAAATATTGGATATACTAGGATTTCCGTGTTTAATATGAAGCCAGTAATAAACATGGATTCCATGGTCGCGATGAATAGCCAAACCCACATCCCTAGACCCCTACGAGAGTGGCAAGCAACCCTACCAATTCTTGAGTTAGGAGACCCGGTATCGACTCCCCGAGATGGTCTCCCACTGGACCCTAGAACACGGTTACTTATGCTCCCTGCCTTGGGTCTATCCTAATGCGGAAAAGTAAATAATATACATCAATGGTGACATCATCCTCAACTCAGAAGTGCCCCAATAAGGGAATATTACATACAAGCTTTTACATGAATGAAAATGAAAAACTCTCATCTCACATAAAAAACCACGGCTATTCAAAACACGACGATCCAATATAACATATCACATCAACACATAACATCACATGTCATCAACGTAAGTAAATATGCGTATCCCAGTTGTCGTTGACATATAGCACCGAAACCGGTGATACACCATATATTACACTTACGGTGGCAGAAAAGAAAGTGAAAAACTACAATAGTTGGAATCCGCAGCCACCTTAGACATCATAAACCCAATGTATCACATACATTGGATTTCATGCCTAACCAAATGAATTTCTCAGACATCATATGCCTAACAATTATAAACCCCGCATTTTAGTCTTGATATTGAAAACACTTTTCAATAACCTGTCGGGTAATTCAACAAGATTCCCGATAACCTAATCGAATACTTGTCGGAAACTTTAGTAGACGGCCGCACCCCCGATGCCGTCGACGAAGTGCACTAAGGCGGAACACCGCTGCCGCGAGCACCCGAACGGATGCTTTTGATTACAGGGTTCTCCTACAGTCACTTGGTCGGGGCTATGGGGCATGGCTATCTAGAAAGGTTACCCGGCAAGTATCCGCATATACTACGTAATTGCGACGGACTTTTGATCACATCAAAATCCCGTGGCAACCGATCAAATGAGACTAAACTGCTAGATTTATAAAATTCAAACTAGTTATCTCATAACTAATTATGTGGATTGCAAATATTGTATCACAATCACAGATAGCTAGACGAAGTTAAACTTTTCGATCAAATAAGAAAACACCCAAAGTTTCCTGAAAAGCTCAACACTTGAGCGGAGTTCAAAAAGTGCCCCGAACATGCCACAGCTCTTATGAACCAGCCGTAGAAGGGTCAACTAATACCTCACATGTGGCACCGCTGAACTACCAACCCTAGGTTTAGTGGCGGTTCTGACGGTCACATAATCGAGTTAAGGTTTCGTTCTTCTAGAGGGTTCACAGAATCGCTTGCATGATTTTCTGAATTTTTCGAACTCGGAAAAAATCCAACTCTTGAAAAATTTCCAGCGGGGGAAAAATGGGTTATTGATATCCGTTTGAACTTTTTAACATCGTCTAAATAACCCGAATACATGTTAAAATTACGACTACGAAATACTCCGAGTTGCCTTTGCAGAAAGTTAACATCACATGAAAATTTAGCATAAACAAACAACACCTGAAACACCCAAACCTAGAGACTGGAACATCATGAAAATTTCAAGCCCAAAAGCCAAAAATGACCCTAGGTCACCGGATTTTGTAGCCATGTGGCCGGCCACATTAAGAGGAAATGGCTTAAAATTTGTATGGTGTTCATGTTATATCTCATACAACATTCTGCACTTGTTTAAAAAAAATTTAGAGCCGTTTAAAAATTCGACAGAAACTAGGTCAAAGTGTTTCGAGTTTCGGAGTAGTTTCGGTTTCGTAATCTAACAAACATCGTTTAAATCTCTAACATAGCTATGATACCACTGTAGCGTTACTTAGTAAGGCAGCAAGGTTTCGGGAGGAATCGTCCATGCCTTTTTCAAATTTTTGCCTTTCTAAAAAACCCTAACCAAGAATCTTAACTAGAGATATAAACAAAACATCATGCAAACAACTTTGCAAGTCTAAGTGAATGAGGAATACAACCTTTGTAGACTGGTCCTTCACTTCAAATGCTCCGTATAGAAGTCCCTTCGCTGCAAGTTGTGATCTCCCGAACTCTTGAAAGGCTCCACAAGATGAAAGATGCAAACTTGCTCGAAGTCTTCAAGGCCGAAGATGATCTACGTTGAGGAGACTCAAGCTCATGCTACCTCTTCACTAAAGTGTGAAATTAGTGAAACAAACACCCTAAACTAAATGGCTAATAGTAGAGGATGATGAAATAGGAAATGGGCTCTCTTTAGTTTTCTTATTCTCACAATATTTTCTCACTATTTTCAAAAGCTAGAAAACTTTTCATAAGGAAGAAGAAGCTCAAGTGAAGAATGAAATCAAGTGAAGAGAATGAACTCATGAGGTGAGAATATAAACCATGGGTGAGTTAGTGTCATGCACTAACACATGTAGAGACTTAACTAGGGTAAGGATAAAGGTTGTATTAATAAATATCTATAGCAAAACAAAAAGAGTGGACTTGATCTATGGTTATCCAAAAGATTTTTCAAAGCTTCTACCATGATAAAATCCACCATTTTTAGAATTACTTTGATAAATAAAAAACATAAGATTATCCTAACTATAGTGTAAGTCTCATACACCCATGTAACATGTATCATCAAGCATGACACAATAAAATGTACATTAATATATATCACATATATACTATACGCACACAAGTGAGAAAAAGAATACTTAGTGAGCAAATATTAGTTAATGTAAATTAATATATCACATATATAATTATACATTAAATTATCAAATCAACTCTTGATTTAATAATCCGGCTATATCACATACGACCGACTAATATCATATGTAACATCTTATCGAATCAACACTTGATCCGATAACCCGGCTATATCACATATAACCGACTGATGTCACAAATCGCGAGAATAGAATGCGGTTTCACATACGTGCATTAATCTCGGTCCCGCACATATCACATATGTGCTCCTACTTCATTTCGCATGAACCAGGAAACCTCTGTGTAGGATTCTAAAGACTCGTCAATACGCCGGCAGTAGGTGATGATCATATCAAACACCCACAAGCCGCAAGCGGTCTGCTAAACCTAACAGCCACCCAGGTACTGAGCGATCAGAAGATCAACAAGCAAGCCTGCTCAAACTCCTGCGAATCCAATCAGTAACACTACCGTACAGTCCGGTCTCTTCGTCTGATATGTCGCATATCACAGCCTGGGGGTGGTATAACATCAGACCCCAATAGCCTGATAAGTCATGCCGATGCAAGGTCCATAATCATTCGAGAAACTACTGATAACACTTACCAGTATATCTCAGCAACCCTGGCCAGGGATTTCCTGTTATGGCCAATCGAGCATAGCGCAACATCAACTCCAAATACCGGGAGAGACAATCCCCTCTTATCTCTCATTGTCTCCATGTGACTCGGGACTGTACCTAAAAACCACCATTTTGCACAATCTCTTTGCTGTAGTAAGGTGGAAATCAAAGCACAGTGGGAATCGCACAAGACTCTATGACGATCTCGGGTCGATAGACTAACCTGTACCAGTGTCACCTGAGAACTGCTATCCGACGATAGGTATAATACCATCTAGGAGTTCTCGGCGAGTCCGTCCAATGTACCCAGTCTCCACTGAGCACCCGTATACCTTCTCTGATGTCAAATACCAATGGATATGGGATCATCCATCGCCCATCATATGGGTCGAGAAGCGTATACGCTAGTCTACTCTGGAGTATCAATGCCCCGTCTCGATACACCCTCGACTAGGAACAATTATAGGGTGTACTTGTGGACTACCCCTGGCCCCACTAATATGATCTCCATCATAGTCCTAGTAGTCAAGTACACATCCTAAGGGCTTTATCAACATGTGAGAGCAAGACAGTATCACAATAGCAGTCAACATGTTAAGATAAAGTGCAACCAGATAGCATACTATCATGTCGAGCAAGAAAGTCCTCTCTATATATGTCCAAGCATCCACTACAATATACATCACATATACAGTAATGGCCTCTAGGGCATACATATAACTAACAATCTCCCACTTGCACTAAGGCCATTTGTTGCAGTATCTCATACTCAACAGTTTAGCAGTGGTTGTAGTATCCCATACTAAACCATCCCAAAATCTCTCAAATAGTATTTGGGGAAGTAGGCCTTGGTGAGTGGATCCGCCATGTTAACCTTCGTGTCTACTCTCCTAACCTTGATCCCTTGGAGATCAATCATCTCCCTGATCAGTTGATACTTGCCTTAGAATGTGTCTGGATCGTTTATGGGACAGGTGTTCCTAGTCTGAAGCCACAACTCCATTGTTGTCTCAATAAAACTTATTGGACGCTCAATGGTAGGAACCATGTTCATCTCATGAACAAGAAATGTCCAGACAGCCACTTTGGCAGTATCATTGGTAACAATGTGTTCAGCCTTTATCATCTAGTATGTCACGGTATCTAGCTTGGAACTCTTCCAACATGCCGTTCCTCCACTGAGGGTAAAGACAATGCATGTGACTGACTTTCAGTCGTCCATATCACACTGGAAGCTCGAACCAAGAACTTTCTTTTAGCGCTTCTCAAATACTTAAGAATGTCCTCCACAGCTGTCCAGTGATTCTCCCAAGATACGATTGATTCTTGATCACTACACCTAGTGAGCCATCCACATCTAGTCTGGATTTAGGACACTCCCAACATCCACTTAGATCTATCATCATAGATCATAAACAACAAGATATAATAGGTATCATCCAGATCTTCTATAGAGAATCCATGTGATAAGTGGAGCTTGACCGAGTGTAGCATAGGAAACCCTTTCCTATCAAGAGTATGGCATATACGTACAATACGTGTAAGACAACCGCACTCTCTAAAACCTTCTTGTATATACAAGGTTCATCTACCATTTTGATAAAGTCAAACTCTTTGACTGCCACATCAAAACAAATGTTCCATCTCCGCGGTTCTTGCTTTAATCCTGATGGACTTAAGCATATCTTTGAAAGTCTCAAATTTTTCATCTACACCAAGAATCTTCTCAACTTCCTTTTGCTCCTTATGGGTTTTACCCCTTCAGCTGCAACATACAAAGTCATACTTTTTTGGTGTACATGGATTCCATCTTTGATCGCATAGCATCCAGCCATTTCACAGAGTCGCCACTCGTGATGGCTTGCCTGAACCTGGTTAAGCCATCATCAAATATGATGCAATCCTCGCTCCCACTGTCACCGAGAAGACCGTAGAATCTTTCAAGTAGATGAGGAACCCTACCAAATTCGCGGAGAGGCTAAGGTTTGTTGGAGACTATTGAATCCTTTGGTTTTTCAAATCATCAGCTGTTAGTTTGTCTAGCAAGAACTCCTTCCAGTTCTACCTCATGACCACAAATTTCTTCATAAGAAATTCCTTTTTCTAAAAAGGTGGCATGCTAAGAAACAAAACACCTTTTGCACCTCAGTATGGTAGAAGATATACCCTCACAAATGTTTGCGATATCCTAACAAAATTATACAGAACTAACCTTGCCTCGAGCTTGTCCGGATTTTTCTTTTCAACATAGGCTGGACAACCCCATATCTTAACTCCTTTAAGACATGGTCTCTTCCCATTCCATATCTCATATAGAGTGGTAGGCACTGATTTGGATGGAACCTTATTCAATAGGTATGCAGCTTCTCAAGTGCATAACACCCAAAAGGAAACAGGTAACTCAGCAGTACTTATTATAAAGCGTGCCATATCTCATAGGGTGCGATACCTCCGCCCTGATACACTGATGTGCTGTGGTGTATACGAAAGAGTAAGCTGAGAGAGAATCACGTTCTCCTTTTAGAAACTCCAGGAACTCCATGCGCAAGTATTCTCTTCCTCAATAACATCGAAGGTCTTAGTACTTCTACCCTTTTTGGTTCTCAACTTCAAGCTTATATTTCCTGAATTTCTCAAAAGTTTCAGACTTGTGTTTCAACAGGAACATATGTTCGAATCCTGAGAGAAGATTAGTGAATATAATGAAATATGAAGAACCAACCTTAGTATTTGTAGACATAGGACTATATACATCATCATGTATCCGTCCCAAGAGTTCAGTAACTCTTTCTCTGTTTCCAGTAAACGAAGTATTGGTCATTTTACCTTTGAGACAAGACTGATAAGTAGCATAAGATGAAAATTCGAACAGATTCTCATATTCATCCTTATGTAACTTAGGTGGTAATGTCTCATTGATATGACCTGGTCTACAATACCTCAAGAAGGATTCGTTCATTTCTGAACTACTCCTCTTGTGTGTTCTACATACTTTGAACTGTGGTTTGATTTAGAACGTATATGATATTATATAATGTGCCTGATGGAATCAACTCTTGATTCAGGAAAATGTTCACAACATTATCCTCCAATACAGAATTATATCCTCCTTTAACTCATTAAAGAAAACGATGTAATGTTGTATATCAGGTTCGTTATGTAATAACGTTCGTTCAGAATCAATGTATTAATACAAGGTGGTATTTACCAACTGACTTGGCTGCAACAATTGTACCATTCTGTACACTTAGAGAAATATCACCCATTCTCAGTTCTCTACCTTTCTGTAGCCCAGGTAACATATTACATATGCGGGATCCTGATCTAGTATCACATACCCAGGACGTAGAGGATACTGAAAAACAGTTCTCGGTAATGAACACACCCGAAGAAGATGCATCAGCATGCACTTTCTTCGATTGGGTGGAATAGGAATCCGGATATTCCCCTATTTCCTGCTCGGACTTATAACAATTATAAGATAGAGCGGAACCAACGTTCTCTAGCTCAGTATAATAAGTAGGTTCGGACAGTGCATCCATATTATTATCTTGATTAAGACGTGGCATGGTCGCTACCAAGAGAGAGAGAGAAGAAAACACTCTGCGTGCGCTCTTGCAGGATTAGATTGGTTATTAGTTTATCTAATCAGGATGGCTCCCACTGTTTTAGTCAAATCTAACTTCAAACCCTAAAAGGTAAGACTGGCCGGGATTAATTACATTCTACAAGTTCGCCAATCTTTCAGCCAGGCCAGTGTCGGTACTTTGAGGGAGGTTCCCCGTGCTTTTGCACGGACCTAATTAAAATAAACCTCATTTTTAGGGGCATAACTCGTTAACACCTTTCTAGATACCTACTTGATCGGCTAATTGTAATGTGTAAAACTCTCCCAGGAGTAACTCTTACTCGCAGTGGGTATCGGGATCCAACTATCTCATAGAAGATATGCAATCTCATTGCAAATTTCAACACTTGAAATTCCCGATAATATTCTGCCCCTAGCGTCCTATGACCTTGACGCAGGCCAACAAACCATAGTCCGCTATTCAAGTTCAACCCGTACATTTCATAATTGAATTAAACCCACCCGCACGACCCTTGACGCAGGCCAACAAAGTCGCACGACTACCCTAATCCAATCGCATCGTATGCAGCAGATAAGAACCAGTTAACTACCGGACATTACGCCTTGACGCAGGCCAACAAACGTACTACGAATACTAAGTAGCACTTATCTGAAATGACGGAGGGCTACGACAGATTTTTAAGAAAATCCTTCGCGTAATGAACTTGATATCGTTGTAGAATCGGGTGATTTTGAAAATGAGTGTTTTTTAGGCTTTTACTAGTTTTGCTAAAGAGGTCACTCCCGGTGAAGGGATCTCGGCTCTTTCCTTATCAAATAAGGTGCAGGATATTTCACAAATACCACTATATAAAGCAAAAACTATAAAAGCAATCAAAAGACAAACCAAGTTTGTAGCATCTGCTAGTTTCGCTAAAGAGGTCACTCCCGGTGAAGTGATCTCGGCTCTTTCCTTATCTAATAAGGTGTTGGATATTCTACAAGGAATACCGCTATGCAAAGCAAGAACTAGAGCTACCAGTTTTTAAAACAAGTTTCTACAACATCTTTAGGTTTCTTTTATTTCATTAATCTCATTAATGAAGTCCCATCAATTATGCTTCCTAAGCATCACAGAAGAAACGAAAGCATCAATAGTTATTATATATCATATATATAATATAGGCGTTCGTCTCAGAACATATCAAGTGATCTCATCACAAAATATCAGCAGTAGAAGATAACATATGAAATATTGGATTTGTCTTTACCGATTCGAGGTGGAGTCCTTTACCGATTTGAGCTTCCAAAGTGATAAGGATGACTCTATGTCGCACTCGGGATTTGTCTTTACCCTCAATAGAGAGGCGGTGTGTTGGAAGAGTTTCAAACAGGAAACCGTGGCAGACTCGACGATGGAGGCGGAATACATCACTGCCAATGATGCTGCCAAAGAGGCTGTCTGGGTGAAGAAGTTCATAACTGAACTTGGAGTGGTTCCGTCCATTGAACATCCAATATCTTTGTATTGTGATAACAATGGAGCTATGGTTTTGGCCAAGGAACCCAGGTCCCATCAGAGATCCAGGTATATTATGAGGCGGTATCACCTGATCCGGGAGATAGTTGATCGCCGCGAGATCGAGGTCAGGAAAGTTGACACGAAGGACAACACTGCGGATCCACTCACGAAGGCCATACCCCAGATAGAATTTGAGAGACTCTACGGGGCGTTGGGTATGACATACTACAACAGCTGGCCTTAGTGCAAGTGGGAGATTGTTAGTTATTTATATGCCCTAGAGGCCATTGTTGTACATATGATGTATATTATAGTGGATGCTTGGATATATATAGAATAGACTTTCTTGCTCGACATGATAATATGCTATCTGGTTTCACTTTGTCTTAACATGTTGACTTGTATTGTATTATTGTCTTGCTCTCACATGTTGATAAAGCTCTTAGTATATGTACTTGACTACTAGGACTATAATACAGATCATACTAGTGGGGCCAGGGTAGTCCATGAGTATATCCTATAATTGTTCCTAGTCGAGAGTGTATCGAGACAGGGCATCGATACTCCAGAGTAGACTAGCATATACGCATCTTAACCCATATGATGGGCGATAGATGATCCCACATCCATTGGTGTTTGACATCAAAGATGGTGTACGGGTGCTCAGTGGAGACTTGGTACACTGAACGGACTCGCCGAGAACTCCTAGATGGTATTATACCTATCGTCAGATAGCAGTTCTCTGGTGACACTGGTACAGGTTAGTCTGTAAACCCGAGATCGTCATAGAGTCTTGTGTGATGCCCACTGTGCTTTGATTTCCACCTTACCACGTTCATGAAAACGTGCAAAACGGTGGCTTTTGGGTACAGTCCTGAATCACATGGAGGAAATGAGCGATAGGAGTGGTTTCGTCTCTCCCGGTATTGGGGGTTCATATTGCGTTGTGTTTGATTGGCTATAACTAGAAGTCCCTGGCCAGGGCTGATATGGAGATCTACCGGTAAGAGTTATCAGTAGTTTCTCGACCCGTTATGAGCCTCACATCGACACGACTTATTGGTTACTAGGTTCTGACGTTTACCATCCCTAGACTGGATATGCGACATATCAGACGAAGAGACCGGACTGTATGATAGTGTTACTGATTGGATTCACAGGAGTGTGTGCAGGCTTGCTTATTGATCTTCTGATCTCTCAACACCCGGGTGGCCGTTACGTTTAGCTGACCGCTTGCGGCTTGTGGGTGTTTGATATGATCATCACCTACTGCCGGCGTATTGATGGGTCTTTAGAGTCCTACAAAGAGGTTTCCTGGCTCAGGCGAAATGGAGTAGGAGCACATATGTGATATGTGCGGGACCGAGATTGTTACGTGTATGTGATACCATATTCTATTCTCGCGATATGTGATATCGGTCGGTTATATGTGATATAACCAGGTCATCGGATCAAGTGTTGATTCGATGAAATGATACATTTAATATTTGTCGGTTATATGTGACATAGCCGGATTATCGGGTCAAGTATTGATTCGATAATTTAATGTATAATTATATATTTGATATATTAAATTGCATTAACTAATATATGCTAACTTAAGTATTTCATTTTCTCACTTTGGATACATTTAACATATATGTGATATATATTTATTGTATTCTTTTCTTTTGTTACATAATTATATATATGTGATATGTATAATTGTAACATTCTAGGTTATAAATGCAACTAGGGTTTATGAGAATTAAACCATGCTAGGGTTAAGATTAGGATTTATATTTATTATTAAGCAAATTCAAAATTGTGTATTTAGTAATGGTTCAAAGCTTGTAGAAGCTTGTAGGTTCTTTGACCAAGTCCACTTTTTTGTCAAGCTTAAGATATTTATCAACCTAACCTTTAACCATAGCTCATGGTTAAGTCTCTACAAGGGTTAAGCATGACATACTTAACCCAAGGTTGCATTTCTAACCTCACTTCAATTATTTTTCATCATCTCATCTTCTTCTTCCTCCAAAAAGCTTGCTAGCTTTTTATTTTGTGATGAAATAAAGTGAGAAAAAGAAAACTAAAGAGAGAAAAATTCCTACTTCATCATCTTCTTCTATTCTAGCCATATAGATTAGTGTGTTAGCTTCACTAGTTCTTACTTAATGAAGAGATAGCTTGAGTCCGTGTTTCCTCAAAGTAGATCATCTCGGATTTCGAAGACTACAAGTAAGGATGCATCATACGACTTGTGGAGCCTCTCAAGAGTCCGTAAGTTCTTGGATCGCAGCGAAGGGACCACTACTCGGAGATTATGAAGCAAAGGAATGGACTACAAAGGTTGTAATCCCTAATCACTTCGATGTTAAGTTGTTAACATGTAGTTTTGTTTAAATCTCTAGTTTAAGATTCATGGTTAGGGTTATCTAGAACGGCAAAAAAATTAAATTGGCATGGATGATACCTCCCGAAACCTTGCTGCCGCGCTAGGTATCCCAACAGTTTCCGTATTGATCCTAGAGTTCAAGTCGGTGTTGCAAGCTTATAAAAATCGTTTTTTGTAAATTCCGCCTCCCCGTGAACCCGCGGGGTGCACGACATCGACTTACACCTACACCTTGCGGAGTTTTCATACAACAACAGCTACCAGGTGAGTATTGAAATGGCACCATTTACAACACTCTACGGAAGAAAGTTTCGATCACCACTAAGTTGGGACGACATCGAAAATTGGGAACTCCTTGGACCAGAGATGATCGTGGCAACTGTGGACGTAGTTCGCACGATCAGGGAAATAATGCGCATAGCCCAAGACCGACAGAAGCATTAGGCTGATGCAAAGCATCGACATCTGGAGTTCCAACCTGGAGATCATGTTTTCTTAAAGATCTCTCTAAACTGAGGAGTAATCCGCTTTGGCAAGAGGGGTAAGCTCACTCCAAGATATATAGGACCGTTCGACATACTCAAACGAGTCGAAGAAGTGGCATACCATTTGGCACTACTACCCTCATTGGAAGGAGTGCACAACATGTTCCACATATCCCAGCTTCGAAGATATGTGAGCGACCCCAGCCACATCCTTGATCACTCAGAGCTCACAGTACAGACGGACTTAACTTGTGAACAACAACCCGTTGAGATCCTGTACCAAAAGGTGAAGACACTGCGGAATAAGGAAGTAAACTTGGTCCGAGTGATGTAGAGAAAACATTCGCCAGGAGAATCAACTTGGGAACGAGAAGATGACATGCGTGCAAGATACCCTTACTTATTTGTAAACTAGTCCTTATGTAAATGTAAATTTCGAGGACGAAATTTTTATAAGGAGGGTAGAATGTAACAACTCTGAATTTACTGTACAAATTTTTTCAGTTTAATGTACAGAAAAGAGTTTACAAGCCTGGGTACAATTTATAAGTTAATTTTTGCTTAAGAACACCAAGAAACAACTTGTAGCTCACTGGTAAAAGTCTTGCACTGCTGTGACGTAGCCCCTGTGTTCGAATCCCATCAGACACATTATATTTTTTCTGATTTTTCTTTTAAACGTTTTAGAAGCCTAAAAGTTTACTCGTGCAATGCACATAAAAATGAAAAGTCTGAAGAAATAAACATGTAGAAAAAGATTTAAATACAGTGGAGAACACATGGTAACAATCCACCGGCCCCCTCCCCTCAAACGGCTGGCAAGATTGCCTCCTAGGCCGGCACCGAGGGGGCCCCCCGAGCCCAATGAACCCCGGGCTTTGCACACATCACCCTTCCCCTATTCCTAACTCCCCTGCACTGTTTGATTTCCCTGCAATCAAACAGAGACTTTTAATTTCACCTTTAAATCAAATTTTAATGCATTTTAATTCACTCTTTTAATTCCAAAACCCTAATTCCACACTATAAATACTATCTCATTCCCTAGCCCTTCCTCATTCTAAAAATTATAGCCAAAATTCTCAAAATTTTCTAAGTACAAGTGGAATAGAAGAGGAGTTAGCAAGAGATCAAGTTCCAGCGAGGATCGAAACAAATTCTGGTAACTACGCGACGCCACGACGACAACCTATTCTCCTTCTACATTCTCTTAACCAAAATAACTTGTAAGTCCCTCCAATCTCTCTTCTTCTTCTTTGAAAATCGTATTTCAAAACATATGTCGGAAGTGGAGTTAATACCGACATTTTCTTCTAAACCCTAGAAATCTCACTTTTTCTTACCTAATTTTCATCCATATTCTTACACCATGTTTGTATCATATAACCAATGCTTAGAACCAAATTTTAATCAAGAATATTATACAAAATAGCTTTAACTTAATATTTACACTAAAATACTATGAAGTTCATATATCTATCTTTTAGTATTTTGGTTATTTATACCTTTAAAAAACTTCACGGGGTCATGATCTACCCCTCACAAATACACATGGTTCCGTAGCACGATAACTCTTTCATGTAGATTTGTGTTTCGAGAAAATATTACAAGAAAATACCATTTATTATAAAAACGATTTTCTTTTAAATTGTATTTCAAAACCCTTTACAAATATGTCTCTACAACCCTTTTTAGGGGATCCGCTATTGGATGGTACGGATTATCGTACATCCTTGGGCTAGTATAGTGAGGTGCAGACTTTCTCACAGAGCATTCGATCTCGAAAGGTTTTAAATACGGTTTTTAAGAAAAACGCATTTTCTAATTTAATAAAACTTAATTTTTATAGCTATATAAAATATTACAAATCCATATATTTTCAAGATATGACAAACTTGCATTTTTTTCTAAACGATGAAAGTTCACAAGTTTCACCAAAATACCATTAAGATACCAATGCAAGACATGTTTACAATAAAATATCATGAACTATTCGAGCTAAGTTATTATCACTAAAATACCTCAAATCTTTAAAATTCACATCCATGAAAACCCTAAATAATATAAATAACTTCTCAAGATTTATTTTGAAACTATATAAAAAAATATTTTTCATAAAACCCCCTCGAGATCTATAAAACACTGTTAAGGACTTTAGTAAATATAGGTTTAAGAGGGATCAATTATCTTGAGCCTCAGGGAGCCGGAGAAAGTGAGTGCTTGCTTATTTAAGGTAGAGAACTTAATGGTGTTATCAATGGTAATTATCTTGGAAAAAGACACAAATCATGCCGTCCATGTGCAGCAGTTACCGATAACTCCCGAACCTAATTCAGGATCTAAATCAGTTTAAAGTGTCTGACTCAGACTGAGTCCTTTCCAAACCGGAATCCAAAACGAGTCTAACTCAAATCAGAATCCAATTCAAACATGAATTCAAAGTCTTACATGAATACTTGAACATGAACCTGAATACTTGAATTTAAACTTCAATATCAATCCTGAACACATGACTTGACTTGACCGAACCATGGCTATAACTTGACTTGACTACATGATTACATCCTGAACCTGATTACTTGAACAAGTTGTATTCATGGTTTCGGCAAGCCTTGTAACTATAAGCAATATAATACATTACTCGGGGTTAACAGGGTAGATTGGTATGGAACGTATTAACGTGGCACAAGATAGTCACTAAAAAACACCTACATGAACTCTCGTGTCGTTGTCCCATGGATTTTGATGGGGCATTGTACCTACATGTTACCATAGTCCACGGGGTAAGATGGACTCCTCTCGTATACACAAATATCTTCTGTACCAAGCTATAAACAACTACGTCAGTATAACAAATATATACCTGTACAAATTACCAGTTCCTTTTCATACTACCTGTTATATTCCATTATTTCTTTTGGGACTTACCGAGCGCTAGTTCATTGACAACATTCCTATCTATTTCTTTCTTTGGAATGTTCGTCAGCAGGACCGGACTCTCCGGAGATCGAGCCCAGCCAGGAGGACTTGGACCAGTTCACCAAGCAGCAGGACTTCTAGTTCATCTTGTACTTATTTCAGTTTATATACCATTATTTAGGCATTGATTTATATCATTGTACTTTCCTTTTGAAAATAGTTGTATGTAAAGATGAATGTTAATAAAAGTTGTTATTCATTATATTTCTCTTGTTATTCGTGTGTGTGTGTGTGTATTGCTTTAATTATGCTAAACGTATTTATTTCTTAGTAAATACGTTGCGGACCCGCCACGTCACCGTTTCCGTATGCTGGGAAGCGAGGCGTGACAAGCTCAAAGGAGTCGTGCAAACAGGTGGATTTTGGGTACAGTCCCGAGTCACATGGAGGCAGTGAGCGATAGGAGGGGTTTCGTCTCTCCCAGTATTGGGAGTTGATATTGTGCTATATTCGATTGGCTATAACAGTAAGTCCCTGGTCAGGATTGATGAGGTTTACTAGTAAGTGTTATTAGTAGTTTCTCGAACGGTTATAGACCACACATCGGCATGACTTATCAAGTTACTGGGGTCTAACGATTCCACCCTCAGACTCGATATGTGATATATCAGACAAAGAGATCGGACTGTATGGTAAGTGTTGCTTATAGGCTGTATGGAAGTTTGGACAAATTTGCTTGTTGATCTTCTATTCGTTCAATACATGGGTAGCGTTACATCCAGCTAGTACCGTTGACGGCTTATGAGTATCTGATGTGATCATTACCTACTGCTGGCGTATTGACGAGTCTTTAGAGTCCCATACAGAGGTTTCCTAGCTCAAGCGAAACGAAGTAGATATGGTGATATGTGCGGGAGCTTGATTAAATACGAGTATGTGATACCGTATTCTAATCAGGTGATATTTTATATTGGTTAGATGATATGTGATATAACCGGATTTTGAATCAAGTGTTGATTCAATGATTTGTTTTATGTACTAATATTGAATATAAACCGGTTGTATGTGATATGACCGGATTATTGAATCAGGTGTTGATTTAATAATATGATATACATAGATATATGATATTAGTCGGTTGTATATGATATAACCGGATTATTGAATTAAGTATTGATTTAATAATTTGATATATATTTATATATTTGATATATATACTTATATATTAACTAATAGCAAGCTCACTAATGATTTTCTTCTCTTGAATATATGCTAATATATATGTGTGTGTGTGATACATACATACATACATACATACATACATGCGCGCGCGTGCGCGCGCTCGCGCACACGCACACACATATATATATTGTATCATGGTTGATGATACATAGAACTAGGGTGTATGAGAATCACACATGAGATATGAGATGAGTGGAAAATGGATTTATTTATGAATTAAAGAAAACAGGAAATGAGTCATGATCTTAAGATTCTTGTGGAAGCCTTGAGAAGCTACGACTCACCACCATTTCCTTTTTTTATTCATAGACATTTCCCACTATCTCATCACTTCACCTCATGATTCTATGTCTCCATTCTAAGTTCATCTCCTCCTTGCTCTCTAGAAAATTCTTGAGGTGAGAAAAAGAAAAGAGAAAAATATTTAGAGTGAGCTAATCTCCTACTTTATCAACCTACACTATCCTAACCCTTTAGTATAGGTTGTTTGCTTCACTAATACTTTGATTAGTGAAGAGTGGGATTGAGTGAAAGAGACTTCAAGGTGAATCATTTTCGGCCTCGAAGATTACGAAGCAAGCTCGTTCCTTTCACCAAGTAGAGTCCAAGAAGAGTTCTAGGGACTACTATTTCGAGCTTTAGAAGTGAAGGACCGGTCTACAAAAGTTATAAACCTTTATCACTTAGTGTAGAACTTATTTGCTTACATTTGTAACCCTAATTCTCTAGTTCGATTCTATGTTAGTAAAGTTTAGACCTCTAGATTTTTTTAAATTGCATACTTGATACTTGCATAAACTTAGTTGAGGTGCTAAGCCATACTTTTATATATATCCGACAATCTCCTACTTGCACTAGGGCCAGTTATTTGCATAACGCATCCCCAACATCTCGAACAGCCGCTCGAACTGTACTTAAGGTAAGGCCTTCGTGAATGGATCCGCCGTGTTGTCTTTTGTGTCCACTCTCCGAACCTCGATCTCCTTACGATCCACTATCTCCCTAATCTGGTTATACCGCCTCAAGATATGTCTAGATTTCTGATGGGATCTTGGTTCTTTTGCTAAAACTATAGCTTCATTGTTATCACAATACAAATATATTGGATTAGTAATGGACGGAACCACCTAAAGTTCAAAAATGAACTTCCTCGTCCAGACCGCCTCTTTTGCAGTATCGTTAGCAGCTACATACTCAGCTTCCATCGTTGAGTCTGCGACGGTATCTTATTTGGAACTCTTCCAACATACCGTCCCTCCATTAATGGTAAACACATAATCCAAGACGGATTTAGAGTCATCCTTATCACTTTGGAAGCTTGAGTCGGTAAAAACCTCGATCTGGAGGTCCCCATTACCGTACACCAAGAACATCTCCTTAGTCCTTCTCAGGTTTGACTGATACCTACTTACCATACTAAGTGCATAAGCTACGTCTGGTCTGGTACATAACATCATATATATTATAGATCCTACCACCGAAGCGTAGGGTATAATGCTCATGCGAGCCCTCTCTTCATCAGTCTTTGGAGACATCTCTTTGGAGATGATGATCCCGTAACAAGCGGGTAAATTACCACGCTTGAAATCTTCCATACTAAATCTCTTCAGTATGGTGTCAATATACCTGGACTGTGAAAGTCTTAACATTCTTTTAGACCTTTCATGATAAATCTTAATCCCCAGAATGTAGGATGCATCACCCAAGTCTTTCATGGAGAACTTCCATGATAAGAAAAGCTTGAATGATTGTAACATAGGGATGTCATTCCCTATCAGGAGTATGTCATCCTCATATGGTACGAGGAAGACTACTGCTCCTCTCACAATCTTCCTATAAATACATGGTTCATCTATATTTTTGATAAAGTCAAATTGTTTGACCGTTTCATCAAAACAAATGTTCCAGCTCCGCGATACTTGCTTTAATCCATAAATGGATGTAAGCAACTTGCACACCTTTCCGCTGCTCCCACTGTCTAAAAAACCCTATGGCTGATCCATGTAAACACTCTCTTCTAAATTTTCATTTAGAAAAGTTGTTTTCACATCCATCTGCCAGATATCATAGTCATGGAAGGCAGCAATGGCAAGAAAGATCCGAATGGATTTAAGCATAACCACTGGAAAAAAGGTTTCATCATAGTCCAATACTGGTTTTTGACGAAAAACTTTTGCAACAAGTCTAACTTTATAGGTTTTCACTTGTCCATCTACACCAATCTTCTTCTTGAAGATCCATTTGTATCCAACGGGTTTTACCCTAGGAGGAGCAACTTCCAAAGTCCATACTTTGTTGGTGTACATGAATTCCATTTCGGATCTCATAGCATCCAGCCACTTTACCGAGTCTTTACTCATGATAGCCTGTTGAAAATTAGTAGGCTCATCATCATTGATAATGCAATCCTCTCGATCCCCGTCTACGAGAAACCTATAGTATCTCTCGGGTGGATAAGAATGCCTACTAGATCTGTGGAGCGGCGTTGGTTCATTGGGCTCTATTGAAACTTGAGGTTCTACTAAATCCTCAGCAGTAGTTTGTGGCTCTGGAATTTCTTCTAGTTCTACCGCACTCCCACTAATTTCTTTTGCAAGAAATTCGCTCTCTAAAAGGACTATGTGGCGAGCGACAAACACTTTTTGTTCTTCAGTAGGTAGACAAGTTATCCCTGTGAATTTTTGGGGTATCCCATAAACTTGCATAAAACCGATCGTGCCTCGAGCTTGTCCGGATTTTGCTTTTTGACAAAAGCTAGACACCCACATATCTTAAGATACTTAAGACATGGTCTCTTCCCACTCCACATATTATATGGAGTGGTAGGTACAGACCTATTTGATACCCTATTCAACAGGTATGCAACCGATTCCAGCGCAAACCCCTATAAGGAAAGTGGCAACTAAGAACTATTCATCATGGAACGCGCCATATCGAGCAGCGTGCGATTCCTTCTCTCTGATACACCATTATGATGTGGTGTATATGGAGGAGTAAGCCGAGAGAGAATTCCATTCTCTTTTAAGTATTCAAGGAAACTGGTACTTAAGTATTTTCCATCCTGATCAGATCGAAGTATCTTAATACTTTTACCTGTTTGTTTCTCCACTTCATTCTTATACACCTTGAATTTCTCAAAGCCCTTGGATTTATATTTCATTAAGAATACATGTCTATACCTTGAGAAATCAACGGTAAAAGTGATGAAGTGGGGTTGACCATTTCGTGCATGTGTAGACATCGGACCACATACATCGCTGTGTATGAGCCCCAAGAGCTCAGTGGCTCTTTCTCCGTGTCCTGTAAACGGAGATTTGGTCATCTTTCCTTTGATACATGATTGACAAGTTGCATATGATATATATTCAAACAGATCCAAATATATATATATATATATATATATATATATATATCTTTATATAACTTAGTCAACCTTATTTCATTAATATGACCACGTCTACAATGCCATAAGAAATCTTGGTTTGAATCTGGAGCCTTTCTTTTGAGTGTGTTTTGGATGTTGAAAAATTGATGTTGATTGAGTACGTATATACCGTTAGCCATTGTGTCATACCCAATCAGTTCTTTATTTAGGTGAATGTTCATGACATTTCTTTCAAGTGCAAAATTATATCTTTCATTAGATAACAAAGATACTGATATAATATTACATAGTGTATTGGGTATACAAAAACAGCTCTACAACACCAAAATGTGTCTACTTGTCAACCCCAGGTGATAATCCCCTACCGCAACAGTATTCACGTTTGCTCTGTTGCTAACCCTGAGGGTCATATCACCTGCCTTCAGTACTCTACGATTTCTCAGCGCCTGCAAAGAATTATAGATGTGAGAACCAGAACCGGTAACTAGTACCCATGATGTAGAGTCTATTGAAAAACAGTTTTCAATTACGAACACACCTGAAGTAAAAACATCAGCTTCTTTCGTGTCCTTGCCCTTGGTTTTGAAAGCCTTGCAATCCTTCTTCCAGTGCCCCTTCTTGTGACAGTAGTAGCACTCATCCTTTTCCGCTTTTACTTTTCCGGATTTGTTCGTTCCTTGCACCTTTTGACACCTCCTTTCGGCTTAGTGGTGGTCTTCTTCTTCTCCTCCTTAGCTTTCGCTTTGGATTTAGAAGATGAAGATTCCCCAACAATAAGAGCATGTGTATTCTCCTTCTTCAAGGAGCTCTCCTCTACCATCAACATGTTGACGAGATTTGGAAGATCAGCTTCCATTCCATGCATGTTAAAGTTCAGCACGAATTGAAAGAAGGTGTGAGGAATGGACTGTAGAATCAAGTCAATGTATAACTCGTTCTCTAATACGCATGCCAGGTTTCCGAGTTCTTCAATGAGACTAATCATGTTTAGGACATGTTCTCCTACAGGTAATCCGGCAGCTAACCCCATCTGGAATAATTTCTATGAGGTCTCGTACCTTGCGATACAATAGCGCTTTCCATACAAATCCTTGCAATGGAGAAAAATGGATTTGATGTCAATATTCTCGTGCTACTTTTGGAGTTCATTATTCATGGAAGCCAGCATGAAGCACTTAGCTTTCTCGCAATTCAGGTCCTACATTTTGCAGACCTCGATGTCCACAACCGAGGAGTCTGGTCCTGAAATAAAAGGAGAAGTACTGGTGAGGACGTATGCCAATTTGTCATAAATAAGTGCAATGTTGACGTTCCTCGGCCAATCTTTATAGTTTGGCCTAGTCGGTGTATTTTTTCGAGTAGTAGTTTAAGTCCCGTCATGGTTGCTGCTAGAGAGAGAAAAAAGAAATACTCAGCGTATACTCTTGCAAGATTAGATTGGTTTATTATCTTATCTAACCAGGATGGCTTCCACTGTTTTCTCGAATTCTCCATCAAACCTTAAAAGGAGAATTAGTCGGGATCATTTATACTTTACAAGTTCGCTAACTGTTCAGCCAGATGGGTGTTGGTACTCCAAGGGAGGTTCCCCATGCTCTCGTATGGACCTAATTAAAATAAATCTCGTTTTCGCAGAGGCGTAGCCCCGTCAACATTCTCTAGACACCTAATAGGTTAGCTAATTGTGAAGTGAAAATTATCTCCCAAGAGTAATCCTACTCATCAGTGGGATCGGGATCTAACTATCATTATGTGATGACCTAGATGGAAGCCACTCTAGTCACCACACTCCAGAATGTATGCTAAATCTGCAAGTTTTCTTTGTGTTTGAAACTCCCGATATGGTTTTTGTCCCAAGATCCTATGACCTTGACGAAGGCCAACAAATCATAAGATGCAAGTTAAGTCCGGATTAATTTAGACCCACCCATATTCGCCCTTGACGAAGGCCAACAGGGCTGTACGACTGTCATAAACCAATGCATCTATCTATGCTACAAACAAGCAACACGCCGCTACCATTCACTATGCCTTGACAAAGGCCAACGAACATAGCATGAATACGATGTGCTACTCATTTGAAACGACGGAGGGCTACGACTGGTTTTTGGCGAAAACCTTGAACGTAATGGACTTGATATCGTTGAAGGAACGATAGCTTAGAAAAGGAGTGGTTTAAGCTCCGCCTTTTAAACGAGTGTTTTGAAAAGAACCGAATGGGTTTTCAAAATATTCCAACAACATCTTTTTAGCTTTCTTATCTTACATTAATGAGGATTAATGTGATCCCATCAATTAATTCCTATCACGCCAGAAAAGAATGAAAATAAAATGTACGTATATTCCATCCGCATTCGCCACGGGGGCCTGTCATGCGCCGTTAGGTTACTTAACTAATCACAGAGCGACGGCAGGACTAGCGCGGATGCAAAACATATACAACATCTACTAATATATATATATATATATATATATATATATATATATATATATATATAACCATTCATCCCAGGCATGATATAAGCAACATCACAGAAAACTAATAAGCAAAATGGAATAGCGGATAATCTAGGAGCCCCGAGTTTCATTTGAGCCATAAATGAAACTCGACGTTGCCGATCGTGTGGATAGCCTATGCAATAAAGAACTTAGACCCCTACGAGCGCGGCAAGTTACTTGCCAATCTAGGAAGCGAAGCAACCCCAATCAACAAAGTGAATGGGCCACCCAGCGCTTCACAGAACCGGTAACTTGAGCACCCCACCATGGGTCATCCTATACCTCCTAAAAGTGCGACGAGTAGCCCACCAATTCTAGAGTAAGGCACCCCGATCTCAACGCCATGAGATGGGACCCAGTTTTCCTCTAGAACCCGGCTACTCGAGCACTCCTCCGCGGGGTAATCCCAGTATAGAAAAGAAATATATATATGTGTGTGTGTGTATGTGTGTGTGTGTGTGTGTGTGTGTATACAATGGTGACATCGACCTCAACCCGGCCGTGCCCCAATAAAAGAATTATAAGCTATCCACCACGACAATCTATCCATAGTATCAGTACAACATAGAACATCAACACGAATATCATGTTCGTAAACCCGTCTGATTGTACATATAGCAACTAGTCGGATTATACCGCACTATGATATTCACGGTCACAGAAACAAATGCAAAGAAAAACAAGAGTTTAGAATTTCGATCGATTAAAACTTTCCGCATTGGCCCCCATGTACAAACCAAAACATAAAAAAATCTGGGCAAAAACTAAATATACCAAAAATCATATTTCCATGAACTAGAGCCCCAGAAAAAATTTGGGCATCGTAGCCATAATTGGGCCGTGGATCCGCGGCCAAATGACATATTTGGCAGCGGATTAACGGTCCAATTTTGTGATTAGGTGCCCAAAATTTTTTCTAGGCTTTAATTTTGCCTGCACATAATTTTAATGTTACCTAAAATATTTTTTGAACAACTTTAAAATTCGAACAGCAAGCAAGCATTTAAAAATGCGATTCGGATAATTCTGTCGATCAAAACTCTAAATTAGTGCAAACTAGTCTAGTTAAGATTTATAGAGTGTCTCTGATATCATGTAAGTCAAGGTTGGTAGTGAAGCGGAATTTCAAAAAAATCAATTTGGAAGCATGCAACAAAGACATAATCTCAAAATCTACTATAAACCCTAACTAGCAAGACTGCATAGGTAATTATTCTAGTATGTTAGAATGTTATACATATCGGATTCGTGTCGTTCGGGTCTTGATTCCTCTTCTTAAGCTCATTTTGGGGTCTTTGATATAACTTGGTTTCCGGTTTCCTGAATCCTAGATGATCCACCCGAAGGTTCTAAATTCAAGTTTCGACTTTCAAAAGAAAGTAATTTAACTAGCTAGTTTGCTAATCTAACTAGTTAAGATTGAGTGGAAAAGATTGGTGGTGAGTTTTTCCTATCTCAAGACCCTTATTTCTCAACTCATGAAAACTGTAGGGTTGAGGAAGATGAGAAGGCAAAAAGGATAGAATGGAAACTCAAGAAAATGAGCAAGAGAAGTTACCATGAAGAAATAGTTTCATCGCATAATATCAAGTATTTTCCTAATTTTTTAAAACTAGCCATACTACAATAAATGCTCCAATTAATGCCAAAGCTATGCTTCATGCCATGCCTCATTCCATGCCTTCTTTACATCTCATTTTTCTGTTTATCAATAAATAGAAAATACGCATTATGAGGTGTCCCCTTCTAGAAGGAATTTTATATTAATACAAAATACTTTCTACCATATATACAAACCTGTATTCATATCAAAATACGAATACCCATGAGATAGAATAATTCCACTAAAATAATACTAGTATTAAATCAATATCTGATTTAATGAACCGGCTTAATCCTAAGCCCGTGATTGATGTGTTTTTAAAAAGATGTGTTCATGTAAAGTAAGTAACCGCAATCAGGACAGTGTCGCTAGTAGCTAGCCGCGATGAATACGGGTCGTCCGTAGGAAAACGTAAACCTTTTTTTTTATTTAGGCGAGTTGATTGAAAGATGGGTTGATTGGTTGTAGATCTAATTTAATACGGATGTAGAATTTATAAAGAAAAGACTTGTAGGGTTCATAAGACTTAGTAGTAATTGATGATTAATTAAAAATGACTCATTTTATCTTTTAATAATTTAAAACTAGATTGATAGTGATGAATGTAGATTAGGGTTCTTTTGGAAGAAACTAGGGTTTCCCCACTCCTCGCCCTTGTCCTTGCATTGATCTCTATTCATGTCTAGCCCATAACAAAACAAGTGCTAATCTAATCTCACATCGTAGTCGAGACTATCAATAAATTGGTAGCGTGCCCGATTAGAATGTTGACATTTATTTTACTAAAGTTTATAAACTTTAAAATGTATAAAAGAAGTTAAAATATTTTATCATCCATTGATCTACTCTAGCATACGAACCCTAGCAAGCTAGGAATTACTCATGTATGGTTGGAAAAGAAAGGATGAAAAATGATATCATAATGTAAGATGCAGAAATTAAGTGCAGAAAGTAAGTGCAGAAATTAATTACGAAAAGACTAATAAAAACTCCACCTTTATTAATCAACTATATCATGTACAAATCCTTTTAAAATAGAGTACAAGAACCCTAGTTTTTGCTCTCGATCTCTATCTTATTGGAAGTAGATAAACAGCTGATGATCAACTCGGATGCGTGGATCGCTTTGGACCTTTTGATCTCTTCGGCTGATTATCTTCAAAGTAAAGCTCTCGGTCCTTTAAATAGTCACAGAAACTAGGAACTCTAGTTTCCAGATGTTAGAATATGCTGATACGATCACACCAAAAAAATCTCAGATCCTACGGCCCAAGATGCGCCGCGGATCCGCTACGAATATCATGCATTGGCCGCCCAACCGCGGCTCTCTTGAAGGATCAGGTTCTGGAAATTTTTATGCTTTCTTCTGTTGACATGTGGAGATCTCTTCGATATCTGGATTTTGAGAATAATGCTCTGAATCTCTGTCGTTGCTAAATCTTATGATTGGCTTCCATATTTCGGCAGCTTTGATTCCGATATCTCAGATCTGTTGGATTCTAAACCTAATCTAATATTTGCACAATATCTCAAATCAAAATGTTAGTAACATTTGGTATTTTTGAGATATTATCCTAACTATTTTATATGATATTATGTGTTAAGAATATTGATTAGAAATATTTGATATGATATGCATATTTAATTACAAAGATTTTATTTAAATATTATATACATGTATTTTCCCTCATCATGTTAAATATAATGTAGAAACATATGATAATAAACTTTTTATAAATAAACCCTCATATGTTCTATAATTACAATAAACACCTTTTAGAACTTAACAATAGTGGGGAAACTAATCATTCAAATGTGCAATATTTCAGACTAATCTGCCCACTAGTATTAAAATCCGTCTTATTAAATTCCGTGCAATTAGTACACGTAATCAATCGGAACCCTGCACGTATAAACATATTGTCTCCACATCGTTTTACCTGAACCAGAGAAACCCTCTGTATGGGACTCTAAAGACTCGACAGTATGCTGGCAGTGGGTTTAATCACAAGCGCGTTAGTGGTACTAGCTGTACGTAACGGCTACCTAGGCACCTGTTGAAGTGAAGGCCAACGAGAAAATTCATTCGAACCCTTACTGAGCCTAACCGTGACAATATCTGCATAGTCCGGTCTGTTCATCTGAGAGTATCACATACCGGGTGTAAGGGGTGGTTAACGTCAGACCCCTACTAACCCGATAAGTCGTGTTGGTGTGGCTCAAGACCATCCGAGAAATTACTGATCTAACTATCAGTAATTCTCAACTGCCCTGGCCAGGGGCCTATGGCATTGACCAACCAAACACGGTGCTATATCGACTCTCTATACCAGGAGAGACGAATCCCTAACAATCACTTACTGCCTCCATATGGTTCAGGACTGTACCCAACTAAAACCTGTTTGCACGACTCCTTTGAGCCATGGTAGGGTAGTAATCAAAGCACAGTGGGAACCCACATAAGACAAATGATGATCTTAGGTCTACAAACTACCTGTACACATGCCACATGAGAACTGCCATCTAGCGCTAGGTATAATACCATCCAGCAGTTCTCGGCGAGTCCGTCCAGTGTACCTATCTATAGTAAGTACCTGTATACAATCTTAGATGAAACACACCAATGGCTGTGAGACTAACCATCGCCACTCATCGGCGTCTAGAAACGTATACACCAGTCTACTCTGGATTATCGATGCCCTATCTCGATATTATTACGACTAGGGACACTTTTAAGAATATGCTTATAGACTACCCTGCCCTCACAAGTATGATCGCCATCACAACGCCGGTAGTCAAGCATATCCTACGGGCTTTATCAACATGTATAAGTAGTACGTAATAACAAGTAGAATATACGCACATGTTAAGATAAAGTCAAACCAGATAGCATACTATCATTTCAAGCAAAATTGTCATGTACATATATACATATCCATAATATCCATTACAAATAATGGCCTCTAGGGCCTATATATATCCTATAATATATACATATCCATAGTATCCATTATAAATAATGGCCTCTGGGACATATATATATCGTACATCACGTTGCGCACCCGCAACTTCTTACACCACGTCTCCACCGAGACCACCACGTTGCACACTTGCAACCTCTCACAATCACGTCTCCATCGAGACAACAAGTTCTCCTTTCTTATAAAGGCACCCCTACACTCAAGGATACTCACACAAAGAAAGAAAAACTTCTCCCACTCTTCTCTCTTACAAAGAACTCTCTTGCACTCAAAATTGTAAGTCTACGCTAGCGCCCCGGCAGTCTATAGACGCCAAAATGCGGAACAAAACTTTTAACTTGGCGCTATCGTATACTTTCACCCGGATCTGCCATTATTGCTAAACTAACAAACTGTAAAGAGTGTAGAAAGATTGTACCGAACGATCCGAGTCCTTCGTTCTTCAACCATCATCCCACGCTCCGTTGCGGCTGCTCCGATCTCGTCGATCTCCGATCTCTTCGTCGAGGTGGCACCACATGATCGGTTCTTTAAACGGGCTCCCGCCTCTGACTCGAGGCAACTCGATCGTCAAGTTTGCTAAAAGAGATGACCAAGATTGATGTAGAGAATGAGTAGATGACTTTGTCTCACTTCGTCCAAATCCGTGGACGATCGGTTAATGAAGTTGCCGTGGAAATCGGGTGATGGAATGAAATGGACTGTGAAATTCCATACACCGATTAATACTATCAAAATCTTTTCTCTCTTGAATCAAGTGTGTGAATGAGAGAGAGAGAGGAGGCAATATATATCAAAGGAGGGAGGTGAGTGTAGGAGCAAAGGGTGAGTATAAGAAAGCTTCTCACTCAAAAGATCAAGAAGAAATATCCTTAGCTAAACAAAACTCATTAATGAAAACCATGAGTCACTTAAACACCTCATCATGCCTTTAATGAAACCATTAATGCACTAATGAGTCATATGCCTCATCATCACTTCTAGAAGCTTCTAGAATGATGACTCACTCATATCAGAAGAAAAGATAAATCCGTCTTTAACAGAATGTTAAAAGACGGCTGATAGAAAACGGGAAACTGGCAACTTCCAAAAGTGATCCTGAAACAACTTTCAGGAAAACCCCGAAACTGTATAAATATACCCGCATTTGTATTACGACCGAATACAAATGCAACTGAGACAAAGATATTATACCTACTCAATATAATACTCGGATCCGGCTTAAACCAAAGCCGACCAGTATCATCTGTCCGAAAATCGACACGTGCGTAAACGCACGTGCATTTTCCGAACTCTGCCATAAAACCATACGGCCTCTACAACGTTTCGCCCGAACTTGGGAAACTGTCTGTGGGGAACTCTAATGACTCGTCAGCACCCTGGCAGTGGGTTTAACCACAAACCGTCAGCGGCACTAGCAATGCGTAACGGCTGCCCACGGACTGACCTCAAGGATGGCCGAGAAGCGAACTCAAGGGAGACCGATGAGCGAACTCCTCCGAAAACCCTACTGAGCCTAACAGTGACAATGTATATACAGTCCGGTCCGTTCGTCAATGAGTATCGCATATCTGCTTAGGGGGCTAGCAACGTCAGACCCCCAATAGCAGTATAAGTCGTGTCGGAGTGAAGCCCAATAACACCCTGAGATACTACTGGAGTACCTACCAGTAAATCTCCTGCCACGGCCGTGGGCTTTGTGTAATGGCTCTCCTAGACACAGCACGATCTCGCCCCCAATACCGGGAGAGACGAATCCCCTGCCGATCCGCTCACGTGCCTCCATATGGCTCGGGACTGTACCCAAAAGCTACCTGTTTGCACGACTCCTTTGAGCCGTGGTAGGGTAGAAATCAAAGCACAGTGGGAACTCACACGAGACAAATGACGACCTCAGGTCGATGAACTAACCTGTACACATGTCACCAGGGAACTGCTATCTGACGGTAGATATAATACTAACTAGCAGATTCCCGGCGAGTCCTGTCCGGTGTACTCATAACCCAATGAGCACCTGTATACATCTTAGGTGATCCAACTGACACCAGTGGCTTGTGAGACCGGCCACCGCCCCTCGTCGGGGTCTCGACTGTATACACTAGTCTACTCCGGAGTATCGATGCCCTGTCTCGAAACTCCCACGACTAGGGACCAAAATTAAGGATATGCATATAAACTACCCAACTCTCACGTATATGATCGCCCTCATACAGTTGGTAGTAAAGCAAGATCCTAAGGGCTCTATCAAAGTGTAACATGCAATCAGTCACCTGAACATGTACACGACTGATAAAGGCAAACCAGATAGCATACTATCATCTCGAGTAAGACTGTCCTACCGGGATAGGTCCTCCGCAATCATTGCAATCACGTACCTGCGATCCAATAATTGACTATGAGGGCACTATCTCCAACAATCTCCCACTTGCACTCAAGGCTAATATTGCGATGTCGACTACTCACAGCCCGTGTGAAACCGAACATCCAACTCCTCTACTAATCAGTTTCACAAAGCCCGTTTGTAAAACTATTGTGTTCGAGAAATAGCCTCAGTGAGTGGATCCGCCTAGAAGTATCTTTCAATATCTCTCTAAATCTCAAGTTCGCGGAGAAAGCCATCTCCCGAATTGAGTAGTACCTGTCTTAGAATATGTCTGGATATCTGATGGGACCTTAGTTCATAAATGAACTCCATATCCAAACTTCTTAGACTGAATCGATCAATGAACCTAATCAGTATCGGGCACCTTGCTTCCCACAGTATCCTCTTGGACCACCTGTCCATAATACTGTCCCTCGTCAGAGGAAAAACTAAAACTCTGACAATCACTCTGTTATCCATGTCACCTTTGAAGCCTGGAATGATAACCGTCTCCCGAAAGAGGCTGCCGTTATCAAATCCGTAGAACATGTACCAATGTTCTAAAACTGCTTCCTTATGTTTCTCCAGGATTGGATTAATACAAACTTATTGCATCTAGTGCAAAACCAACATTTGGTGTGGTACTTGACATCTCATGATTGACTCAATTGCCTAAGCAAGTGATCTGCCAATCATGCACATCCCTCTCCCCTTTAGTCTGTAAGACACCTTTAGAGAGGGTGACTCCATCACCTGCAGGTACACCACCATGCTAGGAGTCATGTATTCCAAAAACCATTAGAATAACTGTCAAAGTACCCATATTGGGAAACTACCCAAATCCAGATCTAAAACCATAGATCTAGAAACCAGAATGTCAAATATTATATCCATATCCTGTCTGGAGAAACAACTGTGTGACGACCACAGTACAACCGATCGTAGTATAGGAATTTTACTTCCTACTCTGTGTATGTCATCCAAATACCATGACATCACACCCTACTACCTTCTTAACTGATCCATCCCCTATTCTGATTGAAGTCAAACCCATGACTGTCACATCAAAATTAGATGATCTATCTCCACTATAACTGCCTAAGTCTATAAATAGACATAAGCTACTTGCCCACCATGCTTCCGTTGCTCCCACTGACTACGACAACCCTCCTACCGGGTCTCATAACCTGGAACAACAGTAGTGTCAAGTCTGGGTAGATAAGAACCTCCCTGTCACCGTCCTTGAGGCTACCGAAGTACCTCTCGGGTGTCTGAGGTTACCCACCATATCTGCGGAGTGGCTATTGGAATGTCAAACCTGATTGAATGTATAGGTCCTATTAAATTTTCCGTAATCGTTCGCGGTTCTGGAATCACTTCCAGTTCTACCATACTCCCACTACTGTTTTCTGAAAAAGATCCATTTTTACTAAAACTGTGGCGAGTCAAGAACAATATCACTATTGATCTTCTTAATGGTAGAATATCAACCCTCGTCCTAGCCAGGGTCAACCCACAAACAGCCACTACAGAAACGTGCCCTAAGTTATCCAGTGTCTGGTTTTAATCATAAGCTGGACAACTCCCCGTACCTTAATATCTTTTAAGGTACGATCCATTCTATATCCAATACAGAAACTTTGGCACTTATTTAATTGGAACCAAGATTCAATCCATGCAGCTGTCTCCAGTGCATATCAACTTAATGGAAAGAGGCTAATCAGCATTACTCAACTTAGGAATCCATCCAATTATGAGTAACCTGAAAGAGAAACACGTTTCTCAAAACCATCACTATCATCTGAATACCAATCACAAGAATCTACATCTTCGATCTCTTTGAAGAATCCCGATACTTGTGATACCTGGTTCTCTACTTTATTCTTATACCCACAACTTCTCAAAACTTAGACCTTGTATTTCCACGAAACACTCGTCTAAATACTAGAGAAGTTATAAGTAAATAGAACATAGTACGAGGACCTACCCCTTTGTCCTGATGGACACTGGACAACATACAATACTCTGTATAAGTCCGCTGAGTTAAACAACTCAAAACCTGTACATCGTAGGTAGAAAACTGTACCCTGGCGATTTCCTCAAATATCACCAATTGCAACGAATTCCGATATAATGAGGATGATCACCTAATTCCCAATATCTTACTCCCACTCATAATCTGTAAAACCATACAGATATGAGAATGAAACCTGGTAAATACATACCCTTGGAGTAAGTGTCTAATCGGGAAAACAGTTTTTCTTTAACAATGCACTGAAACATGAAAATGTTTCGTAGGGGTATCCTGGTATTCATAGCAATGCCTCTTCCATAATCCAATTCATGACTTCAACCGTATATTTTATTGCCATCTCTCCAAATCCCTTTATTTGTCTTTAGTCGTTACCTTCTGTACACCATCGTTAGGCTAACTGGTTTTCTTCCTTCCCTACCGTTCGGCACCAGCCTATGGTTTGGAAGAAGACTATCCAGTAAGCATAATAGGTGTACCCTCCTAAACCAAGGAGTACTCGCAACTGAGAGAAGGTGACGATAAAAGACAACTGAATAATACCTTATTCTTCTTAAAGGTGAAATAGGAGCGGCGATGAAGTACGCGGTTTTGGTCGTGAATGATATTAGTCGCAATTTATTTTGCCCTCTTTCTAATCCCTTTATTTTGTCTTTACATATTACCTTCTGCACACCCTACTTAGGCTAATTGGTTTTCTTCATTCCCTACCTTTCGGCACCAGCCTATGGTTTGGAATAAGACTATCCAATAGGCGTAATAGGTGTACTCTCCTAAACCAAGGAGCTCTCGCAACCTGAGAGAAGGTGATAATAAAAGACAACTGAATAAACCAATTCTATTTCTCCTGAACCTGGATCCATCCCCGAAGAAGTCCCTTCGAGTTCGTATATAACCATACGATGGATCTATCCAATGGAAGTGGATATCCGTAGTAATACGGGTGTTCTGAGAAATGCAAAGGGTAAAAGAAGGAGTGGCAATGACTTATGCAACTCAGACAATCCAAAAACCAGTATTTTAAGAAGGTTCGGTCAACCTGGTCACTGAGTCATAGTCTAGGGTCGGTCAAAGGTCGCTGCCAAAGAGAGAGAAAGAAAAGAAACACTCTGCGTGCACTCTAACCTAGATCAGAATGGTCATCATTTTATCTAATCCGGAAACCTCCCACTGTCCTGTCAAATTCTCCTCCAAACCTAAAGAAGAATCAATCGGGATCACCCGAAGAGTAAACCAACTCATCAGTGGGAATCGGGATCCAACTCTCATCGCATGTTAACGTGATGGAATGCATCCACGTTATTCATACTCCAGAAGGTATGCGCATACTTGGCAAGTTTCAGTTTCTTTAGAAACTCCCGATATCATTTTCTTGCCCCATGCTCTTATGACCTTGACGTATGCCAACAAATCATAAGTCACATGTCAAGTTCTGCCCGTCATTATCTTGTTAATTTGAACCCACCCGTACATACCCTTGACGTATGCCAACAAGGTAATACGACTGTCCCAAACCAACTCATCTATCTATGCAACAAATGAATACCCAGCAGCTACCAAACACTATGCCTTGACGTATGCCAACAAACATAGCTTGAATACTACTGACCATCCATAAGAAACGACGGAGGGCTACGACTGGTTTTTGGCGAAAAACCTTTAACGTAGTGAACTTGATATCGCTGAAGGAACCTGATAGCTTTTTATAAAAATATAGTGGCGAAAACCTTTTGCTAAAGAGGTCATTCCCGGTGAAGGGATCTCGGCTCTTTCCTCGTGGAATGAGGTGCAGGATATTCCACTGAATACCGCTATGCAAAGCAACTTGTAATCGACTATAGTGAAGTTATTACTCTGACGCAAACTTCTGTCCAAGGGGTCAGTCCCGGTGAAGGGATATCGGCCCTTGCCCCGTCGAATGAGGTGCAGGATATTCCACTGAATACCGCTATGCATAACAAAAGAAAACGTCTTTGCAATAACACTTTTTAAATTGTTCCAACAACTGTAAACAGGTTTGTTTTTACTTTGCATTGATCAGAATCAACGCAGTCCCATCAATCAATCACACCAGAAAAGAACGAAAATAAAATGTACGTATATGCCATCCGCATTCGTCACTAGGTCCCGTCATCACCCGTTAGGTTACTTAACTAACGACAGAGCGGGGACTGGACTAGCGCGGGTGTAAAACATATACAACATCTAATAGTATATAAACCAATATACATAATCGCTCCAGGCGTGATAATATGCAACATTACAGAAAAGTAATAAGCATCACAGAACAATACAGATATCTGGGATCCCCGAGTTTCACAGAGCCGCTGCTGAAACTCGACGTTCCCCTGTCGTGTGGATAGCCTGTGCAATGAAACCTAGACCCCTACGGGTGCGGCAAGTTACCCGCCAAAACCTGAAGCGAGGCAGCCCCCTACAGCATAGTGAATGGACCACCCAACACTCCACGGAATCCGGTAATCTTGGGCACCCCTCCTTGGGTCAACCTGTACCCCCTACGAGTGTGGCGAATAGTCTGCCAATTCTGAAGTGGGGCCCCTCTGCCTCTCAAAGCCATGAGATGCGGACCCGTTGCTTTCCCGAACCCGGCTATCCGTGCACTCCGTCGCGGGGCAAAACCTAGTACAGTAATGAAAAATAGTACAATAGGTACATCGACCGCAACCTGGCCGTGCCCTAAAAAGAATATTATACAACAGGCAGTGACGGCAGTCCACAAGTTGGACGCTCGCCCCGCAATATCAAATGTACAAATAAACTCAAACTGTACTATCATTGCACATTGCTATCCACCACGACAAATCCGCAACTATACAGCACAACACAGAACATCAACGCGAATGTCACGTTCGCAAACCCGTCCAAAAGAACTATAGCAGTTAAACGCGGTTTACCGATCAAATGACATTCCCGGTCGGAGATATAATGTAAGCACTGTAAACTAACGTGTTTAAATTTCGATCGACCAAAGACCAAATATCAAAAAGTGGGCCCCAAAGCTTACTGGTGAACAGTAACAAAATCTGGGCCAAAACTTTATATACCAAAAACCCCAAAATTCCAAACAGAACCCACTGGAAAAAAATTGGAGCACGTGCTCCTCACATGGCCGCGGAAGCGCGGCCAAACCATGGGTTTGGCCGCCCTTCCGCGGCAACTTGGAGGAGTCACAACTCCAAATTTCGTCGTGGGTCTTATAATTCTCTGCACGGATTTTTAAGACATCCAGAAATCAATTTTGAGACTGTTTAAATTCAACAGAAACTGTCAAGTAAGGAAAATGATATTTTTGGCAGTTTTCGATTTTCGGTCGGATCGATGTTTTAAACGCGTTAGCACAAGTTAGTATAGCAAAATGGTTAGGCTCTGATACCACTGTAAGTCTACGCTAGCGCCCCGGCAGTCTATAGACGCCAAAATGCGGAACAAAACTTTTAACTTGGCGCTATCGTATACTTTCACCCGGATCTGCCATTATTGCTAAACTAACAAACTGTAAAGAGTGTAGAAAGATTGTACCGAACAATCCGAGTCCTTCGTTCTTCAACCATCATCCCACGCTCCGTTGCGGCTGCTCCGATCTCGTCGATCTCCGATCTCTTCGTCGAGGTGGCACCACATGATCGGTTCTTTAAACGGGCTCCCGCCTCTGACTCGAGGCAACTCGATCGTCAAGTTTGCTAAAAGAGACGACCAAGATTGATGTAGAGAATGAGTAGATGACTTTGTCTCACTTCGTCCAAATCCGTGGACGATCGGTTAATGAAGTTGCCGTGGAAATCGGGTGATGGAATGAAATGGACTGTGAAATTCCATACACCGATTAATACTATCAAAATCTTTTCTCTCTTGAATCAAGTGTGTGAATGAGAGAGAGAGAGGAGGCAATATATATCAAAGGAGGGAGGTGAGTGTAGGAGCAAAGGGTGAGTATAAGAAAGCTTCTCACTCAAAAGATCAAGAAGAAATATCCTTAGCTAAACAAAACTCATTAATGAAAACCATGAGTCACTTAAACACCTCATCATGCCTTTAATGAAACCATTAATGCACTAATGAGTCATATGCCTCATCATCACTTCTAGAAGCTTCTAGAATGATGACTCACTCATATCAGAAGAAAAGATAAATCCGTCTTTAACAGAATGTTAAAAGACGGCTGATAGAAAACGGGAAACTGGCAACTTCCAAAAGTGATCCTGAAACAACTTTCAGGAAAACCCCGAAACTGTATAAATATACCCGCATTTGTATTACGACCGAATACAAATGCAACTGAGACAAAGATATTATACCTACTCAATATAATACTCGGATCCGGCTTAAACCAAAGCCGACCAGTATCATCTGTCCGAAAATCGACACGTGCGTAAACGCACGTGCATTTTCCGAACTCTGCCATAAAACCATACGGCCTCTACAACGTTTCGCCCGAACTTGGGAAACTGTCTGTGGGGAACTCTAATGACTCGTCAGCACCCTGGCAGTGGGTTTAACCACAAACCGTCAGCGGCACTAGCAATGCGTAACGGCTGCCCACGGACTGACCTCAAGGATGGCCGAGAAGCGAACTCAAGGGAGACCGATGAGCGAACTCCTCCGAAAACCCTACTGAGCCTAACAGTGACAATGTATATACAGTCCGGTCCGTTCGTCAATGAGTATCGCATATCTGCTTAGGGGGCTAGCAACGTCAGACCCCCAATAGCAGTATAAGTCGTGTCGGAGTGAAGCCCAATAACACCCTGAGATACTACTGGAGTACCTACCAGTAAATCTCCTGCCACGGCCGTGGGCTTTGTGTAATGGCTCTCCTAGACACAGCACGATCTCGCCCCCAATACCGGGAGAGACGAATCCCCTGCCGATCCGCTCACGTGCCTCCATATGGCTCGGGACTGTACCCAAAAGCTACCTGTTTGCACGACTCCTTTGAGCCGTGGTAGGGTAGAAATCAAAGCACAGTGGGAACTCACACGAGACAAATGACGACCTCAGGTCGATGAACTAACCTGTACACATGTCACCAGGGAACTGCTATCTGACGGTAGATATAATACTAACTAGCAGATTCCCGGCGAGTCCTGTCCGGTGTACTCATAACCCAATGAGCACCTGTATACATCTTAGGTGATCCAACTGACACCAGTGGCTTGTGAGACCGGCCACCGCCCCTCGTCGGGGTCTCGACTGTATACACTAGTCTACTCCGGAGTATCGATGCCCTGTCTCGAAACTCCCACGACTAGGGACCAAAATTAAGGATATGCATATAAACTACCCAACTCTCACGTATATGATCGCCCTCATACAGTTGGTAGTAAAGCAAGATCCTAAGGGCTCTATCAAAGTGTAACATGCAATCAGTCACCTGAACATGTACACGACTGATAAAGGCAAACCAGATAGCATACTATCATCTCGAGTAAGACTGTCCTACCGGGATAGGTCCTCCGCAATCATTGCAATCACGTACCTGCGATCCAATAATTGACTATGAGGGCACTATCTCCAACAAAAATATCCCCACACAAAGAAAAGAAGAATGTTACAATTAAGCACAATTACTCTTTAAAAGAGTTTCTCTCAAGCTCAACTAATACTCAAAGAAGTATATATATAATCAAATGAAGCTCTTGATATTTTGTGTGTGTGAGAAATGATAGTAAAGCAAATTAGAATTTTTTTTCTTTCTAAAACCACTCAAGAATAAGCAGGTGAAAATTAGTGAGTGAATGGGGCAAAAAAAACCCAAAGCAAAAGTCCATATATAGCCCCAAAGAAAAACTAGCCGTTATTGAAAAAAGTCAACATCAAACAGCAAAACTAGACATCTGAAGAAGGCCACGGCAGATGTCTGAAGCTTTGGCAAAAGAGCACTATATTTTTGAAAACATTTTAACTGCAGACGTTTGAACCTCAAAATAGGCAGACGTCTGAACAAGAAAAGTTTTGGCAAAAATATAACCTCAGACGTCTGTCTTGATGAACTGTAGACGTCCGTGTTCCTTACTGCAAAGTATAGAGCCAAAACCAAACGTCTGAAATTCAATGGGCAGACATCTGAAGTTTAAAAAAGCCATTTTGAAACCTTTCATCAAACGTCTGATCCATTGATCTTCAGACGTCTGTCTCATCTCAATTTTGAAAAAATATCTGAAATATCATATATCAACAGTGCACAGATGTCTGAACTTTAACAAGGCAGACGTCTGGCCATGCACAAAAAGCTGAAATTTAGGTTTTAATAAATACGAAAGTTTTAAATTTGAAAACCCAAAGTTTTATGCAATGTAAAATATTTGTGCGTACAAGTGTGAGTGTTCAAGAGCTCGAATTGATAGTAACCATATTCATTAGAGTACTTACAAAGAATCTTATGTCGATACCGTATTTCTTCGAAATCTTGAATTTTCGACATTTTGACGCGAGCTCTTGAAACTTTGGCGCTTCGCTTGAACTTTACGTTGGTCGATTGATCTTCAATTAGTTTCAACACTTGACGCTTCAAACTCGAATACGCCATTCCACTCACTTGCATCTTGAAATCGATATTTGATCTCAAATGAACTTCGCTTTGACTTCGATCTTTTAACGCTTCAAATTTGGACTCGGCTTCTAACTTCTTGGCTATTCGTAGTTTGAACTCTTGAATCTTTTGAATCTTGGCTACTTAGCATCATGAAGCTTGAATATGCAATTGAGAAGCTCTCGTTCATATCCATCAACCTCCATTAGATATATCCGTTTAAGCTCAATTTCCTCCATCTTCCTTCATAGAGCTTCGTCTCGTGATATCCGATATTATAGAATCCTGAAATGCAATCTCAAAGACCAAGCTCATATTATACAGTGTTATGAAATATAAGCAAGATAGTAAACACTAGTATATGGACATTCATTATTTGATATCATAATCATGAATAGTATATCAATATCAAGAGATAAATCAAATTCAAGGCATGAGATATTGATATACCATATACATATACATGGTATATGAAAACCAAGATAGATGGGCACACGCGCGTGTGTATATTGTGAATTACCAAAACAATGAATGAGAGAAATATATTGATATCAAAGAATATAACATAAGTAAAGTATGTCGATATAGATATATTACTCGGTATACACAAGATATAGGAAAAACAAGTTAGTACACAAGTGCATACAAATTTAGTATCAATAGGATAAGCAAGTGACACTAAACGAAATATTCATATTTAAACTATCATTAAAACTAAATAAATGGATCATCGAAATCCATAAGTTATTAGTTATGTCCCGGGTACAGTTGACCGTTGTCTCGGGTATGCACGAGACCCTTGCTAAACATGAGAACACATTCCACTGTTCAATTTCAAACGACATAAAGACTGTTAGACTAGCGACATGCGGTTTACCTTTAACCATTGTTATAATTCATAAGTTATACTGCTACCTGATTATGTTATTTCACTCATTTATGTTATTGCATTATACCTATTACTTCATACTTGTTGTTGTTGCCACCTGTTAGTATTATTATATTGTTTATATTGTGTCGTCATGATGACCTGAGTATGTATGCTCAAAGCTGTTAGTTATATGTATGCCCTAGAGGCCATTACTGTACATACGATGTATATTGTAATGGATGCTTGGACATATATAGGGAGGACTTTCTTGCTCGACATGATAGTATGCTATCTGGTTGTACTTTATCTTAACATGTACTCTGATTGTCTCTATGTTACATGTTGATAAAGCCCTTAGGATATGTACTCGACTACTGGGACTATGATGAGATCATACTAGTGGGGCCATGGTAGTCGATGAGTACATCCTATAACTGTTCCTAGTCGAGGGTATATCGAGACAGGGCATCGATACACCAGAGTAGACTAGCGTATACGCATCTTGACCCATATGATGGGCGATGGATGATCCCATATCCATCGGTGTTTGACATCAAGGATGGTGTACGGGTGCTCAGTGGAGACTGGGTACACTGGACGGACTCGCCGAGAACTCCCAGATGATATTATACCTCACGTCAGATGGCAGTTCTCCGGTGACACTGGTACAGAGTAGTCTGTTGACCCGAGATCGTCATAGAGTCTTGTGTAATTCCCACTGTGCTTTGATTTCCATCATACCACGTCCAAGAGGGCGTGCAAAAAGGTGGCTTTTGGGTACAGTCCCGAATCACATGGAGGCAATGAGCGATAGGAGGGGATTCGTCTCTCCCGGTATAGGGAGTTGATGTTGTGCTGTGTTCGATTGGCTATAAGCGGAAATTCCTGGCCAGGGTTGCTGAGATTTACCGGTAAGTGTTATCAGTAGTTTCTCGAACTGTTATAGACCTCATATCGACACGACTTATCGAGCTACTGGGGTCTGACGTTTACCACCCCTAGGCAGATATGCGACATATCAGACGACGAGACCGGACTGTACGGGAGTGTTACTGTTTGGATTCACAGGAGAATGTACAGGCTTGCTTGTTGATCTTCTGAGCGCTCAATACCTGGGTAGCTGTTACGTTTAGCTGACCGCTTGCAGCTTGTGGGTGTTTGATATGATCATCACCTACTGCCGGCGTATTGACGATTCTTTAGAGTCCTACACAGAGGTTTCTTGGCTCAGGCAAAACGGAGTAGGAGCACATATGTGATATGTGCGGGACCGAGGATAATGCGATATGCGATACCGTATTCTATTCTCGCGATATTTGATATCAGCCGGGCCATCGGATCAAGTGTTGATTCGATGAATCGGTACGGATAAATATTAGTCGGTTATATGCGATATAGCCGGATTGTCGGATCAAGTGTTAATTCGATAATTTAATGTATAATAATATATATGATATATTAAATTACATTAACTAATATTAGCTCACAAAAAGATTCTTTTTCCCACTCGGGTAATACATTGATATATATGTGATATATGTTAAATGTATTATTTTATTTTGTTACGATAAATATTATATATGTGATATATAATATTGTAACATGATATGATAACTAATGCAACATGTTTAGTGGAGTTTAAACATGATTAGGGTTTGGATTAGAGTTAACACTTCTAGTTGATTCTAGAAGCTTTTCTTTTGTCATGATAAAGATATTTGTGTTGATTTTTATCTATGACTCATTCTTAACTCAACCCAAACCCTAGCCCTTGGTTAATTCTCTACAATGGTTTAGTCAACCATGGTTGCATTATTCATCATATTATTCTTTTCATTATTCATGACAAAAGAAATTCTATGATTATTGATCATCTTCTTCCTTCTTCTTCTTTTGAGCAAAAAGCTTTCTAGCCTGTGATGAAAATATGTGAGAAACAGATAAATAAAGAGAGCAAAAATCCTACTTCATCATCCTCATCTTCCCTTGCCCTTTAGATGAGAGTGTTCACTCAATTTTAGTGAGTGTTAGCTTGTGTTAATGAAACTTCAAGGTAGATCATCTTTGTATCGAAGATCGGAAGCAAGACTGCATCTTTCTCTTCGTGGAACCTCTCGAGAGTCTGGAACCCGATGATCGCAGCGAAGGGACCTCAACACGGAGCTTTAAAAGTGAAGGACTGGACTAAAAAGGTTGTAATCCCTCTCACTTAGTGTTAAAGAGTTTAGCATGCTTGTTTTCGCCTAAACCCTAGTTTAAAGATCCGGCTTCGGGTTGTTCGGCACGGCTAAATTTTTAATCGGGCATGGTTGATACCTCGTAGACCCTTGTGCGAGTGCCTAGCAACCCTACAAAAGCAAGAAATGGACCTGTCCTTTTTGAGATGATTGCTGAGATTTAGACAAACTATGCCAGCTTATCGTTTCCCTTTCCTTCAAACAAGGAACATTGTCATCACTGGTTAGTTTTTTTTTTTACTTGATTTTGTACACTCCGATCGTTAAAATGTGATAAATTTAGTGATCGTATTTATCTTATTCTGTGTTGTGACTATTACTTACCATGTAATACTAGAATTCGAAGTGTGATTACGGCGAGAATATTTCTTGACAGTAGAAGCATGACTGGCTTAGTCATCATCTTATTCCGTATTTCGGAAAGTAGGACGTGACAATGCATCTGTAATTGTTTGAATATTCGAAGAACATACTGAACATACATCATATACAGCAAGATTAAGTATATGGCAAGCACATCAAATATGAAAAAAGCGACCGGCACAAATTGGTTTGCACAGTCGTATAAGTTCAGTAACACCAGAATTGTTGTTACCAACATTGTCAAAAGAAATAGATTTTTTTTTGTTTATACATTGATATTCTTGAAAAATAGATATAATTTCAGCAGTTATATGAAATGTATTATGCGGGAATTGAAACTGTCTAAAATCAATAATTCTTTTTTATAAATACTAATCAGAATACATTCAATGTATAATAACACAAATTAAGAGAAGTTCCATTATATCAGTCCAAACATCAGAAGTTAATGAAATACTAATATCTAAAGAAGCAAGTGTAGCAATTGATAATTGTTTACCTTCGGCGTAGAGCCCGAAACAACGATTTTTAGCGTACTTCTCAGAACCCTCTTGTATCCCGGTTGTAATGCCCTTTAAACGCGCTGCTCAAAAACTTGGTTTTCTCCGAATCCGAGAACGTGTTCATCTGCCATAACAAATTTTATCATTTCTTCAACATTTGTATCATGGTTATATTGAAAAAGACCTTCCCAGAGAAATTTATTTGTGATTGTGTGTAAGAGAAGCCAGACGTGCTTTTAAGTGTTTTTTTACATGTTTATATAAACTACCGGTGACAGTATCTTCCTTATGTTTATATGAGCGGCACAATATTTGCATATTGCGTATCTAATTCCTTTTCTATGTTCAGTTGTAAAGTGATCCCAAATATTAATACTAAGTGCAAATTTTCTAGCTTCTCAAGATTTATGTATGGTTTCTTCTTCTACATGTATTTCTAAATCATGATTAGAAAGGTGAGTGCGATGTGTATTAGATGAACCCTCCATATAAAGTTTTTAACTAAATAAAAAAATGTTAAATATTAAATATTATCAATACCAATTTAAACATAAGAAGAGAGTTAATAAAATAAAAGCAAGAATACCTAAAACGCTGCAGTAGAGCAATTGAACAAAAGAGCAGTAGAGTAGAATAAGTCGGAGCGTCGAAAACTCAGAATCGAAACCCTGTTAATTGAAGTTGATCTTCAATTCTTGAAAAGTTGAAACTTGAAAGTAGAAACTTGTGAGAGAGAGAGAGAGAGATTCGGTGTGAGATGAAATGAGTGTGGGGTTGTATTTGCAGGGATTTCAAAATTTTCAGCCGTTATGAGGCGAGACGAGACGAATCAGACACAAAGCAACCGAATCCGACCGTTGGATTTGGATTTCGAGGCGAGGCGAATTTCGACGGTTGGATACGGGTTTCGAGACGATTTGAGGCGAGGCGAAGCGATTCGTTCGAAATCCAACCGTTGCCGATCGTTGGATTGGAATTTCGAGACGAGGCGAAGTGGTTGAGGCGAGTCACGAGACGAGTCGACTGTTTGAACTCGCTTGGGCGAGTCAATTCGCTGGTCGACGAGACGAGGCGAGTCGACTCGCGAGTTAAACGGGGCGAACATAAACGAGGCAACATTGAGATTTTTGGGAACCAGCCCGCTTCGCCTAACTCGGCTTCAGGAGGTGAGTTGACTCGCCGACTTGCCTACGTCAGCAATGAGACGAGTAAAATTCATCTCGCAACGAGACGAGTCGGGGTTGACACGTCTTTGGCACGCTTGCCGGGCCTAAACACAAGTGCATAATATAATGCCTAACATTAATGACTAGACACCACATATGATTGGTTACCTTGCTGTCGAACTGTGGTCCTGAAAGAATTCATTGAATAGTATCGACTTTGTTTGTTACCTTCTAAGCTACAAAATTGTTAAGAACTCCTTATACTACTGAATATTTGTAGATCATTTAGTTATAAATTTTCGTTGGTTGATTCTTTCCCAGAGACAACATTGTTTTCCATCATATAATCAGGATTTATGATACTTATCAGCTATTTGTACAGCACAAATTATGAAAAATATAGAGCCCATAAGTTTATAATTGATGTGAATTAGAAAATAAAAGAATATATAAAAAGACTCGATTTCTTTTCTTAGGATGAATTCTTTTTATTTTATTTTTGGATATCTTTATATGGCCCCTATATCTTATCTATTCTCATATATCATCCAATAAATTGTATATTTTTGTGTGTAATATCTAAGAGTTACTTAATTCTCCCTTTGGTTTTGCAAATCAAAAATATTTGCTAATAATTTGTAATGGTTGTTCAGTAACCAATAAAATTAGATATCGTGGTGGACTCGTAGGTTAAGGAGCAAGAGGGCTCACAAGCCTAAGCAGGAGGTGTATGGAGAGAGCCATACATCTCAATATAATGAGTTTTTTTTTATTATATTTATACTGACTAATTTTTATTATATTTAGACTGACAATTAGTTGAATACCAATTGAGAATTTATTTGTCTGTTTCTGCTAGAGTTTGCCCATATACTTTTCCTTTTTCCCTTTTGATTTTTGTCCATAATATCCAATTTTTTCCCCAAAAGGAAAAAATGAACAGGGCAATGGTAAACAAGCATTTTTACCTTTTCAAGGGTCAAAACTAATTCCTCATGACCATAAAATAAAGGATAAATTGTCAAAAACCCCCAAGCATTTTTTCCGATGTCAAAACCCCCTGCCCCGAAACGGTAATCAAACATTCTGGATTTTTTTTAGAAGTATCTACATAATAGTCTTCTGTATCCAACAAAATTATACAAACTATTTAGATATCACAGAAAACAGTTTAGATATCACAGACAACTGTTTAGATATCGTAGAAATCTAGATATAGTAGGCAAATGCTAAATATCACATGTAAAGGGTTTCTTGACAACCAAAAACTGTTTAGAGGTGTTTTGACTACCTTTTTCAGGTCAGGGGTTTTTCACAACAGAAAAATGTGCCGGGGTTTTTCTTTTGACAATTTACCCTAAAATAAAAGGAAAACCAAACAAAATTAAAAAAAAAACATGATAGTTTATTCATGATGGGATAGTCAAATAGCTAAATTTTGAGAGTTGTTATGAAAATTCCCAAATGGAACACCACTTTCCATTACTTTTTCCCCGAATTTTTCTTCTTCCTCTCCCCACCCACCCAGCCCCCCCCCCCCCCTCTATCGTCTTCATCGATCCACTCGCTCTCAAACCCTAACCCTAAATCCTCCAAAAAAATTCGATCAATGTCGTGCGAAGCAAACGCATTCAGGTACAACGCCACCCTCTGCGCGTGCAAGCCAGGCTACTACCTCCTCTCGAACAACGCCACCTGCTCCTTCTTCAACGCGACCCTCAACGATTGGGAGGTCAGCTCCGGTGTTGATCGTGGCTCGCCAAGTTTCTTGACGACTGTGCTCCCCTTGGATTCGATCAAGAGGATGACGCGGTCTCAGGCGGTGCTGCTCGTGGCGACGGCCGTGGTGCTCTTCGTTTGGTTCGTGTTCTGCTTCGCTGTGAGGTTCGGGGAGGTCGATGGAGGGAGGAGCGTATGGTTCAGGATCAGGTGGTGGATTAGCCGCCTCGATTTCACGTTCGCTACTCATCATTGGCTGGTTCGATTTCTTCTGCTCTCTCTCTGATTATTGCCATATGCATGTTTAAAGGTGTTGAATTTGTAAGTATTCTAGTTGCATTACCGATATGTGTACTCAATGTAGGATCCGTGTAGTGCTGATATAAGTTGACAGAAAGTAAGAAGTACCAATACATAGATGGAAAAGAGAAACATGCTTATACTTATTATATTTCATGCGTATGCTTTCATGGTGGTTTTTGGTGGTGCAAATGCACTATCAGGTAATGGGGCAGGCATTGATAGAGGAAACACTTTTATAAAAAAAATGGTTAAAATCCGAAAAGGAAATTCCAGAAAACATAATTGAATGTTTTTTGAATTCATAAAAAAACAACTTTGATATTAGTGAATGAGTTTAGTTAACAACTAACACAGTCGGTACATAAACGGCAATTAATAACTTCGGCAATTTACAGGGTCAAGGGCGGGTAAAACTGAACAAAAATGGTCACAGTATATTGTTCATATCACATGAATGTCTCCAACTACGTCTATTCTCTATGGTGGTGTAATGAACACTAGCATGTTGAAAGTTAAGATAGCCTTAAGGTATTTAATCACAACTTAAAACTTAAAAGCAAGACATTATGTGTTAAAGTTGTGAAATGGACATTGTTCTGCAATTTAGACTGTAATCTGGAAAAAATTTCGTAGCATCATCAATCATGCAACATAACCCTTTAACCTTTTATGGAAGCATTGGCTTTTCTAAGATGTTAAATTGAAGCATCCAATTGCTTATGTGGAATTTGTGGGAAACTGAATACATTTGTAAATATACAAGATCATGTTCAAATGCACATGGATTAAAGTGTAAAATATTACGCAGTATTCTGATAGGCAGACAACATATAATGGGAATTTATAAGCTATTCCTTCCCTATAGTAAGTTGGGGCTAAAAAGTAAAGGTTGAACTCAAATTTCTTTAATTGTTAGTCATATTCAATAATTTCTATTGGTAGCCTGAATTTTTTTCATTCTCATATACAGATACTGATTTCAGTCACCAAATTCCACATTCATGTAATTCCCTTTAGAAAACAAATACAAGTACGGTATTGCCTATGTACTATCTTCATTACCCTTAAAAGTTAGGCAGGCAACATATAATGGGAATTTATAAGCTATTCCTTCCCTATAGTAAGATGGGGCTAAAAAGTGAAGGTCGAACTCAAATTTCTGTAATTGTTAGTCATATTCAATAATTTCTATTGGTAGCCTGAATTTTTTTTATTCTCATATACATATACTGATTTCAGTCACTAAATTCCATATTCATGTAAGCCCCTTTAGAAAACAAACACAAGACGGTATTGCCTATGTACCATCTTCATTACCCTTAAAAGTTAGAAGAAAATGATGGATGCTGACATCAGAGTTTTATATATCCCGAAAAACAATGCAAATTTGGCAGACTTGATCCCCTGAGAAAATCGCATGGGCAAGGATGTAAAAAGCGCTCGGCGGAGCTGAACGTTTGGGGGTACCACCCAGCGTCTAACCATCTACTTAAGTGCCGCCTAGGCGTTTTAATTTTTTTTAGGTAAAATTATATTTAATATATATTCATATTGAATTTCGGCAATATATTGAAATTTTAGCTCTAGAAATATAAATGTATTGATAATTTAGCACGATAAACCGTAACGTATTGATGTTTTAACAGTAAAAGTCAGCAAAAGATAAATTTTAAGCTATATAAAATTATTCAGAAAAAGGGAACAAAATTGACTAATTTTTTTTCATTGAGTATGGGTTTGGGTCATTCTGGTGAAAAGAGAACAAACCCTATCCATTCCGATCCATAATGCTTCAAAAAAGACTATTTTTTAATTCCATTAAGTGGGCTGGGTCCATCTAGAAACCCGCTTGAGCGGGCTGGGTGGCTTAAACGCTTATTAAGCGCTTAAGCCGCTTAATTAAACCGCCTAGGGCTGAAGTGTAGCGGTTTTGTACCGTTTCCGTCTAGTCGGCCGTCTAGACCGCTTTTTAGAACTTTGAATCCGGGTATGAGATTCCTACCAAAATAACTGGAAGTTCCAACCAATCTTTCTTCTGATTCAAAATCATGGTGCGACGTGTTAATGTTTCTACGTACCATTTGAAGTTTACTATATTTCATTTTGGTCTTTTTTGAGTAAAGTTGTTATGCAATCCTCTGTAGTTTGTATCATATCATTCATGTACTTTGGTAGGCATGTTTGCGCTGGGGCAGTGATATTTTCCACATAATGAACATATATGCCCATTTTATTCATATAACGTAACTTGAACTTAAAGTTTATTGTTATACAGGTGATTTGAGCAGTAATTTTTACTACCTTCACACACACATGGCCTCTCCCTAAGGTGACTCCTTAGATTGGAGCCCAAGGGGTCGCCTATGTGGCACTCAAATAATTCATTTTTGTTGCATCAGTAATAAATGTTCATTCACATTTTGAGTTAATATGTTTTATAACAAGGCCACATGGGTGACTCCTTAGATTGTGTCACTTAGGAACAGTGCACCCGCGCGACGATGCACTCTTCTTGTTCTTAGCACTTGATTTTGAGTGCAATTAAATTTCCATGTAGGATGATCAGAAAGTAGTGCGGAAGAGAAAAACAGAGCTTGGTGGGGTCTTTTCTGTAGCAAGCTGGATACTGTTCAGTGGTCTGTTTTCTGCGTGAGTGTTAGTATTTATACTTTGTAATAAATATGCTGATCATGGTTTTTTATTTTCATACAAATCAAGAAAAAGATTTTGATATAGCTTTATTTCGCAGATTGCTATATCAGGTCACAATAAAGCGAAGAATGGAGGTGCATAAAGTCAGACAAGTTAATGCTCCTGATTTATTATCATTTATCAATGACATGGAATTCAATATTACCACTATTTCTAGTATGAGCTGCGCTCATCTAACTGGTCTTGATACTTTGGTGCTCGGGACTCCAGGCTTCATTGATCACAGAGTTCTTCCTTTGTCGACCTATGCAAAGTATTATTGCGAAAACACAACCAACGGTCCAACTATTTCTCTTAAATGCAACAGTTGTCAGATTCCTCGAAGAAATTACTTCATTTCATGGCAATTTGTTGACCTTCCAAATGACCCAGCCATGGCTGTAGGGTTTCAGTTCAAACTTACAGTGAAACCTCATGGTAACAATGAATATGTGAGCTTTATCGGTGGAACAGTGCAATCAGATAGCTATACGAGTGACAAGCCGAAAACTTTTAGAGGGCTGGGTCTAAATATATTGAAGATTCATTTATTTCCTCAAATATATAACAATTTGCGGAACTTAAAGCTTATACAGCCTCTGTTTCATGACTTTGTTCCGGGTTCATATTTTTCTGAGACAAGTGATCTCCGAACCTCTCTTCAATCGCGTAGTGATGGTTTGGTGAATACAACATTGGATATCAGTTGTCTTTCTGACTACATTGTGGAAATTGACCAAGAAGCTGCAATGGGCCCAGGTAAATCAATTATCACGACAATTTAAATCATTTATTACTGTAAAGGTCAATTGCACAAACCCCTCCTTAGATTACCTCGTATAGCACATGCTCTCAAAGTGGTATATTAGCACAAACCATAGTTGTCACGGCGTCGCCATGGCGACGACATGGCGTCGCGGCGGTTCACTACAGCCGTGATTCGCTACCACTGTGGTTCACTACCGCCATGATTCATCTTTCTTATTTTAAGTTTCGTCTTTTCAGCATATATATGAGACCAACTGAGAATCGAGTTTGAAATTTGATAAATAATTTCATATAAGCATTTATTATTCCCCCTAAAAATTCTTTCATTACGTTCCCTCTAAACACCCCTAGTGATTCCCATCACAATAAACTAATAATACCTCAATTTGATAAAATGTTTTATGTTTGATGGTTAAATGATGATATAGTTGTGTGCGTGATGGTATTCAATAGTTTTTGTAATTATATATTGGGTATAGAACTATAGATATAATATAAAATTAATGTAACACATTATGAACGATTTGTCGCTGTACGGACGCCATTGCTAGCGCCGTGTCGCCATGGCGTCCTAGCGGTTCACTACCGCCGTGATTCGCCGTGGCGCCGTAACAACCATGGCACAAACATCCCCCTCACACACACGCGCGCACGGGGACACAAAGTTTATCAACCAAAACCCTTAAAGCACTCAAATTTGAATCTAAACAACTCAATGCTGTCTAATTTTAAGTGTAAAAGCTGTTTGTGCTCTACTGTTGTTTATAGTAAAACTTGAGTGTTTTTTTAGGGTTTTGGTTGATGAAGAGGGGTGCTTGAGCTAATTAATTGAGGGGAGTATAAGTACTATACGGGGTAAACTATAAGGGGAGGTGGGGGTGTTGTGCTATTAACTCTTGTTATTATATCACCACCACCACCACCACCATCAATGCAATGCACTTAGACACTCCGGTCAACGCTTCCTGCTACATCTTGCACTTATGTTACAATTTTCATATATGCTGAATTCATTTCTAATGAAATATTCTGTTGAATTTTTCACATAGAATTCTTTTATATTTACTATCAAAAGTAATGATTTGTGTGCAAGTTTGCGGCCCTGTATAGATTAATCTATTTTTAAAACTTTTCTGAAATTGATTATGTTGTCATTTGTGATGATTTGTTGTGAGACATGTTTATGCTTCTGCCAAAACACCGGTAAACACAATCATTCGAACTTAACAGATGTTACTACGATATTCCTTGATTATTATTGTATCTTGTAATTTCTTATTATTGTATCTTGTTCCGCATTATCTTATGGGAACATGTAACTATGCACTCACATGAAATTGCAAATGTCTACATCTTGCAGTTAGTATTCTTGCAAATATTGGTGGGCTTTATGCTGTGAGCCTTGCAATTTTTCTTTACTTCTTGCTGCAAGTAAGTTATATCTTTCAATTATAGAATTTGATTCATGCATCTTTTGTGCATATAAATCAAAATCCATGAATATGCATGTAACTCAAGTCCCTGAATATGATGCCTGATTAAACATATTTTAAGCTCAAGTAATTTGGATCTGATTACTCTCGTCTGCCTTCTCATTCTCATCCAACTATCTATTATCTATCTATGTTATAGTATACAGTGGGGATCTAATAAGACAAAATGCATGATCTTTTGCATTCCAATTTTGTTCCTGATATGTCAGCTTCATTCCAACTTTGTTCCACAAACTTTCCCTTATTAATTTGCTTCATATGGCAGCACATGCATCCTTCATCTTTTCCCATTTTGCCCTTGAGAGCTATAGATCAAATCATATGACAGCACATGCAATAGTTTTCTTTTTTCTTTTCAAAATTATATTAGGAACTTGGTTTTAATTCTTGAAAGCAATTTCTTACATTAACATAGTATAAAGTGGGGAGCTAATAAGACAAACCTAGACAAAATGCATGATCTTTTGCTTTCCAATATTGTCCCTAACATATCGCTTCATTCCAACTTTGTCCCACAAGCTTTCCCTTATTAATTTACTTCATATGGCAGCACAAGCATCCTTCATCTTTTCCCATTTTGCCCTTGAGCTATAGATCATATGGCAACACATGCAATACTTTTCTTTTTTCTTTTCAAAATTATGTTAGGAACTTGGTTTTAATTCTTCAAAGCAATTTTCTTACATTAACAGGAGCAGGACAAGGTTGTATGAAGAACACACACGATATTCTCAAAAAGAAAAAATAATTTAACATCTATTTATAGAAATGACGAGATGCCAATAAAAAGCTTTTTTATTGTATGCATATTCTTAGAATATGCTTAAGTTATAGAAAATGAATTGAGCTTTCAAGAATGCTGAAACAGCATGCTTTCTTTTGCGCAAGCTTCATAATCACCAAGTTACACAAAATTAGTTATTTTCTTCCATTATAGGTAATGAAGTTCTTTGATTCCTGTGCGTGATGCACGGGGCAACTTACTAGTTATTAAATGCAGTTTACACCGGTTAGTTACAACTAGGAAACTAACAGATCCAAAGGGATGTGGGGGATAGTAGGGCATAAGAATTGTCACTAGAAGGTTACAACTATAGGACAATATTTACCAAATTGTTACAATGACTGACAAATAAATGAAGGATTTTATGTAATGAAAACCTGGCATTGCTAACGGATTTATTTGAATTATAGCCTTAAAGGAATTGGTGACTTTGCAACTTTGGAGAAATTTGTCAATTTTTCTGTTGCCCATGGACAATAGGATTCCATATGCCGGAAAATTTTTAGGAAACAATTTTTTTTACGAAGTTTATGGATATTTGTGGTCTATAGTATATCGATGAATTTGGGGGGAAAATAGTCGTAATTATATTTGTGGGCCTATGACATGCAAAATATCAATGAATTTGGAGAACATAATTTTTTTTAAATGTAAATTTTGTGGACTACAATGCAAGAAAATTGATGTCTTTAGAGAATTAAAATAATTGCCATGGCCTTCAGTTTTTATGGGCAATAGTACCAAAATCAATGATTTTTTGAATGAAAAATCTTGCAAAATTTTAGTGTTTCCATGAGTTATGGTATACAAAATATCAATGACATGAGTTTTCATCCAATTTTTATGATATTGATTGATTCTGGCATTTGAGTTACAAATATATTAGGAAACAAAAATGTCGACAATACCTTTAGGGTGGAAGAATTGGTAGGACACGAACACCATATGTTTAAAGCATACTATCAACACGAGAAAGAGATTTAGAAAGGATAAGACAATTAGAACATCAAGCTAGAATTAGAATTATTGAGAAAATAAAATAGTTAGTGTCAATTAATTGGAACTGGAACTAAAACTTCATAGTTTGGTATTAATCATGAATGGACCTGAAACTATATAAAAAATATTTCAATTAGAATATTTCTATATATAAAAAGGAAGTGTCACTCGAAAAAATTACATCAGCTATTTGGGTGACAAAAATTCACACAAAAATAGAAATACCAGGCCTCCTCTATCTCTTCTCTCCATCTCTTTTCTTCCAACTTTCAAATCATTTTTGTCCCTCTCCTATCAGTCAAATACAATTGAAATGACACAATCTCTCAATTATTATCAAATCCAACTAAATCAAAATAAAGACAGCCTAATGTAATCATGAAATACAATGTTATTCAAAAATATTTGAATCGATATTAAAGCTTAATATAATTATGAAATTAAAGAAAATAAAGATTTAATTATGTATTTTTAGTGTAAGAGATCTCATTTGACATAATTAAGTCTGTAATCATTTACAAACATTTAATTATTTTCATTTAATTAATCCAATTATTTTTTATATTCTATTATGTTAATACCATCATTTTTATTTTGTATTATAATAACAATTTTGTTTATATAAACTATTATCAGTAATGATTATTCATCAACATGATAATAAACTATCACTATTATTTGTAGTACTAAATGACGTAAATGTTTAATCTGGACACGACTAATAATTTATAAATATATACAAATTCTAGTATAATTCAGTTCTAAGATCTATTTTAGTTCTAGTAGCTCCAGATTGCTATGAAAAAACTAGTTCCACAAAACTTAAACAAAAATATTTTGTTATTAAAATTTCTAAATTCTAATTTATTTAATGGTCATAATTTTCTAACTAGCCCTTAATGGAACTAGGGTTTGTCTGGTCCTAAACCACCTTTTTGATGAAGAAAAAAATCTTAGATAGTTTTACATATCTTCATGGGCCATGTCATGCAAAAATTTGATGGTTTTGGATAGCAAAACTTCGGTTTTTACCAACTTAGTATGGGATGTAGCATGCCAGTTATTGATAATTTTGTAAAACAAAGAACTTGTCATACTTTTATCCATTTCTCTATGCTATAGCATTTCAGAAATCGACAATTTTGGTGCAAAAAAAACTTGTCAACTTACTAATTTTCATGGGCTATAGAATGCCGAATATTGATGATTTTATGGGTAAGATAACTAAAAAAATATTTTATCAATGCATGCAAGACATTGATGACTTTGGAGAACAAAAAAGCTAAACCACTTTTTCTGATTTTCAATAGCATGCTCAATGTTAATGATTTTAGGAAATAAAACATCGCACGCCTTTACCAAATTTTATGGGAATATGAGAAGTTTGTATCATGGTACTAAATTTTATAGGCTTAACATGCTAGCTATCAATAATTTTGCTGAAAAAACAATTGCCAATTTTCACCCATTTTTGTGAGCTATAACATGCCATATATCGATGATTTTATGAAAAAATGACATTTTCTAGTTTTTATGGATACAACATGCAAGAAATTAATGAATTGAAGAGTTATATTTTGATTTTTCCAATGTTCTCCTGTGTCGTGATGCCAAATGTCGATGGTTTTTGGAATTTTTATTGCTAATTCATTACCAAGTTTTGATGGGCTATAATATCTAAGTATCAATAAAGTTGGGAATAAGTATAAACTTGCAACTTTTAACTTTTTACTGACCTGCATAAGCTGCAGAATACTGCCTAGTTTGGCGGTACTTTTATTTATTGATATCGTAGGCTATTGATTACTGTGAGCTTGCGATTCTCGGTCAGTTTTAACAGTGCAGCATAAAAATCTTAGCCATATCAAAACTAGAATGAATTGATCAGAGTGTTAAGGATGCAACACTAACTGACAAAATAACCACAAATGTAATAAATATTTTCTGCACGCAGAAATGATCTTGTAAAATTGATTCAGCCTTTCAGGTGCCACACTTTATCATCAATGTTTAAAAAACAGAAAAGAAAAGTAGAGCGGCCGAGGAGCCAATACGTTTAAGCGCTTAAGCGGCCGCTCAGAAATCACAACTGTGGTGTTTCATCAATTTTCTTTTTCTTGTCAATAAATAATGATTCTGATTAGCTTTAAACTATTTTTATGTTCCTTTTGTACTAGCAAATATCTACTTTAACCCAAAATTTAACAAATATGCTTGGACAATAATTATTTGTTAGAATATGCTCAAATAATTCAGAGTAAAATTGAAATTTTCTTATAATTTATTAGCCTATAGTTCTTGTAAGCTTTTCAATGTCCAGCATCAAGCATTATAGCTCAAATCAGTAAAAAAAAAAACTCCATAAATTATTAAAAAAAGTATCTAAAGATTATATCCCAAAACTAGGTGGAGTCAAAATCGAATTGGAATTTCAAGATCAAAATTCAAAATTGAAATAGAAAACTTTAGGATCGTTCGAACTTCGAAGTCAATTCAGACCTTGATTTCTATATTATTATAAACCTAAAATTTTGGAGTTTTGAAATCCAAATCGTAAAGCGTCTCAAAGTTGAGCGGCTCGATAACCCTAACCTTTATCGACTCGATCACGATGGATAGAAACGTGGAAAAAGAGAAAAATAGAAGATGGAAATGTTGTATTAATTGGTATTTGTGTTATTTTTACTCCAATAACAATACTTATATACTTTTTATAACATTTATGATGTGTATAAATCAATTAAAATAGGTTGTGCAATATCATCCGCTTAAGTGGGATAAAGCAGAGTGGTGAAATCTGCTCGGCCGCTTAAGTGCTTAAGCGGTCGCTTTTTAAAACTCTGTTTATCAGATGAACTTTAAAAATTTTATTTGACGTTGTGAAACAAATTTTTGTGATTATTCCTTTTAAATTAATTAGGAAAACGATTACCTATCCAATATTCTTGTAGCTAACTCAGTTTTTAGTTTGAGGCAAGAATCAAGAGATTCCAAAATGAGGATATTGTCATGCGAGATATAAGAAGCCATCGACGTGCTCGACATAATTGGGATAGAGTATGTATACTCGTCTACAATAATATTATTTTTATAATACATTCAAAAATTGATGCTTATTCTGCTTCATACAGTTGAGGAAATATGTCTCGTACACCTGGGGCCCGAGCAGTTTAAATGGAAAAGAGAGAATTCAAAGCCAGAAAGATTTATTTTGTGGGATTGGATCTATGCACAAATTGAGGCAGTCGGCCCGAAACAATTCTTTTTGTCTCAACATGATGGAAACTCCCAATGATGTGGTACTTGTTCTCCAAGTTTTGCAGCTTCATAATATCTCATGATCTGATTTTGTCCATATATTGATGCTTTTGCCTTATCACATGGCATTTTAATGAGGCAGAATGCAGAATTCAGTCTTTCAACGGAAGCTAAGCTGAGTGCAACAAATAGCGCAGGACATGCATTTGGAACATTTGCTCGTTCAGAGGAAAAGCATGCAAGTTAAATTTGTGATATGTTTTGTTGTATACGTGTATATGTATCTATTTTTTTTCGGGGGGTGGGGTGTGTGGGTGCAGATTTCACTTGAACACATTCATCATTCTTTCAATATCTTATTATTTTATTACAGTAAATCCCCTTCAGATTGCTATATTTAATGGTAGTGTAAGTCACTCCCTTAAAACCAAAATTTAAGGGAGTCAACTTTAATTATATAAACGTAAAGTAGTTTAGTGAGAATAAAACAATGGTTAAAGGTGCACTCATCCTTTTTATCCTTTATATTTATCATTCTTTCATAAAACTATACCTAAAAGTTTGTATTAGAGATTGCTCTATTATTTCACATTTTTGGAGAGATCTGGCGACAAAATTTAACACACACTTGCATTTATACAGGTCAGTTGGCGGCATGAAATTTCAGAGCCATGAAAGAACTTGATAGTTTTTGTGTTTTCATAGTTGAGATTGCTTGTGACAGTGAAGAGGATGCCTTTCATGTTCATGTATCAAATTCTTCGTCCGGGATATGAGCTAGAGATGCTACCAAAGGGTTTATTTCACGATATCTTGGCATTTGCAAAAGGGTGTTAAATTGTTGCTCGTATTTTCGGTGCTGGCTCCAGATTTAGTGTATGTTGTTACCAAATAACTCGAGCTCCCCGTGAGCCTGAAGATACTAACCAACTAATGGGGTTTATAAGAAAGAACATATTCTGGGTTGAGCTTCAACTTTGGGTCTCGCTGCATTGCGATATATTTGAACTTTATTGTGGCCTAGGGGAATATGTGAGCATTATCGTTGGCAGCATTATTGGTATTATTGTGATTTACTCTCGTGACTGACAATATTATAAATTTTACTATTGGATTGTAGTAATAGTTATTGTTATTACCGTTATTAGCCTGCTACCATTATTCAATTTAAGATATTTTTCCATTCATATCTTTAACTTAATTGTTAAATCTTGTACATTGTCTTTGTTTAGCTCAAGCTTTAAGGCTGTCCATACATTCAATTATTTATGTAAGCTTACAATTTTGTTCTACTTTGAGTGGTTTTGTTGTATGTTTCATTTTTCTTTTGAAAAAGTCACTAAAAAGTTGTAGAATCATATGAAATTTGGTGTACTCACATTTTAGATGATAACGATGAAGATGATTCATTCCGGTCGTCGGAAAACACGATCGATTTGTGTTTTCTCGACGCCATTCCTCCTATGGCATCTTTCCTATATTATTCTCTTATATAAATTGGATAAAACAATACCGGTGTTACTAACAACTAACAACAGAGAGAAAGGCTTGCCGTTTGTGTTTGACCCAAACCATCCGAGAGTGGCAGTCTATGACTCTTGACTGCTACATGTACCACACAAACGTTTGGGAATTTCCCTTGGAAGCGAAATTTTTGGGCATGTCTAATTTTGAGACGAACACGTTTTCGGAATTAACATCAAATAGCCAGCCTCGTCTGTTTTTTGTTGGAAGATTCGTCGAAGCTTTAAGGTTGTTAGCAATCTCTTTCAATGTCCAACATGTGAACCACTCGCAAAATCAAGTAGCCGACCCACGCAAATCCACGTGATTACATGACATGAAAATACCACAAGTTTATCCATCAGATAATTAAAGTAGTGCTTTTCAAAGCCATCACATACTCTAACTACTGAAGACTTCTATTATTCAAATTTAAAAGCCATCATCCAAAGACTAATACTATATATCATTGAACCACCTTTCATAAAAAGAAAAGTTATGATTTGTGATGGAGGTACTTTTTGGGTTTCCGTCAGATGTTGTCTTCCGTCGATCTCCCGGTCGATTTTGGAGATGATCTCCTATTGCGTGTGGGTCTCAATAGGTTTTGAGGAGATTGGTGGTTTGAGGAGTTTGCGCCGAGTACCTGCAAGAAAGTCCCGGAGTGGTTTGGTACCACTGAGGACCCTCCGACGATCAAGTTAGCACAAGATCCGAGCAGAGTAACGGCTAAATGGGGTGAAAAAAAAAGCTTACTTGACCCCTCTGTGATGGGGGTTTATATAGTGGCGGCGGCACGCAGCAGCAAGCGCGAAAATCTCGCCGGCAGTCACGCTCTCGACGTCACGCCCGCGTAACGAGCGGATCGCCCGTTAACGGGGATCGTGATGGCGTGGAACGTGAGATGTTGCCGGCGGAGAATCTGCGCATGGCGAGATTTGCGGAGCGGCAGTTACGCCTGTGAGTGGTGGAGTTGGTCGGTCGGAGGGACCGAGGAAGATGGCCTCGGCAGGGGAGCTCGGGAACGAGCGGGAGGGCCGATGAGTCTTGGTCCTGTGGCAGCTTGGGGCGAGCTGAGAGGCCGAGGAGGCCAATTTGCAGGGGTCCTGAGGAGAGCCAGCTTGTACTTGCAGGTCGGGTACAGGGGTGGTCTGGTCGGCCCCTGTGGGCCCTTTTTTCTGAGTTCTGGGACACGTCATCTGCCACGTGTCCTGATCAGGAAGATCGCCAATATAGAACATCATCATTAGCCCCCCACTCTTGTCCCGACCAGATGGCGGGTCGAGTCAAGAGTGGACTGCCGGGACGTCCGGGATGAGCCCCCTCTCAAGATTTCATCGGGACGCGTCCCCGGGCTGTCAGCTGTCTTTTTTGCCAGCGAATCAGGGCGAGATCTCTGCATTTAAGGAAGGTGCGCCGGTTCGGGCATCCTGTCACTAAAGCGACGGTCCGCGTGTCAAGCGTCGGTTGGCCGACGCGACGTGTGCAGACCTGCGGCGTCTGATGCGATGCGGCCTAGTGTGGGAACGACAAGTGGAGCGATCAGGGCCGTTGGATGTGAGGAGGCGTTTTGGCGGGAGATGAAGGGCACCGTTGGATGAGGGCGATTGCAGTGATAAATAGGGATGGGGCCTACTTCAGGGCCCCTACTCCTTCATATTTCCTCGCTCTAAGTCATGTTTGCTCGGCGCTCGTCTCCTTTCTTCTGCTTTCGTATCCCGAGGATCTCTCTTCTTCAGATTAGATGTCTTCTTTCGTAGAATCTGTAGATGCCGTAGGAGTAGCTTCCAGGGACCGTCTAGTTGAGCCTGAGTCTTCCCGGGGAGCAGGGGTCAGATCCTCTTCCCGGGTACGCGCGGCGAGGGCAGCCCCCACGGAGGAGGGGGTAGACGCTACCCCCGGCACGTCGTGTTGGGTGAGGCATGAGGACGAGCTTGCCAATGCTCGGGCCCGCTTCCACATCCCTTCACGTTATACGCTTCGTCTGACCAAGGAGGGAGAGAGGGAAGACCAAGTTTAAACACCCCCAAACTTAAACTTGACAGTGCCCTCACTGTCAGGCTATACCAAGAGGGTCAAAATTGTCGGCGCTCTCCCTAAAAACAAATTATATACAAAACAAAAAGGAAAACAAAAAATATATACAAAAAAGGTGTCCCCCCAAACTTAAGTAAAACAGTGTTTCCACTGCTAAGCGTTGAAATTCAGGATTAGGGGGGAAAAAGAACAGTATCAATCTATACAAGGCCTTACACAGGCCAAAAGTTAACACCAACCATTCAAAAATTTTATCTCTGTAATATGCGGGTTGGTGAAAGAAGGTGAAGAGGAAAGAAATGGAGAATACGCGAGACCGTATGGAGATAGAAGCGGGATACGGTCTCGGTATATAAGAAGAAGAATGGCGGAAGGGAGAAAGAAGTGGAATACGAACTTGAGGGTGGAAATGGAGCGAATAAATTAGCACAATTTGTGATGACCGATGTGTAAAGAGCGATCGTGCTAATCTATTAACCCGTTGAGAAATGGGGTCAAATCCCTCAAGATTCGTGAGAAACCATGGGTACGCCGAACTTGGTAAACCAGACATATGAAATGAAAGTGATACGGTTTCTTGCATGGTCGGAACGATGGAAAGGGTGGGGGGAAGTGATTGAGGAAGGGTATCGGTTAAAGGTTCAGGAGGGTGTAGACAGTCAATGACAGGGACATGATGAATTGGAAAATCCGACTCATCAATTAAAACTGGTTCATCCTCAAAACTATCCTTAATATTCTCCTCAAAATTTATCTCATCCATGCAATTTTCAACAAAATCAAGACGCATATGGGGTTCGGGAAAAACAGTTAATGACTCGGGATGATAAATTGGAGAGAAAAACTCTGCCAAATCTACAGGTTCATCATCCAAAATATTCCCGGCGTCAATATCCTTAATCAAGTGAAAGTCAATTTTCTCAGACACCTCATCAAAAGCATGGATTTCAATCGATTTTGGTTCTAAGATAGAGGTGTAGAGGTCAAAAGGATTGGGTGTGGTTTCACTTGGCAAGGTCCCTTCACAATCTGGCAAATCAAATACTACAAAGTCGCACAACTCATTAATCATTCTATCTTCAATTGGTGAATCGTTGGGAACACTAGATAGATATTCAAAACTGGAGTTGTGGGATTCAAGTTGAACCGGGTAGGCTTGATTCGGAAGGGGGTATAGCTCACTCTCTCCACTCAAATTCACAGCATGTCCTGCCGCCTCATCATACATTGAAAAATTAGGAGCTAGTTGAAAACTAGCTACCGGGTCAGTATGTTGTACGAGAGCGGCCATGGACGCATTCAAATCCATCATCTATTGGCTTGACGCTACCCTAAAGTCTTCCAACGACTGTTCTAGACTAGACATTGGTTGTGAAGGGGTTTCAGTAAAAGATTCAAAGTTGTTTGGATACTGAAAACTCCCAAATGGCGGTTCTGATGCAATGTCTAGGGAAGGTGCAAAAGTAGGGTAGGATTGGTAGGAATTGAATGGTTGGACAGAAGCAGGATCAACATTTGGATAGGAAGGTGAATGGAATTGTTGATCCCAAGAATTTGTAGTGGTGAAAGGAGTGAAAGATCGGCTACGGGATTGTTCAATTTGTTCAGCAAGAGACATAGGTCTTGTGGCTACAACTGGACTTTCAAAAGGGGTATCAACACAAGAAGGGGTGAATGTTTGAAACGGTTGATACGAAGTGGATTGCGGGGTCCAGTTGTTCATCCTAGACGCATCTATCCGATCTTTCAAAGAAATTTTGGGCATGGAGGGGTCGTTCGAAGTTCGACCAAAACAAGAACCGTAGGAAGTTATGTCTGGTTGTGGGTACCAAAGTTCGGCAAGGGTTTTTCGAGGTGGGGTACCCATGATATGAAGAGAGAGAGAGAAAAGGAAGGAAAAAGAAAGTGATTATTTTTTATTTTTTTTTATATATATTAACAAAAGAATGAAGTATACACACAAAAAGAATATGGACAAAAACAATCACGACACAAAAATACCACACACCTAATCGTTCTAGGGTTCACCTAGGTCAACTAGACTTGCTCCAGAACTTGATTGTCGAAGTAAAACTGTGTCGAGAAACGGGCTCAAGATACACTGATCACGAGGCCAGGTAAGTGCAGAGATAAGGGGAGGTTTTCCAACGCTTTCGCGAAGTTCCTTAATTAAATAACCCTTTTTCTTTTGGCGGTTTCGCCGTTTACACTTTCCTAGACACCCCGTAAACAATATACCGTTAAGCGAGGTTCTAAACACAGTTAACTTCTCTTAGTGAGCGCGAAGTCCTTAAGGCTTAAAGTCTAGTTTCTTTTAAAATTTGTGCGAGTAAACGTTATGCTCAAGTTCGTGATTTGTGGGCCACGGAAAAGGTGATGAAATCCTTTACCGTATATTGTGGGGTTCGCTTGCCCTTAAGTCCGTATTAATGTATGCAATGCGCAATTCAATAAAAATTCTATAAAGAATCAAACAATCGTTTTTTAGTTTAAGCGCGGCACTGCAACAAATACGGGTTAGTCAATTTTTAGCGTTTGCTAGCGAACTTGCAAAGAATCCTGCAAAGAATAGTATATTGGATGCGTCGGATTTGAGAAGAAGGTGTTAGTAAATTACGTACCGTTAAGTTTTTGGGTTAGGAAACCCCCGTTGAATCAAATCCGGTAAGCTTGGAAAGTTCGCTTGCGCGGGTCAAACTACCCGGATCTTTGGCACTGTACTTCGTAATCACCTTAACTTTGAACGTACACTTTGCTCCCACGATCACAGTTTGCAAATCCGCAAAAATCTGCACTCTTGCCCACAAAAATGATCAAAAATAACAAAAAGATTTTTTTATTATTATTTATAAATATATACAAAAAGAATATTAACCCGAATAACAAGAAAGAAAATACGCTACCGTCTCCCCGGCAACGGCGCCATTTGATTGCACACTTTTGGCGTGTCGGATGTTCAAAATTCTAAAGTTATAACCGCGATCAGGACGGTGTCGCTTTGCAGCTAGCCGGTTGAGCATGGGTCAATCCACAGGAAGATGGTTGTATATCCGTTCGAGTTTTAGACGAGTCAATAAAGAATATGTATATGTTTGTTCAGACTAACCTATGTCTATTATATGGAAGTATAAAGTTGTTAAGAAAAAGATAAGAAATTGTAAGCTAAAGAAATCCGTACTCAAAACCTTTGAGCCGAGTCTTGACCAATTGAAGCTAGAGCAATCGGCAACAACGTGGATTAGGGGATTTAAGCATGGTATTCGTGGAATCCGGCTTATTTACCCTTGTCCTTCCGTTCTCGTCTCTTGCTTTTGCCTCCGGCCAAACCGAACGCAACCGGTCGCAGTTAGGAATCACCGTTACCTTGGTAGGGTAGGGTGCCTAACGGAGCACTTGCGTATCGTTTGGGCGGAGTTCAATGGAAAATAACGGGAAAATGAAATGAGCAAAGAAATATTAACTTACAATATCGTATTTATTCTTAACAACAATAATTACAACCATTCACAAAACGAACAAAAAAGAGAGAACAAAAAGAACAAAGAAAAGAAAAGATTACAAGTAAATAAGGGCATGGAATTTAAAGTGCAAGGTAATAAATTGCAAGTAATAAAAGACAAGAATGAAAAATGCAAGAAAAAGAAACTAGGAACCATGGAACAAGTTACACACCATGGGTTTAATAACCCAAACTTAAACTTGCAAGCTCAATTAAGAGGTTGCAAGATCAAGAGAGAACTAAAAACCCAAGGGAAAATGAAGCACAAATTCCATATGAAGATACAACCCTTGAGATCAATAACCAACCCTTAAATTTTCAAGCTCAATGAAGAGGTTGAAAGATCAAGAGAAAGCAAGGATCTCAAGGGGAAGCTAACAAAAGAATGATACAAACACCCTCATCTTCATTTCATCATCCACTCAAAAAGCTCTCACTACAATTTTCATGGAGGAAAGAATGAAGAAGAAGAAGAAACTAAACTAAACTACACTAAAGAGAGAATGGAAATCAAGACATGAAGGAGGCTTGGCTTGGAACAAAACCGGGGTATTTATAGGCTGGAAACAAAGAACCTAGGGCAACATTCTGACAGTATATGAAATTCCAAAACTGCCCCTGAAATTTGACCAAGTGAGGAGCCTATACGGCTGCGGAACTGCGGCCTAAGCGTGCTTATGCCGCGGAACCGCGGCCGTTTAGAGGAGTTAGGCAATGAAATTTGGTGGTTTTTCCTAGTTTTTAGTACTCTTCAGTGTGGTATATGACTTTTTCTCAGAAACTCTTCCCATTTCTTCCAGAATTTCAGTAGATCAAAAGGTGATGTGATGTGGATCTTTTGCCAAGATTTCCTCGAGCTCCGCGTAGATATGTTGGATCTTGTGTTGACATTGAGCTTTGTGCACCAAAATGACATCGATTTGCCATTTTGTCCCTTAAACTGGTGTGGCAACATACGGATAGAGAGCGGAGACCCGTGTTTTATCTGTGTTGGCAGTAATCCGGAATTTGACGTACTTTTCCATGAATTTCACTGTTCAGAGCCGAGAACCTGTATTCTGCAAATATGTAGCAAACACTGATCAAAAGCACCTGCCTATAAACAAACGAGCGTAAGAATGGGCGGTATAAAATGCAATATTCTGGTATGAACAACGGGGTAGGGAGATCGCCCTGTATTTGGAAGCTTTTTGGGGTGGAATAGGCCTGCCTTTCTCTTCCAAGGTCGTCGAAGTGCTGAACTTCTTCGGGTTAGCTCCTGGCCAGCTAGTGCCGAACTCATGGAGAATTCTCCTCGGGTTCCTGATCCGCATGAAGCTACAGGTGGTTCCCTTCAGTCTCTCCATCCTTGATTCCTCTCTTGTTTTCAAAAATCATCCTGGGGGTCGAGCGGGTGACCCGAGGTGGGTATATCTCTCTTTTAGAAAGCGACAGGGGGCGCCGCCGGGACAGGGGTTGTAGCCCTGCCTTCTTCCATTCACGACTGGAAGAAGAAGTTTTTCTTCGTCGCGCCGCCAGAGGGCGAGGACTGGCTCGTGCCCGCCAAGTGGTCGAGGGAAATATGCTTGCCGAGGAACCAGTCCAATGACCCCGCAGCGGTGAGGGTGGCGTCGTGGGAGCTCGTCCCCCGATTTGACGTGCTGCTGTCTGAGAGGGTCCTGAGTTGAGCCGGGCTCAGCCCTGTCGAGTTCGTCGGTAAGTTAGGCTTGCTTTTTGGGTTTGTATATTGCATGTGTCGCTGACTTCTTTGCATTCGGTTTTGTGCAGGACCCATGGATATGGACGAGCTCCGAGCCTCCATGTGCCAGCCGAGGAAGGTCACGAAGGCTGGAGGCGCCAGCTCTTCCCGTTCGAAGCCTGCTCCGGCTCCCTCGGCCCCTGTCCCGGTGCCTCCGGTGGCCGCGTCCCTTGAGCGTTCAAGGGCAGATCCCGCCCCGGGGCCTAGCAGAGTGCCGGGCCGGAAGCGGGCTCGAATTCTGGAGGACCCGGTCTCGGAGGAGGAGACCGACTCTCCATCGGAGCCACTCAAGAGGGGTTCCCGGAGGTATCCTTGGGGCCCGCCCTCGCCGATCATGGTGGAGGATGGGGGCCTCCGGTTCGCGGTGCTCTCGGAGCTATCTGTCGCAGATAGCCTGCTGCACGAAATAGAGAGGTCGGCAGGAGGCAGGGTCCCCGGGGGGACCTTCAGGGCCCAGATGGCGTCCATCGCCCAGGAGTCTGTGCAGGTAAGTGCTCGGTTGCTTGTGAGATTCGGTGCTTCCTTCGTCTTCCTGACCTTTTTCTTATTATTTTTTTTAGGTCCTTCAGCACGTCACCTTTGCCTTACGCATGGAGGCCGAGGTGATAGCCCCGGTGATGAAGGTCGCGGACCAGCTTACCTCGCTGGAAGAGAGCTCCAAGCGGGAGCTGGAGGGGGCGATGGCGAGGGTTGCCGCCCTGGAGGGCGAAGTGGAGGCCGGGAAACGGGAGGTTGCCCGGCACCGCGAGGCCGCCGAGGTCAAGCTTGAGGACGCTCAGGCACTCACCGGCAACTTGAAGAAGACGGTGAGGACCCTTCGGAAGGAGTTGGGGGCGGCGGTCAAGGCGGCGGAGCGGGCCGACCTCTCGGCGGCGAAGGCGGTGGAGGGCTACAAAAAGTCGAAGGACTTCTACAATGACTTAGCCATGGACACCACCCGCATCTGGCACGAGGCCATCGACGCCGTTAAGGCCCGGATGCCGGAGTTCACCGATGAAGAGCTCCGGGCCGAATACCCCCTCACGGACGCCGATGAGCAGGAGGAAGAGATTCCTGACGAGGAGTTGGCCGAGGACCCTGCTCGGCTCGTGGTAGATATTGAGAACCCCGAGGTCATGCCTGGCCCCGAGGACTAAAGCCCCCGTCTTCCTCCTCCTTTTATTTTGTAAGCCTCCGAGCAGTCTGTAAGGCTGGGGAGCCCAAAATACCCTTTGTAAAGACTTCGCTTTTGGTAGTAAAACTTTTTTGTTTCATCAGTTTGCACTTTATCTTTTGTTTGTGAAGAATGCTCGTAAAATATCTTTGCTTGCACTGTTGGGCTTTCATGTCAGGTCGGCTATCTGTCTAGCGATCGTTCGTCGAGTTGATTGATCACTTGCCAAGTGTGCCAAGCGCTGCTGAGAAGGAGGCATCTCCATGGCCCCGAAGTCGAGGGGGGATCGCTCAGACTTGGATAGACCTGATGTCCTTTGTTGGGGTCTCGGATCCGCTGCATGTGATGGGCAGAGGGATGTCCGCCGTAGTTGTGCCGAGCATGAATGGGATCGACTGCCTCTGGGAGGACTTTTCGATCCCTGGCGTTGCGAGTAGGGAAGCTACCGGCCAAGGATAGCTGAGCAGGGTAGCCGCTGAGCTGTCTCTAAGGAGAACTTTGATCCTTAGCGTTAAAGGGGCTGTAGGAGGCCTGCTAAGGATAACCGGGCAGTGAAGCTGTGCGGTTGCCTCTCGACGAGGGCTTTGATCCCTGGTGTTGCGAGTAGGGAACCTACCGGCCGGGGATAGCCGAGAAGGGAAGCCGCTCGGCTACCTCTAATGAGGACTTTGATCCTTAGCGTTGGAGGGGCTGTAAGAAGCCTACTAAGGATGACCGGGCAGTGAAGCTGCGTGGTTGCCTCTTGGCGAGGGCTTTGATCTCTGGAGTCGTGGGTAGGCAACTACCGGCCTGGGATGACCGAGCGGGGTAGCCGTTCGGATGCCTCTTGCGAGGGCTTTGATCCCTGGTGTCATGGGTAGGGAACTACCGGCCGGAGATGACCGAGCAAGGGTCGGGCTCGGTTGCCTCTTGCGAGGGCTTTTGATCCTTTAGGACGGGGACCTAGCAGGGTTACTGCCCAGTACCTCTTGGCAAGGACTTTGATCCCTGTCGGTTGTGGTAGGAAGCTACCAGCCGGGGATAGCCGAGCAAGGATCGGGCTCGACCGCCTCAAAGGAAGGCTTTGGTCCTTAGCGCGGGAGGGGCTGTAAGAAGCCTACCAAGGACCCTTGGCCGAGCAGGGTTACTGCCCGGTGCCTCTTGGCGATGGCTTTTGTCTTGAAGGATAGCCGAGCGAGGGTCGGGCTCGACTGCCTCTGGAAGGGCTTTTGATCCCTGTCGGTTGTGGTAGGAAGCTACTAGCCGGGGATAGCCGAGCAGGGTAGCTGCTGAGCTGCCTCTAAGGAAGACTTTGATCCTTAGCGTTGGAGGGGCAGTAGGAGACCTGCTAAGGATAACCGGACAGTGAAGCTGCACGGTTGCCTCTCGGCGAGGGCTTTGATTCCTGGCGTTGCGAGTAGGGGAGCTACCGGCCAGGGATAGCCGAGCAGGGAAGCCGGTCGGCTGCCTCTACGGAGGACTTTGATCCTTAGAGTTGGAGGGGCCGTAGTAGGCCTGCTAAGGAAAACCGGGCAGTGAAGCTCCGCGGTTGTGTCACGCCCCGCTTCCCAGAGTACGCAAGATTGGGCACGTGACATAGCCAACCATGCTACCTGTGGGTAGGAAGTATCCATCCACAGTCACATTACGGTTGTAAGGATATCAAGAACAAGATAAAAACCAATCTAATACATGTCCAAATCCATAATAACAAGAATCAATAAACAATAAGTGCGGAAGCTAATGATCCAATACAATGAATAAACAGTACGTCCCATAATGCGGGCTCACATCTGGAAATGAAATGAAATAAATAAACTAAATCCTAAGGACTCACTGTTCAGCCTGCTGGCTGAAGTACTCCTGCTCGGTCGTCGATAATGGTACGAAATCTGGGCCATGCAAAACCCAGACGTCAGCGCGTCATGACATCAAGTATATAGCATAAACATAGTAATAAGCAATGCGAGTATGAACATGAATAAAGCAGTAACAAGAAATAACAAGCAGGGTAATGTGCAATGGTGTCCAAACTGTCCTATCAGGTTTTCTACTCTATAGTCTTTGAAACCAATTGATGAATCGTCGATGTAACTCAATAGTATCCCGTGCGTGCCCGGGACCACGGTCATGACCCTCGGGGCTGAATCCGAGACGTGCCGCTAAGCAGTAAAAGGTAGTAGGATGGACGAGTGATGTCAGCATCAACGCTCCGGAGCTGGCCAAGCCCGTAAGACTGATCAGAACAATGTATCGAACTGTTGAGTTACAAGTCGGTTTCACCTTTGATTTCCCCATACCCCCAAACTATGTATGTCAGGTCAGGTATTCAGTAGTCAAGGACTAATGCCAACACAAAGTCAAGTAAAAGTAGGTCTGTCTGGATCGACAGCAGGAATGGTTAGGTTTGTCGGCATTAGGCATGAAATCATGAAACAGGTAATGTCATGGTACGACAGGATGAGTCGGTATGTATGTATATGTCAGGTGTAGCAGGGTCAGGCCAATATGTCGTGCAATCGGGTAAGTGCTCACAACAGGTATACAATCAATAATGAATAACAGCAGGAAACAGTAATTAACCACAATATTCCATATAACCACAGTGATGTTTATATTCTCTTATTAACAGGTTCAATCATCTTTAGGGTGCAATAGCCACAAGGTAAAGCAATATCCACAATTATAAATTAAGGAACTACATGAAATTATACTAAATATAATAATTGTCCCATGAATGATTTAACAGTTCAAGCAGATATGATTCAGTCGTTTTATTTAGTTAAAGCATGGATTGATATGGGTTAATTAATTACGAGGAACTGTTGTAACGATTCCACTATAAAGATAACAGCAATAATACGAATATATATATTCGTTCACAGTATCTTTCACAAATCCATTCAAAATCTTATTCCAAATAATTTCTCACCTCCCTTCAGCCAATCGCGAGCTCCCATTGAGCTCGTGGGCCCCGCCTCCTTTTCCCCATCTCTCTCTCTCTCTTCCCTTAATCTCTCACTTTCTCTCTCCAATCTCCCTCTCTCTCTTCATTTATATAAACCATGCAGCCCTGTTCATTCCTCACCATCGCGAGAAGGGAAGCTACCGGCCAAGGATGGCCGAGCATGGTATATGCTTGGCCGATTCTTCATGAGGTTTCGCCCGACCATCCCATGGCAGGTATTGGGGGAACAGGAACGGTCGCGGCGAACGTGCGCGTAGCATGCGCATTAAATGCGCGGGGAGGCGAAGCGCCAGAGTCGCGTCGTTTCGATTCTGCCAGAGAAGGCTCAATGATCGCCGCGTGGTAGCGACTTTGCGGGCGAAAACGGGCGACTGTTGGGTTCTGTTGGGACGCAGTTGGCTATATAAGGCTGAAAGAGCACTGGTCCTTCCTTTCCTCGTAAACAGATCGTTGAGAATGGAAGACTTCCCCTTTACCATCCCCGATATCATCCACTTCGAAGACGTATACCTCTATGACCAGAACTGCACCGAGGACACGGTGTAGTTGGTCTATAGGAGCATCGAAGACCACTTCGGCCGGCTGCTCCCCCGGCGCTCCCTCCTCTTGCAGCTGCTGTTGTACTCCATCTGGAGAGCGTCGCCGGAGCTTTACAACTCCTTGTCCGAGCAGCTCTATGACGAGGCCGTGGGCAAGCTGCGGTCTTTGAGACGCTTCGGCCTGATCTCCGCGAGTCGGTTGTCTCGCTCGGTGGCGCTCGTCCGTGAGTGCTACAATCTGAGGCTCGAGGTCAACGCGTGCGGGGGGAATCAAGGGCTGAGGTTAGATCTCGTGAGGCCTCAGCTGGCGGAGATCTTTACTGAGTACCATGAGCAGTGCTCTCTGCACCCCCTTCCCTCGCTGTTGTAATTTTCTTTTTCTATTCGTATGTATGGCTGAGGAGCCCATAATACCTTTTTGAATAAATGAGACCATTCCTTTTTTTCCGCAATGTTCCATTGATCTTTATTAAATTTACAACAGACCCTAGGAAGAGTTTACATTGCCTTAAAAAAAAGTACATGCTAATAGATGACCTTATTAGTGTGGCCCGAGCTCACCGGAGGCTTGTTGGTCTCCATGCTCGGCACCGGGTACGGGGCTCCCTGGGCTCCGGACCGGTCATCTGCCGAAATGAGCATGATCTGGCCGATGGTCAGCTCGGCGGGAGGGGGACGCTGCTCCTGCTCGCGGTTGCCCTGCCGCTTATCCCTCAAGTAGGCAGCGAGGTGCCCCGATCGGATGAGCTCCTCGATATAGTCCCGGAGTTGCTTACAATCCTCCGTGGCGTGGCCCAGCGTCCGATGGAAGGCGCGGTAGGGGCCCCGGGTTCGCTTCGAGGCCTGACACGGGATTGGAGGGAACTTGAAGAACCCCTCGCCCTGAGCCTCCTCTAGTAACACTGCGAAGGAGACATTGAGCGGGGTGTACTTTTGGAACTTCGGATGATAGGGCTGTTGACGCTCTGGCTTCTCTTCCCGAGCCCTCTTCTTTTGGTCGGACCATTCTTCTCGAGGGAGGTTCACGTTCACCTCGGACTCGAGCTGGATCTCGCGCTCGGTCCACGCCTTGACCTCGGCCATGGTCCTAGGCTGTGCCAACGCAAAGGAGCGCAACCACTCCTTGTGCCTAAGACCAGATCTGAGCCCCGTGATGACGGTCTCGTCCCGGTGCTCGGGGACCTCGAGGAGGGCGTTGTAGAAGCGGGTGACGTAAGATTTGAACGTCTCCTTGTCCCCGCTCTTAATTGTGAAGAGGTAGTCGACCGTGCGCTTCTGCCGACGGTTCCCGACGAAGTGGCCGAGGAACTGAGTAGCCAGCTCGTCAAAGGTTGAGATTGAGCGAGGCTCGAGTCCTCAGAACCAGTCCCGACCAGAGCGGATGAGGGTGGCTGGGAAGGCCCTGCACTGGGCGGCGTAGGAATGGTCCTGGAAGCTCATCCCCGCGGTGAAAGCATCCAAATGGTCTTTTGGGTCGGTTTTCCCGTCGAACAGAGAGACCTTTCGGGGGATTGTTGCGCGAGGAGACGTGGACAGCGAGCAGTCCCTCGGTAAACAGCTTGGTGAGCGAGTCGGTGGCGTACTTAGCCCCGTCGCCCGAGTGGTGACCTTCCCGGCGCATGCCCTCGATCTTCTTTTCGAGGGCGTCGAGTCGGCCGTGGTATCCCGAGAATTCGGCGCCTTGTGATCCCTGGCCTCTGCTGTGGGAGATCTGCGTCTGAGCGCGGCCCCGGTTCCTCTCGATGAGGTTCCTCAGATCCCCGGGCGAGGTGGCCCTCGAGCCGTCGTGGCGAGCCCCTTCTGTGCGACCCCGTCGAGGGAGGGGGTGTCGATCATGCCTGGGGACAGGCGAGGTGACCGACATCTCCTCAGGGGGGTAAGGGTCGCGAGGAGGCTCGAGGCGAGGCGCTCTGGCGGCAGATCTTGGTGTGGAGCTGTGGGGCGCCCAACGGGCCTCAGGGAGTATCGGCCCGTGAGATCTGTGTCCATGGGTCGTAGCCTGCCGGTGGTCAGCCGTGCCGACGAGGGCAGCCTTCTGGAGGCGGAGGAGTGGCGATCTGGGGCTCTGGCCCGGCCGTTTGGATGCGGACGGGCACCTCCACGAGGGACTGTAGCCGATTTATTCGGTCGGCGAGGGCGATGATGACGGTCGCCAGAGGAGATTCATCCGCGCCTCCGGTGAGGGGGAGGCGGCGGCTGGTACCTGGATCTTCAAGGTGATCGCTTGCCATGTGGATGGAGATCGGCAGGCCAACTTTGTTTTTTGTGGAGTTTAGTTTCCCACAGACGGCGCCAACTGATGAAGGTCCTTTTCAGGTCTCCGTCAGATGTTGTCTTCCGTCGATCTCCCGGTGGATTTTGGAGGTGATCTCTTGTTGCGTGTGGGTCTCAATGGGTTTTGAGGAGATTGGTGGTTTGAGGAGTTTGCACCGAGTACCTGCAAGGAAGTCCCGGGGTGGTTTGGTACCATCGAGGACCCTCCGACGATCAAGTTAGCACAAGATCCGAGAAGAGTAACGGCTAAGTGGGGTGAAAAAAAGCTTACTTGACCCTTCTGTGATGGGGGTTTATATAGTGCCGGTAGCACGCAGCAGCAGGCGCGAGAATCTCGCCGGCAGTTGCGCTCCCGACGTCACGCCCGCATAACGAGCGGATCGCCCATTAATGGGGGTCGTGATGTCGTGGAACGCGGGATGTTGCCGGCGGAGAATCTGCGCATGACGAGATTTGCGGAGCGGCGGTTACGCCTGTGAGTGGTGGAGTTGGTCGGTCGGAGGGACCGAGGAAGATGGCCTCGGCAAGGGAGCTCAGGAACAAGCGGGAGGGCCGATGAGTCTTGGTCCTGTGGCAGCTCGGGGCGAGCTGAGAGGCCGAGGAGACCAATTTGCAGGGGTCCTGAGGAGAGTCAGCTTGTGCTTGCAGGTCGGGTACAGGGGTGGCCTAGTCGGCCCCCGTGGGCCCTTTCTTCTGAGTTCTGGGACACGTCATCTGCCACGTGTCCTGATTTGGGAGATCGCCAATATAGAGCATCATCAATTTGCCTCCCTCGACTTGAACACAGTTAATTTTTCCGATTTACCTTTAAATATTGATATCTACAAACAAAAACATATCTTGATCTTAAAAAGATGATTGATTTAGAAAATATAAAAAGAATAAAACTTTTCCTATCCATCTCATAGACAGGCTGGTAGGTTACTAGTTTTTTTTACCATTTTGGAAATAGAAGCAAAACATATAAGCAAACTACACCTTTATTTTTGTTATATATATATATATATAGAGAGAGAGAGTCATCCAAATGAACAATAATATATTCAACTTAATTATAATTATCCATCGATATATATTCCTTGGGACTAAACTAAAGGAGCCGTCGATTGACTGGCCAGCCTTCACCGGGCCCACCTATGAGAATATGAGCACGTGGCATCATTTTCAAGGGAGTTACATGTGTGAATTGTAGCCCATGAGTTCAAGCTCCTCAGATTCTATATAAGGATCATGCTAGCAAACACACCCCTCCAACAGTTCTGTAATTAAGTTTCTCTTACAGAAAACACCAACAAAGTGAGAGAGAGAGAGAGAGAGAGATGGCAGGGGGAGGGTTCCAAGTATCCAGTGGACAGCAGTTTGAGGCCAAGATCACACCAGTGGTGATCATATCATGCATCATGGCAGCTACTGGGGGCTTGATGTTTGGTTATGATGTTGGTGTTTCTGGTAATTTAATTTAATTTATTAGCTATTCATTAATCACTTTTCAATTTATTAATCCTTAAAATTATCTCTCTCTAATTATATATATGCCTTTTTTTAGAGCAAGATGCAGCATCTTTTTACTTTGGGAAAAAGGAAAAGATGCAGAATCTTCTTAAATGCTTTTGCTTATATATATAAGAATCTTCGGAAAGACTTTCGCATTAATGTTTGATGCTCATCTGGTCGGATTTGAATTTGAATAGCTATACCGAGTGTAATATATATGTTTATTATGCATTAATTGCAGAAAACGAAAATTGGATTTCCTTTCAAAGAGGAAACATGAATCATACCTCTCAAATAAATAATATTTTTTTGAAGAATTATTTCTCTGTCTTTATAACGTTTGAGAAAATTAATTAAGAATTCAATATTCATGAAAATCTTAAATGGAAAGGAAAAAGAAAATAAACCATAAACTTGAAATTGATGCGAAATTGAATTGTGAGACATATAGAAGAATATATGTTGGAACCAACCACTTATAAGTATCTTGGTTTAGTTTTTGTAGTTTTCTTTTATTAGTATTGTAAAGAGGAGTAACAACATAAAACTCTAACCTGATTTAATTAGGATGGTGTTTATTCTAGGATTGTGTTTAAAAATAAAAAATAATAAAATCAGAGCATGAAAATGAAAGGGGCACTAGCTGCTAGGAAAAGTATTTGGCAAGCATAGATCAGTCAACATTGGCCTTTTGTAGCTAGTCTCTTTAATTATATAAATGAGTGCAGAAATTTAGTCTACAAAGTAAAAATATTATAAATATTTTAGCTCCTTGCTGATAGCATCAGATTGTCCTGATGACATATGAGAATATTATATCAATTAAAATATAAATCTAAGTCTAGAAAGTCAAAAAAATGTTGTGTCACGTATGGGGCTTTCCTTTTGAACCTTGAAGCTTTACTAGTCAACTTGTGACGAACAAATTAATCAAGCTACAATAATGAATATTTTTGTTAGTCTAGCATTCTAATTAAAGTAACACAAGCATGTATCATAAGCACATTAGTTTATTATTAACTCAAGCCTTGTTGTTCCAATTCGGCTTTACTAAATTTTTCAAAGGAATAAACAAAATAGCCGTCGGTGGTCAAGAGTAAAAACCTATAAGCCATATGGCTCTATGGTTGGACATAGACGACACTTGTTTGTGCCCAACGCACAAAAAATTGAAAACCGTATGCTGACAAATATATATACATTTTTTGTCGCCTTGGTTGCTACCAACATCTTGTCAGAAATAAGCTCCAATTTTATTACTTATTTAATGTTTGCAACTAAATTATAGGATTAGCGCTTTCAGGGAAAAATAATAGTTGGTTTAGTTAAATAATTGCAGGATTTGAAATTTGAGCTGCACCGCGTTTGTTGCATTTTTGTAGCTGGTTTCAAACCCTCTATGAAAACCACGAAGAAGTGTGCAACTGAAAACAACATCTAATTCATTATGTACATCGATATCTATAGTGTTCTGCTAAATGAAAATGAAAACTAAATTTTGGTAGTCTTGATCGACCCTTTGATATATGCACTCCTTTAAATCAAGCTGTGTATTCTGATACTATTAAAAATCTATGTTAGCAGAAGAGTGATTTAATTTAAAACTAAAGTTGTGATTAACATGTGTACTTAAGTGTTTTCATTGAGTTCATTGTTATAAAATCATTATAACACATGCAATAATTAGTTATCACGCTCATGTAGATTTCTTTAGGAATTTCAACAGGACGTTCATTGAGAAGATAATTAACAAATATCTCAAAGTATTTACTTCTGTATTCATTTTCTTTGCACTGAGAACATTCACATACAAATTAACCTCAATATATAATTCTCTTGAAAAACGCAGGTGGGGTAACTTCTATGGACGATTTTTTGATTAAGTTTTTCCCAACCGTTTACCGTCATAAGATGGAGCCAGGGTCGGACAGCAACTACTGCAAGTATGACAACCAGGGTTTGCAGTTGTTCACATCATCACTGTATTTGGCTGGCCTCACGGCCACATTCTTTGCATCGTACACGACGAGGCGGCTGGGGCGGAGACTGACCATGCTCATTGCTGGCATCTTCTTTCTCCTCGGGGTCATTTTCAATGGCGCTGCTCAAAACCTCACCATGCTTATCGTCGGGCGAATCCTTCTCGGTTGCGGAGTTGGTTTTGCTAACCAGGTATCCAAATTTAAAGTAGCGATATGAACAACAAAAAACATGCATATATAATTCCAAAAAAACATATTTAAAATATCACTATTAAGATTTGTCTCTGCTCTCATACGACAGATCAGAATGCATGATTTAACATAATGAGCTTTCTCAAGGGTATTATAATAATTATAAACAAAAAATATATACCAGATTATAATTAATCAATTGTTAATATATGTAACTGCAAAAGCTTATTCATAATTAACCAAATATTAAGAAATTGAGGACCTGGATATTTACTCTATATCATGTGTCCTAACCCCTTTGTTACTTTATTTTTGTTTTTTTAAAGTTGTTTGGTAATGTAATTACTAAAAGTTGAAATTATTTTCTTTTCACTTTTGCCTTCATCTATATATGTTATAGAGATTGAACATAACTTTTTCCAGTAAATCTACCATGCATGTTTCTCTTTTAAAAGAATTTGACGAATTATAATCGATCGGCCAGTTATAAAATTAGCACAAACGTCCTCTATATCATTACTCAAAAAAAGTCGTAATAATACATTAGGTTAGGCCACGTAACCATAAAATCTTGTCAATTATTATTTTATTTATAAATATTGCTTCATATCATATTCCATTTTGGTCAATTTTAAAGCAAATTATTATGATGTATAATATGTGTACTTAATGGAAGTGGCTACTAATATGTAGGATTTCATGTCATTGGATCCACATGAGTTAGTTGCTTGATCATGACATGCACCCCACACTGTTTGGTATTTTAGGTGGTTGGTAGGCACACAGTCATGTAGTTGGTGGATGTAGTGATCAAATATGATTTCTTTGTCGCTGATTCATCATACTTATTTACATAATTAGTGATTTTAGGCTTTTAGCTAACATCAAAGAGCACTCTTCCATTGTCCATTATTTCATAAATGAGAATGCATTTTCCTTTTTTGAAAAATATAATTAATACATATATTGCATTAAGCAATTCATTTGACATTTCTATATAGAAGCTGAGCATTCACCGTCTTTGGTGCGGTATACGGCCGAGATTGAAACACAAATCAAATCCAGCTTGTAAGGATACTTTTGTTCTCTCACCAAATCTCAGTCGTCCGTGTATCATACGGTGGATACTTGGCTTCTACCAAAAATTGTCAAAGGGAAATTTTACTGGATCCTCACCCACTGTTCGCTATCACATTGATCCACGTTTCATTAAAAGAAAGCTTTACGAAGAGTGTCTATATTATAATTGTTACGATTCACTTGGCTAAGGCATATTTCACTCAATACGGCTTGAAATAGATGTGAGAAAAATAAATGGGACAAGATGTAAAACACGCATGATAGTTTAAATGATACTTTAAAAATTCAACTCACCTCATGTCAAAATTAAACTAACATTACATTACATTTTTTCTCACGAATGATGAGAAAGTCCTCAATGGTGAGCTCAAGTAGAGAATTGAAGTCAAGACTCAAGTATTTTAGTCATATTTTGCATCTTTGATTACTTGTCATCATGGACACCTTTTTAAAGAACTATAGCATTGACTTGTCACAAGAGACAATAAAAATCTTAATTTTTGACCGGGTAAATGACACTAAACTACCCTTAGTTATCATGGTTACCTTCTACTTGGTTTTCAAGGGATTTTTCTTCACTAGAATATAAATAGTACTTAAGGTGTTTTAGTGTTTTACTATAATAGGGGGGAAAAAATATAACCTAGTTTAGTGAAAAACCGCAATATTTCAGGGTATTTTGGTGTATTTTATCCATTTTGTTCATATAACATGATATGATGCTTGCATTCCCCCAAAACCTAAATTTCACTCTTTTCATAATCAATTTTTATTTCTATTATCTAAATTTTTATTCCAAAAGCTACATGTATAACACTGCTTATCATATAAATGGAAAATAATAATTATGATATTATGAATGATTATCTACCTTTAATGTGTATGTTGGTTGAATTTTTTTACTTATAACTTCTCTAACAATGCAATTAAAAATTATACATATTTTAATCAAATGCTAAATTGAAGATGATATTGATATAATTTGCTTGTTAAAAATAAAGAAAACATAACAAGTAACTTATAATGGATTTAAAAATATATATCTCTATTATATTAATGCCAAATGAGGGATGCAAGGAGCACGTGCAAAATAAACTTTCTAATTTTCTGTTAATGCTGATGTGTCAAAAATCAGTAGTTTTGATTTATATTAAACTTGAAATAAAAAATAAAATATGAAGATTTTAGGGTTATTGTTACTGTACACTCATAACAAACTCCTTCCACCTCAAAGATTTTATATTCCCCGTCTCTTCAACTAATGCTTTAAAAAACTTTTCCAAACTTTGTTGATGTCAAAATATACAAACGTGTATCATATTAGCGTGCGTGCGTGCGCGTGTATTAAATATGTTTAGTGTTAACATGAAATATTACCACTTAATTATGTTCCAGGCTGTTCCATTGTTCCTTTCTGAGATTGCTCCCACAAGAATCAGAGGAGGCCTAAACATATTGTTTCAGCTCAATATCACCATTGGCATTCTCTTTGCCAACCTTGTCAACTATGGAACTGATAAGTATGTAGAATATTTGCATTTATTTCTTTCTCATTCTTGCAAAATATACTTTATTAATCGGATTCAAATATTTTCCGGTATATTACACTACCGTAGAGTACCCCGCTAAAGAAAACACTTTAATTGTCAGGATGGATGATGGATTAGATTGCGCTAAATTCTTTTGATTAATTGCAGGCTGCATCCATGGGGATGGAGGCTATCGCTCGCTCTCGCCGGTATACCAGCTATTCTTCTGACAGTGGGGGCATTGATGGTTGTTGACACTCCCAATAGTTTAATAGAACGTGGCCACCTCGATGAAGGAAAAGCCGTCTTGAAGAAGATAAGGGGAACCAACAACGTTGATGCTGAGTTCAATGAGATCGTTGAAGCCAGTCGAATTGCTCAACAGGTGAAGCACCCGTTCCGCAACCTCCTCAAACGTCGCAACCGTCCCCAGCTCGTTATCGCCATTCTCCTCCAGGTATTTTTAATCATCACTTGAATTGTAGTTATCTCATATACCGGTTTACGGTTTGGGTCAGGCTTATTTAGTCTGCAATTGCGCAAAAATTCCAAAGTTAAGATGAGAAGTGAGAACATTTTTTATTGGTCCAAATTCGAGCATACATTTCTTTCTGTTCTTTTGGCTTAAAATACATTTTTGTAGTATAATTATTCATATGCTGTGTATTTTCAGATATTTCAGCAATTCACAGGCATCAATGCCATAATGTTCTATGCACCGGTCCTCTTCAACACACTGGGTTTCAAGAACGACGCCTCCCTCTACTCCGCCGTCATTACCGGCGCCGTCAACGTCCTATCCACCCTCGTCTCCATCTACTTGGTCGACAAAATCGGACGCCGTGCCCTCCTCCTTGAGGCCGGTGTCCAGATGTTCATATCGCAGGTATCTCATGATATTTTGTAATCTTACACACACACACCATATGAAAAATGCTTAGCCTACAAAACCTTTTTTTCCAGTATAGCTTGTAGCCATTTATCAACCCGTTAGCATATGTGTAATCTACCGAGAGCTGATACATATAAGGTATCCTAGATTACACAAAAGTTGAGTCATTTCTAATTTGGTAAATATATCCGTAAATCCTTCAGGTGCTCATTGCTGTCATCCTTGGAGTCAAGGTCTCGGACCACTCCAACGCCCTCGGAAAAACTTGGGGCATCCTCGTCGTCGTCCTCATCTGCACCTACGTCTCCTCCTTCGCCTGGTCGTGGGGACCCCTCGGGTGGCTGATCCCGAGCGAGACGTTCCCCTTGGAGACCAGGTCGGCGGGCCAGAGCGTCACCGTATGCGTGAACCTGTTGTTCACGTTCGTGATCGCACAGGCTTTCCTGTCCATGCTATGCCACCTCAAGTACGCGATATTCGCCTTCTTCTCAGCGTGGGTGCTGGTGATGTCGCTGTTTGTGTTGTTTCTGCTGCCAGAGACGAAGAATGTGCCCATCGAGGAGATGAGTGAGAGGGTGTGGAAGCAGCATTGGTTCTGGAAAAGATACATGGATGAAGATGATGATGATGTAAAAGTTAAGCAGGCTAACAATGGAGAAAAAAACTTGGACCTATAGAAATATTATACGTATGAAGATTTAGATCCTATACTACTTTTATATATAGAGAGAGAGATGATCTAATGTTTAATTAATCAAGTGGGGTGATCATTTATTGACCCGATCATTTGTTTCCTATGTGTAATTTCTTATTATAGGCTGACATCAATTGTTCGTAGGCAGCCAAAAAACATAGAAACTTCCCGTGTAAAATGATTCTTATGATTCTTGACATCATAATCTGCATTTCAAGTTTCAAAAGAGGCAGTTGAATAGGTAACATTGTTGTTATATATATACTACCTTTTTCCAACTTTTAATGGCCTAGAAGCTCACGGGAAGGTTGTGGATTCAAACCTTATAGTTGTTATATATGTAAAAAAAAATTGTCATGCCTGTTCACTTTAGATGCATAGATAGTTTTCCGATATATCTGATCCGGTTGATGGGATCGTTATCCTCGCCTATGTTACATTGTAGATCCGGTCTCTTATGCCTCCACGCACCGGCCAGAATAAAACCACACTTGGTAGAAACGAGGATCACCCCGCAAGCCAACCGTAGTAGAATATGATGAAGAAGGAGACGACAGCTCTTTTGATATTTCTCTCTTGAAATATTGTTTCTCTTATGTCTCATCCATCCTAAACCCTAGCCCCCTATATGTGTATATATAGGGTATCTATTCATATGGGCGGTTATTGGGCCGGTTTAGAGCCAATGACTAATATTCTTCTACTAACACATTCGAGTGGGTGTCATCCATAGCTTCTTGAGCAGGTTCTCTGAATCAATTGTCTCGCTGAGAATCTCCTCCTTTTTCTTTTTCTTTCTTATCCATACATATATATTGGTGTGGTGTGGACCGTTGAGAACATGTAAGCGGGTAGCCTTACAGCTAGATCCATTAGGACTGACATAAGCATCTCCCTAAAAAAACAACATAAACCAAAATATATGTCACGCTCACGAAATCTCGTATCCCATATCAGATCAGACATGTCTGCCTAAATACATTTGATCCCTCTCGGAAGCAGACTTGAACACCGCAGTCTTTCCTTAATTCATCGCACTCTTAAGCCTTGCCACCATGGCGTCAATAAGAGTTGCGCTTACGATGCAATCAGGAGACATTCCAATCGATCTTCCTCCAGCACTGAATAGTTATGTAAATCCTCGTTTCCATCGATAAAATTTTTCTATATTTCCCAAGTCCCCCCGATTGTTTTCCTATTTTTCCTCGTAATTTTGTAGGTAATTGATTGCTTAAGTCTTAATAATTGATTTTTTCTAAACCTTTAAAAATCAAATCAAAGCCCAAAACAAAACTATATATATATATATTATATATATATATATATATATATATAGAATAATGGAGGAAAGATGCCATAGGAGGGAATTCCCTCCTATGGCGTCGAAAAAATACCCCCTCCATGGTTTTTTCCGACGATCGGCATCCAACATCTTCATTGTCATCATCTAAGATGTGGGTATACCAAATTTCAAGTGATTCTACAACTTTTTCACCGTTGATTTAGCAATGTAAAAAGTTCTATTGTCGGCAAACCGTTAATTTTGAACCCACTAAATCAACGGTGAAAAAGTTGTAGAATCATATGAAATTTGGTGTACCCACATCTTAGATGATGACGATGAAGATGGTGGGTACCGATCGTCGGAAAAAATTATGGAGGGGGTATTTTTTCGACGCCATAGGAGGGAATCCCCTCCTATGGCCTCTTCCCTCCATTAATCTCATATATATATATATATATATATATATATATATTCCTCCGGCCCAACAGAACAAAAAAAAACCAAACAGAATTTTAAAGTAATTAAACCCAGCCCAGCCCAGCCCATAAATAATTAAATTTCTAAAGCTTCCCGGCCCATGCCCAACTCCTCACCCGTGAACAACCCGACCCGCCTCAAGCCTTCTTCCCCACTCGTTTTCAGTTTTTCCCGCTCGTTTCTTTCGCTCCCCACGTCGCCAACGTCCCGTTCACGACCACGACCCCGACCCACGATTGCGCTCGCGCCCGCGACCTCGTCTCCCTCGCCTCGATACAAGGACGAGCACTCACCCTCCACTGCATTTTTTTTCCTTCACCACACTTACCTCCTCTCTCCTTCTTCCTCCCATCATCCTGCCTCATCCCCGACGACGGCGACTATTACCTCGTCATTCCTCCGTCTCTCCTCTCTCCAGAACTCAAGCCCCACTTCACCTTCCATCGCCTAACCCCTCCTCACCATCTTCAGTCCACCGCAGAGCCCATGCACACCACCTCGCCGACGATCACCCGCTCCCATCGCGTCGCCGGTCACCTCGTCGACTCCTCTACATCATCAGCATCACCTCCTCCAAAACCCGAGCCCCCACTACCTCACTCCCTTGCTGCAACCCACACCAAACTCCAAGCACCCGAGCCTTGAACCCCGCTGCGCCCATCGCCGGAGCTACCTCCGCCGACCACCGCCGACCTCAGCACACTCCCAGGAAATCCGCAGCACCCCACTCCGCCTCCAGCGATCACGAGCCATCCCCCGGACAACTCCGACAACGAACCCAAACCCGAGCCGAGGCCGTGACCCCAAACCGTGCCGTTCGTTGCGCGTTCGTGCTGTTGCCGCTGCCGTGTGTCGTCAACGTGTCTCCAGGCAAGTACCCTACTTGCTACATGCTAAGTTGTACTGTTACGAATGCAAAATCTTATGAATTCCGTATTTATAATTCGTGAAAATTTATATGATATAAGTGTTTGATGCAAAACCCGAACGAAAACCTTCCATTAAACTGACAGAAATTGATCATATAATCTGGCCCATGTGATAATGAACATTGTGTTAAAATTTTACTGAAAAATATAATCGTTACTGACTTGAACGATCATCCCCAATCACACCCGTAAAAACTGAAAATTTCCCGCGTCTAAAACTTGTAAAAATCATAATTAATTGTTCACAAATTAGAATGATGAGTTCGAGGGCTAGAATCGAAGACGACTCGACGATCTGGAACCCCATAAAAGTTTTAAATTGTTTCTATACTGAAAATACGATGGAAACTGTTTCAGAGAGAGGCTCTGGACTGCAGTCCAGAGCAGCTCTGGCTGTTGATTTCTATCTCGTAATACTTACCCCTTTGCTGCCTGAACTCGTACATTGCGGAACCCTATACTTTAGTGAATATGAAACAGTTAGAAAAATAATGAAAGCGGTTTCACCCCTTTTTAACGTCGTTTACTATTTAAAATGTAATTTAAACGAACAGGACGTATAGCAGTCCCAAACAGAAACAGAACTGATACCCTATCGTTGAACAGTGTATAACTTCTGACGTAGAGGCGCGATTGAGAATCCTTCTGGTGCGTTGGAAACCCTATTGAAAAACATATATTTCGTTCAACTATAGCGTCGCTAAATTCTGATCCCGACAGGGTGAAAATTATGCCGCGAAACGGACGTTCAGTTCAGAAACTGAATTTCCTGCAGCGAGCACTTTAAATGAAACGGCTGTAACTTGCAAACCCAAAATCCGATTGAACTGAAATAAATTTTTCTAAACTTCCGAATGAGTATACTTGTTACCGTCTTTGTATCATTTCACTGAATTCTGAACGTATGATTTACTGCAATTTTTATAAGCTCATGAGGTGTATAATAGTTCATATTACACATGACTCGTAAACTGCATAAATGCACATATATTACCCGATTGCCATACACATAGTGATAGTGCGCGTTATTATTCAGTGTACAATGCATTATCGTGCGTAATCGGTATTGGTTTAGTAGTGTCAAGTACGCCAATGGAAAAGTGAATGATTCGTGACAGTGAATAATACAGTGAACGGTGACAAAACCGTGTTATTGGTGCATACTTGTACACGACCAGACCATACTCGTCAATAGTGTAAACCTGGGGAAAAAAGGGGAAATCGAAGTGGAAAGAGCATCGTATTTAGCGAGGACAGTGATTTAGTGGATGATCATTCGAACATTGACTCTTATATATATTAGGTTGGGCCTAGCGGTCCAGCCGACAGGGTTATATCCCGGGCGATAGCGGGCCGTAGTCTCGGGTATGTACGAGATCCACGTTAAACATGATCCTCCTTTCCACAATTCGATTTCAAATATGACTTAGAGACTGATAGGGACACAGATCATACCTTGCATCAGTTAGTGACATAATGATTACCTGCATTTTACTTCCACTGTTATTACCTTATTTGTCCGTTTCATGTCACTATTATAATATTTCTATTACGTCGCTCTTAGGGCCTGAGTATGCATGCTCAGATCTCGAGAAAGAACCAGCGCAGGAGCTGGACTTGCCCTTCGAGCTTGCAGAGATTTAGTCGAGAGTACCCCATTCACTTTTTCTGCTTTCCCTAAAGAGACATTGTATTCGAACTTGGTTAGTAGTTCTTTTTCTTGTTTTATTGTAAATTGTGAACAATGAAATTTGATATAATAATTTAGTGATGTATTTCCTTTACTTCTGTGCTTTGTTTACTAATTACCATATAATGTTAGAAACGGAAGTGTGACTACGGCGGGATTATTCCTTGACCGTAGGAGCATTGCTGGCCTAGTCATCCCTTGTTTTCCATATTTTGGGAAGCGGAGCGTGTTTAGTTGATAAAACTGCACATTTAATATAACAATTTTCCTACTATTATTATATAATAAAAGGTGTTTATTATAATATATGATACATATGAGGGTTTATCTGTAAAAATAATATTTTCATGTGGTTATATATTATAAATAATATTTTGTAGGAAAAGTAAGCATATAATATCCATGTAACATTTGGCCCATTTAAATATGCTTACTTTATTAATACCTTTGACCAATTCTTAATGGTTAAGTTAATATCTCAATAAAACAAACTCTACTAATATTGTTTGTTGAGTTATTGTGCAGAATTTTCAGGGCTGAAATCAAGGAAATCAAAGTTGGCAAATCAAATCTACCAAAGATATTCAAGAAACTAATTCTGGTAGAAATGTAGAAAAGATTTTCAAAGTCTAGATACTCAAAAGATTACCAAGTGTTACAGATATGAAGCTACAAAAATTAGAGGCCATGATCTCACCAAAAGGGGGCGGATCCACGGCCAAACCTATCCAATGGCCGCGGTTCCGCCGCGGATTTGAAGAGTTGAGATATGGGATTGTGGTGGCTAGGATCCTAATAACTAGTTTCCATATTAAGAAACTAGGGTTCTGGCTCTGTGACTATAAATAAGGACCGAGAGCCTCTTGGAAAAATCATCAAGCCGACGAGATCACGAAGTCCCAGACGCTCACACATCCAGGCTGATCATCACTGTTCGTCTACCTCCTTAGGAAAGATCGAGAAGCAAATCAAGTTTTGTAATCATTTTCTACGGAATAAAGTGTAGATTGTTCAAGTTGATTAATAAAGCTAGTTATTTTGCATTTTACATTATGTTTTCCCTCTCTGTCCTTTCATCTTTTTCTCCCAACATGCGCGAGTAATTCTCCGCTTGTTAGGGTTCGTAGGATTAGGGTAGGCTAATGGATGATGAACATCCCTAAACCCTTTTTAAGTCCTATAAAGTTTATGAACTTTATCAAAAGAATCATTAACATCCTAATCGGGCGCGCTAACAATTCTTTGTTAGTTCCGACCGCGATTAGAGATTAGATTAATGATTATTTTGGTAAAGGCTAGATATAAACGGAGTTCCGTGTCGAGATAAGGGTTAAGAGTGGGATTATTTTTCCCTCCAGAAACCCTAATCTACACGCATCACCGTCGTTCTAGTTTTAGATCTATTAAAGGATAAAAATGGTAACTTTTAATTAATCATCCATGACTACTAAATCCTAACGAACCCTACAAGCCCTCTTATTATATTAACTACATCCCCTAAAATAATCTAGGTTTATATATTTTGCATTCTTGCTTAACGTAGATTTAGAAACCTTTCCACAAAATTCTTTATTCCTCCTCTCTCAACACATCTAAAGTAAGAGTAAAAAGTTCAACGTTTCCCTGAGGACGACCCGTACTCACCTCGGTCTAGCTACACGCGACACCGTTCTGATTGCGGTTACATACTACACTTAAAATATAGATCAATCAAATGGCGCCGCTGCCGGGGAGACGTGCGTAATTTTTTATTCTTGCTATTTGTGTTGAATTCTTAGATGATTCATATCATTATTAAAACAAAACTGCAAATTGCATATTTAACGATTTGTGTGGGAATTTTGCGAGGGAATCTGGAGTCACGGACTTGAGGAAACAGGAGATCTAGGGTTTCACACTTCTCTGGTATCTTTCTTAACTCCTCTCTCCTCTCAAATCCAATAAAATCTATTTTCTGCTGGATTCTTTGCAAAATATCGCCGCTCAAAAATCTTTTTGCAAAGTTTTGTTTTGCGGTTTGTTTTTGCATATTTTAATACGGATTTTTAAGGGGCAAAGACCAAATCAAGATTAGGTGGGGATTTCATCACCCTTCCTAAACTCCACAAATCACAAACCGAGCATCTGCATCAACCCTACATTAATTTAAAAAATATCTAGACCAGACTCTAAGGACTGCCGCGCTCAATAAGGACAGAGGAAGGTCGTGGGTAATCTATCGCTTATCTGCATTACTTTTGTAGTGTATAGGCAAGTGTGTCAAAGGCTAGTGGTTTTTAATTAGGCCCACTACTGTGGTTCCTTCCCACTTACCTGGCACTTACTTGGCTACAAGGATAGTACATAGACGGTAGAGGATTGATCCTGCGGCTTGTCCTTTGGAAGTCTAGGAGCGGTTTAGAGACTGGACCTAGGTAACCATAGTTCTAGGGTTGTGCATTTTTTTGTGATTTGTCTAAATCCGTCATTTTTCAAAACAAACCAATTATTTTACCCCTTCCCCCTTCTTCTCTTCTTATAATGGGTGACCTAAACAGAAGAACACTTGCCGAGCTTTGCTGTCCACAACCAGATATCTCTTATTTTCGTAATCCCTTCGCTGTACCGTCCGGCTCTTCCATGTCCTTAAGAGATCATATAGAACAAGCAGGAAGAAACAGTTGGCCACCTCAGTCTAGGTCTTATCAACCGTATCCTAATCCTACACCTGTTTCAGTTCATACCCAGAGTGAGGAAGCCCCTAGACGAATGTCCATTGCTGAGCACATAGCTAGGTCTAGAGGCCAAAGTTTCAACCCGGACCAATATCAACCATCACCACCACTGTCCGGAGAAGAGTTTGATATGCGGTTTGTGGCATATAAGATGTCTGTTGAAAATAGCCAACCAACCAACCCATATCAATATTCTTCTTATCATAATATTGATCCTACTCCTACCCAAGTTCCGCAACCATTCTATTCCTATCAATCCAATCCGACTTTTCCACCTACTCTAGACAGTTCTTCTAATCAGTCATTTGGGAGTTTTAATTATCCACAGGAATTTCAATCTTATACTGAAACCCCTTATCAACCCAAGACTAGTCTGGAGCAGACATTAGAAAAATTTATGGAAATGTCGAACCAAATTATGAAGGATTTGGGTAGTAAGACAGAACTGTACACCCTTCCTAATCAAACCTCCCCATTCCAAACTGAAATCCACAACTCCAGTTTCATAGATTCATCAAGTACAATGTCTGATAAGTTGTGTGACTTTGTAGTGTTTGATTTACCCAACTGTGAAGGATCCAATTCAAGTGAAACCATACCCAACCCTTATGATCTCTACACCTCCACTCTTGAACCAAAATTGATTGAAAACCATACTTTTGATGAGGTGTTTGAGAATTTTAACCTTCACTTGAATGAGGTGATTGATGTTGGGGATATATTGATTGATGAACCCAAAATTTTGGATGATTTTGTCCCACCAATTCATCAAATCCTTTCACTTCCGTGTGGTCATCATCTTGAGCCTTTAATTCTTCCCGAATCCCAAATATATCTTGAAGTTGATGATAATGGTATACCCGAAGATCATAACGAAATACAGCCTCCATCTTCCACATCTTGTACAGCAACACTTGACACACCAATTTGTTTACCCATTTCACCTTCTACTTTCTTCGGTTCTTCTTCTGTTCCTATAGTTTCAGTGAGTTTTAATAAATCACAATCCGTTAATTCAAGTTCAATAATACCAGAAATTCAACTTGATTTGGATATTTTTGAAAATGAGGTAGATGGGTTTTTCGAGTCCTCTACCTCAATAATTTTTGTAATACCCGGTTTTCTTTTAAACGCCAATGTCCGTATTTATATAAATTATCACTTACAAGTTTGTTAGTTTATATTTAAAATTATTTAAGTTAGTTTAAAAACCCTATTACCTATCCATTTTACATTTTTCTCAGATTCTTTTATTTGCTATTTCCAGACCGGCCCCTCTTCCCTAATTTTCCTATCCTTATTCATTTCCAAACCCAAGCCCATCCTCATCATTTCCCTTACTTTCCTTCAGCCCATTTTCTTTATAAATAAACTTACTCCTTTCCAGCGAACCCCGGCCCACTCATTTTAATCCATTTTTCCCTTTTTAATTCCTTGGCCCAGCTCTCTCCCCGGCCCGTCCCTTATTCCCATTTAAATTTATTTTTCTTGGACTGGCCCAGCCCCAATCCTCTATAAAATTTTCCCCCTCAATTTTCTCTCCGGCCGGCCCCTTCGTTTTCTCTTCTTTATTAATTAAACTTTTGATGGCCCGACCCACTCTCCAAGCCAGCTTCACTCAGCCGCGACCCCAACTCAACCCGACCCGCTACTGTTCCTCTCCTTCCCTCCAACGGTAACTTTCCCCATTTCTCCCGCGCGCGTTTCCTCCGCTGCATCCCACGCCTGCGCCCACGTTGCTCCACGCGCCCCGCTCGCAAACGTTACCATGACGCGCGCCCTCCACCTCTCTCCTCTACCCACTACTCCCTCTTCCTCGCTCGTTCTCTCCCTCGTTTTCATTTTCCTCCTCAAACTTTTCTGCAACTAGTTTCCCGACGACGACGGCAGCAATCTCTCTACTACGCCGTCTCCGCCTCCGGCCACCTCCCTAGGTCACCATCGCCTCGCCTCCACGCAGAATCACCCACCTCGCCGACGCAAAACCCTCACGACCCATCGCCCGCACCTCATCCCCTCACCACCCTTCTCGCTCCGAGCCCCCTCACTTCCGATCTCCCTCTCTCGAGCCCACGCCTCACTCCACCGGCCATATCGTCGGACCTTCATCACCGCTCTCATCTCCTCACCACCCTCCCTCGTCTTCCTCCTCCTGCTCACCAAGCACCGCTCCTAAACCCAGCCTCCTGCACCTCTCGCCGGCGGGCCCACTGCACGTCGTCGACCCCATCATCATCGTCGTCCTCACTCTCTCCGTCTCCATCATCCCCTCTTTTCCCCTCTCTAACTCCCTCTCGCTAATCTCTGTATCCTCATCTCTCTCTCTCTCAGTTCTCTCTCTGCATCTCATCTCTCTTTCTCTCTCTCTCTCTCGCTGCAGTCTCTCTCTCTCCCTGCTCCTATCTCTCTGTTTCTCTCTCCCTCACTCTTTCTCTACTCGTCTCTCACTCTCTACCTCTCCAGTTCTCTCTCTCTCTCTAATCTCTGTCTCTTTCTCACTCAATCTCTCTCTCAGCTCTCTCTCTCACTCACTCTATTTCTCTCTAACTCTCTTTCACTCTCTCTCTCTTCCACTACTCTCTCTCTCTTGATCCCTTTTCTCACCCAACCCACTGTAGCCCCACCATCAGGAGCTGCGACCACCACAGACACCCTGACGACGCCCCGAGCCCCCACTGGCCGAGAACAGACCCGAGCTCACTCGGAGCCGTAGCCGTCGCAGTGCTAGCTCGTCGCGCGTTCGTGCCATTACCAATGCCGTGCATCGCCTAGACGCCTCCAGGCAAGTTCTCTACTTGCTTCATGCTATTCTATTTATGTTACAAATCCAAATCATATAAATTGCTATGTTACCCTTCCTGAAAACGTACACTATTTACCTGTTCGACGTGTGTTCCCAATGAGAATCCTTTCCTAATTTGGCGGAACTAAATGGTATTGTTTGGTCCGTATGGCTGTGAACCTAGTGCAGGAATTTCGTTGGATAATTTGATCGTTAATGACCAAAACAACTACCCCCAAGTTTAATCGTAAAACTGAAATTTTATTGTACCTGAAAACCGTTAAATTCACCATAAATTATTTACATACTGGAATGATGCGCTCGAGGGCTCGAATCAAAGCCGACTCGACGAACTTTAACCCTATACTAGTTTCCAGATATTCCTGTACTTAAATTGTGATGATATTTGGATCGGAGTGCGACTCTGGACTGCAGTCCAGAGCGACTCCAGTTGTTGCTTGCTGTTCCGTAATGGGTACCACAAGATCTCCTTAACTTGTAGATTGCAGAACTCCACTGCTTATTATAGGTAAATCTGTTATATAGACAACACAATTGGTTTCATTCTGTTTCGTTACCGTTTGATATTTAATCTGTAATTTAAAAGATCGGGACGCATAACAGTCCCAACAGAATCAGAATTGACATACTAGTATTAAACAATGTATGACTCCTGACGTGCGGATGCGATTGAAGATCTGTCTGTTGCGTTGAAAACCTTACTGAAAACCCTAGATTTCATCCAACCGTAACGTCGCTAAAATCTGATCCCAACTGGGATTAAAATCCGTTGCGAAACGGATTTCTGATTCTGAAACCAGATTTCCAGCCGTGAACGCTTAAAATGAAATGGCTATAATTAGCGATCCTGGAATCCGATTTGCATGAAACTAAATTATATGGATAGATAACTGAACATACTAATTATTACCTGTTTATTGTTTCGCTAAACTGTACACGTACTTTCCATGATAAATCGTGCAAGTGATAAAATACTGTTTCATAACATCCTAATCATGCTTATATACTGTTCACGCATCATATCATACCCATATTATTGTATTGATAACCTAGTGATATCGTGCATTTACCCAGTGTTAGATTTTAGTGATGATTGTGGCAAGTACGTCAGTGTTCGTGTATCCGTGAATAAGTGAAAGTGATACGTACTTGTACACAATCAGTGACCCTATTATTCTATTGCATTGTCGACGCCTGTGGGATGCGTGTACGTGTGACTATAAGTGGTATGGGACACTTATGGAAGCGCTTGCACGGGTGTCACAGATAAGGCATCCGACACTGCCATTTATCTTAGGTATTAATCGGGACGTGCTTGATGGAGGTCCTGCCTCCAGTTCTCGCGCAGACTTGTCACGGATCGATTAGTATTTAGGGTTATGGTTAGCGTTTGATGTAGACCACGGGGTGTGGGGGTAGTTTAAGTGTGAGTTCAACAGAATCTCGGGAGTCCCATGCCGGCTTATATATTTAGGGAGTTATATGGAGATTTACAGGGTATGTGATATTCACCGTGATATACATGTTGGGCCCATGGTCCCTTGCCCTTGGGTTCTACCCTTGGGTGGAGGACACTCACGAGTGGTTGACTCTCACACTTGGACTGACGATAGGCTTAGTGACCTGTACAGTGAGACTTAGAGACTGATAGGGATACTGGCATTGATGTATCTTATTTACCGTGTTGACATACGTGGCATGTCGTTCTACTGCTTTTACTGTTCCGCTGCATTGATTACCGCATATTCATATCCATGTTGTCATTGATTTACTGTTATACATATCTATTACCACTGTTAGAATTGTCACTTGATTTATATATATTATATTGCTATTGTGTCGCTCTGACGACCTGAGTATGCATGCTCAGTGTGAGGAGAAGATTTAGCCTGGACCAGGACTAGACGCACTTCACGGACATCTTGTTTAGCTATCCAAAGTTATATCTTTTGTTTCCCATCAGGTCAGTTCATTTTTACTGGTTCGTTCCAGTTACTGCATTTCTCATTACCTGTGCATTATTTACTGTTTACCATGATAAACTAGAAGCCGAAGTGTGACTACGGCGGGACAATTTCTTGACCGTAGGAGCATGGCTGGCCTTGTCTACCCTTCGTATTCCGTATTTTGGGAAGCGGGGTGTGACATGGTTTAGTTGGTATCAGAGACAGGTTTTGCATCGATTGGGATTGCAGTTTTCCGTGTATAGTTTGGCAATCCAAGACATCCCTCGGTCTAGGTTGTATACCTGTCATTCTTGATCCATATTCACATCGTGTGTTCAGCTATCCATTCGCTATGGTTTCGGGTGACTTGACAAGGTTACGTGGTTGCAATTACACTACCGTACTCTATTCAAGTGACTTAAAGTCATACAGTTGATTCCCCACTTGTAATAAATTCACCACCTCTGATATTCTTGAATCTTTGTCCTATCCATATTATATTTTGATTCGTTTAGCTTGTGACTTATATCATTCTCAAAAATTGTTGTCTCAGGATCATGCCTTTCAACGACTCTTCGTCTATATCCGCTCCCCAGAATCAGACCATTGAGATTCTGAGTGTACTGCAAGGTCTAAAGGAAGCCCAGGAGCGAACAAACGACTTGTTGGCTAAAGGACTGAGAAGACAGGTGAATCAGGGACCGGCGGGAGTCTCAAATCATAAAGGGATCCCCGTTAGACGAGGAAAAGAGAGGAAGATGAAGCACCAATTTGTTTCTCCACGGCAGAAGCAGCAGAAGATCCCATGTTGTGGGTACTGTAGGAGGCCGGGACATCTTCAGAGGGATTGTCGCCGCGCCCAAGGGAAATGTCTGATTTGTGGATCCAGCGAACATCTCATCAACGGTTGCCCAGAAAGGAAAGAACTATAAGGAGGAAACTCGTCCACACTCCCCACTCCTGCCAAGTAAGGATTATCGCGTAGTTCAAACTTCAACGATAAGGCGGACCTAACGCAGGATTCAACTCACGCGACGAGAATGCAACGTTATAGTAGTCGAAGAAGGATTTTTTCATGTTATCTACTTTCAGTAATAATGTTGTCATCTTTTTATGAATATTTTTTTCCGTTTGAAATCTTGTATCCGCTGAACTTTTGATTGAATGCAATGAAAATTTGAATCGTAATATATGTATCATTCTCTTGCTTTCTCTTTATCTAATTCTATTCATTATCACAGTATTTTAATCCTGATCTTTCAGTTCTTGCAACCGCATATTTTCCTATACTTCGTACCCTGAGCTTTTTCCTTGATGTATTCCACTGTCTAATCATGACTTTTTCTTTTCAGGCCATGGCTCACCATGGAGCAGCGCCGCATCTAGATGAGGATGCACAGTCATGCGTTTCCCTAGACCGCACGCTGATGAGTTCTGATGACGAGATCAACGATCCCCAGGCCATTTTCGGAAACAGCGATTCCGAAGATGAAAGAGCAGTCGCCCCAGAGTTTGGCATGATAGGCGATTTCGATGAAGAGGAAGGAGAACCTGAAGAGAACCCGATAGAGGAAGATCCCGAGGAAGATCCGATAGAAAAAAAAAATCCAGTGGAGGAAGACCCCATGGAAGAGAACCCAGAAGGAGAGGATCACATGGAATCAGATCTCGATGAAGAAGCTCTATCCGAGGAAGAAGGACCAGAAGATCAAGATCCTGTGGTGGAAGAACTTCCAATAGCGATACCTGCGAGGCGCTATGGAAATGGACGCCCCTACCTGAGCGCGCGAGCCTACCGCAACCTGCTGAATCTCCACAACCACGACTGACGGAATTTCTTTTGATGTTGTCTTTCTGGCCAAATAAAACTGTGTATAGTTTAGGGCCACTTTCCGTCTTTGAGAATGCTTTGTTTAAAATCTTTTGGAATAAAGTAAATTGCTGAGTTCACAAATCCTTCGATCTTCTTAGTTCGCGTGCTACCTGATTATTCCTTATGTACAATTATTCTTCCTACTGAGATCTGTCTACACTTACTCCTTACTTTGTCTTAACCCTCACTGAGATTAACTAGTACCACACTTGATTTTTTAGAGGCCCACCCTTCATCCTTCGTCTGTGCCTCGTTTGAAATCCTTCTGGGAGGTGAAGTTCATAGTGAAATCCCCGGATTAGCTAACCCTTCGAAATCTTGATTCGCTTGAAGTACCGACCGTTATCCTCTCTATATTTTTCCCTTGTAAGTCCTTGCTGCTCACCCTTACTTCATGTGCTGACCCGATCCCAATCTCCCTAACATTCAGCCTAAAGCCGCCACACTCCGACCTTCTGACTGAGCCACACTTCCTTGTAATCATTACCCTAGCTAGCCCTATACCTTTTTGTGTTCTTCCTATTACCCTAAATATATATAGGGACTTTATTATTCGAAATTTGGTTTTCATTATCTTGTATTTGTCGAAAAGTGCGTATTATTGACTACTTAGCTTTATTGTATTTCAAATCACCATACTATTATCTTTATTTTCAATAGCGCAACCTTGCACCGCGCCTATTTTGTTCCATGTTTCTTATTCTCACTAAATGAGTTTTCTAAGCCATTTTAAAATTATTTGACCGATACGTTTTCCTAAAATGTTTTAATCTACTGACTAGTTTTCACTACAATATTGTCGTTACTTTATTTTCGGGTTTTGTACTTATGATTACTATATAAATGGTTGAACCTTACACTTATTTTTCTGCTTATTTTTTGATAAACTTAAATGTGCACATATTCGGGTTTCGACTTTTATCGAACACACTTTGATTATTATTCGTTATTGTTACCTATATTCTCGTATATTTGTACTTGCCCTTATAGTTTTCCTGCATTATACCTTGTAAGCCTATCTTTTGTATGTGGTTCTTATATATATGTATGTACCCTCAAAACTTTGTCTACCCGTTTTTAAGTAAATCAGCATGTATTAGTGTTCGATATGATAATTCTTCGCTTATTATTTATAGCAAGTTGATTCGTTTAAATTTCGAGGACGAAATTTTTGTAAGGGTGGTATGATGTAATACCCGGTTTCCTTTTATACGCCAATGTCCGTATTTATATAAATTATCACTTACAAGTTTGTTAGTTTATATTTAAAATTATTTAAGTTAGTTTAAAAACCCTATTACCTATCCATTTTACATTTTTCTCAGATTCTTTTATTTGCTATTTCCAGACCGGCCCCTCTTTCCTAATTTCCCTATCCTTATTCATTTCCAAACCCAAGCCCATCCTCATCATTTCCCTTACTTTCCTTCAGCCCATTTTCTTTATAAATAAACTTACTTCTTTCCAGCGAACCCCGGCCCACTCATTTTAATCCATTTTCCCTTTTTAATTCCTTGGCCCAGCTCTCTCCCCGGCCCGTCCCTTATTCCCATTTAAATTTATTTTTCTTGGACTGGCCCAGCCCCAATCCTCTATAAAATTTCCCCCCTCAATTTTCTCTCCGGCCCGGCCCCTTCGTTTTCTCTTCTTTATTAATTAAACTTTTGATGGCCCGGCCCACTCTCCAAGCTCGCCTCACTCAGCCGTGACCCCAACTCGACCCGACCCGCTACTGTTCCTCCCCTTCCCTCCAACGGTAACTTTCTCCATTTCTCCCGCGCGCGTTTCCTCCGCCGCATCCCACGCCTGCGCCCACGTTGCCGCTCCACACGCCCCGCTCGCGAACGTTACCACGACGCGCGCCCTCCACCTCTCTCCTCTACCCACTACTCCCTCTTCCTCGCTCGCTCTCTCCCTCGTTCTCATTTTCCTCCTCAAACTTTTCTGCAACTAGTTTCCCGACGACGACAGCAGCCATCTCTCTACTGCGCCGTCTCCGCCTCCGGCCACCTCCCTACGTCACCATCGCCTCGCCTCCACGACGCAAAACCCTCACGACCCATCGCCCGCACCTCATCCCCTCACCACCCTTCTCGCTCCGAGCCTCCTCACTTCCGATCTCCCTCTCTCGAGCCCACGCCTCACTCCACCGGCCATCTCGTCGGACCTTCATCACCGCTCTCATCTCCTCACCACCCTCCCTCGTCTTCCTCCTCCTGCTCACCAAGCACCGCTCCCGAACCCCGCCTCCTGCACCTCTCGCCGGCGGGCCCACTGCACGTCGTCGACCCCATCATCATCGTCGTCCTCACTCTCTCCGTCTCCATCATCCCCTCTTTTCCCCTCTCTAACTCCCTCTCGCTAATCTCTGTATCCTCATCTCTCTCTCTCTCAGTTCTCTCTCTGCATCTCATCTCTCTTTCTCTCTCTCTCTCGCTGCAGTCTCTCTCTCCCTGCTCCTATCTATCTGTTTCTCTCTCCCTCACTCTTTCTCTACTCGTCTCTCACTCTCTACCTCTCCAGTTCTCTCTCTCTCTAATCTCTGTCGCTTTCTCACTCAATCTCTCTCTCAGCTCTCTCTCTCACTCACTCTATTTCTCTCTAACTCTCTTTCACTCTCTCTCTCTTCCACTACTCTCTCTCTCTCTTGATCCCTTTTCTCACCCAACCCACTGTAGCCCCACCATCAGGAGCTGCGACCACCGCAGACACCCTGACGATGCCCCGAGCCCCCACTGGCCGAGAACAGACCCGAGCTCACTCGGAGCCGTAGCCGTCGCGGTGCTAGCTCGTCGCGCGTTCGTGCCATTACCACTGCCGTGCATCGCCTAGACGCCTCCAGGCAAGTTCTCTACTTGCTTCATGCTATTCTATTTATGTTACAAATCCAAATCATATAAATTGCTATGTTACCCTTCCTGAAAACGTACACTATTTACCTGTTCGACGTGTGTTCCCAATGAGAATCCTTTCCTAATTTGGCGGAACTAAATGGTATTGTTTGGCCCGTATGGCTGTGAACCTAGTGCAGGAATTTCGTTGGATAATTTGATCGTTAATGACCAAAACAACTACCCCCAAGTTTAATCGTAAAACTGAAATTTTATTGTACCTGAAAACCGTTAAATTCACCATAAATTATTTACATACTGGAATGATGCGCTCGAGGGCTCGAATCAAAGACGACTCGACGATCTTTAACCCTATACTAGTTTCCAGATATTCCTGTACTTAAATTGTGATGATATTTGGATCGGAGTGCGACTCTGGACTGCAGTCCAGAGCGACTCCAGTTGTTGCTTGCTGTTCCGTAATGGGTACCACAAGATCTCCTTAACTTGTAGATTGCGGAACTCTGCTGTTTATTATAGGTAAATCTGTTAGCTAGACAACACAATTGGTTTCATTCTGTTGCGTTACCGTTTGATATTTAATCTGTAATTTAAAAGATCGGGACGCATAACAGTCCCAACAGAATCAGAATTGACATACTAGTATTAAACAGTGTATGACTCCTGACGTGCGGATGCGATTGAAGATCCGTCTGTTGCGTTGAAAACCTTACTGAAAACCCTAGATTTCATCCAACCGTAACGTCGCTATAATCTGATCCCAACTGGGATTAAAATGCGTTACGAAACGGATTTCTGATTCTGAAACCAGATTTCCAGCCGTGAACGCTTAAAATGAAATGGCTATAATTAGCGATCCTGGAATCCGATTGGCATGAAACTAAATTAGATGGATAAATAACTGAACATAATAATTATTACCTGTTTATCGTTTCGCTAAACTGTACATGTACGTTCCATGATAAATCGTGCAAGTGATAAAACACTGTTTTATAACATCCTAATCATGTTTATATACTGTTCACGCATCATATCATACCCATATCATTGTATTGATAACCTAGTGATATCGTGCATTTACCCAGTGTTAGATTTTAGTGATGATTGTGGCAAGTACGTCAGTGTTCGTGTATCCGTGAATAAGTGAAAGTGATACGTACTTGTACACAATCAGTGACCCTATTATTCTATTGCATTGTCGACGCCTGTGGGATGCGTGTACGTATGACTATAAGTGGTATGGGACACTTATGGAAGCGCTTGCACGGGTGTGATAAGGCATCCGACACTGCCATTTATCTTAGGTATTAGTCGGGACGTGCTTGATGGAGGTCCTGCCTCCAGTTCTCGCACAGACTTGTCACGGATCGATTAATATTTAGGGTTATGGTTAGCGTTTGATGTAGACCACGGGGTGTGGGGTAGTTTAAGTGTGAGTTCAACAGAATCTCGGGAGTCCCATGCCGGCTTATATATTTAGGGAGTTATATGGAGATTTACAGGGTATGTGATATTCACCGTGATATACATGTTGGGCCCGTGGTCCCTTGCCCTTGGGTTCTACCCTTGGGTGGAGGACACTCACGAGTGGTTGACTCTCACACTTGGACTGACGATAGGCTTAGTGACCTGTACAGTGAGACTTAGAGACTGATAGGGATACTGGCATTGATGTATCTTATTTACCGTGTTGACATACGTGGAATGTCGTTCTACTGCTTTTACTGTTCCGCTGCATTGATTACCGCATATTCATATCCATGTTGTCATTGATTTATTGTTATACATATCTATTACCACTGTTAGAACTGTCACTTGATTTATATATATTATATTGCTATTGTGTCGCTCTGACGACCTGAGTATGCATGCTCAGTGTGAGGAGAAGATTTAGCCTGGACCAGGACTAGACGCACTTCACGGACATCTTGTTTAGCTATCCAAAGTTATATCTTTTGTTTCCCATCAGTTCAGTTCATTTTTACTGTTTCGTTCCAGTTACTGCATTTTTCATTACCTGTGCATTATTTACTGTTTACCATGATAAACTAGAAGCCGAAGTGTGACTACGGCGGGACAATTTCTTGACCGTAGGAGCATGGCTGGCCTTGTCTACCCCTCGTATTCCGTATTTTAGGAAGCAGGGCGTGACAATTTTTGATGAATCAAGTAGGATAAATTCTGGCACAAAACTCTTTGACAGCAAAATGTTCAATCACACCATTGATAAAAGTTTTGAAGAACTTTTTGCTGACGAACTTGAATTTTTAAACAATACGGATTTTGTGATTAATCAATCTCCACTTATAAAGGTTGAACCGTCACCATTCCTTCTTCCTAATCATTCACATTCATCCTCATTCTTTCTTTTCTCTAATTTCAAACCCTTTCCAGACCACCTCTTATCCCTTCCCCACTTTTTCTTGACTCGATACAACACATTCTTCCACCAACCTATACGATATACTGATAAAATCTTTGAATGGTTAGTGTTAACTTTTGGTCTTTGTAAAGTCTTACTTTGACCAAATGACTCACCCCCTCTTAAAATGCTTCGTATTGTCTAACTCATGTTTGAGGGGGGGTATATATTTGGCTCTTGAACATAACTTTTGTCCTCAAATTTGTGAGCCAAAAATAAGTTTGGGGGAGGATTTTCACTTTCATATATTCTTGCCCCCTTTAATAATGTCCTTCCAAGCTTACAAGTTTTTTGTGATCCAGCAGATGGCAACAGTGAGGACACTGTTGAAAACAAGTTTGGGGGAGGTTTGTGCTTATTTACACATCAATTTGCATCATATTTTGCATAAGCACAACGTTTACAAAAATTTAAAAAAAAAATATATTCTTTTATAACAAAAAAGTAGAAAGTGAAAAATTACATCCAAAAGATAGGAATAGTTTAAGAAAACCAAGAAAATTAGAAGTTTTCTTAAACGAACCAGTAATAAGTAGTTATGAACTGTTGTCCCAAGGGTTAGTAAAATGAAGGAAGTCACTAATCTGAGGATAAAAATAAATCTGAAAAATAGTTTCTATTCTGGAAGCCAAACATTTGAATGTTGATACCCTACTATATGCACTTACACACATCTTGAAACTCGGGATAGTAGAGGATATCTTGAAATGCTCTTGTCTAAAAGCCAAAGTATGAAGGAAATGAAAAAAATGAAGAAAATATAAAAATGGTGAAAAGAAAAAAATGAACACTAGTTTTGTTATCGCCAAGGCAGCAATAAAAAAATATAGCGAGGGTGCCTCTTCACCTAGTGCCCTAAGGCCAACTGGTCTGGGAGTCACTGCTAAGCCTTAGGTGGTGCAAGACGAGGAAAATATTATCACCTAATCAGCAAGCACATGAGTAATCGGTCGGTTAGTACCTCAAGAAGTATTAACGGTCGCATGAAAATGTGTGAGCAAATCTAAATATTCATCAAGTTAAAAAGTACTGAGATAGATGGACAAGAGTATGATAGCTTGAATTGAATTCTCCGAGTGTAGGGATGTCCATTTCACACACGTAGGGGTATATAATCAATGTTTGGATGAAAGGTAGGAATGAAGAATAAAGATGATGTTTTATTGAGGGATGATGTGATTTCTAACATTTTTTCATGACCATTAAGATAGGGCTCATAGCAACTGGAAAACTGGTGTAGTTGAAAACTCTTATTTTCAAGTTCTTTCTTTTATAGTTCTTATCTTTATATGTAACTTTCACCATCTCTTTTTTATTATAGGATTTTGTGAGTATAATCCGCTGAAAACCCTCAAGAGACAACACTCCTCCTACTAGGGACACCTAGAGGTTTAACGGCTTGTTGCACGTGCTCAGTGCAATCGTGTTGCCTACGAAAGTGTGCTTAGCTTTTTCCTTTCTTTTTCTCCTTCTCTTGAATAAACTAGTTTGCTCGGGACGATCAAAGATAAGTTTGGGGGTATTTGTTCAGTTGATAAAACTGCACATTTAATATAACAATTTTCCTACTATTATTATATAATAAAAGGTGTTTATTATAATATATGATACATATGAGGGTTTATCTATAAAAATAATATTTTCATGTGGTTATATATTATAAATAATATTTTGTAGGAAAAAGTAAGCATATAATATCCATGTAACATTTGGCCCATTTAAATATGCTTACCTTATTAATACCTTTGACCAATTCTTAATGGTTAAGTTAATATCTCAATAAAACAAACTCTACTAATATTGTTTGTTGAGTTATTGTGCAGAATTTTCAGGGCTGAAATCAAGGAAATCAAAGTTGGCAAATCAAATCTACCAAAGATATTCAAGAAACTAATTCTGGTAGAAATGTAGAAAAGATTTTCAAAGTCTAGATACTCAAAAGATTACCAAGTGTTACAGATATGAAGCTACAAAAATTAAAGGCCATGATCTCACCAAAAGGGGGCGGATCCGCGGCCAAACCTATCCAATGGCCGCGGTTCCGCCGCGGATTTGAAGAGTTGAGATATGGGATTGTGGTGGCTAGGATCCTAACAACTAGTTTCCATATTAGGAAACTAGGGTTCTGGCTCTGTGACTATAAATAAGGACCGAGAGCCTCTTGGAAAAATCATCAAGCCGACGAGATCACGAAGTCCCAGACGCTTATGCATCCAGGCTGATCATCACTGTTCGTCTACCTCCTTAGGAAAGATCGAGAAGCAAATCTAGTTTTGTAATCATTTTCTACGAAATAAAGTGTAGATTATTCAAGTTGATTAATAAAGATAGTTATTTTGCATTTTACATTATGTTTTCCCTCTCCGTCCTTTCATCTTTTTCTCCCAACATGCGCGAGTAATTCTCCGCTTGTTAGGGTTCGTAGGATTAGGGTAGGCTAATGGATGATGAACATCCCTAAACCCTTTTTAAGTCCTATAAAGTTTATGAACTTTATCAAAAGAATCATTAACATCCTAATCGGGCGCGCTAACAATTCTTTGTTAGTTCCGACCGCGATTAGAGATTAGATTAATGATTGTTTTTGTAAAGGCTAGATATGAACGGAGTTCCGTGTCAAGATAAGGGTTAAGAGTGGGATTTCTTTTCCCTCCAGAAACCCTAATCTACACGCATCACCGTCGTTCTAGTTTTAAATCTATTAAAGGATAAAAATGGTAACTTTTAATTAATCACCCATGACTACTAAATCCTAACGAACCCTACAAGCCCTCTTATTATATTAACTACATACCTAAAATAATCTAGATCTATATATTTTGCATTCTTGCTTAACGTAGATCTAGAAACCTTTCCACAAAATTCTTTATTCCTCCTCTCTCAACACATCTAAAGTAAGAGTAAAAAGTTCAACGTTTCCCTGAGGACGACCTGTACTCACCTCGGTCTAGCTACACGCGACACCGTTCTGATTGCGGTTACATACTACACTTAAAATATAGATCAATCAGGGCGTGACAAGTTAGGTCTGCTATTCACCCGTTTTCCTGACACTGCCCCATATGTGCGGTATATTATCATCACAACAGGAAACATCAGCCAAAGTAGCAGACACTCATAATATACCTACCCAAACTGCCCAGTATCGCCAAGGGTACAGAATTCCCATCCTTCCATGAAGGAGGTCGTTATAAGGGCTCACACAGTGAGGGAGATGGGATCTATCCCTCAACCTCCTTATGTGTGCGATTCAAGTGCATGTCGTATGGTAACGTGTTACGGTATAAAATTCTCTCCCTGAAAGCGTATGCCATTAAAGTTATACTGTACAGACCCAAGTCCAATCATCATGTGATTGACTTGCCCAGCCATATCATCCTGCGATATGCCCGTGATCTCCTCTCTTGACAAGCTCGCATCCCGTGCGACGAGTCAGATCCCTAGTTCGGCTATATGTAAACAGGTAAAGAGGTCATGGGATAACCACTCCGGTCACTCGGCCTATAGCACATGGAAAACTCATCCTTACCCGGTCAGGGGTGACTTTATTAAGTATTCCCATTGTCGCCATACCTAGTATACAACAATACAGTCACTGCTCCAAGAAGATGATGTCTATCACTTAGTCTTACCTTCGTATGCTTCCCTAGCATAAAGATGATCTCTCGTGTGAGGGAGAGTTCCTACCTGCTGACGTATATTTGTTAAATGTGTGCCCTATACACATCATGTGTCCCGTACACTTCGTGTACCCTATACACTTGTACTCCATGCCTGAAATAGTCAAACAAAAATATAGACATATCCATCCCAGATCATAATGAAAGAAAGCAACACACAATCAATCTTAAAATATACATCTATAAAAAGTCGCAATCCATAATAATAATGCCAAACAGAAGAGTAAGGTCTATCAAGCTATCTAAAATGTAATACGTTACCCAGACAAAGCCAAAACATACATAGTGTCACTCGGCCATTACTTCGTCATCGGATCCCCAATCGTCTGATCTGAAGGAAAACACTATAGCATAGACCATCTTCTCATACCACTTACTCCTTGATGAAGTGTTGTTTGTTAGGTTTCTTGTGCTCGTGACACAAGACTTGCGGCCTAGACGGAAGTGAAAATAAAAACTTTTATGCAAGCACTAACGACCAAAACCTTAAAAATAGATTCCAAACACTAAACTAGCAAACACAAGTGAGCTTAAGTAGAAGTTTAGGGGGATAGCTACATTTGTAGCGTGTCCGTCTTATCGTGGAAGACCCCTACGATACTCCATGGATTCTACTTAGGCTCCGAAGTCATCAGGAACATGTTTGCAAGCCGGTTGACCTTGCCGAAAATGATTCATCCAAGGGAAACCAAAATCAAGTTTTAGCTTCACACCTAGATATCAAGTGAAGCAACTTAAAACCTAAGCTTGCTAAAAATAGCTTGTAAGAGATGTAGTAGTGTTTATCTCTTGCTTTCTTTCCTTTTCTTTCTTTTCTTTTTCTCTTTTGAAGCTTACATGATAGAGGAGAGGAGAGGAGAGGAGAGGAAAAAGATTTGGATTAAAACCAAGCCTCATCCCTTTTTCCTCTTGCTTTTATCTCTTCGTAGAGAAAGTGAGTGGAAGCGTGACTCACTCAAGTGAGTCACAAGTCCACATACTTCTCATACAATCCAAAAAGAGAGTAGAAAAGAATGTGTATGAATTTACACACACACACACACACACACACACACACTCTCACACACACACACATACACACACCTGTATATGCCTCAAATTCATATACCCATATTCGTATCAAAATACGAATACCGTATTCGTATCGATATACAAAATACCCGTATTCATATTAAGATACAAATACCCGTATTCGTATCAAGATACAAATACTCGTATTCATACAAATACTCATATTCGTATAAATACCGTATTCGTATCAAAATACAAATGCCTAAAAGAGAGAAAATGAGAGATATAATACTAGCTCACATATCACATATGTGATCAACCTGGCTATCTTTCAAATCTGCTAGTATTATCAAAATGTCCGATTAAAGTACGTGTATAAAATACACGTATTTAATCGAACTCCAATACGTATCAAAATACGTACACTATATCGTTTCACCTGAACCGGGAAATCTTCTGTGTGGGACTCTAAAAGCTTAACAATACGCTGGCAGTAGTTACTGGATAAAATCCAAAAGCACAAGCACGTCAATGGCACTAGCTATACATTACGGCTAGTCAGGTATTGAATGAAAGGAAGGTCGACAAGTAATGTCACGCCCCGCTTCCCAGAGTGCGTTAAGATCGGCACATGACAGAGCCAACCATGCTACCTGTGGCTAGGAAACATCCCTCCACAGTCACATTACGGCTGTCTATAAGATATCAAGAACAGTAGAAATAAAATAAACTATCTAATACATGTCCATATGCCAGAATAAACGAGTCAAGAAATAATATGCGGAAGCAATAAATCCAAGTAACAATAACAATCTGGAAAGTACATCCGAAATACGGGCTCACATCAGGAAATGGAAATGCGGAATTAAAACTAAACTAAACTAGATACTAACTGGATCCTCACTGCTCGACCTGTCGGCTGAAGTACTCCTGGTCGGCCTGCGACAAAAATAGAGGATCTGGGCCATGCAAAACCCAGACGTCAATGCGTCATAATATCAAACAATAATACATGAATAGGATACATAAGATATGCATGCATGAGTATAAACGATAACATGAATATAACCAGTAAACATGGATAGAGAACAGTGAAGTGTATACGTGCAGGCGAAGTGCAGTGGGTAATCTAAACTATACTACTGGGTTATCTATTTTAAAGTCTTCGAAATCAATTAATGTAATTCTCATCGTAACCCATCGGTCTATGCCCCGTTCATGCCCCACGGGACCACGGTAACAGGATTATTCCGTAACGCCCGGAAAAACGACAAACAATATATTCCGTAACGCCCGGAAAAACGGCAGACAATATAATAGCCCTTTGAATTACATTTGGTTACATTCTTGATTTTCACCTTACCCCCAAGGTTATGTGTTAAAGTCGAGTATTGCCAATCGATATCTAATACCAACCCAGGATCAAGCAGGTACAGGTTTTGTCTATACAGACAACAATAACGTCCATCAGGACAACATGTCAGGATTGTCGGCATTAGAAACAAGACCGGTTAACATGTCAAGCAGTTGTATATCAGGTCATGTCAAGTAGTGCACATGCATCAAGTAGGTGCTCAACAGTAAAATATAGCAAGTATCGAATCACAATAAAGGTACGGATGTACGGTGAAAGCATGGATGCACAAATATCTATCAGGGGTTATATCATGACTATGTAGGATGCACATTATCAAGCATGGGGTACTAATGTAACAGTAATATGAATTAATATGGCATGGCATGCAACTAGATATATAGAATTAATGGTATGGGTACACAATAAAACATGGATGCACAATTATCTATCAGGGGTTACAACTACAGCTCCATGACTATGTAGGATGCATATTATCAAACATGGAGTACTAATGTAACAGTAATATGAATTAATGTGATCTGTAGATACAGCTACATATATAATAAATGATATGGATGCATACGGGTATCCAAAAACAGTAAAACTTTAATATGGATGTACAATGCAATCAACATGGGATATTTTTATTGATATGGATGCAAAATATGTATTATAGCATGTAGCAAGATAAACTTGCATGATCGGATCTCACGACGGATGCGTACGGCACGTCCGATGTCGGGTAAACGTTGCAATAACCACACGCGCGCACGGAACAGGACCAGGCAAGGCAAGAAGGTAACCACGCTGGCTGGGGATGTCCACTGGATTACTCGGATTGTCGGCAGCGGCACGGCTCTGGCGGTGATCACCGGAAAAAGAAACAAGATCAAGAAAGAAAGAAGAAAGAAGAAGAAGAAGGAGAAGAAGATAGGAAGTGGGTTCTGGGTTGGTGCTCTGGGGTCAGGGGTCGATAAGAACAGAGGGGTGACGACGACGAGGTCGCGGGTTCGTCGACGGTGAGGTTTCACGGCGAGGCAAGGGGTTGCGGGTTCTAGGGTTTCTTGGTCGTCGGGGATCTGGGTGTGCAGGGAAGAGGTGATGTTATGAGGTAGTGGTGATGGTGGTGATGAGGGCGTGAGGTCGGCGGGGTCGGAGCTCCGGTGAGGGTTCAGACGAGGTTGTGGGTATCGGGTTCGGCTTGGTGCAGGGTTCTTGGGTTTGGAGGGGGGAGGATAGGAGAGAGGAAGGAGGTGACGAGGGATGCAGGCGAAGGTGGTGATGACAAGGTCTGGGGTTGCGAGATGATCGGTGGCGGAGTTAGTTTTTTTTTTGTTGGGATCTCGTGGGGGGGGGGTGTAGGGTTTTTAAAGGAGAAGAAGAAAACAGAAGAGGGAGGTGAGCGTAGCAAGGAAGAAGTGACGGGATCCTCGCGAGGAACAATGATCGCGAGAGGAGAGAGAGAGGGAGAGAGAAAGAGAGAGAGGTGAGAGAGAACGAGTTCTGTTACTAAAAAAAGATTTTAAAATCTTTAAAATATTTTAGTTTGAAAAAATTTAGACGTAGGTAACTGAATAGTTAAAAAAATATAATATTAATAAAATTTTATATTTTGGCTAACACAAAAATAGTCCAAAATATACCCGGGTCGGATCTAAAAATCCAGTTTTAAAATACGGGTAATATGCGTGTCAACCAAAACCAAAACAGGATGTCCGAGTAACGAAAAAGCATACCCGCAAGAACGGGTGCACGCAGCGTGCACGTAGCGATCCAAACGGGCTCGTTTCACTAAACAGGAAGTGAACACGATATATGGATGCCGCGACAGGGTTAGGGGTAAGATGCAGGCCATGCTATAAATTTTTAAAATATTTTACTTGACTTTAAATGTTATATTGAAAAATATGCAGATGCCAGATATGTTAGGTCCACGTTACCCACCCTGGTACTTTCGGGGAGGCGGAATAGGTAAAAATCAAAATTTTCCTCGATAGGTAACATGGACCGTTCATGAAGAATCTTTGCTAAACAAAAACTAACAAAAGAACTACAAGTTCTAACTGCTATGTAGAATGGTTATACCTAGGTCTTGAACTCCTTCTCTTCTTGTTGTTCTCCTCCTTGCTTGCTCCTTGTGGTAGTTTGAATGGCTCCTCCTCCTCGTCTCCTCTTTGCCGAAGATAGATCCACCCGAGGGCCTCGAACTTGAGTTCCTACCTCAACCTAGAGGTAACTAAGGTGTTTGGTTTGCTAAACCTAGTACCCTAGAATGAGTAGAGATGTGTTATGGTGGCTTTGTCTCAAAAATTTATGATTTCCAACACATGGAACACTTAAGCTTTGAGAGAGGAAGAAGAAGAGCTATTTGCAAAGAGAGAGAAGAGATATGATAGAATGAGAGCTCTCTTTTTACAACCATGCTCATATGAGAGAATAATAGATTAATAATAATAATTCAAAAGAAAATGTGATGGTGAGTATGGAATGACCATTATCATTTCATAATAAATGCAATTTGCAAAGATCAAGAAGCATCTTTGATATGAAATGATTATGGTCAAAATGTCAACAAGGGTCAAAATGTCCACCATGGTCAAATGGTCAACCTAACCATCACACAATAATCCTTAATTATCATTATTAATCATTCTCATTAGGGTTTGAAAAAAAGTCAACGGTCAACAAGTCAACCAAAGTCAAATGGTCAACAACCCTAATGAGAATCCTCTGCCTCTGCCTCTATCAACTGTGTATACACACCCGCATCCGCATTCCGAGAAACACGAATACAATGAGACAAAACTAATCCCAAAACAAATACTAGTATCTGGCTTAAACCATAGCCCACTAGTAATAACTGCCCGGACACCAAACGTGCACAAGTGCGCGAGTGTGAACGAACCCTGTCGCAAAACCATGCGACCCCTACTCTGTTTTGCCCAAAGGCGAGTAACCCTCTGTGTGGGACTCTAAAGACTCGACACTACGCTGGCAGTGGGTTTAACCATAGACCGCAAGCGGCACTATCTGTACGTAACGGTCCCCGGGTAGATGCCGATAAGAAGACTGATGAGGTGAACCCATCCGAACTCCTACTGAGCCTGTATGTGACAATCTCCGTACAGTCCGGTCTGTTCGTCTAAGAGTATCGCATGGCGGGCCTAGGGGGTGGTAAACGTTAGTCCTCTAATAGCGGTACAATTCGTGTCGGAGTGTAGCCCAAAACACCCTGAGAAACTACTGGTAACACTACCAGCAAATCTCGCTTGCCCTGGCCAGGGACGACTATGTGTAATGGCTCTCCTAGACACAGCGTGATATCAACTCCCAATACCGGGAGAGATGAATCCTGTCTAACCGTCACTGCCTCCAAGTGCTTCATAACTGCACCCAACTACTACCTGTTTGCACGACTCAGTAGAGCCGTGGTAGGGTAGTAATCAAAGAACAGTGGGAACACACTCGAGGCGAAGTGACAGTGTCAAGTCAGCGGACTAAGCTGTACTCATGTCACCTGGAAACTGTTAACTGACGATAGGTATAATACCAACCAACAGTTCCCGACGAGTCCTGTCCAGTGTACTCGTAACCTAACGAGCACCTGCATACTATCTCCAGTACGACGTACTGATGGCTGTGGGACAGACCATCTCCCCTGCTGGGAAGAGAAGCGTATGCACTAGTCTACTCTGGAGTATCGATGCCCTGTCTCGATAATCCTATGACTAGGGACCAAAATAAGGATGTGCTTATAGACTACCCAGCCCCCACTAGTGTGATCGCCATCACAACACCGGTAGTCAAGCAAAGATCCTAAGGGCTCCATCAATATGTATCAGCGATATGTTAAAAGAAACATATACACATATTAAGATAGAAACAAACAAGTAGCATACTACTATATCGAGCAAGACTGTCGTAAAACCGTATATATATCCCAAGCTTCCAAAATGTATTATACAAACTAGTACTATACAATAATAGCCTCTCGGCATACATATCTAACAATCTCCCACTTGCACTAAAGGCCAGTAATTGGTGTACCACATACCCAACGTCTGCACTAGGGCCAGCTGCTGGCGTACCGCATACCCAATAGCTCAAAAAGTCGCTCGAACTGTGTTTGAGGGAGTGCCTTTGTGAATGGATCTGCCGTGTTGTCTTTTGTGTCCACTCTCCGTACCTCGATCTCCTGGCAATCAGTGATCTCCCTGATCAGGTGATACTGCCTTAAGACGTGTCTGGATTTCTGATGGGACCTTGGTTCCTTTGCTAAAGCTATAGCCCCATTGTTATCGCAATACAAAGGTATTGGGTCAACAATGGACGTAACCACCTGAAGTTCACTAATGAACTTCTTCATCCAGACCGCCTCTTTTGTGGCATCGCTTGCAGCAATGTATTCAGCCTCCATCGTCGAGTCTGCGACGGTATCCTGTTTGGAACTCCTCCAACATACCGCCCCTCCGTTGAGGGTAAACACAAAACCCAAGACAGACTTGCTATCATCTTTGTCGCTCTGGAAGCTTGAATCGGTAAAGGACTCGACCCTGAGGTCTCCATTACCGTAAACCAGGAACATCTCCTTAGTCCTTCTTAGGTACTTGAGAATGTTCTTCACTGCCGTCCAGTGGTCCTCACCTGGGTCTGACTGATACCGGCTCACCACGCTCAGTGCGTAAGCTACATATGGTCTTGTACATAGTATCGCATACATTATAGATCCTACCGCCGAAGCGTAGGGTATAGTGCTCATGCGAACCCTCTCCTCGTCAGTCTTAGGATACATCTTCTTGGAGAGGGTAATTCCGTGCAATGCGGGTATGTTACCGCGCTTGGAATCCTCCATACTAAATCTCTTTAGTACGGTCTCTATGTACCTGGACTGTGAAAGTCCCAGTAGTCTCTTGGATCTATCTCTATAGATCTTGATCCCCAGAATGTACGAGACATCACCCAGGTCCTTCATGGAGAACCGTTGTGACAAGAATAACTTGACCGATTGTAGCATAGGAATGTCATTTCCTATCAAAAGAATGTCGTCCACGTACAAGACTAGGAACACGACAGTTCGTCCTACAATCTTCTTATAGACACAAGGTTCATCTTCGTTCTTGATGAAATCAAATTCCTTGATTGCCTCATCAAAACAGATGTTCCAGCTCCGCGATGCCTGCTTTAATCCATAAATGGATTTAAGCAACTTGCACACCTTCCCGCTGCTCCCACTATCCACGAAACCTTCTGGCTGATCCATGTAAACACACTCTTCCAAACAGCCGTTTAGAAAAGCCGTTTTAACGTCCATCTGCCAGATTTCATAGTCGTGGAAGGCAGCAATGGCAACTAGGATCCGAATGGATTTAAGCATAGCCACCGGAGAAAAAGTTTCGTCATAGTCCACACCAGGTCTCTGACGAAAACCTTTTGCAACGAGTCTAGCCTTATAGGTTTCTACCTGCCCATCTACACCAAGTTTCCTTTTGTAGATCCATTTGCATCCAATGGGTTTTACCCCGGGTGGATCAATATCCAAGGTCCACACTTTATTGGTGTACATGGACTCCATTTCGGATTGCATTGCTTCTAGCCACTTATCAGAGTCCCTACTGATAATGGCCTGCCTGAAACTGGTAGGGTCATCTTCTTCCAAGATGCAATCCTCTCGATCCCCGTCTAAGAGAAAACCGTAGTATCTCTCGGGCGGATGAGAAATCCTACCAGATCTGCGGAGTGGCTGAGGTTCGTCTGGGGTTATTGAATTATGAGGTTCTGTTAAATCTTCAGTTTCAGTTTGTGGTCGCTGAATTTCTTCCAATTCTACCGTGCTCCCACTAATTTCTTTTGCAAGAAACTCCGTTTCTAAGAAAACGGCATGCTGAGCAACAAACACCTTCTGTTCCTCGGTGTGGTAGAATAGATATCCATAACCATTCTTTGGATATCCCACAAACTTACATAAAACTGACCTTGCCTCTAGTTTATCTGGTTTATGTGTTTTGACATAAGCCGGACAATCCATATCTTAAATCTCTTAAGATATGGCCTTTTTCCATTCCATATCTCGAACAGAGTCTTAGGCACTGATTTAGACAGAACATCATTCAATAGATATGCTGCTGTCAAAAGCGCATATCCCCAAAATGAAAGAGGTAACTCGGCACTACTCATCATGGAGCAAACCATATCCAATAGGGTACGATTCCTCCGCTCCGATACACCGTTGTGCTGTGGTGTAGAAGGAGGAGTAAGCTGAGAGAGAATACCATTCTCTTTTAAGTAATCTAGGAATTCCGTGCTTAAGTACTCCCTTCCTCTATCAGACCGGAAGATCTTGATACTCTTGCCAGTCTGGTTCTCTACTTCGTTTCTGAATTCCTTGAATTTCTCAAAAGCTTCAGATTTGTGTTTCATAAGATACACATATCCGAATCTAGAGAGATCGCCAGTGAATGTGATGAAGTACGAGAACCCACCCCTTGCATGTATAGACATCGGACCACATACATCACTGTGTATGAGTCCCAAGAGCTCTGTTGCTCTTTCTCCATGTCCGGTGAACGGAGATTTGGTCATTTTCCCTTTGAGACAAGACTGACAAGTTTCATAAGATGAAAACTCGAACGTATTCTAGAGTCCATCTTTATGCAACCTACTTAGTTTTTTCTCTCTGATATGACCAAGTCTACAATGCCACAAGTAGGATTCATTCATATCTGAATTCTTCCTCTTGCGTGTGTTTTGTACATTGAGAACTGTATTCTGATTTAGAACGTAGATACCATTACACAGTGTACCTTCTGCAACCAGTACCTTATGAAGGTAAATGTTCATGATATTTCTATCAAGAACAAAGTTATATCCATCTTTATCGAGTAAAGAAACTGATATGATGTTGCAAACCATGGAAGGTACATAGTAGCAATCGTTCAAAATCATAGTATTGCCATTTGGCAACACTAGGTGATATTCACCGACGGCTGCAGCATTAACTTGTGCTCCGTTCGCTACTCTGAGCGACATATCACCAGGTGCAACTTTCCTACTTTTTCTCAGTCCCTGCAATAAATTACAGATATGAGATCCTGATCCGGTATCAAGTACCCAGGAGGTAAGGCTGACCGTAAAGCAGTTCTCAATTACAAGAACACCTGAAATAGATGCAAAACCATGCTTCTTCTTCAACTGGGCATCCTTGGAATCCATACAATCCTCTTTCCCTTGCTCAAACTTATGACTGTTGTCACAAGTTAGAGCCGAACCAACGTTCCCCAGCCCCGAATAAGAATTCGGATCGGTCAAGCGATACATTTTATTATCTTGATTAGGGCGTGAAATGGTTGCTACCTGGAGAGAGAGAAAAGAAACACCCAGCGTGCGCTCTTACAAGATTAGATTGGTTTATTAGTTTATCTAACCAGGATGGCTCTCACTGTTTCCTTAAATTCTTCTTAAAACCTTTTAAAAAAAGAACTAGTCGGGATTAATTGCACGTCACAATACTTGCTTAACCTTTCAGCCAGGCTAGTGTTGGTACTTCGAGGGAGGTTTTCCAACGCTTTCGCGAAGTTCCTTAATTAAGTAACCTCTTTTCCCTGGAGGCGTAGCCCCGCTAACACCGTTCTAGACACCTACTTGGTTTATAGCATTGATTGTTAAGCGAAATAATCTCCCAAGAGTAATCCAACTCATCAGTGGGATCGGGATCCAACTGTCATTGTGCGATGACCTAGATGGAATCCACTTTAGTCACCACACTCCAGAAGGTATGCTAAATCTGCAAGTTTCAGTTTCTTTAGAAACTCCCGATGTGGTTTTTGCCCCTAACGGTTTATGACCTTGACTAGGTCAACAAACCATAAACCGTTAGTCAAGTTCTACCCGTCATTATCCTGATTGCATTAGACCCACTCGTACGTGCCCTTGACTAGGTCAACAAGGCCGCACGACTGTCCTGACCAATCCCATTTGCAATGCACAGAAAAATATCATCTAGCTACCGTTCACTACGCCTTGACTAGGTCAACAAACGCAGCACGAATACTAAATAATACCAATCCGAAATGACGGAGGGCTACGGCTGGGTTTTTGGCGAAAAACCCGTTAACGTAATGAACTTGATATCGTTGAAGGAATATGATTGCCTTTTTTGAAAATATAGTGGCGAAAACTTTTGCTAAAGAGGTCACTCCCTGTGAAAGGATCTCGGCTCTTTCCTCTTCGAATGAGGTGCAGGATATTCTAAACTGAATACCTCGATGCAAAGCAAGAATAATCGACTATAGTGAAGTTATTACCCTGCCGCAAATTTTTGTCTAAGGGGTCACTCCCGATGAAGGGATCTCGGCCCCTGCCTCGTCGAATTAGGTGCTGGGCATTCATAACCGAATAGCTCTATGCAAAACAAAAGAGAACGTCCTTGCAATAACAGCTTTTTTTTTGAAAATTGTTCCAACAACGTCTTTTAGGTTTGTTTTCTTGCATTAATTTAATGCGTCCCATCATTTAATCCTACCATTGCAGAAAACAACGAAAATATGACGTACGCTTATGCCATCCGCATTCGCCACGGGACCCCGTCATCACCCGTTAGGTTACTTAACTAACGACAGAGCGGGGGCTGGACTAGCGCGGATGCAAAACATAAGCAACGCCTAAATATATATCATATATAGATATATACACATTCGTCAGATGTAATGATAGCCATTCCAGATCACAGATGAACACATTGGATATACTAGAAATCCGCGTTTCGTTCGAGCCCGCAACGAAAAGCGGATTACACGGTCGCGATGAATAGCCAATACCCCACCCTAGACCCCTACGGGTGCGGCAAACTACCCGTCAAGTACCCGAAGCGAAGCAACCTCCCTCAACAACGTGAGTAGGCCACTCGGCACTTCGAGATACCCGGTAGTTTGTGCACCCCACCTTGGGTCTATCTTAGGAGCAAAAAAAGTCAAAAGAAATTATACAATGGCGGCTACAACCTCATCTCAGATGTGCATCCATACAAATAATATTACATCAATTTACATATTACATGAATTGAAAGATAAATAAAACTCTCATCTCACAACCCCCCGGCTATTCATCCGGGACAATCCAACGAATTCATATACACAAACCATCAACATTACAGATCACAGATATGTATAACCCCCACTAATCGACATATAGCGATTAGCAGACGTTCAATACATATATCACATCACAGATATAACCATTTAGCCAAAGTTTGTAGAACTCCGATCAAAATACGAATTTGTAACTACCCCCAAAAATAACATTTTTCTCTGGACAACCTGGGCAGAAACAAAATATCTCAAAAATCCCAAAACACAAAAATAAGAATTCTGCAACAAATTTGAGCCGCGGCTGAGTCAACTCGGCCGCGGATCCGCGGCGAGTTGGCAGAGTCGTGGCCTCAAATTTCTTGGTTATTCCTATAGAACCCTGCTTGTATTTTTCAGACATGTTAAATAATTTTTAGAGCAGGTTTTAAAAACGGCAGAAAGCATGGGTTTCGGACATCGTTTTGGGATTTTTGCCGGATCGAAGTTCTAAAAACCTTGCTAACTGTTAGTTTTTGTTTAGTTAGGCTCTGATACCACTGTTAGGTCCATGTTACCCACCCCAGTACTTTCGGGGAGGCGGAATAGGTAAAAATCGAATTTTTCCTCGATAGGTAACATGGACCGTTCATGAAGAATCTTTGCTAAACAAAAACTAACAAAAGAACTACAAGTTCTAACTACTATGTAGAATGGTTATACCTAGGTCTTGAACTCCTTCTCTTCTTGTTGTTCTCCTCCTTGCTTGCTCCTTGTGGTAGTTGAACGACTCCTCCTCCTCGTCTCCTCTTTGCCGAAGATAGATCCACCCGAGGGCCTCGAATTTGAACTCCTACTTCAACCTAGAGGTAACTAAGGTGTTTGGTTTGCTAAACCTAGTACCCTAGAATGAGTAGAGATGTGTTATGGTGGCTTTGTCTCAAAAACTTATGATTTCCAACACATGGAACACTTAAGCTTTGAGAGAGGAAGAAGAAGAGCTTTTTACAAAGAGAGAGAAGAGATATGATAGAATGAGAGCTCTCTTTTTACAACCATGCTCATATGAGAGAATAATAGATTAATAATAATAATTCAAAAGAAAATGTGATGGTGAGTATGGAATGACCATTATCACTTCATAATAAGTGCAATTTGCAAAGATCAAGAAGCATCTTTGATATGAAATGATTATGGTCAAAATGTCAACAAGGGTCAAAATGTCCACCATGGTCAAATGGTCAACCTAACCATCACACAATAATCCTTAATTATCATTATTAATCATTCTCATTAGGGTTTGGAAAAAGTCAACGGTCAACAAGTCAACCAAAGTCAAATGGTCAACAACCCTAATGAGAATCCTCTGCCTCTGCCTCTATCAACTGTGCATACACACCCGCATCCGCTTTCCGAGGAACACGAATACAATGAGACAAAACCAATCCCAAAACAAATACTAGTATCTGGCTTAAACCATAGCCCACTAGTAATAACTGCCCGGACACCAAATGTGCACAAGTGCGCGAGTGTGAACGAACCCTGTTGCAAAACCATGTGACCCCTACTCTGTTTTGCCCAAAGGCGAGTAACCCTTTGTGTGGGACTCTAAAGACTCGACACTACGCTGGCAGTGAGTTTAACCACAGACCGCAAGCGGCACTAGCTGTACGTAACGGTCCCCAGGTAGATGCCGATAAGAAGACTGATGAGGTGAACCCATCCGAACTCCTACTGAGCCTGTATGTGACAATCTCCGTACAGTCCGGTCTGTTCGTCTAAGAGTATCGCATGGCGGGCCTACGGGGGTGGTAAACGTCAGTCCCCTAATAGCGGTACAAGTCGTGTCGGAGTGTAGCCCAAAACACCCTGAGAAACTACTGGTAACACTACCAGCAAATCTCGCTTGCCCTGGCCAGGGACGACTATGTGTAATGGCTCTCCTGGACACAGCGCGATATCAACTCCCAATACCGGGAGAGACGAATCCTGTCTAACCGTCATTGCCTCCAAGTGCTTCATGACTGCACCCAACTACTACCTGTTTGCATGACTCAGTAGAGCCATGGTAGGGTAGTAATCAAAGAATAGTGGGAACACACTCGAGGCGAAGTGATAGTGTCAAGTCAGCGGACTAAGCTGTACTCATGTCACCTGGAAACTGTTAACTGACGATAGGTATAATACCAACCAACAGTTCCCGACGAGTCCTGTCTAGTGTACTCGTAACCTAACGAGCACCTGCATACTATCTCTAGTACGACGTACTGATGGCTGTGGGACAGACCATCTCCCCTGCTGGGAAGAGAAGCGTATGCACCAGTCTACTCTGGAGTATCGATGCCCTGTCTCGATAATCCTACGACTAGGGACCAAAATAAGGATGTGCTTATAGACTACCCAGCCCCCACTAGTGTGATCGCCATCACAACACCGGTAGTCAAGCAAAGATCCTAAGGGCTCCATCAATATGTATCAGCGATATGTTAAAAGAAACATATACACATATTAAGATAGAAACAAACCAAGTAGCATACTACTATATCGAGCAAGACTGTCGTAAAACCGTATATATATCCCAAGCCTCCAAAATGTATTATACAAACTAGTACTATACAATAATGGCCTCTAGAGCATACATATCTAACAAGATAAAATGCCACTATGCAGTATATAAAAAAATAGTGCACGGATCCACATAACAAGCCGGGATAAATCATAAACAGGAATCAAGACGAGTTTCCAGCAAGCGAGTCGGGTCGGATGCAATACAAATGTCAAAAACGCTATTCGCACCCAAAACACAATAAATCATGAAAATACCATAAATAAAGAAATACTCGACCTAGAACTGGTATAAATGAACAAGGGTTTTACAAGTAAGCCCATCCGTACCCCTACAGAGCTTATAAGTGACAATCACCGTATAGTCCGGTCTTTTCGTCTAAGAGTGTCACCTACCGGGTCTAGAGGGTGGAAAATGTCAGATCCCTAATAACCCGATAAGTCGTGTCTGTGTCAAGCCCATCACCTACTGAGAAACTACCGATCTCCTATCAGTAAATCTCATCAACATGGTCAGGGATTTATTGTGATGGCCAACCGGACACAGCGCGACATCGGCTCCCTATACCGAGAGAGGCGAACCCCTTCCGATCGCTCACTGTCTCTATATGGCTCGGGACTGTACCCGACTAAACCTTGTTTGCATGAATCAGTAGATCCGTGGTAGGGTAGTAATCTAAGTACAGTGGGAACTCACACGAGAAAAATGACGATATCAGATCAACAGACTACCTGTACTCATGTCACTAGAGAATTGCTATTTGAGGATATGTATAGTACTATCTAGAAGTTCTTGGCGAGTTCGTCCGGTGTACTTACCTCCAGTGAGCATCTGTATACAATTTTAGGCGCAACACACCAATGGCTATAAGGCCTTCCACCGTCTCTCGTCGGGGTCTAGAAACGTATACACTAGTCTACTCTGGAATATCGATGCCCAGTCTCGATACTCCCACGACTAGGAACATTTAAGGATGCGCTTATGGACTACCCAGCTCTCATAAGTATAATCACCATCATAACTCTGGTAGTCAAGCAAAGATCTTACGGTTTTTATCATTATGTATTTACGACATGTAATAAAATGTATATACATATATGATAAAAATAAACCAGATAGCATACTATCATCTCGAGCAAGACTGTTCTTACTGTATCGGTCCTTCTTCAATTACAATAATTGCCTACTTGAAATTACAATAATTGTTTTGAGGGCACTATATCCAACAATCTCCCACTTGCACTTAAGGCCAATTATTTCGGTATCGCATATCTACAGCTCGTGTGCTACCGAATACCCAACTTCTCTACTAATAGTTTCACAAAGCTCATTTAAGAAACTTCCATATTCGAGAAATAGCCTCAGTGAGTTGATCCGCTACAATATTTCTATCTTTATCTCTCTATATCTCAACTCCACGGAGATAAACTATCTCTCGAGCTGAGCGATACTCTGCCTTAGAATTTTTTTGGATACCTGATCGGACCCAGTTCATAAAAGAACAATTTTATCCAACAAACTTCTTAGGTTGTATCCTCCGCTGAATTTAATCAGCATCCCACGTCATGTTTACCTCAGTATTCTGCTTGGAACCTTGTCCAACGTACCACCCCTCAGAAAAGGGTAAACTTATAACTCTGACAGCTTCTCTGTCATCCATGCCATCTTGGAAGCCAAAACCGGTAACCGTCTTCTATAGGAGGCTGCCATTACCATGCACCAAGAACATCCTCTTATGTTCTTCATTGCTTCTCTTTATTTCTCCAGAATTGGATTAATATCTGCTTACTACAACAAGTGTAAAAGAAATATCTAGTCTGATACATGATATCGCATGATTGACCTAATTACCAAGACAATTAAAATGTCATTCATGCAAGTCTCTCTTCATCAGTCTAGAAGACATCTCTGTAGAGAGGGTGACTTCATCACCTGTGGGTACACTACCGCGTTAGGAGTCATCCATTATAAACCCTTTTAGAATGGTGTCCAAGTATTCAGATTGGGACACTTTCAAATCTAGATCTATCAACATAGATCTAGTCACCAGAATCCCTGATATATTATCCAGATCCTCTTTGGAGAAACATTTATGACAACTACAGTTTGACCGATTGTAGTATAGGTATATCATTTTCTATCAGGAGTATATCATCCATGATAATACTCCTTACATCCTTCTTACCTGATTCATCTGTTATTTTGATGAAGTCAAACACCTTGACTTTCACATCAAAATAGATGAACCGTCTATACAATGCCTGCTTTAGTATATAAATATACATAAGCAACTTGCACACCTTGCAATGCTCCCACCGACTACGATAACTCTCTGGTAGAGTCATATACACGTGCACTTCTAAATTCTCATTTAGAAAGACGTTATAGTCATCCACCTGCCAGATCTCATAGTCATGAATAGCAGCAGCGGCAAGTAGGGTCATTATCACTATGATGCCAACCTCCCTGTCACTATCTACGAGGAAACCGAAGTACCTCTCGGGTGGCTGAGATCACCTACTAAATTTGCGGTGCGGCTAATGGTTTGTCATTCCAATTGAATCTCTAAGTCCTACTAAATTTTCAGTAACTATTTATGGTTCTGGAACCACTTCCAGTTCTGCCATACTTTCACTAATTTCTTTTGCAAAGAAGTCCTTTTTATAAATAGGCGGCGAGTCAAGAACAAACCAATTTTTGATCTTTAAAATGGTAGAAGTTAAACCCTTTCTAAAACTTGGGATAACCTACAAACCGCCATTACTGAATCGTGCCTTGAGTATGTCCGGATCATGCTTTTAAAAAAAACCCGGATAACTCCATATCTTAACAACCATAAGATATGCAACCATTCTATATTCATATAGAATCAAATGCACTAATTTAGATGGAATCATATTCAATTGGTATACAGTTATTTCCAATGCATATTGCTTAAATGGAAAAAAAGGCCATTCATCATTACCCATCAAGGAGCGTATCCATGGATGAGTAATCTAAAAGATAATTAAATTATCAATATTAATACAACGGAATACTTAGCATAAGTATCCTCATCTTTGATCACTTCGAAGAATTTTGATACTTCCAACGTTTGGTTCTCTACGTTATTCTTATACCTATAAACTTCTCTAAATCTGTAGACTTTGCATTTCAACGAATGCATGTCTAAAATAGAGAAATCATAAGTAAAACGGAATGAAGTAAGATTATCATCCCCTTGTCCATAAGTACACTAGACAATATACATTACCATGTATAAGTCCTAAGAGTATACTAACTCGTATTCCGTATGTTGTATGATGAGAACTGTATTTTGGTTAAGAATGTCTACACTGTTATTCAATTCACATTACCTTATCCTCAACTGATAAAGGTAAATAGTTTTCAAAAAATTATATCTCACTTTATAAAATAAAGAGGCAGATATATCAATTTTTTTTATAAAAAGATTGGTGCATAACAACAGCTATTCAAAACCAAATATTTTTCATCAGGCAAAACCAGGCAATTTATCCCAATATCACTAATTGCTATGAATTCCAATATTGAGGATCAAATTACCCATTCTCAATAATCTACTCCATCTCAGCATCTGTAGCGCCATGCAGATGTGAGATTCTTATCCGCTATATATATACCCAGGAGTCAGAATTAATTGAGAAACAATTTTCAATTACAAAAACACAGGAAAACCGAAACATATAATGTTTCAAGAGGGTGGTCGGATATTCCTAGTAATGTCTCTTCCACTTCCCAGATTCATGACACTAGTTGGTATTTCCTTTGCCCTCATTTCAATCCTTTGATATGTCTCTACATCTTACCTTATGTATACCATATTTAGATTGGTTGGTTTTCTTCCTTCCCTATATTTCAGTACCGGCTTAAGGTTTGGAAGAAGACTATCCAATAAGTGTAACTGGTGTACTCTCCTTATGCAAAGATATCTTAACTTGAGAGAAGGTGGAGGGGAGAGACAACAGAATTATCCAATTCAATTTCTTCAGAACCTGTGACCATTCTCGGATTGAAATAAATTTCTTCGAGTTTGTATGTAACTATAGAGATGACCTTTCTAAGCAATATAGATCTTCAAAGTGATATGATGTGTTCTGGAGAATGTAAAGGGTAAAGTAGGAGTAGTAGGTGTAAGTCGATGTTGCATACTCTACAGGGCTTGTAGAGAGGTGGAATTTACAAAAAATGAGTTTTAGTCTTGCAACATCGACAATCGTCCTAAGAACTACCATAAGCCCAAACTAGCAAAAAACTACATAGGTTCTAATCTACTCGGAAAGCGATTATACATATGAGATCGAGTTCTTTGGGTCTTCAAAGTCCTCTTTCTTTGCTCTTAGTTCGTTGGGATCAAGCTTGGTCGTCGGTCTCCTCGCGTCAAAGACGATCCACCCGAGAGTTTGTGGTTCAAGCTTCAACTTCTATAAGAAGTAACTAAAGACTCCAGTATGCTAATCTAGAGTGCTTAGTGTAAGTCTACGGTAGCGCCCCGGCCGTCATTCTGACGCCAAACGCGGAACAAAAACTTTTATAACTGGCTCTATCGCATACTATAACCCGGATCTTGCCATTAACGCTAAACTAACAAACTGTAAAGAGGCAGAAAGGCTATACCGATCGATCCGAGTCCTTCGGTCTTTATCCATCATCCCACGGTCCTCGCGGCAACTCCGATCTCCTGTCTCCTCGTCGAGGTGGCACCACGTCAACGGATCTTTAAACGGGCTCCCGCCTCTATACCGAGGCAATTCGGACATGAAGTATGCTAACCGACATGTCTAAGATGAAGTAGAGAATGAGTAGAATACTTTGTCTCAAATACCCTAGGGTTCTCATCACATGAGAATATTAGGGCGGAGGTTGAAGAAAATGCTTAGAGATGGAAATTGTGAACTCAAGAAAACTATCAAGAGAGCAAGAACTCAAGCATAATAACTTGTGGTGATCTTTTCTTTTGTGAGTAGATATATATAAGGTTGTGTAAAGAAAATATCTCATGAAAAAATATCTCCTAAAAATATCCACAAACCCTAAAATATCTACACCCAAAACAAACTATCATTAATTCTATCATGACTCATTTAGTGACTCATTAGCATGAGTCACTAATGAACATGCTAGAAGAAATGTGTTACCAAGAATGAGTCATACTTTCCAAAATCCATTTAATCATTTAAACCAAAATGATTAACCAAAAGAAATGCATCTTCTAAAATATTCTCGTAACGGATTACGAGAATACCCTTCATCTGTATATAGATACCTATATCCGTATTCCGACCGAATACGAATACGATGAGACAAAAATATTCCGACTCAATATAATACTTGGATCCGGCTTAAACCAAAGCCCACCAGTATTATCTGTCCGAAATATGACACGTGCACAAGTGGACGTGCATTTTCGAACCCTGCCATAAAACCATACGGCCTCTACAACGTTTCGTCCGAACTTGGGAAACTATCTGTGGGTGACTCTAAAGACTCGTCAGTACCCTGGCAGTGGGTTTAACCACAAGCACGTCAGCGGCACTAGCTGTGCGTAATGACTGCCCATGTACTGACCGAAAGGGAAGCTAATGAGCGAACTCATCCTGAAACCCTACTGAGCCTATCAGTGACAATATCCGTACAGTCCGGTCCGTTCGTCTATGAGCATCGCATATCGGGCCTAGGGGGCTGGTAACGTCAGACCCCCAATAGCGGTATAAGTCGTGTCGGAGAGTAGCCCTGAACACCCTGAGAAACTACTGGAATACTTACCAGTAATTCTCATCTGCCTTGGCCAAGGACTTGGTGTAATGGCTCTCCTAGATACAGCGCAATCTCACCCCCAATACCGGGAGAGACGAATCCTCTGCCGATCCGCTCACTTGCCTCCATGCGGCTCGGGACTGTACCCAACTAAAACCTGTTTGCACGACTCCTTTGAGCCGTGGTAGGGTAGTAATCAAAGCATAGTGGGAAATCACACAAGACAAATGACGACCTCAGTTCGATGAACTAACCTGTACACATGTCACCAGGGAACTGCTATCTGATGCTAGGTATAAATACTAACCAGCAGGTTCCCGGCGAGTCCTTTCCGGTGCACTCATAACCAAATGAGCACCTGTATACATCTTAGGCGATCCAACTGACACCAATGGCTTGTGAGACCGGCCACCTTCTCTCGTCGGGGTCTCGACTGTATACACTAGTCTACTCCGGAGTATCGATGCCCTGTCTCGAAACTCTCACGACTAGGGACCACTTTTAAGAATGTGCTTATAGACTACCCAACTCTCACGTATATGATCGCCATCATACTGTTGGTAGTCAAGCAGGATCCTAAGGGCTCTATCAACGTGTAATAGTGATCATGTCACCTAAAGCAGTACACGACTGATAAAGGCAAACCAGATAGCATACTATCATCTTGAGTAAGACTGTCCTACTGGTATAGGTCCTCCCTCAATCATTGCAATCACGTACCTGCGATCCAATAATTGACTTTGAGGGCACTACATCCAACAATCTCCCACTTGCACTTAAGGCTAATTATTGCGATGTCGCAAACTCATAACCCGTGTGATACCGAACACCCAACTCCTCTACTAATCAGTTTCACAAAATCCGTTTGTAAAACTATTGTGTTCGAGAAATAGCCTCTGTGAGTGGATCCGCCATGATGTTTCTTTCTATGTCTCTCTTAATCTCAAGTTCATGGAGAAAACCATCTCCCGAATTGAGTAATACCTGTCTTAGAATATGTCTGGATATCTGATGGGACCTAGTTCATAAATGAACTCCAAATCCAAACTTCTTAGACTGTATCGACAACTGAAACTAATCAGTATCCAGCACCATGCCTCCCACAGTATCCTCTTGGACCACCTGTCCATAATACATCCCCTTTTGTCAGAGGGAAAACTATAACTCTGATAATCACTCTGTCATCCATGTCACCTTTGGAAGCATGGAATGATAACCGTCTCCCGAAGGAGGCTGCCGTCATCAAATCCCTAGAATATTCACTTATGTTCTAAAACTGCTTCCGTATGTTTCTCCAGGATTGGATTAATATAAACTTATTGCATCTAGTGCAAAAACAACATCTGGTGTGGTACTTGACATCTCACGATTGACTCAATTTCCTAAGCAAGTGATATGTCAATCATGCACATCCTTCTCCCCTTTAGTCTGTAAGACACCTTTAGAGAGGGAGACTCCATCACCTGCAGGTACACCACCATGCCAGGAGTCGTCCATTCTAAAACACCTTTAGAATACTGTCTAAGTACCCAGATTGGGAAACTACCCAATTCTAGATCTAAAACCATAGATCTAGTAACCAGAATGTCTGATATTATATCCATATCCTGTGTGGAGAAACAACTGTGTGACAACCAAAGTATAACCGATCGTAGTATAGGAATTTTACTTCCTACTCTGTGTATGTCATCCAAATACCAGGACATCACACCCTACTACCATCTTAACAGATCCATCCCCTATTCTGATGAAGTCAAAGCTATGACTGTCACATCAAAAATAGATGATCTATCTCCGCTATAACTGCTCAAGTCTATAAATAGACATAAGCTACTTGCCCACTATGCTTCCGCTGCTCCCACTGACCACAACAACCCTCTGGCAGAATAATATATACGTGCACTTCTAAAACTAGTTTAGAACGACGCTATACTCATCCTCCTGCCGGGTCTCATAGCCTGGAACAACAGTAGTGTCAAGTCTGGGTAAACAAGAACCTCCCCGTCACCGTCCTTGAGGCTACCGAAGTACCTCTCGGGTGCCTGAGGTTACCCACCATATCTGCGGAGTGGCTAATGGAATGTCAAACCTGATTGAATCTATAGGTCCTATTAAATTTTCTGTAATCGTTTGCGGTTCTGGAATCACTTCCAGTTCTACCATACTCCCACTACTGTTTTCTGAAAAAATCCATTTTACTAAAACTGTGGCGAGTCAAGAACAATATCACTATTGATCTTCCAGATGGTAGAATATCAACCCTCGACATAGCCCGGGTCAACCCACAAACTGCCATTACAGAAACGTGCCTTGAGTTATCCAGAGTCTGGTTTTAAGTATAAGCTGGACAACTCCCCGTACCTTAACATCGTTAAGATACGAACCGTTCTATATCCAATACAGAAACTTTGGCACTTATTTAATTGGAACCAGATTCAAATCATGCAGTTGTCTCTAGTGCATATCAACTTAATGGAGAGATGCCGATCAGCATTACTCAACTTAGGAATGCATCCAATTATGAGTAACCCGAAAGAGAAACAAGTTTCTCAAAACTATTACTATCAACTGAATATCAATCACAAGTATCTACATCTTCGATCTCCTTGAAGAATCTCGATACTTGCGACATCTGGTTCTCTAATTTATTCTTATACCCACAACTTCTCAAAACTTAGACCTTGTATTTCTACGAAACACTTGTCTAAAAACTAGAGAAGTCACAAGTAAACAGAACATAGTACGAGGACCAACCCCTTTGTCCTGATGGACACTGGACAACATACAATACTCTGTATAAGTCCGCTGAGTTGAATAACTCAAAACCTGTGCATCGTAGGTTGAAAACTGTACCCATGCGATTTCCTCAAAATATCACCAATTACAACGAATTCCGATATAATGAGGATGATCACCTAGTTCCCAATAACTTACTCCCACTCATCATCTGTAAAACCATATGGATGTGAGAATTATACCTGGTAAATACATACTCTGGAGTAAGTATCTAATCGGGAAAATGGTTTTCCTTTAACAACGCACAGTGAAACTGAAACATGAAAATGTTTCGAAGAGGTATCCTGGTATTCCTTGTAATGCCTCTTCCATAATCCAATTCATGACTATAACCGTATATTTCTTTGCCATCTCTCCAAATCCCTTTATCTGTCTTTAGTCGTTACCTTTTGTACACCATCATTAGGCTAAATGGTTTTCTTCCTTTCCTACCGTTCGGCACCAGCCTATGGTTTGGAAGAAGACTATCCAATAAGCGTAATAGGTGTATATTCCTAATTCTAGGAGTACTCGTAACCTGAGAGAAGGTGATGATAAAAGACAACTGAATAATACCTTATTCTATTTCTCCCGAACTGGGGAAAAAAGCAAAGGTGAAGTAGGAGTGGCGATGAAGTACGCAGTTTGGTTGTGAATGATAGCGGTCGCAATTTACTTTGCCCTCTTTCTTATCCCTTTATTTTGTCTTTACTTATTACCTTCTGTACACCCTACTTAGGCTAATTAGTTTTCTTCATTCCCTACCTTTCGGCACCTGCCTATGGTTTGGAAGAAGACTATCCAATAAGCGTAATAGGTGTACTCTCCTAAACCGAGGAGCTCTCGCAACCTGAGAGAAGGTGATGATAAAAGACAACTGAATAAACCAATTCAATTTCTCCTGAACCTGAATCCATCCTCGAAGAAGTCCTTTCGAGTTCGTATATAACCATACGATGGATCTATCCAATGGAAGTGGATGTTCGTAGTGATACGAGGTGTTCTGAGAAATGCAAAGGGTAAAAGAAGGAGCGGCAATGACTTATGCAACTTAGACAATCCAAAAGCCAGTATTTTAAGAAGGTTCAGTTAACTTGGTCACTGAGTCATAGTCTAGGGTCGGTCAATGGTCGCTGCCAAAGAGAGAGAGAAAAGAAACACTCTGCGTGCGCTCTAACCTAGATCAGAATGATTATCACTTTATCTAATCAGGAAACCTCCCACTGTACCATCAAATTCTCCTCCAAACCTGAAAGAAGAATTAGTCAGGATCACCCGAAGAGTAAACCAACTCATCAGTGGGAATCGGGATCCAACTCTCATCGCATGATAACGTGAAGGAATCCACTCAAGTTATCACACTCCAGAAGGTATGCGCATGCCTGGCAAGTTTCAGTTTCTTTAGAAACTCCCGATATGGATTTATGCCCCATGCTCTTATGACCTTGACTAAGGGCCAACAAATCATAAGTCACATGTCAAGTTCTTCCCATCATTATCTTGTTAATTTGAACCCATCCGTACATACCCCTGACGTTGGCCAAATGGCAGAACGACTGTCCCAAACCAACTCATCTATCTATGCAACATGTGAACATCCCAACAGCTACCAATCACTATGTCTTGACTAAGGGCCAAACAAACATAGCTTGAATACTACCGACCATTCATAAGAAATGACGGAGGGATACGGCTGGTTTTTGGCGAAAAACCTTTAACATAACGAACTTGATATCGCTGAAGGAACCTGATAGCTTTTTATAAAAATATAGTGGCAAAAACCTTTACTAAAGAGGTCACTCTCGGTGAAGGGATCTCGGCTCTTTCCTCATGGAATGAGGTGCAGGATATTCCGACTGAATACCGCGATGCAAAGCAACAAGTAATCGACTATAGTGAAGTTATTACCCTGACGCAAATTTCTGCCCAAGGGGTCACTCCCGGTGAAGGGATCTCGGCCCTTGCCTCATCGAATGAGGTGCAGGATATTCCAACTGAATACCACAGTGCAAAACAAAAGAAAACGTCCTTGTAATAACACTTTTTAAAACTGTTCCAACAACGTCCAAACAGGTTTGTTTTCCTTTGCATTGATCAGAATCAACGCAGTCCCATCAATTAATCACACCAGAAAAGAACGAAAATAAAATGTACGTATATGCCATCCGCATTCGTCACTGGGTCCCATCATCACCCGTTAGGTTACTTAAGTAACGACAAAGCGGGGACTGGACTAGCGCGGGTGCAAAACATATACAACATCTACTAGTATATATAACAATATACAATAATCGCTCCAGGCGTGATAAATGCAACATCACAGAAAATTAATAAGCATCATAGAACAATACAGATAATCTAGGATCCCCGGGTTTCTCAGAGCCGCTACTGAAACCCGACGTTCCCTTGGTCGTGTGGATAGCCTGTGTAATGAAACCTAGACCCCTACGGATGCGACAAGTTACCCGCCAAAACCTGAAGCGAGGCAGCCCCTTACAGCAAAGTGAATGGACTACCCTGCACTTCACGGAATCCGGTAACTTGAGCACCCCTCCTTGGGTCAACCTGTACCCCCTACGAGTGCGGCGAATAGTCTATCAATTCTAGAGTGAGGCCCTCTGCCTCTCAAAGCCATGGGATGCGGACTCGTTGCCCTCCAGAACCCAGTTATCCGTGCACTCCGTCGCGGGGTAAACCTAGTACAGAAATGAAAAATATGTACAACAGGTACATTGACCTCAGCCCGATCGTGCCCTAAAAGAATATTATACAAACAGGAAGAGACGACAGTCCACATGTTGGACGCTCGCCCCACAATATCAAATGTACAAATAAATCCAAACTGCACTAACATTGCACACAGCTATCCACCACGACAAATTCACAACATCACAGCACAACACAGAACATCAACGCGAATGTTACGTTCGCAAACCCGTCTAAAAGAACTATAGCAATTAGACACGATTTACCGCTCGAATGACATTCACGGTCGGAGATATGATGTAAGTACTGTAAACTAACACATTTAAAATTCCGATCGACAAAACTTCCCGAAATGGGCCCCAAGTACAACTGCGGTACTCAAACAAAATCTGGGCCCAAACAAAATATTCCAGAAACCACAATTTCACATGAAAGACACCCAGAAGAAATATGGTGTACTGTTGCTGCAAAACGGCGGCGGAACTGCGGCCAATACATGGCTTGTGCGGCGGTTCCGCGGCGTTCTGGAAGCTTCAGTCTACCAAATTTTTTCCAGAGTCTTAAAAAAGCTTGCTCGATTTTCTGAGATGCTCAAAATAATTTTTAGACCTGTTTAAAAATTCGACAGAAACATTGACATGAAAAGTACGATTTTGGAAATTTCGTTCGATCGATGTTTTAAACACGTTAGAACAAGTTAGAAAAGGTTAATGGCGTGGCTCTGATACCATGTAAGTCTACGGTAGCGCCCTGGCCATCATTCTGACGCCAAACGCGGAACAAAAACTTTTATAACTGGCGCTATCGCATACTATAACCCGGATCTTTCCATTAACGCTAAACTAACAAACTGTAAAGCGGCAGAAAGGCTATACCGATCGATCCGAGTCCTTCGGTCTTTAGCCATCATCCCACGCTCCTCGCGGTAACTCCAATCTCCTATCTCCTCGTCGAGGTGGCACCACGTCAACGGATCTTTAAACGGGCTCCCGCCTCTATACCGAGGCAATTCGGACATGAAGTATGCTAACCGACATGTCTAAGATGAAGTAGAGAATGAGTAGATTATTTTGTCTCAACACCCTAGGGTTCTCATCACATGAGAGGATTAGGGTGGAGGTTGAAGAAGATGCTTAGAGATGGAAATTGTGAACTTAAGAAAACTATCAAGAGAGCAAGAACTCAAGCATAATAACTTTTGGTGATCTTTTCTTTTGTGAGTAGATATATATAAGGTTGTGTAAAGAAAATATCTCATGAAAAAATATCTCCCAAAAATATCCACAAACCCTAAAATATCTACACCCAAAACAAACTATCATTAATTCTATCATGACTCACTTAGTGACTCATTAGCATGAGTCACTAATGAACATGCTAGAAGAAATGTGTCACCAAGAATGAGTCACACTTTCCAAAATCCATTTAATCATTTAAACCAAAATGATCTTAGTGACTCATTAGCATGAGTCACTAATGAACATGCTAGAAGAAATGTGTCACCAAGAATGAGTCACACTTTCCAAAATCCATTTAATCATTTAAACCAAAATGATTAACCAAAGGAAATGCATCTTCTAAAATATTCTCGTAACGGATTACGAGAATACCCCTCACCTGTATCCGTATTCCAACCGAATACGAATACGATAAGACAAAAATATTCCGACTCAATATAATACTTGGATCCGGCTTAAACCAAAGCCCACTAGTATTATCTGTCCGAAATATGACATGTGCACAAGTGCACGTGCATTTTCGAACCCTGCCATAAAACCATACGACCTCTACAACGTTTCGCCCAAACTTGGGAAACTATCTGTGGGGGACTCTAAAGACTCGTCAGTACCATGGCAGTGGGTTTAACCACAAGCACGTCAGTGGCACTAGCTGTGCGTAACGGCTGTCCATGTACTGACCGAAAGGGAAGCTAATGAGCGAACTTATCCTGAAACCCTGCCGAGCCTATCAGTGACAATATCCGTACAGTCCGGTCCGTTCGTCTATGAGCATCGCATATCGGGCCTAGGGGGCTGGTAACGTCAGACCCCCAATAGCGGTATAAGTCGTGTCGGAGAGTAGCCCTGAACACCCTGAGAAACTACTGGAATACCTACCAGTAATTCTCACCTGCCTTTGCCAAGGACTTGGTGTAATGGCTCTCCTAGACACAACGCGATCTCACCCCTAATACCGGGAGAGACGAATCCCCTGCCGATCCGCTCACTTGCCTCCATGTGGTTCGGGACTGTACTCAACTAAAACCTGTTTGCACGGCTCCTTTGAGCCGTGGTAGGGTAGTAATCAAAGCACAGTGGGAACTCACATGAGACCAATGATGACCTCAAGTCGATGAACTAACCTGCACACATGTCACTAGGGAACTGCTATCTGACGCTAGGTATAAATACCAACTAGCAGGTTTCCGGCGAGTTCTGTCCGGTGCACTCATAACCCAATGAGCACCTGTATACATCTTAGGCGATCCAACTGACACCAATGGCTTATGAGACCGGCCACCGTCCCTCGTCGGGGTCTCGACTGTATACACTAGTCTACTCCGGAGTATCGATGCCCTGTCTCGAAACTCCCACGACTAGGGACCACTTTTAAAGATGTGCTTATAGACTACCCAACTCTCACGTATATGATCGCCATTATACTGTTGGTAGTCAAGCAGGATCCTAAGGTCTCTATCAACGTGTAATAGTGATCATGTCACCTAAAGCTGTACACGACTGATAAAGGCAAACCAGATAGCATACTATTATCTTGAGTAAGACTGTCCTACCGGTATAGGTCCTCGCTCAATCATTGCAATCACGTACCTGTGATCCAATAATTGACTTTGAGGGCACTACATCCAACACTTAGATGATGTAGAGAGTGTTAATTGGATTTGTTTATCTCAAAAACCCTATGATTCTCAACTCATAAGAGGGGTTGAGGAAGAAGAGGGAACTCAAGAGAGGAGAGAGAATGACAAAGTGAGAATGGGAGAAGGATAGCTAAGAAAAACAATATTTATCATAATCATTTTGCAAATAAAATATCAAGCTATGCTTGAATAGTTTTCATAAATGAATAAACAATAACAATAGCCATGCCTCTCACCATGCTAAAAGCCACCTCACCCATCCACCTCATTTTCTATTTCTAATAAATAGAAAAACATATAATGAGGTGTCCTCTTCTAGAAGAATTCTTGTATAAATACAAGAATACATAAATCGTATATACATACCCGTATCCGTACTACAAAAAATACGAATACAAAGAGATAGAATAATCCAATAATATAATACTAGATCATTATTAAATCAATACTTGATTCAATAATGTGGCTTAATCCTAAGCCAGCTAGTATTAACCATTCGAACATAAATTCGTGTAGCTAGTATACGTATATGATCAGAACCCTACACATATAACCATATGGCCTCTACATCGTTTCGCCTGAACCAGGAAAATCCTTTATGTGGGACTCTAAAGACTCGACAGTACATTGGAAGTGGGTTTAACCATAAGCACATCAGCGACACTAGTTGTACATAACAGCTACTCAGGTACCTGTCGAAAAGTAGGCCGACGAGGAAACTTATCCGAACCCCTACCGAGCCTATCCGTGACAATATCCATTAGTCTGGTCTTTTCTTCTGAGAGTATCGCATGCCGGGTATAGGGGTGGAAAACGTCAGACCCTTAATAACCTGTTAAGTTGTGCCGATATGGCTCAAGACCATCCGAGAATCTACCGATCTAACTACCAGTATGTCACGCCCCGAAAGTACGGAACATGACCGGCACTTAAACTATGAACGTCTCGAGGCGTACGTAATCTAAGTGAGCCGAAATCCCAGAAATCCAAACCAAGAAAATTAGCAGAGTGAAGGAAAACCAATTTAAAACAAGTAGTTTTAATAGCATAAGCCGAATTATGCGGTTTTTAAAAAAACATCAAATATTTCCCGAAAATTTCGGCAGAGTCTCCTTTGTAAATACTGGCCCCCAAACGGGATACAACATGAATAGTATACGAAATCAATAAAAAGGCATCCCCAAGCGGGAGCTAGCTCTTCGTCAATCGACGGTCACAACCACACAAGTAATATAATATACAACGCCAACGGCGAGGATCAAAATTCAAAAGAAAACTCAAAACCACAAGAAAACCACAGAAATACAACGCGCGACTCTAAGGTCGAAAGAATAACATCACTGGTCTCTATCTCAAAAATAAATACATGTTTGGTTGATGGAACTTCTAGATACAATAGAATAATGATATACAAGATATAATGATGGGTGCGATACAAATAAACCCACCTACTAGCAAGTCACCCGGAAATGGAAATAGTGCCAGCAAGCCGAAATTGAAACCTGTACGGCGAAACCTGCAAGAAACTGGGGCACAACGGGGGTGAGTTGCCAACTCGTGAATAGAAAAACATCTACGAAAAGAAATCGCATAAATAACGCAATCCTAGGTCAATGATCATAATATATCCTCAAATATATAATCAGCAACCCATAACAATGATTAGGGCAAATATCTAACCCAAGTGTAATTCCATGTGCTCGTGTCAGTGCCTCAGGTAGCAATGTATGAATGCATGAAACAGAATGCATGTACTGAAGAAAACTGCTTTCATAAATCAGTGAGATTTCTGTATTTTAAAAGTGAGGTACCATAAATGAAATCAGCATAAAACAGTGCCCAGCATCGACACAAAACAAGTGTCCAAATATCTCGATATCTCTGTATCACAATTTCTGTACCTCAATATCTCAAAATCTCAATATCTCAATCTCAATATCTAGGGCGCCGTCAATCCAGACCGGCCCCTACCATCTATCTCAAGACCACGACGGTATCCTCCGGATATACGACGCGTCGGGTAAAATCACCGGTCGGTAGTGCTCCCCTGCCAGGCTCAACGTCAACAACACGATCCTCTTGCCCCGGGGTACCGCACCGGGCCCACCATGTACCCGAAACGGTTCCTCCACTTCTCGAATCGGGTCTCGAAATCCATCAGCAAACTCATGGTGGACGACTCATACATCATGGGAAAACCGCACTTTTTATTTTAAAAGAGAGAAAAAGTTTATTTATATTTTTGCGGTTTTCCTCCAAATCCAAGAAATCTCATGAAATCCGAATCCAAGTCATCAATAGCATGTAAACAGTGAATATAGGCATGATAATCCATGAATGCGACACAACAGTGAATAATAACATGCATGAAGTAGTAGACAATAACTACAATGTCTAACTAGCATATAAGGCAAGTACACTAATATCATGTCTAAACTATTAGCTAACAACCTATGTCAAATGAAATAGTATTTTCTAAAGTGTTCGTGACATGGCAATTACCGATGAAGATATGTGTGAGCCGGCAAGTAAGTGTACGTGGTAGATACGCGTCATCGGTAATGGTGCTGGTGTCCTAACATCATGATATTAATAATAGGATATGAATCATAATATAAGCATGCGATGCGGAGCGAACAACAATAATGAGCGGGGGCTGAATACTAGACGCAACGATAACTAATCTTCATTACCCTAATATAAATCCTACAAATTTTGCCTTTTGAAATAACACGAATCATGGGGTTTTGAAAATAGGGGCTACGGTGTTTTTATGAAAAGATACGTCTTTTGAAATATCCGTAGGATCCCTTGACCTGTCTTTTAAAATACCGACGATTCGTTAGCTTTTGAAATAGGTAGGAGTCTAATCTAATCTAATAACTAAACTAAACTAAAGGGCTAAGCTAACAAGCTGGACTACAGGTAAGGAACCGCCTAACATCTGAGTCGATACATATACATAACTGTATATATATTAGTCGGTGATCCCGCCTCAATAATATCATATCCGATACCATATCTATAATCAGACATCCCAAGTCAAGAGTGCGGATCAATCATCAAGATATAGCTCGTACGTAAATCCGTCGTACGGCATCCCCAAATCTGGGTACGGGTCAATATTATATTCCTCACACTATTCCTCTGGTATCCTCTTTATCCAAGATCATAGTCTAGGGTACTGACCTATGTCTAGTACAATACTAATATCCTCAATATACTCATGATCTGACTACTGATCGACAATCTCGTACAAACCGATATCGTCAGCACATATCATCATCAAGGGGTATACATCGCCCGATACGGCCTAATATCAATATCCTAGCATATCATGTCTCATATCACGATCACATGTCGACCATTTTATTTATAACACTATTCACCCGTATCGCCGCCCCAAGATCCGCTATAACACCAGGACGTACCTCAAGTACGAATCCTGCCATATCACCGATATCATAACCTCAACATAAATCTCATCGACTCATCTCAATCCCAAGTATCATCCTCAATTCCGTATGTGAACACATAGTCCCATACCCATGTGAACACATAACTATATATATATTCCCGTAAACACAAATGGAAGAAGAATGTATGCAAGTATGGGTGGGTGTGTGCATGTATGGTGCGACCACTACTCTAGGGTTTCGCGATACTAAACCATCCATATTTATCATCAATAAACTCAAACAATATATAATCAATAAATGTGTGTATACGTATTCGTATACATCACTACGAACTGCGGGGGTGCTATACGCCATCCACCCGACTTCTCCCCGTAGATATAAATCTACTCACCTGGTCCTCGCTCGGCGGTGCCGACGTCGCCATGCGCTTGCTTGTCGTCTCGAAGTCCACATGGGTACCTACATATCATAACGCACCGTATCGCATTAAATCCGACTCATGATCAAAACGACACACGAAACCCACATAGGTCAAAACCTATGGTTGCTTTCACAAATCAACCCAAAAACCCTCGACGTCCGCGTACAAACGCCAAACCATCGAGAAAAACCTAAACACACTCATTTGTACAATCACAAGCACTAATTATAATATAAAATAGCTTAAAATTCACAAAAACCCCAAATTCACTTTAAAAGCCATTTTTCCGAAAATCTAGCAAGCATAAATTACCCGTTTTAGTACAAAACTCGACGTTTGAACAAATTTAATGGCCATAATACTTATTAAACATCTTAAATAAATCATAAAAACAATTCCCATAATTTAATCTCATTAAATTCCATAAACCCCAAAATTCTAGTTTACAAAATACCCAAATTTTAACAATTTTATAGCAAAAATGCACAAACTACAATCTACCTTGGATTTTCATGAACTAAAGTATTAAACTACACTTAATAATATTAATGAAGTCATGAAAAACCTAATTACATTTTTCTCTTAATCAAATTCAAGGTTTACAAAAACCTAGTTTGCAATTTAAGCAATTTGGACAAATTACATATAACAAGTGCAATTTAATCAACCAAACTAGGTTTTACATACATTAAGATGTTAAACTAAACCTTGCATCCCTAATGATATGATAAAAACCCTAATTGAAATCACAAACCCTTACTATATTTTTCAAAACATTCAATTAATCCCAAACTATTAACAAATTATGCTAGATTTAAAGTATTCAGACAACAATTAGACATAAGGTTAAGAATTTACCCCCCAATCATCTTGAAATCTAGCACAAATCTAGCCTCCCAAACATGCTTCCCTTCACCAAGATCCATACTAGAATGGTCAAGTAAAAATGGGTAGGGATTAGATTTTGGTTTTGTGGAATTTTTGAAGCATTTTGGATGATTTTTTGATGGAATTTTGAAGAGAAAAGAGAAGAAGAAATGGGGGGGGGGGATGCTGCTGCTGGTTTCAGCAAAGGAAGAGGGGGAAAAAGGTGAGGGGATGATGCCAAAAGATCCAAGTCAAAGCCCCTCCCAACTACCATAATACCCCCACCTATTTTACTATATATAAAAACCTTATTTTAACCCATTTCTCACATGATTTAAGGTCAAAAAGAGGGAAATAAAATTCTTAGGCTGCTACAATAGTGTGGGGCCGGCCAAGGGGAGCGAAGGTGAGTGTGAGAGACTTTAAAAAAAAATTCTATGCAAAAAGACCCCCCCAATACCATATTTGCAAGTTTTAGTTCAAAATAACTATATTTTTGTTTTCCATAAAATAAACCAATTAAAACTTGAAATAAAATACTAAAAAATTATATTACAACTAGATTTTAATTATAATGATTTTAAAGATTAAAATTATCCCATTTAAATTTGTATTTATCGCTAATTTAATGTATTTTCTTACCGGCTTAAAATAATATTAAAATAATTAATTTCGGAAAATTTTTCAGAAAATTTGAAATTTCACCAGTGGGTCAATAAACACCAAATACTAGAAATTACATAGCTAGAATATGTATATATAATTTTATAATAAAGATATTTGTATTTTGACTTTTTACAGAAAACCCCCTTATTTTACCATTTTTTTCGAAATTTCACCGAAACGATTTTCAAAACGTTACACAATAATTCTCAACCGTCCTGACCAGGAACTTATGGTGTTGGCCAACTTAACATAGCACGATATCGACTCCCTATACCGGGAGAGACGAATCCCCAACAATCGCTCACTGCCTCCATGTGGCTCGGGACTACACCCAACTAAAACCTATTTGCACGACTCAGTAGAGCCGTGGTAGGGTAGTAATCAAAGCACAGTGGGAACACACACGAGATAAATGACGATCTCAGGTCAACAGACTATCTGTACTCATGTCACTAGAGAACTGCTATCTGACGATAGGAATAATACCATCTAACCAGTTCTTGGCGAGTCTATCCAGTGTACTCACCCGCAGTGGGCACATGTATACAATTTTAGGTGAAACATACCAATGGCTGTGGGACCAACCACCACCCTGTAGGGTTACTAGGCACACTAACAAGGCTCTACAAGGCATCGACCATGCCAAAATTAAATTTTTATGTGCCGAACAACCCTAAGCAAGATCGTATACTAGAGTTTAGGCGAAACTAATAGTAAGTAAACACCTTTACTTCTACGGGAACACGGAATAAAACCTTTGTAGATCGGTCCTTCACTTCATTTGCTCCTTGTTGAAGTCCCTTCGCTGCGATCATGGTTCTCCCGGGCTCTTGCATGGCTTCACGAAGCGAAAGACACGTCCTTGCTTGAAGTCATCGAGACCGAAGATGATCTACGTCGAGGGGATGCCAACTCAAGTTTCTACTTCACTAACTTGAGAATTAGTGAAGCAAACACCCTAAACTAAAGTGCTAGTCTAGTAGAGGATGGAGAAATAGGAAGTGGGTTCTCTTTAGAATTTTGTTTCTCACAATCTATCTCACTTTTGATCAAACCCTAGCAAGCTTTTTTCTTTTAGCAATGAAGAAGAAGAAGAAAAGAAAGAGATGAGGATAATGATCAAGTGAGTAAGCTAACCATGGTGAGTGAGTATCATATACTAACTCATGTAGAGATATTACCATGGCTAAGTTTAATTGGTTAGGTTAATAAAAATCTAAGGTAAAACAAATTTAGTGGACTTTGTCAAAGTATCCACAAGCTTCCACAAGCTTCATGCTTATGACAAAATGTTCACTAATTTGTAATTACCTTAAATTATTATTAATCACTATTTAAATATAGAATGGTGTAAGTCTTACACACCCATGTCTAGTGTATCAACAACCATGATACAAAAAAGAAAACACATTTTAATATATATCACATATATATTAAAGTGTGCACATGTAAGAAAAAGCCATAAGTGAACATATGTTACTCAATGTAAATTAGTATATCTAATATACAATTATATACTAAATTATTAAATCAACACTTGACTTAATAATCCGGTCATATCTCATATAACCGACTAACATCCATTGTATCGACTTATCGAATCAACCCTTGATTCGATAACACGGCTATATCATATATAACCGACCGGTACAAAAAGTCACGAGAATAGAATACGGTATCACATACATGCATTATTCTCGGTCCTGCACATATCACATACGTGCTCCTATTTCGTTTTGCCTGAGCCAGTAAAACCTCTATGTAGGACCCTAAAGACTCGTCAATACGCCGGCAGTAGGTGATGATCACATCAAGCACCCACAAGCCGTCAGCAGTACTAGCTGGACGTAACGGCTACCCGGGTATTGAGCGATCAGAAGATCAGCAAGCAAGCCCGCTCCAACTCCTGTAAAAGCCTGCCGGTAACACTTCCCATACAGTCCGGTCTCCTCGTCTGATATGTCGCATATCAAGTCTAAGTGTGGTAAACGTCAGACCCCAAAAACCGATAAGTCGTGCCAATGTGAGGCTCATAACGGGTCGAGAAACTACTGGTAACACTTACCAGTAAATCTCTAAATCAGCCCTGGCCAGGGACTTCCCTGTTACGGCCAATCGAGCACAGCGCAACATCAATCCCCAATACCGGGAGAGACGAAACCCATCCTATCGCTCATTGCCTCCATGTGACTCGGGACTGTACCCAAAAACCACTATTTTGCATGCCCTCATGGACGTGGTAAGGTGGAAATCAAAGCACAGTGGGAGTCACACAAGACTCTATGATGATCTTGGGTCTACACTAACCTGCACAAGTGTCACCAGAGAACTGCCATCTGACGTGAGGTATAATGCCATCTGGGAGTTCTCGGCGAGTCCGTCCAGTGTACCCAGTCATCACTGAGCACCCGTATACCATCTCTGATGTCAAAAACCAATGGATATGGGATCATCGATCGCCCATCTCATGGGTCGAGAAGCGTATACGCTAGTCTACACTGGTATATCGATGCTCCGTCTCGATACACCCACGACTAGGGACCTTGAAGGATGTACTTATGGACTACCATATCCCCACTAGTATGATCCGCATCATAGTCTAGATAGTCAAGTACACATCCTAAGGGCTTTACCAACATGTAACTATAAGACAATATAAAGAGACAAGTATACATGTTAAGATAAAGTGCAACCAGATAGCATACTATCATGTCGAGCAAGAAAGTCCTCTCTATATATGTCCAAGCATCCAATATAATATACATCATCTGTACAATACTGGCCTCTAGGGCATACATACAACTAACAATTTTCCACTTGCACTAGGGCCAGCTGCTGTAGTATCGCATACCAAGCATCCCGAAGAGTCTCTCAAACTGTATCTGGGGAATGACCTTCGTGAGTGGATCTGCAGTGTTGTTCTTCGTGTCAACCCTCCTGACCTCGATCTCCCGGCGATCAACTATCTCCCGGATCAGGTGATACCGCCTCAGAATATGCCTGGATCGCTGATGGGACCTGGGTTCCTTGGCCAAAGCCACCGCTCTATTGTTATCGCAATACAAAGGTATTGGATGCTCAATGGATGGAACCACTCCAAGTTCAGTAATGAACTTCTTGATCCAGACAGCCTCTTTGGCAGCATCGTTGGCAGCGATGTATTCAGCCTCCATCGTCGAGTCTGCCACGGTTTCCTGCTTGGAACTCTACCAGCTAACCGTCCCTCCGTAAAGGGTAAAGACTAATCCCGACTGCGACTTAGAGTCGTCCTTATCACTCTGGAAGCTCGAATCGGTAAAGGACTCCACTTGGAGTTCTCCGTTACCATACACCAAGAGCATCTCTTTAGTCCTTCGCAAGTACTTGAGAATACTCTTTACAGCTGTCCAGTGACTCTCTCCAGGATCAGCTTGATACCTACTCACTACACTTAGTGAGTATGCTACATCGGATCTGGTACATAGCATCACATACATGATAGAGCCTACAGCCGAAGCATAGGGTATCCCTTACATGCGAGCTCTCTCCAAATCAGTCTTGGGAGACATCTCTTTGGAGAGAGTGAGCCCTGAGATCGTGGGTAAAAACCCACGTTTGGACTCTTCCATACTAAACCTCTTTAGTATAGTGTCAATGTACCTGGATTGGGACAATCCCAATATCCTTTTAGATCTATCTCTATAGATCCTAATTGCCAATATGCAGGAGGCATCACCTAGATCTTTCATTGAGAATCTTTGTGATAAGAAGAGCTTGACCGATTGCAGCATAGGAATGTCATTTCCTATCAAGAGTATGTCGTCCACGTACAATACGAGGAAGACAACCTTACTCTTTGCCACCTTCTTGTAGATACAAGGTTCATTTACGTTTTTGACGAAATCAAACTCTTTGATAACGACGTCAAAGCAGATGTTCCAACTCCGCGATGCTTGCTTTAATCCATAAATGGATTTAAGCAGCTTGCACACCTTCCCGCTGCTCCCACTATCTACGAAGCCCTCTGGCTGAGTCATGTACACGCACTCTTCTAAATCACCGTTTAGAAAGGCGGTCTTAACATCCATTTGCCAAATTTCATAGTTATGATATGCAGCGATGGCAAGCATGATCCGGATGGATTTAAGCATAGCCACTGGAGAAAAGGTTTCGTCATAGTCCACACCTAGTCTTTGACGAAAACCCTTTGCAACAAGTCTAGGTTTGAAAGTCTCCACTTTCCCATCTACACCAAGTTTTTTCTTGAAGATCCATTTGCTCCCAATGGGTTTTACCCCTTCAGGAGCATCTTCCAAAGTCCACACTTTGTTGGTGTACATGGATTCCATCTCGGACCGCATTGCATCCAGCCATTTCACCGAGTCGCCACTCGTGATGGCTTGCTCGAAGCTAGTTAGGTCATTATCAACCATGATGCAATCCTCGCTTCCACCATCCATGAGAAAACCGTAGTATCTCTCAGGTGGGTGAGGAACCCTACTAGATCGGCGGAGAGGCCGAGGTTCGTTGGGAACTACCGAATCCTCCGGTTCCACTAAATCTTCAGTCTGAGTTTGTGTAGCCGGAATTTCTTCCAGTTCTACCTCGTCGCCACTAATTTCTTTTGTAAGAAATTCCTTTTCTAAAAAGGTGGCATGTCGAGAAACAAACACTTTTTGTTCCTCAGTATGGTAGAAAAGATATCAATGTGAATGTTTGGGATATCCCACAAACTTGCATAGAACTGACCGTGCCTCGAGTTTGTCCGGATTTTGCGTTTTGATATAGGTCGGACAACCCCATATCTTAACTCGTTTAAGACATGCTCTCTTCCCACTCCATATCTCATACGGTGTGGTAGGTACAGATTTAGATGGAACTTGATTCAATAGGTATGCTGCTGTCTCCAGTGCATACCCCCAGAAGGAAATAGGTAACTCAGCTGTGCTCATCATAGAGCGCACCATATCTAATAGGGTGCGGTTCCTCCGTTTCGATACACCGTTGTGCTGTGGTGTATATGGAGGAGTCAGTTGAGATAGAATCCCATTCTCTTTTAGGAAGTCCAGGAATTCATTGCTCAAGTATTCACCTCCTCGATCAGATCGAAGGATTTTAATACTTTTCCCGGTTTGGTTCTCGACTTCTTGTTTATATTCTCTAAATTTCTCAAAAGCTTCTGATTTGTGTTTCATCAGGAACACATACTCGAATCTAGAGAGATCGTCAGTGAATGTAATGAAGTACGCAGAACCATTCCTGGCATGTATAGACATGGGGGCGCATACATCACTATATACCAGTCCCAAGAGTTCCGTAACTCTTTCTCCGTGTCCCGTAAACGGAGTTTTGGTCATCTTGCCTTTGAGACATAACTGACAAGTGTCATAAGATAAAAATTCAAACGGATTCAAATATCCATCCTTATGCAACTTAGCTAGTCGTGTCGCATTGATGTGACCCAGTCTACAATGCCACAAGAAGGATTCGTTCATTTCTGAACTCTTCCTCTTGTGTGTGTTTGTTATGCTCAGAACTGTTGATTGATTTAGAACATAAATGCCATTGCACATCGTGCCTGATCCAACCAACTTTTGGTTTAGGAAAATGTTCATAACATTATCCTGTAATGCAAAATTATACCCCTCTTTACTCAACAAAGAAACCGATATAATGTTGCATATCAGGTTCGACATGAAATAGCATTCGTTCAGAATCAATGTATTACCAGTTGGCAATACAAGGTGATATTCCCCGACGGTTTTAGCTGCAACAATTGCACCATTTCCAACCCTTATGTCTTTATCACCTTCTCCAAGTTCTCTACCTTTCCTAAGCCCATGTAACTGATTATATATATGGGATCCTGACCCGGTATCTAATACCCAGGATGTAGAGGAAATGGAGAAACCGTTCTCTGTAACGAACACACCCGAAGAAAATGCATCAACATGTACTTTCTTCATTCGGGTGGCATGGGAATCCTGGTATTCTCCTATATCCTGTTCAGTCCTATAACTCTTATAAGAAAGAACAGAATCATCATTCCCCTGCACAATATAACATGCGGGTTCGGTCAATACATCCATATTATTATCTTGATTAAGGTATGATATGGTCGCTACCTGGAGAGAGAGAGAAGAAAACACTTTGCAAGATCAGATTGGTTATTATTTTATCTAATCAGGAAGGCTCCCACTGTTTTTATCAAATCTTCCTTCAAACCCTAAAAGGAAAGACTAGCCGGGATTAATTACACCCTACAACTTCGCCAATCTTTCAGCCAGGCCAGTGTCGGTACTTTGAGGGAGGTTCCCCGTGCTTTCGCACGGACCTAATTAAAGTAAACCTCGTTTTTCCAGAGGCGTAACCCCGTTGACACCTTTCTAGACACCTACTTGATCGGCTAATTGTCCTGTGTAAAACTCTCCCAGGAGTAACAATTACTCGCAGTGGGTATCGGGATCCAACTATCTCATAGAAGGTATGCAATCTCATTGCAAATTTCAACACTTGAAATTCCCGATAATATTTTGCCCCTAACCCCTATGACCTTGACAAAGGCCAACAAATCATAGGATGCTAGTCAAGTTCAACCCGTCATTTCTTGATTGAATCAAACCCACCCGCACGACCCTTGACAAAGGCCAACAAGGTCGTACGACTACCCCAAAACAATCTGCATCATATGCATAGGCAGATAAGCACTATTCAGCTACCGCACACTACGCCTTGACAAAGGCCAACAAACGCAGCACGAATACTAAACAGTTCTTATCTGAAATGATGGAGGGCTACGGCAGGTTTTTCTGAAAACCTATTGCGTAATGAACTTGATATCGTTGTAGAATCATGTGAATTTTGAAATGGAGTGATTTTGAGGCTTTTATTAGTTTTGCTAAAGAGGTCACTCCCGGTGAAGGGATCTCGGCTCTTTCCTTATGGAATAAGGTGCGGGATATATCATATATATCGCTATGCAAATCAAAACTCCAAAAATAATCAAAGGCAAATCGAGTGTTGTAGCATCTGCCAGTTTTGCTAAAGAGGTCACTCCCGGTGAAGGGATCTCGGCTCTTTCCTCATCGAATAAGGTGCGGGATATATCATATATATCGCTATGCAAAGCAAAACTGTAGCTACCCTTTTTTGAAAAATTTGATTCTACAACATCTTTTAGGTTTCTTTTCTTTCATTAATCACATTAATGAAGTCTCATCATTTAAGTCACCTAAACATCATAGATAAATACGACGTACACTTATGCCATCCGCATTCGCCTCGATGTCCCCTCGTGCACCGTTAGGTTAGGTAACTAACGGCAGAGCGGGGCAGGGCTAGCGCGGGTGTAAAACATAAGTAATGCATATATAATATATCATATATACTATATACAGTATTTATCACAGCACATCAAATGATTAGATCACAGATATCGCAGCAGAAGAAACATATGAAACATTGGATATACTAGGACGTCCGTGTTTTATTTTGAGCCTCTATAAAACACGGATTCCACGGTCGCGACGAATAGACAAACCCACACCCCTAGACCCCTACGAGAGCGACAAGCAACCCTACCAATTCTAGAGTTAGGAGACCCGGACCGACTCCTCGAGTTGGTCTCCCACTGGACCCCAGAACCCGGTTACTTGTGCTCTCCTCCTTGGGTCTATCCTAGTGCGGAAAAGTAAATAATATACAAATGGTGACATCGACCTCATCCCGGAAGTGCCCCAATAAAAGAATATTACATACATTTAATTTTACAAGAATGAAAATAAAAACTCTCATCTCACATAAAAACCCCCGGCTATCCAAAACGCGACGATCCAATATAACATATCCAGCAACACATAACATCGCATGTCGTCAACGTAAGTAAATATGCGCATCCCAATTGTCATTGACATATAGCAACGAAACCGGCGATATCACATATTACACTTACGGTCACAGAAAAGAAAGTGTAAAACTACAACATTTGGAATCCACAATATCTTTAGACATCGTAAATCTGAAATATCACATATTTCGCATTTCATGCCTAACTATGTGAATTCCATATATTGTATCACATTCCAGATAAATAGACAGTATTAAAATTTCCGATCGAATAATCAAATACCCAAGATTCCCATAAATAGCTCAACACTTGAGCGGAGTTCAAAAATTCCAGAATACGTCACATTAGCAACGGTCCAGCCGTAGAAGGGTCAAGCCAACGCCTCAGCACGCCGTACTGCCTCAAACCCTAAGGTTCAAAAGGCAGTTCAAGACGGTCACATAATCGAGTTAAGGTTTGTTGTCTTCTAGAGGGTCCGTCACATTTCTTGCACGTTTTTCCGAAAGATTTAAACTCGGTAAAAATTCAACACTTGAAAATTTTTCGTGCCGGGAAAAATTGAGTTAATGATATCCGTTCGAACATTTTAATATTTTCTAAATTATCCGGAAAACAATAACGAATTTAAAATTCCCGATCGAATCAACAAATATAAAATAAACCCCATATTACTCAACACTTGAGTCAAGTAACAAAATACCCAGAAACTAGCACCAACAGAATTAAATATTACTGTGCAAATATAAAAGCCCATAGCTACAGTGTGGCCGCGGATCCGCGGCCCAAGAGGAGTATGGCCGCGGTTCCGCGGTGGGTATTAGGTATCAGGTGCTCGTTTTGCACAGTAATTCTTAAAATTGTCTGCTGTATTTTCCAGGTATTTTTAATTCAGAAAAAACACAGTTTTGAAAAAATGTCCAGAGAGGGGTTAATTTTGACATTGTCGGGTTCGATCGGCGTTTTAACTTCGTTAACACATCGCCTAATGCTCTAGCTAGGCTCTGATACCACTGTAGGATTACTAGGCACATTAACAAGGCTCTACAAGGCATCGACCATGCCAAAATTAAATTTTTATGTGCCGAACAACCCTAAGCAAGATCGTATACTAGAGTTTAGGCGAAACTAATAGTAAGTAAACACCTTTACTTCTAAGGGAACACGGAATACAACCTTTGTAGATCGGTCCTTCACTTCATTTGCTCCTTGTTGAAGTCCCTTCGCTGCCATCATGGTTCTCCCGGGCTCTTGCATGGCTTCACGAAGCGAAAGACACGTCCTTGCTTGAAGTCTTCGAGGCCGAAGATGATCTACGTCGAGGGGATGCCAACTCAAGCTTCTACTTCACTAACTTAAGAATTAGTGAAGCAAACACCCTAAACTAAAGTGCTAGTCTAGTAGAGAATGGAGAAATAGGAAGTGGGTTCTCTTTAGAATTTTGTTTCTCACAATCTATCTCACTTTTGATCAAACCCTAGCAAGCTTTTTTCTTTTAGCAATGAAGAAGAAGAAGAAAAGAAAGAGATGAGGATAATGATCAAGTGAGTAAGCTAACCATGGTGAGTGAGTATTATATACTAACTCATGTAGATACATTACCATGGCTAAGTTTAAATGGTTAGGTTAATAAAAATCTATGGTAAAACAAATTTAGTGGACTTTGTCAAAGTATCCACAAGCTTCCACAAGCTTCATGCTTATGACAAAATGTTCACTAATTTGTAATTACCTTAAATAATTATTAACCACCATTTAAATATAGAATGGTGTAAGTCTTACACACCCATGTCTAGTGTATCAACAACCATGATACAAAAAAGAAAACACATTTTAATATATATCACATATATATTAAAGTGTGCATATGTGAGAAAAATCCATAAGTGAACATATGTTAGTCAATGTAAATTAGTATATCTAATATACAATTATACACTAAATTATTAAATCAACACTTGACTTAATAATCCGGTCATATCTCATATAACCGACTAACATCCATTGTATCGACTTATCGAATCAACCCTTGATTCGATAACACGGCTATATCATATATAACCGACCGGTACAAAAAGTCACGAGAATAGAATACGGTATCACATACACGCATTATTCTTGGTCCCGCACATATCACATACGTGCTACTATTTCGTTTTGCCTGAGCCAGTAAAACCTCAATGTAGAACTCTAAAGACTCGTCAATACGCCGGCAGTAGGTGATGATCACATCAAGCACCCACAAGCCGTCAGCGGTACTAGCTGGACGTAACGGCTACCCGGGCATTGAGCGATCAGAAGATCAGCAAGCAAGCCCGCTCCAACTCCTGTAAAAGCCTGCCGGTAACATTTCCCGTACAGTCCGGTCTCCTCGTCTGATATGTCGCATATCAAGTCTAGGGGTGGTAAACGTCATACCCCAATAACCGATAACTCGTGCCGATGTGAGGCTCATAACGGGTCGAGAAACTACTGGTAACACTTACCAGTAAATCTCTAAATCAGCCCTGGCCAGGGACTTCCCTGTTACGGCCAATCGAGCACAATGCAACATCAACCCCCAATACCGGGAGAGACGAAACCCCTCCTATCGCTCATTGCCTCCATGTGACTCGGGACTGTACCCAAAAACCACCGTTTTGCATGCCCTCATGGACGTGGTAAGGTGGAAATCAAAACACAGTGGGAATCACACAAGACTCTATGACGATCTCGGGTCTACAGACTAACCTGCACAAGTGTCACCAGAGAACTGCCATCTGACGTGAGGTATAATACCATCTGGGAGTTCTCGGCGAGTCCGTCCAGTGTACCCAGTCATCACTAAGCACCCGTATACCATCTCTGATGTCAAACACCAATGGATATGGGATCATCCATCGCCCATCTCATGGGTCGAGAAGCGTATACGCTAGTCTACACTGGTATATCGATGCTCCGTCTCGATACACCCACGACTAGGGACCTTGAAGGATGTACTTATGGACTACCATGTCCCCACTAGTATGATCCGCATCATAGTCCAGGTAGTCAAGTACACATCCTAAGGGCTTTACCAACATGTAACTATAAGAGAGTATAAAGAGACAAGTATACATGTTAAGATAAAGTGCAACCAGATAGCATACTATCATGTCGAGCAAGAAAGTCCTCTTTATATATGTCCAAGCATCCAATATAATATACATCATCTGTACAATACTGGCCTCTAGGGCATACATACAACTAACACACCCATTGCCAGGATTTAGAAACGTATACACTAGTCTACTCTGGAATATTGATACCTAGTCTCGATACTCTTACGCTAGGAACATTTAAGGATGTACTTATCGACTACCCAGCTCCCATAAGTATGATTGCCATCACAACGCTGGTAGTCAAGCAAGGATCCTATGGGCTTTATCAATATGTATTAGTGATATGAAATAAGAAGTAAAAAATATACACATGTTAAGATAAAGTTGTTCCCCGCCGAAACACGGAGACGCGACCGCGCGGGTCCGTCTTGCCTGAATTTCGGGGCAGATGCTAATTGGTGATATCCGTCCACCTCTCTGAATATGCCAAGTTGATTTATGACACCGTAAATTGAAGGTTTAAACAGATGCGGCCGATGTAGCAGACTTCGTCAGATTCCCCCTCATTTGAGGGGTTTTTGATTGTCGGGACGCTCTTCCCTACAGACCCAAGCCCCTGCAGTTAATTACGCTACCGCATTGCGGTAACAACTTTCTCCTTCTTCAGATGGTCACTTCGTGTCGTGTGTGTTTGTTTTGTTTTTGGTTGCCCGTGGATTGTATACGGAGACTAATTTATGTTGTCTCCCGTAGGGCGTGGATTAGTCCAAATCCGTATCTTCTTAGATTTGGGTTTGGGGTTGGGTTTAAGGATACGTTAGTCTCATTTGAGACTAAGATCAACTTAAACGTTTGTTAAGGATACATTAGTCCAATTTCAGACTAAGATCAACTTAACGGGATCGTTTAGATCCAACAAAAGAGCATTTGGGCTCTATTGTTTAGTTTAGGGACATTGCGATCGATAATTAGTTTAAGGACATTACGGTCCAATGTTAGTTTAAGGACATCTCGGTCCGATGTTAGTTTAAGGACATCTCGGTCCATGGGCTTAAAGACCACACAGTCCAAGGTTAAGGACATCATAGTCCATGGGTTTTAAAGGACCACACAGTCCGAGGTTAAGGACATCATAGTCCGTGAGTTTAAGGACCCCCATAGTCCTTGGAATGTTTGGTTGTCGGGACCCGTCACCTCTCTGAAGACGCTGAAGGATTACAACGACATATATCAGAGGGGTTCAGAGATGTACCCTTGAACCGATGTGAGTTGGTTGAAAGATCTGTTGTCCAATTTGGGACTAAGATCTGTTAAAATATTTATGAGCAGACGGGCTCAATTAATATGAGTTGAGGACTTATGGCCAATCTTGGGCTAAGTCCAATCGAGTTAAAATGTTTAACATTTATCTTGGGCTGCTGAGCATTTGCTTGGGCTTGGCCCTTTTAACAATGCTTGAATTCTGACAATATTTTTTCTTTTATTGAATGCTGGGCATTCATCATAGCCCTGGGCTTATTAAAGAACAATTTATGTTCTATCAGCGCGATATGTGGCGCGCTTGGCGCCAGTCAAAGAGCGCAGTGCGCTTATGCCAAGTAGCGCACACGTGAAGGACACGTGTCGCGCTTGGCGCTAAGCGCCAGATGATGGGCGCATTGCGCCAGTTTATTAGCTCATTGCGCTAGTAGTTTAGTGGCACACACGTTATTGACATGTGGTGCGTCTGGAGTTGAGTGCTAGCCCATGAGCGCAGTGCGCTGGTTTAAGAGCGCAAAGCGCTAGCACATACGTGAAGAACACGTGTTGCACTTGGCGCTAAGCGCCAATCTGAGAGCACAGAAGCCCAGTTCAAGAGCGCAAAGCGCAGTTCCAGAGCGCAGAAGCGCAGTTCAAGAGCGCAAAGCGCAGTTCCAGAGCGCAAAGCGCATATGATCAATTTTGTGATCTAAGAAGAGATTTTGTCTCAAGATTCTAAGAACAAAAGTTCTTCAATCTCTTATGTTGATGAAAGACTTTGCCTTTATGACCTGTGAGGAAGAAGTAAATTCTTCTTTTTATTTTATAATGGAATCTTTTGATCTTTTTTGAAAAGACCTTAGTCTTTGTAGATCTATGATTTTTTAAAGAAGTGAATCCTTCTTTTAAAATTAATTACGAGATGATTTTATCTCTCTATTCATCACCATTCTTTTTTACCTTGAAAAAAAATCTTCTTTCTCTGAGAGCTTGGCCCTTCTTCTTTGAATTTCTCAAAGTTTTTTAGGAGGTTTCTCTCTATGCTTCTGTATATATCTCAGATTTGAAGTCTAGGGGCCTTTATATATGGCAAGCTGATCAGTTCAATCAGTTAAGGAGATCTTTTCTCCAGTTGATTTGGGGAATTTCCCATCGTTGGATCTTCGATCCAAGGGCTTCTGATTTACAGAAGGCAATCTTATTGTTTTTAACAAGATTGGGAAATCTTTCCATACAGAATTTATTCTGTACTTTTGGTGATTTTTAATCACCATTGGATCATTGATCCAATGGTGCTATGATTTACAGAGCACAATTTTGTTGTTTGGAAAGATTTTGAGAAATATTTCCTTAACAGAATTTAATTCTGGTTCATTAATGATTCATTATTATTATTAGATCTTTGATCTAACGGTGGGGAGCTTTTAGTTCCAGCGGTAGCGCACCCGTGCTTTGCACGTGGTGCGCTGCTTAGAGCGCAGCACACCTAGCGCTAGCGCACGCGTGCTTTGCACGTGGTGCGCTGCTTAGGGCGCAGCGCATTTGGCGCTGCATCTGAAGCGTTGCTTTATTTCAAAATTCAAATTTCAAATAGAGCTTTGCTCTGATTGGGGGAAACAAATGCCCCCCACCGTTACGCTCACGTGGCCCACATGTGAGTGCAACGGTGGCAGCATCTGCGCCCTTGGATCAACTCAGAAGTTGAAAGGCATTTCAATGCCTATAAATAGGACCCTTGGCCCTTAGGATGATTTCTGTTCATCTTCTTTTCTGAGAATTATTTCTCCTTCGGAGCATTGCTATCTTTTTTAAGAAATCTCTTAAGAATCAAAAATCTGTCAGATCTTTTTCTTTTTGGTAAGATTCGAATTCGTTATCAGAGCTTTTCTCTATTTGGATCATGGATCCGAGAAAGAAAACCTTTTTAGGGTTTCTTGATGGATCATTTTATCTTCTCCACAGAGCATTGCTCTTTAGCATTTTCGGGGAATTTTATTCCCCTATTAATTATGGTAGTTGTCATTTCTTCTGAAAAGCATTGTTCTCAAGGGAGATTTACTCCTTGGCTTGAAGGGCTTAAATGGGAGTCTTTTGAGGGTTTTCTTCCTTAATCGCACAAATTTGAATTTGTTTGTCGCCAGACAGAACTTGTCTTCCCGAGAACTTGTTTAAATCCCAATGTCTGATTTTCCTCATTACTAATCTTTCAATGATGTTTCTTTTCAGGCACTATGGCTGTTCATTTATATGATCTCGATGAGATTATCTCTTATGGAGAAATCCGCTCACTCGGCCATTCCCAAGACCAAGAATTCACAAACGCCCAGTGCGCTGAAATTATGGGTCGCTTTGATGCATACAATGGTCGATTGCTTCCTCGTCGTTTCTCTCTCTTGAAGTTTATTGTGGGAACGATCTGGGGAGCACTTCCTCTATTCTATTCTGGCATGCCGCTTAAAGCATTGGACGATGCTGAAGATAAGGTGCATTCGGTGTATCTGATGGGCTTAATCTCAAAGAAAAGGCGAGACAACCTTATTGATATCCTGCATCAAGGTTTTCAGCAGGCGGCGATACTCGCTGCCTATCGAAGGGTGGAGGACATTAGTGGGGATCTTGACGCTTGTGATCGTGAAAAGATGCACACGAAGATGGTCCGAGAGGCCCGAAATTTTTTGGATGGCCTCACTTTTGAATTTCTCAATCCATGTCCTGGATTTGATGTTGTGCCTTTGTAAACACTTTAACGGTGTTTTTATTTACTGTTTTCATCAATGTGGGCATTTTCTGAAGTATGAATAGCAAGCTTTTTCGTTTCCATGTGCCTATTTTATGTATCAAACTTTTTCGCACATGCATGAATGAGTATGACTTGAACGCTTAACTGAATGTGAACCAAATATTCTCCTTACTGTCGCTTTCTTCTCTTTTCTTTGTTGCCGGCATGTTACTTTAGTAAGCGTAGCCTGTAGATGATAGAGAACATTCCGTCTTGAATTCTTCGAAAGGTAGTGATGGCTTCGGAAGCAGGTTCAGATCTGCTGCCTAAGGCTTTTCAACTTCATGAGCCGTGAGGGTCTCATAAAGACTTTTCTCCCTACGAGTCGTGAGGATCTCGTAGGTGTATTTTCTCCTTAGGAATCTTGAGGATTCCTAAGTGCGTTTTTCTCTTGGGAGTCGTAAGGATCTCACAAGAGAGTTTTCTTCCTTACGGGTCGAGAGGACCCGTAAGTGATTGATGGGGTTGACATTATCCGCATTTCACGGAGTCAGGGGTTTCTCTGGGCGTTTCCCACGGGGTCAAGATTGACTCTAGGCCGTGTTCCACGTAACCGGGATTTGCTCTGGATGCTTCCCACGGGTCAGAATTGACATGGCCGTGTTCTGCGAGGACCAGGCTCCGCTCTGGACGTTTCCCACGGGGTCAGGATTGACATAGGCCGTGTTCCACGTGACCAGGATTTGCTCTGGATGCTTCCTACAGGGTCGGATTGACATAGCCATGTTTCGTAAGGACCAGGATCCGTTCTGGACGTTTCCCACGGGGTCAGGATTGACATAGGCCGTATTCCACGTGACCAGGATTTGCTCTGGATGCTTCCCACTGGGTCGGTTTGACATAGCCGTGTTCTGCGAGGACCAGGATCTGCTCTGGACATTTCGCACGGGGTCAGGATTGATATAGGCCGTGTTCCACGTGACCAGGAATTTGCTCTGGATGCTTCCCACGGGGTCAGGATTGACATAGCCGTGTTCTGCGAGGACCAGGCTCTTCTGTGGACGTTTCCCACGGGGTCAGGATTGACATAGGCCGTGTTTCACGTGACCAGGAATTTGCTCTGGATGCTTCCCACGGGGTCAGGATTGACATAGGCCATGTTCTGTGAGGACCAGGATCCGCTCTTGACGTTTCTCACGGGGTCAGGATTGACATAGGCCATGTTCTACGTGACCAGGAATTTGCTCTGGATGCTTCCCACGGGGTCAGGATTGATATAGCCGTGTTCTACGAGGGCCAGGCTCCGCTCTAGACGTTTCCTACGGGGTCAGGATTGACATAGGCCGTGTTCCATGTGACCAGGATTTGCTCTGGATGCTTCCCACGGGGTCAGGATTGACATAAGCGTGTTCTGCGAGGACCAGGCTCCGCTGTGGACGTTTCCCACGGGGTCAGGATTGACATAGGCCGTGTTCCACGTGACCAGGAAGGGTTGACTTTATCCGCATTTCACGGAGTCGGGGGTTGACTCTCGGTTGTCTGTGCATCGGTGAGTCATGGAACTGGGAACTTCGCCGCAGCTCCGATTTGTTGATGTTGTGTCTGTTGAAATGAGACGAATGTTGAGACGATCTCCAGGCTGCTTTGTGAACCGTCGAGACTAGGTTTTCTTTCAGATGGAGCCTGGGGGAAGGTATGGTTCCCTCTCTGTTTGTGCCCCTAGATTATATACAGGGATCGATGTGATCTCACCTGTAGGGCAAAAAGTTTCATTTTATATGTTTTTCTTTCCGCGATGATCTATCATTTCAGCTTTTTATATCGCGAAAGTCGCGATTGCCCAATCATTTCGGCTATTTTTTCGTGGTGCCCAATCATTTCGGCTATTTGTCTTATTGACTCGCTGCTTTTTATTTCGAGTTGCCCAATTATTTCGGCTATTTTGTATGTATACATTTTTACTTGCTGATTTTGTTGCAAGTTGCCCCATCATTTCGGCTATTTCGTATACATGTGTGGCTCGCTGGCTTTTTGCTTGCAAGCTTGGAATTAGACACCGATTTCGGCATTAACACCGCTACAACTGGGATATTGCCAGGAGCGAATCATCATTTGCCTCTGTCGATGTTGAACAAAGGTGTCTTAGCAAACAAGGTTGAGATTCTGTCGACTAAGGCTTTCGACTTCATGAGCCGTAAGGGTCTCATAAAGATTTTTTCTCCCTACGAGTCGTGAGGATCTCGTAAGTGCGCTTTCTCCTTAAGAATCGTGAGGATTCCCAAGTGTATGGCTTCTTGTAAGTCGTAAGGATCTTACAAGAGTGCTTTCTCCTTATGAGTCGAAGGACTTACAAGGGTTGTTCACTGTGTAAACATATCCCTAGTCGCGGGCGGGACTTTGTTAGGGAAATGTTTATTTGCGCCCATGGATTGTATACAAGGGTCAATACTGAACCGCTTATAGGGCAGCACTGGAGGTTGTGATGGCTGCTTAAGAAAAGGTTCAGATCCCTGTAGCTTAAGGCTTTTGAATCCTATGAGCCGTGAAGGTCCCAAAGGGGGAATTCTCCTTACGAGTCATGAGGATCTCGTAAGTGTAATTTCTCCTGAGGAATTGTGGGGATCCCTAAGTGTGTTGGTCCCTTGTGAGTCGTAAGGATCTCACGCAGGTGGTTTCTCCTTACAAGGTCGAGAGGAACTTGCAAGTAACTTTAACGAGATTGCGCCCTTTCGGGTTTTCACAAAACTCGCCGGTAGCCCTGCTGTTTTTACTCACGGAGCCCTTTCGGGTTTTCATCCGTGCCTATTTTACTTATGGACATACCCTTTTCTTCTTTTTTTTTTTTTATTATTTTTTTTGTGTCAGCCTTAGGATGCTGCCGTCCGTAGTAGTTTATCGACGTCTCGGTCAACAACTAGTTTTAGGACATAGTGGTCCATTGTTAGTTTAAGGATGTTTCGGTCCAACTCCAGTTTTAGGACATAGTGGTCCATCGTTAGTTTAAGGACATTTCGGTCCGAGAAAAGGAATCCGGCTACTACTTATAGAGTTTAGGCTTAGGATGATAGCGAGCGGACATATGCGTCGTCATCTATCGTTAACCTAGGCCGTGACTCGTCAGGCGTAGTATTTCTTTAGGAAGCGACCGTTTATTGGCCTGAAAGGTCTTTCACCATGCATGTCTATGAGTAGATATGCTCCACCCTGGTAAACTTTGTCTATGATATACGGGCCTTCATAGTTCGGCTCGAATTTCCCCCGCTTGGCATGATTGGGGATCATAGGTCTTTTGACTACTAGCACGAGTTCGTTTTGGCGGAATGTTCTCAGTCTAGTCAATCTCTCATATGAGCGCGTCATCTTTGCTTTATAAGCCTCTAGGTTTTGTTGCGCCATGAGCCGGGTTTCGTCAAAGGCATCGAGCTCCTCAAGCCGAAGGTGAGCATTTTCTTCGTCTGTTAGCTCGTAGTGAACCGCCACTCGTAGAGAGGGTAACTCTATCTCGAGGGGGAGTACCGCTTCTGTGCCGAATACCAATGCATACGGCGTTGTGTTTGTGGCTGTTTTGAACGTAGTTCGGTATGCCTAAAGAGCTTTATGTAGACTCTCGTGCCAGTCCCTCTTATTTCAAGACACCGTCTTTTTCACGATCTTCATCAAGGTCTTGTTGAAAGCCTCAGCTAGACCGTTAGCTCTGGGGTTATAGACCGAAGAATATCTCCAGTCTATGTTATGCTGTTGTGCGAAGCGGATGATCTTGTGGCTTTTGTAGGCTGGCCCGTTATCGGAGATAATCTGTCGCGGAGTGCCGAATCGGTAAATTTTTGTGTTTTGAAGAAATAGAGGATATTCTCCTTTTTCACCTCCCTCAGTGGTACTGCTTCTGCCCATTTGGAGAAGTAATCAGTTGTCGCCAAGATGAATCGATGTCCTCTGGACGATGTAGGTTCGATGGGGCCGATTATGTCAGTCCCCTATATTTCGAACGGCCAGCTAGCCACCGTTAGATATAGTGGATTCGGATGCTGATGGGTAAAATCCCCATGAACCTGGCATGAGTGGCACTGTTTCGCGTATTCAAGGCAGTCCTGGATCATCGTGGGCCAATAGTAGCCCATCCTTTTGATTTTTAGTTTCATCTTCGGCCCGCCTTGATGAGAGCTGCAGAGTCCGTCGAGAGTTTCTTAGACGACTCTCCTTACCTCTTCAGGTCCTAGGCATCTTAGCCACAGAAAATCAAACGATCTCTTATACAGAGTATCATTGATGAAGGCAAAAGATAGAGCTCGTTTCATAAGCTGATGTCTTGAGGACGCATCTTCAGGTATTCGACGGGATTTGAAGTAGTCTATAAAGACTTCCCTCCAATCCATAGCCTTTTTCTGGTCTTTTATTTGTAGGGCCATTTGCTCGGTTGCTCCTTTTTCTTCGGACGACTCCGGAGATATTTCTGCCGGTGCAAGAACCCGACGGCTTTGCACAACGATCCTCACGTCATCGAGATTTTCGTCGGCCAGTTCTTTAGCGAGCTTGGCTAATGCATCCGCCTTGCTATTTTCCGCACACGGTATGCTCTCCAGGGCATAGGCAGGGATTTGAGTCAGCAGTTGCTGCACTCTCTCGCCGTATTTTATCAACTCTGACTTGCACGTTTGATAGTCACCATGTACTTGACTAACGACCAGTTGGGAGTCTCCGTATATGAGGAGGTTCTCAATTCCCATGTCGACGGCGATCTCAAGACCTGCTATCAAAGCTTCATATTCGGTTTCATTGTTTGTCCTTGGTTCGGTTAAGGAGAAAGCAAAGCGCATTATCCCTCCTTATGGAGTCACGAAGATGAGGCCTACCCCGGATTTGATTATAGGGGTGCTTTGTTTGCACTTCTTCATGGAAGATGCCCCATCGAAGTAGAGTTCCCACCGGGTATCATTCTCTCTTCTCTCCCTGTCGATCGTGTCGAACGCGTACTCGTTAGGCAGTTCATAGTTCAAAGGAGAATCGGCAGGTCTTGGATGCTCAGCGTGGAAGTCGGCGATGGCCTGGCCTTTCACTGCCTTGAGGGGTCGGTATGTCACCGAGAACTCCATTAAGAGTAGGGCCCATTTAGCGAGCCGTCCCGTTAATATGGCTTTTGACATCAAATATTTGAGAGGATCCACCTTTGATATAAGATGGACCTCATGTGCCAACGCATAGTGTCTAAGCTTCGTTATTGCGAAGATCAATGCCATACAGTGTTTTTCAATGGGGGAGTAATTGTTTTCTGCCCCCAGTAGAACTCGACTCAAGTAGTAGATGGCTCTTTCTTTCCCTTGGTCATTCTCTTGTGCCCACAGCGCGCCTAAGGAATCTTCGAGGGCTGTTGTATACAGGACGAGGGGTTTTCCCTTGATTGGAGCGGTTAGCACTGGAGGATTCTGTAGGTATTGTTTGATTTCGTCGAGTGCGCTTTGGCATTTGCGATCCCAGACGAAAGGGGTTCCCTTCTTCATTAGGTGACTGAAAGGACGGCACTTGCCAGAGAGATTGGCTATAAATCGCCGGATATACGCGAGCTTTCCTTGGAGAGACGCAGTTGCTTGAGAGTCCTTGGCGGAGGCATTTCTATGATCGCCTTGATTTTTGACGGGTCTATCTCGATGCCTCGGTGGCGGACGACGAATCCTAGGAACTTTCCCGAGGAAACTCCGAACGCGCACTTGAGAGGGTTCATCTTCAAGTTGTATTTCCGAAGGCGCTGAAACACGATCTTCAGATGCTCTATATGTTCCTATTATGATTTGCTTTTAACTATGAGGTCGTCAATATAGCATTCGACGATTTCATGTATGAGGTCATTGAAAATCTTCGTCATGGCTCTCTGATAGGTGGCACCGGCATTCTTCAGACCGAAAGGCATCACCTTGTAGCAGAATATGCCCAAAGGGGTCCATGAAGAGGTATTCTTCTGGTTTTCGGGATGCATCTTTATCTGATTTTATCTTGATGAGCCGTTCATGAAGGAGAAAAATTTGTGAGTGGACGTATTATCTATCATCAGCTCAGTGACTGGTACTGGGAAGTCGTCCTTCGGGCAGGCTTTATTGAGATCCCGAAAGTCCACACATATGCGCACCTTTCCATTTTTCTTCATCACCGGAACAATGTTGGCGATCCAGTCAGGATATTGAACCTCTTGGATGAAGCCAGAGTCGATTAGCTTCTTGACCTCGGCGTTGATGCTCATTTCAAGTTCAAGCCGCATTCTTCTCGGTGCTTGTTTGATTGGCTTGACGTCCGGAGATATCGCCAATTTGTGCACATCAATCTCTGGATCTAATCCCGGCATCTCGGAATAGTTCCATGCCAAGCAGTCTTTATGCTGCATGAGCGCGTCTTTTAGCGTAGCCACCCTTTCTTCAGACAACAGCTCACTGACGAATGTCGGCCGTGGGTCACTTGCCTTCCCCAAGTCGATTTTTCTGAGGTTATCTGCAGTAGTATGTATTCCATCTTCCAGCTCTGTTGGCGCCGGTGGAAACTCTGAGATCACCTCATCTTTATTGTTTTCGAAGCACCAAGAAAGGTCATCCATATCCTCGGGTTCTTCTTCCGACAGCATTATCACGTGACAGGTACGAGATCGTTTCCAAGCCCGATGTTGATGCGGCTCTACTCTCGTGGCTTTCGGTTCATACTTCTGCGGTGGGGTTACCCTCCAACTGCTGGATAGAGCGAACCTGCCTTACTGATACTGGTCTTCTACCCAGTCTTTGAATGTGAAGCAGTCTTCGAGAGGATGTCCTATCGCTCGGTAATAGGAGCAATAGTCTGGATGATGAACCTCACCTGCTTTCTCGGGATGCTTGGACTCCGGGAGGGTAATCATCTGATGTTTTATGACAAGATCAAGTATCTTCCTTGTCTTGTCTTGGGAAAAAGAATACGCTCGACCCATCTTCTTTATAAGAGACGAATCATGGTTGCTCGATTCTCGATCGCGTAGCTTCTTGGACCCGCTTTGTCGCCGTTGGACGTTTTTTCCGCTCTTTGATTTATTTTTGCCTCTGCGTCGGGTCTTTTGTATGACAAGCTGGCGACGAATGGCATCGTCACTTTTTGCAGCCTGCTGAAGGAGGCGCTGCGTTCTAGCTTTCTCGAAGATGGCCATTTCGCGATTATGGTCCTCTCGAACTTTTTGACCCGCTTCCCTTATCAGCTTGTCCATTTGTTCTTCGAACGACGGGCTTGGAATTTTCACGACGGGAGCTCGTTTTGGTTCAGGGTTAGCATCTTCCCACAGAGCATCTCCTTTTTTTATCAAAGTTATGTATGACGTAGCAGCCGCGGAATCACTGCTGTTTCTTGGATTGAACATATCCAAGCCCGATCGTTTCCATCCTCCCGTCGGGCAACTTTCGTTGAGTTCCGGGGACATTCCAGATCCTGTTATAGAACTGGACTTGTCGAGCAGTTTTTTTGAAGGGTACGCCTTGGCACCTCAACAGTCTTTTTAATCCGTATGTGTAGTATCTGGGCAAGCGAATGGGCTAGAGCCTGTCAAGTGTAGAATCCGCACCATGCCAAATTTCTTTTTCTACTTTGGTTTCCCCGGATCGGTAGAATAGGATCACCTTTTCACTCTTTCGCCTGGGAGGGACATAGAATGTCTGCAGTTCTTGCACACTATAAGTTTAAACTGCATCGAGCTCTTTGTAATGCTCTTGCGGAACTATGGCAACTTGCAAACTCTGATCTTCATCAGCGAAGGCTTGTATTGATGGCCGAGCAGAGAATATGGCATTGACCTTATCTTCCGAATCGCTGCCGAAGACTAGAATAGGGGTGGATGGTCCCGGCTTGTTGTATTGGGGCGGCCCCAAATAAACTATTTCTTCTTCCTCCTCGTTATCACTCCCGAAGACTGGAATAGTGGTGATAGCTTTGTTCTTGTCCTCTGGTTTGCGACATCTTTCTGTGTCTTCAAAATCTACCAGGAAGTACTTGGCATCTTCATATTTGCGGACTTCGTTCATGGAGAATAGGTTTAGTTCCCCTGTCTCAGTGTACTCGAGGCCATCTTTGAAGTACTTCATACACTGATGTTGTGTAGAAAGGATAATGTTGTACTCGTGTAACCAAGGCCGGCCGAGCAAAGCGTTATAGCAGGTCTTAACATCAATGACGTGAAACTTGATGTCAGTGACTAGCAACCCAAAACGCAGCGTCTGTATCACAGACTCGAGTGTCCGTGATGATTGGGAGTCAAACCCAGAGATGGTGATTTTGTCACGAGCGAGGTGTTGAACGCTCATGCAGATTTCCTTCAACACTCTTACATTGAGGAGATTAACGGAGGACCCATTGTCCACTAGGATTTTTCCTATTTTCATATCATGACAGTATCCGAAGACATAAAGAGGGCGGTTATACTCACATGTCCCGAGGAGAAGATCTTCATCGCTGAAAGTGATATCGGCTGTGTGTACTTCTTCCAGCTCATCCTTCAACTTTTCTTCGGCGAGGAAAGCTTGGAACTGTTCGGGCTCTTGTAACGCCTTGATCAGAGAATCTCTTGCTTCTTTTGATAACAAGAAGGCATCGAGAATGCTCAGTTGTGAGGGGATCTTCCTCAAGTATGCCAGAACGTTGTAATCCACCTTATTTTTCTTTGGCGGGCCCTTGGCTGTCAGCTCTTTGACGACTTGATCATCAAGGGCGATATCCTCAAGGACCTTTTCTTTCCCCTTATCTTTTCTATTCGACCCACTGTTCATGGGCCCGAGATTCTTTTCGGGCAGCATACGATTGTGCAGCTGAATGTTCTCACAGGTCTTCATTTCTTCCATTTCGGATGTGGGTTCTTTGAAGAGAGGGCCAAGGGCTATTTCTTCATCAGAATCGCTCCCAAAGGTAAGAACTTGCGATCCCCCAGTGTCGACCATGTGACAGTTGCCGGTAGTTCTTTGTGCTCCTCGGTCGTATTCCTTTGCTCCCGACGAGTTCTGCGTTTCATCTGCTTGAAATGTTGTCGGTGAGCAACATATCCCTGCCACCAGATTTTAAAAGCATTGCACTCGTCGGTGGGATGCGCAATCTTTCGATGATATAAGCAGTAGCTAGGATGTATATCCGCTTCATTAGGAGTGTTTCCTTCGGATGGTGGTGGCTTCATTCCCTTCGATATGGCTTTGGCGAATCTTTTCCTCGTCTTGAACCTGCTTTTATTTGCGGCGGATGCACTTTGATCTGGTGGGAGTGTTTCGACCCTTTCGTCCAGTCGTTGGCGTTTGGCCTTTTCAAATATGGTCATCTCGCGCTCCCGATCAGCTTTGCTTTTCAGAAGAGCTTTGTTCAGGAATGTGTCAATCATTTCGTCTGATGGACCTAGAAGTTCCGGCTCAGGATCTGCCCTCAGTTTCTCTGCATCAGGAGCTTCTTCATCATTTATTGACGAGTGAGAAATCACATGGTAACTTGCCACATAATCCTCAAATTCATCCGACGAGTCTTCTCCATTTTCGTCATTTCTGTCCTCAAGGACGTGGCTGAAAAACTCTTGAAGTGTGACCGGGGTTCGCGTCTTCTGGTTATATTCTTCCAGCACGTCGATATATTTTTGCAGTTCCGTGCGCTAGTCATCAGGCTTCACGGGCTTTTTGGTCTTCTTCTTCTTCCTCAAAGACTTTGATGGCTGGGTGTGAGCGCTTTGGCTATCACCACCAATCTTTGGAATTGGGCACGGTTTCAGCATTCCCTCGATGATCTCGGGTTCCAGTGGATTTTTCCACCTGATCACCGGGCATGTTTGGAGATCCTTCAGCATTCTTTTCGTCTTGGCTGAAAGAACGACCTCCCATAGAGCTTCTTCTACAAAAGAGCATGATGCCCCCGGTGTGTCCGTCCTTTTAAGAGCATGCGGTTGAGGCGGGCTTATTTTCTACTTCTCGGATAGTGCGAATTTACCCTGTTGATACTGGTCCTCAATCCAGCCCTTGAAGACGAAGCAATCTTCAATTGGATGGCCTATCGCTTGGTGATAGCGGCAATAATTATGATTATTAGCCTCACCGGGTTGCAATGGGTGTTTTGGATTCGGCAGGTTGATGAGCCTGTTGCGCACCGATAGTTCAAACAATCTCCTCGTTTTGTCCCGGGGAAACGAATAAGGGCGCTTTATTTTCTCATCATAGTATCGCCGTTTCTCGTCCAGGCGATCCGTTAATTTTGGACCACTAGGCTGCTGTTGAGCATTGGCGACGAAGGTCGCTTTTCCTTTTTCATTCCACGGCTCTGGCTTCGAAGAGGAAGGTCTGTGGCCCATCTGGTCTATTTGAGCCAGTTTGTCAATCAGGACTTGGAAGGTGGTGGGCTTGAAAAACATCATAAATTGGGAGATGGTCGCCCGCGGATCAAGAGTACCCATTAACATGCCCACCTCAGGCGCTTCTTTGATGCGCTGCTCGCATTTCGACCATAAATTTCGCCACCGTATTGCATACTGGACCCATGTTTCTCCAGGTTTCACCCTGGCATTGATCAATGCCATTATTGGGGTGCGTTCACTAGCACTCGCGAATCGCTGGATGAATAGCAGCTCCATCTCTGCAAAAGTTTTGACGGAGTCGTTGGGAAGCTCCGAATACCACTCAAACGCCGTTTCCGACAAGCTACCAACAAACTGGCGGAGCAGAAGTTTATCATCACCTCCGGTGTTGCCGCACAAGGCTCTGAATTGAGCGATGTGCTGATGCAGATTCCCCGTCCCTTTATATACATGGAATTTAGGGATCGTATATCCCGGCGGGTACCTTATTTGGTCATGCCAGCCTGGATAGGGTCGTCCAGTCTTAACGATCTGCCCGGCCGTTTCGCTCGCATGATGAGCTCGTATTTGTTGAGCGATGTAATCATCCAGAGCGGCCTTGGAGATGGTCTCCTCCTTGGCTGCTGAAAGAGCCGGAGGAGGGCTCGATGTCTTCCCTCTGTCGTCTTCAATAATAATTGGGGGGGTCTTCAGCTGGAGGTTCCGGCTGTAACATCATCCCGGCCATGTCTTGGAACAAAAGAGCCATTCGTTTTATGTTGGCCGCTTGTTCCACGACCTCCTTTTCTTTCTTCTCAAGCATTCTTTGGAGGAATTCAGTATCAGTCTCTTGTTCCCGACGCTGCTCTGAGGTCTCCGGATTTCTTTCGGCCCAGTGAGTGCGGCCATTGCAGTTAGCATCTCCTAAAGTTTTTGCTGCTGCTGCTCCTGAGCCTTTGTCATCGATCGAGTAAGCGGTCGATGAACCGTAAAAGCATGGCTTTCCTCTTTTCCGGAAGCCATATAAATGGTATGTATCACCATTCCCCCAGACTTGGGACGTTTAGATTCAGCGTCTTTGCGGTTTGCCACGGTCACAGGGGCTTTCTCCGGCCTCCTTCTCTTGTGAGAGGTTGAAGTTGCAGTGGGCACCCAGACAGCCGTCACCTTTTGTGGCTTGACAGGATGGTTTTATCCTTGTCGAGCTTTAAGCTTCTTTGATCGGCGAGAGTAGTCCTGGTCAATCACCGATTCCTGGACCTGTCTCCAGACTCTGTAAATTTTGGAGGATAGTGATTGGTAGTCTTTTGCGTATGCGTGCGTTTTAAAAGATAGATCAAAAATTAAGAATATACCGCAATCAATAACGGTGTCGTTTGGTAGCTAGCCGGTTGAGTACGGGTCGGTCCACAGGGAAAACGTGTTCTTTTCTTATTGTTCTAACGAGTTAAGTCCTATTTTTGGTAGGTTTTGATTTTAGAAAAACTAAGATTGAATTTAATTTGATTTAAAACCTTGCTAGGGTTAGGATTAGGTTAGTTTGGAAAGAGAATTCTACTCACTGCTTCCTTTGCCCTAATTAAGAACATACGTGTTAGGGTAATAGTCAACAAAGGGGATTAGCACGACTAGGAAGAAACGTAGTTTCTTCCTTTTGGTCCTTGTCCGTCCTTTCTTAACTCTTAGCCCTAACCTCTATGCAAATCAACCACAACCGGTCTAACTAGGGAATCACCGCTATCTCATAGGATAGGGTGTTGTAGTGAGCGGTGTGTGTTTGATTCACATAGAGTCTTAATTTAAGTATTATACGGGAAAGAAAGGAGTGGGAGATATCCATCTTTCAAACCTACCCAATCCTAACCCTAACAAGTGAGGAATTACTCACTCATTAGGGAAATTACGATGAGATTCATTTTTATAATTTTCTTTTTAATTTACTAATTAACTTGCAGATAATAAAAGACAGATACGAAAATTGCAGAAATTAAATTCGAATGAAAAATGCAAGATAAAAAAACTTACTTTTATTGACACCTCTTGACGATTACAATGAAACTAAAATTTAATCTAGAAATTAAAAGAGGCATGCCTAATTAGGCTTTCGGGTTTCCTATTTATAGATAGGAGAAACCCTAGGGTTTACATCTGATCCACATTTGAAATTACAAGAATACCCTAAGAAAGCCGGGTCAAAACAACGACACCCACCGACACGTGCACTGCACGGTCGCGGATCCGCGGCAGAATGCCCTATTTGGCCGCGGTTCCGCGGCCATATGGTGAGCTCTTGGACTCAGTTCTTTAGGGATGCTTCAAGTTGCTTGTTTCCTTCTGTTTTCTTCACTTGGTTCCTCAGAATCTTTTCTACTTTCTTTCAGATTTCCAACAGTGCAGAATTTGTGGACTTTTACCGTAAGCTTCGCGTTGAAGCCTTGAATCTTGTGCTGCCCTTTTGCTTTGTGCACTTGAACTGTTTATTGATCTTCATTTGTTCCTTGAACTGTTAGGCGGCATCATACGGATTCTTCTATTGTTAGTCGTAGTCTCATATTTGTAGCGTCTTTTTCATGAATTTCACTGTAATGACCTGAGAACCTGTAACCTGCAACTATTTAGCAGACATGGATCAAAAGCACCTATTTATTTGTAATATGATTAAGAATGGGCGATATAATAATGCAATATTCTGATATGAAAAAATACCCCCAAACTTATCTTTTGCTCGTCCCGAGCAAAGCTATTTTTATTCTCGAAAAAATCCTAATCTCACTTTCGCAGGGAATCGCGATTGCACTGGGCTCGTACAACAAGCCGTTAAACCTCTAGGTGTCCCTCGTAGGAGGAGTGTTGTCTCCTGAGGGTTTTCAGCGGATACTACCCACAAAATCCGATCAATTTGGGCTGCTGACTTTCTTTCTTCAATTCGGTGTTCTAGCAAGAAATTCTATTATCTTCAACTTAGAAATCATCAACCTATATTTTTCACACTCACTTATCATTTAACTTAAGATCGTATATGTTCTGTAAATTTATTTAGCTTTTAGCATCTCTTGAATTTTCCTTCTAAGGTCCCGTCTCAACTTAGGAATTTTTATCATCTCTGCTGAAGGTATAAGCCCTATCTTTCATTCCTATCTCTCATCCAAACCCCAATCATATACCCCTACGTATGTGTATGTATCACCCTTACACTTGGAAATTCAATTCAAGCTATTATACTCTTGTCCATCGTCCAAAGTACTTTTAGTTAGTGAATTTTAGATGAAATTGCTCACACATCCTTCATGCGACCGTTAATACTTCTTGAGGTACTAACGACCGATTACAAAATGTGTTCGCGCATTTAGACGTAATTCCTCGTCTTGTAATACCTAAGGCTTTAGCAGTGACTCCCAAACCAGTTGGTCTAAGGCACTGGGTGATAAAGCACCCTCGCTATATATTTTTTTCATTTTACGCAGCCTTAAGTAATTACAAGAACCGGTGTTCATTTTTTTATATCTTTTTATTCACTCTTGTACTTTTATTTTATTTTCCTTCATACTAAGGATTTTAGACAAGAGCATTTCAAGGTATCCTCTACTATTCCAAGTTTCAAGGTGCGTGTATGTGCTAATTGTAGGGTATCTATTTTCAGAATTTAGACTTAAGGTTCAGAATTATTTTTCAGACTTACACTTTAAATAAAAATTCAATACTCTTCCCTTATTTTGATATAGCCTAAGAACTGAACTCAAAATTTGCCTATTTCTAAATAAACTACAATGACATATATTTTCTACTGTTAAACTTTAAGAAAGGTTATTTTTAGGGTTTTTAAATTTACTAAGTTTAGGATCTAGTTTTTCCAAGTAGTTAATCGTCAAACTTAAGTCAAATATGACCAAAATTGAATTTTTCAATTTTTATAATTTTTCAATTTTTTTATTTGATTTTATTTTTATAATTTTTTTTATTTTCATTTTTTAATTTTTATAATTTTTTATAAAGATGCAATGCAGAATTAAACATGCAAAAAGAGAAAAAATATATATATATAAAAATTAAAATATGCAATGCAATGATAACTATTTACAAACCACCTCCTCCCCTAAACTTACCAAAAGCAGTGCCCTCACTGCTCATGACCTCGCCGTCCCCTTGAGCGTGAACGGGAACGTTCCTCTCTCGCCAGTAGTGTGGACACGCCGCGCTCAATCTCTGTCACACGGTGATCCAAGTTGGTCACCATCCCTACCAATCTGTCTATCCCCCTAGTAGCTTTCCTAAGTAGATGTGCATGTTCTGCGGGGGTAAGCTCTTCCTCGCTCGCGGTCGAGCTGGAGCTGGGTGTTCTGGCGGGTACATGCTCGGCCGGTTCAGTTCGTGACCATACATCATTTAGACGGGTATAGGACGTGGATACGCCCTCAACAAGAGGCCTAATGGGGATACCTCCATGCATGTAAAACTCAAATTCCTCCACAGGGAGGAAATAGCGACACAGTTGTGTCACTAACATAGGGCATGGGTAATTGGCAACCCTTTTGCCAGCACCAAGTGAATTAAGCAATACCGTGCACATATCATATCTGGGGTTCCTAGTCATTAAGGTGTGCACGATATGAAGAGATGGTGTGAAAAAAGGTAGTATTGTATAAACTACCAAAAATGTTATTTTGTGCCCAACGGCACACAGTTAGTACGTTTGCAAAGAGGGTTCTAGCTTGGATGCCCTTACGTGGCTCCCTCGAACAGTCAGTACCCATCAAGGGTAAATAATTCTCGAATTGGAGGGGTTGGTCATGGATGAAGTCCCTATCGATAATGATTTCCCTATCACCCCAAATCAGCCTAATATATCCGTGTTGTGAAAGGCATCCGTCTTCCATGCATTCATAAAATCGTGTGACGAGATTTGGAAGAGCGAAGGAGTTTGGATGATTAAAAAGTAAGAAATTCCACCCTCACCTTCGGATCTCTTCACCGAAATAGCTACCGTAGATTGTGTGTGCAAAAATTTATGAAAAGTCCCTCTCAAATTGTAGGGTTGGTGCCATCACAGAGAACTAATTTAAAAATAGAGATTTTACAGAGAGGGAAAAGGAAGTGCAAACCTCCTCTGAAGATTTCAGAGGGCGACTCAGCAAGGTAGCGGCGGAAGCACGGCCGAAGGCAGGGTATGGCGGCGGAAATGCGGCGGCGTGGAGAGATTTGCTTTCTCTGGCTGCTGCGGCGGCTAGGGTTTTGAGAGAGGAAATTTTAGGGTTTGGTAAAATGCAGAGAGGGATCGGGTTCTATTTATAGGGTATATTTTGGTTATTTGTAAAAAGGTCCTCTTAAAAAGAGGAATTTATTTGTAAATAATTTTTTTTTAATTAAAACTGAAAATTTACAAAAATACCCCCCAAAATTTGAATTTTTTTTTAATTTTTTTTTAATTTTTATGTTGTTTTTATATAATTACAAGTGGTACATACCCCCAAACTTATTTGAAATAGTGTTTCCACTGTTTATGGCTGGATAATCAAAATTTAGGGGTAGATGGAGGAAGATCAGTCAATGTAAATCGGCTCCTGCAAAAACAGGAGCTCCTCCGAAGGGTCCGCAGTAAGGAACGGTTTAAGTCTATGTCCGTTCACTTTAAATAGTGAACCGTCCTGTGGATTTTCTAGATCGACCGTACCGTGCGGATATACGGTGCGTACAAAGAATGACCCTTTCCATCGAGATCTGAGCTTGCCGGGATGGAAATGTAACCGGGTGTCGTAAAGTAAAACCTGTTGACCAGGTTTGAAAGTTTTGCGCATAAAGTGTTTATCGTGGAACACCTTCGTTCTGTTTTTGACGATTATTGCGTTCTCGTAAGCTTCATCCCGAAGCTCGTTCAATTCGTTCAACTGCAGCTTTCTATTGCTGCCCGCATCTCCTAGAGATAGATTCAACTCTTTTATTGCCCAAAATGCTCTATGCTCAATTTCAACTGGAAGGTGGAAAGTCTTTCCATAAACAAGCCTATATGGAGACATGCCAAGATCGGTTTTATAGGCAGTTCGAAATGCCCAAAGGGCATCAATAAGTTTTGACGACCAATCTTTACGGTTTTTGGAAACCGTTTTCTCCAATATCTGTTTAATTTGCCGATTTGAAATCTCGGCTTGCCCACATATTTGGGGATGATAGGGCGTTGACAGGTTGTGAGTAATGGAATATTTCCGCATTAAGGACTCGAAAGTCCTATTACAAAAATGAGATCCATTATCGCTGATAATTGCGCAGGGGTGGCCAAACCGAGAAAAAATGTTTTCTTTGAGAAATCGAACTACAACCTTGTTGTCATTAGTCCGGCTGGGCACAGCCTCGACCCATTTAGAAATATAGTCAACAGCGAGGAGAATATACATGTTCCCAAAAGAGTTGGGAAACGGTCCCATAAAGTCTATCCCCCAAACATCAAAAATTTTAACAACCAATATTGGTTGGAGCGGCATTTCATTTCTCCTAGATATCCGGCCCAAGTGTTGGCACCGGGAGCATGTCTTGCAGTAATCATGTGCGTCTTTAAAAAGTTGTGGCCAGTAGAAACCACATTGCAAGATCTTTTCGGCTGTCTTTTTAGGGCCAAAATGCCCACCACACGCTTGATCATGGCAGAATGACAACACACTCTTAAACTCATTGTCGGGGACACACCGATGAATAATTTGGTTGGGACAGTATTTGAATAGATATGGTTCATCCCAGTAAAAATGTTTTACCTGGGATAGACATCCGAGTCTGTCCTGATTCGACCATTCGTTTGGTATAAGTCTGGTGGCCAAATAATTTACAATATCTGTGAACCAAGGTTCGCATGACACAGTTAAGAGCTGCTCATCTAAAAAAACGTCTTTAATAGGAATTTGAAGTGTAGGCGAAGAAGGAAGGCGTGAAAGATGGTCGGCGACTACGTTTTCGCATCCTCTCTTATCTCTGATGACAAGGTCAAACTCTTGTAGTAAGAGGATCCAACATACTAGCCGAGATTTAGCATCCTTCTTTGCGAAAAGATAGCGAAGAGCTGAGTGGTCAGTGTAAACTATGACTGGAGAGCCGATTAAATAGGGCCTGAATTTTTCTAATGCAAACACAACAGCTAAGAATTCCTTCTCAGTTGTTGTGTAATTTAATTGGGCCTCGTTCAAGGTTCGGCTAGCGTAATAAATCACAAGCGGCATCTTATTGATGTACTGTCCAAGGACAAAACCAATGGCGAAATCAGATGCATCACACATAATCTCAAATGGATGCGTCCAGTCAGGAGACGAAAGAATGGGAGCGGAAGTAAGTGAGTTTTTGAATGACTCGAACGCCTTCATATAGCTTGAGTCGAAATCAAAAGTGGTGTCCTTAGCCAATAAAAGAGTCAAGGGTCTAGCTATCTTGCTAAAATCCTTGATGAACCGTCTATAAAAACCGGCATGGCCAAGGAAGGCTTGAATGTCTCGGACGCATTTAGGAGGAGGAAGATTGGAAATGACTTCAATCTTAGCTTTATCTACCTCAATGCCATTTTGCGAGATGATATGTCCTAAGACAATACCTTCTCGCACCATAAAGTGGCATTTCTCCCAATTTAAAGTAAGGTTCTTATCCCTACACCGGGTAAGAACCGCGTCTAAATGTAGCAAACACTCATCAAAGGAGTCGCCAAAAATGGAGAAATCATCCATGAAAATCTCCAAGAATTTTTCCACCATGTCTTAAAAAATGCCCATCATACACCGCTGGAAAGTAGCGGGTGCATTGCATAACCCAAAGGGCATGCGACGGTAAGCAAACGTACTGAAGGGAGAAGTGAATGTGGTCTTGTCTTGGTCCTTTTCAGCGATGGGAACTTGATTATAGCCGGAGTAGCCATCCAAAAAGCAGTAAAATTCGTGCCCAGCCAATCGTTCTAGCATTTGGTCAATAAAAGGTAATGGAAAGTGGTCTTTTAGTGTCGCGGCGTTGAGTTTTCTATAATCGATGCAAACTCGCCACCCAATTTGGGTGCGAGTAACTATTAACTCATTTTCCTCATTAGTTATGACTGTTATGCCCGATTTCTTTGGGACAACGTGAATGGAGCTAACCCACTGGCTATCAGAGATAGGGTAAATGATACCACTATCTAGACATTTTACAATCTCCTTTTTAACAGCCTCTTTCATTATAGGGTTTAGACGTCTCTGTGGATCCCTTGCTGGCTTGGCATCATCCATCATATGAATATGATGTTCAACTATTAGTGGACTAATCCCCTTGATGTCCGCCATAGTCCAGCCAAAAGCTTGCCGATTGTTTTGTAAGACCATTAAAAGGGCTTTCTCTTGCTCGGGGGCTAGAGAAGCCGAGATGATAACAGGAAGGGTCTCATTCTCACCTAAGTAAGCGTATTTAAGGTGAGACGGCAATAGCTTGAGTTCGAGTATTGGAGGCGAAACAATTGAAGGTAAAATTGGTGAAACTGTCTTAAACTCGAAGGATTCCAATAGAGGTTCAAAGCGAGTGTAACCAACCGAGTCGGATGGTTCAGCCGACTCATCCGAAAATTCAAAGGATTCAAACTCGGGTGGTGATTCTTCAAAATCGTTCAAGAAAGTGAAACACTCGTAATCATTATCGGGTGTGAAAGCAGTGTCAGTTTCGAGGAGGAACGCACTAGTGGCGTCCAAATTGCTGCGGTCGAATAGAAATTTTTCGAGCTCACAGTCTTCCTGAGTGATCTCTTGGATCGAGAAAACATCAAGTATATTAGCATTAAACATCAAGTATATTAGCATTAGGTTCGGAGGGCTGATTCCCCAACTTAAAATTGTTGAGTTCAATTGTCATATTTCCAAAAGATAGGTTCATCGAACCATTTCGACAATTGATCACCGCATTAGAAGTTGCAAGGAATGGTCGATCGAGTATTACCGGAATTTGACTCCGGGGGTTAGCTACAGGCTGTGTGTCCATAACAATGAAATCAACGGGGAAAATGAAGCCTCCTACTTTAATCAACACATCCTCTAACTCACCCCCAGGATGGGTGATGGATTGGTCGGCAATTTGGAGAGTACAATGTATGGGTTTCAACTCTCCAATGCCTAATTGCTCATATACTGAATAAGGAAGTAGGTTAACACTGGCACCAAGATCTAATAGTGCGCGGTTGATGTTCTTATCCCCAATAGTTATTGAAATTGTAGGACAGCCAGGGTCCTTTCATTTTTGAGGTAAAGGTTGTGTAAGAGCATCACTTACTGCACTTGCCAAGAAAACTTTCTTAGGGACCTGCGATTTCCTCTTCTTGGTGCATAAGTCCTTCAAGATTTTAGCGTAAGAAGGGACTTGTTAGATTGCATCCAAGAGAGGTATGTTAATGCTAACCTGTTTAAATAACTCCACATTCTTCTCCATTTGTGGAGTTTGTTTATTGGATCTCAACCTGTTTGGAAATGGAATATTTTAAAAATTTGTTGAGTCCAATGTTTGTGGAGTAGATTGCGGAGTAGGAACGGATCCCAGTATTGGTGTTTTCGTGGAGTGAGATGTGGGTCCATTCGGAGCAGTAGAAGAAGTAGAGCCTTGTGATGAATGAAGAACAGGCTCTGACAAAGAAGATGAAGATGATGATGATGAAGAAGAAGAAGCGGAAGCCGGGGAGTCATTATTAGTGCCAACGTTGTTGTGCAATACCTTTCCAGATCTCAATGTAGTCACGACACTCACATTATGATTTTGTTGTTCATGAGCAACATGTGCATTTTGTGTGTGACCAGGATTTGGCAGTTGTTGAGATGGAAGCTTCCCCTTCTCTTGCTCACTTAGAGCAGCATTCAGTTGTGCAATTTGGGCTTCAATGGTTTTGATGCTTTGCTCATGTGATGCAGTGTGTTGCACCAAAGACTGAATGGAAGATTGGATGTTGGCTGAGAATTTAGTAGATTGTTTTAAAAATGCATCCAGACTTTGTTCTAGCGAGAAAACCTTATCGTTATTTGGCGGAACAAAATTGTTTTGAGGAAAAGAGTTGTTTGGTGCAAAATTGTTCATTTGATTTTGGTAAGGTTGGGGTTGGAAATGTAGCTGATATTGAGTTTGCTGAGGGACTTGTTGTTGTGGAGGAGGCCTTTGAAAATTGTTATTGCCTTGGAATTGTTGTTGATTTTGATTCCAAGAAAAATTGGGGTGGTTCCTCTAACCAGGATTATAAGTTGAAGAGTATGGATCATTTCTTTGTCTCTGCTGAAAGGCAGCATTGATTTGATCCTGTCCTTGAGCAGGTGGGTTGTAAGGACACTCTTCGGTCAAATGGGATGGATCCGAACAACAAGCGCATATAGTGCGAGGGGGTAAAGCAGGGGCAGGAGAAGGCGATGAGAATTTGCTCTCAATTGCTTCTAATTTTCGTGTAATTGCGGCCATTTCGGCTTTCATTGCAATTGACATATCAAGTTGATGAACACCTGCCCTAGACGAACCGGATGAAGTAGATGAAGTGGACGAAGCGGTTTGTCTAGTGCTTTCCCACTGAAGCGTTTGTTCAGCAAGATCGTCAAGAAATTGCCAAGCTTCCTCGTCAGATTTGGTTAGGAAGTGACATTGACAAATGGTTTCCAGCAACTGCTTAGTTGCTGGGTTCAGTCCTTCGTATAAAGTTTGGAAAAGTTACCATCTCTCGATACCGTGGTGAGGGCACTGAACAAGAAGGTCCTTAAATCGTTCGAAACACTTCCAAAAAGGTTCGGAAGGAAGCTGGGAAAATTGATTAATTTCATTTTGAATTCTCGCTGTCTTGTGGTGTAGGTAAAGCTTTTTTAGAAAAGCGTTAACAAACTCCTAACTTTTTATGGAATGCGATGCTGTACTATATAGCGACTTTTCATCTAGGTCATATAAAGTGAAGGGAATGACACGTAGCCTTATAGCATCATCGGAAAGCTGGGTGGTCTTCATCATTGCACAAACATTCTGGAATTTGTTAATGAAGATATAGGCATCTTCGGATTCTAGCCCGTGAAATTTGGGCAACATATTGATGAAGTGGGGCTTAATTTCGAAATTATCCCCATTAGCCGGTGGAAGTGAAAGACAAGTAGGAAGTGCGGTGCGGGTTGGATAGAAAAGATCCTGGAGCGCGATTCGTTGGGGCGCTTCAACAGGAGGGTGTTGTGGGTTATTCGCACCCAGTTGAGGTGGAATCAGTCCCGAAGTAGGTAGGGGGTTGTTAGAATTGAATCCCGAAATCTCCTTAGAAGATGATGAATTTGAAGATGAAGGTAAAGAAGTGGAGGGAATTTCGACTTCGGAGTCAAACGCGTCGTCAGTAGGGACTAACGAGACACGGACTAAACGGGCGCTAGTGTCCTTAGTTCAACCGGACATACACTAAATGAGGTGTAGTGTAGTCAAAAAGTAGAAGGTGGGGGTAAGAAAACGTCAATGGAGAAAATGTGGGTGAAAGTGGGGTGCAATGAATTTCTAGCGATAAATGGCAAGTTTTTTGTAAAAAAATTTATGGTTTTTTTTAAATTTTTTTTCTTTTAGAGTTTTTGCAAAAGATTTTTATAAGGAACTAAGACACACTTTCAAGCAATAATAATTTAAACATGCACAATCAAGCCTAGAGCTAGGGTCTCCTAAGCCAACTAGACTGCTCCTAACTGGTCCAAAGGGCAAGTTGTGAGATATCCCTCAAATCGCCTCTTCACCGCCAATTGTGGCCAGGTAAGCACAAGTGAAGAAAGGAGGGATCCACTCACGAATCACCGTGAGACGGGCCTTTTAAAATTACCTTTCTCACTTGTCTAGCCTAGGCACCACAAAGTCAGGTTTAGATAAACGACCGATAGCCCACAACCTTCCTCTGTCCTAATGAGCGCGACAGTCCTTAATTGGCTGAGTCTAGATATTTTTTAATTAACTCGAGAGTTGATGCATATGCTTTTTATGATTTTTGGGGTCTTAGGAAAAGTAATGAAATCCCCACCCAATCTGGATTGGTGTTATAGCCCCTTAAAAGTTCGTTTTAAAAATGCAAAGCAGTAAACACACAAAATCTAAAACACTTGCCAAATTTTTTTTCTTTTTATTTAGGGCGTAAAGAATCCTGCACAAAATTGATTTATTGGAGAGGGAGAAGAAATTTTGAGCAAAGAACCTTGCAGGAAAATTTTTCAGTGGAGTTCAGGGGGTTACAGAGAAAACAAGAAATACTCACAGAGGAATTTGGTTCGCTGATGTCAGCAATTGACTGTGGATCCAAGGTCAAAAGCCTCTTCCCGCCGCAGTTCCGCGGTGTAATGGTTGGTTCAGATCCCAAAAAATTTGTTCTGTGCTGTTTTGATTCTCCTCTGTCTGTTCAGATCTTCTGTTTCTGGATTTGTTCACCGAGCTTGTTCCAGATCTGAATCTGTCCTTCTTCCTTTCCTACGCAATTCACACAAAACCCTTCAAAAAATAACAAGATGATATTTTTTCATGTTTTTATATTTTTCAGTTTTTATAATTTTTTTTTCCAATTTCAATTAACCCGAAATTACAAAAAGAAAATAACTACCGCTATCCCCGGCATCGGCGCCATTTGATTGATAGTATTTTGCGTATGCGTGCGTTTTAAAAGATAGATCAAAAATTAATAATATACCGCAATCAATAACGGTGTCGCTTGGTAGCTAGCCGGTTGAGTACGGGTCGGTCCACAGAGAAAATGTGTTCTTTTCTTATTGTTCTAACGAGTTAAGTCCTATTTTTGGTAGGTTTTGATTTTAGGAAAACTAAGATTGAATTTAATTCGATTTAAAATCTTGCTAGGGTTAGGATTAGGTTAGTTTGGAAAGAGAATTCTACTCACTGCTTCCTTTGCCCTAATTAAGAACATAGGTGTTAGGGTAATAGTCAACAAAGGGGATTAGCACGACTAGGAAGAAACATAGTTTCTTCCTTTTGGTCCTTATTCGTCCTTTCTTAACTTTTAGCCCTAACCTATATGTAAATCAACCACAACCGGTCTAACTAGGGAATCACCTCTATCTCATAGAATAGGGTGCCGTAGTGAGCGGTGTGTGTTTGATTCACATAGAGTCCTAATTTAAAGTATTATACGGGAAAGAAAGGAGTGAGAGATGTCCATCTCTCAAACCTACCCAATCCTAACCCTAACAAGTGAGGAATTACTCACTCATTAGGGAAATTACGATGAGATTCATTTTTATAATTTTCTTTTTAATTTACTAATTAACTTGCAGATAGTAAAAGACAGATACGAAAATTGCAGAAATTAAATTCGAATGAAAAATGCAAGATAAAAAAACTTACTTTTATTGACACCTCTTGATGATTACAATGAAACTAAAATTTAATCTAGAAATTAAAAGAGGCATGCCTAATTAGGCTTTCGGGTTTCCTATTTATAGATAGGAGAAACCCTAGGGTTTACATCTGATCCATATTTGAAATTACAAGAATACCCTAAGAAAGCCGGGTCAAAGCACCGACACGTGCACCGACACGTGCACTGCACGGCCGCGGATCCGCGGCAGAATGCCCTATTTGGCCGCGGTTCCGCGGCCATATGGTGAGCTCTTGACTCAGTTCTTTAGGGATGCTTCAAGTTGCTTTTTCCTTCCGTTTTCTTCACTTGGTTCCTCAGAATCTTTTCTACTTTCTTCCAGATTTCTAACAGTGCAGAATTTGTGGACTTTTACCGTAAGCTTCACGTTGAAGCCTTGAATCTTTTGTTGCCCTTTTGCTTTGTGCACTTGAACTGTTTACTGATCTTCATTTGTTCCTTGAACTGTTAGGCGGTATCATACGGATTCTTCTATTGTTGGTCGTAGTCTCACATTTGTAGCATATTTTTCATGAATTTCACTGTAATGACCTGAGAACCTGTAACCTGCAACTATTTAGCAGACATGGATCAAAAGCACCTATTTATTTGTAATATGATTAAGAATGGGCGATATAATAATGCAATATTCTGATATGAACAGACAGCCGCTGAGGGGGCTGCTCCGGCTTCTTTTCTGTAGCAATCTCCATAGGTGGAGGAGATCTTTTCAGCACGATAGTCGGAGAGTTCTTGCGAACACTCCTAAGCGGTTCAAAGCTGTTCCCAGTTGGAACAGCAGCATTGATTTCCACCATGGGAGCTGGCATAGTTAGTCCCGACGGGGAGCTGCCCCCAGCCTTCCTTACTCGTCGCCAGTGACGACGACGAGCATGTCGTGCGGATGGGATTGTCTCAGTTGTACGGGTGACTTCATCACGCACTCTGTTTTGGCGAAGGGTTGTCGCCGGCATCAGCCTTTTAAAGACCGGTGTCCGTTGAGAAGTAATATCCAACCTGTCAAAGATAGACCTCTGGGCAGGGGAAGCAGCTTTAAGGACCTCGCCTAGAATGGGAACCGGAACAGTCAGTTTTGTGAAGACCGACCCTTTGGCAGGAGAAGCCTCTCTAATAATTTCATCCGCTTGAGCCGGGATGGTTATCCGCTTTGGGATGGCTGCTTTGGGTATCGCGGGCTTGTTGGCGTTCTGGCCCAGTCTGCTGAAAACTGAGGTAGTGGAGTTGGGTGACCCGTTGAGAGGGGCCGCAGCAGTGGTAAGCCGATCAAAGACCGACTTCTTCGGGGCTTCTTGCAGCAGCAGCGGGGCATTGAAGTTCATCGGTGGGATCATGGTCCTAAAGAATAGTCCAGTGGTAGCTTGAGTTATTTTCTCCACCGGCATCTTGAACAGTGAGGCCGCTTGGGGCCCGTAGGTTACACCTCCAGATGAGGCGGAACGGGAGTTGCAGCCGCAGTTGGAGCAATTGGAGGCCATTTCTTTTTTCTGCACAAGAGCAAAACCAAATCTTAGTTACTCGAACCCAAGGGCGACCATATCAAACCGTGATTCGTTCGCGAACACGACACACAAAATGTGGAGTGGAAAGAGGAAGAGGTCCCACCGGGCGTGTCAGAATTTTTTCCCCACTGAAACACGGAGACGCGACCGTGCGGGTCCGTCTCGCCTGAATTTCGGGGCAGATGCTAATTGGTGCTATCCGTCCACCTCTCCGAATATGCTAAGTTGATTTATGACACTGTATATCGGAGGTTTAAAGGGATGCGGCTGATGTAGCAGACTTCGTCAGATTCCCCCTCATTTGAGGGGTTTTTGATTGTCGGGACGCTCTTCCCTGCAGACGCAAGCCCCTGCAGTTAATTACGCTACCGCATCGCGGTAACAACTTTCTCCTTCTCCAGATGGTCACTTCGTGTCGTGTGTGTTTGTTTTGTTTTTGGTTGCCCGTGGATTGTATACGGAGACTAATTTATGTTGTCGCCCGTAGGGCGTGGATTAGTCCAAATCCGTATCTTCTTAGATTTGGGTTTGGGGTTGGGTTTAAGGATACGTTAGTCTCATTTGAGACTAAGATCAACTTAAACGTATGTTAAGGATACGTTAGTCCAATTTCAGACTAAGATCAACTTAACGGGATCGTTTAGATCCAACAAAAGAGCATTTGGGCTCTATTATTTAGTTTAGGGACATTGCGGTCGATAATTGGTTTAAGAACATTACGGTCCAATATTAGTTTAAGGATATCTCGGTCCAATGTTAGTTTAAGGACATCTCGGTCCAATGTTAGTTTAAGGACATCTCAGTCCATAGGCTTAAAGACCCCACAGTCCAAGGTTAAGGACATCATAGTCCATGGGTTTTAAAGGACCCCACAGTTCGAGATTAAGGACATCATAGCCCGTGAGTTTAAGGACCCCACAGTCCGTGGAATGTTTGGTTGTCGGGACCCGTCACCTCTTTGAAGACGCTGAAGGATTACAACGACATATATCAGAGGGGTTCAGAGATGTACCCTTGAACCGATGTGAGTTGGTTGAAAGATCTGTAGTCTAATTTGGGGCTAAGATCTGTTAAAATATTTATGAGCAGACGGGCTCAATTAATATGAGTTGAGGACTTATGGCCAATCTTGGGCTAAGTCCAATCGAGTTAAAATGTTTAACATTTATCTTGGGCTGCTGAGCATTTGCTTGGGCTTGGCCCTTTTAACAATGCTTGAATTCTGACAATATTTTATCTTTTATTGAATGCTGGGCATTCATCATTGCCTTGGGCTTATTAAAAAACAATTTTTGTTCTATCAGCGCGACACGTGGCGCGCTTGGCGCTTTGCGCCAGTCAAAGAGCGCAGTGCGCTTCTGCCAAGTAGAGCGCAAGTGAAGGACAAGTGTCACGCTTGGCGCTAAGCGCCATATGATGGGCGCATTGCGCCAGTTTATGAGCGCATTGCACTAGTAGTTTAGTGGCGCACACGTTATTGACACATGGTGCGTCTGGCGCTGAGCGCCAGCTTATGAGCGCAGTGCGCTGGTTTAAGAGCACAAAGCGCTAGCGCATACGTGAAGGACACGTGTCGCACTTGGCGCTAAGCGCCAGTCTGAGAGCGCATAAGCGCAGTTCAAGAGCGCAAAGCGCAGTTCCAGAGCGCAAAGAGCATATGATCAATTTTGTGATCTAAGAAGAGACTTTGTCTCAAGATTCTAAGAACAAAAGTTCTTCAATCTCTTATGTTGATGAAAGGTTTTGCCTTTATGGATCTATGATCTGTGAGAAAGAAGTAAATTCTTCTTTTTATTTTATAATGGGATCTTTTGATCTCTTTTGAAAAGACCTTGGTCTTTGTAGATCTATGATTTTTTAAAGAAGTGAATCCTTCTTTTCAAATTAATTACGAGATGATTTCATCTCTCTGTTCATCACCATTCTTTTTTACCTTGAAGAAAAAAAAATCTTCTTTCTCTGAGAGCTTGGCTCTTCTTCTTTGAATTTCTCAAAGTTTTTGAGGAGGTTTCTCTCTATGCTTCTGTATATATCTGAGACTTGAAGTCTAGGGGCCATATAGGGCAAGCTGATCAGTTCAATCAGTTAAGGAGATCTTTTCTCCAGTTGATTTGGGGAATTTCCCATCGTTGGATCTTTGATCCAAGGGCTTCTGATTTACAGAAGGCAATTTTCTTGATTTTAACAAGATTGGGAAATCTTTCCATACAGAATTTATTCTGTACTTTTGGTGATTTTTAACCACCATTGGATCATTGATCCAACGGTGCTATGATTTACAGAGCACAATTTTGTTGTTTGGAAAGATTTTGAGAAATCTTTCCTTAACAAAATTTAATTCTGGTTAATTAATGATTCATTATTATTATTAGATCTTTGATCTAACGGTGGGGAGCTTTTAGTTCCAGCACTAGCACACCCGTACTTTGCACGTGGTGCGCTGCTTAGAGCGCAGCGCACCTAGCGCTAGCGCACGCGTGCTTTGCACGTGGTGCGCTGCTTAGGGCGCAGCGCACTTGGCGCTGCATCTGAAGCGTTGCTTCATTTCAAAATTTAAATTTCAAATAGTGCTTTTCTCTGATTGGGGGAAACAAAAGTCAAACCAAATAGCATACAATCATATTGAGAAAGATTGTTCTGTGCATACATACCCCCTAACATCCTATACAATAAAGGCCTCTAGGGCATACATATCCAAAAATCTCCCACTTGCACTAAGGCATGTTATTAGCGTATCGAGTATCCAACGTCTGCACTAGGGCCAGCTGTTGGCATATCGCATACCCAACATCTCGAATAGTCTCTCGAACTGTACTTGAGGGATGGCCTTGGTGAATAGATCTGTCATGTTGTACTTTGTATCTACTCTCTGCACCTCGATCTCCTGGCAATCTACGATCTCCCTGATTAGGTGATACCGCCTCAAGATATGTCTGGATTTCTGATGGGATCGTGGTTCCTTTGCTAAAGCCATGGCTCCATTGTTATCATAATATAAAGGTATTGGATCAGCAATGGATGGAACCACCTGAAGATCAGAAATGAACTTCCTCATTCAGACTGCCTCTTTTGCGGCATCGTTAGCAGCGATGTACTCAGCCTCCATCGTTGAGTCTGCTATAGTATCCTGTTTGGAACTCTTCTAACAGACCACTCCTCCATTGAGGGCAAACACATAACCCAAGACGGATTTAGAGTCATCCTTGTCACTTTAGAAGCCAGAGCCGGTAAAAGCCTCAATTTGGAGGTCCCAATTACTGTACACTAAGAACATCACCTTAGTCCTTCTCAGGTACTTAAGAATGTTCTTCACTGCTATTGAATACTTCTCATCTGGATTGGACTAATACCTGCTTACGATGCTAAGTGTGTAAGCAACATCTGGTCTGGTACATAACATCGCATACATTATAGAACCTTCTATGATTGCTGCAACAGCAGCATGGAACCGGCAGAGATCAGCCCGAAGAATGAGTCCAACTGATACCGCCGAAGTATAAGGTACAATGCTCACGCGAGCCCTCTCCTCATCAGTCTCAGGAGACATCTCTTTGGAGAGGGTGATCCCGTGACAAGCGGGTAAATTACCGTGCTTGGAATCTTTCATACTAAAACTCTTTAGTATGGTGTCTATGTACCTTAACTGTTGTCAAGCCCCGCTTCCCAGTGTACGGGCAGAGGACACGACGGGTCACGCGACGTATTTACTCTGAAGTAAACACGCTAAGCGTATCTAAGCAATATAAGTAATATACACAAGAGACAAAGACAATAGATATAATTGAACAACGACTTTATTTATTAACATTCTTTTTACAATACAACTGAAAAGTAAATACATGGAATGAAAGCAATGCCTAAACAGTGGCATAACAGAAATGTAAAGGAAATGTAATGTACAAGTGAACTAGAGCTCTGGATCTTCGGTAAACTGGTCCAAGTCCTCGCTGCTGGGCTCGATCTCCAGTGATTCTGAATCACCCGACGACATTCCAAAGAAGAAGAAAGAGAATGTCGTTAGCGAACAAATCGCTTGGTAAGTCCTATAAATAGACAAGAATGGAATAGACAGAATAGAGAGTATATTGTTATAATGTTGTATTTATTGTTACGCTGTTGTTTGTAACTTGGTACAGAAGAATGTCAGTGTATATGAGAGGAGTCCCACTATTCCGGAGACTAAGCTATACGGAGCACAAGGAACCGTTCAGCCACGGTACAACGGAAATAGATATTCAGGTTAGGTGTGTTATGGTTACAGTCTCGTACCACTCCTAACACCTTCCGTACCAATCTACCCCTTATAAACCCCATGATGTCTTGATTGTATTGTTTGTATTGTTTGAATTGTATATTGTATATAGATGGACAACTTGCTGAAACCATGATATCAGTAATGGAACGGATATAATGGATGAACTTGTGAGTGGAGTATATCCATAGTTCGGTTCAATCAAGTTGTATAAATTGAATAGATTGAATATATGGATTCATGGATTCATGTTGAATATATACTTGAATCATATTCAAGTCAGTTTGATTATATCGAGACTCAGTCTGAGTCAGACATTTAGAAAAGACATTGAAGTCCTGAATTAGTTTTGATATTATCGGTAACTGCTGCACATGGACGACAGGATTTGTGTCTTTTTCCAAGACAATTACCGTGTTAGTTATATGTATGCCCTAGAGGCCATTACTGTACATGAGATGTATATTGTAGTGGATGCTTGGACATATATAAGGGCGACTTTCTTGCTCGACATGATAGTATGCTATCTGGTTACTCTTTATCTTAGCATGTACACTGATTGTCTCTCTGTTATATGTTGGTAAAACCCTTAGGATGTGCACTTGACTACCTAGATTATGATGCGGATCATACTAGTGGGACAAAGGTAGTCCGTGAGTACATCCTTTAATGTCCCTAGTCATGGGTGTATCGAGATGAGGCATCGATATACCAGAGTAGACTAGCGTATAGTTTCTCGACCCATGTAGATGGGCGATGGATGATCCCATATCCATTGGTGTTTGACATCAGAGATGATATACGGGTGCTCAGTGGAGACTGGGTACACTGGACGGACTCGCCGAGAACTCCCAGATGGTATTATACCTCACGTCAGATAAAAGTTCTCTGGTGACACTGGTACAGGTTAGTCTTTCGACTCGAGATCGTCATAAAATCTTGTGTGATTCCCACTGTGCTTTGATTTCCACCTTACCACGTTCAAGAGAACGTGCAAAATGGTGGTTTTTGGGTACAGTCCCGAGTCACATGGAGGCAATGAGCGATAGGAGGGGATTTGTCTCTTCCAGTATTGGGGGTTGATGTTGCGCTGTGCTCGATTGGCTATGACAGGAAGTCCCTGGCCAAGGCTGTTTCAGAGATTTACTGGTAAGTGTTACCAGTAGTTTCTCAACCCGTTATGAACCTCATATCGGCACGACTTATCGAGTTACTGGGGTCTGACGTTTACCACCCCTAGACGAGATATGCGACATATCAGACGAAGAGACCGGACTGTACAGTAGTGTTACTGATTAGATTCGCAGGAGTATGAGCAGGCTTGCTTGTTGATCTTCTGATCGCTCAATACCCGGGTGGCCGTTATGTTTAGCAGACCGCTTGCAGCTTGTAGGTGTTTGATATGATCATCACCTACTATCGGCGTATTGACGAGTCTTTAGAGTTCTACACAGAGGTTTCCTGGTTCATGCGAAACGGAGTAGGAGCACATATGTGATATGTGCGGGACTGAGATTAATGCGCGTATGTGATACTGCATTCTATTCTCGCGATTTGTGACATCGGTTGGTTATATGTGATATAGCCGGGTTATCGGATCAGGTGTTGATTCGATAGATTGTTACATTTGATATTAGTCGGTTGTATGTGATATAGCCGGATTATTAAATCAAATGTTGATTTAATAATTTAATGTATAATTATATATTTGATATATTAACTTACATTAACTAATATCAGCTCACTTAACATTTCTTTTTCTCACTAGTGTGCATATAGTATATATGTGATATATATTAATGTACATGTTTTGTGTCATGCTTGACGCCACGTGCAACATGGGTGTATGAGAATCACACCATGCTTAATATAATGTAAGGTTTTTATATACTTAAGTAAATCACAAATTAATGGAATTAAGTCACATGGTTGAAGTTTGTAGAAGCTTGTGGAACCATTGACCAAGTCCCCTAATTTTGTTTTACTTGTAGATATTTATTAACCTAATCATTATTAATTCGCCATGGTTTATTCTCTACATGGGTTAGTGTATGACAATAACTCACCCATGGTTGCAATTCTCATCTCATTTAGTTCATTCTCACTTCTTCTCTTCATCTTCTTCATCTTTGAGAAAAAGCTTTCTAGCTTTTGGAAAAGTGAGAAAATATTGTGAGAAAATAAAACTAAAGTGAGCCCAATTCCTACTTCATCATCCTCTACTACTTGCCATTTAGTCTAGGGTGTTTGCTTCACTAATTTCACAATTAGTGAAGATGTAGCATGAGCTTGAGTCTCCTCGACGTAGATCATCTTCGGTCTCGAAGACTTCCAGTAAGCTTGTTCATTTCTCCGGGAGAACCCTTTCTAGAGTTCGGGTGTTCATGACTTGCAGCGAAGGGACTACTATACGGAGCTTTAAAAGTGAAGGACCGATCTACAAAAGTTTTATTCCTCATTCACTTAGTGTAATGTTTGATTACATGTTATATTGCTCCTAAAACTCTAGTTAGATCCTAGGTTAGGTTGTTTGGTATAATAGAAATTTTAAATACGGCATGTTTGATGCCTTATGAAACCTTGTGGTCGTGCCAAATAACTCTACATACCGTGTTGATAATACCATTTGTTATATTGTCAACCTTAAATAGGCAAGCACCCATCTCTCCGGCTTCCTGAGGCTCAAGAGACTGGTTCCGCTTAAACCTATGTTTACTAGGGTCCTTATTATAATTTAGTATAACTTGAGGGGTTTTTATGTAAAATAGTTTTGTTATACTTTCAAAATATACCTCAAGTATTTAATTATCGTCTTTAGAGTTTTCATAGATGTTTCTTTTATTCAATGTGAAATTTCTAGTGAATATGACCTAGTTTTTAAAGTATAAGGTATTTATTTAAAATATTGGAATTGTATTGTATTTTCTTGTAAATGGGATGTTTTCTAGAATTTTAGAAATGTGGAATATTGTAAATATTAAAAATAGATATTTTTATATTAATTACATATATATTTATTTATTAAAAATATAAGTTTTATTTCTAATAGAAATCATATTTTCTAAAGAAAAATGTATTAAAAATCTTTCGAGATCGTATGCTCCATGAGGAGGTTTGCATCTCGCCCTACTAGGCCCGAGGATGTGCGATAATCCGCACCATACCGAACGGGGGTCCCCAATAGTAGGTTGTAGAGGTGCAATTGCAAAGATTTATTAAATACACTTCTTATAGAGAAAGGTTTTATAAGTTGAAGGTAGTTATATGTAAAGTCGTATTTTCCCGAATCTATGTTCCCAAATTCCATCGTGCTATGTTAGATATGTGTGTTGTGAGGAGGTAGGTCATTACCTCATTAGTTTTCTAAAGATAACACGGTTAAAAGGTATAAACATGTCGATATGAAACATAAAGGTATTTTAATGTAAAATTGAAATACAACTTGCTATGGTTATCATTTTGATGTCAAACTTATTCTATTGTCTTTATTAATGATTACTAAACAATATATCAAAAGTTGTAGGTTTGTTATTAAGAAAAAGTTTTATTTTTAAAAGAAAAGAGAATCGGAAGCCGGATAACTCCGCTTCCGACACGTTTTAAGAATGAAGAGTTTGGGAATAGCAAAAGAGAGAGAGAGAAGGGGGGCTTACTGGCTTTGATGAGAGGGGAGAGGTAGGAGGAGGTATAGGATTCATCGGTGCTTCGTTTCATTGCCGGAAACTCCTTTTATCGTTGCCGAAACTTCGTCGGAGTTTCGCCCTTTGTTAACTCCACTTGTACACTATAGGAACTTGGAAATTTCTTGAGAGTTTTGGCAGGGATTGTGAGTGAGGAGGTGTGAAATGAGGGTGGTATTTATAAGGAAAATTAGAGTTTAAGGTGTTTAAAAAATGCATTGAAATATGCATTAAAATTGGGATTAAATGGCATTTTATTGCTCTCTGGAAATATTCAGAGTAAACAAATAATGTGGGGTTAGTGGGGTAGCTGAAGAGGTGCAGGGGGTTGATGTTTGGAAGCATTTGGGACGGTTTAACCCGATGGTGCCGGTTTTTCTAAGCTTGTCGCCGGGTCAATTCCGACGGGTGGACTTGGGGTTTTGGCCACGTGTCAGGGTCGATTGGTATTCCTCAGTGTATATGTTTGTTTTATTCATGACTCTTCAGTTTACGTGTAGTGCACGTGCAAACCCTTGGGCTTCTAAAAAGATTAAAAGAAATTTAATTAAAAAGAATGTGTGGCTGATGGGATTTGAACTCTGGTGCGATGGATCAGCAGTGCAAGGTCTTACCAGTGAGCTACAAGCTCTTTCTTGCTGTTCAAAAGCAAAACAAATTCTTATAGTACTCACAGGAAATGTAAATACCCTAATTGTACATTAACTTTTAATCAATTTTATGTACACAAGAATTGGAGTTGTTACAGTCTACTCTCCTTACAAAAATTTCGTCTTCGAAATTTACAATTTATTTTAAGGACTAGTTTACAAATAGGTGAGGGTATCTTGCACGCATCTCGTCTTCCCTTTCCCATGTTGATTCTGCTGGCGTGTCTTTTCTCCACATCACTCGAACGAAGTTGACTTCTTTGTTCCTAAGTGACTTTACTTTTCTATCCAGGATCTCAACAGGTTGATGCTCACAGGATAAATCTGGTTGTACAGTGAGCTCGGAATGATTAAGAATATGACTGGGGTCACTCACATACCTTCTGAGTTGGGATATGTGGAACACGTTGTGCACTCCTTCCAATGAGGGTGGAAGTGCCAAGCGATATGCCACTTCACCGACTCATTCGAGTATGTCGAACGGTCCAATATATCTCGGACTTAGCTTACCCCGTCTTCCAAAACGGATCACTCCGCAGTTCAGAGATATCTTCAAAAATACATGTTCTCCTGGCTGGAATTTCAAATGACGGTGCTTTGCATCAGCCCAGTGTTTCTGTCGATCTTGGGCTATGCATATCTTTTCTTTGATAGTACGAACCACATCAACAGTTGCTACTATCATCTCAGGTCCAAGAAATTCTCTATCACTGATATCGTCCTAACTTAATGGCGATCGACACTTGCTTCCATAAAGTGCTGCAAAAGATGCCATTCCTATGCTTGCTTGGTAGCTGTTGTTGTACGAAAACTCCACAAGATATAGGTGATCTTCCCACGATCCTCCGAAGTTTAGCATACACGCTCTTAGCATATCCTCCAAGATCTGAATAGTTTGCTCAGACCGGCTATCTGTTTGTGGATGATAAGCCGTGCTGAAGTTCAGACTTGTTCCTAAGCTCGCTTGCAGACTTTGCCAAAATTGTGATCGGAAGCTGGTGTCACGATCGGAGACAATGCAGATCGGTACTCCGTGAAGTCTCACGATTTCCTGTATGAGTTCATGGGTATCAGAGATAATACATTTTGAAGAGTTTAAATCTTACTTAGATTCTTACCTCCGTGTACTTCTTTGCTAGTGTCTCAGTAGATTGGCAAACTCGAAATGGGATGAAGTGAATCGAATTTGTGAGTTGATCCACAATAACCCATACCGCATCGTATTGTGCTGCAAAGGAGTGCAGTCATAAAATCCATTGTGATGTGTTGCCACTTCCATTCTGGGATCGGTAACGGTTGAAGTAATCCAGCAGTCCTGTGATGTTCAGCCTTTACTTGCTGACACACCAAGCATTTAGCAACGCTTCTGGCTACTTCACGCTTCATTCCATGCCACCAGTAATTTTGACGCAGATCTTTGTACATCTTTGTACCTCCAGGATGTACTGAATAAGGAGAGCTGTGAGCTTCCTTCATCAACTCTTCTCGCACAGAACCTTTTGGTACACTCAATAATCTGCCGTATCTCAAATATCCGTCTTCATGGATGATGAAGTCTGTTCTGAGTCCATTCTCCACTTGTTCTCTAATCTTTTACAACTTAGCATCACTTTCTTGAGCTGCTTTGATCTGATTGACAATGGTAGATTGAACTTGTAAATTCATCAAACTTGAAGCATTACCTGGAATGACTACTTCAATCTCCATCTGATGCAAATCCTGTTGAAGCTTCCACTGGGTGGTGAGATTCATCGATAATGGTTGGCGACTAAGTGCATCAGGTACCACGTTCACCTTTCCTAGGTGATATTGCAGGTTGATGTCGAAATCCGCCATCAATTCTAACCATCTTCTCTGCCGCATATTAAGCTCCTTCTGAGTAAACACATATTTTAGACTCTTATAATCTGTGTATATGTCAACTCGTTCACCAAGAAGATAATGGCGCCAAATCTTAAGTTCAAAGATTACGGCCGCCAATTCCAAATCATGCGTTGGGTAATTACGCTCATGAATCTTCAGCTATCTTGAAGTATAAGCCACAACCTTACCGTGCTGATGTAGAACACATTCTAATCCTTACCGGAAGCATCACAATACACTTCAAAACTTCCAGTTTGATCCAGTATGACGAGAATAGGTGCTGATGTCAACCTTGACTTGAGTTCTACGAAAGCTTGCTCGCATGATTCTGACCACAAAGTCTTCATCCTTACGTGTGAGCTTGGTCAGGGGTGTTGCTATCTTCGAAAATCCTTCAATGAACCTTTTGTAATATCCAGCTAGTCCCAAGAAACTTCGAATGTCCTTCAATGGCTTTGGTGTTGGCCATTCACTTACTGCTGAAACTTTCATTGGATATACAGAGATTCCATCGCCTGATACAACATGTCCAAGAAAACCAACTTAATCTAGCCAAAAATCGCACTTGCTGTACTTGGCATATAATTGATGTTGTCATAAAGTTTTCAAGACAATTCGTAGGTGCTCGGCATGCTCTTTCTGACTCTTAGAATACACCAGGATGTCGTCGATGAAGATGACAACAAACCTGTCTAAGTACTCCCAGAAAACTTGATTCATTAGGTTCATGAATATCGCTGGTGCATTAGTCACTACAAATGGCATCACAAGAAATTCTTAATGTCCATAACGAGTTCTGAAAGCCGTTCTCTTTCTTTACAAAGTAGTTTACCACCTATGCAATTATGAAAAGGGAAGTGACCTCTTCTCTTATCCGAGAGTTTCCACAGTGGTCACTTGAAGACAGGGAAACAACTTTGAGGGGATATTGGTTTCCTTGACCTTCACCTGATGATAACCTGAACGAAGATTTAATTTGGAGAAAACACAAGATCCACTTAGCTGATCGAACAGATCGTCGATACGCGGTACCGGATACTTGTTCTTTATCGTTACTTTATTCAAGGCTCTATAATCAATGCACATTCTGTATGAACCTTCCTTCTTCTTCACGAGTAGTACTGGTAATCCCCAACTCGAAGTGCTGGGACGAATCCATCCTTTCGTCAATAATTCGTCCAACTGAGTCCTGATCTCCTTCAAACCTTCTGGACTTAGGCGATATGGTGCTTTGATCACCGGTTGTTCTCCTGGTACTAAATCAATGCTGAATTCAAGAGCTCGATCAGGAGGCAAACCTGATATGTCTTCTGGAAATACGTCATCGAACTCTCGAACTACTTCTGGTTTTGATCCTTCCTCCGCTTGAATTGTTGCAATCACTGCTTCCTTCCTGGGCTTCGCCTTGTATGTACTTGGCTCCAGTGTACGGTCTCCACTTTTGAAATAGAAAACCAGATTATCTGGAATCTCGAACACTACCCTCTTTTGACGACAGTCGATGGTAGCGTAGAAGGTTCCTAGCCAATCCATACCCAGAACCACATCGAAGTTCGGTATGTCCAGCACCTTGAAGTCAGCACAGAATTCTCTGCTGTAGACGACTACTGGACATAAGTCATATCCCGATGTTTCCTTTAGAACGCCATTCCCTGAACTGACATTCCAGCTAGATACGAGCGGTTTAACTGGAATTGCATGTGTTCGGACGAACCGTTGCGACATAAAGCAATGAGATGTTCCAGTATCGAAGAGTGATAGTGCAGGAAGTGAGGCTACTAAGATTGTACCTAAGTTATGTGGGATTGATTTTAAGTATAGGGAAAAATATGTAGGTAGGTGTTAAGACTGAAAGAAAAGCTTGAGAAGAAAAGGTTACCAGTGATGACTTGGCCAGTGGCCTCAGCTTCTTCCATGGTCATCGTGAAAGCCTGTCGCCGTGGTACATTCCTCCTGGCCGGAGGAGCATTCCTCTGAACGTTCCTTTGAGCTTGATGGAATTGACGAGGAGGAGGTGCAGTCGGTGGTCCTCTAGGTGGTGGAGCAGGGAGAGCGAGTCTTGGAGCAGGTGCCTGAAGGGTTGGTCTCTGCTGGTAAGTGATTGCTGGCCTGGGTGCAGCAATTGGGTTGTGTCTTTAGGGACAAGACCCAATATCATGAGTAGCTGAGCCACAGGCTAAGCAAAGACGGTTGGCTCGCCGGCAGTTTTTCACCAAATGTCCATCTCTCCTGCAGAAGGTACAAAAGGCCGGGCCGGGCCGATTGATTGGTACTCCCGGTTTCCTGGGAACAAATGGTGGCCTTAAAGAGGCTCCTCCTGCCATCTGGGTGGCAGGGCGCTTCATTCCGGCAGATTGGGGTCTGCCCTTCATCTTTACTACTGCCTCATAACGACGGGAAGCCTTTAGAGCCGATTCATGGGTCGGGAAATCCCCGGTAGCTAAAGCAGCTTGGATTTCCGGATCTAACCCTTGCTGAAATCGTCTGGATCTGATCTCAGCAGTCGGTATTAAATGTACCGTGAATCTGTTAAGGACTTGTGTTAGCTTTGTATTATGTGATATTTGAAAAATTAAATTATTAAGACATATCTTACCGACTGAGCATGGTGAATTCAGCGTCATACTCATCCACGGACTTGGTCCACATCGAACCCTGTTGTAGATGAATGAACTGCTGTTCTATGTCAAATCTGGCAGTCTCAGGGAAGTACTTCGCGTCAAACATATCGCGAAAGGTCCTCCATTCAATAGGCTGAGTGAGACGGCTTTCTTCCGCCTTCCACCAGACCCGTGCATTGTCAGTGAACTGCAGCTTCACAACTCGAACCCAAGCTATTTCTGGCACTTGTGCTGCTGCCAGGTCATCTTCAACGCTTTGAGCCCATTCCTCTGCTTCTAGAGGGCTCTCTTTTCCTGAGAATTACTTGGTGTGTAAAGCTCGGATTTTCTTTACCCCTGGGGCTTCCGTTTCTGGCCGGTTCATTAGAATAGCAGTCTACTGCTGCTGTCCTTCTAGGAGGCTGCGGATTGCCTCAAGCAGAACCATCTGCTCATTTATCGGAGCAGCGATGGCAGGTGTGAATGGTAGTGGTGGGGAAGTGTTGTTGACATTCATGCTGGTGTTGTTTGGGGAATCCATAACCTTGAAGGAAAAATTTGGGTTAGGACAGATTCAAAATATATGAAATTGTAAGATTCAAGAAATATGAATTGTAAAGAATTTTTTCATTTGCTGGTTCTTGTGTTATATTTCTTAGGTTGTCCACGTAGAGCAGACCTGCATGGGCCACCAACAAAACCTGTCACGCCTCGCTTCCAAGTGTATGGGCAAAGGACACGATGGGTCACGCGACGTATTTACTCTGAAGTAAACACGCTAAGCGTATCTAAGCAATATAAGTAATATACACAAGAGACAAAGACAATAGATATAATTGAACAACGACTTTATTTATTAACATTCTTTTTATAATACAACTGAAAAGTAAATACATGGAATGAAAGCAATGCCTAAACAGTGGCATAACAGAAATGTAAAGGAAATATAATGTACAAGTGAACTAGAGCTCTGGATCTTCGGTAAACTGGTCTAAGTCCTTGCTGCTGGGCTCGATCTCCAGTGAGTCCGAATCGCCTGACGACATTCCAAAGAAGAAGAAAGAGAATGTCGTCAGCGAACAAATCGCTCGATAAGTCCCGTAAATAGACAAGAATGGAATAGGCAGAATAGAGAGTATATTGTTATAATGTTGTATTTAGTGTTAATGCTCTTGTTTGTAGTTTGGTACAGAAGAATACCAGTGTATACGAGAGGAGTCCCACTATTCCGGAGACTAAGGTATACGGAGCACAAGGAACCGTTCAGCCACGGTACAACGGCAATGGATATTCATGTTAGGTGTGTTATGGTTACAGTCTCGTGCCACTTCTATCACCTTCCGTACTAATCTACCCTTTATAAACCCCGCGATGTCTTGATTGTATTGTTTGTATTGTTTGAATTGTATATTGTATATAGATGGATGACTTGCCGAAACCATGATATCAGTAATGGAACGAATATAATGGATGAACTTGTAAATGGAGTATATCCATGGTTCGGTTCAGTCAAGTTGTATAGATTGAATATATGGATTCATGGATTCATGTTGAATATATACCTGAATCATATTCAAGTCAGTTTGATTATATCGAGACTCAGTCCGAGTCAGACATTTAGAAAAGACATTGAATTCCTGAATTAGTTATGATGTTATCGGTAACTGCTGCACATGGATGGCAGGATTTGTGTCTTTTTCCAAGACAATTACCGTGTTGATAACACCGTTTGTTATATTGTCTACCTTAAATAGGCAAGCACCCATATCTCCGGCTCCTTGATGTAAGTTTATGTAGCACACGCCACGTGTTCGCGGGGAGGCGGAATACATTAAAACGATTTTTCTCACATCAAAATATCATATTTGGCTTTGCAACATAAACTTTTTCCACTTTTAGGATCTTGATTAAACCTTAGGTAAAAAAACTAAACTACAAGAGGGTGCTATCTACTCGGTTAAAGTGTTATACCCTCGTGTCAAGTCCTTCGGGTCTTCCAGTGGTTCTTTGCTCCTTGGCTCAGGCTTCTTCTTGATCTCCTTTCTCTGGCTCCTCCTTGGCTTCAAAAGAACTCGGTTGCCAGTCTCCTTTGTTTCAAAGAAAGATCCACCCGAGGGCCTATGATCAAGCTCTAATCTCAAAAGAGGTAACTTAGTGATCCAACTTGCTAAGGAAGACTACTAAGTAGAAGTAGAGAAGGTGTATTGGATTATGTTGTCTCAAAGCTCATTGATTCACAACTCATGTGATTGCATGAGCTTGAGGGAGGAGGAAAGGAAACCTAGGAGAGAGAAAGATAATGTGAAAATGAACTAGAGAATGAGATGAGAGAATGGTTAATTCTTGAGACAATAATTCAAGTATGGATTATTTTAGTCTCAAAATAATCAACCATGCTTGAATAGGAACTCCAAATGAATAAACAATTCACAAAGCTATGCTTGCAACCCATTCCTCAAATATCTCTAATTTCCACCTCATTAATCCTTTATCAAAAAAGGATAAATCAATAATGAGGTGTCTCCTTCTAGAAGCTCATTCTTGTGAAATTACAAGAATGCCCTCACCGTATATCCATACCCATATCCGTATTCCAAAAAATACGGATACACAGAGACAAGTATAATCCAATAATATAATACTAGGATCCGGCTTAAACCAAAGCCCACTAGTATTATCTGTCCGAACATCATTCGTGTAGCCAGTACACGTATGCGATCGAAACCCTGCCGTAAGACCATACGGCCTCTACATCTTCTCGCCTGATCTAGGAAAAACCCTCTGTATGGGACTCTAAAGACTCGACAGTATGCTGGCAGTGGGTTTAACCATAAGTCCATCAGTGACACTAGCTGTACGTAACGGCAACCCAGGTACATGTCGAAAAGGAGGCCGACGAGTGAACTCGTCTGAAACCCCTACCGAGCCTGTCCGTGACAATATCCGTGCAGTCCGGTCTGTTCGTCTGAGTATCGTATGTAAGGTCTAGGGGGTGGTAACTGTCAGACCCCTAATAACCGTACAAATCGTGTCAGTGTGGCTCAATACCATCCGAGAATCTACTGGTCTGTCCACCAGTAATTCTCAATCTGCCCTGGCTAGGGACTTATGGTAATGACAAACCGATCACTGTGCGATATCTACTCGCTATACCGGGAGAGACGAATCCCCAACAGTTGCTCACTGCCTCCATGTGGCTCGGGACTGTACCCAACTAAAATCTGTTTGCATGACTCCTTTGAGTCGTGGTAGGGTAGTAATCAATGCACAGTGGGAACTCACACGAGACAAATGACGATCTCAAGTCGATAGACTATCTGCACACATGTCACCAGAGAACTGCTATCAGACACTAGGTATAATACCATCTAGTCAGTCCTTGCCGAGTCCTGTCCGGTGTACTCACACCCAGTGAGCATCTGTATACAATCTTAGTGCACATCACCAATGGCTGCGGGACCAATCCATCGCCCCTCGTCAGGGTCTAGATATGTATACACTAGTCTACTCTAGAGTATCAATACCCAGTCTCAATACTCCTACGACCAGGGACATTTAAGGATGTGTCTATTGACCACCCAGCTTCCACAAGTATGACTGCCATCACAATGCCGGTAGTCAGGCGAATATCCTACGGGTTTTATCAACATGTACATAATATATGAAATACAAAGTAAAATATATCACATGTTAAGATAAAGACAAACCAAATAGCGTACTATCATATCGAGCAAGATTTTCCTGTACATACATATCCCTAGCATCCTATACAATGATGGCCTCTAGGGCATATATATCCAAAATCTCCTAGTTGCACTAAGGCCTGTAATTGGTGCAACGAGTACCCACTGTTTGTACTAGATCTAGTTGCTGGTGTACCACATGCCCAACATCTCAAACAGCCTCTCGAACTGGACTTGAGGGATGGCCTTGGTGAATGGATTTGCCGTGTTGTCTTTTGTGTCCACTCTCCGCACCTCGATCTCCCGGTGATCCACGATCTCCCTGATCAGGTGATACCGCTTCAAGATATGACTGGATTTCTGATGGGACCTTGGTTCCTGCGCTAATGCTATAGCCCCATTGTTATCACAATACAAAGGTATTGGATTGGCAATGGATGGAACCACCTGAAGTTCAGAGATGAACTTCTTCATCCATACAGCTTCTTTCTCGGCATCGTTAGCAGCTATATACTCAGCTTCCATTGTTGAGTCTGCGACGGTATCCTATTTGGAACTCTTCCAATATACCACCCCTCCATTGAGGGTAAACACAAAACCCGAAATGGATTTAAAGTCATTTTTTTCACTTTGGAAGCTAGAGTCGGTAAAAGCCTCGACCTGGAGGTCCCCACTACCGTAAACCAAGAACATCTCCTTAGTCCTTCTCAGGTACTTGAGAATGTTCTTTACCGCTATCCAATACTTCTCACCCGGGTTAGACTGATACCTGCTTACCACACTAAGTGCGTAAGCTACATCTGGTCTGGTACACAACATCGCATACATTATAGATCTTACAGCCGAAGCGTAGGGTATAATGCCCATGCGAGCCCTTTCTTTATCAGTCTTTGGAGACATCTCTTTGGAGAGGGTGATCCCGTGACAAGCGGGTAAATTACCGCATTTGAAATCTTCCATACTAAATCTCTTTAGTATAGTGTCAATGTACCTGGACTGTGAAAGTCCCAACATCCTTTTGGATCTATCACGATAGATCTTAATCCCCAGAATGTAGGAGGCATCTCCCAAGTCTTTCATGGAGAATTTTTGTGACAAGAAGAGCTTTACTGATTGTAGCATATGGATATTATTCCCTATCAGTAGTATATCGTCGACGTACAGAACGAGGAAGACTACTGCTTCTTCTACAATCTTCCTATAAATGCATGGTTCATCTACATTTTTGATAAAGTCAAATTCTTTAACCGTCTCATCAAAGCAGATGTTCCAACTCCGCGATGCTTGCTTTAATCTATAAATGGATTTAAGCAACTTGCACACTTTTCCGCTGCTCCCACTGTCTAAGAAACCTTCTGGTTGATCCATGTAAACACTTTCTGCTAAATGTCCATTTAGAAAAGCTGTTTTTACGTCCATCTGCCATATTTCATAGTCATGGAAGGCAGCAATGGCAAGCAGGATCTGAATGGATTTAAGCATAGCTACTGGAGAAAAGGTTTCATCATAGTCCAATCCTGGTCTTTGACGAAAACTTTCTGCAACGAGTCTAGCTTTGTTGGTTTCTACTTGTCCAAATGCACCAATCTTCTTTTTGAAAATCCATTTGTATCTAACTGGTTGCACCCCAGGAGGAGCAGCATCCAAAGTCCATACTTTATTGGTGTACATGGATTCCATTTCAGATCTCATAGCATCCCTCCACTTCATCGAGTCTTTTCTCGTGATGGCCTGCTGAAAATTAGTAGGCTCATTATCATCGATAATGCAATCCTCTCGATCCCCATCTACAAGAAACCCATAGTATCTCTCAGGTGGACGAGAAAGCCTACTTTAATTGCAGAGCGGCGTTGGTTCATCGGGCTCTATTGAAACCTGAGGTTCTACTAAGTCTTCGGCAGTAGTTTGGGATTCTGGAATTTCTTCCAGTTCTACAGCGCTCCTACTAATTTCTTTTGCAAGAAATTCGCTCTCTAAGAAGACAATGTCGCGAGCGACAAACACCTTTTGTTCTTCAGTGTGGTAGACAAGATATCCCTTTGAATACTTGGGGTATCCCATAAACTTGCATAAAACCGATCGTGCCTCGAGCTTGTTCGGATTCTGCTTTTTAACAAGTGCTGGACACCCCCATATCTTGAGATACTTTAGATATGGTCTCTTCCCACTCCATATTTCATATGGAGTGGTAGACACAGACTTAGTTGGAACTCTATTTAATAGGTATGTAGCTGATTCCAGCGCAAAACCCCAGAAGGAAAGTGGCAACTCAGCACTACTCATCATTGAACGTACCATGTCCAGTAGTGTGTGATTCCTCCTTTCTGATACACCATTATGCTGAGGTGTATATGGAGGAGTAAGCTGAGAGAGAATTCCATACTCTTTTAAGCATTCAAGGAAACTGGTACTTAAGTATTCTCCACTTCGATCAGATCGAAGCGTCTTGATGCTTTTACCAGTCTGTTTCTCCACTTCATTTTTATACTCCTTAAATTTCTCAAAGGCCTCGGATTTATACTTCATTAAGAACACATGTCCATACCTTGAGAAATCATCAGTAAAAGTGATGAAGTAGGAGTGACCGCTTCATGCATGTGTAGACATTGGACCACATACATCGCTGTGTATAAGTCCCAAGAGCTTCGTGGCTCTTTCTCCGTGTCCGGTGAACGGAGATTTGGTCATCTTCCCTTTGATACATAATTGACAAGTTGCATATGATGAATATTCAAATGGATCTAAATATGCATCTTTATGTAACTTAGTCAATCTTGTTTCATTTATATGGCCAAGTCTACAATGCCATAGGAAGGCTTGGTTTAAATTTAGAGCTTTTCTTTTGAGTGTGTTTTGGATATTGAAAACTTGAGGTTGGTTAAGTATGTATATGCCGTTTTTCAGTGTGGCAAACTTAATCATTTCTTGATTTAAAAGAATGTTCATGAAATTTCTTTCAAGTGAAAAATTATATCCTTCATTCGACAACAAAGATACTGACATAATATTACATAGCATACTGGGAATACAAAAACAGTTGTACAACACCAAAATGTGCCCACTAGTTAACCCCAGGTGATAATCCCCCACTGCAACAGCATCTACGTTCGTTCCATTGCTAACTCGGAGGGTCATATCACTTGCCTTCAGTGCTCTATGGTTTCTCAGAGCCTGCAAAGAATTACAGATGTGAGAACCAGAACCGGTATCAAGTACCCATGATGTAGAGTTTACTGAAAAACAGTTTTTGATTACAAACACACCTGAAGCAGAAGCAGCAACTTTCTTCGTGTCCTTGGCTTTAAAAGCCATACAATCCTTTTTCCAGTGCCCCTTCTTGTGACAATAATAGCACTCACTCTTGTCCGCTTTCACTTTTCCCGCCTTGTTCGTTCCCTGCACCTTCTTGACCCCATCTTTCGGTTTGGTGGCGTTCATCTTCTTCTTCCCCTTAGCTTTCGCTTTGGATTTAGAAGAGTATGGTTGGCCAACATACAGAATGTGTGTCTTCTCCTTTTTCAAGAAGCTCTCTGCTACCCTCAACATGTTGAGGAGCTTTGGATGATCAGCTTCCATATCGTGCATGTTGAAGTTCAGCACGAACTGAGAGAAGGTGTGTGGAAGGGACTGCAAAATCAAGTCAATGTACAACTTATTTTCTAGCATGCATCCCAGGTTTGCGAGTTCCTCAATGAGGCTGGTCATTTTTAGGACGTGCTCTCCTACAGGAGATCCTGGAGCTAACCTCATCTGGAATAGTTTCCTTGAGGTCTCGTACCTCGTGATACGGGAGTGCTTTCCATACAATTCCTTGCAAAGGAGAAAAATGGATTTAATATCCATACTTTCGTGCTGTTTTTGGAGTTCATTATTCATGGACGCCAGCACGATACACTTAGCTTTCTCGCAGTCCAGATCCTAAGTTTTGCGGACCTCTTTGTCCGCAACTGAGGAATTTGGTCCTGTGAAACGTTTTGAAAATCGTTCAGGTGAAATTTCAGAAAATCGGTAAAATAACGGGTGTTTTCCGTAAAAATCAAGATATAAATATCTTTTAATATAAAATTAAAAATACATATTTCGGCCTATGTTGTTAAAACTACTTGTTTTAAGTTGGTTTTTCTTTTACTCTACTGCTTCTTTGGTTTTGATTTCTGGGTTTTGGCTTACTTAGATTACGTACGCCTCGAGACGTTTCGTAATTTAAGTGCCGGTCATGTTCTGTACATTTCGGGTCGTGACAAAGTTGGTATCAGAGCGTTAGGTTTTACCTTCGGAGTGTAGGATGACCCTTGGTTGATGGAGTAGGTAGCTTGAGTAGAGTGACGTACCGTACGTATGTTCCGCGGCATACTTACGATACACTACTCCGCTTAAGAAGCCTTAGGATGTACATTTCCTTACACAGTATTATATTCATTCCTATGATCTAGCCTCATTAGTACCAGTTATGGTTTTGTTATCATGGTTGTATGGGAAGAGAGAGCTACGGCTAGAGTTGTGGTCAGCACGAGCTCGTCCTGGACGAGGTCTGACTAGAGCGTGATTCCAGGGACATACGGTTGCATAGGGAGGCGTTGTTTTATTGCATTTTCGCGCTACGAGCATTTGATGGATCGCTTTTAAGAGATTTCTTGGACGTGCAGATCAGTACCAGAGGATTGGGCCACTTCAAGAGGCCAGCCAGATTGTGATGACCGTCAAAGCACAGATTATTTTGATGATTGAGGCACTGTTTAGCGTGCGGACGAATGAGCCAGTGATTTTTTCAAATGAGGAGATATCGCCCCAGATGTTGAAGCTAATGCCGCACGAGTTATACTTCGAGATATGACAGAAGATCGCTACTCACCAAAGATGAAAGACTAGGACATGTGATTCATTGCCTACCCTGATGCGAGGTCATCGGATAGATTGATTCCAGCTAGAGACGACTTCACGCTGACAAGTTAAGAGTCGATAGAGACGATCGAATGTCAGGAACCCATTTTCCAAGTTTAAAGTATTCGGAAAACAATGCAAGAAATTCTACGGACCCTCTAGAAGAATGAAACCCTAACTTGACTTAATGACCATGGAACGCCGGTGAACCTTAGGGTTTGCGGCAGTTCAGCGGTGCCATTAGTGAGGCTTGGGTCTACCCTTCTACGGTTGGTCCATAGGTGCTGTGGCATATATTCGATACTATTAAACTGTACCCAAGATGTTAAGCTCTTGGTGGATTATGAGGTTTTGACAAATCGATCGGATGGTTCGACTTCATTCGGATGTCAGGTGATGGGATGCATTGCTTGGGAGACTCCAGATACGAGTATAGCCGTTGGAGCGCAGTCCATGCAGCCACGAAGAGATGAGTCCGAAGCAGTCGACATTAGAGAAAAGTGGAGTAAGAGGTTCGTACGAGATCTTGATGAGATGACGTTCCACTCCGCCGACATCAGAGATGTGATACATATGCAGAGGTGTTGTATATGGATACATCTTCCAGAAGAAGTCGTGAAGGGTATGCAGCCGTTCCGGAACAAGAAATAGATATAGTAAGGATGATAACTTCCGGGCAGTTTAGTAGAAACGAGATTTAGGGAGAGATCTTGATAGGACCTTTCTGGAATACTATTCGAGAAAACTTGGACCCAGGATCGGTCATATTGCACACACCCAGCAGGCCAGAGTTCAGCATCGTCGACGAGATATGTTTTGAGTGACCATGATAGTTGGCCAGAGATCTTTAGAGGATGTGTCAGAGCGGACTATTTCCGTTATCATTTCTCTATCGGACTGTTGAGCCGAGGAGCTATGTACTTCGCAATCTGCAGTAAGAGACGGGAGCTTAAGGGCACTAGGCGATAGGCCATGATCAGAATGCAAGTAGATATCTTGCTCTGCTAGCATTTGATGCACCGACATCTTCTTGAACTTGAAGGACGGACATATCGACGACAGCATTTATGATTTGTGATTTTGTGATTGACTATCACGTATCCGTCACTTTGGATTTCAGTATTTTTGGGTGATTTATTTCATGATTGAGTTTTTATGACCGAGTTTCATGATATTTGATTTCATGCGTGGGGAATGCATATGATTTGACTTATGCTTTCGGCATATTTTTCATGCACTTTTAGTATTTTTATTTGCTTTTGTGCACGCCGATGCACAGGATGGTGAGATTTTATACCACGGTATACCTGATTGGGATTTTGATTGAAATGTGTTGTATACCGTCGATTTCGATTGTGATATTCGATATTCGTTTTCGTGCACATTGTGCATTTGATTGGATTTTGCGCATACTTAAGGCGCTTGATGCGATTTAAGTGCACACCAAATGCACTAAATCGAGATTCTTCATGCATATCAGATGCACCTGATGCTGCTGTCAGGCACATCCGTTGCCATTGACAGGTGTTTTCGTGCACACCTGTTGCACTTAGATTTTGTTTCCGTGTACATGTATGGAACATTCATGGATTTTGATTTCCGTGCGCACCAAACGCACATGGCATTCATATATATATGTGGGATTGATTTCTTTTGGAGTAGCATATTTTTTGATACTTGCTATTTGGTTTAGTACTGAGCAGGACTAGTCAGAGGATAGTACCTGAGTATATTTTTGCATGCATTGATAGTTATCGAAGGGATTTCCAAAGAAGAGCTATAGTCTCAGTATTTACCTACATGTCCGTGATGACACGAAAACTTTTTACAAGGGAAACCCTTCTAAAATTGTTTTCAAACAGGGGGAACGTGCATATTAAACAAAGGATATATATATATATATATATATATATATATATATAGTTATTTTCTTACAATAGACGTCCGCCACTGTGCAGTGTTATGCTCATCGCACAACGACTTAAAAGGGTTTGGCATGCATTTCCTTCAGATATAGACATTGATGTCTTCCCCATGACTCCGATGATTGCGGGATGCTTGACGGAGTTTTGATTTTGAGTTATACACTCTTTTTCATGCGCATGCATTGCGCTACGATATATGTTTTATGTATTTATGATTTCGGAGCCCCGACGACTTGATTGTTTTGCTGAAATGTTTTAGTATTTGGGGGGGGGGTTTAATTTAAATTCGGGGACCGAATTTCTTTAAGGGGGGAAGATTGTAACGTTTTGAAAATCGTTCAAGTGAAATTTCGGAAAATCGGTAAAATAACGGTTGTTTTCCGTAAAAATCAAGATATAAATATCTTTTAATATAAAATTAAAAATACATACTTCGGCCTATGTTGTTAAAACTACTTGTTTTAAGTTGGTTTTTCCTTCACTCTACTGCTTCTTTGGTTTTGATTTCTGGGTTTTGGCTTACTTAGATTACGTATGCCTCGAGACGTTTCATAGTTTAAGTGCCGATCATGTTCCGTACTTTTCGAGACGTTTCGTAATTTAAGTGCCGGTCATGTTCCGTACTTTTCGGATCGTGACAAAGTTGGTATCAGAGCGTTAGGTTTTACCTTCGGAGTGTAGGATGACCCTTGGTTGATGAAGTAGGTAGCTTGAGTAGAGCGACATACCGTACGTATGTTCCACGGCATACTTACGATACGCTACTCCACTTAAAAAGCCTTAGGATGTACATTTCCTTGCACAGTATTATATTCATTCCTATGATCTAGCCTCATCAGTACCAGTTATGGTTTTGTTATCACGGTTGTACGGGCAGAGAGAGCTACGGCTAGAGTTGCGGTCAACACGAGCTCGTCCTGGACGAGGTCTGACCAGAGCGTGATTCCATGGACATACGGTTGCATAGGGAGGCGTCGTTTTATTGCGTTTTCGCGCTATGAGCGTTTGATGGATCGCTTTTACGAGATTTCTCGGACGTGCAGATCAGTATCAGAGGATTGGGCCACTTCAAGAGGCCAGCCAGATTGTGATGACCGTCAAAGCACAAATTATTTTGATATTGAGGCACTGTTCAGCGTGAGGACGAATGAGCCAGTGATTTTGGCAAATGAGGAGATATCGTCCCATATGTTGAAGCTAATGCCGCACGAGTTATATTTCGAGATATGACATAAGATCGCTAGTCACCAAAGATGAAAGACTAGGACACGCGATTCATTGCCTACCCCGATGCGAGGTCATCGGATAGATTGATTCCAGCTAGAGACGACTTCACGCTGACAAGTTGAGAGTCGATAGAGACGATCGAATGTCAGGAACGCATTTTCTAAGTTTAAAGTATTTGGAAAACAATGCAAGCAATTCTACGGACTCTCTAGAAGAATGAAACTCTAACTCGACTTAATGACCATGGAACGCCGGTGAACCTTAGGGTTTGCGGCAGTTCAGCGGTGCCATTAGTGAGGCTTGGGTCTGCTCTTCTACGGTTGGTCCATAGGTGCTGTGGCATATATTCGATACTATTAAATTGTACCCAAGATGTTGAGCTCTTGGGGGATTATGAGGTTTTGGTAAATCGATCGGATGGTTCGACTTCATTCGGATGTCAAGTGACGGGATACATTGCTTGGGGACTCCAGATACGAGTATAGCCGTTGGAGCGCAGTCCATGCAGCCACGAAGAGACGAGTCCGAAGCAGTCGACATTAGAGAAAAGTGGAGTAAGAGGTTCGTACGAGATCTTGATGAGATAACGTTCCACTCCGCCGACATCAGAGATGTGATACGCATGCAGAGGTGTTGTATATGGATACATCTTCCAGAAGGAGTCGTGATGAGTATGCAGCCGTTCCGGAATAAGAAATAGATATAGTAAGGATGATAACTTCCGGTCAGTTTAGCAGAAACGAGATTCGGGGAGAGATCTTGACAGGACCTTTCTGGAATACTATACGAGAAAACTTGGACCCAGGATCGGTCATATTGCACACACCCAGCAGGCCAGAGTTCAGCATCGTCGATGAGATATGTTTTGAGTGACCATGATAGTTGGCCAGAGATCTTTAGAGGATGTGTCAGAGCGGACTGTTTCCATTATCATTTCTCTATCGGACTGTTGAGCCGAGGAGTTATGTACTTCGCAATATGCAGTGAGAGACGAAAGCCTAAGGGCACTAGGCGACAGGCCATGATCAGAAGGCAAGTAGATATCTTGCTCTGCTAGCATTTGATGCACCGACATCTTCTTGACCTTGAAGGACGGACATATCGACGACAGCATTTATGAATTGTGATTGTCTATCACGTATCCGTCACTTTGGATTTCAGTATTTTTGGGTGATTTATTTCATGATTGAGTTTTTATGACCGAGTTTCATGATATTTGATTTCATGCGTGGGGAATGCATATGATTTGACTTATGCTTTCGGCATAGTTTTCATGCACTTTTAGTATTTTTATTTGCTTTTGTGCACGCCGATGCACAGGATGGTGAGATTTTATACCACGGTATACCTGATTGGGATTTTGATTGAAATGTGTTGTATACCGTCGATTTCGATTGTGATATTCGATATTCGTTTTCGTGCACATTGTGCACTTGATTGGATTTTGCGCATACTTAAGGCACTTGATGCGATTTAGGTGCACACCAGATGCACTAAATCGAGATTCTTCGTGCATATCAGATACACCTGATGCTGCTGTAAGGCACATCCGTTGCCATTGACAGGTGTTTTCGTGCACACCCGTTGCACTTAGATTTTGTTTCCGTGTACATGTATGACACATTCATGGATTTCGATTTCCGTGCGCACCAGACGCACGTGGCATTCATATATATATGTGGGATTGATTTCTTTTGGAGTAGCAAATTTTATGATACTTGCTATTTGGTTTAGTACTGAGCAGGACTAGTCAGAGGACAGTACCTGAGTATATTTTTGCATGCATTGATAGTTATCGAAGGGATTTCTAAAGAGGAGCTATAGTCACAGTATTATCTACGTGTCCGTGATGACACGAAAACTTTTTACGAGGGAAACCCTTCTAAAATTGTTTTCAAACCGGCGGAACGTGCATATTAAACAAAGGATATATATATATATATATATATATAGTTATTTTCTTACAATAGACGTCCGCCACTGTACATTGTTATGCGCATCGCACAGCGACTTAAAAGGGTTTGGCATGCATTTCCTTCAGATATTTATATGTATAGTGTTGATGTATATCGTATTGGTTTTCGTATTGGATTTAGACATTGATGTCTTCCCCATGACTCCGATGATTGCGGGATACTTGACGGAGTTTTGATTTTGAGTTATACACTCTTTTTCATGCGCATGCATTGCGCTACGATATATGTTTTATGTATTTATGATTTCGTAGCCCCGACGACTTGATTGTTTTGCTGAAATGTTTTAGTATTTGGGGAGGGGGGTTAATTTAAATTCGGGGACCAAATTTCTTTAAGGGGGAAGATTGTAACGTTTTGAAAATCATTCAGGAGAAATTTCGGAAAATCGGTAAAATAACGGGTGTTTTCCATAAAAATCAAGATATAAATATCTTTTAATATAAAATTAAAAATACATATTTCGGCCTATGTTGTTAAAATTACTTGTTTTAAGTTGGTTTTTCCTTCACTCTACTGCTTCTTTGGTTTTGATTTCTGGGTTTTGGCTTACTTAGATTACGTACGCCTCGAGATGTTTAGTAATTTAAGTGCCGGTCATGTTCCGTACTTTTCGGGTTGTGACATCCTGGAACAGAGGGAGCAGTAGCGGTGGTGACATATGCAACTTTGTCATAAGTCAGTGCAATGTTGATGTTCCTCAGCCAATCCTTATAGTTTGGCCCAGTCAGTGTATTTTTTTCATGTAATAGTTTTAATCCCGTCATTGTAGCTGCCAGAGAGAGAGAGAAAAGAAACACTCAGCATATACTCTTGCAAGTTTAGATTGGTTATTAGTTTATCTAAACAGGATGGCTCCCACTGTTTCCTCAAATTATTCTTCAAACCCCTAAAAGAAGAATTAGTCAGGATTAATCGCACGTCACAATACTTGCTTAACCTTTCAGCCAGGCTAGTGTCGGTACTTCGAGAGAAGTTTTCCAACACTTTTGCGAAGTTCCTTAGTTATATAACCTCTTTTCCCTGGAGGCGTAGCCCTACTAAAACCATTCTAGACACCTACTTGGTTTATAGCATTGATTGTTAAGTGAGAAATTTTCCCTAAAGTAATCCTACTCATCAGTGGGATCGGGTCCAACTATCACTTTATGATGACCTAGATGGAAGCCACTCTAGTCTCCAAACTCCAGAAGGTATGCTTAAATCTGCAAGTTTCCTTTATGTTTGAAACTCCCGATGTGATTTTTACTCCAAGCTCTTATGACCATGATGCAGGCCAATAAATCATAAGATGCAAGTCAAGTTCTACCCGTCGTTGTCCTGATTAATTTAGACCCATCCGTACTCGCCCTTGATTTCACGACCCGAAATATTAGCTCGTGACCATCACTTAAATCACGCAACGTCTAAAGGCGTAACGTAATTCAAGTAAGCTGAAACCTAGAAATCTAAACCTTTTTAAGAAAATAAAGGAGGTGAAGTTTTTGAAATAAAGGTATAATGAAATCAAGTGTGCTTAATGCATTGAAAAGGAACATGAAAATGCAAGTGGATTATGCAAATTTAAAAACATGTTTCGTCTTTTTGAAAATTTGGGCAGCACCTCCTTTGTATATTTTGATCCAAAACCACATATACATAATGATAATAAAGGTATCACCAAGCGAGAGTCAGCTCTTCACCAAACGGCAGATCATAACCACGCAAGACAATATATATAAGTATACGACGCCCAACGGCGAAGTTCACCACAAAAGATAAATAAATAAGCAAGACATCAAGAACACAAGTAGCGGAAAACCCCTCGCACTAAGTCTCGCAACCACAATCCCACCAAGTCTCATTACTTATACAATTTACTAATTTTGATTGATGGAGTTTAGTAGATACAATATGAAATATAATATAAGAGTGGGTACGATACAAATGTCCTACTTACCACTGCAAAACACCCAAATGAAGCTGTGTGCCAGCGAAGCCGCTACTGATCCAAGCGGTCAACCTGCAAAAACTGTGGCACAACGGGGTGAGTTGCCAACTCGTGAGTAGAAAAACATCTACAAGTAGAAATTGAATAAACAACGACTCCTAGGTCAACTATATCATAAAGGTAATACTATGATATCTAGGGTGATCGGTTCATCATATGTGCCAACAATGTAATCAATACCTATATGTATGCAGATATAATCCAACAATATAATCAATGTAGTTATGCACGTGGACCTCGTCCAACCATATAATCAATATATGTATGCATGTGGATCTCGTCCAATAAGATAATCAGTGTATGTATGTATGTGGATCTCATCCAACCATAATCAATGTATGTATGCAAGTAAGTATGAGGATATGAATCAACGGTGTCCCTCGCGACACATCAACATCATAGAACCTGGGTGTCCAACACCGACACCCGAAAAAATCATGAAACCCGTGTCCAGCATCGACACGTAAATCCTCATATCTCGGGCTCCGTCAGTCCGGATCGGCCCACGGGCTCCATAAGTCCGGTTCGGCCCATATCATCTCTCGACTCCGGTAGATATCCTTCGGATATCCGCCGAGCCCAAATACTATCACCGGAATGTACGATAGTGTTACTGATTGGATTCACAGGAGTGTGAGTAGGCTTGCTTGTTGATCTTCTGATCGCTCAATACCCGGGTGACCGTTACGTTTGGCAGACCGCTTGCGGCTTATGGGTGTTTGATATGATCATCACCTACTGCCGGCGTATTGACGAGTCTTTAGAGTCCTACACAGGGGTTTCCTGGCTCAAGCGAAACAGAGTAGGAGCACATTTGTGATATGTGTGTGATCGAGATTAATACGATATGAGATACCGTATTCTATTCTCGCGATTAGTGACATTGATCGGTTGTATGCGATATAGCCGATTATCGGATTAAGTGTTGATTCGATAAGTTGTTACACATGATATTAGTCGGTTATAGCCGGATTATTAAATCAATAGTTGATTTAATAATTTAATGTATAATTATATATTTGATATATTACATTACATTAACTAGTATTAGCTCACCTATGATTTGTTTTCTCACTTATTGTGCATAAGTGTATATGTGATATATATTTGTGTACATATGTTTGTGTCATGCTTGATGATACATGCAAGATGGGTGTATGAGACTTATACCATGGTTAGGGTTAAGATTAGGGTTTTATCATGTCTTAAGGATTAACAAAAGAGATAAACTTGGTCAAAGTTATCAAGCTTGAAGAAGCTTGGAGAAACTTTGACAAAGTCCACTCTTTTGTCATTTCTCTTGATATTCTTTAACCCAAACCTTAACCTCATACCTTGGTCAATTCTCTACATGAGTTAAGCATGATAGCTTAACTCACCCATGGTTACATTATTGAGGGATGAATTCATATGATGAATTATTCTTTCTTCTTCTTCTTCATCAAGCTCCATGTGAAAGCTTGCTAGCTCTAATGGTGGTATGAGAAAAAGTGTGAGAAAATCAATTCTAAAGTGAGCCCACTTCCTACTTCATCATCCTCTACTACTTGCCATGTAGTATAGGGTGTTCTCTTCACAAAGTTCATGACCTAGTGAAGGAATAGCTTGAGTTAGTGTCTCCCCGACGTAGATCATCTTCAGCCTCGAAGTCTTCGAAGCAAGCACGTTCATTTCTTCAACGGAGTCTCTCTAGAGTCCGGAGTTTGCGATCACAGCGAAGGGGACTACTACACGGAGCTATTAAAGTGAAGGACCGGTCTACAAAGGTTGTATTCCTTTCTCACTTTACATATTGCAAAGTGTTTGCTTAAGTTTCCCGTATTATTTCTAGTTTAGGGTTAGCTAAAACGGAATTTTTTTAATTTGGCATGGACGATGCCTCCCGAAACCTTGCTGCCGTCGTAGGTAACTCTTCAGTGGTATCAGAGCCATGCTAGAAATAAATACGGATTTTGTTAAGATCACGAAACCGAAATAACTCCGAAACTTGAAACGGAAAACCTGCTTGCTGTCGATTTTTTAAAGTTGCAAAAAATTTTTTTAGACAAGTACAGAGTGATGTATATGATATATCATGAACACTGCAAAAATTTTAGGGGGTTTCTTGAAAATTGGGCCGGCTACACCCCCCCATATCGGCCCAAAACCGAGCATCCCCCTTGAATTTTTGCACATGTTCCAGTGGCTTGGTTTTGATGTTTCAGGTGTTGTTTATTTTTGTTAATTTTGCATGTGATGTAATTTTACACTATAAGCAATTCAGAGTGTTTCGTATTTGTAGTTTTAACAATGTTTCGGGTGTTTCGCATATTGTCTAGACAATGTTAAAAAGTTCAATCGAATGTCAAAAACCCATTTTTTCAAGTTTAACGTTTTCAGAAAAATATGCAAGTGATTCTGTGGACCCTCTAGAAGAACGTAAACCTTAACTCGATTATGTGGCCGTCAAAACCATCACTTGAACCATAGGGTTTGTGATAGTTTAGCGTTTCACATGTGAGACGTTGGTTTGACCCTTCTGCGGCTAGTTCATAGGTATAGTGGCATCTTCTGGGTATTACTAAAACTGTGCTCAAGTGTTGAGCTATCGGGAAATTGTGGGACTTTGATGAATCGATCGAAGAGTTTAATGTCGTCCGGATATTATGTGATGGGATACAATATTTGGAATCCACATGTAGTTATGAGATAACTAATTTGAATGTTATAAATCTAGCAGTTTAGTCTCAGATGATCGGTTGCCACAGGATTTTGATGTGATCAAAAGTCCATCGCAATCACGTAGTGTACGCGGATACTCGCCGGTTAAACTTAATAGATAGCCACGCCCCATAGCCCTGACCAAGTGACTGTAGGAGAACCCCATCGCCGAAAGCATCCGTTCGGGTGCTTGCGGTAGCGGTGTTCCGCCTTAGTGCACTTCGTCGCCGGTATCGGGGGTGCGGCCGTCTACTAAAGTTTCCGAAGAGCATTTGATCAGAATATCAGGAATCTTGTTGAATTGCCCGACTTGTTATTGAAAAGTGTTTTCGGCATCGAGACTAAAATGCGGGGTTTATAATTGTTAGGCATGCGATGTCTAAGGAATTCATTTGGTTAGGCATGAAATCTAAAGTATGTGATACATTGGGTTTATGATGTTTAAGGTGGTTGCGGATTCCAACTGTTGTAGTTTTTCACTTTCTTTTCTGCGACCGTAAGTGTAATATGTGGTGTATCGCCGGTTTCGGTGCTATATGTCAACGACAATTGGGATACACATATTTACTTCCGTTGATGACATGTGATGTTATATTGGATCGTCGTGTTTTGAATAGCCGGGGGTTTTATGTGAGATGGGGTTTTTTATTTTCATTCATGTAAAATTCATTATATGTAATATTCTTTTATTGGGGCACTTCCGGATTGAGGATGATTGATATCAGAGATCATGGAGATGGTTGATCTCCAGGGAGATCGAGGTTAGGAGAGTAGACACAGAGGAGAACAGGACGGATGCACTCACAAAGGCCTATTCCCAGTAGAGACTATTATGGGATGGTTGAGTATGAGATACTTCAACCACTGCTGATTGTTGGGTATGAGATACTACAGCAGATGGCCCTAGTGAAAGTGGGAGATTGTTAGTGATATGTATGCCCTAGAGGCCATTACTGTACATACGATGTATATTGTGGTGTATACGGAGGAGTAATGCTGAGAGAGAATCTCATTCTCCTTTAGAATAGTCCAGGAATTCCGTGCACAAGTATTCTCCTCCCTGATGGTGTCACCATTGTATATTATTTACTTTTCCGCATTAGGATAGACCCAAGGCGGGGAGCACAAGTAACCGGGTTCTAGGGTCCAGTGGGAGACCATCTCGAGGAGTCGAGACCGGGTCACCTAACTCTAGAATTGGTAGGGTTGCTTGCCGCTCTCGTAGGGGTCTGGGGGTGTGGGATTGGTTATTCATCACGACCGTGGAATCCGTGTTTTATACAGGCTTAAAATAAAACACGGAAATCCTAGTATATCCAATATTTCATATGTTGTTCTTCTGCTGCAATATCTGTGATGTGATCATTTGATATGTTGAGATGGATATAGGATATAGTATATGTGATATATTATATAGACGTTGCTTATGTTTTACACCCGTGCTAGCACTGCCCCGCTCTGCCGTTAGTTACCTAACCTAACGGTGCACGACGGAACATCGAGGCGAATGCGGATGGCATAAGCGTTGTATTTATCTGTAATGTTTAGGTAACTTAATATGATGGGACTTCTTTAATGAGATTAATGAAATAAAAGAAACCTAAAGATGTTGTGGAATCGAATTTTCAAAAACAGGTAGCTCTAGTTGTTGCTTTGCATAGCGGTGTTCCTTGTAGAACATCCAGCACCTTATTCGATAAGGAAAGAGCCGAGATCCCTTCACCGGGAGTGACCTCTTTAGAAATAACTGGCAGATGCTATAAACTCAGTTTGTCTTTTAATTGCTTTTATAGTTTTTTCTTGCATAGTGGTATTTGTGAAATACCCTGCACCTTATTCGATAAGGAAAGAGCCGAGATCCCTTCACCGGGAGTGACCTCTTTAGCAAAACTAGTAAAAGCCTCAAAAGCACTCCTTTTCAAAATCACTCGATTCTACAACGATATCAAGTTCATTACGCAAAAGGTTTTCTTAAAAACCTGTCGTAACCCTCCGTCATTTCAGATAAGTACTACTTAGTATTCGTGCTGCGGTAGTTTGGCCCCCGTCAAGGCGTAGTGTACGGTAGCTAACTAGTGCTTATCTGCTAGCATACGATGCAATTGGATTATGGTATTCGTATGGCGTAGTTTGGCCTCCGTCAAGGGTCGTGCGGGTGGGTCTAATTCAATCAGGAAATGTACGGGTTGAACTTCACTAGCGGACTATGAGTAGTTTGGCTTCCGTCAAGGTCATAGGACGCTGGGGGTAAAACATTATCGGGAATTTCAAGTGTTGAAATTTGCAAGGAGATTGCATATGAGATAGTTGGATCCCGATACCCACTGCGAGTAAGAGTTACTCTTGGGAGAGTTTTACACATTACAATTAGCCGATCAAGTAGGTGTCTAGAAAGGTGTTAACGGGGTTACGCCCCTGGGAAAACGAGGTTTATTTTAATTAGGTCCGTGCGAAAGCACGGGGAACCTCCCTCAAAGTACTGACACTGGACTGGCTAAAAGATTGGCGAACTTGTAGGGTGTAATTAATCCCGGCTAGTCTTTCCTTTTAGGGTTTGAAGGAAGATTTGACTAAAACAGTGGGAGACATCCTGATTAGATAAATTAATAACCAATCTAATCTTGCAAGAGCATACGCTGAGTGTTTTCTTCTCTCTTTCCCCAGGTAGCGACCATGTCACGTCTTAATCAAGATAATAATACAGATGTATTGACCGAACCCGCTTGTTATACTGAGCCGGGGAACGTTGGTCCCGCTCCAACTTATAATTGTTATAAGACAGAGCAGGAAATTGAGGATTGCCAGGATTCCCGTGCCGCCCAAACGAAGAAAGTGTATGTTGATACATCTTCTTCGGGTGTGTTCATTATCGAGAACTGTTTTCAGTATCCTCTACATCCTGGGTATGTGATACCGGATCAGGATCCCGTTATTGTAATCTGTTACATGGGCTATAGAAAGGAAGAGAACTGAGAACGGGTGATAAGTTTCAAGAGTTGGAAACGGTGCAAGTGTTGCATCCAAGTTTGTTGGTAGTTATCTTCCTGTATTACTAGAATACATTGATTCTGAACGAATGATATTAGATACCGAACCTGATATACAACATCATATCAGTCTCTTTATTAGTAAAGAAGGATATAATTTTGTATTGTTGGATAATGTTTTGAACATTTCCTATATCAAGAGTTGATCGGTTCAGGCACGTTATCTAAAAGCATATACGTTCTAAATCAAACCACAGTTCTTAACGTACGGAACACACACAAGAGGAAGAGTTCAGAAATGAACGAATCCTTCTTGAGGCATTGTAGACTAGGTCATATCAATGCGACCCGTCTAGCTAAGTTACATAAAGATGCATATTTAAATCAGTTTGAATTTACATCTTGTGAAACTTGCCAGTCATGTCACAAAGATAAGATAACCATAGCTCCGTTTATTGGAAACAGAGAAAGAGTTAGTGAACTCTTGGGATTGATACATGCTGATGTATGAAGGTCCCCAGTCTATACATGCCAGGACCGGTTCTTTGTACTTCATTACATTCACTGATGATCTCATAATATTCGCACATGTGTTCCTGTTGAAACACAAGTCTGAACCTTTTGAGATATTCAAAGAATATAAGTTAGAAGTAGAGAACCAAAATGGGTAAAAGTATTATATCCTATGATGAGATCAGGGAGGAAAATACTTTTGCACGGAATTCCTGGATTATTCTAAAGGAGAATGAGATTCTCTCTCAGCATTACTCCTCCGTATACACCACAACACATTGGTATATTGGGGCGGAGCAATCGCACCCTATGTGATATGGTGTGCTCTATGATGAGTACTACTGCGTTACCTATTTCCTTTTGGGAGTTATGCACTTGAGAAGCTGCATACCTATTGAATAGGGTTCCAACCAAATCAGGTGCCTACCATTCCATATGTGATATAGTATGGGAAGAGCCCATCTCTTAAGGATGTTAAGATTTGGGGTTGTCTGGCCTATGTCTAAAAGCAAAATCCGGACAAGCTCGAGGCAATGTCAGTGTTGTGGAAGTTTGTTGGATATCCCAAGCATTCGCAAGGGAATATCTTCTACCACACTGAGGAGCAAAAGGTGTTTTGTTTCTCAGCATGCCACCTTTTTAGAAAGGGAATTTCTTGTGAAGAAATTAGTGGTCATGAGGTAGAACTGGAAGGAGTTCCAGCTATACAAACTGCAGCTGATGATTTGGTAGAACCGGAGGATTCAATAGTTTCCAACGAACCTTAGCCTCTCCGCCGATCTGGTAGGGTTCCTTATCCACTTAAGAGATACTTCGGTTTTCTCTATGACAGTGGGAGCGAGAATTGCATCATGAGATGATGACCCAACTATTTTCAAGCAAGCCATCAGGAGTGGGGACTCTGTGAGAATGGCTAGATGCTAAGCGATCTGAGATGGAATCTATATACACCAACAAAGTATGGACTTTGGTTCCTTTATCTGAAGGGTTAAATCCCCATCAGGAGTAAGTATATCTTGAGAAGATTACTTGGTGTACATGGAAAAGTTGAGACTTTCAAAGCTAAGACTAGTTGTAAAAGGTTCTCGTCATCGACCAGGTGTGGATAATGATGAAACCTTTTCTAGTGCCTATGCTTAAGTCTATCCAGATCCTACTTACCACTGCTACATACCATGACTACGATATCTGGTGGTTGTGTGTCATGACTGCTTTTCTAAAATAATGTTTTAGAAGAGTGCGTATATAAGTACACAGTCAGAGGGCTTCGTAGACAGTGGGAGCAGCGAAAATGTGTGCAAGATGTTTTATATGATAAAATAGGTATCGCGGAGTTGGAACATCTGTTTTGATGTGGTATTCAAAGAGTTTGACTTCAACAAAATGGTAGATGAACCTTGTATATACAAAAAGGTAGTAGGAAGTATGGTGATGATCCTCGTATTGTACGTGGATGACATACTCTTGATAGGAAAGAATTTTCCTATGCTACACTCGGTCAATCTCCTCTTATCGCATGGATTCTCCATAATAAGATCAAGATGATACCTCCTAAATCCTGGGTTTTGGATCTATGAGATAGATCTAATTGGATATTAGGATTCTCACTAGGTGTAGTGAGATGGTATCAATCGATCCTGGGAAGAATCACTGGATAGTTTCCAGCGTGGTAATGTCGACTGAATGTCAGTCATAGGCATTGTCTTTACCTTCAGTGGAGGGACGGTATGTTGGAAAAGTTCCAAGCTAGATACCGTGACAAATCTAGACGATTAAAGGCTAATACATTGCTACCTAAGATGCTACCAAAGAGGTAGTCTGGATGTATATAAGTTCATGAGATGAACTTCGTTCCTACCATTGTGTGACAATGGAGTTGTGGCTTATGCCTAGGAACCCCCGTCCCATCAGTGATCCGAACATATTCTTAGGCAGTATCACCTGATCATGGAGATGGTTGATCTCCAGGGAGATCGAGGTTAGGAGAGTAGACACAGAGGAGAACAGGGTGGATCCACTCACAAAGGCCTATTCCCAGTAGAGACTATTATAGGATGGTTGAGTATGAGATACTTCAATCACTGCTGATTGTTGGGTATGAGATACTACAACAGATGGCCCTAGTGCAAATGGGAGATTGTTAGTGATATGTATGCCCTAGAGGCCATTACTGTACATATGATGTATATTGTAGTGGATGCTTGGACATATATAAGGAGGACTTTCTTGCTCGACATGATAGTATGCTATCCGGTTTCTCTTTATCTTAACGTGTACACCGATTGTCTCTATGTTACATGTTGATAAAGCCCTTAGGATAAGTACTTGACTACCAGGACTATGATGCAGATCATACTAGTGGGGACAGTGTAGTCGCTAAGTACATCCTTCAAATGTCCTTAGTCGTAGGTGTATCGAAACAGGGCATCGATATACCAGAGTAGACTAGCGTATAGCTTCTCGACCCATGTAGATGGGCGATGGATGATCCCATATCCATTGGTGTTTGACATCAGAGACAGTATACGAGTGCTCAGTGGAGACTAGGTACACTGGACGGACTCTCCAAGAACTCCCAAATGGTATTATACCTAACGTCAGATGGCAGTTCTCTGGTGACACTGGTACAGGTTAGTCTGTAGACCCGAGATCGTTATAGAATCTTGTGTGATTCCCACTGTACTTTGATTTCCATCATACCACGTCCAAGAGGGCGTGCAAAATGGTGGCTTTTGGGTACAGTCCCGAGTCACATGGAGTCAATGAGCGATAGGAGGGGTTTCGTCTCTCCCGGTATAGGGAGTTGATGTTGCGCTGTGTTCGATTGGCTATAACAGGAAGTCCTTGGCCAAGGCAGCTTCAGAGATATACTGGTAAGTGTTATCAGTAGTTTCTTGACCCGTTATGAGCCTCATATCGACACGACTTATCGAGTTACTGGGGTCTGACGCTTACCACCCTTAGACGAGATAAGCGACATATCAGACGAAGAGACCGGACTGTACGGTAGTGTTACTGATTGGATTCGCAGGAGTGTGAGCAGGCTTGCTTGTTGATCTTCTGATCGCTCAATACCCGGGTGGCCGTTACGTTTGGCAGACCGCTTGCGGCTTGTGCGTGTTTGATATGATCATCACCTACTGCCGGCGTATTGACGAGTCTTTAGAGTCCTACACAGGGGTTTCCTGGCTCAAGCGAAACAGAGTAGGAGCACATATATGATATGTGTGGGACCTAGATTAATACAATATGAGATACCGTATTCTATTCTCGTGATTAGTGACATTGATCGGTTGGATGCGATATAGCCGGGGTATCGGATCAAGTGTTGATTCGATAAGTTGTTACACATGATATTAGTCGGTTATAGCCGGATTATTAAATCAATAGTTGATTTAATAATTTAATGTATAATTATATATTTGATATATTACATTACATTAACTAGTATTAGCTCACTTATAATTTGTTTTCTCACTTATTGTGCATAAGTGTATATGTGATATATATTTGTGTACATATGTTTGTGTCATGCTTGATGATACATGCAAGATGGGTGTATCAGACTTATACCATGGTTAGGGTTAAGATTAGGGTTTTATTATGTCTTAAGCATTAACAAAAGAGATAAACTTGGTCAAAGTTATCAAGCTTGAAGAAGCTTGGAGAAACTTTGACAAAGTCCACTCTTTTGTCATTTCTCTTGATATTCTTTAACCCAACCCTTAACCTCATACCTTGGTCAATTCTCTACATGAGTTAAGCATGATAGCTTAACTCACCCATGGTTACATTATTGAGGGATGAATTCATATGATGAATTATTCTTTCTTCTTCTTCTTCATCACGCTCCATGAGAAAGCTTGCTAGCTCTAATGGTGCTATGAGAAAAAGTGTGAGAAAATCAATTCTAAAGTGAGCCCACTTCCTACTTCATCATCCTCTACTACTTACCATGTAGTATAGGGTGTTCTCTTCACAAAGTTCATGACCTAGTGAAGGAATAGCTTAAGTTAGTGTCTCCCCGACGTAGATCATCTTCAGCCTCGAAGTCTTCGAAGCAAGCACGTTCGTTTCTTCAACGGAGACTCTCTAGAGTCCGGAGTTTGCGATCGCAGCGAAGGGGACTACTACACGGAGCTATTGAAGTGAAGGACCGGTCTACAAAGGTTGTATTCCTTGCTCACTTTATATATTGCAAAGTGTTTGCTTAAGTTTCCCGTATTATTTCTAGTAGACGATCTAGTTTTGGGTTAACTAAAACGGCAAAATTTTAATTTGGCATGGACGATGCCTCCCGAAACCTTGCTTCCGTCGTAGGTAACCCTTCATAGGGGTCATGAGGGTAGAGGATGGAGGTAGATGAGGAAGAAGAAGAAGAAAATGGTGGAGGAAATAATGAGGCAGCACCCTCTCTCTCCCTCTCAATTATTCTCACTTCTCTCTCTCACAAAAAGTATACCTACCCTAATCATTATGTCTCCCTCTCACCTCAAGTCATCATTTCCTTTATTTTCTTTTTCTCAACAAAACATATAAACCCAAATAAAACAACACCATAAAATAACATGTAACATGTCATGGTGCACTTACCATGAAAAACCGTAGAAACACAGATTTGGCTTAATCGCGATTAGCAGTGCACTAATCGGGTTTTTATCAAAACTACATATAATAAATTTTTAAAATGACAAATCCTTTAAATATATTTTTAAATGAATAAATCATTTTAATTTCCATTTATTTCACAAATATTGGTATATATTTATACCCTTTTTCGAAAACCCCAATTCCGCAAATTGGGCAGTTTTCGGGAAATATATTATTTTAATATTAAATTCCAAAAATAATATTTTATATTTTCTGAAATGTTACAATCTTCCCCCCTGAAAGAAATTCGGTCCCCGAATTTAAATTTAAACCCCCAAATTATAAAACATTTCAATAATCAGCTTAAATCAACGGGGCTCCGAAATCATGGAAGATGCAGAAATAACACAGCGCGTCAAGTGCGCATGAAAACGAGTACAAAAATCAAAAACTGAACTCCGTCAAGCGTTATGCAAATCATCGGATCTGCACGCATCCCTCGGAGTTACAATGAAGATACGGATCTCAAAATCCATTACTGAAATCCAATATATACCAGTCAAATACTATAATACGTGTATAGTACGCATCTTTGGAAAACTTTCAAAATCTAAATAGAACTCATGTAAAAATATTTTCTAAATCGCCGCGTGAATGCGTAACTCACGGCGTAAGTGACGGACACTCGTTTGTAAAATAATAATATATGTCCATATATGTTTTCTTAAATACACGTTCCGTCATTTTCAAAATATCCCAAAAGGTTTTCCTTTATAAACGTTCGTGTCGCTCACGGACACGTAGGAAATAGCGTGACTATAGCACTTTTTTCAAAACCTCTTGGTAAACTTTTAATGCATGCAAGGTACTCGGGTACTGTCCTCAGATCAGTCCTATTTGGCCACTAAATAATATGGTGCCTATCATGAAAACAAGGTGCTCAAAAGCAAAATCAGCCTCAAAAGGCGTATCCAACAATCACATGCGTCTGGTGCGCACGGAAATCAAATCCGAATACAAGTGCTACAATATGCACAAAAGCCAAAACTACATGCAATGGGTGTGTAACACATTAGGATGCGATTAGTGGCTAATTATATTTAAACAAAGGGTTTTTAATAAAATGTTTACCAAATTGAGTTTCAAATATTTTTCCAAATTTAATAAATATTTTTCTAGAATTTTCCTAGGCTTGCGCACACTTGTGCATGTAAACTAGGGTTTTAAAATAAGGTAATACCATGATTAGCAACCATGGTGGGTTTAATCATGGGGATTAAGTCTTTTGGGTTTTAATTAAATTTAATTAGTTATATGATGGTTGCTTTAATTTGAATTTCCCTTTTGAGTGTTGACTTGGTGAGAATGAGAGAGAGAGAATGCATCATGGCAAAAGCCATGCTTGCATTTAATGAAGAGAGAGAGTGGAGGGGTTGACATTTGGAGTTATGATTCCCTCTCATTCTTGTGTTCTTTTCTCTCAACCCCACTCTCACACTCACACACCACACCATCTCAGCAGCAGCAGCAAGCTCAGCAGCAGCCAGAAGCAGCAACAGCAGCAACAGTGAGCAGCAACAGCAGCAACAGTGAGCAGCAACAGCAGCAGTGAGTAGCAGCAACAACACAACTCCAGCTGCAGCTCCTACCCTCCACTCCTTCTTCTTCCTCCAGCTCCCTAGGATCGAGTGTGGGGTATACTTCCTGAACTTACTCCCTAGTTTGCTTATTTAAGTGTAGGTTAGCTTCGATTAGTGTTTTTTTGGTGCGTTTTAGTGCGATATGTGGTGATTAGAGGGAACCTTGACCAAGTGATGTATGATTTGGTTTAGTAAGTTGCTGGAGTGTTGTTAGGGCCATATTAACCCAGCTTAACCCCCATTGCACTAAAATACCCCCAGAATCCTAGATGCAAATTCATCGTTTTTAAGTAAATTTTGACTTTCTGTAATCTGCTATCGACCCGGTGAGTTTAGAATAAATTTGAGATGACTGCAGCATAGTGGTTAGGTGCTGATCCCCCAGGTAGTACCCGACCCCCATACTTCATGTACAGGCCGGCGGAAAATTCGATCTGGCCGTAAATTGCAGCCAGATGGGGAGGGTTTGGGTTGGGGTTTGTCTCTAGTGGTGTCTGCTACAACCCTTAGACTCGTGGCATGTGCAATTTTGTTTGATTCTCGCTGTAGAAAAATCTGGAGCTAATTACCCTATTTCTCGTATTTTAAACCTTCGCGACACGCGTGATACGCATGTGGTTTGGGGTTTCTGCGTATCGCGACGCATCGGGGTAGTTTCAGGCGCATAATCACACGTTTTTGCGTATCGCGCACACGCGCGCTTGGTTTGCGACACGGGTTTCTAGTTTGACCTTAATGTCACGATTTTGTGGATTTGAGCTTATGTGTGATATATTGTGTGATTCTAGGATCGCAGGCGAGTGAGACGGATGCTGCGAAGAAAGGGAAGCAAGTCGTCGGCTACACTTAGCGTGAGACTTCGGTGAGTAGATTTAACATCTACGGGGATATCGCCCACATGGCGTTATGCGTCAGGTATGATAGGACCTTATAGTTATATATTGCATTTACCTACATTGACTGTCATGTATACTATTGTTGCATACTGCATTCTTTGCTATATGTGTGTAAACTTAGAATTGATAGAACACCGCACTATTACTAACGGTTCATGTTGCACGAGCACTAATCTACATGTTACACACACACCGTTAGTAATTGCCATGACACACTCACTGTAGAATTGCCATGATTATATTGTTGTAGTTCATTTCATATATGATTCGTTATGATTTTCATAGAAATTGGGAGCCGCAAGATGTCTTTGAAAACTGAAACTATTTTAAAAAGCGGTTCTCCCTTGTACCTACATTATGACTTGATGTACATAGCACATCGCATTTGATTTACTCATTGGTGTTGGATTTCCATGTGATTTCTGGTTTTGAGGACCGTGGAATTAATTAAAGAAAAGACGCATTATTTGAAAACCCGGTTCATCGTGATATGATATTTTGGTGCGTCCACCACGCGTTTTCTCGGTGCTGAGACGTATGCTTGAAACCCGATTCGAGGAGTTGGATGATCCGTTTGCGGGTTCGTGGTGGACCCGGTATGGTTCCCCGGGGCGAGAAATGTTTTTCGTGGAGTAGACGATGAGCCTGGCAGGGTGGCGAGTACCTACCGGTGATTGGTTGGACCTGGCGGTTATCCGGAGGATACTGACCAGAGTCGAGAGATGGATGCGGGATGATCCGTACTGCCGGGGCCGAGGGCCGATACCACAGACGGAGCCCATGGGCTGATCCGGACTGACGGAGCTCGATATATAAGGATTTTCTTGTCGATGCTGGACATGAGTATTTTATGATATTTTGAGTACCGATGTTGGGCACTCGTGATTCTCAGAGATTTACAGGATTTGAGGGCCGAGGAGAGTGCCGGCGCCTAAGTTTATTTGGGATTTGGGTGCAGTAGGGCACCGATTAATTTTCCATGTTGATATTTCCATATAGATGTTGTTTATCCCATGCTCGGCATTGTTTATCATGCATTTCATCCTGTAGTCGTTTTACCAGACAGAGCATTTGCATGATTTTTGCACCTACTGCTTGTCGCATATAGATCTTACTTGCTGGCATATGATAGAGTAGCGCAGTACGTGCATGCTCGATTACCTTTATATGTTATCTCTATTCACGAGTTGGCAACTCACCCCCGTTGTGCCACGGTATTTGCAGGTTGCCCTTCAGAGTAGTCGCGGCAGGCTGCCTTTTGCATCTTTTGGCTACAGATACCACTACAGTTGGCGCGAGAGCTATTTTGCTTTTAGGTGGGTTGCGGTATCTGATTACTTTTATTGTACCTCTTTTGTATCTAGTATTCTCCATCTACCATATATATACTAGACTTAGTGACAGTGTGAGGACGATGATGTATATATTTTGTATTCTGGTGTCGAGCTCGTGGGAGCCGACTGTTTTTACATGCAGTTATTATTCTGTGATGTTTACTATTGCTCATTTTTCGCTACGACGTCGTATATTACTCTTGTGATGATGGTTTCCGCCGTTGGGCGTGATTGCTCCCGTTTGGGAATGTTTTGTTTCATTATATCTCATTTTCACTCATATCCTGTTTTATACCCGGCCTCGGGGTTACTTTTACAATGGAAATGCTGCCAAAATTATTTAAATGACAACGTAACTTTAAAAGAACTTATTGAATTATTTAAGGTTTTCTGAATGTCTTAATTAAATGTTTTCAACACTCGCTACTTATATATATGGTTTGATTTCTGGGTCCGGCTTACTTAGTCGCGTTACGCCTGTAGACATAGGGGGGTTAAGTGCCGGTCACGAGTCGAAATATTCGGGTCGTGACAAAGTTGGTATCAGAGCGTAGGTTTTACCTTTCGGAGTGTAGGATGACCTTGGTATGATGGAGTAGGTAGCTGAAGCAGAGTGGCGTAGCGTGTGTATGTTTCGCGGCATGCTCACGACACGGTACTCCGCCAAGGCGACCTTAGGACTTATTGATTTAAATTCCTTCTTGAGTATATATATTCTTGTGATTCGATTTCCGTATTCTTATCGAATCCTAATTTCCTTTCAGCCATTATGCTGCCAAAGACTACGAGGGCGCAGAGAGCGGCCGCGAGTGTCGAGATTCGAGTTGATTCGTCTGAGATGAGGGTTGATCCGGGCAGTACACCGGTTGTTCCTGAGCAGGTTGTTCCTCCCGTGATAGATCAGATCGCCATGCTAGGGGCTGGTATGCAGGAGATGCGCCAGACGGTGGGATCCAGCATGCAGGAGATGTGCCAGATGATAGGATCGCTAGTTGAGATGCTTCGAGCGCAGCGACCAGAGGTAGCTCCACCCGTTCCAGAGACCGCGATAGTACTTACCGCACAGCCAGTTGCCCCTGCAGCCACGGAGGTGATTACGGTATCGCTATCAGAGTTCATGAGGCTGAAGCCTCCGGTCTTTACAGGCACCGATACAGCCGAGGACCCACAGTCTTTCATTGATAGGATGGCTCGGATATGCCGTTCCCTCAGATGCGCAGATGCGAGATGGGTTGAGTTCGCGAGCTTTCTCCTGGAAGGACTTGCGCAGAAGTGGTGCGATTCAGTTGAGAAGGGCAGAGCGGCAGGTCTTCCTCCTATGACCTGGACAGAGTTTGTGACAGTATTTCTAGCTCGTTTCCTTCCCCAAAGTGTTAGGGATGCCCGGGCATGCAGATTTGAGTCCTTGCGCCAGACGCCAGAGATGACAGTGGCAGAGTATGACGTGCTGTTAACAGAGCTAGCAGTTTATGCCCCGTATTTAGTGACTACCGAGGAGTTGCGTGTTAAGAGATTTGTTCGAGGCTTGCTTACACCACTGTTCCTTGTGATCAGCGCACAGCATTACGAGACATATGCAGCAGCGGTAGATGCAGCCCTTTTAGTCGAGGAGCGCCTTGCTGAGACTTCGGTAGTTCCAGAGCCGAAGAGAGTTCGTACTAATATATCCGCACAGAGACAGTCATTAAGACGCCGTGACAGGTACCGTTCTGGCATGAGGAGTGGCAGAGATCCGGGATGAGGCCAGATGTTTAGCTCATATCCACAGGAGATCCAGCAGTCGCCGCAGGGTTTCTTTAGATGCGGCAGTCTACTTCACCTTGTTAGAGATTGTCCTGAGATACACCGGAGGGAGGCAGCAGCACCGCATGTTACCTTACCACCTTCACCACCCTAGAGGGCGTTGCCTGTTGTACCTACCGTTGTTCCGCGTCAAACTCATACTCAGAGAGGCCGTGGGCGTGGAGGAGTTGCTCAGAGAGGACGGGATGACCGAGGCAGAGGGCAGTCAGTCACCGGTGGAGGACAGGCGCGGGTTTTTGCTTTGATGCATCGGGACGCGCAGGCGTCCAATGCGGTGGTTTCAGGTATCCTTTCAGTATGTTCTGTTGATGCACACGTGTTGTTCGATCCTGGATCCACGCACTCGTACGTATCCACACACTTCGTGCCGAGTTTGGGTAGAGAGTCCGGTTTGCTTGATCATCCGCTTGTTGTGACCACTCCTGTGGGAGAGTCGGTTGTTGCTAGGCACGTGTTCCGATCCTGTACCGTCTGTATTGGCGAGAGGGAGTTGCCTGTCGACTTGATCCTTCTTGAGATGTTGGACTTCAACGTTCTTTTGGGCATGGATTGGTTAGCCACATGCTATGCTTCTATGGACTTCCGTGAGAAGAAAGTTAGATTCTGTTTTCCCGACGAGTCGGTTTTTGTTGTGTTGGGGGACCGTGGTGCCGTCCCTCACAGTGTGATTTCTTCTTTTCGCGCCGGACAGCTTTTGAGGAAGGGATGTCAGGGATTTCTTGCTTATGTTTGTGATGCTAGTGCTATGGAGGTTCCATTGAATCAGGTTCCGGTTGTTAGCGAGTTTCCTGATGTGTTCCTTGACGAGCTTCCTGGGATACCGCCCGAGCGCGACATTTCTTTCTGTATTGATTTGGTTCCTGGTTCGGGGCCTATTTCCATACCGCCTTATCGGATGGCCCCGGCGGAACTTCGAGTGTTGAAGGGTCAGTTGCAAGATTTGCTGGATAAGGGACTTATTCGACCCAGTGTTTCTCCTTGGGGTGCTCCAGTCCTGTTCGTCAAGAAGACGAACGGCAGTTTGCGTCTGTGTATCGACTACCGCCAGCTGAACAGGGTGACAGTGCGGAACAGATATCCCTTGCCATGTATCGACGATTTGTTCGACTAGCTTCAGGGGGCAGGATACTTTTCGAGGATCGATTTACGATCGGGCTATCATCAGCTGCGGGTTCGACAGGAGGACATTCCTAGGACGGCTTTCCGTACGCGCTACGGCCATTATGAGTTTTTGGTGATGTCGTTCGTACTCACCAATGCGCCAGCAGCATTCATGGACTTGATGAACCGTATTTTTCGGCCATATTTGGATCTGTTCATCATAGTATTCATTTACGATATCTTGGTGTATTCCCGGAGTAGTGAGGAGCACGAGCAGCACTTGCGGATTACACTGCAGACTTTGAGGGAGCACCAGCTTTATGCAAAATTCTCCAAGTGTGCTTTCTGGCTGGATAGCGTAGACTTCTTGGGGCATGTGATTTCATGAGACGGTATATGTGTAGACCCGAGGAAGATCGAGGCCGTTCAGCGTTGGCCCAGACCCACATCGGTTACGGAGATTCACAGCTTTTTGGGGTTGGCCGGTTACTACAGGAGATTTGTGTAGGACTTCTCCAGTATTGCTACACCTTTGACCGGGTTGACCCGGAAGGGAGTTCCTTTCGATTGGACAGAAGAGTGCGAGCACAGTTTTCAGCAGCTACGGACTTGGCTGACTACGGCACCGGTGTTATCATTACCTTCCGGATCAGGCGGATTTGTGGTCTATTGTGATGCTTCACGAGTGGGGCTAGGGTGCGTATTAATGCAGCATGACAGGGTGATCGCGTATGCTTCACGACAATTGAAGAAACATGAACAGAACTACCCCACTCACGATTTGGAGATGGCTGCAGTGGTCTTTGCACTTAAGATCTGGCGACATTACCTATACGGTGAGTCGTGCCAGATATTCACTGATCATAAGAGTTTAAAGTATATATTTCAGCAGCGAGACCTGAACCTTAGACAGCGCCGATGGATGGAGTTAGTGAAGGATTACGACTGCGAGATCTTGTATCACCCGGGCAAGGTGAATATGGTGGCGGATGCTTTGAGCAGGAGGCCTGGGGGTAGTCTATCTTGTTTGAGCACAGTACAGGGGCAGTCGTCGGCAGATTGGCAGATATTATGCGACAGCCGAGTACAGTTCGAGTTCACGTCGATTGGAGGACAGATCGCGCATGTTCGTGCACGCCCACAGTTACTTGACCGCATACATGAGGCACAGCGAGTGATGATCGATGTTCGGAGATCATGGCACAGATTAGACAGGGCAGATTTTTCGAGTTCGTGATCGATGATCAGGGGGTACTACGATTTGGGGTTAGACTGTGCATACCAGATGCTGAGGGACTGCGGCGCGAGATTCTTGAGGAGGCACATCGATCGGTATATAGTGTTCATCCCGGTTCCACTAAGATGTACCATGACATGAGAGGTGTTTACTGGTGGGACGGAATGAAGAGAGACATCACAGATTTTGTGTCGAGATGCCTAATTTGTCAGCAGGTCAAGGCTGATCACCAGAGGCCCGCGGGAGAGCTACAGCCGTTACCCATTCCAGAGTGGAAATGGGAGCATATTTCGATGGATTTCGTTGTGGGTCTACCTAGGACTAGGCGAGGGTATGACTCCATTTGGGTGATCGTGGATCGTTTGATGTAAGCGGCTCACTTCCTACCAGTGAAGACGACTTTCGGATTTTCTCAGTATGCCCAGATTTACATCGACGAGATTGTACGACTGCACGGAGTTCCGACGTGTATCGTGTCCGACAGAGGCACCCAGTTTACCAGCACTCGCTTGAGTTTCAGCATAGCATTTCATCCGCAGACCGACGGACAGTCAGAGCGGACTATTCAGACACTCGAGGACATGCTCAGAGTGTGTGTATTAGATTTCAGAGGTAGCTGGGATCATCACTTACCCTTAGTAGAGTTCTCCTAAAATAACAGTTACCAGGAGACCATTCAGATGGCACCATTTGAGGCACTTTATGGGAGGAGATGCAGATCGCCCGCCTGTTGGACAGAGCTCAGTGAGAGCAGTATCTTAGGGCTACAGATTGTTGAGGCGACGACCGCGAAGATCCAGTTGATTCGCGATAGGATGAGAGCAGCGCAGAGTAGGCAGAGATCTTATACAGACCGTCGGCGGCGCAGACTTGAGTTTTCTGTTGGTGATCACGTTTTCTTGAGGGTCTCCCCAATGAAAGGTGTGATGAGGTTTGGGAAGAAGGGGAAGCTCAGTCCCAGATATGTGAGCCCCTTCGAGATCCTCGAGCGTGTTGGTGCAGTTGCATACCGGTTAGCCCTTCTGCCCATATTTCCAGATGTGCACCTCGTATTTCATGTTTCGATTCTCCGTAGATACCTTCACGATCCTTCGCATGCGATTCAGCACCCGACGATCCAGTTTGAGCGCGACCTTTCCTATGCAGAGCAGCCGGTGATGATCTTGGATCGACAAGTGAAGAAATTGAGATCGAAAGACATTCCATCAGTCAAGGTACTTTGGCGTGGTCCGAGCAGCGAGGAGGTCACTTGGGAGACCGAAAGCAAGATGAGGAAGAAGTACCCCCATCTTTTCGAAAGTACGTGTAGTTAGATTTTGAAATTCGGGGACGAATTTCTTTAAGGGGGAGAGTTTGTAACACCTTAGGATGCGATTAGTGGCTAATTATATTTAAACAAAGGGTTTTTAATAAAAAGTTTACCAAATTGAGTTTCAAATATTTTTCCAAATTTAATAAATATTTTTCTAGAATTTTCCTAGGCTTGCGCACACTTGTGCATATAAACTAGGGTTTTAAAATGAGGTAATACCATGATTAGCAACCATGGTGGGTTTAATCATGGGGATTAAGTCTTTTGGGTTTTAATTAAGTTTAATTAGTTATATGATGGTTGCTTTAATTTGAATTTCTCTTTTGAGTGTTGACTTGGTGAGAATGAGAGAGAGAGAATGCATCATGGCAAAAGCCATGCTTGCATTTAATGAAGAGAGAGAGTGGAGGGGTTGACATTTGGAGTTATGATTCCCTCTCATTCTTGTGTTCTTTTCTCTCAACCCCACTCTCACACTCACACACCACACCATCTCAGCAGCAGCAGCAAGCTCAGCAGCAGCTGAAGCAAGCACAGCAGCAGCCAGAAGCAGCAACAGCAGCAACAGTGAGCAGCAACAGCAGCAACAGTGAGCAGCAACAGCAGCAGTGAGCAGCAGCAACAACACAACTCCAGCTGCAGCTCCTACCCTCCACTCCTTCTTCCTCCAGCTCCCTAGGGTCGAGTGTGGGGTATACTTCCTGAACTTACTCCCTAGTTTGCTTATTTAAGTGTAGCTTAGCTTCGATTAGTGTTTTTTGGTGCGTTTTAGTGCGATATGTGGTGATTAGAGGGAACCTTGACCAAGTGATGTATGATTTGGTTTAGTAAGTTGTTGGAGTGTTGCTAGGGCCATATTAACCCAACTTAACCCCCATTGCACTAAAATACCCCCAGAATCCTATTTGATGCAAATTCATCGTTTTTAAGTAAATTTTGACTTTCTGTAATCTGCTATCGACCCGGTGAGTTCAGAATAAATTTGAGATGACTGCAGCATAGTGGTTAGGTGCTGATCCCCCAGGTAGAACCCGACCCCCATACTTCATTTACAGGCCGCCGAAAATTCGATCTGGCCGCAAATTGCGGCCAGAAGGGGAGGGTTTGGGTTGGGGTTTGTCTCTAGTGGTGTCTGCTACAACCCTTAGACTCATGGCATGTGCAATTTTGTTTGATTCTTGCTGTAGAAAAATCTGGAGCTAATTACCCTATTTCTCGTATTTTAAACCTTCGCGACACGCGTGATACGCATGTGGTTTGGGGTTTCTGCGTATCGCGACGCGTCGGGGTAGTTTCAGGCGCACAATCACACGTTTTTGCGTATCACGCACACGCGCGCTTGGTTTGCGACACGGGTTTCTAGTTTGAACTTAATGTCACGATTTTGTGGATTTGAGCTTATGTGTGATATATTGTGTGATTCTAGGATCGCAGGCGAGTGAGACGGACGCTGCGAAGAAAGGGAAGCAAGTCGTCGGCTACACTTAGCGCGAAACTTCGGTGAGTAGATTTAACATCTAAGGGGATATCGCCCGCATGGCGTTATGCGTCAGGGATGATAGGACCTTATAGTTATATATTGCATTTACCTACATTGACTGTCATGTATACTATTGTTGCACACTGCATTCCCTGCTATATGTGTGTAAACTCAGAATTGATAGAACACCGCACTATTACTAACGGTTCATGTTGCACGAGCACTAATCTACATGTTACACACACACTGTTAGTAATTGCCATGACAAACTCACTGTAGAATTGCCATGATTATATTGCTGTAGTTCATTTCATATATGATTCGTTATGATTTTCATAGAAATTGGGAGCCGCAAGATGTCTTTGAAAACTGAAACTATTTTAAAAAGCGGTTCTCCCTTGTACCTACATTATGACTTGATGTACATAGCACATCGCATTTGATTTACTCATTGGTGTTGGATTTCCATATGATTTCTGGTTTTGAGGACCGTGGAATTAATTAAAGAAAAGATGCACTATTTGAAAACCCGGTTCCTCGTGATATGATATTTTGGTGTGTCCACCACGCGTTTTCTCGGTGCTGAGACGTATGCTTGAAACCCGATTCGAGGAGTTGGATGATCCGTTTGCGGGTTCGTGGTGGACCCGGTATGGTTCCCCGGGGCGAGAAATGTTTTTCGTGGAGTAGACGATGAGCCTGGCAGGGTGGCGAGTACCTACCGGTGATTGGTTGGACCTGGCGGTTATCCGGAGGATACTGACCAGAGTCGAGAGATGGATGCGGGATGATCCGTACTGCCGGGGCCGAGGGCCGATACCGCAGACGGAGCCCGTGGGCTGATCCGGACTGACGGAGCCCGATATATGAGGATTTGCGTGTCGATGCTGGACACGAGTATTTTATGATATTCTGAGTGCCGATGTTGGGCACTCGTGATTCTCAGAGATTTACAGGATTTGAGGGCCGAGGAGAGTGCCGGCGCCTAAGCTTATTTGGGATTTGGGTGCAGTTGGGGCACCGATTATTTTTCCATGTTGATATTTCCATGTAGATGTTGTTTATCCCATGCTCAGCATTGTTTATCATGCATTTCATCCTGTATTCGTTTTACCAGACAGAGCATTTGCATTATTTTTGCACCTACTGCTTGTCGCATATAGATCTTACTTGCTGGCATATGATAGAGTAGCGCAGTACGTGCATGCTCGCGATTACCTTTATATGTTATCTCTATTCACGAGTTGGCAACTCACCCCCGTTGTGCCACAGTATTTGCAGGTTGCCCTTCAGAGTAGTCGCGGCAGGTTGCCTTTTGCATCTTTTGGCTACAGTTACCACTACAGTTGGCGCGACAGCTGTTTTGCTTTTAGGTGGGTTGTGGTATCTGATTACTTTTATTGTACCCCTTTTGTATCTAGTATTCTCCATCTACCATATATGTACTAGACTTAGTGACAGTGTGAGGACGATGATGTATATATTTTGTATTCTGGTGTCGAGCTCGTGGGAGCCGACTGTTTTTACATGCAGTTATTATTCTGTGATGTTTACTATTGCTCATTTTTCGCTCCGGCGTCGTATATTACTCTTGTGATGATGGTTTCCGCCGTTGGGCGTGATTGCTCCCGTTTGGGAATGTTTTGTTTCATTATATCTCATTTTCACTCATATCCTGTTTTATACCCGGCCTCGGGGTTACTTTTACAAAGGAAATGCTGCCAAAATTATTTAAATGACAACGTAACTTTAAAAGAACTTATTGAATTATTTAAGGTTTTCTAAATGTTTTAATTAAATGTTTTCAACACTCGCTACTTATATATATGGTTTGATTTCTGGGTTCGGCTTACTTAGTCGCGTTACGCCTGTAGACGTAGGGGGTTTAAGTGCCAGTCACGAGTCAAAATATTCGGGTCGTGACAGGGTGTGCATGAAAGCATCTGTCCAGTGCAATGGGTGTGCACGACAACATCATCTAGTGCACCCAGAGTGCACAAAAATCTCAATCTGGTGCAACTAACATGCACGAATGAAAAATCCCAAATTGAGTGCATCCGGTGTGCACAAAATCATATCTCATATCATGCGCCCAACATGAGCAAAAATCCAAATCAGGTGCATCCATCATGCACGAAAGAAATCTAAATCAAGAGCATCCAACATGTACGAGTAAAATCTCACTCAAGTGCATCCGATACGCACAAAAACCCAAAATCAAGCGCCTGATATGCGCAAAAATCCAACCAAAACGCGTCAGGTCCGTAAAAGCATATAGTGCAGTAGTATGCAAGAAAACGAACGGCAAGTGCAAACGCGCACGAAAATACAAATCTGGTAAAACGAATGCTCAAGGACATAAATCGGGTGCAACCAAGGTACGGAGTATAAATCCAGTGCGACAAATGCATAAATACCCGTTCGGTGCAACAAATGCAAGGAATGCAACTCTAGTGCGACTAATGTACGAAATATGAATCTGGTGCAGCAAATGCACAAAAATATAAATCTGGTGCGACAATCGCACGAAATGAAAATCTAGTGCCACAAATGTACGAAGCGCAAATCTGGTGCATCCAGTGCATGAAATACGAATACAGTGCATCCAGTGCATGAAATACGAATACAGTGCATCCAGTGCACGAAATACGAATACAGCGCATCCAGTGCACGAAATACGAATACATAACTCAAATGGGCATAAAAGCAACACCGAGTGTACCAGGGTGTATAAAATCGTAAACGCGTGCAACTCCGTGCACAAAACGCGTATCAATGCACTGCAAGCACATGTAAGCTATACCGAGTGCAAAAATCAAATTGAGTGCGTACTACACGCACAAAATCAAATCAACCGTCTGAAATCCATGAAATCATAAATACGTGCAGCTAAGGCACAAACTGAATCTCATGTATAATAGATATGTACAAATCACAAATCAACACTACGGTGTATAAAATGGTGTATAAAATATATATCAAGCGCAATAACGATGCACAAAAATGTAAATACCCAGCAGGTGCAGCCATAGTGCACGGAAACGATATCATGAAACTCAATCCTCAAAACTCAAATCCAAGCGATATAAGCGTGATACTCGGATCAAAAACGCAAATTGCAACAAATGACATTGAGGTACACCTCCTACAATATCGAAAAAATAAACCGGTGTGCCTAAAACTGGCAGAACAAGAACATCCGCTTGCCTCTTGCTTACGGTCTGGCGTCCTCTGTCTCTTGGTCCTCGTTTTCTCTGCGGATTACCAATCTCGCAATCCATCGGCTCATCGGCCCAGTCAGATGTGCTAACGGGGATGATTCCGTTCTGGCACTTCTCTGGTCATCTCTTGACCAATCATCATGACCACTTATAAAGCAGCACGTTACCGGCGTCGGCTCTGGTCCTCTGAATACACGTGACACAACTGATCCTGGGTGAAAATCTCATTGCAGCAGTGTCCTGGAAGGAATCCTGCTCAAGGTCTCTTCCGATCTCGCCTATACCGAACTGTACGGAGGCTGGTACTCTTACATAATCCTTTCTCGTTTTCTGGACATCTGCATTCTCAGCATAACATCTTCTCGGGAACTGGCCATATCTCAACGCCTCTGTACACATCAGATCTCTAATTTCAACGGGGAGTAGCAACACCTCGTCAGCATCGCGCGTGAACCTCTGGCTCCATTTGTCTTTATCATCGTCCGCTTCGACATCACGTCTTGCTTTCTGCGTACTGCTACTGTCCTCGTCCACGGTCAATCCGAAGTCTCTCACACAGACTCGAAATCACGAACTCGGTATCTTCATCACCCTGTAGAAGATCTCTAGCCGAACATGTCCCCAGGAACTCGTTCCAACCATCGGAGGAATACTCAATACTCGTCCGTTCTCAATCAACTCACAGCGCAACTGGGTGAGGTCCTCTATCCGAACCTGGTCAGCTTACTGGTCTCCTATCACGTGGTATCCGGACGGCGTTAAACTTTTCGATTGAGTCATCGAGGTCCCAAAATTTCCCGAAGGCTCAACACCTGAGCGCAGTCTAAAAATATCTGGTACACACCACAGTACCTCTGGACCAGCTATAGAAGGGCAAACCCAAGCCTCACTGATGGCACCACTAAACTGCTGCAAACTCTAAGGTTTAAAAGCGGTTCCATGGTCATCATGTCGAGTTAGGGTTTCATTCTTCTAGAGGGTCCACAGAATTACCTGCATGTTCCTCCGAACACTTTAAACTTGGGGAAAATGGGTTTCTGACACTCGTCCGAACTTTTTAGCTTTGCCTATACACCATGTGAATACCCTTCGTCCGCATGCTAGACAATGCCTCAATTCTCCGGCAAAGGCGATACATCGACGGTCATCTCTGGATCGGTCAGCTCTAGATCCGCGTAAGACTTTCCGCCCTGAAAATCTTCAACTCAACTGGGCCTGCATCGGCGCATCAATCTGAAAAATCACCTTCATCTCTCAACTCGGGGTAGACTAGCTATCATTTGTCGCATTTCTGCCTGGATGCTCCGGCGATCTCAGCTCGTAAGCTCTGGAAGCGACATCCTATTAATCTCAGCAACAGCTGGGTCATCTGTCTGCACGGTAGGTGACATCACAATCTCTGAGGTACGATGTACATCAACAGTCCTCTCGCAACTGGTAGCTCCAACAATGGCCCGATTATCTGGTGTAAAACCAAGCACTCGCCTCCATAAGAGGTCACAACATAACACTACATTGAGACGTTCCCATGTCACCAGAAAACACAATGGTCAGCCCTCATACCAGACGAGCTCGCCCTGACCGAAACACCAGCAGCAGCTCAATCTACGCTCAACCATGGTGACAGGAACCTCAATCGAGTATCGATGAAAACAGATCAACGGCATGAGAGGAAACGACAGATCCAGAATGGATACATGATCATAAGAAGGAACAGCATCAATGGGAGTATGAACATGGAAACAAATAGAATCAAGGATCTCAAATGGATGTATAATCATGGATACGAAGAGAATCATTGGTTTCAAAATATGTACATCCTAAGGTTTCTTAAGTGGAGTATCGTGTCGTAAATATACCGCGGAACATACGTACGGTACGCCACTCTACTCAATCTACCTACTCCATCAATCAGGGTCAGCCTATAAACGAAAGTTCGGGTCTAATATCCCCCGTTCAAGTCTAAGTTCCGTAAAGTCAAGCCTAGGTTCCGAAATACATACCCGCCCTAGACTCCGCATAGTCAAACATAGACTCGAACCAAGGTTAAACCTAGCGCTTTGATACCAACTTTGTCACGACCCGAAATATTAGCTCGTGACCAGCACTTAAATCACGCAATGCCTAAAGGCGTAACGTAATTCAAGTAAGCTGAAACCCAGAAATCTAAAGCTTTTTAAGAAAATAAAGGAGGTGAAGTTTTTGAAATAAAGGTATAATGAAATCAAGTGTGCTTAATGCATTGAAAAGGAACATGAAAATGCAAGTGGATTATGCAAGTTTAAAAACATGTTTCGTCTTTTTGAAAATTTGGGCAGCACCTCCTTTGTATATTTTGATCCAAAATTACATATCCATAATGATAATAAAGGCATCCCAAAGCAGGAGCTAGCTCTTTACCAAACGACGGATCACAACCACGCAAGACAATATATATAAGTATACGATGCCCAACGGCGAAGTTCACCACAAAAGATAAATAAATAAGCAAGACATCAAAACCACAAGTAGCGGAAAACCCCTCGCACTAAGTGTCACGACCCGAAAGTACGGAACATGACCGGCACTTAAACTACGAACGTCTCGAGGCATACGTAATCTAAGTAAACCGAAAACCCAGAAATCCAAACCAAGAAAATAGTAGAGTGAAGGAAAACCAATTTAAAACAAGTAGTTTTAATAGCATAAGCCGAATTATGCGGTTTTTAAGAACATCAAAATTTACTGAAAATTTCGGCAGAGTCTCCTTTGTAAATACTGGCTCCCAAACGGGATACAACATGAATAGTATACGAAATCAATAAAAAGGCATCCCCAAGCGGGAGCTAGCTCTTCGTCAATCGACGGTCACAACCATACAAGCAATATAATATACAACGCCAACGGCGAGGATCAAAACTCAAAAGGAAACTCAAAACCACCAGAAATATAACGAGCGACTCTAAGGTCGAAAGAATAAACAACACTGGTCTCTATCTCAAAAATACATGTTTGGTTGATGGAATTTACTAGATACAACGGAATAATATTATACAAGGTAATATGATGGGTACGATACAAGAAAAAACCCACCTACTAGCAAGCCACCCGGAAAAGGAACTGAGCCCGCAAAGCCGTAATGAAACCTATACGGCAAACTACAAGAAACTGGGGCACAACGGGGGTGAGTTGCCAACTCGTGAATAGAAAAACATCTACGCACAGAAATCGCATAAATAACGCAATCCTAGGTCAAAGATCATAATATAGCCTCAAAAATGTATATAACATGTAGCCTATAACAAGGCTAGGGTAAATATCTAACCCGAGTGTAATCTCATGTGCCCGTGTCAGTGCCTCAGGTAGCAATATATTATATGAATGAGGTATGAATGCATGAAAACAGAATACATGTAAATGAAGAAACTGTTTTCATAAATTAGTGAGATTTCCTTCGTATTTTTAAACTGAGGTATTATAAATGAAATCAGTATCAACAGTGTCTAGCATCGACACAAAACATAAATCCCACTGTCTCGAAATATCAATGTCTCAATCTCAATATCTAGGGCGCCGTCAGTCCAGACCGGCCCCTACCATCCATCTCAAGACCACGACGGTATCCTCCGGATATCCGACACGTCGGGTAATATCACCGGCAGGTAATCTGTCCCCTGCCAAGCTCAACGTCAACACCACATTCATCTTGCCCCGGGGTACCATACCGGGTCCACCATGTACCCGTGACGGTTCCTCCACTCCTCGACACGGATCTCTAAAACCACAGCAAACTCATGGTGGACGACACTTTACATCACTAGAAAACCGCAACATTTTATATTTTAAAAGATCATAAGTTGTAAATTTTGCGGCTTTCCCCGAAATCCAGAAATATCATAAATCTCAAGAAATCATCACAAGTGCATATGTCAATGATAATGAATGCATATGGTATCAATAACCAAGTTGCAATGTATGATTAATAAACTAGGCATGTAAGGCAGGTACACTAATATCATATCAACTACTAACTAACAAGCTAGGTCAAGCAAATGTATTCTCTAAAGTGTACGTGACATGGCAATTACCGATGAAGATGTGTGTGAGCCGGCAAGTAGGTGTACGTGGTACATACGCATCATCGGTAATGGTGCTGGTGTCCTAACAGCATGATATCAATAATGGAATATGCAGCAAAATAAGTATGCGAGGCAGAGTGAACATCAATAATATGCGGGAGCTGAATACTAGACACAACGATAACTAATCTGTAATAATCTAATATAAGTCCTACAAATGGTGCCATTTGAAATAACACGAACCACGGGGTTTTGAAAATAGGGCTACGGTGGTTTTTAAGAAAGGATACGTCTTTTGAAATATCCGTAGATCCCTTGACCTGTCTTGTAAAATACCCACGATCCGCTAGTTTTGAAATAGGTAGGAGTCTAATCTAATCTAACAACTACACTAAACTATACGGCTGAACTAACAAGCTGAACTACAGGTAAGGAAACCGCCTATCATCTGAGTCGATACATATACATACCTGTATATATACAGTCGGTGATCCCGCCTCAATAATATCATATCCATAACCAGACATCCCAAGTCAAGAGTGCGGATCAATCATCAAAATATAGCTCGTACGTAAATCCGTCGTACGGCATCCCCAAATCTGGGTACGGGTCAATATCACATTCATCATACTATTCATCTGATATCCTCTTTATCAAATATCATGATCGGGGTACAAATCTACGTCTAGTACAATATTGCTACCATCTATGTATGCATGCATGTAAGAATCACTATGTCAAAAGACCCGCTAAAACATCATGTCGTATCTCAATACGAACCAAAACACATCACGGATCTTCTGGCCTCAAGCCCAATATCATCGACTCATCTCAAATCCCAATTACTATCCTCAAATCCAGTATATAAACACATAGTCCCATACCCATGTGTAAATATACACAACAATATATAATCCCATATACGCACATATGAAAGAAGAATGTATGCAAATATGGGTGTATGTGTATGTGTGGTGCAACCACTACCTAAGGTTTCGTAACCATGCACCAATCCAACACCAATATCCATCTAAAATCATCAATAATAAATCTTAACAACATATCATAAATTGTTGGTGTGTATACGCATCCGTATACATCACCACGGACTGCGGGGGTGCTATACGCCATCCACCCGACTTCTCCCCGTAGATATAAATCTACTCACCTGGTCCTCGTTCGCCGGTGCCGACGTCGCCACGCGCTTGCTTGTCGTCTTGAAGTTCACATGGGGTACCTACATATCATAACGCACCGTATCACATTAAAACTAAATTCGAAATCGAAACGGCATACGAAAATCAAATCGGCACGTGTATCACGCATAGGTCCAAACCTATCGCCTACGCATGCAAGAATAGTCAAACCAACCCTCGATGTTGATGTACAAACGTCAAACAATCGAGAAAAATCCAATCACACTCATTTGCACATTCACGAACACTAATTTTAATATAAACTAGGTTAAAACTCACAAAAACCCCAACTTTACTTAAAAAGTCACTTTTCCGAAAATCTAGCAAGCACAATTCGCCGTTTTTGTACAAAACAGGATGTTTAAATGAATGTAGCGGCCAATATATTTATTAAATATCTTAAATAAGTCATAAAAAAAATTTCCGGAATTTAATCTCATTAAATTCCAAAAACCCTAATATTCTAGTTTACAAAATACCCTTTTTAACAATTTCATAGCAAAATGCACAAACTACAATTTAGGTTGGATTCCTCTGAACTAAAGTGTTAAAATACACTTAATAAAGTTAATAATATGATAAAAACCCTAACCATATTTTTAATCTCATATTTTGAATTAAAACTAAAAACCTAGTTTGCAATATTAACCACCTTTAACAATTTTAAACTAGAAATTAGCAAACTAGTTACAAGTTTAGCTTTTTCATTAAATTTCAAGTTAACCTACTCATTAAAACCATACTCTAACGATAGAAACCCTAATTAGATTTTAATCCCAATTATATTCATAGTTTCCAAAAACTAGTTTGTTAAAAAGCTTAAGCATGGACATTTTGCAAGTAACAATTTGTAATTATTAGCTAAATTAGGTTTTCCATGTCTTCTCATGCCAAACTACACCTTGCAAACATAAACAAGTGACAACAACCATATTGAATTCAAACCCTAACTAGCAATTAACCCTATTCTAGAATTCCCAAGCTTTCAAATTAAAACCTAATTAAGCATCTAATTAGATAATAAGGAAGTATTATAGCAACAATTAAGTAACTAATCAAAAATCAAACCATGAGACAAATATTTATACCTCACAAAACTTGAATCAAATATGCAACCTAGCCTCACAAACTTGCTTCTTTCACCATGATCCATACTAGAATAGGTAAAGGAAAAATGGGTAAGAATTGGATTTGAGTTTTAGCTTGATTTTAGATGGAATTTTGGAGATTTTTTTGAAGGGTTTTGAGTGAAATGAGATGAGAAAAAGGGGAGGAAAGCAAGAGGGAGGCTCGGCTGCATCATGAGGAGGAGAGGAGTGAGAGTGAGGTGGGGAAAAGCAAGTGAAGAAAGTTCAAAGTCAACACAAAAGTCAAAGCCCATACTTCAATTAACTTCTTCTCTCTTTATTCTTTTCTTTTCAAATCTTCAAGTGGGGAAAATTGATGGGGCTGCTGAATTCAGCCATGAGAGGAAATAAATGGGGGTGTGTGGGTGTGGGTATGGGTGTGGGGTGATGAAAAATGATAAATACAATACCCCAAGCATCCATTTACGTTAAAAAAAGCCTTTTTTCTTCAATAATTTCTAAACCGTTTTGGTAAATGATTTCGTTCCAAAAAATCACATGATAAAATTTTATTTAATGTTTTATGATTCACAAAATTTGTTTCAACTCATTCCAATTTGTAATTTTCCCTAATTAAATGTATTAGTGACGGCTTAAAATAATAATAAAATAATATTTTTTTTTGAAAATTTGAAATTTCACCAGCGGCTCAATAAACGCCAAATAATAGCAATTACATAGCTAGAATATGTATATTTAATTTTTATAATAAGATATTTGTATTTTGACTTTTTTACAGAAAACCCCTTATTTTACCAATTTTTTTCGAAATTTCACCGAAACGATTTTCAAAACGTTACAATCTTCCCCCCTTAAAGAAATTCGGTCCCCGAATTTAAATTGAAACTCCCCCCAAATACTAAAATATTTCAGCCAAAACCATCTAATCGCCGGGGCACCGAAATCATAAATACATAAAACGCATCATAGCGCATTGCATGCGCATGAAAAATGAGCATATAACTCAAAATCAAAACTCCGTCAATCATCTCGCAATCATCGGAGTCAAGGTGAAGACACGAATGCCAAATCTCAAGCAAGACCGATATGCTATAAATCGGAACTATACATGTAAATATCAGGAGGAAATACATGCCAAATCCTTTAAGTTGCTGTGCAATGCACATAACACTGCACAGTGGCGGACGTCTATCATAAGAAAACAACTATATACATATATACCTTTGTTTGAAATGTACGTTCCGCCGTTTTGGGAAACAATTTAGAAGGGTTTTCCTTGTTTTAAACGTTTCGCGTCATATCAGACACGTAGGTAAATACTGAGACTATAGCTCACTTTTTTGAATTCCCTTCAATAGCTATCAATGCATGCAAAATACATTCAGGTACTGTCCTCTGACTAGTCCTGCTTAGTACGAAAACACATCGCAATTATTATAAAAAAAAAACGTACTGCTCTATAAGAAATCAATCCCAAAATACGTGTATGAATACTACGTGCGTCTAGGGCGCACGACAATCAAAATCCATATACGTGCCATATAAGTGCACAGAAATAAGATCTAAGTGCATCGGGTGTGCACAAAGCATCTGTCGTAGGCAACGTGTGTGCCTGACAGCAAAAATCAGGTGCATCTGACATGCACAAAAAAATCTCGATTTAGTGCATCTGGTGTGCACCAAAATCGCATCTCAAGACATGCGCTCAACATGCGCAAAAACCCAAAACCAGGGCATCCATCATCCATGAAATCATGAAATCCAATATCAAGCACCGAACATGCGCAAAATCAAATCAGATGCACAAGGTGCACAAAACAGATATCGAGTATCACAATCGAAATCGAAGTCCAGCGCATCTAAGTACACAAAAGGCGTATCACTGCACTGCAAGCATATATAAACCATACAGAGTGCAGGAACCAAATCGTGTGCGTGCATATGCACAAAATCAACTCAAATGTCTAAAACCGTAAAATCACAAACATGTGAAACCCAAGCACGAAAATGATATCAAGTGCAACACTGTGCAAAGATCGTAAATCCTCAATCATCAAAATCCAATCATGCGAATAAATCACCCAAAACATCGAAATCAATAATGGCGGAATGGTATTGCTCAAGTGCATCCTCTAAGAATCTCGGGCCAACTGTCGCGGTCACTAATGGGACGTCTCGTCGATGATCATGAACTCTGGCCTGTTGGTGTGCGTAACCATGACCACTCCTGGGTCAAGGTCTTCACTGTGAATTACCAATCTTTCGGTCCATCGGTCCATCGGCCGTGTCAGGTGTGCTAACGGGGACGATTCCGTTCTGGCACTTCTCTGGTCATCTCTTGGTCAATCATCGCGACCACTCGTAAGACAGCATATCACTGGCGTCGGCCTCTGGCTCTCTGAATGTACGTGACACATCTAATCCTGAGTGCAAGTATCATTGCAGCAGTGTCCTGGAAGGAATCCTGCTCACGGTCTCTTCCATGTCTCGTCTCTGCCAACTGTCCGGAAGTCATTGTCCTTTCCTATATCTGCATCTTGCTCTGGAACGACTACATACTCATCGCGACTCCTTCTGGAAGGTAAGTCCAAGTACCATGCCTCGGCATGCGCATCGCCTCTCTGATGTCGGCGGAGTGGAATATCATCTCATCTAGATCTGGTGCGAACCTCTTACTCCACTTTTCTCTAATGTCGTCTGCTTTGGACTCGTCTCGTCGCGGCTGCATGGACTAAGCTCCAACGGCTATCCTCATATCTGGAGTCTCCCAAGAAATGCATCTCACCACCTAGCATCTGAATTAAGTCGAGCCATCCGATCGAGTCGTCAAAACCTCATAAACCCCAAGAGCTCAACATCTTGTGCACAGTTTAATAGTATCGAGTACATACCACAGCATCGGTGGTCCAGCCGTAGAAGGGCAAACCCAAGCCTCACTAATGGCGCCGCAGAACTGCCGCAAACCCGAAGGTTCAAAGGCTTTCACACGGTCATTAAGTCGAGTTAGGGTTTCATTCTTCTAGAGGGACCATAGAATTGCCTGCATGTCTTTCCGACTACTTTAAACTTAGAATAATAGGTTTCTGACATTCGATCGTCTCTGTCGACTCCCAACGTCTCCGCGCGAAGTCGTCTCTAGCTGGAATCAATCTATCTGATGACCTCGCATCGGGGTAGGCGAACGATCCACATGTCCTAGTCATTCATCCTCGATGACTAGCGACCTTCTATCATCTCTTAGTACAACTCGTCCTGCACGAATTCCAACATCTGGGGCAATATCACGTCGTTCGCAGCAATAACTGGCTCGCTTGTCTGCACGCTGAACAGTGCCTCGATCGTCATGAATAAGCAACACACCAACGGTCATCAAGATCTGGCTGGCCTCTATCATTGGCTTAATCCTCTGATACTGATCGACACGTCCGAGAAATCTCATAAAGGCGATCCGCCCAAACGCTCGTAGCGCGGAAACACAGTAAAAATACACATCTCTGCAATCGTGTGTCGCCGGAATCACGCGATGGTCAGTCCTCGTTCGTAACGAGCTCATGCTGACCGCAACTCTAGCCGTAGCTCTCCCTACCATAACCGTAGCAGCAAAACCAAACTGGTACCGATGAGGCTAGATCAGGAAGGAATATAATACTGAACAAGGAAATGTAAATCCTAAGGCTTCATAAGTGGAGTGGCGTGTCGTAAATATGCCGCGGAACATATCAACGGTACGTCACTCTACTTTAGTCACCTATTCCATCAACCAAGGGTCATCCTACGCTCCGAAGGTTAAAACCTAACGCTCTGATACCAACTTTGTCACGACCCGAAAGTACGGAACATGACCGGCACTTAAACTACGAACGTCTCGAGGCGTACGTAATCTAAGTAAACCGAAAACCCAGAAATCCAAACCAAGAAAATAGTAGAGTGAAGGAAAACCAATTTAAAACAAGTAGTTTTAATAGCATAAGCCGAATTATGCGGTTTTTAAGAACATCAAAATTTACTGAAAATTTCGGCAGAGTCTCCTTTGTAAATACTGGCTCCCAAACGGGATACAACATGAATAGTATACGAAATCAATAAAAAGGCATCCCCAAGCGGGAGCTAGCTCTTTGTCAATCGATGGTCACAACCACACAAGCAATATAATATACAACGCCAACGGCGAGGATCAAAACTCAAAAGGAAACTCAAAACCACCAGAAATATAACGAGCGACTCTAAGGTCGAAAGAATAAACAACACTGGTCTTTATCTCAAAAATACATGTTTGGTTGATGGAATTTACTAGATACAACGGAATAATATTATACAAGGTAATACGATGGGTACGATACAAGAAAAAACCCACCTACTAGCAAGCCACCCGGAAAAGGAACTGAGCCCGCAAAGCCGTAATGAAACCTATACGGCAAACCTGCAAGAAACTGGGGCACAACGGGGGTGAGTTGCCAACTCGTGAATAGAAAAACATCTACGCACAGAAATCGCATAAATAACGCAATCCTAGGTCAAAGATCATAATATAGCCTCAAAAATGTATATAACATGTAGCCTATAACAAGGCTAGGGTAAATATCTAACCCGAGTGTAATCTCATGTGCCCGTGTCAATGCCTCAGGTAGCAATATATCATATGAATGAGGTATGAATGCATGAAAACAGAATACATGTAAATGAAGAAACTGTTTTCATAAATTAGTGAGATTTCCTTCGTATTTTTAAACTGAGGTATCATAAATGAAATCAGTATCAACAGTGTCTAGCATCGACACAAAACATAAATCCCACTGTCTCGAAATATCAATGTCTCAATCTCAATATCTAGGGCGCCGTCAGTCCAGACCGGCCCCTACCATCCATCTCAAGACCACGACGGTATCCTCCGGATATCCGACGCGTCGGATAATATCACCGGTAGGTAGTGCTCCCCAGCCAGGCTCAACGTCAACACCACATTCATCTTGCCCCGGGGTACCATACCGGGTCCACCATGTACCCGTGACGGTTCCTCCACTCCTCGACACGGATCTCTAAAACCACAGCAAACTCATGGTGGACGACACTTTACATCACTAGAAAACCGCAACATTTTATATTTTAAAAGATCATAAGTTGTAAATTTTGCGGCTTTCCCCGAAATCCAGAAATATCATAAATCTCAAGAAATCATCATAAGTGCATATGTCAATGATAATGAATGCATATGGTATCAATAACCAAGTTGCAATGTATGATTAATAAACTAGGCATGTAAGGCAGGTACACTAATATCATATCAACTACTAACTAACAAGCTAGGTCAAGCAAATGTATTCTCTAAAGTGTACGTGACATGGCAATTACCGATGAAGATGTGTGTGAGCCGGCAAGTAGGTGTACGTGGTACATACGCATCATCGGTAATGGTGCTGGTGTCCTAATAGCATGATATCAATAATGGAATATGCAGCAAAATAAGTATGCGAGGCAGAGTGAACAGCAATAATATGCGGGAGCTGAATACTAGACACAACGATAACTAATCTGTAATAATCTAATATAAGTCCTACAAATGGTGCCATTTGAAATAACACGAACCGCGGGGTTTTGAAAATAGGGCTACGGTGGTTTTTAAGAAAGGATACGTCTTTTGAAATATCCGTAGATCCCTTGACCTGTCTTGTAAAATACCCACGATCCGCTAGTTTTGAAATAGGTAGGAGTCTAATCTAATCTAACAACTACACTAAACTATACGGCTGAACTAACAAGCTGAACTACAGGTAAGGAAACCGCCTATCATCTGAGTCGATACATATACATACCTGTATATATACAGTCGGTGATCCCGCCTCAATAATATCATATCCATAACCAGACATCCCAAGTCAAGAGTGCGGATCAATCATCAAAATATAGCTCGTACGTAAATCCGTCGTACGGCATCCCCAAATCTGGGTACGGGTCAATATCACATTCATCATACTATTCATCTGATATCCTCTTTATCAAATATCATGATCGGGGTACAGATCTACGTCTAGTACAATATTGCTACCATCTATGTATGCATGCATGTAAGAATCACTACGTCAAAAGACCCGCTAAAACATCATGTCGTATCTCAATACGAACCAAAACACATCACGGATCTTCTGGCCTCAAGCCCAATATCATCGACTCATCTCAAATCCCAATTACTATCCTCAAATCCAGTATATAAACACATAGTCCCATACCCATGTGTAAATATACACAACAATATATAATCCCATATACGCACATATGAAAGAAGAATGTATGCAAATATGGGTGTATGTGTATGTGTGGTGTAACCACTACCTAAGGTTTCGTAACCATGCACCAATCCAACACCAATATCCATATAAAATCATCAATAATAAATCTTAACAACATATCATAAATTGTTGGTGTGTATACGCATCCGTATACATCACCACGGACTACGGGGGTGCTATACGCCATCCACCCGACTTCTCCCCGTAGATATAAATCTACTCACCTGGTCCTCGTTCGCCGGTGCCGACGTCGCCACGCGCTTGCTTGTCGTCTTGAAGTTCACATGGGGTACCTACATATCATAACGTACCGTATCGCATTAAAACTAAATTCGAAATCGAAACGGCATACGAAAATCAAATCGGCACGTGTATCACGCATAGGTCCAAACCTATCGCCTACGCATGCAAGAATAGTCAAACCAACTCTCGATGTCGATGTACAGACGTCAAAAAATCGAGAAAAATCCAATCACACTCATTTGCACATTCACGAACACTAATTTTAATATAAACTAGGTTAAAACTCACAAAAACCCCAACTTTACTTAAAAAGTCACTTTTCCGAAAATCTAACAAGCACAATTCGCCGTTTTTGTACAAAACAGGATGTTTAAATGAATGTAGCGGCCAATATATTTATTAAATATCTTAAATAAGTCATAGAAAAAATTTCCGGAATTTAATCTGATTAAATTCCAAAAACCCTAATATTCTAGTTTACAAAATACCCTTTTTAACAATTTCATAGCAAAATGCACAAACTACAATTTAGGTTGGATTCCTATGAACTAAAGTGTTAAAATACACTTAATAAAGTTAATAATATGATAAAAACCCTAACCATATTTTTAATCTCATATTTTGAATTAAAACTAAAAACCTAGTTTGCAATATTAACCACCATTAACAATTTTAAACTAGAAATTAGCAAACTAGTTACAAGTTTAGCTTTTTCATTAAATTTCAAGTTAACCTACTCATTAAAACCATACTCTAACGATAGAAACCCTAATTAGATTTTAATCCCAATTATATTCATAGTTTCCAAAAACTAGTTTGTTAAAAAGCTTAAGCATGGACATTTTGCAAGTAACAATTTGTAATTATTAGCTAAATTAGGTTTTCCATGTCTTCTCATGCCAAACTACACCTTGCAAACATAAACAAGTGACAACAACCATATTGAATTCAAACCCTAACTAGCAATTAACCCTATTCTAGAATTCCCAAGCTTTCAAATTAAAACCTAATTAAGCATCTAATTAGATAATAAGGAAGTATTATAGCAACAATTAAGTAACTAATCAAAAATCAAACCATGAGACAAATATTTATACCACACAAAACTTGAATCAAATATGCAACCTAGCCTCACAAACTTGCTTCTTTCACCATGATCCATACTAGAATAGGTAAAGGAAAAATGTGTAAGAATTGGATTTGAGTTTTAGCTTGATTTTAGATGGAATTTTGGGGATTTTTTTTGAAGGGTTTTGAGTGAAATGAGATGAGAAAAAGGGGAGGACAGCAAGAGGGAGGCTCGGCTGCATCATGAGGAGGAGAGGAGTGAGAGTGAGGTGGAGAAAAGCAAGTGAAGAAAGTTCAAAGTCAACACAAAAGTCAAAGCCCATACTTCAATTAACTTCTTCTCTCTTTATTCTTTTCTTTTCAAATCTTCAAGTGGGGAAAATTGATGGGGCTGCTGAATTCAGCCATGAGAGGAAATAAATGGGGGTGTGTGGGTGTGGGTATGGGTGTGGGGTGATGAAAAATGATAAATACAATACCCCAAGCATCCATTTACGCTAAAAAAAGCCTTTTTTCTTCAATAATTTCTAAACCGTTTTGGTAAATGATTTCGTTCCAAAAAATCACATGATAAAATTTTATTTAATGTTTTATGATTCACAAAATTTGTTTCAACTCATTCCAATTTGTAATTTTCCCTAATTAAATGTATTAGTGACGGCTTAAAATAATAATAAAATAATATTTTTTTTTGAAAATTTGAAATTTCACCAGCGGCTCAATAAACACCAAATAATAGCAATTATATAGCTAGAATATGTATATTTAATTTTTATAATAAGATATTTGTATTTTGACTTTTTTACAGAAAACCCCTTATTTTACCGATTTTTTTCGAAATTTCACCGAAACGATTTTCAAAACGTTACACTAAGTCTCGCAACCACAATCCCACTAAGTCTCATTACTTATACAATTTACTAATTTTGATTGATGTAGTTTACTAGATATAATATGAAATATAATACAAGAGTGGGTACGATACAAATGTCCCACCTACCACTGCAAAACACCCAAATGAAGCTGTGTGCCAGTGAAGCCGCTACTGATCTAAGCGGTCAACCTGCAGGAACTGTGGCACAACGGGGGTGAGTTGCCAACTCGTGAGTAGAAAAACATCTACAAGTACAAATCGAATAAACAACGACTCCTAGGTCAACTATATCATAAAGGTAATACTATGATATCTAGGGTGACCGGGTTATCATATGTGCCAACAATGTAATCAATACCTATATGTATACGGATATAATCCAACAATATAATCAATGTAGTTATTCACGTGGACCTCATCCAACCATATAATCAATATATGCATGCATGTGGATCTCGTCCAACAAGATAATCAGTGTATGTATGTATGTGGATCTCATCCAACCATAATCAATGTATGTATGCAAGTAAGTATGAGGATATGAATCAACGGTATCCCTCGCGACATCATCATCATGGAACCTGGGTGTCCAACACCGACACCCGAAAACATGATGAAACCCGTGTCCAGCATCGACACATAAATCCTCATATCTCGGGCTCCGTCAGTCCAGATCGGCCCATGGGCTCCGTCAGTCCGGATCGGCCCATATCATCTCTCGACTCCGGTCGGTATACTCCGGATATCCGCTGAGCCCAAATACTATCACCGGTAGGTAGTAGTCCCTCTTCCAGGCTCACCGTCTGTATACACAGCATTCCTTTCTTGTCCCGGGGTACCATACCGGGTCCACCATGTACCCGCAATCGGCCTCATCCGCCTCCTCGAATCGGGTTTCACATGTCACATGTCTCAGAACCGAAAAAACACATGGTGGACGCACTGAAATATCATATCAAGAGAAACCGGGTTTTTAAAACAATACATAATCTCTTTTAAAATGTCCACGGTTCTCAAATCCAGAAATCTCATGAAAACAGCATATCTCAATGCGTAAAATCATAAAGCATGATGTATGCGACATATAATATAAATGTAAGCATATCCGTATATCATGCAACATGGAACAGCGATATGACATATTAAGGGAAAACCGCTCTTTTAAATGATTCCAGTTTTTAAAATATAACATGCGGTTCCCAATTTCCCAATAAAACCAGTTATCTATATAGGCACAATATGTATATGCGCAAGTATAGAGGTACCAATGTGTATATGCGCCAATATGGGTATGTAATGTGTATATGCGCAAGTATGGATGTACCAATGTATGTGTGTACTAATATGGATACACAAATGTGTATATGCACAAGTATGGATGCATCAATGTATATGTGCACCAATATGGGTATACAAGTGGCATATATGCAACCATGAGTGTACAATATGTATGTGCGCCAATATGGGTGTACAAGTGGTATATACGCAAGCATGAGTGTAAAATATGTATGTGCGCCAATATGGGTGTACAAGTGGTATATACGCAAGCATGAGTGTACAATATGTATGTACGCTAATATGGGTGTACAATAGTATATACGCAAGCACGAGTGTACAATATGTGTGTGCGCCAATATGGGTGTACAATAGTATATACGCAAGCATGAGTGTACAATATGCATATCATGATGCAGCAACCCTATTGTGTAGTGACATGGCAATTATCGATGATGAAGTGTGTGAGCCTACAAATCTGTGTGCGTATAACATACACATCATCAATAATGGTGCAGGTGTACTAGCACAGGAATAAGCAATGCAATGAGAATAATATGAATGTAGCATAAGGTAAATCATATGCAAATGCTGACGGGTATACGTATCTAACATGACCGAGTCGGTGAATCTATCAATCGGTATCCCGCTTCACAATATTGCGTACGGTATAATCCATCGTACGGCATTCTCTAGTCAAGGGTACGGACCAATCATAAAGTCAAACTCATCACGTACGGAAAAGATCATCGTACGGCGGCATTTAAAGCATTAGGGATCCTTTAAACCTTTACGACAATGAGGGGGGGTACGGACCTAACGTCACGTACGGAATATCACACATGTTTCACAACATATATATATAAATGTAACTATATACCTATGTCTCAGGTCACATCCATAACGATCTCATATCAGGGGACCGACAAGGTATCAATCATCTCAATCGACTCACATCTGTATACCAACATATCATCAGATCATCATATTCGTCTTATATTCTTTTCATCGCATTTATATCTCACATCAAGTCAAGTTTACATATACATTTTACCTCTACTATAAGTATAAGTATCTAATCTAACATACATACCCGAACCATAAAAGCAGATTTTAAAAGAAGCGAATCGTAGTTTTGAAAATAAGGGTTACAGTGTTTTTAAGGAAAAGATATCATTTAAAAATCTGTAACGTCCCTCAAGGTATCTGTTTAAAAGATGCATACGATTCTTCAGTTTAGAAATAGGTATGGTTCGGATGCCACATCTACGTCGACTATCTAGTCCTATAGTACCCTAAACGGCAATATCGTTAAACGTCGTCCTCAAATTCCATCATCACGTATTAGCCGTATTATATCACTTCTAACTATACTTAGTTTCTAATATGATTTCACTAACTATATTTAACTCTAACCCTAGTTTCCAAATCTAGGTTTCCTTAACCATATTCTATAAATCGGTTTCCACCAAAACTTTGTGGGGGTGCTATACGCCATCCACCCGACATCCCCGGTATGGTCTTCGCTTGCCGAAGTCGATGATGCCACGCTCCATCGCCTCGGAATCCACATGAAGGTACCTACAATAACAACACACATTGCGACGCTATTAAAATCAAGTTCTGAAATCCAAAACGGCACGCGCCTTGCTCGTAGGTTAGAACTTATAGCATACGCGTACTAAATCAACCAAACAACCCTTATTGTTGATGTACGGACATCCCACCACCAAATACAAATCCAAATAACAAGAATTAGCATTTCAAAATACGGGAAACATAGCCAAAATCACACTAAAAAACTCCCAGATTTTGACTCAGGTCAAATAAAGCCAAGCAAACAAGTCTAGGGTGATGTATATTGTATATTTGAGCTACTGGACCGACCCCGACACCACACCCCACCAAGTGGCCGGCCACCTACCATAAAAATCCGGCCTCCTCGGCCCCCTAGCTCCTATGGGCTTCGTTTTGTCATGGTGGTTTCCTATGGTCAAAAATGGGTCCCTGGTGTTGTTTGCTAAACTCAGAAATCCCCCGGTTTGCTCCAGATTTCCACGTACACCTTAATTTCTCACAAAACCGACATGGATCAAATCCTAAATCCGTATTTTGGTTTCCCATACTCATTCCCAAGTTTTAAACAGTCACTCAACAGCCACTCAAGCATCACCAATCCACAATTTCACTCAAACCCTCACTAGGGTTTCCCAAAGTTCACTGAACTTCACTTAGTCACATCTAAACACATATGAATACTAAAGTGAATGAAAAACTACCCATTTGGTGAAGAGATTACCTCATATAGCACCCATGAATCCCTAAGATCTTCAAAATCTGAATTTTCTTGGTCCAATGTGCTTCCCTTGAGCTTGTGCAAGTTTTTAATTAAATGGGTATGGGGTTTTGGTGGATATTTCATATAGGGGTCATGAAGGTAGAGGATGGAGGGAGATGAGGAAGAAGAAGAAGAAAATGGTGAAGGAAATAATGAGGCAACACCCTCTCTCTCCCTCTCAATTATTCTCACTTCTCTCTCTCACAAAAAGTATACCTACCCTAATCATTATGTCCCCTTCTCACCTCAAGTCATCATTTCCTTTATTTTCTTTTTCTCAACAAAACATATAAACCCAAATAAAACAACACCATAAAATAACATGTAACATGTCATGGTGCACTTACCAAGAAAAACTGTAGAAACACGGATTTGGCTTAATCGCGATTAGCAGTGCACTAATCGGGTTTTTATCAAAGCTGCATATAATAAATTTTAAAAATGCCAAATCCTTTAAATATATTTTTAAATGAATAAATCATTTTAATTTCCATTTATTTCATAAATATTGGTATATATTTATACCCTTTTTCGAAAACCCCAATTCCGCAAATCGGGCAGTTTTCGGGAAATATATTATTTTAATCTTAAATTCCAAAAATAATATTTTATATTTTCTGAAATGTTACACTTGACGTAGGCCAACAAGGATGTATGACTGTCCTAAACTAATGCATCTATCTATACAACAAATAAACAATACATTGCTACCATTCACTATGCCTTGACGTAGGCCAACAAATATAGCATGAATACGATGTGTTGTTTATTTGAAACGACGGAGGGCTATGGATGGTTTTTGGCGAAACCGTTAACATAATGAACTTAATATAATCGAAGGAACCATGATAGCTTTTTGAAAGGAGTGGTTTAGGTTCCGTATTTAAAATTTGCTTTTTGAAGAAAACCGAGTGGTTTTGAAATTGTTTCAACGATTTAGCTTAGGTTTGTTTTCTTTGCATTAATGAGTTAATGCTGTCCCATCAATTAATCCTTCCATTGCAGAAAGAAACGAAAATACAACGTACGTTTATACCATCCGCATTCGCCACGGGGCCCCGTCATCACCCGTTAGGTTACTTAACTAGCGACAGAGCGGAGGTTGGACTAGTGCGGGTGCAAAACATAAGCAACGCCCACTAAATATCATATATAGATATATAAATTCGTCTCACGCAATAATAGGCATTCCAGATCACAGATGAACATATTGGATATATTAGGAATTCCGCGTTTCGTTTAAGCCCATAACGAAAGACGGATTCCACGGTCGTGATGAATAGCCAAATTCCACCCTAGACTCCTACGGGTGCCGCAAACTACCCGCCAAATTCCCGAAGTGAAGCAATCTCCCTCAACAAAGTGAGTAGGCCACTCGGCACTTCAAAGAACCCGGTAGTTTGTACACCCCTCCTTGGGTCTATCCTAGAAGCAAAAACAGTAAAAGAAAATAATACAACAGTGGCTACAACCTCAACCCAGATGTGCCCCACAAAATAATATTACATCACTTTTACAAATTACATTGAATGAAAGAAAAGAAAACGCTCATCTCACATCCCTCGGCTATTCATCATCGACGATCTAATAAAGTTTATATACACAAACCAACATCACAGATATGTGCAATCCCCTCTAATCGATGTATAGCGATTAGCGGACGTTTCGAAACACATATATCATTACAAATAACAACTGAAACTTAAACGACAATAGGAACTACGACTTCGAAGCACTCCAAGATTTCCACAGTAAAAACTTAACAGTGCAGTCAAAATTAGAAAAATCTAGCAACACCTGAAACACTAAATCCAAGAGACAAGAACACAGAACAAAATTCGATGCAATCCCACACTATTGGGCCGGTGAGCTCGGAAATTTTGATGATGTGGCCGGCCATTTCATGGTGGAATTTCCTCGTTTTTGTTTTGTGTTCATTTCACAGCTAAAGGAGCACTCTGCAATTGTTTTAAAAAAATTTTGAGGCTCTGCAAAAATCGACAGAAACTTGGATTTACGTTTCGGAGTTTCGGAGTTGTTTCGGTTTTGTAGTTTCATACTTCGTTTAATATGTTAGCTAGGGTTTAAGCTGGCTCTGATACCGGTGTAAGTCTATGTAACACATCCGACGTGTTCGCGGGGAGGCGGAATACATTAAAAACTATTTTTCTCACATTAAAATATCATATTTGGCTCTGCAACATAGACTTTTTCCACTTTTAGGATCTTGATTAAACCTTAGGTAACAAAACTAAACTACAAGAGGGTGCTATCTACTCGGTTAAAGTGTTATACCCTCGTGTCAAGTCCTTCGGGTCTTCAAGTGGTTCTTTGCTTCTTGGTTCAAGCTTCTTCTTGATCTCCTTTCTTTAGCTCCTCCTTGGCTTCAAAAGAACTCGGTTGCCGATCTCCATTGTGTCAAAGAAAGATCCACCCGAGGGCCTATGGTCAAGCTCCAATATCAAAAGAGGTAACTGTAAGTGCACGGCGGCGCCCCGGCCGTCAATCTGACGCCGGAATGCGGAAGCGGTGATAAACTTTAATTTTGCAAACTAGCAAACCGGCACCACCGCGCACTAAACACCCGGATCGTGCCATTAAACTATATCTAGCTAACTACAAGACGGGTTAGAGATATACCGAGTGATCCGAGTCCTCCGGTCTTCTCGTCATCGTCCCGATCTCCCGCGGAAAGTCCTGTCTTCATGTCGTCGCCTCCTCGCCGGAAGGGCACCACATCGCCCGTATCTTTTACGGGCTCCCACCTCTATACCGAGGAAACTCGGGCACGAAGCTGGCAAGTCGACGTGCCCAAGATTTGCTGTAGAATGTAGTGTAGAGGGTATGTCTCAAATGGGGGTTTTTGTTGCCATAAAGATGATGGAGGAGAGGAAGAATTTTGGAGAGGATGAAGATGTATCATTTTGCAAGCATGAAGAGAATGAGATGAATAAAATCCCACCACTAGAAAACCAACTCTCTCTCTCTCTCTCTCCTCATCAAAAATGGTGGAGGAATAATAGCAACACAAGAAGGAAGGTGAGTGTAGGAAAAGAGAATGGGTGACCACACCCCCAAGCAATGATAACCAACTAAAATCAATATCTAATCCTTTCATATCTTAATTAATGCAAAGGAAAAGACTAAGAAAGCATCTCATGATTATGAACCATCATGAAGCCCCACAAATGCATAAAACCCCTCCTCAATAAGTTATTTGCAAACTTGCAAATAACCCCCTCCATCGGAAAAGTCCGGCCGGGAAAGAACAAAGGAAAACTGGCCGGAACGGAATGCAAACTGGCAACTCCAGAAAACTGGTCCCGTAATAAATTACAGGAAAAACCCCGATACTGTGCATACACACCCGCATCTGTATTCCGACCGGATACAAATGCAATGAGACAAAATCTACACTGTACTATACTAGGATCCGGCTTAAACCAAAGCCGGCTAGTAATATCCGTCCGATCCTGATCCGTGCAATACCGCACGTATCTAATCGAACCCTGCCATATATCCATACGGCCACTAGTACAAACCGTCCGATCCTGATCCGTGCAATACCGCACGTATCTGATCGGACCCTGCCATATCTCCATACGGTCTCTACAGCGTTTCGCCCGAAACTTGAGTAACTGTAAGTGTGGTGGACTCTAAAGACTCGTCAATACTATGGCTGTGGATTTAACCACTAGCAGTCAGAGGTATAAGCCAATACGTGACGAGCCACCAGCTATTGACCAAAAGGGATATCGATGAGCGAACTCATCCTGACACCCTACTGAGCCTGTCAGTGACAATATCCGTACAGTCCGGTCCGTTCGTCTATGAGCATCGCATGGCGGGCCTAGGGGGTTGGTAAAAGTCAGACCCCCAAAAGCGGTACAAGTCGTGTCGGAGTGTAGCCCAGAACACCCTGAGATACTACTGGAATACCTACCAGTAAATCTCCTGCCTTGGCCAAGGACTTTGTGTAATGGCTCTCCTAGACACAGCGTGACCTCACCCCCAATATCGGGAGAGACGAACCCCTGAAGATCCGCTCACTGCCTCCATGTGGCTCGGGAATGTACCCAACTAAAACCTGTTTGCACGACTCCTTTGAGCCGTGGTAGGATAGTAATCAAAGTACAGTGGGAACTCACACGAGACAAATGACGATCCCCAGGTCGATGAACTAACCTGTACACATGTCACCAGGGAACTGCTATCTGACGTCAGGTATAAGACCAACTAGCATGTTCCCGGCGAGTCCTGTCCGGTGTACTCATAACCCAATGAGCACCTGTATACATCTTAGGTGAACCAACTGACACCAGTGGCTTGTGAGACCGGCCACCGCCCCTCGTCGGGGTCTCAACTGTATACACTAGTCTACTCTGGAGTATCGATGCCCTGTCTCGAAACTCCTACGACTAGGGACCTTTTAAGGATGTGCTTATAGACTACCAGCTCTCACGTATATGATCGCCCTCATACTGCTGGTGGTCAAGCAAGAATCTTAGGGGCTCTATCAACGTGCAATAGTGACCTGTAAGGTCACCTAAACCAGTACACGATGATAAAGGTAAACCAGATAGCATACTATCATCTTGAGTAAGACTGTCCTACCGGGATAGGTCCTCCCTCAATCATTGCAATCACGTGCCTGTGATCCAATAATTGACTCTGAAGGCACTATCTCCAACAGTAACTTAGTGATCCAACTTGCTATGGAAGACTACTAGTAGAAGTAGAGAAGGTGTATTGGATTATGTTGTCTCAAAGCTCATTGATTCACAACTCATGTGATTGCATGAGCTTGAGGGAGGAGGAGAGGAAACCTAGGAGAGAGAAAGATAATGTGAGAATGAACTAGAGAATGAGATGAGAGAATGGCTAAGTCTTGAGGCAATAATTCAAGCATGGATTATTTTAGTATGAAAATAATCAACCATGCTTGAATAGGAACTCCAAATGAATAAACAATTCACAAAGCCATGCTTGCAACCCATTCCTCAAATATCTCCTAATTTCCACCTCATTAATCCTTTATCAAAAAAGGATAAATCAATAATGGGGTGTCTCCTTCTAGAAGCTCATTCTTATGAAATTACAAGAATGCCCTCACCGTATATACATACCCGTATCCGTATTCCGAAAAATACGGATACACAGAGACAACTATAATCCAATAATATAATACTAGGATCCGGCTTAAACTAAAGCCCACTAGTATTATCTGTCCGAACATCATTCGTATAGCTAGTACACGTATGCGATCGAAACCCTGCCGTAAGACCATACGGCCTCTATATTGTCTCACCTGATTAAGGGAAAACCCTCTGTGTGGGACTCTAAAGACTCGACAGTACGCTGGCAGTGGGTTTAACCACAAGTCCATCAGTGGCACTTGCTGTACATAACGGCAACCCAGATACATGTCGAAAAGGAGGCCGACGAGGGAACTCATCTGAAACCCCTACTGAGCCTGTCCGTGACAATATCCGTGCAATTCGGTCTGTTCGTCTGAGAGTATCGGATGTAAGATCTATGGGGTGGTAACTGTCAGACCCTTAATAACCGTAAAAATCGTGTCAGTGTGGCTCAAGACCATCCGGGAGTTTACTGGTTCGTCCACCAGTAATTCTCAATCAGTCCTGGCCAGGGATTTATGGTAATGACTGTGCGATATCGACACCCTATACCGGGAGAGACGAATCCCCAACAGTCGCTCACTGCCTCCATATGGCTCGGGACTGTACCCAACTAAAACCTGTTTGCACGACTCCTTTGAGCCGTGGTAGGGTAGTAATTAAAGCACAGTGGGAACTCACATGAGACAAATGACGACCTGAAGTCGATAGACTATCTGCACACATGCCACCAGAGAACTGCTATCTGACTCTAGGTATAATACCATCTAGTCAGTCCTCAGCGAGTTCTGTCCGTTGTACTCACACCCAGTGAGCATCTGTATACAATCTTAGGTGCACATCACCAATGGTTGCGGGACCAATCCATCGCCCCTCGTCAGGGTCTAGATATGTATACACTAGTCTACTATGGATTATTGATGTCCAGTCTCAATACTCCTACGACCAGGGACATTTAAGGATGTGCCTATTGAACACCCAGCTCCCACAAGTATGACTTCCATCACAATGCTGGTAGTCAGGCGAATATCCTACGGGCTTTATCAACATGTACACAATATATGAAATACAAAGTAAAATATATCACATGTTAAGATAAAGACAAACCAAATAGCGTACTATCATATTGAGCAAGATTGTTCTGTATATACATATCCCTAGCATCCTATACAATGAAGGCCTCTAGGGCATTTATATCCAACACCCAAGTCTCAAGAGATTGGTTCCGCTTAAATCTATGTTTACTAGGGTCCTTATTGTAATTTAGTATAACTTAAGGGGGTTTTATATAAAATAGTTTTGTTATACTTTCAAAATATATCTCAAGTATTTAATTATCGTTTTTAGAGTTTTCATAGATGTTTCTTTTATTCAATGTGAAATTTCTAGTGAATATGACCTAGTTTTTAAAGTATAAGGTATTTATTTGAAATATCGGAATTGTATGGTATTTTCTTGTAAATGAGATGTTTTTCTTGAATTTTGGAAATGTGCAATATTATAAATATTAAAAATAGATATTTTTATATTAATTACATATATATTTATTTATTAAAAGTATAAGTTTTATTTATAATAGAAATCACATTTTCTAAAGAAAAATGTATTAAAAATCTTTCGAGATCGTATGCTTCGTGAGGAGGTCTGCATCTCACTCTACTAGTCCCGAGGCTGTGCGATAATCTGCACCATACCGAATGGGGGTCCCCAATAGTGGGTTGTAGAGGCGCAATTGCAAAGATTTGTTAAATACACTTATTATAGAAAAAAGTTTTATAAGTTGAAGGTAGTTATATGTAAATTCGTATTTTCCCGAATCTATGTTCCCAAATTCCATCGTTCTATATTAGATATGTGTGTTGTTAGGAGGTAGGTCATTACCTCGTGAGTTTTCTAAAGATAATACGGTTAAAAGGTATAAACGTGTCGATATGAAATATAAAGGTATTTTAATGTAAATTTGAAATACAACCTGCTATGGTTATCATTTTGATGTCAAACTTATTCTATTGTCTTTGTTAATGATTACTAAACAATATATCAAAAGTTGTAGGTTTGTTATTAAAAAAAGGTTGTATTTTTAAAAGAAAAGAGAATCAGAAGCTGGATAACTCCGCTTCCGACATGTTTTAAGAATGAAGAGTTTGGGAATAGCAAGAGAGAGAGAGAGAAGGGGGACTTACTGGCTTTGATGAGAGGGGAGAGGTAGGAGGAGGTGTAGGATTCGTCGGTGCTTCGTTTCGTTGCCGGAAACTCCTTGTATCGTCGTCGGAACTTCGTCAGAGTTTTGCCCTTTGTTAACTGCACTTGTACACTATGAGAACTTGGAAATTTCTTGAGAGTTTTGACAGGGAATTATGTGTGAGAAGGTGTGAAGTGAGGGTGGTATTTATAGGGAAAATTAAGGTTTAGGGTGTTTAAAGAATGCATTGAAATATGCATTAAAATTGGGATTAAATGGCATTTTATTGCTCTCTTGAAATATTCAGAGTAAACAAATAATGTGGGGTTAGTGGGGTAGCTGAAGAGGTGCAGGGGTGATGTTTGGAAGCAATTGGGACGGTTAGACCCAATGGTGACGGTTTTCTAAGCTTGTCGCCGGGTCAATTCCGACGTCAGACATGGGGTTTTGCCCACGTGTCGGGGTCGATTGGTATTCTTCAGTATATATGTTTGTTTTATTTATGACTCTTCAGTTTACATATAGTGCACGTGCAAACCCTTGGGCTTCTAAAAAGATTAGAAGAAATTTAATTAAAAAGAATGTGTGGTTGATGGGATTTGAACTCTGGTGCTATGGATCAGCAGTGCAAGGTCTTACCAGTGAGCTACAAGCTCTTTCTTGCTGTTCAAAAGCAAAACAAATTCTTATAGTACTCACATGAAATGTAAATACCCCAATTGTACATGAACTTTTAATCAATTTTATGTACACAAGAATTGGAGTTGTTACTGTAGGGTTCCTAGGCACACCTATGAGGTTCTACAACAGATCAAACTTGCCAAAATCAAATTTTTTCTATATGCCAAGTGACCCTAAGCAAGATCATAACTAGAGGATAGACGAAAACGATATAAGTTAACAACTTAACTAAGAGTGAACGGAAAATACAACCTTTGAAGATCCGGTCCTCCACCTCCATTGCTCCGTGACGATGTCCCTTCGCTGCGATCATCGGACCCCGGACTCTAGCGATGGTTTCGTCGGAGAAATGATCGGGCTAGGTAGTCGACTTCGATGCCGAAGATGATCTACGTCGAGGCAACTCAAGATCAAGCTCCACCTTCACCAAGTCATGAAACTTGTGAAGAAAACACCCTATACTACATGGCAAGTGGTAGAGGATGAAGAAATAGGAAGTGGGTTCACTTTGGATTTTGCTTTCTCACTTGGAATCATCACTTGATCATTTTCAAGCAAAGGTTTTCTTTTTCTCTCTCTTGAAGAAGAAGAAGGATGAAAAAGAATTAATAATTAAAACAAAATCAAGTGATGGTTATCAATATGCAACCATGGTTAAGTGTAGAGAATAAACTAGGGTTAGGTGAATGGTTAGGTTAAGCAAAAGAAACAAAAATGGTCAAAGCTTCTTGAAGCTTCAAAGAAAAAACAAAAGAAGCAACCATTTCTTTTCTTGCTAAAATGAATAAATAAATAAAATAAATAATCAAGGAAAGATAAAAAAAAACCCTAACAATTCACTTAAACATGGTTTAAAGTAAACATACACCCAAGTTTGCATGTATCATCAAACATGATACAAACTAGTGCACAAAACTATATCATATATACAATGTGCACATCAAGTGAGTAAATCCATTTTTAAGTGAACAAATACTAGTTAATGTAAAGTAATATATCTAATATATAATTATACATTAAATCATTAAATCAACACTTGATTTAATGATCCGGTCATAGCGCATATGACCGACTAATATCCAATGTATCGACTTATCGAATCAATCCTTGATTCGATAACTAGGTTATATCGCATACAACCAATCGATGCATTCATTGCGAGCATAGAATACGGTATCACATACACGCATTATTCTTGGTCCCGCGCATATCTCATATGCGCTCCTATTTCGTTTTTCTTGAGCCAGGAAACCTCTGTGTAGAACTCTAAAGACCCGTCAATAAGCCGGCAGCAGGTGATGATCATATCAAACACTCACAAGCCGCAAGCGGTCTGCTAAACGTAACGGCCACCCGGGTATTGAGCGATCAGAAGATCGACGAGCAAGCCCGCTCACACTCCTGTGAATCCAACCAGAAACCCTTACCGTACAGTCCGGTCTGTTCGTCTGATATGTCACATATCTCGCCTAGGGGTGGTAAACGTCAGACCCCAATAGCTTGATAAGTTATGCCGATATAAGGTCCATAATATGTGTGAAACTACTGATAACTCTTACCAGTATATCACTGCAACCCTGTCCAGGGATTTCGAGTTATGGTCAGTCGTGCATAGCGCAACATCAACCCCCAATACCGGGAGAGACGAATCCCCTCCTATCGCTCATTGCCTCCATGTGAATCGGGACTGTAACCAAAAACCACCTGTTTGCACGACTCAGTAAAGCCGTGGTAGGGTGGAAATCAAAGCACAATGGGAGGCACACAAGACTCTATGACGATCTCGGGTCAACAGACTAAGCTGTACCAGTGTCACCAGAGAACTGCCATCTGACGTAAGGTATAATACCATCTGGGAGTTCTCGGCGAGTCCGTTCAGTGTACCCAGTCTCCACTGAGCACCCGCATACCATCTCTGATGTCAAACACCAATGGATATGGGATCATCCATCGCCCATCACATGGGTCGAGAAGATATACGCTAGTCTACTCTGGAATATCGATGCCCCGTCTCTATATTCCCACGACTAGGAACATTGAAGGATGTACTCATGGACTACCCAGGCCCCACTAGTATGATCTACATCATAGTCCTGGAAGTCGAGTACACATCCTAAGGGCTTTATCAACATGTAACAGAGAGACAAAGTATACATGTTAAGATAAAGAGCAACCAGATAGCGTACTATCATGTCGAGCAAGAAAGTCCTACCTATATATGTCCCAGCATCCACTACAATATACATCCAATGTACAGTAATGGCCTCTAGGGCATACATATAAATAACAATCTCCCACTTGCACTAGGGCCATCTGTAGCAGTGGTTGCAGTATCTAATACTCAACCATCCCATATAAGTCTCTCTCTGGGAATAAGCCTTTGTGAGTGGATCCGTCGTGTTGTCCTCTGAGTCTACTCTCCTAACCTCGATCACCCTGGAGATCAACTATCTCTATGATCAGGTGTGCTGCCTTAGAATATGTCTGGGTCACTGATGGGACCAGGGTTCCTGGGCCAAAACCACACTTCCATTGTCATACAATGGTAGGAACCTGGTTCATCTCATGAACTAATATACACCCAAGCTGCCTCTTTGGTAGTATCTTTAATAGCGATGTCACCAGCCTTTATCGTCTAGTCTGCCACGGTATCTCGCTTGGAACTCTTCCAACATACCATCCCTCCACTGAGGGTAAAGACATTGCCTGTGACTGACATTCAGTCGTCTTTATCACCCTGGAATCTTTCCAGTGATTCTCCCCAGGATCAACTGATACTATCTCACTACAACTAGTGAGAATCCTAACATCCATTTAGATCTATCTCATAGATCTCAGGATTTAGGAGGTATCAACTTTATCCTATATGGAGAATCTATGTGATAAGAGGAAATCGACCGATCGTAGTATATGAAACTTTTTTCTTATCAAGAGTATGTTGTCCACGTACAATATGGGGATGACCACCTTACTCTATACTACCTTTTTGTACATACAAGGTTCATCTACCATTTTGATGAAGTCAAACACTTTGACTACCACATCAAAACAGACGTTCCAACTCCGCGATGCCTGCTTTATCTTGTAAAGCAACTTGCACACGTTTCCGCTGCTCCCACTGTTTATGAAGCCCTCTGGCTGTGTACTTATAGACGTTCTCTTCTAAAACATCATTTAGAAAAGCAGTCATGGCACCCAACCACCAGATATCGTAGTCATGGTATGTAGCAATGGCAAGTAGGATCTGGATGGACTTAAGCATCGTCCCTGGAAAAGGTTTCATCATTATCCACGCTTGGTTGATGACGAAAACCTTTAACAAGTCTAGTTTTGAAAGTCTCAACTTTTCCATCTACACCAAGTAATCTTCTCAAGATATACTTGCTCCTGATGGGGATTTAACCCTTCAGATATCGCAACCAAAGTCCATACTTTGTTGGTGTATATGGATTCCATCTCAGATCGCTAAGCATCCAGCCATTCTTACAGAGTCCCTACTCTCGATGACCCGCTCGAATCTAGTTGGGTCATCATCTCATGATGCAATCCTCACTCCCACTGTCATCGAGAAACCGAAGTATCTCTCAGGCAGGTGAGGAACCCTACCAGATCGGCGGAGAGGCTGAGGTTCATCGGGGACTATTGAATCCTTTGGTTCTGTCAAATCATTAGCTGCAGTTTTGTATAGCTGGAACCTTTCCAGTTCTACAGAACTGACCTTGCCTCGATCTTGTCCGGATTTTGCTTTTGACATAGGCCAGACAATCCCAAATCTTAACTTACTTAAGAGATAGGCTCTTTCCATACCATATCTTATATGGAGTGGTAGGCACTGATTTGATTCGAACCCAATTCAATAGGTATGCAGCTTCTCAAGTGCACAACCCCAAAAGGAAATAGGTAACTCAGTAGTACTCATCATAGAGCACACCATATCTAATACGGTGCGATTGCTCCGCCCTGATACACCGTTGTGCTGTGGTGTATTCAGAGGAGTAATACTGAGAGAGAATCTCATTCTCCTTTAGAATAGTCCAGGCATTCCGTGCTCAAGTATTCTCCTCCTTGATCTCATCAAAGGACATAATACTTATACCCGTATTTTGGTTCTCTACTTCTAAATCATATTTTGTGAATATCTCAAAAGGTTCGGACTTGTGTTTCAACAGGAACATATGTCTGAATCTTGAGAGATCATCAGAGAATGTAATGAAGTACAAAGAACCGGTCTTGGCATGTGTAGACAGGGGATCTACATACATCAACATGTATCATCCCAAGAGTTTACTAACTCTTTCTCTGTTTGCAGTAAACAGAGCTATGGTCATCTTATCTCTGTGACATGACTGGTAAGTTTCACAAGATGTAAATTCAAACTGATTTAAATATGCATCTAAAATGTAACTTCAGCCAGTCGGGTCGCATTGATATGACTTAGTCTACAATGCCTCAAGAAGGATCCGTCCATTTCTGAACTCTTCCTCTTGTATGTGTTCTGTATACTAGGAACTGTAGTTTGATTTAGAACATCAATGCTTTTAGATAACGTGCCTGAACCGATCAACTTTTGATATAAGAAACGTTCAAAACATTATCCAACAATACAAAATTTTATCATTTCTTTACTTGTAATGAGACTGATATGATTTTGTATATCAGGTTCGGTATCTAATAACATTCATTCAGAATCAATGTACTGGTAATACAGGGTGACAGTGACCAACAGACTTGGCTGCAACACTTGCCCCATTTTCTGTCTCATGAAACTTATCACCCGTTCTTAGTTCTCTACCTTTTTGTAGCCCTATGTAACTGATTACATATCTGGGATCTTGATCCGGCATCAAATACCCAGGACGTAGAGAATACTGAGAAACAATTCTTTGTAATGAACACACCCGAAGGAGATGCATCATATGCACTTTCTTCGTTTGGGCGGCACAGGAATTCTGGTGTTCCCCTATTTCCTGCTCTGTCTTATAACAATTATAAGTTGGAGCGGGACCAACGTTCCCAGCTCAGTATAACAAGCGGGTTCGGTCAATACATCCATATTATTATCTTGATTAAGACGTGATATGGTCGCTACCTGGAGAGAGAGAGAAGAAAAACACTCTGCGTGCGCTCTTGCAAGATTAGATTGGTTATTTATTTTATCTAATCAGGATGGCTCCCACTGTTTTTATCAAATCTTCCTTCAAACCTTAAAAGGAAAGACTAGCCGGGATTAATTACACTCTACAAGCTCGCCAATCTTTCAGCCAGGCCAGTGTCGGTACTTTGAGGGAGGTTCCCCGTGTTTTCGTACGGACCTAATTAAAGTAAACCTCGTTTTCCCAGAGGCGTAACCCCGTTGACACCTTTCTAGACACCTACTTGATCGGCTAATTGCAAAGTGCAAAACTCTCCCAGGAGTTACTCGCAGTGGGTATCGGGATCCAACTATCATATAGAAGGTATGCAATCTCATTGCAAATTTCAGCACTTGAAACTCCCGATAATGGTTTTTACCCCTAGCACTTATGACCTTAACTATGGTCAACAAATCATAAGCACTAGTCAAGTTCTACCCGTCATTTCGTGATTAATTAGACCCACCCACATGACCCTTAACTAAGGTCAAAAAAGTCACGCGACTGTCTTAACTAATCGCATCATATGCAGTGTAGGAAGACATCACTTAGCTACCGTACACTGTGCCTTAACTAAGGTCAACAAACACAGCACGAATACTAAGTACTCCACTTCCTAAAATGACGGAGGGTTGCGAATGGTTTTTATGAAAACCTTTAACGCTTTGAACTTGATCTCGTTGCGGAATCAAATGGTTTTTTTAAATGGAGTGTTTTTGAGGCTTTTCTAGTTTTGCTAAATGGGTCACTCCCGGTGAAGGGATCGTCGGCCCTTTCCTCATCGAATAAGGTGCAGGATATATCATATATACCGCTGTGCAAAGCAGAAACTATAGAAGCAATCAAAAGACAAACCGAGAGTTGTAGCATCTGCCAGTTATTGCTAAAGGAGTCACTCCCGGTGAAGGGATCTCGGTCCCTTCCTTATCGAATAAGGTGCAGGATGTTCTACAAGGAATACCGCGATGCAAAGCAAGAACTGTAGCTACCTGTTTTATTTTAAAATTCGATTCCACAACATCTTTTAGGTTTATTTTCTTTCATTAATCTCATTAATGAATGTCCCATCATTTAAGTCCACCTAAACATCACAGATAAATATAACGTACGCTTATGCCATTCGCATTCGCCTCGATGTCCCGTCTGCACCGTTAGGTTAGGTAACTAACGGCAGAGCGGTGCAGGGCTAGCGCGGGTGTAAAACATAAGCAACGTCTATATAATATATCATATATACTATATACTATATCTATCTGAACAAATCACATGATCACATCACATATAACGCAGCAGAAAATATCATATGAAATATTAGATATACTAGGACGCCCGTATTTTTAATACGAGCCAGTATAAAACACGGATTCCACGGTCGTGATGAATAGCCAATCCCACACCCCTAGACCCCTACGAGAGCGGCAAGCAACCCTACCAATTCTAGGGTTAGGAGACCCGGACTCGACTCCTCGAGATGGTCTCCCACTGGACCCTAGAACCCGGTTACTTGTGCTCCCCTCCTTGGGTCTATCCTAATGCGGAAAAGTAAATAATATACAACAACGGTGACATCTTCCGCAACCTGGAAGTGCCCCAATAAAAGAATATTACATACAAGTTTTTACATGAATGAAAATGAAAAACACTCATCTCACATAAAAACCCCCCGGCTATTCAAACATGACGATCCAATATAACATATCCAGCAACACATAACATCACATGTCATCAACGTAAGTAAACATGCGTATCTCAATTGTCGTTGACATATAGCAACGAAACCGGCGATATCACATATTACACTTACGGTCGCAGAAAAGAAAGTGTAAAACTACAACAGTTGGAATCCGCAAACTTTTTAGACATCGCATGCTTAATCAAATGAATCCCTTAGACATCGCATGCCTAACAATTATAAACCCCGCATTTTAGTCTCTTTATCGAAAAATCTTTTCAATATCAAGTCGGGTAATTCAACAAGATTCCCGACATCCTGATCGAATGCTCGTCGCAAACTTTAGTAGACGGCCGCACCCCCGATACCGTCGACGAAGTGCACCAAGGCGGAACACCGCTGCCGCGAGCACCCGAACGGATGCTTTCGGCGACGGGGTTCTCCTACAGTCAATTGGTCGGGGCTATGGGGTGAGGCTGTCTATTAAGTTTACCCGGCGAGTATCCGCGTACGCTACGTGATTGCGACGGACTTTGATCACATCAAAATTCCGTGGCAACCGATCAAGTGAGACTAAAGTGCTATGTTTATAATATCCAAATCAGTTATCTCATAACTACATGTGGATTCCAAATATTGTATCACATTCCAGATAAAATAGAAAATGTTAAACTTTCCGATCGAACAATCGAACACCCAAGTTTTCCCGAAACAGCTCAACACATGAAATAAGTTTAAAAAACATTCACTTCATGCCTCAGTACCAACGGTCCAGCCGTAGAAGGGTCAAGCCAACGCCTCACATGTGGCACGCCGTACTGCCCCAAACCCTAAGGTTCAAAGGGCAGTTCAAGACGGCCACATAATCGAGTTAAGGTTTGTTGTCTTCTAGAGGGACCATCGCGTTACTTGCACTACTTAGAACGTCGTTAAACTACGGAAAAATCCAACAATTGGAAATTTCCCGACAGGGGAAAAATTGGGTATTTATATCCGGTCGAACTTTTTAACATATTCTAAAATTACCCAGAAAAACACATAGACAAAATTAGACAATCCGATCGAATCTACGAACTCCAAATACAACCCAGAAAACTCAACTCTTGAGTGCAGATTAAAAATTCCCAGAGAACAGAGGAAACAGAAACGGGCATTACTGTATAAAAATGAATCCCTAAGCAGTACATACGGCCGCGGAACTGCCGCCAATAGCAGGGTAAGGCCGCGGTTCCGCGGCTATCTAGTGGAGTTAGGGGTTCGTTTTCTGCAGTAACTCTTATAATTTCCTGCTCTATTTTCTGAGCATTTTTAATTCACAAAAATCCACAGTTTTGAAAATTGTCCAGAGAAGGGTGAAATCTAGGGTTTCGGGGTACGATCGGGTTTCTAACTTCGTCTACTCATCGCCTATGGCTCTAGCTAGGCTCTGATACCACTTTAGGGTTCCTAGGCACACCTATGAGGTTCTACAACAGATCAAACTTGCCAAAATCAAATTTTTTCTATGTGCCAAGTGACCCTAAGCAAGATCGTAACTAGAGGATAGGCGAAAACAATATAAGTTAACAACTTAACTAAGAGTGAACGGAAAATACAACCTTTGTAGATCTGGTCCTCCACCTCCATAGCTCCGTGACGATGTCCCTTTGCTGCGATCATCGGATCCCGGACTCTAGCGATGGTTTCGTCGGAGAAATGATCGGGCTAGGTCGTCGACTTCGATGCCGAAGATGATCTACGTCGAGGCAACTCAAGATCAAGATCCACCTTCACCAAGTCATGAAACTTGTGAAGAAAACACCCTATACTACAGGGCAAGTGGTAGAGGATGAAGAAATAGGAAGTGGGTTCACTTTGGATTTTGCTTTCTCACTTGGAATCATCACTTGATCATTTTCAAGCAAAGGTTTTCTTTTTCTCTCTTGAAGAAGAAGAAGAAGAAGGATGAAAAAGAATTAATAATTAAAACAAAATCAAGTGATGGTTATCATTATGCAACCATGGTTAAGTGTAGAGAATAAACTAGGGTTAGGTGAATGGTTAGGTTAAGCAAAAGAAACAAAAATGGTCAAAGCTTCTTGAAGCTTCAAAGAAAAAACAAAAGAAGCAACCATTTCTTTTCTTGCTAAAATGAATAAATAAATAAAATAAATAATCAAGGAAAGATAACAAAACCTTAACCATTCACTTAAACATGGTTTAAAGTAAACATACACACAAGTTTGCATGTATCTTCAAACATGATACAAACTAGTGCACAAAACTATATCATATATACAATGTGCACATCAAGTGAGAAAATCCATTTTTAAGTGAACAAATACTAGTTAATTTAAAGTAATATATCTAATATATAATTATACATTAAATCATTAAATCAACACTTGATTTAATGATCCGGTCATAGCGCATATGACCGACTAATATCCAATGTATCGACTTATCGAATCAATCCTTGATTCGATAACTAGGATATATCGCATACAACCAATCGATGCATTCATCGCGAGAATAGAATACGGTATCACATACACGCATTATTCTTGGTCCCGCGCATATCTCATATGCGCTCCTTTTTCGTTTTGCTTGAGCCAGGAAACCTCTGTGTAGGACTCTAAAGACTCATCAATACGCCGGCAGCAGGTGATGATCATATCAAACACCCACAAGCCGCAAGCGGTCTGCTAAACGTAACGGCCATCCGGGTATTGAGCGATCAGAAGATCGACGAGCAAGCCCGCTCACACTCCTGTGAATCCAACCAGGAACACTTACCGTACAGTCCGGTCTGTTCGTCTGATATGTCGCATATCTCGCCTAGGGGTGGTAAACGTCAGACCCCAATAGCTTGATAAGTCATGCCGATATAAGGTCCATAACATGTGTGAAACTACTGATAACTCTTACCAGTATATCACTGCAACCCTGGCCAGGGATTTCGAGTTATGGCCAGTCGTGCATAGCGCAACATCAACCCCCAATACCGGGAGAGACGAATCCCCTCCTATCGCTCATTGCCTCCATGTGAATCGGGACTGTACCCAAAAACCACCTGTTTCCACGACTCAGTAGAGCCGTGGTAGGGTGGAAATCAAAACACAGTGGGAGACACACAAGACTCTATGACGATCTCGGGTCAACAGACTAAGCTGTACCAATGTCACCAGAGAACTGCCATCTGACGTAAGGTATAATACCATCTGGGAGTTCTCGGCGAGTCCGTTCAGTGTACCCAGTCTCCACTGAGCATCCGCATACCATCTCTGATGTCAAACACCAATGGATATGGGATCATCCATCGCCCATCACATGGGTCGAGAAGATATACGCTAGTCTACTCTGGAATATCGATGCCCCGTCTCGATATTCCCATGACTAGAAACATTGAAGGATGTACTCATAGACTGCCCATGCCCCACTAGTATGATCTACATCATAGTCCTGGAAGTCGAGTACACATCCTAAGGGCTTTATCAACATGTAACAGAGAGACAGAAAGTATACATGTTAAGATAAAGAGCAACCAGATAGCGTACTATCATGTCGAGCAAGAAAGTCCTACCTATATATGTCCCAGCATCCACTACAATATACATCCAATGTACAGTAATGGCCTCTAGGGCATACATATAACTAACAATTACAACTGTGAAAGTCCCAACATTCTTTTAGATCTGTCATGATAGATCTTAATCCCTAGATTGTATGTGACATGACCCAGGTCTTTCATAGAGAGCTTCTGTGATAAGAAGAGCTTGGCTGATTGTAGTATAGAAATATCATTTTCTATCAGGAGAATGTCATCTACGTATAAAATGAGGAATACCACAGTTCTCCCAACAATCTTCTTATAAATATAAGGTTCATCTATTGTCACGACCCGAAATTGGCATGTGACAGCCCTTAAACAACACAACGTCTAAAGACGCAACGCAATTTAAGTAAGCCGAAAACCTAGCAATCTAAACTATCAAAAGTTGTAAGTGATAATAATATTTTTAAAACTTTGAAATCTCAAACCAAATTCTTTAATGTCCCAACTTTATTTCCTTTATAATTTTGGCAGCACCTTCTTTGTAAAAACTAGCCCCAAAAATGAGTACAACATAAATAAAAAGTAAAGCATCCCAAACGGGAGCAAATGCATGCCCAAAGGCAGAAAACACCACCACAACAGATATACGACGCCGTAGCGAAGAAAATAAAAGACGATATAAATAAAACTGCATAAAAGACCTCCAAGTCACAAAGAAAATACAATAACGTCCTCACATCAAGTCTTTAAGTCATACAAGAAAGTAGTAGATGGAGAGTACAAGATACAACAAGATACAATGTATATAAACGGACAACCGCAAAACCCACCTATAGCAAAACTGCACACTATGAGCCGAAGCGATATCCGCAGCAAAAGATGATACGATAGATGAAAAAGAAAGCCTGCCTCAACTACTCTGAGGAACAACCTGCAAAACACTGTGGCACAACGGGGGTGAGTTGCCAACTCATGAATAGTAAATAACATATGCAGGTAATCACAATTATGCACGTACAGCGCAAATCTAACATATGTAAGCTAATAGCAATAAATGGTCATATGCATGCAACAGTCATGAAAGGTACTCTAGCAGGTACAACTAACACATGAAGCAATAATATGACAATATGTATATGCAACAGTCATGAAATGTACTTTATCAGGTACTACTAATGCATGAAGCAATGCATATAAAATAAATGCGGAGTATGGGATAAAACATGTCATTCTCACGGAATCCTGACCTCGTGATAGGACCAAAGTCCACCAAGACAATCCACATTCTAAATTTTCTCAAATCAGACCTCAAATTGGCTCTCATATCATGTAAGTCTCATATATCCTGAGTGTCCAATATGAAGTAAATCCCATATATCCTGTATCCAATATCAAATAAATCTTATATATCATGTATCCAATATCAAGTAAATCTCATATATCCTGAGTGTCCAATATCAAGTGAATCGCATACATCCTGAATAAGTATATTTGCATGAATCATTATGATGATGTATATAAATTAGATATGTATACATATATATTAGCGTCCCATTCCACTAATATATATATATATATATATATATATATATATATATATATATATATATATATATATATATATATATAACAGCATCCTATTCCACTGTTATATATACTTAGGAGTAAAATATCATGAAACCAAGTATCAAGTATCGACACATAAATACTGATCTATCAGGTGCTGTCACCACGACTGGCCCCCTGATAGATACGTATCATACGCTATCCCGAAAACCCGAGTGCCCAGCTTCGACCCTCGCCTTTCGATGTATCTATACGTACATGACACCGGTCGGTATCCCCACGATAACCGCCGAGTCATAGGTACTGTCACCGGTAGGTATGGTTCCCCTGTCAGGCTCATCAGTATGGTCCATCGATCTTCTTGCCCCGGGGTACCTCCGGGCCCCACATGTACCCGCACACGGCCCACGACGCCTCCTCGCATGGGGTATATATATCAGAACCGATAAATCTCATGGTGGCTTCTGAAATATCATATCAAGAGAAACCGGGTTTTTCAAATAATACATAATTTCATGAAACTACCACGGTCCTCAAATCCAGAAAACATCATGAAAAATCCATATCTTAATGCGATAATCCAAGAATACAATATATGCAACATAAATCTGTAATGTGAGCATATAAAGGAAAAGCCGCTATTTAACTGCAACAAGTTAATATATATTTCATGCGGTTCCTAATTTCTCCAAGTCCATATAACATCAAATAAAGGTGAATATGTAGCTATTGCCAGATATATGTGTAAACATGTAGGTATAGCAAGGTATATGTATCTACCTATCAGTAATGATGTAATACCCTCCAAGTATAAGTGTAAGTATGTATGCAAGATGTACATGCAGCTATGTCTCATATGTGTATATACTTATCACTAATGGTACAATACCATATAGGTACAAGGGTAACTAGCATGTAAGCATGTCAAGGTATATGTGTAAGCATGTAGGTATACAGGTATGCTATAGGTCATATGCACGAAAGAAAATAAGGATCATGTTTCAATATCCCTAAACAATACAATATCACATATGTATAGGTGTTGTGCGTGTCATGGCAATTATTGACGGTGTGTGTGTAGCATACAATTAGTGCTCGTGAAACATAAACCGTCAATAATAGTGCAGTGTCCTAAGGGTACAAGTCCAAACACAACAGGTAATAATATGCAATGAGGTGTATGCACAAACTCTATATATGCAATAGAATATGCGACTAATATCATATCATCTCTAGCCCAGACGCATAACTCCAGGCGGGCGATTTCCCTGTAGATGTTAAATCTACTCACCAACGCTTCTGGCTAATTAAAGCCAACCACCTGTTTCACCTTCTTCGTAGCGTCCGAAGTCCCCTCCTGCAAACTTAAAACATAAAACAACAAAGCAAGTATATATTAGCAATTGACCCAAAACACGTACAAAATACATTTTACCGACGCACCAACTCAAAACAAACTCTCAAGTGTTCGTATTATGGCTAACGTGCATAGCGACACTACGAAACCAACCCAAGAGCAAAACCACACAAAGTGCACGATCCGTGTCGTATAACGTATCGCGCATAATCGTAACACAAGAAACTAGATATGTGATCCCATATTTTGTATACAGAGAAAACCCAAAAATCAAACAAGACCAAACACACCTAAACCAAAGCAGACCCTTACCCACAAAAGCCCATACCCTAACTCCAACCAAAAACCGAGGTCGCCGGAATTTTCCTTCTCGTCGCCGGCCGAGATCCAAGCAAGGGGGTTCATGCTCCAGGTAATGTCCTATGGTCTCAGGTATAACACAACTACATTGTTTGGTTTTCTACTATACTCTCGGGGTCACAGCAGATCGCAGATATCATAAACGACACTAAAAAATACAATATTTGCATGAAACTTAACTTTAAAAGATCAAAACTAAAACTAAAAGTCTACAAAACACAATAACAACATAAAGAACAGATAGAGATCTATACCTATCCACAAGAACTCAAAGATCCTAGCTTTCCAAGCTCCAAGGCATCCAAGAGGCAAAACTAGACAAAAGAAGTGATTTTGGTGAGATTTTGTGAAGTTTGTGATGGTTTTTTGAAGGAATGGCCAAATGTTCAGTTGAGAGAATGAAGGAGATGAGAAATATGAGAAAGAGATAGAGTGAGAGAGAATGAGAGTGAAAGAAATGATAAAGAGAGAGAGTGTGAGGTGAGATTAAGGTGAGAGGGTAAGTGCACCCTTTGCATTAACTTCTCATTAATGCAACCATTAATGCTCACCATGTCACCATGCCACCTCCTTTCCCACAACAAAACAAGGCAAAGAAATATCTCACAACAAGAATTATCTAGAGGTTTAGGTTAAGGGTTAAACAAGGATTAGGATTAGGTTAAGTTGTCATGGTCACTAAACTAGATTAGCACAAACAAACCCTCACATAAACATGCACAAGTGTGTGCATGCCATAACAAATAATAATAAATTATTAATTAAATGTTATAAAATATGAGAAACCCAAATTGGTAAACTTTTTACCAAAAACCCGCATTACCGTCTAAATTAAGACTAATCTAAATCTAAGGCGTTACAATCTCCCCCCTTATAGAAATTCGTCCCCGAATTTAAAATTCTCACTAAGCGTACCTTCAAAGAGATGAGTGAAAAACTCCCAAATCTTGTTCGCAGCCTTTCAAGTGATCTCCTCACTATACGGCTACGCTCAAGAAAACCCTCCACAAATGGCAAGACTCTTGACCGAAATTTCTCCACCTGCCGAACCACTAACACAATTGGCTGCCGGTGAACGAAAAGATCGCGTCCTAATTAAATGGTCTGGTGCTGAATCATGTGAGAAAGATCATGAAGGTATTTGCAAAGTATCAACACTAGAAATACGGGAAGAATACTCAATAATCTGGGCGGAAGTGCCAAATTAAAGGCAACGGAACTAACTCGCTTGAGGATCTCAAAAGGACCTACAATCCTGGGATAAGCTTCCCAAAACTCAACACATCATTCATCGGAAAATCCGTAGGAATACATGATCTCCCACTGCGAACTCAAGTCTGCGACCACACGGTCGGCATAAGACCTCTGTCCGCACTGGGCTGCTCTCATCCTGACCTGAATCAACTGGATCATCTCCGAAGTCTCATGACTAGCTGGGGTCCAAAAATCTTACACACGCGGAGTCAGAAAAAACAGAAAGGCAATCGACACCACCTACCAAATAAGGCCTAAAAGTTGCCAATTGGAATGTCTCCTGATAACAGCTATCGAAGGAGAACCCTAACAATGGTAAGTGACGAGCCCAACTGCCAACAACAATTAGTACGCACGCACAAACATATCCTCCAGAGTCTGTATAGCCCGCTTTCACAAACCATCGTCCTGCGGATGGAAAGCGGAGCTAAAGCTCAACCAGTACCCAAGGCTTCCTGAAGCTTTTGCCCAAGACGGCAAGCGAACATGGTGTCTCTATTAGATACAACACATGAAGGAACTCTGTGCAATGCACAAACTTAACGAAGAACAACTGAGCAAACTGAGCATAACCGAACACAAACACCCAAATGGAGTCACACCCTGTATAGACCTGGGTAGATACCACAACGAAAATTCATGGAGATCTACTCCCATTCCCACTCTGGAACGGTTAAAGGTTGCAACTCTCCAGCCGGTCTCAAATGCTCAACCTTAGCTTACAACAAGACAGACATCTTGAAACGAAATCCGAAACATCACTCTTCATCCCTACCCACCCATAACTATCTCACAAGTCATGCAACAAATTGGTGGAACTTGAATGAACACTGAAAGCTGACTGATGTGCCTGCTCTAGGATTTCGTGTCTCTACCCATCAGTAATAGGTACACACAAACGCGTCCCTAAACGTAGCATACCCTGGTCACAAATCAAGGACTCCGAATCTTTACCCGGCTGAGTATGCTCACGAATCTCTGACAAACGAGTATCGGCAGGCTGTGCCTCGCGAAAACGATTAAGGAAAAATGGACAGGCGAGGACATGAGCAAGCTGTCCCCTCAGTAGAGGCGAACTTAAGCTGTACTCAATGATCGCACAAGAACTGTAAATCTGCAGAAGACTGTCTCAGAACTGCGCACAAGTGGGACAAGCTAACCCCGGGCCTACGACTCCAGCATCAGCTACCACAATCGCCTTGGCACGGGTAACGAGGATCTCACCAACACAATCCTTCACAAGATCCATCCAACGACGCTGTCTCAACAATCAAAACCCACCGCAGGAAGATGTACATTATGCTCTGGTGGTCCATGAAAATCTGACACGACTCTCCGCACAAGTAGTGTCCTTAGATCTTCAACGCAATACCACCGCGGCCATCTCCAGATCATGAGTATGATATCCTTCTCGTACTTCCTCCAACCGTCGGGAAGCAAAAGCGATAACTCTGTAATTCCACATCAACGTAAAATCGATCCCCACTCGCGAAACATCACAATTAACAATAAATTCGCCCGAACCAGAAAGCAATGAAAGAACTGGTGCAGTTGTCAACCAAGTCTTCAACTGCTGAAAACTCCGCACGCATGCCTCAGTCCAAGGAAAAGGAACCTCCTTTCTGGTCAGTCCAGTCAACGGTGCAGCGATAAACAAGCAATCCTGAACGAAACGGCTGTAAAACCTGCTAAGCCAAAAAATCTGCGGACCTCCGTCCCGTACACAAGTCTGGGCTAAAACTGTACGACCTCGATCTTCCTCGGGTCCGTACGAAAACCGTCTCCTGTAACTACAAGACCTTGGAGTCAACACAATCAAGCCTGAAGGAACACTCCGAGAATTTAGCAAACAGCTGGTGCTCTCTCAATGTTTGCAAAAAAAATCCTCAAGTGCTGCCCACGTCCCTCATGACTCTTGGAATAGACCATAATGTCATCAATGCCACAACAATAAACTGGTCGAGGAATGGCCTGAAGAAATCTGGTTCATCATACCCACGAATGCTGCTAGGGCATTGGTGAGTCCAAAGACACCACCAAAACTCATAAAGCCCGTAGCACGCACAAAAGCAGTCTTCGGAATGTCATCACTTCGAACCCGCAACCAATGATGACCTGATCCCAAACAAACTTAGAAAATGTCTCGCACTGTGGAACTGATCAAAGAAATCGTCAACGCGAGGTGAAGGATACCCATCCGCACCGTAACTCAGTTCAATTGACGATCCATCAATACACAACCTCAACTGCCGTCCTTCTCCTGACGAACAGAATAGGAGCTCCCCAAAGCGAAACACTTAGACGCACAAGCCCCCTACAAGCAACTCTGCAGCAGATCCTTAAGCTCCTTAAGCTCCGCCGGCTCATTTGAAACAACGTCGGAAAACTCTTGCATGATAGGAACCCGGTCTAACAAACCCACTGTGGCTCTGGTATCATGAATGAAAGCCAAGAATCCTCGAAATCCTCTCCTCAAAAGCCGACTAGCGAAAAAGGCTGAATTCAAGCCATGAGAGGCAGCACCACTGTCCCCCTGCACAACAAGAACTGACACGCCAGAAAACAAAACCTGACCGTTTTCTCACGGCAGTCCACAGATGCATAGCACGTAGTTAACCAGTCCGTGCCCAGGAGATCGTCAAATCCAACATCTCTAGAAGGATCAAAATGACGGACGAATCTCTATCTCCTATCTGATTGGCACATGACCGAAATACGTGTCGCACAACAAAAGAATCGCTGACAGAAATTAACACAACAAACAGCTGATCTAGCTAACACGACTCTCGGCCCAACCACGACACAAAGTGTGTAAAACAAACAAGTGCATAGATCCCGAACTAAACAATATGCGCAACAAAAGAACATACGAATTAAGAATACCTACAACTCTGCATTGGACGCCCGTGCGTCCCGATGAGTAGAAGCAAACTCTGGTGTCTGCCCTTTGCCCGCAACTAGCTGAACTCCTCCTCTGCCAACCTGTCCACTCTGAGCGAAACCTCCATGACCACGACCTCTCTGAACACGAGCCTGACGCGGTGCTAAAGAACAATGTCTGACGAAGTGTTGAAGGCTCCCGCATCGAAAACATCCATACGATGGCTGCTGACCCTCCTGGGGATGAGAGCTGAACGACTGTCCTCGTCCCAAGCCTCTGCTACTCCCGCGACGTGCACGAAACCTATCACGGCGACTAAAGCTCTGTCTCTGGGCTGGTACACTTGCACGAGCCCTCCTCGGTCTTCGAACTCCCAAAGTCTCGGAAAGACGCTCCTCGTCCAAAAGGGGTGCGTCCACTGGTGCTGTGTAAGTAACACTATGCTGTGTGGTGATCGCAAGAAATAACTGGGTAACAGGGATGGCAACCTCCTATCCCTGCGCTCGAATGGCCTCAACCAACGACCTCATCGTCTAGCGCAAGTCCTGCATCTCTGCCTCAAACCTAGCGAGATGATCTGTCGAAGGCGGATCCATCTGCTCCTGTGCAACGAGCGTACCATCCTGGTCAGTCCTCGGCCCAAACGAGTCAACTCTGACCTCGGCTCTCGTTGCACCACTCTGAGTCCTCATAGTCATCGGCGGCAAGGCTATAAATGGAAAAAAGATTCGATAAGAACACGGAAATCAAATCACAAGGATATGTATCATCAAGAAAGGAATTTCAAGAAATTTGTACTTAGGTCACTTTAGGCGGAGTACCATGTCGTGAGTATGCCGCGGACATACACACACTACGTTACCCTGCTTCAGCTACCTACTCCATCATACCAAGATCATCCTACACTCCGAAAGGTAAAACCTAGCGCTCTGATACCAATTTTGTCACGACCCGAAATTGACACGTGACGGCCCTTAAAATACACAACGTCTAAAGGCGTAACACAATTTAAGTAAGCCGAAAACCCAGCAATCTAAACCATCAAAACTAGTAAGTGATAATAATATTTTTAAAACTTTGAAATCTCAAACCAAATTCTTTAAAGTCCCAACTTTATTTCCTTTAAAATTTTGGCAGCACCTCCTTTATAAAAACCAGCCCAAAAAATGGGTACAACATAAATAAAAAGTAAAGCATCACCAACGGGAGAAAATACACGCCCAAAGGCGGAAAACAACCGCCACAACAGATATACGATGCCGTAGTGAAGAAAATAAAAAACGATATAAATAAAACTGCATAAAAGACCTCCAAGTCACAAAAAATATACAATAACGTTCTCACATCAAGTCTCTAAGTCATACAAGAAAGTGGTAGATGGAGAGTAAAAGATACAACAAGATACAATGTACATAAACGGACAACCGCAAAACCTACCTATAGAAAAACTGCACACTATGAGCCGAAGCGGTATCCGCAGCAAAAGATGATACGATAGATGAAAAAGAAAGCCTGCCTCGACTACTCTGAGGAACAACCTGCAAAACACTGTGGCACAACGGGGGTGAGTTGCCAACTCGTGAATAGTAAATAACATATGCAGGTAATCACAAGTATGCACGTACAACGCGAATCTAACATATGCAAGCTAATAGCAATAAATGGTCATATGCATGCAACAGTCATGAAAGGTACTCTAGCAGGTACAACTAATACATGAAGCAATAATATGACAATATGTATATGCAACAGTCATGAAAGGTACTCTATCAGGTACTACTAATGCATGAAGCAATGCATATAAAATAAATGCGAAGTATGGGATAAAACATGTCATTCTCACGGAATCCTGACCTTATGATAGGACCAAAGTCCATCAAGTCAATCCACATCCCAAATTTTCTCAAATCAACCCCCAAATTGGCTCTCATATCATGTAAGTCACATTTATCCTGAGTGTCCAATATCAAGTAAATCTCATATATCCTATATCCAATATCAAGTAAATCTTATATATCCTGTATCCAATATCAAGTAAATCTCATATATCCTGAGTGTCCAATATCAAGTGAATCTCATACATCCTGAATAAGTATATTTGCATGAATCATTATGATGATGTATATAAATTAGATATGTATACATATATATTAGCGTCTTATTACACTAATATATATATATATATATATATATATATATAACAGCGTCCCATTCCACTGTTATATATACTTAGGAGTAAAATATCATGAAACCAAGTGTCAAACATCAACACATAAATACTGATCTATCAGGTGCTGTCATCACGACTGGCCCTCTGATAGGTACGTATCATACGCTATCTCGAAAACCCTAGTACCCAGCTTCGACCCTCGCCTTTCGACGTATCCATACGTACATGACACCGGTCGGTATCCCCACGATAATCGTCGAGTCATAGGTACTGTCACCGGTAGGTATTGTTGGATATATGTATGCCCTAGAGGCCATTATGTGATAGTTGATGTATCTATACATGTATATATATTCAGTTTACATTCTTGCTCGACATGATAGTATGCTATCTGGTTTCTCTTTATCTGACATGTTGATTTGATCATGCTTTTATTTCATTCATACATGCTGATAAAGCCCTAAGGATATCGGCTTGACTACTCTGATTATGATGCAGATCATACTAGTGGGACATCTGTAGTCTATAAGCATATCCTGAAATGTCCCTAGTCGGAGGTGTATCGAGACGGGGCATCGATATACCAGAGTAGACTAGCGTATATGATACTAGACCCATGTGATGGGCAATGGATGTTCCCACATTCATGGATGTTTGACATCAAGATCATATACGGGTGCTCAGTGGTGACTGGGTACACTGGACGGACTCGCCGAGAACTCCTATATGGTATTATATCTATCGTCGAATAGCAGTTCTCAGGTGACACTGGTACAGGTTAGTCTGTAGACCCGAGATCGTCATGGAGTCTTGTGTGTTCTCCCACTGTACTTTGATTGCCACCCTACCACGGCTCTACTGAGTCGTGCAAACAGGTGGCCATTGGGTACAGTCCCGAGACACACGAAGGCAATGAGCGATAGGAGGGGTTTCGTCTCTCCCGGTATTGGGAGTTGATGCTGTGCTGTGCTCGGCTGGTTATAACAGCAAGTCCCTGGCCAGGGCTGCTGAGATTTACTGATAAGTGTTATCAGTAGTTTCTCGATCTGTTATAGACCATTCACCGACATGACTTATTGAGTTATTGGGGTCGACGTGACCATCCCTAGGCTCGATATGCAGCATATCTGACGAAGAGACCGGACTGTACGGTAGTGTTACCGGATGGCTCGACGGGAGTTATAGCAGGTTCGCTTGTTGTCTTCTGATCGCTCAATACCCGGGTGGCCGTTACGTTTGGCTGACCGCTTGCGGCTTGCGGGTGCTTGATATGATCATCACCCACTGCCGGCGTATTGACGAGTCTTAGAGTCCCACACAGGAGTTACCTAGTCCAGGCGAAACGTTGTGGTGCGCGTATGTGATATGCGCTTGGACCCGATTAAAATACGTGTATGGGATACCGTATGTTAATTGGGCGGCTTGCTAATGGTCGGGTCATATATGATATGACCGGATTTGTGAATCAAGTGTTGATTCATCATTAGTTTTCTCACTATAAATCCTATTTTGTTTATGTTGTATGTATGCATGTATGTGTGCATTCATTTTGTTCATGCACATTTGATGTGCAAGCACACATACATACATACATCATATATTGTCATGGTTGTTTATATAATGGGAATGGTGGATGTATAAGAATTACACCATGGTTGTATTTGGATAATTATTAGATTTAAATTAAAGCAAAAGAAAATGAAAAATGGGTTAAATCACTTAAGTTTTTCTACACTCTTCTAACTTAACCATGCTCACCTAACTTTTAACCCATAGTTTATTTTCTTATCATGCTTTTAATTTAAATTAAAATGATATCTAAATATTTAACCATGGTTGCTTTAGAGAAAGAAAAATATATATAGCTATTTTTCTTTTCTCTTTGATAAGATAATTCATTCTCTTCTTAAAAAAAAAATCCATCATCTTCATCAACCTCCTTGCCTTAGCTCTCTAGTTCTTACAAGAGAGTGTATCCTTCATAAAAATAGGATTTTGAAGTAAGATCCATAACCACAACTTCATTCTAATCAAGTCTAGCTCACTTGATTAGAGTGTTCTCTTTGTTTATCAAAGTTGCAAGCTTGGACGGGATTGCTCCGGGTGGATCGTCGTGGATGCAAAAGGACGACGAGCGGACCTTCTTCAAACACCTTGGAGCTTAAGGAGCGAATCAAAAACGGGAGCTACAAAGGTTGTAGCATTCAAACCCTAATTTTTGTTAGCTTAATGTTTAGTAAACCCTAACTTTCTAGGATCTTTCCTTTGCATGTTAGTTTAGCACCTTAAAAATGAAAACTTTAGGTCATGTGATGCTTGTAATCTCTTCATAGGGTGCTAATCTAACCTTACATTGGTATCAGAGCCGACCTAGAACGTTAGGCGACCTTTTTGCGAAGTGAAAAGTCCGATCGAAACATAATACGGATTTATGGGATGCTTTCTGGAAATTTTTTAAAAAATGATCTTTTTCAGAATTAAAAATTCTCAAAAAATAGAGCAGGTAAAAATTAAGTGATCTGGAAAATCCGTACCTGTGAACAGTAAAGTTGACCGCGGAAGCGCGGCACAAGCTTGCTTGTGCCGCGCTTCCGCGGCAAGATGAGGGGCTCTCTGGTAATTTTTTGCACAGTAATTTTCTTTACCTGCTACAGTACATTTTGAGAGTATTTAATCTGAATCTGATGTTGAAAATTCTGGAGGTAGTTTTGAATTCGTCGTTTCGATCGAAATTTTCATTTCGTATTTCTTTTCCGGGTAAACTAGAAAGTATTGAAATGTTTGAACGAACATCATTTACTCAATATTCACGGGGTTTAAATAGTTTGGAGATGTGTGCAAGTCTTTTTGCGGTGGTCCCTCTAGAAGACAACAAACCTTAACTCGATTATGTGACCGTCTCGAACTGCCCTTTGAACCTTAGGGTTTGGGACAGTACGGCGTGCCACATGTGAGGCGTTGGCTTGACCCTTCTACGGCTGGACCGCCGCTACTGTGTCACACTCCGTACTTTTGAACCCTGCTCAAGTGTTGAGCTTTAGTGAATCTTGGGTGCTTGACAGTTCGTTCGAAAACTTTAATACTGTCTGTTTATCTGGAATGTGATACAATATGTGGAATTCAAATAGTGTAGACATGAAATACGAAATATGTGATATTTCGCATTTATGATGTCTTAAGAGAATCTGGATTCCAAATATTGTAGTTTTACACTTTCTTTTCTGCGACCGTAAGTGTAGTATGTTAGATATCGCCGGTTTCGTTGCTATACATCAACGACAATCGGGGTACGCATACTTACTTACGTTGATGATATATGATATTATGTGTTGCTGAGATATGATGTGCAGGATTGTCGCGATCGAATAGCCGGGGGGTTTTTGTGAGATGAGAGTTTTATATTTTCATTCATGTAAATTCAAATGTAATGTAATATTCTTTTATTTGGGGCACTTCCAGGTTGCGGTTGTGTCACCAGTGTTGTATATTATTTACTTTTCCGCATTAGGATGGACCCAAGGAGGGGAGCACAGGTGACCGGGTTCTGGGGTTCAGTGGGAGGCCATCTCGAGGAGTCGAGACCGGGTCTCCTAAACTCCAGGATTGGTAGGGTCACTTGATGCTCTCGTAGGGGTCCAGGGTGTGGGCTTGGCTATTCATCGCGACTGTGGAATCCGTATTTTCTATTCTGGCTAAATACTAAATACGGACGTCCTAGTATATCCCACGTTATATCTATATTTCTGCTGCCTGTGTTCTGTGATATCTGAGACGAATGACTTATTATATATATGATATATAGTAGACGTTGCTTATGTTTTACACCCGCGCTAGTCCCGTTCCGGTATGCCGTTAGTTAAGTAACCTAACGGTGCATAACGGAACACTGCGGCGAATGCGGATGGCATAAGTGTACGTGTTATTTTCGTTTCTTTTCTGTGATTGGCTTAAGGACTTAAATGATGGGATTACATTAATGTGATTAATGTAAAGAAAATAAACCTAAAAGATGTTGTAGAATCGGATTTAAAAACTACTCGGCTATTTATGAAAAAGCTACATTTCAAAAACTGCGGAGCTTAAGCCACTCCTTTTGAAAACTGTTTGATTCTACAACGATATCAAGTTCAAAGCGTTAAAGATTTTCTTAAAAATCATTCGCAACCCTCCGTCATTTTAGGAAGTAGAGTACTTAGTATTCGTGCTACGTTTGTTGACTTTAGTTAAGGCGTAGTGTACGGTAGCTAAGTGATGTCTTCCTACAATGCATATGATGCAGATTAATTAGGACATTCATGCGACTTTGTTGACCATAGTTAAGGGTCAAATGGGTGGGTCTAATTGATCAAGAAATGACGGGTAGAACTTGACTGGTACTTATGATTTGTTGACCATAGTTAAGGTCATAAGTACTAGGGGTAAAAAAATTACATCGGGAATTTCAAGTGTTGAAATTTGCAATGAGATTGCATACCTTCCATGTGATGGTTGGATCCCGATCCCACTGTGGGCAATAGTTGCTCCTAGGAGAGTTTTACAGTTTACAATTAGCTAACTCATTAGGTGTCTAGAAAGGTGTTAACGGGGCTCCGCCTCTGGGAAAACGAGGTTTACTCTAATTAGGTCCGTGCGAAAGCACGGGGAACCTCCCTCAAAGTACCGACACTGGCCTGGCTGAACGGTTAGCGAAGTTGTAGACTGTAATTAATCCTGGCTAGTTTTTCTTTTTAAGGTTTGAAAGAAAACTTGATAAAAAGCAGTGGGAAACATCGATTAGACAAGATAATAAACCAATCTAATCTGTGCAAGAGCTTTCGCTGAGTGTATTCTTTTCTCTCTCTTAATGGCAGATACCAAATGACTGGACTTAAGCTTCTATTAGATAAGAACAAACTGAATGGAACCAACTATAAAGACTGGCTAAGGAATCTGAAGATCGCCTTGACATATGATAAAGTATCATATGTCCTCACGGCTTCAGCCCCGCCCGTCCCTGGCCCAAAATCTTCAGTTGCGGACATTGAAGTCCGCAAGACATGGGACGCTGACTGTGCCATGGCAAAATGCCTCGCGCTTGCATCGATGGACAACATACATCAAAAGCAGCACGAGGACATGGACATTCACGGGATACTGCTCCATACAAAGGAGTTGTATGGGGAACAGTCCCGCGTATTACGATACGAGGCATCAAAGAAACTGTTTCACATGCGGATGGCCCCTGGCACACCAGTTGCAGACCATGTTTTGAAGATGATAGCTCTTATAGAAGAGCTTGAGGACCTCGGATGGACAATGGACAATGAACAATATGTCGATATTATTCTGCAGTCCCTCCCCTCCACCTTTGCTCAGTTCATAGTGAACTTCAACATGCATGGCATGGAGAAGGACCTCCCTGAACTCCTTAATATGTTAAGGAGTGCAGAGAGCACTATGAAGTCGGCAAAGACTCCCGTTATGACGATTGGACAGTCTTCTTCTTCTCGCCCGAAAGCTAAGGCCAAGGGAAAGAAAAAGAAGAAAACCACTAATCCTAAGGGTGGAGTCAAAAAGGCGAAGGGAAAGGGAAAGTCCACGGCTGGAGACCCAGGGAAAGGCGAGTGTTTTCATTGCCACAAGACAGGACACTGGAAGCGCAACTGCACGGAGTACCTAAGTCTTAAGAAGAAGCATGGTGATGCTTCCGCTTCAGGTGCGTTTGTGACTGAAAACTGTTTTTCTATAAACTCTGCTTCCTGGGTATTGGATACCGGTTCAGGTTCTCACATTTGCAATTCTATGCAGGGGTTGAGAAATAGCAAGGTTTTGAAGACAGGTGACCATACTCTCCGCGTTGGAAATGGTTCCAATGTACATACAGTCGCAGTGGGAGAGTATCACTTGGGGTTGCCGTCTGGATGTATTTTGATTTTGAATCCATGTTATTTTGTACCTGATATGTTGTGTAATATTATATCTGTTTCTTTGTTGGACAATGAAGGGTATAATTTTGTATTACAAAACAATGTTATGAACATTTACCTGAATCAAATGTTGGTTGGGTATGGTACACTTAATAACGGAATATATGTCCTAAATCAACACACAGTTTTCAGTATACAACACACTAATAAAAGAAAACTTTCAGAATTAAATGAAGCTTTTCTTTGGCATTGTAGACTTGGTCATATTAACGAAACAAGACTAAACAAGTTACACAAAGATGGATATTTAAATCCTTTTGAATATAAATCTTATGCGACTTGCCAGTCTTGTATCAAGGGTAAAATGACCAAAACTCCGTTTACTGGACACGGAGAGAGAGCTACTCAGCTCCTGGGCCTCATACATAGTGATGTATGTGGGCCAATGTCTACACAGGCTAGAGGCGGTTTTTCATACTTCATTACATTCACCGATGATTTCTCAAGATTCGGTCATGTATTTTTATTAAAGCATAAGTCCGAAGCTTTCGAGAAGTTCGTTGAATATAAACAAGAAGTAGAAAAACAAACCGGCTTGAGTATTAAGATGCTTCGATCAGATCGAGGTGGTGAGTATCTCAGTACAGAATTTGCAAACTTCTTAAAAGAGAATGGGATTCTCTCTCAGCTCACTCCTCCTTACACACCACAGCACAACGGTGTGTCAGAACGACGGAATAGGACTCTATTAGATATGGTCCGATCCATGATGAGTGACGCTGAGTTACCAGTCTCGTTTTGGGGGCATGCGTTGGAGACTGCAGCGTTTCTGCTAAACAGGGTTCCGACCAAAGCTGTGTCTACCACGCCATATGAGATATGGAATGGGAAGAGACCATCTCTTAAGAGAATTAAGATTTGGGGTTGCCCGGCCTATGTTAAAAAGCAGAATCCGGACAAACTCGAGACACGGTCAGTCATGTGTAACTTTGTTGGATATCCAAAGAATTCTTATGGGTATCTGTTCTACCACAAAGAGGAACAAAAGGTGTTTGTTTCTCAGTATGCCACATTCTTGGAAAAAGAGTTTTTCACGGATAGAGATGATGGCAAGGTGGTAGATCTAGAAGAGGTTCTAGAGACACAAACTACGAATGACGATTTGGTCGAACCGGCTGTTGCAACAGAAACTGAAGAACCTCGGCCACTCCGGAGGTCTGGTAGGAATTCTCGCCCACCGGAGAGGTACTACGGTTTCCTCATTGATGGTGACAGAGAAGACTGTATCATAGATGATGATGATCCTACCAGTTTTCAGCAAGCTATCACGAGTGGTGACTCTGTGAAGTGGCTGGATGCCATGAGATCCGAAATGGAGTCTATGTACACCAACAAAGTATGGACTTTGGACGTTGTACCCCCTGGGGTAAAACCTGTAGGGTGCAAATGGATCTTTAAAAGAAAGATTGGTGTGGATGGGCAGGTAGAGACCTATAAGGCAAGACTTGTGGCGAAAGGTTTTCGTCAAAGACCAGGATTGGACTATGACGAAACTTTTTCGCCCGTAGCCATGCTTAAATCTATTCGGATCCTACTTGCTATTGCTGCTCACTACGACTATGAAATCTGGCAGATGGACGTAAAAACAGCATTTCTAAATGGAGATTTAGAAGAATGCGTTTATATGGATCAGCCAGAGGGCTTCATTGACAGTGGGAGCAGCGAGAAAGCATGTAGATTGCTTAAATCCATATATGGGTTAAAGCAGGCATCTCGGAGTTGGAACATCTGTTTCGATGATGTTATCAAAGAGTTTGATTTCATCAAAAATCCAGATGAACCTTGTGTTTATAGGAAGGCTGTAGGAAGAGCTGTCACATTCCTCGTATTGTACGTGGATGACATTCTTCTGATAGGAAATGATATTCCTATGCTACAGTCGGTCAAATCATTCTTATCACTGAGGTTCTCCATGAAGGACCTGGGTGATGCCACATACATCCTGGGTATAAGGATCTATAGAGATAGATCCAAAAAGTTATTGGGATTGTCCCAAACCAGGTACATTAACACCATCCTAAAAAGGTTTGGTATGGAAGACTCCAAGCGGGGTGCCTTACCCGCTTGCCATGGAGTCACTCTCTCCAAGGATTCTTGTCCAAAGACCGATGAAGAGAGAGCTCGCATGAGCATTATACCTTATGCCTCGGCAGTAGGGTCTATAATGTATGCGATGTTATGTACACGCCCAGATGTAGCTTATGCACTTAGTGTTGTAAGCAGGTATCAATCCAACCCAGGGGAGAACCACTGGACAGCTGTGAAGAACATTCTTAAGTACTTGCGAAGGACTAAAGAATTGTTCTTGGTGTATGGTAACAAGGATCTCCAAATGGAGGCCTTTACCGATTCCAGCTTCCAGAGCGATAAGGATGACAGCAAATCTATCTCAGGGTTTGTATTCACCCTCAATGGAGGGGCGGTAAGTTGGAAGAGTTCCAAACAAGATACCGTTGCAGACTCTACGATGGAAGCTGAGTACATTGCTGCAAATGATGCCGCCAAGGAAGCAGTCTGGATGAAGAAATTCGTCTTGGAGCTAGGAGTAGTTCCAACCATTATCGATCCAATACCTTTGTATTGTGACAATAATGGGGCGATGGCGTTAGCCAAGGAACCCAGATCCCATCAGCGGTCCAGACACATCCTGAGGCGCTTTCATTTGATCCGGGAGATTGTAGATCGCCGCGAGATCGAGATTAAGAGAGTAGACACAAAGAATAACGCCGCGGATCCATTCACCAAGGCCCTCCCTCAGCCGCAGCATGAGCGACTCTTTGAGATGTTGGGTATGAGATACGCCAATAACTGGCCTTAGTGCAAGTGGGAGATTGTTGGATATATGTATGCCCTAGAGGCCATTATGTGATAGTTGATGTATCTATACATGTATATATATTCAGTTTACATTCTTGCTCGACATGATAGTATGCTATCTGGTTTCTCTTTATCTGACATGTTGATTTGATCATGCTTTTATTTCATTCATACATGCTGATAAAGCCCTAAGGATATCGGCTTGACTACTCTGATTATGATGCAGATCATACTAGTGGGACATCTGTAGTCTATAAGCATATCCTGAAATGTCCCTAGTCGGAGGTGTATCGAGACGGGGCATCGATATACCAGAGTAGACTAGCGTATATGATACTAGACCCATGTGATGGGCAATGGATGTTCCCACATTCATGGATGTTTGACATCAAGATCATATACGGGTGCTCAGTGGTGACTGGGTACACTGGACGGACTCGCCGAGAACTCCTATATGGTATTATATCTATCGTCGAATAGCAGTTCTCAGGTGACACTGGTACAGGTTAGTCTGTAGACCCGAGATCGTCATGGAGTCTTGTGTGTTCTCCCACTGTACTTTGATTGCCACCCTACCACGGCTCTACTGAGTCGTGCAAACAGGTGGCCATTGGGTACAGTCCCGAGACACACGAAGGCAATGAGCGATAGGAGGGGTTTCGTCTCTCCCGGTATTGGGAGTTGATGCTGTGCTGTGCTCGGCTGGTTATAACAGCAAGTCCCTGGCCAGGGCTGCTGAGATTTACTGATAAGTGTTATCAGTAGTTTCTCGATCTGTTATAGACCATTCACCGACATGACTTATTGAGTTATTGGGGTCGACGTGACCATCCCTAGGCTCGATATGCAGCATATCTGACGAAGAGACCGGACTGTACGGTAGTGTTACCGGATGGCTCGACGGGAGTTATAGCAGGTTCGCTTGTTGTCTTCTGATCGCTCAATACCCGGGTGGCCGTTACGTTTGGCTGACCGCTTGCGGCTTGCGGGTGCTTGATATGATCATCACCCACTGCCGGCGTATTGACGAGTCTTAGAGTCCCACACAGGAGTTACCTAGTCCAGGCGAAACGTTGTGGTGCGCGTATGTGATATGCGCTTGGACCCGATTAAAATACGTGTATGGGATACCGTATGTTAATTGGGCGGCTTGCTAATGGTCGGGTCATATATGATATGACCGGATTTGTGAATCAAGTGTTGATTCATCATTAGTTTTCTCACTATAAATCCTATTTTGTTTATGTTGTATGTATGCATGTATGTGTGCATTCATTTTGTTCATGCACATTTGATGTGCAAGCACACATACATACATACATCATATATTGTCATGGTTGTTTATATAATGGGAATGGTGGATGTATAAGAATTACACCATGGTTGTATTTGGATAATTATTAGATTTAAATTAAAGCAAAAGAAAATGAAAAATGGGTTAAATCACTTAAGTTTTTCTACACTCTTCTAACTTAACCATGCTCACCTAACTTTTAACCCATAGTTTATTTTCTTATCATGCTTTTAATTTAAATTAAAATGATATCTAAATATTTAACCATGGTTGCTTTAGAGAAAGAAAAATATATATAGCTATTTTTCTTTTCTCTTTGATAAGATAATTCATTCTCTTCTTAAAAAAAAAATCCATCATCTTCATCAACCTCCTTGCCTTAGCTCTCTAGTTCTTACAAGAGAGTGTATCCTTCATAAAAATAGGATTTTGAAGTAAGATCCATAACCACAACTTCATTCTAATCAAGTCTAGCTCACTTGATTAGAGTGTTCTCTTTGTTTATCAAAGTTGCAAGCTTGGACGGGATTGCTCCGGGTGGATCGTCGTGGATGCAAAAGGACGACGAGCGGACCTTCTTCAAACACCTTGGAGCTTAAGGAGCGAATCAAAAACGGGAGCTACAAAGGTTGTAGCATTCAAACCCTAATTTTTGTTAGCTTAATGTTTAGTAAACCCTAACTTTCTAGGATCTTTCCTTTGCATGTTAGTTTAGCACCTTAAAAATGAAAACTTTAGGTCATGTGATGCTTGTAATCTCTTCATAGGGTGCTAATCTAACCTTACAGGTATGGTTCCCCTGTCAGGCTCATCGGCGTGGTCCATCGATCTTCTTGCCCCGGGGTACCTTCGGGCCCCACCGTGTACCCACACACGGCCTACGACGCCTCCTCGCATGGGGTATATATATCAGAACCGATAAATCTCATGGTGGCTTCTGAAATATCATATCAAGAGAAACCAGGTTTTTCAAATAATGCATAATTTCATGAAACTACCACAGTCCTCAAATCTAGAAAACATCATGAAAAATCCATATCTCAATGCGAAAATCCATGAATACAATATATGCAACATAAATCTGTAATTTGAGCATATAAAGGAAAAGCCGCTATTTAACTGCAACAAGTTAATATATATTTCATGCGGTTCCTAATTTCTCCAAGTCCATATAATATCAAATAAAGGTGAATATGTATCTTTAGCCAGATATATGTGTAAACATGTAGGTATAGCAAGGTATATGTATCTACTTATCAGTAATGATGTAATACCCTCTAGGTATAAGTGTAAGTATGTATGCAAGATGTACATGCAGCTATGACTCATATGTGTATATACCTATCACTAATGGTACGATACCATATAGATACAAGGGTAAATAGCATGTAAGCATGTCAAGACATATGTGTAAGCATGTAGGTATACAGGTATGCTATAGGTCATATGCACGAAAGAAAATAAGGATCATGTTTCAATATCCCTAAACAATACAATATCACATATGTATAGGTGTTGTGCATGTCATGGCAATTATTGACGGTGTGTGTGTAGCATATAATTAGTGCTCGTGAAACATGAACCGTCAATAATAGTGCAGTGTCCTAAGGGTACAAGTCTAAACACAACAGGTAATAATATGCAATGAGGTGTATGCGCAAACTCTATATATACAATAGAATATGTGACTAATATCATATCATCTCTAGCTTAGACGCATAACGCCATGCGGGCGATTCGCTTATAGATATTAAATCTACTCACCAACGCTCCTGGCTAAGTGAATCTAACCACTTGTTTCCCCTTCTTCGCAGCGTCCGAAGTCCCCGCCTGTGAACCTAAAACATAAAACAACAAAATAAGTATATATTAGCAATCGACCCAAAACACGTACAAACTACGTTTTACCGACACACCAACCCAAAACAAACTCTCAAGTGTTCGTATTGTGGCTAACGTGCGTAGCGACACTACGAAACCAACCCAAGAGCAAAACCACACAAAGTGCACGATCCGTGTCGTATAACGTATCGCGCGTAATCGTAACACAAGAAACTAGCTATGTGATCCCAGATTTTGTATACAAAGAAAACCCAAAAATCAAACAAGACCAAACACACCTAAACCAAAGCAGACACCTACCCACAAAAACCCACACCCTAACTCCAACCAAAAACCGAGGTCGCCGGAATTTTCCTTCTCGTCGTCGGCCGAGATCCGAACAAGGGGTTCGTGCTCCAGGTAATGTCCTATGGTCTCAGGTACAACACAACTACATTGTTTGGTTTTCTAGTATACTCTCGGGGTCATATTAAATCATAGATATCACAAACGACACTAAAAAATACGATATTTTCACGAAAATTAACTTTAAACGATCAAAACTAAAACTAAAAGTCTACACAACACAATAACAACATAAAGAACAGATAGAGATCTATACCTATCCACAAGAACTCAAAAATCCTAGCTTTCCAAGCTCCAAGGCATCCAAGAGGCAAAACTAGGCAAAAGAAGTGATTTTGGTGAGATTTTATGAAGTTTGTGATGGTTTTGTGAAGGAATGGCCAAGTGTTCAGTTGAGAGAATGAAGGAGATGAGAAATATGAGAAAGAGATAGAGTGAGAGAGAATGAGAGTGAAAGAAATGATAAAGAGAGAGAGTGAGGTTAGATTAAAGTGAGAGGGTAAGTGCACCCTTTGCATTAACTTCTCATTAATGCAACCATTAATGCCCACCATGCCACCTCCTCTCCCACAACAAAACAAGGCAAAGAAATATCTCACAACAAGAATTATCTAGAGGTTTAGGTTAAGGGTTAAACAAGGATTAGGATTAGGTTAAGTTGTCATGGTCACTAAACTAGATTAGTACAAACAAACCCTCACATAAACATGCACAAGTGTGTGCATGCCATAACAAATAATAATAAATTATTAATTAAATGTTATAAAATATGAGAAACCCAAATTGGTAAACTTTTTACCAAAAACCCGCATTACTGTCTAAACTAACACTAATCTAAATCTAAGGCGTTACATCTATATTTTTGATAAAGTCAAATTCCTTGACTGTTTCATCAAAGCAGATGTTCCAACTCCGCGATGCCTACTTCAGTCCATAAATGGATTTAAGCAACTTGCACACCTTCTCTCTGCTTCTACTGTCTATGAAACTCTCTGGCTAATCCATATAAACACACTCTTCTATACTTCTTTTTAGAAAAGCGGTTTTAACATCCATCTGCCAGAAGTCATAGTCATGAAAGGAAGCAATGGCAAGTAGGATCTGAATGTATTTAAGCATAGCCACTGGTGAAAAAGTTTCGTTATAGTCCAATCTCGGTTTTTGACAAAAACATTTTGCAACGAGTCTAACTTTGTAGGTTTCTACCTGTCCATCTACACCAATCTTCTTTTTGAAGATCCATTTGCATCCAACAGGTTTTACTCCAGGAGGAGCAACATCCAAAGTCTATACTTTGTTAGTTTACATGGATTCCATATCGGATCGCATAGCATCTATCCACTTCACCGAGTCTCTACTCATGATGGTTTGCTGAAAACTAGTAGGCTCATCATCATCGATGATGCAATCCTCTCGATCCCCGTTTATGAGAAAACTGCAGTATCTCTCTGGAGGATAAGACTGCCTACTAGATCTGCAGTGTGGCGTAAGTACATCCAGTTCTATTGAAACTTTAGGTTCTACCAAGTTTTTAGTAATAGCTTGTGGTTCTAGAATTTCAGTTCTATCACGCTCCCACTAATTTCTTTTTCAAGAAATTCAGTTTCCAGAAAGCGGACATGATGAGAAACAAAAACCTTTTGTTTCTCATCGTAATAGAAAAAATACCCCTAGAATTCTTTGGGTATCCCACAAACTTACACAATACTAAACGTGCCTCGAGTTTGTCCGGATGATGTTTTTTGACAAAAGATGGACACTCCCATATCTTAAGATACTTAAGACAGGGTTTCTTTCCACTTCATATTTCATAAGGAGTGGTAGGCACTAACTTAGTTGGAACTTTATTCATTAGGTATGCAGTAGATTCTAGTGCAAAACCCCAAAAGGATAGCAGCAACTTAGTATTACTCATCATAGAACACACCATATATAGCAAGATGCGATTCTGTCTTTCTGATACACCGTTGTGTTGTGGTGTGTATGGAGGATTATGCTGAGAGAGAATTCCATTTTCTTTTAAGTATTCCAAGAACCCAACACTTAAGTATTCTCCACCCTGATCAGATCGAAGTATCTTAACACTTTTGCCCTTTTATTTTTCAACTTCATTCTTATACTCCTGGAATTTCTCAAAGGCCTCGGATTTATATTTCATTAAGAATACATGTCATACCTTGAGAATTCATCGGTGAAAGTGATGAAGTAGGAATAACCACTTCTTGCATGTATAGACATCGGACCACACACGTCGCTGTGTATGAGTCTCAGGAGCTCAGTGACTCTTTCTCCGTGTCTAGTGAATGGATTTTTGGTCATCTTTCCTTTGATACATGATTGATAAGTTGCATAAGATAGATATTCAAACGGATCTAAATATCTATCTTTATGTAACTTAGTTAATCATATTTCATTGATATGACCAAGTTTACAATGCCATAAGAAAATTTGATTTAATTTTGGAGTCATTCTTTTAAGTGTGTTTTGGACGTTGAAAACTTGATATTGATTGAGTATGTATATTTCGTTATTTAGTGTACCCGACCCAATCATTTCATGATTCAGGTGAATATTTATGACATTGCTTTCAAGTATAAAATTATATCCTTCATTAGATAACAAAGATACAGATATAATATTACACATTATATTGGGTACACAAAAGCAGTTATACAACAACAAAATATGTCCACTCACCAATCCAAGGTGATATTCTCCCACTGCAACAGCATCTACACTTGCTCTGTTGCCAACCCCGAGGGTCATATCACTGTTCCTCAAAACTCTACGGCTTCTCAGCGTCTGCAAAGAATTACAGATGTGAGATCCTGATCCGGTATCCAATACCCAGAAAGTAGAGTTAATAGAGAAACAGTTTTCAATCACGAACACACTTGAACCAAAAACCACAACTTTCTTCGTGTCCTAATTCTTGGCTTTCAAAGCCCGGCAATTCTTCTTCCAATTTCTCTTCTTATGACAATATAAACATTCCTCCTTTGTTGCTGATCCCCCAATCTTTTCCTTTCCCTTTCCCTACACCTTCTGCACACCTTCGTTCGGTTTGGTGGGGGCCTTCTTCTTCTTCCCCTTGGCCTTAGTCTTGGAATTAGAGGAAGAAAATTCCCCAACAAACAGAGCGGGTGTTTCCTTGATTTTCTTCAAGGTGCCCTCCGCAACCCTCAACATGTTGAGGAGCTCAGGAAGTGTAACTTCCGTTTTTTGCATATGAAATTCAATACGAATTGGGAATAGGTGCAGGGAAGGGACTGCAGAATTAAGTCGGTATACAACTCATTCTCCAACGTAGTTCCAAGGTCCATGAACTTTTCAATGAGAGTAATCATCTTTAGGATGTGGTCCCCTACAGATGATTCGACAATCAATCTCGCCTGAAATAATTTCTTTGAGGTCTCTGTTCCCGCCAAAAATTTCTGCGCAAAAGAGCCCAAGGTATCAAATGGCAGCGATACGCTTAAGAAAATACAAACCCGTATTTTCCGGGCTGTATTTTGACAAACTCCCGAATGAGAATTAGCTAAATTCTAATGATATCGAAAGATTCTCAAAAAATCCTTCGATTTGATATATTATGGGCCTCATAATTCATCCGGAATCAAAAGTTATGAGTAAATGTGTTATGCACGTGTAATCTAAGTAATGCTCTGCTATATGGGGGATACATTTTTAGTCCCACATCGGGAAAAAGAGAAATCCTTTCTCTTCCACTCCTATATAAATAAGAGGGGATACTTCTTAGAAAAAATAGAATTCAATCCTCAAAGTAGCTTAGTTCTCCATAGCAGTTTAGTTCTCCAAGTTAGGACCTTAACTGCCCCTCCATAATGCGCATATGTGCAAGCGCCATGTGCGTGACGTGCAACACACGTGCGCCCGCCGTGCGAGGATTCAATCCTCAAAGGAGCTTAGTTCATCATAGCAGCTTAGTTCTCCAAGTTAGGACCTTAGATGCCCCAATAATGTGCATATGCGCAAGCGTCATGTGCGCCACGTGCAACGCACGTGCGTCCGCCGTGCGAGGATTCAATCCTCAAAGGAGCTTAGTTCTCTAAGTTAGGGCCTTAGCTGCCCCCATAATGTGCATATGCGCCACGTGCGCTTGCCATGTGCGCACCACGTGCAACGCATGTGCCCCGCCGTGCGAGAATTCAATCCTCAAAGGAGCTTAGTTCTCCAAGCTAGGGCCTTAGCTGTCCTCCATGATGCACATATGCGCAAGCGCCACATGCGACGCATGTATGCCCGCCAAGTGCGCAACACGTGCGATGCACGTGCCCTCGCCAAGTACGCAACATGTGCGACGCACGTGTGCCCGCCAAGTCCGCAATACGTGCGACGCACGTGCACCCAACACGTGCGACACACGTGCGCAAACGTAAAGAAGCCTTTTTCAACAGCTAGGAGTTTAAGCTCTAACCCGTTCTTTCTCTTAATGAGTGGGACATGGTTCAAAGGGTACATCTCTCCACACCTTCGATACATGGCACTGTAATCTCTCAGCATCGTCGGAGAGGTGGTGGGTCCCAACGACCAATGATCTCTCTTTCCAAATATAACAGAGGAAACCCTCCCATAAGCTTCGAAAAAACAAAACAGAAAGCTTCAAAAAGGAATCTCGTTTACCTATTGAAGGGTTTAACCCTTTTAAAAAGAAGAACTTAGTTCTTTCTCTGGATCTAAGATCCACAAGACAAGTCTTCCACAAGTTGAGAATTTAATTCTCATCGGGACGAACTTGATCTTGGAGATCAAAGATTCAGAAAAGAACAAGGAAATTGAACCCCTCAAAACAAAATATATAAGGAAAAATCAGCGCCCAGCGTCTCACGTGGGCGCCACAAAATAAGAAGTGCTTAGCACTCAGTGACCGGCGTTCAGCGCCCAGCGCCTCACGTGCCCATCACGTGGGCGCTACAAAGTAAGGAGTTCTTAGCACTTAGTGGTGCGCCGCCCAGCGCCTCACGTGGGCGCCATAGAACATAAAAGGGCTTGACACTCCCCAGGCAGCGCCTAGCGCATCATGTGCTTCAAACGCGGGCGCCTGATTTGATCTCAAAAACTATCTATTAACCGTAATCAAGAACGGAGTCGCTTGGTAGTTAGCCGGTGAGTACGGATCGGTCCACAGGGATTTTATGAATTTCCTAATCGCTCTAACGAGTTAATTCCGATTGGTGCCGGATTGATTATTAAATCTAAAAAGTAAATCTATCTATACTAAGATTATCTAAATCTAAATCTTGCTAGGGTTAGGTTTAAGAATGGTTTGGAAATATAAATAAATCTCAACGCTTTCTATACCCAAATTAGGATCTAAGAGGAGTTATGATAATTATTAATAAAGGGGATTAGATCCATTCGGGAAGGTGTTCCTTCCTCTAGGTTCTTGTCCTTCCTTTATCAATCCTTACCCTAACCTCCATGGATAACACGCGCAACCGGGCCTTTATACTACGGTATCACCGCTACCTCGAGGGATAGGGTGCCGTAGGGAGCGGTATGTGCATGTATGCATGGAATCCTATTAAAAAGTATGATGGGCAAGAAAGGGATGGGAGATCTCATCTCTCAAAAGCCTTTCCCAAAGCTAACCCTAACAAGCGAGGAGACTACTCGCTCATTAGGGAATTTAAAAACATTTATCTAGGGCAGAGAATGAAAAATTACCTAGGGCAAGAATTGAAATTACCTACTTACTTTACAGATGGCTCTCTCCAAATATTTACGCATGGTTGTTAGATCTGAATAGATGATATGAAAAAAGGTATCGATGCTCTCCAAAAGAATTTTGAATTTTATTCATAAAAGGAGGCATGAGGGAGGCATCTCTAATACAATGATTTAGAGTTTCTATTTATAGAGGATAGGAAACCCTAGGTTACAATTGATCCGCATGTCTACATTTACCAAAATATCCTTAGAAAGACCTAGTCAAAGTAGACTCCAAGCTTTGGTAAAATTTTATGTCTCTGTCTCTTTAAAAGGAAGTATTGGGCCTTGAAATTTCCTTTGTTGGCTCTTCTGTCTTTGGGCTTCCTTATTATTTGGATCTTTTATTAAAATAGCTTCTATGTTTCTTCCAGATCTCCAGTGAATAATTACGGTGCACTTTTAACCGTTCGCTTTGTAATCTTGGACCTTGCATTGCCTTGTACTTTGTGAATTTGATATTTGATGTAGGCTTGATCAATAGTCTTCTGTTTGTTGGTCAAAGTCCACTTTTGCATCGTCTTTTCATCGTTTTCACTGTTTTCTGTCCAAGAACCTGTAACCTGTAATATGTAGCAGACATGCGTCAAAAGCACCTGTTTATTTATAAAACGAATAAGAATGGGGTATATAATAATACAATATTATGGTGTGAACAAATACCCCCAAACTTATCTTTTACTCGTCCTCGAGCAAACTTATTTTTTTATTTTCTACAAAAACCTAACCGCACTTTCGCAGGGAAACGCGATTGCACTGAGCTCGTGCAACAAGCCGTTAAACCTCTAGGTGTCCCTAGTAGGAGGAGTGTTGTCTCCTGAGGGTTTTCAGCAGATACTACCCACAAAATCCTATCAATTTGGCTTTTCGACTTTCGTTCTCCAATTTGGTTTTCTAACAAGGAATTCTATTATCGTTGACTCGTAAATTATCCACCCATATTCTTCGCACTTCCTCATCATTTAACTTAAGATTATATATGTTCTATATACTTACTTAGCTTTCGGCATTTCTTAAGTTTTCGTTCTAGGGTTCCATCTCCACTTAAGAATTTTTATCAACTCTACTAAAGATACAAGTTCTATTCTTCACTCCTTTCTCTCATCTAAACTCCAATCACATATCCCTATGTGTGTGTATGAATCACCCCTACACTTGGAAATTCAAATCAAGCAATCATACTCTCGTCCGTTGTCCAAAGTAATTATTAGTAGGTGAATTTTTAATTGAATTTTTGCCTACACATCCTTCATGCGACCGTTAATACTTCTTGAGGTACCAACAACCGATTACAAAATGTGTTTGCACAATAAAGCACAATTCCTAGTCTTGCAACACCCAAGACTTTTAGCAGTGACTCCCAAACCAGTTGGTCTAAGGCACTAGGTGATGAAGCACCCTGGCTAAATATTTTTCTATTTTTGCAACCTTAAGTAAGCACAAAAACCAGTGTTCATTTTTTTTTCTTTATTCACACTTGAATTTTTTATTTTCATTTTCTTCGTACTAAGGACTTTAGACAAGAACATTTCAAGGTCTCTTCTACTATTCCAAGTTTCAAGGTGCGTAATTGTGCAATTTGTAGGGTATACATTTTCAGAATCTAGACTTAAGGTAGGAATTATCTTTCAAACTTATACTCTAATAAAATATCAATACTTTTCCTTTGTTTCGACTTAGCGCAAGAAGTGAACTCAAAATTTTCCTATTTCTAAATAAACTACAAAGACATATACTTTCTACTGTTAAACTTGAAGGAAGGTTATTTTTAGGGTTTTTAATTTACTAAGTTTAAGATCTAGTTGTTCCTAGCCAGTTAACCTATTTGTCAAACTCAAATCAAATAAATCCAAAATTGAATACAATAATTTTTATAATTTTTAAAACTTTCAAATTTTTATGGGTTTTCAAATAAGTATGCAAATGAAAAAATATATACAAATGAATGCAAAGAATAGAAGGCTTACCGAGCATACCCCCAAACTTAATTTTGACGTTGTCCTCACTGTCATGCTATACCAAGAGGGTTGAGAATGTCGGCACTTCCCTGTTTATTTATTTATAAATCTTTTTTTTTGAATTTTTTTTTATTTATTAGAAAAGAAAATAAAAAATATATATACATATATACAATAAGGTCCTCCCCAAACTAAGTAAGGCCTTACATAAGCCAAAGGTTAGCACCAACCATTCAAAAATCTTATCGTGATAATGGTAGGGTTGGTGAAAGAATGGGGTGTAAAGGAAAGAAATGAGAAACACACGAGACCGTGTGGAGAGAAGGGGAGAATATGGTCTCGGTGGAGGAGAAGAATGGTCGAAAAAAGGAAGAAGGGTAGCACGATCTTGAGGGTGTAAATCGAGTGAATAAATTAGCGTAATTTGTGATGACCGATGTGTTAAAATCGATTGTGCTAACCTATCAACCAGTCGAGAAATGGGGTCAAATCCCTCAAGATTCGCAAGAAGGCATGGGTACGTCGAACTTGGTATAGGAGATGAGAGCGTAACAGTCTTTTGCACGGTCGGAATGATAGGAAGGACGAAAGGGAGTGAATTAGGGATAGTCTCATTCTCACCGTAGTAAACTGTCTCGAACTTGAAGGATTCTATCAATAGTTCGAAATGACTGTAAGCAACCGAGTCTGATGGTTCAACTAACTCATCAGAAAATGTAAAAGACTCAAACTCGGGAGGTGAGTTGTCAACATCGTCCGAAAAAGTGAAACGCTCGTAATCATTATCGTCTGTGAGAACTGTGTCAGATTCAAAGAGAAATTTTTCAAGCTCACAGTCTTCAAGCGTGATCTTTTGCATGGTCGGAACGATGGAAAGGAGGTTGTTTGGTTTAGGAAGTGTAACAGTAAGAGGATGAATTGGAAAATCCGACACATCAAACAAAAATGGTTCAACCTCAATATTATCCTCAATACTCTCCTCAATACTATTATCATAATTCTCCTCAATATTTAACTCATCCATGCTATTATCATCAAAATCAAGACGCATATGAAGTTCGGGAGAAACATTTAATGATTCGCGGTGATGAATTGGACATAAAATTTCAATCAAATCTACGGGTTCATCATCCAAAATATTCCCGGCGTCTATATCCTCAATCAAGTGAAAATCAATATTTTCTGACACCTCATCAAAAGCATGGATATTTATCAATTCAGGTTCTAAATTGGAGGTGTAAAGATCGAAAGGATTAAGTGTGGTTTCACTAGAAAGGGGTTCTTCACAATCTGGCAAATCAAGCACTACAAAGTCACACAACTCGTTTTTATTTTCAACTTGTGAATCATTTATGACAATCGATGGAAAACCGGAGTTGTGGGTTTCAATTGGGTATGGGTAGGTTTGATTTGGAAATGTGTAGAACTCACTCGCTCCTCTCAAATTTTCCCTCTGTCTAACCGCCTCCTCATACATTGAAACATTTGGAGCTAGTTGGAAACTAGCTGCCGGTTCACTAGGTTGCATAAGGGTGGCTACGGACGCATCCACATTCCTCACCATTTTGTTTGTTGCTGCAATATAAGCTTCCAACGACTCTTCCAAACTGGACTTGGGTGGTGAGGGGGTTTCGGTAAAAGATTCGAAGTTGTTTGGATACGTGAAACTCCCAAAAGGCTGTGTAGAAACAGTGTCTAGTGACGGTGGGAAAGTCGGGTAGGCCTGGTAGGAAGTGGATGGATGGACAGGAGTAGGGTCAACATGTGGATAAAAAGGTGGATGAACTTGTTGATTCCTAGAACTAGATGAGTGGAGAGGGGTGAAAGATCGGCTACGAGATTGAGCAATATGCTCAGCAATGGACATCGGTTTAGGAGTTACAGCAGGACTTGGAAAAGTGGTGTCAACGTACGAAGGTGGTGAAGGTTGACAAGGTTGACACAAAGTGGGTTGTAAAGTCGAACTGTTTCTCCTAGACGCTTCTATTTGATCTTTCAAAGAAATTTTAGGCACGGAGGGATCGTCTTTAAATCGACCGAAACAATTGACGTACGAGGCAAAGTTAGGTTCGGGATACCATAGTTCGGAAAGTGATTTATGATGTGGGGTACCCATGATGGAAGAATGAGAAGAGAAAGAAAGTAGGTGGTGCAAGGATTTCTTAGCGACAAAAGTAGCAAGTCTTTTTTTTAAAAAAATTCCTTTTTCCTTTTTCTCTTTATTTAGAACTGTTTGCAAAAAGATTTTCTAGAAAAGAGCTAAGACACACTTTCGATCAACCAAAAATGCACAATCAGGCCTAGATCTAGGGTCACCCAGGTCAGCTAGACAGCTCCTAACTGTTCCAAAGGGCTAGAAATAGGACCTCAAACCGCCTCTTCACCGCCAATTGCGGCCAGGTAAGTGTCAGGTAAGTGGGAAGCTCCCCACTACAAAAGTAGTGGTCCTAATTAAGTAACCACTTCCCTTAGACACACTTGCCTAGACACCACAAAGTCAGGTTAGGATAAACGGTCGATGCCTATAACTAGTCCTCTGTCCTATTGAGCGCGACGTCCTTAGGGCTGAGTCTAGTATTTTTTAATTAAATATGGTCAATGCAAATGCTTTATGTGATTTCTAGGGTCCTGGGAAGGGTGGTGAAATCCCCACCCAATCTGAATTGGTCAAAAGCCCCTTAAAGTCCGATTAAAGATATGCAAAACAATAAATCACTTGCAATCAAATCTTTTTTATTTTATGCGCGGCGCAAAAATCCTGCACAAGATTTGTTATTGGAAGGGGGAAGATTTTTTAAGCGCAAAGAATCCTGCATGAGATTTTTCAGAAAATATATTAGAGATTTGCAGAGGAGAAGATCAGAAGACTTACAGAGTTTTTTTTACCGCGTTTCAGCCTTTTTTTGGGGAACCGATCCGTCACCTATACCGCGGAACCGCCATGAATAGCCCCCTCCGACCGTGGATCCGCCGCCGGTCGGTCACTTCGGCACCGGTTTTTTTTGCTTTCCTCACCAGATCTCCGCGGTTCTTCTTGTTGACTCGGTCCTCCAAATTTCTTCTGTTATCTGTTGTGATATTCTTCTGTTTGTTCGGATTTGATATTTGCTTTTTTGATCTCTGGATATTTCCAAATCCGAACTTGATTGTAGATCCTGCAAAATTCAAACAAAGATACCCTTCAAAAAATAACAAAATGATAAATTTTTATATTTTTTTGATTTTTGATTTTTTATGATTTTTTAATTTTACATTAACCCAAAATTGCAAAAAGAAAATAGCACGCTATCCCCGGCAACGGCGCTATTTGATTTGATCTCAAAAACTATCTATTAACCGCAATCAAGAACGGCGTCGCTTGGTAACTAGCCGATGAGTACGGGTCGGTCCACAGGGATTTTGTGAATTTCCTAATCGCTCTAACGAGTTAATTCCGATGGGTGCCGGATTGATTATTAAATCTAAAAACTAAATCTATCTATACTAAGATTATCTAGATCTAAATCTTGCTAGGGTTAGGTTTAAGAATGGTTTGGAAATGTAAATAAATCTCAACGCTTTCTATACCCAAATTAGGATTTAAGAGAAGTTATGGTAATTATTAATAAAGGGGATTGGATCCATTCGGGAAGGTGTTCCTTCCTCTAGGTTCTTGTCCTTCCTTTATCAATCCTTACCATAACCTCTATGGAAAACACGCGCAACCGGGCCTTTATACTACGGTATCACCGCTACCTCGAGGGATAGGGTGCCGTAGGGAGCGGTATGTGCATGTATGCATGGAGTCCTATTAAAAAGTATGATGGGCAAGAAAGGGATGGGAGATCTCATCTCTCAAAAGCCTTCCCCCAAGCTAACCCTAACAAGCGAGGAGACTACTCGCTTATTAGGGAATTTAAAAACATTTATCTAGGGCAGAGAATGAAAAATTACCTAGGGCAAGAATTGAAATTACCTACTTACTTTACAGATGGCTCTCTCCAAACATTTACGCAGGGTTGTCAGATCTGAATAGATGATATGAAAAGAGGCATCGATGCTCTCCAAAAGAATTTTGAATTTTATTCATAAAAGGAGGCATGAGGGAGGCATCGCTAATACAATGATTTAGAGTTTCTATTTATAGAGGATAGGAAACCCTAGGTTACAATTGATCCGCATGTCTACATTTACCAAAATATCCTTAAGAAGACCTAGTCAAAGTAGACTCCAAGCTTTGGTAAAATTTTATGTCTCTGTTTCTTTAAAAGGAAGTATTGGGCCTTGAAATTTCCTTTGTTGGCTCTTCTGTCTTTGGGCTTCCTTATTATTTGGTTCTTTTATTAAAATAGCTTCTATGTTTCTTCCAGATCTCCAGTGAATAATTGTGGTGGACTTTTAACCGTTCGCTTTGTAATCTTGGACCTTGCATTGCCTTGTACTTTGTGAATTTTATCTTTGATGTAGGCTTGATCAAGAGTCTTCTGTTTGTTGGTCAAAGTCCACTTTTGCATCGTTTTCACTATTTTCTGTCCAAGAACCTGTAACCTGTAATATGTAGCAGACATGCGTCAAAAGCACCTGTTTATTTATAAAACGAATAAGAATGGGGCATATAATAATACAATATTATGGTGTGAACAAATACCCCCAAACTTATCTTTTGCTCGTCCTCGAGCAAACTTATCTTTTGCTCGTCCTCGAGCAAACTTATTTTTTTATTCTCTACAAAAACCTAACCGCACTTTCGCATGGGAAACGCGATTGCACTGAGCTCGTGCAACAAGCCGTTAAACCTCTAGGTGTCCCTAGTAGGAGGAGTGTTGTCTCCTGAGGGTTTTCAGCGGATACTACCCACAAAATCCTATCAATTTGACTTTTCGACTTTCGTTCTCCAATTTGGTTTTCTAACAAGGAATTCTATTATCGTTGACTCGTAAATTATCCACCCATATTCTTCGCACTTCCTCATCATTTAACTTAAGATTATATATGTTCTATAGACTTACTTAGCTTTCGGCATTTCTTAAGTTTTCCTTCTAGGGTTCCATCTCCACTTAGGAATTTTTATCAACTCTACTAAAGATACAGATTCTATTCTTCACTCCTTTCTCTCATCTAAACTCCAATCACATATCCCTATGTGTGTGTATGAATCACCCCTACACTTGGAAATTTCAAATCAAGCAATCATACTCTCGTCCGTTGTCCAAAGTACTTATTAGTAGGTGAATTTTTAATTGAATTCTTCATGCGACCGTTAATACTTCTTGAGGTACCAACAACCGATTACAAAATGTGTTTGCACATTAAAGCACAATTCCTAGTCTTGCAACACCCAAGGCTTTTAGCAGTGACTCCCAAACCAGTTGGTCTAAGGCACTAGGTGATGAAGCACCCTCGCTAAATATTTTTCTATTTTTGCAGCCTTAAGTAACCACAAAAACCAGTGTTCATTTTTTTTTCTTTATTCACACTTGAATTTTTCATTTTCTTCGTACTAAGGACTTTAGACAAGAGCATTTCAAGGTTTCCTCTACTATTCCAAGTTTCAAGGTGCGTGATTGTGCAATTTGTAGGGTATACATTTTCAGAATCTAGACTTAAGCTAGGAATTATCTTTCAAACTCCATTTGATTTGATCTCAAAAACTATCTATTAACCGCAATCAAGAACGACGTCGCTTGGTAGCTAGCCGGTGAGTACGGGTCGGTCCACAGGGATTTTGTGAATTTCCTAATCACTCTGACGAGTTAAATCCGATGGGTGCCGGATTGATTATTAAATCTAAAAACTAAATCTATCTATACTACGATTATCTAGATCTAAATCTTGCTAGGGTTTGGTTTAGGAATGGTTTGGAAATGTAAATAAATCTCAACGCTTTCTATACCTAAATTAGGATCTAAGAGGAGTTACGGTAATTATTAATAAAGGAGATTAGATCCATTCGGGAAGGTTTTCCTTCCTCTAGGTTCTTGTCCTTCCTTTATCAATCCTTACCCTAACCTCCATGGAAAACACGCGCAACCGGGCCTTTATACTACGATATCACCGCTACCTAGAGGGATAAGGTGCCGTAGGGAGCGGTATGTGCATGTATGCATGGAGTCCTATTAAAAAGTATGATGGGCAAGAAAGGGATGAGAGATCTCATCTCTCAAAAGCCTTCCCCAAAGCTAACCCTAACAAGCGAGAAGACTACTCGCTCATTAGGGAATTTAAAAACATTTATCTAGGGCAGAGAATGAAAAATCACCTAGGGCAAGAATTGAAATTACCTACTTACTTTACAGATGGCTCTCTCCAAACATTTACGCAGGGTTGTCAGATCTGAATAGATGATATGAAAAGAGGCATCGATGCTCTCCTAAAGAATTTTGAATTTTATTCATAAAAAGAGGCATGAGGGAGGCATCGCTAATACAATGATTTAGAGTTCCTATTTATAGAGGATAGGAAATCCTGGGTTACAATTGATCCGCATGTCTACATTTACCAAAATATCTTTAGGAAGACCTAGTCAAAGTAGACTCCAAGCTTTAGTAAAATTTTATGTCTCTGTCTCTTTAAAAGGAAGTATTGGGCCTTGAAATTTCCTTTGTTGGCTCTTAGGTCTTTGGGCTTCCTTATTATTTGGTTTTTTTTTAATTAAAATAGCTTCTATGTTTCTTCCAGATCTCCAGTAAATAATTGCAGTGGACTTTTAACCGTTCGCATTGTAATCTTGGACCTTGCATTGCCTTATACTTTGTAAATTTTATCTTTGATGTAGGCTTGATCAAGAGTCTTCTGTTTGTTAGTCAAAGTCCACTTTTGCATCGTCTTTTCATCGTTTTCACTGTTTTCTGTCCAAGAACCTGTAACCTGTAATATGTAGCAGACAAGCGTCAAAAGCACATGTTTATTTATAAAATGAATAAGAATGGGGAATATAATAATACAATATTATGGTGTGAACAGCGCCATAAAGAGTGCTTAGCACTCCATATAGAGACAAAAAAGAGAGTAAAGTGTAAGCGTCAGAACTTACATAAGTACTTGTTCATATTAGATTTTTGCATTTTTATATCGCCTATTCTTAGTCACATTGCATGTAAGTAGGTACTTTTGATCTATGTCTGCTAAATAGTTGCAGGTTACAGGTTCTTAGTTCTTTACAGTAAAATTCATAAAAAGTCACAACAAATGTGGGACTACGACCAATAAGCAGAGAAATACGGGTTTCTGCACACTATCCGTATAATGCCGCCTATCAGTTCAAGGAACAAATGGAAAATCATTGAGCATTTCAATGCACAAAGCATAAGGGCAGCACAAGATCCAAGACTTTAAACGTGGAGCTCAAGGCAAAAATCCACATCATTCTGCACTGTTGCAAATCTGGAAGAAAATATAAGAGATTCTGAGGAACCAAGTGAAGAAAACAGAAGGTAAAAGAAACATGAAGCAACCCTGAAGAATTGAGCCTAAGATCCCACCAAATGGCCGCGGAACCGCGGCCAAACAGGCCTTTATGCTACGGAACTGCGGCCGTATAGTGCACGTGTCGGTGCATGTGTCGGTGGGTGTCGGTGCTTTGACCCGGCTTTCTTAGGGTAGTTTTGTAAATTTATGTGTGGATCAGAATGTAACCTAGGGTTTTTCCTGTCTATAAATAGGAAAGCCAAAAGCCTAATTATGCATGCCTCTCTTTAGTTTTTGTGCCTCTTTTTAGGGTGCCTATTTTTGGAGGATGCCTCTCTTTATTTTTTATGCCTCTTTTTAATTCTTAGATTTAAATTTCAATTCCATTTGTAATGCTTTGTTGAGAGGTCATCAATAAAGTAATTTTTACTTTTATCTCGCATTCTTTTATTATCTGAATTTTAATTCCTGCAATTTTTATCTGCTCCTTTATTATCTGCAATTTAATTCATCTATTAAAATAAAAAAATGAATCTTATTGTCACTTTCCTAAAGAGTGAGTAATTGCTCACTTGTTAGGGTTTGGATAGGGAAGGTTTGAGAAAAGGAAATCTCTCACTCATTTCTTTGCCCATATAATTTTTAAAATACGAACTCTTTTTAAATCAACCATAATCCGCTCACTACGACATCCTATCCTACGTGATAGCGGTGATTCCCAGGTTAGACCGGGAGTGGTTGAATTAACCGGAGGTTAGGGCTAAGAGCCAAGAATGGACGGATAAGGACCAAAGGGAAGAAACTTAGTTTCTTCTTAGTCGTGCTAATCCCCGTTGTTGACTATTACCCTAACACCTATATTCTTAATTAGGGAATTGATAGAAGCGAGAATAATCCATTTTTCTAACTAACCTAATCCTAACGCTAGCAAGCCTTTAAATCAATTTATTCTCATTCTTAGATCTTAAAACAAAACCCTACCAAAGTTTGGACTTAACTCGTTAGAAAATAAAGAAAATGATTCCTTCTCCCTGTAGATCGACCCGTACTCAATCGGCTAGCTACCAAGCGACACCGCCTTGATTGCGGTATTCTTATATTTAAAACGCATACAAAACCAAATGGCGTCGTTGCCGGGGAAACGGTAATTTCTTTCTTTGTGTAATTTCGGGTTAATTAAAAACTTAAATATATAAAAATTGAAAAACCAAAAAAAAATAATAATAATAAAATAAAAATAAAAATAAAAATAAAAAAAATAAAAATCATCATGTTATTTTTAAAGGTTTTTTTGCAAGTGTGCAGGCTTGGAGCAAACTCTGTTTCAGATCTGGAGCAAATTCAGTGAACAAATCAATATTCAGGAGATCTAGAAAGAAAGGGGAAAACAAACTCAGCACAGGGAACAATTTTGAAGCAGTCAAACGTCTGAACAGCCGCGGAACCGCGGCATAATCGACAGTTTGACCGTGGAACCGCGGTCAAAGGGTGACATCAGCAACCCAAAAATCTCTGTAAGTATCTCATTTCTTATCTACTCTCCTCTGCACTCCACTGAAAAAAAATTCCTGCATGTTTCTTTGCACAGATTCTCTTTCTCCTATCCAATAAATTGTTTTGGTGCAGGATTCTTTACGCTGCCAAATTAATTTTTTTTTTGCAAGTGTTTTAGATTTTTGGTTTGTTGACTGCTTTGCATAATTAATACGGAATCTAAGAGGCTATAAGACCAATCAAGATTGGGTGGGGATTTCATTACCCTTCCTATGACCCCAAAAATCACTAAAAGCATATGCATCACCCTTGAGTTAATTAAAAAATATCTAGACTCAGCCAACTAAGGACTGTCGTGCTCATTAGGACAGAGGAAGGTTGTGGGCATTCAATCGTTTATCTAAACTTGACTTTGTGGTGCCTAGGCTAGACAAGTAAGAAAGGTAATTTTAAAAGGCCCGTCTCACGGTGATTCATGAGCGGAACCCTTCTTTCTTCATTTGTGCTTACCTGGCCACAATTGGCAGTGAAAAGGTGATTTGAGAGTTATCTTACAACTTGTCGCTTTAGAACAGTTAGGAGCAGTCTAGTTGACTTAGAAGACCGTAGCTCTAGGTTTGATTGTGCATGTTTTAACTGTGATTGTTTGAAGTAAGTCCGTATACATTCTTGCAAAACTCTTTCAAAAATTTCTAAACTCCAAAAACAAACAATTTTTTACAAAAACCAAAAAAAAATCACATTCTTCTTCATCTCCTTTCTCTCATTACATCATGGGTACCCCACCTCGCAAAACTCTTGCCGAACTTTGGTACCCACAACCAGACATTACTTCCTACGGTTCTTGTTTTGGTCGAATTTCGAACGACCCCTCCATGCCTAAAATTTCTTTGAAAGATTGGATAGACGCGTCTAGGACAACCAATTGGACTCCGCAATCCACCTTGTATCAACCATTTCAGCCTTCACCACCTTCTCATATTGATACCCCTTTTGAGAGTCCAGTTGTAACCCCAAAACCAATGCCTATTGCTGAACATATTGAATAATCTCGTAACTGATCTTTCACTCCTTTCACCACTGCGAATTTTTTGGATCAACAATTCCATTCACCTTCTTATCCGTATGTTGATCCTACTCATGTCCAACCATTCAATTCCTACCAGTCCTACCCACCTTTCGCACCTTCTCTAGACATTGCTTCTACACAGCCATTTGGGAGTTTCCAGTATCCAAACAACTTTGAATCTTTTACTGAAACTCCTTCACAACCCATGTTTAGTTTGGAACAGGTGTTGGAAGACTTTAGGGTAGCGTCATGCCAACAGATGATGGATTTGAATGCGTCCATGGCCGCCCTCATACAACCTAGTGACCCGATAGCTGGTTTCCAACTAGCTCCAATTTTTCCAATGCATGATGAGGCGGTTGGACAGATTGAGAATTTGAGTGGTGAGAGTGAGCTGTACACCCTTCCAAATCAAACTTACCCATCCCCAATTGAATCCCACAACTCCGGTTTTGAATGTCTATCAAGTGTTCCAAATGATTCACCAGTTGAAAATAGAATGTTTAATGAGTTGTGCGACTTTGTAGTGTTTGATTTACCCGATTGTGAAGGGACCCTATCAAGTGAAACCAATCCCAACCCTTTTGACCTCTACACCTCCACTCTAGAACCTGAATTGATTAATATCCATGCTTTTGATGAGGTGTCTGAAAAAATTGATTTTCACTTGATTGAGGATATCGACGCTGGGAATATTTCGGATGATGAACCCACAGATTTGGATGAGTTTCTCTCTCCAATCCATCATCCCGAGTCATTAACTGTTTTTCCCGAACTTCATATGTGTCTGGATTTTGATGATAAATGCATGGATGAGATAACTTTTGAGGGGAATTTTTAGGATAGTATTGAGGACGAACCAGTTTTGCTTGATGAGTCGGATTTTCCAATTCATCCTGTCCCTTCCATTGACTGTGTACACCCTCCTGAACCTTTAACTGTTACCCTTCCTAAATTACTCCCCTTCATCCTTTCCATCATTCCGACCGCGCAAGAAACCGTATCACTTTCATTTCTTATGTCTGGTTTACCAAGTTCGGCGTATCCATGTTTTCTCACGAATCTTGAGGGATTTGACCCCATTTCTCGCCATATTGATAGATTAGCACAATCGCTTTTTACAAATCGGTCATTATAAATTGTGCTAATTTATACACTCCATCTCCACCCTCAAGTTCGTATTCAACTTCTTTCTCCCACTTTCTCTAGTTCTTCTTCTAATCTTCCTTTAATGATAGCGAGTGTTAATGAATCACAATCCGATATTTTGAGTTCGATAATTCTAGAAGAACAACTTGATTTAGACTCTTTTGAGAATAAGGTAGATGAGCCGTACGAGTCTCCTACCTCCGTAATTTTTGAAAAATCAAGTGTGTTGAATTCTGGTGCGACACTTATTGACATTGAAACGTTCAATCGGACCATCGATGAAAGTTTCGAAGATATTTTCGCCGACGGACTCGCATTCCTAAACGACACGGATTTTGTGATTAGTCAACCTCCACCTGAAGAAGTCGAACTACCACCATTTCTTCTTATCCCATATGAGAATGTGACCATTCTTCCCATTTCTAATCATCTACATTCTCGTTTTCTTTCATCATTATTGTTTCGTCTCTACAAATCGAGGCGTAAACCTTTTCTTTTACACCACTTATCTCTTCCCCACTTCTTCCTGGCTCCATACAACATGTTCTTCCACCAACCGGTGTGTTTCACTGATAAATTCTTCGAATGGTTGGTGTTGACTTTTGGTATTTGCAAAACTTGGCATTGACCGATAACTTTGACCCCCCTCTTTAAAAGCTTAGCATTGTTTAACTTAAGTTTGGGGGGGGGGTTTATAATTTGGCTCTTGAAAATAATTTTTTTAACTCAAAGTGGTGAGCCAAAAATAAGTTTGGTGGAGATTTTCACGATCATATTTCATGTCTTTGTTAATAAATTTTTCCTCCCAAGTTTACAGTTTATGAGATTTAAAAAAAATGGCAACAGTGGAAACACTGTTTCACTTAAGTTGGGGGGGGGGGCTTTTTGTGTGTATATATTTTGTTTTCTTTTTCTATTAAAAAAAATTAATAAATAAATAGGGGAGTGCCGACAATTTTGACCATCTTAGTGTAGCCTGACAGTGAGGGCACTGTCAAGTTTAAGTTTGGGGGTGTGCTCGGTAAGCTTTCCTCCTTCGCATTCATGTGTATATTTTTTGCATTTGCATACTTATTTTAAAATCCATAAAAATATTTTTTTTAAAAATTATAAAAATTGAAAAGTTCAATTTTGGCCATATTTGACTTAAGTTCAATATGACGGTTGACTGGTTAGGAAAAACTAGATTCTAAACTTAGTAAATTAAAATCCCTAAAAAACAACCTTTCTTAAAGTTTAACTGTAGAAAATATATGTCCTTGTAATTTATTTAGAAATAGGCAGATTTTGAGTTCAGTTCTTGGGCTAAATCGAAATAAGGGAAGAGTATTGAAAGCTCTATTTGAAGTATAAGTCTGAAAAATAATTCTGAACCTTAAGTCCAAATTCTGAAAATATATACCCTATTATACGCACTTACACGCATCTTGAAACTTGGGATAGTAGAGGATACCTTGAAATGCTCTTATCTAAAATCCTTAGTATGAAGGAAAATAAAATAAAAGTATAAGTGGTGAATAAAAAGATAAAAAATGAACACTGGTTTTGTAATTACTTAAGGCAGCATAAATAAAAAATATAGCAAGGGTGCTTTATCACCTAGTGCCTTAGACCAACCGGTTTGGGAGTCACTGCTAAGCCTTAGGTATTACAAGATGAGGAATTACGCCTAAATGCACAAGCACATTTTATAATCGGTCGTTTAGTATCTCAAGAAGTATTAACGGTCGCATGAAGAATGTGTGGGCAATTTCATCACCAACTAAAATGTATTTTGGAAGATAAACAAGAGTATGATAGCTTGAATTGAATTTCCAAGTGTAGGGGTGATAATTACACACACGTAGGGGTATATAATTGGAGTTTGGAGGAGAGATAGGAATAAAAAAATATGGCTTATATCTTCAGTAGAGATGATAAAATTTTCTGAGTTAAGATTGCACCTTAGAAGGAAAACTTAGGAGATGTTGAAAGCTTTATAAACTTGCAAAACGTATATGATCTTAAGTTAAATGAAAAGTGAGTGTGAAAAATGCGGGTTGATGATTTCTAAGTTGAAGATAATAGAATTTCTTGCTAGAATACTGAATTGAAGAATTATAGTCAACAGGCCAAATTGATCGAATTTTGTGGGTAGTATCCGCTGAAAACCCTCAGGAGACAACATTCCTCCTACTAGGGACACCTAGAGGTTTAACGGTTTGTTGCACGAGCTCAGTGCAATCGCGTTCTCTGCGAAAGCGAGGTTAGGAATTTTTGAGAATAAAATTGGCTTTGCTCGGGACGAGCAAAAGATAAGTTTGGGGGTATTTGTTCATATCTGTAACGTTTTGAAAATCGTTTCGGTGAAATTTCGAAATAAAGGTAAAATAAGGGGGTTTTCTGTAAAAACTCAAAATGCAAATATCTTTATTATAAAATTAAATATACATATTCTAGCTATGTAATTGCTAATATTTGGTGTTTATTGAGCCACTGGTGAAATTTCAAATTTTCTAAAAAAATAAATATTTTAATATTATTTTAAGCCGTCACTAATACATTTAATTAGGGAAAATTACAAATTGGAATGGGTTGATATAAATTTTATAATTCTTGACACACTAAACTGACATGTAAAATATTATTTCTGAAACGAAATCGTTTGCCAAAACGGTTTGGAAATTATTGAAGAAAAAAAGTTTTTTTTAGAGAATTTAGTGTAAATGGTTGTTTGGGTATAGTATCTATCATTTTTTCCTCACCCACACTCACCCACACCCACTCTCCTCTCCCCAAATCAGCAGCCCCAAGTTGTCCCCCCTCATTTTCCCACTTGTATTGTTACAAGAAAAATCAAGAGAAAACAAAGAAAATGAAGGGAAATTTAAAAGAGTATGGGCTTTGACTTTGTGGGTTGACTTGGCTTATTTCCCCACCTCACTCTCTCTCCTCCCCTCCCCATATTGTGGCCGAATCCCTCCTCTTCCTGCTGCAACAGCAGCCCGCTCTCATTTCCCCTTCTCCTTCAACCTCAAAAACCCTTCAAAAATGCATCAAAAATCCTACAAAATCAAAATCAAGCTCCTACCCATTTTTCCTTAGCCCCTATAGCATGGATCTTGGTGCAAAGATTTTAATTTGGAAGGCTAGATTTCAAGTTGGATCAATGGGTTGTGAGGTATAAAAATCTTGACCCTTTTTGTTAAATTGTTGTTTAATTATGATAGTCTATTTTATTCGAGTGTTAATTTGGTTGTGATTGCTAGTTTAGGAAATTCTAGAAAAGGGTTTAATTTTTTTATTAGGGTTGTTATCATTAGATTGTGGTCTTAATGAGTAGATTAACATGTTATTGTAATGTAAAACTTAATCTTGTTACATCTTGCTAATTGCTACTTTTAAATTGTCCAAATTGCATAATATTGCAAACTAGGTTTTCAAAATTAAGTTAAATTGTTAGATATAAATTCTAATTATGGTTTCATAGCATTATTAACATTATAATGAGTGGTTTAATACCTTAGGTTATGCAAAACTAAGCTTAATTGTTAAATTGTGAATTTTTGCTTGAAAATTGTTAAAATTGGATAATTTGTAAACTAGGTTTTTGGGGTTAATGAAATTTAATGAGATTAAATTGTGGAAATGGTTTATATAACTTAGTTATGATATTTAGAGGATATTATGGCCATTAGTTTTGTTAAAATGTCAAGTTTCGAATTAAAACGGTAATTAAGTGTTTTCTAAGTTTTGTGAAATAAACCGATTTGATCAATTTATTGGTTTTGATGATTTGCATCGTATTTCATATATTTTTAGTGATTTATGAAACCATGATTGGTATGTTTGGTTTTAACTCGATGATCTGACGTTTGTACGACGATATCGAGGGTTGGTGGTGGTTTTGAAAGCGTGGTCCATAGGTTCTAACCTATAGGCCTTTGGCGTGTCGATTTGGTTTTCCGATGTGATTTTAATGCGCATTTGCGATTATGTATATGTGTAGGTACCCCACGTGATGTCGAGACGTTGAAGATGAAGAGGGTGACATCGGCATCGGCAAACAAGGAGCAGGTGAGAAGATTTATATCTACGGAGAGAAGTCGGGTGGATGGCGTATAGCACCCCCGCAGTCCGTGGTGGTGTATACGGATGCGTATACACACCAACAATTATTATGTTATTTGGGATTAATAACGATGTTTAGGATGGATATTGGTGTGTTGGATTATTTTTAGTGTTGCGAACCCTAGGGTAGTGTTGCACTACACATACACACATACATACTTGCATACATTCCTATTTATATGTGCTCATGGGATTCTTTATAGTTATGTGATCACATGGGTATGGGACTATGTGTTCACACACGGATTTGAGGATGATACTTGCGATTGAGTTGAGTCGATGAGATTTGCTTTGTGGTTGTGATATCGGTGAGATGGCAGGATTCGTACTTGAGGTACGTCCTGGTGTTATAGCAGATCTTGGGACGGCGATACGGGTGAATAGTGTTATAAATAAAATGGTCGACATGTGATCGTGATATGAGGCATGATATGCTAGGATATTGATATTAGGTCGTATCGGGCGATGTATACCCTTGATGATGCTATGTGCTGACGGTATCGGTTTGTACGAGATTGTCGATCAGTAGTCAGATCATGAGTATATTGAGGATATTAGTATTGTACTAGACATAGGTCAGTACCCTAGACTATGATCTTGAATAAAGAGGACATCAGAGGAATGGTGTGAGGAATATGATATTGACCCGTACCCAGATTTGGGGATGCCGTACGACGGATTTACGTACGAGCTATATATTGATGATTGATCCGCACTCTTGACTTGGGATGCCTGATTATAGATATGGTATCGGATGTGATATTATTGAGGCATGATCACCGACTATACATATACAGGTATGTATATGTATCGACTCAGATGATAGGCGGTTTCCTTACCTGTAGTTCAGCTTATTAGTTCAGCCGTATAGTTTAGTGTAGTTGTTAGATTAGATTAGACTCCTACCTATTTCAAAACTAACGAATCGTGGGTATTTTAAAAGACAGCCCAAGGGATCCTACGGATATTTCAAAAGACGTATCTTTTCATAAAAACACCGTAGCCCCTATTTTCAAAACCCCATGATTCGTGTTATTTCAAATGGCACCATTGTTTAATATTTAGCTCCCGCTCATTTTGGTTGCTCGCTCCACATCGCATACTTACATTGTTATTTCATATTGCATTGTTGATATTATGTTGTTAGGACACCAGCACCATTACCGATGATGCGTATGTATCACATACACTTACTTGCCGGCTCACACACATCTTCATCGGTAATTGCCATGTCACGTACACCTTAGAAAATATTATTGCTTGACATAGCCTGTTAGCTAATAGTTTAGACATTGTAGTTATTACCTGCTACTTCATGCATACTGTTATTCATTATTATGCCGCATTCATGGATTCTCATGCATATATTCACTATTTTACGTGTTATTGAGGTTTTGGATTCGGATTTCCATGAGATTTTCTGGATTTGGAGGAAAACCGCAAAAACATAAATAAACCTTTTCTCTATTTTAAAATAAAAAGTGCGGTTTTCCCATGATGTATGAGTCGTCCACCATGAGTTTGCTGATGGATTTCGAGACCCGATTCGAGGAGACGGATGAACCGTTTCGGGTACATGGTGGACCCGGTAAGGTACCCCGGGGCAAGAAGCGCGTGATGATGACGATGTGAGCCTGGCAGGGGAGCACTACCTACCGGTGATTTTACCCGACGCGTCGGATATCCGGAGGATACCGTCGTGGTCTTGAGATGGAAGGTAGGGGCCTATCTGGACTGACGGCGCCCTAGATATTGCGATTGAGACATTGAGATTTCGGGATACTGAGGTACAGAGACTGTGATACAGAGATATCGAGATATTGGGATTACATTTTGTGCCGATGCTAGACACTGTTTTATGCTGATTTCATCATGATACCTCATTTTAAAAATACAAAGGAAATCTCACTAAATTATGAAAACAGTTCTTCATTTACATGTATTCTGTTTTCATGCATTCATACCTCATTCATATGATATATTGCTACCTGAGGCACTGACACGGGCACATGAGATTGCACTCGGTTAGATATTTACCCTCGCCTTGTTATAGGTTGCATGCTATATATAATTGAGGATATATTATGATCTTTGACCTAGGTTGCGTTATTTTTTGCGATTTCTTTCCGTAGATGTTTTTCTATTCACGAGTTGGCAACTCACCCCCGTTGTGCCCCGGTTTCTTGCAGGTTTGCCGTACAGGTTTCATTACGGCTTGCGGGCATAGTTTCCTTCGGGTGATTTGCTAGTAGGTGGGTTTACTTGTATCGTACCCCCATTATATATCTTGTATATTGTTATTCTGTTGTATCTAGAAGTTCCATCAACCAAACATGTATTTATTTTGAGATAGAGACCAGTGATGTTATTCCTTCGACCTTAGAGTCGCGCGTTATATTTCTGTGGTTTTCTTGTGGTTTTGAGTTTCCTTTTGAATTTTGATCCTCGCCGTTGGCGTTGTATATTATTGCTTGCGTGGTTGTGACCGTCGATTGATGAAGAGCTAGCTCCCGCTTGGGGATGACTTTTTATTGATTTCGTATACTATTCATATTGTATCCCGTTTGGGGGGCAGTATTTACAAAGGAGACTTTGCCGAAATTTTCAGAAAATACTTGATGTTTTAAAAACGCATAATTCGGCTTATGCTATTAAAACTATTTGTTTTAAATTGGTTTTCCTTCACTCTACTACTTTTCTTGGTTTGGATTTCTGGGTTTCGGCTTACTTAGATTACGTACGCCTCGAGACGTTCGTAGTTTAAGTGCCGGTCATTTTCCGTACTTTCGGGTCGTGACAATATCAGATTTTTGCATTTTTATATCGCCTATTCTTAGTCACATTGTATGTAAATAGGTACTTTTGATCCATGTCTGCTAAATAGTTGTAGGTTACAGGTTCTCAGCTCTTTATAGTAAAATTCATGAAATGTCACAACAAATGTGGGACTACGACCAACAAACAGAGAAATACGGGTTTCCACACACTATCCGTATAATGCTGCTTACCAGTTCAAGGAACAAATGGAAAATCATTGAGCATTTCAATGCACAAAGCATAAGGGCAGCACAAGATCCAAGACTTCAAACGCGGAGCTCAAGGCAAAAGTCCACATCATTCTGCACTGTTGGAAATCTGGAAGAAAATATAAGAGATTCTGAGGAACCAAGTGAAGAAAACAGAAGGTAAAAGCAACATGAAGCAACCCTGAAGAATTGAGCCTAAGATCCCACCAAATGGCCGCGGAACCGCGGCCAAACAGGCCTTTATGCTACGGAACTGCGGCCGTATAGTGCACGTGTCGGTGCATGTGTCGGTGGGTGTCGGTGCTTTGACCCGGCTTTCTTAGGGTAGTTTTGTAAATTCATGTGTGGATCAGAATGTAACGTAGGGTTTTTCCTATCTATAAGTAGGAAAGCCAACAGCCTAATTAGGCATGCCTCTCTTTAGTTTTTGTGCCTCTTTTTAGGGTGCCTCTTTTTGGAGGATGCCTCTTTTTAGTTTTTATACCTCTTTTTAATTCTTAGATTTAAATTTCAATTCCATTTGGAATGCATTGCTGAGAGGTCATCAATAAAGTAAGTTTTACTTTTATCTCGCATTCTTTTATTATCTGAATTTTAGCAAATTTTTATCTGTTCTTTTATTATCTGCAATTTAATTCATCTATTAAAATATAAAAAAAATGAATCTTATTGTCACTTTCCTAATGAGTGAGTAATTCCTCACTTGTTAGGGTTAGGATAGGGAAGGTTTGAGAGAAGGAAATCTCTCTCACTCCTTTCTTTGCCCATATAATTTTTAAAATACGGACTCTTTTTAAATCAACCATAATCCGCTCACTATGGCTCTCTATCCTACGTGATAGCGGTGATTCCCTAGTTAGACCGGGTGTGGTTGAATTAACCGGAGATTAGGACTAAGAGCCAAGAATGGACGGACAAGGACCAAAGGGAAGAAACTTAGTTTCTTCATAATCGTGCTAATCCCCGTTGTTGACTATTACCCTAACATTTATATTCTTAACTAGGTAATTGATAGAAACGAGAAGAATCCATTTTTCTAACTAACCTAATCCTAACCCTAGCAAGCCTTTAAATCAATTTATTCTCATTCGTAGATCTTAAAACAAAACCCTACCAAAGTTTGGACTTAACTCGTTAGAACATAAAGAAAAGGATTCCTTCTTTCTGTGGATCGACCCGTACTCAACCGGCTAGCTACCAAGAGACCCCGTCTTGATTGCGGTATTCTTATATTTAAAATGCATACAAAATCTCTGACAATCAGTGCTCAGCACTTTTTGCTCAAAAAAGGGGAATGAGCCCAAACCAATGCATAGCACTTCTTTTCAAAATAATAGGAAAACTGAGTGGACCAAGCCTAAGTTGGCTAGGTCCCTAATTCAGATCAACCGAGCCCATGTGCTCACTACTTTCCAAATTGATCTTAGTCCCAAAAAGGACTATCGATCTTCCAACTGATGATATCCTAAGAAGATATTCGTTCTACATTCCCCTGAGGAAATCTTAGTCTTAAAATACGAATAACGATTCCTGGGTTTACCATTAATTCCCTTTCCCTCAAATACGGGAATTAGTTCAAGGGTACATCTCTCTACACCTCCGATACATGTCGTTGTAATTTCTCAACGTCTTCGGAGAGGTGGCGGGTCCCGACAACCAACCGCTCTTCAGTTCACTTCCCAAACTGATGTGCACACCTCAGATCAATCCACACCCCAAGCTGGGTGTCTCTTATATCATCGTTGCTTATCCCGACACCTAACAAATACACGTATGTGCAAGATGATCTACGGACCGTAATGTCCTTAAACTAAAACTCACCTAAAAATGGTGACCTACAGACCGAAATGTCCTCAAACTAAACGTTGTCTCCAAAATGGCGACAACGGACCGTAACGTCCTTAAACTAAACTCTCACCTCAAAAATGGTGATCTACAGATCGAAACGTCCTCAAATCAAACGTTGCCTCCAAAATGGAGACAACGGACCGTAACGTCCTTAAACTAAAACCTCAGCTCAAAAATGGTGATCTACAGACCGAAACGTCCTCAAACTAAACGTTGCCTCCGAAATGGCGACAACGGACCGTAACGTCCTTAAACTAGAACCTTACCTCAAAAATGGTGATCTACAGATCGAAATGTCCTTAAACTAAAACGTTGCCTCCAAAATGGCGACAACGGACCAAAACGTTCTTAAACTACAACAGACCGAAATGTTCTCAAACTACAACGTTGCCTCCAAAATAGCGAAAATGGACCGTAATGTCCTTAAACTAAAACCTCACCTCAAAAATAGTGATCTACAGACCGAAATGTTCTCAAACTACAACTTCGCCTCCAAAATGGCGATAAGGGACCGAAACGTCCTTAAACTAAAACAACAGAGCCCAAATGCTCTCTTTTTGGATATGAAACAAAAATGATCCTAACACCCTGTTAAGTAGATCTCTGTCTCAAATTGGACTAACGTATCCTTAAAAAAAACCAATCGAGCCCTAACTGCTCACAAACATTTAAGTCGATCTTGATCTCAAAACAAATCAGCGATCCTTAAATCAACCCAAATCTAGAATATACGGATTTTGACTAATCACGCCCTACCGACGACGACATAAATTAGTCTCCGTATACAATCCACGAGCAACCAAAAATAAAACAAATACACACGACACAAAGTGAACTTCCGGAGCAGGAGAAAGTTATTATCGCTACCCGGTGACGTAATTAACTGCAGGGGTTTGCGCCTGCAGGGAAGAGCGTCCCCACAATCAAACACCCCTCACAAACGAGGGGGAATCTGAAGAAGTCTGCTACAACGGCCGCATCCGTCCAAAACTTCGATATACGGTGCCATAAATCAACTTAGCATCTTTGGAGAGGTGAACTGATAAATCCAAATAGTATCTGCCCCTAAATTCCGGCAAGACGACCTACACGGTTCGTCTCTGTTTTCGGCGGTAAACAGATTCTGGCACGCCCGGTAGGACATTTTCCTCTTTCCACTCCACACTTCGTGTGTCGTGTTCACGAACAAATCGCGGTTTACTATGGTTGCCCCTAGATTTGAGGTACTAAGATTTGGTGTCTTGCTCCTGTGTAGAGAAAAGAAGATCAATGGCTTCCAAGTGTACCTGCAACACCAACTCCTGCTCCGTCCCCGCTGGAGGAGTGACATACGGGCCAAATGCGGCCTACATCTTTTCAATACCAGTGGAGCAGGTGTCTCAGGCCACCACTGGATTGTTCTTCGGGACCATGCTCCCGCTAGAAAGCTTCAGTGCCCCAGTGCCATCACAAGAAGCTCTAAAGAAGTCGGTCTTTGATCGACTTGCAACCGCTACGACCCCTCTCAATGGGTCGTCCAAGTCTGCCACCTCAGTCTTCAACAGGGTGAACCAAAGCTCAAGTGGGCCCACAAAGAGGCTCGCAATACTTGAGGGGGTTATCTTGAAACGGATAGCTGTTCCAGCTCCGGAGGGTGAAGTCGTCAAAGGGGCTTCTCCTACTAAAGGATCGGTCTTTGTAAGATTGGCAGTTCCAACTCCTGCTACGCGCCAAGTCATCAAAAAGGTTTCCCCTACTAGAAAGACGACCTTCGCAAGATTTTCCGTCCCCTCTCAATGGACGTCAGTCTTCAACAGGCTGGCATCAGCAGTAGCCCTTCATCAGAGCAGGGGGCATGAAGAAGCCACTCCCACAACCGAGGCAATCCCATCTGCAAGGCATGCTCTACGTCGCCACTAGCGCCGAGTGAGAAGAGCCGAGGGAAACTCCCCCTCTGGACTTACTCCACCAGCTCCAATGGTGGAAGTTGACGCTGCTGTTCCAACCGAGAACAACTTTGATCTGCTTAGGAGGGTGCGGAAGAACTCTCCAACCGCGGCGCTGAAGAAATCACCCCCATATGTTGAAAACATGATACATGCAAAGCCGGAGCTGCTCCCTCAGTGGCTGTCCTCCCAAGTCCACAGGGTCTGGCGGAAGGTCCAAGATTCTTTGATCAATAAAGACTACTCTCGCCGACTGAACAAAACAAAGGCTCGGTAAGAGGAGGACCATCCCTCCACCATGCAGTGAGGGATTTCTTCTACGAAGGCACCTGTTACAATAGCTCCTTCAACTTTGACTTCTCACAAAAAGAGAAGGCCAGAGAATCTACCACCACCGGCGGCAAATCCCAAAGGTGATGGATCCAAACATCCCAAGTCTGGGGCATGATCGTGCACACGGTTTATATGGCTTCCAGAAAAGTGGAAAGCCGTGCTTCCGTGGGTCATCGACCGCAAACTCGGTCGTTGACAAAGGCTTAGGAGAAACAACAAAAGCTCCAGGAGATGCTTACAAAAATAGCAGCACTCACCGGGAAAAAAGAAAGCCCGGAAGCAGCATCTAAACGGCGCCAGGAGTAGGAGACTAATACGGAGTTCCCGTGAAGGGTGTTAGAAAGAAAGGATAAGGAGGCTGCGGAACAAGCCGCTAATATAAAACAGATGGCGCTCCTGCTCCAAGACATGGTTGGAATTATGATCCAACCAGAACTTCCAGCCGAAGATCCACCGATAATTATCGAGGATGACAGAGGGGAAACATCAAACCCTCTTACGGTTTTATCAGCAGCCAGGGAGGAAACGATCTCTAAAACTACCCTCGATAACTACATAGCTCAGCAAATACGAGCTCATCAGGCAAGCGAAGCGGCTGGCCAAATCGTCAGAACTGGGCGACCGTACCCGGGCTGGTATGACCAAATCAAATACTCGCCGGGATATACGATCCCCAAGTTCCATGTGTACAAGGGGACAGGCAATCCACACTAGCATGTCGCTCAGTTCAGAGCTTTATGCAGCAATACTGGAAGTGGCAACAAATTGCTGCTTTGCCAGTTCGTCGGCAGCTTGTCGGAGACGGCATTTGAATGGTACTCGGAACTCCCAAATGACTCCGTCAAAATATTTGCAGAAATGGAATTGATTTTCACACAGTGGTTCGCCAGCGCAACCGAGCACACTCCAACCACGACATTAATAAATGACAGGGTGAAGCTAGGAGAGACCTGGGTTCAGTACGCAATCCGGTGGCGGAACCTATGGTCGAAATGCGAACAACGCATCGAAGAAGCTCCTGCTATGGGCATGTTCATAGGTACTCTCGATCCTCAAGCAACAGTTTCCTAGTTCATGACGTTCTTTATGCTGACCACCAGGCTCTGATCGACAAGTTGGCCTAAATGGACCAGATGGGCCACATGCCTCCCTCTTCAAAAATGGACCCTCGGAATGCAAAAGGTAAAGAGAAAGTGGCCTTCGTTGCCAACACTCAACAGCAACCGAGTGACCCGAAACTGGTTGCTCGCCAAAACAACGCGCGCCCGCGTCAATCCCTCGAAGAGAAGCTAGGATGTGCTTACTCGTTCCCCCGTGATAGATCGAGGAGATTGTTCGAATTAGCAATGTGCAACAAACTCATCACTCTGCCGGACCCAAAACGTCCACCACAGCCCGGTGGCGTCAACAATTCCAACTACTGCTCCTATCACCGAATGGTGAGCCATCCCATTGAGGATTGCTACATCTTCAAGAACTGTGTCGAGGACCAGTACCGCCAAGGGAAATTCGCGCTGTCCGAGAACTGGAAGATGAACCTGCCACAGAGGCACGTTCCTTAAAAGGTGGATACGCCGAGGGAATCATGGTCGTTTGTGGAAGAAGCTCTGTAGGAAGTGGTCCTTTTGGCTAAAACCAAAAGAATGCTGAAGGATCTTCAAGCATGTCCGATGATCAGGTGGAAAATCCCGCTGGAGCTCGAGATCATTGAGAGGATGCTGAAACCGCATCCCACACTGAAAGACTGCACGAAGCTCTCTGGGCGTATCGAACCACGTTCAAAACGGCCACAAATACAACGCCATTTGTGTTGGTATTCGGCACGGAAGCGGTGTTAGTTATGTATATGCCATAGAGGCCATTATTGTACATATGATGTATATTATAGTGGATGCTTGGATATATATAGAGAGGACTTTCTTGCTCGACATGATAGTATGCTATCTGGTTGCTCTTTGTCTTAATATGTAGACTAGTATTATGATACTGTCTTGCTCTCACAGGTTGATAAAGCCCTTAGGATGTGTACTTGACTACTAGGACTATGATGGAGAACATACTAGTGGGGCCAGGGTAATCTACAAGTATATCATATAACTGTTCCTAGTCGGGGGTGTATCGAGACAGGGCATCGATACTCCAGAGTAGACTAGCGTATATGCTTCTTGACCTATATGATGGGCGATGGATGATCCCACATCCATTGGTGTTTGACATCAAAGATGGTATACGGATGCTCAGTGGAGACTGGGTACGCTGAACGGACTCGCCGAAAACTCCTAGTTGGTATTACACCTATCGTCAGATAGCAGTTCTCTAGTGACACTGGTACATGTTAGTCTGTAGACCTGAGATCGTCATAGAGTCTTGTGTGATTCCCACTGTGCTTTGATTTCCACCTTACCACATTTAACAGAACGTGCAAAACGGTGGCTTTTGGGCACATTCCCGAATCTAATGGAGGCAATGAGCGATAGGAGGGGTTTCGTCTCTCCCGGTATTGGAGGTTGATGTTGCGCTATGCTCGGGAAGTCCCTGGCCAGGGCTGATATAGAGATCTACTGGTAAGTGTTATCAGTAGTTTCTCGACCCGTTATGAGCCTCACATCGGCACGACTTATCAGTTACTGGGGTCTGACGTTTACCACCCCTAGACTGGATATGCGACATATCAGAAGAAGAGACCGGACTGTACGGTAGTGTTACGGACAGGCTTTACAGGAGTTAGAGCGGGCTTGCTTGTTGATCTTCTGATCACTCAATATCTGGGTAGCCGTTACGTCTAGCTAGTACCGCTGATGGCTTGTGAGTGATTGATATGATCATCATCTACTGCTGGCGTATTGACGAGTCTTTAGAGTTCTACACAGAGGTTTCCTGGCTCAGGCAAAACGAAGTAGGAGCACATATGTGATATGTGTGGGACCGAGATTAATACATGTATGTGATACCGTATTCTATTCTCGCGATATATGATATCGGCCGGTTATATCTGATATAGCCGGGTTATCGGATCAAGTGTTGATTCGATGAAATGATACATATTATATTAGTACATATTATATTAGTCGGTTATATGTGATATAGTTGGATTATTAAATAAAGTGTTGATTTAATTATTTAATGTATAATTATATATTTGATATATTAAATTACATTAACTAATATATGCTCACTTAAGTATTTCTTTTTCTCACTTTTGATTCATTTAACATATATTTGATATATGTTTATTGTATTGTTTTCTTTTGTTCATAAATAATATATATATGATATATATTATTGTGGCATGCTAGGTTATACATGCAACATGGGTGTATGAGACTCACACCATACTTGTGATAATGGTAGGTTTTTTTTATTTATTTTAACTAATTCAAATAATTATTAGGATATTTGTCATGGTTGAGCTTGGATGAAGTTTGTAGAACCATTGACTTAGTCCACTACTTTTGTTTTACCTAAGATATTTATTAACCCAACCATTATCACATAGCCATGGTTTATTCTCTACATGAGTTAGTATATGATATGAACTCACCCATGGTTGCATTTCTAACTTCATCTCATAATTCATTCATTTTCTTCTTCATTTCATCTCCCTCAAGCTCTCTCTTTGGTTTGAGGAAGTGAAGAAAAATTGTGAGAAATTAAATTCTAAAGTGAGAAAAATTCCTACTTCATCATCGTCTACTAAACTAGCCATTTAGTTTAGGGTGTTAGCTTCACTAATTCATAATTAGTGAAGAGATAGCTTGAGTCCGTGTTTCCTCGAAGTAGGTCATCTTCGACTTTAAAGATTTCAAACAAGTATGCATCATTCACCTTGTGGAGCCTCTTAAGAGTCCGGAAGATCATCATTTGCAGTGAAGGGACCACTACAAGGAGTTATAGAAGTGAAGGACCGGACTACAAAGGTTGTAATCCCTACTCACTTAGATGTAAAGTTGTTTACATTATGTTTCGTATGATTCTCTAGTTAAACATCCTAGGTTAGAGTTCTTTAGCTTGACAAAAATTTGAAAATGGCATGGACGATGCCTCCCGAAATCTTATTGTCGTGCTTAGGAACCCTACAGTGGTATCAGAGTCATGCTAGAGAATTAGGCGATATTTGTTAGATTACGAATTTGAAACTACTCCGTAACTTGAAACATTGAAATCTAGATTCTGTCGATTTTTAAATAGGCTCTAAAATTATTTTAAGCAACTGCAGAATATTGTATATGATATGACATGAACACAGAAGAAATTTAAGGCAATATGTTCGGTTTTTGGCCGGCCAGATACACAAAAAATCTGAGCTCCTCGGTTTTTCTGGGGAGTTTTGGCTTCAAATTTTTCCTGTGTTCCAGTCTCTGGGTTTTAGTGTTTCAGGTGTTGCTTGTTTTTTCTAAAATTACATGAGATGCTAACTTTCTGTAAAGACAATTCAGAGTGTTTCGTATTCGTAATTTTAACATGTTTTTGGGTGATTTAGACGGTGTTAAAATGTTCGAACGAATAACAATAACCCAATTTTTCTCTCGACGGAAAATTTTCCAAGAGTTGGACTTTTTCGAAGTTAAAGAACATTCAAAAATCATGCAAGTTATTCGATGGACCCTCTAGAAGAACGAAACCCTAACTCGATTCTATGACCGTAAGAACCGCCACCAAACCATAGGGTTTGCGGTAGTTCTGCGGCGCCATAGGTGAGGCAAGGGTTGACCCTTCTACGGTTGGTCCATAAGTACTGGGGCATGTATTGAGTATTTTTAAACTACGCTCAAGTGTTGAGCTCTTTGGGAAATTTTGGGTGTTTATTGATTCGATCGAAATGTTTAACATCGTCTAGATTTTTTTGGAATGTGATACAATATTTGGAATTTATATTGTTAGGCATGAAATCCGAGGTATGTGATATTTCGGGTTTATGATGTCTAAGGTGATTGTGGATTCCAAATGTTGTAGTTTGAAATTTTCTTTTCTGCAACCGTAAGTGTAATATGTGGTGTATCACCGTTTTCATTGCTATATGTTAACGACAATTGTGATACGCATATTTACTTACGTTGATGACATGTGATATTATGTGTTGCTGTGATATGTTATATTGGATCGTCTTGATTTGAATAGCCGGGGGTTTTATGTGAGATGAGAGTTTTTATTTTCATTCATGTAAAATTCATTGTATGTAATATTCTTTTATTGGGGCACTTCCGGGTTGAGGATGATGCCACCATTGTTGTATATTATTTACTTTTCCGCATTAGGATAGACCCAAGGAGGGGAGCATAAGTAACCGGGTTCTAGAGTCCAGTAGGAAACCATCTTGAGGAGTCGAGTCCGGGTCTCCTAACTCTAGAATTGGTAGGGTTGCTTGACGCTCTCGTAGGGGTCTATGGATGTGGATTTGGCTATTCATCGCGATCGTGGAATCCGTGTTTTATACTGGCTTAATATAAAACACGGAATTCCTAGTATATCCAATATTTCATATGTTATCTTCTGCTGCTGATATTCTGTGATGTGATCACTTTATATGCGTGAGAAGAATGCTTTATTATTATATATATGATATATAATAAAGGTTGCTTATGTTTTTCACCCGCGCTAATCCCGTCCCGCTATGCCGTTAGTTAAATAACCTAACGGTCCATAACGGGATACTGTGGCGAATGCGGATGGCATAAGCGTACGTTGTATTTTCGTTTCTTCTGTGATGTTTAAGAAGCATAAATGATGGGATGCCATTAATAAGATTAATGAAAGAAAAGAAACCTAAAAAATGTTGTAGAATCAAATTTTCAAAAAGGGTAGCTTTAGTTTTTGCTTTGCATAGCGGTATTCCTTATAGAATATCCAGCACCTTATTCGATAAGGAACGAGCTGAGTTCCCTTCACCGGGAGTGACCTCTTTAAACTAGCAGATGCTACAACTAACTCGGTTTTATTTTTAATTGCTTCTATAAGTTCTTGCTTTGCATAGCGTTATTCCTTGTAGAATATCTAGCACCTTATTTGATAAGGAAAGAGCCGAGATCCCTTCACCGGGAGTTACCTCTTTAGTGAAACTAGTAAAAGCCTAAAAAACACTCCTTTTCAAAATCACTTGTTTCTACAACGATATCAAGTTCATTACGCAAATGGTTTTATTAAAAACCTGTCGTAACCCTCCGTCATTTTAGCGAGTAGAGTATTTAGTATTCGTGCTGCATTTGTTGACCATAGTTGAGGCACAGTGTACGGTAGCTGAGTGATGTCTTCCTACATAGCATATGATGCGATTAATTAGGACAGTCATATGACTTTGTTGACCATAGTTAAGAGTCATGTGGGTGAGTTTAATTAATCAAGAAATAACGGTTAGAACTTGACTAGTGCTTATGATTTGTTGACCATAGTTATGGTCATATGTCACTAGGGGTAAAAGTATTACCGGGAATTTCAAGTGTTGAAATTTACAATGAGATTGCATACCTTCTATGAGATACTTGGATCCCGATACCCACTGCGAGTAAGAGTTACTCCTGGAAGAGTTTTACACATCACAATTAGCCAATCAAGTAGGTGTCTAGAAAGGTGTTAACGGGGTTACGCCCTTGGGAAAATGAGGTTTATTTTAATTAGGTCCGTGCGAAAGCACGAGGAACCCCCTCAAAGTACTAAAACTGGCCTGGCTGAAAGATTGGCGAACTTGTAAGGTGTAATTAATCCCGGCTAGTCTTACCTTTTAGGGTTTAAGGAAGATTTGATAAAAACAGTTGGAGCCATCCTGATTAGATAAGATAATAACCAATCTAATCTTACAAGAGCATATGCTAAAGTATTTTCTTCTCTCTCTCTCCAGGTAGCGACCATGTCAGGCATTAATCAAGATAATAATATGGATGTATTGACCGAACCCGCTTATTATACTGAGCAGGGGAACGTTGGTTCCATTCTTTCTTATAATTGTTATAAGACTGAGCAGGAAATAGAGGAATATCCGGATTCCCAAGCTGCCCAAACGAAGAATAAGCATGTTAATGCATCTTCTTCGGGTGTGTTAGTTACCGAGAACTATTTCTCAGTTCACTCTACGTCCTGGGTATTAGATACCGGATCAGGATCCCAAATATATAATATATTGCATGGGCTAAGGAAAGGTAGAGAACTGGGAATGGGTGATCATTTCGTAAGAGTAGGGAATGGTGCAAATGTTGTAGCCAAAGCAGTTGGCGAATATCATCTTTTATTACCAAATAATAATATATTGATTCTGAACGAATGCTATTACATTCTGAATCTGATATGCAATCTTATATCAGTTTCTTTATTAAGTAAAGAAGGATATAATTTTGCAGTATAGGATAATGTTATGAACATCTTCCTGAATCAAAAGTTGATTGGATCAAGCTCGTTAAATAATGTCATTGTTGGGGTTCCTCAGCACCCTACTGGGTTTTCACAGCATCTAACATGCCAATATCAAAATTTTCAAGAGTGCTAATGAACCCTATCATAAGATCTAACTAGAGTAAATAGACAATCTAACATGTAATCAAACATTACAAAAAGTGAACAAGAAATACAATCTTTGTAGACCGGTCTTTCACTTCAAAAGCTCCTTGTAGTAGTCTCTTCACTGCGAGTAGTGATCTCCCGAACTCTAGTATGGGTTCCCTTGGAGAAATGAACAAGCTTGCTCGAAGTCTTAGAGGCCGAAGATGATCTACGTCGAGGAGACTCAAACCTTACCTACCTCTTCACTAAATTAGGGTTTAGTGAAGCAAACACCCTAAACTAAATGGCTAATCTAGTAGAGGATGATAAAGTAGGAATTTTGTTCATTTTAGATTTATTTTTCTCACTAGGATTCATCATCTCATGAAACCCTAGAAAGCTTTTGAGATGAGGAAGAAGATGAAGAGAAAAATGAACAAGTGAAATTAGTTGTGTGAGAATAGCAACCATGGTGAGATAATATCTCATACTAAACTCTTATAGAGAATACACCATGGTCATGGATAAATGGTAATACTAATAAATATCTTAAGTAATCCAAATTAAGTGGACTACGTCAATAGCAAACCCTAGCTTCTCCAAGCTTCTTTGCCATGACAAAATCCACTTCATTTTGAATTACTTTAAATGAGTAAAACCCTAATTTATCCAAAGCATGGTGTAAGTCTCATACACCCATGTTGCATGTATCAACAACCATGACACAATAACATATATCACATATATGCAAAGTGTACACAAAAGTGAGGAAAAGAAATATTTAAGTGAGCTAATATTAGTTCATGTAATTCAATATATCAAATATATAATTATACATTAAATTATTAAATCAACACTTGATTTAATAATCCGGCTATATCACATACAACCGGCTAATATCACATGTAACATCATATCGAATCAACACTTGATCCGATAACCCGGCTATATCACATATAACCGGCTGATATCACATATCGCGAGAATAGAATGCGATATCACATAAGCGCATTAATGTCGGTCCTGCACATATCACATATATGCTCCTACTTCGTTTCTCTTGAGCCAGGAAACCTCTGTGTAGGACTCTAAAGACTCGTCAATATGCCGGCAGTAGGTGGTGATCATATCAGTCACCCACAAGCCGCAAGCGGTCTGTTAAACGTAACGGCCACCCGGGTATTGAGTGATCCGAAGATCAACAAGCAAGCTTGCTCATACTCCTGCGAATCCAATCAGTAACACTATCGTACAGTCCGGTCTCTTCGTCTGATATGTCGCATATCTAGTCTATGGGTGGTAAACGTCAGACCCCAGTAACTTAATAAGTCATGCCGATGTAAGGTCTATAACGGTTCGAGAAACTTCTGATAACACTTACCAGTAGATCTTAGCAACCCTGGCCAGGGATTTCCTGTTATGGCCAATCGAACAGAGCGCAACATCAACCCCAAATACCAGGAGAGACGAATCCTCTCCTATCGCTCATTGCCTCTATATGACTCGGGACTGTACCCAAAAACCACTTGTTTGCATGACTCAGTAGAGCCGTGGTAGGGTGGAAATCAAAGCACAGTGGGAGACATACAAGACTCTATGACAATCTTGGGTTGACAGACTAACCTGTACCAGTGTCACCAGAGAACTGCTATCTGACGTGAGGTGTAATACCATCTAGGAGTTCTCGGCGAGTCCGTTCAGTGTACCCAGTCTCCACTGAGCACCCGTATACCATCTCTGATGTCAAACACCAATGGATATAGGATCATCCACGCCCATTACATAGGTCGAGAAGCTATACGCTAGTCTACTCTGGAGTATCGATGCCCTGTCTCGATATTCTCTCGACTAGGAACAATTAAAGGATATACTCACAGACTATCCAGACCCCACTAGTATGATCTCTATCATAATCCTGGTAGTCAAGTACACATCCTAAGGGCTTTATCAACATGTAACATAGAGACATCAAGTGTACATGTTAAGATAAAGAGCAACAAGATAGCATACTATCATGTTGAGCAAGAAAGTCCACCCTATATATATGTCCAAGCATCCACTATAATATACATCATATGTACAATAATGGCCTCTAGAGCATACATATAACCAACAATCTCCCATCTGCACTAGGGCCATATGTTGTAGTATCCAATACCCAACAATCGGCAGTGGTTGTATTATCCTATACTCAACCATCCTATAATAGTCTCTCTTGGAAAAGGCCTTTGTGAGTGGATCCGCCGTGTTGTCCTCTGAATTTACTCTCCGAATCTCGATCTCCCTGGAGATCAACCATCTCCTTGATTAGGTGATACTACCTTAGAATATATCTGGGTCACTGACGGGACGGGGGTTCCTAGGTCAAAGCCACAACTCCATTGTCACACAATGGTAGGAACCTTGTTCATCTCATGAACAAATATCCACCCAGACTACCTCTTTGGTAGCATCTTTGGTAGCGATATATCCAGCCTTTATCGTCTAGTTTGCCCCGGTATTTAGCTTGGAACTTTTCCAACATACCGCCCCACTTCTGGGGTAAAGACAAAGCCTGCGGCTATCTGACAGTCGACCTTATCACTATGGAAGATCGAATCGGTAAAGGACTCGGCAAGGAGTGCACTTTTACCAAACACTAAGAACACTTTTTTAGTGCTTCTCAACAAGTTGAGAATGTTTTTCACAGCTGTCCAGTGATTCTCCCCTGGATCATTTGATACCATCTCACTACACCCAGTGAGAATCCTAACATCCACTTAGATCTATCTCATAGATCCAAAAACAAGGATTTAGGAGGAATCACCTAGATCCTACATGGAGAATCAATGTGATAAGAAGAGATTGACTGAGCGTAGTATAGAAAACACCTTCCCTATCAAGAGTATGTCATCCACGTATAATACGAGGAAGACCACCTTACTCTCTACTACCTTTTCGTATATACTAGGTTCATCTACCATTTTGATGATGTCAAACGCTTTGACTACCACATCAAAACAGATGTTCCAACTCCGCGATGCCTGTTTTATCCTGTAAAGCAACTTGCACACGTTTCCGCTGCTCTCACTGTCTATGAAGCCCTCTGACTGTGCACTTATAGACGCTCTCTTCTAAATCAATATTTAGAAAAGAAGTCATGACACCTAACTGCCAGATATCGTAGTCATGGTATGTAGCAATGGCAAGTAGGATCCGGACGGACTTAAGCATAGCTATTGGAGAAAAGGTTTCATCATAATCCATACCTGGTCGATGATGAGAACCTTTTACAATAAGTATAGCTTTGAAAGTCTCAACTTTTCCATCTACACCAAGTAATCTTCTCAAGATATACTTGCTAATGATGGGGATTTAACCCTTAAGACGTAGCATACAAAGTCCATACTTTATTGGTGTACATGGATTCCATCTCAGATCGCTTAGCATCCAACCATTCTTACAGAGTCCCCACTCTTGATGGCCTGCTCAAAACTAGTTGGGTCATCATCTCATGATGCAATCCTCGCTCCCACTGTCATCGAGGAAACCGTAGTATCTCTCAGGCGGATGAGGAACCCTACCAGATCGGCGGAGAGGCTGAGGTTTGTCGGGAGCTATTGAATCCACCGATTCTACCAAATCATCAGCCGTAGTTTGTATCGTTGGAACTGATTCCAGTTCTACCTCATGACCGCAAATTTCTTTCTATAAAAAAAATTCCTTTTTCTAAAAAGGTGGCATGCCAAGAAATAAAACACCTTGTGTTCCTTGGTGCGGTAGAAGATATTCCCTTGCGAATGCTTGGGATATCCAACAAACTTCCATAGAATTGATCTTACCTCGAGCTTGTCCGGATTTTGCTTTTGACATAGGCCGGACAACCCTAAATCTTAACTTGCTTAAGACATGGGCCCTTTCCATTCCATATCTCATATGGAGTGGTAGGTACCTGATTTGGTTGGAACCGAATTCAATAGGTATGCATCTTCACAAGTGCATAACCCCCAAAGGAAATAGGCAACTCGGTAGTAATCATCATAGAGTGCACCATATCTAATAGGGTGCAATTGCTCTGCTCCGATACACCGTTGTGCGGTGTTGTATACGGAGGAGTAATGCTGAGAGAGAATTTCATTCTCCTTTAGAATAGTCCAGGATATCCATGCCTAAGTATTCTCCTCCCCGATCACATCAAAGGACATAGTACTTATACCCGTTTTGGTTCTCTTCTTCTAACTTATATTCTTTGAATTTCTCAAAAACTTCAGACTTGTGTTTCAACAGGAACATGTGTCTGAATCTTGAGAGATTATCAGATGTAATGAAGTATAAAGAACCGGTCCTGGAATGTGTAGATAGGGGACCACATACATCATCATGTATCAGTCCAAGAGTTTACTAACTCTTTCTCTGTTTCCAATAAACGGAGCTATGGTCATTTTATCTTTGAACATGACTGGCAAGTATCACAAGATGTAAATTCAAACTGATTTAAATATGCATCTTAATGTAACTTAGCAAGTTGGGTCACATTGATATGACCTAGTCTACAATGCCTCAAGAAGAATTCGTTCATTTCTGAACTCTTCTTCTTCTGTTTGTTCTGTACGTTGAGAACTGTGGTTTGATTTAGAACGTATATGCCATTAGATAACGTGCCTGATCCGATCAACTCTTGATATAGGAAATGTTCAAACTATTATCCAACAATACAAAATTATATCCTTCTTTACTTAATAAAGAGACTGATATAATGTTGCATATCAGGTTCGGTATCTAATAATATTCGTTCAGAATCAATGTATTTGGTAATATAGGGTGATAACTGCCAACACCTTGGCTGCAACAATTGCACTGTTTCCAACTCTTAAAACTTATCACCCTTTCCCAGTTCTCTATCTATCTGTAGCCCATGTAACAGATTACATATGTGGGATCCTGATCCGGTATCTCATACCCAAGACGTAGAGGATACTGAGAAACAGTTCTTGGTAATGAACACACCCGAAGGAGATGTATCAACATGTACTTTCTTCATTTGGGCGGCACGGGAATCTTGGTAATCCCCTATTTCCTGCTCGGTCTTATAACAATTATAAAGTAGAGCGGGACCAACGTTCCCCAAGCTCAGTATAACAAGTGGGTTCGGTCAATACATCCATATTATTATCTTGATTAAGGTGTGGCATGGTCGCTACCTGGAGAGAGAGAGAAGAAAACACTTTGCGTGCGTTCTTGCAAGATTAGATTGGTTATATATTTTATCTAATCAAGATTGATCTCACTGTTTTTATCAAATCTTCCTTCAAACCTTAAAGGGAAAGACTAGTCGGGGTTAATTACACTTTACAAGTTCACTAATTTTTCAACCAGGCCAATGCTGGTATTTTAAGGGAGGTTCCCGTGTTTTCGCACGGACCTAATTAAAATAAACCTCATTTTCCCAGGGGCGTAACCCCGTTGACACCTTTCTAGACACCTACTTGATCGGCTAATTGTAAAGTGCAAAACTCTCCCAGGAGTAACAATTACTCGCAGTGGGTATCAAGATCCAACTTTCTCATAGAAGGTATGCAATCTCATTGCAAATTTCAACACTTGAAACTCCCGATATTGGTTTTTACCCCTAGTACTTATGACCTTAACTATGGTCAACATATCATAAGCACTAATCAAGTTCTACCCATCATTTCATGATTAATTAGACCCACTCATATGACCCTCAACTGTGGTCGACATAATCACAAGGCTGTCCTAACTAATCGCATCATATGTTGTATAGGAAGACATCACTTAGCTACCGTACACTGTGCCTTAACTATATTCAATATACGCAGCACGAATACTAAGTACTCTACTTCCTAAAATGACGAGGGTTGCAGATAGTTTTTGTGAAAACCTTTAACGCTTTGAACTTGATCTCATTGCAGAATCAAATAAAGGAGTGGCTTAAGCTCCGCTTTTTGAAACTTTTCTTTTTCATAAAAAGCCGAGTGGGTTTCAAATTCGATTCTGCAACATCTTTAGGTTTATTTTCCTTCATTAATCACATTAATGAATGTCCCATCATTTAAGTTACCTAAGCATCACAGATAAATACAACGTACGCTTATGCCATCCGCATTCGCCTCGAAGTCCCGTCATGCACCGTTAGGTTAGGTAACTAATGGCAGAGCATGGCAGGGCTAGCACGGGTGAAAAACATAAGCAACGTCTATAATATACCATATATATTATATAATGTATCTATCTCAGAATATAAAGTGATCACATCACAGCATATCAGCAGCAGAAGACGACATATGAAATATTGGATATACCATGATATCCGGGTTTTAATTTAAGCCAGTATAAAATACGGTTTCCACGGTCGTGATGAATAGCCAATCCCACATCCCAAGACCCCTACGAGAGGGGCAAGCAACCCTACCAATTCTAGAGTTAGGAGACCCGGACCCGACTCCTCGAGATGGTCTCCCACTGGACTCTAGAACCCGGTTACTTATGCTCTCCTCCTTGGGTCTATCCTAATGTGGAAATGTAAATAATATAAATCAATGGTGACATCTTCCTCAACCCGGAAGTGCCCCACTAAAAGAATATTACATACAAGTTTTTTACATGAATGAATGAAAAACTCTCATCTCACATAAAATCCCCCCGGCAATTCAAACATGACGATCCAATATAACATATCATAGCAACACATAACATCACATGTCATCAATGTAAGTAAATATGCGTATCCCAATTGCCGTTGACGTATAGCAACGAAACCGGCGATACACCGCATATTACACTTACGGTCACAGAAAAGAAAGTGAAAACTACAACAGTTGGAATCCACAACATTCTTAGATATCATAAACCCGAAATATCTCATATTCCGGATTTCATGCCTAACAATATGAATTCCTTAGACATTGCATGCCTAACAATTATAAACCCCGCATTTTATTCTCGATAATGAAAACACTTTTCAATAACAAGTCGGGTAATTCAATAAGATTCCTGATATCCCGATTGAATGCTCATCGGAAACTTTAGTAGACGGCCGCACCCTCGATATCGACGATGAAGTGCACTTAGACGGAACACCGTGGCCGCGAGCACCCAGACGGATGCTTTTGGCAACGGAGTTCTTCTACAGTCACTTGGTCGGGGCTATGGGATGTGGCTATCTAGTAAGGTTACCCGGCGAGTATCCGCGTACGCTACATGATTGCGACGTACTTTTGATCACATCAAAATCCCGTGGCAACTGATCAAATGAGACTAAATTGCTAGATTTATAAAATTCAAATATTGTGGATTCCAATTATTGTATCCCATCACAAAAATCCGGACGACGTTAAACTTTCGATCGATTAATCAAAGTCCCACAATTCCCCGAAAGCTCAACACTTGAGCACAATTTAAAATTAACCCAAAACATGCCATAACACTTATGGACCAACCGTAGAAGGGCAGACCCAAGCCTCATTAATGGCACCACGGAACTACCATAAACCCTAAGGTTCGAAAGCGGTTCCATGGTCATTATGTCGAGTTAGGGTTTCATTCTTCTAGAGGGTGCACAGAATTGCTTGCATGATTTTCCGAAATACCTTAAACTTGGAAAAATGGGTTTTTGACATTCGTTCGAACTTTTTAACTTCGCCTAAATAACATGTGAAAACCCAAAACCATGTTAACCTATGAATACAAAACACTCCGAGTAGCATATACAGTAAGACTGCATCACATGAAATCTTAGGAAAAACAAGCAACACCTGAAACACCAAACCCCAGAGCCTGGAACACAGAAAAAATTTGAGGCCAAAATTCACTAAAAGGGCCGAGCAGCTCGGATTTTTCTCAAGTGTGGCCAGCCTAATTCCGACCAAATGGGCTCAAATTTCATATGTGTTCATGTCATATCACATACAACATTCTGCAGTTGTTTAAAAATTTTTAGAAACCATTTTAAAATCGACAGAAACTAGGGTTTGATATCGGGTGTTTCGGAGTCGTTTCGTTTTCGTAATCTAACAAATATCGTCTAATACTCTAGCCCGGCTCTGATACCACTGTTAGGGTTCCTCAGCACCCTACTGGGTTTTCACAGTATCTAACATGCCAATATCAAAATTTTCAAAAGTGCTAATGAACCTTATCATAGGATCTAGCTAAAGTAAATAGACAATCTAACATGTAATCAAATATTACAACAAGTGAACAAGGAATACAACCATTGTAGACCGGTCCTTCACTTCAAAAGATCCGTGTAGTAGTCCATTCGCTGTGAGTAGTGATCTCCTAAACTCTAGTATGGGTTCCCTTGGAGAATGAACAAGTTTGCTCGAAGTTTTCGAGGCTAAAAATGATCTACGTCGAGGAGACTCAAACCTTAGCCACCTCTTCACTAAATTAGGGTTTAGTGAAGTAAACACCCTAAACTAAATGGCTAATCTAGTAGAGGATGATGAAGTAGGAATTTTGCTCACTTTAGATTTATTTTTCTCACTAGAATTCATCATCTCATGAAACCCTAGAAAGCTTTTGAGATGAGAAAGAAGATGAAGAGAAAAATGAACAAGTGAAATTAGTTGTGTGAGAATAGCAACCATGGTGAGATAATATCTCATACTAAATTCTTGTAGAGAATAAACCATGGTCAAGGATAAATGGTAAGGTTAATAAATATCTTAAGTAATCCAAATTAAGTGGTCTAATTCAATGGCAAACCCTAGCTTCTCCAAGCTTCTTTGCCTTGACAAAATCCACTTCATTTTGAATTACTTTAAATGAGTAAAACCCTAATTTATCCAAAGCATGGCGTAAGTCTCATACACCCATGTTGCATGTATCAACAACCATGACACAATAACATATATCACATATATGAAAAGTGTACACAAAAGTGAGAAAAAGAAATGTTTAAGTGAGCTAATATTAGTTAATGTAATTCAATATATCAAATATATAATTATAAATTAAATTATTAAATCAACACTTGATTTAATAATCCGGCTATATCACATACAACCGGCTAATATCACATGTAACATTATATCGAATTAACACTTGATCTGATAACCGGGATATATCACATATAACCGGCCGATATCACATATCACGAGAATAGAATGCGGTATCACATATGTGCATTAATCTTGGTCCCGCACATATCACATATGTGCTCCTACTTCGTTTCGCTTGAGCCATGAAACTTCTGTGTAGGACTCCAAAGACTCGTCAATACGCCGGCAGTAGGTGGTGATCATATCAGTCATCTACAAGCCGCAAGCGGTCTGCTAAATGTAACGGCCACCCGGGTATTGAGCGATCAGAAGATCAACAAGCAAGCCTGCTCATACTCCTGTGAATACAATCAGTAACACTACCGTACAGTCCGGTCTCTTCGTCTGATATGTCGCATATCTTGTCTAGGGGTGGTAAACATCAGACCCCAGCAACTTAATAAGTCATGACGATATAAGGTCTATAACGGTTCGAGAAACTACTGATAACACTTACCAGTAGATCTCAGCAACCCTGGCCAGGGATTTTCTGTTATGGCCAATCGAGCATAGCGCAACATCAACCCCTAATACCGGGAGAGACGTATTCCTTCCTATCGCTCATTGCTTCCATGTGACTAGGGACTGTACCCAAAAACCACTTGTTTGCACGACTCAGTAGAGCCGTGGTAGGGTGGAAATCAAAGCACGGTGGGAGACACACAAGACTCTATGACAATCTTGGGTCGACAGACTAACCTGTACCAGTATCACTAGAGAACTGCTATCCGACGCGAGGTATAATACCATATAGGAGTTCTCGGCGAGTCCGTTCAGTGTACCCAGTCTCCAATGAGCACCCGTATACTATCTATGATGTCAAACACCAATGGATATAGGATCATCCATCGCCCATCACATAGGTCGAGAAGCTATACGCTAGTCTACTCTGGAGTATCGATGCCCTGTCTCGATATTCCCTCGACTAGGAACAATTAAAGGATGTACTCACATATTACCCAGACCCCACTAGTATGATCTCTATCATAATCCTGGTAGTCGAGTACACATCCTAAGGGCTTTATCAACATGTAACATAGAGACATCAAATGTACATGTTAAAATAAAGAGCAACCAGATAGCGTACTATCATGTCGAGCAAGAAAGTCCTCCCTATATATGTCCAAGCATCCACTATAATATACATCATATGTACAATAAAGATCTCTAGTGCATACATATAACTAACAGGCATATACGTTCTAAATCAAACCACGGTTCTTAATATACAAAACACACACAAGAGGAAGAGTTCAAAAATGAACGAATCCTTCTTGTGGCATTGTAGACTAGGTCATATCAATGCGACACGACTAGCTAAGTTATATAAAAATGGATATTTGAATCCGTTCAAATTATCATCTTACGAAACTTGCTAGTCATGTCTCAAAGGAAAGATGACCAAAACTCCGTTTAGTGGACACAGAGAAAGAGTTACGGAACTCTTGGGACTGATACATAGTGATGTATGTGTTCCTATATCTACTCATGCTAGGAATGGTTCCTCATACTTCATTACATTCACTGATGATCTCTCAAGATACAGACATGTGTTCTTGTTGAAACACAAGTCTGAAGCTTTTGAGAAATTCAAGGAATATAAGCACGAAGTAGAGAACCAAACGGGTAAAAGTATTAAAATCTTTCGATCTGATCGAGGAAGAGAATACTTGGAAAATGAGTTCCGGGAATATCTAAAAGAGAATGGGATTCTCTCTCAGCTTACTCCTCCGTATAGACCACAGCACAACGGTGTATCGGAGCGGAGAAATCACACCCTATCAGATATGGTGCGCTCTATGATGAGCACCGCCGAGTTACCTATTTCCTTTTGGAGTTATGCGCTGGAGACGGCCGCATACCTATTGAATAGAGTTCCAACCAAATCGGTGCCTACTACTCCATATGAGATATGGAATGGGAAGAGACCATCTCTTAAACGAGTTAAGATATGGGGTTGTCCGGCCTATGTTAAAAAGTAAAATCCGGACAAGCTCGAGGCAAGATCAGCTCTATGTAAGTTTGTGGGATATCCAAAAGATTCCTATGGATATATCTTCTACCACGGTGAGGAACAAAAGGTGTTTGTTTCTCAATTTGCCACCTTTTTAGAAAAGGAATTTCTTGTAAAAGAAATTAGTGGCGAAGAGGTAGAGCTGGAAGAAGTTCCAACGGTACAAACCACAACTGATAATTTATTGGAACCAGAGGATTCAATAGTTCCCAACGAACCTCAGCCTCTCCGCCGATCTAGTAGGGTTCCTTATCCACCTGAGAGATACTACGGTTTTCTCATTGATAGTGGGAGCAAGGATTGCATCATGGAAGATGATGACCCGACTAGCTTCGAGCAGACCATCACGAGTGGGGACTCTGTGAAATGGCTGGATGCAATGCGATCTGAGATGTAATCCATGTACACCAACAAAGTATGGACTTTGAAAGTTGCTCCTGAAGAGGTAAAACCCATCGGGAGCAAATGGATCTTTAAGAATAAACTTGTTGTAGATGAAAAAGTTGAGACTTTCAAAGCTAGACTTGTTGCAGAAGGTTTTCGTCAACGACCAGGTGTGGATTATGATGAAACCTTTTCTCTAGTGACTATGCTTAAGTCTATCCGGATCCTACTTGCCATCGCTGCATACCATGACTATGAAATCTGGCAAATGGATGTTAAGACCGCCTTTTTAAATGGTGATTTAGAAGAGTGCATGTACATGACTCAGTCAGAGGGCTTCGTAGATAGTGGGAGCAGCGGGAAGGTGTGCAAGCTGCTTAAATCCTTCTACGAGTTAAAGCAGCCATCGCGGAGTTGGAACATATGTTTTGATGTTGTAGTCAAAGAGTTTGACTTCATCAAGAACGTAGATGAACCTTGTATATACAAGAAGGTGACAGAGAGTAAGGCTGTCTTCCTTGTATTGTACGTGGATGACATACTCTTGATAGGAAATGATGTTCCTATACTGCACTCGGTCAAGCTTTTCTTATCACATAGATTCTCAATGAAAGATCTAGGTGATGCCTCCTACATCTTGGGGATTAAGATCTATAGAGATAGATCTAATCGGATGCTGAGATTGTCCCAATCCAGGTACATTGACACCATACTAAAGAGGTTTAGTATGGAAGAATCCAAGCGTGGGAATTTACCCGCGATCACAGGACTCACTCTCTCCAAAGAGATGTCTCCCAAGACTGATTTGGAGAGAGCTCGCATACAAGGGATACCCTATACTTCGGCAGTAGGCTCTATCATGTACGCGATGCTATGTACAAGTCCTGATGTAGTATACTCACTAAGTGTAGTCAGTAGGTATCAAGAAGATCTTGGAGAGAGTCACTGGACAGCTGTGAAGAACATTCTCAAGTACTTGAGAGGGACTAAAGAGATGTTCTTAGTGTATGGTAACAGAGAACTCCACGTGGAGTCCTTTACCGATTCGAGCTTCCAGAGTGATAAGGATGAATCTAAGTCGGTCTCAGGATTTGTCTTTACCCTCAATGGAGGGGTGGTTTGTTGGAAGAGTTCCAAACAAGAAACCATGGCAGACTCGACGATGGAGGCTGAATACATCGCTGCCAACGATACTGCCAAAGAGGCTGTCTAGATGAAGAAGTTCATAAACGAACTTGGTGTGGTTCCATCCATCGAGAATCCAGTACCTTTGTATTGTGATAACAATGGAGCAGTGGCTTTAGCCAAGGAACCCAGGTCCAATCAGACATCTAAGCATATTCTGAGGCAGTATCACCTGATCCGAGAGATAGTTGATCGCCAGGAGATCGAGGTCAGGAGAGTTGACACGAAGAACAACACAGCGGATCCACTCACGAAGGCCATACCCTAGATACAATTTGAGAGACTCTTCGGAATGTTGGGTATGAGATACTACAACAACTGGCCTTAGTGCAAGTGGGAGATTGTTAGTTATGTATATGCCCTAGAGGCCATTATTGTACATATGATGTATATTATAGTGGATGCTTAGATATATATAGAGAGGACTTTCTTGCTCGACATGACAGTATGCTATCTGGTTGATTTTTGTCTTAACATGTAGACTTGTATTATGATATTTTCTTGCTCTCACATGTTGATAAAGCCCTTAGGATGTGTACTTGACTACTAAGACTATGATGGAGATCATACTAGTAGGGCCAGGGTAATCCACAAGTACATCCTATAACTGTTCCTAGTCGAGAGTGTATCGAGACAGGGCATCGATACTCCAGAGTAGACTAGCGTATACGCTTCTTGACCTATATGATGGGCGATGGATGATCCCACATCCATTGGTGTTTGACATCAAAGATGGTATACATGTGCTCAGTGGAGACTGGGTACACTGAATGGACTCGCCGAGAACTCTTAGTTGGTATTATACCTATCGTCAGACAGCAGTTCTCTGGTGACACTGGTACAGGTTAGTCTGTAGACCCGAGATCGTCATAGAGTCTTATGTGATTCCCACTGTGCTTTGATTTCCACCTTACCACGTTCAAGAGAACGTGCAAAATAGTGACTTTTGGGTATAGTATCGAATCACTTGGAGGCAATGAGCGATAGGAGGGGTTTTGTCTCTCCCGGTATTGGGGGTTGATGTTGCGCTGTGCTCGATTAGCTATAACAGGAAGTCCCTGGCCAGGGCTGATATGGAGATCTACTGGTAAGTGTTATCAGTAGTTTCTCGACCCGTTATAAGCCTCACATCGGCACTACTTATCGGTTACTGGGGTTTATCGTTTACCACCCCTAGTCTGGATATGCGACATATCAGACAAAGAGACCGGACTGTACGGTAGTATTATCGACAGGCTTTACATGAGTTAGAACAGGCTTGCTTGTTGATCTTCTGATCGCTCAATACCCGGGTAGCCGTTACATCCAGCTAGTTCCGCTGACGGCTTGTGAGTGATTGATATGATCATCACCTACTGTCGGCATATTGACGAGTCTTTAGACTCCTACACAATGGTTTCCTGGCTCAGGCAAAACGAAATAGGAGCACATATGTGATATGTGCGGGACCGAGATTAATACGTGTATGTGATACCGTATTCTATTATCGCGATATGTAATATCGGCCGGTTATATGTGATATAGCCGGGTTATCGGATCAAGTGTTGATTCTATGAAATGATACATATTATATTAGTCGGTTATATGTGATATAGCCGGATTATTAAATCAAGTGTTGATTTAATAATTTAATGTATAATTATATATTTGATATATTAAATTACATTAACTAATATATGCTCACTTAAGTATTTCTTTTTCTCACTTTTGATATATTTAACGTATATGTGATATATGTTTATTGTATTGTTTTCTTATGTTCATAAATAAAATATATATATTATTATGACATGCTAGGTTATACATGCAACATGGGTGTATGAGACTCACACCATACTTGTGGTAATGGTAGTTTTTATTTATTTTAAGTAATTCAAATAATTATTAGGATATTTGTCATGGTTGAACTTGGATGAAACTTGTAGAACTATTGACTTAGTCCACTACTTTTGTTTTACCTAAGATATTTATTAACCTAACCATTATCACATAGCCATGGTTTATTTTCTACATGAGTTAGTATATGATATGAACTCACCCATGGTTGCATTTCTAACCTCATCTCATTATTCATTCATCTTCTTCTTCATTTCATCTCCCTCAAGCTCTCTCTTTGGTTTGAGGAAGTGAAGAAAAATTGTGAGAAATTAAATTCTAAAGTGAGCAAAATTCCTACTTCATCATCCTCTACTAAAATAGCCATTTAGTTTATGGTTTTACCTTCACTAATTCATAATTAGTCAAGAGATAGCTTGAGTCCGTGTTTTCTCGAAGTAGATCATCTTCGACTTTGAAGACTTCAAGCAAGTAAGCATCATTCGGAGCCCTTCAAGAGTCCGGGAGATCATCACTCGCAGCGAAGGGACTACTACAAGGAGCTATAGAAGTGAAGGACCGGACTACAATGGTTGTAATCCTTACTCACATAGACGTAAAGTTGTTTATATTATGTTTCGTATGATTCTCTAGTTAAACATCCTAGGTTAGAGTTCTTTAGCATGACAAAAATTTGAAAATGGAATGGACGATGCCTCCCTAAATCTTGCTGTCGTGCTTAGGAACCCTACAAGCGGTACTTCCCTTGGAGATAGAGCTACCCTCTCTATGAGTGGCAGTTCGAAATGAGCTGACGGATGAAGAAAATGCCTATCTTCGGCTTGAAGAGCTCGATACCCTCGATGAAACTCATTTCATGGTGCAGCAAAACCAGAAAGCTTACAAAGCAAGGATTACGCGCTCATACGAAAGACTGACTAGGCCGAGAACATTCTGCTAAGGCGAACTCGTGCTAGTCGTCAAAAGACCTATGATCCCTAATCGTGCAAAATGAGGGAAATTCGAGCCAAACTATGACGGCCCGTATATCATAGACAAAGTCTACCAAGGTGGGGCCTACTTGCTCTTGGATATGCATGGCGAAAGACCCTTCTGGCCAATAAATGGCTGATTCCTTAAGAAATACTATGCTTGACAAGTCACGACTAAGGTTAGTGATAGATGATGACGGTCGTGTCCGCTTGCTATTTTCCTGAGTCAAAACTCTAAAAGTAGTATCCAACAAAATTTCCGCCCCAGACATGGCGACACAATGGACCGAAATGTCTTTAAACTAACCGTTGCCTCCAAGATGGCGACAACGGACTGTAATGTCCTTAAACTAAAACGTCGCCTCAAACACGGCGATAATGGACCGAGATGTCCCTAAACTAACAACGGACCGTAATGTTCTTAAAATAAAACTGCACCTCAAAAATGGTGATGGCGGACCACTACGTCTTTAAACTGGCAATGGACCACTACGTCTTTAAACCGACAATGGACCGAAATGTCCCTAAAACTAGTACTCCGCCTCAAACATGGTGCGTCGACCCAAATACGGTGATATCTTCTCTTGGGATCTTGGTTGTAATCAAAGTTCCAACGGCAAAGACTGCAACCTAAGTTAAAAAAACGGTACGTCCGCAATTGAAATGAGCACGGATGAAAACCCGAAAGGGCACCGTGAGTAAAAACAACAGGGCTGCCAGGGAGCTTGCGAAAACCTGAAAAGGCACAATCTCGTAAAATCTTCACTTACGTGATCCTCTCGATTCGTAAGGAGAACTCCCCCTATGAGACCCCCACGATTCATTGGATTCAAAGTCTTATGTTACAGGGATCCAAACCTGTCCTTAAGTCGTATTCCCTATGTTTCCTTACATGCAGTCCGATATTGTCCCTTGTATACAATCCTCGGGCATAAATAAATGTTTCCCCCCACCAAGTCCTACCAATGATGAGGAATGTCCTCATATGGTGAACGACACTTATACAATCCTTTCGATTTATAAGGAGAAAACACTCTTATGAGATCCTTACGCCATATAAGAGAACACATACTTAGGGATCCCCACGATTTCTAAGGAGAAAATACACCTATGAGATCCTCACGACTCGCAGGGAGAAATACCTTTATGAGACCCTTACGGCTTGTAAAGTCAAAAAGCCTTAGTCGACAGGATCTTAACCCTGTTTGCTAAGCCACCTTGGTTCAAATCAACAGAGGAAAATGATGATTCTCTTCTGGCAATATCCCGATGGTAGTGATGTTGATGCCTAAATCGGTATCAAATTCTAAGTCCTTTCAAGGCAAATGATGATTCTCTCCTGGCAATATCCCAGTCCCAGCCGTGCTGATGCCAAGATTGGTATCGGATCTCAAGTTCCATACTTGCAACAAAAATTAGCAAGCAAAAATAAATGCATATGAAATAACCAAAATCATGGGACAACTCGCAATAAAAATCAGCGAGTAAAAAATATGCATATAAAAATAGCCGAAATGATTGGGCACAGTGATAAAAAGCCTAAATGATTGGGCAATTGCGACTTTCACGATATAAAAAACTAAAATGATGGAGCATCGCGGAAAAAAAATGAAAATTTTGCCATGCAGGTAAGTCCACATCAACCTCTGTATACAATCTATGGGCATAAACGAAAAGGGAACCATATTTTCCCACCTGGCTCCATCAAAGGGAGAGCCAAGTCTCAACGGTTCACAAATAACCTAAAGACCACCTCGACATTCGTCTCGTTACAACAGACGCAGTGTCAACAACGGCGTTTCTTCTCACTCCAGCAGGATGCAGACGCGACGTTAACAAACGATCCCAGGGTCAAAACAGATCGGAGCCATGGCAAAATCCCTAGTTCCAAGTCTCGACGGTTCACAAACAACCTAGAGACCATCTCAACACTCATTTCGTTACAGCAGATGCAGTGTCAATAGCGGCGTTCCTTCTCACTCCAACAGGATACAGACGCGACGTCAACAAACGACCCTAGGGTCAAAACAGAACGGAGCCATAGCAAAGTCCTTAGTTCCAAGTCTCGACAGTTCACAGACAACCTAGAGACCACCTCGATATTCATCTCTTTACAGCAGACGCAGTGTTAGCAGCGGCGTTCCTTCTCACTCCAGCAGGATGCAGACGTGACGTCAACAAATGACCCCAGGGTCAAAAGAGAACGGAACCATGGCAAAGTCCCTAGTTCCAAGTCTTGACGGTTCACAGAAAACCTAGAGACCACTTCGACACTCATCTCATTATAGCAGACGCAGTGTCAACAGTGGCATTCCTTCTCACTCCAGCAGGATGCGGATACGGCGTTAAAAAAGACCCCAAGGTCAAAACAGAACGGAGCCATGGAAAAGTCCCTAGTTCCAAGTCTCGAAGGTTCATAGACAACCTAGAGACTACCTCGACACTCATCTCGTTACAGCAGACGCGGTGTCAACAACGGTGTTTCTTCTCACTACAGCAGGATGCAGACGCAGCGTCAATGAACGACCCTAGGGTAAAAACAGAATGGAGCCATGGCAAAGTCCATAGTTTCAAGTCTCGACGGTTTACAGACAACCTAGAGACCACCTCGACACTCATCTCGTTACAGCAGACGCAGTATCAACAGCGGCGTTTCTTCTCACTCCAGCAGGATACAGACGCGACGTTAACAAACGACCCCAGAATCAAAACAAAATGGAGCCATGGCAAGTCCCTAGTTCCAAATCTCAACGGTTCACAAACAACCTAGAGACCACCTCGACACTCGTCTCGTTACAGCAGACATAATGTCAACAATGGCGTTTCTTCTCACTCCAGCTGGATGCAGACGCGACATCAACAAAAGATCCCAGGGTCAAAACAAAACGGAGCCATGGCAAAGTCCCTAGTTCCAAGTCTCGACGGTTCACAGACAACCTAGAGACCACCTCGACATTCATCTTGTTACAGCAGATGCAGTTTCAATAACGGTATCTCTTCTCACTCCAGCAGGATGCAGACGTGACGTCAACAAGAAACCCTAGGGTCAAAACAAAACGGAGCCATGGCAAAGTTCCTAGTTCCAAGTCTCGACGACTCACAGACAACCTAGAGGCCACCTTGACACTCATCTCGTTACAGCAGACACAGTGTCAACAATGGCATTTCTTCTCACTCCAGCAGTATGCAGACACGACGTCAACAAGCCACCATAGGGTTAAAACAAAATGGAGCCATGGAAAAGTCCTTAATTCCAAGTCTCGACGGTTCACAAAACAACCTAGATATCATCTCGACATTCGTCTCATTACCGCAGATGCAGTGTCGACAAAGAAAGCGAAGGCCAAATTCCTAGCTTCAGGGTCTTGACGGCAACTCAAATAAAACCTGAAAGACTATCGGAGATCATCCCACACCTGTGCGGATTGGTTATGACTCATTGGGGCTCCCAAACTGAGCCAAATCTCAAGTAAAAAGTGGAATGACAAAATTCCTACCGCTTGCTCTCTTGATGGTAATATTACCTAAGGAGATTACTTGAAGACGTCTTGTCCAGCCCTCGAAGGGATCAGAGACACGACGGTCGCGGGACTACTCGAACAGCAGCGTGAAGTATGCATATTGGGGAATACATCAGCCAACACGACAGTATGACGGACAAAAACCCCAGTACCACAGACCCTAACCGACCTCTGTCGTAAAAAGTAGGAGTTAACTATAACGTTAGGATATGTTTGCCTACAAGCCCAAGGGAGGTAAACTAAATAAACTCCGAAATGAGTCCATAAACTAGAGACTCCGGAATGAGTGAATAAACTACAAACTCCGAAATGAGTCCGTAAACTGGAGACTCTGGAATGAGTGAATAAACTAAAAACTCCGAAATGAGTCCCTAAACTATAGACTCTGGAATGAGTGAATAAACCGCAAGCTCCGAAAATGAGTTCATAAACTAAAGACTCCGAAACGAGTGAATAAACTACAAACTCTGAAATGAGTATATAAACTACTTCACGCCAGATTAAGACATAAAGAAACAGAAAGGTGCAGCTCATGGGCCTCAGGATTGGGAACTATATCCCTTAAGAGTTGAGATTTGAGTCAATGATAGATGAGGACGCTTGTGTCCGCTCGCTATCTTCTCAGATCGAGATTCTAAAAGTTATATACCAGCCCGAAACCGGTCATACGCTATATATTACTCTGCACTACTTAACCCACATACATACCTACGTGGGAAAAGTAGCAGGGGCATTTGTTCCCGCCAAAAATTTCTGCGGAAAAGAGCCCAAGGTATCAAATGGCAGCGATACACTTAAGAAAATGCAAACCAGTATTTTTCGGGCTGTATTTTGACAAACTCCCGAATGAGATTTAGCTAAATTTTGATGGTATCGAAAGCTTCCCGAAAACTCCTTCGTTTTGATATATTATAAGCCTCATAATTCATCCAGAATCAAAAGTTAAGAGCAAATGTGCTATGCACGTGTAATCTAAGTAATGCTCTGCAACATGGGGGATACATTTTTAGTCCCACATCGGGAAAAAGAGAAATCCTTTCTCTACCACTCCCAAATAAATAAGAGAGAATACTTCTTAGAAAAAATAGGATTCAATCCTTAAAGGAGTTTAGTTCTCTATAGGAGTTTAGTTCTCCAAATTAGGGCCTTAGCTGTCCCCCCATAATGCGCATTTGCGTAAGCGCCATGTGTGCCACGTGCAACGCATATGCGCCCGCAGTGTGAGAATTCAATCCTCAAAGGAGCTTAGTTCTCCAAGTTAGGGCCTTAGCTTCCCCCAATAATGCGCATATGCGCAAGCGCTATGTGCGCCACGTGCAACGCACGTGCGCCCGCCGTGCGAGAATTCAATTCTCAAAAGAGTTTAGTTCTCCAAGTTAGGGACATAACTGCCCCCTCATAATGCGCATATGCACCATGTGTGATGCACGTGCGCCCACCATGTGCGCACCATGTGCAACGCACGTGTACCCGCCGTGCGAGAATTCAACCTTCAAAGGAGCTTAGTTCTCTATATGAGCTTAGTTCTCTAAGCTAGGGCCTTAGCTGCCCTCCATGACGCACAAATGCGCAAGCGCCACGTGCGACGAACGTAAGCCCGCCAAGTGCGCAACACATGCGACGCATGTGTGCCCGCCAAGTGTGCAACACGTGCGACGCACGTGTGCCCGCCAAGTGCGACGCAATGCATCCAACACGTGTGACGCACGTGCAACCAACACATGCGACGCACGTGCACCCAACACGTGCGATGCACGTGCGCGAACACAAAGAAGCCTTTTTCAGCAGTTAGGAGTTTAAGCTCCAACCTGTTCTTCCCCCTAATGAGTGGGACATGGTTCAAAGGGCATATCTCTCCACACCATCGATACATGGAGCTTTAATCTCTCAGCGTCGTCGGAGAGGCGGTGGGTCCCAATGACCAATGATCCCTCTTTCCAAATATAACAGAGGAAACCCCACATAAGTTTCGAAAAAAACAAAGCAGAAAGCTTCAAAAAGGAAGAAAGAAGAAGATCTCTCTTTTTAGAGGAAAAAACTCTAGGTAAATAAAAAAGAAGAGAGATCAAAATATCTCGTTTACCTATTTAAGGGTTTAACTCTTTTAAAAAGAAGAACTTAGTTCTTTCTCTGGATCTAAGATCTACAAGACAAGTCTCCAACAAGTTGAGAATTTAATTCTCATCGGGACGAATTTGTTCTTGGAGATCAAAGATTCAGGAAAAAAAACAAGGAAATTGAACTCCTCAGAACAAAATATACAAGAAAATATCAGTGCCCAACGCCTCATGTGTCCCTTCTTGGGTTCCATAGCACCATAACTAGGATTTATGGGGCATCAAGTATGCAATTTTAAAAAAATCTAGAGAGCTATACAACCCATGCCAAGGATCTAACTAAAAAATTAGGAGTTAAGCTAGCATGTAATCAAACATTACACTAAGTGAACAAGGAATACAACCTTTGTAGACCGGTCCTTCACTTCAATAGCTCCGTGTATTAGTCGCTACGCTCTAAGCAGTGAACTCCCGGACTCTAGAAAGGCTCCACAAGATGAAAGGAACAAGCTTGCTTGAAATCTTCGAGGCCGAAGACGATCTATGTCGAGGAGACACCAACTCGAGCTACCTCTTCACTAAATGGCTAATCTAGTGTAGGTTGATGAAGTAGGAATTTTGCTCACTTTAGAATTAATTTTCTCACTCATTTTCTTCACCTCTCAAAAAGCTAAAGAGCATGAGGAAGGAGATGAAGAAAAGTAACCATGGAAGAATCTAAGTGTAGAATGGAAACCATTGGTGAGTTAATATCATATACTAACTCATATAGAGACTAAACCATGGCTAATAATAATGGTTGGGTTAATAAATATCTCAAGTAAGACAAAATTAGTGGACTAAGTCAATGGGTTCTACAAGCTTCCATTAAGCATCAACCATGACTAATTTCCAACTAATATTGATTTACTTTAAATAAATAAACCTTGCATTATTATAAGTATAGCGTGAGTCTTATACACCTATGTTGCATGTAGCAACAAGCATGACACAATAGTATATATCACATATATATTAAGTGTACACTAGTGAGAAAAATAAATGCTTAAGTGAGCTAATATTAGTTAATGTAAATTAATATATCAAATATATAATTATACATTAAATTATTAAATCAACACTTGATTTAATAATCCGGCTATATCACATATAACTGACTAATATCATATGTATCAACTTATCGAATCAACACTTGATTCAATAACCCGGCTATATCACATATAACCGATCGATAACACAAATCGCGAGAATAGAATATGGTATCACATACTCGTATTAATCTCGGTCCCGCACATATCACATATGTGCTCCTACTTTGTTTCGCCTGAGCCAGAAAACCTCTGTGTAGGACTCTAAAGACTCGTCAATACACCGGCAGTAGGTGGTGATTATATCAGTCACCCAACATAACGGTCACCCAGGTATTGAGCGATCAGAAGATCAACAAGCAAACCTGCTTATACTCCTGTGAATCCAATAAGTAACACTACCGTACAGTCTGGTCTCTTCGTCTGATATGTCGCATATCTCGTCTGGGGGTGGTATACGTCAGACCCCAATAGCTCGATAAGTCATGCCGATGTGAGGCTTATAACAGTTCGAGAAACTAATGATAACACTTACCTGTAAATCTCAGCAACCCTGGCCAGGGATTTCTTGTTATGGCCAATCGAGCACAGCACAACATCAACCCCTAATACCGAGAGAGATGAAATCCCCTCCTATCGCTAATTGCCTCCATGTGACTCGGGACTGTACCCAAAAACCACCATTTTGCATGACTCAGTAGAGCCGTGGTAGGGTGGGAATCAAACCACAGTGGGAGACACACAAGACTCTATGACGATCTTGGGTCGACAGACTAATCTATACCAGTGTCACCAGAGAACTGCTATCCGACGTGAGGATAATACCATCTAGGAGTTCTCGGCGAGTCCGTTCAGTGTACCCAGTCTCCACTGAGCACCCGTATATCTTCTCTGATGTCAAACACCAATGGATGTGGGATCATTCATCACTCATCATATGGGTTAAGAAGCGTATACTCTAGTCTACTCTGGAATATCGATGCCCCGTCTCGATACTCCCACTACTAGGAGCAATTGAAGGATGTACTTACCGACTACCCTTTCCCCACTATTATGATCTGCATCATAATTCTGGTAGTCAAGTACTCATCATAAGGGCTTTATCAACATGTGACAGAGAGACAATAAGTGTACATGTTAAGATAAAGAGCAATCAGATAGCATACTATCATGTCGAGCAAGAAAGTCCTCCCTATATATGTCTAAGCATTCACTATAATATACATCATATGTACAATAATGGCCTCTAGGGCATACATATAACTAACAATCTCCCACTTGAACTAGGGCCATTTGTTGTAGTATCTTATACCCAATGTCCCATAAAAATCTCTCTAGGGAAAGGCCTCTGTGAGTGGATCCGCCGTGTTATCCTTCGCGTCAACTCTCTTTACCTCGATCCCTTGGAGATCAACCATCTCCCTGATCAGATGATACTGTCCTTAGAATATATCTGGATCGCTGATGGGACCGGCGTTCCTAGGCCAAAGCTACAACTCAATTGTTGTCACAATAACAGTTATTGGACGCTCAATGGTAGGAACCATGTTCATCTTATGAACAAGAATTATCCAGACATCCACTTTGGTAGCATCATTTGTAGCGATGTATTAAGCCTTTATCGTCTAGTATGCCACGGTATCTAGCTTGGTAGTCTTCCAACATACCGTCCCTCCACTGAGGGTAAAGACAAAGCCTGTGACTGATTTTTAGTCATCCTTATCACTCTGCAAGCTCGAATTGGTAAAGGACTCCCACTGGAGTTCACCGTTACCAAAACCCCAAGAATATTTCTTTAGTGCTTCTCAAGTACTTAAGAATTTCGTTCATAGCTGTCTAGTGATTCTTCCAAGATCCGATTGATTCCTAATCACTACACCTAGTGATTTAGCTACATCTGGTCTGGTACATAACATCGCATATATGATAGAGCCTACTGCTGAAGCATAAGGTATCCGTTGTATGCGAGCTCTCTCCAAATTAGTCTCGGGAGACATCTTTTTGGAGAGAGTGATTCATGAGTAAGTGGGCAAACCACCACGCTTAGAATCCTCTATACTAAACCCCTTTACTATGGAGTTAATGTACCTGGATTTGGGAAACTCCCAACATCCACTTAGATCTATCACTATACATCTTAATTCTTAAGATGTAGTAGGTATCATTTAGATCTTTCATGGAGAATTCTCGTGATTAGAGGAGCTTGACCGAGTGTAGCATAGGAAACCATTTTCTATCAAGAGTATGTCATCTATATACAATACGAGGAAGACAACCTTACTCTCTACAACATTCTTGTATATACAAGGTTCATCTACCTTTTTGATGAAGTCAAACTCTTTGACTGCCACATCAAAACAGATGTTCCATCTCCGCGATACTTGCTTTAATCCTGATGGACTTAAGCATAGCCACTGGAGAAAATGTTTCATCATAAACCAAACATGGTTATTGACGAAAACCCTTTACTACAAGTCTAACTTTGAAAGTCTCAACTTTTCCATCTACACCAAGAATCTTCTCAAGATCCATTTGCTTCCAATGGGTTTTACCCCTTCAGGTGCAACATTCAAAGTCATACTTTGTTGGTGTACATGTATTCCATCTCTGATTGCATAGCATCTAGCCAATTCATTGAGTCCCCACTCGTGATGGCCTGCCTGAACCTAGTTGGGTCATCATCTACCATGATGCAATCCTTGCTCCCACCGTCACCGAGGAAACCGTAGTATATCTTAGGTAGATGAGGAACCCTGCCAGATTCGCGGAGAGGCTGAGGTTCGTTGGAGACTATTGAATCTTTTGGTTCCACCAAATCATCAGCTGTTAGTTTTTGCAGCTGGAACTCCTTCCAATTCCACCTCATGACCACTAATTCTTCATAAGAAATTCCTTTTCTAAAAAAAAAGGTAGCATGCTGAGAAACAAAACACTTTTTTCTCCTCAGTGTGGTAGAAGTTATACCCTAGCAAATGTTCGGGATATCCAACAAACTTATACAGAACTGACCTTGCCTCGAGTTTATCCGTATTTTGCTTTTCAACATAGGCCGGATAACCCCATATTTTAACTCATTTAAGATATGGTCTCTTCCCATACCATATCTCATATGGAGTGGTAGGCACTGATTTGGATGGAACCCCATTCAATAGGTATGCAGCTTCTCAAGTGCATAGCTTCCCAAAAGGAAAACAGGTAACTCAGCAATACTCATCATAGAGCGCGCCATATCTCATAGGGTGCGATACCTCCGCCCCGATACACCGTTGTGCTATGGTGTACTCGAAGGAGTAAGCAGAGAGAGAATCCTATTCCCTTTTAAATAATCCAGGAACTCCGTGCTCAAGTATTTTTCTCCCCGATCACATCGAAAGACTTTAATACTTCTACCAGTCTGGTTCTTAACTTCAAGCTTATATTCCTTGAATTTCTTAAAAGTTTGACTTGTGTTTCAACAGGAACATATGTCAGAATCTTGAAAGATGGTCAGTGAATATAATGAAGTACGAGGAACCATCCCTGACATTTGTAGACATAAGACCGTATACATCACCATGTATCAGTCCCTAGAGTTCAGTAACTCTTTCTCTGTTTCTTGTAAACGTAGTATTGGTCATTTAACCTTTGAGACAAGACCGGCAAGTATCATAATTTGGAAATTCGAATGAATTCAAATATCCATCCTTATGTAACTTAGCTAGTCGTGTTACATTGATATGACCTAGTCCATAATGCCATAAGAAGGATTCGTTCATTTCTGAACTACTCCTCTTATGTGTGTTCTATATACTTTGAACTGTGCTTTGATTTAGAACGTATATGCCATTACATAACGTGCCTGATCCAATCAACTCTTGATTCAGGAAAATGTTCACAACATTGTCCCGCAATACAAAATTATATCCTTTTTTAACTTAATAAAGAAACTGATATAATGTTGTATATCAGGTTCGGCATATAATAACATTTGTTCAGAATCAATGTATTTACCATTTGGTAATACAAGGTGATATTCACCAACTTATTTGGCTGCAACATTTGCATCATTCCCTACTCTAGAGAATAATCACATTTTCTCAGTTGTCTACCTTTCTTTAGCCTACGTAACATTTTAAATAAGTGGGATCCTGTTCCGGTATCTCATACCCAGGACGTAGAGTATACCGAGAAACAGTTCTCGATAACGAACACACCCGAAGAATATGCATCAACATGCTCATTCCTCGATTGGGTCGCGTAGGAATCCGGATATTTCCCTATTTCTTGCTCGGACTTATAATAATTATAAGATAGAGCGGAACCAACGTTCCCTAGCTCAGTATAATAAGCAGGTTCGGTCAATGTATCCATATTATTATCTTGATTAAGGCATGTCACGGTCGCAACCAGGAGAGAGAGAGAGAGAAGAAAACACTCTGCGTGTGCTCTTTGCAAGATTAGATTGGTTAGTATTTTATCCAATCAGGATGGCTCCCACTGTTTTTATCAAATCTTCCTTCAAATTATAAAAGGTAAGACTAGCCGAGATTAATTACACACTACAAGTTCGCCAATATTTCGGCCAGGCCAGTGTTGGTACTTTGATGGAGGTTCCTCGTGCTTTCGCACGGACCTAATTAAGATAAAGCTCGTTTTTTTAGGGGCGTAACCCCGTTAACACCTTTCTAGACACTTACTTGATCGACTAATTGTAATGTGCAAAACTGTCCCAGGAGTAACTCTTACTCGCAGTGGGTATCGGGATCCAACTATCTCATAGAAGGTATGCAATCTCATTGCAAATTTCAACTCTTGAAAACTCCCGATAATGGTTTTAAGTCCTAGTCAAGTTCTACCCGTCATTTCGTGATTAATTAGACCCACCCACATGACCCTTGGCTATGGTCAACATAATCATGTGACTGTCCTAATTAATCGCATCATATGCTGTGTAGGAAGACATCACTTAGCTACCGTATACTACACTTTGGCTATAGTTAACATACGTAGCACGAATACTAAGTACTCTACTTCCTAAAATGATGGAGGGACGCGGATGGTTTTTAAGAAAACCTTTAACGCTTTGAACTTGATATCATTGTAGAATCAAATAGTTTTTAAAAAGGAGTGTTTTTGAGGCTTTTATTAGTTTCGCTAAAGAGCTCACTCCCGGTGAAGGGATCTCGGTTCTTTTCTCATCGAATGAGGTGCTATATATTCATGAATACCACTATACAAAGCATGAACTAAAAAAACAATCAAAAACAAAACCGAGTGGGTTATAGCATCTACTAGTTTTGCTAAAGAGGTCACTCCTGGTGAAGGGATCTCGGCTCTTTCCTTATCGAATAAGGTGCTGGATATTCTACAAGAATTACCACTATGGAAAGCAAGAAATAGAGTTACCCTTTTTGAAAATTTGATTCCACAACATCATTAGGTTTATTTTCTTTCATTAATCTCATTAATGAAGTCCCATTATTTATGCTTCCAAAGCATCACAGATAAAGAAACGAAAATAGAATGTACACGTATGCCATCCGCATTCGCCACAGTGTCTCGTTATGCACCGTTAGGTTACTTAACTAACGGCATAGCCGGGTGGGACTAGCACGGGTGTAAAACATAAGCAAGGTTTATTATATATCATATATATAATAGAAATATTCATCTCATCATATAAAGTGACCACATCAAGAATATCAGCAACAGTAGATAATATATGAAATATTGGATATATACTAGGATTTTCGTGTTTTAAATTAAGCCAGTAAAAAACACGGATTCCACGATCGCGATGAGTAGCCAAACTCACATCCCTAGACTCCTACGAGAGCGGCAAGAAACCCTACCAATTCTAGAGTTAGGAGACCCGGTCTCGACTCCTCGAGATGGTCTCCCACTGGACCCTAGAACCCGGTTACTTATGCTCCCCTCCTAGGGTCTATTCTAATGCAGAAAAGTAAATAATATACATCAACGGTGATTGTTTACCCCAATCAGAGCAAAGCTCTGTTCAAATTCCAAGGCGGGAGACGAAGCAACGCTTCTGTTTCCCCCAATCAGAGCAAAGCTCTGTTTTGAAAATTAAAGTGAAAATTAAAGTTAAAATAAATGAAGCAATGCTTCAGATCCCCTGCGCTGCGCGCAGAGTGCCACGTATCAAAATCAGACACTCCAGCGCAGGGAGCGCAGCGCACCCAATGAGAGCAAGGTTCTATTTAAAACAAAATTAAAAGAAGCAACGCTTCAGATGCGCTGCGCTCTGCGATGCGCGACACGTGTCAGCGCAGTTGCGCTAGCGCAGTTGCGCTACGCGACACTGATTAATCCAAAAATACTTGTTAACCGTAATCAGAAACGGCGTCGCTTTGCAGCTAGCCGGTGAATACGGGTCGATCCACAGAGATGGGTAATTTTCTTAATGTGCTTTTACGAGTTGATTCCAAATTTTGTTTGGATTGATTTTATTAAATCTAAAAAGACTAGATCTGAAAATAAACTAAATTAATCTAAATTAAAGTCTTGCTAGGGTTAGGATTAGGGGAAGTTTGGAGATTAAAGGTTTCCTCACGGCTTTCAATGCCTTATTTTTGATCAATTAGATGTTACGGTAATTATCAATAAAGTGGATTAGAGTCTTTCGGGAAGATGTTTCTTCCTCTAGATTCTTATCCTTCCTTTATCGATAATTACCCTAACCTCCATGGAAAACACGCGCAACCAGGCCTTTATACTACGGTGTCACCGTTACCTCGAGGGGTAGGGTGCCGTAGGGAGCGGTTGTGCGTGTATGCATGAAGTTCTAATTCTTAGGTATGAAATGGCATGAAAGGGGTGAGAGATCTTATCTCTCAAATCTTTCCCTAAGGCTAACCCTAACAAGCGATGAGATTACTCGCTCATTAGGGGATTAAAAGACATACTAATTAAAAGAGAAAAAGCGAAGAAATAAAATTAACTTACTAATTTGATGGCTCCCTCCAAGCAATAATACAGAACAGATCTGAATTTGTTTATTGAAAAGAGGCATGAGTTTTACAGATCTGTGATTACAATTTATAGGAAAACAGGAAAACTAGGGTTACAGAGTCTCGCGCATGTGCAATTACAGATATGCCCACGAAAAATCCCAACACCCGCACCAACGCACCGACACGAGAAAAATCCACCGACACGGGCTTTAAATGGCCGCGGAACCGCGGCATTAGTGGGCTTGGGTCGCGGTTCCGCGGCCCTTTGGGGAGATTTCTCAGTGAAATTTTCTGGGTTGCTTCTTGTTGGCTTGGGCTTCTTATTTATATATATCTTTTTCCATTTGGGCTTTTAGGTTGGTTCCAGATCTTCAGTGAACAATTTGCAATGGATTTTTAACCGTTCGCTTTGAGTTGATGTCTTGAATCTTGCTTTGTGAATTGTTCCTTATGTAGGCTTGATCAAGATTTTCTGTTTGTTGGTTAAAGTCCACATTTTCATCGTCTTTACATCGTTTGCACTATTTTCTGTCCAAGAACCTGTAACCTGTAACATGTAGCAGACATGCGTCAAAAGCACCTGTTTATTTATAAAACGAATAAGAATTGGGGAATATAAACTGAAATATTATGATATGAACAAATACCCCCAAACTTATCTTTTGCTCGTCCTCGAGCAAACTTATTTTTATTCACTAAAATCCTAACCGCACTTTCGCAGGGAAACGCGATTGCACTGAGCACGTGCAACAAGCCGTTAAATCTCTAGGTGCCCCTAGTAGGAGGAGTGTTATCTCCTGAGGGTTTTCAGCGGATTACACCCACAAAATCCTATCAACTTGGCCCATTGACTTTTGTTCTCCAATTAGGTTTTCTAATAAGGAATTCTATTATCTTTTGACTCGCAAATTATCCACCCACATTCTTCACACTTCCTTATTATTTAACTTAAGATTATATATGTTATGTAGACCTACTTAGCTTTCGGCATCTCTTAAGTCTTCCTTCTAGGGTTTCATCTCCACTTAGGAATTTCTATCAACTCTATTAAAGATATAAGTTCTATTTTTTATTCCTCTCTCATATCTAAATTCCAATCACATATCCCCACGTGTGTGTATAGATCACCCCTACACTTGGAAATTCAAATCAAACAATCATACTCACATCCATTGTCCAAAGCACTTATTAATTAGTGAATTTTTAAATGAAATTTGCTTACACATCCTTCATGCTACCGTTAATACTTCTTGAGGTGCCAACAACTGATTACAAGATGCGTTAGCACTTTAAAGCGTACTTCCTAGTTTTGCAACACCCAAGGCTTTAGCAGTGACTCCCAAACCAGTTGGTCTAAGGCACTAGGTGATGAAGCACCCTTGCTAAATATTTTTCTATTTTTACAGCCTTAAGTAATCACAAAAACCAGTGTCCATTTTTTTCTTTATTCACCTTTTTTTTCATTGTATTTTCATTGTACTAAGGACTTAGACAAGAGCATTTCAAGGTCTCTTCTACTATTCCAAGTTTCAAGGTGCGTGATTGTGCATATTGTAGGGTATATATTTTCAGAATCTAGACTTAAGCTAGGAACTATTTTTCAAACTTATACTCTAATGAGAACATCAATACTCTTCCCTCATTTTGACTTAACCCAAGAAGTGAACCCAAAATTTGCCTATTTCTAAATAAACTACAAGGCATATACTTTCTACCGTTAAATTTTAAAGAAGGTTATCTTTAGGGTTTTTAATTCACTAAGTCTAAGATCTAGTTGCTCCTAGCCAGTTAACCTACTTGTCAAACTCAAGTTAATTAGCCAAAATTGAATACAATAATTTTTATAATTTTTTTTTTGAAAATTTTCAATTTTTATGGGTTTTCAAATAAGTATGCAAATGCAAAAATATGTACAAATGAATGTGAAGGAAGAAGACGTACCGAGCATACCCTCAAACTTGAACTTGACAGTGTCCTCACTATCATACTAAACCAAGAGGGTCAAAATGTCGGCACTTCCCTGTTTATTTATTTATAATTTTTTTATTGTTAAGAAAAACAAAAAATATATACAGAAAGGCCCTCCCCCAACTTTTCATTTAAACTATGTTAGACATTACTGCCAAACCTTGCATAGACCAAACGTTAACACCAACCAGTTGAAAAATTTATCAGTAAAGAGTATCAGTTGGTGGAAGAATAAGTCATAACGATCCATAAAGAATTGGGGAAGATTGAAGTGGTGTTATGGAAGGTATGGAGGTGAATAGACAGGAGGTGGTGATGATTCAAAACGAGAATGCGAATGATCAGAAATCAGTGGAGTGTTGGCATTCTCGTAGCTTCTTAAAAGAAATGGGGGTGGTTCAACTTCTAAAGGAGAAGTTTGACTAACCACAATACCCCCAAAATGTTCCTGTGGGTCCTCTATTGACTTGGCATCATCCATCAATTGCATATGATATTCAATTATAAGGGAACTTATCTCCTCGATGTCCGCCATAGTCCTACCGAAAGCTTGCCGCCTATCTTGTAAGACCTTTAAAATAGTGTTCTCTTGCTCGAAGGCTAGAGAGGCTGATATTATAATGGGAAAGGTCTCATTCTCACCTATGTAAGCATATTTAAGGTGAGGTGGCAAGGACATGAGTTCGAGTTTTGGAGGCGAAAGAATCATTGCGGAATCTACCTCGAACTCAAAGGACTCCATCACAGGTTCGAAATCACTGCAAACAACCGATTCGGACGGTTCGACTAACTCATCCAAAAATTCAAAAGACTCATATTCGGGCCGTGAGTCATCATCATCCGAAAAAGTGAAACATTCATAATCAATGTCGGTTGTGTCAATGGTGGTAGGCTCAAGGAGGGACGCACTAGTGGCGTCAAAACTGTTTTCATCAAATAGAAATCTTTCAAGCTCGCAGTCCTCCTGCGTGATTTCTTGAATAGAGCAAACTTCTCATGTACTAGTTTTAGGCACGGGGGGCAGACTTCCCATCTTATAAATATTGAACTCACTAGACATCTTCCCAAAGGATAGAGTCATGGAGCCATTGCGACAGTTTATTACAGCATTGGAAGTGGCCAAAAATGGTCGACCGAGGATCACCGGAATTTGGTTTCTTGGGTTAGCAACAGGTTGTGTATCCATAACAATAAAATCAACGGGGAATATGAACTCCCCAACTTTGATCAACACATCCTCTAGCTGACCCCTTGGATGGGTGATTGATAGATCAGCCATTTGGAGAGTACAACGAGTGGGTTTCAACTCTCCAACCCCTAATTGTTCGTACACGGAGTAGGGAATCAGGTTAACACTAGACCCAAGATCTAAAAGTGCTCGATTAATTTTCTTATCCCCAATTGTGATTGAAATCGTAGGACAGCCGGGGTCCTTTCATTTTTGGGGTAAGGTTTGATGGTGGTTAATAGCATTGCTCACCGCACTATCCACTAGCACTTTCTTGGGTACTTGAGATGCCTTTCTCTTCGAGGTGCATAAGCCCTTTAAGATTTTCGCGTATGAAGCGACTTGTTGGATTGCATCCAAGAGAGGTATATTTATGCTAACCTGCTTAAATATCTCCACAATCTTCTCCACTTGTGCAGTTGGTTTATTATGACTCAACCTGTTTGGGAATGGAGCATTTTGAAAATTCGTTGAGTCAAATGTCTGTGGAGTAGAATATGGAGTAGGAACGGATCCCGATGTCGATGTGTTCATGTTGTGAGAAATGGGTCCATTCGAGCTAGAAGAAGTAGAGCCGTGTGAAGGGTGGAGAATAGGCTCTAAAGAAAAAGGTGAAGAAGAAGGTGAAGATGACGATGGAGAAGAAGAACAACAACAAGAACCACCGGCGGGGATGTCATCACTAGTTCCCACATTATTTTGCAACACTCTTCCGGATCTTAACGCGGTCACCGCATTTACATTGTGATTGTGATATGCGTCTTGTGTGTGACCGGAATTTGGCAATGGTTGAGATGGAAGCTTTCCCTTTCTCTCTCGCTCAACGCAGCAGTTAATTGTGCAATTTGTGCCTCAATAGATTTGATACTTTGATCGTGTGAGGCATTGTTATACATCAAAGACTGAACATAATTTTCAAATCTTGCTGCGGATTCTGTAGATTGCTTGAGAAATGCATCTAGACTTTTTTCGAGCGAGATAACCTTATCATCATTTGGTTGAACCAAATTGTTCATTTGATTTGTATAAGGTTGTTGTTGGAAAGGTTGCTGGTTTTGAGTTTGTGAAGGTGCTTGTTGTTGTTGTGGAGGAGGAGGTCTTTGAAAATTGTTATTTCCTTGGACTTGTTGATTTTGGTTCCAAGCGAAATTTGGGTGACTCCTCCACCCCGGATTGTATGTCGAAGAGTACGGATCGTTTCTTTGTCGTTGCTGAAAGGCAGCATTGATTTGATTTTGTCCTTGAGTAGATGCATTATAAGGACACTCTTCGGTTAGATGCGATGGATTCGAACAACAAGCACAAACAGTTCGTGTGGGTAAAGCAGGGGCAGGAGAAGACGATGAGATTTTGGTCTCAATGGCTTCTGGCTTTTTCATAAGTGCGGCCATCTCGGCCTTCATAGCAATCGACATATCTACTTGATGTATGCCTGCCCTAGATTGACCACTAGAAGAAGATGATGTGGTCTTGGTACTCTCCTACTGAATTTTTTGCTCACTAAGATCCTCAAGAAACAGCCACGCTTCGTCGCTAGACTTGGAGAGAAAATGACCTTGACATATGGTTTCTAGCAACTGCTTCGTTGCCGCGTTCAATCCCTCGTATAATGTTTGGCAAAGTTGCCAACTTTCGATCCCATGATGAGGGCATTGAACGAGTAGGTCTTTAAATCTCTCGAAGCACTTCCAAAATGGTTCAGAAGGAAGCTGTGAAAATTGTATAATCTCGTTACGGATTCTAGCAGTTTTGTGATGAGGATAGAACTTTTTCAGAAAAGCTCTCACAAACTCGTCCCAATTTCTAATGGAATGTGATGCGGTGCTGTATAGTCATTTCTCGGCTAGGTCACATAAGGTGAAAGGAATGACCCTTAGCCTTATAGCGTCATCACTTAATTGGGTCGTTTTCATCATAGCGCACACATTTTGGAATTTATTGATAAAGATATATGCATCTTCAGATTCCAAACCATGAAATTTTGGCAGCATATTGATGAAATGTGGTTTTATTTCAAAATTGTCCCCATTTGCCGGTGGGGGTGAAAGACATGTAGGTAAAGAAGTGCGGACGGGGTAGAAGAGATCCTGGAGCGCGACTCGTGCGGGCGCTACAACAGGCGGAAGATTCGGGTTATTCGCACCTGGCGGAGGCGGAATCATTCCCGTCGGTAAGGTATCATTGGGGTTGAATCCCGACATACCTTCGAATGAAGAATTTGAAGGTGGAGGTAAGGAAATGGAGGGAATTTCGACTTCGGTGTCGAAAAGTTCGTCGGTCGGTACCAACGAAACACGGACTAATCGGACATTAGTATCCCTAGTCCAAAGTGACATACACTAAAGGAGTAGTGTAGTCAGAAAAAAAAAGAAAAAAACAGAATGTGGGGGTAAGATAACGTCAATGAGAAGGAGTGGTGTAAGTTGCAAGATTTCTTTAGCGACAAGTTGCAAGTTTTGAAAAGATTTTTCTTTTTTTTTTATTTATGTGAGAGTTTTGCAAAGAGGTTTTTGAAAAGAGACTTATGACACAAATGTATCAACCACACATGCACAATCATGCCTAGATCTAGGGTCACCTAGGTCTGCTAGACAGCTCCTAACTAGGGCTAGAAATAGGACCTCAAACCGCCTCTTCACCGACAATTACGGCTAGGTAAGTGCCAGGTAAGTGGGAAGGAACCACAACAGTGGGCCTAATTAATAACCACTAGCCTAGACACACTTGCCTAGACACCGCAAGGTCAGGTTAGTATAAACGGCCGATGCCTATACTAGTCCTTTTCCTAGTGAGTTCGATGTCCTTAGGGCTGAGTCTAGTATTTTTTAATTAATTGTGGTCGATGCAAATGCTTTAAGTGTTTTCTGGGGTCCTGGAAAGGGTGATGAAATCCCCACCCAATCTGAATTTGGTCAATTGGCCCCTTAAAGTCCAATTAAAATATGCAAAACAATAAAATTCACATGCAATCAATTTTTAGCGCGGCGCAAAGAAACCTGCAGAAAATCTGTTATTTAGAAGGGAAGAGAAGATTTTGAGCGCAAAGAAATCCTGCAGAAAATTTTCACAGAAAGATATATGGAGGTTGCAGAGGGGAGAAGAGAGAAACAAACCCTGCAAAATTTAGGACCTGAAGAGGCTAAAGGGCCGCGGTTCCGCGGCTTAGGGTGCTCCTTGGCCGCGGTTCCGCGGCCTGGTGGAGAGATCAAGGCTCTAACAAAAAAAATCTGTCCCTCTGTTGTAATATTTCTCCTCTGATCTGATGTTCACTTTTCTGATTTACCCTCTGTAAAATTCCAGATCCGAGAATCTTCGCTATTCCTGCAAAATTCAAAAGATAACCCTTCAAACAGATCAAAATTGATAATTTTTTATTTCTTTTTTTTTATTTTCAGATTTTTATAATTTTTAAAATTTATATCAACCCGAAATTACACAGAAAGAAATTTTACGCCATCCCCGGCAACGGCGCCATTTGATTAATCCAAAAATACTTGTTAACTGTAATCAGAAACGGCTTCGCTTTGCAGCTAGCCGGTGAATACGGGTCGATCCACAGAGATGGGTAATTTTCTTGATGTGGTTTTACGAGTTGATTCCAAATGTTGTTTGGATTGATTTTATTAAATATAAAAAGACTAGATCTGAAAATAAACTAAATTAATCTAAATTAAAGTCTTGCTAGGGTTAGGATTAGGGGAAGTTTGGAGATTAATGGTTTCCTCACCGCTTTCAATGCCTTATTTTTGATCAATTAGATGTTACGGTAATTATCAATAAAGTGGATTAGAGTCTTTAGGGAAGATGTTTCTTCCTCTAGATTCTTATCCTTCCTTTATCGATAATTACCCTAAGCTCCATGGAAAACACGCGCAACCGGGCCTTTATACTACGGTGTCACCGTTACCTCGAGGGGTAGGGTGCCGTAGGGAGCGGTTGTGCGTGTATGCATGAAGTTCTAATTCTTAGGTATGAAATGGCATGAAAGGGGTGAGAGATCTCATCTCTCAAACCTTTCCCTAAGGCTAACCCTAACAAGCGAGGAGATTACTCGCTCATTAGGGGATTAAAAGACATACTAATTAAAAGAGAAAAAGCGAAGAAATAAAATTAACTTACTAATTTGATAGCTCCCTCCAAGCAATAATACAGAACAGATCTGAATTTGTTTATTGAAAAGAGGCATGAGTTTTACAGATCTGTGATTACAATTTATAGGAAAACAGGAAAACTAGGGTTACAGAGTCTCGCGCATGTGCAATTACAGATATGCCCACGAAAAATCCCAACACCCGCACCAACGCACCGATACGAGAAAAATCCACCGACACGGGCTTTAAATGGCCGCGAAACCGCGGCATATTGGGGAGATCTCTCAGTGAAATTTTCTGGGTTGCTTCTTGTTGGCTTGGGCTTCTTATTTATATATATCTTTTTCCATTTGGTCTTCTAGGTTGGTTCCAGATCTTCAGTGAACAATTTGCAATGGATTTTTAACCGTTCGCTTTGAGTCGATGTCTTGAATCTTGCTTTGTGAATTGTTCCTTATGTAGGCTTGATCAAGATTTTCTGTTTGTTGGTTAAGTCCACATTTTCATCGTCTTTACATCGTTTGCACTGTTTTCTGTCCATGAACCTGTAACCTGTAACATGTAGCAGACATGCGTCAAAAGCACCTGTTTATTTATAAAACGAATAAGAATTGGGGAATATAAACTGCAATATTATGATATGAACAGACACGTGTCAAGCACAGATGCGTTTGCGCCAAACAGAATTAAAATTCCAGTAAGATCTTTCTGTTCTTGTTGAAACAAGAAGATTGTCTTCTGTAAAACAGAAGCCCTTGGATCAAAGATCCAACGGTGGGGAAAATTCTCCAAATCACTCAGAAAATGATCTCTTTAACAAATTTAACAAATTAATGGGCACTATATAAAGGCCCCTAGACCCCAATTCAAAAGAGGAACAACAGAAATAGGGAGAGATACATCAACACAGAGAGAACTCCTCAACAGAAAATTTTGAGAAGAACTCAAAAAGAGAAAAAGGTAAACCCTTTGAATAAAAAAAAAGAGAAGAATTTCTTCTGAAAAGATCATTGATCTAAGAACAAGATTAAGGATCTTCAATAAAAATAAATAAATAATAATAATAACAAAGGCATTGCCTTTTTTATGAACCATTGGTTCTGTAATCTTAAAGATTCTTTTCTTGAATCCAAAATTGGATCAAGATATTAAAAACAGTTCCTTGCACTTGTAAATCTGCACTGTTGCGCTCCTGGGTTGGCGCAAGCCACCAGAGAGCGACACGTGTAAGCTCCAGAACAGCTTGCGCTATGCGCTTTTAAAACAGAGCATTGCTCTCATGAGTTGGCGCAACTCACCAGAGCGCACCACGTGTCAGCAGCGCAACAGCACAGCGCACTTGCGCTGTTGTGCTTGCGCTCGCCAGAGCGTCACACGTGTCACTTTCATATTGGCGCAAAGCGCCTGACAGGCCACATGGCCACTGTCAGTTTGATTAATGCACTGCATTATTTACAGAAGGGCCAAGCCCAATTAAAAAAGGCCTAACAGGCCTAATAAAATGCCATGCAGGCCAAAAAAAAATGCAGTGCAGGGGCAAAGCCCTAGCATAGGCCTAATAGGCAAAAGATAAATAAAGCGTTGAGCATATTCAACTGGACTTAGCCCAATCCGGGCCGTAAGTCCTCAAATTAAATTGACTGAGCAAGACTGCTCCCTTAAATCAATTTACATCCGGTTCAAGAGTACATCTCTGAACTCCTCTGACACCTGTCGTTGTAATCCTTTAACGTTGTCAGAGAGGTGACGGGTCCCGACGGCCATATATTAAATGGACCACTACGTCCCTAAACTGGAACAATAGAGCCCCTAAATGCTCTTTCCGTTAAGTTGATCTTAGTCTCAAATCAGACTAATGTATCCTTAACGAACGTTTAAGTTGATCTTAGCTTCAATATGGCTAACGTATCTTTAAACTAAAACACCAAACCCAAATCTAAGTAAATACGGATTTGGATTAATCCACGTCCTACGGGCGACGACATAAATTAGTCTCCGTATACAATCCACGGGCAACCACAAAAAAAACAAACACCCACGACACAAAGTGAAATTCTGGAGAAGGAGAAAGTTGTTACCGCGATGCGGTAGCGTAATTAACTGCAGGGGCTTGCGCCTGCAGGGAAGAGCGTCCCCACAATCAAAAACCCCTCAAGCGAGGGGGAGTCTGACGATGTCTGCTACATCGGCCGTATCCGTCCAAACCTCCGATACACGGTGCCATAAATCAACTTGGCATCTTCGGAGAGGTGGACGGATAAAACCAAATAGCATCTGCCCTGAATCACAGGCAAGACGTCCATGTCTTGGCCGCCGTTCAGAGAGGAACAGATTCTGGCACGCCCGGTGGGACCTCTTCCTCTTTCCACTCCACACTTCATGTGTCGTGTTCGCGAATGGATCGCGGTTTGCTGTGGTTGCCTATGGATTCAAGGTACTAAGATTTGGTGTCTTGCTCCGTGCAGAAAATATAAGATCAATGGCTTTAAACTGCACTGCCTGCAACTGCAACTCTCGCTCCGTCCCTGCAGGAGGAGTGACTTACGGGCCCCGAGCGGCTTCTCTTTTCAAGATGCCAGTGAAGCAGGTAACTCAAGCCACCACTGGACTATTCTTAAGGACCATGCTCCCACCGATGAGCTTCAATGCCCCAATGACGTTGCGAGAAGCCCCAAAGAAGTCGGTCTTTGATCGATTTACCACTGCCGCGGCCCTTCTCAACGGGTCGCCCAACTTCAATACCTCAGTTTTCAACAGACTGGGCCAGAACGTCTACAAGCCCGCGGTACCCGAAGCTGCCATCCCAAAGCGGATAGCCATCCCGGCTCAAGCGAACGAAATCATAGGAAAGGCTCCTCCTCCTAAGAAGTCAGTTTTTACAAGGCTGGCCATTCTGGTTGCTGCTCCAGGCGAGGTCCTCAAAGCTGCTTCCCCTGCCCAGAGGGGGCATGACGAAGTCACCCTTATAGCTGAAACAACTCCATCCGCACGACACGCTCGACGTCTCCACTGGCGCCGAGTGAGGAAGGCTGGGGGCAACTCCCCCTCTGGGATAACTCCGCCGGCTCCGATGGTGGGGATCGATACTGCTGTTCCAACCGAGAACAGCTTTGAACTGCTCAACAAGGTGCGCAGAAACTCTCCTACTGCAGTGCTGAAGAGAACTCCTCACCTGTGGAGAATACTCCAGAGAAGAAGCTAGAGCAGCCCCCTCAACGGCTGTCCTTTAAAGTTTACAAAGTCTGGCGACAGGTCCAAGAGTCGGTGATTGATGAAAACTATCTCCGCCGACAGAAAAAAATGAAGGTTCGGCAGGAGAAGGATTACTCCGTCAAGCCATAAAAAGCAACAGCTACTTAGGTGCCCACTACAACGGTCCCCTCAACTTCAATCACTCAAAAGAAAAGGAGGCCACAAAAAGCCCCTGTGAACATGGCGAACCGTAAAAGCGCTGAGCACAAACGCCCCAAGTCTGGGGGCATAGTGGTCTATATTGTTTATATGGCTTCCGGAAAGGAGGAAAGCCGTGCTTCGACGGGTCACCGACCGCTCACTCGATCCGTGACCAAAGCCCGAGAGCAGCAACAGAAGCTTCAGGAAATGATGAATGCGATGGCTGCACTTACCGAGCCAAAAGAAAGCTCGGAAGTATCATCAGAGCAGCGTCACGAACAAGAAACCGATGCTGACTTCTTACATAGAGTTCTCAAAAAGAAGGATAAAGAAGCCGCAGAACAAGCGGCTAACATAAAACAAATGGCACTCCTCTTCCAAGATATGGTAGGGATGATGTTACAGCCGGACCCTCCAGCTGAAGACCCTCCAATCATTGTCGGAAACGACGGAGGGGAAACATCTAATTCTCTTCCGGCCCTTTCAGCAGCCAAGGAGGAAACCATTTCCAAGGCCGCACTGGACGACTATATAGCTCAGCAAATACGAGTTCATCAAGCGAATGAAGCGGCTGTGCAAATTATTAGAACCGGACGACCCTATCCAAGCTGGTATGACCAAATCAGTTATCCACCGGGATACACGATCCCTAAGTTCCATGTGTACAAGAGGACAGAGAATCCACATCAGCATGTTGCTCAATTCAGGGCCTTATGTGGAAACACTGGAGGCGACGACAAACTGTTTCTTTGCCAATTCGTCGGCAGCTTAGCAGAAACGACCTTTGAATGGTATTCGGAGCTACCTAACGACTCTGTCAAAACATTTGCGGAGATGGAGCTATTTTTTACACAAAGATTCGCCAGTGCTAGTGAACGCACCCCGATAACAGCACTGATTAATGCCAGGATAAGGCCAGGCGAAACGTGGGTCCAATATGCAACACGATGGCGAAACCTATGGTCGAAATGCGAACAACACATAGAAGAGGCTCCTGCAGTAGGCATATTCGTGGGAACCCTTGATCCGCAAGCGACCATATCCCAATTCATGATGTTCTTCAGGCCGACCACCTTCCAGGCCTTGATTGACAAGTTGGCCCAAATGGATCAAATGAGTCATAGAACATCTCCTCCAAAGCCAGACTCTCGAAATGAAAAAGGAAAAGGGAAAGCGATCGTCATCGCCAATACTCAACAACAGCCGAGCAACTCAAAGCCAGTTGTTCGCCAAAACGACATGCGTCCACGCCCATCCCTCGAGGAGAGACTGGGACGTCCTTACTCATTTCCTCAGAATAAAATAGGAAGACTATTCGAGCTGGCAGTGCGCAACAGACTCATCAATCTGCCGAGTCCAAAACGTCTGTTGCAGCCAGGCGATCTCAATAATCCCAATTATTGCCCTTACCACCAAATGGTAAGTCACCCGATCGAGAATTGTTTCGTCTTTAAGGGATGGATTGAGGATCAGTACCTACAAGGCAAGTTCACACTGTCTGAAAAGTGGAAGATAAACCCACCACAGCCGCACACTCCAAAGAAGACGGACACGCCGGGGGCAGCTTGTTTTTTTTTTTTAGCACGAAAACGATGGAGAAGGCTCATCAGATGAATCCGAGGACTACGTCGCGAGTTTTCATATAATCTCTCACTTATTGACAGATGATGAAGAGGTTCCTTGCACCGAGAAACCGAGGGCAGGGCCTGAACCAAAACTTCTGTGGCCATTAGATGAGGTAATCGATACCTTCCTGAATGAGATTCGTCTGAAAGTTAAAGCCAACAAGAGCGTGAGATGGCCATATTGGAAGGAGCTAAACGCCGGCGATTAAAAGAAAGAGCCGAGGCACTCCCATCAAATAAAAAGACATCCGCTGCGGATAAAAAAAAATTCAAGACGAGGAAAAGGTTTGCTAAGGCCATATCAATGGGAATGAAGCTACCACCCTCTGAAGAAAACACTCTCGACGGAGTAAACGTGCATCCTAACTACTGCTTGTATCATCAGAAGATCGCACACCCTACTGAAGACTGTGACTCCTTTAAGTGTTGGTGGCAAGGGTACGTCGTTCACAGGAATTAAGTCAATAGAGCAAAGTGGGAAGCTCGTAGACAACGAAAAAATACGACAGATGAGCATAAAAGAGTTGCTGGAAATTGTCATAGGGACGAGCCTGGGGGATCGCGAGTTCTCACTTTTGGGAACGACCCCGACGAAAAAATAGCCTTCAACCCTCTCTTCAAGAAGTCCATCTCTGAGAAATTGAGGAGTTGCGAGAACATTCAGCCGCTCAATTGCACGATATCCGGAGAGAATCTCGGACCCACAAACAACGGAGCGAACAAAAAGGATAAAGGAAAGGGAAAAACGACCTTCGTCACCAACACTCAACAACAATCGAGTGGCCCTAGACCGTTTGTTCGTCAAAACAATATGCGTCCACGCATATCCCTCGAGGAGTGGCTAGGACATCCTTACTCGTTTCCTCAAGATAAAACAAGGAGACTGTTCGAGCTGGTAGTGCGCGACAGACTCATCAATCTGCCGAGTCCAAAACGTCCGTTGCGGCCAGGCGATGTCAACAATCTCAATTATTGCCCTTACCACCAAACGGTAAGTCACCTGATCGAGGATTGCTACGTCTTCAAAAACTGGGTTGAAGACCAATACCAACAGGGCAAGTTCGCGTTGTCCGAAAACTGGAAGGTGAGCCTGCCACAACCACATGCTCTGAGAAAGATGGATATGCCGGGGGCATCATGCTCATTCATAGGGAAAGCCCCATAGACCAAAACGTCGTTAAACTAACGTTGGACCACTATGTCCTAAAACTGGCGATGGACCGAAACGTCCTTAAACTAATGACGGACCACTACGTCCTAAAACTGGCTGAGGACCGAAACGTCCTTAAACTAATGACGGACCACTACGTCCTAAAACTAGCTGTTGACCGAGATGTCGATAAACTACGGTGGATTGCAACATCCTAAAGCCGATATATATAAAAAAAGAGAATAAAAAAAATAATAATAAATAAAAACGGTATGCCCATAAGCAAAAAGGGCGCGGATGAAAACCAAAAGGGCTCCGTGAGTAAAAACAGTAGGGCTACCGGTGAGTGTTGATGAAAAACCGAAAGGGCGCAATCTCGTTATAAAAAAAAAGAAAGAATAAAAAGAATAAAAAAAAGAGAAAAAAACGGTATGTCCATAAGAAAAAAGTGCACGGATGAAAACCCGAAAGGGCTCCGTCAGTAAAAACAGCTGGGCTACCGGCGAGTGTTTGTGAAAACCCGAAAGGGCGCAACCTCGTTAAAAGACACTTACAGGGTCCTCTCGACCTTGTAAGGAGAAACCACCTGCGTGAGATCCTTACGACTCACAAGGGAGCAACTCACTTAGGAACCCTCACGATTCCTAAGGAGAAATTATACTTGCGAGATCCTCATGACTCGTAAGGAGAATCCTCTTATAGGACCCTCACGGCTCATAAGATTTAAAAGTCTTAAGTTACAGAGACCTGAACCTGTTCTTAAGCAACCCCCACAACCTTCAATATTGCCCTACAAGCGGCTCAATACTGGCCCTTGTATACAATCCACGGGCGCAAATAAACATTTCCCTATCCAAGTCCCATCCGTGACTGGGGATATGTTCGCACGGTGAACAACCCTTGTAAGTCCTCTCAACTTATAAGGAGAAAGCACTCTTGTAGGATCCTTACGACTTATAAGAGAACATACACTTAGAAATCCCCAGGATTCCTAAGGAGAAAACGCACCTATGAGATCCTCACGACTTGTAAGGAGAAATACCTTTGTGAGACCCTTACGGCTCATAAAGTCAAAAGCCTTAGTCGACAGCATCCTAACCCTGTTCGCTAAGCCACCTTTATTCGACATCGACATATGCAAATGATGATTAGCTCCTGGCAATATCCCAGTTGTAGCGATGCTGATGCCTAAATCGGTATCAAATTCCAAGTCCTTTCATGGCAAAAGATGATTCGCTCCCGGCAATATCCTAGTCATAGCGATACTGATGCTAAGATTGGCGTCAGATTCTAAGTTCCACACTCGCAATAAAAAAAATCATCAGCGAGCCATACATGCATACAAAATAGCCGAAATGATGGGGAAACTTGCAATAAAAAGCAGCAAATAAAAATGTATGCATGAAAAATAGCCGAAATGATGGGGCAACTCGTAGTAAAAAGCAGCGAGTAAAAATGAAATAAATAGCCGAAATGATTGGGCAACTCGCAATAAAAAACAACGAGTAAATAAAAATAGCCGAAATGATTGGGCACCGCGAAAAATAGCCGAAATGATTGGGCAATCGCGATTTTCGCGATATAAAAAGCTGAAATGATAGGGCATCGTGAAAAGAATTAAAAAAAATGAATGAAACTGCTGCCCTACAGGTGAGATCACGTTGATCCTTGTATACAATCCAAGGGCACAAACAAAGAAGGAACCATGCCATCCCACCGGGCTCCATCAGAAAGAGAGCCAAGTCTCAACGGTCATATCTGCATCCCAAAAGACCAACAACAGCGTTCCTCCTTATGCCAGCAGGGCACGGACGCAACACCAACAACGGAGCCATGGCAAAGTCCCTAGTTCCAAATCTCGACGGTTCATAGACAACCTAGAGACAACCTCGATATTTGTCGCAATATTACAGACACAATGTTAATGAGCGAAGCAAAGGAAGGTCCCTAGCTTAAGGGTCTCGACGTCAATATCGACAGCAGAAGAGATGTCAACAACGGCATACCTTCGTAGTCCAGCAGGGCGCAGATACAACGTCAATGAAAGACCTCACGGTCAAAACAAAGCGGAGCGACGGCAAAATCACAGCTCCACCTCAGCATTCGTCTCGTTACAGCAGACGCAATGTTAACAACAGTGTCCTTCCTCCAACAGGATTCGGACATGACAAAGCAAACGAAGCAAAGGCCAAATTCCTAGCTTCAGGGTCTTGACGGAAACTCATATAAAGCCTGAAAGACAACCGGAGATCATCTCACACCAGTGCGGAATGGTCACCACCTCGACGTTCATCTCGACACAGCAGACGCATCATCAAACAATGGAGCCACGGCATAGTCCCTAGTTCCAAATCTTGACGGCAATATCTACAGCCTAAGAGTCAATAACGGCGTTCCTTCGCAGTCCAGCAGGGCGCAGATACAACGTCAATGAAAGACCTCACGGTCAAAACAAAGCGGAGCGACGGCAAAATCCCAGCTCCACCTCAGCATTTGTCTCGTTACAGCAAACGCAATGTTAACAACAGTGTCCTTCCTCCAACAGGATTCGGACATGACAAAGCAAACGAAGCAAAGGCCAAATTCCTAGCTTCAGGGTCTTGACGGAAACTCATATAAAGCCTGAAAGACAACCGGAGATCATCTCACACCAGTGCGGAATGGTCACCACCTCGACGTTCATCTCGACACAGCAGACGCATCATCAAATAATGGAGCCACGGCATAGTCCCTAGTTCCAAATCTTGACGGCAATATCTACAGCCTAAGAGTCAATAACGGCGTTCCTTCGCAGTCCAGCAGGGCGCAGATACAACGTCAATGAAAGACCTCACGGTCAAAACAAAGCGGAGCGACGGCAAAATCCCAGCTCCACCTCAGCATTTGTCTCGTTACAGCAAACGCAATGTTAACAACAGTGTCCTTCCTCCAACAGGATTCGGACATGACAAAGCAAACGAAGCAAAGAACAAATTCCTAGCTTCAGGGTCTTGACGGCAACTCATATAAAGCCTGAAAGACAACCGGAGATCATCTCACACTAGTGCGGAATGGTCACCACCTCGACGTTCGTCTCGACACAGCAGACGCAACATCATCAAACAATAGAGCCACGGCATAGTCCCTAGTCCCAAATCTTAACGGTAATATCTACGGCCCAAGAATCAACAAAGGCGTTCCTTCGCAGTCCATCAAGATGCAGATACAACGCCAGCAAAAGACCTCGCGGTCGAAACAGAGAAGCGACGGCAAAATCCCAGCTTCATCGCGACATTCGTCTCGATACAGTAGACGAGATGTCAGCAACGGCGTTCCTTCGCAGTCCAGCAGGGTATAGATGTAACGTCAACAGAAGCCCCATGGTCAGTAAAGAGGAGTGATGGCAAAATTCCAGCTCCACCTCAGCATTCGTCTCGTTACACAAACGCAATGTCAACAACAATGCCCTTCCTCCAACAGGATTCGGACATGACAAAGCGAACGAAGCGAAGGCCAAATTCCTAGCTTCAAGGTCTTAACGGCGAGTCATATAAAGCCTGAAAGACAACCGGAGATTGTCTCACACCAGTGCGGAATGGTCACCACCTCGATGTTCGTTTCGATACAGTAGACGCAACACCATCAAACAAGCGGAGTAACGGCAAAATCCCAGCTCCACCGCGACGTTCGTCTCGATACAGCAGACGAGATGTCACCCCAGCATTCTTCCTCCAGTAGGGTTCAGACGCGACAATCAAACAAACGGAGCTACGGCAAAATCCCTAGTTCCAAACCTCGACGGTTCACCAGCAACCTAGAGAAAACCGTGACGTTCGTCTCGATACAGCAGACGAGATGTCACCCCAGCGTTCTTCCTCCAGCAGGGTTCAGACGCGACAATCAAACTAACGGAGCCACGGCAAAATCCCTAGTTCCAAACCTCGACGGTTCACCAGCAACCTAGAGACAACCGCGACATTCGTCTCGATACAGCAGACGCGATGCCAGCAAACGAAGCAAAAGCCAAATTCCTAGCGTCAGGGTCTTAACGACAACTCACATAAAACCTGAAAGACTATCGGAGATCATCCCATACCAGCACGGAGTGGTTATGACTCATCGGGGCTCTCCAAAATGAGCCTAACCTCAAGTAAAAAGCGGCATGGCAAAATTCCTAACGCTTGCTCTTCCGATGGTCAAACTGCCAAGGAGGATTGCTTGAAGACGTCTTGTCCATCCCCCGAAGGGATCAGAGACACGGCAGTCGCAGGGCTACTCGAACAGCATGATTGCCTATCGATGAATATATCAGCTGATGCGACGGTACGACGGCCAAAACCCTAAGTACCACAGACCCTAACGGACTTCTGTCGTAAAGAGCAGAGGTTAACTGTGACGTTAGGATATTCTTGCGAGAAATGCTCGATTCGTCTCGACTTGTGAGGAAATTGATGTCTTTGCGAGAACTTCTCGATGCGGCTCGACTCGTAAGATAAAGCCTTAGGCAGCAGGGATTAAAAAACTTGTTTCCTAAGCACTGGGACCCTGCAAGTCGGCCTAAAATGGTCTCTTGTATACTATTCATGGGTCTCACTCTCCAAAGTCGAATCTCTACAAAGAGAGAAACAACCGCTTACGAGTCCTCTCGACTCGTAAGAGGGAAAATTCTCTTATAAGATCCTTACGACTTATAAGAGAAAACGCACTTAGGAATCCTCACGATTCCTATGGAGAAAATACACCTATGAGATCCTCTCGATCCGTAGGGAGAAAAGTCTTTATGAGACCCTCACGGCTCATAAAGTTGAAAAGTCTTAGGCAGCAGATCTGAACCTGCGGCCTAAGCCATCGCTGCCTTTTGAAGAAGCCAATACAGGATGCTCGCTCTATCACCTGTCAACCATGTTTACTAAAGCAGTATACTGATAATAAAAGAAAGAGGGAAGCGACAGAAAGGACATTCGATTTGCATTTGATCAAGCGTTTGAGACACATCCATTCATGCGTGTGCAAAAGACTCAGAATGAGAAATAAGATAAGCTGAAATAAAAATTTTCCATTCATATTTCAAAGAGCTTTTACAATCATAAAGAAATAAATAACAACATTATTGAAATGTTTATAACGGTATAACCTCGAACCCAGGACATGGATTAAGGAACTCGAAAGTAACCTTATCTAAGATTTTCCAAGCCCGGCGAACCATCCTAGTGTGCTTTCTTTCGCGAGCAAAAGCGTCGGGGTCCCCATGGATGTCCTGCTCCCTCCAATAAGCAGCGAGTATGGCGGACTGTTGGAAGGCCTGGTGCAGGAGATCGACAAGATTGTCTCGCCGTCTCATCGAGATTAAGTTCATCAAGTACACCGAGTGCACCTTATCCTCGGCGGTATCCAACGCCCTAAGCGGCACAACAGAATAGAATAGGGGAAGCGCTTCCCAGATGGCTCCCACGATAACCTTCAGGATGGAGGAACGTCGGGGAAGTAGTTGACCGTTATATGCGTCGAAGCGGCTCATGATTTCAGCACACTCCGCGTTTGTGAACTCTCGATTTTGAGAATGGCCAAGTCGGCGGATGTCCCCGTAAGAGATGATCTCGTCAAGATCGTACATGTGGGCGTCCATTGTTTCTGTGAAAGAGAATCAACAAAATTATCAGAAAGACTGATTAAGCAAAACGATATAATGCACCGAGGAATAAAATGCCATCTTTAAACTCCATGATCAATAAAAAAAACTCCTAAGAGTTCTTTTGTATGATTTGGAACGAGCAAAACTCCATTAATGAAATGAGAAAATACAAGGAAAATCTTTTAGAGAGCAGAGCTCAATTAATGGAACCCTAATAGGGTTCTCCTTAGTTCTCTTTACACCCCTTTAAAGCAAAGCTCTGCTATGTGAAACCCTAAATGGGTCTTCTTTAGATGAGGGATCTATTGAGAGTAAGGCTCTTAAAATTGATTTAATTTAATCCAAATTAATTTTTACCTAAAGTTCGAACTTTTAAAAGTGCTTAAACAAAAGAGCATGGCTCTGAACAAAATTCCTATGAAGAGATGAAAATCATCTAAGGGACTAAAGGTCCAATTTATAGGCATTGAAGAGCCGTTTCAACTTCCAAGGGATGGCGCGACGGTTGGGATTCTGCCACCGCTACGCTCACGTTTGGAGGCCACGTAAGCGCAACGGTGGGGGGGGGCATTTGTTTACCCCAATCAGAGCAAAGCTCTGCTCAAATTCCAAGGCGGGAGACGAAGCAACGCTTCGGTTTCCCCCAATCAGAGCAAAGCTCTGCTCTGAAAATTAAAGTGAAAATTAAATTTAAAATAAATGAAGCAACACTTCAGATCCCCTGCGCTGCGCGCAGAGTGCCACGTGTCAAAATCAGACACTCCAGCGTAGGGAGCACAGCGCCCAAGGCAGCGCGCCCAATCAGAGCAAGGCTCTATTTAAAAAAAATTAAAAGAAGCAACGCTTCAGATGCGCTGCGCTCTGCGCTGCGCGACACGTGTCAGCGCAGTTGCGCTGCGCCTTGCGCTGCGCGACACGTGTCTGCGCTGTTGCGCTGCGATGTGCGCTGCGCGACACGTGTCAGCGCAGTTGCGCTGCGCGACACGTGTCAAGCAAAGATGCGTTTGCGCCAAACAGAATTAAAATTCCAGTAAGATCTTTCTGTTCTTGTTGAAACAAGAAGATTGTCTTCTATAAAACAGAAGCCCTTGGATCAAAAATCCAACGGTGGGGAAAATTTCCTAAATTACTCAGAGAATGATCTCTTTACCAAATTTAACAAATTAATGGGCACTATATAAAGGCCCCTAGACCCCAATTCAAAAGAGGAACAACAGAAACATGGAGAGATACATCAACACAGAGAGAACTCCTCTAAAGAAAATTTTGAGAAGAACTCAAAAAGAGAAAAAGGTAAACCCTTTGAATAAAAAAAAGAGAAGAATTTCTTCTGAAAAGATCATTGATCTAAGAACAAGATCAAGAATCTTCAATAAAAATAAATAAATAATAATAATAACAAAGGCATTGCCTTTTTTATGAACCATTGGTTCTGGAATCTTAAAGATTCTTTTCTTGAATCCAAAATTGGATCAAGATATTAAAAACAGTGCCTTGCACTTGTAAATATGCACTGTTGCGCTCCTGGGTTGGGGAAAGCCACCAGAGAGCGATATGTGTCAGCTCCAGAACAGCTTGCGCTATGCGCTTTTAAAACAGAGCATTGCTCTCATGAGTTGGCGCAACTCACCAGAGCGCGCCACGTGTCAGCAACACAATAGCGCAGCGCACTTGCACTGTTGCGCTTGCGCTCGCCAGAGCGTGACACGTGTCACCTTCACATTGGCGCAAAGCGCCTGACAGGCCACATGGCCACTGACAGTTTGATTAATGCACTGCATTATTTACAGAAGGGCCAAGCCCAATTAAAAAAGGCCTAACATGCCTAATAAAATGCCATGCAGGCCAAAATAAAATGCAGTGCAGGGGCAAAGCCCTAGCATAGGCCTAATAGGCCAAAGATAAATAAAGCGTTGAGCATATTCAACTGGACTTAGCCCAATCCTGGCCGTAAGTCCTCAAATTAAATTGACTGAGCAAGACTGCTCCCTTAAATCAATTTACATCCGGTTCAAGGGTACATCTCTGAACTCCTCTGACACCTATCGTTGTAATCCTTCAACATCGTCAGAGAGGTGACGGGTCCCGACGGCCATATATTAAATTGACCACTACGTCCCTAAACTGGAACAATAGAGCCCCTAAATACTCTTTCCGTTAAGTTGATCTTAGTCTCAAATCAGACTAATGTATCCTTAACGAACGTTTAAGTTGATCTTAGCTTCAATATGGCTAACATATCCTTAAACTTAAACACCAAACCCAAATCTAAGTAAATACGGATTTGGACTAATCCACGTCCTACGGACGACGACATAAATTAGTCTCCGTATACAATCCACGGGCAACCACAAACAAAACAAACACCCACGACACGAAGTGAAATTGTGGAGAAGGAGAAAGTTGTTACCGCGATGCGGTAGGGTAATTAACTGCAAGGGCTTGCGCCTGCAGGGAAGAGCGTCCCCACAATCAAAAACCCCTCAAGTGAGGGGGAATCTGACGAAGTCTGCTACATCGGCCGCATCCGTTCAAACCTCCGATACACGGTGCCATAAATCAACTTGGCATCTTCGGAGAGGTAGACGGATAAAACCAAATAGCATCTGCCCCGAATCACAGGAAAGACGTCCATGTCTTGGCCGCCGTTCGAAGGGGAACAGTGATATCATCCTCAACCCGGAAGTGTCCCAATAAAAGAATATTACATACAATGAATTTTACATGAATGAAAATGAAAAACTCTAATCTCACATAAAAAACCGGCTATTCAAACACGACGATCCAATATAACATATCAAAGCAATACATAACATCACATGTCATCAACATAAGTAAATATGTGTATCCCAATTGTCGTTGATATATAGAAACGAAACCGGCGATACCCCATATATTACACTTACGGTCGCAGAAAAGAAAGTGAAAAATTACAACTATTGGAATTTGCAACCACCTTAGATATCATAAACCGAATGTATCACATGTAGGGTTCCTAGGCACTCTAATGGAGTCTCACAAGTAATCGAACATGCCTAAATCAAAAAAATTCCTTGTGCCTACGAACCCTAATACGGATCGTTAACTAGATATATAGGCGAAACAAGCAAGTAAACGGAAATGTATCTAAAGGAAAGGGACTACAACCTTTGTAGATCCGGTCCACCACCTCCTAGGCTCCGTGATGAAGCCCCCTCGCTGTCCAAATCGTATCTTGGGCTCTAGCGTCGGCTTCATCGGAGAAAAAGCGGGCTAGGTCATCGACGACGATGTCGAAGATGATCTACGTCGAGGCATCGCAAGAACAAGCTCCAACTTCACCAAGCCATGAAAACTTGTGAAGGAAACACCCTATACAACTTGGCAAGAGGTAGAGGATGAAGAAATAGGAAGTGGGTTCACTTTAGAATTGGATTTCTCACTTGTTTGCTCAAGTTGCCATTGGAGTAGAAAGCATTTCTTTCTTGCTCATGTAGAAGAAGAAGAAAGAAATGAATATGATAAGTTAATTAAAAAGAAAATAAAAATGAATACTTATCATGTATTCAACCATGGTTTAGTGTAGAGAATAGACCATGGTTTGTTGAATGGTTAGGGTTAGGATATGAAGACAAAATGGTTGCTTTGGTCAAAGATGCAAGAAACTACAAGAATCTTCTAGCATGAAAGCAACCATTTAGTTTTTCTTTATCTTTTTCAACCAAAATAAATAGATAAATAAATAAGAGAAAAGAAACCCTAACCATTCACTAAACATGGTTAATTCTTTACACAAACCCAAGTGAGCTTGTATCATCAATCATGATACAATCTTGTGCACAAAAGAATATATCACATATACAATGTGCACTTTAAGTGAGTAAATCCATTTAAAGTGAACAAATACTAGTTAATTCAAAGTAATATATCAAATATATAATTATGCATTAAATCATTAAATCAATACTTGATTTAACGATCCGGTCATATCGCATATAATCGACTAATATCAAATGTATCGGCTTATCGAATCAATCCATGATTCGATAACTAGGTTATATCGCATACAACCATTCGACACATTCATCGCGAGAATGAAATACGGTATCACATACACGCATTATTCTCGGTCCCGCACATATCTCATATGCGCTCCTATTTCGTTTCGCTTGAGCCAGGAAACCTCTGTGTAGGACTCTAAAGACTCGTCAATACGCCGGCAGCAGATGATGATCATATCAAACACCCACAAGCCGCAAGCGGTCTGCTAAACGTAACGGCCACCCAGGTATTGAGCGATCAGAAGATCGACGAGCAAGCCCGCTCACACTCCTGTGAATCCAACCAGTAACACTTACCGTACAGTCCGGTCTGTTCGTCTGATATGTCGCATATCTCGCCTAGGGTGGTAAACGTCAGACCCCAGTAGCTTGATAAGTCATACCGACGTGAGGTCCATAACATTCGTGAAACTACTGATAACTCTTACCAGTATATCACTGCAACCCTGGCCAGGGATTTCCTGTTATGGCCAGTCGAGCATAGCGCAACATCAACCCCCAATACCGGGAGAGACGAATCCCCTCCTATCGCTCATTACCTCCATGTGAATCGAGACTGTACCCAAAAACCACCTGTTTGCACAACTCAGTAGAGCCGTGGTAGGGTGGAAATCAAAGCACAGTGGGAGACACACAAGACTCTATGACGATCTCGGGTCAACAGGCTAAGCCGTACCAGTGTCACCAGAGAACTGCCATCTGACGTGAGGTATAATACCATCTGGGAGTTCTCGGCGAGTCCGTTCAGTGTACCCAGTCTCCACTGAGCACCCGCATACCATCTTCGATGTCAAACACCAATGGATATGGGATCATCCATCGCCCATCGCATGGGTCGAGAAGATATGCGCTAGTCTACTCTGGAATATCGATGCCCTGTCTCGATATTCCCTCGACAAGGAACATTTCAAGGATGTACTCATGGACTATCCAGGCCCCACTAGTATGATCTGCATCACAGTCCTGGAAGTCGAGTACACATCCTAAGGGCTTTATCAACATGTAACAGAGAGACAGAAAGTATATACGTTAAGATAAACAGCAACCAGATAGCGTACTATCATGTCGAGCAAGAAAGTCCTATCTATATATGTCCCAGCATCCACTACAATATACATCCAATGTACAGTAATGGCCTCTAGGGCATACATATAACTAACAATCTCCCACTTGCACTAGGGCCATCTGTAGCAGTGGTTGCAGTATCACATACTCGACCATCCCCTAAAAGTCTCTCTTTGGGAAAAGGCCTTCGTGAGTGGATCCGCCGTGTTGTCCTCTGAGTCTACTCTCCTAACCTCGATCACCCCGGAGATCAACTATCTCCATGATCAGGTGATGCTTCCTCAGAATTTGTCTGGGTCACTGATGGGACCAGGGTTCCAGGGCTGAAGCCACACTTCCATTGTCATACAATGGCAGGAACCTAGTTCATCTTATGAACCAATATACACCCAAACTTCCTCTTTGGTAGTATCTTCAATAGCGATATTACCAGCCTTTATCGTTTAGTTTGCCATGGTATCTAGCTTGGAACTCTTCCAACATACCGTCCCTCTACTGAGGGTAAAGACAATGCCCGTGACTGACATTCAGTCGTCTTTATCACCCTGGAACTCTTCCAGTGATTCTCCCCAGGATCGATTGATACCATCTCACTACATCTAGTGAGAATCCTAGCATCCAATTACATCTATCTCATAGATGAAAACTTAGGATTTAGGAGGTATCACTTTGATCCTATTTGGAGAATCCTAGTGATAATAGGAGATTGGCCGATCGTAGTATAGGAAACTCTTTTCCTATCAAGAGTATGTTGTCTACGTACAATACGAAGATGACCACCTTACTCTCTACTACCCTTTTGTATATACAAGGTTCGTCTACCATTTTGATGAAGTCAAACACTTCGACTATCACATCAAAACAGACGTTCCAACTCCGCGATGCTTGCTTTATTATGTAAAGCAACTTGCACACGTTTCCGCTGCTCCCACTGTTTACGAAGCCCTCTGGCTGTGTTCTTATAGACGTTCTCTTCTAAATCATTATTTAGAAAAGTAGTCATGGCACCCAACCACCAGATATCGTAGTCATGTTATGTAGCCGTGGCAAGTAGAATCTGGATGGACTTAAGCATATTCCCTGGAAAAGGTTTCATCATTATCCGTGCCTGGCCGATGACGAAAACCTTTAACAAGTCTAGCTTTGAAAGTCTCAACTTTTCCATTTACACCAAGTCATCTTCTCAAGATATACTTGCTCCTGATGGGGATTTAACCCTTCAGATATAGCAGCCAAAGTCCATACTTTGTTGGTGTACATGGATTCCATCTCAGATCTCTAAGCATCCAGCCATTCTTACAGAGTCCCTACTCTCGATGGCCTACTCGAAACTAGTTGGGTCATCATCTCATGACGCAATCCTCGCTCTCACTGTCATCGAGAAACCGAGGTATCTCTCAGGCGGATGAGGAACCCTACTAGATCGGCGGAGTGGCTAAGGTTCGTCGGGAACTATTGAATCCTTTGGTTCTGTCAAATCATCAGCTGCAGTTTGTATAGCTGGAACATTTCCGGTTCTACATAACTGACCTTGTCTCGATCTTGTCCGGATTTTGCTTTTGACATAGGCCGGACAATCCCAAATCTTAACTTCCTTAAGAGATAGGATCTTCCCACACCATATCTTATATGGAGTGGCAGACATTGATTTGATTCGAACCTAATTCAATAGGTATGCAGCTTCTCAAGTGCACAACCCCAGAAAAGGAAACAGGTAACTCAGTAGTACTCATCATAGAGCACACCTTATCATATAGGGTGTGATTGCCCCGCCCCGATATACCATCGTGCTATGGTGTATACGGAGGAGTAATGCTGAGAGAGAATCTCCTTCTCCTTTAGAATAGTCCAGGAATTCTATGCACAAGTATTCTCCTTCCTAATCTCATCATAGGACATAATACTTATACCCGTATTTTGGTTCTCTACTTCTAACTTATATTCTGTGAATATCTCAAAAGGTTCGGACTTATGTTTCAACAGGAATATATGACTGAATCTTGAGAGATTATCAGAGAATACAATGAAGTATAAAGAACGAGTCCTGGCATGTGTAGACAGGAGACTTTACATACATCATCATGTATCAGTCCCAAGAGTTCATTAACTCTTTCTCGGCTTCCAGTAAGCAGAGCTGGTGTCATTATATCTTTGTGACATGACTGGTAAGTTTCACAAGATGTAAATTCAAACTGATTTAAATATACATCTAAATGTAACTTCAGCTAGTCGGGTCGCATTGATATGACCTAGTCTACAATACCTCAAGAAGAATTTGTTCATTTCTGAACTCTTCCTCTTGTGTGTGTTCAGTATACAAGGAACTGTAGTTTGATTTAGAACGTCAATGCTTTTAGATAACGTGCCTGAACCGATCAACTTTTGATATAGGAAATGTTCAAAACATTATCCAACAATACAAAATTATATCATTTCTTTACTAATAAAGAGACTGATATGATTTTGTATATCAGGTTCGGTATCTAATAGCATTTGTTCAGAATCAATGTATTAGTAATACAGGATGACAGTGACCAACAGACTTGGCTGCAACACTTGCCCCGTTTTCTGCCTCATGAAACTTATCACCCGTTCTCAGTTTTTCTACCTTTTTGTAGCCCTATGTAACATATTACATATCTGGGATCCTGATCCGGTATCATATACCCAGGATGCAGAGGATACTGAGAAACGATTCTTTGTAATGAACACACCCGAAGGAGATGCATCATATGCACTTTCTTCGTTTGGGCGGCATAGGAATTCTGGTATTCCCCAATTTCTTGCTCTGTCTTATAACAATTATAAGTTGGAGCATGACCAACGTTCCCCAGCTCAGTATAACAAGCGGGTTCGGTCAATACATCCATATTATTATCTTGATTAAGGCGTGATATGGTCGCTACCTGGAGAGAGAGAGAAGAAAACACTCTGCGTGCGCTCTTGCAAGATCAGATTGGTTATATATTTTATCTAATCGGGATGGCTCCCACTGTTTTTATCAAATCTTCCTTCAAACCCTAAAAGGAAAGACTAGCCGAGATTAATTACACTTTACAAGTTCGCCAATCTTTCAGCCAGGCCAGTGTCGGTACTTTGAGGGAGGTTCCCCGTGCTTTCGCACGGACCTAATTACAGTAAACCTCATTTTCCCAGAGGCGTAACCCCGTTGACACCTTTCTAGACACCTACTTGATCGGCTAATTGTAAAGTGAAAAACTCTCCCAGGAGTAACAATTTACTCGCAGTGGGTATCGGGATCCAACTATCATATAGAAGGTATGCAATCTCATTGCAAGTTTCAATACTTGAAACTCCCGATAAAGGTTTTTACCCCTAGCACCTATGACCTTAACTATGGTCAACAAATCATAAGTACTAGTCAAGTTCTACCCGTCATTTCGTGATTAATCAGACCCACCCACATGACCCTTAACTAAGGTCAACAAAGTCACGCGACTGTCCTAACTAATCGCATCATATGCGGTGTAGGAAGACATCACTTAGCTACCGTACACTGTGCCTTAACTAAAGTCAACAAACACAGCACGAATACTAAGTACTCTACTTCCTAAAATGGCGGAGGGTTGCGAATGGTTTTTGTGAAAACCTTTAACGCTTTGAACTTGATCTCGTTGCGGAATCAAATGGTTTTTAAACGGAATGTTTTTGAGGCTTTTCTAGTTTTGCTAAAGGGGTCACTCCCAGTGAAGGGATCGTCGGCCCTTTCCTCGTCGAATGAGGTGCGGGATATATCATATATATCACTGTGCAAAGCGGAAAATATAGAAGCTATCAAAGACAAACCGAGGGTTATAGCATCTGCCGGTTATTGCTAAAGGAGTAACTCCCGGTGAAGGGATCTCGGTCCTTTCCTCATCGAATAAGGTGCAGGATGTTCTATAATGAACACCGCGATGCAAAGCAAGAACTGTAGCTACCTGTTTTTATTTTGAAATTCGATTCCACAACATCAATTAGGTTTATTTTCTTTCATTAATCTCATTAATGAATATCCCATCATTTAAGTCCACCTAATCATCACAGATAAATATAACGTACGCTTATGCCATCCGCATTCGCCTCGATGTCCCGTCCGCACCGTTAGGTTAGGTAACTAACGCCAGAGCGAGGCAGGGCTAGCGCGGGTGTAAAACATAAGCAACGTCTATATAATATATCATATATACTATATACTATATCTATCACAGAACATCACATGATCACATCACAGATAACGCAGCAGAAGAAACATATGAAATATTGGATATACTAGGACGTCCGTGTTTTCAATACGAGCCAGTATAAAACACGGATTCCACGGTCGTGATGAATAGCCAATCCCACACCCCTAGACCCCTACGAGAGCGGCAAGCAACCCTACCAATTCTAGGGTTAGGAGACCCGGACTCGACTCCTCGAGTTGGTCTCCCACTGGACCCCAGAACCCGGTTACTTGTGCTCCCCTCCTTGGGTCTATCCTAGTGCAGAAAAGTAAATAATATACATCAACGGTGACAACTTCCGCCTGGAAGTGCCCCAATAAAAGAATATTACATACAAGTTTTTACATGAATGAAAATGAAAAACACTCATCTCACATAAAAACCCCCGGCTATTCAAACACGACGATCCAATATAACATATCCAGCAACACATAACATCACATGTCATCAACGTAAGTAAATATGCGCATCCCAATTGTCGTTGACATATAGCAACGAAACCGGCGATATCACATATTACACTTACGGTCACAGAAAAGAAAGTGTAAAACTACAACAGTTGGAATCCGCAACTCCTTTAGACATCACATGCCTAATCAAATGAATTCTTTAGACATCGCATGCCTAACAATTATAAACCCCGCATTTTAGTCTTATTATCGAAAACTCTTTTCAATATCAAGTCGGGCAATTCAACAGGATTCCCGACATTCTGATCGAATGCTCGTCGCAAACTTTAGTAGACGACCGCACCCCCGACGCCGTCTACAAAGTGCACCAAGGCGGAACACCGCTACCGCGAGCACCCGAACGGATGCTTTCGGTGACGGGGTTCTCCTACAGTCACTTGGTCGGGGCTATGGAGTGAGGCTGTCTATTAAGTTTACCCGGGGAGTATCCGCGTACGCTACGTGATTGCAACGGACTTTTGATCACATCAAAATTCCGTGGCAACCGATCAAGTGAGACTAAAGTGCTATGTTTATAACATTCATTCAGTTATCACATAACTACTTGTGAATTCCAATTATTGTATCACATTCCGTATAAATAGAAAATGCTAAACTTTTCGATCGAACAATCGAACACCCAAGTTTTCCCGATACAGCTCAACACATGAAATAAGTCTAACAACATTCAGTTCGTGCCTCAGTACCAACGGTCCAGCCGTAGAAGGGTCAAGCCAACGCCTCACATTTGGCACGCCGTACTGCCCCAAACCCGAAGGTTCAAAGGGCAGTTCAAGACGGTCACATAATCGAGTTAAGGTTTGTTGTCTTCTAGAGGGTCCATCGCGTTACTTGCACTACTTAGAACGTCGTTAAACTACGGAAAAATCCAACACTTGGAAATTTCCCGACAGGGGAAAAATTGTGTATTTATATCCGGTCGAACTTTTTAACATATTCTAAAATTTATCCGGAAAGCCACATAGACAAAATCTGATACTCCGATCGAAACACCGAATCCCCAAAACAACCCCAGAAAATTCAACTCTTGAATAAATATTAAAAATTCCCAGGAAAACTAGAACAGAAAACTGAGAATTACTGTAAAAAATAAATACACAAAACGACAAAACGGCCGCGGAACCGCCGCACGAGCCATGCTGGTGCCGCGGATCCGCGGCTCATTGATGGAATTAGTCCATCGAAATTCACAGTAACTCTTAGATTATCCTGCTGATTTTTCTCCATATTTTTAATGTGGAAAAATCCCCGAAATTAGAAAAAGTCCAGAGAGCATGGTTTGTGTTAGGGTTTCGGTTCGTTCGGGTTTCAAACTCCGTCTAGACTTCGCCTAAGGCTCTAGCTAGGCTCTGATACCACTGTAGGGTTCCTAGGCACTCTAATGGAGTCTCACAAGTGATCGAACATGCCCAAATCAAAAAAATTCCTTGTGCCTACGAACCCTAATACGGATCGTTAACTAGATATATAGGCGAAACAAGCAAGTAAACGGAAATGTATCTAAAGGAAAGGGACTACAACCTTTGTAGATCCGGTCCACCACCTCCTAGGCTCCGTGATGAAGTCCCCTCGCTATCCAAATCGTATCTTGGGCTCTAGCGTCGGCTTCATCGGAGAAAAAGCGGGCTAGGTCATCGACGACGATGCCGAAGATGATCTACGTCGAGGCATCGCAAGAACAAGCTCCAACTTCACCAAGCCATGAAAACTTGTGAAGGAAACACCCTATACAACTTATCAAGAGGTAGAGGATAAAGAAATAGGAAGTGGGTTCACTTTAGAATTGGATTTCTCACTTGTTTGCTCAAGTTGCCATTGGAGTAGAAAGCATTTCTTTCTTGCTCATGTAGAAGAAGAAGAAAGAAATGAATATGATAAGTTAATTAAAAAGAAAATAAAAATGAATACTTATCATGTATTCAACCATGGTTTAGTGTAGAGAATAGACCATGGTTTGTTGAATGGTTAGGGTTAGGATATGAAGACAAAATGGTTGCTTTGGTCAAAGATGCAAGAAACTACAAGAATCTTCTAGCATGAAAGCAACCATTTAGTTTTTCTTTATCTTTTTCAACCAAAATAAATAGATAAATAAATAAGAGAAAAGAAACCCTAACCATTCACTAAACATGGTTAATTCTTTACACAAACCCAAGTGAGCTTGTATCATCAATCATGATACAATCTTGTGCACAAAAGAACATATCACATATACAATGTGCACTTTAAGTGAGTAAATCCATTTAAAGTGAACAAATACTAGTTAATGCAAAGTAATATATCAAATATATAATTATGCATTAAATCATTAAATCAATACTTGATTTAACGATCCGGTCATATCGCATATAACCGACTAATATCAAATGTATCGGCTTATCGAATCAATCCATGATTCGATAACTAGGTTATATCGCATACAACCATTCGACACATTCATCGCGAGAATGAAATACGGTATCACATACACGCATTATTCTCGGTCCCGCACATATCTCATATGCGCTCCTATTTCGTTTCGCTTGAGCCAGGAAACCTCTGTGTAGGACTCTAAAGACTCGTCAATACGCCGGCAGCAGATGATGATCATATCAAACACCCACAAGCCGCAAGCGGTCTGCTAAACGTAACGGCCACCCGGGTATTGAGCGATCAGAAGATCGACGAGCAAGCCCGCTCACACTCCTGTGAATCCAACCAGTAACACTTACCGTACAGTCCGGTCTGTTCGTCAGATATGTCGCATATCTCGCCTAGGGGTGGTAAACGTCAGACCCCAGTAGCTTGATAAGTCATGCGGACGTGAGGTCCATAACATTCGTGAAACTACTGATAACTCTTACCAGTATATCACTGCAACCCTGGCCAGGGATTTCCTATTATGGCCAGTCGAGCATAGCGCAACATCAACCCCCAATACCGGGAGAGACGAATCCCCTCCTATCGCTCATTGCCTCCATGTGAATCGAGACTGTACCCAAAAACCACCTATTTGCACAACTCAGTAGAGCCGTGGTAGGGTGGAAATCAAAGCACAGTGGGAGACACACAAGACTCTATGACGATCTCGGGTCAACAGACTAAGCTGTACCAGTGTCACCAGAGAACTGCCATCTGACGTGAGGTATAATACCATCTGGGAGTTCTCGGCGAGTCCGTTCAGTGTACCCAGTCTCCACTGAGCACCCGCATACCATCTTCGATGTCAAACACCAATGGATATGGGATCATCCATCGCCCATCGCATGGGTCGAGAAGATATGCGCTAGTCTACTCTGGAATATCGATGCCCTGTCTCGATATTCCCTCGACTAGGAACATTTCAAGGATGTACTCATGGACTATCCAGGCCCCACTAGTATGATCTGCATCACAGTCCTGGAAGTCGAGTACACATCCTAAGGGCTTTATCAACATGTAACAGAGAGACAGAAAGTATACACGTTAAGATAAACAGCAACCAGATAGCGTACTATCATGTCGAGCAAGAAAGTCCTATCTATATATGTCCCAGCATCCACTACAATATACATCCAATGTACAGTAATGGCCTCTAGGGCATACATATAACTAACATCACATACTTCGGATTTCATGCCTAACAAAATGAATTACTTAGACATCATAAACCCAGAATATTGTAGGGTTCCTAGGCACACCAAGGAGGTCTCACAAGGCATCAACCATGCCAATTTCAAAAATTACGGTGCCGAGAAACCCTAATACGGATCGTTGGCTAGAAGTTTAGGCGAAAAAGAAACTAGTTAACTACTTTAACTAAAAGAACGGAAATACAATCTTTGTAGATCCGGTCCTCCACCTCCGTAGCTCCGCGATGATGTCTCCTCGCTGTCCATGTCGAACCCCAGGCTCTAGCATCGGCTTCATCGGAGAATGGACGGGCTAGGTCATCGACGACGATGCCGAAGATGATCTACGTCGAGGCATCGCTAGATCAAGCTCCAACTTCACCAAGTCAAGAAAACTTGTGAAGGGAACACCCTATACTACTTGGCAAGAGGTAGAGGATGAAGAAATAGGAAGTGGGTTCACTTTAGAATTGGATTTCTCACTCAATTTCACTAGTTGCCATTGAAGAGGCAAGCTATCTTCATCTTGATGAAGATGAAGAAGAAGATGAAAAGAATATCATAAGTATTTTCCAAATGAATAATAAAATGAATACTTATCATATCCTAACCTTGGTTAAGTGTAGAGAGTGAACTAGGGTTAGTTATAATGGTTAGGGTTAAGTATGAGACAAGAATGGTGACTAAGTCAAAGCTTCATGAAACTTCAACAAACAAACAAACAAAGCCACCATTCTTTCTTTATCTTTTCCAAAATAAGAATTATAAATAAATGAATAAATAAGATAAGCAAAACCCTAATTATTAACTTAACCATGGTTTAATCTTTACACTTAACCAAGTTAACATGCATCATCAAACGTGATACAATCAAGTGCACAAAAGTATATCACATATACAACTTGTGAGCTTCAAGTGAGAAAATCCATTTAAAGTGAACCAATACTAGTTAATGCAAAGTAATATATCAAATATATAATTATGCATTAAATCATTAAATCAACACTTGATTTAACGATCCGGTCATATCACATATGACCGACTAATATTCAATGTATCGACTTATCGAATCAACGCTTGAATCGATAACTAGGTTATATCACATACAACCAATCGATACATTCATCGCGAGAATGGAATACGGTATCACATACACGAATCATTCTCGGTCCCGCACATATCTCATATGCGCTCCTATTTCGTTTCGCTTGAGCCAGGAAACCTCTGTGTAGGACTCTAAAGACTCGTCAATACGCCGATAGCAGATGATGATCATATCAAGCACCCACAAGCCGCAAGCGGTCTGCTAAACGTAACGGCCACCCGGGTATTGAGCGATCAGGAGATCGACGAGCAAGCCCGCTCACACTCCAGTGAATCCAACCAGTAACACTACCGTACAGTCCGGTCTCGTCGTCTGATATGTCGCATATCTTGCCTAGGGGTGGTAAACGTCAGACCCCAATAGCTCGATAAGTCGTGTCGATATGAGGTCTATAACAGTTCGAGAAACTACTGGTAACACTTACCAGTAAATCTCAGCAACCCTGGCCAGGGATTTCCGGTTATAGCCAATCGAACACAGCGCAACATCAACTCCCTATACCGGGAGAGACGAATCCCCTCCTATCGCTCATTGCCTCCATGTGACTCGGGACTGTACCCAAAAACCACCGTTTTGCACGCCCTCTTGGACGTGGTAAGAGGGAAATCAAAGCACAGTGGGAACCACACAAGACTCTATGACGATCTCGGGTCAACAGACTACTCTGTACCAGTGTCACCAGAGAACTGCCATCTGACGTAAGGTATAATACTATCTGGGAGTTCTTCCAGTGTTCCCAGTCTCCACTGAGCACCCGTACACCATCTCTGATGTCAAACACCAATGGATATGGGATCATCCATCGCCCATCTGTATGGGTCGAGAAGGTATACGCTAGTCTACTCTGGTATATCGATGCCCCGTCTCGATACACCCACGACTAGGGACCTTGAAGGATGTACTTATGAACTACTATGTCCCTACTAGTATGATCCGTATCATAGTCTAGATAGTCAAGTACACATCCTAAGGGCTTTACCAACATGTAATAGAGAGACAATCAGTATACACGTTGAGGTAAAGAGTAACCAGATAGCATACTATCATGTCGAGCAAGAAAGTCCTCCCTATATATGTCCCAGCATCCACTACAATATACATCCTATGTACAGTAATGGCCTCTAGGGCATACAAATAACTAACAATCTCCCACTTGCACTAGGGCCATCAGTAGCAGTGGTTGTAGTATCTCATACTCAACCATCCCATAAAAGTCTCTCTCTGGGAATAGGCCCTCGTGAGTGGATCCGCTGTGTTATCCTCTGAGTCTACTCTCCTTACCTCGATCACCCTGGAGATCAACTATCTCCATGATCAGGTGATACTACCTTAGAATATGTCTGGATCACTGATGGGACAGACGTTCCTTGGCACAAGCCACAACTCCATTGTCACACAATGGGAGGAACTTAGTTCATCTCATGAACCATTATACACCCAGACTTCCTCTTTGGTAGCATCAGTAGTAGCGATGTATCCTGCCTTTATCGTCTAGTATGCCACGGTATCTAGCTTGGAACTCTTCCAACATACCGTCTCTCTACTGAGGGTAAAGACAATGCCTGTGACTGACATTCAGTCGTTTTAGATCTATCTCATAGATCCAAAACCCAGGATTTAGTAGGTATCACTTTGATCCTATGTGGAGAATCATTGTGATAAGCGGAGATTGACCGAGCGTAGCATAGGAAACTCCTTTCTTAACAGGAGTATGTCATCCACGTACTCTACGAGGATCTCCACCATACTCCCTACTACCCTCTTGTATATACAAGGTTCATCTACCATTTTGATGATGTCAAACTCTTTGACTAACACATCAAAACAGATGTTCCAACTCCGCGATGCCTGCTTTATCCTATAAAGCATCTTGCACACGTTTCCGCTGCTCCCACTGTCTACGAAGCCCTCTGGCTGTGTACTTATAGACGCTCTCTTCCAAAACATCATTTTAGAAGAGCTGTCATGACACCCAACCACCAGATATCGTAGTCATGGTATATAGCCGTGGCAAGTAGGATCTGGATGGACTTAAGCATAGGTACTGGAAAAGGTTTCATCATTATCCACGCCTGGTCAATGAAGAAAACCTTTAACAAGTCTAGCTTTGAAAGTCTCAACTTTTCCATCTCAGATCACTAAGCATCCAGCCATTCTTACAGAGTCTTACTCCTGATAGCCACTCGAAGCTAGTTGGGTCATCATCTCATGATGCAATCCTCGCTCCCACTGTCATAGAGAAACAGAAGTATCTCTCAGGTGGGTGAGGAACCCTACTAGATCGGCGGAGAGGCTGAGGTTCATTGGAATCTACTGAATCCTTTGGTTCTGTCAAATCATCAGCTGCAGGTTTGTATAGCTGGAACATTTCCAGCTCTACATAACAGAGCTTGCCTCGAGCTTTTCCGGATTATGCTTTTAGACATAGGCTGGACAACCCAAAATCTTAACTAACTTAAGATATGGGCTCTTCCCTTTCCATATCACATATGAAGTGGTAGGCTACTGATTTGATTTGAACCCTATTCAATAGGTATGCAGCTTCTCAAGTGCATAACTCCCAATAGGAAAAAAGGTAATTCAGTAGTACTCATCATAGAGCACACCATATCAAATAGGGTGTATCTTCTCTGCCCCGATATACCATCGTGCTATGGTGTATTCGGAGGAGTAATTCTGAGTGAGAATCTCATTCTCCTTTAGAATAGTCCAGGAATTCCATGCACAAGTATTCTCCTCCCTGATCTCATCATAGGACATAATACTTATACCCGTATTTTGGTTCTCTACTTCTAACTTATATTCTGTGAACATCTCAAAAGGTTCGGACTTGTGTTTCAACAGGAACATATGACTGAATCTTGAGAGATTATCAGAGAATACAATGAAGTATAAAGAACCGGTCTTGGCATGTGCAGACAGGGGACCTACATACATCAACATGTATCATCCCAAGAGTTCACTAACTCTTTCTCTGTTTCCTTTAAACAGAGCTACGGTCATCTTATCTTTGTGACATAACTGGCGAGTTTCACAAGATGTAAATTCAAACTGATTTAAATATGCATCTATATGTAACTTTAGCCAGTCGGGTCGCATTGATATGACCTAGTCTACAATGCCTCAAGAAGGATCCGTTCATTTCTGAACTCTTCCTTTTGTGTGTGTTCCGAACATTAAGAACTGTAGTTTGATTTAGAACTTCAATGCTTTTAGATAACGTGCATGAACCGATCAACTTTTGATAAAGGAAATGTTCAAAACATTATCCAACAATACAAAATTATATCCTTTCTTTACTAATAAAGAGATTGATATGATTTTGCATATCAGGTTCGGTATCTAATAACATTCGTTCAGAGTCAATGTATTGAAAATACAGGGTGACAGTGACCGACAGACTTGGCTGCAACACTTGCCCCGTTTTCTGCCTCATGAAACTTATCACCCGTTCTCAGTTCTTTACCTATCTATAGCCCATGTAACAGATTACATATGCGGGATCCTGATCCGGTATCATATACCCAGGACGTAGAGGATACAGAGAAACAGTTCTTTGTAACGAACACACCCGAAGATGATGCATCATATGCACTTTCCTCGTTTGGGCGGCACGGGAAATCTGGTATTCCCCAATTTCCTGCTCTGTCTTATAACAATTATAAGTTGGAGCGGGACCAACGTTCCCCAGCCCAGTATAACAAGCAGGTTCGGTCAATATCCGTATTATTATCTTGATTAAGGCGTGATATGGTCGCAACCTGGAGAGAGAGAGAAGAAAACACTCAGCGTGCGCTCTTGCAAGAATAGATTGGTTATTATTTTATCTAATCAAGATGGCTCCCACTGCTTTTTATCAAATCTTCCTTCAAACCCTAAAAGGAAAGACTAGCCGGGATTAATTACACGCTACAAGTTCGCCAATCTTTCAGCCAGGCCAGTGTCGGTACTTTGAGGGAGGTCCCCCGTGCTTTCGCACGAACCTAATTAATGTAAACCTCGTTTTCCCAGAGGCGTAACCCCGTTGACACCTTTCTAGACACCTACTAGATCAGCTAATTGTAATGTATAAAACTCTCCCAGGAGTAACTCTTACTCGCAGCGGGTATCGGGATCCAACTATCTCATAAAAGGTATGCAATCTCATTGCAAATTTCAACACTTGAAATTCCCGATAATATTTTGCCCCTAACGTGCTATGACCTTGACGAAAGCCAACAAACCATAGCCCGCTAGTCAAGTTCAACCCGTCATTTCCTGATTGAATTAAACCCACCCGCACGACCCTTGACGAAAGCCAACAAAGCCGCACGACTACCCTAATCCAATCGCATCGTATGCAGCAGATAAGAAGCATATAGCTACCGCACACTGCACCTTGACGAAAGCCAACAAATGCAGCACGAATACTATATACAACTTATCTGAAATGACGGAGGGCTACGACAGGTTTTTCTGAAAACCTATTGCGTAATGAACTTGATATCGTTGTAGGATCGAATGAATTTTGAAATGGAGTGTTTTTTAGGCTTTTCTAGTTTTGCTAAAGGAGTCACTCCCGGTGAAGGGATCGTCAGTCCTTTCCTCGTCGAATGAGGTGCGGGATATATCATATATATCACTTTGCAAAGCAAAAACACTTAAAAGAAATCAAAAGACAAACCGAGTGTGTAGCATTTGCCAGTTATTGCTAAAGGAGTCACTCCCGGTGAAGGGATCTCGGTCCTTTCTTTATCGAATAAGGTGCAGGATATATCACATATACCGCTGTGCAAAGCAAGAACTGTAGCTACCTTCTTTATTTTAAAATTCGATTCCACAACATCTTAGGTTTCTTTTCTTTCATTAATTATATTAATGAAGTCCCATCAATTAAGTACCTAAACATCACAGATAAATACGACGCACACTTATGCCATCCGCATTCGCCTCGATGTCCCCTCGTGCACCGTTAGGTTAGGTAACTAACGGCAGAGCAGGGCAGGGCTAGTGCGGGTGCAAAACATAAGTAACGTCTATATAATATATCATATATACTATATACTGTATCTATCACAGAACATCACATGATCACATCACAGATATCGCAGCAGAAGAATCATATGAAATATTGGATATACTAGGACGTCCGTGTTTTTAATACGAGCCAGTATAAAACACGGATTCCACGGTCGCGATGAATAGCCAAACCCACACCCCTAGACCCCTACGAGAGCGGCAAGCAACCCTACCAATTCTAGAGTTAAGAGACGTGGACTCGACTCCTCGAGTTGGTCTCCCACTAGACTCCAGAACCCGGTTACTTGTGCCCTCCTCCTTGGGTCTATCCTAGTGCGGAAAAGTAAATAATATACATCAACGGTGACAACATCCGCTACCTGGAAGTGCCCCAATAAAAGAATATTACATACAAGTTTTTACATGAATGAAAATGAAAAACACTCATCTCACATAAAAACCCCTGGCTATTCGAACACGACGATCCAATATAACATATCCAGCAACACATAACATCACATGTCATCAACGTAAGTAAATATGCGCATCCCAATTGTCGTTGATATATAGCAACGAAACCAGCGATATCACATATTACACTTACGGTCACAGAAAAGAAAGTGTAAAACTACAACAGTCGGAATCCGCAACCTACATAGATATCGCATGCCTAATCCAATGAATTCCTTAGACATCACATGCCTAACAATTATAAACCCCGCATTTTAGTCTCATTATCGAAAACACTTTTCAATATCAAGTCGGGCAATTCAACAAGATTCCCGGCATCCTGATCAAATGCTCGTCACAAACTTTAGTAGGCGGCTGCACCCCTGATACCGTCGACGAAGTGCACCAAGGCGGAACACCGCTTCCGCGAGCACCCGAACGGATGCTTTCGGCAACGGGGTTCTCCTACAGTCACTTGGTCGGGGCTATGGAACGAGGCTGTCTATTAAGTTTACCCGGCGAGTATCCGCGTACGCTACATGATTGCGACGGACTTTTGATCTCATCAAAATTCCGTGGCAACCGATCAAGTGAGACTAAACCGCTAGATTTATAACATTCATTCAGTTATCTCATAACTACTTGTGAATTCCAATTATTGTATCCCATTCCAGATAAACAGAAAATGTTAAACTTTCCGATCGAACAATCGAAGACCCAAGTTTTCCCGATACAGCTCAACACATGAAATAGGTTTAAAAACATTCACTTCGTGCCTCAGTACCAACGGTCCAGCCGTAGAAGGGTCAAGCCAACGCCTCACATGTGGCACGCCGTACTGCCTCAAACCCGAAGGTTCAAAGGGCAGTTCAAGACGGTCACATAATCGAGTTAAGGTTTGTTGTCTTCTAGAGGGTCCATCGCGTTACTTGCACTACTTAGAACGTCTTTAAACCACGGAAAGATCTAACACTTGGAAATTTCCCGACAGGGGAAAAGGTGGGTATTTATATCCGGTCGAACTTTTTAACATATTCAAAAAATATCCGGAAAGCCAAATAGACAAAGTTAAATAATCCGATCGATTCATCGAATCCCCAAAACAACCCCAGAAAATTCAACTCTTGAATGCAGATTAAAACTTCCCAGAGAACAGAGGAAACAGAAACGGGCATTAATGTAAACGAATCCCTAACCAGTACAAACGGCCGCGGAACCGCCTCAATATGAGGCTATTGCCGCGGTTCCGCGGCGCTACAGTGGAATTAGGGTTTCGTTTTCTGCAGTATCCCTTATAATTTCCTGCTCTATTTTCTGCGAATTTTTAATTCTGAAAAATCCCTGTTTTTAGAAAAAGTCCAGAGAGCACTTTGATGTTAGGGTTTCGGGTCGATCGGGTTTCAAACTTCGTCTACGCGTCGCCTAAGGCTCTAGCTAGGCTCTGATACCACTGTAGGGTTCCTAGGCACACCAAGGAGGTCTCACAAGGCATCAACCATGCCAATTTCAAAAATTACGGTGCCGAGAAACCCTAATACGGATCGTTGGCTAGAAGTTTAGGCGAAAAAGAAACTAGTTAACTACTTTAACTAAAAGAACGAAAATACAACCTTTGTAGATCCAGTCCTCCACCTCTGTAGCTCCGCGATGATGTCTCCTCGCTGTCCATGTCGAACCACGGGCTCTAGCGTCGGCTTCATCGGAGAATAGACGGGCTAGGTCATCGACGACGATACCGAAGATGATCTACGTCGAGGCATCGCTAGATCAAGCTCCAACTTCACTAAGTCAAGAAAACTTGTGAAGGGAACACCCTATACTACTTGGCAAGAGGTAGAGGATGAAGAAATAGGAAGTGTGTTCACTTTAGAATTGGATTTCTCACTCAATTTCACTAGTTGCCATTGAAGAGGCAAGCTATCTTCATCTTGATGAAGATGAAGAAGAAGATGAAAAGAATATCATAAGTATTTTCCAAATGAATAATAAAATGAATACTTATCATATCCTAACCTTGGTTAAGTGTAGAGAGTGAACTAGGGTTAGTTATAATGGTTAGGGTTAAGCATGAGACAAGAATGGTGACTAAGTCAAAGCTTCATAAAACTTCAACAAACAAACAAACAAAGCCACCATTCTTTCTTTATCTTTTACAAAATAAGAATTATAAATAAATGAATAAATAAGATAAGCAAAACCCTAATTATTAACTTAACCATGCTTTAATCTTTACACTTAACCAAGTTAACTTGCATCATCAAACATGATACAATCAAGTGCACAAAAGTATATCACATATACAACTTGTGAGCTTCAAGTGAGAAAATCCATTTAAAGTGAACCAATACTAGTTAATGCAAAGTAATATATCAAATATATAATTATGCATTAAATCATTAAATCAACACTTGATTTAACGATCCGGTCATATCACATATGACCGACTAATATTCAATGTATCGACTTATCAAATCAACGCTTGAATCGATAACTAGGTTATATCACATACAACCAATCGATACATTCATCGCGAGAATGGAATACGGTATCACATACACTAATCATTCTCGGTCCCGCACATATCTCATATGCGCTCCTATTTCATTTTGCTTGAGCCAGGAAACCTCTGTGTAGGACTCTAAAGACTCGTCAATACGCTGGTAGCAGATGATGATCATATCAAGCACCCACAAGCCGCAAGCGGTCTGCTAAACGTAACGGCCACCCGGGTATTGAGCGATCAGAAGATCGACGAGCAAGCCCGCTCACACTCCAGTGAATCCAACCAGTAACACTACCGTACAGTCCGGTCTCGTCGTCTGATATGTCGCATATCTTGCCTAGGGGTGGTAAACGTCAGACCCCAATAGCTCGATAAGTCGTGTCGATATGAGGTCTATAACAGTTCGAGAAACTACTGGTAACACTTACCAATAAATCTCAGCAACCTTGGCCAGGGATTTCCGGTTATAGCCAATCGAACACAGCGCAACATCAACTCCCTATACCGGGAGAGACGAATCCCCTCCTATCGCTCATTGCCTCCATGTGACTCGGGACTGTACCCAAAAACCACCGTTTTGCACGCCCTCTTGGACGTGGTAAGATGGAAATCAAAGCACAGTGGGAACCACACAAGACTCTATGACGATCTCGGGTCAACAGACTACTCTGTACCAGTGTCACCAGAGAACTGCCATCTGACGTAAGGTATAATACCATCTGGGAGTTCTTCCAGTGTACCCAGTCTCCACTGAGCACCCGTACACCATCTCTGATGTCAAACACCAATGGATATGGGATCATCCATCGCCCATCTGTATGGGTCGAGAAGGTATACGCTAGTCTACTCTGGTATATCGATGCCCCGTCTTGATACACCCACGACTAGGGACCTTGAAGGATGTACTTATGGACTACCATATCCCCACTAGTATGATCCGCATCATAGTCTAGGTAGTCATGTACACATCCTAAGGGCTTTACCAACATGTAATAGAGAGACAATCTGTATACACGTTGAGGTAAAGAGTAACCAGATAGCATACTATCATGTCGAGCAAGAAAGTCCTCCCTATATATGTCCCAGCATCCACTACAATATACATCCTATGTACAGTAATGGCCTCTAGGGCATACATATAACTAAAAAATATCACATATTCCGAATTTCATGCCTAACAATTATAAACGCTGCATTTTAGTCTCGTTATTGAAAACACTTTCCAATAACAAGTCGGGAAATTCAACAAGATTCTCGATAACTTGATCGAATGCTCGTCGGAAACTTTAGTAAACGGCCGCACCCCCGATGCCATCGAAAAAGTGTACTTAGGCGGAACACCACGGCCGCGAGCACCCGGACGGATGCTTTAGGAAACGGGGCTCTCCTGCAGTCACTTGGTCAAGGTTATGGGGCGTGGCTATCTAGTAAGGTTACCCAGCGAGTATCCGCGTACACTATGTAATTGCGACGGAGTTTTGATCCGAATAAAAATCCCGCGGCAACCGATCAAATGAGACTAAATTGCTAGATTTATAAAATTCAAATTAGTTTTCACAAAACTAATTATTTTGGATTCCAAGTATTGTATCATATTTCACAGATAGCTAGACGATGTTAAACTTTTCGATCGAATCAACGAATTCCCAAAATTTCCCTGAGAGCTCAACACTTAAGCAGTGTTAGAAATACCCAGAACCATACCACAGTACCCATGAACCAGCAGCTGAAGGCCCTTCCCAAACCTCTTAAGTGGCGGTGCGAAACCACCGCCAAAACCATGTTTCGGTCACTTAGACGAGTCAGGGACTCGTTCTTCAGGTGGGTCTATGGAATTACCTGCATGATTTTAGAGTATTTTTAACATGAAAAATTCCAACTTTTGGAAAAAATTCCAGAGAAGGGTATATTTTGGGTATTCGGAGTTCGTTCGAACTTCTAACTTCGCCTAGACAACGCCTAATGCTCGAGCTTGGCTCTGATACCACTGTTGGGTTCCATAGCATCCTAACTAGGATTTATGGGGCATCAAGTAAGCAATTTTAAAAAAACCTAGAGAGCTATGCAACCCATGCCAAGGATCTAATTAGAAAATTAGGAGTTAAGCTAGCATGTAATCAAACATTACACTAAGTGAACAAGGAATACAACCTTTGTAGACTGGTCCTTCACTTCAATAGCTCCGTGTAGTAGTCCCTACGCTCCAAGTAGTGAACTCCCGAACTCTAGAAAGTCTCCACAAGATGAAAGGAACAAGCTTGCTTGAAGTTTTCGAGGGCGAAAATGATCTACGTTGAGAAGACACCAACTCGAGCTACCTCTTCACTAATTGTGAAGCAAACAACCTAAACTAAATGGCTAATCTAGTGTAGGTTGATGAAGTAGGAATTTTGCTCACTTTAGAATTAATTTTCTCACTCATTTTCTTCACCTCTCAAAAAGCTAGAGAGCTTGAGGAAGGAGATGAAAAAAAGCAACCATGGAAAAATGTAAGTGTAGAATGGCAACCATGAGTGAGTTAATATCATATACTAATTCATGTAGAGACTAAACCATGGCTAATAATAGTGGTTGGGTTAATAAATATCTCAAGTAAGACAAAATTAGTGGACTAAGTCAATGGGTTATACAAGCTTCCACTAAGTATCAACCATGACTAATTTCCAACTAATATTGATTTACTTTAAATAAATAAACCCTACATTATTATAAGCATGGTGTGAGTCTCATACACCCATGTTGCATATAGCAACAAGCATGACACAATAATATATATCACATATATATTAAGTGTACACTAGTGAGAAAAATAAATGCTTAAGTGAGTTAATATTAGTTAATGTAAATTAATATATCAAATATATAATTATACATTAAATTATTAAATCAACACTTGATTTAATAATCCGGTTATATTACATATAACCGACTAATAGCATATGTATCAACTTATCGAATCAACACTTGATTCAATAACCCAGCTATATCACATATAACCGACCGATAACACAAATCGCGAGAATATAATACGGTGTCACATACAAATATTAATCTCGGTCCCGCACATATCACATATATGCTCTTACTTCATTTCGCCTGAGCCAGGAAACCTCTGTGTAGGACTCTAAAGACTCGTCAATACGCCGGTAGTAGGTGGTGATATATCAATCACCCACAAGCCGTCAGCGGTCTAATAAACGTAACGGCCATCCAGGTATTTAGCGATCAGAAGATCAACAAGCAAGCCTGCACATACTCCTGCGAATCCAATAAGTAACACTACCATATCGTCCGGTCTCTTCGTCTGATATGTCGCATATCTCGCCTAGGGGTGGTATATGTCAGACCCCAATAGCTCGATAAGTCATGCCGATGTGAGGCTCATAACAGTTCGAGAAACTACTGATAACACTTACCAGTAAATCTCAGCAATTCTGGCCAGGGATTTCTTGTTATGGCCAATCGAGCTCGGCGCAACATCAACCCCCAATACCGAGAGAGACGAAATCCCCTCCTATCGCTCATTGCCTCCATGTGACTCGGGACAATACCTAAAAACCACCATTTTGCAAGACTCAGTAGAGCCGTGGTAGGGTGGAAATCAAAGCATAGTGGGAGACACACAAGACTCTATGACGATCTCGGGTCGACAGACTAACCTGTACCAGTGTCACCAGAGAACTGCTATCCGACATGAGGTATAATACCATCTAGGAGTTCTCGGCGAGTCCGTTCAGTGTACCCAGTCTCCACTAAGCACCTGTATACCTTCTTTGATGTCAAACACCAATAGATGTAAGATCATCTATCGCCTATCATATGTGTTAAGAAGCGTATACGCTAGTCTACTCTGGAATATCGATGCCCCGTCTTGATACTCCCACGACTAGGAACAATTGAAAGATGTACTTGCCGACTACCCTTGCCCCACTAGTATGATCTGCATCATAATCCTGGTAGTGAAGTACTCATCCTAAGGGCTTTATCAACATGTGACAGAGAGACAATAAGTGTACATGTTAAGATAAAGAGTAATCAGATAGCATACTATCATGTCGAGCAAGAAAGTCCTCCCTATATATGTCCAAGCATCCACTATAATATACATCATATGTACAATAATGGCCTCTAGGGCATACATATAACTAACACCCCTCACGTGGGCACCACAAAATAAAGAGTGCTTAGCACTCAGTAGCTGGCGCCCAGCGCCTCACGTACCCCTCACATGGGCGCTATAAAATATGGAGTGCTTAGCACTCAGTGTTGCGCCACCCAGCGCCCAGTACCTCACGTGTCCCTCACGTGGGCGCCACAGAACATAAAAGGGATCGACACTTCCCAGGCAGCGCCTCACGTGCTTCACACGCGGGTGCCATAAAGAGTGTTCAGCACTCCATATAGAGACAAAAAAGAGAGTAAAGTGTGAGCGTCAGAATTTACATAAGTGCTCAGCACTTTTTGCACTAAAAAGGGGACAGAGCCCAAACCAGTGCTTAGCACTTCTTTTCAAAATAAAAAGAAACTGAGTGGACCAATCCCAAGTTGGCTAGGTCCCTAATTCAGATCAACCGAGCCCATGTGCTCACTACTTTCCAAATTGATCTTAGTCCCCAAAACGACTATTGATCTTCCAAATGATGATATCCCAAGACGATATTTGTCCTACATTCCCCTGAGGAAATCTTAGTCTCAAAATATGACTAACGATTCCTGGGTTTACCATTAATCCCTTTTCCCTCAAATACGGGAATTGGTTCAAGAGTACATCTCTCTACACCCCTGATACATGTCTTAATTTCTCAATGTCTTCGGAGAGGTGGCGGGTCCCGACAACCAACTTCTCTTCAGTGCACTTCCCAAACTGACGTGCACACCCAAAGATCAAAGCACACCCTAAGCTGGGTGTCTCCCATATCATCGTTGCTCATCCCGACACGTAACAAATACACGTGCGCGTAAGATGATCTACGGACCGTAACATACTTAAACTATAACCTCACCTCAAAAATGGTGACCTACAGACCGAAATGTCCTCAAACTAAACGTTGTCTCCAAAATGGCGACAACGAACCGTAACGTCCTTAAACTAAAACCACACCCAAAAAATGGTGATCTACAGACCGAAACGTCCTCAAACTAAACATTGCCTCCAAAATAGCGATAACGGACGCAAACGTTCTTAAACTAAAACCTCATCTCAAAAATGGTGATCTACATACCGAAACGTTCTCAAACTAAACGTTGCCTCCAAAATGGCGACAGCGGACCGTAACGTCCTTAAACTAAAACCTCACCTCAAAAATGGTGATCTACAGACCGAAATGTCCTCAAATTACAATGTTGCCTCCAAAATGGCGAGAACAGACCGAAACGCCCTTAAACTACAACAGACCGTAATGTTCTAAAACTACAACGTTGCCTCCAAAATGGCGACAACGGACCCTAACGTCCTTAAACTAAAACCACACCTCAAAAATGGTGATCTACAGACCGAAGTGTCCTCAAACTACAACTTTGCCTCCAAAATAGTGATAAGGGACTGAAACGTTCTTAAACTAAAACAACAGTGCCTAAATGCTCTCTAGTTGGATCTGAAACAAAAATGATCCTAATACCCTGTTAAGTAGATCTTAGTCTCAAATTGGACTAACGTATCCTTAAAAAAAACCAATCGAGCCCCAACTACTCACAAACATTTAAGTCGATCTTGATCTCAAAATAGATCAACGATCCATAAATCAACCCAAATCTATACGGATTTGGACTAATCGTGCCCTACCGGCGACGACATAAATTAGTCTCTGTATACAATCCACGGGCAACCAAAAATAAAACAAATACACACGACACGAAGTGATCTTCCGGAGCAGGAGAAAGTAGTTATCGCTATGCGGTAATGTAATTAACTGCAGGGGCTTGCGCCTGCTGGGAAGAGCGTCCCCACGATCAAAAACCCCTCACAAACGAGTGGGGATCTGACGAAGTTTGCTACAACGGCCGCATCCGTCCAAACCATCGATATACGATGCCATAAATCAACTTGGTATCTTCGGAGAGATGGACGGATAAATCCAAATAGCATCTGCCCCCAAATTCAGGCAAGACGACCTACGCGGTTCGTCTATGTTTTCGGCGGTAAACAGTCTCGTATCTCGCAATACGAGATTGCTCTCCATATAAATCTTTGGTATAAAGGAAGATGGAAGCAAGGTCCATCTTCTCGTGCCACCTCTGATGTGTAGGGTTCCCTAGTGCCCACGGCATAGCGGAGGCGTGGATGGAAAACAAAAATTTCAAGCAAACACGAAGGAACCCCGAACCTAGAATCGATCCAAACTCCTAAACTGGAAACCAAGCATGCAAAGATACGGAATACTACCTTCGACGTGTGTCCACCCAATCGTGGAAGACCCATCCAAGCTCCGTGTATGCTGTCCGGATCATGTTTGAGTGGCGACCGCCCTTGCTGAAGAAGATCCACTTGAGGGAAACCGATCCAAGCTTCGGCTTCACCTAGTGAAGCGACCGACGCTCCAAGCTCGCTACGAATGGAGAGTGGGGATGTAGGAATATTCTCACTATCTTTTTCTCTCTTTTCTAAGCTCAAGTGAGCTACCTAGAAGATAGAGGAGGGGGTGAAGAAGAAGCCATGGAAAATGGCTAAGTCTTCTTGTGTAGGAAAAAACTCAAGTATAGAATGAATGGCTTGATTTTTTGTAATCATCCAAGAATAGTATTCACAAATGCAAATACTGTATAATAACCAACCCATACCTTTCTACCATACTACAAAACACCTCATCCTCCACCTCATTTTTGATTTTCTATAAAAGAAAAATCAATAAATGAAGTGTCCATCTTCTAGAATAAATTCCGTATAAATACGGAATATAACCCGGTATACGTATCGAAATACATATACGCATATTCATACAAAAATAGGAACAACCAAGAGAGAGAAAAGGAATAGTGAACAATAATACTAGAATATACATACATACATATACATACATACATATATATATATATATATATATATATATAAATTATTAAATCAAAACCTGATTTAATAATCCGGCTTAATCCTAAACCGCTAGTATTATCAACCGTCCGATTAAAGTCCATGTAGCCTGTACACATATTTAATCGGACACCCTATATGTACCAATATACGTCATCTATATCATATCACGTGTACCGGGAAAACCCTCTGTGTGGGACTCTAAAGACTCGACAATATGCTGGCAGTGATTTACTGGATAAATCCAAAAACCACAAGCACGCCAGCGGCGCTAGCTGTATGTAACGGCTGCCCAGGTATCTGTCGAAAGGGAGGTCGAAAATCAAGCCCGTCAGAATCCTACTGAGCCTGAATGTGACAATCTCCGCACAGTCTGGTCTATTCGTCTGAGAGTATCGCATGCTGGGTCTAAAGGGTGAAAACGTGAGACCCCTAATAACCCGATAAGTCATGTCAGAGTCAAGCTCATCACCTGTAGGGTTTCCTTAACACCTTGTTTAGGGTTTGGAAGCATCACACATGCTATAACTTTAAATTTATGAGGTGCTAAGTAAACTAAATTAGGAATCGAACTAGAATTATGAAGTAACAATTAAAAGTATCACATCTAAAAGATAATTTACACTAAGTGGAGAGACTACAACCTTTGTAAACCTCCTAGGGTGACTCCTTGGATCTCCTTTGGTTTGGAACGGCTCGCTAGATCACCTCCAAATCCACAACGATCTACCCGAAGTCCTTTGCTCAAAACTTGTTGCTTCACTTGATCTTTGAAATCCTTGAAGCAAAACACCCTACACAAAGTAGCGAGGGTTGTGTAGGATGATGAAGTGGTTGCCAATCTCACTTAATTCCCTTTCTTTCTTTTTATCTCACTCAATTTAGAACTCAAGAGAGAGCTAGAGAGAGGAAGAAGAAGACGGCTTGATATTTTTTCTTTTGGATGAATAATGCAAAAAGAAAATGAGAGAGAGAGAGATAAATATCATAATTGAAACCATAGTTAATAATAATATCTAGATATTTCTTCATGAGTTAAAAGACAAAGGAAAATAAACCATGGTTATGTCAAAGGTCAACCATGGAAAAGTGTAGAAGAAATGAGTCATTACAAAAGAAATGAGTCATTATCTATTTTCCTTTATCTTTAACTTAATTCAAAAATATCCATATATTAAATTATGAACCATATGATTCTTATATTGCCATCTAAGTTGTATCATCAACCATGATACAAATGCATGTATGTATGTGTGTATGCACATCATCATGTACATATACATGCATGCATCCATCAAAAGAAAAGGGTTTAAATAAATGAGAAATCAACACTTGATTTAATAAACCGGTCATATCTCATACGACCCGACTAGTATAAAACGCCCGATTAAAATACAGTATCATATACTCGTATTTAATCGAGCTTCCGCACATATCTCATATGCGCACCACTTCGTTTCGCCTGAGCCGAGAAACTTCTATGTGGGACTCTAAGACTCGTCAATACGGCTGCAGTAGGTGATGATCATATCAAACATCTACAAGCCGCAAGAGGTTAGATAAACGTAACGGCCACCTGGGTATTGAGAGATCAGAAGAAGAACAAGCGAACCTGTCAAAACTCCTGTCAATCCTACTGGCAACACTTACCGTACAGTCCGGTCTCTTCGTCAGATATGCTGCATATTGAGTCTAGGGATGGAATCGTCGACCCCAATAACTCAATAAGTCATGCCGGTATATGGTCTATAAAAGATCGAAAAACTTACTGATAACACTTATAAGTAATATCTCAGCAGCCCTGGCCAGGGACTTCCTGTTATAACCAATCGTGCACAGCACAGCATCAACCCCCAATATCGGGAGAGACGAAACCCCTCCTATCGCTCACTTCCTCCATATGCCTCGGAACTGTACCCAAAATCCACCTGTTTGTATGACTCAATAGAGCCGTAGTAGGGTGGAGATCAAAGTACAGTGGGAGGACACACAAGACTCTATGGCGATCTCGGGTCTACAGATTAACCTGTACTAGTGTCACCTGAGAACTGCTATCCGACGTATGATATAATAACACATAGGAGTTCTCAGTGAGTCCGTTCAGTGTACCCAGTCTCACGGAGCACCCGTATACTATCTTTGGTGTCAACACACCAGACGGATATGGGATCATCCATCGCCCATCATATGGAACAAGAATGGTATACGCTAGTCTACACTGGAATATCGATGCCCTGTCTCGATATACCTACGACTAGGAACATTTCAAGGATATGCTTATAAACTACAGGTGTCCCACTAGTATGATCCACATCATAATCCCAGTAGTCAAGCCAATATCCTTAGGGCTTTATCAATATGTACCAAATGAATATAAACAAGATCAAGTGAACATATGATAAAGTAAAACCAGATAGCATACTATCATGTCGAGCAAGACTGTCCTCTGAATACACACACACACACATCAGTATATACACTATCTCATAATGGTCTCTAGGGCATATATATATCCAACAATCTCCCACTTGCACTAAGGCCAGTTATTGGCCTATCTCATACCCAACATCTCAAAAAGTCGCTCATGCTGCGGCTGAGGGAGGGCCTTGGTGAATGGATCCGCAGCGTTGTTCTTTGTGTCTACTCTCTTAATCTGGATCTCGTGGCGATCAACTATCTCCCGGATCACATGATATCACCTCAGCATGTGTCTGGACTTCTTATGGGACCTGGACTCTTTGGCCAACGCCATAGCCCCATTATTATCACAATACAAAGGTATTGGATCAATAATGGTTGGAACTACTCCTAGCTCCGCGATGAACTTCCTCATCCAGACGGCTTCCTTGGCAGCATCATTTGCAGCAATATATTCAGCTTCCATCGTTGAGTCTGCAACGGTATCCTATTTGGAACTCTTCCAACTTATCGTCCCTCCATTGAGGGTAAATGCAAACCCTGAGATAGACTTGCTGTCATCCTTGTCACTCTGGAAGCTCGAATCGGTAAAGGCTTCCATTTGGAGATCCCCATTACCATACACCAAGAACAGTTCTTTAGTCCTTCGCAAGTACTTAAGAATGTTCTTCACAGCAATCCAGTGATTCTTTCATGTGTTTGACTGATACCTGCTTACTACACTAAGTGTATAAGCAACATCAGGGCGTGTACATAACATCGCATACATTATCGATCCTACCGCCGAAGCATAGGGAATAATGTTCATGCGAGTTCTCTCTATATCAGACTTTGGGCAATCGTTCTTTGAGAGAGTGACTTCGTGGAAAGCAGGTAAGGCACCCCGCTTGGAGTCTTCCATACTAAACCTCTTTAGGATGGTGTTAATGTACTTGGTTTGGGACAATCCCAATAACCGTTTGGATCTATCCCTGTAGATCCGTATGCCCAATATGTATGTGGCATCACCCAAGTCCTTCATGGAGAACCTTTGTGATAAGAATGATTTGACCGACTGTAGCATAGGAATATCATTTCCTATCAGAAGTATGTCATCCACATACAATACGAGGAATGCGACATTTCTCCCTACGGTCTTCTTATAAACACAAGGTTCATCTAGATTTTTGATGAAATCAAATTCTTTGATAACATCATCAAAACAGATGTTCCAACTCCGTGATGCCTGTTTTAATCCATAAATGGATTTAAGAAACTTACATGCTTTTCCGCTGCTCCCACTGTCAATGAAGCCCACTGGCTGATCCATATAAATGCATTCATCTAAATCACCATTTAGGAATGCAGTTTTAACGTCCATCTGCCAGATTTCATAGTCGTAGTGAACAACAATAGCAAGTAGGATCCGAATGGATTTAAGCATGGCTACCGGAGAGAAAGTCTCGTCATAGTCCAAACCTGGTCTTTGACGAAAACCTTTCGCTACCAACCTTGCCTTATAGGTCTCTACCTGTCCATCTACATCGATCTTTCTTTTAAAGATCCATTTGCAACCCATAGGTTTTATCCCGGAGGGTACATCTTCCAAAGTTCATACTTTGTTGGTGTACATGGACTCCATTTCGGATCTCATGGCATCCAGCCATTTCACAGAGTCACCACTCATGATAGCCTAATGAAAACTGGCAGGATCATCATCATCCATGATGCAATCTTCTCTATCACCATCAATGAGAAAACCATAGTATCTCTCCGGTGGGCGAGAAGTCCTACCAGATCTACGGAGTGGCTGAGGCTCATTAGATTCTGTTATAACTTCAGGTTCAGCCAAGTCGTCATTTGTAACCTGTGTCTCTAGAACCTCTTCTAGATCTACCACATTGCCATCAGCATCATTTGAAAAAAATTCATTTTTTAAAAAGGTGGCATACTGAGAAACAAACACCTTTTGTTCCTCCTTATAGTAGAAAAGATATCCAAATGAATGTTTAGGATATCCTACAAATATACATTTGACTGATCGTGTCTCGAGTTTGTCTGAATTCTGCTTTTTGACAAAAGTCGGACAACCCCAAATCTTAACTCTTTTAAGAGATGGTTTCTTCCCATGCCATATCTCATATGGAGTGGTAGACACGGTCTTGGTTGGAAATTTGTTTAACAGAAAAGCTGCTATTTCAAATGCATGCCCCCAAAATGAGAGAGGTAACTCAGAATCACTCATCATGGATCGTACCATATCCAATAGGGTACGATTCCGCCGCTCTGACACACTGTTGTGCTGTGGTGTGTAAGGTGGAGTGAGCTGAGAGAGAATCCCATTCTCTTTTAGGAAGTCTAAGAACTCACTACTTAAGTACTCTCCACCTCGATCTGATCGAAGTATCTTGATACTCTTTCATGTTTGGTTTTCTACTTCATGTTTATACTCTTTGAATTTCTTGAAAGTTTTAGACTTATGCTTTATCAAATACACATGACCGAATCTTGAGAAATCATCAGTAAAAGTTATGAAGTAAGAAAAACCGCCTCTTGCATGTGTAGACATTGGTCCGCATACATCACTATGTATGAGGCCTAGGAGCTCAGTAGCTCTTTCTCCGTGTTCTATAAATGGAGTTTTGGTCATTTTACCTTTGATACAAGACTGGCAAGTTGCATAAGATTTATACCCAAAAGAGTTTAAATATCCATCTTTATAAAGCTTGTTTAGTCTTATTTCATTAATATGACCAAGTCTACAACGCCAAAGAAAAGCTTCATTTATTTCTGAAAAATTTCTTTTCTTTGTGTGTTGTACGTTGAAAACTGTGTGTTGATTAAGGACGTATATCCCGTTATTTAGTGTACCACAACCAATCAACTCTTGATTAAGTCTAATATTCATAACATTGTGTTGCACAGCAAAATGATACCCTTCATTGTCTAACAAGAAAACAGATATAATATTACAGAGCATACTTGGCACGAAATAATACGGGTTCAAAACCAATATACAACCCGAAGGCAACCCTAGGTGATACTCTCCCACTGAAACTGCATTTACATTGAAACCATTTCTAACTTGGAGAGTATGATCACCTGTCTTCAGAACTCTGCTATTTCTCAATGCCTGCACAGAATTGCAAATATAAGAACCCCAACCGGTATCCAATACCCAGGAAGCAGAGTTAATAGAAAAACAGTTTTCAATTACGAACACACCTGAAGCTGAAGCATCACCATGCTTCTTCTTGAGTTCTAGGTGCTCAATACAGTTCCGCTTCCAGTGTATCGTCTTTTTGCAGTGGAAACATTCTCCTTTCCCAGATTCCCCAACCTTGGACTTGCCTTTTCCCTTAACCTTTTTGACTCCACCCTTAGCTTTGGTGGGTTTCTTCTTCATCTTTCCCTTGGCCTTAGCCTTCGGGTGAGAGGAGGAGGATGGCCCAACACTCATAACAGGAGTCTTCACTGACTTCAGTGTGCTCTCTGCACTCTTTAACATATTAATGGGTTCAGGAAATTCCTTCTCCATGTTGTGCATGTTGAAGTTAACTATGAACTGAGCAAAGGTGGAGAGGAGAGACTGCAGAATAATATCCGTATATTGTTCATTGTCCATTGTCCACCCAAGGTCCTCAAGCTCTTCTATGAGAGCTATCATCTTCAGAACATGGTCTCCTACTGCTGTGCCAGCGGCCATTCGCATCTGAAACAGTTTCTAGATGCTTCGTATCGTAATACGCGAGATTGCTCTCCATACAACTCTTTTGTATGGAGGAATATGGCTTGTACGTCCATATTCTCATGCTGCTTCTGATGTGTGTTATCCATCGATTCTAGCGCGAGGCATTTAGCTGTGACACAGTCAGCGTCCCATGTCTTGTGGATTTCCCTATCCGCAACTGAAGGTTTAGGACCCAAGGTGGGCAGGGTTGGAGCCATGAGGACATATGATACTTTATCATAAGTCAAGGCAATGTTTAGATTCCTCAGCCAGCCTTTATAGTTGGTCTCATTCAGCTTGTTTTTATCTAATAGAAGCTTAAGTCCTGTCATAGGTATCTGCCATTAAGAAAGAGAAAAGAATACACTTAGCGAAAGCTCTTGTAAAGATCAGATAGGTTATTATCTTGTCTAATCGATGTCTCCCACTGTTTTTATCAAATTTTCTTTAAAACCTTTTAAAAAGAAAACTATCCGGGATTAATTAAATTCTACAACTTCGCTAACCGTTCAGCCAGGCCAGTGCTGGTACTTGAGGGAGGTTCCCCGTGCTTTCACATGGACCTAATTAAAATAAACATCATCTTCCCAGAGGCGTAGCCCCGTTTGACACCTTTCTAGACACCTACTGAGTTAGCTAATTGTAAAGTGCAAAATTCTCCCAGGAGCAACTTTTGCTCGCAGTTGGATCGAGATCCTACTATCATATAGAAGGTAACAATCTCATTGTAAATTTCAACTCTTGAAATTCCCGATATAATTTTTACCCCTAATACTCATGACCTTAACTAAAGTCAACATATCATAAGTACTAGTCAAGTTCTTCCCGTCATTTCGTGATTAACTAGACCCACCCATATGACCCTTAACTAAAATCAACATAATCATATGAATGTCCTAACTAATCTGCATAATATGCAGTGTAGGAAGACATCACTTAGCTACCGTTCACTGCGCCTTCACTAAAGTCAAAATACGCAGCACGAATACTAAGTACTCTACTTCCTAAAATGACGGAGGGCTGTGGATAGTTTTTAAGAAAACTTTTAACACTTTGAACTTAATATCGTTGTAGAATCTAATGGGTTTAAAAGGAGTGGCTTAAGCTCCGCATTTTGAAACTTGCTTTTTCATAAAAGGCCGAGCGTGTTTCAAATCCGATTCTACAACATCTTTTTAGGTTCATTTATCTTTTACATTAATCTCATTAATATAGTCCCATCAATTAAATCCTAAGCCATTACAGAAAGAAACGAAAATATAACGTACACTTATGCCACTCACATTCGCCACAGTGTCCTGATATGCACTGTCAGGTTACTTAACTAACGGCATACCAGGACGGGGCTAGCACAGGTGCAAAACATAAGTAACGTCTATTATATATCATATATATAATATCGCATTCGTCTCAGAAATTTATTAAATGATCACATCAGATAATAAAAGCAGCAGAAGTACATTTAATAAAGGATATCTAGGAGGTCCGTATTTTGTATTTAGCCACCAATAAAAATATGGATTCCACGGTCGCGATGAATAGCCAAGCCCACACCCCTAGACCCCTACGAGAGCGGCAAGCGACCCTACCAATTCTGGAGTTTAGGAGACCCGGTCTCGACTCCTCGAGATGGCCTCCTACTGAACCCTAGAACCCGGTCACTTGTGCCCTCCTCCTTGGGTCTATCCTAATGCGGAAAAGTAAATAATATACAACACTGGTGACATCAACCTCAACCCGGAAGTGCCCCAAATAAAAGAATATTACATACAATTTAATTTTACATGAATGAAAAGAAAACTCTCATCTCACTTAAAACCCCCGGCTATTCATTCACGACAATCCTGCACATCAAATCTCATCGACATATAATATCAAATATCATCAACGTAAGTAAGTATGCATACACCGATCGTCGTTGATGTATAGCAACGAAAACCGGAAATACAACTACATACTACACTTATGGTTACAGAGAAATAAAATGATAAACTACAATAATTGGAATCGTAACTGCCTTTAGACAACACAAACCCAGAATATCACATATACAAGATTTCATGCCTAACAATGTAAAGCTCGCATTTGGGTCTCATTCAAGAAAACACCTTTTCAAAACAAACCGGATAATTCAACAAAATTTCCGTTTATTCCCAAGACCGAACAGCTAGATTTACACGCAACAAACAAATTTGTAGATTCCAATTATTGTATCACATACTAATAAATTAGGCGCAGTTAAAACATTCGATCGAACGATTAAACACCCACAGACTTCTCAGAAAGCTCAACACTTGAGCAATTTTAAAAAATACCAATAACTGCACAAAATACATACGGGCCTGCACAAGAAGATACGGCCCATGACCCACCTACTACGCTGCGGAACCGCCGCGGAAAGGCCACTATGGCCGCGGTTCCACGGTCGTATGGATGAATTAGGGCGTCGTACTTCTTGTGGGCCCATAAAATACCCATATTAATTTTTTAAGTATTTTTAATATGAAAAACACCACGTTTTTGAAAAAAATCCAAAGAGCACCCCCCGGGCGTCGTGTTTCGTTCGTTCGAGGTTTTTAACATCGTCTAGGTTACTCCAAAGCTCTAGCTTGGCTCTGATACCACTGTAGGGTTTCCTTAACACCTCGTTTAGGGTTTGGAAGCATCACACATGCTATAACTTTAAATTTATGAGGTGCTAAGTAAACTAAACTAGGAATCGAACTAGAATTATGAAGTAACAATTAAAAGTATCACATCTAAAAGATAATTTACACTAAGTGGAGAGACTACAACCTTTGTAGACCTCCTAGGGTGACTCCTTGGATCTCCTTTGGTTAGGAACGGCTCGCTAGATCACCTCCAAGTCCACGACGATCCACCCGAAGTCCTTTGCTCAAAGCTTGTTGCTTCACTTGATCTTTGAAATCCTTGAAGCAAAACACCCTACACAAAGTAGCGAGGGTTGTGTAGGATGATGAAGTGGTTGCTAATCTCACTTACTTCCCTTTCTTTCTTTTTATCTCACTCAATTTAGAACTCAAGAGAGAGCTAGAGAGAGGAAGAAGAAGATGACTTGATATTTTTTCTTTTGGATGAATAATGCAAAAAGAAAATGAGAGAGAGAGAGAGAGATAAATATCATAATTGAAACCATAGTTAATAATAATATCTAGATATTTCTTCATGAGTTAACAGACAAAGGAAAATAAACCATGGTTATGTCAAAGGTCAACCATGGAAAAGTGTAGAAGAAACGAGTCATTACAAAAGAAATGAGTCATTATCTATTTTCCTTTATCTTTAACTTAATTCAAAAATATCCATATATTAAATTATGAACCATATGATTCTTACATTGCCATCTAAGTTGTATCATCAACAATGATACAAATGCATGTATGTATGTGTGTATGCACATCATCATGTACATATATATGCATGCATCCATCAAAAGAAAAGGGTTTAAATAAATGAGAAATCAACACTTGATTTAATAAACCAGTCATATCTCATACGACCCGACTAGTATAAAACGCCCGATTAAAATACAGTATCATATACTCGTATTTAATCGAGCTTCCGCACATATCTCATATGCGCACAACTTCGTTTCGCCTAAGCCGAGAAACTTCTATGTGGGACTCTAAGACTCGTCAATATGGCAACAGTAGGTGATGATCATATCAAACATCTACAAGCCGCAAGCGGTTAGCTAAACATAACGGCCACCTGGGTATTGAGCGATCAGAAGAAGAACAAGCGAACCTATCAAAACTCCCGTCAATCCTACTGGCAACACTTACCGTACAGTCCGGTCTCTTCGTCAGATATGCTGCATATTGAGTCTAAGGATGGAATCGTCGACCCCAATAACTCAATAAGTCATGCCGGTATATGGTCTATAACAGATCGAGAAAATTACCGATAACACTTATCAGTAATATCTCAGCAGCCCTGGCCAGGGACTTCCTGTTATAGCCAATCGTGCACAGCACAGCATCAACCCCCAATACCGGGAGAGACGAAACCCCTCCTATCGCTCACTGCCTCCATATGCCTCGGGACTGTACCCAAAATCCACCTGTTTGTTCGACTCAATAGAGCCATAGTAGGGTGGAGATCAAAGTACAGTGAGAGGACACACAAGACTCTATGGAGATCTCGGGTCTACAGACTAACCTGTACTAGTGTCACATGAGAACTGCTATCCGACGTATGATATAATACTACATAGGAGTTCTCGGTGAGTCCGTTCAGTGTACCCAGTCTCACGGAGCACCCGTATACTATCTTTGGTGTCAACACACCAGGCGGATTTAGGATCATCCATCGCCCATCATATGGAACAAGAATGGTATATGCCAGTCTACACTGGAATATCGATGCCTTGTCTCGATATACCTACGACTAGGAACATTTCAAGGATATGCTTATAAACTACAGGTGTCCCACTAGTATGATCCACATCATAATCCCAGTAGTCAAGCCAATATCCTTAGGGCTTTATCAACATGTACCAAATGAATATAAACATGATCAAGTGAACATATGATAAAGTAAAACCAGATAGCATACTATCATGTCGAGCAAGACTGTCCTCTGAATATATATATATATACACACACACACACACACACATCAGTACATACACCATCTCATAATGGCCTCTAGGGCATACATATATCCAACATCACCAACCGAGAAACTACTGAACTCAAATCAGTAAATCTCATCTATCGTGGCCACTGATTTAGGGTAATAGCCAACCGAACACAGTACGACATTGACTCCTAATATCAGGAGAGAAGAATCCCCGACAATCGCTCACTGCCTCCATGTGGTTCCGGACTGTACCAAACTAAAACCTGTTTGCACGACTCTTTTGAGCCATGGTAGGGTAGTAATCAAAGTACAGTAGGATCTCACTGAGACAAATGACGATCTTAGGTCAAAATACTAACCTGTATTAATGTCACCTTAGAACTTCCATCTGACGATAGATATAATACCATCTAGAAGTTCTCAGCGAGTCCGTCCAGCGTACTTGTAGGGTGTTTTTCATCACCCCATTGAGATGGGAAATACACTTTGCTTGTCAGGCATATTACAGATTCCTCCTGCCTAGGGTAGACTGGGGTTTATTGATTGTGGGGATCCGAATCTTCGGCTGCTGCGGACTAAGCTGACGTTAATTACCCCCCGCCTTTGGAGTGGGGGAACCTCCGATTGAAGCGTCCAACTGGTCATGCGAACTCTATGTGCAGTGTGTATTGTTGTGTTTTGAAGGGGTCTTGTGTATATCGGGGTCCTCATTGAGTTTACGGGGGTCCCGCTACCCGGATAGCAGGCTGGGGGTCAAGGGGGCTAGCATCCCCCTTGCGGGGTGCGGAGTAGTTTTCCGTTAGAAATTTTTTCTAACGGGGGAAAGTGTTGTGGAGTGTGAGTGTGAGTGTGTGTGTGTGTGTGTGTGTGTGTAAGGGAAACAGCATCCAAAGGATGCGTGGGCGCCAGCGCCTCATGTGCTTGGCACGCGGGCGTTGGGCGCCAGCGGAGAAAAAAAGGGCTTAGCCCCTGCTGGGAGTTGTACTCCCAATTGACTTTTGGAGTTAAAATCCTAAAAAAAGGACAGAGGGGCTTAGCCTCTGCACTGGGAGTCGTACTTCCCGATTGACTTTTGGAATTAAACTCCCAGAGAAAAGGATTTATTATTTTATATATTATATATATTTTTTTGTGGAGTTAAACTCCTAAAGGATTTTCGGAGATGATGAAAGGGGACCCCTTTCTTCTCCCTTGGGCCCTGGGTTTTCTCTTGAGCCTTGGATCTTTCCCAAGGTGGGATTTTTGGAGATGGGTCTCCTTCTTCCTACTCTCTGTTGGCTGGATCTTGGAGAAAAGGGGGTAAGACTTAACAATCTCCCCTTTTTGAGATTTGATGGGAGATTTGGGTTCAACTTCAAGGGTTTTATGGTGAAAAACTATTTCTTTTTGGAAAAAGAAGAGTTAAACTCTTTATTTAATTCAAAAAGGGGAAGAAGATTTAGAACCTTGAGTAAGGAGAAGGAGGCACAGAAACCCTAGATTTTAAGGGAATGAATTATTCATTTTCATTTCATTATCATGTTGCCTTATATAGGCTTACAAATTTACACATAACCTCTTGAGCTTTACAAAACGGAATTTTGCCCATCTCATGCCTCATGTGCTCATTTCTTTTGCAGATGAGCCATGAGCTTTACAAAAATTTGGCTTTATGCCCATTTTTCTTACATTTATTCATAAAAATTACATCAAAATTATTTACTACATGATTTTCTTTTTGGCATGGGAGAGGCTGGTCGTGGGGCTCGACTTGGGCATGGGCCCACTTGACTTGAGCTTAGACCCGCTTACTTGGGGTTGACTTTGACTTTGACTTGGTCAACCGGGGTGCAATTTTTGACCCCAACAAAGTGCCCCCATCAATAAATGCACACCGCTTGTGTGGGTTGTGTGCATGAAATTAATGGATCTTGTTCTATATGGAACTTGATTTGGTTAGGTTCCCTTTTGACGACTTGAGGGTCGATACTGCCATTTTAGTGACTTGGATGGTCGATACTTCTATTTTAGCTACTTGGAGGGTCGGTACTGCCATTTTAGCGACGTGGACGGTCAGTACTTCCATTTTAGCGACATGGACGGTCGAGATTGCTATTTTAGCGACTTGGACGGTCGGTGCTGCCTTTTTTACGACTTGGACAGTCGGTGCTGCCATTTTTGCGACTTGGATGGTCGTTGCTGCCATTTTTACGATTTGGATAATCCGTACTGCCATTTTAGTGACTTGGATGGTCATTGCTGCTCTTTTTGCGACTTGGACGGTCGGTGCTGTCATTTTTGCAACTTGGACGGTCGTTGCTGCCATTTTTGCGACTTGGATGGTCGATGCTGCCCTTTTTGCAACTTGGATGGTCGGTGCTTCCCTTTTTGCGACTTGGACGGTCGGTGCTTCCCTTTTTGTGACTTGGACGGTCGGTGATGCCCTTTTTGCGACTTAGACGGTCAGTGCTGCCATTTTTACGATATGGACGGTCAGTGCTGCCCTTATAGTGACATGGACGGTCGAAGCTGCCATTTTTGCGACGTGGAAGGTCGGTGCTGCCCTTTTAGCGACGTGGACGGTCAGTGCTTGACGTGTCTCCGAGACGGAGTGTCGCTGGTTGACGTGTCCCTAAGGAGGAGTGTTTGTGTTGGACGTTTCCCTAAGGCAGAGTGTCGTTGGTCGACGTTTCCCCAGCATGGAGTGTTCATAGTCGACATTTTCCCGGCATAGAGTGTTTGTGGTCGACGTTTCCCTGGTACGGAGTGTTGCTGGTCGACTTATCCCCGAGGCGGAGTATCTGTTTGCCGTTTCCCCGGGACAAAGTGTCGCTGGTCAACTTATCCCCGAGGAGGAGTGTCTTTTTGACGTTTCCCCGGCACAGAGTGTCGCTGGTCGATTTATCCCCGAGGCGGAGTGTCTGTATGATGTTTCCCTGGCATGGAGTGTCGCTGGTTGATGTGTCCCCGGTATGGAGTGTTGCTGGTCAACTTATCCCCGAGGCGGAGTGTCCGTTTGACGTTTTCCCAGCACGGAGTGCCACTAGTTGACGTGTCCCAGGCACGGAGTGTCATTGTTTTTGATGTAGAGACCGTGGTCGGAATTGGTTGACCTAATTTGTTTTGGAGAGGTTCCAATCTGTCCGGCAGGATATTTGATCTTGGAAGTGCTTCCGGATAGGACTTTGTTTGATTTGTCCGATTCCTGCCTTATTTGGCGGGACCCTTGAATTCGAGGCATTGCAGCGTGGGATTTGGAATTTAGATTTTTGTTTAGCATCAACATCGCTATAGTGGAATGTGGTACTAGGAGCGAATCATCATTTTCTGTGAGGGGATTTCCCTTATTCCCAGTTTAACGACTTAGGGGTCATATGTTCCCAGTTTAACGAGTTAGAGGTCATCTGTTCCCAGATTAAAGACTTAGGGGTCTATTGTACCGAAAGTTTGGAATTTTGGGGTAGGGGTTAGCATCTGCGTTGCTAACACTGAAGCACATGTGCGAGGAGCAATTCATTATTTGCTTTTTCTTGTTGGAGAGCGATGGCTTAGGAGACAGGTTTAGATCCCTATCACCTAAGGCTTTTCAATTTTATGGGCCGTAAGGGTTCCATAAAAGCATTTTCTCCCTACGAGTCAAAAGGATCTCGTAGGTGTATTTTCTCCTTAGGAGTCGTGGGGACCCCCAAGTGTGTTTTTCCTTTGTGAGTCGTAATGATCCCACGAAGGTGTTTTCTTATGAGTCGTGAAGATCCCGTAAGTTTTGTTCTCTCCATGCATCGTGAGGACACATGGGCGGGTCTTCCCAAAAGGAGCATATTCCAAGGGTGGAGACCAGCCGCGTGACTGGTGATTGCGGTGGGGCATGGGTATGATGAGAGTTATTTAAGCCTATGGATTGTATACGGTAGTCAACTTGTGGACCAACCGTAGGGCTGGGAGAATTTTGGTTGGCGTCTGCATCGCTACACTGGAATATGGTACTAGGAGAAACTGATCATTCGCCATTTGGGGATTTGGATTTTGGTTGGCGTTTGCATCGCTGCACTGGAATATGGTACCAGGAGCAACTCATCATTCACCATTTGGGGATTTGGATTTTGGTTGGCGTCTACATCGCTGCACTGGAATATGGTACCAGGAGCGACTCATCATTCGCCATTTAGAGGTTTGTGAAATTTATTTGTAAATAAGTTTTTTTTACCGCGATTGCTCCACTATTTCAGCTTTTCTTATCATGAAGGTCGTGATTGCCCTATCATTTCGGCTATTTATTTGCGGTTACCCCATCATTTTGACTGTTTTATTTTACTCGCTAATTTTTATTGCGAGTTGCCCCATCATTTCGGCTTTTTTTAAAAATTTATTTACACATTTTTTTACATCCCCAGTTTAACGACTTAGGGGTCGATTGTTCCCAATTTAACGACGTGTGGTCAACTGTTTCCAGTTTAACGATATAGTAGTCGTCTGTTGGAGCCTGGGCACGAATTTGCAGGAACCATGGGTTCCTTTGGCTTAATTGCATAAGCAGGCTTTCCGTCATCTAGACCGAGCCAGTGTTTTATGGCAACAACCACGTCATCGTCATGGCTATAAGATGTAGGAGGACTTGTTTCTCTGGGCTCCATCATGTAGACCATATGGGTTGTGTACCCATCTACTACTTCTTCATTGGCAATATTACTTGTTTGGCTCTTAGCATGTTGCATTGGTCTGCTCTTTTCAGGGAAAGACAGATGTCTGAGAGAATCAGGTTCCTGAAAGACTTGTGTTTCCTTTCGTATGAAATTGGCGGTCGCCGCTTGACTGTTTACTAACATGCCTTTAGACAATTCTATCTCTCCTGCCTTGGATTTCTTTTCGACCCAATCTTTAAAAACAAAGCAGTCCTCAATGGCATGACCTATCACTCTGTGATAGGGGCAATATTTGGGGTCGTCGGTCATATTCGCTTCTTGAGGTCTTTTTTATTCTGGCAATTGTAGACCGTTTCTTAGGGCATCCTTGAATATTTTCTGTACTTTGTCCCTTCTGAAGGAATAGACCTTATCCAGCTTCTCTTTCAATAGAGATTCTCCTCCCTCTCCGAACACTGGCTTCCGAGGCCGGTTGGCATTAGACCCGCTCATCCCTCGCTTATTTTGGTTAGCCGAAGTGTTAAAAGATTCAGTATCGTAGGAATTTCCGCCTTTTCGATTATTGTCCTTTCAGTTAATCCAGGACCTATTGTTATTTTAGGAATCAGAGGAGGATTCCTGCTTTGAGTGCTCCAACATCTGAACTTTTCTGGTCATCTCTTGGAATGTTTTGAGAACCGCTATCCAATTGTTGAGATTTCCGACGAGGAGGCTGACAGATTGGTCCTGCTCTATCGGTGATTCACATTTGACGGAGATATTACGCCATCGGGTTATAAAATCCATACTGCTTTCGTTGTTCTTTGGCTTGGTCCTTACGAGGTCGGCAATGGTGATCTTCTCGCTGACACTCATGAACCTTTGTCGGAACAGAGATTCCATTTGGACGAACGTAGTAACGGAGCCATCTGGTATGCTTGTGTACCAGTCGAAAGAGACATTAGTTAAGCTATTAACGAATTGGCGGAGGAGAAGCGCATCATTGCCCCCAGTATTCCCGCATGAGGCTTTAAAGTGGGCGATGTGCTGATTCGCATTTCCCGTCCCATCGAACCTTCCGAACTTGGGGATGACATAGCCACCAGGAAACTCTACCAGATCATACTGAGCAGGATATGGTCTCCCACTATTGCTGATATCTTTTTGTGCTTCGGCTTCGGCTACCAATGTTTTGACTTTGTTGGTGACAAAATCCATAATTTGATCTTGCGTTAGCGGGTTGCTGTCATAGGCAGTCAAGACATTTCCCAAGATAAGATGCAGCCGACTTTCATGCAGCTCGCCCACCATTGGATTTAAGGGAATAGGCGTCGGCTGCCTCGGGACACCGTTTCTCGGTTCATGAGAAGAGCCCTGCGTTTGATTGGGCAGTTGAGAGGCAACTTGGGCCATGAGCCATAAGACGACATTTGTCAAGTCGTCAATCTTTGAGTAGAGTTTGGCCATTTCCTTTGTTGGGTTACACTAGCGTCCCGGTCATTTATCATGGCCATTTGCGGAACAAAAATTTTCTAGGATTTAAAAACTGGCGCTTAATGAAATAAGTTTAGAATCTACCATAAACCCTAACTAGCTAACTAGGAGGAGCTATCTACTATGAAAGAGAAGTCTCACCAAAATATCCATGTCTTTTGGTCATCTCTCCTCTTCCTTAGCTCCTAGTGGCCTCCATGATCGAGCTTGATTGTCCGTCTCCCTCCGTCGAAGATGATCCATCCAAAAGATGTAGTCCATGGCTCTAGCTCCAAACCAAGTATCTATGGAGCAACTAGAGAACTTAGTTTGCTAGTCTAAGGACTCTAGGATGTAGTGTAATGGTTCAAAGTGTATTTCTATCTCACATCTCACATCCTCTCTTGTTTCTCAACACATGAGAGTGTAGAGAGGAGGTAGATGATGAAGCTAGAGGAGCTCAGAAGAAGGAGAGGAGGGTGAAGCAAATGGTGAGCTAAGGAAATAATGAGGCTAACATGTGAGAGAAAATCCTCACAAAGCTTTTGTAAAACAATTTTTACAATAAAGAAGTATCAACCATGCTTCAATAGTTGCCACAAATGAATTAAATAATCATTTGTCAACTATTGAGGCATGGTTCTCACCATACTCCCCTCTCCTTTATATTACACCTCATTTCCATTTAAGAATAAATAGAAAAAGCTATGATGAGGTGTCCACCTTCTAGAATATTTTCCGTATAAAATGCGGATTATAGTCTACGGTATATACATACCTGCATTCGCATAAAAACGCGAATACCCAAAGAGATAGAATAACACAAAGAACATAATACTAGAATATACATATCGAAAAATATATATGTAAATTATTAAATCAATACCTGATTTAATAATCCGGCTCAAAACCCTAGCCGGCTAGTATTATTAACTGTCCGATCGAAAGTCCGAGTACCTAGTACCATCAATCAATCGAAACCCTACATGTATCCAATACGGCTACTACATCATTTCGCCTGAACCAAGGAAACCCTTTGTGTGGGACTCTAAAAACTCGACAGTACGCCGGCAGTAAGTTGCTGGATAAATCCATAACCATAAGCACGCCAGCGGCTCTAGCTGTACGTAACGGCTACTCGGGTACTTGTCGAAAAGGAAGGCCGACGAGCAAACTCATCTGGATCCTTACTGAGCCTATCCGTGACAATCTCTGTACAGTCCGGTCTCTTCGTCTGAGAGTATCGCATACCAGGTCTAGGGGGTGGTAAACGTCAGAACCTAATAACCCGATAATTCATGCTGATGTGGCTCAGGACCAATCCGGGAAACTACTGACCAACCTATCAATAAATCCCAACTGCCTTGGCCAAGGTATTATAGTCCTGACCAATCGAACATAGTGCAATATTGACTCCCTATACCGGGAGAGACGAATCCCCAACAATCACTCACTACCTCCATGTGGCTCGGGACTGTACCCAACCAAAACCTATTTGCACGACTCAGTAGAGCCGTAGTAGGGTAGTGATCAAAGTACAGTGGGAACTCACACGAGATAAATGATGATCTCAGGTCTGAAGACTAACCTATACTCATGTCACCTGAGAACTTCTATCTGACGATAGGTATAATACCATCTAGAAGTTCTCGGTGAGTCCGTCTAGTATACTCACCACCAGTGAGCACCTGTATACAATCTTAGGTGATCGCACAAATGGTTGTGGGACTAACCACAGTCCCTCGTCGGGGTCTAGAAACGTATACACTAGTCTACTCTGGGATATCGATGCACAGTCTCGATACTTCCATGACTAGGGACCTTTTAAGGATGTGCTTATCGACTACCCTGCTCCCACAAGTATGATCGCAATCACAGCACAGGTAGTCAAGCAACGATCATGCGGGCTTTATCAACATATATAGATGATACGTAATAACAAGTAGAACATATGCACATGTTAAGATAAAGACAAACCATATAGCATACTATCATATCGAGCAAGATTTTCCTGTACATACATATGTCCAAGCATCCACATGTATACATATACAATTGTAACATTTAGGAAAAGCTAGAAACAAATAAAACTAATTAAATTAAGAATAAGCTGATAAATCACAAAATGGTTAAAATCAAATATGTCAACCTTCATAAGTTATATGTAATACAAATTAAATTAGAATTTTTTGAATGTAATTTAAATAAGTTATAAGGGTTTTAATGAAAAATTTAGCTTCATTTTAACAAAAGATGTGTTTTATAATAAGTTAAGTTGTGAGGGGTTAAATTGTAAAAGTTTAGGTTTTATGCAATTATGAAATTATGGTGGATGTAAGTGAAAGTGAGTGGAAATTCAAATTGGTTCAGAATTTAAATGGGAGTAAAAGGGGAAAATGTGAAGATAATGCTTAAACACCTCATGCTTGCATGTTTCCAATTTCTTTCCACCTCCTCCTTGCATGAATTGTGCACACTTCTTCACTTGACACCACCACCTTCCCTTATCTCTTCATCCATTCACATATATAGCTCAAATTCAGTTCAAAACACAGAATCAAACTGAAATGAATTAAAGAAAAAAAAAGAAAAGTAAAAGAGAAAAAGGGGAGAACAAGAGGAAGAAGATGAATGAGGAGCTTGTTCTTGGAGATAAGTTCACCATCAAGCTAAGAGGAGTTGATTGATCAAGGAGGGTCATTCCTACAACTAATTGGAGGGTAAATTCTTAATCATAGTAGGTTAATTAGGCTCTGTAGCTTAGTTAATTAGAGTTTAGACAAGTCACATAATATCGTATTTTAGTAAAATTTGTGTCTGTTGAAATCTGCTGTGTTCTGAAACATAATTAAATAAATTCAACAGAGCTAAAATGATGTAGGAATCAATTAGAACACATCACAAGAGAACGACAATGGGGGGCCGGTTTTGGGCCGGCGACAGCAAGGATTTGGCCGGCGTCGCCGGCCATGTTGAGGAATTTTGGGGTTTGCTCTGTTGGGGTGTGTTCAGTATACAATTTAGGTCATTTTGGTACTGTTGATTTAACTTAGTTTCACTGTAGTTTAAATCTGGGATGACATATCGGAAAAAGAATCGTAAAACGCTTAATACGACACGACTAAATCATGTCGCGTTTTATTTTCTGAAACAGTGCAGATTTGGGTTAAAATCCAGCAAGACTAAGTGTTTAATAACTTGAATTAATCTAATAGTAGATAACTAGTAAGTAGGATAATGTGTTTCTATTTCCGTTATATCGGAATAGTCGTTTTACTTATACACGTAACTTGTATATTTAGACGCGGATACAAGAAATACGGAAGCCGCGAGGAAAGGGAAAGGATTAGCGATTCCGGAGTAGATTCGACTTTCCGGTGAGTAGACTAAACATCTACCGGGGAATTTTGTAAAGATGGCGTGTTTCGCCCGTGGTTTTACTTAATGTGATATTCATATCATCATGTGTAAATGTTAGAATTTCATTCATTAAAATACTTGTATATTGCCTAGTTGTTAGAACACTTCACAATTATCGACGAGTCATGCCACGTGCACACTTTATATGCTATACACACCTCGTCGATATTGCCATGTCACATACACTTAAATATCATATTTGTTAAAATAGATGACATCGCATTTCATATATCTAATGTAGTGGTAGATTGCATCATTGACATCCTGTTACTTTATGCGTATTTTGATGCTATATATGAGATAAATGCAGAATTGAGGATTTATGGTTTTGAGTTTTGAATACTATTACATAAATCCAGTATTTTCATGATTGATGTGTCATGTCCACCATGAGATGATTTCTGTTTTGATTTTATTCCGGACCGAGTGGGGGAGATATACGGTCGCGGATTTGCGTTATCCATACTGAGTGGGGGAGATATACAGTTGGATACATGGTGGACCCGGTCGAGACCGAGGGGCAGGATAGCCGTATTGAGACGGGGGAGCCTAGCGAGGTTACTCGATACCGGAGTTGTTATAGAAATACGGCGTGTATCTAGAGGATAACGACCGATATTATGGGTAGAGGATCATTCGGGGAATGATGCCTATAAGAAATGAAAGTTTTGTGTCGTTGATGGACACCGAGAAATGATTTACATTGAGTTGTGATTTCAGAAGTATAATGAGATTTATTGTTGGATTTCACATATACTCATATATCATATTGATTCATATTCATTATCAGGATGGTCATATTTACTTTATTCGCCGTTATATGTTAGTCGTATTCACTGAGTTGGCAACTCATCCCCGTTGTGCCACAGTTCCTTGCAGGGATAGAATGGACGGTTAGCTGCGGGGCAGGATCACTTTTGCGGTTGTATTCCATCTTTTGCTAGGTAGGTTACATGTGTAGTAACCTTCCATTTTGTACTTTTGTATCTAGAAAGACTCCATCAGACTTGTATTTTGACTTAGAAATGAGAGATGGTATGTATATGTACAGTTGAGATCGGTTGATCAGTTTCATAGCTTCTTTCTTTATGAGATTCAGTGATGTTCTATATGTTTATTTTCATGTCCATTGTTGATTTTGTTGATTCCAACTCGGAATGCAACTAAACTTAACCTTATTATTGTTTACTGATTTAAATTCATAATTTGAGATTTCTACTTAAAAACTAAATTTTCATAAATAATTCCGCAATAAGGTATGTTGATCTTGGTTTTCGGCTTACTTGGACTTGTGCATATCTTTAGATATGATACTAATCCAAGTGCCGGTCACATCCAAACTTGGGTCGTGACAAAGTTGGTATCAGAGCTTAGGAGTAACCTTACGGAATTCAGTAAGGGGTTGCAATAGGTTGATGTTAGTTTGAGAGTTAGGATGACCTTTGGTTTGATGGAGTAGGTGAATTAGGACGAATGCAGTACCGTACGTATGTTCCGCGGCATATTTACGTTATTGTATTCAGCCTAACTAACCTTAGGATGTTTATCTTGATCTATTCTTCCGTTGATTCTCCGTTATTGAATTCTTCTGTTCCCGCACCTGATCAACTCTCGTTTCTTATTCCAGTTGCTATGGCTACGCGGGCTAGGCGAGCCGCAGCCAGGAATGCAGCTAGGGCGAATCCGCCTGTGACGAGGACTAGTACACCGGACGTTCCGGCGGTGCATGAGCATGTTGATCCTCCTCCTCCAGATCGCATGACTAGGATTGAGGAGGGTATGTTGGGATTACAGCGAGTGGTAGGACAGTTAGCTGAGACCACTCAAGCTTTGAGATCAGATCCAGCACCGACCGTAGCAGAGTCCGAAGTACAGCCTACACAGACGGTAGCGCCAGAAGATACGAGAGTGATGGAAGTATCACTTGCAGAGTTTATGAGATTGAGACCCCCGGTATTTACAGGGACCGATGTAGCAGAAGATCCTCAATCTTTTCTTGATAGAATGGCGAGGATTGGCAGATCATTGCGATGTTCTGATGCGAGATCAGTTGAGCTGACTAGCTTTCGTTTGGAGGGACTTGCACAGGAGTGGTGTGAGTCGATGGAGAGAGGGCGAGCTACGAATCTTCCTCCGATGACGTGGACCGAGTTTTCTACAGTCTTTCTTGCCAGATTTCTTCCTGAGAGTGTGAGGGATGCTAGAGCTAGCAGTTTTGAAGCGTTGAGGAAATCAGCAAGTATGTCAGTAGCAGATTATGACTTACGATTCACCCAGCTGTCGCGATATGCCCCATACTTAGTACCTACAGAGGAGCTTCGGGTGAAAAGGTTCCTAAGGAGTTTGGACACACAGTTGTATCTGGCGATAGGCTCCCAGCATTTTGATACATATGCACAGGCCATGGATGCGGCGATCGAGTAGAGGAGCGTTTGAGCCAGTCAGGAGACGTTCCGGAGCCAAAGAGGAGTAGACCATTCGTGCCGACAAATAGACAGTTTGGCCGAGGTAGAGGGTCCTATCCAGGCAGATATACTCCAGGCCGCAGTGTTGGACGAGGTTGGACACAGGGCCAGATGTTCAGTTCTTATCCTGATGATCAGAGACCACCATCTACTTGTTATAGTTGTGGACTTCCCGGACACTTTGCTCGAGATTGTAGATCTCAGGGAGGGACCGTTGCTCTACAGGCTGCTTTACCCCTTCCACCTCCTACACCGATGGCTTTACTTCCTCCCCCAGTTGGCGTTACACGCCAGGCAGTTGCACCAAGAGGTCGAGGCTATGCAGGACGTGCTCAGAGAGGTAGAGGAGATCGAGGTAGAGGACGACAGGATGCGGGCAGGGGCCAGGCACGGGTTTTTGCGCTGACTCCACAGGATGCCCAGGCATCAAATGCAGTCGTGACAGGTACTCTTACAGTATGCTCAGTAGAAGCACATGTTTTATTTGATCCCGGTTCTACACATTCTTATGTATCTTCACGATTCGCACTTTTATTGGGGAAGGAGTCGTCATTGTTAGAGTTACCTTTGGTAGTGATTACTCCAGTTGGAGATTCTTTTATAGCTCGGCACGTATTCAGGTCGTGTTCGGTGCGTATTGGTAGTAGAGATTCGTTAGTTGATCTGATTCTCCTAGACATGTTGGATTTTGATATACTTCTTGGGATAGACTGGTTAGCCGCTTGTCATGCTTATGTAGATTGCAGAGGAAAAGCGGTTAGGTTTTGTTTTCCTGGTGAACCGGTGTTTGTTGTGCAGGGGGATTGCAAGTCAACCCCTGTCAACATGATTTCTGCTTTTGGTGCGAGGCGGCTCTTGAAGAAGGGTTGTCATAGGTTCTTGGCCTTTATTCAGGATATAGGGGTCGCTGAAGTTCCATTAGACCAAATCCCGATCATACGAGAATTTCCTGAGGTATTCCCAGCTGAGTTACCAGGATTGCCACCTGATCGAGATATTGAATTTTTCATTGACTTGATTCCGGGTGCCGGGCCTATTTCTATACCACCCTATCGGATGGCACCGACGGAATTGAAAGAACTCAAAAGCCAGTTGCAAGAGTTGTTAGATAGAGGACTTGTTCGTCCTAGTGTTTCACCGTGGGGAGCTCCTGTGTTATTTATAAAGAAGAAAGACGGTAGTATGAGAATGTGCATCGACTACCGACAGCTAAATCGCGTCACTGTGCGAAACAGGTATCCATTACCACGAATAGATGACTTGTTCGATCAGTTGCAAGGAGCCGGATTTTTCTCAAAGATTGACTTGAGGTCAGGGTATCATCAGTTGAGGGTTCGGAAGGAAGATATTCCGAAGACGGCGTTTCGTACGAGATATGGGCATTATGAATTTCTGGTGATGTCGTTCGGACTCACCAATGCTCCAGCAGCTTTTATGGATATGATGAACTGTATCTTTAGACCATTTATCGATCGGTTTATTATAGTATTCATAGATGATATTCTTGTATATTCTCGGAGTCAGACGGAGCACGAGCAGCATTTACGTATCACGTTGCAGACCTTGAAAGAGCATCAGTTATATGCCAAGTTTTCTAAGTGTGCTTTTTGGCTCGATAGTGTGGAGTTCTTGGGTCACATAGTTACGAGAGAAGGTATATGCGTAGACCCAAAGAAGATTGAAGCGGTACAACACTGGCCCAGACCTATGTCAGTTACGGAAGTTCGGAGTTTCTTAGGTCTGGCAGGTTATTACAGACGCTTCGTACAGGATTTCTCAAGGATAGCGGCACCTTTGACAGGATTGACTAGGAAGGAAGTTCCATTTCAGTGGACAGATGCGTGTGAGCAGAGTTTCCAACAGTTAAAGACGCGTTTGACGACTGCACCGGTATTATCTTTACCTTCCGGTTCAGGGGGTTTCGTCGTGTATTGCGATGCTTCTAGAGTGGGCTTAGGCTGTGTGTTGATGCAACACGGCAAGGTTATAGCATATGCTTCTCGACAGTTGAAGAGGCATGAACAAAATTACCCCACTCATGATCTAGAGATGGCTTCTGTAGTATTCGCATTGAAGATTTGGAGACATTACTTGTATGGAGAAACATGTCAAATCTTCACAGATCATAAAACCTTAAAGTATATCTTTCAGCAGAAAGATCTGAACCTCAGGCAGCGTAGATGGATGGAACTGGTGAAAGATTACGACTGTGAGATCTTGTACCACCCAGGCAAAGCAAATGTTGTAGCAGATGCCTTGAGTCGGAGGCCTGGAGGTAATTTATCTCATTTGAGCATCTTGCAGAGACAGTCTTCTACCGACTGGCAGATCTTATGTGATAGCCGTATACAGTTTGAGTTTACATCAGCAGGAGGTCAGTTGGCACATGTTCGCACCAGACCTCAGCTATTGGATCGTATTCGAGATGCGCAGCCTACAGATACTCGCATGATGGAGATTATGGATCATGTTAGGCAGGGCAAGGAGACGGAGTTCGTGGTTGATGATCATGGAGTATTACGTTTTAGGACTCGTCTCTGTGTGCCAGATTCTGACGGATTAAGGCGTGAGATTTTGGAGGATGCCCACAGATCAGTATATAGTATTCATCCTGGTTCCACCAAAATGTATCGTGATTTGAAGGATAATTATTGGTGGGAAGTAATGAAGAAGGATGTTACGGATTTCGTTTCACGATGCTTGACTTGTCAGCAAGTCAAAGCAGAACATCAGAGGCCAGCCGGGGAGCTGCAACCCTTACCCATTCCAGAGTGGAAATGGGAACAGATTTCCATGGATTTTGTGGTGGGTCTACCCAGGACTAGCAGAGGGTACGATTCCATTTGGGTGATTGTAGACAGGCTGACGAAGGCCGCTCATTTTCTTCCAGTGAAGACGACATATGGATTTACTCAGTATGCACAGGTTTATATCGATGAGATTGTACATCTACATGGAGTGCCGACATGCATAGTATCAGATCGAGGTACCCAGTTCATGAGCAGGCTATGGCAGAAACTTCAGGACGCTCTTGGTACACGACTGAGTTTTAGTACAGCTTTCCACCCATAGACAGACGGTCAGTTGGAACGGACCATTCAGATACTGGAGGATATGCTTTGGGCTTGTAGCCTAGATTTCGGTGGTAGTTGGGATCGTCACCTACCTTTGATAGAATTCTCTATAACAATAGTTTTCAAGAGACGATCCAGATGACACCCTTTGAAGCCTTATATGGAAGGAAATGTAGATCACCTGTTTGCTGGACAGAACTTAGCGAGAGTTGTATATTGGGACCGCAGATAGTACAGGAAACTACAGAGAAGATTCAATTGATACGAGATAGAATGAAAGCGGCTCAATGCAGACAGAAGTCATATGCAGATCGACGACGACGCAAACTCGAGTTTGATGTAGGAGATCATGTGTTCCTTCGAGTATCTCCAATGAAAGGTGTGATGCGCTTCGGGAAGAAAGGGAAGCTCAGCCCCAGATATGTTGGACCTTATGAGATTTTAGAGAGAGTGGGCGCTGTGGCTTATCGGTTAGCACTTCCACCTGGTTTTCCCGACGTACATCCGGTGTTCCATGTTTCGATGCTTCGCAGATATCTTCACGATCCATCTCATGCGATCCATCATCAGACTCTACAGCTTGAGCCAGGTCTATCCTACACAGTGCAGCCAGTCGCTATTCTGGACAGGCAGACAAAACAACTACGATCGAGGACACTGCCATCTGTAAAGGTTCTCTGGCAAGGAAAGGATCGCGAGGAGATTACTTGGGAGACGGAGGACGAAATGCAAAAGAAATTTCCACATCTTTTCATAGGTATGTCTAGTAATTATTTTAAATTCGGGGACCGAATTTTCTTAAGGGGGGAATATTGTAACATTTAGGAAAAGCTAGAAACAAATAAAACTAATTAAATTAAGAATAAGCTGATAAATCACAAAATGGTTAAAATCAAATATGTCAACCTTCATAAGTTATATGTAATACAAATTAAATTAGAATTTTTTGAATGTAATTTAAATAAGTTATAAGGGTTTTAATGAAAAATTTAGCTTCATTTTAACAAAAGATGTGTTTTATAATAAGTTAAGTTGTGAGGGGTTAAATTGTAAAAGTTTAGGTTTTATGCAATTATGAAATTGTGGTGGATGTAAGTGAAAGTGAGTGGAAATTCAAATTGGTTCAGAATTTAAATGGGAGTAAAAGGGGAAAATGTGAAGATAATGCTTAAACACCTCATGCTTGCATGTTTCCAATTTCTTTCCACCTCCTCCTTGCATGAATTGTGCACACTTCTTCACTTGACACCACCACCTTCCCTTATCTCTTCATCCATTCACATATATAGCTCAAATTCAGTTCAAAACACAGAATCAAACTGAAATGAATTAAAGAAAAAAAAAGAAAAGTAAAAGAGAAAAAGGGGAGAACAAGAGGAAGAAGATGAATGAGGAGCTTGTTCTTGGAGATAAGTTCACCATCAAGCTAAGAGGAGTTGATTGATCAAGGAGGGTCATTCCTACAACTAATTGGAGGGTAAATTCTTAATCATAGTAGGTTAATTAGGCTCTGTAGCTTAGTTAATTAGAGTTTAGACAAGTCACATAATATCGTATTTTAGTAAAATTTGTGTCTGTTGAAATCTGCTGTGTTCTGAAACATAATTAAATAAATTCAACAGAGCTAAAATAATGTAGGAATCAATTAGAACACATCACAAGAGAACGACAATGGGGGGCCGGTTTTGGGCCGGCGACAGCAAGGATTTGGCCGGCGTCGCCGGCCATGTTGAGGAATTTTGGGGTTTGCTCTGTTGGGGTGTGTTCAGTATACAATTTAGGTCATTTTGGTACTGTTGATTTAACTTAGTTTCACTGTAGTTTAAATCTGGGATGACATATCGGAAAAAGAATCGTAAAACGCTTAATACGACACGACTAAATCATGTCGCGTTTTATTTTCTGAAACAGTGCAGATTTGGGTTAAAATCCAGCAAGACTAAGTGTTTAATAACTTGAATTAATCTAATAGTAGATAACTAGTAAGTAGGATAATGTGTTTCTATTTCCGTTATATCGGAATAGTCGTTTTACTTATACACGTAACTTGTATATTTAGACGCGGATACAAGAAATACGGAAGCCGCGAGGAAAGGGAAAGGATTAGCGATTCCGGAGTAGATTCGACTTTCCGGTGAGTAGATTAAACATATACCGGGGAATTTTGTAAAGATGGCGTGTTTCGCCCATGGTTTTACTTAATGTGATATTCATATCATCATGTGTAAATGTTAGAATTTCATTTATTAAAATACTTGTATATTGCTTAGTTGTTAGAACACTTCACAATTATCGACGAGTCATGCCACGTGCACACTTTATATGCTACACACATCTCGTCGATATTGCCATGTCACATACACTTAAATATCATATTTGTTAAAATAGATGACATCGCATTTCATATATCTAATGTAGTGGTAGATTGCATCATTGACATCCTGTTACTTTATGCGTATTTTGATGCTATATATGAGATAAATGCAGAATTGAGGATTTATGGTTTTGAGTTTTGAATACTATTACATAAATCCAGTATTTTCATGATTGATGTGTCATGTCCACCATGAGATGATTTCTGTTTTGATTTTATTCCGGACCGAGTGGGGGAGATATACGGTCGCGGATTTGCGTTATCCATACTGAGTGGGGGAGATATACAGTTGGATACATGGTGGACCCGGTCGAGACCGAGGGGCAGGATAGCCGTATTGAGACGGGGGAGCCTAGCGAGGTTACTCGATACCGGAGTTGTTATAGAAATACGGCGTGTATCTAGAGGATAACGACCGATATTATGGGTAGAGGATCATTCGGGGAATGATGCCTATAAGAAATGAAAGTTTTGTGTCGTTGATGGACACCGAGAAATGATTTACATTGAGTTGTGATTTCAGAAGTATAATGAGATTTATTGTTGGATTTCACATATACTCATATATCATATTGATTCATATTCATTATCAGGATGGTCATATTTACTTTATTCGCCGTTATATGTTAGTCGTATTCACTGAGTTGGCAACTCATCCCCGTTGTGCCACAGTTCCCTTGCAGGGATAGAATGGACGGTTAGCTGCGGGGCAGGATCACTTTTGCGGTTGTATTCCATCTTTTGCTAGGTAGGTTACATGTGTAGTAACCTTCCATTTTGTACTTTTGTATCTAGAAAGACTCCATCAGACTTGTATTTTGACTTAGAAATGAGAGATGGTATGTATATGTACAGTTGAGATCGGTTGATCAGTTTCATAGCTTCTTTCTTTATGAGATTCAGTGATGTTCTATATGTTTATTTTCATGTCCATTGTTGATTTTGTTGATTCCAACTCGGAATGCAACTAAACTTAACCTTATTATTGTTTACTGATTTAAATTCATAATTTGAGATTTCTACTTAAAAACTAAATTTTCATAAATAATTCCGCAATAAGGTATGTTGATCTTGGTTTTCGGCTTACTTGGACTTGTGCATATCTTTAGATATGATACTAATCCAAGTGCCGGTCACAACCAAACTTGGGTCGTGACAACAATATGGCCTCTAGGGCATATATATCTAACTATCTCCCAATTGCACTAAGGCCATATATTGGAGTACCGAGTACCCAACGTCTGCTCTAGGGCCAGCTGTTGGCGTATCGCATACCCAACATCTCAAAAATTCGTTCGAACAACGCTTGAGGGAGGTCCTTGGTGAATGGATCTACCGTGTCGTCTTTTGTGTCCACTCTCCACACCTTGATCTCCTGGCGATCAATGATTTCCCCGATCAGATGATACCGCCTCAAGATGTGTCTGGATTTCTGATGGGATCGTGGTTCCTTCGCTAAAGCTATAGCCCCATTGTTATCGCAATACAAAGGTATCAGATTAAGAATGGACAGAACCACTTCAAGTTCAGTAATGAACTTCTTAATCCAGACGGCTTCTTTTGCGGCATCGCTGGCAGCAATGTATACAACCTCCAGCATCGAGTCTGCGACGATGTCCTGTTTGGAACTCTTCAAACAAACCGCCCCTCCATTGAGGGTAAACACAAAACCTGAGACAGACCTGTTGTCATCCTTATCACTCTGGAAGCTTGAATCGGTAAAAGATTCGACCTGCAGGTCTCCATTATCATAAACCAAGAATATCTCCTTAGTCCTTCTTAGGTACTTGAGAATGTTCTTTACTGCCATCCAGTGGTTCTCACCTGGGTCTGAATGATACCGGCTCACCACGCTAAGCATGTAAGCTACATCTTGTCTTGTACATAGCATCGCATACATTATAGATCCTATCGCTGAAGCGTAGGGTATAGTGCTCATGCGTACCCTCTCCTCATCAGTCTTGGGAGACATCTCTTTGGAGAGGGTGATTCCGTGCAATGCGGATATGTTACCATGCTTGGAATCTTCCATACTAAATCTCTTTAGTATGGTCTCTATGTACCTGACTGCGAAAGTCTCAATAATCTCTTGGATCTATCTCTATAGATCATAATCCCTAGAATGTACGAGGCATCACCCAAGTCCTTCATGGAGAACATTTTTGACAAGAACAACTTAACCTATTGTATCATATGAATATCATTTCCTATCAAAAGAATGTCGTCAACGTACAAGACTAGGAACACGACATTTCGTCCTACAGTTTTCTTATATATACAAGGCTCATCCTCGTTCTTGATGAAGTCAAATTCCTTGACTGTTTCATCAAAACAGATGTTCCAGCTCCGCGATACCTTCTTTAATCCATAAATGGATTTAAGCAACTTACACACCTTCCCGATGCTCCCACTGTCTACAAAACCTTCTGGTTGATTCATATAAACGCACTCTTCCAATGTTCTGTTTAGAAAATCTGTTTTTACGTCCATCTGCCAGATTTCATAGTCATGGAAGGCAGCAAAGGCAAGTAGGATCCGAATGGATTTGAGTATAGCCACTGGAGAAAAGGTTTCGTCATAGTCCACTCCTGGTCTTTGACGAAAACCTTTTGCAACAAGTCTAGCCTTATAGGTTTTCACCTGCCCATCTACACCAAACTTCTTTTTGTAGATCCATTTGCATCCAACGGGTTTTACCCCAGGCGGAGCAATATCCAAGGTCCACACTTTATTAGCGTACATGGACTCCATTTCGGATCGCATAGCATCCGGCCACTTATCAGAGTCCCTACTGATAATGGCCTGCTTGAAATTAGTAGGATCATCTTCTTCCAAGATGCAATCCTCACGATCCCCGTTTATGAGAAAACCGTAGTATCTCTCGGGCGGATGAGAAATCCTACTAGATTCACGGAGTGGCTGAGGTTCGTCTGGGACTACTGAATCCAACGGTTCCACCAAATTTTTAGTTTTAGTTTGTGGTTCAGAAGTTTCTTCCAGTTCTACTGTACTCCCACTAATTTCTTTTGCAGACTTTTCTTCTTTCTTTACCCTGCTCGCAAGGAAGAAATTCCCCTTCTAAAAAGGTAGCATGGCGAGATACAAACACCTTCTGTTCCTCAGTGTGGTAGAACAGATATCCATGCGAATGATTTTGATATCCCACAAACTTACATAGAAACGATCATGCTTGAAGTTTGTCCGGATTTTGTATTTTAACATAGGACGGACAACCCCATATTTTAATACGCTTAAGACATGGTTCCTTTCCACTCCATATTTCATATAGAGTCTTAGGCACAGATTTTGAAGGAACCTGATTCAAAAGGTATGCCACTGTTTGTAGCGCATGTCCCTAGAATGAAAGAGGCAACTCGGCGCTACTCATGATGGAGCGAACCATGTCCAATAGGGTACGGTTCTTCTGCTCCGATATATCGTTATGCTGTGGTGTATACGGAGGAGTAAGCTGAGAGAGAATTCCATTCCCTTTTAGGTATTCTAGGAATTCCGTGCTCAAGTACTCCCTGTGGTGATACTTTTGCCAGTCTGGTTCTCTAATTCATTTCTGAATTCTTTGAATTTCTCAAAAGCTTCAGATTTGTATTTCATAAGATTCATATATCCGAACCTAGAGAGATCGTCAGCGAATGTGATGAAGTATGTGAACCCACCCCTTGCATGTATAGACATCGGACCACATACATCACTGTGTATGAGTCCCAAGAGCTCTGCTGCTCTTTCTCCGTGTCAGGTGAATGGAGATTTGGTCATTTTTCATTTGAGACAGGACTGACAAGTTTCATAAGATAAGAATTCGAACGTATCCAAATATCCATCTTTTTACAACTTACTTAGTCTTTCCTCTCCGATATGACAAGGTCTATAATTCAACAAGTAGGATTCATTCACTTCTGAATTCTTCCTCTGGCGTGTGTTTTGTATTTTGAAAACTGTGTTTTGATTTAGAATATAGATACCATTACACAGTGTACCTTCTGCAACCAATACTTGATTTAGGTAAATGTTCATGATATTTCTATCAAGAACAAACTTATATCCATTTTTATCAAGTAAAGAAACTGATAGCCGATATTGCAAACCATGGAAGGTACATAGTAGCAATTGTTCAAAATCATAGTATTGCCTTTGGCAACACTAGGTGATATTCGCCGATGGCAATAACATGATCAACTTGTGCTTCGTTCTCTACTCTGAGGGACATATCACCAGGTCTAACTATCCTACTTTTTCTCAGTCCCTGCAATAAATTACAGATATGAGATCCTGATCCGGTATCTAGTACCCAGGAGGTAGGACTGACCGAAAAACAGTTCTCAATAACAAGAACACTTGAAGGAGACAGTTCATATCAGATTTTTGCATTTTTATACCGCCCAATTTTTATCATATTGCTTATCGGTAGGTACTCTTGAGCCGTGTTTGCTAGTCAATTGCAGGATACAGGTTCTCGGCTCTAAACGATGAAATTCATGGAAAATCATGACAAAATCCGGATTACTGCCAACCACAGATAAAACACAGGCCTCCGCTCTCTATCCGTATGTTGCCACACACCAGTTTAAGAGACAAAATGGCAAATCGATTGTCATCTTCATGCACAAAGCACAATGGCAACACCAAGTCCAAGAAATCTACGCGGAGCTCAAGAAAATCATGACAAAAAGATCCATATCCAATCACCTTTTGATCAACAGAAATTCTGGAAAAATCGTGAAGACATTCTGAGAAAAATCATATACCAGACTAATGGGCACAGCAAAACAGGAAATGCCACCAAAACTGAAGAACCAATTCCTCTAAAGTGCCGCGGTTCCGCGGCATTAGCAGGCTTATGCCGCGGAACCGCGGCCGTACGGTGTCGGCAGCGTGCCATCTTTCAGGGGTACTTTGGACTTTTTCATGAGGAGGCAGAATTTTGCCCTAGGTTTTCATTTTCCAGCCTATAAATAGCCCAGAACCTTGTGAAGCCAAGGGTCCATAATCTTCTATTTTGATTTTAGGTTTTAGTTGTTGTTCTTCTTCCTCCTCTCATCTTTTCTCCATTAAAAACTTGTAGTGAGCTTTCGTGAGTGAAGAATGAATAAAGGAGTTCTTTTTACTTATCATGCTTGTCTTGTTCTTTAGTTAAATTATTATTGCTTGTAATTTTCATTTGTTAACTTAGTTGTTGTTATTTGTGTTTGTTTCTTTCTTGTTCTATTTTCCTTTATCCTTAAACAACGATGATGCTTACGTTTGATCCTTGCCAAAGTGAGGTCGCAAATAGCTAGTTGTTATCTTCTAATCTCCTTCTTTCTATCTTCCTCCTTTATTTTATTTTTCATTCTTCTTGTAATGGGTGAGTAGTTTCCATACTTGTTAGGGTAGGATAAGGGAAGTTTGAGAGAAGGAAATCTCTCTCACTCTTTCCTTGCCCAACATCTTAAATCGAACTCCCGTTAATTGAACCACAATCTGCTCCCTACGGCACCCTATCCTACATGATAGCGGTGATTTCGTAGTGAGACCGGTTGTGGTTGAATTAACCGGAGGTTAAGGCTAAGAGCCAAGAACGGACGGACAAGCACCAAAAGGAAGAACTTATGTGTTGGAAAGCCTAGCTTATACTCGCAAGTTCCTTCTTAGTCGTGCTAATCCCTGTTGTTGCCGATTATCGTAACACCGATATTAAGAGTGGCAACGAAAGAAGTGAGCGACTCCTAACTCAAACTAACCTAATCCTAACCCTAACAAGCTCTCTTTACATATCATTTTAACACTTAGTTAATCACAAACAAATCTGGACTTTTGGACTTAACTCGTTAAAGCACATAGAAAAAGATTTCCATCTCCCTGCGGACGACCCGTACTCAACCGGCTAGCTACGAGCGAAACCATTTTGATTGCAGTAATTAACTAAACTTGAACACGCAAAAACTCTACCAATCAAATGGCGCCGTTGCCGGGGAGACGGTAGTTTATTTCTTTATGTAATTTCGGGTTAATTTGTGAATATAAAGCTAACCGAAAAAAAAATATACATTGTAAAAAAATCATCTTGTTATTTTTGATTAGTTTTTGTGCAAGTGTGCAGGATAATACGAAGTTCGAGTTCAGTGCCAAAGACGTGGGAAGTTAGACCCATATCTTTGCGGCTACACCGCGGGTGAACAAGACGGAAAAGACGGTCTATTGAAAGATTCTGGAGCATATTCAGTGAGCAAATCAAGATTCAGGAGCTCCAGACAAGAAGAGGACAGACAAGGCAGCACACACCAGAATTCCAGAGCCTCAATTCCACTACCTTGCCGCGGAACTGCGGCATAAGCAAGCTTAGGCCGTGGAACCGCGACATAAGCAAGCTTAGGCCGCGGAACCGCGGCCACTTGGTGCCCTCTGCATCTCCAAATTTCTGTGAGTCTTACTCTTCTCTCCCCCACTCCTCTGAACTCCACTGAATTGTGTTTTCTGCAGCATTCTTTGCGCAAACTCTCTTCCCCCTTCCAATAAACTGTTTTTGTGCAGGATTCTTTGCGCCGTGCTAAAATAAAAATTGTTTGCAGTTGATTTGTTACTGCTTTGCATTTATTAATACGGACTTTAAGGGGCTTGAAACCAATTCAGATTGGGTGGGGATTTCATAACCCTTCCCAGGACCCAAGAAATCACAAAAAGCATATGCATTGACCATTGTTAATTAAAAAATACTAGACTCAGCCCTAAGGACTTCGCGCTCAATAGGACAGAGGACTAGTTACAGGCATCGGCCGTTTATCCTATCCTGACTTTTGCGGTGTCTAGGCAAGTGTGTCGAAAGCAAGTGATTACTTAATTAGGACCACTACTTACGTAGTGGGGAGCCTCCCACTTACCTGGCACTTACCTGGCCGCAATTGTTGGAGAAGAGGCGGTTTGAGGTCCTGTTTCTAGCCCTTTGGAACAGTTAGGAGCTGTCTAGCTGACCTAGGTGACCCTAGATCTAGGTGTGATTGTGCATATCTTGTTTGTGATTGCTTGAAGCCGTAAATCCGTACATATTTCTGTAAAGCTCTTTCTAAAAAAAAAGAAAAAAAAGGAAAAAATCAAAAACTTTTATAAAAACTTGCCCTTTGTCGCCAAAAATCCATTTTTCACCCACCACCCATCGTATTTCTCCATTGACGTTTTCTTACCCTCACCTTCTCTGCTTTGACTATACTAAACTCGTTTAGTGTATGTCCGCTTGGACTCGGGACACTAGCACTCGCCTAGTCCGCGTTACGTTAGTCGCTACCGACTACGCGATCGACTCAGACGTCGAAACTCCGTCCACTCCTCTTTCACCCTTACCTTTGCCGGCCAACTCCGACGTTGACCGGAATTCTGTTCATACATCTTCACCTTCACCATCACCAACCTCTTCTTCCGTGATGTCAGGATTTAATCCAAACATCTCTTTGACTACCCCAGGATTGACTCCACCTCCTATGGAGGCAAATAACCCACCACCACCGCCTGTTGTAGCGCCGCAGCGAATCGTGCTCCAGGATCGTTTCTATCCCACCCGTTCTGCACTTCCCACCTGTCTTTCTCTTCCACCGGCCAATGGGGATAACTTTGAAATTAATCCCCACTTCATCAACATGCTTCCGCGATTTCATGGGCTTGAATCTGAAGATGCCTATATCTTCATCAATAAATTTCAAAACGTTTGTGCCATGATGAAAACTACCCAACTGTCGGACGATGCTATACTGCTATGGGTCATTCCGTTCACTTTATGCGATCTTGCTGAAAAATGGCTTTATAGCACCGCTTCCCACTTCATAACCAGTTGGGATGAGTTTGTAAAAGCGTTTCTCAAGAAATTTTATCCGAATCATAAAACCGCAAGGATCCGTAACGAAATCAACCAATTCTCTCAGCTTCCTTCTGAACCCTTCTGGAAGTGCTTTGACCGGTATAAAGACTTTCTTGTTCAGTGTCCTCACCATGGTATCGAGAGATGGCAATTTTGCCAAACCATATATGAGGGCCTGAACCCAGCAACCAAGCAATTGTTGGAAACCATTTGTCAGGGCCACTTCCTATCGAAATCTGACGATGAAGCGTGGTAATTCTTCGACGACCTTGCGGAACAAACGCTACAATGGGAGAGCACCAGACCGACTTCTTCTTCTTCTACCTCCACTTCTACCGGTCAGTCTAGGGTAGGAATTCACCAACTTGATGTCTCTATTGCGATGAAAGCTGAAATGGCTGCAATAACGAGAAAACTTGAAGTGATAGAGAGCAAATTTTCTTCTCCTGCTCCTACCCCTGTTCTTCCCCTTCGTACCATTTGCGCTTGTTGTTCCGATCCTTCTCACTTAACCGAAGAGTGTCCTTACAATCCACCATCTCAAGGACAGGATCAGGTTAATGCTGCATTTCAGCAAAGACCGAGGAATGATCCATAGTCTTCCACCTACAATCCCGGTTGGAGGAACTATCCCAATTTCGTCTGGAATCAGAATCAGCATCAATTCCAAGGCAACAATTTTCAGAGGCCCCCTCCTCCGCAACAACAAGTGCAACAACAAACTCAACACCAGTTTCAGCAGCCCTTCCAACCCCAACCTTTTCAAAATCAGACGAACAACTTTGCACCCAATAATTCTTTTCCCCAAAACAATTTTGTTCCGTCAAACAACGATAAGGTTTCCTCGCTTGAACGAAGTCTGGAGGCGTTCGTTAAACAATCGACACAATCCACCGCCAATATCCAGTCTTCCATTCACTCCTTAGTGCAACACACTGCCGCTCACGGGCAAAGCATCAAGACCATCGAGGCCCAGATTGCACAGCTGAATGCGGCTTTAAGCGAGCGAGAGAAGGGGAAGCTCCCATCCCAGCCACTCCCAAATCCCGGTCACCCACATAATGTACATGTTGATCTTGAACAACAGAACCATAATGTGAGTGCCGTGACCACATTGAGATCGGGAAGGATGCTGCAAAACAACATCGGCACACGGATCAACAATGACACCCCGGCCACTTCTTCTTCGTCTTCTGAGCCTATTCTCCATTCTTCAAAAGGCTCTTCCTCTTCTTCTGCTCTAAACGGACCCACTTCTCACTCTACGAAAACACCAGCTCTGGGATCTGTTCAAACTCCACAATCTCGTCCACAAGCATTGGACTCAACCACTTTTAAAAATGTTCCATTTCCAAACCGGTTGAGGTCCAATAAACAAAATCCATAAATGGAGAAGATTCTGGAGTTATTTAAGTAGGTTAACATTAACATTCCTCTTTTAGATGCTGTCCAACAAGTCCCGTCCTACGCGAAAATCTTAAAGGACTTGTGCACGAAAAAGAGGAAGTCTCAGGTACCCAAGAAAGTTTTCTTGGCTAGTGCTGTGAGTGATGCTCTTACCCAATCTTTACTACAAAAATGAAAGGACCCTGGCTGTCCTACAATTTCTATTACCATCGGGGATAAGAATATCAACCGCGCACTGTTAGATCTTGGTGCCAGTGTTAACCTGCTTCCGTACTCAGTATATGAGCAATTAGGTGTAGGAGAGCTGAAACCCACACACTGCACTCTCTAAATGGCCGACCGATCGATCACCCATCCTAGGGGTGAGCTAGAGAATGTGTTAATCAAGGTTGGGGACTTCATATTCCCCGTTGACTTCATTGTATTAGACACACAGCCTGTAGCTAACCCCCGGAATCAAATTTCGGTGATACTCGGTCGCCCATTCCTTACAACCTCAAATGCTGTGATCAATTGTCGCAATGGTTCGATGAACCTATCTTTTGGAAATATGACAATTGAACTCAACATTTTTAGGTTGGGGAATCAGCCCTCCGAACCTAATGCTCATATACTGGATGTTTGCTCAATCCAGGAGATCACCCCAGAAGAGTGTGAATTCGAGGAGTTTCTGTTCGATCACGATAACCTTAACGCCACTAGTGCGTTCCTCTTCGAACCTGCTGCTGTTTCTGCGCCCGACAATGACTACGAGTGTTTCACTTTCGCGAACGATCTTAGCCACTCACCACCAGAGTTTGAATCCTTCGAATTTCCGGATGAGTTACCTGAACCATCCAACTCGGTCGCTTACACTCGTTTTGAACCTTTGCTGGAGTCCTTTGAGTTCGAGACCTCTTCACCAATCTTGCCTTCCATCGTTTCACCTCCAACGCTCGAACTCAAGCCTTTGCCGTCTCACCTTAAGTACGCTTACTTGGGTGAGAACGAGACCCTCCCGGTTATCATCTCGGCTTCTCTAGCTCCCGAGCAAGAGAAAGCCCTTCTTGCGGTCTTGTACAGCAATAGGCAAGCTTTTGACTGGTCCATGGCGGACATCAAGGGGATTAGTCCCCTGATCGTTGAACATCACATTCATCTGATGGATGATTCCAAACCAGCCAGGGATCCACAAAGACGTCTCAACCCAGTCATGAAAGAGGCTGTGAAGAAGGAGATCGTAAAATGTCTGGATAGTGGTATCATTTACCCTATCTCTGATAGCCAGTGGGTTAGCCCTATTCACGTTGTCCCCAAGAAATCAGGTATAACGGTCATCACTAACGAGGCGAACGAGTTAATCCCTACTCGCACCCAAACTGGGTAGCGAGTATGCATCGATTACAGAAAAGTCAACGCTGCAACGCGGAAGGACCACTTTCCGCTACCTTTCATTGACCAAATGCTTGAACGATTGGTCAGAAACGAGTACTACTGCTTTCTTGATGGCTACTCCGGCTATAATCAAATTCCTATCGCCGAAAAAGACCAGGACAAGACCACATTCACTTTTCCTTTCGGCACGTTTGCATATTGTCGTATGCCCTTTGGGTTATGCAATGCGCCCGCTACCTTCCAGCGGTGTATGATGGGAATCTTCTCAGACATGGTGGAAAAATTTCTGGAGATCTTCATGGACGATTTCTCCATCTTCGGCGATTCCTTCAACGAGTGTTTGCTGCATCTTGACGCTGTCCTTACCCGATGTAAGGACAAGAACCTCACTTTGAATTGGGAGAAGTGCCACTTCATGGTGCGCGAAGGTATTGTCTTAGGACATATCATTTCGCAAAATGGCATAGAGGTTGACAAAGCGAAGATTGAGGTCATTTCCAATCTCCCTCCTCCCAGATGCGTCAGAGACATCCGAGCCTTCCTTGGCCATGCCGGTTTCTATAGACTGTTCATCAAGGACTTTAGCAAGATTGCTAGGCCCTTGACTCTTTTGCTGGCCAAGGACACGCCATTCGACTTCAACTCGAGCTGTGTGACTGCATTCGAGTCATTAAAAAGCTCACTCACTTCTGCTCCCGTTCTTTCTTCACCTGACTGGACGCACCCATTTGAGATTATGTGCGATGCATCCGACTTTGCCATTGGTGCTGTCCTTGGACAACACATCAACAAGATGCCGCACGTAATCTATTATGCGAGCCGAACCCTGAACGACACCCAACTCAATTATACAACAACTGAGAAGGAATTCTTGGCTGTTGTATTTGCTTTAGAAAAGTTCAGGCCGTACCTCATCGGCTCTCCAGTCATTGTCTACACAGACCATTCTGCTCTGCGCCATCTTTTTGCGAAGAAAGATGCAAAATCTCGGCTAATACGTTGGATCCTCTTGCTTCAAGAGTTTGACCTTGTCATTAAGGACAAACGAGGATGTGAAAACGTAGTTGCCAACCATCTCTCACGACTTCCTTCTTCGCCTTCGCTTCCAATTCCGATCAACGACGTTTTCCCGGATGAACAGCTCTTGACAGTATCTTGTGAACCCTGGTTCGCAGATATTGTGAACTATTTGGCCACAGGATTACTACCGACTGAATGGTCATGTCAGGACAGACTTCGCTTCTTATCCCCAGTAAAACATTTTTACTGGGATGAACCCTATCTGTTCAAGTACTGTCCCGACCAGATTATTCGCCGGTGTGTCCCTGACGAGGAATTCAAGAGTGTGCTGTCATTTTGCCACGATCAAGCATGCGGCGGACATTTTGGCCCCAGAAAGACAGCTGAGAAGATCTTGCAATGTGGTTTCTACTGGCCACAACTCTTCAAAGACGCTCATGACTATTGCAAGACTTGCTCCCGGTGCCAACACTTGGGCCGGATATTCCGGAGGAACGAGATGCCGCTCCAACCAATCTTGGTTGTGGAGATTTTCGACGTTTGAGGGATAGATTTCATGGGGCCGTTTCCCAGCTCTTTCGGGAACTTGTACATCCTTCTCGCTGTTGATTACGTCTCTAAGTGGGTCGAGGCTGTGCCCAGCCGGACTAACGACAACAAGGCTGTCGTTAGGTTTCTTAAAGAAAATATTTTCTCCCGGTTTGGGCACCCCCGAGCGATCATTAGCGACAATGGAACTCATTTCTGCAATAAGACTTTCGAGGCCTTGATGCGGAAATATTCCATTAATCATAAGCTATCTACGCCCTACCACCCCCAAACCTATGGGCAGGCCGAAGTTTCGAATCGGCAAATCAAGCAGATACTGGAGAAGACGGTTTCCAAAAACCGTAAGGATTGGTCGCTGAAACTCACTGATGCCCTTTGGGCATTTCGAACCGCTTATAAGAACGATCTTGGCATGTCTCCCTATCGGCTTGTGTACGGAAAGGCTTGCCACCTACCTGTCGAAATAGAGCATCGCGCATTTTGGGCAATAAAAGAACTGAATCTGTCTCTCGAAGATGCGGGCAGCCATCGGAAGCTGCAGTTGAATGAATTGAGCGAGCTTAGGGATGAGGCTTACGATAACGCGGTTGTCGTTAAGAACCGAACGAAGGTGTTTCACGATAAACACCTTTTGCGCAAAACTTTCGTACCTGGTCAACAGGTACTGCTTTACGACACCCGGCTACACTTCCATCCAGGAAAGCTCAGATCTCACTGGAAAGGGCCGTATTTTGTGCGGAATGTGTATCCGTATGGCGCTGTGGATTTGGAGATTCCAAAGGACGGTTCATTTTTCAAAGTAAATGGACACCGACTAAAACCGTACCTTAGCGCCGAACCAACAGAGGAGCTCCTGGTCTTACAGGAGCCGGTTTAACCTGCATAATCTTACTCTGCCTACCACCAAACTTCGGTTATCCAGCCAAGAACAGTGGACACTGTTCCAAATAAGTTTGGGGGTATGTATATACCTTTTTGTATTTATTTGTGGATATTCTTTTTCTCTTTTTTACTCTTTAAAAACATTAAAAAAAAACATAAAATTTTTTTGGTGTATATCTAACCGACAATTTTGACCCTTCAAATGATCTCTTCATGCGATGACAGTAAGGACACTGTCCAGTTTAAGTTTGGGGGTACGTTCGGTACGCATTTCTAACCTTCGCATTCATAAGTATATTTTGCATCTGCATATTAAAATCCATAAAATCCATAAAAATCTGAAAATTTTCTAAAAACATAAAAACTTTTTTGTCAAGATAGCTAGTGGGAGGACTCTGATTCAACATTTCGACGGTTTTGTTTGATAAAATAAGAATAACTAAATCTTATGTTTAGATTTTGAAAACCTGAAAGATAACTCTCCTTTGAAGTTAACTATAGCTGATATACGTCTTTACATCACACTACACGTGTCGTGAGTTTTGGAAATTAGATGCCAAGTCTTTTATGTCTAAAAACTTTTAAATAGATAAATGATTTTCTGAGGATCAAATATGTTTGTTCTGAAATAAGTAATACCAAGAATAGTTTATGAAGTGAAGTGAATATAAAGGAATGTTATTGATGCCTTAATTGGAACTAAGTCTGAAAAATAACCCATCTGGAACTTGATTGGAATGATTACACACCGAACCCACTAAACACGTCTTTTATCCAAAAAAAAATATAAATTGAACAGCCGGTTATATCTCCGTTCGTATTGAATCATCATGATTTTCACGCCAAATTGTCTTTTGTTTTTGGACCTAGGTAACTTGAGTAATTAAGTCCGCTGGGGTGTTTCTACACCTAATGCCCTAAAGCCAACAGGTTTGGGTGCATTGGCCCAAAGCTCGCTAAGAAGCCTAGAAAGTCCAGATTAAAACAAAGTCAAGCAAGTGTTCTCTCCGAGTTAAAATTCCTAACGGTTCTTTGTGTGAGAATAATCTTGATAAAAGACAGGCCTTTATAAAAAAATTTAGCGGAGATATGAAGGTTTTATTCTATGATAAAGACTATTGCACGTTCACAGAGGTGTGTATGAAATGAAAACAAGAAAAAGGTGGAGTGAAAAATAAGACCTAGTTTCCTGTTAAGGAAGATAGAAATTCTAAAGTTGAAACTTTACTGGAAAACGAAACTTGAAAAATGCTTAACTCTTTATAAAACTTATGTGATCCTTTCAAAAATTTTATCTGGGCTTTATTGTGTGACATGATGACTTAAATCGATCCTTCTGGAAACTTAACGACACTATTTGCACTGCACGTAAAGACATATAAAATCTGTAGTTAAATAAGAAGCGAGGTGTGAAAAATAAAGGTTCGATAGTCTAGACTTAGGATAATAGAATTGTTATTTTCTGAAACAAAACTTTAGGGTTTTAATCATAGTTATTTTGCAAAACTAGCTTGACCGGATTTTGTGGGTAGTATCCGCTGAAAACCCTCAGGAGACAACACTCCTCCTACTAGGGACACCTAGAGCTTTAACGGCGTGTTGCACATGCTCAGTGCAATCGCGTTCCCTGGGAAAGTGAGGTTAGGAAATTTTTTGTGAATAAATTGGTTTTGCTCGGGACGAGCAAATGATAAGTTTGGGGGTATTTGTTCATATCAGATTTTTGCATTTTTATACCGCCCAATTTTTATCATATTGCTTATCGGTAGGTACTCTTGAGCCGTGTTTGCTAGTCAATTGCAGAATACAGGTTTTCGGCTCTAAACGATGAAATTCATGGAAAAGCACGACAAAATCCGGATTCCTGCCAACCACAGATTAAACACGGGCCTCTGCTCTCTATCCGTATGTTGCCACACACCAGTTTAAGAGACAAAATGGCAAATCGATTGTCATCTTCATGCACAAAGTACAATGGCAACACCAAGTCCAAGAAATCTACGCGGAGCTCAAGAAAATCATGACAAAAAGATCCATATCCAATCACCTTTTGATCAACAGAAATTCTGGAAAAATCGTGAAGACATTCTGAGAAAAATCATATACCAGACTAATGGGCACAGCAAAACAGGAAATGCCACCAAAACTAAAGAACCAATTCCTCTAAAGTGCCGCTGTTCCGCGGCATTAGCAGGCTTATGCTGCGAAACCGCGGCCGTACGGTGTCGGCAGTATGTCATCTTTCAGGGGTACTTTGGACTTTTCATGAAGACGCAGAATTTTGCCCTAGGTTTTCATTTTCTAGCCTATAAATAGCCCAGAACCTTGTGAAGCCAAGGGTCCATAATCTTGTATTTAGATTTTAGGTTTTAGTTGTTGTTCTTCTTCCTCCTCTCATCTCTTCTCCATTAAAAAACTTATAGTGAGCTTTTGTGAGTGAAGAATGAATAAAGGAGTTCTTTTTACTTATCATGCTTGTCTTGTTCTTTAGTTAAATTATTATTGCTTGTAATTTTCATTTGTTAACTTAGTTGTTGTTATTTGTGTTTGTTTCTTTCTTGTTCTCTTTTCCTTTATCCTTAAACAACCATGATGCTTACGTTTGATCCTTGCCAAGGTGAGGTCGCAAATAGCTAGTTGTTATCTTCTAATCTCTTTCTTTCTATCTTCCTCCTTTGTTTTATTTTTCGTTCTTCTTGTAATGGGTGAGTAGTTTCCATACTTGTTAGGGTAGGATAAGGGAAGTTTGAGAGAAGGAAATCTCTCTCACTCTTTCCTTGCCCAACATCTTAAATCGAACTCCCGTTAATTGAACCACAATCCGCTCCCTACGGCACCCTATCCTACATGATAGCGGTGATTCCGTAGTGAGACCGGTTGTGGTTGAATTAACCGGAGGTTAAGGCTAAGAGCCAAGAACGGACGGAAAAGCACCAAAATGAAGAACTTATGCGTTCGAAAGCCTAGCTTATACTCGCAAGTTCCTTCCTAGTCGTGCTAATCCCCGTTGTTGCCGATTACCGTAACACCGATATTAAGAGTTTCAACGAAAGAAGTGAGCGACTCCTAACTTAAACTAACCTAATCCTAACCCTAACAAGCTCTCTTTACATATCATTTTAACACTTAGTTAATCACAAACAAATCTGGACTTTTGGACTTAACTCGTTAAAGCACATAGAAAAAGATTCCCATCTCCCTTCGGACGACCCGTACTCAACCGGCTAGCTACGAGCGAAACCGTTTTGATTGCGGTAATTAACTAAACTTGAACACGCAAAAACTCTACCAATCAGAGACGCAATAGTATGCTTCTTTCTCATTGGGGTCATCAAGGAATTCATGCAATCCTCTTTCCCTTGCTCATACTCATGACTGTTGTTATAAGTTATAGTCGAACCGACGTTCCCCAACCCTAAATAAGAATTCAGATCGGTCAAGCGATACATTTTATTATCTTAATTAGGGCGTGAATTGGTTGCTACCTGGAGAGAAAGAAAAGAAACACTCAGCATGTGCTCTTGCAAGATTAGATTAGTTATTAGTTTATCTAATCAGGATGGCTCCCACTGTTTCCTCGAATTCTTCTTCAAACCGTAAAAGAAGAACTAGTCAAGATTAATCGCACGTCACAATTCTTGGTTAACCTTTCGGCCAGGCTAGTGTCAGTACTTCGAGGGAGGTTTTCCAACGCTTTTGCGAAGTTTCTTAATTACATAACCTCTTTTCCCTTGAGGCGTAGCCCCGCTAACACCGTTCTACCCAGCTCTCACGTATATGATTGCCATCATAATGCTAGTAGTTAAGCAAGAGTCCTACGAGCTTCATCATTATATATTAACGACACGTAATAATAAGTAAAACATGTATACATCAATGATAAAGACAAACCAGATAGCATACTATCATTTCGAGTAAGATTGCTCTACCTGTATAGGTCCCCCCTCAATTATCATAATCACGTGCTTGCAATTAAAATAATTGCCTCGAGGGCACTATATCCAACAATCTTCCACTTGCACTTAAGGCTAATTATTTCAGTATCGCATATCCACAACTCGTGTGCTATCAAATATCCAACTTCTTTACTAATCAGTTTCTCAAATCTTATTTTAGGAACATCCGTGTTCGAGAAATAGCCTCAGTTCGAGAAATAGCCTCGAGGGCACTATATCCAACAATCTTCCACTATAATGTTTCAACTTCCTCTCACTATATCTCAACTTAGCGGAGATGAACAATCTCCCAAACTGAACGATACCCGGTCTCAAGAATTTTTTCTAGATACAAGATGGGACCAAGTTCATAAATGAACAACTTTATCCTATAAACTTCTTGGGCTGTATCCTCTATTGAGTCATAACCAGCATCTTTAACCATACCTACCTCAGTATCCCTATTGGAACACTATCCAATATACCGATCCTCAGAAGAGGTAAAAACTCAAAACTCTGACAGCATCTCTGTCATCCAGGTCACCTTGGAAGCCTAAACTGATAACCGCCTTTCGGAGGAGGCTGTCGTTATCATATTCCAAGAACATCCTCAAATGTTCACAACTGCTTCCCTTTGTTTCTCTAGGATTGGATTAATATCTGTTTACTACAGCAAGTGTATAAGCAATATCTGGTTTTGTACAAGACTTTGCATGATTGATGTAATTGCCTAAGCAAATGATATGTCATTCATTCCAGTCCCTCTCTTCATCAGTCTGGAAGGCATCTCTTTAGAGAGGGTGACTCATCACCTGTAGGTACTGTTTCCCCAATCAGAGTAAAGCTCAGTTCAAATTTTAAAATTTGAAATAAAGCAGCGCATCATGTGCAAAAATAAAGCAGCGCATCACGTGCAAAGCACATGGGCGCTAGCGCTAAGAGCGCTGCAATCTAAGCAGCGTACCACGTGCAAAGCACGTGCACGCTAGCGCTAAGAGCGCTGCGCTCTGAAGCAGCGCACCACGTGCAAAGCATGTAGCGCTAGCGATGGAACAAAATGTTCTCGGCCCTTGGATCAAAGATCCAACAAACATGATTTAAAATCATCAATTAACAGGATAAAATCCTGTTAAGGAAAAACTTCTCAGAATCTTTCCAAATAAGAAAGATTGTGCTCTATAAATCAGAGCACCATTGGATCAATGATCCAATGGTGATTAAAAATCACCAAAATATAGAATAAATTATGTATGGTAAAAGATTTTCCAATCTTGTTAAAAACAAGAAGATTGCCTTCTGTAAGACAGAAGCCCTAGGATCAAAGATCCAACGGGGAAACATCCCCAAATCAATTAGAGAAAAGATCTCCTTAACCAATTAAACAAATCAACCTTCACTATATAAAGGCCCCAAGACTTCAAGTCTCATAGAGAGGAGCCCCCCACAAGTTTTGAGAAATTTCAAAGAAAAGAGCAAGCTCTGAGAAGAAGAACTTTTCTTCAAGGTAAAAACAGAGAGATCAAAGCATCTCATCAGAAAAAGAACTTAGTTTTTATGCTAGATCATAGATTTTTAAGACAAATTGTCTTTCACAAAAGAGATTATAACATCTCATTATAAAAAGGGGGGAGAATAATTCAATTCTCTTAGGATCACAGATCCATAAAGGCAAAGCCTTTCTCCTATAAAATAAGAACTTTGTTCTTAGATCCATGAGACAAAATCTCTTATAAGAGAGAATTTAATTCTCAGAGCGCAGAACTGCCTAAAAAGAACCTTAGCGCTCTAAGTTTAAAGAAGCGTATCAGCACTCCAAATCTAGCGCACAGCGCTGCAGAGCCTTAGCGCTCCAAATTTAAAAGAAGCGCTGTGCGCTAATGATCTGGCGCTCAGCGCCAAGCGCACCACGTGCTCCTCACGTGTGCGCTACTTTAACAGAAACGCTATGCGCTCATTGAATGTTACTCAGCGCCAAGCGCACCACGTGCTCCTCACGTGTGCGTTACTTTAACAGAAGCGCTCTGCGCTCATTGACTGTTGCTTAACGCCAAGCGCACCATGTGCTCCTCACGTATGTGCTACTTTAACAGAAGCACTCTGCGCTCATTGACTGGCGCTCAGCGCCAAGCGCACCACGTGCTCCTCACGTGTGCGCTACCTAAATAGAAGCGCTCTGTGCTCATTGACTGGCGCTCAGCGCCAAGCGCGCCATGTGCTCCTCACGTGTACGCTGAGAGAACATAAATTTTTCTTTAAATGATAAAGCCCAGAGCCATAATGAGTGCTCAACACTCAATAAAAGACAAAAGTTTGTCAGAACTCAAACCAATGCTCAGCATTGCTAAATGTTCAACATTTTAACTTAGTGGGCCGAGCCCAAGTTGGCCACAGATCCCTCATTCAGATTAATTAAGCCCATATGCTCACAAATCATTGATCTTAGTCCTAAATTGGACTACACATCTCCCAAACAATATTGGTTCAAGGCTACATCTCTTCACTCCTATGATATTTGTCGTTGTAATCTTTCAACGTCTTCAGAGAGGTGACGGGGCCCGACTACTAGACATGCCATGGACTGTGGGGTCCTTAAACTCATGGACTATGATGTCCTTAAACTTTATAGACTATGATGTCTCTAAACTACCACGGACTGTGGGATCCTTAAACTCATGGAGTATGATGTCCTTAAACTTTATAGACTATGATGTCTTTAAACTCGACAGCAAAATCCCTAAACTAAAACAATAGAGCCCAAATGCTCTTTTGTTGGATCTAAATGATCATGTTAAGTAGATCTTAGTCTAAAATTAGACTAACGTGTCCTTAATAAACGTTAAGTTGATCTTAGTCTAAAAATTAGACTAACGTATCCTTAACAAACGTTTAAGTTGATCTTAATCTCAAATATGACTAACGTATCCTTAAACCCCAACCAAAACCCAAATCTAAGAAAATACCGATTTAGACTAATCCATGCCCTATGGGCGACAACATAAATTAGTCTCCGTATACAATCCACGGGTAACCAAAAAACAAAACAAAAACACACGACACGAAGTGACCATCTGGAGAAGGAGAAAGTTGTCACGTCCCGAAATTACGGAATATGACTAGCACTTAGACTACGAACGTCTCAAGGCGTACGTATTATAAGTAAGCTAAAAACCCAGAAATCCAAACCAAGAAAAGTAGTAGAGGGTAGGAAGAACCATATCAAATCAACCAGTATACAACATAATATACAACGCCTAAAGGTGAGGATCAAAACAAAAAAAGGAAACCCAACAACATGAAATCCATAGAAATATAACGAGCGACTCTAAGGTCGAAAGAATAGACATTATAGGTCTCTATCTTAAATAAATACATGTTTGGTTGATGGAACTTCTAGATACAACTGAAATATAATATACAATGTATAATGATGGATACGATACAAATAACCCACCTACTAGCAAGTCACCTGAAAGAAACTGTGCCCGCAAAGCCGTAGTGAAACCCGTACGGCAACACCTGCAAGAAACTGGGGCACAACAGGGGTGAGTTGCCAACTCTGAGTAGAAAAATATCTACGAACAGAAATCACATGTATGACGCAATCCTAGGTCATACGATCATAATATATAATCCTCAAATATATAACCAGCAACCTATAACAATGGTTAGGGTAAATATCTAACCCAAGTATAATCCCATATGCCCATGTCAGTGCATCAGGTGGCAATGTATCATATGGATGATGTATGAATGCATGAAACCGAATGCATGTACAGAAGAAAACTGCTTTCATAAATTTATGAGATTTCTGTATTTTTAAAATGAGGTATCATAAATGAAATCAGCATAAACAGTGCCTATTATCGGCACAAAACATAAATCCCAATATCTCGATATCTCTGTGTCATAATCTCTGTACCTCAATATCTCAGAATCTCAATGTCTCAATCACAATATCTAGGGTGCCGTCAGTCCAGACCGGCCCCTACCATCCATCTCAAGACCACGACGGTATCCTCCGGATATTCGACGTGTCGGGTAAAATCACCAGTCGGTAGTGCTCCCCTTCCAGGCTCAACGCCAACTCCTGCGATCTTCTTGCCCCGGGGTACCGCACCGGGCCCACCATGTACCCGAAACGGTTCATCCGCCTCCTCGAATCGGGTCTCGAAATCCATCAGCAAATCTCATGGTGGACGACTCATACAACATGGGAAAACCGCACTTTTTATTTAAAAAGAGAAAGCAGTTTATATAAGTTTTGCGGTTTTCCCCCAAATCCAGAAAATATCATGGAAATCCGAATCTAAATCATGAATAGCATGTAAAATCATGAATATAAGCATGAGAATCCATGAATGCGGCATATAATGAATATCAGTATGCATGAAGTGACAAGTAATAACTACCATGTCAAGCTGGCATATAAGGCAAGTACACTAATATCATGTCACTACTAGCTAACAAGCTAAATCAAGCAATAATATTCTCTAAGTGTACATGATATGGCAATTACCGATGAAGATGTGTGCGCGCCGGCAAATAAGTGTACGTGGTACATACGCATCATCGGTAATGGTGCTGGTGTCCTAACAGCATGATATCAATAATAGAATATGAATCACAACAGTATACGATGCGGAGCAACAATAATAATGTGCGGGAGCTGAATACTAAACACAATAGTAGCTAGACTGTATCTAATGTCATAAGAGTCATACAGCTACACCGCCTATAAGGCTGATCTAATAGGCTAACTGCAGGTAAGGGAAACCGCCTAACCTCTGAGTCGATACATATATATATATTTATAGTCGGTGATCCCGCCTCGATAATATCACATCCGATACCATATCCCTATAATCGGTTATTCCCAAGTCAAGAGTGCGGATCAAATATCAAAAAATATAGCTCGTACGTAAATCCGTCGTACGGCATCCCAAATCTGGGTACGGGTCAATATCACATTCGTCATATCATTCATTTGGTATTCTCTATATCAAATATCATAATTTGGGTACTGACCTACGTCTAGTACAAAGCTAACATCATCACTATCTTCATGATCTGACTACTGATCAACAGTCTCGTATGAATCGATATCATCCGCACATATCATCTCAAGGAGTATAACTCGCCCAAGGCGGCCTATCATACTAATCTTGTCATATCATATCATGTCATATCTCGTAACGTAATCACATGTCGACCATTTTATATATATATCACTATTCCTATGGCATCATCATCCCAAAATCCTGCTAAAGCATCAAGACGTATCTCAAATATGAATTTTACCATATCACCGATATCATAATCTCGGATCAAATATTATCGACTCATCTCAAACCCAAGTATCATCCTCAAATCCGTATGTGAACACATAGTCTCATACCCAAGTGAACACATATCTATATAGGATCCCATAAACACATATGAAGTAAGGATGCAAGCAAGTATGTATGCGTGTGTGTATGTAGTGCACCCACTACTCTAGGGTTTCGTAACCTTTCACCAATCCAACAGACCAATAACCATCTTATACAATATCATTAATCCCAAAAAAGCATGTAATGATTGTTGGTGTGTATACGCATCCGTATACATCATCACGAACTGCGGGGGTGCTATACGCCATCCACCCGACTTCTCCCCGTAGATATAAATCTACTCACCTTGTTTTATGCGTGCCGATGTCGATGTCGCCATTTGCATCTCCAACGCTTCGACGCCACGTGGGGTACCTACAAGGATATCACACGCTAAAACACATGAAAACCATGTCGAAAACCAAAATGGTGCACGCTACGCGCATAGGTAAAAACCTGTGGCCTCGCGTTCAATCACAGCCAATATCCCTCTGCCGTTGGCGTTCAAACGCCACCCGACACAAACGAATCATCGAATACCAAAAATCCATGCTAAACAAGTCGTAAATCATGTGCCAACATAGGAAAATCAACCCAGATTCTACCCTGATTGGAACCATACAAAACTAGAGATACCCAGGGTCAAGTTTACCGGTAAAAGAGCCGTGTATAAAAAAACGAGGGGGTTTCCTACAGCTCTAGCCGTAAATTGCGGCCAGAGGGAATATATCTGCGGCCAAAAAATGGGGGTTGGAGCTAGGGTTTTGGGTGTTGGTTCCTATCTGCTTGCACACCTCACTGCCAAGTCAATATTATTTTAGGAGGTTCGGGTTGATAGCAGTTTCCAGAAACGCCACAAAGTCGATAAAATACGCCTAGTCGAAAATTTTAGGTAACCAACTGGGAATCTGGGGTAATCTTGGTTAGACTAGTCTCAAATACACCTAATAATGCTATACTAACATTCAAAACCATCTCTTGGCCACATCTCACTCAAAATCACTAAAACTAGCACTAGATCACAAATATAACACTAATTTCTGCTAAACAACTATAACTTAACAAGATAGGAGTTGGGTTGTGAGATTATACCTTAAGGAAACCCTAGGATGTAGGAGAAGAGAGGATGAAGGAAGGAGGAAGGGTTGTGTTGTTGCTGGACTGCATCTGGTGTTGCTGCTGATGTTGCTATTGCAGCAGATGCTGATGCTGTTTTCTGGCTGAACTGCTGCTGATGGTGTTGATGCAGTGCTGTGTTGTTGTGGTTATTGTTGTGTTGTGTTGATGTAGTTATGTTGGTGTTAGGGTGTGATGAAGTGTGAGGTTGTAGTATGATGGTGTGGAGTTGTTTTGAAATGACGTTGCTGCTGCTGTGGCTGTTTTCAGAGCAGTTGCTGATGCTGCAGATGCAAAATTGGGGCTGATGGGTGTTATCAGCTGATGTGATAACAATTGGGAATGAAGTGTTGATATTGGTGGCTGTTGCTTAGGATGATGCAGCTGCTGCTGGTGTTTTGAAGTGGTGTGATGTGTGAGAGTGAGCGGGAGAGATGTGAGAGATGAGAGCCAAAAGAGTTGATATGAGAGGGAGTGATATGAGCGAGATGGGTGAGTGAAAGAAAACAAGGGACTATGAAATGAGGTGGATCATGGCACACCCTAGCCACCTCTCTCTCTCTCTCTCTTAATAAATGAACAACCATCATGGCTCTCTCTCTAGCCACAAGTCAACCTAACCCTAATCACCCTTTAAACAAGGCCAAAACCCTAAGTTAAAACTGTTAGTGTATATGCCCTAGAGGCCATTACTGTATCATCCTAGTTTGTATATTACTTAATAGAAGCTTGGGATATTCACAGTTGTATAAACAATCTTGCTCAATATAGTAGTATGCTACTTGGTTTGTTTGTACTTCAATGTGTACGTGTGTTTATTTTAGTATATCACCTATACACATTAGTGGAGCCCTTAGGATCTTTGCTTGATTACCAGCGTTGTGATGGCAGTCACACTCGTGGGGGCTGGGTAATCCACAACCACATCCTTATGCAGGTCCCTAGACGCAGGACTATCGAGACAGGGCATCGATACTCCGGGGTAGACTAGCGTATGCGCTTCTCATCCCAGCATGGGAGACGGTCTGTTCCACAGCCATCAGTACGTCGTACTGGAGATAGTATGCGGGTGCTCGTTGGGTTACGAGTATACTGGACAGGATTCGTCAGGAACTGTTGGTTGGTACTATACCTATCGTCAGTTATCAGTTCCCAGGTGACATGAGTACAGCTTAGTCCGCTGACTTGACACTGTCACTTCGCCTCGAGTGTGTTCCCACTGCACTTTGATTACTACCCTACCACGGCTCAAAGGAGTCGTGCAAACATGTAGTTTTTAGGTGCAGTCCCGAAGCACTTGGAGGCAGTGACGGTTAGACAGGATTCGTCTCTCCCGGTATTGGGGGTTGACATCGCGCCATGTCTAGGAGAGCCATTACACGAGTAGTCCCTGGCCAGGGCAAGCGAGATATACTGGTAGGTTTCCAGTGTTATCTCAGGGTGTTCTGGGCTTCACTCAGACACGACTTGTACCGCTATTGGGGGACTGACGTTTACCGCCCCCTAGGCCCGCCATGCGATGTATCAGACGAACAGACCGGACTGTATGGAGACTGTCACAGTTAGACTCAGTAGGAGTTCAGATGGGTTTCACCTCGTCAGTATTCTTGTCGGCATCTACCTGGGGACCGTTACGCACAGCTAGTGCCGCTTGCGGTGTGTGGTTAAACCCACTGCCAGCGTAGTGTCGAGTCTTTAGAGTCCCACACAGAAAGCTATTCTCCTTTAGGCAAAAGAGTAGAGGTCGCATGGTTTTGCGACAGGGTTCGGTCACATCCGTGCACTTGTGCACGTACATTGTCCGGACAGTTAACACTAGCGGGCTTTGGTTTAAGCCAGATCCTAGTGTACGTTTTGGGATTGGTTTTATCTCGTATGTATTCGTGTTCCTCGGAACGCGGATGCGGGTGTGTATGCACAGTTGACAGAGAGACAGAGGCAGAGTATTCTCATTGGGGTTGTTGACTGTTGACTTTTGCTTAACCCTAATGAGAATAAGATATATGATTAACATTAATATTAATTAAGTATTATAGTGACATGGTTGTTGAGGGGTTGACATTGTTGACTCGTTGACTTTGTTGACCGGTTGACTAGGTTGGACTAGTTGACCATCATCATGACAATGGCTATCATTCCATGGCAAAGACTTTTGCTTGCTTGTTTATTTATGAAAAATGAGTGCATGAAATGATATACCCATTTTGACTTAAACCATTTACACAATACTTGATTACTATTTTTTGTGATGATGGCTTTTGGATTATGAGAGGTGAGAATGAGAAGAGTATGGTTCATTCTATCATTTGCTTTCTCTATCTTGAGCTCTCTCATTTCTCAAGCTCTCCCTCTTCCTCTTGCTCTCTCTACCTCAAGACAAACCATTCTCATGTGTTGAGACTCATTGCCTTAGAGATAAAAAGACACCAAAACATTCCTCTACTCATTCTAGTTTACAAGGCCTAGCAAGCCAAGTGATCTAGTTTCTTCAAAGTTCGAAGAAGAAGCCAAAGGTAGAAGCTTTCGGGTGGATCCATCTTCGGCGCAAGGAGACGACGAGGTGAGGCCGATCCGTACACCGGGCGGAGTCGAAGACGAAGGAGTTCGAGAAAGGTATAGCCCCCTAACCGAGTAGGTAAACTCTTGTTAGGTTGTTAGCTAGTAGTTTAACAAAGATCCGTATTGGTAGTCCATGTTACCACCCTCTTGAAAATCGTTTTTCACCAATTCCGCAACCCCGTAAGTACCGGGGAAGGGTAGTATGGACTTACAGTGGTATCAGAGACTAGTTAAACTCTATCTAACATGTTAGCAAAGTAACTAGAAATTCGATCGGAGAAAAAGTCGCGAAATACACCCGGATTTTAAACTTGCTGTCGATTTTCAAAGTGCTGTAAAAGTAATAAATCATGCTTCAAAAATCGACTCAGGGTTGTTATATTGCACTGAAGAAAAACGATCAAGTGATCTCATCAAAGAGCCGCGGAAAGGCGGCAATAGCTTGCTATTGCCGCGGTTCCGCGGCCACTTTAACTCTTCTGTGGATTTTCTTCATTGCAGTTTGTTCAGTGGGGTATTTTGGGAATTTTGGTATATGTTTTTTCAGCACAGATTTTCCAGAAAGAAAATTTTGTTTTTGGGGCTTTAAAAACCGTATTTTGATCGAGTTTCTTAAGACTTAAGCTGACGGGTTCATTTCTGTGATGTGATATTTGTATTGAACGTCTGCTAATCGCTATATGTCGATTAGTGGGGGTTATACAAATCTGTGATTTGTAATGGCATTGGAATGTGTATATGAATTCATTGGATTGTCGCGGGTGAATAGCCGGGGGTTGTGAGACGAGAGTTTTCTTTTCTTTCAATTCATGTAAATTTGTAAATTGATGTAATAATTATTTGTATGGCCGCACAACCGGGTCGGGGTTGTAGCCGTCATTGTATAATTTCTTTTTACTGTTTTTGCTCCTAGGATAGACCCATGGAGGGGGTGCACAAACTACCGGGTATCTCGAAGTGCCGAGTGGCCTACTTATGGAGTTGAGGGAGGTTGCTTCGCTTCGGTTACTTGGCGGGTAGTTTGCCGCACCCGTAGGGTTCTTGGGTAGGGTATTGGCTATTCACCGCGATCGTGTAATCTGCTTTTCGTTACAGGCTCGTACGAATTGCGGATTCCTAGTATATCCAATGTGTTCATCTGTGATCTGAAATGGCTATCATTGCAATATATCTATATATGATATTATTTAGGCGTTGCTTATGTTTTGCAGCAGCGCTAGCCCAGCCCCCGCTCTGTCGTTAGTTAAGTAACATAACGGGTAATGACGGGGCCCCGTGGCGAATGCGAATGGCATAAGCGTACGTCATATTTTGGTTGTTTTCTGCAATGGTAGGAATAAATGATGGGACGCATTAAAAGAACTAATGCAAGAAAAACACGCATTAAAAGAACTAATGCAAGAAAAATAAACCAAGTAAAAGTCGTTGGAACACTTTCAAAAACCACTCGGTTTCTTTTCAAAATAACTTTTAAACGCGGAGCTTAAGCCACTCCTTTTACAAGCTATCTCGTTCCATCGATTATATCAAGTTCACTACGTTCACGGTTTTGCCAAAACCATTCGTAGCCCTCCGTCGTTTCACATGGATGGTCAATAGTATTCAAGCTATGTATGTTGGCCAAAGTCGAGGCATAGTGATTGGTAGCTATTGGGTATTCATGTGCAGCATAGATAGATGTGTTGGTTTGGGGCAGTCGTACTACCATTTTGGCCAAAGTCAAGGGTATATGCGGATGGGCTCAAATTAACCTGGAGAATGACGGGTAGAACTTGACATGTGACTTATGATATTTTGGCCAAAGTCAAGGTCCTAAGAGCATGGGGCAAAAATCCACATCGGGAGTTTCAAAAGAACTGAAACTTGCTAGTATTGCATACCATTTGGAGTGTGATGATTCTGGTAGGATTCCTTCAGTTTCGTCACACGATGATATTTGGATCCCGATCCTACTGTGAGTATATGCTACTCCTCGGGAAATTTCTCACTTAACGATCAATGCTATAAACCAAGTAGGTGTCTAGAAAGGTGTTAGCGGGGCTACGCCCCCAGGGAAAAGAGGTTCTTAAATTAAGAAACTTCGCGAAAGCGTTGGAAAACCTCCCTCGAAGTACCAACACCAGCCTGGCCGAACGGTTAAGCAAGTATTGTACGGTGAGATTGATCCTGACTAATTCTTCCTTTCTGGTTTGAGGAGGGATTCGAGAGACAGTGGGAGCCATCCTGTTTAGACAAACTAAAAACCACTCTAAACTTGCAAGAGCAACATGCTGAGTGTTTCTTCTATCTCTCCTAATTGCAGCGACCAATCAACATGACTGGACTTAAGTTACTTCTAGATAAAAACATACTGACAGGGCCAAACTACAAAGATTGGCTCAGGAATGTCAAAATGGCAATCACTTATGACAAGTTGGGTATCTCCTTACCACCAAAGCTCCCCCTGTCCCAAGTCCCACCTCCAGCGTCACGGATAAGGAAATCCGTAAGACTTGGGAGATTGATAGCGCGAAGGCCAAGTGCCTCGTACTTGCCTCTATGGACAACGAACATCAGAGGAGGCACGAGAATATGGACCTCGAATCCATATTTCTCCATACAAAAGAACTGTATGGAGAGCAATCTCGTATCGCAAGATACGAAGTGTCGAAGAAGTTATTTTCGGCAAGGTTGGCCATCGGATCATCGGTAGCGGAACACGTGCTTAAGATGATTGGCTTCATTGAGGAGCTCGCGGAACTTGGGACCACGTTAGAGAACGAGCTCTATACGGACTTGATTCTCCAGTCCCTTCCTTCCACTTACGCCCAGTTTATCCTGAACTTCAACTTACAAGAAAAAGAAGTTGAACTTTCAGAACTCCTCAACATGCTGAGGAGTGCAGAGGGAACCCTACAGAAAGGTAGGGAAACATCCACTTTGTTTGTAGGAGGATCTTCATCTTCTAGGTCCAAGGCGAAAGCCAAGGGAAAGAAGAAGAAAGCCTCCGCCAAACCAAGGGGCGGTGTTAGTAAAGTGGATACGAAGGGAAAAGCAAAAGCAACAAAAATAGCGGGGAAGCTTATAGGGAAGGAAGAGTGCTTTTTCTGTCATAAGAGTGGTCACTGGAAGAAAGATTGCAGGGCTTGGAAAGCCAGGACACAGGAACTGAAGCAAGTTGCGGCTTCAGCTTCAGGTATGTATGTTATTGAAAACTGTCTGTCAATAAACTCTACTTCCTGGGTATTGGATACCTGATCAGGATCTCATATCTGTAATTCTTTGCAGGCGTTGAGAAACCATAGGGTTTTGAAGGCAGGTGACATGACCCTCAAAGTTGCAAACGGAGCTAGCATGGATGCTAAGGCCGTGGGGGACTATCACCTGGGAATGTCAGATGGACATGTTTTGGTTTTGCGTAATTGCTATTTTGTACCGAACGCAACTTGTAATATCATTTCTGTATCTTTGATTTCTAAAGAAGGTTATGAATTTGCGTTTGTAAGTAATGTTGTAAACATTCACCTTAATCAAGTTCTGATTGGGTCAGGTACATTAAGTAATGGTATATATGTACTAAACCAACCACAGATTTTCAATGTCCAGAATACACACAAAAGAAAGTCTCCGGAAATAAATCAGACTTTCTTATGGCATTGTAGACTGGGTCACATCAATGAGAGAAAGTTGATGAAGTTACATACAGAAGGATATTTGAATCCGTTCGAATATCAACCATATGCCACTTGTCAATCTTGTCTCAAAGGAAAGATGACAAAGACTCCGTTCACTGGACACGGAGTAAGAGCGAGCGAGCTCTTGGGACTCGTACACAGCGACGTGTGCGGTCCAATGTCTACACATGCGCGAAGCGGTTATTCTTACTTCATTACCTTTACGGATGACTTTTCAAGGTACGGTTATGTCTTCTTAATGAAACATAAGTCCGAAGCCTTTGGAAAATTCCAGGAATATAAGAATGAAGTAGAAAAACAAACCGGCAAAGGTATCAAGATTCTAAGATCGGATCGAGGTGGTGAATACTTAAGTGCCGAGTTCCTGGACTATTTAAAAGAGAACGGAATTCTCTCTCAGCTTACTCCCCCATACACTCCGCAACATAACGGTGTATCGGAGAGACGAAACCGAACCCTATTGGATATGGTACGATCCATGATGAGTAACGCTGAGTTACCGCGATCATTCTGGGGATATGCACTAGAATCAGCTGCATACCTTTTGAACCGAGTTCCAACTAAGACTGTGCCTACTACACCATATGAGATGTGGTGTGGGAAGAGACCCTATCTTAATCACATTAAGACATGGGGAAGTCCAGCTTTTGTCAAAAAGCAGCATGCGGACAAGCTCGAGGCACGCTCAGTAGAGTGCAAGTTTGTGGGATATCCAAAGAACTCCAAGGGATATCTCTTCTATTACGCAGAGGAACAGAAGATCATTGTTTCTCATAATGCCCATTTTCTAGAACACCAGTTCTTAGAAAAGGAAACAAGTGGGAGCGAAATAGAACTGGAAGAAATTCCAGAACCACAGACTGTTACTGAAAGCTTATTGGAACCAGAGGGTTCAAAAGAAAATGACATTCCTACGCCGTTCCGCAGGAATAGTAGGCAGTCTCATCCGCCCGAGAGATACTACGGTTTTCTCATAGACAGGGATAGAGAGGATTGCATCATAGATTATGATGAGCCGACTAGCTTCCAGCAGGCCATTCAGAGCGTTGACTCGGTAAAATGGCCGGATGCAATGCGGACCGAAATAGAGTCCATGTACACCAACAAAGTATGGACGTTGGACGTTTCTCCAGATGGGGTAAAACCCGTAGGATGCAAGTGGATCTTCAAAAGGAAGATTGGTGTAGATGGACAGGTTGAGACCTATAAAGCTAGACTGGTTGCAAAGGGTTTTCGTCAAAGACCTGGTTTGGACTATGACGAGACCTTTTCTCCAGTAGCTATGCTGAAATCCATTCGGATCCTTTTTGCCATTGCTGCCTTCCACGATTATGAGATTTGGCAGATGGACGTAAAGACCGCTTTTCTAAATGGAAATTTAGAGGAGTGTGTTTATATGGACCAGCTAGAGGGTTTCATTCAGAGTGGGAGCAGCGGAAAGGTGTGCAAGTTGCTTAAGTCCATCTATGGACTAAAGCAGGCATCGCGGAGTTGGAACATCTGTTTTGATGAGACGGTCAAGGAATTTGGCTTTATCAAAAATCCAGATGAGCCATGCATCTATAGTAGATTTGTAGCGAGAACTGTAGTATTCCTCGTTTTATACGTGGATGACATTCTCTTAATAGGAAATGACATTCCTATGCTACAATCTGTCAAGGGGTTCTTGTCACACAGGTTCTCCATGAAAGACCTGGGTGATGCCTCATACATTCTGGGGATCCGGATCTATCATGACAGATCCAAGAGGATATTAGGACTTTCACAGTCCAGGTACATCGACACCATACTGAAAAGATTCAGTATGGAAGATTCTAAGCGCGGTAATCTACCGGCTTGTCACGGGATCACCCTCTCCAAAGAGATGTCTCCCAAGACTGATTTGGAAAGGGATCGCATGTCTATTATACCCTACGCTTCTGCGGTAGGCTCTATAATGTATGCGATGTTGTGTACCAGACCAGATGTAGCTTATGCACTGAGTGTGGTAAGCCGGTATCAGTCAAACCCTAGGGAGAAATATTGGATAGCAGTAAAGAACATTCTCAAGTACCTGAGAAGGACTAAGGAGATGTTCTTGGTGTATGGCGGAAAAGACCTCCAGATCGAGGTCTTTGCTGACTCCAGCTTCCAGAGTGACAAGGATGATTCCAAGTCCATGTCGGGTTATGTCTTTACCCTCAATGGAGGGGCGGTGTGTTGGAAGAGTTCCAAACAGGAAACCGTTGCTGACTCGACGATGGAAGCGGAATATATCGCTGCTGCAGATGCCGCAAAAGAAGCTGTCTGGGTAAGGAAGTTCTTAACTGAACTTCAAGTGGTTCCGTCCATTGTTGATCCAATACCTCTGTATTGCGACAACAACGGGGCTATAGCTTTAGAAAAGGAACCAAGGTCCCATCAGAAGTCCAGACACATCTTAAGACGGTATCACCTGATCAGGGAGATTGAGGTTCGGAGAGTTTCTACAGAAGACAACACTGCCGATCCACTCACAAAGGCCTTTCCCCAGACTCAGTTCGAGCGGCTGATCGAGATGATAGGTCTTCGATACGCCAGTACATTGCCTTAGTGCAAGTGGGAGATTGTTAGTGTATATGCCCTAGAGGCCATTACTGTATCATACTAGTTTGTATATTACTTAATGGAAGCTTGGGATATTCACAGTTGTATAAACAATCTTGCTCAATATAGTAGTATGCTACTTGGTTTGTTTTTACTTCAATGTGTACGTGTGTTTATTCTAGTATATCACCTATACACATTAGTGGAGCCCTTAGGATCTTTGCTTGATTACCAGCGTTGTGATGGCAGTCACACTAGTGGGGGCTGGGTAATCTATAAGCACATCCTTATGCAGGTCCCTAGTCGCAGGACTATCGAGACAGGGCATCGATACTCCGGAGTAGACTAGCGTATGCGCTTCTCATCCCAGTATGGGAGATGGTCTGTCCCACAGCCATCAGTACGTCGTACTGGAGATAGTATGCGGGTGCTCGTTGGGTTACGAGTACACTGGACAGGACTCGTCGGGAACTGTTTGTTGGTACTATACCTATCGTCGGTTATCAGTTCCCTGGTGACATGAGTACAGCTTAGTCCGCTGACTTGACACTGTCACTTCGCCTCGAGTGTGTTCCCACTGCACTTTGATTACTACCCTACCACGGCTCAAAGGAGTCGTGCAAACAGATAGTTTTTGGGTGCAGTCCCGAAGCACTTGGAGGCAGTGACGGTTAGACAGGATTCGTCTCTCCCGGTATTGGGGGTTGACATCGCGCTGTGTCTAGGAGAGCCATTACACGAGTAGTCCCCTGGCCAGGGCAAGCGAGATATACTGGTAGGTTTCCAGTGTTATCTCAGGGTGTTCTGGGCTTCACTCCGACACGACTTGTACCGCTATTGGGGGACTGACGTTTACCGCCCCCTAGGCCCGCCATGCGATGTATCAGACGAACAGACCGGACTGTACGGAGACTGTCACAGTCAGACTCAGTAGGAGTTCAGATGGGTTTCACCTCGTCAGTCTTCTTGTCGGCATCTACCTGGGGACCGTTACGCACAGCTAGTGCTGCTTACGGTCTGTGGTTAAACCCACTGCCAGCGTAGTGTCGAGTCTTTAGAGTCCCATACAGAAAGCTATTCTCCTTTAGGAAAAAGAGTAGAGGTCGCATGGTTTTGCGACAGGTCGCATGGTTTTGCGACAGGGTTCGGTCACATCCGCGCACTTGTGCACGTACAGTGTCCGGACAGTTAACACTAGCGGGCTTTGGTTTAAGCCAGATCCTAGTGTACGTTTTGGGATTGGTTTTATCTCGTATGTATTCGTGTTCCTCGGAACGCGGATGCGGGTGTGTATGCACAGTTGACAGAGAGACAGAGGCAGAGTATTCTCATTGGGGTTGTTGACTGTTGACTGTTGACAGTTGACTGTTGACCATTGACTTTTGCTTAACCCTAATGAGAATAAGATATATGATTAACATTAATATTAATTAAGTATTATAGTGACATGGTTGTTGAGGGGTTGACATTGTTGACTTGTTGACTTTGTTGACCGGTTGACTAGGTTGGACTAGTGGACCATCATCATGACAATGGCTATCATTCCATGGCAAAGACTTTTGCTTGCTTGTTTATTTATGCAAAATGAGTGCATGAAATGATATAGCCATTTTGACTTAGACCATTTACACAATACTTGATTACTATTTTTTGTGATGATGGCTTTTGGATTATGAGAGGTGAGAATGAGAAGAGTATGGTTCATTCTATCATTTGCTTTCTCTCTCTTGAGCTCTCTCATTCCTCAAGCTCTCCCTCTTCCTCTTGCTCTCTCTACCTCAAGGCAAACCATTCTCATGTGTTGAGACTCATTGCCTTAGAGATAAAAAGACACCAAAACATTCCTCTACTCATTCTAGTTCACAAGGCCTAGCAACCCAAGTGATCTAGTTTCTTCAAAGTTCGAAGAAGAAGCCAAAGGTAGAAGCTTTCGGGTGGATCCATCTTCGGCGCAAGGAGACGACGAGGTGAGGCCGATCCGTACACCGGGAGGAGTCGAAGACGAAGGAGTTCGAGAAAGGTATAGCCCCGTAACCGAGTAGGTAAACTCTTGTTAGGTTGTTAGCTAGTAGTTTAACAAAGATCCGTATTGGTAGTCCATGTTACCACCCTTTTGAAAATCATTTTTCACCAATTCCGCAACCCCGTAAGTACCGGGGAAGTGTAGCATGGATTTACAAAAACTAACTAACCTAACCAAATGGGTTAGACCACCATGGTCATCTAAGCATGGTTCAACCCTAGGCTATCATGAATCCAAAACATGAAACAAGTGTGATAAGTGTGGAAAATGTTATGTGCACATTTTGCACAAAAGGCCAAAAATCCAATTAGCGATTTTTAATCGCAATTAACACTAAAATAGCATATACTTAACCATAAAAACTTTAAAATGGCATATTTCCACAGAATAACCTATTTTAGAATTTCCATAATTTTCTCCAGAATTTTCCCTATTTATCGGTATTTAATTATACCGAAATATTAAAATATTCATTAAAAATTAATATTAAATTATGAAAATTCCTAAAAATAATATTTTATTTTTTGAAATGTTACAATCATCCCCCCTTAAAGAAATTCAGTCTCCGAATTTAAATTTAAACCCGCAAATTCTAAAACATTTCAATAAAATGTCCAAGCTAACGGGGCTCCGAAATCATCAATACATAAAAGGCATCATAGCGCAAAACATGCGCATGAGTAACGAGCAGATAACTCGAAAACAAAACTCCGTCAAGCATCTCGCAATCATCGGGGTCAAGGTGAAAACACGAATGCCAAATTCAAGGCAAAACTGATATGCTAGAAATCGGAACTATACATGTAAATATATGAAGGAAATGCATGCCAAAATTCCTTAAAGTTAATGTGCAATGCGCATAGCGCTGCACAGTGGCGGACGTCTCTATAAGAAAATAGTCATATATGTATGTATCTTTTGTTTAATATGCACGTTCCGCCGTTTTGAAAACAATTTAGAAGGGTTCCCTGTTCTAAATGTTTCGTGTCATACCGGACACGTATATAAATAATGAGACTATAGCTCGCTTTTGGAAATTCCTTCAATAACTATCTATGCATGCAAAACACACTCAGGCACTGTCATCTGACTAGTTCTACTCAGTACGAAAACAAATCGCAATATCATAAAAATGTACTGCTCCATAAGAAATCAATCCCAAAAGTGCATATGAAAACCCTGTGCGCCCGATGCACACGGAAACCAAAATCCATACATGTGCAAAGCAGATGCACAAAACGACATCAAGGTGCAACGGGTGTGCATGAAGCATCTGTCATAGGCAACGTGTGTGCCTGACGGCAACATCCAGTGCATCTGACATGCATGAAGAAATCTCGAATTAGTGCATCTGGTGTGCACCAAATCGCATATCATAATATGCGCCCAACATGCGCGAAAGATCCAAATCCGGTGCATCCATCATGCACGAAATCAAGAAATCCAATATCAAGTGTCGAACACGCGCAAAATCCAATCAGGTGCATAAAGTGCATGAAAACAATATCGAGCATCACCATCGAAATCGAAGTCCAGTGCATCCAAGTGCACAAAATACGAATCACGGCACTGCAGCATATGTGAACTATACCGAGTGCAAAAACCAAATCGTGTGCGTACATATGCACAAAATCAACTCAACTGTATGAAACCCATAAAATCATAGTCATGAGAAACCAAGGCACGAAAACGATATCAAGTGCAACAACTGTGCAAAAATCGTAAATACTCAATAGGTGCAACCATGGTGCATGAAAACAATGTCATGAAACCTAATCATCAAAACCAAATCATCAAAACCAAATCATGCGAATCAATCGTCAAAATACCGAAATCAAGTATGGCGGAATAGTCCCGCTCAAGCGCATCCTCCAAGAATCTCTGGCCAACTGTCGTGGTCACTCATAGCATATCTCGTCGACGATCCTGAACTCTGGCCTGCTGGTGTGCGTAACATGACCACTCCTGGGTTCAAGTATTCTCTGTAGATTACCAATCTCACGATCCATCGGCTCATCGGCCATGTCAGGTGTGCTAACAGGGACGATTCCATTCTGGCACTTCTCTGGTCATCTCTCGGTTAATCCTCACGACCACTCGTAAAGTAGCATGTCACTGGCGTCAGCCTCTGGCTCTCTGAATGTACGTGACACATCTGATCCTGGGTGCAAGTATCATTGTAGCAGTGTCCTGGAAGGAATCCTGCTCAAGGTCTCTTCCAAGTCTCATCTCTGCCAATTGTCCGGAAGTCATCGTCCTTTACTATATCTGCTTCTTGCTCCGGAACGGTTGCATACTCATCGCGACTCCTTCTGGAAGATATATCTAGTACTCTGCCTCGGCATGCGCATCGCATCTCTGATGTCGGCGGAGTAGAACGTCGTCTCATCAACACCTCGTACGAATCTCTTACTCCACTTTTCTCTAATGTCGACTACTTCGGACTCGTCTCGTCGTGGCTGTATGGACTGAGCTCCAACGGCTATCCTCATATCTGGAGTCTCCAAGAAGTGCATCTCACCATCTAGCATCCGAATGAAGTCGAGTCATCCGATCGAGTTGTCAAGACCTCATAATCCCCCAAGAGCTCAGCATCTTGGGTATAGTATAATAGTATCGAGTACATATCACAGTATCGGTGGTCCAGCCGTAGAAGGGCAAACCCAAGCCTCACTAATGGAGCCGTAGAACTGCCGCAAACCCGAAGGTCCAAAGGCTTTCACACGGTCATTAAGTCGAGTTAGGGTTTCATTCTTCTAGAGGAACTATAGAATTGCCTGCATGTCTTCCCGAATACTTTAAACTTGGAATAATAGGATTCTGACATTCGATCGTCTCTGTCGACTCTCAACGTCTCCGCATGAAGTCGTCTCAGCTGGAATCAGTCTATCTGATGACCTCGCATCTGGGTAGCGAACGAACCACATGTCCTAGTCATTCATCCTCGGTGACTAGCGACCTTCTATCATCTCTTAGTACAATCTCGTACTGCAATAGCTCCAATATCTGGGGCGATATCTCGTCGTTCGTAGCAATAGCTGGCTCACTCGTCTGCACGCTGGACAGTGCCTCAATCATCATGAAAAAGCCATACGTCAACGGTCATCAAAATCTGGCTGACCTCGGTCAGTGGCTCAATCCTCTGGTGCTAATCTGCACGTCCGAGTAATCTCATACAGCGATCCATCCAACGCTCGTGGCGCGAAAACACAATAAAAAGACACATCTCCACAATCGGGTGTCGCCGGAATCACGCCCTGGTCAGTCCTCGTTCGTAACTAGCTCGTGTTGACCGCAACTCTAGCCGTAGCTCTCCCTGCCCATAATCATGGCAGCAAAACCATAACTGGTACCGATGAGGCTAGATCAGGAAGGGATATAATACTGAACAAGGAAATGTACATCCTAAGGCTTCTTAAGTGGAGTGGCGTGTCGTAAATATGCCGCGGAACATACCCACGATACGTCACTCTACTTTAGTCACATATTCCATCAACCAAGGGTCATCCTACGCTCCGAAGGTAAAACCTAACGCTCTGATACCAACTTTGTCACGTCCCGAAATTACGGAATATGACCGGCACTTAGATTACGAACGTCTCAAGGCGTACGTATTCTAAGTAAGCCGAAAACCCAGAAATCCAAACCAAGAAAAGTAGTAGAGAGTAGGAAGAACCATATCAAATCAACCAGTATGCAACATAATATACAACACCTAAAGGCGAAGATCAAAACAAAAAAAGGAAACCCAACAGCATGAAATCCATAGAAATATAACGCGCGACTCTAAGGTCGAAAGAATAGACATTACAGGTCTCTATCTTAAATAAATACATGTTTGGTTGATGGAACTTCTAGATACAACTGAAATATAATATACAATGTATAATGATGGGTACGATATAAATAACCCACCTACTAGCAAGTCACCTGAAGGAAGCTGTGCCCGCAAAGCCGTAGTGAAACCCGTACGGCAACACCTGCAAGAAACGGGGGCACAACGGGGGTGAGTTGCCAACTCGTGAGTAGAAAAAGATCTACGAACAGAAATCGCATGTATGGCGCAATCCTAGGTCATACGATCATAATATATAATTCTCAAATATATAACCAACAACCTATAAGAATGGCTAGGGTAAATATCTAACCCAAGTATAATCCCATGTAACGTTTTAAAAGTAATTAAATAAATAATTAAATGAATAAAAGTGTTTAAGTGAATTTTAGGATTTTCGGTAAAGTAAAATGTAATTTTCGTAAAACCAAACCGGGATTGTTTTTCATTATAATTTTAAAAATATCTATTTTAATTATGAAATTACTAGTAAATGGTGTTTATTTAGCCACTTATAAATTTTTAGTTTAATAAAATATTTTTAGTTGAATTAATTATTTTAAATATTAACATAAGCTTTATTTTTACACTAAATTAGTGTAAATTACAAATTTAAATGGTTTTAATTTGTAAAAATGAACCATGGCATATTAGAATTTAGTGTGTATCATGAAAAATTTATTTGCAAATTTTTCCTTGTTTCTAGATCTTTCTTGAGTTATTTTAGAAAAGTATTAAAAGAAAATGAATAAAGCATGAAAAGACATTAAGATGATGACATTTTGGAGAAGTTTCTACACCATTTCTCATGTGTTTCTCCATCTTCCCTTATTGTGGCCAGCCTCCCCATCACCATGGCTGCCCCCCCTATTTTCCACCTCATTTTTATTCAAAAATCATCAAAAATACATCAAAAATTCAATTAAAATTCCACAAAATCCTATATATTTTTCTACCCTTCTATTCTTGCTCATATTTACATGGATTTTGGAGTGGTATAGCATACATTTTGGAGGCTCATTTCTTGTTTGGATTTCATATTTTTGGAGGTATAATTTCTTTCTTTTGATTTATTGTTATTAGATGTTCAATTAAGCTTAATTAGATTTAATGAATTAATTCTATGTTTTTTTTTAAAAATTCAAGTTAGGGTTTGTAAATTCAAGTTATGATTTTTTTTAATTATTTAGGGTTATAATAGTTAGTTTAACACTTTTAGAATTGGAAAATATTGCATGGTTGTTGAATTGTAAATTTTTCATTGAAAATTGTTTAAATTAGGAATTTTTGCTAACTAGGTTTCTATAAAACCTAATTATTGGTGAAATAAATCTCAATTAATATTTGTAATACTATATTTTGGTCTTAATAAGAGTTTTAACTTGTTGGTGGAATGGAAAACTTAAATTGATTGCTAGTTTCTATGGATAATTGATAAATTGTGATAAAAATTGTTATTTTTGTAAACTAGATTTTAGAAATTCCTAAATAAATGAGATTAAAAATATAATTATGGTTTCATTATATCATTATCATCATGAATTGTGGTTTAAGTCACTAATTTATGTAAAATCATGTTTTGTGGTGGAATTGTTGTGTTTTGCTTGAAAAATGTTGAAAATTGTTAAATGGTGCAAACAAGAAATTTCAAATCTATATAAATTTGTGTAATAAAAATATCGTAATAGTTTGTATAGTCTAGTTATGCTATTTAATGAGTTTTATGACCATTGGTTTCATTTAAATGTCAAGTTTTGATAAAAACGGTAAACTGGCATTTTCGGGTTTTACGAAATTGGACGGTTTGATAGATTTTAGGGTTTCGATGGATTTAATCATGTTTTATAGTATAAGTAATGTGTTTTAAAACTACAAGTTGTTTGTTGATGTTTATCTCGATCCATCGGAGTTTGTACGCCGATATCGAGCGGTATTTGGTTCTTTTGGGTGGACGGGACATAGGTTTTAACCTATGCTTGTTCCTTGTATCGTTTGACTTTTGTATGTGATTCGGTTTACGATGTTATTTATATGTTTGCGTTTAGGTACCCTTCAAGTGGACTACGGGCGATGAAGAGGATGATCGCGACACCGTCGTCGGCAGACATGGACCAGGTGAGTAGATGTATATCTACGGGGGGAAGTCGGGTGGATGGCGTTTAGCACCCCCGCAACATAGAATAGGAATAGTAATTATTGACATTAGGAAACCAGATGTGACCCTAGATTCTTAATGAGTAGGACCCTAGTAATGACCCTAGGCTGGACTAGACCGATTTAGGAAAAGCATACCAGAGGATGAATACCTTGGAGGAGGTTCGTAGGTTTCAGATAGAAACACACACGCATACACTGGAACACGTCATGGTGTATACGTGTATGTGTATATATATATAGAACTAGGTATAGGTATATATATATATATATATATACAACACATACATGGGATTCATTGATGCGATATGATATCTGAGGTATGATGAAACAGTATAACTGGGCTTGATGCCGTGATTCTTGACTATGCAGTCGTATTAAGTGTTAGCGGATCATTAGAGAATGAGATGATGAACAGGTATATATAAATTATAATGGGTAGTGATAATATTGAGATACATGGGACTCTAAAATAGTACCCGGACTGCAACTTGTGACTGATCACGATATGATATATGTACAACCTGATTACGACATTATATAGGTGTGACCTGATGCCGATATCATATAGGTGTGACCTGATGCCGATATCATATAGGTGTGACTTGATGACGACATGATTTCAGTATGACTTAATCACAATATGAAACATGTGACATAATATTTCTGAGGATAAACTAATGATGCATATTACGATGGCAATGATATATGATTGATGTATGGGATTACAGTTTAGCACCTTGATCATGAGATGTGTTGATGATGACATTATACGAAAGATGAGGCACCTAGGAGATACTTGACCCGTACCCCGATATTGGGATGCCGTGCGATGGATTTTACCGTACGAGGCATGGATATGATGATTGATCCGCACTCTTGATTCGAGGAAGCCGTACTACGTATGTGACGCTATTGAGGCTGGATCGCCGACTATTAGGGATATTGATTCAGACCTTAGGTAGACTCTTATTTCTATTGACTAGTTCTTAGGTTTATTTTTTCTTAGGAGGTTAGATGGACACTAGGTTAGGTTCGAGTCATATAGTGGTAGTAGTATTAGTATATTAAATGAGTAGGTAATATACATTCGTATTTACTTTCGCATTGTATCATAATGTTGCATGTTCATACATATGTTGCTATAAACAGTATAAACCTTACCTGTTAGGACACCAGCACCATTACCGATGATGCGCATATTCCACGCACACTTATTTGCCGGCTCACACACATCATCATCGGTAATTGCTATGTCACGTACACTTTAGATCATATTATCTTTTATTGATAAAATCAGTTAACAACTAAACCGATATAATATTGTGATTACTCTCTGATGTTAGTATAGACATGATATTCATTACTTAGACATTCCTGCATTCATATTTTCATGTTATCGCACAGTATTATGAGCATATGCCGACATTTATCATATACTACTCATGGTTTTGAGATTTGGATTTCTGTGAGATTTCTGGATTTTTGGGGAAAACCGCAAGAATATATATAAAAACTTCTCTCTCTCTCTCCTCTCTTTTTAAAAATAAGATGCGGTTTTCTCGTGATGTATGTGTCGTCCACCATGAGATTTCGTGTTTTCTGATGGATTTCGAGACCCGATTCGAGGAGTGGATGAACCGTCTCGGGTACATGGTGGGCCCGGTATGGTACCCCGGGGCAAGAAGATCGAGTTGTAGACGATGAGCCTGGCAGGGGAAGGCTACCTACCGGTGATGTCTGGCGCGGCGGATATCCGGAGGATACCGACCGTTGTCGTGATATTTGATGTTATGGGCCGATCCGGACTGACGGAGCCCGAGATATTGAGACTATGAGACTTGAGATTTACATGTTTGTGTCGATGCTTGACACGGATTTCTATGGATTTCATTGTTGAGATTTCAGATTCTTATACACATTTTACTGTGATAACAGCTAAAAGATTTCTTATACAGACATATCTGGATTTCAGGATTTGGTTATTTTATATTCATGGTGCATGCATATCCATTCATATGACATAGTACTATATGAGACACTGACACGAGCACGGAGTATTTGCTTGTACACGTAGTATTACCCTGCTATTACTAGGTGAATGGGACTTAGTGGTGTATTACTATGACCTAGGATAGCGTCGTGCATTCGATTTCTTTTCGTAGATGTCTTCTACTCACGAGTTGGCAACTCACCCCCATTGTGCCAAATTTTATTACAGGTTCGATGTACATGTTTTCTTGGCAGATTGCTGACACATGATTTCCTTCCGGGTGATTTGCACGGTAGGTTGGTTCACTTGTATCTGAACCACCATTGTATTTGTATTATTTCATTTGTATCTAGAAAGCTCCATCAACCATACTTGTATTAATTGATAAGTTTATTGGACCAGTCTTTTATTTCGACCTTAGAGTCACGCATGTATTATTCTGATTTGGTGGATTTGTTTTCTTTTGAGTTTTGAGCCACGCCCTTTGGCGTTGTATATTATTGTGCTTGTTGTGGTTGTTTCCGCCTGTTGGCGTTGAGCTAGCTCCCGTTTGGGGATGCTTTTTATTGTTTATGCATATTATACCTGTTGTAGCCCGTTTGGGGGCCAGTTTTTACAGAGGAGACTCTGCCGAAATTTTTGGAAAAATTTGATGTTGCTTTTAAACTTGTATTCTACATGTTTTCTTCTTCTTCTTCTTCTTTTATGGTTTAGATTTCTGGGCTTCGGTTTACTTAGGTTACGTTGCGCCCCTAGACGTTTCGTAATCTAAGGGCCGGTCACGTTCCGTACTTTCGGGTCGTGACAAAGTTGGTATTAGAGCGCTAGGTTTAACCTTGTATAAGTCTAGGTGACCCATGGTTGATGGAGTAGACGATTTAGGTAGAGTAACGTACCGTGGGTATGGTCCGCGGCATACTTACGATACACTACTCTGCTTAAGGAGCCTTAGGATGTACATTTGTTTGCACTGTATTTCATTCGTTCCGTTGATCTATCTTCGTCGATGTCGGAGGGTGGTTTTTTTGTTACCACGGGCGCACTGGCAGAGGGAGCTACGGCTCGAATGTGATAACCATTAGGGTATTGGTTATCCTTGAGTATTGAAGCATTGTTTAGCGTGCGGACGAAGGGTATTCACATGCCGTCCGGATGAAGTTAAAAGGTTCGAACGATTATCAGGAAACCATTTTCCCAAGTTTAAAGTATTCGGAAGAACATGCAGGTATTTCGATGGACCCTCTAGAAGAATGAAACCCTAACTCGACATAATGACCACGAGAACGCCCTTGATCCTTAGGGTTTACGGCAGTTCCGCGGTGCCATTAGTGAGACTTGGGTTTGCCCTTCTACGGCTGGATCATCGATGCTGGGGTTTGTACCGGATATTTTTAAGCTGTACTTGAGCGTTGAGCTTTCGGGGAATTATGGGATTTTGATGGATCGATCGAAAAGTTTAATGTAGTCCGAATATCAGGTGAAGGGATCGATTACATGGGAGACTCTAGATATGAGTGTTGCCGTTGGTAGCGCAGTCTGCATAGCTACGAAGAGACGAGTTCGAAGCAATCGACATCAGAGGAAAGGGGCGCGCATTGACGATAGTGTTTACGATTGTGATTTAGTGATTTGAATTTCATATTTTCATTGATTGGATTTTAGTATTTTGAGGATTTTGTGCTACGATTGGTATTTCATGTGTGTACCTTCATTCTATCTGTGTTTCATATATCAGTTGTATTGATGTTGTTGAGTACACACCCAGTACACTTGATTTGGTTTTACATATTTTGAGATTTTGAGTTGATTTCGTGTATAGGGGTTACACATGATTTTGACATATGTTTTGACCTAGTTTTCGTGCATTTTTGTACTGTGATTTCGATTTTGATGTTCGATGTATGTTTTCGTGCACCATGTGCACCTGATTAGGATTCTTGCGCATACTTGGCGCACTTGATACGATTTTGTGCATACCAGATGCACTAAATCGGGGTTTTGTGCAGATTAGATGCACCTGATATTGAGTCGTGCACGCCCGTTGCGCATGACAGATGTTTTTGGTGCACACCTGTTGCACTTAGTTTTGTTTTATGAGTATTCGTGGTATTTGTATTTGGTTTCGATTTCAGTGCGCATCGGACGCACATGATATTTTTACGATGTGATTAGGATTGATTTCAGTTGAGCAGTATGTTTTCATAACCATTACTATTTGATTTAGTAACCAAGCGGGACGTGTATGTTAAATAAAGGATATATATATAGCTATTTTTTTAAAATAAACGTCTGCTACTTATGCCGTGACACGTGCATCACACGGCGATTTTCAAAAAGGGGTTTTTGCATATTTCCTTATTCAGATATTTGAACGGCTTTACTATGATGCGCACTATATATAAGTTATAGATTGAGGTATATTAAGATGGTTTTCATATTGGGTTTTGATATTTTATTCTCGCCATAACTCCGATGATTGTATTATGCTTGACGGAGTTGATTTTTGTTATGTATTGATAATTTCGGAGCCCCGACGATTTTGAGTGTTTGCTAAACGTTTTAGTGTTTGGTGGGGGAGTTTTAATTTAAATTCGGGGACCGAATTTCTTAAAGGGGGGAAGATTGTAACGTTTTAAAAGTAATTAAATAAATAATTAAATGAATAAAAGTGTTTAAGTGAATTTTAGGATTTTCGGTAAAGTAAAATGTAATTTTCGTAAAACCAAACCGGGATTGTTTTTCATTATAATTTTAAAAATATCTATTTTAATTATGAAATTACTAGTAAATGGTGTTTATTTAGCCACTTATAAATTTTTAGTTTAATAAAATATTTTTAGTTGAATTAATTATTTTAAATATTAACATAAGCTTTATTTTTACACTAAATTAGTGTAAATTACAAATTTAAATGGTTTTAATTTGTAAAAATAAACCATGGCATATTAGAATTTAGTGTGTATCATGCAAAATTTATTTGCAAATTTTTCCTTGTTTCTAGATCTTTCTTGAGTTATTTTAGAAAAGAATTAAAAGAAAATAAATAAAGCATGAAAAGACATTAAGATGATGACATTTTGGAGAAGTTTCTACACCATTTCTCATGTGTTTCTCCTCTTCCCTTATTGTGGCCGGCCTCCCCATCACCATGGCTGGCCCCCCCCCCCCCAATTTTCCACCTCATTTTTATTCAAAAATCATCAAAAATACATCAAAAATTCAATTAAAATTCCACAAAATCCTATATATTTTTCTACCCTTCTATTCTTGCTCATATTTACATGGATTTTGGAGTGGGATAGCATACATTTTGGAGGCTCATTTCTTGTTTGGATTTCATATTTTTGGAGGTATAATTTCTTTCTTTTGATTTATTGTTATTAGATGTTCAATTAAGCTTAATTAGATTTAATGAATTAATTCTATGTTTTTTTAAAAAAATTCAAGTTAGGGTTTGTAAATTCAAGTTATGATTTTTGTTAATTATTTAGGGTTATAATAGTTAGTTTAACACTTTTAGAATTGGAAAATATTGCATGGTTGTTGAATTGTAAATTTTTCATTGAAAATTGTTTAAATTAGGAATTTTTGCTAACTGGGTTTCTATAAAACCTAATTATTGGTGAAATAAATCTCAATTAATATTTGTAATACTATATTTTGGTCTTAATAAGAGTTTTAACTTGTTGGTGGAATGGAAAACTTAAATTGATTGCTATTTTCTATGGATAATTGATAAATTGTGATAAAAATTGTTATTTTTGTAAACTAGATTTTAGAAATTCCTAAATAAATGAGATTAAAAATATAATTATGGTTTCATTATATCATTATCATCATGAATTGTGGTTTAAGTCACTAATTTATGTAAAATCATGTTTTGTGGTGGAATTGTTGTGTTTTGCTTGAAAAATGTTGAAAATTGTTAAATGGTGCAAACTAGAAATTTCAAATCTATATAAATTTGTGTAATAAAAATATAGTAATAGTTTGTATATTCTAGTTATGCTATTTAATGAGTTTTATGACCATTGGTTTCATTTAAATGTCAAGTTTTGATGAAAAACGGTAAACTGGCATTTTCGGGTTTTACGAAATTGGGCGGTTTGAAAGATTTTAGGGTTTCGATGGATTTAATCATGTTTTATAGTATAAGTAATGTGTTTTAAAACTACAAGTTGTTTGTTGATGTTTATCTCGATCCATCGGAGTTTGTACGCCGATATCGAGCGGTATTTGGTTCTTTTGCGTGGACGGGACATTGGTTTTAACCTATGCTTGTTTCTTGTATCGTTTGACTTTTGTATGTGATTCGGTTTACGATGTTATTTATATGTTTGCGTTTAGGTGCCCTTCAAGTGGACTACGGGCGATGAAGAGGAGGATCGCGACACCGTCGTCGGCAGACATGGACCAGGTGAGTAGATGTATATCTAGGGGGGAAGTTGGGTGGATGGCGTTTAGCACCCCCGCAACATAGAATAGGAATAGTACTTATTGACATTAGAAAACCAGATGTGACCCTAGATTCTTAATGAGTAGGACCCTAGTAATGGCCCTAGGCTGGACTAGACTTATTTAGGAAAAGCATACCAGAGGATGAATACCTTGGAGGAGGTTCGTAGGTTTCAGATAGAAACACACACGCACACACTGGAACACGTCATGGTGTATACGTGCATGTGTATATATATATAGAACTAGGTATAGGTATATATATATATATACAACACATACATGGGATTCATTGATGCGATATGATATCTGAGGTATGATGAAACAGTATAACTGGGCTTGATGCCGTGATTCTTGACTATGCAGTCGTATTAAGTGTTAGCGGATCATTAGAGAATGAGATGATGAACATGTATATATAAATTATAATGGGTAGTGATAATATTGAGATACATGGGACTCTAAAATAGTACCCGGACTGCAACTTGTGACTGATCATGATATGATATATGTACAACCTGATTACGACATTATATAGGTGTGACCTGATGCCGATATTATATAGGTGTGACCTGATGTCGATATCATATAGGTGTGACTTGATGACGACATGATTTCAGTATGACTTAATCACAATATGAAACATGTGACATAATATTTCTGAGGATAAACTAATGATGCATATTACGATGGCAATGAAATATGATTGATGTATGGGATTACAGTTTAGCACATTGATCATGAGATGTGTTGATGATGACATTATACGAATGATGAGGTACCTAGGAGATACTTGACCCGTACCCCGATATTGGGATGCCGTGCGATGGATTTTACCGTACGAGGCATGGATATGATGATTGATCCGCACTCTTGATTCGAGGAAGCCGTACTACGTATGTGACGCTATTGAGGCTGGATCGCCGACTATTAGGGATATTGATTCAGACCTTAGGTAGACTCTTATTTCTATTGACTAGTTCTTAGGTTTAATTTTCCTTAGGAGGTTAGATGGACACTAGGTTAGGTTCGAGTCATATAGTGGTAGTAGTATTAGTATATTAAATGAGTAGGTAATATACATTCGTATTTACTTTCCCATTGTATCATAATGTTGCATGTTCATACATATGTTGTTATAAACAGTATAAACCTTACCTGTTAGGACACCAGCACCATTACCGATGATGCGCATATTCCACGCACACTTATTTGCCGGCTCACACACATCATCATCGGTAATTGCTATGTCACGTACATTTTAGATCATATTATCTTTTATTGATAAAATCAGTTAACAACTAAACCGATATAATATTGTGATTACTCTCTGATGTTAGTATAGACATGATATTTATTACTTAGACATTCCTGCATTCATATTTTCATGTTATCGCACAGTATTATGAGTATATGCCGACATTTATCATATACTACTCATGGTTTTGAGATTTGGATTTCTGTGAGATTTCTGGATTTTTGGGGAAAACCGCAAGAATATATATAAAAACTTCTCTCTCTCTCCTCCTCTCTTTTTAAAAATAAGATGCGGTTTTCTCGTGATGTATGTGTCGTCCACCATGAGATTTCGTGTTTTCTGATGGATTTCGAGACCCTATTCGAGGAGTGGATGAACCGTCTCGGGTACATGGTGGGCCCGGTATGGTACCCCGGGGCAAGAAGATCGAGTTGTAGACGATGAGCCTGGCAGGGGAAGGCTACCTACCGGTGATGTCTGGCGCGGCGGATATCCGGAGGATACCGACCGTTGTCGTGATATTTGATGTTATGGGCCGATCCGGACTGACGGAGCCCGAGATATTGAGACTATGAGACTTGAAATTTACATGTTTGTGTCGATGCTTGACACGGATTTCTATGGATTTCATTGTTGAGATTTCAGATTCTTATACACATTTTACTGTGATAACAGCTAAAAGATTTCTTATACAGACATATCTGGATTTCAGGATTTGGTTATTTTATATTCATGGTGCATGCATATCCATTCATATGACATAGTACTATATGAGACACTGACACAAGCACGGAGTATTTGCTTGTACACGTAGTATTACCCTGCTATTACTAGGTGATTGGGACTTAGTGGTGTATTACTATGACCTAGGATAGCGTCGTGCATTCGATTTCTTTTCGTAGATGTCCTCTACTCACGAGTTGGCAACTCACCCCCGTTGTGCCAAATTTTATTACAGGTTCGATGTACAGATTTTCTTGGCAGATTGCTGGCACATGATTTCCTTCCGGATGATTTGCACGGTAGGTTGGTTCACTTGTATCTGAACCACCATTGTATCTGTATTATTTAATTTGTATCTAGAAAGCTCCATCAACCATACTTGTATTAATTGATAAGTTTATTGGACCAGTCTTTTATTTCGACCTTAGAGTCGCGCATGTATTATTCTGATTTGGTGGATTTGTTTTCTTTTGAGTTTTGAGCCACGCCCTTTGGCGTTGTATATTATTGTGCTTGTTGTGGTTGTTTCCGCCTGTTGGCGTTGAGCTAGCTCCCGTTTGGGGATGCTTTTTATTGTTTATGCATATTATACCTGTTGTAGCCCGTTTGGGGGGCAGTTTTTACAGAGGAGACTCTGCCGAAATTTTTGGAAAAATTTGATGTTGCTTTTAAACTTGTATTCTACATGTTTTCTTCTTCTTCTTCTTCTTCTTCTTTTATGGTTTAGATTTTTGGGCTTCGGTTTACTTAGGTTACGTTGCGCCCCTAGACGTTTCGTAATCTAAGGGCCGGTCACGTTCCGTACTTTCGGGTCGTGACATCCCATGTGCCCGTGTCAGTGCATTAGGTGGCAATGTATCATATGGATGATGTATGAATGCATGAAACCGAATGCGTGTACAGAAGAAAACTGCTTTCATAAATTTGTGAGATTTCTGTATTTTTAAAATGAGGTATCATAAATGAAATCAACATAAACAGTGCCTAGCATCGGCACAAAACATAAATCCCAATATCTCGATATCTCTGTGTCATAATCTCTGTACCTCAATATCTCAGAATCTCAATGTCTCAATCACAATATCTAGGGCGCCGTCAGTCCAGACCGGCCCCTACCATCCATCTCAAGACCACGACGGTATCCTCCGGATATCCAACGTGTCGGATAAAATCACCGGTCGGTAGTGCTCCCCTGCCAGACTCAACGCCATCTCCTGCGATCTTCTTGTCCCGGGGTACCGCACCGGGCCCACCATGTACCCGAAACGGTTCATCCACCTCCTCGAATCAAGTCTCGAAATCCATCAGCAAATCTCATGGTGGACGACTCATACATCATGGGAAAACCGCACTTTTTATTTAAAAAGAGAAAGCAGTTTATATAAGTTTTGCGGTGTTCCCCCAAATCCAGAAAATATCATGGAAATCCGAATCTAAATCATCAATAGCATGTAAAATCATGAATATAAGCATGAGAATCCATGAATGCGGCATATAATGAATATCAGTATGCATGAAGTGACAAGTAATAACTACCATGTCAAGCTGGCATATAAGGCAAGTACACTAATATCATGTCACTACTAGCTAACAAGCTAAATCAAGCAATAATATTCTCTAAGTGTACGTAACATGGCAATTACCGATGAAAATGTGTGTGCGCCGGCAAATAAGTGTACGTGGTACTTACGCATCATCGGTAATGATGCTGGTGTCCTAACAACATGATATCAAAAATGGAATATGAATCACAACAGTATGCGATGCGGAGCAACAATAATAATGTGCGGGAGCTGAATACTAAACACAATGGTAGCTAGACTGTATCTAATGTCATAAGAGTCATACAGCTACACCGCCTATAAGGCTGATCTAATAGGCTAACTGCAGGTAAGGGAAACCGCCTAACCTCTGAGACGATACATATATATACATTTATAGTCGGTGATCCCGCCTCGATAATATCACATCCGATACCATATCCCTATAATCGGTTATTCCTAAGTCAAGAGTGCGGATCAAACATCAAAAAATATAGCTCGTACGTAAATCCGTCGTACGGCATCCCAAATCTGGGTACGAGTCAATATCACATTCGTCATATCATTCATCTGGTATTCTCTATATCAAATAGCATAATCTGGGTACTGGCCTACGTCTAGTACAAAGCTAACATCATCACTATCATTATGATCTGACTACTGATCAACAGTCTCGTATGAATCGATATCATCAGCACACATCATCTCAAGGAGTATACCTCGCCCAAGGCGGCCTATCATACTAATCTTGTCATATCATATCATGTCATATCTCGTAACGTAATCACATGTCGACCATTTTATATATATATCACTATTCCTATGGCATTATCATCCCAAAATCCTGCTAAAGCATCAAGACGTATCTCAAATATGAATTTTACCATATCACCGATATCATAATCTCGGATCAAATATCATCGACTCATCTCAAACCCAAGTATCATCCTCAAATCCGTATGTGAACACATAGTCCCATACCCATATGAACACATATCTATATAGGATCCCATAAACACATATGAAGTAAGGATGTATGCAAGTATGTATGTGTGTGTATGTGTAGTGCACCCACTACTCTAGGGTTTCGTAACCTTTCACCAATCCAACATACCAATAACCATCTTATACAATATCATTAATCGAAAAATAGCATGTAATGATTGTTGGTGTGTATACTCATCCGTATACATCACCACGAACTGCGGGGGTGCTATACGCCATCCACCCGACTTCTCCCCGTAGATATAAATCTACTCTCCTTGTTTTATGCCTGCCGATGCCGATGTCGCCATTTGCATCTCCAACGCTTCGACGCCACTTGGGGTACCTACAAGGATATCACAAGCTAAAACACATGAAAACCATGTCGGAAACCAAAATGGTGCACGCTACGCCCATAGGTAAAAACCTGTAGCCTCGCGTGCAATCACAGCCAATATCCCTCTGCCGTTGGCGTTCAAACGCCACCCGACACAAACGAATCATCGAATACCAAAAATCCATGCTAAAAAAGTCGTAAATCATGCACCAACATAGGAAAATCAACCCAGATTCTACCCTGATTGGAACCAGACAAAACTAGACATACCCAGGGTCAAGTTTACAGGTAAAAGAGCCGTGCACAAAAAAACGAGGGGGTTTCCTACAGCTCTGGCCACAAATTGCGGCCAGAGGGAATATATCCGCGGCCAAAAAATGGGGGTTGGAGCTTGGGTTTTGGGTGTTGGTTCCTATCTGCCTGCACACCTCACTGCCAAGTCAATATTATTTTAGGAGGTTCGGGTTGATAGCAGTTTCCAGAAAGTCCACAAAGTCGACAAAATCAATAAAATACGCCAAGTCGAAACTTTCAGGTAACCAACTGGGAATCTGGGGTAATCTTGGTTAGACTAGTCTCAAATACACCTAATAAGGCTATACTAACATTCAAAACCATCTCTTGGCCACATCTCACTCAAAATCACTAAAACTAGCACTAGATCACAAATATAACACTAAATTTCAGCTAAACAACTATAACTTAACAAGATAGGAGTTGGGTTGTGAGATTATACCTTAAGGAATCCCTAGGATGTAGGAGAAGAGAGGATGAAGGAAGGAGGAAGGGTTGTGTTGTTGCTGGACTGCATCTGGTGTTGCTGCTGATGTTGCTGTTGCAGCAGATGCTGATGCTGTTTTCTGGCTGAACTGCTGCTGATGGTGTTGATGCAGTGCTGGGTTGTTGTGGTTATTGTTGTGTTGTGTTGATGTAGTTGTGTTGGTGTTAGGGTGTGATGAAGTGTGAGGTTGTAGTATGATGGTGTGGAGTTGTTGTGAAATGAAGTTGCTGCTGCTGTGGCTGTTTTCACAGCAGTTGCTGATGCTGCTGATGCAAAATTGGGGCTGATGGGTGTTATCAGCTGATGTGATAACAATTGGGGATGAAGTGTTGATATTGGGGGCTGTTGCTTAGGATGATGCAGCTGCTGCTGGTGTTTTGAAGTGGTGTGATGTGTGAGAGTGAGAGGGAGAGATGTGAGAGATGGGAGCCAAAAGAGTTGATATGAGAGGGAGTGATATGAGTGAGAGGGGTGAGTGAAAGAAAACAAGGGACTATGAAATGAGGTGGATCATGGCACACCCTAGCCACCTCTCTCTCTCTCTTAACAAATGAACAACCATCATGGCTCTCTCTCTCTAGCCACATGTCAACCTAACCCTAATCACCCTTTAAACAAGGCCAAAACCCTAAGTTAAAACTAACTAACCTAACCAAATGGGTTAGACCACCATGGTCATCTAAGCATGGTTCAACCCTAGGCTATCATGAATCCAAAACATGAAACAAGTTTGACAAGTGTGGAAAATATTATGTGCACATTTTGCACAAAAGGCCAAAAATCCAATTAGCAATTTTTAATCGCAATTAACACTAAAATAGCATATACTTAACCATAAAAACTTTAAAATGGCATATTTCCATAGAATAACCTATTTTAGAATTTCCAGAATTTTCTCCAGAATTTTCCCCATTTATCGGTATTTAATTATACCGAAATACTAAAATATTCATTAAAAATTAATATTAAATAAAATTCCTAAAAATAATATTTTATTTTTTGGAAATGTTACAAAAGTAGTTACCGCGATGCGGTAGCGTAATTAACTGCAGGGGCTTGCGCCTACGGGGAAGAGCGTCCCCACAATCAAAAAATCCATCACAATGAGGGGAAATCTGACGAAATCTGCTACATCGGCCGCATCCGTCTAAACCTCCGATACACGGTGCCATAAATCAATTTGGAATTTTCGAAGAGGTGGACGGATAAATCCAAATAGCATCTGCCCCCAAATTCAGGCAAGACGTTTGTCTTTCCCGGCTTTCGTCGGTGAACAGACCTGTATAAGGATGTGCTTATAGACTACCCAGCCCCCACTAGTGTGACTGCCATCACAACGCTGGTAGTCAAGCAAAGATCCTAAGAGCTCTACCAATATGTATAAGCGATATGCTAAAAGAAACATATACACATATTGAGGTAGAATCAAACCAAGTAGCATACTACCATATTGAGCAAGATTCTTAATATATCTGCGTATATCCCAAGCTTCCAAAATATGATATACAAACCAGTATGATACAATAATGGCCTCTAGGGAATATAACATTAACAAAAAGTACATTTCATTGGAGCCAAATATGAAATGTAATTTTCCGGTCGTGTGGATAGCCCGTAGTATCAGACCCTAGACCCCTACGAGTGTGACAAGCCACACGCCAATCCTAAAAGCAAGGCAACCCCAATCAACAAAGTGAGTGGACCACCCAGCGCTTCTAAATTCCGATGACTTGGGCACTCCTCTGCGGGTCAAACTTATACCCCCCTACGAATGTGGTGAATAGCCATCAAATTCTAGAGTAAGACAACCCGGTCTCAACGCCATGAGATGGATGCCCATTGCCCTCTAGAACCTTACTACTCAAGCACTCCACCGTGGGGTAATCCTAGTGCATGTAATGAAAACTTGAATATACAACGATGACTTCGTCCGCAACCTGAACGTGCCCTAAGAATAATACAAGCCGTGATAACGGCAGTCCACATGTCGGACCCTCGCCATGAAATATGAATATACATTACATCATAAAGAATAACATCTAATACTACATAAACTGGGCTATCCATCGCGACAAATCTAACATAACCATAACTACTAAGCAATATACATCATAGAACATGCAAACTTGTGAGTATCAATTCCGTAACCCCGTCTAAATGATACATATAGCAATTAGACGACGTTTTACCAAACGTTATGATACACGCAACTATCACTAAGCCTACGACAATCAAATACCACACGCAAATAGCCAACATTTCAATTTTCCAAAACACCGAAAATCAAATATGCTGAAAACCGACAAAAATTCCATGCTAAAACCCGTTTCGGGAGTCAAAAATGAGCTCGGATCGAGCCAAAACTTCGCGAAGGACCCTAGCACAAAATTAACGTCGACCTGGAGGCACCTAAAAGGGTACCCACCCCCTAGGCCACCCAAAGGTGTCCATAGGGGCTTGGCAGACCCGAGCCGACCTAATTAGGCAGGGCTCGGTCCCCACCCCCTAAGGACACCTTTGGGTGGTCTCGGAGGTTTGGGCCCTCCGTAGGTCCCCCGAGACGTCCTCGGGGTCCCCGCTCACCTCCCCGCATCTTCTCGGTCCAAACCGATATCCCGCAGGGAGTGAAAACATCAAATAGCATGAATTTCTTACTAAATTTGCAGCAGTTTTTGCGGGGCAAAAACCGGCGGGATTCGGGATTCGGGAGTCGTATCTACCTAGTTTAGGGTGTTTGGGTGGCTCTAATACCATTGAAAGTTCTTAATGCTCTCGCCGCTAACCCGCGGCTAATACGGAATTCAAAAACGAAAAATTTCGTGGCACTAGAAACCTAAAACCAAGAATCTACTCCAAACACCTAAAACTAGCAAGCACAAAAGGATAGAAATCACAACCTATGTAGCATCTTCATTTGATCCAATTGGGTTGGACTCTAGCATGCTCTCAATAGCTCCGGATCACACTTGTAAGCCGGTCTTCCTTCATCGAAAATGATCCACCCGAGGGAACCAAGTTCAAGCTTCAACTTCATTAATGAAGTAACTAAAGATCCCAGGTTGCTAATCTAGGATGCTTAGTGATGTGTGTGAATGTTCTAGTATTTTTCTTTCTCTTTATCTTCATGATTCTCAACTCATGGTAGGGTTGAAGATGAAAAAGGAGCCATGGAAGAGAGAGAAGCTAAATAGTAGAATGAAGAACTCATTTCCGAATTCAAGCATGCTTTATATCTTTTGTTAAAAGAATTTTCTCCATTTAAAAATTATAACCATGTTTGAATAGTGTGTGCAAATGAATTAATAATTCATTTGCCTATACCTTCCACCATTTCTTTTTTCCACCTCATTTCTTAATTTCGTTAAAAAGAAATAAAACCCTAGAAATGAAGTGCCCTCATTCTAGAAGTATTCTTGTCTAAATACAAGAATACGTCCCCGCAAACACATGTCCGTATTCGTATCAAAATACGAATACTCAAGAGATAGAAAAATACAATGAACATAATATTAGAATATACATATCGAAATATATATATGTAAATTATTAAATCAAAACTTGATTTAATAATCCGGTTTAATCCTAAGATGGCAAACATTATAATCCGCCCGAATGAAGTCCACGTGGCCAGCACACATACCTAATCAGAACCCTGCACGTATCAATATACGACCACTACATCATTTTGCCTGAACCGGGAAAACCCTCTGTGTGGGACTTTAAAAACTCGTCAATACGTCGGCAGTGGGTAAACCACAATCAGCGGCACTAGCTGTACGTAACGGCTACCCAGGTATTGAGCGAAAGGAAGGCCGATGAGCAAACTCATCTGGATCCCTGCTGAGCCTGTCTGTGACAATCTCCGTAGATTCCGGTCTCTTCGTCTGAGATAATCGCATACCGGGTTTAGGGGTGGATAACGTCAGACCCCTACTAACCCGATAAAGCGTGCCGGTCCGAAGCTCATCAGCCACTGAGAAACTCTGATATCATATCAGTAAATCTCATCCATCTTGGCCAAGGATTTCTAGTGATGGCCGACCCAATACAGCGCGACATCGACCCAATACCAGGAGAGACGAATCCCTGACGATTATTCACTGCCTCCATGTGGCTCGGGACTGTACCCAACTAAAATCTGTTTGCATGACTCCTTTGAGTCGTGGTAGGGTAGTAATCTAAGTACAATGGGAACTCGCACGAGAAAAACGAAAATCTCAGGTCAAACGACTAACCTGTACGCATGCCACAAGAGAACTTCTATCTGACGATAGGTATAATACCATCTAGAAGTTCTCAGCGAGCCCGTCCGGTGTACTCACCTCCAGTGAGCACTTGTATACTATCTTAGATGACTCAACACTAATGGCTTGTGAGACCTACCCTATGCCCCTCATCGGGGTCTCGAAGCGTATACACAATCCTACTCCGGAGTATCGATGCCTAGTCTTGATACTCCCTCGATTAGGGACATTTAAGGATGTGTGTATTGTCCACCCAGCTCCCACATATATGATCGCCAACATAATGCTGGTAATCAAGAAATAATCATACTTGCTTTATCAAAATGTTTACACATAATGATAAAGACAAATCAGATAGCATACCATCATCTCGAGTAAAACTGTTCTACCTGTATAGGTCCTCACTCAATTATCATAATCGCCTACTTGCAATTCCAATAATTGCTTTGAGGGCACTATATCCAACAATGATTCTTTCTCTATGAAAAACGGTTCTTTCTTTATGAAAGTGAAGGAGAAGGTGAACATTTCTTCAAATTATAAAAAGAAGAATTTAAGTCTCGGCACAGAAAATGCTACGCAAGGTGTCAGTTGGATTTCCCAAGCTCTGACCAAAAGAAAGTGTTGGAAAAGAAAAGGATGATTCAGAAAATCATGGGAAGATGAAACGAAACGCTCCGATGTGTTGAACACGTGAGCGTACACATACAAAGCATGTGACCTCCGACTTCAGGGAGGATTAGATCCTAATGAAATGGCTCTCATGTGTTGAACACGTATGCGTTCAAATGCAAAGCATGTGACCTCCAGCTTCAGTAAGAATTAAATCCTGGGATATAAGTCTCACGTGTTAAACATATGAGCGCTCATATGCAAAGCATGTGAGCGCCGAATACAAATAAACTAAAACCCATACCGGGCTCATGTGTTAAACACGTGAGCACTCACAAGTAAAACACTTGAGCGCAACAGTTTGAAGCACTAGTTTCAGATAGAATTAAATTCTATATAGAATTAAATTCTATTTGCGGAAATATTTCTCCCCGATCTTTCTAATACTGGAAAGATTTTATATATTAAACAGAGAGCCTCTGAATTCAAAATCCAACGGTGATTAAAATATCACCGACCAAATCAGAAAATAAAAATCAATTTCTTTGTTAGGGAAATATTTTCCTAATCTTGCTACAACAAACAGAAAATATTTTTTGTTAATTAAAATTCCCCGGATCTTAGATCCAACGGTGGATAAAATTTCCTGAGTGATTTTTGAGATCAATTAAATCAATTGAGATCTCTCAATGAGAGATTTTCTCAAGCTAATCGATATTTTTTCTCTCCTATATAAAGGACTCAAGATTTCAAGTCTTTGGGAGATAACAGACCCCCTAAGCTTTCGATAGAAGAAAAAACCCTCTGCTAGCTTCTATGAGAGAGAAAATCCTCTTTACAAACAACAGAGAATTTAATTCTTTTTTTCGAAGAAAGATCATCTTCCTCCTTCAAAAAACTTTAGGAAAAGAAAATAGAGAGATCAAAGAAACTTCTTTACCTATCCCTCTCTCACACACAAACACACACATATAAATGCGCACACACGCACACACACTCAAGGGTTTAACCCTATAAAAAGAATTTAGTTCTTTCTCTGGATCTAAGATCCGCAAGACAAATCTCCCACAATTTGAGAATTTAATTCTCATCGAGAAGATTTTGCTCTTCAGACTCAAGATCTTGGAGAAAACTATGTTGTTTTATCACCCCATATAAATATGAGAAAATAACATGAAAGGAAAAGATGGAATTTACATTCCAGAAATTTAATTCCTTTGAAGATATATTTTATCTAAAAAAAACAGGGTTTAACCCTTTAGAGAACTTAGTTCTCATAAAAAAAGAGAAAAGAAGAAGAACAAAATAACTTAGTTCTTTGCATGAGTATTGGGGAGGCTCACGTGAAAGGCAAGTGAAGACCCAGAAAATAAAGACTCACATGATATCCACATGAGAATTCAAAAGAAACTATGAAGATAGTGCCTCACGTGATGTCCACATGAGCGCACATAAGGCTCATCTGAAGACGGCGCCTCACATGCCTTCCACATAAGCGGTCATAACCAAGGACCCAGTGACTCACAGGCCATGCACATGAGTGCTTGAAAAATGCCAAGTTTGAGCACCTCACGTGATACCCACGTAAGTGCTATAAAAAACGCTTAGAACTGATAGGGCAACGTCAAAACCTGAGCACCCACATGATATCTACGTGAGCGCTAGAATATGATCTAGATATTATATCTATAGTCTATATGACTAAGTGCGTAGCACTGATTGGGAAGCGCCCAAGCCTGAGTGTCTCACGTGATATACACGTGCGTTTCATAAAATGAGTGATTGGCACTGGATGGGTAATAGAGAGCCTAATACTCAGTCTAAAAGGGACTAGACTTCTCTAAAGATAAACTTCTGTGATTATAGATCAAATGAGCCCATATGCTCACTGTAATCGAGCCCATATGCTCACCTCTATTAAATTGATCTTAATAAGATTAATGATCCTTGAGTATACTTCTAAGTCAATATTAGTCTCATATCAGACTAACGTATCCTTAGCCCATACGCTTATATATTTAAGTCAATCTTAATCTAAAATAAGATTAATGATCCTTAAACACCTGAACTAATGGAATATATGACCTAGGTTCAAACCCAATTCTAATATATACGGATTTGGACTAATCTGCATCCTATAGGCGACGACATAAACAAGTCTCTGTATACAATTCACGGGCAACCACAATAAACAATACATACATAACACAACACGAAGTAACCTAGCGGAGCAGGTGAAGTTGTTATCGCAACGTGATAACATAATTAACTGTAAGGGCATGCACCTGTAAAATCTTTCAAAGAGGGGGAATCTGATAAAGTCACGCTACATCGGTCGCATCCGTCCAAACCTCCAATATACAGTGCCATAAATCAACTTGTCATCTTCAGAGAGGTGGACAGATATGTTCCAAATAGCATCTGCCCCTAAATTTAGGCAAGACGTTCTAACCCAGTTCACCTCTATTTTCGGCGGTAAACAGATTCTGGCATGTCCGGTGGGACTCCTTTATCTTTCCACTCCATACTTCGTGTATCTTGTTTCGTGAACAAAATCATGGTTTGCTATGTTCATGGTTGCTCTTGGGTTTAAGACACAAAGATTTGGTGTCTCACCTCTGTGTAGTATTAATGGCCTTCAACTGCACTTCCTGCAACAGCAACTCTCACTCCATCCCATCAGGAGGAGTTACTTATGGGCCCAATGCATCCTCTATCTTCTCCATGCGGGACAGGTCATCCAAGCGACCTCCGGACTATTCTTGCGGGAGCTGGCTTCTTCCATTTTGGATCGTTCTGCGGAGGAGACCTTCTCGCGTCTATTTGGTATGGCGGCTTCATATGTGATACCTCCCCAGTGTATTATCCTTTCTTATGGACATGGTTGGTATCTTTTTATCTCTTTTTATTATTCTTTCTGAAGCGATACTGACACGTTAGTTTGACTGCAGTCTTGCAATCTGACAATGAAGTCGAGGTTTTGGATGGACCTGGGGATATCCCAGATTTGCCCCTATGACCGTGGGCGATGACACCTCGGTCCTTGTATTCTCTTATTTATCCCCCATCTTGGAGATGTCTCTAATCTTCTTATGTTTTCCTTATCTTGACACAGTTCTGCCGACCCCGTTGGAGTCTCATGTTCATATGCTCGAAGGTCCTTACGCAAGGCGTATGTCTGAAAGGATGGAGATGAATAACCTATGCTCACTGGATGATCTTATTGAAGACCTTTGCACCAGTACTTCAGTCTTTGTAGAGGATTTTGCTGTTGAGGTTAATGCTTCTTTGTCTGTCCTTGCCACCTACCACGACGAAGTGCTGATGCATACTTGGGTCAAATATTGCCGGCGAGTGGAGGCCCTACTTCATGAGCTTGAACATAGGCGCCTCCCTCGGACATATCATCTCTGAAGGCTAGATTGAATGAATGGATTGAAAGATATTGCGCCAATCTTCGATCATACGAGAAGAGGCTAACCCGGAAGTTTTTAGAGAGGGAGCTAGCTTCGAAGGCCTTGGAAGACCTCCAAGCTCAACTTACGGCCAATGCCACTCGGGCTTATGAGATCTAGAGAGCTCTACAGCAAGTTGTAACGGAAGTGGTGGCTCTTGATAGAGTTGTTAGCTTCACAAAGGAAATGGTGGAGAGTCACAAAACTGCTGAAAAAGAGCTCGAGCGCCGATTCACCTTGTACGAACAATAGATAAAACAAGCAGGAGCTCAGCTTGCTGCGTTGATAAGGCTCAAGACAGATGTTCAACGGAGAAGTGACGATCTGGCTAGCCAATTGAATAACCCATTGTCCTAGATTTTTTCCTTTGTTGTATTCTTCCCCTTTTTTAGATTGTATCTCTTAACCATTTTTTATTAATGAATAAAAGATATTTCTTTTCGTATTTGCACCTATTTGTCTCTTGATTGTCCTGACGTGGCGTGGATTAGCTATTTACTTGTTTCGGAGTTTTTAGTTTACCTTACCCTTTGGGTTTATAGGCAAACTCTCCTTAACGCTAAATATAGATAAACCTTCTTTTTATGATAGAGGTCCGTTAGGATTATGGTACTGGGTTAAGTCCATACCGTCGCATTGGCTAATATATTCTTGATATGCAATCTCTTGAAGTGCAGCTCGAGTAGCCACGTGTCTGTCGTGTCTCTAATCCCTTCTGAGGCTGGACAAGACGTCTTCAGGTAATCTTATCAGGTTGGAATATACATATTACCATCGAAAGACCAAGCATTAGGTATTCTCGTGGCGCTTTACTTGGGGTTAGGCTTGATTTGAACTCCCGATGAGTTATAACCGCACCCTTATGGAGTGGGATGATATCCAATGGTTTTTAAGCTTGTCATTAAGACCTGAAGCTAGACATATGCCGTCGCTTCGCTTTTGCTTTGGTGTCGCGCTGATTCTTCACAGAAGTAGGGTAGACATTCGAATGACCTCTTTGCTGTACGTATCGCCATCGAGATCTGGAGGTAGGAATATGCCATTGCTCCGATTTTATTTGGCAGTTGCGCCTACACCATGTTTGAATGAGGAGGAACGTCGAGATAGTTTGGCTATAGATGTACCGTTAAGACTTAGTTCTTCTTTTGATGAAGCATGGTGGGAAAATATGGTTCCTTTTCTTTCATTTGTGCCTATGGATTGTATACAAGAGTCGGTATGGACCTACTTGCAGGGCAGAATTTTTATTATTATTATTATTTTTATTTCCGCGATGTTCTATATTTTCAGCATTTCATATCGTAGAAGTCATGATTGCCTAATCATTTCGGCTATTTTATTCGTGGTTCTCAATCATTTCGGCTATTTTTTTGTTTTACTCTCTGCATTTTATTGTGAGATGCCCTATCATTTCGGCTATTTTTTCTTTTCATACTCATCAATTTTGTTATAGTCGGAGGCTTGGGGTTTGATGCCAGCTTTGGCATCAGTATCGTTACAACTGGAATATTTCCAGGAGAGACTCATCATATGCCATTGCCAATTTCGACCAATGGTGGCTTAGGGAACAGATTTAGATCCCTGCTAACTAAGGCTTTTTCGACTTTACGAGCTGTAAGGGTCTCATAAAGGTATTTCTCCCTCGATCTCATAGTTTTACTTTCTCCTTAGAAGTTGTGAGGACTCCTAAGTATATATTACTCTTGTAAGTTATAAGGATCTTACAGGAGTACTTTCTCCTTGCCAATCGAGGGGGCTTTCAAGTGTCGTTCACCTTGTAAAGCAATATTTCTTGTTTTTGTTGGGACTTGGTTGAGAATATATCTATTTACGCCCATGGATTGTATACAAGGGTCGATATTGGACCACTTGTAGGGCATAAATTTATAGGGTCATGATGGCTTAAGAATAGGTTTAGATCCCTATAGCTTAAGGCTTTTTGAATCCCATAAGCCATGAGGGTCTTACAGAGGATATATTCTTCTTACGAGTCATGAGGATCTCGTAAGTGTATTTTCTCCTTAGGAATCATAAGTGCGTTGTTTCTTTGTGAGTCGTAAGGATCTCACGTAGGTGTTTTCTCCGTAAAAAGTCTAGAGGACTTTACAAGTGTATCTTTCTTTTTTTTAATGAGTTCGCGCCCTTTCTAGTTTTCAGAAGCTCACCGGTAGCCCTGCTGTTTTTACTCACGGCGCCCTTTCGGGTTTCAACCATGCCCATTTTTCTAGTGGACATACCCTTTTTTTGGATTTTTTAGGCGACCCGTAAGGTAACGTCCTAACGGCTATAGATCATGACATTTTTCGAAGGATCGCATCATATGGGACCTAGAAAGGATATGAATTGTTTTATGCATGTGGATTGTGTATGGTGCTCGATATGGAGACCCACCGTAGGAAAATATATTAGGTTAAAGACATTACGGTCCAATATTAGTTCAGGGATATTTCAGTCCAATATTATTTTAGGGACGTTTGGGTCCATCATTAGTTTAGGGACGTTTCAGTCCAATGGAGACATGGAGAACATGGATTGTTTGTGCCTGTAGATTGTGTATGGCTGGTCATATGACCAATACCATAGGGCAATATATTAGTTTAAGGACATCGAAGTCCATCATTCCCGTGTTTAGGACGAAATGATAGTTTAAGGACATTTCGGTCCGATACCAATTTTAGGACGTAGTGGTCCATCATCCCTAATGGACGCATATCATTTGGTACCAGTTTTAGAGTTTTGACTCAGGAAGATAGCAAGCGGACACAAGTGTTTTCATCTATCATTGACCTAAGTCGTGACTCTTCAGGCCTAGTACTTTTTGAGGAATCGATTGTTTATTGGCCGGAACGGCCTTTCGCCATGCATATGCATGAGCAGGTAAGCTCAACCATAGTAGACTTATCTATGATGTACGGGCCTTCATAGTTTGTCTTGAACTTCCCCCGTTTTGCACAGTTGGGAATCATAGGTCTTTTGACAAACAGCACGAGTTCGCTTTGGTGAAATGTCCTCGTCTTGGTTATTTTTTCATATAACCGTGTCATCTTTTCCATATAAGCTTCCAGATTTTACTGTGCTGCAAGGCAGGTTTCATCGAGAGCATTGAGTTCCTCGAGCCTAAGATGAGCATTTTCTTCATCCGTTAGCTCGTATCGAACTGCCACTCGTAATCAGGGGAGTTCTATCTCCGGTGGGAGTACCGCTTCAGTGCCAAACACCAGTGCATATGGTGTTGTATTTGTAGCCGTTTTGAATGTTGTTCGGTATGCCCAAAGAGTTTCATGTAGGCTCTCATGCCGGTCCATTTTGTTTCTGGACACTGTTTTCTTTATAATCTTGATCAAGGTCTTATTGAATACTTCAGCTAGACTATTGGCCTGAGGATTATACACTGAAGAGTATCTCCAATCCATCTTGTGTTGCTGTGCGAAGCGACTTAATTTTGGCTTCTATAGATTGGTCCATTATCCGAGATTATCCGTCGAGGGGTCCTAAACCGGTAAATGACATGAGTTTTGAAGAAGTGGAGGATATTCTCCGTCTTCACCTCCCTTAGAGGTACCGCTTCTGCCCACTTAGAGAAGTATTCGGTTGTTGCTGGTATAAACTAATGTCCTCTGGATGACGCTGGTTTGATAGGGCCGATTATATTTGTTCCCCACATTTCGAACAGCCAATTAGCTACTGTCAGATGCAGCGGATTTGGATGTTGATGTATGAAGTCCCGTGTATTTGGCATGAGTGATTGCTTCGTATATTCAAGGCAATCCTGAATCATCATGGGCCATTAATAGCCTATCCTTTTTATCTTCAGTTTCATTTTTGGCTCTGCTTAATGAGAGCCGCAAAGTCCATCGTGTACTTTTTGGACGACTTTCTTTACTTCCGTCGACCCTAGGCATCTTAACCATGTGAAGTCGAAGGATCACTTGTATAGAGTATCATTAACGAAGGAGAATGACAGAGCTCGTTTCATGAGCTGATGTCTAGACGACGCAACTTCGGGTGTCCATTGGGCCTTGAAGCGGTCTATGAAGACTCCTCTCCAGTCCTCGACCACTTCTTCATTTTCTATTTGGAAAACTTCTCATTCGATCGTTTCTTTTTCATTGGATAGTTCTATTAAACCTTCCGAAGGAATATCTACTGGCGCCCGGATTCTGCGGCTTTGAACAATGATTCTTACGTCATTGAGGTCTTCGTCGGCCAATTCTTTAGAGAACTTATATAACGCATCCGCCTTATTGTTTTCGCTCACGGTACGCTTTCTAGGGTATAAGAAGGGATTTAGGTCAACAACTGCTGCACTCTTTCTCCATACATTATTAGTTCTGGCTTGCATGTCTTGTAGTCACCATTTACTTGACTGACAATCGGCTGAGAATCTCTATATATGAGAAGGTCCTTGATTCCCATATCGATAGCAATCTCAAGATCGGCTATCAAAGGTTCATATTCCACTTCATTATTAGTCCTTGGTTCCGTCAAGGAGAGGGCGTAAAGCAATATTCCTCCTTCCAGGGTCATGAAAATAAGACCCATCCCGGCTTTGATTATGGGAGTATTCTTCTTTCGCTACTTCATAGAAGATGCTCCATCGAAGTAGAGCTCCTATCGAGACTCTTTTTCTTCTTTCTCCTCTTTGACTACGTCGAACACGTGTTCATTCGGCAGCTCACAGTTTAGGTGAGAATCGGCTGGTATCGGATGTTCCACGAGGAAGTCGGCGATGGCTTGTCCTTTCACCGCTATGAAGGGTCGATATGTTATCAATAATTCCATCAGCGGTAGGGCCCATTTGGCAAGCCTTCTTATTAGTATGGATTTTGACATCAGATATTTAAGAGGATCTGCTTTTGATATGAGATGGACCTCGTGCGCCAAGGCGTAGTGTCTGAGATTCGTTATTGAGAAGATCGACGCCAGGCAGTGCTTTTCGATGGGGGAGTAGTTGCTTTCTGCTCTTATGAGAACTCGACTTGGATAGTTCATAACTCTCTCCTTTCCTTGATCGTTCTCTTATGTCCATTGCGTGCCAAGAGAACCTTCAAGGGCCGTTGTATATAGGATCAGGGGATTTCCCTTAACCGGAGTAGCCAATACCGACGGATTTTGCAGGTATTCTTTGATTTCGTCCAATGCATTTTGGAATTTCTAATCCTAGACGAACGGGGTCCCCTTTTTCTTCAGATGGCTACAGGGACGACATTTTTCGGAGAGGTTGATTATGAACCGCCAGATGTATGCGAGCTTTTCTTGAAGAGATCACAGTTGTTTGAGAGTTCTTGGCGAGGGCATTTCCATAATCGCCTTGATTTTTTAAGGTTCAATTTCGATATCTCGGTGACGGATGATGAAGCCTAGGAATTTTCTTGAGGATTCTCCAAACGCGTACTTTAGAGGGATCGTCTTCAGATTATACTTCCGAAGACGCTCGAACACGACCTTTAGATGCTCCCAGTGTTCTTCATGAGATTTGTTTTTGTAACATTTTAGAAAATAAAATATTCTTTTGGGAATTTAAATAATTAAATTAATAAATTTTATAATTATTTTGATGTATGGAGATTAGTTTTAATGATATGGTATAATTATATACCGATAGTTTGGAAAATTAATAAGAATTATTGTTTTCAAAAGAAATTATGCGAATTGAGCAATTATCGATTATTAAATAATAAATTATATACAATGTTAATACTATATTTAATTAATTTTTACTAATCATGTATTAATCATGTTTACGTGTATGTCATGCAACATAACATGTTTCATGCACTTGTTACACTTTTGAAATGAACCATGGTTTAAATCCTTCATTTTTGCACACATATATGGTTTTGTTCTATGTTTCTTTTAAAAAAAGAATGGAAAAGATATTTTGTTTGAGAGAGAGAGGGTGGGGACCATAGGAGTATGGGTAAGAGAGAGAGAGAGAGAGGAAGTTCCACAATCTTCTACATAATTCTCAATTTCTCTTTTTTTTTCTTCACTTCCTCACTTCCTTTTTCCAAGTTCTGCTCCTCTCCCTCCACCTCCTCATCCACCATGCTACTACCCAAAATCATCACTAAAATCTTACACCCCCTTCACAAAACTTAATCACAACCTCATTACAAACACCATGGACCAATCAAGTGTAGATTTTGAAGACTTTGGGTAACTCAAGAAACTTCTTGAGTTGCCAAATGAGGTATTTTTCCACACTATTAGTATAGAATCTTGTTCTCCTCATATCTTATTATAGTTTAGAGTTAAACCGATGTGGTTTTGTTAACTTTGAGAATTTCTAGATGAGGGTTAGGAGATAGTATGACTTGTGATGGTGTAAGTGAGGATTAGTAGTGACTACAAAACCATTTAAGTGATAGAATTCTGAGCTAAACTGAGTGTAAAACCCCAAACCATGAACTTTCAAATCTGCCGATATTGGATTTTTGTAGAAATTGTGGTGATGTTTTGAGATCTGCTATGACCCGGAGGCTCTGAAAAATATTTAGCAATTATTGTGAGATATGCTGAGCCATAGGAAGCTACCCTAGAAGCCTGAGCCCAAACCCTCTTTTTCTGGCCGCCGTTTTATTCGTTTTGGCCGCAATTTGAGGCCCAATTTTGGAATTATGGTGTGAAACTTGGTCTGTAGCTCACTTTTTAGATAACTAGACGTATGCAAAAAAGTCTAATTTTACATGAATAAAAATCTAGAGTTGTTTTACTTGATTTCTGGCGATATTTTGCGACTTTTGAAACTTGGTTTTTGGGTATTTTAGTTTTAACTCGGTCGTCTGACGTTTGTACGTCGATATCGGGAGTTGTTTGGTTATTCTTGCATGCGTAGACCATAGGTTTTAACCTATGTGTGATTCGTGTGCCGTTTTGGTTTTCGTACGTGAATTCTATTTATGATATTATGTGTTTATATATGTAGGCACCCTCACATGGACTTCGGATAACAAGGAAGAGCGTGGCGTCATTGACTTCGGCAAACGAGGATCGAGGTGAGTAGATGTAAATCTATGGGGGAAGTCGGGTGGATGGCGTATAGCACCCCCGTAAATATAAAATAGTGTTATTACCATGTAAATCATGAGCTTGGAGGTAATATTGGATACTTAGCAAGTGGGGTAATTTAGCAAACCTTAGATTAGATTAGGTTGATTTAGGAAGGCTTATGTAGAGGATGATTACCTTGGAGGCAATTCGTAGGTTTCATGTAGACACACACACATACGCATACACATACATTTGACTTGGTGTATGTGTGTGTGGGTGTGTGGGTGTGGGTGTGAAGGTTTCTATATATATATATATATATATATATATATATATATATAATACACGTGATATGAGGATGGAATATGATACTTGGAGATGGGTCGATATAACCGGGCATGATGCCGAGAGATATTTGGTATGTGATTGAGTTATGATATGATTTATGATATGATATTTATAATGGATTGTTTGGGCGATGTGTTTTCATATACGATAATATGTGTTGATGATATTGGAATGTACGAGACATTAGAACAGTACCCCAGATCATGATATTGTATGATGATGATACCAGATGAATGATGATGTGTATATGATAGTTGACCCGTACCCCGATTTTAGGATGCCGTACAATAGATTTTGCCGTACAAGGTGTGTGTGTGTGTGTGTGTGTGTGTGTGTGTGTGTGTATGATGATTGATCCGCACACTTGACTCGAGTATACCATACTATAAATTATACAGTACGTGACGTTATGAGGCTGGATCGCCGACTACTTGATATATCGACTCAGACTATATTTAGATCTTCTCCTCTTTCTGACCGGTTTCTTAGTTAGTCTCTTAGCTGTTTAGGTCGATGCTAGTTTAGGTTCGAGTCATACCTATTTTCAAAACAAACGAATATTAAGCATTTTCAAAAAGATAACCCTAGGGATACTACTATGGATTTTTCAAAGGACGTATCTTTTCTCAAAAACACCGTAGCCCCTATTTTTCTAAAAACCACGATTTGTGCTATTTCAAAACACCCAAACGGTATGACTCGTATATAGATATGTTTATTCTTCGGTGTTGCGGTTATTACTCATTCTCTATTATATTCATGTCATTCTCATTACATTGCATGTTTATTCATATGTTTCCTTAACTATCATGATTCTGTCTGTTAGGACACCAGCACCATCACCGATGATGCGCATGTTCCACGTACACTTATTTGCCGGCTCACACACATCATCATCAGTAACTACCATGTCACGTACACTTTAGAAAAAGCTATTCTATTTCGAATAGCTGCTAATTAGTAGTTTAAACAGATTTTAGAATACTTGCTCTCATATGCTAGTTTAGTTATTGAATTTCTTACTTAGATACCCGTGCATTCATATATCCATTTTGTTATGCATTGTTATGGGGTTTTATGAAAATATTCATTGTTTATGGACTCATGATCTTTGAGCTTTCGGATTTTTTATGAGATTTCTGAATTTGGGAGAAAACCGCAAGACTTTTATAAACTCATTATCTTTTAAAAATGCAAGTTGCGGTTTTTCTCGTGATGTATGTGTCGTCCACCATGAGTTTTCATGATTGATGTTGGATTTCGAGACCCGATTCGAGGAGTGGAGGAAGCGTTTTGAGTTCATGGTGGGCCCGGTGTGGTACCCCGGGGCGAGATAGAGATTTCGTGGGGATGACGATGAGCGTGGCTGGGGCACAGACTACCTACCGGTGATGTCTAGCGCGGCGGATATTCGGAGGATACCGACCGTAGTCGTGAGATTTGATGATTTGGGCCGATCCGGACTGACGGAGCCCGAGATGTCGAGACATTGAGATATTGAGATATCGAGACTTGAGATATTGCGTCGATACTTGACACGGATTTTCTGTCGATTTCAATGATGATGTTTCAGCTTTATTATACAAGTTTTACTAAGATAAAAACACAGATTTCTTATATCCAGATTCCAGATTTGTTCATTCATGATGCATTCATACATCATACATACATGACATGTTGCTACTTAGTGACACGGACATAAGCACTTGGTCTACACTTATGCTAGATTATTACCCTGTCACTACTAGATGTCTAGTGTTATTTGAGTACATTATTATACGACCTAGGAGATCGTCTTTCATACGATTTCTACTCGGTGATGTCTTCTACTCACGAGTTGGCAACTCATCCCCGTTGTGCCACAGTTTCTTGCAGATTTGTCGTACAGGTTCCGTAGCGGTTTGCTGGCACATCATTTCATTCGGGTGATTGCTTGGTAGGTGGGTTCACTTGCATCGTGACCACCGTTGTACTTTTATTTATTTCAGTTGTATCTAGTAATCTCCATCAACCAGATAGTGTATATTTGATAGACTTAGAAAAACAGTTGTTTTTCCCTCGGCCTTAGAGTCCGCTCTTTTATTATTATGGTTTTCTGGTCTTCTTGAGGATGCTTAGTTTTCTTTCTGAGTTTTTATCTTCGCCTTCGGCGTCGTATATTATTTTGCTTGTGTGATTGTTTTCGCCTCTTGGCGAAGAGCTAGCTCCCGTCTGGGGATGCCTTTTTATTATTGCTTATGTATATTCTTGTTTTGTACCCATTTAGGACCAGTAATTACAGAGGAAACTTTGCCGAAATTTTTGGAAAAACTTGATACTTTTAAAAATGCTTACTACAACTTTCAAAAGTGATTTTATATGTTAACTTTTAAATAACATTTCCTCCACTCTATTTTCTTTAAATGGTTTAGATTCCTGGGCTTTGGCTTACTTAGATTACGTTACGCCTTTAGACGTTTTATAATTTAAGTGCCAGTCACGTTCCGTACCTTCGGGTCGTGACAAAGTTGGTATCAGAGCGCTAGGTTTAACCTTGGTTCAAGTCTAGGTTGACTTTGGTTGATGGAGTGGGTGACTTAAGTAGAGTGACATACTGTGTGTATGTTCTGCGGCATACTTACGATACACTACTCCGCTTAAGAAGCCTTAGGATGTACATTTATTTGCACCATATTCTACCCGTTCCTTTCATCTATCCTCATTGATGTCGGATGGTGGCTTCTTACCACGGTTGCATGGGCAGAGAGAGCTGCGGCTAGTGTTGCGGTCAGCATGTGCTCGTCATAGATGAGGACTGACCAGTACGAAATTCCGGTGACACACGATTGCATAGATATGTTATTTTATGGTATTGTTGTGATATGAGCATTTTGATGGATTGTTTTTACTAAGATTTCTCGAACGTTCAGATCAGCACCAGAGGATTGGGCCACTGCTAGAGGCCGGCTGGAATGTGATGACTGTTAATGTATTGTCTATTCTTGAGGATCGAGGCATTGTTTAGCGTGCGGACAAAGGGTATTCACATGTTGTCCATGTGAAGTTAAAAAGTTCGAACGAATGTCAGAAACCCATTTTTCCAAGTTTAAGGTATTCGGAAAAACATGCAAGTAATTCTATGAACCTTCTAGAAGAATGAAACCCTAACTCAACATAATGATCATGGAACCGCTTTTGAACCTTAGGGTTTGCGGCAGTTCCGTGGTGCCATTATTGAGGCTTGGGTTTACCCTTCTACTGCTGGTCCATAGGTACTATGGCATGTATTGTGTATTATTAAACTGTGCTCAAGTGTTGAGCCCACAGGGGATTATAGGACTTTGATGAATCGATCGAAAAGTTTAATGTCGTCCGAATATCATGTGATAGGATACAATACTTGGAATCCACAAGAAAACTAATTTGAATTTTATGAATCTAGCAATTTAGTCTCAGATTGATCGGTTGCGACGGGATTTTGACGAGACGACGTTCCGCTCCGTTGACATTAGAGATGTGATACGCATGCAGAGGCGTTGAATATGGATATATCTTCCAGAAAAAGTCGCGATGGGTATACAGATGTTCAGGAACCAGAAATGGATTTAGTAAAGGGTGATAACTTCCGGGCTGTTTGGCAGAAACGAGAATTGGGAAAGACCCCGACAAAATCTTTCTGGAATACTACATGAGAAGATTTGGACCCATGATCGGTCATATTAAGCACACCTAGTAGGCCAGAGTTCGGCATCACCGACGAGACATGTTATGAGTGACCATGATAGTTGACCAAAGATGTTTAGAGGATGTCCCAGAGCGGAACTGTTTCCATCATCATTTCTATATTGGGCCATTGAGCCGAGGAGTCATGTAACTGGCAATCCGCAGTAAGAGACAAGGATATAAGAACAGTGGGCGATAGATCATGGGCAGGAGGCAAGTAGATATTTTGCTCTACTGGTTTTGGATGCACCGACACCTTTGACATTGGAGAAGGAGCTTATCGACGTTAATATTTACGATTTGTGATTTGGTGATTCAAATATCACGTTTCCATGATTTTGAATTTCGGTATTTTGGGTGATTTATTTTCATTATTGAGATTTTGTGCACCACAGTTGCACTCGACTTCGATTTTATGCCATTCGTGATGTTTGATTTTGATTTCATACATATGGTATACATATGATTTAACTTATACTTTCGGTATAGTTTTCATGCACTTTTCGTACTTTGATTTGGTCTTGTGCACGCTGATGCACGTGGTTGTGAGTTTATCTATCGCAGTATACTTGATTTTAATTTGGTGTATGTCGTATACCGCTGATTTCGATTTCGATATATGATTTATGTTTTCGTGCACCATGTGCACATGATTAAGATTTTTGCGCATAATTGGCACACTTGATGCGATTCTGTGAACACCAGATGCACTAAATCGAGATTTTTGTGCAGATTGGATACACCTGATATTGTTGTCATGCACGCCCGTTGCACTCGACACATGCTTTCGTGCACACCCGTTGTACTTAGATTTTGTTCTGTGTTTATGTATGGCACTTGGATTTGATTTCGACATCTGTGCACACCAGACGCACGTAGTATTCTTGTATACATTTTAGGATGATTCCCTATTGAGTATAATGTTTTTATGTTATCTACTATTTCTTTTAGTAACCGAGCGGGAATATTCTGAGGACAGTACCTGAATATATTTTCGCATGCATCAATTGTTGCCGAAGGGATTTCCAAAAGGATCTATAGTCTCAATATTTTCTTACGTGTCTAAGATGACACAAAAATTATACAAAGGAAACCCTTCTAAATTATTTTCAAAAAAAAGGGCGGAACGTGTATGTTAAATAAAGGATATATATGTAAGTCTATGTCACTCACCCCGCAAGCTAGCGAGGAGGCGGAAAAAGAAAAAATCAAAACTTTCTTACAAAAGCAACATAGACTAAGCTAAGGATCTTTGCCAAACCATATCTAACGAACTACAAGAGGTTTAATCTACTGTGATATGAAGATTATACCTCATGATTCCAGTCCTTCGGTTCTTTTCTCCGTTGTCCTCCTCATCCACGTGAGCTCCGAGGATCGATCCGGATCTTGGTCACCTCCACGGCCTCCTTGAGTCGAAGACGATCCACCCGAGAGTCTATAATATGAAATCCACCTCAAGCCGAGGTAACTATGGCAACAAGTTTGCTATGCTTGATGTCCTAGGGGATGTAAAGTAAGAAGATGTTTTGTTTGTCTATCTAAATCCTAATTTTCTCAACACATGAGAGCTATAGGATTTTCTAGTGAGGAGGAAGAAGAAGCAAGCATGGGAGCTCTCTTTTGATGAGAGAGAATGAGAACAAGATAATGAACCATAAGGAAAAATAAAACAAATTTTTTATTATGATAATTGTGATGGCAACCTTGATTTGACCATTATCATGTAAAGTTAAATCCAAGCCAAGAAAATATCTAGTGCTCACAAAAATATCTAAGTCCACAATAGTTAACTAGGCCAAATGGTCAACATGGTCAAACCAATTAACCATGACACAATTATCATTAAAAAGATTAGTAAACATTTTCCTCCACCTGATAATGGTTCTAATCAAGTCAATTGTCAAAACCCTAATGAGGCATCTCCTTCTTCTCTCCTCACATCCGTGCATACACACCCGCATCCGCATTCCGTAGAACACGAATACTAGAAGACAAAAACTGATCCATCTATACAATACTAGGATCTGGCATAAACCAAAGCCCACTAGTATTGTCCGCCCGAACATCATACGCGCATAAGTGCACGTAAGTGATCGTAGCCCTGCCGTAAAACCATATAGCCTCTACACCTTTTGCCCGGTGCAGGTAAACTCTCTGTGTGGGACTCTAAAGACTCGACACTACGCTGGCAGTGAGTTTAACTTCAGACCGCAAGCAGTACTAGCTGTACGTAACGGTCGCCAGGTAGACGTCGATAAGAAGGCCGATAAGGAAAACCCATCCGAACTCCTACTGAGCCTGAATGTGATAATCTCCGTACAGTCCGGTCTGTTCTTCTAAGAGTATCGCATGTCGGGCCTAGGGGCGGTAAACTTCAGACCCCTAATAGCGGTACAATTCATGTCGGAGTGTAGCCCAGAACACCCTGAGAAACTACTAGAAACACTACCGGAAAATCTCGCTTGCCCAGGCCAGGGACTTTGTGTAATGGCTCTCCTAGACACAGCGCGATATCAACCCTCAATACCGGGAGAAACGAATCCTGTCTAACCTCCACTGCCTCCAATTTCTTCGGGACTGCACCCAACTACTACCTGTATGCACGACTCCTTTGAGCCGTGGTTGGGTAGCAATCAAAGTACAGTGGGAACACACTCGAGGCGAAGTAACAGTGTCACATGTCACCTGGGAACTGCTATCTGACGATAAGTATAGTACCAACCAGCAGTTCTAGAAGAACCCTGTCTGGTGTACTCGTAACCTAACGAGCACCTACATACTATCTCCAGGACGACGTACTAATGGCTGTAGGATAGACCATCTCCCCTGCTGGGATGAGAAGCGTATACACTAGTCTACTCCGGAGTATCGATGCCCCGTCTCGATAATCCTACGACTGGGGACCTGTATAAGGAAGTGCTTGTAGATTATCCAGCCCCCACTAGTGTGACTGCCATCACAACGCTCGTAATCAAGCAAAGATCCTAAGGGCTCTACTAATATGTATAAGCAATATGCTAAAAGAAACACATGTACATATTGAAATAGAAACAAACCAAGTAGCATACTACCATTTTGAGCAAGATTGTCAATACAACTGTGAATATCCCAAGCATCCATTAAGTAATATACAAGCTAGTATGATACAGTAATGGCCTCCAGGGCATATACACTAACAATCTCCCACTTGCACTAGGGCCATGTACTGACGTATCGAAGACCTATCATCTCGATCAGCCACACGAACTGAGTCTGTGATAGTGTATATGCCCTAGAAGCCATTACTGTATCATACTAGTTTGTATATTACTTAATGGAAGCTTGGGATATTCACCTTCTATAGACAATCTTGCTCAAAATGGTAGTATGCTACTTGGTTTGTTTCTACTTCAATGTGTACATGTGTTTATTTTTAGTATATCACCTATACACATTAGTGGAGCCCTTAGGATCTTTGCTTGATTACCAGCGTTGTGATGGCAGTCACACTCGTGGGGGTTGGGTAATCCACAAGCACATCCTTATGCAGGTCCCTAGACGCAGGACTATCGAGACAGGGCATCGATACTCCGGAGTAGACTAGCGTATGCGCTTCTTATCCCAGCACGGGAGACGGTCTGTCCCACAGCCGTCAGTACGTCGTACTTGAGATAGTATGCGGGTGCTCGTTAGGTTACGAGTACACTGGATAGGACTCGTCGGGAACTGTTGGTTGGTATTATACCTATCGTCAGTTATCAGTTCCGAGGTGACATGAGTACAGCTTAGTCCGCTGACTTGACACTGTCACTTCACCTCGAGTGTGTTCCCACTGTACTTTGATTACTACCCTACCACGGCTCAAAGGAGTCGTGCAAACAGGTAGTCTTTGGGTGCAGTCCCGAAGCACTTGGAGGCAGTGACGGTTAGACAGGATTCGTCTCTCCCGGTATTGAGGGTTGACATCGCGCTGTGTCTAGGAGAGCCATTACACGAGTAGTCCCAGGCCAGGGCAAGCGAGATATACTGGTAGGTTTCCAGTGTTATCTCAGGGTGTTATGGGCTTCACTCCGACATGACTTGTACCGCTATTAGGGGACTGACGTTTACCGCCCCCTAGGCCCGCCATGCGATGTATCAGACGAACAGACCGGACTGTACGGAGACTGTCACATTCAGGCTCAGTAGGAGTTCGGATGGGTTTCACCTCGTCAGTCTTCTTGTCGGCATCTACCTGGGGACCGTTACGCACAGCTAGTGCCGCTTGCGGTCTGTGGTTAAACCCACTGCCAGCATAGTGTCGAGTCTTTAGAGTCCCACACAGAAAGCTATTCGCCTTTAGGCAAAAGAGTAGAGGTCGCATGGTTTTGCGACAGGGTTCGGTCACATCCGTGCACTTGTGCACGTTTAGTGTCCGGACAGTTAACACTAGCGGGCTTTGGTTTAAGCCAGATCCTAGTGTACGTTTTGGGATTGGTTTTATCTCGTATGTATTCGTGTTCCTCGGAACGCGGATGCGGGTGTGTATGCACAGTTGACAGAGAGACAGAGACAGAGGATTCTCATTAGGGTTGTTGACTGTTGACTGTTGACTATTGACTTTTTGCTAAACCCTAATGAGAATATGATTTATAATTAACAATAATATTAATTAATTATTATAGTGACATGGTTGTTGAGGGGTTGACTTGTTGACTTTGTTGACCGGTTGACTAGGTTGGACTAGTTGACCATCATCATGACAATAGCTATCATTTCACGGCAAAGACTTTTGCTTGCTTGTTTCTCTTGTGCAAAATGAGTGCATGAAATGATATGGCTATTTTGACTTAAACCATCATATAATACTTGATTGCTATTATTTGTTATGATGGCTTTGGATTATGAGAGCCAAGAGAGAAAAGTCTTGCTCAATCTATCATTTCCACTCTCTCTCTTGCTTGAGCTCTCACCCTCTTCCTCTTGCTCTCCCTCTCTCTCTAGTCTATGGTTCACTTGTCTTATGTGTTGAGAAGCAAGAACCATAGAGAAAAATCCCAACACACTCTCCTCTACTCACTCTAGTTCACAAGGTTTAGCAAACCAAGTGAACTAGTTTCTTCAAAGTTCGAAGAAGAAGCCAAAGGTAGAAGCTTTCGGGTGGATCGATCTACGGCGCAAGGAGACGACGGGGTGAAGCCGATCCGTACACCATCGAGAGTCGAAGACGAAGGAGTTCAAGAAAGAAAGGTATAACCCACTAACCGAGTAGTCAACAACTCCTAGTTAGGTTGTTAGGTAGATAGTTTAACAAAGATCCGTTTTGAGTCCATGTTACCGCCTCTAAAAAATTGTTTTTCATCAAATTCCGCAAGCCCGTAAGTACCGGGAGAGGTAGCATGGACTTACAGTGGTATCAGAGCCAGGTTAAACACTACCTAACATGTTAGCATAGTAACTAGAAATTCGATCGGATAAAAAGTCGCGAAATACACCGCGATATCATACTTGCTGTCAATTTTTAAAGTGCTGTAAAAATAATAAATCATGCTTTAAAAATCGACTCAGGGTTTTTATAGTCTACTATAGAAAAACGGTCCATAGAACCCATCAAACCGCCGCGGAAACGCGGCAATAGCTTGCTATTGCCGTGGTTCTGTGGCCGATTTAGCTCCTCTCTGGATCGTCTTCACTGCAGTTTGTTCTATGGGGTATTTTGGGGTTTTTGGTATATGTTTTTTCAGCCCAGATTTTCCAGAAAGAAAAAATTGTTTTTGGGGCTTTAAAAACCGTGTTTTGATCGAGTTTCTAAAGACTAATGCTAACTGGTTTATATCTGTGATGTGATATTTGTATTGAACGTCTGCTAATCGCTATATGTCGATTAGTGGGGGTTATACAAATCTGTGATCTGTAATGTTATTGGTTTGTGTATATGAATTCATTGGATTGTCGCGGATGAATAGCCGGGAGTTGTGAGATGAGGGTTTTCTTTTCTTTCAATTCATGTAAATTTGTAAATTGATGTAATATTATTCGTATGGCCTCACAACCGGGTCGGGGTTGTAGCCGTCATTGTATAATTTCTTTTTACTGTTTTTGCTCCTAGGATAGACCCATGGAGGGGGTGCACAAACTACCGGGTATCTCGAAGTGCCGAGTGGCCTACTCACGGTGTTGAGGGAGGTTGCTCCGCTTCGGGTACTTGGCGGGTAGTTTGCCGCACCCGTAGGGGTCTTGGGTGGGGTATTGGCTATTCACCGCGACCGTGTAATCTGCTTTTCGTTACAGGCTCGTACGAATTGCGGATTCATAGTATATCCAATGTATTCATTTGTGATCTGAAATGGCTATCATTGCAATATATATCTATATATGATATTATTTAGGCGTTGCTTATGTTTTACAGCCGCGCTAGCCCAGCCCCCGCTCTGTCGTTAGTTAAGTAACCTAACGGGTAATGACGGGGCCCCGTGGAGAATGCGAATGGCATAAGCGTACGTCATATTTTGGTTGTTTTCTGCAATGGTAGGATTAAATGATGGGACGCATTAAAAGAACTAATGCAAGAAAATAAACCAAGTAAAAGTCGCTGGAACACTTTCGAAAAACCGCTCGGTTCTTTTCAAAACCAACTTTTAAATGCGGAGCTTGAGCCACTCCTTTTAAAAGCTATCTTGTTCCATCGATTATATCAAGTTCACTACGTTCACGGTTTAGCCAAAACCATTCGTAGCCCTCCGTCGTTTCACATGAATAGTCAATAGTATTCAAGCTATGTATGTTGGCCAAAGTCAAGGCATAGTGATTGGTAGCTATTGGGTATTCATGTGCAGTATAGATAGATGCGTTGGTTTGGGACAGTCGTACTGTCATTTTGGCCAAAGTCAAGGGTAGGTGCGGGTGGGTCCAAATTAACCTGGAGAATGACGGGTAGAACTTGACATGTGACTTATGATATTTTGGCCAAAGTCAAGGTCATAAGAGCATGGGGCAAAAATCCACATCGAGAGTTTCATAAGTACTGAAACTTGCTAGCGCTGCATACCATTTGGAGTGTGATGATTCTGGTTGGATTCCTTCAGTTTTATCATGCGATGATATTTGGATCCCGATCCTACTGTGAGTATATGCTACTCCTCGGAAAATTTCTCACTTAACGATCAATGCTATAAACCAAGTAGGTGTCTAGAAAGGTGTTAGCGGGGCTACGCCCATAGGGAAAAGAGATTATTTAATTAAGGAACTTCGCGAAAGCGTTGGAAAACCTCCCTCGAAGTACCGACACCAGCCTGGCCGAATGGTTAAGCAAGAATTGTACGGTGAGATTGATCCTGACTAATTCTTCCTTTTTGGTTTGAAGAGGGATTCGAGAGACAGTAGGAGCCATCATGTTTAGACAAACTAAAAACCACTCTAAACTTGCAAGAGCATCATGCTGAGTGTTTCTTCTCTCTCCCCTAATTGCAGCGACCAATCGACATGACCGGACTTAAGTTATTACTAGATAAAAACATACTGACAGGGCCAAACTACAGAGATTGGCTCAGGAATGTCAAGATGGCAATCACTTACGACAAGCTGGGGTATCTTCTTACCACCAAAGCTCCCCCTGTCCCAGGTCCCAAAACCAGCGTCGCGGATAAGGAAATCCGTAAGACCTGGGAAATCGACTGCGCGAAGGCCAAGTGCCTCGTGCTTGCCTCTATGGACAACGAACATCATAGGAGGCACGAGAATATGGACCTCGAATCCATATTTCTCCATACAAAAGAACTGTATGGAAAGCAATCTCGTATCGCCAGATACGAAGTGTCGAAGAAGTTATTTTCGACAAGATTGGCCGTCGGATCATCGGTAGCGGAACACGTGCTTAAGATGATTGGCTACATTGAGGAGCTCGCGGACCTTGGGACCACGTTGGAGAATGAGCTCTATACGGACTTGATTCTCCAGTCCCTTCCTTCCACTTACGCCCAGTTTATCCTGAACTTCAACTTACAAGAAAAGGAAGTTGAACTTTCAGAACTCCTCAACATGCTGAGGAGCGCAGAGGGCACCCTACAGAAAGGTAGGGAAACAACCACTTTGTTTGTAGGAGGATCTTCCTCTTCTAGGTCCAAGGCGAAAGGCAAGGGAAAGAAGAAGAAAGCCCCCACCAAACCAAGCGGCGGTGTTAGTAAAGTGGATATGAAGGGAAAAGCAAAAGCAACAAAGATAGCGGGGAAGCTTGTGGGAAAAGAAGAATGCTTCTATTGTCATAAGAGTGGACACTGGAACAAAGATTGCAGGGCTTGGAAGGCCAGAACACAGGATCTGAAGCAAGTTGCGGCTTCAGCTTCAGGTGTGTATATTATTGAAAACTGTCTATCAATAAACTCTACTTCCTGGGTATTGGATACCGGATCAGGATCTCATATCTGTAATTCTTTGCAGGCGTTGAGAAACTGTAGGTTTTTGAAGGCAGGTGACATGACCCTCAAAGTTGCAAACGGAGCTAGCATGGATGCTAAGACCGTGGGGGACTATCACCTGGGAATGTCAAATAGACATGTTTTGGTTTTGCGTAATTGCTTTTTTGTACCCAACGCAACTTATAATATCATTTCTGTATCTTTGGTTTCTAAAGAAGGTTATGAATTTGCGTTTGTAAGCAATGTTGTAAACATTCATCTTAATCAAGTTCTGATTGGGTCAGGTACATTGAGCAATGGTATATACGTATTAAACCAACCACAGATTTTCAATGTCCAGAATACACACAAAAGAAAGTCTCCAGAAATCAATCAGACTTTCTTATGGCATTGTAGACTGGGTCACATCAATGAGAGAAGGTTGACTAAGTTACATACAGAAGGATATTTGGATCCGTTCGAATATCAATCGTATGCCACTTGTCAATCCTGTCTCAAAGGAAAGATGACAAAGACTCCGTTCACTGGACACGGAGTAAGAGCGAGCGAGCTCTTGGGACTCGTACACAGCGACGTGTGCGGTCCAATGTCTATACATGCGCGAAGCGGTTATTCTTACTTCATTACTTTTACGGATGACTTTTCAAGGTACGGTTATGTCTTCTTAATGAAACATAAATCTGAAGCCTTTGGAAAGTTCCAGGAATATAAGAATGAAGTAGAAAAACAAACCGACAAAAGTATCAAGACACTAAGATCTGATCGAGGTGGTGAATACTTAAGTGCCGAATTCCTGGATTACTTAAAAGAGAATGGAATTCTCTCTCAGCTTACTCCTCCATACACTCCGCAACATAACGGTGTATCGGAGAGACGGAACCGAACCCTATTGGATATGGTACGGTCCATGATGAGTAACGCTGAGTTACCGAGATCATTCTGGGGTATGCGCTAGAATCAGCTGCATACCTTTTGAACCGAGTTCCCACTAAGACTGTGCCTACCACACCATATGAGATGTGGTGTGGGAAGAGGCCCCATCTTAATCACATTAAGACATGGGGAAGTCCAGCTTTTGTCAGAAAGCAGCATGTGGACAAACTCGAGGCACGCTCAGTACAGTGCAAGTTTGTGGGATATCCAAAGAACTCCAAGGGATATTTCTTCTATTGCGAAGAGGAACAAAAGGTTTTTGTTTCTCGGCATGCCCACTTTCTAGAACACCAGTTCTTGGAAAGGGAAATTAGTGGGAGCGCAGTAGAACTGGAAGAAATTCCAGAACCACGAGCTATTTCTGAAAGCTTAGTACAACCAGAGGGTTCAAAAGAACAGGACATTCCTACGCCGCTCCGCAGGAGTAGTAGGCAGTCTCATCCGCCCGAGAGATACTACGATTTTCTCATAGACGGGGATAGAGAGGATTGCATCATAGATTATGATGAGCCTACTAGCTTCCAGCAGGCCGTTCAGAGCGTTGACTCGGTAAAATGGCTGGATGCAATGCGTACCGAAATGGAGTCCATGTACACCAACAAAGTATGGACGTTGGACATTGCTCCAGATAGGGTAAAACCCGTAGGATGCAAGTGGATCTTCAAAAGGAAGATTGGTGTAGATGGACAGGTTGAGACCTATAAAGCTAGACTTGTTGCAAAGGGTTTTCGTCAAAGACCAGGCTTGGACTATGACGAAACCTTTTCTCCAGTGGCTATGCTGAAATCCATTCGGATCCTTCTTGCCATTGCTGCTTTCCACGATTATGAGATTTGGCAGATGGACATAAAGACCGCTTTTCTAAATGGAAATTTATAGGAGTGTGTCTATATGGACCAGCCAGAGGGTTTCATTCAGAGTGGGAGCAGCGGAAAGGTGTGCAAGTTGCTTAAGTCCATCTTTGGACTAAAGCAGGCATCGCGGAGTTGGAACATCTGTTTTGATGAGACGGTCAAAGAATTTGGCTTTATCAAAATCCAGATGAACCATGCATCTATAGTAGATTTGTAGCAAGAACTGTCGTATTCCTCGTTTTATACGTGGATGACATTCTTCAGATAGGAAATGACATTCCTATGCCACAATCTGTCAAGGGGTTCTTGTCACACAGGTTCTCCATGAAAGACCTGGGTGATGCCTCATACATCCTGGGGATCCGGATCCATCGTGATAGATCCAAGAGGATATTAGGACTTTCACAGTCCAGGTACATTGACACCATACTAAAAAGGTTCAGTATGGAAGATTCCAAGCGCGGTAACCTACCGGCTTGTCACGGGATCACCCTCTCTAAAGAGATGTCTCCCAAGACTGATTTGGAGAGGGATCGCATGTCTATTACACCCTACGCTTATGCGGTAGGCTCTATAATGTATGTGATGTTGTGTATCAGACCGGATGTAGCTTATGCACTGAGTGTGGTAAGCCGGTATCAGTCAAACCCTGGGGAGAAACACTGGATAGCGGTAAAGAACATTCTCAAGTACCTGAGAAGGACTAAGGAGATGTTCTTGGTGTATGGTGGAAAAGACCTCCAGATCGAGGCCTTTGCCGACTCCAGCTTCCAGAGTGACAAGGATGATTCCAAGTCCATGTCAGGTTTTGTCTTTACCCTCAATGGAGGGGCGGTGTGTTGGAAGAGTTACAAACAGGAAACCGTTGCTGACTCGACTATGGAAGCGGAATACATCGCTGCATCTGATGCCGCAAAAGAAGCCGTCTGGATGAGGAAGTTCTTAAAAGAACTTCAGGTGGTTCCGTCCATTGTTGATCCAATACCTCTGTATTGCGACAACAACGGGGCTATAGCTTTAGCGAAGGAACCCAGGTCCCATCAGAAATCCAGACACATCTTGAGGCGGTATCACCTGATCAGGGAGATCATGGATCGCCAGGAGATTGAGGTTCGGAGGGTTGCTTCAGAAGATAACACTGCAGATCCATTCACCAAGGCCTTGCCCCAGACTCAGTTCGAGCGGCTGATCGAGATGACAGGTCTTCGATACGCCAGTACATGGCCTTAGTGCAAGTGAGAGATTGTTAGTGTATATGCCCTAGAGGCCATTACTGTATCATACTAGTTTGTATATTACTTAATGGAAGCTTGGGATATTCACCTTGTATAGACAATTGATTGATCATAAAATTCGAGACTGTGTAAGTAACTCAAATGGTTCCTGATTGATCGTTTTTCCGGTGAAGGTTTGTTTCGTTTCCGACTTTGTTTAAAGAACTCAAATAGGTTGGTATTCGGAAAATTTATAAAGAACTTCACAACCAAAAAATATTTTGACCGCAATCAAACTTCGGTGTCGGATGTAGTTTGTAGTGAGTGCGGATCGTCCACAGGGATTGCATGATTCGTTTTAATGATATGCTTGAATTGAAAACATAATTGACAAGAAAAGAAAACATGATTCAAGAATTTATCAATTGATTCAGGTGTCACGATGTTTAATCAAGAATCAAGAACTGATAAACAATCAAGAATTGGGTTTCGATAATATTTTTCCAATCAACAGTCAAGAATCTAAAAGAGGCTCGTAGGAATCGATCGGGTCGATAGACTTGAAGTAATCTAAAGATATCGTGTTCGTGTCCTTCGAAGGATTGATACTAGATCGATGATCATCGACAAGAGTTAGGGTTTTCTCGTGAAACTAGGGTTTCATCTTATCCCTTGTTCTGTTGTCGATATCATTCATATTCTAGCCTCTAGCAATTTCAAGAAACGATCCTAACTTCCCCATTTTGAACGATGTCAATCAAGAAAGCATCGAAACAAAATGGGTCGTCGGTTCTTGAACTTGCTAGGGTTTACAAAACTTGTAGGAATCAAGAATCGATTAAAGCTATGTTACATCATCAGTCTATTGACCGTCTCAACTCCTCGACGAGCGGAGTTTTATTCACACATCACCACACAGAAAATATTCACGAATTGTAAAGATGTCATGATGCAGAATTTAAAGAAAACAAGATAAAAGAATATCACCTTTATTTATGTCAACAATTTTGATTACATTTGCTTCAAGAACTACAAGAAGAAGAATCTAGATTGTTGATCGGGCGTCGCTCGGCTTCATTAGTCGTGGATCTGATCGGATCGCTTGCTCCGTTGAAGATCGGCTCCGCTCCTAAAGGTTGTTGGGCTTCTTGCTAATGGATACTCGGGATTCTTAATTTCAATTAGAATTAGGGTTAGGGTTTCCTACAAGCCCTGTCACTAGACTCGAGGAGGAAGAAGAAGAAGAAAGAGATAGATTGGGGATAGATTCACTAATTGGATGAATAATTCCCAAGGTTGAATAATGTTAGATAATGAGCCTAGGGTCTTATTTATAGAGCTCCAAAACCCTAGGTTTAGGTTTGAATTAGAAGTTTCCCTCCCAAAGTTTGTTGAGAGAGTTTGTTAGACTTTAGCTTAGGGTTTAAGCTAGGGTTTAGGGAAAGTTCTAGAATGATTAGGCTAGTTTAGTGAAACTCAAGGTGTTTGCTGATCTGGTAGAAGTCTCTGGAGTCTTCTGGAACTTGGAGTGCATATTTGGAATGTGGGCCTTGGTACAGGAGTTGTGGTGCAAATTTTACTTGATGAAGTCACCAATGAGCCGCGGATCCGCGGCACAAGAAGGCTATGGCCGCGGATCCGCGGCCATGTGGGGTCCTTGGGATCTGGGTCTTCTGCTGTGGTTTTGTACTGCTGTTTTTAGCTTCCTTTGATATGTTTAATTGCAATTGCTCCTTTGGATTGATACCAAATTTGAATTTAGTGAGTTTACGTATCTTTCGAGCGGTGTAATGTTCGAGCAAGCTTTCCTTTTCCTGTACAGACTTCGAAACACGGGTTGCAATATATAGAAAATATGCGATGCCATGCAATGCAGTCAATTTCCCTAGAAATGCCGGTTTTAAGGTCTAATACATGTAATCTAATAATTTGTGATAGATTTGCTAATATGTGAAATACAGATACCGAACACTTCTATATGTATGCAGATGATAGGGAAATTGCCGGTTAAAAGATGCAATATTTTCAACTGATCAAATTCCCCCAAACTTAATTTCGATCGTCTCGAGCGAACTTTTTATTAAAAAGAGAAGGAGAAAATAAAGAAAGAGAAAAACTAACTAGCACACTTTCGTTGGCAACACGATTGCACTGAGCACGTGCAACAAGCCTTTAAATCTCTAGGTGTCCCTAGTAGGAGGAGTGTTGCCTCCTGAGGGTTTTCAGCGGATTGCACCCACAAAATCCAATAATAAAAGAAAGATCATGAATATTACATTTAAAGAAAAGAATTGTAAAAGAAAAGCTTCGAAAATTAGGGTTTCCAACTAAGCTAGCTTTTCGGTTGTCATGAGCCCTATCTTAATGGTCATGAAAAGATGTTAGAAATCATGTCCTCCCTCAATAAAACATCGTCTTATTTTTCATTCCTATCTTTCTTCCAAACATCGATCATATAATCCTGCGTGTGTGTAAAGACATCCCTACACCCGGAGAATTCAATTCAAGCTATCATACTTTTGCCCATCAGCCTCAGTACTTTTTGATAAACGAGATTGCTCACACACTTTCATGCGACCGTTAATACTTCTTGAGGTACTAACCGACCGATTACTCCTGTGCTTGCATGCTTGGTGTATTTTCCTCGTCTTGCACCTCCTCAGGCATAGCAGTGACTCCCAGACCAGATGGCCTTAGGGCACTAGGTGAAGAAGCACCCTTGCTATATATTTTTTATTTCCCTTGGTGATAACAAAACCAGTGTCCATTTTTCTCACCACTTTCTTCATATTTTTTTTCTTCTTCATACTTTTGGCTTTAAGACAAGAGCATTTCAAGGTATCCTCTACTATCCCAGGCTTCAAGACGTGTGTAAGTGCAAATAGCAGGGTAGCAACGTTCAAAATGTTTGGCTTCCAGAATAGAAACTATTTTTCAGACTTATTTTTATCCTCAGATTAGTGACGTCCTTCATCTTACTAACCCTTGGGACAACGGCTCATAACTACTTATTACTAGTTCGTATAAGAAAACTTCTAATTTTCTTAGTTTTCTTAAATTTTTCTCATCTCATGGATGTAATTTTTCATTATCTAAACTTTCATTATCTTATTTATATACAAAAAAGTGTAAATATTAAAATTATTTTTATTTTTTAAATTTTTATGGGTTTTGAAAATTTTTAAATTTTTATAGATTTTTAAAAGAAATGTTTTGTGCTTATGCAGATGATATGCAAATAATGCAAAAATAAGCACAAACCTCCCCCAAACTTGTTTTCGACAGTGTCCTCACTGTTGCCGACAGCTATACCTACAAAAATCTGTAAGACTGGGGGGAATTATTAGTGGGGGCAAAATATTTAAGTGAAGAACCTCCCCCAAACTTATTTTTGGCTCATCATTTTGTAAATATTCTTTTTAGGAGCCAGAAAAAATTATACCCCCCCAAACTTGAGTTATGCAATGTTAAGTTTTGAAAATCACAAGTGGGGGTCAAAAATCAGTGGTCGATGCCAAGCTTTGCAAAGACCGAAAGTTAACACCAACCATTCGAAAATTTTATCAATGCAATGCTCGGGTTGGTGGAAGAAGAAGTGGGGAAAAGGTAAGTGGTGGGAGAGAATATGTGTGCGTCTCATTTTGGAGAGACGATGCAGTGATTGTGATGGATAACTCGCATTCTTTTTATATTTCAGAAGAAGGGGTGGAGGTTCAATTCCATTGATTTGGACATGATTCGTCTCAACACCCGTGCTTTTTAGAAATGCGAGTTCATCAGCGAAGATCTCTTCAAAAGTTTCATCTATACCCCGAAGAATAATGTCATCACAAGGTGCGGGGTGATCTTCAGACTCTAAAAGCAGTTCATAATCAGTGTTAGTTGTTGACCCGGACTTCTTGATGGAAGAGTCCGTATGTGTATGATACATAGTTGGGTCAAACAATAACGTATGAAAAGAGTCAAGATCAGTATCAGGAGGATCATTAAATTCGCTGCTGTCGACATCCATTAAGTCGACAGAACAGACCTGAGCAGTAGGTTCGGAGGGTACACTTCCTAACTTGTAAATGTTCATCTCAATTGTCCTGTTCCCGAAGGATAAGGTCATAGAACCGTTACGACAATTGATGATAGCATTGGAAGTGGCCAAAAAGGGGCGACCTAAAATCACCGGAATTTGATTCCGTGAGTTCGCTACAGGCTGTGTATCAATTACAATAAAGTCTACAGGGAAGATAAATTCCCCGATTTTTATTAACACATCATCTAGTTCACCCCTAGGTCTGGTGATTGATCGGTCAGCCATCTGTAGAGTGCATGGAGATGGTTTCAACTCTCCGATCCCTAACTGCTCATAAACTGAGAAAGGAAGCAGGTTAACACTTGCCCCAAGATCTAGTAGAGCACGGTTAATGTGTTTCTCACCAATAGAGATGGAAATCGTAGGATATCCAGGATCCTTACGTTTCCTCGGTAATTGCTGGGGGAAAGCTGTGTCTACTGTTTTTGCCATGAATATCTTCTTGGGCATTTGTTTCTTCCTCTTTCTAGTGCAAAAGTCTTTAAGAACTTTCGCATATGCCGGGACTTGTTGGATAGCATCTTGAAGAGGGATATTGATGTTAACCTGTTTAAACATCTCAGTGATCTTCTCCATCTGTGGACTTGGTGTGTTAGCCCTTAACCGATTAGGGTAAGGTGCTTTAGCAATAAGCGCTGGGTCCATCATAGGAGAAGGAAGTGTGTGTGGAACCGATCCCAGTATAGAAGTGGGGATCGTCCGTGGAGGGGTAAAAGAGGTGGGCTGTAGTGGCGAGCCTTTTGGGAACTGGAGAATAGGCTCGGAAGAAGATGATAGGGTAGAAGAACTGGGGTCAGAAGTGTGTGTGTGTGGAAAGGTCTCAGCCGGGGTGTTGATATGATTTTCAGTATCATTAACTTCTTCCCCAACATGATTGTCAAGCACTCTTCCAGATCTCAACGTGGTGATTGCATTCACATGATGTGAATAACCAGGATTTGGTAAGGATTGAGCTGGAAGTTTCCCTTTCTCTCTTGCACTTATTTCGGCTTTTAATCGTGCAATTTCTTCTTCCATCGATTTAATACTCTCGTTTTGGGACGCAGAGTTTTTCTCAATTTTATCGACAGAAGATTTCATTTCAGCCGAAACTTGCATGATATTTGTTAAGATCAAATTCATGTATTGTGCAAAAGAAGAGGATTCATCAGTTCCGGTCAACTGTAAAGGACTAGACAGTGCAGGTGTGTTGACCTGATTTTGAAAATTATGTGCTTGAAAGGGGTGCTGACTTAATTGAAGTTGTGGCTGCTGTTGTGGTGGAGGGACCCTTTAGAAATTATTTTGGTTTGGAACCGTGTTTTGTGATTGTGATTGGTTCCAAGCAAAATTAGGGTGATTCCTCCAACCCTGATTATATGTGGAAGAAAAAGGATCGTTCCTAGGTCTTTGAAATGTGGCATTGGTATGCTCACGACCTTGAAACGGACATTCTTCCGTCAAGTGAGACGGATCAGAACAGCAGCCACATACAGTTTTGGAAAGTGACATTTGATTAAGGGAGGCAGCTAAAAGTTTGTTTTCCATAGTCTCGAGTTTCTTTTGTATAGCTGAAATGTCAGCTCTAACTCCTATGGAAACATCTGATTGGTTATTGCCACTCCTAAATGATGGACTTTCCCACTGTAAAGACTTTTCAGCGAACTCTTCTAAATATCGCCAAGCTTCCCCATCATCCTTAGACATGAAGGTACCTTGACACATGTTTTCAAGGCTCTGTTTAGTGTTAGGGTTACTGCCCTCATATATGATTTGGCAAAGCTCCCATCTCGGGATGCCGTGATGAGGACATTGAACCAATAGATCCTTGAAACGTTCAAAGCATTTAGAAAATGGTTCAGCAGGGAGCTAGGCAAATTGATTCAGTTCGCTACGGATTCGAGCCGTCTTTTGGATTGGGTAAAATTTCTTAAGGAATGCAGCGACGAATTCTTCCCAATTCGTAATAGAGTGTGCGGTAGTGTTATATAGCCACTTCTCGGCTATATCGCACAAGGTAAATGGAAGAAGTCGTAGACGCATCGCATCCACTGAAAGTTGTGACGTACCCATCATTGCGCATACGTTTTCAAATTTGGTAATGAAAACGTAAGCGTCCTCGGTCTCGAGTCCGTGGTATTTGGGTAAAAGATTGATATACTGGGGCTTAATCTCAAAGTTATCCCCATTGGCTGGTGGTGTGGTTAAGCAGGTCGAAAGAGGACCTCTATGTGGATAGCATCTTTCCTGGAGAGAAATGTGGGGAGGATTCTGCGCACCAACGGACGGCGGCAGATTAGGGTTAAAGAAGTTTGATGGATTCGGGTCCATCGGTGTGGGTGTGGTAGTGGGTAAAGGAAAAGTAAATGGAGAAATATCGACTTCGGAGTCGATAAAAGGTACGCGGACTAAACGGGCACTAGAATCCCGTGTCCAGCCTATCTTGTACTAAAAAGGGTTAGTACAAGTGGCAGCGTTGGCTTATAATTAGGGGTAAAATGAATGCGGTGTTTGCTTTTGAAAAGGGACGGATTTTGAAAAAATGATGCGACAAACCAAATGCAGCAACACAACCCTAGATTCTAATGGTCACCTAGGTCCGGCTCTAGACGCTCCTAACTGCCAAAAGACAAGTCGCAGGATCAATCCTCTACTGCCTCTTTGTCTCCCTGTGGCCGGATAAGTGCTAGGTAAGTGGGAAGGTACTCCACTACGTAAGTAGTGGGCCAAATTAAAAACCACTAGCCTTAGACACACTCGCCTTAGGCACCACAAGAAAACGTGGATAAGCAATGAATTACCCACGGCCCTCTCTTGTCCTAAATGAGCGCGACAGTCCTTAGAGTCATCTTTAGATTTCTTTTAGTTAATGTGGGTCAATGCGGATGCAAGTTTGGTGGTTTTCGGGGCCTAGGAAGGGTAATGAAATCCCCACCTAATTTGGATTTGGCCGTGCCCCTTAGTATCCGTATTTAGAATGCAAAACAACCAAGAAAAACAAAATCATGCACAATTTTAATTTGCTTTTGCGGCGCAGTGATTATTTGCAAAGAATCCTGCAGCAAAGTGTTAGTTGGAGCTAAAAAGGGAGAGGGGAGAGAGCAAGAAAGTACCTGCCGAAAGTTGGTACAGAGATCCCTCTGTGGGACCACGGTTCTGCTGCAAGTACCACCAATATGCCGCGCTTCCGCGCCTAAATTGTGGGTTCACTTCACAATATTTCAACAGCTGCTTGCTGTTGCTTCCCTCTGTTCTGTGGTACTCTCCAAAAAAATTTTCCACAGCACAGAATGCTCCAGATCACCTTGCAATCAATTCACAACACACGTATAAGAGTTTGTACGAATTTTGATTTCAAGAAGTAACAATGGAATAATTCTTTCAATTCAAACTATAAAATGTAAACAAATTAGCGCGTAATCCCCGGCAACGGCGCCATTTTGATTGATCGTTTTTCCGGTGAAGGTTTGTTTCGTTTCCGACTTTGTTTAAAGAACTCAAATGGGTTGGTATTCGGAAAATTTATAAAGAACTTCACAACCAAAAAATATTTTTACCGCAATCAAACTACGGTGTCGGATGTAGTTTGTAGTGAGTGCGGATCGTCCACAGGGATTGCACGATTCGTTTTAATGATATGCTTGAATTGAAAACTTAATTGACAAGAAAAGAAAACATGATTCAAGAATTTATCAATTGATTCAGGTGTCACGATATTTAATCAAGAATCAAGAACTGATAAACAATCAAGAATTGGGTTTCGATAATATTTTTCCAATCAACAGTCAAGAATCTAAAAGTGGCTCGTAGGAATCGATCGGGTCGATAGACTTGAAGTAATCTAAAGATATCGTGTTCGTGTCCTTCGAAGGATTGATACTAGATCGATGATCATCGACAAGAGTTAGGGTTTTCTCGTGAAACTAGGGTTTCATCTTATCCCTTGTTCTGTTGTCGATATCATTCATATTCTAGCCTCTAGCAATTTCAAGAAACGATCCTAACTTCCCCATTTTGAACGATGTCAATCAAGAAAGCATCGAAACAAAATGGGTCGTCGGTTCTTGAACTTGCTAGGGTTTACAAAACTTGTAGGAATCAAGAATCGATTAAAGCTATGTTACATCATCAGTCTATTGACCGTCTCAACTCCTCGACGAGCGGAGTTTTATTCACACATCACCACACAGAAAATATTCACGAATTGTAAAGATGTCATGATGCAGAATTTAAAGAAAACAAGATAAAATAATATCACCTTTATTTATGTAAACAATTTTGATTACATTTGCTTCAAGAACTACAAGAAGAAGAATCTAGATTGTTGATCGGGCGTCGCTCGGCTTCATGAGTCGTGGATCTGATCGGATCGCTTGCTCCGTTGAAGATCGGCTCCGCTCCTAAAGGTTGTTGGGCTTCTTGCTAATGGGTACTCGGGATTCTTGATTTCAATTAGAATTAGGGTTAGGGTTTCCTACAAGCCCTGTCACTAGACTTGAGGAGGAAGAAGAAGAAGAAAGAGATAGATTGGGGATAGATTCACTAATTGGATGAATAATTCCCAAGGTTGAATAATGTTGGATAATGAGCCTAGGGTCTTATTTATAGAGCTCCAAAACCCTAGGTTTAGGTTTGAATTAGAAGTTTCCCTCCCAAAGTTTGTTGAGAGAGTTTGTTAGACTTTAGCTTAGGGTTTAAGCTAGGGTTTAGGGAAAGTTCTAGAATGATTAGGCTAGTTTAGTGAAACTCAAGGTGTTTGCTGATCTGGTAGAAGTTTCTGGAGTCTTCTGGAACTTGGAGTGCATTTCTGGAATGTAGGCCTTGGTACAGGAGTTGTGGTGCAAATTTTACTTGATGAAGTCACCAATGAGCCGTGGATCCGCGGAACAAGAAGGCTATGGCCGCGGATCCGCGGCCATGTGGGGTCCTTGGGATCTGGGTCTTCTGCTGTGGTTTTGTACTGCTGTTTGTAGCTTCCTTTGATATGTTTAATTGCAATTGCTCCTTTGGATTGATACCAGATTTGAATTTAGTGAGTTTACGTATCTTTCGAGCGGTGTAATGTTCGAGCAAGCTTTCCTTTTCCTGTATAGACTTCGAAACACGGGTTGCAATATATAGAAAATATGCGATGCCATGCAATGCAGTCAATTTCCCTAGAAATGCCAGTTTTAAGGTCTAATACATGTAATCTGATAATTTGTGATAGATTTGCTAATATGTGAAATACAGATACCGAACACTTCTATATGTATGCAGATGATAGGGAAATTGCCGGTTAAAATATGCAATATTTTCGACTGATCAGTTCCCGATAACGGTTTCATTTGATCGATAAGAGTTTCTTGTGTCGGTAATTAGAGAATTGAATAAAATTTCACAATCAAAGAATTATATTTGACCGCAATCAATTACGGTGTCGGTTGTAGATCGTAAGCGAGTGCGGATCGTCCACAGGGATTGTGCGATTCGTTTTTATATTTAATTTGTTTGAATTGAAAAGTTAATCGAAAAGAAAAGAAAACATGATTCAAGATTTTATCGATTGATTCAAGTGTCACTAATCTAATCAAGAATCAAGAAAATGATAAACAATCGAGAATCGGGTTTCGATGATATTTCCAACCAAATGTCAAGAATCTAAATGAGGCTCGTAGGAATCGATCGAATCTATAGACGTGATGTAATCTCAAGATATCGTGTTCTTGTCCTTCGAAGAATTGATACTAGATCGATGATGATCGACGAGAGTTAGGGCTTTCTCGTGAAACTAGGGTTTCATCGTTTAACCCTTGTTCTTTCGTCGATATCATTCACATTCTAGTCTCTAGCAATTTCAAGAAACGATCGTAACTCCCCAATTTCGAGCGATATCAATCAAGAAAGCATCGCAACGAACTGGGTTGTCGGTTCTTGAACTTGCTGGGGTTTACAAAACTCGTAGGACTCAAGAATCGATTTAAGATATGTTACATCATCATTCTATTGATCGTCTCGACTCCTCGACGAGCGGAGTATTACTCAAACATCACAACAAGAATTACAACTAGAAATTGAGATCGAATCATGATGCAAGAATTTAAAGAAAACAAGATAAAAGAATATCACCTTTTATTTATATCAACAATTTGATTACAGTCGCTCAAGAACTACAAGAGGAAGAACTAAATTGTCGAATTGGCTTCGCTCGGCTCCGTGAGTCGCGGGTCGGCTTGGACCACTTGCTCTGTTGAAGATCGGCTCCACTCATAAAAGGTTACAAGGCTTCTTGCTTGATGGGGTACTCGGGATCTTGGCTTTTGATTGGAATTAGGGTTAGGGTTTCACACAAGCCTTGTCACTAGACTTGTGGAAAAAGAAGATGAAGAAAGAGAGTGAATGGATCTAGATTGATACTAAAATTAGGGATCCTTTTATAAGTGAGCCTAGGGTCTTATTTATAGATCTCCCAAACCCTAGGTCTAGGTTTGAAATTACAATTCCCTCCAAAAGTTTGTTGAGGGTTCTAGAAGATAGTTTGTTAAGAGTTTAGCTTAGGGTTTAAGCTAGGATTAATTAAGCTTAGAAACCCTAGTTTGCTGATCTGGCAGAAGCCTCTGGAGTTTTCTGGAAACTGAAGTACATTTCTGAACTGTAGGAGCTGAGGTAAGAATTCTGCAGCAAATTTTGATGGCTGACGTGGCAGCGCCGCCGCGGAACCGCGGCACAAGCCGGCTCCGGCCGCGGTTCCACGGCCATGTGTTGGCTTCATGTCTTGGTTCTTCTGGTGTGGTCTTGGGATAACATTTGGGGCTTTATCTGATGTGTTGATTTGTATTTTCCCCTTTGGATTGATACCAGAACTGAAATCATTGTGTTGGCGTCATGTTTTAGCGGTGTCAATTTGAGCAAGCTTCTGATTTTCCTGCACAGACTTCGAAACACGGGTTGCGATATATAGAAATGATGTCATGTAATGAAATGCAGTCAATTTCCCTAGAAATGCCGGTTTTAAGGTCTAACACATGTAATCTGATATTCTGCGACTGTTTTGCTAATATGTGAAATATGAATACCGTACACTTCTAAATGAATGCAAATGATAGGGAAATTGCCGGTTAAAAGATGCAATATTTTCGACTAATCAAATTCCCCCAAACTTAATTTCGATCGTCTCGAGCGAACTTTTTATTAAAAAGAGAAGGAGAAAATAAAGAAAGAGAAAAACTAACTAGCACACTTTCGTTGGCAACACGATTGCACTGAGCACGTGCAACAAGCCTTTAAATCTCTAGGTGTCCCTAGTAGGAGGAGTGTTGCCTCCTGAGGGTTTTCAGCGGATTACACCCACAAAATCCAATAATAAAAGAAAGATCATGAATATTACATTTAAAGAAAAGAATTGTAAAAGAAAAGCTTCGAAAATTAGGGTTTCCAACTAAGCTAGCTTTTCGGTTGTCATAAGCCCTATCTTAATGGTCATGAAAAGATGTTAGAAATCATGTCCTCCCTCAATAAAACATCGTCTTATTTTTCATTCCTATCTTTCTTCCAAACATCGATCATATAATCCTGCGTGTGTGTAAAGACATCCCTACACCCGGAGAATTCAATTCAAGCTATCATACTTTTGCCCATCAGCCTCAGTACTTTTTAATTAATGAATATTTAGATGAGATTGCTCACACACTTTCATGCGACCGTTAATACTTCTTGAGGTACTAACCGACCGATTACTCATGTGCTTGCTTACTTGGTGTATTTTCCTCGTCTTGCACCACCTCAAGCATAGCAGTGACTCCCAGACCAGTTGGCCTTAGGGCACTAGGTGAAGAGGCACCCTCGCTATATATTTTTATTGCCCTTGGTGATAACAAAACCAGTGTCCATTTTTCTCACCACTTTATATTTTCTTTATTCACTTTTTTTTCTTCTTTTTATTTCCTTCATACATCGGCTTTAAGACAAGAGCATTTCAAGGTATTCTCTACTATCCCAGCCTTTAAGACGTGTGTAAGTGAGAATAGCAGGGTATCAACGTTCCAAATGTTTGGCTTCCAGAATAGAAACTATTTTTCAGACTTAGTTTTATCCTCAGATAAGTGACGTCCTTCATCTTACTAACCCTTGGGACAACGGCTCATAACTACTTATTACCAGTTCGTATAAGAAAACTTCTAATTTTCTTAGTTTTCTTAAATTTTTCTAATCTCATGGATGTAATTTTTCACTATCTAAACTTTTATTATCTTATTTATGTACAAAAAAGTGTAAATATTAAAATTATTTTTATACTTGAAAATTTTTAAATTTTTATGGGTTTTGAAAATTTTTAAATTTTTATGGATTTTAAAAGAAATGTTTTGTGCTTATGCAAATGATATGCACATGATGCAAAAATAAGCACAAACCTCCCCCAAACTTGTTTTCAACAGTGTCCTCACTGTTGCCAACTGCTAGATCTACAAAACCTGTAAGTCTGGGAGTAATTATTAGTGGGGGAAAAATATATAAGTGAAGAACTTCCCCCAAACTTACTCTTTTCATTCACCTTCATTCAAAAAGATGATGCAGTGATATACTGGATATGAAGGTGAGACGGAGGAATTTTAATCCAAATAAACTGGCTCCTGTAAGAACAGGAGCTCCTCCGTAGAGTCAGTGGAAAAATACGGCTTTAGTCTATGTCCATTTACTTTGAAAAAGGTGCCGTTTTTAACATTTTCTACCTTTACTGCCCCGTGCGGATATACAGACCGCACAACAAAAGGTCCCTTCCATCGAGATCGGAGCTTACCCGCGTGAAGGTGTAATCGTGAATCATAAAGAAGGACTTGTTGACCAGGTGAAAATGTTTTCCTCAAAATGTTTTTATCGTGAAAACCCTTAGTCCTATTCTTTGTGATTACAGCGTTATCATAAGCTTCATCGCGGAGTTCGCTTAGCTCATTTAGTTGCAGCTTCCGAAAGTTGCATGCTAGGTTTAGGTCAAAATTTATTTCTTTAATAGCCCACAATGCTTTATGCTCAATCTCGACGGGTAAATGACATGCTTTTCCAAACACTATCCTATATGGAGACATCCCTAGGTCGGTCTTATATGCAGTTCGGAATGCCCAAAGAGCATCCGTCAGTTTGGTCGACCAGTCTTTTCTATTTTTAGCAACAGTTTTCTCCAGGAAAAGTTTGATTTGTATGTTTGAGATTTCAGCCTGCCCGCTTGTTTGGGGGTGATAGGGTGTAGAAAGTCGATGGTTGATTGAGTATTTCCGCATCAGAGTCTCGAAAGACCTGTTTCAGAAATGTGTCCCATTATCGCTAATGATAGCGCGTGGGTGTCCAAATCGCGAGAAGATATTCTCTTTTAAGAACTTAATGACAACTTTCTTGTCATTAGTGCGACATGGAATGGCTTCAATCCACTTTGAGACATAATCAACCGCCAGCAGTATGTACAAATTCCCAAAGGAGTTGGGAAATGGACCCATAAAATCAATGCCCCAAACATCGAATATTTCAACAACCAAGATGGGTTGCTGAGGCATTTCATTCCTGTGGGAGATTCTACACGTGTACTGACATTGTGTACAGGTTTTGCAATGGTCAAATGCGTCCTTGAATAAGGTCGGCCAATAAAATCCACATTGCAAAACCTTCTCCGCCGTTTTTCTAGGACCGAAGTGACCCCCACAGGTCTAATCATGAAAAAAAAAGAACACTCTTGAACTCTTCATTCGGGACACACCGGCGAATGATCTGATCAGGACAATATTTAAACAAATAGGGCTCGTCCCAGTAAAAGTGTTTTACTTGGGATAGAAAACGGTATTTGTCCTGTTTTGACCAATCGCTGGGTATCAGTCCCGTGGCATGATAGTTTACAATATCCCTGAACCAAGGTTCAGCGGATACGTTCAAGAGTTGTTCATCAGGGAACGAATCATTGATCGGCAGGGTCACAGGGGAAGAAATGATGCGTGAAAGATGGTCAGCTACTACGTTTTCACATCTTTTCTTATCTTTGATAACAAGATCAAATTCTTGTAACAGAAGGATCCAACGTATTAGTCGACCTTTTGCATCTTTCTTCGCCAGAAGATGTTTTAAAGCGGAATGGTCAGTATACACAACTATAGGTGAGCCAATTAAGTAAGGCCTGAATTTTTCTAATGCAAATACAACCGCTAAAGTTCTTTTTCTGTGGTTGTATAATTGATTTGAGCATCATTCAAGGTCTTACTTGCATAGTATATCACGTGTGGCATCTTTTCAATGTGATGTCCTAAGACTGCACCTACTGCAAAGTCAGATACGTCACACATCAGCTCAAAGGGGTAGTCCCAGTTTGTTGATGATAAAACGGGGGTGAAGTGAGTGAGTGTTTAAGTGAGTCGAAAGCTGTCTCGCAGTTCGAATCAAAATGGAAGGTCGTATCCTTCGCCAGGAGAAGAGTTAAAGGTCTAGCAATTTTGCTAAAGTCCTTAATGAATCTCCTATAAAATCCCGCGTGGCCAAGGAAAGATCGAATATCTTTGACGCTTTTGGGATGAGGGAGGTTTTGAATGACATCTATCTTAGCTCTGTCAACCTCAATGCCTTTCTGTGAAATAACATGTCCAAGAACAATTCCTTCTTGGACCATAAAATGGCATTTTTCCCAGTTCAAAGTCAAATTCTTCCCTTTGCAACGAGTAAGAACAGCGTCAAGATTCGATAGGCAATCGGAAAAAGAGTCTCCAAAAATCGAGAAATCGTCCATAAAGATCTCCAGAAAATTCTCTACCATATCAGAGAATATCCCCATCATACACCGCTGAAAGGTAGCGGGAGTATTGCATAACCCAAAGGGCATGCGACTGTAAGCAAAGGTACCAAAAGGACAAGTAAAAGTGGTTTTTATCTTGATCCTTTTTGGCGATGAGGACCTGATTATAGCCTGAGTATCCGTCCATAAAACAATAATACTCTCGTCCCGCTAAGCGTTCCAGCATTTGATCAATGAATGGTAGAGGAAAGTGGTCTTTCCTCGTGGCAGCATTGAGTTTTCTATAATCAATACATACACGCCACCCAGTTTGGGCGCGTGTCTGAATCAACTCATTTGCCTCATTGGTTATAACAGTGATGCCGGATTTCTTAGGAACGACATGTATAGGACTCGCCCATTGGCTATCGGAAATGGGGTATATAATACCATTATCTAAGCATTTGACGATCTCTTTCATGACCGCTTCCTTCATGACGGGATTCAACCGTCTCTGTGGTTCTCGGGTTGGTCTGGCATCATCCATCACATGTATATGATGTTCAACTATCAAGGGACTAATCCCTTTGATGTCCGCCATACTCCAACCAAACGCCTCTTTGTTAGATCTCAATACCGATAAAAGTGTATTCTCTTGCTCTAATGCTAGAGAAGCGGAAATTATAACCGGTAAAGACTCCTTCTCACCTAAATAAGCATATTTCAGATGAGACGGTAAAATTTTGAGATCCAATTCGGACGGAGAAATGATAGAAGGTGGGATCATTGAGTGATTTTTGGATTTACAAAGAAGCTCAGAGCCTGTGAAAGATACAGACTCGGGTGGAGAAAAGTCAGGAGTGCAGGACTCAAGTGTAGAAAAAGTGTCCTCACTAACATCTTGTGTGAAGTCAAACAGAGATGTGGTAATGTCATCGAGATCAGTAAAGCAAAGTTCCTCAGCTCCACAACTATCGGGAGCGATCTCGTGGACAGAGCACACATCTAAAATATGAGCAGAGTGTTCTGATGGCTGACTTCCAACTTGTAGATATTTAGTTCAATGGTCATATTTCCAAATGATAAGTTCATTCAACCGTTTCTACTAAAGGGTTACCCTAGCGCCCCGGCCATCTCAAATGGCCAAATGCGGAACAAAATTTTTCTTACGAATGAAACTTGGCGCTAGACTAAACCCTAAAACCGGATCTTTCCATAAAACTCACTAGCTACACTAAGGGAGATATCTACTATGATAGAAACCTCACCAAATAAAGCAAGTCCTTCGGTCTTCTTTCTTCATCCTTAGCTCCTAGCAAGCGCCTTGAACATGCTTGAACTTCTTTCCTTGCTCCATCGGTCCTTCGGGATCGAGCTTGTTCTCCGGCCTCCTTTTGTCATAGATGATCCACCCGGGGAGTATGATCCATGGCTCTAGCTCCTAAATATGTAACTAAAGGAGCAACTAGAGAACTTGGTTTGCTAAACCAAGTAGTCTAGGATGTAGTGGAGGGTGTCTTAGTGTATAGCTATCTCTTTCTTGCCTCTTCACTTGATTCTCAACACATGAGAAAGTAGTGAAGAGGAAGAAGATGAAGGTGGAGGAAACTTGAGAGCAAAGAGGAGATGAGAGCAAAAGAGAGCTCAAGGGAAAAATGAATCAACCATGAAAGAGAAAATATACACAATGGTTTTGTATATCAATTCTTTTATTAAACAATTAGCAACCATACTTCAATAGTAAACCCAAAATGAATTATAAATTCATTTGTTCACTATTGAAGCATGGTTACTCCCATTCCTCCCTCACCACTCATTTTACACCTCATTTCCAATTATCAAATAAATGGAAAATACATAATGAGGTGGCCACCTTCTAGAAGGAAAACTGTAATAAATACGGATTTCCAACTACTGTACAAATATACCGGCAATCAGATAAAAATCCGAACGCCCAAAAGAGATAGAATAACACGAAGAACGTAATACTAGAATATATATATCGAAATACATATATGAAAATTATTAAATCAATACCTGACTTAATAATCCGGCTCAGACCCGAGCCGGCTAATATTACAAACTGTCCGATCGAAAAACCAAGTACCAAGTACATCAATCGATCGAACCCTGCACGTATCCAATACGGCTACTACATCGTTTTGCCTGGATTAGGGAAACCCTCTGTGTGGGACTCTAAAGACTCGACAGTACTCTGGCAGTGGGTTTAACCACAAGCACGTCAGCGGTACTAGCTGTACGTAACGACTTTCCAGGTACCTGTCGAAAAGGAAGGCCGACGAGCAAGCTCGTCCGAACTCCTACTGAGCCTATCCGTGACAATATCCGTACAGTCCGGTCTCTTCGTCGAAGAGTATCGCATACCGGGTCTAGGGGATGGTGAACGTCAGACCCTAATAACCTGATAAGTCGTGCCGATGTGGTTCAGGACCAATCCGGGGAAATACTGATCAGCCAATCAGTAGATCCCAACTGCCTTGGCCAAGGTCTTATGGTCCTGACCAATCGAATCACAGTGCGATATCGACTCCCTATACCGGGAGAGACGAATCCCCGACAATCGCTCACTACCTCCATGTGGCTCGGGACTGAACCCAACCAAAACCTGTTTGCATGACTCAGTAGAGCAGTGGTAGGGTAGTGATCAAAGCCCAGTGGGAACTCACACGAGACAAATGCCGATCTCGGGTCTAAAGACTAACCTGTACACATGTTACCTGAGAACTTCCTTCTGACGATAGGTATAGTACCACACAGAAGTTCTCGGCGAGTCCGTCCAGTGTACTCACACCTAGTGAGCACCTGTATACGATCTTAGGTGCATCAGACCAATGGCTGCGGGACCAACCATCCCCCGACGGGGTAGAAACATATACACCAGTCTACTCTGGAGTATCAATGCCCAGTCTCGATACTCACGTGACTAGGGACCATTAACGGATATGCTTATAGACTACCCTGCTCCCACAAGTATGATCGCCATCACAACGCAGGTAGTCAAGCAAGATCCTAGGGGCTTTATCAACATGTAACCGCAATATGTAATAACGAGTATGACATATGCCATGTTAAGATAAAGACAAACCACAATAGTATACTACCGTATCGAGTCTTTATCAATATGTGCAAACCAGATATATCAACAATACACATATCCTGACAAAGACAAGTCGAATAATATACTATAAAACTGAACAAGATTGTTCTGTACATACATCTCCCTAGTATCCATATGTATACATATACAATACTGGCCTCTAGGGCATATACATCCAACAATCTCCCACTTGCACTAAAGGCCAGTGATTGGCGTACCGAATACCCAACGTCTGCTCTAAGGCCAGCTGCTAGCGTACCGCATACCCAACATCCCAAAAAGTCGCTCGAACTGTTCTTGAGGGAGGGCCTTTGTAAATGGATCCGCCGTGTTGTCCTTCGTATCCACTCTCCGGACCTCGATCTCCTGGTGATCTACGATCTCCCAGATCAGGTGATACCGCCTTAAGATGTGCCTGGATTTCTGATGGGACCGTGGTTCCTTTGCTAAAGCTATAGCCCTATTGTTATCGCAATACACTGGTATTGGATCAACAATGGACGGAACCACCAGAAGTTCAGCTATGAACTTCTTTATCCACACCGCCTCTTTTGCGGCATCGCTTGCAGCAATGTATTCAGCCTCCATCGTCGAGTCTGCGACGGTATCCTATTTGGAACTCTTCCAACATACCGCCCCTCCGTTGAGGGTAAACACAAAACCCGAGACAGACTTGCTGTCATCCTTATCACTCTGGAAGCTTGAGTCGGTAAAGGACTCGACCCTGAGGTCTCCATTACCGTAAATCAGGAACATCTCCTTAGTCCTTCTCAGGTACTTAAGAATGTTCTTTACTGTTGTCCAGTGGTCCTCACCTGGGTCTGACTGATACCGGCTCACCACGCTTAGCGCGTAAGCTATATCTGGTCTTGTACATAGCATCGCATACATTATAGATCCTACCGCCGAAGCGTAGGGTATAGTGCTCATGCGAACCCTCTCCTCGTCAGTCTTGGGAGACATCTCCTTGGAGAGGGTGATTCCGTGCAATGCGGGTATGTTACCGCGCTTGGAATCATCCATACTAAATCTCTTTAGTACGGTCTCTATGTACCGGACTGTGAAAGTCCCAGTAATCTCTTGGATCTATCTCTGTAGATCTTGATCCCCAGAATGTACGAGGCATCATCTATGTCTTTCACAGAGAACTTTTGTGATAAGAATAGCTTGACCGATTATAGCATAGGAATGTCATTTCCTATCAAAAGAATGTCGTCCACATACAAGACTAGGAACACGACCGTTCGTCCTACAGTCTTCTTATAAATACATGGCTCATCTTCATTCTTGATGAAGTCAAAGTCCTTGATTGTTTCATCAAAACAGATGTTCCAGCTCCGCGATGCTTGCTTCAATCCATAAATGGATTTGAGCAGCTTACACACCTTCCCGCTGCTCCCACTATCTACAAAACCTTCCGGCTGATCCATATAAACGCACTCTTCGAAACTTCCGTTTAGAAAAGCCGTTTTTACGTCCATCTGCCAGATCTCATAGTCATGGAAGGTAGCAATGGCAAGCAGGATCCTAATGGATTTGAGCATAGCCACTGGAGAAAAAGTTTCGTCATAGTCCACTCCTGGTCTTTGACGAAAACCTTTTGCAACGAGTCTAGCCTTATAGGTTTCCACCTGCCTATCTACACCAAGTTTTTTCTTATAGATCCATTTGCATCCAACGGGTTTTACCCCAGGTGGAGCAACTTCCAGGGTCCTCACTTTATTGGTGTACATGGACTCCATTTCAGATTGCATAGCATCCAGCCACTTATCAGAGTCCCTACTGACAATGGCCTGCCTGAAACTAGTAGGATCATCTTCTTCCAAGATGCAATCCTCTCGATCCCCATCTATGAGAAAACCGTAGTATCTCTCGGGTGGATGAGAAATCCTACTAGATCTGCGGAGTGGCTGAGGTTCGTCGGGTATAACTGAATCTAAGGGTTCTTCCAAATCTTCTGTTATAGTTTGTGGTTCCTGAATTTCTTCTAGTTCCACCGTACTCCCACTAATTTCTTTTGCAAGAAATTCCCTTTCTAAAAAGGTAGCGTGGCGAGATACTGACACCTTCTGTTCCTCAGTGTGGTAGAACAGATATCCCTTGGAATGCTTAGGGTATCCCACAAACTTGCATAATACAGACCTTGCCTCGAGTTTATCTGGATTCTGCTTTTTAACAAAAGCAGGACACCCCCATATCTTAATATAATCAAGACATGGTCTCTTCCCAGTCCATACTTCATATGGAGTAGTAGGCACTGATTTAGATGGCGCTCTATTCAATATGAATGTTGCTGACTCAAGAGCAAACTCCCAGAAAGAAAGAGGTAACTCGGCATTACTCATCATGGAGCGAACCATATCCAATAGGGTACGGTTCCTCCGCTCCGACACGCCATTGTGCTGTGGTGTATACGGAGGCGTAAGCTGAGGGAGAATGCCATTCTCTTTTAGAAAATCCCTGAATTCCGTACTTAAGTACTCTCCCCTCTATCAGATCTGAGGATCTTGATACTTTTTCCAATCTGGTTCTCTACTTCGTTTCTAAATTCTTTGAATTTCTCAAAAGCTTCAGATTTGTGTTTCATAAGATACACATATCCGAACCTAGAGAGATCGTCAGTGAATGTGATGAAGTACGAGAATCCACCCCTTGCATGTGTAGACATTGGACCACATACATCACTGTGTATGAGTCCCAAAAGCTCTGCTGCTTTTTCTCCATGCCCGGTGAACGGAGATTTGGTCATCTTTTCTTTGAGACAAGACTGACAAGTTTCATAAGATGAAAATTCGAACGTATTCAAGAATCCATCTTTATGTAACTTACTTAGTCTTTTCTCTCCGATATGACCAAGTCTACAATGCCACAAGAAGGATGTGTTCGTATCCGAATTTTTCCTCTTGCGTGTGTTTTGTACATTGAGAACTGTGTTTTGATTTAGAACATAGATACCATTACACAGTGTACCTTCTTCAACCAGTACCTTATCAAGGTAAATGTTCATGATATTTCTATCAAGGACAAAGTTATATCCATCTTTATCAAGTAAAGAAACTGATATTATGTTGCAAAGCATGGAAGGTACATAGTAGCAATTGTTCAGAATCATAGTATTACCATTTGGCAACACTAGGTGATATTCACCGACGGCCGCATCATTAACTTGTGCTCCGTTCCCTACTCTGAGGGACATATCACCAGGCCGAACTATCCTACTTTTTCTAAGTCCCTGCAATAAATTACAGATATGAGATCCTGATCCGGTATCTAGTACCCAGGAGGTAGGACTGACCGAAAAGCAGTTCTCAACTACAAGAACACCTGAAGAAGATCCAACAGTATGTTTCTTCTTCGATGGTTTTATCAAGGGATTCAAACTTTCCTCTTTCCCTTGCTCATACTTATGACAGTTGTCATGAGTTAGAGACGAACCGACGTTCCCCAGACCCGAATAAGAATTCGGATCGGTCAAGCGATACATTTTATTATCTTGATTAGGGCATGAAATGGTTGCTACCTGGAGAGAGAGAGGGAAAACACTCAGCGTGCGCTCTTGCAAGATCAGATTGGTTATTAATTTATCTAACCAGGATGGCTCCCACTGTTTCCTCAAATTCTTCTTCAAACCCTGAAAGAAGAACTAGTCAGGATTAATCGTACGTCACAATACTTGCTTAACCTTTCAGCCAGGCCGGTATTGGTACTTCGAGGGAGGTTTTCCAACGCTTTCGCGAAGTTCCTTAATTAAAGAACCTCTTTTCCCTGGAGGCGTATCCCCGCTAACACCTTTCTAGACACCTACTTGGTTTATAGCATTGATTGTTAAGTGTGATAATCTCCCGAGAGTAATCCTACTCATCAGTGGGATCGGGATCCAACTATCATTGTGTGATGCACTAGATGGAATCCACTCTAGTCACCACACTCCAAAAGGTATGCTAAAATCTGCAAGTTTCCTTTATGTTTGAAACTCCCGATGTGGTTTTTGCCCCAAGCGCTTATGACTTTGACTTTGGCCAACAAATCATAACGCGCAAGTCAAGTTCTACCCGTCATTGTCCTGATTGATTTAGACCCACCCGCACACACCCTTGACTTTGGCCAACAAGATGGTATGACTGTCCTAAAACAATGCATTTTTTCTATGCTACGGATAATAAACATACAGCTACCATACACGATGCCTTGACTTTGGCCAACAAACACCGCATGAATACTATGTGTTTTTATCCGAAATGACGGAGGGCTACGACTGGGTTTTTGGCGAAAAACCAGTTAACGTAATGAACTTGATATTGTTGAAAGAACCTGAGTTGTTTTGTAAATTTATATAGTGGCGAAAACCTTTGCTAAAGAGGTCACTCCCTGTGAAGGGATCTCGGCTCTTTCCTCGTCGCATGAGGTGCAGGATATTCCAAACTGAATACCATGATGCAAAGCAAAAAATAGTCGACTATATTAAAGTTATTACCCTGACGCAAACTTTTACTCAAGGGGTCACTCCCGGTGAAGGGATCTCGACCCTTGCCTCATCGAATGAGGTGCAGGATATTCCAAACTGAATACCACTATGCAAAGCAAAAGAGAACATCTGTAATTTCAGTTTTTAAAATCTGGTTCCAACAACATCTTTTTAGGTTTTTATCTTGCATTAATTAAAATTAATGTGGCCCCATCAAATTTGTAACCTATCACACCAGAAAAGAACGAAAATAAAATGTACGTATATGCCATCCGCATTCGCCACGGGGCCCCGTCATCACCCATTAGGTTACTTAACTAACGACAGAGCGGGGGCTGGACTAGCGCGGATGCAAAACATATACAACATCTACTAGTATATATATAAGTATATATCACATTCGTCCCAGGCATGAAAATAAACAACATCACAGATAACATTACAGAATGGTGGATAATCTTGGAGCCCCGGGTTTTATTTGAGCCGCAAATAAAACCCGATGTTCCCGGTCGTGTGGATAGCATGTGCAATGAAAACCTGTACCCCCTACGAGTGCGGCGAATAGCCTGCCAGTTCTAGAATGAAGCCCCTTTCCGTCTCTGCGCCTTGAGATGCGGGCTTGTTGCCTTCTAGAACCCGGCTATTCGTGCACCCCATCGCGGGGTAATCCTAATAATGAAAATGAAAATAATATATACAAGCGGTGACATCGACTTCATCCCGGTCGTGCCCCAAAATAATATACAACCCGGCAAAGACGGCAGTCCACATGTCGGACGCTCGCCCCGCAATAACAAATATACAAATGAATGTAAACTGTATTTCTAACATTTCACCACATGCTATCCACCACGACAATCCAACCACAATCACAGCACAAGCACACAACATCAACGCGAATGTCACGTTCACAAAATCCATCTAAAAGAACATATAGCAATCAGACGAGTTTTACCGATCAAGTGACATTCCCGGTCGCAGATAAAAGTGAATGTACTGATGATAAAAATACGTATTTTAAAATCACGATCGACTAAATTTTTCAAGTGGGCCCCAAGTATTAAATTAACACTGTAACAAATCTGGACCCAAAATGAAATTATTCCAGAAACCACAATTCTCAAAATGGGAGGCCCAGAAAAAAATTTATCACGTAGGCCCAATAACTGGCCACGGATCCGCCGCCAAATGGGGGTTTGCGCGGCGGATCCGCGACTGTTTAGAAGGATCATGTAGTAAATTTTCTTCAGTGGTCTCAAAAAAGCCTGCATGATTTTCTGAGAGCAAAAAATTGATTTTTCCAGCACTTTTAAAATCGACAGAAACCGCAAAATTTCGAAACGTGGTTTTTGGAATTTTCGGTCGATCGTTATTCTAAACACGTTTGAACTAGCTAGTGTAAGTTTTATGGGTGTCTCTGATACCATGAAGGGTTACCCAAGCGCCCCGGCCATCTCACGTGGCCAAATGCGGAACAAAAATTTTCTTACGAATGAAACTTGGCGCTAGACTAAACCCTAAAACCGGATCTTTCCATAAAACTCACTAGCTACACTTAGGGAGCTATCTACTATGATAGAAACCTCACCAAATGAACCAAGTCCTTCGGTCTTCTTTCTTCATCCTTAGCTCCTAGCAAGCGTCTTGAACATGCTTGAACTTCTTTCCTTGCTCCATCGGTCCTCCGGGATCGAGCTTGTTCTCCGGCCTCCTTTTGTCGAAGATGATCCACCCGGGGAGTATGATCCATGGCTCTAGCTCCTAAATATGTAACTAAAGGAGAAACTATAGAACTTGGTTTGCTAAACCAAGTAGTCTAGGATGTAGTGGAGGGTGTCTTAGTGTATAGCTATCTCTTTCTTGCCTCTTCACTTGATTCTCAACACATGAGAAAGTAGTGAAGAGGAAGAAGATGAAGGTGGAGGAAACTTGAGAGCAAAGAGGAGATGAGAGCAAAAGAGAGCTCAAGGGAAAAATGAATCAACCATGAAAGAGAAAATATACACAATGGTTTTGTATATCAATTCTTTCATTAAACAATTAGCAACCATACTTCAATAGTAAACCCAAAATGAATTATAAATTCATTTGTTCACTATTGAAGCATGGTTACTCCCATTCCTCCCTCACCTCTCATTTTACACCTCATTTCCAATTATCAAATAAATGTAAAATACATAATGAGGTGGCCACCTTCTAGAAGGAAAACTGTAATAAATACGGATTTCCAACTACTGTACAAATATACCGGCAATCAGCTAAAAATCCGAACGCCCAAAAGAGATAGAATAACACGAAGAACGTAATACTAGAATATATATATCGAAATACATATATGCAAATTATTAAATCAATACCTGACTTAATAATCCGGCTCAGACCCGAGCCGGCTAGTATTACAAACTGTCCGATCGAAAAACCGAGTACCAAGTACATCAATCGATCGAACCCTGCACGTATCCAATACGGCTACTACATCGTTTTGCCTGGATCAGGGAAACCCTCTGTGTGGGACTCTTAAGACTCGACAGTACTCTGGCAGTGGGTTTAACCACAAGCACGTCAGCGGTACTAGCTGTACGTAACGACTGCCCAGGTACCTGTCGAAAAGGAAGGCCGACGAGCAAGCTCGTCCGAACTCCTACTGAGCCTATCCGTGACAATATCCGTACAGTCCGGTCTCTTCGTCAAAGAGTATCGCATACCGGGTCTAGGGGATGGTGAACGTCAGACCCTAATAACCTGATAAGTCGTGCCGATGTGGTTCAGGATCAATCCGGGGAAAATACTGATCAGCCAATCAGTAGATCCCAACTGCCTTGGCCAAGGTCTTATGGTCCTGACCAATCGAATCACAGTGCGATATCGACTCCCTATACCGGGAGAGACGAATCCCCGACAATCGCTCACTGCCTCCATGTGGCTCGGGACTGAACCCAACCAAAACCTGTTTGCACGACTCAGTAGAGCCGTGGTAGGGTAGTGATCAAAGCCCAGTGGGAACTCACACGAGAAAAATGCCGATCTCGGGTCCAAAGACTAACCTGTACACATGTCACCTGAGAACTTCCATCTGACGATAGGTATAGTACCATACGGAAGTTCTCGGCGAGTCCGTCCAGTGTACTCACACCTAGTGAGCACTTGTATACGATCTTAGGTGCATCAGACCAATGGCTGCGGGACCAACCATCCCCCGACAGGGTAGAAACATATACACCAGTCTACTCTGGAGTATCAATGCCCAGTCTCGATACTCACGCGACTAGGGACCATTAAAGGATATGCTTATAGACTACCCTGCTCCCACAAGTATGATCGCCATCACAACGCAGGTAGTCAAGCAAGATCCTAGGGGCTTTATCAACATGTAACCGCAATATGTAATAACGAGTATGACATATGCCATGTTAAGATAAAGACAAACCACAATAGTATACTACCGTATCGAGTCTTTATCAATATGTGCAAACCAGATATATCAACAATACACATATCCTGACAAAGACAAGTCGAATAATATACTATAAAACTGAGCAAGATTGTTCTGTACATACATCTCCCTAGTATCCATATGTATACATATACAATACTGGCCTCTAGGGCATATACATCCAACATCTACAGTTTATAACAGCGTTGGAAGTGGCAAGGAAAGGACGACCCGGAATCACCGGAATTTGGCCCTGGGGGTTTGCTACAGGCTGTGTGTCGAGTACAATGAAGTCTACAGGGAAAACAAATTCCCCGACCTTTATCAACGCATCCTCTAGTTCACCCCTTGGTTTGGTGATTGAACGGTCTGCCATCTGGAGAGTGCAGTGAGTAGGTTTCAGCTCTCCAATCCCTAATTGCTCATATACAGAATATGGAAGTAGGTTAACACTTGCGCCAAGGTCTAAAAGAGCACGATTTATGTTTTTACCCCCAATAGAAATCGATATTGTAGGACATCCTGGTTCCTTTCGTTTCTTCGGTAGCTGGGGAATAAAAGCAGTGCTGATATTATTAGCCATGAAGACTTTCTTCGACACTTGGGTCTTCCTCTTCCTAGTGCACAAGTCCTTAAGAATTTTCGCATAAGCGGGGACTTGTTGAATTGCATTTAGGAGAGAGATATTGATGTTAACCTGTTTGAACATTTCCATAATTTTCTCCATATGAGGACTCGTTCTATTACCCCTTAACCGATTCGGGTAAGGAGCTTTCGCAATAAGTGCAGGGTCCATCATAGGAGAAGGAAGAGGGGGTAGACAAGGTCCCAAAAGAGGTGTGGGGACCGTCTGTGGAGAACTATAAGGGTTGGGTTCAGGTGTCGAACCTAGTGGGAAATGGAGAATAGGCTCTCGAGAAGGTAGTGTGGTAGAAGAAGATGGATCAGAAGGATAAGTGTGTGTGTGTGGAAAGGTCTCAGCCGGGGTGTTAATGATAGGATTTTCAATATCATCAATACCTTCCCCGACATGATTGTTCAGCACTCTTCCCGATCTCAACGTTGTGATGGCATTTACATTGTAATGCCCAGGATTCTGTAGGGGTTGAGAGGGAAGTTTCCCTTTTTCTCTCGCACTTATTTCGGCTTTAAGGCGTGCGATTTCAGCTTCCATCGATCTGATACTCTCAGCTTGAGATGCTGAGTTTTTCTTTATCTCACTGACGGAAGATCTAACCTCAGTCGAAACCTCTATTAAATTTGATAAAAGTGATTTCATGGTTTGAGTGAATTGAGAGAATTCTTCAGAACAGGACAACTGCATAGGATTAGACTGTGCAGGATTGTTGCCCTGGTTTTGGAAATTTTGTGACTGATAGGGGTGCTGAGTGAGTTGAAGGGGTTGCTGTTGTGGTGGAGGAAGAGCCCTTTGAAAGTTATTCGTGTTTGGAACCGTGTTTTGAGATTGGTTTTGGTTCCAAGCGAAATTCGGGTGATTCCTCCAACCCTGATTGTACGTGGAAGAATATGGATCGTTTCTAGGTCGTTGAAATGCGGCATTTGAATGCTCATGAACTTGAAACACAGAGTTTAATGGACATTCTTCCGTTAAATGAGACGGATCAGAACAGCACCCACAAACAGTTTTGGGGAGCGACGTTGGGTTTAGGGAGGTTGCAGAAAATTTGTGTTCCATAGCGTCGAGCTTCTTTTGCATTACTGCCATCTCAGCTCGAACACCTATGCACACATCTATTTGGTGTACGCCACCCCTATTCAATGGTTGGGTTCCACTCTCCCACTGTAGTGATTTTTCAGCGAACTCTTCTAAATACTTCCAAGCTTCCCCATCATCCTTAGTCATAAAAGTACCTTGACACATGTTTTCAAGGCTCTGTTTAGTGTTTGGGTTAATGCCCTCATAAATGATTCGGCACAATTCCCATCTCGGGATGCCGTGATGAGGACACTGAACCAAAAGATCCTTGAAACGTTCAAAGCATTTAGAGAATGGTTCAGTAGGGAGCTGGGCAAATTGATTCAGTTCGCTATGGATTCGAGCTGTCTTTTGTATTGGGTAAAATTTCTTAAGGAATGCAGCGACGAATTCTTCCCAATTCGTAATAGAGTGTGCGGTAGTGTTATATAGCCACTTCTCGGCTGTATCGCACAAAGTAAATGGAAGAAGTCGTAGACGCATAGCATCCACTGAAAGTTGTGACGTACCCATCATTGCGCATACGTTTTCAAATTTGGTAATGAAAACATAAGCGTCCTCAGTCTCGAGTCCGTGGAATTTGGGTAAAAGGTTGATGTACTGGGGTTTAATCTCAAAGTTATCCCCAATGGCTGGTGGTGTGGATAAGCAGGTCGAAAGAGGACCTCGAAGTGGATAGCACCTCTCCTGGAGAGAGATGCGGGGTGGATTCTGCGCACCAACGGACGGCGGCAGATTAGGGTTAAAGAAGTTTGATGGAGTCGGATCCATCGGTGTGGGTGTGGTAGTGGGTAAAGGAAAGGTAAATGGAGAAATATCGACTTCGGAGTCGATAAAGGGTACGCGGACTAAACGGGCACTAGAATCCCGTGTCCAGCCTATCTTGTACTAAAAAGGGTTAGTACAAGTGGCAGCGTTGACTTATAATTAGGGGTAAATGAATGAATGCGGTGTTTGCTTTGAAAAAGGGCGGATTTTTGAAAAAAATGATGCGACACAACAAATGCAGCACACAAAACCCTAGAATCTAGTGGTCACCTAGGTCCGGCTCTAGACCGCTCCTAACTGCCAAAAGACAAGTCGCAGGATAGAATCCTCCACTGCCTCTTTGTCCCCCTGTGGCCAGATAAGTGCCAGGTAAGTGGGAAGGTACTCCACTACGTAAGTAGTGGGCCTAATTAATAACCACTAGCCTTCGACACACTTGCCTAGACACCACAAGAAAACGCGGATAACCAATGAATTACCCACGGCCTTCTCTTGTCCTAAGTGAGCGCGACGGTCCTTAGAGTCATCTCTAGATATTTTTTAGTTAATGTGGGTCAATGCGGATGCAAGTTTTGTGATTTTCGGGGCCTAGGAAGGGTAATGAACTCCCCACCTAATTTGGATTTGGCCGTGCCCCTTAATATCTGTATTTAGAATGCAAACAACCAAGAAACAAAATCACGGACAAATTAATTAGGCCCACTACGTAAGTAGTGGGCCTAATTAATAACCACTAGCCTTCGACACACTTGCCTAGACACCACAAGAAAACGCGGATAAGCAATGAATTACCCACGGCCTTTTCTTGTCCTAAGTGAGCGCGACGGTCCTTAGAGTCATCTCTAGATATTTTTTAGTTAATGTGGGTCAATGCGGATGCAAGTTTTGTGATTTTCGGGGCCTAGGAAGGGTAATGAACTCCCCACCTAATTTGGATTTGGCCGTGCCCCTTAATATCTGTATTTAGAATGCAAACAACCAAGAAACAAAATCACGGACAAATTTACTTTTGCAATTTGCGAGCTGCGATTATTTGCAAAGAAGCCTACAGAAATTTGTTAGTTGGAGCTAAAAAGAGGAGAGAGGAGAAGGTAAGAAATCACCTGAGACAAAAATTTCACAGAGAACCCTCAAGCTTGCCGCGGTTCCGCAGCAATTGTGCCTTATTGCCGCCCTTCCGCGGTCTTATGATGGAATCACTGCACCAAAATTTTTTAGAGAGGCTCTGTAGACTCCCTCTGCTCTCTGGTATATTCCAAAAAATTTTCCAATTTCCCAGCAATCTCCAGATCTCCTTGCAATGAACCACAACAAATCGTTTAGGGTTTGCACGAATTTTGATCTCAAAAATCACAATGGAATAAATCTTTCAATTCAAACTTTAATATGAAACGAATTAGCGCGTAATCCCCGGCAACGGCGCCATTTGATTGATCATAAAATTCGAGACTGTGTAAGTAACTCAAATGGTTCCCGATAACGGTTTCATTTGATCGATAAGAGTTTCTTTTGTCGGTAATTAGAGAATTGAATAAAAATTTCACAATCAAAGAATTATATTTGACCGCAATCAATTACGGTGTCGGTTGTAGATCGTAAGCGAGTGCGGATCGTCTACAGGGATTGTGCGATTCGTTTTTATATTTAATTTGTTTGAATTGAAAAGTTAATCGAAAAGAAAAGAAAATATGATTCAAGATTTTATCGATTGATTCAAGTGTCACTAATCTAATCAAGAATCAAGAAAATGATAAACAATCGAGAATCGGGTTTCGATGATATTTCCAACCAAATGTCAAGAATCTAAATGAGGCTCGTAGGAATCGATCGAATCTATAGACGTGATGTAATCTCAAGATATCGTGTTCTTGTCCTTCGAAGAATTGATACTAGATCGATGATGATCGACGAGAGTTATGGCTTTCTCGTGAAACTAGGGTTTCATCGTTTAACCATTGTTCTTTCGTCGATATCATTCACATTCTAGCCTCTAGCAATTTCAAGAAACGATCGTAACTCCCCAATTTCGAGCGATATTAATCAAGAAAGCATCGTAACGAACTGGGTTGTCGGTTCTTGAACTTGCTAGGGTTTACAAAACTCGTAGGACTCAAGAATCGATTTAAGATATGTTACATCATCATTCTATTGATCGTCTCGACTCCTCGACGAGCGGAGTATTACTCAAACATCACAACAAGAACTACAACTAGAAATTGAGATCGAATCATGATGCAAGAATTTAAAGAAAACAAGATAAAAGAATATCACCTTTTATTTATATCAACAATTTGATTACAGTCGCTCAAGAACTACAAGAGGAAGAACTAAATTGTCGAATTAGCTTCGCTCGGCTCCGTGAGTCGCGGGTCGGCTTGGACCACTTGCTCAGTTGAAGATCGGCTCCGCTCATAAAAGGTTGCAAGGCTTCTTGCTTGATGGAGTACTCGGGATCTTGGTTTTTGATTAGAATTAGGGTTAGGGTTTCACACAAGCCTTGTCACTAGACTTGTGGAAAAAGAGATGAAGAAAGAGAGTGAATGGATCTAGATTGATACTAAAATTGGGGATCCTTTTACAAGTGAGCCTAGGGTCTTATTTATAGATCTCCCAAACCCTAGGTCTAGGTTTGAAACTACAATTCTCTCCAAAAGTTTGTTGAGGCTTCTAGAAGATAGTTTGTTAGGAGTTTAGCTTAGGCTTTAAACTAGGATTAATTAAGCTTAGAAACCCTAGTTTGCTGATCTGGCAGAAGCTTCTGGAGTTTTCTGGAAACTGAAGTACATTTCTGAACTGTAGGAGCTGAGGTAAGAATTCTGCAGCAAATTTTGATGGCTGACGTGGCAGCGCCGTCGCGGAACCGCGGCACAAGCCGGCTCCGGCCGCGGTTCCGCGGCCATGTGTTGGCTTCATGTCTTGGTTCTTCTGGTGTGGTCTTGGGATAACATTTGGGGCTTTATCTGATGTGTTGATTTGTATTTTCCCCTTTGGATTGATACCAGAACTGAAATCATTGAGTTGGCGTCATGTTTTAGCGGTGTCAATTTGAGCAAGCTTCTGATTTTCCTGCACAGACTTCGAAACACGGGTTGCGATATATAGAAATGATGTCATGCAATGAAATACAGTCAATTTCCCTAGAAATGCCGGTTTTAAGGTCTAACACATGTAATCTGATATTCTGCGACTGTTTTTCTAATATGTGAAATATGAATACCGTACACTTCTAAATGAATGCAAATGATAGGAAAATTGCCGGTTAAAAGATGCAATATTTTCGACTAATCAACAATCTTGCTCAAAATGGTAGTATGCTACTTGGTTTGTTTCTACTTCAATATGTACATGTGTTTATTTTTAGTATATCACCTATACACATTAGTGGAGCCCTTAGGATCTTTGCTTGATTACCAGCGTTATGATGGCAGTCACACTCGTGGGGGCTGGGTAATCCACAAGCACATCCTTATGCAGGTTCCAAGTCGCAGGACAATCGAGACAGGGCATCGATACTCCGGAGTAGACTAGCATATGCGCTTCTCATCCCAGCACGGGAGACGGTCTGTCCCACAGCCGTCAGTACGTCGTACTTGAGATAGTATGCGGGTGCTCGTTAGGTTACGAGTACACTGGACAGGACTCGTCAGGAACTGTTGGTTGGTATTATACCTATCGTCAGTTATCAGTTCCTAGGTGACATGAGTACAGCTTAGTCCGCTGACTTGACACTGTCACTTCGCCTCGAGTGTGTTCCTACTGTACTTTGATTACTACCCTACCACGGCTCAAAGGAGTCGTGCAAACAGGTAGTCTTTGGGTGCAGTCCCAAAGCACTTGGAGGCAGTGACGGTTAGACAGGATTCGTCTCTCCCGGTATTGGGGGTTGACATCGCGCTGTGTCTAGGAGAGCCATTACACGAGTAGTCCCTGGCCAGGGCAAGCGAGATATACTGGTAGGTTTCCAGTGTTATCTCAGGGTGTTATGGGCTTCACTCCGACACGACTTGTACCGCTATTAGGGGACTGACGTTTACCGCCCCCTAGGCCTGCCATGCGATGTATCAGACGAACAGACCGGACTGTACGGAGACTGTCACATTCAGGCTCAGTAGGAGTTCAGATGGGTTTCACCTCGTCAGTCTTCTTGTCGGCATCTACCTGGGGACCGTTACGCACAGCTAGTGCCGCTTGCGGTCTGTGGTTAAACCCACTGCCAGCGTAGTGTCGAGTCTTTAGAGTCCCACACAGAAAGCTATTCGCCTTGAGGCAAAAGAGTAGAGGTCGCATGGTTTTGCGACAGGGTTCGGTCACATCCGTGCACTTGTGCACGTTTAGTGTCCGGACAGTTAACACTAGCGGGCTTTGGTTTAAGCCAGATCCTAGTGTACATTTTGGGATTGGTTTTATCTCGTATGTATTCGTGTTCCTCGGAACGCGGATGCGGATGTATATGCACAGTTGACAGAGAGACAGAGACAGAAGATTCTTATTAGGGTTGTTGACTGTTGACTATTGACTTTTTGCTAAACCCTAATGAGAATATGAAATATAATTAACAATAATATTAATTAAGTATTATAGTGACATGGTTGTTGAGGGATTGACTTTGTTGACTTGTTGACTTTGTTGACCGGTTGACTAGGTTGGACTAGTTGACCATCATCATGACAATAGCTATCATTTCATAGCAAAGACTTTTGCTTGCTTGTTTCTCTTATGCAAAATGAGTGCATGAAATGATATGGCTATTTTGACTTAAACCATCACATAATACTTGATTGCTATTATTTGTTATGATGGCTTTGGATTATGAGAGCCAAGAGAGAAAAGTCTTGCTCAATCTATCATTTCCACTCTCTCTCTTGCTTGAGCTCTCACCCTCTTCCTCTTGCTCTCCCTCTCTCTAGTCTATGGTTCACTTGTCTCATATGTTGAGAAGCAAGAACCATAGAGAAAAATCCCAACACACTCTCCTCTACTCACTCTAGTTCACAAGGTTTAGCAAACCAAGTGAACTAGTTTCTTCAAAGTTCGAAGAAGAAGCCAAAGGTAGAAGCTTTCGGGTGGATCGATCTTCGGCGCAAGGAGACGACGGGGTGAAGCCGATCCATACACCATCGAGAGTCGAAGACGAAGGAGTTCAAGAAAGAAAGGTATAACCCCCTAACCGAGTAGTCAACAACTCCTAGTTAGGTTGTTAGGTAGATAGTTTAACAAAGATCCGTTTTGAGTCCATGTTACCGCCTCTAGAAAATTGTTTTTCATCAAATTCCGCAAGCCCGTAAGTAACGGGAGAGGTAGCATGGACTTACAGTCTGGGGTATGGCCTTCGTGAGTGGATCTACAGTGTTATTCTTCGAATCTACTCTCCTCACCTCGATCTCTCAGCGATCTACGATCTCCCTGATCAGGTGATACGGCCTCAAGATGTGTCTGGACTTCTGATGGGACCTGGGTTCCTTCGCTAAGGCTATAGCGCTATTGTTGTCGCAATACAGCGGTATTGGATCAACAATGGTTGGAACCACCTGAAGTTCTGTGAGGAACTTCTTCATCCAGACAGCTTCTTTTGCAGCATCGCAAGCAGCTATGTACTCCGCTTCCATCGTCGAGTCAGCAACGGTTTCCTGCTTGGAGCTGTTCCAACAGACCGCCCCTCCATTGAGGGTAAAGACATAACCCGACATGGAGTTGGAGTCAACCTTGTCACTCTGGAAGCTGGTGTCAGCAAATGCCTCGATTTGGAGGTCTTTTCCGCTATATACCAAGAACATCTCCTTAGTCCTTCTCAGGTACTTGAGATTGTTCTTTACTGCTATCCAGTGCTTCTCTGCTGGGTCCGACTGATACCGGCTTACAACGCTTAATGCGTATGCTACATCTGGTCTGGTACACAACATCGCATACATTATAGAGCATACCGCAGATGCGTAAGGTATAGATGACATGCGAGCCCTTTCCAAATCAGTCTTGGGAGACATCTCTTTGGAGAGGGTGATTCCGTGACAAGCCGGTAGATTACCATGCTTTGAATCTTCCATATTGAATCGTTTCAGTATGGTGTTGATGTACCTGGACTGCGAAAGTCCTAATATCCTCTTAGATCTATCATGATAGATCTGGATCCCCAGAATGTAGGAGGCATCACCAGGTCCTTCATGGAGAACCTCTGTGACAAGAATCCTTTGATTGACTGTAGCATAGGAATATCATTTCCTATTAAGAGAATGTCATCCACGTACAAGACGAGGAATACTACAGTTCTCCCTACAATCTTACTTTAAATGCATGGTTCATCTGGATTTTTGATAAAGTCAAATTCTTTGACAGTATCATCAAAGCAGATGTTCCAACTCCACAATGCCTGCTTTAGTCCATAAATGGACTTAAGCAACTTGCACACTTTACCGCTGCTCCCACTATGAATGAAACCCTCCGGCTGATCCATATAGACGCACTATTCCAAATTACTATTTAGAAAAGCCGTCTTTACTTCCATCTGCCAGATCTCATAATCGTGGAAGGCAGCAATGGCAAGAAAGATCCGAATGGATTTGAGCATAGCCACCGGAGAAAAGGTTTTGTCATAGTCCAAACCAGGTCTTTGACGAAAACCCTTTGCAACAAGTCTAGTTTTATAGGTTTCAACCTGCCCATCTACACCAATCTTCTTTCTGAAGATCCATTTACAGCCTACGGGTTTTACCCCTTCTGGAGCAATGTCCAAAGTCCAAACTTTGTTGGCGTACATGGACTCCATTTCGGTCCGCATTGCATCCAGCCATTTTACCGAGTCGCCGCTCTAAATGGCTTGCTGGAAGCTAGTAGGCTTATCATTTTCAATAATGCAATCCTCTCGATCCCCGTCTATGAGAAAACCGTAGTATCTTTCGGGCGGATGAGACTGCCTACTACTCCTGCGGAGTGGCGCTGGGATGTCCGGTTCTTCTGAAACCTCTGGTTCTACCAAGCTTTCAGTAATAGCTTATGGTTCTGGAATTTCTTCCAGTTCTATTGCGCTCCCACTTATCTGATTTTCTAAAAATTTAGTTTCCAAGAAGTGGGGATGCTGAGAAACAAAAACCTTTTGTTCCTCTGCGGAATAGAAAAGTTACCCTCTGGAATTCTTGAGGTATCCTACAAACTTACACAGTACTGAGCGTGCCTCAATCTTGTCCGCATGCTGCTTCATTACAAAAGCTGGACATCCCTATGTCTTAAGATACTTAAGGCAGGGTTTCTTCCCACTCCACATCTAATATGGTGTGGTAGGCACAGTCTTGGTTGGAATCTTGTTCAAAAGATATGCAGCTGTTTCTAGTGCATAACCCCAGAAATATCGCGGTAACTCAGCCTTACTCATCATGGAGCGAACCATATCCAATAGGGTTCGATTCCGCCTTTCCGATACACCATTGTGTTGTGGTGTGTATGGAGGAGTAAGCTGAGAGAGAATTCCATTCTCTTTTAAGTAGTCCAGGAACTCGGCACTCAAGTATTCACCACCTCGATCAGATCTTAGTGTATTGATACTTTTGCCTGTTTCTTTTTCCACTTCATTCTTGTATCCCCGGAATTTCTCAAAGGCCTCGGATTTATGCTTCATCAAGAAGACATGTCCATACCTAGAGAATTCATCCGTAAAAGTAATGAAGTAAGAATAACCACCTCGCGCATGTGTAGACATTGGACCACACACATCACTGTATATGAGTTGCAAGAGCTCGCTCGCTCTCACCCCATGTTTAGTAAACGGAGTCTTTGTCATCTTTCCCATGAGACGAGATTCACAGGTAGTATAAGACTGATATTCGAACGAATTCAAATATCCCTCTTTATGTAACTTCGTTAATCGTGTTTCATTGATGTGACCCAGTCTACAATGCCATAAGAAAGCCTGATTTAATTCCGGAGACTTTCTTTTAAGTGTGTTCTGGACACTGAAAACGTGAGCTTGATTTAATACGTATATACCGTTATCTAATGTACCTGACCCAATCAGAACTTGATTTAGATGGATGTGGACCACACCGCTTATAAATGTAAAATCATATCATTCCTTAGAAAGTAAGGATACAGATATGATATTACAAGTCATACTAGGTACATACAAACAGTTATGTACAATCCTAGATGATATTTCCCTACGGATTCAGCGTCCACGCTCATTCCGTTTGCAACTCTGAGAGTTATATAACCTAACCTGATAACTCTATGGTTTCTCAAAGCCTGTAATGAATTACATATATGAGATCCTGATCCGGTATTTAGTACCCAGGAAGTAGGGTTAATTGACATACAGTTTTCTATTACAAACACACCCGAAGGCGAAGCCACAACATGCTTCAAATCCTGGCTATCAGCTTTGCAAGCCTTGCAATCCCTCTGCCAATGTCTTTTCCTGTAACAATAGGGGCGTCCCTCCTTCCCTATATCTAGTCCCGAAACTTTTGCCCTTCCCTTTCCTTCTACCTCCCTGGTTTCCTTCAGGGTGCAAGTAGAGGGTAGGGACTGTAGAAACAAGTCAGCATATGACATGTTTCCCAACGTAGTCTTCAGGTCCGTGAGCTGATCAATACAGCTAGTCACTGTAAGGTCGTTGTCCCCTACAGATGACCCGACAGCCAATCTCTCTTGAAGCAATTCCTTTGCGGTCTCATATCTTGCGATACGAGATTGCTTTCCATATAAATCTTTGTTATGGAGGAAGATGGAAGCTAAGTCCATCTTCTCGTGCTGCCTCTAGTATGCACCATCAACTGAGGCCAACATGAGGCACTTGGCATTCACACAATCCCTTTCCGATGTCTTATGGATATCAATATCCATGACGGTGGAAACTGGACCTGAGACGGCAGGGTATTGAGTAGTGAAGAGGTGTCCAAGCTTGTCATGGATAATGGACATCTGGACAGACCTTTGCCAGTCATTATAGTCAGATTCAGTCATTTTATTATCTAGATATAATCTATATCTGGTCACTGGGTCGCTGCAATTAAGAGGAGAGATAAGAAAACACTTAGCATGATGATCTTGCAAATTTAGATTGGTTTTTAATTTATCTAAACAGGATGGCTCCCACTGTTTCTCGAATCCTTCCTCAAACCATAAAAGAAGAATTAGTCAGGATTAATCTCACCGTACAATACTTGCTTAACCGTTCAGCCAGGCGAGTGTCGGTACTTCGAGGGAGGTTTTACGACGCTTTTGCGAAGTTCCTTAGTTAAATAACCTCTTTTCCGTAGAGGCGTAGCCCCGCTAACACTGTTCTTGACACCTACTTGGTTTATAGCATTGATCGTTAAGTGAGAAAATCTCCCGAGGAGTAGCGGATACTCTCAGTAGGATCGGGATCCAATCATCAATGTGTAATAATGCTGAAGGAATTCTACCAATATTATCAAACTCCAAATGGTATGCAGCACTAGCAAGTTTCAGTTTCTTTAGAAACTCCCGATGTGGATTTTTGCCCCATGCTCTTATGACCTTGACGAAGGTCAACAAATCATAAGTCACATATCAAGTTCTACCCATCATTTTCCAGGTTAATTTGAACCCACCCGTATATACCCTTGACGAAGGTCAACAAGGTAATACGAATGTCCTAAACTAACACATCTATCTATGCTACATATGAATACCCAGCAGCTACCAATCACTATGCCTTGACGAAGGTCAACAAACATAGCTTGAATACTACTGAATATTCATATGAAATGACGGAGGGCTACGAATGGTTTTGGCGAAAACGTGAACGTAGTGAACTTGATATAATCGACGGAACCTGATAGCTTTTAAAAGGAGTGGTTTAAGCTCCGCATTTTAAAAGTTTTGCTGTTTTGAAAAAAACCGAGTGGTTTTGAAATTGTTCCAACGATTCAGTTTTGGTTTGTTTTCTTTACATTAATATAATACGTCCCATCAATTAATCCTACCATTGCAGAAAACAACAAAAATATGACGTACGCTTATGTCATTCGCATTTGCCACTCGGCCCCGTCATCACCCGTTAGGTTACTTAACTAACGACAGAGCGGAGGCTGGACTAGCGCGGATGCAAAACATAAGCAACGCCTACTAGATATCATATATAGATATATACATTCGTCAGATACAATGATAGCCATTCCAGATCACAGATGAACACATTGGATATGCTAGGAATCCGCGTTTCGTTTGAGCCTGCAACGAAAGACGGATTATACGGTCGCAATGAATAGCCAAACCCCACCCTAGAATCCTACGGGTGCGGCAAACTACCCGCCAAATTCCCGAACTGAAGCAACCTCCCTCAACAACGTGAGTAAGCCACTCGACACTTCAAAGTACCCGGTAGTTTTTGCACCCCACCTTGGGTCTATCATAAGAGCAAAAACAGTAAAAAAATAATATACAATGATGGCTACAACCTCAACCCGGATGTGCGACCATAAAATAATATTACATCAATTTATAAATTTACATTGAATGAAAAATGAAAACCCTCATCTCACATCCCCCGCTACTCATCACGACGATCCAACGAGTTCATATCCACAAACCAACATCACAGATCACAGATATATACAACCCCTACTAATCGACGTATAGCGATTAGTAGACGTTCAGTACATATATCATTTCACAAACTCAGAAGCATTAAACGACTTTAAAGTTACGACTTCGAAACACCTACAGTGCCACAGTGAATATTTAACAGCAAAATCAAAATTGGCAAAAACAAACAACTCCAGAAACCCAAGATTTAAGTCAAAAAGCCACATGCAAAAAATGAAGCACTTCCTCCATACTGAGGCCGAGCTCGCCGGAATAATGGGGAATGTGGCCGGCCCGTTTTACGAGGAAGTGTCCCAATTTTGTTCTGTGGTCTTTTTACTGTTCAAATAGCACTCTGTACTTGTTTAAATAATTTTCAGAGTCCATTAAAATTTCGACAGAAACTTAAGTTTTGGGTTCGTTGTTTTCGGGTTGTTACGGTTTCGTACTTTTAACTCGTCATTTAAACTGTTAGTTACGGTTTAGCGAGGCTCTGATACCACTATAAATCTATGTCGCTCAACCTGCAAGCTAGCGAGGAGGCGGAACAAGTAAAAATCAAAACTTTCTTACAAAAGCAACATAGACTAAGCTAAGGATCTTTGCCAAACCATATCTAACAAACTACAAGAGGTTTAATCTACTGTGATATGAAAATTATACCTCATGATTCCAGTCCTACGGTTCTTTTCTCCGCTGTCCTCCTCGTCCACGTGAGCTCAGAGGATCAATCCGGATCTTGGTCACCTCCACGGCCTCCTTGAATCGAAGACGATCCACCCAAGAGTCTATAGTCCGAGCTCCACCTCAAGCCGAGGTAACTAGGGCAACAAGTTTGCTATGCTTGATGTCCTAGGGGATGTAGAGTAAGAAGATGGTTTTGTTTGTCTATCTAAATCCTAATTTTCTCAACACATGAGAGCTATAGGATTTTCTAGTGAGGAGGAAGAAGAAGCAAGTATGGGAGCTCTCTTTTGATGAGAGAGAATGAGAACAAGATAATGAACCATGAGGAAAAATAAAACAAATATTTTATTATGATAATTGTGATGGCAACCTTGATTTTACCATTATCATGTCAAGTTAAATCCAAGCCAAGAAAATATCTAGTGCTTACAAAAATATCTAAGTCAACAATGGTCAACTAGGTCAACATGGTCAAATGGTCAAACCAATTAGCCATGACACAATTATCATTAAAAAGATTAGTAAACATTTTCCTCCACCTAATAATGGTTTTAATCAAGTCATTGGCCAAAACCCTAATGAGGCATCTCCTTCTTCTCTCCTCACATCCGTGCATACACACCCGCATCCGCATTCCATAGAACACGAATACTAGAAGACAAAAACTGATCCATCTGTACAATACTAGTATCCGGCTTAAACCAAAGCCCACTAGTATTGTCCCCCCGAACATCATACGCGCACAAGTGCACATAAGTGATCGTAGCCCTGCCGTAAAAGCATACGGCTTCTACACCTTTTGCCCAGTGCAGGGAAACTCTCCGTGTGGGACTCTAAAGACTCGACACTACACTGGCAGTGGGTTTAACCACAGGCCGCAAGCGGTACTAGCTGTATGTAATGGTCTCCAGGTAGATGTCGATAAGAAGGCCGATGAGGAAAATCCATCCGAACTCCTACTGAGCCTGAATGTAACAATCTCCGTACAGTCCGGTCTCTTCGTCTAAGAGTATTGCATATCGGGCCTAGGGGGCGGTAAACGTCAGACCCCTAATAGCGGTACAATTCATGTTGGAGTGTAGCCCAGAACACCTTGAGAAACTACTAGAAACACTACCAGTAAATCTCGCTTGCCCTGGCCAGGGACTTTGTGTAATGGCTCTCCTAGACACAGCACGATATCAACCCCCAATACTGGGAGAAACGAATCCTGTCTAACCACCACTGCCTCCAAGTGCTTCGGGACTGCACCCAACTACTACCTGTTTGAATGACTCCTTTGAGCCGTGGTAGGGTAGCAATCAAAGTACAGTGGGAACACACTCGAGGCGAAGTAACAGTGTCAAGTCGACGGACTAAGCTGTACCCATGTCACTTGGGAACTACTATCTGACGATAGGTATAGTACCAACAAGCAGTTCCCGACGAGTCCTGTCTGGTGTACTCGTAACCTAACGAGTACCTGCATACTATCTCCAGTACGACGTACTAATGGCTGTAGGACAGACCATCTCCCCTGCAGAGATGAGAAGCATATACACTAGTCTACTCCGGAGTATCGATGCCCCGTCTCGATAACCCTACGACTGGGGACCTGTATAAGGAAGTGCTTGTAGATTACCCAGCCCCCACTAGTGTGACTGCTATCACAACGCTGGTAATCAAACAAAGATCCTAAGGGCTCCACTAATATTTATAAGCAATACGCTAAAAGAAACACATGCACATATTGAAGTAGAAACAAACCAAGTAGCATACTACCATTTTGAGCAAGACTGTCAATACAACTGTGAATATCCCAAGCATCCATTAAGTAAGATACAAGCTAGTATGATACAGTAATGGCCTCTAGGGCATATACACTAACAATCTCCCACTTGCACTACGGCCATGTACTGGCGTATCGAAGACCGATCATCTCGATCAGCCGCTCGAACTGAATCTGGGGTATGGCCTTCGTGAGTGGATCTGCAGTGTTATTCTCCGAATATACTCTCTTCACCTCAATCTCCTGGCGATCTATGATCTCCCTGAACAGGTGGTACCGCCTCAAGATGTGCCTGGACTTCTGATGGGACCTGAGTTCCTTCGATAAGGCTATAGCGCCGTTCTTGTCGCAATACAGCGGTATTGGATCAACAATGGTTGGAACCACCTGAAGTTCTGTGAGGAACTTCTTCATCCAGACAGGTTCTTTTGCGGCATCGGAAGCAGATATGTACTCCGCTTCCATCGTCGAGTCAGCAACGATTTCCTGCTTGGAGCTGTTCCAACAGAACGCCCCTCCATTGAGGGTAAAGACATAACCCGACATGGGCTTGGAGTCATCCTTGTCACTCTGGAAGCTGGAGTCGGCAAATGCCTCGATCTGGAGGTCTTTTCCGCCATATACCAAGAACATCTCCTTAGTCCTTCTCAAGTACTTGAGAATGTTCTTTACTGCTATCCAGTGCTTCTCCCCTGGGTCCGACTGATACCGGCTTACAACGCTTAATGCGTATGCTACATCTGGTCTGGTACACAACATCACATACATTATAGAGCCTACCGCAGATGCGTAGGGTATAGATGACATGCGAGCCCTTTCCAAATCAGTCTTGGGAGACATCTCTTTGGAGAGGGTGATTCCATGACAAGCCGGTAGATTACCGCGCTTTGAATCTTCCATATTGAATCGGACTATATTTAGACTTTCTCCTCTTTTCGACCGGTTTCTTAGTTAGTCTCTTAGCTGTTTAGGTCGATGCTAGTTTAGGTTCGAGTCATACCTATTTTCAAAACCAACGAATCGTGAGTATTTTCAATAAGACAACCCGAGAGATGCTATGGATTTTTCAAAGGACGTATCTTTTTTCAAAAATATCGTAGCCCCTATTTTTCTAAAAACCACGATTCATGCTATTTCAAAAAACCTAAACGGTATGACTCGTATATAGATATGTATATTCTTCGGTGTTGCGGTTATTACTCATTCTCTATTATATTCATGTCATTCTCATTACATTGCATGTTTATTCATGTGTTTCCCTAACTATCATGATTGGGTCTGTTAGGACACAAGCACCATTACCGATGATGCGCATATTCCACGTACACTTATTTGCCGGCTCACACACGTCATCATCGGTAACTGCCATGTCATGTACACTTTAGAAAAATCTATTCTATTTCGAATAGCTGCTAATTAGTAGTTTGAACAGATTTTAGAATGCTTGCTCTCATATGCTAGTTTAGTTATTGAATTTCTTACTTAGATACCCAGGCATTCATATATCCATGTTGTTATGCATTTTTATGGGGTTTTATGCATATATTCACTGTTTATGGACTCATGATCTTTGAGCTTTCGGATTTTCTATGAGATTTCTGGATTTGGGAGAAAACTGCAAGACTTTTATAAACTCATTATCTTTTAAAAATGCAAGTTGCAGTTTTTCTCGTGATGTATGTGTCGTCCACCATGAGTTTTCATGATTGCTGTTGGATTTCTAGACCCGATTCGAGGAGTGGAGGAACCATTTCGGATACATGGTGGGCTCGGTATGGTACCCCGGGGCGAGATAGAGATTTCTGAAAGGTTCCTAGGCACACTATAGAGGTCTCAGAAGGCATCAACCATGCCAATTTCAAATTTTATTGGTGCCGAGAAACCCTAATACGGATCGTAGACTAGATGTTTAGGCAAAATACGAATCTAGCTAACAATTTAACTAAAGGAGAGAGGCTACAACCTTTGTAGATCCGGTTATCCACTTCCTTGGCTCCACGTAGGCATTCTCTTGATGTCCATCTCGAATCCCGAACTCAAACGTCGGCTTCATCGGAGAATTGGGCGGACTAGGTAGTCGGCTTCGTGCCGAAGATGATCTACGTCGAGGCATCACAAGTTCAAGCTCCGACTTCACAAATTTGTGAAACTTGTGAAGAAAACACCCAAAACAACTTGGCAAGAGGTAGAGGGTGAAGAAATAGGAGGTGGGTTCACTTTAGAATTGGATTTCTCACTTTAGAACTCAAGTTGCCATTGATGGCATCAAGCTTTCTTTCTTGAAGAAGAAGATGATGAAGAAGGAAATATTATGATAAGTTAATCAAAAATGAAAAAGAAATGAATACTTATCATAATAGGAACCATGGTTAGGTGTAGAGAATTGACCAAGGTTAGAATAGTGGTTAGGGTTAAGCATGAAGACAAATTGGTCACTTTGGTCAAAGCTTCATGAAGGTTCAAGAATGAAAGCAACCATTTTGTATTCTTATCATATTCTTTTTCCAAAATGAATAAATAAAAGAATGGATAATTAAAACCCTAATCACTTTCTTAACCTAGGTTTAATTCTTTACACTTAACCAAATGAGCAAGCATCATCAAACATGATATAAAGATGTGCACAAAAGTATATCACATATACAACTTGCACATCAAGTGAGAAAATCCATTTAAAGTGAACCAATACTAGTTAATGCAAAGTAATATATCAAATATATAATTATACATTAAATCATTAAATCAACATTTTATTCAATGATCCGGTCATGTCGCACATAACCGACTAGTATTCAATGTATCGATTTATCGAATCAATGATTCGATAACTAGGTCATATCGCATACAACCAATCGAAACATTCATCGCGAGAATGAAATGCGGTATCACATACACGCATTATTCTCGGTCCCGTACATATCTCATATGCGCTCCTATTTCGTTTCGCTTGAGCCAGAAAACCTCTATGTAGGACTCTAAAGACTCGTCAATACGCCGGTAGCAGATGATGATCATATCAAGCACCCACTAGCCGCAAGCGGTCTGCTAAACGTAACGGCCATCCGGGTATTGAGCGATCAGAAGATCAACGAGCCAGCCCGCTCATACTCCTGTGAATCCAACCAGTAACACTTACTGTACAGTCCGGTCTGTTCGTCTGATATGTCGCATATCAAGTCTAGGGGTGGTAAACGTCAGACCCCAATAACCGATAAGTCGTGCCGATGTGAGGCTCATAACGGGTCGAGAAACTACTGGTAACACTTACCAGCAAATCTCTGATCAGCCCTGGCCAGGGACTTCCCTGTTACGGCCAATCGAGCACAGCGCAACATCAACCCCCAATACCGGGAGAGACGAAACCCCTCCTATCGCTCATTGCCTCCATGTGACTCGGGACTGTACCCAAAGACCACCGTTTTGCACGCCCTCATAGACGTGGTAAGGTGGAGATCAAAGCACAGTGGGAATCACACAAGACTCTATGACGATCTCTGGTCTACAGACTAACCTGTACAAGTGTCACCTGAGAACTGCCATCTGACGTGAGGTATAATACCATCTGGGAGTTCTCGGCGAGTCCGTCCAGTGTACCCAGTCTCCACTGAGCACCCGTATACCATCTCTGATGTCAAACACCAATGGATATGGGATCATCTATCTCCCATCTCATGGGTCGAGAAGCGTATACGCTAGTCTACTCTGGTATATCGATGCCCCGTCTCGATACACCTACGACTAGGGACCTTGAAGGATGTACTTATGGACTACCATGTCCCCACTAGTATGATCTGCATCATAGTCCTGGCAGTCAAGTACACATCCTAAGGGCTTTACCAACATGTAACCATAAGACAGTTTAAAGAGACTAGTATACATGTTAAGATAATGAGTAACCAGATAGCATACTATAATATCGAGCAAGAAAGTCATCTCTATATATGTCCAAGCATCCAATATAATATACAACATCTGTACAATACTGGCCTCTAGGGCATACATACAACTAACAATCTCCCACTTGCACTAGGGCCAGCTGCTGTAGTATCGCATACCGAGCATCCCCAAGAGTCTCTCAAACTGTATCTGGGGAATGGCCTTCGTGAGTGGGTCCGCCGTGTTGTTCTTCGTGTCAACTCTCCTGACCTCGATCTCCCGGCGATCAACTATCTCCCGGATCAGGTGATACCGCCTCAGAATATTCCTGGATCGCTGATGGGACCTGGGTTCCTTGGCCAAAGCCACCGCTCCATTGTTATCGCAATACAAAGGTATTGGATGCTCAATGGATGGAACCACTCCAAGTTCAGTAATGAACTTCTTGATCCAGACAGCCTCTTTGGCAGCATCGTTGGAAGCGATGTATTCAGCCTCCATCGTCGAGTCTGCCACGGTTTCCTGCTTGGAACTCTTCTAGCTAACCGCCCCTCCGTAAAGGGTAAAGACAAATCCCGACTGCGACTTAGAGTCGTCCTTATCACTCTGGAAGCTCGAATCGGTAAAGGACTCCACTTGGAGTTCTCCGTTACCATACACCAAGAGCATCTCTTTAGTCCTTCGTAAGTACTTGAGAATGCTCTTCACAGCTGTCCAGTGACTCTCTCCAGGATCAGCTTGATACCTGCTCACTACACTTAGTGAGTATGCTACATCGGGTCTGGTACATAGCATCGCATACATGATAGAGCCTACTGCCGAAGCATAGGGTATCCCTTGCATGCGAGCTCTCTCCAAATCAGTCTTGGGAGACATCTCTTTGGAGAGAGTGACTCCAGAGATCATGGGTAAGTTCCCACGCTTGGATTCTTCCATACTAAACCTCTTTAGTATGGTGTCAATGTACCTGGATTGGGACAATCCCAATATCCTTTTGGATCTATCTCTATAGATCCTGATTCCCAATATGCAGGAGGCATCACCAAGATCTTTCATTGAGAATCTTTGTGATAAGAAGAGCTTGACCGATTGCAGCATAGGAATATCATTTCCTATCAAGAGTATGTCGTCCACGTACAATACGAGGAAGACAACCTTACTCTCTGCCACCTTCTTGTAGATACAAGGTTCATCTGGATTTTTGACGAAATCAAACTCTTTGATAACGACGTCAGAGCAGATGTTCCAACTCCGTGATGCTTGCTTTAATCCATAAATGGATTTAAGCAGCTTGCACACCTTCCCGCTGCTCCCACTGTCTACGAAGCCCTCTGGCTGAGTCATGTACACGCACTCTTCTAAATCACCATTTAGAAAGGCGGTCTTAACATCCATTTGCCAGATTTCGTAATCATGATATGCAGCGATGGCAAGCATGATCCGGATGGATTTAAGAATAGCCACTGGAGAAAAGGTCTCGTCATAGTCCACACCTGGTCTTTGACGAAAACCCTTTGCTACAAGTCTAGCTTTGAAAGTCTCCACTTTCCCATCTACACCAAGTTTCTTCTTGAAGATCCACTTGCTCCCAATGGGTTTTACCCCTTCAGGAGCAACGTCCAAAGTCCATACTTTGTTGGTATACATGGATTCCATCTCAGACCATATAGCATCCAGCCATTTCACTGAGTCCCTACTCGTGATGGCCTGCTCGAAACTAGTTGGGTCATCATCCTCCATGATGCAATCCGCGCTCCCACCATCCATGAGAAAACCGTAGTATCTCTCAGGTTGGCGAGGAACCCTACTAGATCGGCGGAGAGGCTGAGGTTCATTGGGAGCTACTGAATCTTCTGGTTCCACTAAATCTTCAGTTACGGTTTGTGCATCTGGAACTTCTTCCAGCTCTACCACTTTGCCACTAATTTCTTTTTCAAGGAATTCCTTTTCTAAAAAGGTGGCATATTGAGAAACAAACACTTTTTGTTCTTCAGCATGGTAGAAAAAATATCCTTGGGAATTCTTAGGATATCCCACAAACTTGCAAAGAACTGACCGTGCCTCGAGTTTGTCTGGATTTTGGCTTTTGACATAGGCCGGACAACCCCATATCTTAACTCGTTTAAAATATGGTCTCTTCCCACTCCATATCTCATATGGTGTGGTAGGTACAGATTTAGATGGAACTTGATTCAATAGGTATGTTTTTGTTTCCAGCGCATATCCCCAGAAGGAAATAGGTAACTCAGCTGTGCTCATCATAGAGCGCACCATATCTAATAAGGTGCGGTTCCTCCATTCTGATACACCGTTGTGCTGTGGTGTATATGGAGGAGTCAGCTGAGAGAGAATCCCATTCTCTTTTAGGAAGTCCGGGAATTCATTGCTCAAGTATTCACCTCCTCGATCAGATCGTAGGATTTTAATACTTTTTCCGGTTTGGTTCTCGACTTCTTGTTTATATTCTCTAAATTTCTCAAAAGCTTCTGATTTGTGTTTCATCAGGAACACATATCCGAATCTAGAGAGATCGTCAGTGAATGTAATGAAGTACGAAGAACCATCCCTGGCATGTGTAGACATGGGACCGCATACATCACTATGTATAAGTCCCAAGAGTTCGGTAACTCTTTCTCCGTGTCCCGTAAATGGAGTTTTGGTCATCTTGCCTTTGAGACATGACTGGCAAGTGTCATAAGATGAAAATTCGAAAGGTTTCAAATATCCATCCTTATGCAACTTAGCCAGTCGTGTCGCATTGATGTGACCCAGTCTACAATGCCACAAGAAGGATTCGTTCAGTTCTGAACTCTTCCTCTTGTGTGTGTTTGTTATGCTCAGAACTGTTGATTGATTTACAACATAAATGCCATTGCACAACGTGCCTGATCCAACCAACTTTTGGTTACGGAAAATGTTCATAACATTGTCCTGTAATACAAAATTATATCCCTCTTTACTTAATAAAGAAACCGATATAATGTTGCATATCAGGTTCGGCATGTAATAGCATTCGTTCAGAACCAATGTATTACCAGTTGGTAATGTAAGGTGATATTCCCCGACAGTCTTTGCTGCAACAATTGCACCATTTCCAACTCTAATGTCTTTATCACCTTCTCCAAGTTCTCTACCTTTCCTTAGCCCATGTAACTGATTACATATATGGGATCCTGACCCGGTATCTAATACCCAGGACGTAGAGCAAATAGAGAAATAGTTCTCAGTAACGAACACACCCGAAGAAAATGCATCAACATGTACTTTCTTCATTCGGGTGGCATGGGAATCCTGGTATTCCTCTATATCCTGTTCATTCCTATAACTCTTATAAGAAAGAACGGAACCAACGTTCCCCAGCACAGTATAACATGCGGGTTCGGTCAATACATCCATATTATTATCTTCATTAGGGCATGAAATGGTCGCTACCTGGAGAGAGAGAGAAGAAAACACTTTAGCGTATGCTCGTGCAAGATCAGATTGGTTATTATCTTATCTAATCAGGATGGCTCCCACTGCTTTTTATCAAATCTTCCTTCAAACCCTAAAAGGAAAGACTAGCCGGGATTAATTACACACTACAAGTTCGCCAATCTTTCAGCCAGGCCAGTGTCGGTACTTTGAGGGAGGTCCCCCGTGCTTTCGCACGAACCTAATTAATGTAAACCTCGTTTTCCCATAGGCGTAACCCCGTTGACACCTTTCTAGACACCTACTTGATCAGCTAATTGCAATGTGTAAAACTCTTCCAGGAGTAACTCTTACTCGCAGTGGGTATCGGGATCCAACTATCTCATAGAAGGTATGCAATCTCATTGCAAATTTCAACACTTGAAATTCCCGATAATATTTTGCCCCTAGCAGCTATATGACCTTAACATAGTCAACAAATTACAAGTGCTAGTCAAGTTCGACCCGTTATTTCCTGATTGAATTAAACCCACCCGCACGACCCTTAACATAGTCAACAAAGTCGCACGAATACCCTAATCCAATCTGCATCATATGCAAAAGTAGATAAATACTGGTCAGCTACCGCACACTACGCCTTAACATAGTCAACAAACGTAGCACGAATACTAACTAGTACTTATCTGAAATGACGGAGGGCTACGACAGGTTTTTCTGAAAACCTATTGCGTAATGAACTTGATATCGTTGTAGAATCAAATGAAGTTTTGAAATGGAGTGATTTTGAGGCTTTTCTAGTTTTGCTAAAGGGGTCACTCCCGGTGAAGGGATCGTCGGCCCTTTTCTCGTCGAATGAGGTGCGGGATATATCATATATATCACTGTGCAAAGTAAAAGTAAAAGACAATCAAAAGCAAACCGAGTATGTAGCATCTGCTAGTTATTGCTAAAGGAGTCACTCCCGGTGAAGGGATCTCGGTCCTTTCCTCATCGAATAAGGTGCGGGATATATCATATATATCGCTGTGCAAAGCAAGAACTGTAGCTACCCTTTTTTTTATATTTAAAATTTGATTCTACAACATCTTAGGTTTCTTTTCTTTCATTAATCACATTAATGAAGTCCCATCATTTAAGTACCTAAACATCACAGATAAATACGACGTACACTTATGTCATCCGCATTCGCCTCGATGTCCCCTCGTGTACCGTTAGGTTAGGTAACTAACGGCAGAGCGGGGCAGGGCTAGTACGTGTGTAAAACATAAGTAACGTCTATATAATATATCATATATACTATATACTGTATCCATCACAGAACATCACATGATCACATCACAGATATCACAGCAGAAGAAACATATGAAATATTAGATATACTAGGACGTCCGTGTTTTCAATACGAGCCAGTATAAAACACGGATTCCATGGTCGTGATGAATAGCCAATCCCACACCCCTAGATCCCTACGAGAGCGGCAAGCAACCCTGCCAATTCTAGGGTTAGGAGACCCGGACTCGACTCCTCGAGTTGGTCTCCCACTGGACCCCAGAACCCGGTTACTTGTGCTCCCCTCCTTGGGTCTATCCTAATGCGGAAAAGTAAATAATATACAAAAGGTGACAACTTCCGCTACCTGGAAGTGCCCCAAATAAAAGAATATTACATACAAGTTTTTACATGAATGAAAATGAAAAACACTCATCTCACATAAAAACCCCCGGCTATTCAAACACGACGATCCAATATAACATATCCAGCAACACATTACATCACATGTCATCAACGTAAGTAAGTATGCATACCCCAATTGTTGTTGACGTATAGCAACGAAACCGGCGATATGAACATACTACACTTACGGTCACAGAAATGAAAGTGTAAAACTACAACAGTTGGAATCCGCAACCTCTTTAGACATCACATGCCTAATCAGATGAAATACTTAGACATCACATGTCTAACAGTTATAAACCCCGCATTTTAGTCTCATTATCGAAAACTCTTTTCAATATCAAGTGAAACTAAACTGCTAGATTTATAACATTCATTCAGTTATCTCATAACTGTTTGTGAATTCCAATTATTGTATCACATTCCAGATAAACAGAAAATGTTAAACTTTCCGATCGAACAGTCGAATACCCAAGTTTTCCCGATACAGCTCAACACATGAAATAAGTCTAACAACATTCAGTTCGTGCCTCAGTACCAACGGTCCAGCCGTAGAAGGGTCAAGCCAACGCCTCACATATGGCACGCCGTACTGCCCCAAACCCGAAGGTTCAAAGGGCAGTTCAAGACGGTCACATAATCGAGTTAAGGTTTGTTGTCTTCTAGAGGGTCCATCGCGTTAGTTGCACTACTTAGAACGTCGTTAAACTACGGAAAACTCCAACACTTGGAAATTTCCCGACATGGGAAAAGTTGGGTATTTATATCCGGTCGAACTTTTTAACAAATTCAAAAATTATCCGGAAAAACACAAAGACGAAATTTGATAATCTGGTCGAAACAACGAAGCTCTAAAACACCCCAGAAAATTCAACTCTTGAATAAAATTTAAAAATTCCCATAAAATCCAGCATCAGAAAAGAGGAATTACTGTGCAAAAAATATTGTGCATTGTGAACAGTAGGCGGCGGAACCGCGGCAGAAGCCATGCTTCTGCCGCGTTTCCGCGGCGATTTAGACGCATCATGAGCTCGTGTTGCACCATAATTCTTAGATCTTCCTGCTGAATGTTTTAGGCATTTTTAATCTGGAAAAATCCCAGATTTAGAAAAAGTCCAGAGAGCACTTGGGTTTTAGGGTTTCGGGTTCGTTCGGGTTTCAAATGTCGTCTAGACTTCGCCTAAGGCTCTAGCTAGGCTCTGATACCAGTGAAAGGTTCCTAGGCACACTATAGAGGTCTCACAAGGCATCAACCATGCCAATTTCATATTTTATTAGTGCCGAGAAACCCTAATACGGATCGTAGACTAGATGTTTAGGCGAAATACGAATCTAGTTAACAATTTAACTAAAGGAGAGAGGCTACAACCTTTGTAGATCCGATTATCCACTTCCTTGGCTCTACGTAGGCGTCCTCTCGATGTCCATCTCGAATCCCGAACTCGAACGTCGGCTTCATCGGAGAATTGGGCGGACTAGGTCGTCGGCTTCGTGCCGAAGATGATCTACGTCGAGGCATCACAAGTTCAAGCTCCGACTTCACAAATTTGTGAAACTTGTGAAGAAAACACCCAAAACAACTTGGCAAGAGGTAGAGGGTGAAGAAATAGGAGGTGGGTTCACTTTAGAATTGGATTTCTTACTTTAGAACTCAAGTTGCCATTGATGGCATCAAGCTTTCTTTCTTGAAGAAGAAGATGAAGAAGAAGGAAATATTATGATAAGTTAATCAAAAATGAAAAAGAAATGAATACTTATCATAATAGGAACCATGTTTAGGTATAGAGAATTGACCAAGGTTAGAATAGTGGTTAGGGTTAAGCATGAAGACAAATTGGTCACTTTGGTCAAAGCTTCATGAAGGTTCAAGAATGAAAGCAACCATTTTGTATTCTTATCCTATTCTTTTTCCAAAATGAATAAATAAAAGAATGGATAATTAAAACCCTAATCACTTTCTTAACCTAGGTTTAATTCTTTACACTTAACCAAATGAGCAAGCATCATCAAACATGATACAAAGATGTGCACAAAAGTATATCACATATACAACTTTCACATCAAGTGAGAAAATCCATTTAAAGTGAACCAATAATAGTTAATGCAAAGTAATATATCAAATATATAATTATACATTAAATCATTAAATCAACATTTTATTCAATGATCCGGTCATGTCGCACATAACCGACTAGTATTCAATGTATCGATTTATCGAATCAATGATTCGATAACTAGGTCATATCGCATACAACCAATCGAAACATTCATCGTGAGAATGAAATGCGGTATCACATACACGCATTATTCTCGGTCCCGCACATATCTCATATGCGCTCCTATTTCGTTTCGCTTGAGCCAGGAAACCTCTATGTAGGACTCTAAAGACTCGTCAATATGCCGGTAGCAGATGATGATCATATCAAGCACCCACTAGCCGCAAGCGGTCTGCTAAACGTAACGGCCATCCGGGTATTGAGCGATCAGAAGATCAACGAGCCAGCCCGCTCACACTCCTGTGAATCCAACCAGTAACACTTACCGTACAGTCCGGTCTGTTCGTCTGATATGTCGCATATCAAGTCTAGGGGTGGTAAACGTCAGACCCCAATAACCGATAAGTCGTGCCGATGTGAGGCTCATAACGGGTCGAGAAACTACTGGTAACACTTACCAGCAAATCTCTGATCAGCCCTGGCCAGGGACTTCCCTGTTACGGCCAATCGAGCACAGCGCAACATCAACCCCCAATACCGGGAGAGACGAAACCCCTCCTATCGCTCATTGCCTCCAGTGACTCGGGACTGTACCCAAAGACCACCATTTTGCACGACCTCATGGACGTGGTAAGGTGGAGATCAAAGCACAGTGGGAATCACACAAGACTCTATGACGATCTCGGGTCTACAGACTAACCTGGACAAGTGTCACCTGAGAACTGCCATCTGACGTGAGGTATAATACCATCTGGGAGTTCTCGGCGAGTCCGTCCAGTGTACCCAGTCTCCACTGAGCACCCGTATACCATCTCTGATGTCAAACACCAATGGATATGGGATCATCCATTGCCCATCTCATGGGTCGAGAAGCGTATACGCTAGTCTACTCTGGTATATCGATGCCCCGTCTCGATACACCTACGACTAGGGACCTTGAAGGATGTACTTATGGACTACCATGTCCCCACTAGTATGATCTGCATCATAGCCCAGGCAGTCAAGTACACATCTTAAGGGCTTTACCAACATGTAACCATAAGACAGTTTAAAGAGACTAGTATACATGTTAAGATAAAGAGTAACCAGATAACATACTATCATATCGAGCAAGAAAGTCATCTCTATATATGTCCAAGCATCCAATATAATATACAACATCTGTACAATACTGGCCTCTAGGGCATACATACAACTAACAATTTCGTGGGGATGACGATGAGCGTGGCAGGGGCACGGACTACCTACCGGTGATGTCTGGCGCGGCGGATGTTAGTTATATGTATGCCCTAGAGGCCATTACTGTACATACGATGTATATTGTAATGGATGCTTGGACATATATAGGGAGGACTTTCTTGCTCGACATGATAGTATGCTATCTGGTTGTACTTTATTTTAACATGTACTCTGATTGTCCCTATGTTACATGTTGATAAAGCCCTTAGGATGTGTACTCGACTACTGGGACTATGATGAGATCATACTAGTGGAGCCACAGTAGTCGACGAGTACATCCTATAACTGTTCCTAGTCGAGAATGTATCGAGACAGGGCATCGATACACCAGAGTAGACTAGCGTATACGCATCTTGACCCATATGATGGGCGATGGATGATCCCATATCCATCGGTGTTTGACATCAAGGATGGTGTACGGGTGCTCAGTAGAGACTGGGTACACTGGACGGACTCGCCGGGAACTCCCAGATGGTATTATACCTCACATCAGATGGCAGTTCTCCGGTGACACTGGTACAGAGTAGTCTGTTGACCCGAGATCGTCATAGAGACTTGTGTGATTCCCACTGTGCTTTGATTTCCATCATACCACGTCCAAGAGGGCGTGCAAAAAGGTGGTTTTTGGGTACAGTCCCGAATCACATGGAGGCAATGAGAGATAGGAGGGGATTCGTCTCTCCCGGTATAGGGAGTTAATGTTGTGCTGTGTTCGATTGGCTATAACCGGAAATCCCTGGCCAGGGTTGCTGAGATTTACTGGTAAGTGTTATCAGTAGTTTCTCGAACTGTTATAGACCTCAAATCGACACGACTTATCGAGCTACTGGGGTCTGACGTTTACCACCCCTAGGTGAGATATGCGACATATCAAACGACGAGACCGGACTGTACGGGGGTGTTACTGTTTGGATTCACGGGAGAGAGTATAGGCTTGCTTGTTGATCTTCTGAGCGTTCAATACCTGGATGGATGTTACGTTTAGCTGACCGCTTGCAGCTTGTGGGTGTTTGATATGATCATCACCTACTGCCGGCGTATTGACGATTCTTTAGAGTCCTACACAGAGGTTTCTTGACTCAGGCAAAATGGAGTAGGGGCACGTATATGATATGTGCGGGACCGAGGATAATGCGATATGAGATAACGTATTCTATTCTCGCGATATTTGATATTAGCCGGGTCATCGGATCAAGTGTTGATTCGATGAATCAGTACGGATAAATATTAGTCGGTTATATGCGATATAGCCGGATTATCGGATCAAGTGTTGATTCGATAAATTAATGTATAATAATATATACGATATATTAAATTACATTAACTAATATTAGCTCACTAAAAGATTCTTTTTCTCACTCGGTTAATACATTGATATATATGCGATATATGTTAATTGTATTATTTTATTTTGTTACGATAAATATTATATATGTGATATATAATATTGTAACATGATATGATAACTAATGCAACATGTTTAGTGGAGTTTAAACATGATTAGGGTTTGGATTAGGGTTAAGACTTCTAGTAGATTCTAGAAGGTTTCTTTTTGTCATGATAAAGATATTTGTGTTGATATTTATCTATGACTCATACTTAACCCAACCCAAACCCTAGCCCTTGGTTAATTCTTTACAATGGTTTAGTCAACCATGGTTGCATTATTCATCATATTAATCCTTTCATTATTCATCACAAAAGGTTTGATATTCAATTATTCATTCTTCTTCTTCCTCCTCCTTTGCAAAGCTTTCTTGCTTTGATATTTGTGATGAAAGTGTGTGAGAAATAGAAAACAAATGAGAGCAAAATCCCTACTTCATCATCCTCATCTATCCTTGCCATTTAGATGAGGGTGTTCACTTCATTTAGTGAGTGTTAGCTTGTGTTAATGAAACTTCAAGGTAGATCATCTTTGTTATCAAAGATCGGAAGCAAGACTGCATCTTTCTCTTCGTGAAGCCTCTCGAGAGTCCGGAACACGATGATCGCAGTGAAGGGACCTCAACACGGAGCTTAAGAAGTGAAGGACCGGATCTACAAAGGTTGTAATCCCTCTCACTTAGTGTTAAAGTGTTTAACATATTTGTTTTCGCCTAAACTCTAGTTTAAAGATCCGGTTTTGGGTTGTTCGGCACGGCTAAATTTTTTAATCGGACATGGTTGATGCCTTGTAGACCCTTGTGCGCGTGCCTAGCAACCCTACAGTGGTATCAGAGACAAGCTAGATCTTTAGACGAAGTCTAGACGAAGTTTAAAGTCCGATCGAACCAGAAAACCCCGACACGATCCCTTCTCTGTACATTTTTCAAAACTGTGATTTTTTCTGAATTAAAAATGCTCAGAAATACAAACAGGAGAATATATGAATTACTGAGAAGTATGGTCTCCTAAATCGGTCACGTGACCGCGGAACCGCGGCCAAACCATGCACGTGGCCGCGATTCCACGGCGGAACAGTGATTTTGGGGCCCACTACTTCACAGTAACTTTTCTGGGTTCTTTTGTAGTCTTCTGGGAATTTTTAATTTGCTCAAGTGTAGAGTTTTCTGGGATCTATTGCGGACTCGTTGATTCGATCGGATATTATAACTTCATTTTATTGTTCCGGATAATTTTAGAAACTGTTAAAAAGTTCGAATGGATATCAATAACTCTTTTTTTCCCCTGTCGGAAATTTTTTCAAAAGTTGGATTTTTTCTCGGGTTTGAGAACGTTCTAAGTCGTGCAAGTAACGCGGCGGACCCTCTAGAAGAACACAAACCTTAACTCGATTATGTGACCGTCTTGAACTACCTCTGAACCTTAGGGTTTGGGGTAGAACGGCGTGCCACATGTGAGGTGTTGGCTTGACCCTTCTACGGCTGGACCATTGGTACTGTAGCATGTGATGGATGTTTTTAAACTGATTTCAAGTGTTGAGATATATTGGGGAAATCTTGGGTGTTTGATTATTCGATCGGAAAGTTTAACACTGTCTATTTATCTGGAATGTGATACAATATTTGGAATCCATAAGTAGTTATGAGATAACTAATTTGAATGTTATAAATCTAGCACTTCAGTCTCAGATGATCGGTTGCCATGGAATTTTGATGTGATCAAAAGTCCGTCGCAATCACGTAGCGTACGCGGATACTCGCCGGGTAAACTTAACAGACAGCCACGCCCCATAGCCCCGACCAAGTGACTGTAGGAGAACCCCGTCGCCAAAAGCATCCGTTCGGGTGCTCGCGGCAGCGGTGTTCCGCCTTAGTGCACTTCGTCGACGGCATCGGGGGTGCGGCCGTCTACTAAAGTTTGCGACGAGCATTCGATCAGATTATCGGGAATCTTGTTGAATTGCTCGACTTGATATTGAAAAGAGTTTTCGATAAAAAGACTAAAATGCGGGGTTTATAATTGTTAGGCATGCGATGTCTAAGGAATTCATTTGGTTAGGCATAGGATGTCTAAGGAGGTTGCGGATTCCAACTGTTGTAGTTTTACACTTTCTTTTCTGTGACCGTAAGCGTAGTATGTGGTGTATCGCCGGCTTCGTTGCTATACATCAACGACAATCGGGATACGCATACTTGCTTACGTTGATGATATGAGATATTATGTGTTGCTGTTATATGTTATATTTGATCATCGCATTTTGAATAGCCGGGGGGTTTTATGTGATATGAGAGTTTTTCTTTTTCATTCATGTAAAATTCATTTGTATGTAATATTCTTTTATTGGGGCACTACCGGGCTGAGGATGATGTCACCGTTGTATATTATTTACTTTTCCGCATTAGGTAGACCCAAGGCGGGGAGCACAAGTAACCGGGTTTTGAGGTCCAGTGGGAGACCATCTCGAGGAGTCGAGACCGGGTCTCCTAATCCTAGAATTGGCAGTGTTGCCTGCTGCTCTCGTAGGGGTCTAGGGATGTGGGTTTGGCTATTCATCGCGACCGTGGAATCCGTGTTTTATACATGCTCGTATTAAAACACGGACGTCCTAGTATATCCAATATTTCATATATGTTCTTCTGCTGCAATGTTCTGTGATGAGATCATATTACTGCCTGAGACGAATGTTTATATTATATATATGAGATATATGTTATATTGCAGATTTCGTTTCAAATGTGATGCTTGTGAAGCATAATAAAATGGGACTTCATTAATGAGATTAATGAAATAAAAGAAATCTAAGATGTTGTAGAAACTTGTTTAAAAACTGGTAGCTCTAGTTCTTGCTTTGGATAGCGGTGTTCCTTGTAGAACATCCATCACCTTATTTGATAAGGAAAGAGCCGAGATCCCATCACCGGGAGTGACCTCTTTAGTGAAACTAGCAGATGCTACAAACTCGGTTTGTCTTTTGATTGCTTCTATAGTTGTTGCTTTGCATAGTGATATTTGTGAAATATCCTGCACCTTATTCGATAAGGAAAGAGCCGACGATCCCTTCACCGGGAGTGACCTCTTTAGCAAAACAAGAAAAGCCTAAAAAACACTCCATTTAAAAATCACTCGATTCTACGACGATATCAAGTTCATTACGCAAAGGGTTTTCTTAAAAACCTGTCGTATCCCTCCGTCATTTCAGATAAGTACTAGTTAGTATTCGTGCTACATTTGTTGACCATGTTAAGGCGTAGTGTGCGGTAGCTGATTAGTGCTTATCTGTATAAGAATATAATGCGATTGGATTAGGGTAGTCGTGCGACTTTGTTGACTATATTAAGGGTCGTGCGGGTGGGTTTAATTCAATCGTGAAATGACGGGTTCAACTTGACTAGCACTTATGATTTGTTGACCATGTTAAGGTCATATAGCTGCTAGGGGCAAAATATTATTGGGAATTTCAAGCATTGAAATTTGCAATGAGATTGCATACCTTCTATGAGATAGTTGGATCCCGATACCCGCTGCGAGTAAGAGTTACTCCTGGGTGAGTTTTACACATTACAATTAGCCGATCAAGTAGGTGTCTGGAAAGGTGTTAACGGGGTTACGCCCCTGGGAAAACGAGGTTTACTTTAATTAGGTTCGTGCGAAAGCACGGGGGACCTCCCTCAAAGTACCGACACTGGCCTGGCTAAAAGATTGGCGAACTTGTAGCGTGTAATTAATTCCGTCTAGTCTTTCCTTTTAGGGTTTGAAGGAAGATTTGACTAAAACAGTGGGAGACGTCCTGATTAGGTATATTAGATAACCAATCTAATCTTGCAAGAGCATACGCTGAGTGTTTTCTTCTCTCTCTCTCTCAAGGTAGCGGCCATATCACGCCTTAATCAAGATAATAATACGGATGTATTGACCGAACCCGCTTGTTATACTGAGCTTGGGAACGTTGGTCCCGCTCCAACTTATAATTGTTATAAGACAGAGCAGGAAATTGGGGATTACCAGAATTCCCGTGCCGCCCAAACGAAGAAAGTGCATGCTGATGCATCATCTTCGGGTGTGTTCATTACAGAGAACTGTTTCTCAGTATCCTTTATGTCCTGGGTATGAGATACCGGATCAGGATCCCGCATATGTAATATGTTACATGGGCTACAGATAGGTAGAGAACTGAGAACGGATGATAAGTTTCATGAGATAGAAAACAGTGCAAGTGTTGCAGCCAAGTCTGTTGGTCACTATCACCTTGTATTACCAGAATACATTGATTCTGAACGAATGTTATTAGATACCGAACCTGATATACAACATCATATCAATCTCTTTATTAGTAAAGAAAGGATATAATTTTGTATTGTTGGATAATGTTTTGAACATTTCCTATATCAAGTGTCGATCTGATCAGGCACGTTATCTAAAAGCAAAGACGTTCTAAATCAAACTATACTTTTTAGTATAAAGAACACACACAAGAGGAAGAGTTCAGAAATGAATGAATCTTTCTTGAGGCATTGTAGACTAGGTCATATCAATGCGACCCGACTAGCTGAAGTTACATAAAGATGCATATTTAATTTTGTTTGAATTTACATCTTGTGAAACTTGCTGGTCATGTCACAAAGATAAGATGACCATAGCTCTGTTTATTGGAAACAGAGAAAGAGTTGGTGAACTCTTGGGATTGATACATGCTGATGTATGAAGGTCCCCTGTCTACACATGCCAAGACCGGTTCTTTATACTTCATTAGATTCTCTGATGTTCTCTCAAGATTCAGACATATGTTCCTGTTGAAACACAAGTCCGAACCTTTTGAGATATTCACAGAATATAAGTTAGAAGTAGAGAACCAAAAACGGGTATAAGTATTTTGTATTTTGATGAGATCAAGGAGGAGAATACTTGAGCACGGAATTCCTGGACTATTCTAAAGGAGAATGAGATTCTCTCTCAGCATTACTCCTCCGTATACACCATAGCACGATGGTATATCGGGGCGGAGCAATAGCACCCTATGTGATATGGTGTGCTCTATGATGAGTACTACTGAGTTTCCTATTTCCTTTTGGGAGTTATGAACTTGAGAAGCTTCATACCTATTGAATAGGGTTCAAATCAAATCAGTTGCCTACCACTTCATATGTGATATGGAAAGGGAAGAGCCCATATCTTAAATTTGTTAAGATTTGGGGTTGTCCGGCCTATGTCTAAAAAGCAAAATCCGGACAAGCTCGAGGTAAAGTCAGATCTGTGGAAGTTTGTTGGATATCCTAAGCATACGCAAGGGAATATCTTCTACCTAATCGAGGAACAAAAATGTTTCGTTTCTCAACTTGCCACCTTTGTGAAAAGGAATTTCTTGTGAAGAAATTAGTGGTCATGAGGTAGAACTGAAAGGAGTTCCAGCTATACAAACTACAACAGATGATTTGATAGAACCAAAGGATTCAATAGTAACCAACGAACCCCAGCCTTTCCGCCGATCTAGTAGGGTTCCTCACCCACCAAAGATATACTTCGGTTTCTCTATGACAGTGGGAGCGAGGATTGCATCATGAGATGATGACCCAACCAGTTTCGAGCAGGCCATCAGGAATGACACTCTGTAAGAATGGCTGGATGCTTAGCGATCTGAGATGGAATCCTTATACACCAACAAAGTATGGACTTTGGTTGTTTTATCTGAAGGGTTAAATCCCCATCAGGAGCGAGTATATCTTGAGAAGATTACTTGGTGTACATGGAAAAGTTGAGACTTTCAAAGCTATGATTAAGTCCATCCAGATCCTACTTGCCACGGCTACATACCATGACTACGATATCTGGTGGTTGAGTGTCATGACAGCTTTTCTAAATGATGTTTTAGAAGAGAGCGTCTATAAGTACACAGCCAGAGGGCTTCGTAGACAGTGGGAGCAGCGGAAACATGTGCAAGATGCTTTATAGGATAAAGCAGGCATCACGGAGTTGGAACATCTGTTTTGATGTGGTAGTTAAAGAGTTTGACTTCATCAAAATGGTAGATGAACCTTGTATATACAAAAAGGTAGCAGGAAGTATGGTGGTGATCCTCGTAGAGTACGTGGATGACATACTCTTTATAGGAAAGGAGTTTCCTATGCTACGCTCGGTCAATCTCCGTTTATCACAAGGATTCTCCATATAGGATCAAAATGATACCTCCTAAATCCCGGGTTTTGGATCTATGAGATAGATCTAATTGGATATTAGGATACTCACTAGTTGTAGTGAGATGGTATCAATCGATCCTGGGGAGAATCACTGGAAAGGTTCCAGGGTGATAAGAACGACTGAATGTCAGTCGCAGGCATTGTCTTTACCCTCTGTGGAGGGACGGTATGTTGAAAGAGTTCCAAGCTAGATACCGTGACATACTAGACGATTAAAGGCAAGATACATCGTTACCAAGGATGCTACCAAAGAGGCAGTCTGGATATATATAAGTTCATGAGATGAATTTCGTTCCTACCATTGTGTGACAATGGAGTTGTGGCTTTAGCCAAGGAACTACCGTCCCATCAGAAATCCAGATATAATTCTTAGGCAGTATCACCTGATCATGGATATGGTTGATCTCCAGGGAGATCGAGGTTAGGAGAGTAGACACAGAGGACAACAGCGCGGATCCACTCACAAAGGCCTTTTTCCCAGTAGAGACTTTTATGAGATGGTTGAGTATGAGATACTTCAACCGCAGCTAATTGCTGGGTATGTGATACCACAACAGATGGCCCTAGTGCAAGTGGGAGATTGTTAGTTATATGTATGCCCTAGAGGCCATTACTGTACATACGATGTATATTGTAATGGATGCTTGGACATATATAGGGAGGACTTTCTTGCTCGATATGATAGTATACTATCTGGTTGTACTTTATCTTAACATGTACTCTGATTGTCTCCATCTTACATGTTGATAAAGCCCTTAGGATATGTACTCGACTACTGGGACTATGATGAGATCATACTAGTGGGGCCACGGTAGTCGACGAGTACATCCTATAACTATTCCTAGTCGAGGGTGTATCGAGACAGGGCATCGATACATCAGAGTAGACTAGCGTATACGCATCTTGACCCATATGATGGGCGATGGATGATCCCATATCCATCGGTGTTTGACACCAAGGATGATGTACGGGTGCTCAGTAGAGACTGGGTACACTAGACGGACTCGCCGAGAACTCCCAGATGGTATTATACCTCACGTCAGATGGCAGTTCTCCGGTGACACTGGTATAGAGTAGTCTGTTGACCCGAAATCGTCATAGAGTCTTGTGTGATTCCCACTATGCTTTGATTTCCATCATACCATGTCCAAGAGGGCATGAAAAAAGGTGGCTTTTGGGTACAGTCCCGAATCACATGGAGGAAATGAGCGATATGAGGGGATTCGTCTTTCCCGGTATAGGGAGTTGATGTTGTGCTGTGTTCGATTGGCTATAACCGGAAATCCCTTGCCAGGGTTGCTGAGATTTACTGTAAGTGTTATCAGTAGTTTCTTGAACTGTTATAGACCTCAAATCGACACGACTTATCGAGCTACTGGGGTCTGACGTTTACCACCCCTAGGCGAGATATGCGACATATCAAACGACGAGACCGGACTGTACGGGAGTGTTACTGTTTGGATTAACGGGAGAGAGTACAGGCTTGCTTGTTGATCTTCTAAGCGCTCAATACCTGGGTGTCTGTTACGTTTAGCTGACCGCTTGCAGCTTGTGGGTGTTTGATATGATCATCACCTACTGCCGGCATATTGACGATTCTTTAGAGTCCTACACAGAGATTTCTTGACTCAGGCAAAACGGAGTAGGGGCACGTATGTGATATGTGCGGGACCGAGGATAATGCGATATGAGATACCGTATTCTATTCTCGCGATATTTGATATCAGCCGGGTCATCAGATCAAGTGTTGATTCGATGAATCGGTACGGATAAATATTAGTCGGTTATATGCGATATAGCCGGATTGTCGGATCAAGTGTTGATTCGATAATTTAATGTATAATAATATATATGATATATTAAATTACATTAACTAATATTAGCTCACTAAAAGATTCTTTTTCTCACTCGGGTAATACATTGATATATATGCGATATATGTTAATTGTATTATTTAATTTTCTTACGATAAATATTATATATGCGATATATAATATTGTAACATGATATGATAACTAATGCAACATGTTTAATGGAGTTTAAACATGATTAGGGTTTGGATTAGGGTTAAGACTTCTAGTAGATTCTAGAAGGTTTCGTTTTGTCATGATAAAGATATTTGTGTTGATATTTATCTATGACTCATACTTAACCCAACCCAAACCCTAGCCCTTGGTTAATTCTCTACAAAGTTTTAGTCAATCATGGTTGCATTATTCATCATATTAATCCTTTCATTATTCATCACAAAAGGTTTGATATTCATTTATTCATTCTTCTTCTTCTTCCTCCTTTGCAAAGCTTTCTTGTTTTGATATTTGTGATGAAAGTGTGTGAGAAATAGAAAACAAATGAGAGCAAAAATCCTACTTCATCATCCTCTTCTATCCTTGCCATTTAGATGAGGGTGTTCACTTCATTTAGTGAGTGTTAGCTTGTGTTAATGAAACTTCATGGTAGATCATCTTTGTTATCTATGATCGGAGCAAGACTGCATCTTTCTCTTCGTGAAGCCTCTCGAGAGTCCGGAACACGATGATCGCAGAGAAGGGACCTCAACACGGAGCTTAAGAAGTGAAGGACCGGATCTACAAAGGTTGTAATCCCTCTAACTTAGTGTTAAAGTGTTTAACATATTTGTTTTCGCCTAAACTCTAGTTTAAAGATCCGGCTTTGGGTTATTCGGCACGGCTAAATTTTTTAATCGGGCATGGTTGATGCCTCGTATGCCCTTGTGCGCGTGCCTAGCAACCCTACAGTGGTATCAGAGGCAAGCTAGAGCTTTAGGCGAAGTCTAGACGAAGTTTAAAGTCCGATCGAACCCGAAAACCCCGACACGAACCCTTCTCTGTACATTTTTCAAAATTGTGATTTTTTCTGAATTAAAAATGCTCAGAAATACAAGCAGGAGAATATATGAATTATTGAGAAGTACGGTCTCCTAAATCGGTCACGTGACCGCGGAACCACGGACAAACCACGCACGTGGCCGCGATTCCACGGCGGAACAGTGATTTTGGGGCCCACTACTTCATAGTAACTTTCTAGGTTCTTTTGTAGTCTTCTGGGAATTTTTAATTTGCTCAAGTGTTGAGTTTTTTGGGATCTATTGCGGACTCATTGATTCGATCGGATATTATAACTTCATTTTTTTGTTCCGGATAATTTTAGAAACTGTTAAAATGTTCGAACGGATATCAATAACTCACTTTTTCCCCTGTCGGAAATTTTTTCAAAAGTTGAATTTTTTCTCGGGTTTGAGAACGTTCTAAGTCATGCAAGTAACGCGGTGGGCCCTCTAGAAGAACACAAACCTTAACTCGATTATGTGACCGTCTTGAACTTCCTCTGAACCTTAGGGTTTGGGGCAGTACGGCGTGCCACATGTGAGGCGTTGGCTTGACCCTTCTACGGCTGGACCATTGGTACTGTAGCATGTGATGGATGTTTTTAAACTGATTTCAAGTGTTGAGATATATTGGGAAAATCTTGGGTGTTTGATTATTCGATCGGAAAGCTTAACACTGTCTATTTATCTGGAATGTAATACAATATTTGGAATCCACAAGTAGTTATGAGATAACTAATTTGAATGTTATAAATCTAGCACTTCAGTCTCAGATGATCGGTTGCCACGGAATTTTGATGTGATCAAAAGTCTATCGCAATCACGTAGCGTACGCGGATACTCGCCGGGTAAACTTAACAGACAGCCACGCCCCATGGCCCCGACCAAGTGACTGTAGAAGAACCCCCTCGCCAAAAGCATCCGTTCGGGTGCTCGCGGCAGCGGTGTTCCGCCTTAGTGCACTTCGTCGACGGCATCGGGGGTGCTGCCGTCTACTAAAGTTTGCGACGAGCATTCGATCAGATTATCAGGAATCTTGTTGAATTGCCCGACTTGATATTGAAAAGAGTTTTCGATAAAGAGACTAAAATGCGGGGTTTATAATTGTTAGGCATGCGATGTCTAAGGAATTCATTTGGTTAGGCATGGGATGTCTAAGGAGGTTGCGGATTCCAACTGTTATAGTTTTGCACTTTCTTTTCTGTGACCGTAAGCGTAGTATGTGGTGTATCGCCGGCTTCGTTGCTATACATCAACGACAATCGGGATACGCATACTTGCTTACGTTGATGATATGAGATATTATGTGTTGCTGTGATATGTTATATTGGATCGTCGCGTTTTGAATAGCCCGGGGGTTTTATGTGAGATGATAGTTTTTATTTTTCATTCATGTAAAATTCATTTGTATGTAATATTCTTTTATTGGGGCACTTCCGGGCTGAGGATGATGTCACCGTTGTATATTATTTAATTTTCCGCATTAGGTAGACCCAAGGCGGGGAGCATAAGTAACCGGGTTCTGGGGTCCAGTGGGAGACCATCTCGAGGAGTCGAGACCGGGTCTCCTAAACCTAGAATTGGCAGTGTTGCTTGCCGCTCTCGTAGGGGCTAGGGATGTGGGTTTGGCTATTCATCGCGACCGTGGAATCCGTGTTTTATATAGGCTCGTATTAAAATACGGACGTCCTAGTATATCCAATATTTCATATATGTTCTTCTGCTGCAATGTTCTGGGATGAGATCATATTACTGCCTAAGACGAATGTTTATATTATATATATGAGATATATGTTATATTGCAGATTTCGTTTCAAATGTGATGCTTGTGAAGCATAATAAAATGGGACTTCATTAAGGAGATTAATGAAACAAAAGAAATCTAAGATGTTGTAGAAACTTGTTTAAAAACTCGTAGCTCTAGTTCTTGCTTTGCATAGCGGTGTTCCTTGTAGAACATCCAGCACCTTATTCGATAAGGAAAGAGCCGAGATCCTTTCACCGGGAGTGACCTCTTTAGTGAAACTAGCAGATGCTACAAACTCGGTTTGTCTTTTGATTGCTTCTATAGTTGTTGCATTGCATAATGATATTTGTGAAATATCCTGCACCTTATTCGATGAGGAAAGAGCCGACGATCCCTTCACCGGGAGTGACCTCTTTAGCAAAACAAGAAAAGCCTAAAAAACACTCCATTTAAAAATCACTCGATTCTACGACGATATCATGTTCATTACGCAAATGGTTTTCTTAAAAACCTGTCGTAGCCCTCCGTCATTTCAGATAAGTACTAGTTAGTTTTCGTGCTATGTTTGTTGACCATGTTAAGGCATAGTGTGCGGTAGCTGATTAGTGCTTATCTGTATAAGCATATGATGCGATTGGATTAGGGTAGTCGTGCGACTTTGTTGACCATGTTAAGGGTCGTGTGGGTGGGTTTAATTCAATCGGGAAATGACGGGTTGAACTTGACTAGCACTTATGATTTGTTGACCATGTTAAGCTCATATAGCTGCTAGGGGCAAAATATTATTGGGAATTTCAAGTGTTGAAATTTGCAATGAGATTGCATACCTTCTATGAGATAGTTGGATCTCGATACCCGTTGCGAGTAAGAGTTACTCCTTGGATAGTTTTACACATTACAATTAGCCGATCAAGTAGGTGTCTAGAAAGGTGTTAACGGGGTTACGCCCCAGGGAAAATGAGGTTTACTTTAATTAGGTTCGTGCGAAAGCACGGGGGACCTCCCTCAAAATACCGACACTGGCCTGGCTGAAAGATTGGCGAAATTGTAGCGTGTAATTAATCCTGGCTAGTCTTTCCTTTTAGGGTTTGAAGGAAGATTTGACTAAAACAGTGGGAGACATCCTGATTAGATATATTAGATAACGAATCTAATCTTGCAAGAGCATACGCTGAGTATTTTCTTCTCTCTCTCTCCAGGTAGCGGCCATATCACGCCTTAATCAAGATAATAATACGGATGTATTGATCGAACCCGCTTGTTATACTGAGCTGGGGAACGTTGGTCCCGCTCCAACTTATAATTGTTATAAGACAGAGCAGGAAATTGGGGATTACCGGAATTCCCGTGCCGCCCAAACGAAGAAAGTGCATGCTGATGCATCATCTTCGAGTGTGTTCATTACAGAGAACTGTTTCTCATTATCCTTTATGTCCTGGGTATGAGATAGCGGATCAGGATCCCGCATATATAATCTGTTACATGGGCTATAGATAGGTAGAGAACTGAGAACGGCAGATAAGTTTCATGAGATAGAAAACGGTGCAAGTGTTGCAGCCAAGTCTGTTGGTCACTATCACCCTGTATTACCAGAATACATTGATTCTGAACGAATGTTATTAGATACCGAACCTGATATACAACATCATATCAATCTCTTTATTAGTAACGAAAGGATATAATTTTGTATTGTTGGATAATGTTTTGAACATTTCCTATATCAAGTGTTGATCGAATCAGGCACGTTATCTAAAATCATAGACGTTCTAAATCAAACTATAGTTCTTAGTATAAAGAACACACACAAGAGGAAGAGTTCAGAAATGAATGAATCTTTCTTGAGGCATTGTAGACTAGGTCATATCAATGCGACCCGACTAGCTGAAGTTACATAAAGATGCATATTTAAATTTGTTTGAATTTACATCTTGTGAAACTTGCTGGTCATGTCACAAAGATAAGATGACCATAGCTCTGTTTATTGGAAACAGAGAAAGAGTTGGTGAACTCTTGGGATTGATACATTCTGATGTATGAAGGTCCCCTGTCTACACATGCCAAGACCGGTTCTTTGTACTTCATTAGATTCTCTGATGATCTCTCAAGATTCAGACATATGTTCTTGTTGAAACACAAGTCCGAACCTTTTGAGATATTCACAGAATATAAGTTAGAAGTAGAGAACCAAAAACGGGTATAAGTATTATATCTTTTGATGAGATCAAGGAGGAGAATACTTGAGCACGGAATTCCTGTACTATTCTAAAGGAGAACGAGATTCTCTCTCAGCATTACTCCTCCGTATACACCATAGCACGATGGTATATCGGGGCGGAGCAATAGCACCCTATGTGATATGGTGTGCTCTATGATGAGTACTACTGAGTTTCCTATTTCCTTTTGGGAGTTATGAACTTGAGAAGCTTCATACCTATTGAATAGGGTTCAAATCAAATCAGTTGCCTACCACTTCATATGTGATATGGAAAGGGAAGAGCCCATATCTTAAGTTTGTTAAGATTTGGGGTTGTCCGGCCTATATCTAAAAAGCAAAATCCGGACAAGCTCGAGGCAAAGTCAGATCTGTGGAAGTTTGTTGGATATCCTAAGCATACGCAAGGGAATATCTTCTACCTAATCGAGGAACAAAAATGTTTTGTTTCTCAACATGCCACCTCTGTGAAAGGGAATTTCTTGTGAAGAAATTAGTGGTCATGAGGTAGAACTGGAAGGAGTTCCAGCTATACAAACTACATCAGATGATTTGATAGAACCAAAGGATTCAATAGTGACCAACGAACCTCTGCCTCTCCGCCGATTTAGTAGGGTTCCACACCCACCAGAGAGATACTTCGGTTTCTCTATGACAGTGGAAGCGAGGATTGCATCATGAGATGATGACCCAACCAGTTTCGAGCAGGCCATCAGGAGTGAGACTTTGTAAGAATGGCTGGATGCTTAGCGATCTGAGATGGAATCCTTATACACCAACAAAGTATGGACTTTGGTTGCTTTATCTGAAGGGTTAAATCCCCATCAGGAGCGAGTATATATTGAGAAGATTACTTGGTGTACATGGAAAAGTTGAGACTTTCAAGCTATGCTTAAGTCCATCCAGATCCTACTTGCCACGGCTACATACCATGACTACGATATCTGGTGGTTGGGTGTCATGACAGCTTTTCTAAATGATGTTTTAGAAGAGAGCATCTATAAGTACACAGCCAGAGGGCTTCGTAGACAGTGGGAGCAGCGGAAACGTGTGCAAGATGCTTTATAGGATAAAGCAAGCATCGCGGAGTTGGAACATCTAATTTGATGTGGTAGTCAAAGAGTTTGACTTCATCAAAATGGTAGATGAAACTTGTATATACAAAAAGGTAGCACGGAGTATGGTGGTGATCCTCGTAGAGTACGTGGACGACATACTCTTTATAGGAAAGGAGTTTCCGATACTACGGTCGGTCAATCTCCGCTTATCACAAGGATTCTCCATATAGGATCAAAATGATACCTCCTAAATCCCGGGTTTTGGATCTATGAGATAGATCTAATTGGATGTTAGGATACTCACTAGTTGTAGTGAGATGGTATCAATCGATCCTGGGGAGAATCACTGGAAAGGTTCCAGGGTGATAAGAACGACTGAATGTCAGTCGCTGGCATTGTTTTTACCCTCAGTAGAGGGACGGTATGTTGGAAGAGTTCCAAGCTAGATACCGTGACATACTAGACGATTAAAGGCAAGATACATCGTTACCAAGGATGCTACCAAAGAGGCAGTCTGGATATATATAAGTTCATGAGATGAACTTCGTTCCTACCATTGTGTGATAATGGAGTTGTGGCTTTAGCCAAGGAACTACCGTCCCATCAGAAATCCAGATATAATTCTTAGGCAGTATCACCTGATCATGGAGATGGTTGATCTCCAGGAAGATCGAGGTTAGGAGAGTAGACACAGAGGACAACAGCGCGGATCCACTCACAAAGCGCCTTTTCCCAGTAGAGACTTTTATGGGATGGTTGGGTATGAGATACTTCAACCGCAGCTAATTGTTGGGTATGTGATACCACAACAGATGGCCCTAGTGCAAGTGGGAGATTGTTAGTTATATGTATGCCCTAGAGGCCATTACTGTACGTACGATGTATATTGTAATGGATGCTTAGACATATATAGGGAGGACTTTCTTGCTCGACATGATAGTATGCTATCTGGTTGTACTTTATCTTAACATGTACTCTGATTGTCTCTATGTTACATGTTGATAAACCCTTAGGATATGTACTCGACTACTAGGACTATAATGAGATCATACTAGTAGGGCCACGGTAGTCGACGAGTACATCCTATAACTGTTCCTAGTCGAGGGTGTATCGAGACAGGGCATCGATACATCAGAGTAGACTAGCGTATACGCATCTTGACCCATATGATGGGCGATGGATGATCCCATATCCATCGGTGTTTGACATCAAGGATGGTGTACGGGTGGTCAGTAGAGACTGGGTACACTGGACGGACTCGCCGAGAACCCCCAGATGGTATTATACCTCACGTCAGATGGCATTTCTCCGGTGACACTGGTATAGAGTAGTCTGTTGACCCGAGATCGTCATAGAGTCTTGTATGATTCCCACTGTGCTTTGATTTCCATCATACCATGTCCAAGAGGGCGTGCAAAAAGGTGGTATTTGTGTACAGTCCCGAATCACATGGAGGCAATGAGCGATAGGAGGGGATTCGTCTCTCCCGGTATAGGGAGTTGATGTTGTGCTGTGTTCGATTGGCTATAACCGGAAATCCCTTGCCAGGTTTGCTGAGATTTACTGTAAGTGTTATCAGTAGTTTCTCGAACTGTTATAGACCTCAAATCGACCTGACTTATCGAGCTACTGGGGTTTGAGGTTTACCATCCCTAGGAGAGATATGCGACATATCAAACAACGTGACCGGACTGTACGGGAGTGTTACTGTTTGGATTAACGGGAGAGAGTACAGGCTTGCTTGTTGATCTTCTGAGCGCTCAATACCTGGGTGGCTGTTACGTTTAGCCGACCGCTTGCAGCTTGTGGGTGTTTGATATGATCATTACCTACTGCCGACGTATTGACGATTCTTTAGAGTCATACACAGAGGTTTCTTGACTCAGGCAAAACGGAGTTGGGGCACGTATGTGATATGTACGGGACCGAGGATAATGCGATATGAGATACCGTATTCTATTCTCGTGATATTTGATATCAGCCGGGTCATCGGATCAAGTGTTGATTCGATGAATTGGTACGGATAAATATTAGTCGGTTATATGCGATATAGCCGGATTGTCGGATCAAGTGTTAATTCGATAATTTAATGTATAATAATATATATGATATATTAAATTACATTAACTAATATTAGCTCACTAAAAGATTCTTTTTCTCACTCGGGTAATACATTGATATATATGCGATATATGTTAATTGTATTTTTTTATTTTGTTACGATAAATATTATATATGTGATATATAATATTGTAACATGATATGATAACTAATGAAACATGTTTAGTGGAGTTTAAACATGATTAGGGTTTGGATTAGGGTTAAGACTTCTAGTAGATTCTAGAAGGTTTCTTTTTGTCATGATAAAGATATTTGTGTTGATATTTATCTATGACTCATACTTAACCCAACCCAAACCCTAGCCCTTGGTTAATTCTCTACAATGGTTTAGTCAACCATGGTTGTATTATTCATCATATTAATTCTTTCATTATTCATCACAAAAGGTTTGATATTCATTTATTCATTCTTCTTCTTCTTCCTCCTTTGCAAAGCTTTCTTGCTTTGATATTTGTGATGAAAGTGTGTGAGAAATAGAAAACAAATGAGAGCAAAAATCCTACTTCATCATCCTCATCTATCCTTGCCATTTAGATGAGGGTGTTCACTTCATTTAGTGAGTGTTAGCTTGTGTAAATGAAACTTCAAGGTAGATCATCTTTGTTATCGAAGATCGGAAGCAAGACTGCATTTTTCTCTTCGTGAAACCTCTCGAGAGTCCGGAACACGATGATCGCAGCGAAGGGACCTCAACACGGAGCTTAAGAAGTGAAGGACCAGATCTACAAAGGTTGTAATCCCTCTCATTTAGTGTTAAAGTGTTTAACATATTTGTTTTCGCCTAAACTCTAGTTTAAAGATCCGGCTTTGGGTTGTTCGGATTGGCTAAATTTTTTAATCGGGCATGGTTGATGCCTCATAGACCCTTGTGCGCGTGCCTATTAACCATACACCGGATATCCAGAAGATACCGACCATAGTCGTGAGATTTGATGATTTGGGCCGATCCGGACTGACGGAGCCCGAGATATCGAAACATTGAGATATTGAGACTTGAGATATTGAGACTTGAGATATTAAGATATTGTGTCGATGCTTGACCCGGATTTTCTGTCGATTTCCTAAGATAAAAACACAGATTTCTTATATCCAGATTCCACGCATTCATACATCATACATACATGACATGTTGCTACTTAGTGACACAGACACAAGCACTTGGTCTACACTTATGCTAGATTATTACCCTGTCACTACCAAATGTCTAGTGTTATTTGAGTACATTATTATATGACCTAGGAGATCGTCTTTCATACGATTTCTACTCGGTGATGTCTTCTACTCATGAGTTGGCAACTCACCCCCGTTGTGCCACAGTTTCTTGCAGGTTAGCCATACAGGTTCCGTAGCGGTTTGCTGGCACATCATTTCATTCGGGTGATTGCTTGGTATGTGGATTCACTTGAATCGTGACCGCCGTTGTACTTTTATTTATTTAAGTTGTATCTAGTAAGCTCCATCAACAAGACAGTGTATATTTGATAGACTTAGAAAACCAGTTGTTTTTCTCTCGGCCTTAGAGTCGCGCTCTTTTATTATTATGGTTTTCTTGTCTTCTTAAAGATGCATAGTTTTCTTTCTGAGTTTTGTTCCTCACCTTCGGCGTTGTATATTATTTTGCTTGTGTGGTTGTTTCCGCCTCTTGGCGAAGAGCTAGCTCCCGCCTGGGGATGCCTTTTTATTATTGCTTATGTATATTCTTGTTTTGTACCCATTTGGGGCCAGTAATTACAGAGGAAACTTTGCCGAATTTTTTGGAAAAACTTGATACTTTTAAAAATGCTTACTACGACTTTCAAAAGTGATTTTATATGTTAACTTTTAAATAAGATTTCCTCCACTATATTTTCTTTTAATGGTTTAGATTCCTGGGCATTGGCTAACTTAGATTACATTACGCCTCTAGACGTTTCGTAATTTAAGTGCTAGTCACGTTCCGTACCTTCGGGTCATGACAAAGTTAGTATCAGAGCGCTGGGTTTAACCTTGGTTCGAGTCTAGGTTGACTTTGGTTGATGGAGTGGGTGATTTAAGTAGAGTGACGTACCGTGTATATGTTCCGCGGCATACTTACGATACGCTACTCCGCTTAAGAAGCCTTAAGATGTATATTTATTTGCACCATATTCTACTCGTTCCTTTCATCTATCCTCGTTGATGTCAGATGGTGGTTTCTTACCACGGTTGCATGGGCAGAGAGAGTTGCGGCTAGAGTTGGGGTTAGCATGTGCTCGTCATGGATGAGGACTGACCAGTACGAAATTCCGGTGACACATGATTGCATAGATATGTTATTTTATGGTATTATTGTGATATGAGCATTTTGATGGATTGTTTTTACTAAGATTTCTCGAACATTCAGATCAGCACCAGAAGATTGGGCCACTACTAGAGACAGGCTAGAATGTGATGACCGTTAATGTATCGTCTATTCTTGAGGATCGAGGCATTGTTTAGCGTGCGGACAAAGGGTATTCACATGTTGTCCATGCGAAGTTAAAAAGTTCGAACGAATGTCAGAAACCCATTTTTCCAAGTTTAAGGTATTCGGAAAAATATGCAAGTAATTATGTAGACCCTCTAGAAGAATGAAACCCTAACTCGACATAATGACCATGGAACCACTTTTGAACCTTAGGGTTTGCGGCAGTTCTGCGGTGCCATTATTGAGGCTTGGGTCTGCCCTTCTACTGCTGGTCCATAGGTACTATGAGATGTACTGGGTATTATTAAACTCTGATCAAGTGTTGAGCTCCCAGGGAATTATTAAACTGTGCTCAAGTATCTTGGCGGCTCAAGGAAGTTTCTTCTTCTCTGCTCGAGCTGTTTATGGCGTGGCAGCTGTAGATTTGCTCCTGTTTCTTAGACTGAACATATCCCGGCCCAGTTGTTTTCATCTTCCCGTTAGGCTTCTTTCGTTAAGTCTAGGGAATATCCTAAATCTTTTTGTAGAATTGGGCTTACCAAAGCATTTTTTCGAGAGGTACTCCTTGGCGCTTTAACAGTTTCTTTAATCCCTCCGCATAATATCTTGGCATACGGATGGGCTGGAACTTGTCAAGAGCGGGATCGACACCATTCCAAACTTCCTTTTCTATGTTAGACTCCATAGATTTGTAGAAGAGGATCGCCTTTTCATCTCTTTGTCTCGGAGGAACGTAGAAAGTTTTTAGCTCCTGCACACTATATGTATTGAGCGCGTCAAGTTCTCTGTAGTGTCGAGGTAGAGTCATCATAATATATAGACTCTGATCCGCTTCGATAAGAATTTATGTTGATGGACGAATAGAGAATACAGCGTTTGTCTCATCTTCAGAGTCGCTGTCAAAGACCAGGATATGGGTTGATAGTCCAGGCTTATTGTTCTCCCTCTGAGGCTGTTCTGAGTAGACTATTTGTTCATTTTCTTTAGTATCGCTTCCGAAGACCGGGATGGTGGCCACTTATTTTTGCTTATTTTCCGGCCTATGACACCTTTCAGTATCCTCAAAGTCTGGTTGAAAGTATTTTGCATCTTCATACTTTCGCACATCGTTTACCGAGAAAGGATTGAGCTCTCCCGTGACGGTGTACTCCAAGCCATCTTTGAAATACTTCATACACTGATGTTGTGTAGAAGGGTTGACATGGCGTCAATGACATAGAATTTGATGTCAGTGATGAGCAGCCTAAAGCAGAGCATCAATATTACGGACCTAAGTGTCCATGACGACTGTGAGTCAAACCCCAATATGGTAATTTTATCTCGGGAAAGATGCTAAACATTCATACATATTTCTTTCAGCACTCTCACGTTGAGAAGATTGACGAATGATCCATTGTCGACAAGGATTTTCCCTATCTTGACGTCGTGGCAGTGCCCGGTGACATATAGCGGTCGATTATACTCGCATGTACTTAGGAGTAGATCTTCATCGCTGAATGTGATATCAACTGTGTGGACATTTTCCAATTCATTTTTCATCTTCTCTTCTACAAAGAAGGCTTGAAACCGATCAGACTCTTCCAGGGCTTAATCAAGGAGTCTCATGCCTCTTTGGACAAGAGTAGAGTATTCAGTATACTCAGTTGTGAAGGTATTTTCCTCCGCTGTGCATGAACATTATAATCTGCCTTAGTTTTCTTAGGTAGGTCATTTGCGGCGAGCTCTTTGGCCACCTCTTCATCAAAGGCGATCACTTCGGGGATTTTCCCCTTCACCTTATTCTTTTTATTTGAACCTTTGTCTGTAGGTCCGAAGTTCTTTTCAGGCAGCATGTGGTTGCGCAACTGGATGTTCTCGCAATCCTTTTCCTCTTTTTCTTTCTCCAAGACGGAACTTTCAAAGAGAGGGTTGAGGGGCATTTCATCTTCCGAATCACTTCCGAATATAAGAACCCGAGGTTTTTCCCCTTCTGAACTAGTACCAGCCATATGACACAGCCAGTTGCTTTTTTGTGCACTTCCATTTCATCATTCTCATCTCGACGAGCTCGAGCTTCACGCTTCTCCTTCTTGAAATGTTTTCTGTGTGCAACATATTCTTGCCACCACTTCTTGAAGGCGTTGCATTTCTCGATAGGATGAGCAATCCTTCGTTGGTATGCGCAGTATTTTGGGTGTCTTCCTCCACCATCGAAATATGGGAGCCCAGGTGTGTACATCATGAGAGGTGGCAGTCTCATCCCCATAGATGGGCCTTTGGCAAGTCGTTTCTCAGTTTTGATCCTGCTCTTATTTATTGCAGGTATGCCTTGATTTGGTTGGAGAGATTTATGACTCGTCCTCGCCGCAGCTTCTTTATTTAAACGCCGTCGTTTGGCCTTTTCATATATGGCCGTTTCGCGTTCCAGGTCATTTTAGGTCTTTTGATAAGCTTCTTTTAGTAGCTTTTCAATCGGGTCTTCTTCCAGCAGTTTCAGGATTTTTGATGCTGATCCCGCCTCCAGTTCGTCCGTGTCACTGTCCAACTCCGGCGGAACTTCTTCATCATATAGTGATAAATGGGAGATTATATGGCAACTTGCTATATGCTCTTCCATTTCTTCTGATGATTCATTTTCCTCATCATCGTCACTGTCTTCGTCCTCAAGAATATGCTTGAGGAATTTTTCGAGTGTAACTGGCGTTCGCACTTTCTAATTATACTCTCCCAGCGCATCTATATATTTTTGGATGTCTGTACGCTTATCGACATATTCAGCAGGCTGCATAGGCTTCTTAGTCTTCTTCTTTTTCTAAGAAGACTTCGAAGGTTTGACTTGGGGTTTTTTCCATTTGTCAGTGATTTTCGACGCGGAACACAGTTTCAGCATCCCTTCTATAATTCTGGGCTCAACCGGGCTTTTCTACTTGATCGCCGAGCATGATTGTAGATCTTATAGTATTCTTTTGGTTTTTGCTGAAAGAAATACTTTCCATGGAGCTTCATCCACGAGCGAGCAGGTTGCCCCTTGCGCATCCACTTTTTTAGGAGCGTGCGTTTGGGGTGGATCTATCCTCCAATTATCCGACAGTGCAAATTTCCCCTGCTAGTACTGGTCCTCGACCTAGTTTTTGAAGACGTAGCAGTTCTCAATTGGATGGCTTACTACCCTATAATAGGGGCAGTAGTTGGGGTTATTGACGTCGCCGGCTTGTGCGGGTCACCACGGGTTTGGAAATATGATCAGATTATTTCGCATCGTCAGCTCAAACAACTTTCTCATCTTATCGTGAGGGAACGAATATGCACATCCCAGCCTTTCTTCCAACTACGGGCGCATACGGCTGTTGTTTTGGCGGACAGCTGCTTTCGGACCACTCGGTTGTTGCTGCGCATTAGCGACAAAGGCTGTTTTCCTTTGCCCTTATTATTCCAGGGGTCTTTGCTTGATGAGGAAAGACCATGACCCATCCGATCCATCTGTGCTAACTTATCAATCAGCATCTGGAATATGGTGGGGTTGAAGAAGGTCATGAATTGGGACATGTTCGACTAGGGATCAATAGTCCCAATAAACATCCCCACAGTTGGAGACTCCTCAATACATTGTTCGCATTTGGACCACAGGTTCCTCCATCAAATCGCATATTAGACCCACGTTTCCCCTGGCTTTAGCCTGGAATTGATCAGCGATGTGAATAGAGTGCACTCACTCACACTGACGAACCTTTACATGAAGAGCAGCTCCATTTCAGAGAAGGTTTTTACGAAGTCATTTGGGAGCTCCAAGAACCATTCGAAAGATGTCTCTAATGAAAGTTCCTAGTTCGCTGGCCAATGCGGAATCCGAAAACAAAAATTTTCAAGACACTAAAAACTTAAACCCTAGAATCTAAACCAAACACCTAAATTAGCACTACAACAAGATAGAAATTACAACCTTTGTAGCATCTTTATTTGCTCCAATTGGGTTAGACTCTAGCATGCTCTCAAGAGCTCCGGAACCCGCTTGCAATCCGGTCTACCTTTACCAAAGATGATCCACCCAAGTGAACCAAATTCAAGCTTCAACTTCATCCATGAAGTAACTAAAGATCTTAGGATGCTAATTTAGGATGCTTAGGGATGTGTGTGAGTGTTCTAATAATTTTTCTTTCTCTTAATTCTCTTGAATCTCAACTCATGAGAAAGTAGAGGAAGAAGAATAAAAAGGTGCCATGGAAGAGAGAGAAACAAAAATGGTGGAATGATAATCCTTCTTATAGAAGTATTCTTGTATAAATACAAGAATACGTCCCCGCAAATACATGCTCGTATTCGCATCAAAATATGAATACCCAAGAGAGAAAAATACAGTGAACATAATATTAGAATATACTTATCGATATATATATATATATATATATATATTTGTAAATTATTAAATCAAAAGTTGATTTAATAATCCAGCTTAATCCTAAGCCGGCTGGTATTATCATCCGCCCGATTGAAGTCTGCGTGGCTAGCACACATACCTAATCAAAACCCTACACGTATCAATATATGGCTATTATATCATTTTGCCTAAATTGGGAAAACGCTCTATGTGGGACTTTAAAGACTCGTCAAAACGCTGGCAGTGGGTTTAACCAAAAGCACGTCAGTGGCACTGGCTATACGTAACGGCTACCCATGTATTGAGCGAAAAGAAGGCCGACGGGCAAACTCATCCGTGCCCCTACTGAGCCTGTCTATGACAATCTCCGTACAGTCTAGTCTCTTCGTCTGAGATAATCGCATACCGGGTCTACGGGGTGGATAACGTCGGACTCCTACTAACCCGATAAGTCGTGCCAGTCTGAAACTCATCACCCACTGAGAAACTACTGACATCACATCAGTAATTCTCATCCACCTTGGCTAAGGGCTTTTGGTGATGGCTGACCCAACACAGTGCGGCATCGACTCCCAATACCGGGAGAGACGAATCCTTGACAATTGTTCACTGCCTCCATGTGGATCGGGATTGTACCCAACTAAAACCTGTTTGCACGGCTCTTTCGAGCCATGGTAGGATAGTAATCGAAGTACAGTGGGAACTCATACAAGACAAATGAAAATCTCAGGTCAAAGGACTAACTTGTACTCATGCCACAAGAGAACTTCCATCTGACGATTGGTATAATACCATCTGGAAGTTCTCGGTGAGTACGTCCGATGTACTCACCTCCAGTGAGCACTTGTATACTATCTTAGGTGACTCAACACTAATGGCTTGTGAGACCGGCCTGTAGGGTTCCTAGGCACACCAAGGAGGTCTCACAAGGCATCAACCATGCCAATTTCAAAAATTACGGTGCCGAGAAACCCTAATACGGATCGTTGGCTAGATGTTTAGGCGAAAAAACGAGCTAGTTAACAACTTAACTAAAGTGTAACGGAAATACAACCTTTGTAGATCCGGTGCTCCAACTCCATAGCTACGTGATGATGTCTCCTCGCTGTCCAAGTCGAAACCCGGGCTCTAGCGTCGGCTTCATCGGAGAATGGACGGGCTAGGTCATCGACGACGATGCCGAAGATGATCTACGTCGAGGCATCACAAGATCAAGCTCCAACTTCACCAAGTCAAGAAACTTGTGAAGAAAACACACTCTACTACTTGGCAAGAGGTAGAGGATGAAGAAATAGGAAGTGGGTTCACTTTAGAATTGGATTTCTCACTCTTTTTCATCAATCACCATTGATGGAATCAAGGTTCTTCATCTTGAAGAAGAAGAAGAAGAAGAAGATAATAATGTTATGATAAGTTTTTTTCAAAATAGAAAATAATATGATACTTATCATAATCTAACCATGGTGAAGTGTAGAGAATCAACTAGGGTTAAGTGGAGTAGTTAGGATTAAGCATGAGACAAAATGGTCATGTAGTCAAAGCTTCATGAAGCTTCAACTACAAACAAAGAAAGCCACCATTTTCCTCTTTTATCTTTTCCAAAATGAAAAATAAATAAATAAATAAATAAGCAAATAAACAAAACCCTAATCATAAACTTAACCATGGTTTAATCTTACACTTAACCAAGTTAGCATGTATCATCAAACATGATACATCCAAGTGCACAAAAGTATATCACATATACAACTTGTGAACTTCAAGTGAGAAAATCCATTTAAATGAACCGATACTATTTAATGTAAAGTGATATATCAAATATATAATTATACATTAAATCACTAAATCAACACTTGACTTAATGATCCGGTCATATCACATATAACCGACTAATATCAACAGTAACATCTTATCGAATCAACACTTGATCCGATATCCCGGCTTTATCGCATATAACCGATCAATGTCACAAATCGCGAGAATCGAATACAGTATCACATACTGGTATTATTCTCGGTCCTGCACATATCTCATATGCGCTCCTATTTCGTTTCGCTTGAGCCAGGAAACCTCTGTGTAGGACTCTAAAGACTCGTCAATACGCCGGTAGCAGATGATGATCATATCAAGCACCCACAAGCCGCAAGCGGTCTGCTAAACGTAACGGCCACCCGGGTATTGAGCGATCAGAAGATCGACGAGCAAGCCCGCTCACACTCCAGTGAATCCAACCAGTAACACTACCGTACAGTCCGGTCTGATCGTCTGATATGTCGCATATCTTGCCTAGGGGTGGTAAACGTCAGACCCCAATAGCTCGATAAGTCGTGTCGATATGAGGTCTATAACAGTTCGAGAAACTACTGGTAACACTTACCAGTAAATCTCAGCAACCCTGGCCAGGGATTTCCAGTTATAGCCAATCGAACACAGTGCAACATCAACTCCCTATACCGGGAGAGACGAATCCCCTCCTATCGCTCATTGCCTCCATGTGACTCGGGACTGTACCCAAAAACCACCGTTTTGCATGCCCTCTTGGACGTGGTAAGATGGAAATCAAAGCACAGTGGGAACCACACAAGACTCTATGACGATCTCGGGTCAACAGACTACTCTGTACCAGTGTCACCAGAGAACTGCCATCTGACGTAAGGTATAATACCATCTGGGAGTTCTCGGCGAGTCCGTCCAGTGTACCCAGTCTCTACTGAGCACCCGTATATCATCTCTGATGTCAAACACCAATGGATATGGGATCATCCATCGCCCATCTGTATGGGTCGAGAAGGTACACGCTAGTCTACTCTGGTATATCGATGCGCCATCTCGATACACCCACGACTAGGGACTTCTAAGGATGTACTTATGGACTACCATGTCCCCACTAGTATGATCCGCATCATAGTCTAGGTAGTCAAGTACACATCTTAAGGGCTTTACCAACATGTAACAGAGAGACAATCAGTATACACGTTAAGGTAAAGTGTAACCAGATAGCATACTATCATGTCGAGCAAGAAAGTCCTCCCTATATATGTCCCAGCATCCACTACAATATACATCCTATGTACAGTAATGGCCTTTAGGGCATACATATAACTAACAATCTCCCACTTGCACTAGGGCCATCTGTAGCAGTGGTTGCAGTATCTCATACTCAACCATCTCATAAAAGTCTCTCTCTGGGAATAGGCCTTCGTGAGTGGATCCGCCATGTTGTCCTCTGAGTCTACTCTCCCAACCTCGATCACCTTGGAGATCAGCCATCTCCATGATCAGGTGATACTACCTTAGAATATGTCTGGATCACTGATGGGACGGACGTTCCTTGGCATAAGCCACAACTCCATTGTCATACAATGGGAGGAACTAAGTTCATCTCATGAACCAATACACACCCAGACTTCCTCTTTGGTAGCATCTTAAGCAGCGATGTATCCAGCCTTTATCGTCTAGTATGCCACGGTATCTAGCTTGGAACTCTTCCAACATACCGTCCCTTTGTAGAGGGTAAAGACAATGCCTGCGACTGACATTCAGTCGTCTTTATCACCCTGGAACCTTTCCAGTGATTCTCCCCAGGACCAATTGATACCATCTCACTACAGCTAGTGAGAATCCTAACATCCAATTAAATCTATCTCATAGATCTAAAACTCAAGATTTAGGAGGTATCATTTTGATCCTATATGGAGAATCTTTGTGATAAGCGGAGATCGACCGAGCGTAGCATAGGAAACTCCTTCCCTATCAAGAGTATGTCATCCATGTACTCTACGAGGATCACAACCAAACTCCCTACTACCTTTTTGTATATACAAGGTTCATCTACCATTTTGATGATGTCAAACTGTTTGACTACTACATCAAAACAGACGTTCCAACTCTGCGATGCCTGCTTTATCCTATAAAGCATCTTGTTCACGTTTCCGCTACTCCCACTGTCTACGAGGCCCTCTGGCTGTGTACTTATAGACTCACTCTTCTAAAACATCATTTTAGAAAAGCAGTCATGACACCCAACCGCCAGATATCGTAGTCATGGTATGTAGCTGTGGCAAGTAGGATCCGGATGGACTTAAGCATAGGCACTGGAAAAGGTTTCATCATTATCCACGCCTGGTCGATGACGAAAACCTTTAACAAGTCTAGCTTTGAAAGTCTCAACTTTTCCATCTACACCAAGTAATCTTCTCAAGATATACTTGCTCCTGATGGGGCTTTAACCCTTCAGATATAGCAATCAAAGTCCATACTTTGTTGGTGTATAAGGATTCCATCTCAGATCGCTAAGCATCCAGCCATTCTTACAGAGTCCCACTCTTGATGGCCAGTTCGAAACTAGTTGGGTCATCATCTCATGATGCATTCCTCGCTCCCACTGTCATAGAGAAACCGAAGTATCTCTCAGGTGGGTGAGGAACCCTACTAGATCGGCGGAGAGGCTGAGGTTCGTTGGTATCTACTAAATCCTTTGGTTGTACCAAATCATCAGCTGCAGTTTGTATAGCTGGAACATTTCCAGTTCTACATAACAGACCTTGCCTCGAGCTTGTCCGGATTTTGCTTTTAGACATAGGCCGGACAACCCCAAATCTTAACTATCTTAAGAGATGGGTTCTTCCCTTTCCATATCACATATGAAATGGTAGGCAACTGACTTGATCGGAACCCTTTTCAATAGGTATGCAACTTCATAAGTGCATAACTCCCAAAAGGAAATAGGTAACTCAGTAGTACTCATCATAGAGAACACTATATCATATAGAGTGTGATTGCTCCGCCCCGATATACCATCGTTCTATGGTGTATACGGAGGAGTAATGCTGAGAGAGAATCTTATTCTTCTTTAGAATAGTCCAGGAATTCCATGCACAAGTATTCTTCTCCCTGATCTCATCATAGGACATAATACTTATACCCGTATTTTGGTTCTCTACTTCTAACTTATATTCTGTGAATATCTCAAAAGGTTCGGACTCATGTTTCAACAGGAACATATGACTGAATCTTGAGAGATCATCAGAGAATGTAATGAAGTATAAAGGACCGGTCTTGGTATGTGTAGACAGGAGACCTACATACATCAACATGTATCATCCCAAGAGTTCACTAACACTTTCTCTGTTTTCAATAAACAGAGCTATGGTCATCTTATCTTTGTGACATGACTGGCGAGTTTCACAAGATGTAAATTCAAACTGATTTAAATATGCATCTATATGTAACTCAAGCTAGTCGGGTCACATTGATATGACCTAGTCTACAATACCTCAAGAAGGATTTGTCCATTTCTGAACTCTTCCTCTTGTGTGTGTTCCATATACTAAGAACTGTAGTTTGATTTAGAACATCAATGCTTTTAGATAACGTGCCTGAACCGATCAACTTTTGATATAGGAAATGTTCAAAACATTATCCAACAATACAAAATTTTATCATTTCTTTACTAATAAAGAGACTGATATGATTTTGTATATCAGGTTCGGTATCTAATAACATTCATTCAGAATCAATGTATTTATAATACAGGGTGACAGTGACCAACAGACTTGGCTGCAACACTTGCCCCGTTTTCTGCCTCATGAAACTTATCACCCGTTATTTGTTCTTTACCTATCTGTAGCCCATGTAACATATTACATATTTAGGATCCTGATCTGGTATCATATACCCAGGACATAAAGGACATTTGAGAAACAGTTCTCTGTAAAATGAACACACCCGAAGATGATGCATCATATGCACTTTCTTCGTTTGGGCGGCACGGAAAATCTGGTATTCCCCAATTTCCTGCTCTATCTTATAACAATTATAAGTTGGAGCGGGACCAACGTTCCCCAGCTCAGTATAACAAGCGGGTTCGGTCAATATATCCGTATTATTATCTTGATTAAGGCATGATATGGTCGCTACCTGGAGATAGAGAGAAGAAAACACTCAGCGTGCGCTCTTGCAAGAATAGATTGGTTATTATTTTATCTAATCAGGATGGCTCCCACTGCTTTTTATCAAATCTTCCTTCAAACCCTAAAAGGAAAGACTAGCCGGGATTAATTACACACTACAAGTTCTCCAATCTTTCAGCCAGGCCAGTGTCGGTACTTTGAGGGAGGTCCCCCGTGCTTTCGCACGAACCTAATTAATGTAAACCTCGTTTTCCCAGAGGCGTAACCTCGTTAACACCTTTCTAGACACCTACTTGATCGGCTAATTGTAATGTGTAAAACTCTCCCAGGAGTAACAATTACTCGCAGCGGGTATCGGGATCCAACTATCTCATAGAAGGTATACAATCTCATTGCAAATTTCAACACTTGAAATTCCCGATAATATTTTGCCCCAAGCCTCCTATGACCTTGACAAAGGCCAACAAATCATAGGCTGCTAGTCAAGTTCAACCCGTCATTTCTTGATTGAAATAAACCCACCCGCACGGCCCTTGACAAAGGCCAACAAGGTCGCACGACTACCCTAATCCAATCTGCATCATATGCATAAGCAGATAAGCACCAGTTAGCTACCGCACACTACGCCTTGACAAAGGCCAACAAACGCAGCACGAATACTAACTACTACTTATCTGAAATGACGGAGGGCTACGACAGGTTTTTCTGAAAACCTATTGCGTAATGAACTTGATATCGTTGTAGGATCGAATGAATTTAAAATGGAGTGTTTTTGAGGCTTTTCTAGTTTTGCTAAAGGAGTCACTCCCGGTGAAGGGATCGTCGGTCCTTTCCTCGTCGAATGAGGTGCGGGATATATCATATATATCACTGTGCAAAGCAAAAACACTTAAAAGCAATCAAAAGACAAACCGAGGGGTGAAGCATCTGCCAGTTATTGCTAAAGGAGTCACTCCCGGTGAAGGGATCTCGGTCCTTTCCTTATCAAATAAGGTGCAGGATATATCACATATACCGCTGTGCAAAACAAGAACTGTAGCTACCTGTTTTAATTTTGAAATTCGATTCTACAACATCTTAGGTTTCTTTTATTTTCATTAATCGCATTAATGAAGTCCCATCATTTAAGTACCTAATCATCACAGATAAATATGACGTACACTTATGCCATCCGCATTCGCCTCGATGTCCCCTCGTGCACCGTTAGGTTAGGTAACTAACGGAAGAGCGGGGCAGGGCTAGCGCGGGTGTAAAACATAAGTAACGTCTATATAATATATCATATATACTATATACTGTATCTATCACAGAACATCACATGATCACATCACAGATATCGCAGCAGAAGAAACATATGAAATATTGGATATACTAGGACGTCCGTGCTTTCAATACGAGCCAGTATAAAACACGGATTCCACGGTCGTGATGAATAACCAAACCCACACCCCAAGACCTCTACGAGAGCGGCAAGCAACCCTACCAATTCTAGAGTTAGGAGACCCGGACTCGACTCCTCGAGTTGGTCTCCCACTGGACTCCAAAACCCGGTTACTTGTGCCCTCCTCCTTGGGTCTATCCTAGTGCGGAAAAGTAAATAATATACATCAACGGTGACAACTTTCGCTACCTGGAAGTGCCCCAATAAAAGAATATTACATACAAGTTTTTACATGAATGAAAATGAAAAACACTCATCTTACATAAAAACCCCCGGCTATTCAAACGCGACGATCCAATATAACATATCCAGCAACACATAACATCACATGTCATCAACGTAAGTAAATATGCCTATCCCAATTGTCGTTGACATATAGCAACGAAACCGGCGATATCACATATTACACTTACGGTCACAGAAAAGAAAGTGTAAAACTACAACAGTTGGAATCCACAACCCCTTTAGACATCGCATGCCTAATCAAATGAAATACTTAGACATCGCATGCCTAACAATTATAAACCCCGCATTTTAGTCTCATTATCGAAAACACTTTTCAATATCAAGTCGGGCAATTCAACAAGATTCCCGAAAAACTGATCGAATGCTCGTCGCAAACTTTAGTAGGCGGCTGCACCCCCGACGCCGTCGATGAAGTGTACCAAGGCGGAACACCGCTGCCGCGAGCACCCGAACGGATGCTTTCGGCGACGGGGTTCTCCTACAGTCACTTGGTCGGGGCTATGGGGTGAGGCTGTCTATTAAGTTTATCCGGCGAATATCCGCGTACGCTACGTGATTGCGACGGACTTTTGATCCCATCAAAATTCCGTGGCAACCGATCAAGTGAGACTAAACCGCTAGATTTATAACATTCATTCAGTTATCTCATAACTATTTGTGAATTCCAATTATTGTATCACATTCCAGATAAACAGAAAATGTTAAACTTTCCGATCGAACAATCGAACACCCAAGTTTTCCAATACTGATCAACACATGAAACAAGTCTAACAACATTCAGTTCGTGCCTCAGTACTAACGGTCCAGCCGTAGAAGGGTCAAGCCAACGCCTCACATGTGGCATGCCGTACTGCCCCAAACCCGAAGGTTCAAAGGGCAGTTCAAGACGGTCACATAATCGAGTTAAGGTTTGTTGTCTTCTAGAGGGACCATCGCGTTACTTGCACTACTTAGAACGTAGTTAAACTACGGAAAAATCCAACACTTGGAAATTTCCCGGCAGGGGAAAATTTGGGTATTTATATCCGGTCGAACTTTTTAACATATTCAAAAATTATCCGGAAAAACACAGATGAAGTTAAACTTCCCGATCGAAACCCCGAGTCCCCAAAACAACCCCAATACAACCAAGAAAACTCAACTCTTGAGTCGGATTTAAAAATTCCCAGGAAAACCAGCACCAGAAATTAGGAGTTGCTGTGTAAAATTAAAAGCACAAAAAGACAAAACGGCCGCGGAAACGCCGCTCGAGCCATGCTCGTGCCGCGGAACCGCGGCGGTTTGATGGAATTAGGGTATCGAATTTTACAGTAACTCTTAGATATTCCTGCTGATATTTCTGCATATTTTTAATTCTCAAAAATCCCAGTTTTTAGAAAAAGTCCAGAAAGCATTTTCCGGGTTAGGTTTTGGTTCGATCGGACTTCTAACTCCGTCTACGCTTCGCCTAAGGCTCTAGCTAGTCTCTGATACCACTGTAGGGTTCCTAGGCACACCAAGGAGGTCTCACAAGGCATCAACCATGCCAATTTCAAAAATTACGGTGCCGAGAAACCCTAATACGGATCGTTGGCTAGATGTTTAGGCGAAAAAAACGAGCTAGTTAACAACTTAACTAAAGTGTAACAGAAATACAACCTTTGTAGATCCGGTGCTCCACCTCCATAGCTACGTGATGATGTCTCCTCGCTGTCCAAGTCGAAACCCGGGCTCTAGCCTCGGCTTCATCGGAGAATGGACGGGCTAGGTCATCGACGACGATGCCGAAGATGATCTACGTCGAGGCATCACAAGATCAAGCTCCAACTTCACCAAGTCAAGAAACTTGTGAAGAAAACACACTCTACTACTTGGCAAGAGGTAGAGGATGAAGAAATAGAAAGTGGGTTCACTTTAGAATTGGATTTCTCACTCATTTTCATCAATCACCATTGATGGAATCAAGGTTCTTCATCTTGAAGAAGAAGAAGAAGAAGATGATAATGTTATGATAAGTTTTTTTCAAAATAGAAAATAATATGATACTTATCATAATCTAACCATGGTGAAGTGTAGAGAATCAATTAGGGTTAAGTGGAGTGGTTAGGGGTAAGCATGAGACAAAATGGTCATGTAGTCAAAGCTTCATGAAGCTTCAACTACAAACAAAGAAAGCCACCATTTTCCTCTTTTATCTTTTCCAAAATGAAAAATAAATAAATAAATAAATAAGCAAATAAACAAAACCCTAATCATAAACTTAACCATGGTTTAATCTTACACTTAACCAAGTTAGCATGTATCATCAAACATGATACATCCAAGTGCACAAAAGTATATCACATATACAACTTGTGGACTTCAAGTGAGAAAATCCATTTAAATGAACCGATACTATTTAATGTAAAGTGATATATCAAATATATAATTATACATTAAATCACTAAATCAACACTTGACTTAATATCCGGTCATATCACATATAACCGACTAATATCAACAGTAACATCTTATCGAATCAACACTTGATCCGATATCCCGGCTATATCGCATATAACCGATCAATGTCACAAATCGCGAGAATCGAATACAGTATCACATACTGGTATTATGCTCGGTCCCGTACATATCTCATATGCGCTCCTATTTCGTTTCGCTTGAGCCAGGAAACCTCTGTGTAGGACTCTAAAGACTCGTCAATACGCCGGTAGCAGATGATGATCATATCAAGCACCCACAAGCCGCAAGCGGTCTGCTAAACGTAACGGCCACCCGGGTATTGAGCGATCAGAAGATCGACGAGCAATCCCGCTCACACTCCAGTGAATCCAACCTGTAACACTACCGTACAGTCCGGTCTGATCGTCTGATATGTCGCATATCTTGCCTAGGGGTGGTAAACGTCAGACCCCAATAGCTCGATAAGTCGTGTCGATATGAGGTCTATAACAGTTCGAGAAACTACTGGTAACACTTACCAGTAAATCTCAGCAACCCTGGCCAGGGATTTCCGGTTATAGCCAATCGAACACAGTGCAACATCAACTCCCTATACCGGGAGAGACAAATCCCCTCCTATCGCTCATTGCCTCCATGTGACTCGGGACTGTACCCAAAAACCACCGTTTTTCACGCCCTCTTGGACGTGGTAAGATGGAAATCAAAGCACAGTGGGAACCACACAAGACTCTATGACGATCTCGGGTCAACAGACTACTCTGTACCAGTGTCACCAGAGAACTGCCATCTGACGTAAGGTATAATACCATCTGGGAGTTCTCGGCGAGTCCGTCCAGTGTACCCAGTCTCTACTGAGCACCTATATCATCTCTGATGTCAAACACCAATGGATATGGGATCATCCATCGCCCATCTGTATGGGTCGAGAAGGTACACGCTAGTCTACTCTGGTATATCGATGCCCCATCTCGATACACCCACGACTAGGGACTTTCAAGGATGTACTTATGGACTACCATGTCCCCACTAGTATGATCCGTATCATAGTCTAGGTAGTCAAGTACACATCCTAAGGGCTTTACCAACATGTAACAGAGAGACAATCAGTATACACGTTAAGGTAAAGTGTAACCAGATAGCATACTATCATGTCGAGCAAGAAAGTCCTCCCTATATATGTCCCAGCATCCACTACAATATACATCCTATGTACAGTAATAGCCTCTAGGGCATACATATAGCTAACACGGCCACCGCCTCTCGTCGAGCTCTCAAAAAGTATACACTAGTCTACTCCGGAGTATCGATGCCCAGTCTCGATACTCCCTCACTATGGACATTTGAGAATATGCTTATGGACCACCCAGCTCCCACATATATGATCGACATCATAATGCTGGTAGTCAAGCAATAATCCTACGGGCTTTATCAAAACGTATACTATTAATGATAAAGACAAATCAAATAGCATATTATCATCTCGAGCAAGACTGTTCTACCTGTATAGGTTCTCATTCAATTATCATAATCACCTACCTTCAATTACAATAATTGCCTTGAGGGTACCATATCCAACATCTGATAAGCTTCCGACGAATTGGCGAAGCAGCAGTTTGTCGTCGCCTCCAGTATTGCCACACAGAGCTCTGAACTGTGCAATATGCTGATGAGGATTACCCATTCCTTTGTATACGTGGAACTTCGGGATCGTATATACCGATGGGTACTTCATCTGGTCGTACCAGGCCGGATATGGCCGCCCGGTTTTGACGAGTGGGTTGGCAGCTCTGTTTCCCCCAATCAGAGCAAAGCTCTGTTTTGAATTTCAAAATTCAAAAATTGAAGCAACACTTCAGATTCTGCGCGCTGCGCGCCATCTGTCAAACGCAGACGCGCTAGCGCTAGGTGCGCTGCGCCCTAGACAGCGCATCCCCAATCAGAGCAAAGCTCTGTTTTAAAATTCAAAATTTAAAAATTGAAGCAACGCTTCAGATTCTGAACGCAGACATGCTAGCGCCAGGTGCGCTGCGCTCTAGGCAGCGCATCCCCAATCAGAGCAAAGCTCTGTTTTAAAATTCAAAATTTAAAAGTTGAAGCAACGCTTCATATCCAGCGCTCTGCGCTGCGCGCCAGGTGTCAAACACGGGCGCGCTAGCGCAGTTGCGCTGCGCTCTGCGCTGCGTGCCAAACACGGGTGCTCTAGCGCAGTTGTGCTGCGCTCTGCGCTGCACTCTGTGCTGCGTGCCACGTGTCGAACGTAGGTGCGCCGGCGCTGGAATTAAAAATTCCTCACCGTTAGATCAAAAGATCTACTAATAATAAATTATTAATCAATCAAAACTAAAATTCTGTTATGGAATGATCTTTCCAATCTTATTAAAACAAGAAGATTATCTCCTGTAAAACAGAAGGCTTAGGATCAAAGATCCAACGGTGGAAAATATTCCCAAATCAATCAGAGAAATATCTCTTAAAACTGATTTAACAAATCAATTGGCCCTATATAAAGGCCCCTAGACTTCAAATCTCAGAGATAGAAAAAGAGAGAGAAAAAACCCTCTGCAAAGTTGGAGAAAAAGAAGAGCAAGCTCTTAGAAAAAAAAGGATCATTTCTTCATCTTCAAGGTAAAGAACTATTTCTTGAATAACATAGATGAAACCATCTCGTAAAAAGAAGAATCATCTTCTAAAAAGATCATAAATCTACAAAAGACCAAGGTCTTTGATAAAAAGAAAAGATCAAAAGATCTAATCATAAAAAAAACTAAAAGAAGTTTTCTACTTCATTCACAGATCTTTGATCTATAAAGGCAGAGCCCTTTTTATAAACAAGAACTTATGTTCTTGAATCTTGAGGCAAAGCCTCCTTTAGAAAGAACATAAAATTTGTTATTTGATCTTAAAATTGATCAAATGCGCTCTACGCTATTGAAAAGTGCCTTGCACTCATGAACTTCGCTTTTGCGCTCCTTGGACCGGCGCTCAGCGCCAAAACATGCCACGTGTCAACCGTAGACAAAGCTTGCGCTTTGCGCTTCTGAAAAAGAGCACTGCGCTCATGGGCTGACGCTCAGCGCCAAGTGCACCACGTGTCACTCACCGGTGCACCATTAAACTAGCGCAACGCGCTAACAAATTGAAAGTGCAATGCGCTCATAAACTGGCGCATAGCGTAGAGCGTGACACGTGTCCTCTTCATGTGCGCTACTTGGCAGAAGCGCAATGCGCTCTTTAATTGGCGTAAAGCACCTGGCGCGCCACGTGGCGCGCTATCAGAACACACATTGTTCTGATGAATGCTATGCATTCAATACAAGACAAAAATTGTCAGGATCTAATGCTTAGCATTATTAAAAGGGCCAAGCCCAAATAAATGCTCAACATCCCAGAACAATAAAATGTTAAATATTTTAATCTTATTGGACTTAGCCCAAGATTGGCCATAAGTTCTCAACTCATATCAATTGAGCCCATATGCTCACAAACCTTTTAACAGACTTTAGTCCCAAATTGGACTATAGATCTCCCAACCAAAATTGGTTCAAGGGTACATCTCTGAACTCCTCTTATATTTGTCGTTGTAATCCTTCAACGTCTTCAGAGAAGTGACGGGTCCCGACAGCCATACATTCCACAGACTATGATGTCTTTAAACTGGACTGTGGGGTCCTTAAACCCATGGACTACGATGTCCTTAACCTGGACTATGGGGTCCATTTAAACCTACGGACTACGATGTCCTTAACCTCGGACTGTTGGGTCCATTTAAGCCCACGGACTATGATGTCCTTAACCTTGGACCACCATGTGCTTAGACTGGTAATGGACCACCATGTCCCTAAACTGGTAATCGACCGCAATGTCCCTAAACTAAACAATAGAGTCCAAATGCTCTGTTGTTGGATCTAAACGATCCCGTTAAGTTGATCTTAGTCTAAATATTAGACTAACGTATCCTTAACATACGTTTAAGTTGATTTTAGTCTCAAATAATAGTAACGTATCCTTAAACCCAAACCAAAACCCAAATCTAAGAAGATACGGATTTGGACTAATCCACGCCTTACGGGCGACAACATAAATTAGTCTCCGTATACAATCCACGGGCAACTACAAACAAAACGAACACCCACGACACGAAGTGACCATCTGGAGAAGGAGAAAGTTGTTACCGCGATGCGGTAGTGTAATTAACTGCAGGGGCTTGCGCCTGCAGGGAAGAGCGTCCCCACAATCAAAAACCCCTCAAACGAGGGGGAATCTGACGAAGTCTGCTACATCGGCCGCATCCGTTTAAACCTTCGATACATGGTGCCATAAATCAACTTGGCATCTTCGGAGAGGTGGACAGATAGCACCAATTAGCATCTGCCCTAAATTTCAGGCAAGACGTTCGCCGCGTCTTCGTCGCGTCTTTCGGCGGTAAAAAGATTCTGGCACGCCCGGTGGGACCTTTTCCTCTTTCCACTCCACACTTCGTGTGTCGTGTTCGAGAACGAATCGTGGTTTGATATGGTTGCATGTGGATTTGAGATACTTAGATTTGGTGCCTTGCTCCGTACAGAAGACAGAAGATCAATGGCTTCAAACTGTAATAACTGCAACTGCAACTCTCGCTCCATCCCGTCCGGAGGAGTGACTTACGGGCCCCAAGCGGCCTCCATCTTCGCTATGCCGGTGGAACAGGTGACTCAAGCCACCACTGGGATATTCTTTAGGACTATGCTCCCACCGATGAGCTTCAGCACCCCTATACCAACACCAGAAGCTCCCAAGAAGTCGGTCTTTGATCGGCTTGCTAGTACCATGACCCCTCTCTACGGGTCGTCCAGCTCCAACTCGGTCTTCGCGAGATTGGGCCAAAGTTCATGTGGGCCCATGATGAAGCCTGCAATCCCAGAAAAGGTTGTTCCGAAGAGGATAGCCATCCCTGCTCCTGAAGTCGTCAAGGCGGCTTCTCCTGCCAAAGGATCGGTTTTTACAAGACTGACTGTTCCGACTCCCACTACGGTTCCCGTCCCCGCTCAGAAGTCTGTTTTTGACCGGTTGGATACTGCTTCTCAACGGACATCAGTCTTTAAGAGGCTGACGCCAGTAACAGCCCCTCACCTGGATAGGGGGCAAGACAAAGCCATTCCCATCACCGAACCAACACCGTCGGCTCGACACGCTCGACGTCGCCATTGGCGCCGAGTAAGGAAGGCTGGAGGCAACTCCCCCTCTGGGCTAACTCCACCATCCCCAATGGTGGAAGTCAATGCTGCTGTTCCAACTGGGAACAGCTTCGAACTGCTTAATAGGGTGCGCAGGAATTCACCCACTGCAGTGCTGAAGAGATCTCCTCCACCCGCGGAGAATGCACCGAAGGCGAGGCCAGAACAACCCCCTCAGTGGCTGTCCTCCAAAATTTACAAAGTATGGTGACAGGTTTAAGACTCAGTAATTGATCAAGATTACTCTCGCCGATAGGAAAAGGTTAAGGTCCAGCGAGAAGAGAACTATCCTGTCAAGCCACAAAAGGCAACAGCTACCTGGGTGCCCACTGCAACGGCTCCCTCAACGTCAATCATCCAAAAAAGAAGGAGGCCAGAAAAAGCCCCTGTGCTGCGGCAGGCCACAAAGACGCTGAGCACAAACGCCCCAAGTCTGGGGGCATAATGGTGCATACTGTTTACATGGCTTCCGGAAAAGAGGAAAGCCGCGCTTCAACGGGTCACCGACCGCTCACCCGATCCGTAACAAAAGCCCAGGAGCAACAACAGAAGCTTCAAGAAATGCTGACGCAAATGGCCACACTCACCGGGCCAAAAGAAAGCCCGAAGGCATCATCAGAGCAACGTCATGAACAAGAAACCGATGCTGACTTCCTCCGCAGAGTCCTCGAAAAGAAGGACAGAGAAGCAGCAGAACAAGCTGCCAACATAAAACGAATGGCGCTTCTCTTCCAAGACATGGTCGGGATGATGTTACAGCCGGATCCTCCAGCTGAAGACCCTTCGATCATTATTGAAGATGACCGAGCGGAGACGTCAAATCCCCTTCCGGCTTATTCAGCAGCCAAAGAGGAGACCATCTCAAAAGCTGCGCTCGATGATTATATTGCTCAGCAAATACGAGCTCACCAGGCAAATGAAGCGGCTGGCCAAATTGTCAAGACCGGACGACCCTATCCGGGCTGGTATGACCAAATAAGTTACCCGCCGGGATATACGATCCCTAAATTCCATATGTACAAGGGGACAGGGAATCCACATCAGCATGTCGCTTAATTCAGGGCCTTATGCGGCAACACCGGAGGCGACGAAAAACTGTTGCTTCGCCAATTCGTCGGCAGCTTAGCGGAAACGGCCTTCGAATGGTATTCGGAGCTGCCTAACGACTCTGTCAAAACATTTGCGGAGATGGAGCTGCTGTTTACACAAAGATTTGCAAGCGCCAGCGAGCGCACCCCGATCACCGCATTGATCAACGCCAGGGTAAGGCCAGGAGAAACATGGGTTCAATACGCAATACGATGGCGGAATCTGTGGTCGAAATGCGAACAGCGGATCGAAGAAGCGCCGGCGGTGGGCATGTTTGTGGGCACTCTTGACCCTCAGTCGACTATCTCCCAATTCATGATGTTCTTCAAGCCAACTACTTTCCAGGCCTTGATTGACAAGTTGGCCCAAATGGATCAGATGGGTCATAGACCATCTCCTTCAAAGACGGATCCTCGGAATGAAAAGGGGAAAGGAAAAGAAACTTTCGTCGCTAATACTCAACAGCAGCCGAGCAACTTAAAGCCGGTTGTTCGCCAAAACAATATGCGTCCATGCCCGTCCCTCGAGGAGAGACTAGGACGTCCTTACTCGTTTCCCCAAGATAAAACGAGGAGACTGTTCGAGCTGGCAGTGCGCAACAGGCTCATAAATTTGCCGGATCCAAAACGTCCGTTGCAGCCAAATGACATCAATGATCCTAATTACTGCCCCTACCACCGAGTATTGGGCTATCTGATCGAGGACTGCTAAGTCTTCAAAAACTGGGTTGAAGACCAATTCCAACAAGGCAAGTTCGCGTTATCGGAAAACTGGAAGGTGAGCCCACCACAACCTCACGCCCCTAAAAAAGTGGACGTGCCGGGGGCATCGTGCTCATTCATAAGGAAAGCCCCATGGGAGGTCGCTCTTTCAGCCAAGACAAAAAGAATGAAGGATCTCCAAACGTGCCCGGCAATCAGGTGGAAAAATCCACTGGAACCCGAGATCATAAAGGGAATGCTGAAACCGCGCCCAACTACAAAAATTGGTAGTGATAGTCAAAGCGCTCGCGTCCAGCCGTCAAAGTCATCGAAGAAGAAGAAGAAGACCCAAAAGCCCGTGAAGCTTGATAACAAGCGCACGGACCTGCAAAAGCAGATTGACGTGCGGGAAGAGTATAACCAGAAGACGCAGACTCCAGTCACACTCCAAGAATTTCTCAGCAATATCCTTAAGAACGAAGATGATGGAGAAGACTCGTCGAGTGATCTGAAGATTACGTAGCAAGCTGCCATGTGATCTCTCACTCGTCAATAGACAATGAGGAAGCACCTTGCACCGAGGAACTGGGGGCAGGATCGAAGCCAAAACCCTTGGAACCGTCTGACGAGATGATTGACTTGCTACTGACCGAAGCCCGTCAGAAAAGCAAAGCCAATCGAGAGCGCGAACTGGCTATATTCTAAAAAGCCAAATGCCGACGACTGGAGGAAAAGGTCGAGACACCCTAACTGGAGCAAAGCATCTCTATCGCCAGCAAAAGCAAGCTTAAAGCAAGGAAACGATTCGTTAGGGCCCTAGAAATAGGAATGAAGTTGCCCTCTTTCAAAGGAAATTCCCCTGGCAATATATGTCTTGATGAAACGGACATACATCCTAACTTCTGCCTATACCATCAGAAGATTGCACACCCTACCGAGGGGTGCATACCCTTTAAAAACTGGTGGCAGGGATATGTTTCCCATCGACGACACGTTCAACGAGTGAAGCACAAGGCTCGTCGGGAACAGAAAAGCACGACAAATGAGCGTGAAAGAGCTGCGGGCAACTGTCACATAGCCGACACCAAGGGATCGCAAGTTATCACCTTTGGAAGCGACTCTGACGAAGAAATCGCCCTCAGCCCTCTCTTCAAGGAATCCACCTCCGACACAAAACATGCGAAGATTTGCGGCAAAATCTAGCTGCGTAATCGCATGCAGGCTAATGACCGAAACATCGTTAAACTACTACCAACCCGCGGCATTCTTAAGTTGACGTGGCAAAAAAAACGGTATGCCCATAAGCAAGACGGGCACAGATGAAAAGCCAAAAGGGCTCCGTGAGTAAAAACAGCAGGGCTACCGGCGAGTTTTATGAAAACCCGAAAGGGCACAACCTCGTTAGAATAAAAAAAGAGAGAAAAAAGAAAAAGGTATGTCCATAAGCAAAAAGGGCACGGATGAAAACCCGAGAGGGCTTCGTGAGTAAAAACAGCAGGGCTACCGGCGAGTTTTGTGAAAACCCGAAAGGGCGCAATCTCGTTAAAAGACACTTACAAGGTCCTCTCGACCTTGTGAGGAGAAACTACCTGCGTGAGATCCTTACGACTCACAAGGGAGCAACACACTTAGGGATCCTCACGATTCCTGAGGAGAAATTACACTTGCGAGATCCTCACGACTCGTAAGGAGAACTCTCTTATGGGACCCTCACGGCTCATAAGATTCAAAAGTCTTAAGTTACAGGGATCTGAACCTGTTCTTAAGCAGCCACCACAACTTCCGATATTGCCCTACAAGCGCTCAATGCTGACCCTTGTATACAATCCACGGGCGCGAATAAACATTTCCCTAACAAAGTCCCATCCGTGACTAGGGATATGTCTACACGGTGAACAACCCTTACAAGTCCTCTCGACTTATAAGGAGAAAGCACTCTTGTAAGATCCTTACGACTTATAAGAGACCATACAGTTAGGGATCCCCACGATCCCTAAGGAGAAAACACACCTATGAGATCCTCACGACTTGTAGGGAGAAATACCTTTATGAGACCCTTACAGCTCATGAAGTCAAAAGCCTTAGTCGATAGGACCCTAACCCTGTTCGCTAAGCCACCTTTGTTCAACATCGATAGAGGCAAATGATGATTCGCTCCTGGCAATATTCCAGTTGTAGCGGTGCTGATGCCGAAATCGATATCTAATCCCAGGTTTGCAACAAGAAGCTATTTTTCCACACTTGCATACGAAATAGCCGAAATGATGGGGCAACTTGCAACAAAATCAGCAAGTAAAAATGTATAAAAGAAAAATAGCTGAAATGATTGGGCAACTCGCAATAAAAAGCAGCGAGTAAAAATGAAATAAATAGCCGAAATGATTGGGCAACTCGCAATAAAAAGCAGCGAGTAAAAATGAAATAAATAGCCGAAATGATTGGGCACCGCGAAAGATAGCCGAAATGATTGGGAAATCACGACCTTCGCGATATTAAAGCTGAAATGGTAGAGCATCGCGGAAAGAAATAAAAAAAATGAAATTTATGACCTACAGGTGATATCACATCAATCCTTGTATACAATCCAGGGGCGCAAACAAAGAGGGAACCATATCATCCCATCAGGCTTCATCAGAAAACGAAGCAAAAATCTCGACGGTTCAAGGATAGCCTAGAGATCATCAACAGCGTTCCTCACCATTCCAGCAGGATTCAGACGCTGCAATCAACCCTGGAGCCACTGCAAAATCCCTAGTTCCAAGTCTCGACGGCCACATCTACAGCCTGAAGACCCACAACGGCGTTCCTTCGCAGTCCAGCAGGATGCATACACAACGTCAACAAATGACCTCACGTCAAAACAAAGCGGAGTGATGGAAAAATCCCAGCTCCACCGCAGCATTCGTCTCGCTACATCAGACGCAATGCCAGCAAACGAAGCAAAGGCCAAATTCCTAGCTTTAGTGTCTGGACAGTAACTCATATAAAACCTGAAAGACTATCGGAGATCATCTCACACCAGCGTGGAGTGGTCACCACCTCGACGTTCATCTAGATACAGCAGACAAGATGTCACCACAGTGTTCTTCCTCCAGCAGGATTCAGACGCGACAACCAAACAACGGAGCCACGGCAAAATCCCTAGTTCCGAACCTTGACGGTTCACCAGCAACCTAGAGACAACTGCAGCATTCGTCTCGCTACATTAGACGCAATGCCAACAAACGAAGCGAAGGACAAATTCCTAGCTTCAGGGTCTTGACGGCAACTCATATAAAACCTGAAAGACTATCGGAGATCATCTCACACCAGCACGGAGTGGTCACCACCTCAACGTTCGTCTCGATACAGCAGACGAGATGTCACCACAGCATTCTTCCTCCAGCAGGATTCAGATGCGACAATCAAACAACGAAGCCATGGAAAAATCCCTACTTCCAAACCTCGACGGTTCACAAGCAACCTAGAGACAACCGCGACATTCGTCTCGATACAGCAGACGCAATGCCAGCAAACGAAGCGAAGGCCAAATTCCTAGCTTCCGGGTCTTGACGACAACTCATATAAAACCTGAAAGACTATCGGAGATCATCCCACACCAGCACGGAGTGGATATGACTTGATTAGTCGAAAATATTGTATATTTTAGCCGGCAATTTCCTCATCATTTGCATTCATATAGAAGTGTTCGGCATTCATATTTTATATATTAACAAAACTGTCGCAAAATATCAGATTACATGTATTAGACTCTAAAACCGACACTATAAAGGAAATTGATTACATTTCATGGCATCGCATCATCCCTACATTTGCGCAACACTTGTTTTGAGATCTGTGCAGGAAAATCCAGCAGAAAGGCCAAAATTTACATGGTGCTGATCAAAACATTACGCCAACTTAATGATTTCAGATTTGGTATCAATCCAAAGGGGAAAATACAAATCAACATATCAGATAAAGCCACAAATATATCACAAAGCAGCACCAAAAGAACCAAGCTCCAAGCCTTCAACACGGCCGCGGAAACGCGGCCGGAGCCTGCTTGCGCCGCGGTTCCGCGGCAGTCTTGCCACGTCAGCCATAAATTTTTGCTGCATAATGTTTCTCTCAGTGGCTACAGTTCATAAATGTACCTCAAGTTCCAGAAGACTCCAGAGACTTCTGCCAGATCAGCAAGCTTTGGGATCAACACTAAACTAGCCTTGTATTCTAGAACCTTCTCCCTAAACCCTAGCTTAAACCCTAAGCTAAGCCTAACAAACTCTTTCTAGAAGTCTTTCAACAAACTTTTGGAGGGAACTCAAGAAGGCTTAGGGTTTGGGTGCTCTATAAATAAGACCCTAGGCTCATTGTAATTTAAAAAAAAATTCAATCTTGGAATTCAATATTATTGAATCAATCCATTAGTTCATTTGAGAGCCATTCTATCTCTTTCTTCATCTTCTTCTTCCACAAGTTTAGTGAGAGGACTTGTGTGAAACCCTAACCCTAAATTCCAATCAAAAGCCAAGATCCCGAGTACCCATTCAAGCAAGAAGCCTTGCAACCTTTTAGAAGCCGAGCCGGTCTTCAACAGAGCAAGTGGTCCAAGCCGATCCGCGACTCACGGAGCCGAGCGAAGCCAAGTCGACAATTTAATTCTTCCTCTTGTAGTTATTGAGCGACTGTAATCAAATTGTTGAGATAAATAAAAGGTGATATTCTTTATCTTGTTTTCTTTAAATTCTTGCATCATGATTCATTCTAAATGTCTAGTTGTAATTCTTGTTGTGATGTTTGAGTAATACTCCGCTCGTCGAGGAGTCGAGACGATCAATAGAATGATGTTGTAATATATTTGAAAACGGTTCTTGATTCCTACGAGTTTTGTAAACCCTAGCAAGTTCAAGAACCGACGACCCATTTCGTTGCGATGCTTTCTTGATTGATATCGCTCGAAATTGGGAAGTTACGATCGTTTCTTGAAATTGCTAGAGGCTAGAATGTGAATGATATCGACGAAAGAACAAGGGTTAAATGATGAAACCCTAGTTTCATGAGAAAGCCCTAACTCTCGTCGATCATCATCGATCTAGTATCAATCCTTCGAAGGACAAGAACACGTTATCTTTAGATTACATCACGTCTATAGATCCGATCGATTCCTACGAGCCTCATTTAGATTCTTGACATTTTGGTTGGAAATATTATCGAAACCCAATTCTTGATTGTTTATCAGTTTCTTGATTCTTGATTAAACATCGTGACACCTGAATCAATTGATAAATTCTTGAATCATGTTTTCTTTTCTTGTCAATTAACTTTTCGATTCAAACAAATCAAATATAAAAACGAATCGCACAATCCCTGTGGACGATCCGCACTCGCTTACGATCTACAACTGACACCGTAGTTGATTGCGGTCAAATATAATTCTTTGATTGTGATTCTATACATCTTCTTGAAACGACACACAAAGAAATCGATCAATCAAATGGCGCCGTTGCCAAGGATCGCGCGCTAATTCGTTTTATATCAAAGTTTGAATTGAAAGATTTATTTCATTGTGATTTTTGAGATCAAAATTCGTGCAAACCCTAAACAATTTGTTGTGTTTCATTGCAAGGAGATCTGGAGCTTGCTGGAAATTGAGGAAAATTTTTGGAAAATACTAGAGAGCTGAGGGAGTCTACAGAGACTCTCTGAAGAATTTTGGAGGGGTGATCTCATCAAGAGACCGCGATTCCGCGGTGGGAGTGCCCAATTGCGGCGATTCCGCGGCAAGTTAAAGGGATCTCTGTGCAAAAATTCCTCAGGTGACTTCTTACCTTCTCCTCTCTCCTCTTTTTAGCTCCAACTAATACTTTGCTGCAGGATTCTTTGCAAAGAATAGCAGCTCACAAATTGCAAAATTAAATTTGTGCTTGATTTTGTTTCTTGGTTGTTTGCATTATAAATACGGATATTAAGGGGTACGGCCAAATCCAAATTAGGTGGGGATTTCATTACCCTTCCTAGGCCCCGAAAACCACAAAACTTGCATCCGCATTGACCCACATTAACTAAAAGAAATCTAGAGATGACTCTCAGGACTGTCGCGCTCAATTAGGACAAGAGAAGGCCGTGGGCAATTCATTGCTTATCCGCGTTTTCTTGTGGTGCCTAAGGCGAGTGTGTCTAAGGCTAGTGGTTTTTAATTAGGCCCACTACTTACGTAGTGGAGTACCTTCCCACTTACCTGGCACTTATCCGGCCACTGGGGAACAAAGAGGCAGTGGAGGATTCTATCCTGCGACTTGTCTTTTGGCAGTTAGGAGCGGTCTATAGCCGGACCTAGGTGACCACTAGATTCTAGGGTTGTGTGCTGCATTTGTTGGGTCGCATCATTTTTTTCAAAAATCCGTCCCTTTTTTTAAAAGCAAACACCGCATTCATTCATTACCCCTAATTATAAGCCAACGCTGCCACTTGTACTAACCCTTTTTAGTACAAGATAGGCTGGACACGGGATTCTAGTGCCCGTTTAGTCCGCGTACCCTTTATCGACTCCGAAGTCGATATTTCTCCATTTACTTCTTCTTTACCCACTACCACACCCACACCGATGGATCCGAATCCATCAAACTTCTTTAACCCTAATCTGCCGCCGTCCGTTGGTGCGCAGAATCCACCCCGCATCTCTCTCCAGGAGAGGTGCTATCCACTTAGAGGTCCTTTTTCGACCTGCTTATCCACACCACCAGCCAATGGGGATAACTTTGAGATTAAGCCCCAGTATATCAATCTTTTACCCAAATTCCACGGACTCGAGACTGAGGACGCTTACGTTTTCATTACCAAATTTGAAAACGTATGCGCAATGATAGGTACGTCACAACTTTCAGTGGATGCGATGCGTCTACGACTTCTTCCATTTACATTGTGCGATATAGCCGAGAAGTGGCTATATAACACTACCGCACACTCTATTACGAATTGGGAAGAATTCGTCGCTGCATTCCTTAAGAAATTTTACCCAATCCAAAAGACAGCTCGAATCTGTAGCGAACTGAATCAATTTGCCCAGCTCCGTACCGAACCATTTTCTAAATGCTTTGAACGTTTCAAGAATCTTTTGGTTCAGTGTCCTCATCACGGCATCCCGAAATAAGAATTGTGCCGAATCATTTATGAGGGCATTAACTCAAACACCAAACAGAGCCTTGAAAACATGTGTCAAGGTACTTTTATGACCAAGGATGATGGGGAAGCTTGGAAGTACTTAGAAGAGTTCGCTGAAAAATCACTACAGTGGGAGAGTGGAACCCAACCATTGAATAGGGGTGGCGTACACCAGATAGATGTGTCCATAGGTGTTCGAGCTGAGATGGCAGCAATGCAAAAGAAGCTCGACGCTATGGAACACAAATTTTCTGCTGCCTCCCTAAACCCAATGTCGCTCCCCAAAACTGTTTGTGGGTGCTGTTCTGATCCGTCTCATCTAACGGAAGAATGTCCATTAAACTCTGCGTTTCAAGGTCACGAGCATTCTAATGCAGCATTTCAACGACCTCGAAACGATCCATATTCTTCCACGTACAATCAGGGTTGGAGGAACCACCCAAATTTTGCTTGGAACCAAAACCAATCTCAAAACACGGTTCCAAACATGAATAATTTTCAAAGGGCTCTTCCTCCACCACAACAGCAACCCCTTCAACTCACTCAGCACCCCTACCAGTCACAAAATTTCCAAAACCAGAGCAACACTCCTGCACAGTCTAATCCTATGCAGTCCTGTTCTGACGAGTTCTCTCAATTCACTCAAACCATGAAATCACTTTTATCAAATTTCATAGAGGTTTCGACTGAGGTTAGATCTTCCGTCAGTGAGATAAAGAAAAACTCAGCGTCCCAAGCTGAGAGTATCAGATCGATGGAAGCTGAAATCGCACGCCTAAAAGCCGAAATGAGTGCGAGAGAAAAAAGGAAACTTCCCTCTCTACCCCTACAGAATCCTGGGCATTACAATGTAAATACCATCACAACGTTGAGATCGGGAAAAGTGCTGAACAATCACGTCGGGGAAGGTATTGATGATACTGAAAATCATATCAACACCCCGGCTGAGACCTTTTCACACACACACACTTCTCCTTCTGATCCTTCTTCTTCTACCACACCATCTTCTCGAGAGCCTATTCTCCATTTCCCATTAGGCTCGACACCTTCTCCCAACCCTTATAGTTCTCCACAGACGGTCCCCACACCTCTTTTGGGACCTCGTCTACCCCCTCTTCCTTCTCCTATGATGAACCCTGCGCTTATTGTGAAAGCTCCTTACCCGAACTGGTTAAGGGGTAATAGAACGAGTCCTCATATGGAGAAAATTTTGGAAATGTTCAAACAAGTTAACATCAATATCCCTCTCCTAGATGCGATTCAACAAGTCCCCGCTTATGCGAAAATTCTTAAGGACTTGTGCACTAGGAAGAGGAAGACCCAAGTGCCGAAGAAGGTCTTTATGTCTAATAATATCAGCACTGTTTTTATCCCCCAGCTACCAAAGAAACGTAAGGACCCAGGATGTCCAACAATATCGATTTCGATTGGGGGTAAGAACATAAATCGTGCTCTTTTAGACCTTGGCGCAAGTGTTAACCTGCTCCCTTATTCTGTCTATAAGCAACTAGGGATTGGAGAGCTGAAACCTGCTCACTGCACTCTCCAGATGGCAGACCGATCTATCACCAAACCAAGGGGTGAATTAGAGGATGTGTTGATAAAGGTCGGGGAATTTGTTTTTCCTGTAGACTTCATTGTTCTCAACACACATCCTGTAGCAAACCCCCAGGGCCAAATTCCGGTGATTCTGGGTCGTCCTTTCCTTGCCACTTCCAACGCTGTTATAAACTGTAGAAACGGTTCAATGAACTTATCATTTGGAAATATGACCATTGAACTAAATATCTACAAAGTTGGAAGTCAGCTATCAGAACCCTCTGCTCATATTTTAGATGTGTGCTCTGTCCATGAGATCGCTCCCGATAGTTGTAGAGCTGAGGAACTTTGCTTTACTGATCTCGATGACATTACCACATCTCTGTTTGACTTTACACAAGATCTTAGTGAGGACACTTTACCTACACTTGAGTCCTGCACTTCTGACTTTTCTCCACCCGAGTCTGTATCTTTCACAGGCTTTGAGCTTCTTTGTAAATCCAAAAATCATTCAATGATCCCTCCTTCTATCATTTCTCCGTCTGAATTAGATCTCAAAATTTTACCGTCTCATCTGAAATATGCTTATTTAGGTGAGAAGGAGACTTTACCGGTTATAATTTCAGCTTCTCTAGCATTAGAACAAGAGAATGCACTTTTATCGGTACTGAGATCTAACAAAGAGGCGTTTGGTTGGAGTATGGCGGACATCAAAGGGATTAGTCCCTTGATAGTTGAACATCATATACATGTGATGGATGATGCCAGACCAACCCGAGAACCACAGAGACGGTTGAATCCCGTCATGAAGGAAGCGGTAATGAAAGAGATCGTCAAATGCTTAGATAATAGTATTATATACCCCATCTCCGATAGCCAGTGGGTGAGTCCTATACATGTCGTTCCTAAGAAATCCGGCATCACAGTTATAACCAATGAGGCGAATGAGTTGATTCAGACACGCACCCAAACTGGGTTGCGTGTATGTATCGATTATAGAAAACTCAACGCTGCCACGAGGAAAGACCATTTTCCTCTACCATTCATTGATCAAATGCTGGAACGCTTAGCGGGACGAGAGTATTATTGTTTCATGGACGGATACTCAGGCTATAATCAGGTCCCCATCGCCAAAAAGGATCAAGATAAAACCACTTTTACTTGTCCTTTTGGTACTTTTGCTTACAGTCGCATGCCCTTTGGGTTATGCAATGCTCCCGCTACCTTTCAGCGGTGTATGATGGGGATATTCTCTGATATGGTAGAGAATTTTTTGGAGATCTTTATGGACGACTTCTCGATTTTTGGAGACTCTTTTTCTGATTGCCTAGCGAATCTTGACGCTGTTCTTACTCGTTGCAAAGAGAAGAACTTGACTTTGAACTGGGAAAAATGCCATTTTATGGTCCAAGAAGGAATTGTTCTTGGACATGTCGTTTTACAGAAAGGCATTGAGGTTGACAGTGCTAAGATAGATGTCATTCAAAACCTCCCTCATCCCAAAAGCGTCAAAGATATTCGCTCTTTCCTTGGCCATGCGGGCTTTTATAGGAGATTCATTAAGGACTTTAGCAAAATTGCTAGACCTTTAACTCTTCTCCTGGCCAAGGATAAGACCTTCCATTTTGACTCGGATTGCGAGACAGCTTTCGACTCACTTAAACACTCACTCACTTCAGCTCCCGTTTTATCATCACCAAACTGGGACTACCCCTTTGAGCTGATGTGTGACACATCTGATTTTGCAGTAGGTGCAGTCTTGGGATAGCACATCGAAAAGATGCCACATGTGATTTACTATGCAAGTAAGACCCTGAATGATGCGCAAATCAATTATACAACCACAGAAAAAGAACTCTTAGCGGTTGTATTTGCATTAGAAAAATTCAGGCCTTACTTAATTGGCTCACCTATAGTTGTGTATACTGACCATTCCGCTTTAAAACATCTTCTGGCGAAGAAAGATGCAAAAGGTCGACTAATACGTTGGATCCTTCTGCTACAAGAATTTGATCTTGTTATCAAAGATAAGAAAGGATGTGAAAACGTAGTAGCTGACCGCCTTTCACGCATCATTTCTTCCCCTGTGACCCTGCCGATCAATGACTCGTTTCCTGACGAGCAACTCTTGAGCATATCCGCTGAACCTTGGTTCAGGGATATTGTGAACTATCATGCCATGGGACTGATACCCAGCGATTGGTCAAAACAGGACAAATATCGTTTTCTATCCTAAGTAAAACACTTTTACTGGGATGAGCCATATCTGTTTAAATATTGTCCTGATCAGATCATTCGCCGGTGTGTCCCGAATGAAGAGTTCAAGAGTGTTCTTTCTTTTTGTCATGATCAGGCCTGTGGGGGTCACTTTGGTCCTAGAAAGACAGCGGAAAAGGTTTTGCAATGTGGATTTTATTGGCCGACCTTATTCAAGGACGCATTTGAACATTGCAAAACCTGTACACAATGTCAGTACACGGGTAGAATCTCCCAGAGGAATGAAATGCCTCAGCAACCCATTCTGGTTGTTGAAATATTCGATGTTTGGGGCATAGATTTTATGGGTCCTTTTCCCAGCTCCTTTGGGAATTTATACATACTGCTGGCGGTTGATTATGTTTCAAAGTGGGTAGAAGCCATTCCATGTCGCACTAATGACAAGAAAGTTGTCATTAAGTTCTTAAAAGAGAATATCTTTTCGCGATTTAGACACCCACGCGCTATTATTAGCGATAATGGGACACACTTCTGCAACAGATCTTTCGAGACTCTGATGCGGAAATACTCAATCAACCACCGACTTTCTACACCCTATCATCCCCAAACAAGCGGGCAAGCCGAAATCTCAAACAGACAAATCAAACTTATCCTGGAGAAAACTGTTGCTAAAAATAGAAAAGACCGATCGACCAAACTGACGGATGCTCTTTGGGCATTCCGAACTGCATATAAGACCGACCTAGGGATGTCTCCATATAGGATAGTGTTTGGAAAAGCTTGTCACTTACCCGTCGAGATAGAACATAAAGCATTGTGGGCCATTAAAGAAATTAATTTTGATCTAAACCTTGCTTGCACCTTTCGGAAGCTGCAACTTAACGAGCTAAGCGAACTCCGCGATGAAGCTTATGATAATGCTGTAATCACAAAGAATAGGACTAAGGTTTTTCATGATAAAAACATTTTTAGGAAAACATTTTCACCTGGTCAACAAGTCCTTCTTTATGATTCACGATTACACCTTCACGCGGGTAAGCTCCGATCTCGATGGAAGGGACCTTTTGTTGTGCGGTCTGTATACCTGCACGGGGCAGTAGAAGTAGAAAATGTTAAAAACGGCACATTTTTTAAAGTGAATGGACATAGACCAAAGCCGTATTTTTCCACTGACCCCACGGAGGAGCTCTTGTTCTTACAAGAGCCAGTTTATTTGGATTAAAATTCCTCCGTCTCACCTTCATATCCAGTATATCACTGCATCATCTTTTGAATGGAGGTGAGTGAAAAGAGTAAGTTTGGGGGAAGTTCTTCACTTATATATTTTGCCCCGACTAATAATTCCTCCCAGACTTACAGGTTTTGTAGATATAGCTGTCGGCAACAGTGAGGACACTGTTGAAAACAAGTTTGGGGGAGGTTTGTGCTTATTTTTCGCATCATTTGCATATCATCTGCATATGCACAAAACATTTCTTTTTTCGATAAAAATTTAAAAATTTTCAAAACCCATAAAAATTTAAAAATTTTCAAGTATAAAAATAACTTTAATATTTAAACTTTTTTGTATATAAATAAGATAATGAAAGTTTAGATAGTGAACAATTACATCCATGAGATTAGATAAATTTAAGAAAACTAAGAAAATTAGAAGTTTTCTTATACGAACTAGTAATAAGTAGTTATGAGCCGTTGTCCCAAGGGTTAGTAAGATGAAGGACGTCACTAATCTTAGGATAAAAATAAGTCTGAAAAATAGTTTCTATTCTGGAAGCCAAACATTTTGAACGTTGATACCCTGCTATTCCCACTTACACATGTCTTAAAACCTGGGATAGTAGAGGATACCTTGAAATGCTCTTGTCTTAAAGCCAAAAGTATGAAGGAAATAAAAAGAATAAAAAATGAATAAAAAAAATATAAAGTGGTGAGAAAAATGAACACTGGTTTTGTTATCACCGAGGGCAATAAAAAATATATAGCGAGGGTGCTTCTTCACCTAGTGCCCTAAGGCCAACTGGTCTGGGAGTCACTGCTATGCCTGAGGTGGTGCAAGATGAGGAAAATACACCAAGTAAGCAAGCACATGAGTAATCGGTCGGTTAGTACCTCAAGAAATATTAACGGTCGCATGAAAGTGTGTGAGCAATCTCATCTAAATATTCATTAATTAAAAAGTACTGAGGCTGATGGGCAAGAGTATGATAGCTTGAATTGAATTCTCCGGGTGTAGGGATGTATTTACACACACGCAGGGTTATATGATCGATGTTTGGAAGAAAGATAGGAATGAAGAATAAGACGATGTTTTATTGAGGGAGGACGTGATTTCTGACATTTTTTCACGACCATTAAGATAGGGCTCATGACAACCGAAAAGCTAGCTTAGTTGGAAACCCTAATTTTCAAGGCTTTTCTTTCACAATTCTTGTCTTTAAATGTAATATTCATGATCTTTCTTTTATTATTGGATTTTGTGGGTGCAATCCGCTGAAAACCCTCAGAAGACAACACTCCTCCTACTAGGGACACCTAGAGGTTTAAAGGCTTGTTGCTCGTGCTCAGTGCAATCGTGTTTCCTACGAAAGTGTGTTAGTTAGTTTTTCTCTTTCTTTATTTTCTCCTTCTCTTTTTAATAAAACAGTTCGCTCGAGACGATCGAAATTAAGTTTGGGGGAATTTGATTAGTCGAAAATATTGTATATTTTAGCCGGCAATTTCCTCATCATTTGCATTCATATAGAAGTGTTCGGCATTCATATTTTACATATTAGCAAAACTGTCGCAAAATATCAGATTACATGTATTAGACTCTAAAACCGACACTATAAAGGAAATTGATTACATTTCATGGCATCGCATCATCCCTACATTTGCGCAACACTTGTTTTGAGATCTGTGCAGGAAAATCCAGCAGAAGGCCAAAATTTACATGGTGCTGATCAAAACATTACGCCAACTTAATGATTTCAGATCTGGTATCAATCCAAAGGGGAAAATACAAATCAACATATCAGATAAAGCCACAAATATCATCACAAAGCAGCACCAGAAGAACCAAGCTCCAAGCCTTCAACACGGCCGCGGAACCACGGCCGAAGCCTGCTTGCGCCGCGGTTCCGCGGCAGTCTTGCCACGTCAGCCATAAATTTTTGCTGCATAATGTTTCTCTCAGTGGCTACAGTTCATAAATGTACCTCAAGTTCCAGAAGACTCCAGAGACTTCTGCCAAATCAGCAAGCTTTGGGATCAACACTAAACTAGCCTTGTATTCTAGAACCTTCTCCCTAAACCCTAGCTTAAACCCTAAGCTAAGCCTAACAAACTCTTTCTAGAAGTCTTTCAACAAACTTTTGGAGGGAACTCAAGAAGGCTTACGGTTTGGGTGCTCTGTAAATAAGACCCTAGGCTCATTGTAATTTAAAAAAAAATCAATCTTGGAATTCAATATTATTGAATCAATCCATTAGTTCATTTGAGAGACATTCTATCTCTTTCTTCATCTTCTTCTTCCATAAGTCTAGTGAGAGGACTTGTGTGAAACCCTAACCCTAAATTCCAATCAAATGCCAAGATCCCGAGTACCCATTCAAACAAGAAGCCTTGCAACCTTTTAGGAGCCGAGCCGGTCTTCAACAGAGCAAGTGGTCCAAGCCGATCCGTGACTCACGGAGCCGAGCGAAGCCAAGTCGACAATTTAATTCTTCCTCTTGTAGTTCTTGAGCGACTGTAATCAAATTGTTGAGATAAATAAAAGGTGATATTCTTTTATCTTGTTTTCTTTAAATTCTTGCATCATGATTCATTCTAAATGTCTAGTTGTAATTCTTGTTGTGATGTTTGAGTAATACTCCGCTCGTCGAGGAGTCGAGACGATCAATAGAATGATGTTGTAATATATTTGAAAACGGTTCTTGATTCCTACGATTTTTGTAAACCCTAGCAAGTTCAAGAACCGACGACCCATTTCGTTGCGATGCTTTCTTGATTGATATCGCTCGAAATTGGGAAGTTACGATCGTTTCTTGAAATTGCTAGAGGCTAGAATGTGAATGATATCGACGAAAGAACAAGGGTTAAATGATGAAACCCTAGTTTCACGAGAAAGCCCTAACTCTCGTCGATCATCATCGATCTAGTATCAATCCTTCGAAGGACAAGAACACGTTATCTTTAGATTACATCACGTCTATAGATCCGATCGATTCCTACGAGCCTCATTTAGATTCTTGACATTTTGGTTGGAAATATTATCGAAACCCAATTCTTGATTGTTTATCAGTTTCTTGATTCTTGATTAAACATCGTGACACCTGAATCAATTGATAAATTCTTGAATCATGTTTTCTTTTCTTGTCAATTAACTTTTCGATTCAAACAAATCAAATATAAAAACGAATCGCACAATCCCTGTGGACGATCCGCACTCGCTTACGATCTACAACTGACACCGTAGTTGATTGCGGTCAAATATAATTCTTTGATTGTGATTCTATACATCTTCTTAAAACGACACACAAAGAAATCGATCAATCATGACTCATCGGGGCTCTCCAAAATAGGCCTAACCTCAAGTATAAAGCGACGTAGCAAAATTCCTAACGCTTGCTCTTCCGACGGTCAAACTGCCTAGGAGGATTGCTTGAAGACGTCTTGTCCAGCCCCCGAATGGATCAGAGACACGACAGTCTCAAAGCTACTCGAACAAGCAAGATTGCCTATCGAGGAATACATCAGCCAACGCGATGGTACGATGGACAAAACCCTAGTACAACAAACCCTAACGGACCTTTGTCGTAAAGAGGAGAGATTAACTGTGACGTTAGGATATCCTTGCGAGAAATGCTCGATTCGTCTCGACTCGTAGGGAAAAGCCTTAGGCAATCGGGATAAGAACCGGTTTCCTAAGCAATGTAGCCCTGTAAGTCGGTCCAAAATGGACTCTTGCATACTATTCACGGGCCACACTCTCCAAGGTCGAATCTCGACAAGGAAAGCAACAACTGCTTACGGGTCCTCTCGACTTGTAAGAGGAAAAATTCTCTTATAAGATCCTTACGACTTTTAAGAGAAAATGCGCTTAGGAATCTTCACGATTCCTAACGAGAAAATACACATACGGGATCCTCTCGACTCGTAGGGAGAAAAGTCTTTATGAGACCCTCACGGCTCATGAAGTTGAAAAGTCTTAGGTAGCAGATCTAAACCTTCTTTCTGAGCCATCACTACCTCTCAAAGAGTTCAAATCGGAATGCTCTCTATCATTCACAGGATACGCTTACTAAGGAAACAAGCCGGCAACAAAGAAAAGAGAAGAAAGCAGAAAGATGACACAAGACATTGCGAAGGAAATGTATTTTTTATTCATGAATTCAATTGGGCACAAAATACATCACATGAAGGAATAAAAGAATGAATACATTTTATTCAAAATTACAAATGATACAAAAATTATGGAGAGGGAAGCGCTTTCAATAATTCGATCAGCCGCTCGCGTACTTCCCTCAGCCCCTCTTCTTGATCATCTGCCGCGGCCAGCTCTGCTTCGACCTGGGCTCGCTGCTGCAAGTAAGACGAAAGTTGTTCCTCGACGACCCGCTGAGATGCTTCCCGATTTTTTGCATCCCGCTCGATGACGTCGAACTTCTGCCTTAGTGTTAACCAGTCAGAAATGCATCGCAGAAGGCCTTCGAAGATAACTTTCAACTGGGCAGCATTCGCATCAACCTGAGCGTGAAGTCGAGCAGATTCTCTTGCAGTTTCTTTACATTCTTTCCACTTTAAAGCCACTTCCTGTTCAAGTTGGCAGAAGTAAGAGGTACTCTGCTCGATCCATGCAGCCCGTTGAGTGCTCACAGCCAGAACCTCAGGAGCGGGACGCCTAAGCTCAAGCTCATGCAGGCAAGCCTCAATTGCCCTGCAGCGATTAACCCAAGACTCAACGATGCCCTCACCATGAAAGTTCACGAGTGTCGCTAGCATTGGGTTAACCTCCGCGGCAAAATCTGCAGCAGATGTGGGAGTCTCCACGTCAAGCTCCTCAATATAGTCGCTCAGCATGCGCAGACTATTTGCGGCGCCTTTCGAGGACGGACGTCTGGAAAAGGGCCCTGCCGGCATAATAATGTGAGACTCGAATGGGGCTGGAGTCGATATGACCGCTTCAAAACAGATCACAATCAGATCACGGCTCGAGAAATAAAGAAAAAAAATAATACGCAAATAGAGTCTACTATACCGGCTCCAACAGGAGGCAGAGCTGGGAGTACTGGTGGCGCAACGATAGCCACGTCCTCGCCTTCGATTTGTAAGGCTACAAGCAATACAAAGAGGGATTAGCAATAATGTGACTGCCCGTTAAAGAGAAGACATCATTTAGAAAAGATACTCACCGACACCACCAGGCGGACCAATCTCTGGCAGGAAGGAGAAGTGAGGGTGCAGCACCTGATACAGGTGGTCAAAACGGACTCCTGCAAAGACGCAGTAATGCAATGTCAGTACATAAACTATACAGCCTAGAAGTAAGACTGATGGGTCACAAATCCGTACCTTCCAACATCTGAGACGGTGTGAGAGAAGGTAGAGGGGGAGTCACCGTCAAAACAGTAACTGGTGGCGTTGCCTCGAGTAGCGCGACCTCAGCACTCGCCACACCTGCATTAGAAACAAGACAAATACTATCAGGAAAGATTGAAAAGGATTGCAGAACAAAAGAAAAGAAATGACCCAAAATCTACCTGATGAGTTACCAGTCGGAACCGCGATGAGGGCGCCACTTGATACAGCAACGGTTTCCTCCTCCTCCAACGGGATGGTCTCACCTCCCGTCGCCTCATCCCCTGACTCTACAAGAGCTGTCGTAACGCTTGCGACGCCAAGAGCTGTAACGGGAAGAGCAATGATTGGGGCGGTGCCCGACTCTTGAGAGGGAGCGGCCACCTCAGGCTCAGCAATTGTAGCTGTCTTACCCATCACCACCTCGGGCTCGGCAATGGCAGCTATCTCAGGCATAGCAAACGTGACTGTCTCACCAGCCGTTGCCTCGTGCCCGGCAATTGGAGCCACCTCGCCTACCGCCGCCTCGGGTTCGGCAATCACAACTACCTCCTCTACCGCGGCCCTAGGCTCAGCAGTCGCCGCCACCTCTTCGGGAAGACTCGGCTCTGCAAGATGAAATATATGAGAATTGATACTTAAAACTTTGACAACGGAACCCCGTGTCACATTACCTTGGGTTGGTCATCCGACCACTTCCCGAGCCGCACGTGCTGCTCGTCTATAGGCAGTAGACAAAGCAGCCGGAGTGTCCTCTGAAGAAGTAGTAGCAGGGGTAGCGGCGCTCGAACCCGCACCCACAGCTAAAGCAGCACTACACTCCCTTGCTGCATGCCTACGGCGCTTCCTTTCCTCCCGGGCCGTCAAAGCAGACCTTCTAGAAGCCTCCTTCAACAGAGCGTCATCATCTGCAACCAGGGTTACCTCTGGAGCCGTCAAGGCTTCCGTCATCGGTCGTTTGAGTAAGGCCTCTTTCGGCAATACCGAAGAGGCCGGGACTTCGGTGGCTGGCCCGAGAAGAGTCTCCGCGTCACCTTGCAGGGCCGGCATTGTGGTCCCTGCGATGAGGTAAAGAAAGGGTTAGATTGTCCATAAAAAGGAGAATGAAGACTCAATGAGCCGAGACATACCAATGCCGAATAAAGCGCGATTCCTCTCCTCCTCCTCGAAGGTCCTGAGGTAAGTCGCTAGAGCCTCTTCAGTAGTAAAGCCTGTTACAAAAGGAAGAATGTCAGTCAAGACATGATAATAAAAATAAAAATATAACGCAAAAACAAAGTGCGACTAATATTTACTTGATTGCACGAGAGCGGCTATTTCCGCTTGGTGGCTTGCGAGTCATGCAGAAGCAGCAATAGCGGCATCGAGATCAGTGTCTTCTGGCGCTATGAAGAGACCCTCATTGGTTCCATATTCACTTAGGCCTTCGATATAAGGAGCCTGAGGCTCTAGGACAAGTACGGCATCAAGGGAGAGGACTGACTTCTTCTTCTTCTTCTGTGTGCAAGCTCCGGTCGCAGCCAGCACCAGCTTGCATTTAGTGGCCACTTTGGGACGACGAGTCCCGATGTCCGGGCCCACGCCAGACTCGGGTGAAGCTATATTTACCATCTCCATTGGAGCACGGGGCACCGATGGCACATCCATCGTCTCCACCGGAGCATGGGGCAATCCACGCGTAGGGCTTACCACACGTGGAGGCTCAACTGTAGCAACCTCTCTTAGCGGAGGGGGACAGCAATCCGTTGCTTCAAAGGGACGTTGCGATCACCGGCAGAGGGCGCACTCTTGCGATCGAGCAGCAAACACCTCTCTTCCCTGATAACAGCACCCATCGCGTGTTGATACCAGGCCACGTGTACGTTAAGGGCCTCGGGACGCAACTCAGCTCGCTAATGAAGAAGTGAGAGCCCGTATTCAAGCGCATGAAGTGATGCAGCATACCCTGTATTCCCTCTCTGGTGGCAGCGGGTTCTACTAGGAAAGATTCCAGCGGGACCCCCTGATTATAACTCAGCTGCTGGGAAAAATGATGGGGGTTGTATCTCATGAATAGCGCCGCATCATTTTTCCTGAATACAAGAAAGCCCGGCCGGATGGAGTATAAATGGAGAATCTCTCGGGCTTTCAACACGGAGGCCCCGTCCTTAAAAACGTCGCGCAATGCGAGCACCGACTTGGAAGTTTCCTGGCCGATCGTCGGGACATTATCCGTGAAAGACATACCATCTCCGACCGTGTGCGGACGAAGAAGCAAGCCCCTAGCTTCCCGCTGTGACGGACTCATGATGGACGCATCAACTAGCCGCATAACTCACGGGAACTTGTATTTCTCGTAAAACGAAGGTCTCTTGTGAATGCTAAAGACCCCGAGCACGTGCATCTCCATCCACGAAGTAAAGTAATGCATCAGGAAGTTGGCAGCATGCACCCCCGGTTCAGTGGTATCCACCGCCATGCTAAGACCATGGTATAAATGGGCTAACCCGGCAATCCCGATGGCCACTTGTATTCCGGCCACCATACGATGCGCGGAGTAGAAGACAGAAGGCCTCATATAACGAGGGTGCATAGGGAGCGTGAACCAACACAACCACAGCCCAAGAAACCCAAGAAAGAAAGCCTCCTCGTCAATGCCCGGAGCGGTGATTTCTGACAGAGGAGTGATTGCGGCATCAAGAAGAAAAAAGCTCTTCTGATCGTCTTCCAGTACTGGTCGACGGTCCAAGCCAAAGCCGAAAGGGTCGTCAAGTTTGGCAAACTTTTCGCCTCGTTGCGATAAAATCTCCGGGCGAAAAAACCGGGCAATGAAGTCTGGGAAAATAACCCCCCCCCCCCGGCCTCCGGATTCCAAGAATAGGCTCTCGTACATGTTTAGCACCTTTATCAGACTAGGAAACTGGTGCTGAATGGCTTTCTTCAGCGTTAGGCCCATCACCACCGGCTTGGTGGCAAAAACGTATTCATCTGGAGGAAGCAGCTCTTCATAGTGCTCCCCCCTAACCGGCAGACCGAAAATCTCAGCAAATTCTTCTAAGGAGATAGAGACTTCTCTGTCCAGTAGAAAAAAAGTATGGGTTGGGATGTTCCATTGCTCCAAGAACGCCTTAATCCACCACGTCGGAGGAGCAGAATATTGGAACAGCGAAGCATAAACCGCAGGATATAGGCCGAGCTTCAGCAGTTGCGTTTTCTTTGCTGACAAAATGTACCTGGCCCACTGTAAATACCCGGCCAAATGTCGGGGAGTCAACCCGATGATGTAGGGTTGTCCCTAAGGGCGCAACTCGCCCCGGCATATGCGTCGCCCTAAGGTATCCAAAGTTGCCGGCAGCTGCATGGGTATGGCGGTAATCGAAGGTTGAAGAAGACCCTCCGAAGTCCAATTGGCAACCTCCACGGCATAGTTCACCGGGGGTGCATCTGCGTATGGAATTGCCAAGATTGGCTCCGACGGCGTCACACAAGAGAAGCTTTGACGACCTCTGATAATCTGGTCGTACCATCTACCCCACAAATGGAGATTTTTGTGTTCTGGGTCATAATCTCTGATGAGCGCGAGAACCTCCCGGTCCACAGGTGCCTCAGGGAATCCTCCCTCTGAACGAAAAAACGAAAAAGAGAGATCGGAAGACATGTCGCCTGCGAGAAAGGACAGAATTTGATTGTCAGTACTATAATTTAATTTTAAAATTCTGACACTCGGCACTTTAAAATTTGTACCACACTGCAATGCAGTGGAAAGGGGACCAAAGGGGGACCCACAAAATCCAGATGACAATGCATCAATTAATAAAACAGCCTCATCATTGGATGGGACTGTTAATTAATGAGGAAATTCTCATTAAATGAGAAATCCCTTGGGAAAAGGAGAAAATCACCCTTTGAGAGCCAAGCTCTATAACAGAGTGACATTTGTCAAACTCTGGTCATGAAGGAATAAAATTCCTTAAAGAGCCTGGATCTATAATGATGGTGGAGAATTCATCAAAGATTAATCAAAATTAATTTTTGAGAATTAAAAATTCTGGGATCTTCAAGATCCATGAAAAAACTCTTAAGAGTTCTTCATCAAAGATAAAAAGATCCACATATTATCAAAGAGCAGAGCTCTGATTCATGAGATAAGAAACCCCAAGAAAAGATCTGTTTAGATTTATGAGGTCATGAGAGCAAGGCTCTATTAATGAAACCCTAAAAGGGTTTTCTTTAGATCAAAGATCTATGAAGAGCAAGGCTCTGTTAATGGGTAAAAACCCTAATTTATTAAAAAAAAATTTATTTTACTTAAGATTGGAAAGAGTTCTGACTCTTGAAAGTTCTTAACTGAAGAGCAAGGCTCTGAATAAAATTCTCAAGAAGAAGATGGAAATCGTCTAAGGGACCAAAGGTCCTATTTATAGGCACTGAACCGCCTCATCAACTTCTGAGTTGATCCAAGGGCTCAGATGTTGCCACCGCTGCACTCATGTGTGCGCCACGTGAGCGCAACGGTGGGGGGGCATTTGTTTCCCCCAATCAGAGCAAAGATCTGTTTTGAATTTCAAAATTCAAAAATTGAAGCAACGCTTCAGATCTGCGCGCTGCGCGCCACGTGTCAAACGCAGACGCGCTAGCGCCAGGTGCGCTGCGCCCTAGGCAGCGCATCCCCAATCGGAGTAAAGCTCTGTTTTAAATTCAAAATTTAAAAATTGAAGCAACGCTTCAGATTCTGCGCGCTGTGCGCCACGTGTCAAACGTAGACGCGCTAGCGCCAGATGCGCTGCGCCCTAGGCAGCGCATCCCCAATCAGAGCAAAGCTCTGTTTTAAAATTCAAAATTTAAAAGTTGAAGCAACGCTTCAGATCCAGCGCTCTGCGCTGCGCGCCACGTGTCAAACACAGGTGCGCTATCGCAGTTGCGCTACGCTCTGCGTGTCGAACGTGGGTGCGCTAGCCCAAGGAGTGCCAGGGCTAGAATTAAAAATTCCCCACAGTTAGATCAAAAGATCTACAAATAATAAATTATTAATTAATTAGAACTAAAATTTTGTTATCGAAAGATCTTTCCAATCTTATTAAAACAAGAAGATTATCTCCTGTAAAACAAAAGCCTTAGGATCAAAGATCCAACGGTGGGAAATATTCCCAAATCAATCAGAGAAATATCTCTTAAAACTGATTTAACAATTCAATTGGCCATATATAAAGGCCCCTAGACTTAAAGTCTCAGAGATAGAAAAAGAGAGACAAAAAACCCTCTGCAAACTTAGAGAAAAAGAAGAGCAAGCTCTTAAAAAAAAAGAGGAACATTTCTTCATCTTCAAGGTAAAGAACTATTTCTTGAACAACAGAAATGAAACCATCTCGTAAAAAGAAGAATCATCTTCTAAAAAGATCATAAATCTACAAAAGACCAAGGTCTTTGATAAAAAGAAAAGATCAAAAGATCTAATCATAAAAAAAACTAAAAGAAGTATTCTACTTCATTCACAGATCTTTGATCTATAAAGACAGAGCCCTTTTTATAAACAAGAATTTCTGTTCTTGAATCTTAAGGCAAAGCTTCCTTTAGGAAGAACATAAAATTTGTTCTTTGATCTTAAAATTGATCAAATGCACTCTGCGCTATTGAAAAGTGCCTTGCACTCATGAACTGCGCATTTGCGCTCCTTAGACCGGCGCTCAGCGCCAAAATATGCCACGTGTCAACTGTAGACACAGCTTGCGCTTTGCGCTTCTGAAATAGAGCACTGCGCTCATGGGCTGGCGCTCAGCGCCAAGCGCGCCACGTACCACTCACCGGTGCGCCATTAAACTAGCGCAACGCGCTTACAAATTGAAAGCGCAATGAGCTCATAAACTGGGGCATAGCGCAGAGCGTGACATGTGTCCTCTTCGTGTGCGCTACTTGGCAGAAGCGCAATACGCTCTTTAATTGGCGCAAAGCGCCTGGCGCACCATGTGGCGCGCTGTCAGAACACAGATTATTCTGATGAATGCTATGCATTCAATACAAGACAAAAATTGTCAGGATCTAATGCTCAGCATTATTAAAATGGCCAAACCCAAATAAAGGCTCAACAGCCCAGAACAATAAAATGTTAAGCATTTTAATCTTGTTGGACTTAGCCCAAGATTGGCCGTAAGTCCTCAACTCATATCAACTGAGCCCATATGCTCACAAACCTTTTAACAGACTTTAGTCCCAAATTGGACTATAGATCTCCCAACCAAAATTAGTTCAAGGGTACATCTCTGAACACCTCTTATATTTGTCGTTGTAATCCTTCAACGTCTTCAGAGAGGTGACGTGTCCCGACAGCCATACATTCCACAGACTATGATGTCTTCAAACTGGACTGTGGGGTCCTTAAACCCATGGACTATGATGTCCTTTGTAAGTCCACGTTGCCCACCCCGGTCCTTACGGGGAGGCGGAAAACATAATAAAAATCGGATTTTTAATGACTTAGGCAACATGGACCTTGCTTGTGAGGATCTTTACTAAACTAAAACTAGCTAAAGTAAACTAACAACTAACAAAGTTGTAGAAAGGTTATACCTTGAGCTCGAACTCCTTCTCTCCTTGCTCGTCGGAATGGTAGAAAGGCCTCACCTTGCTTGTCTCCTTCCGTCAAAGAACGATCCACCCGAAAGCCTCGACCTTTAGCTTCAACTCCAAGCTAGGAGTAACTAGAGTACAAGAAATGCTAAGACTTGAACCCTAGAAGTGAGTAGAGAAGATCAAGTGAAGGTTTTTCTCAAGCTTTTTGTTTCTCAACACATGAGAGGGAGAGAGCTTGAGGGAGAGGATGAGCAAGAGAGAGAAAAGATATGATAGAATGAAATATTAGTGAGCCATTCTCACTAATATGTGTGAGTTATTTTAATTAATTAATTAGCAAGAAAATTGTCATGGTTTAATCAAGAGGTGACCATTATCATTTCATTATTAATGCAAATTGCAAGAATCAAAGAGCATCTTCCAAATGAAATGATCATGGTCAAATTGTCAACTTGGTCAACAAGTCAACAAAGTCAAAGTGTCAACAACAACAACCATGCACAATAATTAAGCTAATTATTAATTAACAATAATACACACAAAAACAATAGGGTTAATAAAATGACAATAGTCATTAACCCTAAACAAGGTCCTCTCCCTCAATCTCAAGCAACTGTGCATGCGCACCCGCATTCGTGATCCGAGGAACACGGACACAATGAGAAAAACCAATCTCAAATCATATACTAGGATCTGGCTTAAACCAAAGCCCGCTAGTATAAACTGTCCGGACAGCAAACGTGCACAAGTGCGCGGATGCGAACGAACCCTGTCGCAAAACCATGCGACCTCTACTCGTTTTGCCTAAAGGCGAATAGCTCTCTGTGTGGGACTCTAAAGACTCGACACTACGCTGGCAGTGGGTTTAACCACAGACCGCAAGCGGCACTAGCTGTACGTAACGGTCCCCAGGTAGATGTCGATAAGAAGACTGACGAGGTAAACCCCATCTGCACTCCTACTGAGCCTGTATGTGACAATCTCCGTACAGTCCGGTCTGTTCGTCTGATACATCGCATGGCGGGCCTAAGGGGGCGGTGAACGTCAGTCCCCTAATAGCGGTACAAGTCGTGTCGGAGTGAAGCCCAGAACACCCTGAGATAACACTGGAAGCCTACCAGTATATCTCGCTTGCCCTGGCCAGGGACTACTCGTGTAATGGCTCTCCTGGACACAGCGCGATGTCAACCCCCAATACCGGGAGAGACGAATCCTGTCTAACCGTCACTGCCTCCAAGTGCTTCGGGACTGCACCCAAAAACTACCTGTTTGCACGACTCCTCTGAGCCGTGGTAGGGTAGTAATCAAAGTGCAGTGGGAACACACTCGAGGCGAAGTGACAGTGTCAAGTCAGCGGACTAAGCTGTACTCATGTCACCTGGGAACTGATAACTGACGATAGGTATATTACCAACCAACAGTTCCCGACGAGTCCTGTCCAGTGTACTCGTAACCTAACGAGCACCCGCATACTATCCCAAGTACGACGTACTAACGGCTGTAGGACAGACCGTCTCCCACACTGGGATGAGAAGCGCATACGCTAGTCTACTCCGGAGTATCGATGCCCTGTCTCGATAGTCCAACGACCAGGGACCTGTATAAGGATGTGCTTATAGATTACCCAGCTCCCACGAGTGCGAGCGCCATCACAACGCTGGTAATCAAGCAAAGATCCTAAGGGCTCTACTAATATGTATACCTGCAATATGCTAAAAGAAACACATGCACATATTAAAGCAGAGACAAACCAAGTAGCATACTACCATTTCGAGCAAGATTGTATATACAACTGTGAATATCCCAAGCTTCCATTAAGTAATATACAAACTAGTATGATACAGTAATGGCCTCTAGGGCATATACACTAACAATCTCCCACTTGCACTAAGGCCATGTACTGGCGTATCGAAGACCTATCATCTCGATCAGCCGCTCGAACTGAGTCTGGGGCAAGGCCTTGGTGAATGGATTTGCTGTGTTATCCTCTGATGCAACTCTCCGGACCTCGATCTCCTGGCGATCCACAATCTCCCTGATCAGGTGATACCGCCTTAAGATGTGTCTGGATTTCTGATGGGACCTGGGTTCCTTCGCTAAAGCTATAGCCCCGTTGTTGTCGCAATACAGAGGTATTGGGTCAACAATGGACGGAACCACCTGAAGTTCTTTTAAGAACTTCCTCATCCAGACAGCTTCTTTTGCGGCATCAGATGCAGCGATGTATTCCGCTTCCATAGTCGAGTCAGCAACGGTTTCCTGTTTGGAGCTCTTCCAACACACCGCCCCTCCATTGAGGGTAAAGACAAAACCCGACATGGACTTGGAATCATCCTTGTCACTCTGGAAGATGGAGTCAGCAAAGGCCTCAATCTGCAGGTCTTTTCCGCCATACACCAAGAACATCTCCTTAGTCCTTCTCAGGTACTTGAGAATGTTCTTTACTGCTATCCAATGTTTCTCCCCAGGGTTTGACTGATACCTGCTTACCACACTCAGCGCATAAGCCACATCCGGTCTGGTACACAACATCGCATACATTATAGAGCCTACCGCAGAAGCGTAGGGTATAATAGATGTAACACCCGAGCCCAATAATACTATGTATATTACTAGTTGAGGGTTATTTATCGTTCTTTCCAATTTTCCTGATTTTCTGGTGTTTATTGCTAAATTTTACCCGGTTAAGTCATTTTGGCACATAACAAATTTTAACTCCGAAAATAAAATTTAAGATGTCCATGTTAGCCTACTCGTCGCCACTAGTCGCGTGGTAGCGTCCGCGTGTCGAGATTCCGTTCCGTTTGGCTAAACGGGCAAGTTTGGGCGACTACGCGCGCGTGCAAGTGTCCGACTTGGGGGCATGCATTTTAATCATTAAACACCTATTTTCAAAGTTTGGAACCCGCTTAAAATCCTATAATTTGAATTTGGATCAATTGGGCGCAACCCGGGCGCGATTTGGAGATGTTTCATTTGGCGCCAAAAAGGCCCATTTAATTTAATATCTAAAACTATATATATATACGATTTTATATCCTTAACAGTTAAAATCCCTATTAAATCTTTTCGAATTTTTCCTTTTATTTCCTCCCAGCCAATCATGGCGAAGGAATGTACCTCGTGGGCCCCCCTTCATCCATCTCTCCCTCTGCCTCTCTCCTCTTTCTCTCTCTCACGAATCTCTGTCTCTCTCTCTCTCCAATCTCTCTCTCTCTCTCTTCCTCTATTTGAATTCGCATGCAGCCGCCTCCTCCCGAGTAACCCATCGCGAGAAAACCCCCACGCAAACCCTAACCCTAGCCTCGCGATCTCGTCGCCGACGCCTCGCGACCTCGCCGTCGCCGCCCTCACCACCACGACCTCCACCGCACTCGCCTACCCTCTTCCTCCCGTTCGCCCGCTCCTTCCCGCGCCTGCAACCTTCTCCCGACGCCTCCATCCCTCGCGACCTCGCCGTCGACGTCGACTCCGACCGCCGAGGCCTCCCGCGACTCCCTTGCACCCTCCTCGTCGAGACCTCGCCGTCACCCCTCCTCCCCTCGCCGGAACAGTGAACCCGACCCTCACCCAACGTCTGCACCATCTCCAGGTCGCCGGAAACCGCGCCGACGACCCTCGTCGACGTCTCCCGCGCCACCTCCTTCCCCCCTCGACCACCCTAGCCGACCACACCCCTCTCCAACTCGCCGCAGCACCCTACCCTGCTCACCCGAGGCCACTTCCCTTTGCTGCAGCCACCGTCGCGGCCTCGCCGGCGTTCCAGTGCCGTCGAACCCGCCGTGGTCGCACCCTTGGTGTATCCCTGTAAGTTTCCTTCTCTTTTCGTTTTGGTACAACCCCCGCTGGTCGTTTTGGCGTATCGCCTCCTTGTTGCTAACTTTGATTTTCGGTTGTTGCCGGAACCCGACCGTGCCGTTTGACGAACCCGACGCTCCAGCGAAGCCCCCTGGTCCGTGTGATTCCAGTGACTTCTGTTGGGACTCGATCCGTGGCCCGTGCTTCCAGAACGCAGTTTCTACCGACATCGCATCCGTGTTTCGGTTTGCGGAACCGCCGAGGCAAGTATCCGAATACTTGCTTTAACATGCTACAAACTTAATAATTATGTTATCTGTTATAACCACACGACTTGATGACAATTACAATCATCCGTAATGTTAAACCATTGTAGTAGTTACTTGTAGTTAATCGGTATGCTTTTAATCAACGCCTTAACTAATTAACCAATCTGGCACATCCTTGCCTAAATTGCTAGATCATCCTCACTTCATTGGTTAAGGCCTCTCGTGAGGCAATTATTATACTTAGTTCAAATACTGTAACTCCATTACGCATATTATCGATATTGCTCGTCTTGTGGCTTTTGCACCTCAAAGGTGCGTGAACCGGATTAATAAGAGAATACTAATATCACTGTGTTCACATAGAATAATAATTGCTTATTGCTGTTCCCTGCTACTGTTCATTATTTGTTACTATACCTGTTATCATCATATACCAGATTGCATTACATATTGACCGATCTTGACACACCTGTCACATGTACTGATATACCGGACACAACCCCTGTACATATCGACTCTACCTGTTGAACGTAACCTGACCTGTTACCTGATCTCGTGCCTAATGCCGACGGACCTAACTATTCCTGCTGTCGATCCAGACAGACCTACCTTTACTTGACTTGTGTTGGCATTAGACCTTGACTACTGAATACCTGACTGACATACATAGTTTGGGGGTATGGGGAAATCAAAGATGAACCTGACTTGTAACTCGAAAGTCCACTACCGTCCGAGTGTACACCTTCCTTTCTGTGCCTTACGGCATGTCTCGGTTTCAGCCGAGAATATTATGGCCGTGATCCCGGGTATGTACGGGGTAATACCGAGTGTACACCTTCCTTCTGTGCCTTACGGCATGTCTCGGTTTCAGCCGAGAATATTGTGGCCGTGGTCCCGGGTATGTATGGGATACTGATACTTTCCTTTCTGTGCCTTACGGCATGTCTCGGTTTCAGCCGAGAATATTGTGGCCGTGATCCCGGGTATGTACGGGATACTATTGAGTTACATCGACGATTCATCAATTGGTTTCAAAGACTATAGAGTAGAAAACCTGATAGAACAGTTTAGTCACCACTGCACATTACCCTGCTTATTACTTCTTATTACTGCTTTATTCATGTTCATGATTGCATTGTTTATTACCATGTTTATGCTATATACTTGATATCATGACGCGCTGACGTCTGGGTTTTGCATGGCCCAGATTCCATACCTTTGACGTCGACCGAGCAGGAGTACTTCGGCCAGCAGGCTGAACAGTGAGTCCTTAGGATTTAGTTTATTTATTGCTTTTCATTTCCAGATGTGAGCCCGTATCATGGGACGTACTGTTTATTCATTGTATTGGATCATTAGCTTCCGCACTTATTGTTTATTGATTCCTGTTAATCTGGATTTGGACATGTATTAGTTTAGTTTATCTTACTGTTCTTGATATCTCGACAACCGTAATGTGACTGTGGACGGATGCGTTCTAACCACAGGTAGCATGGTTGGCTATGTCACGTGCCCGAATCTTGCGCACTCTGGGAAGCGGGGCGTGACATGGTTTTATGGTATCAGAGACATAGGTTAATTGGGTTGATTCTTGTAGCTGGGTATTGCACCCGATACACGAATCAGAATACCCGTGATTAGGAAACATGTCCTGCCACTTTGACCGTTTTACTATCCTTGAATCATTCTTCCGGATCATGTCGACATGCAAACTTACTTTGCATTGTCAAACTTGAAAACCTAACTTCTTGTTATCTCTAGGACTTAGGCGACTTGGGTGGAGTTAAGTAATTGCGGCTATGATACCGCGGCATAGCTACAATGCGGCACTCTATTTAAGTATCTTGGAGTTCTAGCCTTGATTTATATATATTGAATCTATCATCATGCTAATGTTGTTTGTTTTGATTTCAGGACCATGGCAGATAAGAATTTCAAGACGTATCAGAGGCGTGTGGATGAAGCCGCCATGTTAGGGGTGATACGTGGGATGTTGGAAAATCAGAAGAGACAAACTGAACTGATCCAGCAGCAAGCCGATTCATTTCAGGAGGGTTTGCAGGCTATGCAGCAGTCTGTAAACACCGCCGTAGCGAAACCAGTCGACCGAGTAGGGACCGTGGCAGATTTCAGACGATTGGGTCCTACTACTTTCACTGGCTTGGAGGAGCCGTTGCCAGCCGAGCAGTGGCTCGTGGACACAGAGAATCTATTGATTGCGGCGCAGATCCCAGAAGACAAGAGAGTTGATGTGGTGCGCATTCAGCTGGTGGATTACGCCCGAGAGTGGTGGCTTGTGGAGGAGACCCGCCTGTCCAAGCCAATCAGTTGGGCGGATTTCTCCAAAAGTTTCTTGGAAAAGTTCTTCCCGCGGACTGCACGGGAGGAAATGGAGGAGAGATTTATTGGGCTGAAACAAAATGGAGCAGCTGTGGATGTGCATGCAGCGGAGTGGACGAGACTTAGCCGTTTCGCTGGACCCTTAGTCGCCAAGGAGGCAGACAGGGCGCGAAGGTTCTTGCGCAGTTTGGATGTGGACATCCAGAGGCAGATTGTCTCCCTGGGTTTGACCACTTTCTCGCAGGTTCTTACGGCAGCCAGAGAGCAGCAGAGTTTATCAGGATCGAAAGGGGACCTTCACCAGACAGCAGTTGCGGCCAGGAAGCCTACATTTGTACCTAACCGAGATCATGGGCGCAAGGGTATTCCAGTGGACCGTCGAGGTGTAGCGCCAATGAAGAAGCCTGTGGTCGTGGATCGAAGAAAGAGCATAAGTTGTAATTACTGCAATTTACCGGGCCACATGCAAAAGGATTGTCGAAGGAGACTGGGACTTTGTCTGGTTTGTGGAGCAGCCGATCACGCAGTGAGTGCTTGTCCGTCGAAGCTTCGCACGAGAGATGATATACAGAAGCCTCCGCAGAGACCGTTCCAAGGGCAGAAGCAGCTGACACAAGGATCCAACCAGGGTCGAGCTTTCATTATGACAGCTGAGGAAGCCAAGGCATCAGGAGAAGCGGTTTCAGGTAATTTACTCGGTCATGGTTACCCCGCTTGGCATTACTTAATTTCGGAGCATTCCGTTGTTTATGTCATCCAAATTTATAACTACACACTCGATCACCTACACGACCCTGTCTAGTTTCTGAGACATACACACTGGGAATGGGAAAATCATATCTAGTAAGGAAGGTAGAGAGTGTACAGTTGTTGTTTGGACGGATGGATGTGCGTTGGCCTTCGAGACGTTGAAGCAGAGGTCAATGACCGCCCCTATCCTAACCGTACCGGACAATTCCGGAGGATTGGTGATTCACAGCGACGCATCTGGAAAAAGGATTGGGGTGTGGTTGATGCAGAAGGGGAAAGTCGTCGCTTACGCATCGAGACAGCTGAAAACTCATGAACAGAACTATCCGACTCACGACTTGGAGCTTGCAGCCGTGATCTTCGCCTTGAAGATTTGGAGACACTACCTTCTAGGCGAGAGAATTGAAGTCTTTACGGATCACAAGAGTTTGAAATATGTGTTCACTCAGAAGGAGTTGAACATGAGGCAACGCAGATGGTTGGAGCTGATGGCCGACTACGATCTTGGTCTTAAGTACCATCCGGGAAAAGTTAACGTCGTGCCAGATGCGCTAAGTCGGTTACCAGCAATTCAATTATTGACTGCACAGAGGGAGGTCATTGAGGAGTTTCGGAGATTTGACTTGGAGGTTGTGCTACCGCGTGCTATAGAACAGTTTAGTCACCACTGCACATTACCCTGCTTATTACTTCTTATTACTGCTTTATTCATGTTCATGATTGCATTGTTTATTACCATGTTTATGCTATATACTTGATATCATGACGCGCTGACGTCTGGGTTTTGCATGGCCCAGATTCCATACCTTTGACGTCGACCGAGCAGGAGTACTTCGGCCAGCAGGCTGAACAGTGAGTCCTTAGGATTTAGTTTATTTATTGCTTTTCATTTCCAGATGTGAGCCCGTATCATGGGACGTACTGTTTATTCATTGTATTGGATCATTAGCTTCCGCACTTATTGTTTATTGATTCCTGTTAATCTGGATTTTGACATGTATTAGTTTAGTTTATCTTACTGTTCTTGATATCTCGACAACCGTAATGTGACTGTGGACGGATGCGTTCTAACCACAGGTAGCATGGTTGGCTATGTCACGTGCCCGAATCTTGCGCACTCTGGGAAGCGGGGCGTGACAATAGACATGCGATCCCTCTCCAAATCAGTCTTGGGAGACATCTCTTTGGAGAGGGTGATCCCGTGACAAGCCGGTAGATTACCGCGCTTGGAATCTTCCATACTGAATCTCTTCAGTATGGTGTTGATGTACCTGGACTGTGAGAGTCCTAATATCCTCTTGGATCTATCACGGTAGATCCGGATACCCAGAATGTATGAGGCATCACCCAGGTCTTTCATGGAGAACCTGTGTGACAAGAACCCCTTGACAGATTGTAGCATAGGAATGTCATTTCCTATTAAGAGAATGTCATCCACGTATAAAACGAGGAATACTACAGTTCTCGCTACAAATCTACAATAGATGCATGGTTCATCTGGATTTTTGATAAAGCCAAATTCTTTGACCGTCTCATCAAAGCAGATGTTCCAACTCCGCGATGCCTGCTTGAGTCCATAAATGGACTTGAGCAATTTGCACACCTTTCCGCTGCTCCCACCCTGAATGAAACCCTCTGGCTGATCCATATAGACACACTCCTCTAAATGACCATTTAGAAAAGCTGTCTTTACGTCCATCTGCCAGATCTCATAATCGTGGAAAGCAGCGATGGCAAGAAGGATCCGAATGGATTTCAGCATAGCTACTGGAGAAAAGGTTTCGTCATAGTCCAAACCAGGTCGCTGACGAAAACCCTTTGCTACCAGTCTAGCTTTATAGGTCTCAACCTGTCCATCTACACCAATCTTCCTTTTGAAGATCCACTTGCATCCTACGGGTTTTACCCCGTCTGGAGCAATGTCCAACGTCCATACTTTGTTGGTGTACATGGACTCCATCTCGGTCCGCATTGCATCCAGCCATTTTACCGAGTCGACGCTCTGAATGGCTTGCTGGAAGCTAGTAGGCTCATCACAATCCAGGATGCAGTCCTCTCTATCCCCGTCAATGAGAAAACCGTAGTACCTCTCGGGCGGATGAGACTGCCTACTACTCCTGCGGAGTGGCATAGGAATGTCCTGTTCTTTTGAACCCTCTGGTTCTACTAAGCTTTCATTAATAGCTTGCGGTTCTGGAATTTCTTCCAGTTCTATCGCGCTCCCACTTAATTCTTTTTCTAAAAACTGATGTTCCAGAAAATGGGCTTTACGAGAACCAAGGACTTTTTGTTCCTCTGCGTAATAGAATAGATACCCCCTGGAGTTCTTTGGGTATCCCACAAACTTGCACAGTACTGAGCGTGCCTCGAGCTTGTCCGTATGCTGCTTTTTGACATAAGCTGGACATCCCCAAATCTTCAAGTATTGAAGATAGGGTTTCTTCCCACTCCATAACTCATATGGTGTGGTAGGCACAGTCTTAGTGGGAACACGGTTCAAAAGATATGCAGCTGTTTCTAGTGCATGTCCCCAGAACGATCGCGGTAACTCAGCGTTACACATCATGGACTGTACCATATCCAATAGGGTCCGGTTCCGTCTCTCCGATACACCATTATGTTGCGGAGTGTATGGAGGAGTAAGCTGAGAGAGAATTCCATTCTCTTTTAAGTAGTTCAGGAATTCGGCACTTAAGTATTCTCCTCCTCGATCCGATCTTAGGATCTTGATACTTTTGCCGGTTTGTTTTTCTACTTCATTCTTATATTCCTGGAACTTATCAAAAGCTTCGGATTTATGCTTCATTAAGAAGATGTGTCCGAATCTTGAGAAATCATCCGTAAAAGTAATGAAGTAAGAAAAACCGCTTCGCGCATGTGTAGACATTGGACCGCACACGTCGCTGTGTACGAGTCCCAAGAGCTCGCTCGCTCTTTCTCCGTGTCCAGAAAACGGAGCCTTTGTCATCTTTCCTTTGAGACAGGATTGACAAGTTGCATACGATTGATATTCGAACGGATCCAAATATCCTTCAGTATGTAACTTAGTCAATCTTCTCTCATTGATGTGACCCAGTCTACAATGCCATAAGAAAGTTTTATTAATTTCTGGAGACTTTCTTTTGTGTGTATTCTGGATATTGAAAACCTGCGGTTGGTTTAAAGCGTAAATACCATTGTTTAATGTACCTGACCCAATCAAAACTTGATTAAGGTGAATGTTCACTACATTACTTACAAATGCAAATTCATAACCTTCTTTAGATAATAAAGATACAGATATGATATTACAGGTTGCATTTGGTACATAATAACAACTACGCAAAACCAAAAAGTGTCCATCAGATAATCCCAGGTGATAGTCCCCCACGGCCTCTGCATCCATGCTAGCACCGTTCGCAACTCTGAGGGTCATGTCACCTGCCTTCAAAACTCTACGCTTTCTCAACGCCTGCAAAGAATTACAGATATGAGATCCTGATCCGGTATCCAATACCCAGGATGTAGAGTTTATTGATAGACAGTTTTCAATAACATACACACCTGAAGCTGAAGCTGCAACTCGCTTCAAATCCTGTGTTCTGGCTTTCCAAGCCTTGCAATCTTGTTTCCAGTGACCACTTTTGCGACAATAGAAGCATTCTTCCTTCCCCACCATCTTCCCCGCTACTTTTGTTGCTTTACCTTTTCCCTTCGTATCCACTTTACCGACACCGCCTCTTGGTTTGGCGGGGGCTTTCTTCTTCTTGCCCTTGGCTTTCGCCCTGGACCTAGAAGAGGAAGATCCTCCTACAAACAAAGTGGATGTCTCCCTACCCTTCTGTAGGGTGCCCTCAGCAGTCCTCAACATGTTCAGAAGCTCGGCAAGTTCAACCTCCTTTCCTTGCATGTTGAAGTTAAGAACGAACTGGGCGTAAGTGGAAGGAAGGGACTGGAGAATCAAATCGGTATAGAGTTCATTCTCCAACGTGGTCCCAAGGTCCGCGAGCTCCTCTATGTAGCCGATCATCTTAAGCACGTGGTCCGCTACCGATGATCCGACGGCCAACCTTGCCGAAAAAAGCTTCTTCGACACTTCGTATCTAGCGATACGAGACTGCTCTCCATACAGTTCTTTTGTATGGAGAAATATGGACTCTAGGTCCATATTCTCGTGCCTCCTCTGATGTTCGTTGTCCATCGAGGCTAGTACGAGGCATCTGGCCCTCGCGCAATCTATCTCCCATGTCTTATGGATTTCTACATCCGCGACGCTGGAGGTGGGACCTGGGACAGGGGGAGCTTTGGTGGTAAGTATATACCCCAGCTTGTCATAAGTGATCGCCATCTTGACATTCCTGAGCCAATCTTTGTAGTTTGGCCCTGTCAATATATTTTTATCTAACAGTAACTTAAGTCCGGTCATGTTGAATGGTCGCTGCAATTAGGAGAGAGAAAAGAAACACTTTAGCATGATGCTCTTGCAAGTTTAGAGTGGTTTTTAGTTTGTCTAAACTGGATGGCTCCCACTGTTTCTCGAATCCCTTCTCAAACCATAAAGAAAAGGATTAGCCGGGATCATTCTCACCGTACAATACTTGCTTAACCGTTCAGCCAGGCCAGTGTCGGTACTTCGAGGGAGGTTTTCCAACGCTTTCGCGAAGTTCCTTAATTAAGTAACCTCTTTTCCCTGTGGGCGTTACCCCGCTAACACCTTTCTAGGCACCTACTAGGTTTATAGCATTGATCGTTAAGTGAGAGTTTTCCCGAGGAGTAGCATATACTCACAGTAGGATCGGGATCCAAATATCATCGCGTGATAAAACCGAAGGAATCCTACCAGAATCATCACACTCCAAATGGTATGCAACTCTAGCAAGTTTCAGTGCTTATGAAACTCCCGATGTGGATTTTTGCCCCATGCTCTTATGACCTTGGCGTGAGGTCAAAATGTCATAAGTCACATGTCAAGTTCTTCCCATCATTATCCTGGTTAATTTGAACCCACCCGTACCTACCCTTGACGTAGGCCAAAATGGCAGTACGACTGTCTCAAATCAACGCATTCTATCTATGCAACGGATAAATATCCGGCAGCTACCAATCACTATGCCTTGGCGTGAGGTCAAAATACATAGCTTGAATACTACCGAATATTTAACCGAAATGATGGAGGGCTACGGATGGTTTTGGCGAAACCGTGAACGTAGTGAACTTGATATAATCGATGGAACGAGATAGCTTTTAAAAGGAGTGGTTCAAGCTCCGCGTTTAAAAGTTTAGTTTTGAAAAGAACCGAGTGGTTTTCAAAGTGTTCCAATCGACTTTTACTTGGTTTATTTCTTGCATTAGTTCTTTTAATGCGTCCCATCAATTAATCCTACCATTGCAGAAAACAACCAAAATATGACGTACGCTTATGCCATTCGCATTCGCCACGGGGCCCCGTCATCACCCGTTAGGTTACTTAACTAACGACAGAGCGGGGGCTGGGCTAGCGCGGCTGTAAAACATAAGCAACGCCTAAATAGTTATTATATATATAAATATACAGCAATGATAGACATTACAGATCACAGATGAATACATTGGATATACTAGGAATCCGCAATGCGTTCGAGCCTGCAACGCAAAGCGGATTACACGGTCGCGGTGAATAGCCAATACCCCACCCAAGACCCCTACGGGTGCGGCAAACTACCCGCCAAGCACCCGAAGCGAAGCAACCTCCCTCACCACCGTGAGTAGGCCACTCGGCACTTCGAGATACCCGGTAGTTTGTGCACCCCCTCCATGGGTCTATCCTAGGAGCAAAAACAGTAAAAAGAATTATACAATGACGGCTACAACCCCGACCCGGTTGTGCGGCCATACAAAGAATATTATTACATCAATTTACATGTTACAAATGAATGAAAGAAAAAAAAACAACGCTCATCTCACATCCACCCCGGCTATTCACCCGCGACAATCCAATCCATTCATATCCACAAACCAATAGCAATCACAGATCATGTATAACCCTGACTAATCATCTTATAGCGATTAGCCGACGTTCAATACATGCAAGCATTACAGATATAACCAATGTAGTTAAAGCGTAGTGAAGTTCCGAAAAATACGGATTTATAGGCCCCCAAAAGTAAAATTTAGTTCGGGAAAATCTGGGCACATAATATATATCCTAAAAATCCCAAAATCAACACAGAAAGACACTGCACGAAAAACGATGCAGAGAGGACATCAAACCGCGGCGCTTCCGCGGCACGAGCCTACCTCGTGCGGCGGAAGGGCGGCGGTTTGAACGAATCTCTGTGTCGTTTTTCATGGGTGTTCATTAAAAACCCTGAGATGAATTTACAAATATAAAGTTTTCTATTTTGAGCAGAAAAAATTTCAACAGAAACTAGGGTTTTTCAAAAGTTCGGTTTTTGGATTTTCGGTTTCGAAACTTCGTTACAGTTCACTACCTAGCTAGTTTGAGTTTAGTTAGGCTCTGATACCACTGTAAGTCCATGTTGCCCACCCCGGTCCTTACGGGGAGGCGGAAAACATAATAAAAATCGGATTTTTAATGACTTAGGCAACATGGACCTTGCTTGTGAGGATCTTTACTAAACTAAAACTAGCTAAAGTAAACTAACAACTAACAAAGTTGTAGAAAGGTTATACCTTGAGCTCGAACTCCTTCTCTCCTTGCTCGTCGGAATGGTAGAAAGGCCTCACCTTGCTTGTCTCCTTCCGTCAAAGAACGATCCACCCGAAAGCCTCGACCTTTAGCTTCAACTCCAAGCTAAGAGTAACTAGAGTACAAGAAATGCTAAGACTTGAACCCTAGAAGTGAGTAGAGAAGATCAAGTGAAGGTTTTTCTCAAGCTTTTTGTTTCTCAATACATGAGAGGGAGAGAGCTTGAGGGAGAGGATGAGCAAGAGAGAGAAAAGATATGATAGAATGAAATATTAGTGAGCCATTCTCACTAATATGTGTGAGTTATTTTAATTAATTAATTAGCAAGAAAATTGTCATGGTTTAATCAAGAGGTGACCATTATCATTTCATTATTAATGCAAATTGCAAGAATCAAAGAGCATCTTCCAAATGAAATGATCATGGTCAAATTGTCAACTTGGTCAACAAGTCAACAAAGTCAAAGTGTCAACAACAACAACCATGCACAATAATTAAGCTAATTATTAATTAACAATAATACACACAAAAACAATAGGGTTAATAAAATGACAATAGTCATTAACCCTAAACAAGGTCCTCTCCCTCAATCTCAAGCAACTGTGCATGCGCACCCGCATTCGTGATCCGAGGAACACGAACACAATGAGAAAAACCAATCTCAAATCATATACTAGGATCTGGCTTAAACCAAAGCCCGCTAGTATAAACTGTCCGGACAGCAAACGTGCACAAGTGCGCGGATGCGAACGAACCCTGTCGCAAAACCATGCGACCTCTACTCGTTTTGCCTAAAGGCGAATAGCTCTCTGTGTGGGACTCTAAAGACTCGACACTACGCTGGCAGTGGGTTTAACCACAGACCGCAAGCGGCACTAGCTGTACGTAACGGTCCCCAGGTAGATGTCGATAAGAAGACTGACGAGGTAAACCCCATCTGCACTCCTACTGAGCCTGTATGTGACAATCTCCGTACAGTCCGGTCTGTTCGTCTGATACATCGCATGGCGGGCCTAAGGGGGCGGTGAACGTCAGTCCCCTAATAGCGGTACAAGTCATGTCGGAGTGAAGCCCAGAACACCCTGAGATAACACTGGAAGCCTACCAGTATATCTCGCTTGCCCTGGCCAGGGACTACTCGCGTAATGGCTCTCCTGGACACAGCGCGATGTCAACCCCCAATACCGGGAGAGACGAATCCTGTCTAACCGTCACTGCCTCCAAGTGCTTCGGGACTGCACCCAAAAACTACCTGTTTGCACGACTCCTCTGAGCCGTGGTAGGGTAGTAATCAAAGTGCAGTGGGAACACACTCGAGGCGAAGTGACAGTGTCAAGTCAGCGGACTAAGCTGTACTCATGTCACCTGGGAACTGATAACTGACGATAGGTATATTACCAACCAACAGTTCCCGACGAGTCCTGTCCAGTGTACTCGTAACCTAACGAGCACCCGCATACTATCCCAAGTACGACGTACTAACGGCTGTGGGACAGACCGTCTCCCACACTGGGATGAGAAGCGCATACGCTAGTCTACTCCGGAGTATCGATGCCCTGTCTCGATAGTCCAACGACCAGGGACCTGTATAAGGATGTGCTTATAGATTACCCAGCTCCCACGAGTGCGAGCGCCATCACAACGCTGGTAATCAAGCAAAGATCCTAAGGGCTCTACTAATATGTATACCTGTAATATGCTAAAAGAAACACATGCACATATTAAAGCAGAGACAAACCAAGTAGCATACTACCATTTCGAGCAAGATTGTATATACAACTGTGAATATCCCAAGCTTCCATTAAGTAATATACAAACTAGTATGATACAGTAATGGCCTCTAGGGCATATACACTAACATCCTTAACCTGGACTGTAGGGTCCATTTAAACCTACGGACTACGATGTCCTTAACCTCGGACTGTGGGGTCCATTTAAGCCCACAGACTATGATGTCCTTAACCTTGGACCACCATGTCCTTAAACTGGTAATGGACCACCATGTCCCTAAACTGGTAATCGACCGCAATGTCCCTAAACTAAACAATAGAGTCCAAATGCTTTGTTGTTGGATCTAAACGATCCCGTTAAGTTGATCTTAGTCTAAAAATTAAACTAATGTATCCTTAACATACGTTTAAGTTCATCTTTGTCTCAAATAAGACAAACGTATCCTTAAACCCAAACCTAAACCCAAATCCAAGAAGATACGGATTTGGACTAATCCACGTCCTACGGGCGATAATATAAATTAGTCTCCATATACAATCCACGGGAAACCACAAACAAAACGAACACCCACGACACGAAGTGACCATCTGGAGAAGGAGAAAGTTGTTACCGCGATGCGGTAGCGTAATTAACTGCAGGGGCTTGCGCCTGCAGGGAAGAGCATCCCCACAATGAAAAACCCCTCAAACGAGGAGGAATCTGACGAAGTCTGCTACATCGGCCGCATCCGTTTAAACCTTCGATACATGATGCCATAAATCAACTTGGTATCTTCGGAGAGGTGGACGGATAGCACCAATTAGCATCTGCCCCGAATTTCAGGCAAGACGTTCGCCGCGTCTTCGTCACGTCTTTCGACGGTAAACAAGCTCCATTGGCCTGATGAGCTCCAATTTGCTGAACGATATAATCATCCAATGCTGCCTTAGAGACCTTTCTCCTCATTGGCCGTTGACATGGACTAGGGAAGATACGATGTTTCCCTTCTATCATCTTCGATAATCACCGGAATATCTTCAGCCGGTGGTTCTGGTTGGATCATCATCCTAACCATATCTTGAAAGAGAAGAGTCATCTACTTTATGTTAGCAGCATACTCTGCCGCTTCCTTATCTTTCTTTTCAAGCACCTATCGTAAGAACTCTGTATCGGTTTCTTGCTCCTAATATTGTTCTGTTTCTTTGTCCAGACTTTCTTTAGATCCTGTAAATGCTGTCATCTTGGTAAGCATATCTTGGAGCTTCTTCTGTTGCTCCTGAGATTTTGTCAGTGACTAGGTATGTGGCGTGTGACTTACAGAAGCATGTCTCTCCTATTTACCATTAGTCATATAAACCATATGTATAGTTATGCCCCCAGACTTGGGGCGTTTGGTGCTCTCGCCTTTGGGTTTTGCCTCAGGCGATAGAATTTTCTTCGTCCTTGCTCTTTTATAGGAGGTCGTAGCAGGAGGAGCCGTTATGACAGGCACCTCTTTACGAGAAGTCCCCCGTTGTATGGCAGAGGAGTAATCGTTTTCTCATCGGACCTCGTATTTTTTCGGTTGACGAGAATAGCTTTCATCAAATACTGAGTCTTTGACTTTCCGCCAAACCTTATGGATTTGTGAGGAGAGTCGTTGATAAGACTGCTCCGGCTGCGTTAGAGCCTCTACAGGTGGAGGTGATCTTTTCAGCACCATCGTTGGGGAGTTTTTGCGAACCTTCTTGAGTGACTCGAAGCTGTTCACAGTTGGAACAGAAGCATCAGCGGCCACCACAGGAGCTGGTGGGGTAAGTCCAGAAGGAGAGTTGTCCCCACCCTATCTCACTCGGCGCCAATAGCGACGTCAAGAATGCCTGGCAGTATGAACCACCTCAGCATTAAAGGTGCCTTCTTCATGTCTCGGGCGTTGTTGGGAGCTTCGCCTAGTGTCAGCCTATGGAAGACTGACATTCTTGGTGGAGCTGGAGCAGAATCGGTCAGCCTGTTGAAGACTGACCATGTTGGAGGTGAAGCACTTTTGCTGGCTTCACGCATGGTAGGAGCAGGGAGGGCTAGCCGTTTTGGGGCAACCCCCTCTGGAATCATGGGCATCTTTATGATCCCATTCGAGCTTTTCTTCAGCCTATGAAGACTGAAACTTCAGAGTTGGACAGCTTGCTGATGGGAGCCACCACAGTATCTAACCGATTAAAGACCAACTTTCTAGGTGTTTCTTCTTGGGTCGTTGAGACGCCAAAGCTCATGGATAGGAGCATGGTCCCAAAGAATAGTCTAGTAGTGGCTTGGATGACCTGTCCTATAAGCATCGAGAAGATGGAGGCCGCGTTTGGCCCATACGTCACTTCTCCAGATGGGATGGCGTAAGAGTTTCTTTTGCATGAAGTGTGGTTGGAGGCTATTGATTCTGCACAGAAGTGAAATACCAAGTTTTAGTATCTCGAATCCAAGGGCAACCACAAATATAGCGAACTACGATTTTGTTCATGAAATGCGACACACGAAGTGTGGAGTGGAAAGAGGAAGAGGTCCCACTGGGCGTGCCAGAATCTGTTTATTGCCGAAAACAGATACGAACCGGGATAGGTCGTCTTACCTGAATTTAGGGGCAGATGCTATTTGGAACATATCCGTCCACCTCTCCGAAGATGCCAAGTTAATTTATGGTACCGTATATCAAAGGTTTGGACAGATGCGATCGTCGTAGCTTGACTTTATCAGATTCCTTCTCTTTGAGGGGTTTTTGATTGTAGGGATGCTCTTCCCTACAGCCATAAGCCCCTGCAATTAATTACGTTATCGCGTAGCGATAACAACTTTCTCCTGCTCCAGGCAGATTATTTCGTGTCGTGTTATATATATATATATATATATATATTATGGTTGCCCGTGGATTGTATATGGAAATTACTTTATGTCGTTGCCTGTAGGGCGTGGATTAGTCTAAATCCGTATATTAGATTTGGGTTTGAACCTAGGTCATATGTTCCATCAGTTCAGGGGATATTTTATTTTATTTAAGGACCATTAATCTGGTTTTAGATTAAGATCGACTTAAATATATGAGCATATTGTTAGTTATATGTATGCCCTAGAGGCCATTACTGTACATGAGATGTATATTGTAGTGGATGCTGGGACATATATAGGTAGGACTTTCTTGCTCGACATGATAGTACGCTATCTGGTTGCTCTTTATCTTAATATGTATACTTTCTGTCTCTCTGTTACATATTGATAAAGCCCTTAGGACTTGTACTCGACTTCCTCGACTATGATGTAGATCATACTAGTGGGGCCTGGGTAGTCCATGAGTACATCCTTCAATGTTCCTAGTCGTGGGAATATCGAGACGGGGCATCGATATTCCAGAGTAGACTAGCGTATATCTTCTCGACCCATGTGATGGGCGATGGATGATCCCATATCCATTGGTGTTTGACATCAGAGATGGTATGCGGGTGCTCAGTGGTGACTGGGTACACTGAACGGACTCGCCGAGAACTCCCAGATGGTAATATACCTCACGTCAGATGGCAGTTCTCTGGTGACACTGGTACAGCTTAGTCTGTTGACCCGAGATCGTCATAGAGTCTTGTGTGTCTCCCACTGTGCTTTGATTTCCACCCTACCACGGCTCTACTGAGTCGTGCAAACAGGTGGTTTTTCGGTACAGTCCCGATTCACATGGAGGCAATGAGCGATAGGAGGGGATTCGTCTCTCCCGGTATTGGGGGTTGATGTTGCGCTATGCTCGACTGGCCATAACTGGAAATCCCTGGCCAGGGTTGCACTGATTTACTGGTAAGTGTTATCAGTAGTTTCATGCTTGTTATGGACCTTACATCGGAATAAATTATCGATCTACTAGGGTCTGACGTTTACCACCCCTAGGCGAGATATGCGACATATCAGACGAACAGTGTCACGACCCGAAAGTACGGAACGTGACCGACACTTAGATTACGAAGCGTCTAGAGGCGCAACGTAACCTAAGTAAGCCGAAGCCCAGAAATCTAAACCATAAAAAGAAGAAGAAGTAAAGGAAAACATGTAGAAAACAATTTTAAAAGCAACATCTAATTTTCTCAAAAATTTCGGCAGAGTCTCCTTTGTAAAAACTGGCCCCAAACGGGTAAAAACAAGAATAATATATACAAATAATAAAAAGCATCCCCAAACGGGAGCTAGCTCTACGCCAAAAGGCGGAAACAACCACACCAATGCACAATAGTATACAACGCCAAAGGGCGAGGCTCAAAACATAAAAGAAAACAAATCCACCAGATATCATAATAATACAAGCACGACTCTAAGGTCGAAATAAACAACTGATCCAGTAAACTATCAAGTAATACAAGTTTGGTTGATGGAGTTTTCTAGAAACAAATGAAATAATAAAAGTACAATGGCGGTCCAGATACAAGTGAACCAACCTACCGTGCAAATCACCCTGAATGAAAAGATGTGCCAGCAAGCTGCCAGGAAAACCTGTATATCGAACCAGTAATAAAATTTGGCACAACGGGGGTGAGTTGCCAACTCGTGAGTAGAAGATATCTGCGAAAAGAAATCGAATGCACGACGCTGTCCTAGGTCATAATAATATACTAATATATTACTAGTCATCAAGTAAGACAGGATAATACGCTACGTGTAAGTGCAAATGCTCCGTGCTCGTATCAGTGTCTCATATAGTACTATGTCATGTGAATGACTATGCATGCACCATGAATGTGAAATAACCAATCCTAAAATCTAGATATATCTGTATAAGAAATCTTTAGCTTTTATCATGGTAAAATGTGTATAGAAATCTGAAATATCAACGATGAAATCCATGGAAATCCGTGTCAATCATCGACACAAAACTTGTAAATCTCAAGTCTCAATACCTCATAATCTCAATGTCTCATAGTCTCAATATCTCGGGCTCCGTCAGTCCGGATCGGTCCATATCATCAAATCTCACGACAACAGTCGGTATCCTCCGGATATCCGCCGCTCCAGACATCAGCGGTAGGTAGTCCTCCCCTGCCAGGCTCATCGTCTACAACTCGATCTTCTTGCCCCGGGGTACCATACCGGGCCCACCATGTACCCGAGACGGTTCATCCACTCCTCGAATAGGGTCTCGAAATCCAACAGAAAACATGAAATTTCATGGTGGACGACACATACATCATGAGAAAACCGCATCTTATGTTTTAAAAAGAGAGGAGGAGAGAGAGAAGTTTTTATATATTCTTGCGGTTTTCCCCAAAAATCCAGAAATCTCATAGAAATCCAAAATCCCAAAATCATGAGTAAGTATATGATAAGTGTCGGCATATGCCCCATAATACTGCATGATAACATGAAAATGCGAATGCATGAAATGTCTAAGTAATAAATATCATATCTATACTAACACCAGAGAGTAATCACAATATTATATCGATCTAGCTGTTAGCTGATTGTATCAATAAAAGATAATATGATCTAAAATGTACGTGACATAGCAATTACCGATGATGATGTGTGTGAGCCGGCAAATAAGTGTGCGTGAAATATGAGCATCATCGGTAATGGTGTTGGTGTCCTAACAGGCAAAGTTTTATACTGGTTATAGAAACATATGTATGAACATGCAACATTATGATTACGGTATGAATGTAAAGACGGATGTGTAATAACCACTCATCTGCGATATACAATTACAACTACCACTATATGACTCGAACCTAAACTAGTGTCCATCTAACCTCCTAAGGAACTAAACCGAAGAAACTAGTCGATAAGAAATAAGAGTACACCTAAAATCTGAGTCCGTATCTCTAATAGTCGGCGATCCAACCTCAATAGCGTCACGTACATAGTACGGCTTCCTCGAAACAAGAGTGCGGATCAATCATCATATCTATGCCTCGTACGGTAAAATCCATCGTACGGCATCCCAATATCGGGGTACGGGTCAAGTATCACCTACGTGTCTCATCATTCGTATGATATCATCATCATCTCATGTCAAGATCAAGGTTCTATACTGTAATCGCATACATCAATCATATATTATTGTCAGTATAAATATACATCGTAATTTATCCTCGGAAATATCATGTATATGTATCATATTGTGATTAAGTCACACATAGATCATATCGTAATCAAGTCACATCTATATGATATCGTAATCAAGTTACACATATATCATATCCAAATCAAGTCACACCTATATGATGCCGTAATCAAATCACACATATATCATATCAGAATTTCAGGCACAGGTTACGATGTTCTATTCTAGAGTCCCATAACTTCAATATCATCACCACCCTTTATTATAGTTCATGTATACAAATCCATCATCTCATTTTCTAATGATCCGCTAACATCATAACACGACTGTATAGCCAAGAATCACGGCATCAAGCCCAGTTATACTGTTTCATTCCCGTGTATCATATCACATCCTTGTATCACATATACGTATTGTGTGTATATATATATATACCTACACCTAGTCCTATATATATACACACATACACGTATACACCACGTCGAGTCTCAGTGTGTGCGTGTGTGTGTATCTACCTAAAACCTACGAATCTCTTCCAAAGTATTCATCCTCTGGTATGGTCTTTCTAAATCAGTCAAGTCCAACCTAGGGTCCTACTCACCGAAATTCTAAGGTCACATCTAGCTTCCTAATGACAATAAGTACTTATTCCTATTCTACACTTGCGGGGGTGCTAAACGCCATCCACCCGACTTCCCCACGTAGATATACATCTACTCACCTGGTCCTTGTCTGCCGAAAATGATGTCGCCATCCTCTTCTTCATCGCCCGCAGTCCACGTGAGGGGTACCTATACGCAAACATATATATAGTATCGTAAACTGAATCACGGACAAAAGTCAAAACGACGCACGGAACGCGCATAGGTTAAAACCTATGTCCCGCTCATGCAAAAGAACCAAATATCGCTCGATGTCGGCATACAAACGCCGATTCATCGAGATAAACATCAGCAAACAACTTGTAGGTTAAAACTCGTTACTTATAATATAAAACATGATTTAATCCATCAAAACCCTAAAAGTCGATCAAATCGTCCGATTCCGTAAAACCCGAAAACGCCAATTTACCGTTTTACTTCAAAACTTGATGTTTAAAAGAAACTAATGGTCATAATATTCATTAATTAGCATAACTAGACTATATAAACCATCACTATATTTTTAACACCCTAATTTATATTAGTTTGAAAATTCTAGTTTGCAAACTTGCCCGATTTCGATACTTTTAAGAAAAATTTCACAATATCACATCTAAACTGGATTTTGCATGAATTAATGCATTAAACTACAATTCATGATGATAATGATATAATGAAACCATAAATTATATTTTAAATTTTATTTATTTAAGAATTTCCAAAATCTAATTAGCAAAATCGCATCTTTATTAGTATTTTTCAATTATCAATAGAAACTAGTAACCAATTTAAGTTTTTCATTCCACCAACAAGTTAATATCCTAATTAAAACCATAATCTAGTGTTACAAATATTAATTGGAATTTTATCTCACCAATATATACAATATATAGAAATCTAGTTTGCAAAATTGATTAATTTAAACAATTTACAATATATCATCCATACAAGATTTTCCACTTCTAAAAATGTTAAACTAGTTATTATAACCCTACTTAATTAATAAAAAGTATAACTTAATTTTATAAAGCCTAACATGAATTTTAAAACTTGTAGATAGAAATTATTTATTAAATCTAATTATGCTTAAATGAAACATCTAATAACAATAAATCAAAAGAAGAAGATTTATACCTCCACAACATGAAATCCAAACATGAAAATAAGCCTAAAAAATGAATGCTTTCCATCTCCAAAATCCATGTAAAGATGAGCAAAGAATAGAGGGTAGGAATTTATTGGGATTTTGTTGATTTTTATTGAATTTTTGATGAATTTTGATGATTTTTAATGCAAAAATGGTGGGGGGGAAATTTTGGGGCTGCCCATGGAGGTGAGGCCGACCATGAGGTGTGGAAAAGAGAGGAGAGTGAGAAAAGGTGAAGAAAAGTGTAGAAGGTTTCACAAAAATATCACACAATCAAGTCTTTTCATGAATTTATTTAAAAATTCTTTATTTTCTTCACTCCATTTGATCTAGAATGGTCTAGAACCATTGTAAAATTTTGAAAATAAATTTTTCATGAAACACACTTGATTCTAAGATGCAATGGTTCATTTTTGCAAATTTAACCCATTCAAATTTGTAATTTACACTAATTTAGTGTAAAAATAAAGCTTATATTAATATTTAAAATAATTAATTTAAGAAAAATATTTAATTAAACTAAAAATTTATAAGTGGCTAAATAAACACCATTTACTAGTAATAACATAATTAAAATAGGTATTTTTAAATTTATAGTGAAAAATAATTACGGTTTAGTTTTATGAAAACTACGTTTTACTTTACCGAAAATTATAAATTCACTTAAACGATTTTATTTATTTAATTAATTATTTAATTATTTTTAAAATGTTACAATCTTCCCCCCTTTAATAAATTCGGTCCCTGAATTTAAATTAAAAGCCCCCCCAAATACTAAAACATTCATCCAAAACACTCAAATCGTCGGGGCTCCGAAATCATCAATACATAACTAAAATTAACTCCGTCAAGCATAACACAATCATCGGAGTTATGGCGAAAATAAAATACCAAAACCCAATACAAAAACCAACATAATATACATCAAAACTACAACTTATATATTGTGCGCATCATAGTAAAATCTTCCAAACATCTGGATAAAGAAGCATGCAAGAACCCCTTATGAAAATCGCCGTGTGATGCACGTGCCACGGCATAAGTAGCGGACGTTTATTTTTTAAAAAAAAGCTATATATATATATATATATATACCTTTTATTTAACATACACGTCCCGCCTGGTTACCAAATCAATTGTAATGATTATAAAAACATACTGATCAAACTGAAATCAATCCCAATCATATCATAAAAATATCATGTGCGTCCGGTGCGCACTAAAATCGAAACCAAATACAGATGCCACGAATACACACAAAAACAAAACTGAGTGCAACAGGTGTGCACCAAAAACATCTGTCAAGTGCAACGGGCGTGCACGACTCCAATATCAGGTGCATCTAATCTGCACAAAACCCAGTGCATCTGGTGTGCACAAAATCGCATCAAGTGCGCCAAGTGTGCAAGAATCTCAATCAGGTGCACATGGTGCACGAAAACATACACCGAATATCAAAATCGAAATCACAGTACGAAAATGCATGAAAACTAGGTCGAAGCATATGTCAAAATCATGTGTAACCATATGCACGAAATCAAGTCAAAATCTCAAAATGTATTAAAACCAAATCAAGTGCACTGGGTATGTACTAAACAACATCAATACAACTGATATATGAAACACAGATAGAATGTAATGAAGGTACACATAAGAAATACCAATCGTAGAACAAAGTCCTCAAAATACCAAAATTCAATCAACGGAAATATGAAATTCAAATCACCAAATCACAATCGTAAACACTATCGTCAATGTGTGCCTCTTTCCCCCTTTCCTCTGGTGTCGACTGCTTCGAACTTGTCTCTTCATAGGTGTGCTGACTGCGCTACCAACGGCAATACTCATATCTAAAGTCTCCCACGTAGTCGATCCCTTCACCTGATATCCGGACTACATTAAACTTTTCGATCGATCCATCAAAATCCCATAATTCCCCGAGAGCTCAACACTCAAGTACAGTTTAAAAATATCCGGTACATACCCCAGCATCGATGGTCCAGCCGTAGAAGGGCAAACCCAAGCCTCACTAATGGCACCGCGGAACTGCCGTAAACCCTAAGGTTCAAGGGCGTTCTCGTGGTCATTACGTCGAGTTAGGGTTTCATTCTTCTAGAGGGTCCATAGAAATACCTGCATGTTCTTCCAAATACTTTAAACTTAGGAAAATGGGTTTCTGACAATCGTTCGAATCCTTTAACTTTGTCTGGACGGCATGTGAATACCCTTCGTCCGCACGCTAAACAATGCTTCACTCCTCAAGAATAACCAATACCCGAATGGTTATCGCATTCGGGCCGCAGCTCCCTCTGCCCATGCGCCCGTAGTAACAGAAACCACCCTCCGATATCGACGAAGATAGATCAAAGGAACGAATGAAATGCCGTGCAAACAAATGTACATCCTAAGGCTACTTAAGAAGAGTAGCGTATCGTAAGTATGCCGTGGATCATACCCACGGTACGTCACTCTACCTAAGTCGCCTACTCCATCAACCAAGGGTCACCCTAGACATATACAAAGGTTAAACCTAGCGCTCTGATACCAATTTTGTCACGACCCGAGAGTACGGAACGTGACCGACACTTAGATTACGAAGCGTCTAGAGGCGCAACGTAACCTAAGTAAGCCGAAGCCCAGAAATCTAAACCATAAAAAGAAAAAGAAGTAAAGGAAAACATGTAGAAAATAAGTTTAAAAGCAACATCTAATTTTCTCAAAAATTTCGGCAGAGTCTACTTTGTAAAAACTGGCCCCAAACAGGTACAAACAAGAATAATATATACAAACAATAAAAAGCATCCCCAAACGGGAGCTAGCTCTACGCCAAAGGGCGGAAACAACCACACCAATGCACAATAGTATACAACGCCAAAGGGCGAGGCTCAAAACTTAAAAGAAAACAAATCCACCAGATATCATAATAATACAAGCGCGACTCTAAGGTCGAAATAAACAACTGATCCAGTAAACTATCAAGTAATACAAGTTTGGTTGATGGAGTTTTCTAGATACAAATGAAATAATAAAAGTACAATTGCGGTCCAGATACAAGTGAACCAACCTACCGTGCAAATCACCCTGAATGAAAAGATATGCCAGCAAGCAGCCAGGAAAACCTGTATATCGAACCTGTAATAAAATTTGGCACAACGGGGGTGAGTTGCCAACTCGTGAGTAGAAGATATCTGCGAAAAGAAATCGAATGCACGACGCTGTCCTAGGTCATAATAATATACTAATATACTACTAGTCATCAAGTAAGACAGGATAATACGCTACGTGTAAGTGCAAATGCTCCGTGCTCATATCAGTGCCTCATATAGTACTATGTCATGTGAATGAGTATGCATGCACCATGAATGTGAAATAACCAATCCTGAAATCTAGATATATCTGTATAAGAAATCTTTAGCTTTTATCATGGTAAAATGTGTATAGAAATCTGAAATATCAACGATGAAATCCATGGAAATCCGTGTCAATCATCGACACAAAACATGTAAATCTTAAGTCTCAATACCTCATACTCTCAATGTCTCATAGTCTCAATATCTCGGGCTCCGTCAGTCCGGATCGGCCCATATCATCAAATCTCACGACAACGGTCGGTATCCTCCGGATATCCGCCGCGCCAGACATCACCGGTAGGTAGTCCTCCCCTGCCAAGCTCATCGTCTACAACTCGATCTTCTTGCCCCGGATTACTATACCGGGCCCACCATGTACCCAAGACGATTCATCCACTCCTCGAATCGGGTCTCGAAATCCAACAGAAAACATGAAATCTCATGGTGGACGACACATACATCACGAGAAAACCACATCTTATGTTTTAAAAAGAGAGGAGGAGGGAGAGAGAAGTTTTTATATATTCTTGCGGTTTTCCCCAAAAATCCAGAAATCTCATAGAAATCCAAAATCCCAAAATCAAGAGTAAGTATATGATAAGTGTCGGCATATGCCCCATAATACTGCATGATAACATGAAAATGCGAATGCATGAAATGTCTAAGTAATAAATACCATATCTATACTAACACCAGAGAGTAATCACAATATTATATCGATCTAGCTGTTAGCTGATTGTATCAATAAAAGATAATATGATCTAAAGTGTATGTGACCTAGCAATTACCGATGATGATGTGTGTGAGCCGGCAAATAAGTGTGCGTGGAATATGCGCATCATCGGTAATGGTGTTGGTGTCCTAACAGGCAAAGTTTTATACTGGTTATAGAAACATATGTATGAACATGCAACATTATGATTACGGTATGAATGTAAAGACGGATGTGTAATAACCACTCATCTGCGATATACAAGTACAACTACCACTATATGAGTCGAACCTAAACTAGTGTCCATCTAACCTTCTAAGGAACTAAACCTAAGAAACTAGTCGATAAGAAATAAGAGTACACCAAAAATCTGTGTCCGTATCTCAAATAGTCGGCGATCCAGCCTCAATAGCGTCACGTACATAGTACGGCTTCCTCGAAACAAGTGTGCGGATCAATCATCATATCTATGCCTCGTATGGTAAAATCCATCGTACGACATCCCAATATCGGGGTACGGGTCAAGTATCACCTACGTGTCTCATCATTCGTATGATATCATCATCAACTCATGTCAAGATCAAGGTTCTATACTGTAATCGCATACATCAATCATATATTATTGCCAGTATAAATATACATCGTAATTTATCCTCGGAAATATCATGTATATGTATCATATTGTGATTAAGTCACAATTAGATCATATCGTAATCAAGTCACACCTATATGATATCATAATCAAGTTACACATATATCATATCGAAATCAAGTCACACCTATATGATGTCGTAATCAAATCACACATATATCATATCAGAATTTCAGGCACAGGTTACGGTCCGGGTTCTATTCTAGAGTCCCATATACTTCAATATCATCACCACCCTTTATTATTGTTCATGTATACAAATCCATCATCTCATTTTCTAATGATCCGCTAACATCATAACACGACTGTATAGCCAAGAATCACAGCATCAAGCCCAGTTATACTGTTTCATTCCCGTGTATCATATCACATCCTTGTATCACATATACGTATTGTGTATATATATACACATATACACGTATACACCACGTCGAGTCTCAGTGTGTGCGTGTGTGTATCTACCTAAAACCTACGAATCTCTTCCAAAGTATTCATCCTCTGGTATGGTCTTTCTAAATCAGTCAAGTCCAACCTAGGGTCACTACTAGGGTCCTACTCACCGAAATTCTAAGGTCACGTCTGGCTTCCTAATGACAATAAGTACTTATTCCTATTCTACGCTTGCGGGGGTGCTAAACGCCATCGACCCGACTTCCCCCCGTAGATATACATCTACTCACCTGGTCCTTGTCTGCCGAAAATGATGCCGCCGTCCTCTTCTTCATCGCCCGCAGTCCACGTGAGGGGTACCTATACGCAAACATATATATAGTATCGTAAACTGAATCATGGATAAAAGTCAAAACGACGCACGGAACGTGCATAGGTTAAAACCTATGTCCCGCTCATGCAAAAGAACCAAATATCGCTCGATGTCGGCGTACAAACGCCGATTGATTGAGATAAACATCAGCAAACAAATTGTAGTTTAAAACTCGTTACTTATAATATAAAACATGATTTAATCCATCAAAACCCTAAAAATCGATCAAATCGTCTGATTCCGTAAAACCCGAAAACACCAATTTACCGTTTTACTTCAAAACCTGATGTTTAAAAGAAACTAATGGTCATAATATTCATTAATTAGCATAACTAGACTATATAAACCATCACTCTATTTTTAACACCCTAATTTATATTAGTTTGAAAATTCTAGTTTGCAAACTTGCCCGATTTCGATACTTTTAAGGAAAATTTCACAATATCACATCTAAACTGGATTTTGCATGAATTAATGCATTAAACTACAATTCATGATGATAATGATATAATGAAACCATAAATTATATTTTAAATTTCATTTATTTAAGAATTTCCAAAATCGAGTTAGCAAAATCGCATCTTTATTAGTATTTTTCAATTATCAATAGAAACTAGTAACCAATTTAAGTTTTTCATTCCACCAACAAGTTATATCCTCATTAAAACCACAATCTAGTGTTACAAACATTAATTGGAATTTTATCTCACCAATATATACAATATATAGAAATCTAGTTTGCAAAATGGATTAATTTATACAATTTTGGATAAACAATTTACAATATGTCATCCATACAAGATTTTCCACTTCTAAAAATGTTAAACTAGTTATTATAACCCTACTTAATTAATAAAAAGCATAACTTAATTTTATAAAACCTAACTTGAATTTTAAAACTTATAGATAGAAATTATTTATTAAATCTAATTATGCTTAAATGAAACATCTAATAACAATAAATCAAAAGAAGAAGATTTATACCTCCACAACATGAAATCCAAACATGAAAATAAGCCTCCAAAATGAATGCTTTCCATCTCCAAAATCCATGTAAAGATGAGCAAAGAATAGAGGGTAGGAATTTATTAGGATTTTGTGGATTTTTTATTGAATTTTTGATGAATTTTGATGATTTTTAATGCAAAAATGATGGGAGGAAAATTTTGGGGCTGCCCATGGAGGTGAGGCAGGCCATGAGGTGAGGAAAAGAGAGGAGAGTGAGAAAAGGTGAAGAAAGGTGTAGAAGGTTTCACAAAAATATCACACAATTAAGTCTTTTCAATGCATTTATTTAAAAAAAATTTATTTTCTTCACTCCATTTGACCTAGAATGGTCTAGAACCGTTGTAAAATTTTGAAATAATTTTTTCATGAAACACACTTGATTCTAAGATGCAATGGTTCATTTTTGCAAATTTAACCCATTCAAATTTGTAATTTACACTAATTTAGTGTAAAAATAAAGCTTATGTTAATATTTAGAATAATTAATTTAAGAAAAATATTTAATTAAACTAAAAATTTATAAGTGGCTAAATAAACACCATTTACTTGTAATAACATAATTAAAATAGGTATTTTTAAATTTATAGTGAAAAATAATTACGGTTTAGTTTTATGAAAACTACGTTTTACTTTACCGAAAATTATAAAATTCACTTAAACGATTTTATTTATTTAATTGATTATTTAATTATTTTTAAAATGTTACAAACAGAACGGACTGTACGGTAGGTGTTACTGATTGGATTCGCAGGAGTGTGAGCTGGCTTGCTCGTTGATCTTCTGATCGCTCAATACCCGGGTGGCCGTTACGTTTAGCAGACCGCTTGCGGCTTGTGGGTGATTGATATGATCACCACCTACTACCGGCGTATTGATGAGTCTTTAGAGTCCTACACAGAGGTTTCCTGGCTCAAGCGAAACGAAATAGGAGCGCATATGAGATATGTGCGGGACCGAGAATAATACCAATATGTGATACTATGTTCTATTCTCGCGATTTGTATCATCGGACGGTTATATGAGATATAGCCGGGTTACCGAATGAAGTGTTGATTCGATACATTGATACACTTGATATTAATCGGTTATATGCGATATGACCGGATCATTAAAACAAGTATCGATTTAATGATTTAATGTATAATTATATATTTGAAATATTACTTTACATTAACTAGTATTTGTTCACTTAAAATTGATTTTCTCACTTGATGTGCACAAGTTGTATATATGATATATGTTTGTGCACTAGTTTGTATCATGATTGATGATACATGCAAACTTGGGTGTGTGTATGACTTACACCATGTTTAGGTTAATGGTTAGGGTTTTATTTATTTTATTTATTTTGGCAAAAACAAAATTGTGGCTTTCTTTGTTTTTTGCTTGAAGCTTCATGAAGCTTTCAAGCATCTTTGACAAAGTCCACCATTTTTGTTTTGCAGGAGATTTTTGTTAACCTAACCATTAACTTAAACTCTAGTTTAGTCTCTACATTGGTTTACTCACCCATGGTTGCATTATGATATACTTCACTTGATTATTCATTTTAGTTAATTCATTTTCATATTCTTTTCTTTCTTCTTCATCTTCTTCAAGTGAAGAAAGCTTTCTTGAAAATTTTCAAGTGAAGATTAAGAGTAAGAAATCCAAATCCAAAGTGAAACCACTTCCTATTTCTTCATCCTCTACCACTTGCCATGCTGTATAGGGTGTTCTCTTCACGAAGTTCATGACCAAGTGAAGATGGAGCTTGAGTTTGAGTCTCCTCGACGTAGATCATCTTCGGCCTCGAAGTCAACGACCTAGCCCGCTCATTTCTCCGAAGAAACCATCGCTAGAGTCCGGGATCCCGATGATCGCAGCGAAGGGACGTCAACATGGAGCTTTTGAAGTGAAGGACCGGATCTACAAAGGTTGTAATCCCTTTCACTTGTAGTTAAAGTAGTTAACTTGCTTTTTGTTTCGCCTAATCTCTAGTAACGATCTTGCATAGGGTTGTTCGGCACATAAAATTTTTGATTTTGGCATGGTAGATGCCTTGTTGAACCTTGTTAGTATGCCTAGGAACCCTACACATATGAGCTCAATTTATTCTAATTAAGGATACGTTAGTCTTATATAAGACTATGATCGACTTAGAAACATGGTTAAGAATCATTAAATTTTGTTATGATCCATTAAAAGAGGTGAGCATATGGGCTCGGTTATGATAAACAATATGGGCTCAAGGAGCATGAAGTTTTAGGGGCTCAGCCTATATTGGGGCTCAGTCTTGGGCTTTTTTTTATCATCAAGCAATGCTAAGCACTTAGTCATTTGACTATAGATATAATATTCAAATTCCGTTCTGGCGCTCATGTGGGTGTCACGTAAGGCGCTAAGACTTGGGCGTTGCCCTATCAGTGCTAAGCACTTTCTTTACGCAGCGCTCACGTGGGTATCACATGAGGCGCTCAATCTTGTCAATATTGATCGGTTTTCCATCCGGTTTGCAGTATCAGCTCACATATGTCGTATCCTTGCATGTTGAGTGTTTTTCTAGTGTTTTGTCATGAATACCCGTATCATGTACTTATTGAGCAGACACGGGTTAATAGCACCGATTATTTACAAAAATGATATAGAATGAGCAGTATTGAAATGCAGTTTTCGTGATAAACAAATACCCCCAAACTTATTTTTTGCTCCTCCCGAGCAAAAAAAATCCTAACCTCACTTTCGCAGGAAGCGCGATTGCACTGAGCCCGTGCAATAATCCGTTAAACCTCTAAGTTACCCTAGAGGAGGAGTTTTGTCTCCTGAGGGTTTTCAGCAGATTACACCCATAAAATCCCGTCAAGCTATTTATGGAGTTAACCGTCGATTCTAATCTTAGGGTTCAGTATCCAAGCTAGAAATTCTATCGCCCTAAGTTAGAAATATCGAACCCTTATTATTCAAACCTCACTTCTTATTTGACTTAAGATCCTATACGTCTTTATGTGCATGAGCAAATAGCGCGTTACGTTTCAAAATCTTTGATTAGAGTCATCATGTCACAAAATACGGACCGGATAAAACTTTAAAAGGATCACGCGAGTTTGTAAAGATTTAAGCTTTTCTCAAGTTTTGTTCTCCAGCTAGATTTCAAATTCATAATTTCTATCATCTTTAACAGAAAACTAAGCCTTATTCTTTACTCCGCCTTTTACTTATTTTCGTTCATACACACCTTTGTGAACGTGCAATGGTCTTTATCATCATGCAAAACCTTCATATCTCCGTTAAAATATTTTTATAAAAACTCATGTTTAGTCAAGATTATTCTCAGATAAATAACCGTGAGGAATTTTAACTCGGAGAGAATACTTGCTTGTGTTTGTTTTAAAGTAGTCTTTCTAGGTTTCTCAGCGAGTTTTGGGTCAATGCACCCAAACCAGTTGATTTTAAGGTATTAGGTGTAGAAACACCCCGGCGGACTTAATTGCCCAAGTCATTTAGGCCCTAAAACAAAAGAACTCATTTTAGCATGAAAATCATACGAATTCAATGCGAATGGAGATATAGCTAGTTATTCATTTTATTTTTAGATAAAAGACATGTTTGTGCAGATTAGGTGTGTAATCACTCCAATCAAGTTTCAGATGGGTTATTTTCAAAATAGCCACCATTAAAGCTTCAATAATATGCTTTCATATCCACTTCACTTTATAAACTATTCTTTATATTACTTATCTATGAAAAAACATGTTTGATCCAAAAGAAATTTATCAATTTCTAAAAGTTTTAATACATATCAAACTTGTTATCTAATTTTCAAAACTCACGACATATGTAGTGTGATGCAAAGACGTATGCTAGCTACGGTTAAACTTAAAGGAGGGTTATCTTTCGGGTTTCAATATCTAAAAATAGAATTTAGTTGTTCCTATCTTATCAAATTAAACCGTCGGAATTTCGAATCTAAGTTCTCCCACTAGCTAACTTGACGACAAAGTTTTTCTGTTTTTTTTTTTTTGAAATTTTTTCAATTTTTATGGATTTTTTCAAAAAATGTATGCAAATGCAGAATTTACAAATGAATGCAAGGATAGAAAGATTACCGAGTAAAGCCCTAAACTTAAATTGAACAGTGTCCTCGCTGTCATGCTATACAAAGAAGATTAACATTGTGGAAGTCGCAAAAACATATTGGAGGGCTTTTTTTGAAAGAAATTTTACCAAACAAGAAATTTTCCAAAGAAGACGATGAATATTTACAGGACAAATAAGAACAAGAAATCAGTATATACATACCCCCATGCTTGATTTGAAACAGTGTTTCCACTGTTTATGGCTGGCAAAGCAAAGTGTGAAGAATAGACAAAGGAAGATTACTCATGATAAACCGGCTCCTGAATCAACAAGAGCTTCTCCGATGGTTCAGCGATAAAGAACGGTTTCAATCTATGTCCATTTACTTTGAATATCGAACAGTCCCTTAGATTTTCGAAATCCACCACACCGTGCGGGTATACACACCGCACCTAAAAAGGTCCTATCCAGCGAGATCTTAGCTTATCCGGATGAAGATGCAATCGGGTATCATAAAGAAGTACCTGTTGTCCAGATGTGAATGTTTTGCGCATAAAGTGTTTATCGTGAAACACCTTCGTTCAGTTCTTTACAACAACCATGTTTTCGTAAGCTTCACCCCGAAGCTTGTTCAATTTGTTCAACTGCAGCTTTCGATAGCTGCCCACTTGGTCAAGATCAAAGTTCAGCTCCTTGATCGCCCATATCGCGCGATATTCAATCTTAACAGGGAGGTGCTAAGCCTTTCTAAATACATGATGATAAAGAGACATGCCAAGAGCAGTTTTATAAGCAGTTCAAAAATCCCAAGGGGCATAATTTAATTTCAAAGACCAATCCTTATAGTTCTTTGAAACCGTTTTCTCCAAAATCTGCTTGATTTGCCGATTAGAAATCTCGGCTTGCTCGCTCGTTTGGGGATGATAAGGCATTAATAGCTTGTGGTTGATTGTGTACTTCCACATCAAGGCCTCAAAAGACCGATTGCAGAAATGTATCCCGTTGTCGCTAATGATAGCGCGAGGGTGCCTAAACCGGGAAAAGATGTTTTCTTTTAGGAATATAATGACAACCTTGTTATCGTTCGTCCAGCTTGGGACTTCTTCGGCCTATTTTAAGACATAATCAACAGTTAACAAAATGTATAAGTTCTTAAAAGAGTTGGAAAACGGACCTATGAAGTCTATCCCCCAAACATTAAATATGTTAACAACCAAAATTGGTTAGAGCGGCATTTTGTTTCTTTTCGAGATCCGGCCTAGGTATTGACACCGGGGGAAAGTCTTGCAATATTTATGTGCATCTCTGAATAGTATCGACCAGTAAAAACTACATTGCAGGACTTTTTCCACAGTTTTACTAGGCCAAAATATCTGCCACATGCTTGTTCGTGGCAGAAAGACAAGATACTCTTGAACTTCGGGTTTGGGACGCACCGGCGGATGATTTGGTTAGGACAATATTTAAACAAGTAGGGTTCATCCCAGTAAAAGTGTTTTACATGGAGAGAGAATGTAAATAGATGCTTGTTCTAGTGCCGCTAACTAGCAACCAACACATAATACAAAACAAATTTTTTTACAACTAGAGTACGAACATCTATGAGCTAGAATCGAATCCAAACACTAAACTAGCGAACTAAAAAAGGTTAGCTACTCAGATAGACGATAGCTACCATTGTAGTTGTCTTCTTCATCTTCTTTCCACTTCTTACGCTCCTAAGGACACTGGGAATGAGCTTGGATATCGGCCTTCATTGTCGAAAAAGATCCACCCGAGAGAATCCTAACTAAGGCAATATCTTCACACTATATATTAAGTAAAGAAACTAGTGATCAAGACTTGTTAGGAATTGGTCACTAGATGATGTAGTAGTGTCTATCTCTAAGTGTACATCTCTTTATCTTTTTCCTTTCTCAAAAATTAAAACTCTAGAAGAGGAAAGAGATGATAATGGTGATCAAGTGAGCATGGCAACTAAAGATAATCATCATCTCACACTTTTTTCTTTCTCTTTATCTTATAATGTGTGAATGAGTAGGGTTGTGACTCACCATGGTGAGTCATAAGCCCACAACATTCTCACACTTAAATGAAGTGATGAGAAAATAAAAGAGGTCATCTAATTAGTACAATACACATATGTAAATTAATATATATATAGTATATATATATATATAAGTATATATACAAAAACACTAATACAAGTATATGCTACCGAAGGGTTACGCTAGCACCCCGGCCAACTTCCGTGGCCAAATGCGGAACAAAATTTTTATTATGATTAGAAACTTGGCGCTAGATATAACACAAAATCCGGATCTTAACCATAAACCTAACTAGCATGTAAGGATTATATCCACTATGATAGAAAGTATACCTAAAGAAACCAAGTCCTTCGGGTCTTCGATCCTCTCCTTAAACTCCTCGATGGAAGTATGGATCGTGCTTGAACTTTGACCTCCTTGTGTCAATGATGATTCACCCGAGAGTTCCAACCTTGAGCTAAACCTCCAAGTTGAGGTAACTAGATCACTTGGTGTGCTTAACTAAGTAATCTAGATAGAGTAGAGTGTGATTTAGAGTTGCTAAGTCTCATTAACCCTTGATTATCAACACATGATACACTAGGGTTTGAGAGAAAGAAGGAGAAGTATTTGTGATAATGATAATTAAAAAATAGAATGGCTAACTTATATATGACCATAAGCATGGAATGGAAAATATCTCACCAAAATATCTAGAGTCAAAAATATCTCACAAAATATCTTAAGGTCAATAAGTCAAGCCAAGTCAAAAGGTCAACCCAAGTAGCCATGCCATATAATTATCATTTACCAAAAATAACAAATTCTTTTCTCCACCTCATTTTTGTTTTGACCAAGTCAATGGTCAAAACCCTAATGAGGTGTCTCCTTCTATACCTCCTCTCATCCGTATATACATACCCACATCCGTGTTCCGAGAAACACGAATACTATGAGACGAAGCTAATCCAATAATCAAATACTAGGATCCAGCTTAAATCAAAGCCCACTAGTATTGTCCGCTCGAACACCACACGCGCACAAGTACACGTATGTGATCGAACCCTGTCGTAAAACCATACGACCTCTGCTCGTTTCGCCCGAAGCTGGGAAACCCTCTGTGTGGGACTTTAAAGACTCGACGGTACTCTGGCAGTGGGTTTAACCACAAGCACGTCAGCGGCACTAGCTGTGCGTAACGGCTACCCAGGTATCTATCGATAAGAAGGTCGACGAGCAAGCTCATCTAAACTCCTACTGAGCTTGTCTGTGGCAATCACCGTACAGTCCGGTCTGCTCGTCTAAGAGTATCGCATATCGGGCCTAGGAGGGCGGTAAACGTTAGACCCCTAATAGCGGTATAAGTCGTATTGGAGTACAGTCCAAAACATCCTGAGAAACTACTGGAGTACCTACCAGTAAATCTCGCTTGCCCTGGCCAGGGACTTTGTGTAATGCCGTTCCAAACACAGCGTGATATCAACCCCCAATACCGGGAGAGGCGAATCCTATCTAACCGCAACTGTCTCCAAGTGCTTCGGGACTGCACCCAACTACTACCTATTTGCACGACTCAATAGAGCCGTGGTGGGGTAGAAATCTAAGAACAGTGGGAACACACTTGAGGCGATGTAGCAGTGTCAAGTCAACGGACTAAGCTGTACTCATGTCACCTGGGAACTGCTAACTAACGATAGGTATAATACCAACCAACAGTTCCCTATGAGTCCTGTCCAGTGTACTCGAAACCTAACGAGCACCAGCATACTATCTTCAGTACGACGTACTAATGGCTGTGGGACAGACCATCTCCCCTGCTGGGATGATAAGCGTATACACTAGTCTACTCCGAAGTATCGATGCCCCATCTCGGTAATCCTACGACTAGGGACCTGTATAAGGATGTGCTTATAGAATACCCAGCCCTCACTAGTGTGACTGCCATCACATCGCTGGTAGTCAAGCAAAGATCTTAAGGGCTCTATCAATATGTATTAGCGATATGTTAAAAGAAACATATACACATATTAAGATAGATACAAACCAAGTAGCATACTACTATATCGAGCAAGACTGTCATAAATCCATGTATATATCCCAAGATTCCAAAATGTAATATACAAACTAGTACTATACAATAATGGCCTCTGGGGCATACATATCCAACAGCTATAAATACATACACCCATATTCATATCAAAATACATATACTCGTATTCGTATAAACTATGAATACTCGTATTCGTATCAAGGTACAAATACCCGTATTAATATCAAGGTACAAATACCCGTATTCGTATCAAGGTACAAATACCCGTATTCGTATCAAGGTACAAATACCCGTATTTGTATCAAGACACAAATACACGTATTTATACAAATACCCGTATTCGTATAAATAACGTATTCTGTCAAAATACGAATACAAAAAGAGAGATACTAAAAAAATAGATAACACTAGCTCACATTCCATCCAAATGTGATAAGCTGGCTAACTTTCAAACCTGCTAGTGTTAACAAAATGTTTGATTAAAAGTACGTGTACAAAAACACGTATTTAATCGAACCTGAGTCCGTATCAAAACATGTACACTACATCGTTTCTCCTAACCTGGGAAACTCTCTGTGTGGGACTCTAAAGACTCGACAATACTCTGGCAGTGAGTTTAACCACAAGCACGTCAGCGGCACTAGCTGTACGTAACGGCTACTCATGTATTGAACGAAAGGAAGGCCGACAAGCAAACTTGTCTGTATCCCTACTAAACCTGAAAGAGACAATCTCTGTACAGTACGGTCTCTTCATCTGAGAGTATCGCATACTAGGTCTAGGGAAGTGGAAAATGTCAGACCCCTAATAACCCAATAAGTCATGTTGATATGACCCAAAACCATCCCGAGAAACTACTGATCTCACAATCAGTAAATCTCAACTTTCTTGGCTAAGATCTTATAGTGATGACCAATCGAACACTGCGTGACATCAACTCCCTATACCGGGAGAGACGAATCCCTTCTATCGCTCACAGCCCCCAAGTGCTTCGGGACTGTACCCAACTAAAACCTATTTGCACGACTCTTTAAAATCGTGGTAGGATAGTAATCTAAGTACGGTGGGAACGCACTCGAGATGAATGATGATGCCAAGTATAAAAACTTACCTGTACCTATGTCACCAGAGAACTATTATTTGACGATGGGTATATTACCATCTAGAAGTTCTCGGCGAGTCCGTCCAGTGTAACTCATAACCTAATAAGTACCTGTATATTATCTTTGGTGTCAAACACCAATGGTTGTGGGACAGGCCACCTTCCCTCATGGGAATAAAAAATGTATACACCAGTCTACTCTAGAGTATCGATGCCCTATCTCGAAACTTCAACGACCAGGGACAATTTAAGGAGTGCTTATAGGCTACTTAGACCCCATGAGTATGATCGCCATCATAACTCTAGTAGTCAAGAAAAGATCCTACGGGTATTACCAACATGTAATCAAGATACGTAATATAAAATAGAGCATATACAAGTTAAGATAAAGGCAAACCAGATAGCATACTATCATATCGAGCAAGATTGTCCTGTACATATATATCTCAAGCATCCATATGTAATATACAATCATGTACTATATAATAATGGCCTCCATGGCATATATATCCAATAATCTCCTACTTCCACTAAGATCATGTATTGGTGTATCGAAAACCAATCATCTCCAATAGACACTCGAGCTGAGTCTGAGGAAGTGCCTCTGTGAGTGGGTCATGTTGGATATGTATGCCCTAGAGGCCAGTATTGTATATGTATACATATGGATGCTGAGGATATGTATATACAGGACAATCTTGCTCAGTATATAGTATATTATTTGACTTTTCTTTCTCAGGATATGTGTATTTATTTCTATTGATGTCTTATCCAGCTTGCATGTATTGATAAAGACTCAATGCAGTAGTATACTATTATGGTTTGTATTTATCTTAACATGTGCATATATTATATATGTCGACCACATGTTGATAAAGCCCGTAGAATCTTTCTTGATTGCCAGTGTTATGATGGCGATCATACTTGTGGGAGCTGGGTGGTCTATAAGCACATCCTTAAAAGTCCCAAGTCGTAGGAGTATCGAGATCGGGCATTGATATTCCAGAGTAGACTTGCATATACGTTTTGAGACCCCGACGAGGGGCGATGGCTAGTCCCACAACCATTGGTGTGATCACCTAAGATTATATATGGATGCTCACAGGGGGTGAGTACACTGGACGGACTCACTGAGAACCTTTGGATGGTATTATACCTATTGTCAGATGACGGTTCTCTTGTGACATATGTACAGGTTAGTCTTTGGACCTGAGATCGTCATTTGTCTCGTGTGAGTTCCTACTGTGCTTTGATCACTACCTTACCACGGCTCTATTGAGGCGTGCAAACAGGTTTTGGTTGGGTACAGTCCCGAGCCACATGGAGGCAATGAGTGATTTTCAGGAATTCGTCTCTCCCGGTATTGGGAGTTGATATCGCACTGTGTTCGATCAGTCAGGACTACAAGACCTTGGCCAAGGTAGTAGGGATTTACTGAAAGGTTGATCAGTAGTTTCTCGGATTGGTCCTGAGCCACATCAGCACAACTTATCAGGTTATTAGGGTCTGACGTTTACCACCCTCTAGACCCGGTATGCGATACTCTTTGACAAAGAGACCGGACTGTACGGATATTGTCATGGATAGGCTGAGTAGGGATCCGGATGAGTTTGCTCATCGTCTTTCCTTTTCGACAGGTACCTGGGTAGCCGTTACGTACAGCTAGTGCCGCTGACATGCTTGTGATTAAACCCACTCCCAGCGTACTGTCGAGTCTTTAGAGTTCCACACAGAGGGTTTCCCTGCTTCGGGCGAAACAACATAGAAGCCGTATGGTTTTACGGAAGGGTTCATCACATACGTGTACTTGTGCACGGATGATGTTCGGGCGGATAATACTAGCGGGCTTTGGTTTAAGCCAGATCCTAGTATTATATGAATAGATTATTTTCGTCTCTTTTGTATTCATATTTTTCTGAATACGAATACGTGTATGTATATACGGTGAGGGTATTCTTGTAATTTGTTACAAGGGTGCTTCTAGAAGAAGAATCCTCATTATTTGTTTTAACCATTTAGTTAAATGGTTAATGAGGTGGAGGTGTGAAGTGTTGACTTTTCTTAAGTGAACCATGACTAATTAGTCAACCCACTTAGTTAGTTAGGGTTTACTATTGAGGCAAGAAAGTATCTAGATATTTTTGTGATGGAGACTTTTCTCATTATTATCTAGGCATGCTTGCATTATTAGGAGAGAGATAATTAGCCATTCTTCACTTGAGTTTTAATTTTCTTCCATGGTTGCTCTCTACAACTCTCTCATTACCTCCAAGCTCTCTTTTTCTTTTACCTCAAGCCCTTATAGTCTCATGTGTTGAGAAACCTAGGGTTCTTGAGACAAAACACTCCATCATCACTCTCTACATCACCTAGTTACTTAGATTAGCAAACCAAGTGACCTAGTTACCTCGGTTTAGAGGAAGGAGCCCAAAGTAGACACACTCAGGTGGATCATCTTTGACAAAAGGAGCCGAAGATCAAGCTCGATCATGGAAGCCACCAGGAGCATGCTAAAAGAGAGGAGTGAAGACCCGAAGGACTCAAGTCTCATGGTATAACTCTTTTCATAGTAGATAGCTTCTCTTTTTCCTAGTTGGGATTATGGTAGATTCGGTTTAGTGTTATTCTAGCATCAAGTTTTCGTTCGTAGAAAAAAATTTGTTCCGCATTTAGCCACGGAAGTTGGCCAGGGCACTAGCGTAACCTTTCATGGTGTCAGAGCCAGCCCATAAACCCTACATAAGCAAGTTTAAACAATGTTAAAATAATGAAACCGAAACAACTCCAAATATTGAAACCAAATTCAAGTTTCTGTCGATTTTTCGGAGGCTCCAAAATTTTTTTTAAACAATTGCAGAGTGCTCTATTTAATATGGGATGAACACTGACAAAAAACAAGACAATTCTATTTAGTTTTGGCCGACCAAACCTTGCTAAAATCCGGCCTCACCAGTTTTATGATGGGGGATTTTCTTGAGTTTTGGTCTGTGCTCTTGTCTCTTGATTTTTGGGTTTCAGATGTTGTTCCTTTTTGCCCAAGTTTGATATTCTGTTGTCTTTGAGTTTGGGGCAATTCGGAGTGTTTCGAAGTCGTTATATTTGACACTGTTTAATAGTTTACAGTACATTCACTTCTATCTGCGATCGTGAATGTCATTCGATCGGTATAACTCGTCTAATTGCTATATGTTCTTTTAGACGGGTTTGCAAACATGACATTCGCGTTTATGTTTTGTGTTTGTGCTGTGATTGTGGTTGGATAGTCATGGTGGATAGCTTGTGGTGCAATGTTAGTAGTACAATTAAGATTCATTTGTAAATTCATATTGCAGGGCGAGCGTCCGACATGTGGACTGCCGTTTTTGCCGGGTTGTATATTATTTGTTTGGGGCACGACCGGGTTGAGGTCGGTGTCACCACTTGTACATATTATTTTCTTTTTCTGTACTAGGATTACCCCGCAGTAGAGTGCACAGATAGGCGGGTTATAGAAGGCAACAAGCCCACATCTTATGGCGTTGAGACGGAGGGGGCTACATTCCAGAATTGGCGGGCTATTCACCGCACTCGTAGGGGGTATAGGATGACCCACGGAGGAGCGCCCAAGTTACCGGATTCCATGAAGTGCTGGGTGGCCCATTCACTTTGATGATTATGGTTGCCTCACTTCTGGGATTGGCGGGTAACTTGCCGCACTCGTAGGGGTCTAGGTTTTCATTGCACAAGCTATCCACACGACCGAGAACGTCGGGTTTTATTTATGGCTCAAATGAAGCCCAGGGCTCCAAGGTTATCCACCATTCTATTTTGTTGGTTGAGATTCTGTGATGTTGATATAGGGTTCCTATGAACGACAACAAGGTTTCGGAAGGCATCGTCCATGCCATTTTAAAATTTTTGTCGTTTTAAAGAACCCTAAATTAGAATCTTTAACTAGAGAATCATACGAAACATATTGTAAACTACTTTACAACTAAGTGATTAGGGATTATAACCTTTGTAGTCCGGTCCTTCACTTCTTTAGCCCCTTGTAGTAGTCCCTTCGCTCCAAGTTGCGATCTTATGGACTCTCGAACGGCTCCACAAGAAGAAAGATGCATGCTTGCTTGAAGTCTTCCAAGCCGAAGATGATCTACGTCGAGGAGTCAAAAACCCAAGCTACCGTCTTCACTAATGTGGGATTAGTGAAGCTAACACCCTATACTAAAGTGCTAATCTAGTAGAGGATGATGAAGTAAGATTTTTGCTCACTTTAGAATTACTTTTCTCACTTATCTTTTAGCTTCTCTCAAAACCTAGAGAACTCTCTTGAGATTTGAGGAGGAAGAAGCAAATTATAGATGTGAAAGAGAATGGCAACCATGGGTGAGAAAATATCTAATATATCTTATGTAGAGACTTAACCATGAGTTTAGATAATAGTTGGATTAACAAATATCTAGTATAAGACAAAACTAGTGGACTAAGTCAATGGGTCTCCAAGCTTCATGAAGTTTCATGCCATGTGAAAAATTTCCAACTAATAATTGTTTTATTCTAAATAAATAAACCCTACATTATCATTATCATGGTGTAGGTCTCATACACCCATATTGCATGTATCATCAACCATGACACATAAATAAAACACAATTAATACATATCACATATATATCAAGTGTGCACATGTGAAAAAAAGAAATGCTTAAGTAATCTAATATTAGTTAATGTAAATTAATATATCATATATATAATTATACATTAAATCATTAAATCAACACTTGATTTAAAAATCCGGTTATATCTCATATGACCGACTAATATCATTTGTATCAACTTATCGAACCAACACTTGATTCGATAACCCGGCTATCTCTCATATAACCTTCTGATACTATATCGACTTATCGAATCAACACTTGATTCGATAACCTGGCTATATCTTATATAACCGATCGATACATTATATCGCGAGAATAGAATACGGTATCATATACTCGAATTAATCTCGGTCCCGCACATATCACATATACGCTCCTACTTCGTTTTGCCTGAGCCAGTGAAACCTCTGTGTAGGAATCTAAAGACTCGTCAATACACCGACAGCAGGTGATGATCACATCAAGCACCCACAAGCCGTCAGTGGTACTAGCTAGACATAACGGCTACTCAGGTATTGAACGATCAGAAGATCAGCAAGCTAGCCCGTTCTAACTCCTGCAAAAGCCTGTCAGTAACACTACTGTACAGTCCGGTCTCTTCGTCTGATGTGTCGCATATCTAGTCTAGAGGTGGTAAACGTCAGACTCCAATAACCGATAAGTCATGCCAATGTGAGGCTCATACCGGGTCGAGAAACTACTGATAACAGTTATCAGTAAATCTATGTATCAGCCCTGGCCAGGGACTTTCCTGTTATGGCCAATCGAGCACAGCGCAACATCAACCCCTAATACTAGGAGAGACGAATCCCCTCCTATCTCTCATTGCCTCCATGTGATTCGGAACTCTACCCAAAAGCCACCGTTTTGCACGTTCTTTTGAACGTGGTAAGGTGGAAATCAAAGCACAGTGGGAATCTCACAAGACTCTATGACGATCACGGGTCTACAGACTAACCTGTACCAATGTCACCGGAGAACTGCTATCTGAAGATAGGTATAATACTAAGTAGGAGTTCTCAGCGAGTCCGTTCAGTGTACCCAGTCTCCACTGAGCACCCGTATACCATCTTTGATGTCAAACACCAATGGATGTGGGATCATCTATCGCCCATCATATGGGTCAAGATGCTTATACGCTAGTCTACTCCGAAATGTCGATGCCCTGTCTCGATACACTCTCGACTAAGAACTGTTTTAGGGTGTACTTGTGGACTACCCTTGGCCCCACTAGTATAATCTCCATCATAAACCTGGTAGTCAAGTACACAACCTAAGGGCTTTATCAACATGTGAGAGCAAGACAGCATCATATATACAAGTCAACATATTAAGATAAAGAGCAACCAGATAGCATACTATCATGTCGAGCAAGAAAGTCCTCCTTATATATATCCAAGTATCCACTATAATATACATCACATGTACAATAATAGCCTCCAGGGCATACATATAACTAACAATCTTCCACTTGCACTAAGGCCAGTTGTTGTAGTATCTCATACTCAACATCCCGAAGAGTCTCTCAAATTGTATCTGAGGAATGGATTTGGTAGGTGGATCTGCTGTGTTGTCCTTCGTGTCAACTCTCATGACCTCGATCTCCTGGCGATCAACAATCACCCGGATCAGGTGATACCACCTCAAAATATGCCTGGATCGCTGATGGGACCTGGGTTCCTTAGCCAAGGCCACTGCTCCATTGATATCGCAATACAAAGGTATTGGATGCACAATGGACAGAACCACTCCAAGTTCGGTTATGAACTTCTTCATCCAGACAGCCTCTTTGGCAGCATCGTTGGCAGCGATGTATTCAGCCTCCATCGTCGAGTCTGCCATGGTTTCCTGTTTGGAACTCTTCCAACAAACCGCCCCTCCATTGAGGGTAAAGACAAATCCCGAGACTGACTTAGAGTCGTCCTTTTCACTCTGGAAGCTCGAATCGGTAAAGGACTCCACTTGGAGTTCTCCGTTACCATACACCAAGAACATCTCTTTAGTCCTTCTCAAGTACTTAAGAATGTTCTTCACAGCTGTCCAGTGACTCTCTCCTGAATCTGCTTGATACCTACTCACTACACTTAGTGAGTATGCTACACCGGGTCTGGTACATAGCATCGCGTACATGATAGAGCCTACTGCCAAAGCATAGGGTATCCCTTGCATGGGAGCTCTCTCCAAATCAGTCTTGGGAGACATATTTTTGGAGAGAGTGGGTCCTGAGATCGTGGGTAAAAACCCACGCTTGGATTCTTCCATACTAAACCTCTTTAGTATGGTGTCAATGTACCTGGATTGGGACAATCCCGGTATCCGTTTAGATCTATCTCTATAGATCTTAATTCCCAAGATGTAGGAGGCCTCACCTAGATCTTTCATTGAGAATCTTTTTGATAAGAAGAGCTTGACCGAGTGCAGCATAGGAACATCATTTTCTATTAAGAGTATGTCATCCACATACAATACGAGGAAGACAACCTTACTCTCTGCAACCTTTTTGTATATGCAAGGTTCATCTACATTTTTGATGAAGTCAAACTCTTTGACTACAACATCAAAACAGATGCTCTAACTCCGCGATACTTGCTTTAACCCGTAAATGGATTTAAGAAGCTTGCACACCTTCCCGCTGCTCCCACTATCCACGAAGCCCTCTGGCTGAGTCATGTACACGCACTCTTCTAAATCACCATTTAGAAAGGCGGTCTTAACATCCATTTGCCACATTTCGTAGTCATAGTATGCAGCAATAGCATGCAGGATCCAGATAGACTTAAGAATAGCAACTGGAGAAAAGGTTTCGTCATAATCCACACCTTGTCATTGACACGAACCCTTTGCAACAAGTCTAGTTTTGAAAGTCTCAACTTTTCCATCTACACCAAGTTTCTTCTTAAAGATCCATTTGCTCCCGATGGGTTTTACCCCTTCAGGAGCAACTTCTAAAGTCCATACTTTGTTGGTGTACATGGATTCCATCTCAGATCGCATTGCATCCAGCCATTTCACAGAGTCCCCACTCATGATAGCCTGCTCGAAGCTAGTTGGGTCATCATCTTCCATGATGCAATCTTCGCTCCCACCATCAACGAGAAAACCGTAGTATCTCTCAGGTGGATGAGGAACCCTACTAGATCAGCGGAAAGGCTGAGGTTCGTTGGGAGCTATTGAATCCTCTGGTTCTTCCAAATCTTTTGTCATAGTTTGTATTGCTGGAACTTCTTCCAGTTCTATCTCCTCGCCACTAATTTCCTTTGCAAGAAATTCCTTTTCTAAAAATGTGGCATGTCGAGAAACAAACACCATTTGTTCCTCGATGTGGTAGAAGATATACCCTTGTGAATTTTTGGGATATCCTACAAACTTGCACAGAACAGACCTTGCCTCGAGTTTGTCCGGATTATGCCTTTTGACATAGGCCAGACAACTCCATATCTTAACATAATTAAGAAACAGTGTCTTCCCCTTCCATATCTCATATGGAGTGGTAGGCACATATTTGGTAGGGACCATATTCAATAGGTGTATGGCTATCTCAAGCGCATACCCCCAAAGGAAATAGGCAACTTAGCTACACTCATCATCGAGCGCACCATATCCAATAGGGTGTGGTTCCTCTGCTCCGATACGCCATTGTGCTATGGTGTATACGGAGGAGTAGGCTGAGAGAGAATCGTATTCTCTTTTAGAAAGTTCAGGAACTCCATGCTCAAGTATTCACCTCCTCGATCAGATCGTAAGATTTTAATACTTTTACCCGTTTAGTTCTCGACTTCGGATTTATATATTTTGAATTTCTCAAAAGCTTCAGGCTTGTGTTTCATCAGGAACACATGTCTGTATCTTGAGAGATCGTCAGTGAATGTAATGAAGTACGAAGAACCATTCCTGACATGTGTAGACATGGGACCGCATACATCACTCTGTATCAGTCCCAAGAGTTCCGTAACTCTTTCTCTGTGTCCACCAAACGGAGTTTTGGTCATCTTTCCATTGAGACATAACTGGCAAGTGTCATAAGATGAAAATTCGAACGGATTCAAATATCCATCCTTATGTAACTTAGCTAGTCGTGTCGCATTGATATGACCTAGTCTACAATGCCATAAGAAGGATTCGTTCATATCTGAACTCTTCCTCTTGTGTGTGTTTTGTATGTTGAGAACTGCGGTTTGATTTAGAATGTATATGCCATTATTTAACGACCGTGATCCAATCAAGTTTCGATCCAGGAAGATGTTCATAACATTATCCTGTACTACAAAATTATATCCTTCTTTACTTAATAAAGAAACTGATATAAGATTGCATATCAGGGTTGGAATGTAATAGCATTCATTCAGAATCAATGTATTACCATTTGGTAGTACAAGGTGATATTCGCCAACTGCTTTGGCTGCAACATTTGCACCATTCTCTACTCTTACGGAATGATCACCTATTCCCAGTTCTCTACCTTTCCTAAGCCCATGTAATATATTACATATATGGGATCCCGATCCGGTATCTAATACCCAGGACGTAGAGTGAACTGAGAAACAGTTCTCGGTAACCAACACACCCGAAGAAGATGCATCAACATGCTTATTCTTCGTTTGGGTGGCATGGAAATCCGGATATTTTCCTATTTCCTGCTCGGACTTATAACAATTATATGTTGGAGCGGAACCAACGTTCCCCTGCTCAGTATAGCAAGCGGGTTCGGTCAATACATCCATATTATTATCTTGATTAAGGCCTGACATGGTCGCTACCTGGAGAGATAGAGAAGAAAACACTTAGTGTATGCTCTTGCAAAGATTAGATTGGTTATTTATCTTATCTAATCGATGTCTCCCACTGCTATTCTCAAATTTTCCTTCAAACCTTTAAAAAGAAAATTCAGCCAGGATTAATTGCATTCTACAACTTCGCTAACCGTTCAGCCAGGCCAGTGTCGGTACTTCTGAGGGAGGTTCCCCGTGCTTTCGCATGGACCTAATTAAAATAAACCTCATTTTCCCATATGCGTAGCCCCGTTGACATCTTTCTAGACACCTAATGAGTTAGCTAATTGTAAAGTGCAAAACTCTCTCGGGAGCAACTTTTGCTCACAGTGGGTATCGGGATCCAACTATCTCATAGAAGTTATGAAATCTCATTGCAAATTTCAACACTTGAAATTCCCGATAAAGCTTTTGCCCATAACGTCATATGACCTTGACGAAAGCCAACAAATCATAGTCCGCTAGTCAAATTCAACCCGTACATTTCATGATTGAATTAAACCCACCCGCACGACCCTTGACGAAAGACAACAAAGTCGTACGACTACCCTAATCCAATCACATCTCATGCTTTAACAGATAAGCACTAATTAGCTACCGTACACTACGCCTTGACGAAAACCAACAAACGTAGAACGAATACTAAATATTACTTGTCTGAAATGTCGGAGGGCTACGCAAGTTTTTAAGAAAACTATGAGCGTAATGAACTTTATATAGTTGTAGAAACAAATGATTTTTGAAAATGAGTGTTTTTGAGGCTTTTTACTAGTTTTGCTAAAGAGGTCACTCCCGGCGAAGGAATCTCGGCTTTTTCCTTATCGAATAAGGTGCAGGATATTTCATAAATACCGCTATGCGAAGCAAGAACTAAAAGAAGCAATCAAAAACAAAACCGAGTGGGTTGTAGTATCTGCTAGCTTTTGCTAAAGAGGTCACTCCTGGTGAAGGGATCTCAGCTCTTTCCTCATCGAATGAGGTGCTGGATATTCTACAAGGAATACCGCTATGCAAAGCAAAAAACTAGAGCTACCCTTTTTGAAAATATGATTCTACAATATCTTTTAGGTTTCTTTTCTTTTCATTAATCTCATTAATGAAATCCCATCATTTATGCTTCCTAAGCATTACAGAAGAAACGAAAATATAACGTACGCTTATGCCATCCGCATTAGCCACAGTGTCCCGTTATGCACCATTAGGTTACTTAACTAACGGCACACCAGGACGGGACTAGCGCTGGTGCAAAACATAAGCAACGTCTATTATATATCTCATATATAATATATAGCCATTCGTCTCAAAATCCACAGTGATCACATCACAGAGCAGCAGAAAAGACATATGAAATATTAGATATACTAGGAGGTCCGTGTTTTATTTTGAGCCTGTATAAAACATGGATTCCACGGTCGTGATGAATAGCCAAACCCACATCTCTAGACCCCTACGAGAGTGGCAAGAAACCCTACCAATTCTAGAGTTAGGAGACCCGGACTCGACTCCTCGAGTTGGTCTCCCACTGGACTCCAGAACCCGGTTACTTGTGCTCCCCTCCTTGGGTCTATCCTAATGCGGAAAAGTAAATAATATACAACAATGGTGACATCATCCTCAACCCGGAAGTGCCCCAATAAAAGAATATTCTATACAATGAATTTTACATGAATGAAAATAAAAACTCTCATCTCACATAAAACCCTCCGGATATTCAAAACACGATGATCCAATATAACATATCACAGCAACACATAACATCACATGTCATCAACGTAAGTAAATATGCGTATCCCAATTGTCGTTGACATATAACAACGAAACCGGCAATACACTACATATTACACTTACGATCGCAGAAAATAAAATATCAAACTACAACATTTGAAATCCATAATAACCTTAGACATCATAAACCCAAAATATCACATACTTTGGATTTCATGCCTAACTATATGAATTCCTCATATTGTATCACATTCCAGAAAAAGCTAGACAACGTTAAACATTCCGATCGAATCAACAAACGCCCAAAACTTCCCAAAAAGCTCAACACTTGAGCGTAGTTTAAAAAATACTCAGTACATACCACAGCTCCTATGAACCAGCCGTAGAAAGGTCAACCAATGCCTCACATGTGGCACCGCTGAACTACCACAAACCCTAGGATTTAGTGGTGGTTCTAACGGTCACATAATCGAGTTAGGGTTTCGTTCTTCTAGAGGGTCCGCAGAATCGCTTGCATGATTTTCTTAAAGTTTTAAACTAAAGAAAAATCCAACACTTGGAAAATTTCCCGGCAAAGGTTAAAGTGGGTATTTGATATCCGTTCGAACTTTTTAACACTGTATAAAATGTTGGAGATAGTGCCCTCAGAGTCAATTATTGTATCACAGGCACGTGATTGCAATGATTGAGGGAGGACCTATGCCGGTAGGACAGTCTTACTCAAGATGATAGTATACTATCTGGTTTATCTTTATCATCGTGTACTGCTTTAAGTGACATTACAGATCACTATTGCACGTTGGTAGAGCCCTTAGGATTCTTGCTTGACGGCCAGCAGTATGATGGCATTCATATACGTGGGAGCTGGGGTCTATAAGCACATCCTTAAAAGGTCCCTAGTCGTGGGAGTTTTCGAGACAGGGCATCGATACTCCAGAGTAGACTAGTGTATACAGTCGAGACCCTGACGAGGGGCGGTGTCCGGTCTCACAAGCCACTGGTGTCAGTTGGTTCACCTAAGATGTATACAGGTGCTTATTGGGTTATGAGTACACCGGACAGGACTCACCGGGAACATGCTAGTTGGTCTTATACCAGACGTCAGATAGCAGTTCCCTGGTGACATGTGTACAGGTTAGTTCATCGACCTGAGATCATCATTTGTCTCATGTGAGTTCCCACTGTACTTTGATTACTACCGTGCCACGGCTTAAAGGAGTCGTGCAAACAGGTTTTAGTTGGGTACAGTCCCGAGCCACATGGAGGCAGTGAGCGGATCTGCAGGGGTTCGTCTCTCCCGGTATTAGGGGTGAGGTCGCGCTGTGTCTAGGAGAGCCATTGCACGAAGTCCTTGGCCAAGGCAGGAAATTTACTGGTAGATATTCCAGTAGTATCTCAGGGTGTTCTGGGCTCCACTCCGACACGACTTGTACCGCTTTTGGGGGTCTGACTTTTACCAACCCCCTAGGCCCGCCATGCGATGCTCATAGACGAACGAACGGGACTCTACGGATATTGTCACTGACAGGCTTAGTAGGGTGTCAGGATGAGTTCGCTCATCGACGTCCCTTTTGGTCAATACATGGTAGCCCGTTACGTATGGCTAATACCTCTGACGTGCTAATGGTTAAATCCACAACCAAAGTATTAACGAGTCTTTAGAGTCCCCCACAGACCGTTTCTCAAGTTTCGGGCGAAACGCTGTAGAGGCTGTATGGATATATTGCAGGGTTCGATCATATACGTGCGGTATTGCACGGATCATGATCGGACGGATAATACTAGCGGGCTTTGGTTTAAACCGGATCCTAGTATTGTACAGTGTAGATTTTGTCTCTTTGCATTTGTATTTGGACGGAATACAAATGCGGGTATGTATATACAGTCGCGGGGTTTTCCTGTAATTTATTACGGGATCAGATTTTTGAAGTTGCCAGTTTGCTTTCCGTTTCGGCCATTTTCCTTTATTTCCTTTCTTTGGCTGAATTTTCCATGGGAGGGATTTTCTTGCAAAGTGGCATTTAGGTAAATGCAAGGGTGTTATTAGCAATTTGGAGGGTTCATGATGGTTCTTGCATTATTAGATTCCTTTCTCATCTATTCATTTGCATTAAATGAGAAAGGATTTGAGATAGGAAGTGAGGTGACACATTCTTCTCATTATCATACAAATTCTTCTCTTGCTTATTCCTTTTTTTCCCTCCACCATTTTGTGAAGGCCGGCCACACAGCAGAGAGAGGAGAGGGCCATTTCATTTTTGGTGTGGAATTTATTCATCTCATTTTGCTTGCCACAAAAAATATATAGCCATCTGATTTGAATGATTCAGCGTGCTTGCGCTTTCTAAAAGATAGATCAAAAATATTTGTAACCGCAATCAAGAACGGCGTCGCTTGGTAGCTAGCCGGTGAGTACGGGTCGGTCCACAGGGATGTTGTGAGTTTCCGATTCGCGCTTACGAGTTAATTCCGAAGGGTGTTCGGATTAATTATTAAATCTAAAAACCTAATTAACCTAGGGCAATTATCTAGATCTACTCTTGCTAGGGCTATGTTTAGGGATGGTTTGGAAATGTAATTAAATCTCACCGCTTTCAATACCCGAATGAAGATCTATGAGGAGTTATGGTAATTATCAATAAAGTGGATTAGATCCGTTCAGGAAGGTGTTCCTTCCTCTAGGTTCTTGTCCTTCCTTTAGAGATCCTTACCCTAACCTCCATGGAAAACATCACACCCGGGCCTTTATACTACGGTATCACCGCTACCTCGAGGGATAGAGTGCCGTAGGGAGCGGTATGTGCATGTATGCATGGAGTCCTATTGTAAATATTTGGTGGGTAAGAAAGGGATGAGAGATCTCATCTCTCAAAATCCTTCCCCAAAGCTAAACCCTAAACAAATTCCTAGGGCATGAAATTAAATCTACACTAAGGCACGAAATTAAATTACTTACAGATGCATCCCTCCAATCATCCATGCAGGGTTGTCAGATCTGAATTTCTGAATGGAGAAGAAACACCGATGCTCTCCAAAAGATTTCTAAATTTTATTCATTAAAGGGAGGCATAAGAAATTACAAGCTTTAGAGTTCTATTTATAGGAAATAGAAACCCTAGGTTATATTTTGATCCACATGTCTACAATTACAAAAAAATAGCCCTAGGTCAACTAGTAAAAGCCGCAAATGAATTTTGGTAAAATAAAATCTTCCTTTTGTCTTCTTATGGCCGTGGAACCGCGGCAATGGTGGGCTTGGGCCGTGGTTCCGCGGCCCTTTAGTAAGTTCAGATGATTATTTCTTCTGGGCTGCTTTAGTGTCTTTTGGGCTTTTCATTTCTTTATTGTTTTCTCCATTTGGGCTTCTACATTGGTTCCAGATCTTCAGTGAACAATTTGCAATGGCTTTTTAACCGTTTGCCTTGTATTCTTGGACCTTGCGTTGCCTTGTTGATTGTGAACTGTTCTTCGTCTAGGCTTTTTTAAGATCCTCCTAATTGTTGGTCAAACGTCCATATTTTCATCGTCTTTACATCGTTTTCACTGTTTCCTGTTCAAGAACCTGTAACCTGTAACATGTAGCAGACATGCGTCAAAAGCACCTGTTTATTTATAAAAAGAATAAGAATGGGGAATATAACAATGCAATATTATGGTGTGAACAAATACCCCCAAACTTATCTTTTGCTCGTCCTCGAGCAAACTTATTTTTATTCACTAATATCCTAACCGCACTTTCGCAGGGAAACGCGATTGCACTGAGCACGTGCAACAAGCCGTTAAACCTCTAGGTGTCCCTAGTAGGAGGAGTGTTGTCTCCTGAGGGTTTTCAGCGGATTACACCCACAAAATCCTATCAACTCGGCCCATTGACTTTTGTTCTCCAATTAGGTCTTCTAACAAGGAATTCTATTATCTTTTGACTCGCAAATTATCCACTCATATTCTTCACACTTCCTCATTATTTAACTTAAGATTATATATGTTATGTAGACCTACTTAGCTTTCAGCATCTCTTAAGTTTTCATTCTAAAGTTCCATCTCCACTTAGGAATTTCTATCAACTCTACTAAAGATACAAGTTATATTCTTCATTCCTTTCTCTCCTCTAAACTCTAATCACATATCCCCACGTGTGTGTAAATATCACCCCTACACTTGGAAATTCAAATCAAGCAATCGTACTCTCGTCCATTGTCCAAAGCGCTTATTAATTAGTGAATTTTTAATTGAATTTCGCTTACACATCTTTCATGAGACCGTTAATACTTCTTGAGGTACCAACGACCGATTACAAAATGTGTTCGCACATTTAAGCGTAATTCCTAGTTTTGCAACACCCAAGGCTTTAGCAGTGACTCCCAAACCAGTTGGTCTAAGGCACTAGGTGATGAAGCACCCTCGCTAAATATTTTTCTATTTTTGCAGCCTTAAGTAATCACAAAAACCAGTGTCCATTTTTTATTCTTTATTCACACTTATATATTTTTTTATTTTCATTGTACTAAGGAATTTAGACAAGAGCATTTCAAGGTCTCTTCTACTATTCCAAGTTTCAAGGTGCGTGATTGTGCAAATTGTAGGGTATACATTTTGAGAATTTAGACTTAAACTAAGAACTATTTTTCAAACTTATACTCTAATAAGAACATCAATACTCTTCCCTTGTTTCGACTTAGCCCAAGAAGTGAACCCAAAATTTGCCTATTTCTAAATAAACTACAAGGCATATACTTTCTACCGTTAAACTTTAAGGAATGTTATTTTTAGGGTTTTTAATTCAGTAAGTCTAAGATCTAGTTGTTCCTAGCTAGTTAACCTATCTGTCAAACTCTAGTCAAATAAGCCAAAATTTAATACAATAATTTTTATAATTTTTGAATTTCTTCAATTTTTATGGTTTTTCAAATGAGTATGCAAATGCAAAAGTATGTACAAATGAATGCGAAGGAAGAAGACGTACCGAGCATACCCCCAAACTTGAACTTGACAGTGTCCTCACTGTCATACTAAATCAAGAGGGTCAAAATACCGGCACTCCCCTGCTTATTTATTTAGAATTTTTTTTATTGTTTTTTATAGTTTTGAAATTTTTTTTATTTTTTTATAAAAAGGAAAGAAAAAATATATATACATATATACAATAAGTTTCCCCCCAAACTTAAGCTTGGCCTTACACAAGCCAAAGGTTAGCACCAACCATTCAAAAATCTTATCATGGTAGTGGTATAGTTGGTGCAAGAGTGGGGTGTGGAGGAAAGAAATGAGAAACACGCGAGACCGTGTGGAAAGAAGAATGGTAGAATATGGTCTCGGTGGAGGAGAAGAAGGGCAGAAATGAGAAAGAAGGGTCGCGCGATCTTGAGGGTGTAAATCAAGTGAATAAATTAGCGCAATTTATGATGACCGATGTATTAAAAGAGATTGCGCTAACCTATCAACCCATCGAGAAATAGGATCAAATCCCTCAAGATTCGCAAGAAAACATGGGTACGCCGAACTTAGTATAGGAGATGAAAGCGTAACGGTCATTTGTTCGGTCGGAACAATGGGAAAGACGAAAGGAAGTGAATTATGGATAGCATCATGCTCACCGTAGTAAACTGTCTCGAATTTGAAAGATTCCATTAATGGTTCGAAACTACTGTAAGCAACCGAGTCTGATGGTTCAACTAACTCATCTGAAAACGTAAAGGACTCAAACTCGGGCGGTGAGTCATCAATATCGTCCGAAAAAGTGAAACACTCGTAAGTGTTATCGTCTGTGAGAATTGTGTCAGATTCAAAGGAAAAGGTTTCAAGCTCACAGTCTTCAAGCGGGGTCGGAATGATGGGAAGGAGGGAATGTGATATAACAGTCAAAGGTTCAGGAGGATGAATTGGAAAATCAGACACATCAAACAAAAATGATTCAACCTCAATATTATCCTCAAGACTCTCCTTAATACTATCCTCAATATTCAACTCATCCATGCCATTATCATCAAAATCTAGACGCATATGAGATTCGGGAGAAACATTTAATATCTCAGGATGATGATTTGAACATAAAATCTCAATTAAATCGACAGGTTCATCATCCGAAATCTTCCCGGCGTCTATATTCTCAATCAAGTGAAAATCAATTTCTTTAGACACCTCATCAGCATGGATATGTATCGATTTAGGTTCTAGAGTGGAGGTGTAAAGATCGAAAGGATTAGGTGCAGTTTCACTCGAAAGGGGTTCCTCACAATTTGGTAAATCAAGCACTACAAAATCACACAACTCATCATTTTGGACAAATGTTTGAAAATTGGAGTTGTTGGATTCAATAGGGTATGGGTAGGTTTGATTTGGATATACTCTCGCATTCTCACTCTGTCCAACCGCCTCCTTATACATTGAAAAATTTGAAGCTAGTGGGAGACTAGCTACCGGTTCACAAGGTTGCATAAGGGCGGCCATGGACGCTTCCACATTCCTCACCATTTTGTTTGTTGCAGCAATATAAGCTTCCAACGACTCTTCCAAACTAGACTTGGGTGGTGAGGGGGTTTCGGTAAAAGATTCAAAATTGTTTGGATATGTGAAACTCCTAAAAGGCTGTGTAGAAACAAGGTCTAGTGACGGTGGGAAAGTCGGGTAAGACTGGTAGAAAGTGGGTGGTTGGGCAGGGGTAGGGTCAACATATGGATAAAAAGGTGAATAGTCGTGTTGATCCCTAGAACTGGATGAGTGGAGGGGGGTGAAAGATCGACTGCGAGATTGAGCAATATGCTCAGCAATGGACATCGGCATAGGAGTGACAGAAGGACTTGAAGAAGTGGTATCAACATATGTAGGTGGTAAAGGTTGACTCGGTTGACACAAAGTAGGTTGAAAAGTCAAACTATTTCTCCTAGACGCCTCTATGTGATCTTTCAAAGAATTTTTAGGCATGGAAGGATCGTTTTTAAATTGACCGAACAAATTAACATATGACGCAAAATTAGGTTCGGGATACCAAAGTTCGGCTAATGATTTATTGTGTGGGGTACCCATATTAGAAGAAGAAATGTGACAAGAAGGAAGGTTGGATGGTGCAAGGATTTATTTGGGGCTAAAAAATTTTGCAAGCTCTATAAAATATTTGTCCTTTTTATTTTCATTTTTCATTGATTTTTTTTTCTTTCTCTTTATTTGGAAAAATTTTGTTGCAAAAAGATTTTTAGGGAAAAGATATGCAACAGCAAAATATTTTATAGAAAAGATATGCAACAGCAAAATATTACTTGCAATCTATTTTATTTTATGCGGGTCCCAAAAATCCTGCACAAGACTGTTATATGGGAGTGAATATATTTTTAAAGTGCACAGAATCTTGCAGGAAATTTAACAAAAGATATATCGAAAAATTCAGAGGAGAGATCAGAAGACTTACAGAGGTTTGTTTTTTGTTTTTTTTTTAACCGCAGAGGAAGTTTGGGGATCTGATCCGCTGGTATGACCGCGGAACCGCCGCGTATGGCAGCCTCAGACCGCGGATCCGCCGCGGTTTGATGGCTTAGGCCGGTTTTTTTTTGGCTCTCCAGATCTCCGCGGTTCTTCTTGTTTCGCTTTCTGGAAATTTCCAGATCCGTCTCGATTGTATATCCTGCAAGATTCAAACAACAAAGTACCCTTTCCAAAAATAACAGATGATATATTTTTATATTTTTTATGATTTTTCAGATTTTTATGATTTTTTTAATTTTGATTAACCCGAAATTGCAAAAAGGAAATAACACGCCATCCCCGGCAACGGCGCCATTTGATTTGAATGATTCAGCGTGCTTGCGCTTTCTAAAAGATAGATCAAAAATATTTGTAACCGCAATCAAGAACGGCGTCGCTTGGTAGCTAGCCGGTGAGTACGGGTCGGTCCACAGGGATGTTGTGAGTTTCCGATTCGCGCTTACGAGTTAATTCCGAAGGGTGTTCGGATTAATTATTAAATCTAAAATCCTAATTAACCTAGGGCAATTATCTAGATCTACTCTTGCTAGGGCTAGGTTTAGAGATGGTTTGGAAATGTAATTAAATCTCACCGCTTTCAATACCCGAATGAAGATCTATGAGGAGTTATGGTAATTATCAATAAAGTGGATTAGATCCGTTCAGGAAGGTGTTCCTTCCTCTAGGTTCTTGTCCTTCCTTTAGAGATCCTTACCCTAACCTCTATGGAAAACATCACACCCGGGCCTTTATACTACGGTATCACCGCTACCTCGAGGGATAGAGTGCCGTAGGGAGCGGTATGTGCATGTATGCATGGAGTCCTATTGTAAATATTTGGTGGGTAAGAAAGGGATGAGAGATCTCATCTCTCAAAATCCTTCCCCAAAGCTAAACCCTAAACAAGTTCTTAGGGCATGAAATTAAATCTACACTAAGGCAAGAAATTAAATTACTTACAGATGCATCCCTCCAATCATCCATGCAGGGTTGTCAGATCTGAATTTCTGAATGGAGAAGAAACACCGATGCTCTCCAAAAGATTTCTAAATTTTATTCATTAAAGGGAGGCATAAGAAATTACAAGCTTTAGAGTTCTATTTATAGGAAATAGAAACCCTAGGTTATATTTTGATCCACATGTCTACAATTACAAAAAAATAGCCCTAGGTCAACTAGTAAAAGCCGCAAATGAATTTTGGTAAAATAAAATATTCCTTTTGTCTTCTTATGGCCGCGGAACCGCGGCAATGGTGGGCTTGGGCCACGGTTCCGCGGCCCTTTAGTAAGTTCAGATGATTATTTCTTCTGGGCTGCTTCAGTGCCTTTTGGGCTTTTCATTTCTTTATTGTTTTCTCCATTTGGGCTTCTACATTGGTTCCAGATCTTCAGTAAACAATTTGCAATGGCTTTTTAACCGTTTGCCTTGTATTCTTGGACCTTGCGTTGCCTTGTTGATTGTGAACTGTTCTTCGTCTAGGCTTGACTAAGATCCTCCTAATTGTTGGTCAAAATTCCATATTTTCATCGTCTTTACATCATTTTCACTGTTTCCTGTTCAAGAACCTGTAACCTGTAACATGTAGCGGACATGCGTCAAAAGCACCTGTTTATTTATAAAAAGAATAAGAATGGGGAATATAACATTGCAATATTATGGTGTGAACACCATCTCAAAAGTTCTTTTCTCCTCTTCCCTCCTTTAATGGCAACTTCATACCCCCTTGAGGCAAACCGATTCTACACTTATTCTACAGCATTCTTGGACACGTCGACTCGCCAACTTCGTGCCCAAGTTGCCTCGGTCCAGAGGTAGGAGCCTGTAAAAGAACCCGGCGATGTGGTGCCCTTTACGACGAGGAGATGAAGACCGGAGATTCCGCGAGGAGATTGGGATGGAGGCCGAAGACCGAAGGACACGGATCGCTCGGTATAGCATTCTACCCATTCTCATATTTGCTAGGAGTAGGTTAATGGCCCGATCCGGGATTTTAGTGCGCGGTGGTGCCGGTTTACATGTTCCGTAAAAGTTTTTTTTCCGCATTCCAGCGTCGGACAGACGGCCGGGGCGCCGAGTATCAGAGCCACGCCATTAACCTTGTCTAGCTTGCTCTAACGTGTTTACAAATTCGATCGAACGAAAATTCCAAAAACCGCGTTTTCTTGCATCAGTTTCTATCGAATTTTTCCCATGCTCTAAAAATTATTTAGTATATTGGAAAAATACGTGCAGGGTTTTGTAGGGGCACTGCAGAAATTTGGTGGACTAATTCCTTAGGAACGATGCGGAACCGCGGCCTAAACCCCATTTTGGCCACGGTTCCGCCGCCTTTATAGCTCTTCTTTGGACTAAATTTCTACAGTGCCTCTCTGACATGGAAATGGGGGTTTTGGTATATTCTGTTTGGGCCCAGATTTATTTTGAGTGCTACAGTTGTGCTTGGGGCCCACTCCGGAAAATTTAGTCGATCGAAAATTTTAAACATGTTAGTTCATAGTATTTACATTATATCTGCGACCGTGAATGTCATTTGATCGGTAAATCCTGTCTAACTGCTATAGCCCTTTTAGACGGATTTGCGAACGTGACATTCACGTTGATGTTCTGTGTTGTGTTGTGATGTTGCGGATTGTCGTGGTGGATAGCCTGGATGCAATGGTAGTACATTTTGGTTAATTATGTACATTTGATATTGCGGGGCGAGCGTCCAACATGTGGACTGCCGTTACTGCCTGTTTGTATATTATTCTTTTGGGGCACGACCGGGCTGAGGTCGATGTACCCATTGTATATATTTTACTTTCTGTACTAGGATTACCCCGCGGAGGGGTGCACGGATAGCCGGGTTCTAGAGGGCAACGAGCCCACATCTCATGGCGTTGAGACGGAGGGGGCTTTACTCTAGAATTGGCGGGCTATTCGCCGCACTCGTATGGGGTACAGGTTGACCCAAGGAGGGGTGCCCAAGTTACCGGATTCCGTGAAGTGCTGGGTGGTCCATTCACGTTGCTGAAGGGGGCTGCCTCGCTTCAGGTTTTGGCGGGTAACATGCCGCGCCCGTAGGGGTCTAGGATTTCATTGCACAGGCTATCCACACGACTAGGGGAACGTCTAGTTTCAGTAGCGGCTCTGTGAAACCCGGGGATCCCAGATATCTGTATTGTTCTGTGATGCTTATTACATTTCTGTGATGTTGCATTTTATCACGCCTTGAGCGAATATTATATATTTATATATATATACTAGTAGATGTTGTATATGTTTTGGATCCACGCTAGTCCAGTCCCCGCTCTGTCGTTAGTTAAGTAACCTAACGGGTGATGACGGGACCCAGTGGCGAATGCGGATGGCATATACATACATCATTATTTTCGTTCTTTATTGGTGTGATCAATTGATGGGACTGCGTTGATTCGGATCAATGCAAGCTAAACAAACCTATTCTGATGTTGTTGGAACATTTTTCAAAAAGCTGTTATTGCAAGGGCGTTCTCTTTTGTTTTGCACAGCGGTATTCGGTTATGAATATCCAGCACCTCAGTCGACGAGGCAAGGGCCGAGATCCCTTCACTGGGAGTGACCCCTTGGACAGAAGTTTGCGTCAGGGCAATAACTTCACTATAGTCGTTTACTTTTGCTTTGCATCGTGGTATTCAGTTGGAATATCCTGCACCTCATTCCACGGGGAAAGAGCCGAGATCCCTTCACCGGGAGTGACCTCTTTAGCAAAGATTTACGTCACTATATTTTTATAAAACTATCCCGTTCCTTCAACGATATCAAGTTCATTACGTTAAAGGTTTTTCGCCAAAAAACATTCGTAGCCCTCCGTCATTTCAGTTAAATGTTCGGTAGTATTCAAGCTATGTATTTTGACCTACGCCAAGGCATAGTGATTGGTAGCTGCCGGATATTTATCTGTTGCATAGAAAGATGCGTTGGTTTGGGACAGTCGTACTGCTTTGTTGGCCAAAGTCAAGGGTAGGTACGGGTGGGTTCAAATTAACCTGGATAATGACGGGTAGAACTTGACATGTGACTTATGATTTGTTGGCCAAAGTCAAGGTCATAAGAGCATGGGGTAAAAATCACATCGGGAGTTTCTAAAGAAACTGAAACTTGCCAGATATGCGCATACCTTCTAGAGTGTGATAACGTGAGTGGATTCCGTCACGTTATCATGCGATGATAGTTAGATCCCGATTCCCACTGATGAGTTGGTTTACTCCTCGAGTGATCCCGACTAATTCTTCTTTCAGATTTGGAGGAGAATTTGACGTTACAGTGGGAGGTTTCCTGATTAGATAAAGTTATAACCATTCTGATCTAGGTTAGAGTGCACGCTGAGTGTTTCTTTTCTCTCTCTCTTTGGCAGCAACCATGGCCCGACCCTAGACTATGACTCAGTGACCAAGTTGACCGAACCTTCTTATAACACTGGCTTTTGGATAATCAGAGTTGCATACCTCATTGCCACTCCTACTTTTACCCTTTTCTCCAGGACACCCCGTATTACTACGAACGTCCACTTCCATTGGATAAAACCATCGTATGGTTATATACGAACTCGAAGGAATTTATTCGAAGATGGTTTCCGGTTCTGGAGAAAACGAATAGGACTATTCAATTGTCTTTTCCTTTTACCTTCTCTCAGATTGTGAGTACTCCTTGGTTTAGGAGATAGTACACCTATTACGCAAATTGGATAGACTTCTTCCAAACCTTAGGCTGGTGTCGAACGGTGGGGAATGAAGAAAACCAATTAGCATAACGATGGTGTACAAAAGGTATTAAGTAAAGACATATCAAGGGATTAGTAAGAGGGAAAAGTAAATTGCGACTGCTATTCACGACCAAACCAAGTATTTCTTCGCCAATCCTAAATCACCTTTGTATTTCTCCATAACACTCCGTATCACTACGAAGATCCACAGTTTATTGGATACTCCATCGTATGGTTATATACGAACTCGAAAGGAACTTGTTCCAGTTCGGGGATGGACTCTGGTTCAGGAGAAATAGGAATAAGGTTTATTCAGGTGTCTTTTATCTTTACCTTCTCTCGTGTTGCGAGTGCTCCTAGGATTAGAACAGTACACCCATTATACTTATTGGATAGTCTTCTTCCAAACCATAGGCTGGTGTCGAACGGTAGAGAAGGAAGAAAACCATTTGGCCTAAAGGGGTGTGCAGAAGGTAATGACTAAAGAGATATAAAGGGATTTGGAGAGATGGCAAAGAATTATACGGTTACAGTTGTGAATCAGGATAATGGAAGAGGCATTACTAGGAATACTCGGATACCCCTTCGAAACATTTCAATGTTTCAGTTTCACTGTGTACTGTTAAAAGAAAACCGATTTCCCAATTAGACACTTGCTCCAGGGTATGTATTTACCAGGTTTGATTCTCACATCTGTATGGTTTTACAGATGATGAGTGGGAGCAAGTTATTGGGAATTAGGTGATCATCCTCATTATATCGGGATTCGTTGTAATTGGTGATATTTGAGGAAGTCACCTGGGTTGTTTGCCGGACGGCAAATATTTGGTTTTGAATATCCGTTGTTATGCACCAATTTCAAATTGATATATCTGTACGTCTATTTTTATAGAGTGAGATATACCTTTTTGAAATTATATCTATGACATTTACCTATATCAGTGGATGGTTAGGTAAGGAGCATTAAACAACGGTGTAATTCTTCATAACCATAGTACAGTTTTCAACCTACGACACACAGGGAATGAGTTATTAGACTCAGGAGATTTATACAGAGTATTGTATATTGTCCAATGTCCATTAGGACAGAGGGGATGGTCCTCGTACTATATTCGGTTTACTTATGACTTCTCTAGTTTTTAGACAGGTGTTTCGTAGAAACATAGGGTCCAAGTTTTGGGAAGTTATAGGTATATAAGAGTAAAGTAGAGAACCAGGTATTGCAAGTATCGGGATTTTTCAAGGTGATCGAAGATGTAGATACTTATGTGTGGTATTCAGTTAATAGTAATGATTAAGAGAACTTGCTTCTCTTTCAGGTTACTCATAATTGGAAGCATTCCTAAGTTGAGTAACGCTGATCGGCCTCCTTCCATTTAGTTGACATGCACTGGAGACAGCTGCATGATTTGAATCTGGTTCAATTAAATCAGTGCCTCTGTTTCTATATTGGATATATAACAGTTCATATCTTGACATTGTTAAGGTACGGGGAGTTGCCCAGCTTATGCTTAAAACCAGACTCTGGATAACTCAAGGCACGTTTCTGTAATGGCTGTTTGTGGGTTGACCCAGGCTATGACGAGGGTTGACTTTCTACCATCAGGAAGATCAATAGTGATATTGTTCTTGACTCGCCACACTTTTAATAAAAATGGATTTTTTCAGAAAACAGAAGTAGGAGTATGGTAGAACTGGAAGTGATTCCAGAACCGCAAACGATTACTAAAGATTTGATAAGAACCTAAAGATTCAATCTGGTTTGACATTCCATTGGCCACTCCGAAGATATGGTGGGTAACCTCAGGCACCCGAGAGGTACTCCGGTAGCCTCAAGGACGGTGACAGGGAGGTTCTTGTTTACCCAGACTTGACACTACTGTTGTTCCAGACTATGAGACCCGACAGGAAGATGAGTATAGCATCGTTCTAAACTAGCTTTAGAAGTGTACGTGTATATTATTCTGTCAGAGGGTTGTCGTAGTCAGTGGGAGCAGCGGAAGCATAGTGGACAAGTGACTTATGTCTATTTATAGACTAAAGCAGATATAGCGGAGATAGATCATCTATTTCTGATATGACAGTCATAGGTTTGACTTCATCAAAATAGGGGATGGATCTGTTAAGAAGGTAGTAAGGTGTGATGTCCTGGTATTTGGATGGCATACACAGAGTAGGAAGTGAGATTCCTATACTACGGTCGGTTATACTTTGGTTGTCACACAGTAGTTTCTCCACATAGGACTTGGATATTATATCAGACATTCTGGTTACTAGATCTATGGTTTTAGATCTAGATTTGGGTGGTTTCCCAATCTGGGTACTTTGACAACATTCTAAGAGTATTTAGAATGGACGACTCCAGGCACGGTAGTGTACCTGCAGGTGATGGAGTCACCCTCTCTAAAGGTGTCTCATAGACTAAAGGGGAGAGAGATGTGCATGATCGACAGATCACTTGCTTAGGCAATTGAGTTGATCATGAGATGTCAAGTACCACACCAGATATTGTTTTTGCACCAGATGCAGTAAGTTGATATTAATCCAGTCCTGGAGAAACGATCGGAAGCAATTTTAGAACATAAGTTGATGTTCTAGGGAAATGATAATGGCGGCCTCCTTTGGGAGACAGTTATCATTCCAGGCTTCCAAGGTGACCTGGATGACAGGGTGGCTGTCAGAGTTATAGTTTTTCCTCTGACGAGGGGCAGTATTTTGGACAGGTGGTCCAGGAGGATACTGAGGGAAGGATGGAGCATGATACTGATTAAGTTCAGTTGACGATACAGTCTAAGAAGTTTGGATTTGGAGTTCATGTATGAGCTAGGTCCTATCAGATATCCAGACTTATTCTAAGACAGGTATTGCTCATTTCGGGAGATAGCTTTCTCCGCGAACTTGAGATAAAGAGAGACATAGAAAGAAACATCATAGCGGATCCACTCACTGAGGCTATTCCTCGAACGCAATAGTTTCGCAAACGAGCTTTGTGAGACTGACTAGTAGAGGAGTTGGGTGTTCGGTATCACACGGGCTGTGAGTATGCGACATCGTAATAATTAGCCTTGAGTGCAAGTGGGAGATTGTTGGAGATAGTGCCCTCAGAGTCAATTATTGGATCACAGGCACGTGATTGCAATGATTGAGGGAGGACCTATACCGGTAGGACAGTCTTACTCAAGATGATAGTATGCTATCTGCTTTACTTTTATCATCGTGTACTGCTTTAGGTGACCTTACAGGTCACTATTGCACGTTGATAGAGCCCCTAGGATTCTTGCTTGACTACCAGCAGTATGAGGGCGATCATATACGTGGGAGCTGGGGTCTATAAGCACATCCTTAAAAGGTCCCTAGTCGAGGGAGTTTCGAGACAGGGCATCGATACTCTAGAGTAGACTAGTGTATACAGTCGAGACCCCGACGAGGGGCGGTGGCCGATCTCACAAGCCACTGATGTCAGTTGGTTCACCTAAGATGTATACAGGTGCTCATTGGGTTATGAGTACACCGGACAGGACTCGCCGGAAACATGCTAGTTGGTCTTATACCTGACGTCAGATAGCAGTTCTCTGGTGACATGTGTACAGGTTAGTTCATCGACCTGAGATCGTCATTTGTCTCGTGTGATTTCCCACTGTGCTTTGATTACTACCCTACCACGCTCAAAGGAGACGTGCAAACAGGTTTTATTTGGGTACAGTCCCGAGCCACATGGAGGCAGTGAGCGGATCTTCAGGGGTCCGTCTCTCCCGATATTGGTGGTGAGGTCGCGCTGTGTCTAGGAGAGCCATTATACGAAGTCCTTGGCTAAGGCAGGAGATTTACTGGTAGCTATTCCAGTAGTATCTCTGGGTGTTCTGGGCTACACTCCGACACGACTTGTACCGCTTTTGGGGGTCTGACTTTTACCAACCCCCTAGGCCCGCCATGCGATGCTCATAGACGAACGGACCAGACTGTACGGATATTGTCACTGACAGGCTCAGTAGGGTGTCAGGATGAGTTCGCTTATCGACGTCCCTTTTGGTCAATACCTGGTAGCCCGTTACGTATGGCTAATACCTCTGACGTGCTAGTGGTTAAATCTACAACCAAAGTATTGACGAGTCTTTAGAGTCCGCCACAGACCGTTTTCTTAAGTTTCGGGCGAAACGCTGTAGAGGCCGTATGGAGATATGGCAGGGTTCGATCAGATACGTGCGGTATTGCACGAATCATGATCGGACGGATAATACTAGCGGGCTTTGGTTTAAGCCGGATCCTAGTATTGTACGGTGTAGATTTTGTCTCATTGCATTTGTATTCAGTGGGAATACAAATGCGGGTATGTATATACAGTCGTGGGGTTTTCCTGTAATTTATTACGGGATCAGTTTTTTGAAGTTGCCAGTTTGCATTCCGTTTCAGCCAGTTTTTCTTTCTTCCATTCATTGGCTGAATTTTCCATGGGAGGGGTTTTCTTGCAAAGTGGCATTTAGCTAAATGCAAGGGTGTTATTAGCAATTTGGAGGGTTCATGATGGTTCTTGCATTATTAGATTCCTTTCTCATCTTTTCATTTGCATTAAATGAGAAAGGATTTAAGATAAGAAGTGAGGTGACACATTCTTCTCATTATCATACAAATTCTTCTCTTGCTTATTCCTTTTTTTCCCTCCACCATTTTGTGAAGTCCGTCCACACAACAGAGAGAGGAGAGGGCCATTTCATTTTTGGTGTGGAATTTATTCATCTCATTTTGCTTGCCATAAAAAATATATAGCCATCTCAAAAGTTCTTTTCTCCTCTTCCCTCCTTCAATGGCAACTTCATACCTCCTTGAGGCAAACCGATTCTACAGTTATTCTACATCATTCTTGGACACGTCGACTCGCCAACTTCGTGCCCGAGTTGCTTCGGTCCAGAGGTGGGAGCCCGTAAAAGAACCCGGCAATGTGGTGCCCTTTACGACGAGGAGATGAAGACCGGAGATTCCGCGAGGAGATCGGGATGGAGGCCGAAGACCGAAGGACATGGATCGCTCGGTATAGCATTCTACCCATTCTCGTATTTGCTAGGAGTAGGTTAATGGCCCGATCTGGGATTTTAGTGCGCGGTGGCGCCGGTTTACATATTCCGTAAAAGTATCGTTTCCGCATTCCGGCGTTGGACAGACGGCTGGGGCGCCGCCGTGCACTTACAGATAAAAAAACCGCCGGTAGTTGGATTTTAGGAAATTTCGGCGGTTTTCTTTACTCTGTTTTGTCTCATTTTTGTCCAGTGTCACTTTCTTATCAAGAAGATCACTCAGTATATGTTTAAAAAAAAGTAATGATCAAATAAAATTCGACAAAAACATGAAAGTTAGGGTTTTGAAGAATGGAATTTTGTCGGTTCGAAACTTTAAACATTGTCAAAACTAGTTCTAGTGTTTGGGTAGCTCTAATACCATATAAGTAGATGCCCGTGCTCATGCCGGTAACTAGCGACCACGGCAGAATACAAAACAAAAATTTCTACAACTAGAGCACAATTTTCTACGAGCTAGAATCGAATCCAAATACTAAACTAGCAAACTAGAGAAGGTTAATTACTCAGATAGACGATAGCTACCTTTGTAGTCGTGTCCTTCGTCTTCTTTCCACTTCTTGCGCTCTTAAGGACTCCAGGAACAAGCTTGGATGCCGGCCTTCATTGTCGAAGAAGATCCATCCGAGAGAATCCTAGCTAAGGAAATATCTTCACACTATAGATCAAGTGAAGAAACTAATGATCAATACATGCTAGGAATTGGTCACTAGATGATATAGTAGTGGCTATCTCTAAATGTTTCTCTCTTTATCTTTTTCCTTTCTCAACAACTAAAACTCTAGAAAGAGGACGAGGACGATAATGGTGATCAAGTGAGCATGGCAACTAAAGATGAGCATCTTCTCACACTTTTTTCTTTCTCTCTTTCTCTTTTAATGTGAGAATGAGTGGAGCATGGTGAGTCACAAGTCCACAACATTCTCACACTTAAAAGAAGAGATGAGAAGATAAAAGAAGCCACCTCATTAGTACACATATACATACGTGTATACACACACACACAAATACACTAATACAACTATATGCTACAAATACATACACCCGTATTCATATCAAAATATATATACTCGTATTCGTATAAAATATGAATACCCGTATTTGTATTAAAATACAAATACTCGTATTTGTATCAAGACACGAATACACGTATTTATACAAATACCCATATTCGTATAAATACCGTATTCTGTCAAAATACGAATACGAAAAGAGATACAGTAAAAATATATATATAATACTAGCTCACATTCCATCCAAATGTGGTAACCTGACTATCTTTCAAATTTTCTAGTATTAACAAAATGTTTGATTAAAAGTACATGTACAAAAACACGTATTTAATCGAATCTGAGTACATATCAAAATACATACACTATATCGTTTTGCCTAAGCTGGGAAACCCTATATATAGGACTTTAAAGACTCGACAATATGCTGGCAGTAGGTTTAACCACAAGCACGTAAGCGGCACTAGCTGTACGTAACAGCTACCTAGGTATTGAATGAAAGGAAGGCCGACAAGCAAACTTGTTTGTATCCCTACTGAACCTGAAAGTGACAATCTCCATACAGTCCAGTCTCTTCGTTTGAGAGTATCGCATACTGGGTTTAGGGAGGTGGAAAACGTCAGACCCCTAATAACCTAATAATTCATATCGATATGGCCCAAAACCATTGCAAGAAACCACTAATCTCACAATCAGTAAATCTCAACTGTCTTAGCCAAGGTCTTATGGTGATGACCAATCGAACACAGCGCGACATCAACTCCTTATACTGGGGGTAACGAATCTCTTCTATCACTCACTACCCCCAAGTGCTTCGGGACTGTACCCAACTAAAATATGTTTGCACGACTCTTTAAAGCTATGGTAGGGTAGTAATCTAAGTGCAGTGGGAACACACTCGAGACGAATGGCGATGTTGGGTCTAAAGACTACTTGTACCTATGTCACCAGAGAACTACTATCTGACGATAGGTATATTACCATCTAGAAGTTCTTGGCAAGTCTGTCCAGTGTAACTTATAACCTAATGAGCACTTGTATACTATCTTTGGTGTCGAACACCAATGGCTGTGGGACAGGCCACCTTCCCTCAAGGGAATAAGAAACGTATACACTAGTCTACTCCGGAGTATCGATGCCCTATCTCCAAACTCCAACAACTAGGGACAATTTAAGGATTTGCTTATAGACTATCTAGACCCCACGAGTATGATCGCCATCATAACTCTACTAGTCAAGCAAAGATCCTATGGGCTTTACCAACATGTAATCGAGATACGTAATATAAAATAGAACATATACACATGTTGAGGTAAAGGAAAACCAGATAGCATACTATCATATCGAGCAAGATTGTTCGTATATATATATATATATATATATATCCCAAGTATACATATGTAATATACAATAATGGCCTCTATGACATATACATCCAACAGAGAAATTGGTATTTGTCCTGACTCGACCATTTGCTAGGTACAAGTTTAGTTGCTAAATAGTTTACAATATCTGAAAAACCATGGTTCGCAAGATACGGTCAAGAGGTGCTCGTCAGGAAAAGAATCATTTATAGGCAGTGGAAACATCGGCAAAGAAGGAAGTCGAGAAAGATGGTCAGCAACTACATTTTCACATATTTTTTTGTTCTTAATGATAAGGTCAAATTCTTGCAGTAAGAAGATCCAACGTATTAACCGAGATTTGGCATTCTTTTTCGTGAAAAGATATCTCAAAGCAGAATGGTCGGTGTAACAGATGACTGGGGAGCCGAAAAGGTATGGCCTGAATTTCTCTAAAGCAAATACAACAGCTAAGAATTCCTTCTCAGTAGTTGTATATTTCAATTGGGCATCATTCAGGGTATGGCTCGCGTAATAAATTACGTGCGGCTTCTTATCGATATGCTGTCCTAAAACAGCACCGATGGAAAAGTCGGAAGCATCACATATAATTTCGAATGGATGGTTCCTGTCGGGGGATGATAAGACAGGAGCAGGGGGCATGCGTCTGTATGCGAACATACCTAAAGGACAAGTAAAAGTTGTTTTGTCCTGATCTTTTTCAGCGATGGGAACTTGGTTGTACCCTGAGTAACCGTCCAAGAAACAGTAAAAATCATGTCCAGCTAAGCACTCAAGCATCTAGTCAATAAATAGAAGCGGGAAGTGATCGTTCCGCTTAGCAGCGTTGAGTTTTTAGTAATCAATACAAACTCGTCACCCGGTTTGGGTTTGAGTCGGAATTAACTCATTCGTTTCGTTGGTAATGACCGTGATGCCTGATTTCTTAAGGACAACATGAATTGGACTTACCCACTGGCTGTCAGATATTGGGTAAATGATACTGTTATCCAGATATTTAATGATTTCTTTCTTAACAGCCTCTTTCATGATGGGGTTCAACCGTCTTTGTAAGTCTCTAGCTGGCTTGGTTTCATCCATCAAATTAATATGATGTTCAACGATCAAGGAACTAATCCCTTTGCTGTTAGCCATAGTCCAGCCGAAAACTTGTCGATTGGTTTGCAAGACAGAAAGAAGTGCTTTCTCCTGCTCTAAACCTAGAGAAACAGAGATGATTATGGACACCGTCTCATTCTCACCCAAGTAAGCATACTTAAGGTGAGACGGCAAAGGTTTGAGTTCGAGAACCGGTGATGAAACAATTGACGGCAAGGTTGGAGACCAGTTTTCGAACTCAAAAGACTACATAAGCGGCACAAAGTGAGTGTAAGCGATGGACTCGGTTGATTCAACAGACTCATACATAAACGCGAAGGATTCAAACTTAGGAGATTCATCAAGAACATCTGAAAAAGTGAAACGGTCATACTCTCTATCTGTCCCGGAAGCAATGGGATCAAAAAGATACGCACAAGTGGTGTCAAGGTTATCAGGATCGAGAAGGAATTCCTCGAACTCACAAGTTTCGGGGTCGGTCTCTTAGACGGAACAAATATCCAGTATATGAGCACTCGGGTCAGATGGCTGATTCCCCAACCTGAAAATGTTGAGTTCAATTGTCATGTTACCAAAGAATAGGTCCATGGAACCATTTCGACAATTGATCATAGCATCTGAGGATCCAAGGAATGGGCGACCGAGAATCACCGGAATTTGATTCCAGGGTTTGGCTACAGGCTGTGTATTCAAGTCTATGAGATCAACATGGAATATGAAGTCCCCGACCTTAATTAATATGTCCTTTCGCTCACCCTTAGAATGGGTGATAGATCGATCGACCATTTGAAGAGTGCAATGTGTAGGTTTCAATTCCCCTACACTGAGTTGCTCCTAGACTGAATACGAAAATAGGTTAACACTGGCACCAAGATCTAAAATAGCACGATTGATGTTCTTATCCCCAATGGAAATTGAAATCGTACGACAACCTGGGTCCTTCCGTTTTTTGGTAAATCTTGGGAAAGAGCATCACTCACGTTACTTGCCAAGAAAACTTTCTTCGGTACCTGGGATTTTCTCTTCTTAGTGCATAAGTCTTTCAAGATTTCGCATAAGAGGGGACTTGTTGGATTACATTTAAGAGGGAAATGTTTATGTTAACCCGTTTGAATAACTCCACAACCTTCTCCATCTGTGGACTTTGTTTATTGGGCCTCAACTAGTTTGGAAATGGAGCTTTGTTTAAATTGGTTGAGTTCAATACTTGTGGAGATGGAACGGAACCCAAAACTGGAGTTTGAGTGGAGTGAAATGTGGGTCTGTTCGATGCAGCAAATTTTGAAGAAAAGCCTGATGAAGAACGGAGAACGGGCTTAGATGAAGAAGAAGTTAGGATAGAAGAAGAAACAGCCGGAGTGTCATCATTATCATTTGGAGCTCCAACGTGGTTATTCAGCAATCGTCTTGATCTCAACATAATAATAGCACTCACATTATGATTCTGTTGTTCGAGAACAACATGCACATTATGTGGGTGACCCAGATTTGGTAAAGATGGAGATGGGAGCTTTCTTTTTTCTCGTTCGCTCATCGCCACGTTCAGTTGTATAATCTGGGTCTCGATGGTTATTATGCTCTGTCTATGAGAAGTTATGGGTTGCACAAATGATTGAATAGAAGATTGGATGTTTGCGGTGTATTGAGTAGATTGCTTTACTGTAACGACTCTGATTTTACTTTACGAAAATTTTTAAGTTAATGTACAGAATGGAGTTTGCAAGCCTGACTACAATTTAAAAGTTATTTTTGTTTAAGAACAGCAAGAAGAAATTTGTAGCTCATTGGTAAAACCTTGCACGGCTGTGACATATCCCCGGTGTTTGAATCCCATCAGCCAAATATTATTTTTTACTGATTTTTCTTTTAAATTTTTTGGAAGCCCAAAAGTTTACACATGCACTGCACATAAAAATGAAAAATCAGAGAAATCTAACATGTGCAAAATGTTGTATGAACTGAGGAGAATACGTGGCAAGTATCCAACCCCCAACACCCACCATATGGCTGGCGAGACGGGGATTTTGGCCGGCGGCGACGGGTCCCCTATAGGGAAAAGTCCCCGGGCTTTGTACACTGGTCGATTGGCCTACCCTTATTACCCCTGCACTGTTTGTTTTCTCTGCAATTTAACAGAGAATTCAATTTCCCAATTAATCCAATTTTAAATGCATTTTAATTTATTCTTTCAATTCCAAAACTCTAATTCCACACTATAAATACAACCACATAACCTAGCCCCTCCTCATTCTGAAATCCCTACCCAAAATTATCAAATTTTTCTAAGTACAAGTGGAGTTAGTGTTCATATCATAATATTGCATTTTGTATTTCCCATTCTTATGCATTTTACAATAAAAACAGGTACTTTTGACACATGTCTGCTACATGTTACAGGTTACAGGTTCGTGGATCTAAAACAGTGAAAAACACAAAAGACGACACAAAAGAAGGACTTTTGACCAACAATTAGGAGGATCACAGTCAAGCCTAGACGAAGAACAGTTCACAATCAACAAGACAACGCAAGATCCAAATTATCAAGGCAAACGGTTAAAAGATCGCTACAAGTGTTCTCTGAAGATCTGGAATCAATGTAGAAGCCCAAATGGAAAAAACACTGAAGAAATGAAAAGCCCAAAGAAACCTGAAGCAGCCCAAAAAAAATTAACAGAAGACCTCACTAACGGGCCGCGGAACCGCGGCCCAAGCGCGCCATTGGCGCGGTTCCGCGGCCGTCCTATGCCCGTACTCGGTGAAAAGTTTACCAAAATTCTTTGGCGGCTTTGGAAAGATTTCCTAGGGGTATATTTGTAATCTTAGACATGCGGATCAATTGTAAACCTAGGGTTTCTATGTCCTATAAATAGAACCTAAATCCTTGTATTTTCTCATGCCTCTACTCATGAATAAAATTCTGTTTTCTTGAAGTTAGAGCGCATCAATCGTAAGTAGGTTATTTTTCTTGCCCTAGTTCTAGTTTCTTTTATATCTGCCTTAGGTAAATTCTTTACTTGCCATAGTTTAATTTAGTTTAGAATTTTTATTAACTTAAAATAGATGTTTCTTCTCTTTAATAAAAACAAAACAAAAAGTATGTCTCTCTTTATTTCCCCAATGAGCGAGTAGTTTCCTCGCTTGTTAGGGTTAGGAATAGGGAAGGATTTGAGAGATGAAGATCTCTCATCTTTTTTCTTTGCCAATCTTGTATGAACATGAGAACTCCATGCATACCTTCTTATTCCGCTCCCTACAGCACTCTACCCTCGAGGTAACGGTGATCTGTAGTCTAAAGGCCCGGATTTTAAGGTTTTCCATGGAGGTTAGGATAAAGATTAATAAAGGAAGGACAAGGATCTAGAGGAAGAACAATCTTCCTAATCATCCTAATCCCCTTTATAAATATTTACCATAACACTAATATGATATATTTAATTAAAGGCAATGGAAAGAGATGTAGATCTTTGTTTACCAAATTTTCCCTAAACCTAATCCTAGTATCGCACAACTTCAATTTTTAGGTTTAATTATAATTCCAAACACCATTTGGAATTAACTCGTAAGAACTTAAAGGAGATTTACAACATCCCTGTGGACCGACCCGTATTCACCGGCTAGCTTCATGCGACGCCGTTCTTGATTGCGGTAAATATTTTTTGATCGATAAAAACCTCTTCTAAATCAAATGGCGTCGTTGCCGGGGATGGCGTAAAATTTCCTTTTTGTAATTTCGAGTTAATAAAAAAAAATCTTAAAAATCTGGAAAAAATATATATATATAAAAATATATCATCTGTTATTTTTGGAAAGGGTATTCTTGTGAGAATTTTTTGTAGGATCTACAAAGAAATTCGGATCTGGAAATCTACAGAGATCAAAACAACAAATATCAAATCCGAACAAACAGAGGAATATCACAATAGACAACAGAAGAAATTTGGAGGACTGAGTCAACAAGAAGAATCACGGTGATCTGGTCTCAAAAAAAAAAAACCTACCGAGCCGACCAACCCACGACGGAACCGCCGCGAGAACCCCCTTCCGGCCGCGGAACCGCCGCGCCCTGATGACACCACCTGCAAAAAAAAAAACTGTTCCGCCACTGCAAATTTTTGTGAGTTTTCTCTCCTCCTCTGTAAATCTTGATATATCTTCTGTAAATTTTCCTGCAGGATTTCTTTACGCTTTAAAAATATTCCCCCTTCCAAATAACAATCTTGTGCAGGATTCTTTGCGCCGCGCATAAAATAAAAAGATTTGATTGCAAGTAATTTTTCTGTTTTGCATATCTTTAAAACTGGCTTTAAGGGGCTTTTGACCAATTCAAATTGGGTGGGGATTTCATCACCCTTCCTATGACCCCAGAAATCACATAAGGCATTTGCATTGACCAATCTTAATTAAAAAATACTAGACTCAGCCCTAAGGATGTCGCGCTCAATAGGACAGAGGACTAGTTATAGGCATCGGCCGTTTATCCTAACCTGGCTTTGCGGTGACTAGGCAAGTGTGTCAAGGCTAGTGGTTTTTAATTAGGCCCACCATTGTGGTTCCTTCCCACTTACCTGGCACTTACATGGCCGCAATTGGCGGTGAAGAGGCGGTTTGAGGTCCTATTTCTAGCCCTTTGGAACAGTTAGGAGCTGTCTAGCTGACCTAGATGACCCTAGATCTAGGCCTGATTATGCATTTTTGGTTGATCGAAAGTGTGTCTAAGCCCTTTATCGAATTTTTTTTTCTGCAAACAGTCTCAAATAAAGAGAAAAAGGAAAAAAAGAAAATTTTTATAAAAACTTGCAAAAATTTTGTCGCTAAGAAATCCTTGCACACCACTTGCACCACCTACCTTCTTTCTTTTCTCATTCTTCTATCATGGGTACCCCACATCATAAATCTCTTGACGAACTTTGGTATCCCGAACCTAACTTAGCGTCGTACGTCAATTTGTTCGGTCAATTTAAAGACGATCCTTCCTTGCCTAAAAAATCTTTGAAAGATCAAATAGAGGCGTCTAGGAGAAACAGTTTGACTTTTTAACCCACTTTGTGTCAACCGAGTCAACCTTTACCACCTCCATATGTTGATACCACTTTTTCAAGTCCTTCTGTCACTCCTAAGCCGATGTCCATTGCTGAGCATATTGCTCAATCTCGTAGCCGATCTTTCACCCCTCTCCACTCATCTAGTTCTAGGGATCCACAAGACTATTCACCTTTTTATCCACATGTTGACCCTACTCCTGTCCAACCATCCAATTCCTACCAGTCCTACTCGACTTTCCCACCTTCACTAGACCCTGTTTCTACACAACCTTTTGGGAGTTTCACGTATCCAAACAATTTCGAATCTTTTACCGAAACCCCTTCACCACCCATGTCTAGTTTGGAACAGTCGTTGCAAGCTTATATTTTAGCAACAAACAAAATGGTTAGGAATGTGGAAGCGTCCGTGGCCGCCTTTATGCAACCTAGTGAACCGGTAGCTAGTTTCCAACTAGCTCTGAATTTTCCAATGTATGAGGAGGCGGTTGGACAGAGTGAGAATTTGAGAGGATTTCCAAATCAAACCTACCCATACCCAATTCCAGCCCACAACTCCGGTTTTCCATCGATTGTCCAAAATAGTTCAACAGTTGAAAATAAAAACGAGTTGTGTGATTTTGTAGTTTGATTTGCCAAATTGTGAAGAACCCCTTTCGAGTGAAACCACACGTAATCCTTTTGATCTTTACACCTCCACTCTAGAACCTAAATCGATAAATATCCATGCTTATGATGAGGTGTCAGAAAAAATTGATTTTCACTTGATTGAGGATATAGACGCCGGGAATATTTCGGATGATGAACCCGTCGATTTAATTGAAATTTTATATCCAATTCATCATCCCGGGTCATTAAATGTTTTTCCCGAACTTCATATGCGTCTTGATTTTGATGATATTGGCATGGATAAGCAAATTTTTGAGGAAAATATTAAGGAGAATTATGAGGATAATATTGAGGTTGAACCATTTTTGTTTGATGTGTCGGATTTTCCAATTCAGCCTCTTGAACCTTTAACTGAATCACCCTCCTTCTTTCCATCGTTCTGACCACACAAAAGATCACGCTTGAAGACTGTGAGCTTGAAAAATTTTCCTTTGAATCTGACCCAGTTCTCACAGCCAATAACACTTACGAGTGTTTCACTTTTTTGGACGATGTTGATGACTCACTGCCCGAGTTTGAGTCCTTTACATTTTCAGATGAGTTAGTTGAACCACCAGACTCGGTTGCTTACAGTTGTTTCGAACCATTGATGGAATCTTTCAAGTTCGAAACAGTTTACTACGGTGAGAATGAGACTATCCCTAATTCACTCCCTTTCGTCCTTCCTATCGTTCCGACCGTACAAGAGACCGTTACGCTTTCATCACCGATACCAAGTTCGGCGTACCCATGTTTTCTTGCGAATCTTGAGGGATTTGACCCCATTGCACGACGGGTTGATAGGTTAGCACAATCGCTTTTAACACATCGGTCATCATAAATTGCGCTAATTTATTCACTCGCTTTACACCTTCAAGATCGTGCTACCCTTCTTTCTCTTTTCCACCATTCTTCTCCTCCACCGAGACCATATTCCACCCTTCTTCCCAGTCGGTCTCGTATGCTTCTCATTTCTTTTCCTCCACACCCCATTCTTGCACCAACTATACCATTACCACGATAAGATTTTTGAATGGTTGGTGCTAACTTTTGGCTTGTGTAAGGCCAAGCTTAAGTTTGGGGGGAAACTTGCTGTATATATGTATATATTTTTTTTTTGTTTTTTTTTTCTAAAAGAAAAAAAAAATTTCAAAACATTAAAAATATAAAAAAAAATTATAAATAAATAAACACGGGAGTGCCGGTATTTTGACCCTCTTGGTTTAGCATGACAGTGAGGACACTGTCAAGTTTAAGTTTGAGGATATGCTCGGTACGTCTTCTTCCTCCGCATTCATATGTATATTTTTGCATTTGCACATTTATTTGAAAACCCATAAAAATTGAAAAAAATTCAAAAATTATAAAAATTATTGTATTCAATTTTGGCCTAATTGACTTGAGTTTGACAAATAGGTTAACTAGCTAGGAACAACTAGATCTTAGACTTAGTAAATTAAAAACCTTAAAAATAACCTTCCTTAAAGTTTAACGGTAGAAAGTATATGTCTTTGTAGTTTATTTAGAAATAGGCAAATTTTGAGTTAACTTTTTGGACTAAGTCGAAACAAAGGAAAAGTATTGATGTTCTTATTAGAGTATAAGTTTGAAAAATAGTTCCTAGCTTAAGTCTAGATTCTGAAAACGTATACCCTACAAATTGCACAATCACGCACCTTGAAACTTGGAATAGTAGAAGAGACCTTGAAATGCTCTTGTCTAAAGTCCTTAGTACAATAAAAATAAAAGAAAAAAAATGTGAATAAACAATAAAAAAATGGACACCGGTTTTTGTGATTACTTAAGGCTGCAAAATATAGAAAAATATTTAGCGAGGGTGCTTCATCACCTAGTGCCTTAGACCAACTGATTTGGGAGTCACTACTAAAAGCCTTGGGTGTTGCAAGACTAAGAATTACGCTTAAATGTGCAAACACATTTTGTAATCGGTCGTTGGTACCTCAAGAAGTATTAACGGTCGCATGAATGATGTGTAAGCAAAATTCAATTAAAAATTCACCAATTAATAAGTACTTTGGACAACGGACAAGGGTATGATTGCTTGATTTGAATTTCCAAGTGTAGGGGTGATCTATACACACACGTAGGGATATGTGATTGGGATTTAGATGAGAGAAAGAGATGAAGAATAGAACTTGTATCTTTAGTAGAGTTGATAGAAATTCCTAAGTGGAGATGGAACCCTAGAAGGAAAACTTAAGAAATGCTGAAAGCTAAGTAAGTCTATAGAACATATATAATCTTAAGTTAAATGATGAGGAAGTGTGAAGAATGTGGGTGGATGATTTATAAGTCGAAGATAATAGAATTCCTTGTTAGAAACCCTAATTGGAGAACAAAAGTCGAAAAGCCAAATTGATAGAATTTTGTGGGTAGTATCCTCTGAAAACCCTCAGGAGACAACACTCCTCCTACTAGGGACACCTAAAGGTTTAACGGCTTGTTGCACGTGCTCAGTGCAATCGCGTTTCCCTGCGAAAGTGCGGCTAGGTTAGATTTTTATCGAGAATAAAATAATAAGTTTGCTCGAGGACGAGCAAAAGATAAGTTTGGGGGTATTTTTTCATATCATAATATTGCATTTTGTATTCCCCATTCTTATGCATTTTACAATAAAAACAGGTGCTTTTGACGCATGTCTGCTACATGTTACAGGTTACAGGTTCGTGGATCTAAAACAGTGAAAAACACAAAAGACGACACAAAAGAAGGACTTTTGACCAACAATTAGGAGGATCACAGTCAAGCCTAGACGAAGAACAGTTCACAATCAACAAGACAACGCAAGATCCAAATTATCAAGGCAAACGGTTAAAAGATCGCTACAAGTGTTCACTGAAGATCTGGAATCAATGTAGAAGCCAAAATGGAAAAAACACTGAAGAAATGAAAAGCCCAAAGAAACTTAAGCAGCCCAGAAAAAATTAACAGAAGACCTCACTAACGGACCGCGGCCCAAGCGCGCCATTGCCACGGTTCCGCGGCCGTCCTATGCCCGTACTCGGTGAAAAGTTTACCAAAATTCTTTGGCGACTTTGGAAAGATTTCCTAGGGGTATATTTGTAATTTTAGACATGTGGATCAATTGAAAACCTAAGGTTTCTATGTCCTATAAATAGAACCCAAATCCTTGTATTTTCTCATGCCTCTACTCATGAATAAAATTCTGTTTTCTTGAAGTTAGAGCACATCAATCGTAAGTAGGTTATTTTTCTTGCCCTAGTTCTAGTTTCTTTTATATCTGCCTTAGGTAAATTCTTTACTTGCCCTAGTTTAATTTAGTTTAGAATTTTTATTAACTTGCAATAGATGTTTCTTCTCTTTAATAAAAACAAAACAAAAATTATGTCTCTCTTTATTTCCCCAATGAGCGAGTAGTTTCCTCGCTTGTTAGGGTTAGGAATAGGGAAGGATTTGAGAGATGAAGATCTCTCATCTCTTTTCTTTGCCAATCTTTTATGAACATTAGAACTCCATGCATACCTTCTTATTCCGCTCCCTACAGCACTCTACCCTCGAGGTAACGGTGATCTGTAGTCTAAAGGCCCGGATTTTAAGGTTTTCCATGGAGGTTAGGGTAAAGATTAATAAAGTAAGGACAAGGATTTAGAGGAAGAACAATCTTCCCAATCATCCTAATCCCCTTTATAAATATTTACCATAACACTAATATGATATATTTAATTAAAGGCAATGGAAAGAGATGTAGATCTTTGTTTACCAAATTTTCCCTAAATCTAATCCTAGCAAGTTTCTAATCCTAGTATCGCACAACTTCAATTTTTAGGTTTAATTATAATTCCAAACACCATTTGGAATTAACTCGTAAGAACTTAAAGGAGATTTACAACATCCCTGTGGACCGACCCGTATTCACCGGCTAGCTTCATGCGACGCCGTTCTTGATTGCGGTAAATATTTTTTGATCGATAAAAACCTCTTCTAAATCAGTTAGCCCAATGTCAACTTCCGGCAATGAAGAGAAGCAATTCCGGATATCCCGCGACGCCATGGAGACTTCACAATCTTCTTCTACCTTATCCTCACCCTTGTAACTAGTAAGTCTCACCCTCCTTCTTCTCTTTCTACATAAAAAGTCTTTTTTATAAAACATGTAGGTAAGTGGGGTTATACCGACATTTGATTCTAAAATCCTTGAAATTACAATTTTTCTTAAGAATTGTTCATTCATATTAATACATTGCTTGTTAATCATAAAACTAAAGTTTAGAACAACTTTCACCATAAATCATCATACTAAACAACTTTAAATTTAGTTTTACCTTTAAATATCATGAACTTTGTATCGACCATATTTATTTGTTTTGCTTGCTATTACCTCTAGAAAACTTCACGAGATAATGACCTACCCCTCACATACACACATATTGACAAAGCACGATACTCTTGGAAACCTATTTTTATGGCGATTATAACTTTTCATCAAAATACCATGAACTATAAAAACCCGGATTTCTTTAGAATTGTATTTCAAACTCTTTACGATTATGCCTCTACAACCCATTTTAAGGAACCTGCTATTGGATGGTGCGGATTATCGCACATCTTTAGGCTAGTAGAGCGAGATGCAGAGCTCCTCACGGAGTATTCGGTCTCGAAAGAATTTTAATACGATTTTTAAGAAAAACGACATTTTCTAATTAATAATAAAATTTAATTTTTAATATTATATAAATATATCAAACCACATATTTTCAAGTTATATTAAAATTCCATGTTTTCTAAAAGATAAAAGAATGACAAGTTTCACCAAAATACCATCAAGTATCAATACAAGACAAGTATTACACTAAAATACCTTGAATTATTCAAGCTATGTAAATATTCACTAATATACCCCACTCTTTAAAATTCACACCCATGAAAACCTTAAAGAACATAAATAATTACTCGAGATTTATTTTGAAAGTATATGAGATATTTTTCATAAAACCTCCTCGAGTTATATAAAATTACATTTTAAGGACCATAGTAAATATAGAATTAAGCGGGATCAATTCTCTTGAGCCTCAGGGTGCCGGAGAAAGTGAGTGCTTGCCTATGTAAGGTAGAAAACTAAAACGGAGTTATCAATAGTAATTGTCTTGGAAAAAGACACAAATCCTGCCGTCCATATGCAGCAGTTTCTGATAACTCCTAAACCTAATTTAGGATCCAAATCAGTTCTAAGTGTCTGACTCAAGTCTGAGTCCAAATAAATCTGAATCCAAATCTAACATGAATCCAACATGTATACTTGAACCTGAACCTGAATACCAGAACAATATCAACATGCAAACATGACTTGACTTGACCGAACCATGGTTATGACTTGAATTGACTACATGACTACTTAATACAATCCTGAAACCGTATACATGAACAACTTATATCCATGGTCTCGGCAAATCTGATAACTATAATCTATATAACATACATTACGGGGTTTAACAGGGTAGACTGGTACGGAATATATTAGAAGTGGAACGAGATGGTCACTAAAAGACACCTACCTGAACATTCGTGCCATTATCCCATGGGTTTTGACGGGGCCTTGTACTTCCGATTACCATAGTCCATGGAGCAAGTTGGACTCCTCTCGTATACACTGATATATTCTGTACCAAGCTACAAATAACTACGTTAGTATAACAAACATATACCTGTTTATATTACCAGTTCTCTCCTCTTTACTTGTTCTATTCCATCCTTATCTTTGGGACTTCCCGAGCGCTAGTTCGCTGACGACATTCATGTTTCTTTCTTTCTTTGGAATGTTCGTCATGAGGACTTGAATCTCAGGAGACCGAGCCCAGCCAGGAGGACTTGGATCAGTTCACATAGGAGCCAAACTTTTAGTTTTTACTTGTACTTATTTCCTTTTCATTCGTATGCCACTGTTTAGGCATTGCTTTTATCATTGTACATTTCCTTTTCAAATTAGTTGTAATGTAAATAAAGAATGTTAATAAAAGTTGATGTTTATTATTACATCTCTTGTTATTCTTGTGTATTCATTTATATTGCTTATTTACGCTCGTGTTTACTTCTGAGTAAATACGTCACGGCCCATCACGTCTACTTCTCCATATACTGGGAAGCGGGGCGTGACAAGTTTTGTTGGTGGCCCATGCAAGTTAGTTCTGTATGGAATCCTAAGTAATATATCACCAGAATTATAACAATCAGCAACTAAACATTCCTTATATTTTTAATCTCTGGAATTTATCCTAACCCTTCCTTTTTTCTCAAGGTTATGGATTCCCCAAACAACACGAACACCAACGTCAACGACAACACCCTACCACCTCCTCTACCACCACCACCTACCGTTACCGCTCCTATCAATGAGCAGACGGTATTGCTTGATGCGATCAAGAGCCTCTTGGAGGGTCAGCAACAGCAAACTGTTATCATCATGCACTGCCCAGAGACTGAGGCACCCGGAGTCAAACAATTCCGGGCATTGCACCCTAAGCATTATTCTGGGAAAGTGAGCCCACTAGAGGCAGATGAATGGGCTCAGTCCATTGAAGATGACCTAGCAGCAGCACAAGTGCCAGAGATTGCTTGGGTGAGAGTTGCGAAGCTGCAAATCACAGACAACGCCAGAGTATGGTGAAAGGCTGAAGAAAGCCGTCTTGCCCAGCCGATTGAATGGAAGACTTTTCGCGATATGTTCGATGTGAAATACTTTCCTGAGACTTCCCGAATCGACATAGAACAGCAATTCATCCACTTGCAACAAGGTTCAATGTGGAACAAATCTGTGGATGAATACGATACTGAGTTTACCATGCTCAGCAGGTAAAATATGTCTCAATATTAAATTTTTTGATATCACATAATACACTGCTAACATAAGACCGTAACAGGTTCACGGCATACTTTATCACGACTGCTGAGATCAGGGAACAAAGATTTCAACAAGGGTTGGACCCGGAGATCCAAGCTACACTAGCTACAGGGAATTTTCCAACACATGATCTTGCGCTGAAGGCTGCCCGACAATATGAGACAGTGGTGAAGAAGAAGAACAGACCTCAGACTGCCAGTGTGAAGCGCCCTGCCACCCAGATGGCAGGAGGAGCCTCTTCCAGGCCTACTTTTGAACCCAGAAGACCGGGAGTACCATTTAACCGGCCCAGTCCAGATTTTTGCTTCTACTGCAAGAGGAATGGACACCTGGTGAAGGATTGCAGGCGTGCAAATGGCATGTGCTTAGTTTGTGGCGCATCAACTAACGACAATGTAGCATGTCCTCATAGACGCAATCCAAATCTAGCCCCCAGACCAGCTATCACCTTTCCGCAGAGGCCAACTATTCAAGCTCCTGCACCTCGCTTAGTCTTGACTGCTCCACCTCCTCGTGGACCTCCTGCACAACCTCCTCATCAGTTCCATCAGGAACAGAGGAACATGCCTTAAGGACAGAGAAACGGACAGAGGAATGTGCCTCCAGCAAGGAGGAATGTACCCTGGCGTCAGGCTTTCACGATGACTGTGGAAGAAGCTGAAGCCACCGGCCAAGTCATCACTGGTAACCCCCAATCTTTCAAACCTTTTCAATCCTTGTTTACATCAATATATTCTTTTCCTATACCTAAACATATCCCACACAACTTAGGTACAATCTTAGTAGCCTCCCTACCTGCTTTAGCACTCTTCGATACTGGAGCATCACATTGCTTTATGCCACAACAGTTCGTCCGAACTCATGTGATTCCAGTTAAAGCGCTCGTATCCAGCTGGAATGTCAGTTCAAGGAACGGCGTTCTAAAGGCAACTATGGGATACGATGGTCATCTGCAGCAGAGAATTTTATTTGGACTTCAAGGTGCTGGACATACCGAACTTCTACGTAGTCTTAGGAATGGACTGGCTAGGAACTTTCTTCGCTACCATCGACTGTCATCAAAAGAGGGTAGTGTTCGAGATACCAGATCATCCGGTCTTTTATTTCAAGAGTGGAGACCGTATCCTGGAATTTAGCACCTACAAGGCTAAACCAAGGAAGGCAGTGATTGCAACATTACAGGCGGAAGAAGACAAGCCAGAGGTAGTTCGAGAGTTTGAGAATGTATTCCCTAAAGACATCTCAGGTTTGCCTCCTGATCGAGCTCTTGAATTCAGCATTGACTTAGTACCTGGTGCGCAACCAGTGATCAAAGCACCATATCGGTTAAGTCCAGAAGGATTGAAGGAGATCCGTACTCAGCCAGACGAACTTCTGAAAAAAGGATGAATTCATCCCAGTACTTCAAGTTGGGGATCTCCAGTGTTGCTCGTAAAGAAGAAAGAAGGTTCATACAAAATGTGTATAGACTACTGAGCTCTGAACGAAGTGACAATAAAGAACAAGTATTCACTACTGCGCATCGATGATCTATTCGATCAGCTAAGTGGGTCTTGTATTTTCTCAAAGCTAGATCTTCGTTCGGGTTATCATCAGGTGAAGGTCAAAGAGTCTGATATTTCGAAGATGGCATTCAGGCCTCACTATGGTCATTATGAGTTTGTCGTGATGCCATTTGGAGCGACCAATGCACCTGCTATATTTATGAATCTGATGAACCAAGTTTTTTGAGAGTACCTAGACAGGTTTGTTGTTATTTTCATCGACGGCATCCTGTTATATTCAAAGAATCGGAAAGAGCACGTTGAGCATTTGAGGATTGTCCTGGAGATATTGCGACAGCATCAACTCTATGCCAAGTACAGCAAGTGCGAATTTTGGCTAGATCAAGTCGGATTTTTCGGACACATTGTTTCGGGCGAAGGAATCTCAGTAGATCCAGCTAAGGTATCAGCCTTCAGCGAATGGCCGACACCAAAAATGGTGAAGGATATTCGAAGTTTCTTGTGTTTAGCAGGATACTACTGAAGATTCATCGAAGGTTTCTCGATGATTGCAATACCCCTGACCAAGCTCACAAGTAAAGATGAAGCATTCGTGTGGTCAGAAGCATGTGAACAAGCTTTTGTAGAACTGAAGTCAAGATTGACATCAGCTCATATTCTCGTAATACCGGACCAATTTAGAGGTTTCGTTGTGCATTGCGATGTGTCCGGTAAGAGATTAGAATGTGTTCTACACCAGCATGGAAAGGTTGTAGCTTTTGTATCAAGATAGCTGAAGGTCCATGAGCGCAACTATTCAACACATGACTTGGAGTTGGCAGCCGTTATCTTTGCACTTAAGATTTGGCGCCATTATCTTTTGGAAGAGCGAGTGCTTATATACACTGACCATGAGAGTCTGAAGTATGTGTTTACTCAGAAGGAGTTGAATATGCGGTAGAGAAAATGGCTAGAACTTATGGCGGACTTTGACATCAACCTACAATATCATCCAGGAAAGGTGAATGTAGTTCCTAATGCACTTAGTCGCCAGCCACAATCAATGAATCTTACCGCATAGTAGAAGCTATAGCAGGAATTGCACGGGATGGAGATAGAAGTGGTTATGTCGGGTAACACTTCGTATTTGATGAACTTACAAGTTCAGTCTACTATTGCCAATCAGATCAAGGCAGCTCAAGCAAGTGATGCCAAGCTGCAAAAGATCCGAGAACAAGTAGAAAGTGGACTATGAACAGACTTCATCATCCATGAAAACGGATCTTTGAGATATGGAAGTAGGTTGTGTGTACCACAAGGTTCTATTCGGGAAGAGTTGATGAAAGAAGCTCACAACTCTCCTTACTCAGTACACCCTGGTGGTACAAAGACGTACAAAGATCTACGGCAACATTACTGGTGACATGGAATGAAGCGTGAAGTAGCTAGAAGCGTAGCCAAGTGCTTGGTGTGTCAGCAACTGAAGGCTGAACATCACAGAACTGCTAGTTTACTTCAACCGTTACCTATCCCAGAATGGAAATGGAAACACATCACCATGGATTTCATGACTGCTCTTCCTCACAGCATGAAGGGTAACGACGTAGTATAGATTATTGTAGATTGACTCACCAAGTCAGCTCACTTCATCCCATTTCGAGTTAGCCAATCTACCGAGACACTAGCAAAAAGTACATGGAGGTAAGAATAAATCTAATGTAAGATTTAACTTCAAGATGTACTATTTCTGATACCCATGAACTCATACAGGAGATCGTGAGATTACATGGAGTATCGGTTTGCATCGTCTCTGATCGAGATACCGGATTCTGATTACAGTTTTGGCAGAGTCTGCAAGCTATCCTGGGAACGAGTCTGAACATCAGCACAGCTTACCATCCACAAATAGATGGACAGTTTGAGCGAACAATTTAGATTCTAGAAGATATGCTAAGAGCTTGTATGTTAGGCTTCGGAGGATCGTGGGAAGATCACCTACATCTTGTGGAATTTTCTTACAACAACAGCTACCGGGCGAGTATTGGAATAGCACCATTTGTAGCTCTGTATGGAAGGAAGTGTCGATCACCACTAAGTTAGGACGACATCGGAGATCGTGAACTCCTTGGACCAGAGATGATCGTGGCAACTGTGGATGTAGTTCGCATGATCAGGGAAAGAATGCGCATAGCCCAAGACAGAAAGAAGCACTGGGCTGATGCAAAGCGTCGACACCTGGAGTTCTAACCTGGAGATCATGTTTTCTTGAAGATCTCTCCAAACCGAGGAGTAATCTTCTTTGGCAGATATATAGGACCGTTCGACATACTCGAATGAGTCGGAGAAGTGGAATATCGTTTGGCATTACCACCCTCATTGGAAAGAGTGCATAACATGTTCCACATATCCCAGCTTCGAAGATATGTGAGCGACCCCAGCTACATCCTTGATCACTCCGAGCTCACTGTACAGACGGATCTAACTTGTGAGCAAAAACCCATTGAGATCCTGGACCAAAAGGTAAAGTCACTGAGGAACAAGGAAGTAAACTTGGTCCGAGTGATGTGGAGAAAAGATTCGCCAGGAGAATCAATTTGGGAGCGAAAAGATGACATGCATACAAGATACCCTTACTTATTTGTAAATTAGTTCTTATGTAATTGTAAATTTCAAGGACGAAATTTTTGTAAGGAGGGTAGAATATAATGACTCTGATTTTACTTTACGAAAATTTTAAGTTAATGTACAGAATGGAGTTTGCAAGCCTGACTACAATTTAAAAGTTATTTTTGTTTAAGAATAGCAAGAAGCAATTTGTAGCTCATTGGTAAAACCTTGCACGGCTATGACATAGCCCCTGTGTTTGAATCCCATCAGCCAAATATTATTTTTTACTGATTTTTCTTTTAAATTTTTTGGAAGCCTAAAAGTTTACACATGCACTGCACATAAAAATGAAAAGTCAGAGAAATCTAACATGTGCAAAATATTGTGTGAACTGAGGAGAATACGTGGCAAGTATCCAACCCCCAACACCGACCATATGGCTGGCGAGACGGGGATTTTGGCCGGCGGCGACGGGTTCCCCATAGGGAAAAGTCCCCGGGCTTTGTACACTGGTCGATTGGCCTACCCTTATTACCCTTGCACTGTTTGTTTTCTCTGCAATTTAACAGAGAATTCAATTTCCCAATTTATCCAATTTTAAATGCATTTTAATTTATTCTTTCAATTCCAAAACTCTAATTCCACACTATAAATACAACCCCATACCCTAGCCCCTCCTCATTCTGAAATCCCTACCCAAAATTATCAAATTTTTCTAAGTACAAGTGGAGTAGAAGTGGAGTTAGCCCAATGTCAACTTCCGGCGATGAAAAGAAGCAGTTCCGGAGATCCCGCGACGCCACGGCGACTACACAATCTTCTTCTACCTTATCCTCACCCTTCTAGCTAGTAAGTCTCACCCTCCTTCTCTTTCTACATAAAAAGTCTTTTTTATAAAACATGTAGGTAAATGGAGTTATACCGACATTCGATTCTAAAATCCTTGAATTACAATTTTTCTTAAGACATGTTCATTCATATTAATACATTGCTTGTTAATCATAAAACTAAAGTTTAGAACAACTTTCACCCTAAATCATCATACTAAACAACTTCAAATTTAGTTTTACCTTTAAATATCATGAACTTTGTATCGACCATATTTATTTGCTTTGCTTGCTATTACCTCTAGAAAACTTCACGAGATAATGACCTACCCCTCACATACACACATATTGACAAAGCACGATACTCTTGGAAACCTATTTTTGTGGCGATTATAACTTTTCATCAAAATACCATGAACTATAAAAACCCGGATTTCTTTAGAATTGTATTTCAAACTCTTTGCGATTATGCCTCTACAACCCATTTTAAGGAACCTGCTATTGGATGGTGCGGATTATCGCACATCTTTAGGCTAGTAGAGCGGGATGCAGAGCTCCTCACGGAGTATTCGGTCTCGAAAGAATTTTAATACGATTTTTAAGAAAAACGACATTTTCTAATTAATAATAAAATTTAATTTTTAATATTATATAAATATATCAAACCACATATTTTCAAGTTATATTAAAATTCCATGTTTTCTAAAAGATAAAAGAATGACAAGTTTCACCAAAATACCATCAAGTATCAATACAAGACAAGTATTACACTAAAATACCTTGAATTATTCAAGCTATGTAAATATTCACTAATATACCCCACTCTTTAAAATTCACACCCATGAAAACCTTAAAGAACATAAATAATTACTCGAGATTTATTTTGAAAGTATATGAGATATTTTTCATAAAACCTCCTCGAGTTATATAAAATTACATTTTAAGGACCATAGTAAATATAGAATTAAGCGGGATCAATTCTCTTGAGCCTCAGGGTGCCGGAGAAAGTGAGTGCTTGCCTATTTAAGGTAGAAAACTAAAACGGAGTTATCAATGGTAATTGTCTTGGAAAAAGACACAAATCCTGTCGTCCATATGCAGCAGTTTCTGATAACTCCTAAACCTAATTTAGGATCCAAATCAGTTCTAAGTGTCTGACTCAAGTCTGAGTCCAAATAAATCTGAATCCAAATCTAACATGAATCCAACATGTATACTTGAACCTGAACCTGAATACCAGAACAATATCAACATGCAAACATGACTTGACTTGACCGAACCATGGTTATGACTTGAATTGACTACATGACTACTTAATACAATCCTGAAACCGTATACATGAACAACTTATATCCATGGTCTCGGCAAATCTGATAACTATAATCTATATAACATACATTACGGGGTTTAACAGGGTAGACTGGTACGGAATATATTAGAAGTGGAACGAGATGGTCACTAAAAGACACCTACCTGAACATTCGTGCCATTATCCCATGGGTTTTGACGGGGCCTTGTACTTCCGATTACCATAGTCCACGGAGCAAGTTGGACTCCTCTCGTATACACTGATATATTCTGTACCAAGCTACAAATAACTACGTTAGTATAACAAACATATACCTGTTTATATTACCAGTTCTCTCCTCTTTACTTGTTCTATTCCATCCTTATCTTTGGGACTTCCCGAGCGCTAGTTCGCTGACGACATTCATGTTTCTTTCTTTCTTTGGAATGTTCGTCATGAGGACTTGAATCTCAGGAGACCGAGCCCAGCCAGGAGGACTTGGATCAGTTCACATAGGAGCCAAACTTTTAGTTTTTACTTGTACTTATTTCCTTTTCATTCGTATGCCACTGTTTAGGCATTGCTTTTATCATTGTACATTTCCTTTTCAAATTAGTTGTAATGTAAATAAAGAATGTTAATAAAAGTTGATGTTTATTATTATATCTCTTGTTATTCTTGTGTATTCATTTATATTGCTTATTTACGCTCGTGTTTACTTCTGAGTAAATACGTCACGGCCCATCACGTCTACGCTCGTGTTTACTTCTGAGTAAATACGTCACGGCTCGTGTTATTCTTGTGTATTCATTTATATTCCATGTTTTCTAAAAGATAAAAGAATGACAAGTTTCACCAAAATACCATCAAGTATCAATACAAGACAAGTATTACACTAAAATACCTTGAATTATTCAAGCTATGTAAATATTCACTAATATACCCCACTCTTTAAAATTCACATCCATGAAAACTCTAAAGAACATAAATAATTACTTGAGATTTATTTTGAAAATATATAAGATATTTTTCATAAAACCTCCTCGAGTTATATAAAATTACATTTAAGGACCTTAGTAAATATAGATTTAAGCGAGATCAATTCTCTTGAACCTCAGGGAGCCGGAGAAAGTGAGTGCTTGCTTATTTAAGGTAGAAAACTAAAACGGAGCTATCAATGGTAATCGTCTTGGAAAAAGACACAAATCCTGCCGTCCATATGCAGCAGTTTCCGATAACTCCTAAACCTAATTTAGGATCCAAATCAGTTCTATGTGTTTGACTCAAGGCTGAGTCCAAATCAATCTGAATCCAAATCTAACATGAATCCAACATGTATACTTGAACCTGAACCTGAATACCAGAACAATATCAATATGCAAACATGACTTGACTTGACCGAATTATGGTTATGATTTGAATTGACTACATGACTACTTGATACAATCGTGAAACCGTTTACATCGGCAACTTATATCCATGGTCTCGGCAAATCTGATAACTATAATCTATATAACATACATTACGAGGTTTAACGGGGCAGACTGGTACAAAATGTATTAGAAGTGGAACGAGATGGTCACTAAAGACAACTACCTGAACATCCGTGCTGTTGTCCCATGGGTTTTGATGGGGCCTTGTACTTCCGATTACCATAGTCCATAGAGCAAGTTGGACTCCTCTCGTATAAACTGATACATTCTGTACCAAGCTACAAACAACAGCGTTAGTATAACAAACATATACCTGTTTATATTACCAGTTCTCTCCTCTTTACTTGTTCTATTCCATCCTTATCTTTGGGACTTCCCGAGCGCTAGTTCGCTGACGACATTCCTGTTTCTTTCTTTCTTTGGAATGTTCGTCATGAGGACCCGACACTCAGGAGACCGAACCCAGCCAAGAGGACTTGGATCAGTTCACAGAGGAGCCAGACTTTTAGTTTTTACTTATACTTATTTCCTTTTCATTCGTATGCCACTGTTTAGGCATTGCTTTTATCATTGTATATTTACTTTTCAAATCAGTTGTAATGTAAATAAAGAATGTTAATAAAAGTTGATGTTTATTATTACATCTCTTGTTATTCTTGTGTATTCATTTATATTGGTTATTTTACGCTTAACGTGTTTACTTCTGAGTAAATACGTCACGGACCGTCACGTCTACTTCTCCATATACTAGGAAGCGGGGCGTGACATTTACAAAAGCATCAATACTCCGTTCTAAAATGGAGACCTTATCGTTACCAGACGCAGCAAAATTGTTGTTTTGAGGGAACGAATTGTTGTATGGAGCAACATTGTTTGTCGGGTTTTGAAAAGGTTGCGGTTGGAAAACTTGCTGAAATTTTTGTTATTGTTGTGGTGGGGCCCTTTGAAAGTTATTTTGGTATTGGAACAGGTTTTGGTTTTGATTATGGTTCTAGGAAAAATTAGGGTAGTTCCTCCAGCCGGGATTATACGTAGAAGAGGATAGATCATTTCTTGGTCTTTACTGAAATGCAGCATTAATCTGATCCTGTCCTTGAGATGGTGGAATATAAGAACACTCTTTTGTCATGTGAGACGGATCAGAACAACAAGCACAAATGGTTCGAAGGGGAGCAACAGGGTTAGGGGTAGGGGACGAAAATTTGCTTTCAATCACTTCGAGTTTCCGCGTAATTGAGGCCAGTTCGGCTTTCATCGCAATTGAAACGTCAATGTGGTGAACTCCTATTCGAGACTGACCGGAAGAAGAGGTAGAAGATGAAGCGACCAGTCGTGTACTTTCCCACTGCAGTGTTTGCTCCGCGGGATCTTCTATGAATGGCTATTCTTTCTCGTCGGATTTAGATAAGAAGTGGTCTTGACATATGGTTTCTAACAACTATCTAGTCTCTGGATGCAGGCCCTCGTATAGAGTATGGCAATGTTGCCAATTTTCAAAACCATGGTGAGGACACTGCATAAGAAGATCCTTACACCGTTCAAAACACTTCCAAAATGGTTCATTAGGAAACTGCGTGAATTGATTGATCTCAGTTCTGATGCGTGCAATTTTGTGATTTAGGTAAAGCTTCTTTAAAAAGGCTTTTACAAACTCATCCTAACTAGATATGGAATGAGATGCGGTGAAATAAAGCTATTTTTTCCGCTAAATCGCAAAGGGTGAAAGGGATCATTCTTAAATAGATCGCATCATCAGAAAGCTGGGTGGTTTTCATTATTTGACAAACTTACTGAAATTTGTTGATGAAGACGTATGGATCATCGGAATCAAGCCCATGAAATTTAGGCAGAATGTTGAGAAAATAGGATTTAATCTCAAAATTATCCCCGTTGGCTGGTGGTACAGAAAGGCAGGTGGGAAGAGCTGTACGGATAGGATAGCATCGGTCTTATAACGCAATGCGTGGCGGTATTCCTATGGGAGGTAGTGGATTATTCGCACCAAAAGGAGGAGGAATCGTTCCCGGAGGAGGTAAAGTGATGGTCGATGGAAATCCCGATATCTAGGAATAAGATTTTGGCGAAAAAGAAGGTGGAGATATATGAACAGAATCTCGTTCAACGACAGGGTTGACCGGCAATGGTAAAGGTGAAGGGTGCATGGAAGAAGTTTCAACTTCGGAGTTGATCGCGTAGCCGGTAGTGACAAACAAAATGCGGACTAAATGAACACTAGGGTCCTGATCCCAAACGGACATATACTAAACAAGTTTACTGTAGTCAAAGCGTAAAAGGCGAGGGTAAGAAAAAGTTAGTGGAGAAAATATTGGTGAAGGTAAAAATGGCGAATTTTTGTTTTATTTTGGAAAAAAATTTGAAAATAACAGGCTCAAAACCAACAATCACAATCATACATGCACAATCAATACCTAAAGCTAGGGTTTTCAAAGTCTAACTAGGCCGCTCCTAACTGTTCCAAAGCGACAAGTTGTGAGATAACTCTCGAATCACCTCTTCACTGCCAATTGTGGCAAGGTAAACACAAGTGAGGTAAAGAGAGTTTCACTCACGAATCACAATGAGACGGGTCTTTTACAATTACCTCCTCACTTTTCTAGCCTAGGCACCACAAAAGTCAAGTTTAGATAAACGACCGAATGCCCACAAGCTTCCTCTGTTCTATTGAGCGCGACAAGTCCTTAATTGGCTGAGTCTAGATATTTTTAATTAAGCTCAATGATAATGTATGCAATTAGTGATTTTCGGGGCTTAGGAAGGGTGATGAAATCCCCACCTAATCTGAATTTTGGTTTGTGCTCCTTAAAGTCCGTATTAACGATGCAATGCACAATTCAAATAAATGGGTTTTTCACAACATCAAACAATCATTTTTTAATTTAAGTGAGCGCTGCAACAAATACGGTTAGTTCTCTTTTGGCTTTTGGTGGCAAATTACAAAGAATCCTACAAAGATAGAATATTGGAGCGTTGGATTTGCAAAGGAAGGAGTTAGAAAAATACGCACCAAATTTTTCAGGTTAAGAAACACTCGTTGAAATGATCCCCGAGTACTTGAATATTCATTTGTACGGGTCAAACTACTCGGATCTTTGGTATTTTAGTTTTCTATTGCCTTGATCTTGAATGTGAACTTTGCTCCGCTTGATCGCTATTCGCTAATCCGTCAAAATCTACAAACGTCAGAAAAAATAGATATTTTAGCAGAAAAATGATATAGATAACCAATGTTCTGCACACACAAAATTATGAAATTAAAAGTATAAAAATAGGATAATAATATAACAATAGAGGAGGGGACAAAGAATTGGAGCAAACAGAGGACGTCTGGCCGCTAATTTCAGCCAATTGGCAGCCAGGTCAATGAATTGGGGCTCCAAATTTTTACAATATTCTCTCTGTTCTACTAGTGTCCCAATTCTATAGTTTAAATTTCCAAATTAATCTTAGAGTGATAGCAGATCAAAATAACAGAGGAAAAAAAATGTTAAAACGGTTAAAATTTTGTTTTGTTTTTTGAAATTTTATTTTTGAAAAAGTTAGTTTTATACACAAGATATAAAAAATTTAACCCCGGATCACAAGAATAAAAGCGTTACCGTCTCCCCGGCAACGGCGCCATTTGATTGTTAGAGATTTATCGTGTCGTACTAAGTTTAAGAAATACTACAATCAAGATGGTATCGCACACAGCTAGCCGAGATTAGTACGGGTCATCCGCAGGGAGAAGATATGTTTTTAGTCTTGTATTAACGAGTTAAATCTGAAAAGTTCGAGTTTGTTTGTTATCCTAAGCGTTATCAGAAAAATATGTTCAAAAGAAAAGACTTGTTAGGGCTAGGGTTGGGTTAGTTTGAGTTAGGATAATATTTACCACTTCCTTATGAACCTCACTTGATGTTGATGCTAAGGTAATTGCCAACAACGTGGATTAGAGCGTTTAAGTACGGTATTTGCGATTGTGCGCTAAATACGTACTTATCGACCCTTGTCCTTCCGTTCTTGTCTCTTAACTCTCGCCTTCGGTAAACCACGTGCAACCGGTCATAATTTGGAATCACCGTTATCATGGTAGGATAGGGTGCCTAACGGAGCGGATTGTGAGTCGTTTGGTCGGAGTTCAAATTACAAGTTGTCAGTTTAAAGAAAATGGTAAATCACTTCTCCAAGTTAAACTAACCCTCTCCTACCCTAACAAGTGATGCTACCACTCACACATAGTTACAAAAACAAACAAAACACAAAAGAGAAGAGAGATCATAGAAATCATAGCAAGTGAAAAAGAAAAGGTTAGAAATATACTAAGAACTAATGTGCAAAACAATAGTAGCCAAGTGAGTCTTGTTATATTCAATCAAATGAATCCAATAATCTTAATCTAAAATTGCAACCTCAATAAAAAAGGTTGCAAGATGAGAAATAAATAAGGAATTCAATATCTAAGTTCTAAATATCACAAACATACAACTTGAAGCTTGAAATGAAACATTTATTGAAATGGAAAAAAGAAGATACAAACTATAAAATTTAAGAACCTAAATCTTAAGCTTGTAAGTTGAAAGAAGAAGTTACAAGGTCAAGAGAAAATGCAAGAGCTCAAAATTACCAAATGAAAATTATAAGTAAACATCTAACAAAGTGATATAAAACTTAGACCCTTATCTCTTCTTCTTATCTGCTGTTTATAGGCAATGCAAGTCCAAAAACAAATTATAAAATAGGGATGACAAGACAATGTGAAAGCCACAGAAGAAAAACGAGCACAAATGGAGAAGACCGGTCCGAAAATTGTGGCTAATCTGCGGCCAAGTTGTGGCTTCTGGGTCCCATGTTCTTAGTGTAGACTCCTATCTTCAATATCATCTCTCTGGCATTTGATATTACTTCGAATTGTCACGAAGTTGATGTCTAGAGGATTTTGGAGGGAAATATCAACATCACATCACAACTTTCCAAGTCATTATCACCATGCCCACTTGCATGCCCACTAGCTCCACTTGATCCACTTGATTAAGTATGTTCACACCATGATATGGCTGCCCAACTTGGTTCATACACCATTTGAGTTCATACTTGTAACTTGTACATGTTGGATGATTTTATTCTTTTTGTTGTGCACACTTGTCTTGTTGCAAAAATTCTTGAATATTGATCAGTTTTCCGTCTGATTTGCAGTATCGACTCACATATGTTGTTTCCGTGCATGTTGAGTGGGTTTCCAGTGTTTTGTCATGAATATCTGTATCCCGTACTTATTGAGCAGACACGGGTTAATAGCACCGATTATTCACAAAAATGATATTGAATGAGCGGTATTGAAATGTAGTTTTTCGTGATGAACAGGAGGCAAATTTTATGCATATGTCATAGCAGATGATTACTCAAGATTTACTTGGGTTTTCTTTTTAAAAACCAAAGACGAAACCTTTAACACATTTAAAATCTTTTCTAAGAAAATTCAAAACGAAATGAACTTAAGAATATCTAAACTAAGAAGTGATCATGGTGAAGAGTTTGAAAACCAAATATTCGAAGAATATTGTAATAAGAAAGGTTTCAAAAACGAATTCTCCTGTGCCAAAGCTCCACAACAAAATAGAGTTGTTGAAAGGAAAAATCGTTCCTTACAAGAAATGGCACGTACCATACTCAATGAAAATAATCTACCAAAATATTTATGGGTAGAAGCTGTTAACACTTCTTACTACATAATTAATAGGGTAATAATTAGAAAATATTTAAATAAAACATCATACGAACTACTTTATAGTAGAAACCAAACGTTAAGTATTTCAAAGTTTTCGGTTGTAAATGCTACATTTTAAATACGTTAGACAATTTAGGAAAGTTCTACTCAAAAAGCGATGAAGGCATATTTGTTGGTTACTCTATGACCAGCAAAACCTATCATGTTTTTAATAAACAAACTTCGACCATTCAAGAAAGTATGTACGTTCAGTTTGATGAAACCGACTCCTTAAATCCTGATACTAGTTTAGATGATGATGATCCAATCTTAACAAAAGATTTGGATAATCCATCAATAGATAAAATTTTTGAAACCAATTAAATGGAACAACAAGAGTAAATTACTGATACATCTCTTTCAAAAGATTGGCAATTCAACAAAGATCATTATAAGGATTTAATTATAGGTGATATAGATAAAGGAGTTGTTACTAGATCATTAAAAATTAACTTATGTATCAACTCGGCCTTTATATCGGTTATTGAACCAAAGAATTTTAAAGAAGCTGAGCATGAAGAGCATTGGATAGAAGCAATGCAAGAAGAATTAAATCAGTTTGAAGAAATAAAGTTTGGAAACTAGTTTAAAAAACCCGAAAATAGACCAATTATTAGTACAAAATAGGTTTTTAGAAACAAGTTAGATGAACCAGGAAATATTGTAAGAAATAAAGCACGTCTTATTGTTCAAGGTTATAATTAAGTCGAAGAAATTGATTATGACGAAACTTATGCACCCGCTGCACGAAACAAGGATATTAAGATATTACTAGCCTTTGCTTGTTTTAAAAACTTTAAATTATTTCAAATGGATGTGAAAAGTACTTTCATGAATGGTAAAATAGAAAAAGAAGTTTACGTAGCACAACCGCCGAGCTTTGAAGATTATAAACATCCTGAATATGTATACAAATTAGAAAAGACTTGTACTATCTCAAACAAGTTCCAAGAGTTTGGTATGAAAGACTAAGTGTATTCCTGCTCAAGATAGGGTATATAAAAAAGATTGTTGATAAAACATTGTTCATCAAAACATATGAAAAGGATATCATTGTTGTTCAAATCTATATAGATGACATAATATTTGGATCTACTAACGAGCAGTTATGTCAAGAACTCTTAAAATCTATGCAGGATGAATTTGAGATGAGTATGATGGGAGAAATAAATTTTTTCCTCAGACTCCAAATCAAACAAGATCAAGATGAACTTTTCATCACTCAAGCCAAGTACACTAAAGAACTTATAAAGAAATTCGGCTTAGAGGACGCCAAGACTTATGAGACACCAATGGCAATCACAACAAAACTAACCAAGAATGAATCAGGGAAAGAGATAGATATACGACTCTACCGAGATATGATAGGAACTTTGTTTTATTTAACTTCCAGTAGACCTGATATTATGTATAGTGTTTGTCTATGTGCACGATTTCAAGCGGATCCTAAAGAATCACATCTAATAGCTGTCAAGAGAATCTTTAGATATCTCAAAGGCACCGTCAATATAGGATTATAGTATCTAAAGAATAACGTGTTTCATTTAACAGGTTATTCGGATGTTGATTACGCTGGAAGTCAAACTGACCGTAAAAGTACCGGCGGTACATTTCATTTCCTCGGAAACTGCCTTGTATCTTACCAATCCAAGAAACAAGTATCAGTGGCACTATCTACTGCTGAAGCAGAATATATTACCACTGGTGCATGTTGTGTACAAAGCATCTGGATTAAATACACATTAGAAGACTATAAGAAATTATTCTCTAAGATACCAATCCTATGTGACAATACCAGCACGGTCAAAATGACCAAAAATGCTGATCAATATAGTCAAATGAAACATATAATTGTTCGATATCATTTTCTAAGAGATCATTATCACAAAGGTGATATTGTTCTTGAATATATCCCTACCAACTCACAGTTGGCCTCTAAATTTACAAAATCTTTGGATAAAACTAGATTTGCAATAATTAGAGGTGAACTTAATATATGCTAAAACAAGTACCTTAAATAAACATCAAAAATTTAAACTTTTCACACAAATTTCTGAACTTTATAAGACAATGGACATCCTAAGAGACGTCCCTGGGGACGTCCTATGAGACGTCCATAAAAATGACAATTCAGAAATTGGACTGTTTGTTGATTACTTCCATCTTGATTTCAAAATTTTAAATTCCAATCGGTTTCTGAATGTTTTAGCAACCATTTTTCTGGTTATAAAACTACTAATTCCCTCTATAAATTGATGGGCATTGTTCTCTCTCAAAACAAACCCATCTTTTTATTCAAAAGGGTTGAATTTTCGCAACAAATAAACCATGTTGAAAATGACCATGGCCACTAGGAGTACACCAATTCTTGAGAAAGGAGAACTCTCATCAAAGAAAATAAAAGAGGAATGAGCCTCTCTGGTTCGTCTTTCATCCAATCCCTCAAGGGTTCTTCCATTTTCTTTGCCGAAGTCTCCTTCAATATCTTCCTTCGAAGAGGAACCTTCCGATGAGGAACCTTCTGAAGAATACAATTGTCCGCCTCCTCAAGTTAATGAAGATTCTCCTCTTCACATTGATGAATAATCTCCTCCAATCAATCCACTACTGTTTCCCCCAATCAGAGCAAAGCTCTGTTGGAAATTCAAAATTCAAATTTTGAAGCAACGCTTCAAATCGCGGGCGCAACGCGCCACGTGTCAGGCGCAGATGCATCAGCGCAGCGCCCAAGGCAGCGCACCCAATCAGAGCAAAGTTCTGTTTAAAGCAAAATCGAAGGAAGCAACGCTTCAGTTAAGCAAGCGCTGCGCTGCGCGACACGTGTCAGCGCAGATGCGCCTGCGCAGTTGCGCTGCGCGACACGTGTCAGCGCCAGCGCAGATGCGCTGCGCGATACGTGTCAGCGCAGTTGCACTGCGCTGTGCGCTGCGTGACACGTGTCATGCTCTGGAGCATTTGCGCCAAACAGAATTAAGATTTTAAAGAAATCATTCTGCTCTTGTTAAAACAAGAAGATTTTCTTCTGTAAAACAGAAGCCCTTGGATCAAAAGATCCAACGGTGGGGAAAATTCCCCAAATCACTCAGAGAAAGATCTCTTTAACAAATTTAACTAATTTATGGGCACTATAAAAAGGACCCTGGACCTCAATTCAAAGGAATCAACATTGGTGAGAAATCAAAATTTTCAAACAGAGAGAACTCTGAAGAAATCTCAAGAAGAAAGGTAAAAACCTTCATAAAAATAGAAGAAATTTCTTCTAATAGATCATTGATCTAAGAACAAGATCAATGATCTTCACATAATAAACAGTGCTTTGCACTTCTTATGAACCACTGGTTCTTTAAATAAGGAAAAACAAGAAATACTTGTTTTCTTTGACTCTCATTAGATCGAAGAAAACAAATAGTGCTTTGCACTTCTTTTATAAACCATTGGTTCTTGAATCTAAAAGATTCTCAAATTAATAGTGCTTTGCACTTATAAATCTGCACTGTTGCACTCTTGGGCTGGCGCAAGCCACCAGAGAGCGCCACGTGTCAGCATCTGAATCATTTGCGCTATGCGCTTTTGAAATAGAGCTTTGCTCTCTGAAATTGGCGCAGCTCACTAGAGCGCGCCAAGTGTCAGCAGCGCAAGCGCAGCGCACCGCGCTGCATGACACGTGTCATCATCACAAGCGCTTGTGCTCTTTGATTGGCGCAAAGCGCCTGAAAAATGCAATGCATTTCTTTTGTTAAAGGGCCAGGCCCAAGTCAAAAAGACCTAGCAGGCCAAAATAAATTGCAAAGCAATAAAAAGGGCAGAGCCCAAGTAAAATTGATGCTCTGCATCATTTATAAATGAGCAGAGCCCAAAACAAATTGATGCTCTGCATCCTTTATGGGTAGAGCCCAAATAAAAATAAAAATAAATGCAATGCAAAAGCAAATAAAATGTTGAACATTTTTAACTGGACTTAGCCCAATTTTGGCCGTAAGTCCTCAAATTAAATTGACTAAGCAAAATTGCTCTCTTAAATCAATTTACCTCCGGTTCGAGGGTACATCTTCGAACTCCTTTGACACCTATCGTTGTAATCCTTCAACGACGTCAGAGAGGTGACGGGTCCCGACGACCACACATTAATATGGACTGCGGGATTCTTAAACTCGTGGACCGAAACGTCCTTAAACTAATATTGGACCGAAACGTCCCTAAACTAATGTCGGACCGAAACGTCCCTAAACTAATGGTGGACCACCACATCCCTAAACTGGAACATGGACCACTACGTCCCTAAACTGGAACAATAGTGCATCCAAATGCTCTTTTGTTGGATCTAAACGGTCCCGTTTAAGTTGATCTTAGCCCCAAATACGGCTAACGTATCCTTAAACATTTAAATGAACGATAAAACTCCAAATCAACTTTGGTTCAAGGGTACATCTCTGAACTCCTCTGACACCTATCGTTATAATCCTTCAACGACGTCAGAGAGGTGATGAGTCCTGACGGCCATATATTAAATGGATCACCACGTTAAGTCGATCTTAGTCTAAAACGGGACTAATGTATCCTTAACGGACATTTAAGTTGATCTTAGCCTCAATACGGCTAACGTATCCTTAAACTAAAAACACCAAACACAAATCTAAGTAAATACGGATTTAGACTAATCCACGTCCTACGGGCGACTGCATTACTTAGTCTCCGTATACAATCCACGGGCAATCACAAACAAAACAAACACACACGACACGAAGTGAAATTCTGGAGAAGGAGAAAGTTGTTACCGCGATGCGGTAGCGTAATTAACTGCAGGGGCTTGCGCCTGCAGGGAAAAGCGTCCCCATAATCAAAAACCCCTCAAGCGAGGGGGAATCTGACGAAGTCTGCTACATCGGCCGCATTCGTCTAAACCTTCGATACACGGTGCCATAAATCAACTTGGCATCTTCGGAGAGGTAGACAGATAAAACCATATAGCATCTGCCCCGAATCTCAGGCAAGACGCCCTCACGTCGTCGCCGCCGTCTTTCGGAGTGGAACAACTACCACAAGGACCTCCACCCAACGGTCCTAATGTGGATTGTTATTACCGAGCCCCAAATGGCTTCAAAACTAGGGAAAATGATTCATTCTACATTCATCCGGGAGTATATGAACGTATTATGTTAATTGCGAAAGTCGAAATGCATGCAACATGAATTCAAGCGTTCTACAGAGTTAATGAAGAATTCATCAAAGAAAAAGAGACGAAGACGACTGAATTCTGGAAGCATCTCTCTCACTTCTAAATTCCGTCGTTTTCTCAAAGATTTCTGTAACTTGTTTTTTAGTTAATGTTTGTATGTCTTTTTTTATGTTTAGTTAGATGTTATATTTGTCTAGATTTCTAAGTTATGTATTTTTTTTGTTTATTTGTTGTACTCGTTGTATTAATGAAATAAATTTATGCATTTTTTATTAACCTAGTATGTTTAGGGTTAGTTTATACTTAAAATATGTTAATATATGTTTCTAATCACTTTTAGAGATCATTTAAGCCCTTAAAAATTGAAATTTCAACCATATATATAGTCTTCACTGTTTTTCAGTAAAAACATTATAGGGACGCCTAAATAAACATCCCATGCAACGTCTTTTAGGCTTAGGACGTCCCTAGGGACGTCCTAATCGCGCCCAATCCTGAACCGACGTCCATTCTGGTAAGGATGTGACAATTAGATTTCGTGCCTTTTCATCTAGGATGTCCATTGGAGTCCTATAAAATGTTCTTTCTCTTAAAACCCTCATTCTATCACTACTATCTCCCTCTCTCTCTCTCTCTTCCTCTATCTCCATCCATAAAACTCTAAAAACCCTAGTTTTCCAAAAATGATGAAACCTAAACATCTTGTGAGTGGAGAATCTTCAAATCCAAAACGTCATCGATGCTCTGCTCGGTCTTCTCCTCCTCCTCAACCCGTTAAAGAATCCGAAGATCCCATTTATCAAGAAGAATCCGACGATAGTTGTCACGCCCCGCTTCCCAAAAGAGTGGTAACGACATGTAACGAGGCCCATGTCGTATTTATTCTGAGAAGTTCATTTCTCAAAATAAATACGATAAGCGTCTATAAACAACATAAACTGTAACGACCCTGAATTTTCTATACAAAATTTTTCCTTTTAAAGTACAGAAAGGAGTTTGCAAGCCTGAGCAAAATTTAAAAGTTGTACTTGCTTAAAAATAGTAAGAAATAGCTTGTAGCTCATTGGTAAAGCCTTGCACTGCTGTGACGTAGACTATGTGTTTGAATCCCATCAGCCACATTTTTTTACTGATTTTTCTTTTAAACTTTTTGGAAGCCCAAAAGTTTACACGTGCAATACACGTAAAAATGAAAAGCTAGATAAAACAAACATGTGTAAAATATTGTATTTACTGGCATAGACACGTAGCAAGAATCCAACGGCAAACGTGCTCTTCACACTAAACCCTTTGGCCTACCCCACTACTCCTGTTCTGTTTATTTTCTCTGCAATTATCCAGACAATTAAAATTTAGCTTTAAATCCAATTTTTAATGCTTTTTAATTGTTTCTTCAATTCCAAAACCCTAATTCCACACTATAAATACAACCCCATACCCTAGCCCCTCTTCATTCTGAAATCTATTGCCAAAATTCTTAAAACATTTCTAAGTCTAAGAAGAGTACAACTGGAGTTAGCCCTAGATGAAATTCCGGCGAGGATTCGAGACGTTTCCGGCGACTCCGTGACTCCACAAAAGCTACTACCCTCATCCTCTACCTCCCCTCTCTCCTTTTAACTTGTAAGTCTCATATCTCTTCTTCTCTTTCTACTATAAAAATTCCTTTTTTCAAAACATATCGGTAAGTGGAGTTATACCAACAATTGTTTCTAAAACCTTTGAAAACCACAATTCTGCTTAAGAATCACTTGTGCTCATGTATATACCTTACTTGCAATCATTTAACTAATGTTTAGAAACCAATTTCACTCTAAAACTCCATGTTAAATAACTTTAATTAAGCTTTTACGTTTAAATACCATAAAGTTTACATATGACATGTTTTAATTATTTTTGCTTAGCATATCTTTAGAAAACCTCACGAGGTAATGACCTACCTCTCACATACACACATCTTGACATAGCACGATTCTCTTGAACAATATTTTTATGGGAAAATACGTATTTTCATCAAAATACCTTAAACTATTAAAAACCTGAATTTCTTTAAATTGTGTTACTTAATTCTTTGCGATTATGCCTCTACAACCCATTTTGGGGAACCCGGTTTGGATGGTGCGGATTATCACACATCCTCGGGACTAGTAGAGCAAGATGCATACCTCCTCACGGAGCATATGATCTCGATGGAATTTTAATACAACTTTTAAGAAAAACGATGATTTCTATTTAATAATAAAAATTTATTTTTAATAATTATATAAATATTATCAAACCACATATTTTTAAGATATTATTAAATTCCATGTTTTCTAGAAAATAAACGAATTACATGTTTCATGAAAATACCATTAAGAATCAATACAAGTCAAACTTTACACTAAAATATCTTGAACTATTCAAGCTATGTATATTTTCACTAATATACCTCATTCTCTAAAATTCACATTCATGACAATTCTAAATAATTTAAAAAATTACTCGAGGTTTATTTTGAAAGTAAATAAAATATTTTTCATAAAACCCCCTCGAGATATATAAAATTACATTAAGGACTCTAGTAAATATAGGTTTAAGCGGGACCAATTCTCTTGAGCCTCAGGGAGCCGGAGAAAGTGGGTGCTTGCCTATTTAAGGTAGAAAACTAAAACGGGGTTATCAATGGTAATTGTCTTGGAAAAAGATACAAATCATGTCGTCTATGTGCAACAGTTACCGATAACACAAAAATCTAATTCAAGATCCAAATCTGTTTAAGTGTCTGACTCAATCTGAGTCTCAGTCTAATCTAAATGCAATCTAAACATGAATTCAAACATGAATCCAATCATAACTCCAATACAACATGAATCCAATATACCAAATATGAACACTTGAACTTGAACATGAATACCAGAACAATATCAATATGACTTGACTTGACCGAACCATGGCTATATCTTGAACTTGACTACATGACTACCGTTTATATCCTGAATCATTTTACATGAACAACTTATACCATGATCTCGGCAAGTCTGATAACCCTAATTCAATACAATATATACTACAGGGTTTTAACGGGGTAGATTGGTACGAAATGTGTTAAAAATGACACGATGATGGTCACTAAAAGACACCTACATGAACATCCAGTGCCGTTGTCCCGTAGGTTTTAACGGGGCCTTGTACAAACATGTTACCTTAGTCCACGGAGCAAGTTGGACTCCTCTCATATACACGGATACATTCTATACCAAGCTACAAATAACTACGTTAGCATAACAAACACATACTTTACCTATGTTATTCTCTCTACCTACCTATTACATTCTATCTTTTGGGACTTACCGAGCGCTAGTTTGCTGACGGCATTCATGTCTCTTTTTTCTTTGGAATATTGTCAGGAGGACCCGACTCTCAGGAGATCGAGCATAGCCAGGACGACTTGGAGCAGTTTACAGAGAAAGCCTTACTTGTACTATTTTCTTTTCAGTTCATATGCCATTGTTTAGGCATCGTTTTCTATCATTGTACTTTACTTTTCAGTTGTATGTAAAGAATGATTATCAATAAAAAGTTGTTATTTTGTTACATCTCTTATCATTCTTGTGCTTTACATTTATATTGCTTATTTACGCTTAACATGTTTACTCCTGAGTAAATACGTCGCGGACCGCCATGTCTCCTTCCCCGTACACTGGGAAGCGGAGCGTGACATAAACTAACAAGAATAAAAGAAGAATGAAATCCAACTTTGATTTATTACATTCAAGACTCAAAATTGACAAAACATCTGAATACAAGATACGATAACAAGATAAGCCTTAACAATGAGGCATACATAAATAAGCTGAAATGAAATGAAAATCGGAATGAAACTAGATGTCTAGTTGTGATGCGAACTGGTTGTACTCCTCTTCGGCCGCTTCTATCTCTTCTGTCTCAATACAACCTGACGAACATTCCAAGAAAGAAAGAAAGATGTATGGAATGCCCGTCAGCGAACTAACGCTCGGTAAGTCTCCAAAAGGATGGTGTGATGTATATAAATAAAATGCAAGCTATAATGTGATATATGGTATAGCATGGATATAAATCATGAACATGTAAATAAGTATAGTAGTGTGTATGGTAATGTGTATATCTACTATATCAGCATGGAAAACAAGTATAACATGACCGTGGAGTATAGGTATAGTGAATATGAAGTGAATATAAGTGTCCTAAAAGGTCTCTAAAAGGGTAAAACTAACTAACGTGAATTCAAGTATGAATGTCAACCAATCTCAAGAATATTCTCGAACCCAAGTCTATCGTCCAAGGGTAAGAAATCACGGGCCCAAAATAGCAGGACTTCAATTGTTATTGAAGTGTTTCAAACCCTAATAGGCTCTCATCCACGGGCTTGGAAACACGGGCCCTCATTCGTGAATTCGTGATTTGTACCGTTTCAGCCCGGTACCACCGCAACATGATTTTGTATTAATGGGACTCATTAGATTCCGTTGGATTCATACTCAAACTATATAACAACCCTAAATTTTCTGTACAAATTTTTTCAAATATACAGAAAAGGGGTACTTTTTCCTGAGCACAAATTATAAATTTGTTTTGCTTTTTAATAGCAAGAAGGAGCTTGTAGCTCATTGGTAAGACCTTGCACTACTGAACCAAAGCACCAGAGTTCAAATCCCATTAGCTACATTATTTTTTAATTAGTTTTCTTTTAAATTTTTAGAAGCCTAAGAATCTACACGTGCATAACACATAAATCCAAAGGTCACACTAAAAACAAACGAGTTCAGGGGGTAGACAAATCGACAGGGGACACGCGGCGACGAGCCCCGGCCCGACTCGAGCCAGCGACTCGGCCGACACGGCCGGCGGCGCCGGATTGACTCGGTCGGATCCGATTCTTTTCTTCATGAAACCTGTGTCTTTTGGCCTCCCCATAACCCCTATCATGTTTAATTTCCCTGCATTATTCCAGAAACCATAAAATCCCTTTAATCTCCATTTTAATGCAATTTAAATGCAATTTTTTTTATTAAACCCTAACCCTAATCTTTTTCTATAAATACCACTCCATTTCATACCCCCCTCACTCACAAACACTGTCCAAACTCTCAAGAAAATTCTCTAGAACTTTTGTGTACAAGTGGGTTAGCGAAGGGTGAAGCTCCGACGAACTTCCGACAACGACCCTAAGAGCTCCCGGCGATCAAACGACGCACCGGAACCTCCCACCGCTACCTCTTCCTCTTCTCTAATCTAAATTCTAGTATGTCCCTCCTCCCTCTTCTCTTTTCTAACATTAAAACTCGTATTTCTAAAACCCGACGGAAGAGGAGTTAATCCGACTTCTGATTCGGTTTTCTTTAAAAAGTTCCAATTTTCTTAAATACAACATTACCAAACTTGAACATCATGACCATTAAACATTAACAAAACATACTGAACAAGTTTCATAGCAAAAGAATTCATATTGTAATTTTTATCGCACTTTTTCAGAAAACTACCATATAGTTTAGTACATTAAATATCATAATTTCTTGCTATACCTTTAGATAGTTCACGAGATAATGACCTACCTCCTCACAATACTCATATGTAATATAGCACGATGATCTTTGGGAACATAGTTTTGGGAAAATACGAATTTACTCAAAACTACCTCCGACTTATATAAAAAACCTTTTTCTACAAGATTATGTATTTTAAACAAATCTTTGCAAAGCGCCGCTACAACCCATTTTGGGGAATCCGTTTGGGATGGTGCGGATTATCGCACATCCTCGTGCTTAGTAGTGCGAGAGGCAGACCTCTGCAAGGAGCATACAGTCTCGAAAGATTTAAAAAATACAAATATCTTAAGAAAATGAGATTTCTAGAAAAATAATAAATTATTTTATATAAATATATATATGTATCATCAAAATATCTAATTTTTGATATAGTATAAATATTCCAACTTTTCTAAATCAAAAGAATCATTTTACATGAAAATACCGTGCAATTCCATACAAGTTCAATACTTTACAATTAAATACCATGTATTATGAAAAATAGGTTTATTCACTCGAAATGTCACAATGATAAAATATACATCAATGAAAACTTTAAAGACGATAATAAAATACTTGAGGTGTATTTTGAAAATTTATACAAAATTATTTTTACTTAAAACCCCCTCAAGTTTTATAAATTACAATAAAGACCCTAGTAAATATAGGTTTAAGCGGGACCAGTCTCTTGAGCCTCAGGGAGCCAGAGCTATAGGTGCTTGCATATTTAAGGCAGACAACTTAACAAACGGTGCTATCAACACGGTAATCGTCTTTGAAAAAGACACAAATCCTGCCATCCATGTGCAGCGGTTACCGATAACATCAAAACTTAATTCAGGATTTCAATTTCTTTTCTAATTGTCTGACTCAGACTGAGTCTCATTATAAATAATCTGACTTGAATATGATTCAAGTACAAACTACAATTCAATATGAATCCATGAATCCATATATTCAATCTGTTCAATCTATACAATCTATATAATTTGACTGAACCGAACCATGGATATATTCCATTTACATGATTATCCAGTACCTTCATTTCTATTTATACGATATCATGGTTTCGGCAAGTCTTCCATTTACAATACAAGTCTTCCATTTACAAAACAGTACAAACAACACATTTACAATTCAAACAATACAATCAAGACATCGCGGGGTTTATAAGGGGTAGATTGGTACGGAAGGTGTTAGAAGTGGCATGAGACAGCAACCATAAGACACCTAATCTGAATTCAATCACCATTATTCCGGGTATTCTAACGGAGCCTTGTACTCTATATACCGTAGTCTCTGGTCTAGTGAGACTTCTCCCGTATACACTGGCATCTTCTGTACCAAACTACAAACAACAGCGTTAACACTAAATACAACATTATAACAATATTATATAACTTTAAAAGTTACACACACTCTCTCTCTCTGTCTATTCTACTTCTCCCTTATCTTTGGGACATACCGAGCGATTGTTCGCTGACGACATTCACTCTCTTTCTTCTTTGGAATGCTGTCAGGTGATTTGGACCTTCAGGAGATCGAGCCCACCAGCAAGGACTTGGATCATCTAGCCTTCGACCCGGAGCTCTAGATACTTGTACATTTCATTTCAGTACTTTCCATTTCTGTTATGACACTGTTTAAGCATTGCTTTTCATTCCATATATTTACTTTTCCATGTACTGTAAAAGAATGTTAATAAATAAAGTTGTTGTTTATTACATTTATCTCTTGTGTATATTTCTTTTATATTGCTTAGTTACGCTTAGCGTATTTACTTCTGAGTAAATACGTAGCGGCCAGTCACGCACCTTTCGCCGTACACCGGGAAGCGGGGCGTGACAGGTTTTGTTGGTGGCCCATGCAGGTCAGAGCTGTATGGAACCCTATCATGCAGTTCCGTTCTGCGTGGAAAACCTAAGCAATATAACACAAGAACCAGCAACTGAAACATTCTTTACAATTCATACTTCTTGAATCTCATCATTTCATATACTTTGAATCTGTCCTAACCCAAATTTTTCTTTCAAGGTTATGGATTCCCCAAACAACACCAGCATGAATGTCAACAACACTCCCCCACCACTACCACTCATACCTGTCGTCGTTGCTCCGATCAACGAGCAGACGGTTCTTCTTGAGGCAATTCGCAGCCTCCTGGAAGGACAGCAGCAGCAGACTGCTATCTTTATGAACCGACCAGAAGCAGAAGCACCTGGAGTAAAGCAATTCAGGGCCTTGCACCACCAAACAATTCTCAGGAAAAGAGAGCCCTCTGGAAGCAGAGGAATGGGCTCAAAGCATCAAAGATGAACTTGCAACGACACAAGTGCCAGAGATAGCTTGGGTCCGTGTTGCGAAATTACAGCTCACAGACAATGCACAGGTTTGGTGGAAGGCGGAAGAAAGCCGTCTTGATCAACCCATTGAATGGAGGACTTTTCGCGATATGTTCGACGCAAAGTACTTCCCTGAGACTGCCAGGTTCGACATGGAACAACAGTTCATCCATCTGCAACAAGGTTCAATGTAGACCAAGTCAGTAGATGAATATGATGCTGAGTTCACCATGCTCAGTCGGTAAGATATGTCTCAATAAATCGATTTTTCAATAAATCACATACTACACATCTAACACAATACTTTAACAGTTTGCGGCACACCTGATACCGACGGATGAGATCAGAGCCCGTTGATTTCAACAAGGGTTAGATTCGGAGATCCAGTCTGCATTAGCCACAAGAGATTTTCTGACTCATGAATCGGCTCTGAAAGCTGCCCGCCGTTATGAGGCAGTGGTAAAGATGAGGGGCAGACCTCAATCTGCCGGAGTTAAGTGCCCTGCCAATCAGATGGCAGGAGGAGCCTCTTCAAGACCAACTGTTGAACCCAGGAGATCAAAATAAATCAATAACCAGTCGAGTCCAGACCATTGCTACTGCTGCAAGAGAAAGGGACACTTGTGGAAGGACTGTAGGCGCACAAAAGGCATGTGTCTAATTATGGTGCATCCAATCACAGAATTGGAAACTGTCCTTATAGAAGCAACCCAGATCACACACCCACCAACTACCCGCAGTGGCCAGCTATCCAGGCTCCTGCACCTCGCCTTGCACTCTCTGCTCCACCTCCTGCACAGCCTATTCGCCAATTCCATCAGGCTCTGAGGAACATGCATCGAGAGCAGAGAAACATGCCCTAAAGACATAGGAATGTGCCCCCAGTTAGGAGGAATGTACCACGGCGACAGGCTTACACCTTAGCAGCCGTAGAAGCGGAGACGATTGACCAAGTTAACACTAGTAAGTCTCTTTCACATTTTTAAAACCCTTGTATCACTTTGTTATTTTTCATACACTACCAATAGTCCCATTACCAAATTTTCTTTGAATCGGTTACACTTTCCTTTTACAAATTTCGAGGACGAAATTTTTATAAGGAGGGTAGAATGTAACAACCCTAAACTTTATGTACAAATTTTTTCAAACATACAGAAAATGGGTACTTTTGCTTGAGCACAAGTTATAAATTTGTATTGCTTTTTAATAGCAAGAAGGAGCTTGTAGCTCATTGGTAAGACCTTGCACTGCTAAACCAAAGTACCAGAGTTCAAATCCCATTAGCCACACTATTTTTTAATTAGTTTTCTTTTAAATTTTTAGAAGCCCAAGAGTCTACACGTGTATAACCCGTAAACCCAAAGGTCATATTAAAAACAAACGAATTCAGGGGGTAGACAAATCGACGGGGGACACGCGGCGACGAGCCCTGGCCCGACAAGGCCGACTCAGGCCGGCGACTCGGCCGACTCGGCCGACGGCGCCGAGTTGACTCGGTCGGATCCGATTCTTCTCTTCATGAAACCTGTGTCTTTTGGCCTCCCCATAACCACTGTCATGTTTAATTTCCCTGCATTATTCCAGAAACTATAAAATCCCTTTAATCTCCATTTTAATGCAATTTAAATGCAATTTTTTTTATTAAACCCTAACCCTAATCTTTTCCTATAAATACCACTCCAATTCATACCCCCTCACTTACAAACTCTGTCCAAATTCTCAAGAAAATTCTCTAGAACTTTTGTGTACAAGTGGAGTTAGCGAAGGGCAAAACTCCAGCGAACTTCCGACGACGACCCTACGAGCTCCCGGCGACGAAACGACGCACCAGCACCTCCTAGCACTCCCTCTTCCTCTTCTCTAATCTAAATTCTAGTAAGTCTCTCCTCCCTCTTCTCTTTTCTAACATTAAAATTAATATTTCTAAAACCCGACGGAAACAGAGTTAATCCGACTTCCGATTCGGTTTTCTTTAAAAAGTTCCAATTTTGTTAAATACAACAATACCAAACTTACACATCATGACCATTAAACATTAAAAAAATATATTAAACAAGTTTCATAGCAAAAGAATGCATATTGTAATTTTATCGCACTTTTTCAGAAAAATACCATATAGTTTAGTTTCGACATTAAATATCATAATTCCTTACTATACCTTTAGATAGTTCACGAGATAATGACTTACCTCCTCAAAACACTCATATGTAACATAGCACGATGATCTTTGGGAACATAGTTTTGGAAAAATACGAATTTACAGAAAACTACCTCCGACTTATATAAAAAACATTTTTCTACAACATTATGTATTTTAAACAAATCTTTGTAAATCGCCGCTACAACCCATTTTGGGAAACCCGTTTGGGATGGTGCGGATTATCGCACATTCTCGGGCTTAGTAGTCTGAGAGGCAGACCTCTGCAAGGAGCATACGGTCTCGAAAGATTTAAAAAATACAAATATCTTAAGAAAATGAGATTTCTAGAAAAATAATAAATTATTTTATATAAATATAAATATATATATATATATATGTATCATCAAAATATCTAACTTTTGATATAGTATAAATATTCCAACTTTTCTAAATCAAAAGAATCATTTTACATGAAAATACCGTGCAATTCCATACAAGTTCAATACTTTATAATTAAATATCATGTATTATGAAAAATAGGTTTATTCACTAGAAATGTCACAATGATAAAATATACATCAATGAAAACTTTAAAGACGATAATAAAATACTTGAGGTGTATTTTGAAAATTTATACAAAATTATTTTTACTTAAAACCCCCTCAAGTATTATAAATTACAATAAGGACCCTAGTAAATATAGGTTTAAGCGGGACCAGTCTTTAGAGCCTCAGGGAGCCGGAGCTATAGGTGCTTGCATATTTAAGGTAGACAACTTAACAAATGGTGTTATCAACACGATAATCGTCTTTGAAAAAGACATAAATCTTGCCGTCCATGTGCAGCGGTTACCGATAACATCAAAACTTAATTCAGGATTTCAATTTCTTTTCTAATTGTCTGACTCAGACTGAATCTCATTATAAATAATCTGACTTGAATATGATTCAAGTACAAACTATAATTCAATATAAATACATGAATCCATATATTCAATCTGTTCAATCTATACAATCTATATAATTTGACTGAACCGAACCATGGATATATTCCATTTACATGATTATCCAGTACCTCCATTTCTATTTATACGATATCATAGTTTTGGCAAGTCTTCCATTAACAATACAAGTCTTGCATTTACAAAACAGTACAAACAACACATTTACAATTCAAACAATACAAACAATACAATCAAGACATCGTGAGGTTTATAAGGGGTAGATTGGTACGGAAGGTGTTAGAAGTGGCACGAGATAGCAACCATAAGACACCTAACCTGAATTCAATTGTCGCTGTTCCGGGTATCCTAACGGAGCCCTGTACTCTATATATCGTAGTCTCGGGTCTAGTGAGACTACTCTCGTATACACTGGTATCTTATGTACCAAGCTACAAATAATAGCGTTAACACTAAATACAACATTATAACAATATAATACCACTTTAAAAGTTACACACACACTCTCTCTCTCTCTGTCTATTCTACTTCTCTCTTATCTTTGGGATTTACTGAGCGATTGTTCGCTAACGACATTCCCTCTCTTTCTTCTTTGGAATATTGTCAGGTGATTTGGACTTTCAAGAGATCGAGCCCATCAGCGAAGACTTGGATCAGCTAGACTTTGACCCGGAGCTCTCGATACTTGTACATTTCATTTCAGTACTTTCCATTTCTGTTATGCCACTGTTTAGGCATTCCTTTTCATTCTATGTATTTACTTTTCCATGTACTGTAAAAGAATGTTAATAAATAAAGTTGTTGTTCATTACATTTGTCTCTTGTGCATATTTCTTTTATATTGCTTAGTTACGCTTAGCGTATTTACTTCTGAGTAAATACGTAGCAGCTAGTCGCACCCCCTTCGCCGTACACCGGGAAGCGGGGCGTGACAAACTATCCCAACACCACGTGTATATTAGTTTATGATTAATTTTACGAGTCTTGAACGAATTCATGAATACAAAAGGTGATGTATGATATCAAGTTTTCAAGATTGAGTTCATATAGTTATGTCAAGTGTAAGTCATGTTAATTGTATTCATGGTTCCAGTCAACTTGGTTCAAGTGTACATATTGGGTTTAAATATTCATGATCGAGTCGTGTCAAGATCAAGTCAATTCTAGCATGTAATGTGTAACAACTCCAATTTTTGTATACCAAAATTTGCTTTAAATATGATGTATACTTGAAGTATTGTTGTTGCTGGAAACAATTTAAGTATCTATTTCCTTACAATAATTACAAGAAGGAGCTTGTAGCACATTGGTAATACCTTGCACTGCTGAACCAAGCCACCAGAGTTCGAATCCTATGCCCCACATAATTTTTATATCATTTTGTTTTAATTTTTTTGGGAAGTCAAACGGTCAAACAGCCATAACTCACAAATTAATGCAATTTATAAAAAATAAACTATACCAAAATCTCCCCCAGACCAAACCCTACCCAACAACACCTGACTCGGCCCTGACTCGGCGGACTCGGCCGGCGACTCGGCGGGACTCGGCCGGTCGGCCGAGTCATCAACACGAAAAAGTTTCGTGTTGACTTGGTCAATTCCCCTGCATGGTCCAATTTTCCAGTACTGTTACACTATTTCCATTAAACCTCTTTTAAGTCCAAAATTAATGAATTTTTAATGAATTTTACATTTTTTTAAAATATTTTTTAATCCTAACCCTAACCCTAGCCTAGCCCTATATAAAGACCCCTACCCTCTAACTTTTCACCTCACAACCCTAAGTCCACTCTCCCAAATTCTCGAGAACTTGGTACGAAGAGCGAGAAGCGAAGCGCTGCCGAAACCGACGACGAATTATGGCGACCGGACTAGAACCTTCGCGACGTTTTCGACGCATCGACAACCACCACCTTCCTTAGCCTCCTTAGCTTGTCCAAACCCGTAAGTCCCATCTCTTCTATCTCTCTTTTCTGTTAATAGAAAATACGACTTTTTGGAACCCGACGGAAATCGGAACAAACCGATTTCCGATTCGTTTTTCTGCAAATTTCCACTTGTCATCTAATACATAATACCTACCCATATTCATGTTGACTATTAATCACCCATAAACTAATTTAAACAAACTTTCTCACAAGAAATGATAACTTCTTTGCAAAACCGTATTCTTTTCATAAAAATACCACGAAGTTTATTTTTCTTGTTCTAATTAATTCCCTCACTCCTAAATATATTTGTCTTGCTCACTAAACTTGTAGAAATCAATTTAAATGAAATTTCACACATGAAATGATAACGTTTTCAAATACCGTATTCTTACGCTTTAATACCTTCAACTTTAACATGTCATGTTTTACCTCTAAACGTCATCAAAACTTATAACAAGTCACGAGGTAATGACCTACCTCTACACACACTCAAATATAACCCTAATTGATAAATGTCAAAACATAGAATACGACATTACAGGACTTTTCACTAAAATACCATATTCTTTATAACCTTTACTTGAAAGCTTTAAGTTGTATAAAATTTTTAAATAAAATGAAAGCACGATAGGTCATGGACATCGATCGTTTATCTAAACTGTCTTGTGGTGTCTAGGCAAGTGTGTCTAGGCTAGTGGTTTTTAATTAGGCCCACAACTGTGGTTCCTTCCCACTTACCTGGCACTTACCTGGCCGCAATTGACGGTGAAGAGGCGATTTGAGGCTTCTAATGACTCATCGTTTAGACCTTAGAAATAGGCTAGTTGGCTTAGGAAACCCTAATAACTAAAATACGGAAAACTATACTCTTTTACAAATAAATACCTTATAATTATAAAATCGTTTTTCCTAAATGAAAAGTATTTAGAAAATACTTTTACACTGTCTTTCTAATTCTTCCTTATCTTTGGGACTTACCGAGCGACCTGTTCGCTGACGACATTCTATTTCTTTCTTTTTTGAATGTCGTCAGGTGCGTTGGACCAAGCTGAGATCGAGCCCACCGGTGAAGATTTGGAGCAGTTCCAGAAAGATCCAGAGCTCTAGATATTGTACCTTGTTCTTTCTAGTATTTTCATTTACTGTTATGCCACTGTTTAGGCATCGCTTTTCATTCAGTTGTATTTCCTTTTCATGTATTGTACAAAGAATGTTATTAATAAAAGTTGCTGTTATTTCTATATCATTTGTCTCTTGTGATTTACTTTATATTGCTTAGTTACGCTTAGCGTATGTACTTCTGAGTATATATGTAGCGGGCCTCGCCGCGTCCACTTCGCCGTACACTGGGAAGCGGGGCGTGACAGGTTTTGTTGGTGGCCAATGCAGGTCAGAGCTGTATGAATCCCTGTCATGCAGTTCTGGTCTGCGTGAACAACCTAAGCAATATAACACAAGAACCAGCAACTAAAACATTCTTTACAATTCATGTTCCTTGAATCTTGCAAATTTCTATTCTTTGAATCTTATCATTTCATGTATTTGAATCTGTCCTAATCCAAATTTTTTCTTCAAGGTCATGGATTCCCCGAACAACACCAGCACCAACGTCAACAACACTCCTCCAGCACTACCTCTCACACCAGCTGTTCCCGCACCACCCACTGAGCAAACAATGCTATTTGATGCGATCCGCAGTCTTCTCGAGGGACAGCAACAACTATTGAGCCGTCCTGAGACAGATGCACCGGGAATAAAGCAATTCAGAGCTTTGCACCCAAAGCAATTTTCGGGTAAAGGAAGCCCTCTCGAAGCAGAAGAATGGGCACAAAGTATCGAAGACGATCTGGCAGCAGCTCAAGTGCCAGATAACGCTTGGGTCCGTGTAGCGAAGCTACAGCTCACGGATAATGCTCGCAATTGGTGGAAGGCGGAAGAAACCCGTCTGGTACAACCGATTGAATGGAAGACATTTCGCGAGAAGTTTAACGCGAAATATTTCCCTGTGACTGCCAGGTTCGCTATGGAGCAGCAGTTTATTCATCTACAGCAAGGATCAATGTGGGAGAAATCGGTAGATGAATACGATGCTGAGTTCACTATGTTGAGCCGATTCGCGGCACACCTGATACCTACGGACGAGATCAGAGCCCGTCGTTTTCAGCAAGGTTTGGACACAGAGATTAAGGCTGCTCTAGCCACAGGAAAGTTTTTGACTCATGAAGAAGCTCTAGAAGCTGCCCGCAGTTATGAGGCAGTCATAAAAGAGAGGCGCAGACCTCAGTCTGCAGGAGTCAAACGTCCTGCCAACCAGATGGCAGGTGGAGCCACGTCCAGACCATCTTTCGTGCCAAGGCGACCCGGAGTACCAACTCATCGTCCTAGCCCAGCCTTCTGCACATACTGCAAGAGAACTGGACATATGATGAAGGACTACCGTCGAGCCAACCGCCTCTGCTTAGTCTGCAGTTCAGCCACTCATGATATTGGATCTTATCCCCAAAGACAGAACTCAGTTGCTGCACCCAGGCCAGCAAATACTTATCAGCAGCGACCAGCTCTTCAGGCACCTGCTCCCAGACTTGCACTGCCTGCACCACTCAGGGGACCACAAGCTGCACCACCTCCTCGACAGTTCCATCAAGCTCAAAGGAACGTTCCGAGGAATGCTCCTCAGGCCAGGAGGAATGTGCCAAAGCGCCAGGCTTTCATGATGTCTGTTGAAGAAGCTGAGGCCACTGGCCAAGTCATCACTGGTAAATCTTCTTTCTCAAACTTATCTTTTAGTCTTGTTTATCTACACACTTTCCCTATACCTAAAACCTATCCCATATACCTTAGGTACAATCCTAGTAGCTTCACTACCTGCACTTGCACTGTTTGATACTGGAGCATCCCACTGCTTTATGTCGCAACGGTTTGTCCGAACCCATGCGATTCCAGTCTCACCGCTTGTATCCAGCTGGAACGTCAGTTCCGGAAATGGTGTTCTAAAGGTAACTATGGGATACAGCATGTGTCCAGTCGTCATCTGCAGTCGAGAATTTTATGCTGACTTCAAGGTACTGGACATACCAAACTTCGATGTGGTTCTAGGAATGGACTGGCTTGGAACCTTTTATGCTACCATCGACTGTCGTCAAAGGAGGGTAGTATTTGAGATTCCAGATCATCCGGTCTTCTATTTCAAGAGTGGAGATCGTAAACTGGAACCAAGTACTTACAAAGCAAAGCCAAGAGAAGCAGTAGTTGCAGCAGCTCAAGCAGAGGAAGAATCAAGATCGGAGGTGGTTCGAGAGTTCGACGATGTATTTCCTGACGATATATCAGGTTTGCCTCCCGATCGAGCTCTTGAATTCAGTATTGACTTAGTACCAGGAGCACAACCAATGATCAAAGCACCGTATAGACTAAGTCCGGAAGGATTGAAGGAAGTTCGAACACAGTTGGACGAATTACTGGCGAAAGGATGGATTCGTCCCAGCACTTCAAGTTGGGGAGCACCTGTACTATTGGTGAAGAAGAAGGAAGGTTCATACAGAATGTGCATCGACTATAGGGCCTTGAACGAAGTCACAATAAAGAACAAATATCCACTCCCGCGCATCGACGATTTATTCGATCAGCTAAGTGGATCTTGTGTCTTCTCTAAACTAGATCTTCGTTCAGGTTATCATCAAGTGAAGGTCAAGGAAGCTGATATTCACAAAACAGCTTTCAGAACTCGCTATGGACATTACGAATTTCTAGTGATGCCATTTGGAGCGACCAATGCACCAGCAATCTTCATGAACCTAATGAACCAAGTTTTCCGGGAGTATTTAGACAGGTTCGTTGTCATCTTCATCGACGACATCCTGGTATATTCTAAGAACCAGAAAGAACATGCGGAGCACTTACGAATTGTCCTGGAAACTCTTCGACAACATAAGCTTTATGCCAAATACAGCAAGTGCGAGTTTTGGCTAAAACAAGTTGGTTTTCTTGGACACATCGTATCAGGAGAAGGAATTTCTGTGGATCCAGCAAAAGTTTCAGCAGTCAGCGAATGGCCTACACCAAAATCAGTGAAGGATATTCGGAGTTTCTTGGGCTTAGCTGGATATTACAGAAGATTCATTGAAGGCTTTTCAAAGATAACAACACCCCTGACCAAGCTCACACGAAAAGATGAAGAATTTGTGTGGTCAGAAGCATGCAAGCAAGCTTTCATAGAACTCAAGTCAAGATTGACATCTGCACCTATTCTCGTCATACCGGATCAATCTGGAGGATTCGAAGTACATTGTGATGCATCCGGTAAGGGATTAGGGTGTGTTCTACATCAACACGGTAAGGTTGTGGCTTACGCTTCAAGACAACTGAAGACTCATGAGCGCAATTATCCGACGCATGATCTGGAGTTGGCAGCCGTCATTTTTGCTCTCAAGATTTGGCGCCACTACTTACTTAGTGAACGAGTAAACATCTACACAGATCATAAAAGTCTGAAGTACGTGTTTACTCAGAAGGAGTTGAATATGCGGTAGAGAAAATGGTTAGAACTTATGGCGGACTTTGACATCAACTTGCAATATCATCCAGGAAAGGTGAACGTAGTACCTGATGCTCTTAGTCGCCAACCATTAGCAATGAATCTCACCGCCCAGTGGAAGCTTCAGCAAGACCTACATCAAATGGAGATTGAACTAGTCATGCCAGGTGATGTTTCGAGTTTGATGAATCTACAGGTTCAATCAACCATTGTCAATCAAATCAAAGCAGCTCAAGCCAGCGATGCTAAGTTGCAAAAGATCAGAGAACAAGTGTAGAATGGACTCGGAACAGATTTCATCATTCATGAAGACGGATCTTTGAGATACGACAGCAGATTGTGTGTACCAAAGGGTCCTGTTCGGGAAGAGTTAATGAAAGAAGCTCACAGCTCTCCCTATTCAGTATATCCTGGAGGTACCAAAATGTACAAGGATCTACGTCAGAATTATTGGTGGCATGGAATGAAGCGTGAAGTAGCCAGAAGCGTCGCAAAATGTTTGGTGTGTCAGCAAGTAAAGGATGAACATCACAGGACAGCTGGACTACTTCAACCGTTACCAATCCAAGAATGGAAGTGGCAGCACATCACGATGGACTTTGTAACTGCTCTTACTCGCAGCACAAAGGGTAACGATGCGATTTGGGTCATTGTGGATCGACTCACAAAGTTGGCCCACTTCATCCCATTTCGAGTTGGCCAATCAACTGAGACATTAGCGAAGAAGTACAAGGAGGTAATAATCTAATTTAGATTTAAAACTCTTCATAATGTACTCTCCCTGATACCCATGAACTCATACAGGAAATTGTGAGACTTCATGGAGTACCGGTCTGCATTGTCTCCGATCGTGACACCAGGTTCCGATCGCAATTTTGGCAGAGTCTGCAAGCTAGCTTGGGAACAAGTCTGAACTTCAGCACGGCTTATCATCCACAAACAGATGGTCAGTCGGAACGAACTATTCGGATCTTGGAGGATATGCTCAGAGCATGTATGTTCGACTTCAAAGGATCGTGGGAAGATCACCTGCATCTTGTGGAGTTTGCGTACAACAACAGCTACCAAGCAAGCATAGGAATGGCACCTTTTGCAGCATTATATGGAAGGAAGTGTCGATCGCCATTAAGTTGGGACGACATCGGAGATAGAGAACTCCTTGGACCAAAGATGATAGTAGCGACCGTTGATGTGGTTCGTACTATCAGGGAAAGAATGCGCATAGCCCAAGATAGACAGAAACACTGGGCTGATGCGAGGAGACGACACTTGGAGTTCCAACCAGGAGACCATGTATTCCTGAAAATCTCTCCGAACCGCGGAGTGATCAGATTTGGAAGACGGGGAAAGTTGAGTCCGAGATACATTGGACCGTTCGACATACTCGAACGAGTCGGTGAAGTGGCATACCGATTAGCGCTTCCACCCTCATTGGAAGGAGTGCATAACGTGTTCCACATATCCCAACTCAGAAGGTATGTGAGTGACCCCAGCCATGTACTTGATCATTCCGAGCTCACGATACAGCCCGATTTGTCTTGTGAGAAACAACCTGTGGAGATCCTGGATAGGAAAGTGAAGACACTTCGGAACAAAGAAGTTAATTTGGTCCGGGTAATGTGGAGGAAAGACACTCCAGGAGAATCCACATGGGAAAGGGAGGATGAAATGCGTGCAAGATATCCGCACCTTTTTGTAAACTTGTCCTCAAATAAAAGTTGTAAATTTCGAGGACGAAATTTTTGTAAGGAGGGTAGATTGTAACAACTCCAATTTTTGTATACCAAAATTTGCTTTAAATATGATGTATACTTGGAGTATTGTTGTTGCTGGAAACAATTTAAGTATCTATTTCCTTACAATAATTACAAGAAGGAGCTTGTAGCACATTGGTAATACCTTGCACTGCTGAACCAAGCCACCAGAGTTCGAATCCCATGCCCCACATAATTGTTATATCATTTTGTTTTAACTTTTTTGGGAAGTCAAACGGTCAAACTGCCATAACTCACAAATTAATGGAATTTATAAAAAATAAACTATACCAAAATCTTCCCCAGACCAAACCCTACCCAACGACACCTGACTCGGCCCTGACTCGGCCGACTCGGCCGGCGACTCGGCCGAATCGGCCGGCACCGCCGGCCGGACTCGGCCAGTCGGCCGAGTCGTCAACACGAAAAAGTTTCGTGTTGACTTGGTCAATTCCCCTGCATTGTCCAATTTTCCAGTACTGTTACACAATTTCTATTAAACCTCTTTTAAGTCCAAAATTAATGAATTTTTAATGAATTTTACATTTTTTTAAAATATTTTTTAATCCTAACCCTAACCCTAGCCTAGCCCTATATAAAGACCCCTACCCTCTACCTTTTCACCTCACAACCCTAAGTCCACTCTCCCAAATTCTCGAGAACTTGGTACGAAGAGCGAGAAGCGAAGCGCTGCCGAAACCGATGACGAATTCCGGCGACCGGACTAGAACCTTCGCGACGTTTTCGATACATCGACAACCACCACCTTCCTTAGCCTCCTTAGCTTGTCCAAACCCGTAAGTCCCATCTCTTCTATCTCTCTTTTCTGTTAATAGAAAATACGACTTTTTGAAACCCGACGGAAATCGGAACAAACCGATTTTCGATTCGTTTTTCTGCAAATTTCCACTTGTCACCTAATACATAATACCTACCCATATTCATGTTGACTATTAATCACCCATAAACTAATTTAAACAAACTTTCTCACATGAAATGATAACTTCTTTGCAAAACCGTATTCTTTTCATAAAAATACCACGAAGTTTATTTTTCTTGTTCTAATTAATTCCCTCCCTCCTAAATATGTTTATCTTGCTCACTAAACTTGTAGAAATCAATTTAAATGAAATTTCACACATGAAATGATAACGTTTTCAAATACCGTATTCTTACGCTTTAATACCTTCAACTTTAACATGTCATGTTTTACCTCTAAACGTCATCAAAACTTATAACAAGTCACGAGGTAATGACCTACCTCTACACACACTCAAATATAACCCTAATTGATAAATGTCAAAACATAGAATACGACATTACAGGACTTTTCACTAAAATACCATATTCTTTATAACCTTTACTTGAAAGCTTTAAGTTGTATAAAATTTTTAAATAAAATGAAAGCACGATAGGTCATGGACATCGATCGTTTATCTAAACTGTCTTGTGGTGTCTAGGCAAGTGTGTCTAGGCTAGTGGTTTTTAATTAGGCCCACGACTGTGGTTCCTTCCCACTTACCTGGCACTTACCTGGCCGCAATTGACGGTGAAGAGGCGATTTGAGGCTTCTAATGACTCATCGTTTAGACCTTAGAAATAGGCTAGTTGGCTTAGGAAACCCTAATAACTAAAATACGGAAAACTATACTCTTTTACAAATAAATACCTTATAATTATAAAATCGTTTTTCCTAAATGAAAAGTATTTATAAAACCTAAGCAAAGTGCCGCTACAACCCACTTTTGGAGAACCTGTTAGGGATAGTACGGTTCATCGTGCACCCGCAGGCTAGTAGTGCGAGATTCAGGCCTCCGCAAGGAGCATTCGGTCTCGAAAGGTTTAAAATACAGCATTTAAGAATCATATGATTTTGGAAATTAAAATATTTATTTAAAATTATTCTTGTATTAATATATATTTAAATACCATTTAGACACCTATTTTATCATAATATAAAGTTTCCACTTTTTTCTAAAATTTCAAGATTAAAAGTTACATTAAAATACCATGAAATTCTAATAAAACAATTAATACTTTTATTAGGATATATTCACTAGAATAACACAAATAAAATTCACATTCATTATAATTATAAAGACGAATAATAAATACTTGAGGTGTATTTTGAAAACTATACAATAGTACTTTTTACATAAAACCCCCTCAAGTTTTACAAATTACAATAAGGCCCCTAACTAATATTGAACTTCAAATTACCTTTCTATTAGTCTGACTCGGGTTAGAGTCTGACTATTTCTGACTTGAATATGATTCAAGTCAATCTATATTCTTTTATATTCCAACACAATTTGAATACATGAATCCCTGAATCCAGTTAACAATATATTCATTCTGACTGAACCAAACCATCGATATTCATCCATTATTCTGATATTCCATTTACCTGATTATACAGTTACAACATGTTTACTGATATCATGGTTTTGGTCAGTCACCCAACTTACATATTCCAATACTACAATACTGTTAAAACATTACGGGGTTTAAGGGGTAGATTGGTACGGAATGTGTTAAAGGTGGCACGAGGTGGTCAGATTAAGACACCTAACCTGAATCCTATTGCTGTTGTACCATGGAATAACGGTTCCTTGTACTTTCCTTTTGCCCTGATCTCTAGCATATAAAGATCCCCCTCGTATACACTGGCATCCTTCTGTACCAAGCTACAAACAACAGCATTAACTCAACATTCCACAGTATTCAACAATATAATACTTTAGAAAATACTTTTACACTGTCTTTCTAATTCTTCCTTATCTTTGGGACATACCGAGCGACCTGTTCGCTGACGACATTCTATTTCTTTCTTCTTTGAATGTCGTCAGGTGCGTTGGACCAAGCTGAGATCGAGCCCACCGGTGAAGATTTGGAGCAGTTCCAGAAAGATCCAGAGCTCTAGATATTGTACCTTGTTCTTTTCAGTATTTTCATTTACTGTTATGCCACTGTTTAGGCATCGCTTTTCATTCAGTTGTATTTTCTTTTCATGTATTGTACAAAGAATGTTATTAATAAAAGTTGATGTTATTTCTATATCATTTGTCTTTTGTGATGTACTTTATATTGCTTAGTTACGCTTAGCGTATATACTTCTGAGTATATACGTAGCGGGCCTCGTCGCGTCCACTTCGCCGTACACTGGGAAGCGGGGCGTGACATAATGATTTAATCACAAGTCATATAGAAAAAAATAAATAAGTAATTACAGAACATGATATGAGATAAGTATACAAGTAACGTCCAAAAACAATATTATAAATAAGTGTTGTGTACGACTAATCAATCAAGTCAATCAATTTCGGAATATAAACAGAAATATAGATCTATGTGTTGTGCACGCGTGAGTTCTAGTATCGCCTAAATACGACTACCGGTTTGGGAGATATACCCGTTTTAGTATCGTCGAGCAAAATAGATCAGAATCTGTTCAGCACCGTCAAATATTTTTAAAACGTAGTTTGAGTTAATTTTCATCTGGTTTTAGGTTACAAAGATTAATAGAAAATTGTAGGCCTTTCTATGTTCTTATCCAAAACACCAAGATTCACATGTTTTGGATTTCTGAAACTCTAGTTATGATCATTGTAATCAACGTTTAAAACAGAAATTCAGATTTCTGGACAACAACTATATATTGTATTGCAAAGCCTATATCGGATTGTTTCAAGCATTTCTAAGTAATCTAGTATATAGAAAATTATATTTCTATCAATTTTGCATCTACATATCTAAATTTTGTCACGAACGGACATCGGGAGTTCGAGTTATGTCCTATTTAAAAATAGCGTGCGAATCATGACAGATTCTGTCCATATTCGTCACTAAATATTATAACGCGATTTTTAATATTTTACGTCGGTTTTCAGTAAAACTTAAAACTAAGAAAATCTAGATATTTCTATGTAGATGTTCAAAACATCTGAAAACACTTAATTTGGATCAACGATTAAAAAGTTATGGTCTCTCGAATAAGACCCTTATTGGCAGTTTTCTGGTTTTAAAAACAGTGAATAAAAAAACTACGTAACACCTAAACCGTTATTCGGTTTGATATGAAATTTTTACTGTAGACCTGAAATTCTATCTAATATATAATCCAATTTTCCTAGAATGTCCAGAAGTCAATATTGTTTTTCTAAAAATTATTTTGAAGATAAAGCTATTTCTTCAAGGTGGTATTTGAGATTGACAAGGTCATGGTATTTATTTGAAACCTCATTTTATTTTAAAACTAAATATAAATAAAATAAAATAAAAATAGAGAGCAATAAATTATGAAAGGCATACGGACAAGCATACGAATCGGTCATGATATATATAATAAAATCGATATAAAAGATTAATAAAGATTCTACACAAAAATTATTAAACACTTTTGTTTTGTTTTGAATAAACGGCCGCATTATGTGATGGTATGCAATATAGGATGGTACGATTCACATATTTTCATAAATACTAAAACATGAAACAAGATAATCACTACTAGTTAAAAATGTATCATATTCATGAAGCTAAATAAATTTACAAAACAATTAACTATTAGGTTATCTATTTATTTTATGTGTGTTTTCTAAACAGAGAGTTTACAGATGAAGTGAGCAAGTATGAAAATCAGTGGAGACATGACAAGATGAGAATGATTCAACAAGAGAAGGAGAAGAAACGAAGGGGACTTACAGGCTGTGTGAGTCAATATAAAAACCGGCTCGCCGTTTAGATAAAATCATCAACCGAGTCTTTGAAACTTGATGAAACCGGTGCATCTCCAAACTCAAGGGAAAAGCGATTTTATTTTATTTTTAGAATTGATCAAAAGGAAATGGCTAAGGTGGGATAAAGAAGAGATGAAGAGATATTTGTATTAAAAGAAAATTGAAACTCTTCATAATAATTTTACTTAATTATAATCTATAACCATCCTAATTATATTGGGAGTTAAAAGGAAGATGAAATGAAAGGTTATTTGAGAGGGATTTAAAAAATAGATAAAAATAATTGCAAGTCCCAAGGTTCGAACATGTGGCCTAAGGAATAACAATGCAAGGACTTAACAAACAAGCTACAAGATTGTTCATGCACATATTTAACAAGAATTAAATAAATGATGTTGTTTTAAAAAAATGTGGGCTAAGGAAAAAGAAAAGAAAGAAATTAAATGGATTTTTCTTGGCTTGGGTTTGGGCTTTGAAAAATTATAAAATAGATAAAGCAATAAAATAATATATTTATTAAAAAATAAAATATACCAGAAATAGATAATTGTAATATTTTATTAAAGAAATGATACGCGAAAATATAGGAATTTTATGATCGTTACAATAGTGATGAAGTTCGAGCTGACGAAGAAGAAGAATTAGAAGATGAAGATTTCATTTTTTGTTTCAACAACGCCAACGCTAAATCCATTTATGATCGTCTTGTGAAAAAAAGATCATCACCGGTTCCTATGTCAAATTAGGTGAGATTGTAAACTTCCAAGTTTCCCATTTGCTTGAATTCCAAGATTGGATTCATTCATTTCTTTAGAGTGCAATACTAATCAAATTTTTGTTTATCTCTTCTATGAAAATCTCACTAGTAATCAAGATGATGTAACCATTCTTAAAACACGGTTACAAAAGCAAGTTATCTCCATCTCTCCCGCATCACTTGTTAGGATCCTCCAGGTTGTTGGTTATAGTGCCCTCAGGACAATTATTGTAATCGTGGGCAGATGATTATGATGGTTAGGGAGGACCTATATGGATAGAACAGTCTTACTCAAGATGATAGTATGCTATCTGGTTTTTCTTTATCATCATGTACATGCATTATGTGGTATTACAGATCACTATTACATGTTGATAGAGCCCATAGGATTCTTACTTGACTACCAGTATTCTGATGGCGATCATATACATGGGAGCTGGATGGTCTATAAGCACATCCTTAAATGTCCCTAGTCGAGGGAGTATCGAGACTGGGTATTGATACTCCAGAGTAGACTAATGTGTACTTATCGAGTCCCCGATGAGGGATGGTGGCCGGTCTCACAAGCCATTGGTGTCAGTTAGTCACCTAAGATAGTATACAGGTGCTCATTGGGTTATGAGTACACTGGACGGACTCGACGGGAACATGCTAGTTGGTATTATATCTATTGTCAGATAGCAGTTCCCATGTGACATGTGTACAGGTTAGTCTGTCGACCTGAGATCTTCATTTGTCTCATGTGAGTTCCCACTGTGCTTTGATTACTACCCTACCACGACTTAAAGGAGTCGTGCAAACAGGTTTTAGTTGATTCGTCTCTTCTGGTATTGGAGACAGTGAGTGGATCGTACAGTCCCAAGCCATATGGAGACAGTGAGCGGATCGTCGGGGATTCGTCTCTTCCGGTATTGGGGGTTGGTGTCGCATTGTGCACGGGTGGCCATCACCAGAAATATTTGGCCAAGGTAGACTAGAATTACTGATTTGGATCAGTAGTTTCTCAGTTGGTGATGGGCTTCATACCGACACAAAATATCGCGTTATTAGGGGTCTGACTTTATCCACCTCCTTAGGCTCGATATGCAATACTCTTAGACGAACGGATCGGACTTGACGGATATTGTCACGAACAGGCTTAGTAGGGGTTCGGATGAGTTTGCTCGTCAGCCTCCTTTCGCTCAATACCTGGGTAGCCGTTACGTACGGCTAGTGCCGCTGACGTGCTTGTGGTTAAACTCACTGCCAGCGTATTGACGAGTCTCTAGAGTCCCACACAGAGGGTTTCCCTTCTCCGGGCGAAACGATATAAAGGCCGTATGGTTTTACGGCAGGGTTCGATCATATACGTGCACTTGTGCACGTATCATGATTCGGACGGATAATACTAGTAGGCTTTGGTTTAAGCCGGATTCTAGTATTATATTGTTGGATTATTTTCGTCTCTTTGTATTCGTATTCTTCGGAATACAGATGCGGGTATGTATATACGGATGAGGGGTATTCTTGTAATTTATTACAAGATTGTTTCTAGATGATGCCGCCTCATTTAGCTTTAACCATTTAAGATTAAATGGTTAATGGGGTGTAGGATGAGGTGTTGTGAGAATTTATTCAAGCATGGCTTTGTGGTGACTCGTGCTATGACTCATGTGGTGACTCATGGACACTATTCTATCATGCTTGATATTTGTAAGTGTTGTGAGATATTTTCTTTACTTGATGCATTATTCTATGCTCACAATACATACCTTTTTTCTTGAGTTGCTTCATGCTTCACACTCTCATCTCCCTATGCTTCTTCTTCCTCTACCTCCATCCTAAAAGTCTCATATATTGAAAAACCTAGGGTGTTTAGAGACAAATCAATCCATTATTAGACTCTACATCTTCTAGGCTATCTAGTTTAGCGAACTAGGTACCCTAGTTAGCTCAGCTATGAGGTTGGAGCTCGATTCATAGACTCTCAAGTGGATCATCTTCGATGGAGGGAGACCGGCGACCAAGCTTGATCATGGTGGTCTTAGTTATATGTATGCCCTAGAGGCCATTATTGTACATATGATGTATATTATAGTGGATGCTTGGATATATATAGAGAGGACTTTCTTGCTCGACATGATAGTATGCTATCTGGTTACCTTTATCTTAACATGTAGACTGATATTTATACTGTCTTGCTCTCACATGTTGATAAAGCCCTTAGGATATGTACTTGACTACCAAGACTATGATGGAGATCATACTAGTGGGGCCAGGGTAGTTCACAAGTACATCCTTTAATTGTTCCTTGTCGAGGGAATATCGAGACAGGGCATCGATATTCCAGAGTAGACTAGCGTATACGTTTCTTGACCCATATGATGGGCGATGGATGATCCCATATCCATTGGTGTTTGACATCAAAGATGGTTACGGGTGCTCAGTGGAGATTAGGTACACTGAACAGGACTCGCCGAGGACTCTTATGTGGTAGTATAGCTATCGTCAGATAGCAGTCCTCTGGTGACACTGGTACAGATTAGTCTGTAGACCCAAGATCGTCATAGAGTCTTGTGTGGCTCCCACTGTGCTTTGATTTCATCCCTACCACGCTCGAGAGGAGTTGTGCAAACAGGTGGATTTTGGGTACAGTCCCGAGTCACATGGAGGCAATGAGCGATAGGAGGGGTTTCGTCTCTCCCGGTATTGGGGGTTGATGTTACGCTATGCTCGATTGGCTATAACTGGAAGTCCATGGCTAGGGCTGCTGCCGAGATTTACTGATAAGTGTTATCATTAGTTTCTTGAACCATTATAGGCCAGACATCGGCATGACTTATCACGTTACTGGGGTTTGACGATTTCCACCCCTAGACATGATATGCGACATATCAGACGAAGAGACCGGACTGTACGGTAGTGTTACTGATAGGCTTTATGGAGACTGTAGACAGGCTTGCTTGTTGATCTTCATATCGCTCAATACCCGGGTTGCCGTTACGTCCAGCTAGTACCGCTGACAGCTTGTAGGTGACTGATGTGATCACCACCTACTGCTGGCGTATTGACGAGTCTTTAGAGTCCCATACAGAAGTTCCCTAGTTCAAGCGAAATGAAGTAGGACACATATGTGATATGTGCGTGGGCCTGATTTAATACGTGTATGTGATACCGTATTGTAATCTGGCGGTCATCTGTTATCGGTTCGGTTATATGTGATATAACCAGATTGTCGAATCAAGTGTTGATTTGATAATGTGATATATAGATAAATGATATTAGTCGGTCATATGTAATATAACCGGATTATTAAATCAAGCGTTGATTTAATAATGTGATATATATTATATGGGATATAATTATATCTTAACTAATATCATTAGCTCACTAATTATTCTTCATTATATATATTAATATATATGATATATATATATATATATATATATATATATATATATATACTGAAGCATGTTATTTATATTTCTATTTTGTAAAAATAGAAATGAGGTGTAAACTGGAAGCATGGTTGCAAGCATGGGATTTACTCTTGTTTATTCATCTTGACTCACTATTCAAGCATGGTTGCAATTTTATATTGCATAATTCCATGCTTGAATGAGTGAGGGGTCAAGACTTGGCATTCATTCTTGCTCATTCTCAACACTTAGCCATTTTATGTTGAGTTTCTCCCATGGTTGTTCTCTAGCTTCTTCTTCCTTCTCTTGTCATGGTTCAAGCTTCAACCCTCACATGTGATGTGAATAATGAAGCTTGAACACAAACTTGTGAGCTCTTTACATCCCCTACTTCACCATCCTACACTTGACTAGCGATCGAGTGTAGCGTGTTTCCGACGCTAAAGTGTTTAGTGTAAAATCTAGCTTGAATTGGAAGGACTTCGCGTTGATCATCTTCGACACGAAGGTCATCGGAGGAAGCCCGTTCATAGTCTCAAGAGAAGCCTAGTGGAGTCGCGGGACTACTACACTGAGTAAGTGAAAAGAAGGACCGTCTACAAAGGTTGTATTCTTGTTCTCTTGATATAAAAGTAGTTTACATTAGCTTTTGTCTAAATCTCTAGTTAAAGATTCTTAGTTTAGAGTTGCTTAGCATGACAATTTTTTGAAAATGGCATGGACGATGCCTCCCGAAACCTTGCTATCGTGCTAGGAAACCCTACAGTGGTATCAGAGCCAAGCTAAAGATTTAGACAATGTTTGTTAGATTAAGAAACCGAAACTGCTCCGAAACTTGAAACACTAAAACACAGTTTCTGTCGATTTTTAAAGTCGTCGAAAATTTTTTTTAAACAACTGCAGAATGTTATATGAGATGTAACATGAACACTGAAGAAATACGAACTCATTTGGCTGATTTTTGGCCGAGCACACACCCACAAAAACCGAGCAGGCTGGCCCTAGTTCATCTTCTGGGCTTCGTATTTTTTCAGTGTTCTGGTATCTGGGTTTTGGTGTTTCAGGTGTTGTTTGTTTTTACTAAATTTGCATGTGATGTTTTCTTTTTGCAAAGACAATTCGGAATGTTTCGTAGTCGTAATTCTATTTCGGGTTGTTTGGATGGTGTTAAAAAGTTTGAACGGATATCAAATACCCACTTTAACTCGCGCTGGTAAATTTTCCAAGAGTTGGATTTTTTCCAAGTTAAAGAACATTCAAATATCATGCAGGTGATTCGATGGACCCTTTAGAAGAACGAAACCCTAACTCGATTCTATGACCGTAAGAACCGCCGCCAAACCCTCGGTTTTGCGTTAGTTCCGCGGTGCCATAGGTGAGGCAAGGGTTGACCCTTCTACGGTTGGTCCATAGGTACTGCGGCATGTTCTGAGTATTTTTAAACTGCGCTCTAGTGTTGAGCTTTACAGGAAAATTTAGGTGTTTGTTGATTAGATCAGAATGTTTAACATCGTATAGCTATTTGATGACATATGATGTTATGTGTTGCTTGGATATATTATATTGGATCATCGTGTTTTGAATAGCCGGGATTTTATGTGAGATGAGAATTTTTATTTTCATTCGTGTAAAATTTATTGTATATAATATTCTTTTATTGGGGCACTTCCGGGTTGAGGATGATGTCACCATTGTTGTATATTATTTATTTTTCCGCATTAGGATAGACTCAAGGCGGGGAGCATAAGTAACCGGGTTCTAGAGTCCAGTGGGAGACCATCTCGAGGAGTCGAGTCCGGGTCTCCTAACTCTAGAATTGGTAGGGTTGCTTGCCGCTCTCGTAGGGGTCTAGGGATATGGGTTTGGCTATTCATCGCGACCATGGAATCCGTATTTTATAATGGCTTAATTTAAAACACGAAATTCCTAGTATATCCAATATTTCATATGTTATCTTCTGCTGTTGATATTCTGTGATGTGATCACTTTATATGCGTGAGACGAATGCTTTATTATTGTATATATGATATATAATAAACGTTGCTTATGTTTTACACCCGCGCTAGACCCGCCCAGCTATGCCGTTAGTTAAGTAACCTAACGGTGCATAACAGGACACTGTGGCGAATGCGGATGGCATAAGCGTACGTTGTATTTTCGTTTCTTCTGTGATGCTTAGGAAGCATAATTGATGGGACTTCATTAATGAGATTAATGAAAGAAAAGAAACCTAAAGATATTGTAGAATCAAATTTTCAAAAAGGGCAGCTCTAGTTTTGCTTTGCATAGCGGTATTCCTTGTAGAATATCAAGCACCTTATTCGATAAGTAAAGAGCCGAGATCCCTTCACCGAGAGTGATCTCTTTAGCGAAACTAGCAGATGCTACAACCCACTCGGTTTTGTTTTTTGATTGCCTTTTTTAGTTCTTGCTTTGCATAGCGGTATTTCTTGTAGAATATCCAGCACCTTATTTGACAAGGAAAGAACCGAGATCTCTTCACCGGGAGTGACCTCTTTAGCAAAACTAGCAAAAGCCTCAAAAACACTCCTTTTCACTCGATATCTAGTTCATTACGCAAAAGGGTTTTCTTAAAAACCTGCCGTAGCCCTCCGTCATTTCAGATAGGTACTACTTTGTTGTGCCACGGCAGCGCCCCGGCCTTCTACTTGAGGCCAAAATGCGGAATCAAAAATTTTCTTAACTTTAAACCGGCGCTACCGCGGACAATAAACCCGGATTGTGACCATTAACCTAATCCTAGCAATCAAGGGAGTGGGTAGAGAGATATACCGAGCGATCCGTGTCCTTCGGTCTTCTCGTCGTCGTCCCGATCACCTGCGGAATCACCATTCGTCACCTCCTCGTCGGAAAGGGCACCACATAGCCGATTTCTTTTACGGGCTCCCACCTCTGGACCGAGGCAACTCGGGCGCGAAGTTGGCTAGCCGACGCGTCCAAGGGTACTATAGGTGTAGTGTAGAATGGTTGCCTCTTTGGGGTTTATGAAGTTGCCATGGATGTGGAGGTGGAGAAAGAAAATGAGCTTTTGGAAAAATGGAGCTATCATTTTCTTGCAAGAATGAGATGAAGGAAATATGCCACACATAAAAATGAACCTCCCATCTCCCCTCTCAAATATGGCCGGCCAAATATGAGGGAGTGAATCCATGAAGGGAGGTGAGTGTAGGAGAGGAATAAAGGTGACCACACCCCAAAAGAAATGATAACAAAGTTACACTAAATCAAATCCAATTCTAATCTTAATAAATGCAAGTGAAGTGACTAGAAAAGGATCTCATTATGAGGAAGCCACAAATGCAAGAAACCCCTCTACAATTAGTTATTTGCAAACTTGCAAATAAACCCCTCCATCAGAAAAGTCCGGCCGCGAAGGAACAAAGGAAAACTGGCCGGAACGGAATGCAAACTGGCAACTTCAGAAAACTGATCCTGTAATAAATTACAGGAAAATCCCGCTACTGCATATACATGCCCGCATTTGTATTCCTACTGAACACAAATGCAAAGAGACAAAACTACACTGTCTAATACTAGGATCCGGCTTAAACCAAAGCCCGCTAGTAAAATCTGTCTGATCACGATCCGTGCAATACCGCACGTATCTGATCGAACCCTGCCATATCTCCATACGGCCTCTACAGCGTTTCGCCCGAAACCTGAGTAACTGTGTGTGGTGGACTCTAAAGACTCGTCAATACTATGGCTGTGGATTTAACCACTAGCACGTCAGAGGTATTAGCCATACGTGACGGGCTACCAGCTATTGACCAAAAGGGACGTCGATGAGCGAACTCATCCTGACACCCTACTGAGCCTGTCAGTGACAATATCCGTATAGTCCGGTCCGTTCGTCTATGAGCATCGCATGGCGGGCCTAGGGGGTTGGTAAAAGTCAGACCCCCAAAAGCGGTACAAGTCGTGTCGGAGCGTAGCCCAGAACACCCTGAGATACTACTGGAATACCTACCAGTAAATCTCCTGCCTCAGGCGAGGGCTTTGTGTAATGGCTCTCCTAGACACAGCGCGACCTCGCCCCCAATACCGGGAGAGACGAACCCCTGCAGATCCGCTCACTGCCTCCATGTGGCTCGGGACTGTACCCAACTAAAACCTGTTTGCACGACTCCTTTGAGCCGTGGTAGGGTAGTAATCAAAGTACAGTGGGAACTCACACGAGACAAATGACGATCTCAGGTCGATGAACTAACCTTTACACATGTCACCAGGGAACTGCTATCTGACGTCTGGTATAATCCCAACTAGCATGTTCCCGGCGAGTCCTGTCCGGTGTACTCATAACCCAATGAGCACCTGTATACATCTTAGGTGAACCAACTGACACCAGTGGCTTATGAGACCGGCCACTACCCCTCGTCGGGGTCTCGACTGTATACACTAGTCTATTATGGAGTATCGATGCCCTGTCTCAAAACTCCCACGACTAGGGACCTTTTAAGGATGTACTTATAGACTCCAGCTCCCACGTATATGATCGCCCTCATACTGCTGGCAGTCAAGCAAGAATCCTAGGGGCTCTATCAACGTGTAATAGCGACTCGTAAGGTCACCTAAAGCAGTACACGATGATAAAGATAAACCAGATAGCATACTATCATCTAGAGTAAGACTGTCCTACCGGGATAGGTCCTCCCTCAATCATTGCAATCACGTGCCTGTGATCCAATAATTGACTCTGAGGGCACTATCTCCAACAATCTCCCACTTGCACTCAAGGCTAATTATTGCGATGTCGCATACTCACAGCCCGTGTGATACCGAACTGTAGGGTTGCTATGCACGCGCACAAAGTTCTACGAGGCATCAACCATGCCCGATTTAAAAATTAGCCGTGCCGAACAACCCGAAGCCGGATCTTTAAACTAGAGATTAGGGGAAAACTAACATGTTAAACACTTTAACACTAAGTGAGAGGGATTACAACCTTTGTAGATCCGGTCCTTCACTTCTTAAGCTCCGTGTTGAGGTCCCTTCGCTGCGATCATCGGGTTCCGGACTCTCGAGAGGTTCCACGAAGAGAAAGATGCAGTCTTGCTTCCGATCTTTGATACAAAGATGATCTACCATGAAGTTTCATTAACACAAGCTAACACTCACTAAAATTGAGTGAACACTCTCATCTAAAGGGCAAGGGAAGATGAGGATGATGAAGTAGGATTTTTGCTCTCTTTATTTATCTTTTTCTCACATTTATTCATCACTTGGGAAAAAGCTAGTAAGCTTTTTCCATGAAGAAAGAAGAAGGAAGAAGATGAAGAATTATGATTGAATTTCTTTTGTGATGAATAATGCAAAGATGATAATGATGAATTATGCAACCATGGTTAACCAAACCATTGTAGAGATTTAACCAAGGGTGCAGGGTTTGGGTTAGGTTAAAGATGAGTCATAACAAAATATCTTTCACAAAACAAAACTAAACCTTCAAGAATCATCTAGAAAGTATTAACCCAAATCAAACCCTAATCTTGTTTAATCTCTACTAAACATGTTGCATTATTTATCATATCATGTTACAATATTATATATCACATATATAATATTTATTGTAACCAAATAAAATAATACAATTAACATATATCGCATATATATCAATGTATTACCCGAGTGAGAAAAAGAATCTTTTAGTGAGCTAATATTAGTTAATGTCATTTAATATATCATATATATTATTATACATTAAATTATCGAATCAACACTTGATCCGACAATCCGGCTATATCGCATATAACCGACTAATATTTATCCGTACTGATTCATCGAATCAACACTTGATCCGATGAGCCGGCTGATATCAAATATCGCGAGAATATAATACGGTATCTCATATCGCATTATCCTCGGTCCCGCACATATCACATACGTGCCCCTACTCCGTTTTGCCTGAGTCAAGAAACCTCTGTGTAGGACTCTAAAGAACCGTCAATACGCCGGCAGTAGGTGATGATCATATCAAACAACCACAAGCTGCAAGCGGTCAGCTAAACGTAACAGGTACCCAGGTATTGAGCGCTCAGAAGATCAACAAGCAAGCATGTACATTCTCCTGTGAATCCAAACAGTAACACTCCCGTACAGTCCGGTCTCGTCGTCTGATATGTCGCATATCTCGCCTAGGGGTGGTAAACGTCAGACCCCAGTAGCTCGATAAGTCGTGTCGATATGAGGCCTATAACAGTTCGAGAAACTATTGATAACACTTACCAGTAAATCTCAGCAACCCTGGCCAGGGATTTCCAGTTATAGCCAATCGAACACAGCACAACATCAACTCCCTATACCGGGAGAGACGAATCCCCTCCTATCGCTCATTGCCTCCATGTGATTCGGGACTGTACCCAAAGGCCACCTTTTTGCACGCCCTCTTGGACGTGGTATGATGGAAATCAAAGCACAGTGGGAATCACACAAGACTCTATGACGATCTCGGGTCAACAGACTACTCTGTACCAGTGTCACCGGAGAACTGCCATCTGACGTGAGGTATAATACCATCTGGGAGTTCTCGGCGAGTCCGTCTAGTGTACCCAGTCTCCACTGAGCACCCGTACACCATCCTTGATGTCAAACACCGATGGATATGGGATCATCCATCGCCCATCATATGGGTCAAGATGCGTATACGCTAGTCTACTCTGGTGTATCGATGCCCTGTCTCGATACACCCTCGACTAGGAACAGTTATAGGATGTACTCATCGACTACCGTGGCCCCACTAGTATGATCTCATCATAGTCCCAGTAGTCGAGTACATATCCTAAGGTCTTTATCAACATGTAATATAGAGACAATCAGAGTACATGTTAAGATAAAGTACAACCAGATAGCGTACTATCATGTCGAGCAAGAAAGTCCTTCCTATATATATCCAAGCATCCATTACAATAAACATCGTATGTACAGTAATAGCCTCTAGGGCATACATATAACTAACATGAACACCCAACTCCTCTATTAGTCAGTCTCACAAAGCTCGTTTGCGAAACTATTGCGTTCGAGGAATAGCCTCAGTGAGTGCATCCGCTGTGATGTTCCTTTCTATGTCTCTCTAAATCTCAAGTTCACGGAGAAAGCCATCTCCCGAAATGAGCAATACCTGTCTTAGAATATGTCTGGATGTCTGATGGGACCTAGCTCATAAATGAACTCCAAATCCAAACTTCTCAGACTGTATCGTCAACTGAACTTAATCAGTATCCTGCGCCATGCCTTCCCTCAGTATCTACCTGGACCACCTGTCCAAAATACTGCCCCTCGTCAGAGGGAAAACTATAACTCTGACAGTCACTCTGCCATCCAGGTCACCTTGGAAGCCTGGAATGATAACCGTCTCCAAAAAGTGGCTGTCGATATCATATCCCTAGAACATTCACTTATGTTCTAAAACTGCTTCCGAATGTTTCTCCATGATTGGATTAATATCAACTTATTGCATCTCCTGTAAAAACAACATCTGGTGTTGTACTTGACATCTCATGATTGACTCAATTGCCTAAGCAAGTGATCTGCCAATCATGCACATCCCTCTCCCCTTTAGTCTGTAAGACACCTTTAGAGAGGGTGACTCCATCACCTGCAGGTACACTACCGTGCCAGGAGTCGTCCATTCTAAAAACCTTTAGAATGCTGTCTAAGTACCCAGATTGGGAAACCACCCAAATCTAGATCTAAAACCATAGATCTAGTAACCAGAATGTCTCATATAATATCCAAGTCCTATGTGGAGAAACCACTGTGTGACAACCATAGTATAACCGATCGTAGTATAGGAATATTACTTCCTACTCTGTGTATGTCATCAAATACAAGGACATCACACCCTACTACCTTCTTAACAGATCCATCCCCTATTCTGATGAAGTCAAACCTATGACTGTCACATCAGAAATAGATGATCTATCTCCGCTATATCTGCTTTAGTCTATAAATAGACATAAGCCACCTATCCACCATGCTTCCGCTGCTTCCACTGACTATGACAACCCTCTGGCAGAGTCATATAGACGTACACTTCTAAAGCCAGTTTAGAACGACGCTATACTCATCCTCCTGCCGGGTCTCACAGTCTGGAACAACAGCAATGGCAAGTCTGGGTAAACAAGAACCTCCCTGCCACCGTCCTTGAGGCTACCGGAGTACCTCTCGAGTGCCTGAGGTTACCCACTTTATCTGCGGAGTGGCCAATGGAATGTCAAACCAGATTGAATCTTTAGGTTCTTATCAAATCTTCAGTAATCGTTTGCGGTTCTGGAATCACTTCCAGTTCTACCATACTCCCACTACTGTTTTCTGAAAAAATCCATTTCTTTTAAAATTGTGCCGAAGAACAATATCACTATTGATCTTCCAGATGGTAGAAAGTCAACCCTCGTCATAGCCCGGGTCAACCCACAAACAGCCATTACAGAAACGTGCCTTGAGTTGTCCAGTGTCTGGTTTTAAGCATAAGCCGGACAACTCCCCGTACCTTAACAATGTCAAGATATGAACTGTTCTATATCCAATATAGAAACAGAGGCACTGATTTAATTGGAACCAGATTCAAATCACGCAGCTGTCTCCAGTGCATGTCACCTAAATGGAAGGAGGCCGATCAGCGTTACTCAACTTAGGAGAACTTCCAATTATGAGTAACCTGAAAGAGAAGCATGTTCTCTTAACCACTACTATCAACTGAATACCATACACAAGTATCTACATCTTCAATCACCTTGAAGAATCCTGATACTTGCAACATCTGGTTCTCTACTTTATTCTTATACCTATAACTCCTCAAAACTTAGACCTTGCATTTCTACGAAACACATGTCTAAGAACTAGAGAAGTCATAAGTAAACAGAATATAGTACGAGGACCAACCCCTCTGTCCTAATTGACACTGGACAATATACAATACTCTGTATAAGTCCCCTGAGTCTAGTGACTCATTCACTGTGTGTCGTAGGTTGAAAACTGTACTTATGGTTAAAAAGAATTACACCGCTGTTCAATACTCCTTACCTAACCATCCACTGATATAGGTAAATGTCATAGACATAATTTCAAAAAGGTATATCTCACTCTATAAAAATAGACGTACAGATATATCAATTTGAAATTGGTTCATAACAACGGATATTCAAAACCAAATATTTGTCGTCCGGCAAACAACCCAGGTGAGTTCCTCAAATATCACCAATTACAACGAATTCCGATATAATGAGGATGATCACCTAATTCCCAATAACTTACTCCCACTCATCATCTGTAAAACCATACAGATGTGAGAAGCATACCTGGTAAATACATACCCTGGAGTAAGTGTCTAATTGGGAAATCAGTTTTCTTTTAACAGTACACAGTGAAACTGAAACATTGAAATGTTTCGATGGGGTATCCGGGTATTCCTAGTAATGCCTCTTCCATTATCCAGATTCACAACTGTAACCGTATAATTCTTTGTCATCTCTCCAAATCCCTTTATATGTCTTTAGTCATTACCTTCTGCACACCCCTTTAGGCCAAATGGTTTTCTTCCTTCCCTACCTTTCGGCACCAGCCTATGGTTTGGAAGAAGACTATCCAATAAGCATAATGGGTGTACTGTCCTAATCCTAGGAGCATTCGCAATGCGAGAGAAGGTGAAGATAAAAGACAACCGAATATACCTTATTCCTATTTCTCCTGAACCAGAATCCATCCCCGAACTGGAACAAGTTCCTTTCGAGTTCGTATATAACCATACGATGGAGTATCCAATAAACTGTGGATCTTTGTAGTGATACGGAGTGTCCTGGAGAAATACAAAGGTGATTTAGCATTGGCGTAGAAGTACTTGGTTTGGTCGTGAATAGCAGTCGCAATTTACTTTGCCCTCTTACTAATCCCTTTCTTTGTCTTTACATAATACCTTCTGTACACCATCGTTATGCTAATTGGTTTTCTTCATTCCCCATCGTTCGGCACCAGCCTAAGTTTTGGAAGAAGACTATCCAATTTGCGTAATAGGTGTACTATCTCTTAAACCAAGGAGTACTCATAACCTGAGAAAAGGTAAAAAGGAAAGGACAACTGAATAGTCCTATTCGTTTTCTCCAGAACCGGAAACCATCCTCGAATTCCTTCGAGTTCGTATATAACCATACGATGGTTTTGTCCAATGGAAGTGGACGTTCGTGGTAATACGGGGTGTCCTGGAGAAAAGGGTAATAGTAGGAGTGGCAATCAGGTTTGTAATCCTGACAATCCAAAAGCCAGTGTTTAAGAAGGTTCGGTTAACTTGGTCACTGAGTCATAGTCTAGGGCCGGGTCATGGTCGCAGCCAAAGAGAGAGAGAAAAGAAACACTCAGTGTGCACTCTAACCTAGATCAGAATGGTTATCATTTTATCTAATCAGGAAACCTCCCACTGTAACCTCAAATTCTTCTCCAAACCCGAAAGAAGAATTAGTCGGGATCATCCGAGGAGTAAACCAACTCATCAGTGGGAATCAGGATCCAACTATGATCGCATGATAATGTGACGGAATCCGCTCACGTTATCACACTCCAGAAGGTATGCGCATATCTGGCAAGTTTCAGTTTCTTTAGAAACTCCCGATGTGATTTTTACCCCTAGGACCCAAGTGACCTTGACACAGTCAACAAATCAAAGAGTCCTAGTCAAGTTCAACCCGTCGTTATCCTGGATTGCATTAAACCCACCCGTACAAACCCTTGACACAGTCAACAAGGCCGCACGACTGTCCTAACCAATCCCATTAATATGCCACAAACGAACACTACTTAGCTACCGTACACTACGCCTTGACACAGTCAACAAACGCAGCACGAATACTAAGTAATACTTGTAAGAAATGACGGAGGGCTACGTCTAGTTTTTAGTGAAAAACTTTTAACGTAATGAACTTGAAATCGTTGAAGGAACTGCATAGATTTTTGTAAAAATATAGTGGCGAAAACCCTTTGCTAAAGAGGTCACTCCCGGTGAAGGGATCTCTGCTCTTTCCCCGTAGGATGAGGTGCAGAATATTCCAACTGAATACCACGATGCAAAGCAAAAGTAATCGGCTATAGTGAAGTTATTGCCCTGACGCAAACTTCTGTCCAAGGGGTCACTCCCGGTGAAGGGATCTCGGCCCTTGCCTCGTCGACTGAGGTGCAGGATATTCATAACCGAATACCACTGTGCAAAACAAAAGAGAACGTCCTTGCAATAACATCTTTTTGAAAAATGTTCCAACAACATCAGAATAGGTTTGTTTAGCTTGCATTGATCCGAATAAACGCAGTCCCATCAATTGATCACACCAATAAAGAACGAAAATAATGATGTACGTATACGCCATCCGCATTCGCCACTGGGTCCCTTCATCACCCGTTAGGTTACTTAACTAACGACAGAGCGGGGACTGGACTAGCGCGGATGCAAAACATATACAACATCTACTAGTATATATATCAATATATAATATTCGCTCAAGGCGTGATAAAATGCAACATCACAGAAATGTAACCAGCATCACAGAACAATACAGATATCTGGAAGCCCCGGGTTTCACAGAGCCGCTGCTGAAACCCGACGTTCCCCTGGTCGTGTGGATAGCCTGTGCAATGAAAATCCTAGACCCCTACGGGTGCGGAAAGTTACCCGCCAAAACCTGAAGCGAGGCAGCCCCCTTCAGCAACGTGAATAGACCACCCAGCACTTCACGGAATCCGGTGACTTGGGCACCCCTCCTTGGGTCAACCTGTACCCCCTACGAGTGCGGCGAATAGCCCGCCAATTCTAGAGTAAAGCCCCCCCGTCTCAATGCCATGAGATGCGGGCTTGTTGCCCTCTAGAACCCGGCTATCCGTGCACCCCTCCTTGGGGTAATCCTAGTACAGAAAGTAAAATATACATACAACGGGTACATCGACCTCGACCCGGTCGTGCCCCAAAAGAATAATATACAAACAGGCAGTGACGGCAGTCCACATGTCGGACGCTCGCCCCGCAATATCAAATGTACATATAAAACAAAACTGTACTAATATTGCATCCAGGCTATCCCCCACGACCGATCCGCAACATTACAGCACAATCACAGAACATCAACGTGAATGTCATATTCGCAAATCCGTCTAACCGGGCTATAGCAGTTAGACAGGATTTACCGATCAAGTGACATTCATGGTCGCAGATATAATGTAAATACTGTGAACTAACATGTTTAAAATTTTCGATCGATCAAATTTTACCAAGTGGGCCCCAAGCATTAATGTAGCACTTAAAGAAATTCTGGGCCCAAAAATAACATTCCAAAGACCCTATTTTCCATTCAGGAGCTCTCTGCAAAATTTTGGTGCCATGAACAGTCTATATTGCGGTGGAACCGCGGCCCAAGCATGGGTTTGGCCGTTGTTTCTCGGTGGAAAAGTGGGATCATGCAACCAAAATTTCACAGAATGCTTAGAATTCCCTGCACATCATTCTGCAACATACTGAAAAAATTTTAGAGCCAAAAAAATTTCGACAGAAAACTGATATGCATGAAAATGCGGTTTTGGGATTTTGTTCGATCAGAAATGTAAACACATTAGACAAAGCTAGACTAGGTTAATGGCGTGGCTCTGATACCATGTTGTGCCACGGCAGCGCCCCGGCCTTCTACTCGAGGCCAAAATGCGGAATCAAAAATTTTCTTAACATTAAACCGGCGCTACCGCGGACAATAAACCCGGATCGTGACCATTAACCTAATCCTAGCAATCAAGGGAGTGGGTAGAGTGATATACCGAGCGATCCGTGTCCTTCGGTCTTCTCGTCGTCGTCCTGATCACCTGCGGAATCACCGTTCGTCACCTCCTCGTCGGAAAGGGCACCACGTAGCCGATTTCTTTTACGGGCTCCCACCTCTTGACCGAGGCAACTCGGGCGCGAAGTTGGCTAGCCGACGCGTCCAAGGGTACTATAGGTGTAGTGTAGAATGGTTGCCTCTTTGGGGTTTATGAAGTTGCCATGGATGTGGAGGTGGAGAAAGAAAATGAGCTTTTGGAAAAATGGAGCCATCATTTTCTTGCAAGAATGAGATGAAGGAAATATGTCACACATAAAAATGAACCTCTCATCTCCCCTCTCAAATGTGGCCGGCCAAATATGAGGGAGTGAATCCATGAAGGGAGGTGAGTGTAGGAGAGGAATAAAGGTGACCACACCCCAAAAGAAATGATAACAAAGTCACACTAAATCAAATCCAATTCTAATCTTAATAAATGCAAGTGAGGTGACTAGAAAAGGATCTCATGATGTGGAAGCCACAAATGCAAGAAACCCCTCCACAATTAGTTATTTGCAAACTTGCAAATAAACCCCTCCATCAGAAAAGTCCGGCCGCGAAGGAACAAAGGAAAACTGGCCGGAACGGAATGCAAACTGGCAACTTCAGAAAACTGATCCTGTAATAAATTACAGGAAAACCCCGCTACTGCATATACATGCCCGCATTTGTATTCCCACTGAACACAAATGCAAAGAGACAAAACTACACTGTCTAATACTAGGATCCGGCTTAAACCAAAGCCCGCTAGTAAAATCCGTCCGATCACGATCCGTGCAATACCGCATGTATCTGATCGAACCCTGCCATATCTCCATACGGCCTCTACAGCGTTTCGCCCGAAACCTGAGTAACTGTGTGTGGTGGACTCTAAAGACTCGTCAACACTATGGCTGTGGATTTAACCACTAGCACGTCAGATGTATTAGCCAGACGTGACGGGCTACCAGCTATTGACCAAAAGGGACGTCGATGAGCGAACTCATCCTGACACCCTACTGAGCCTATCAGTGACAATATCCGTACAGTCCGGTCCGTTCGTCTATGAGCATCGCATGGCGGTCCTAGGGGGTTGGTAAAAGTCAGACCCCCAAAATCGGTACAAGTCGTGTCGGAGCGTAGCCCAGAACACCCTGAGATACTACTGGAAAATCTACCAGTAAATATCCTGCCTCGGCCGAGGGCTTTGTGTATTGGCTCTTCTAGACACAGCGCGACCTCACCCCCAATACCGGGAGAGACGAACCCCTGCAGATCCGCTCACTGCCTCCATGTGGCTCGGGACTGTACCCAACTAAAACCTGTTTGCACGACTCCTTTGAGCCGTGGTAGGGTAGTAATCAAAGTACAGTGGGAACTCACACGAGACAAATGACGATCTCAGGTCGATGAACTAACCTGTACACATGTCACCAGGGAACTGCTATCTGACGTCTGGTATAATCCCAACTAGCATGTTCCCGGCGAGTCCTGTCCGGTGTACTCATAACCCAATGAGCACCTGTATACATCTTAGGTGAACCAACTGACACCAGTGGCTTGTGAGACCGGCCACCGTCCCTCGTCGGGGTCTCGACTGTATACACTAGTCTACTATGGAGTATCGATGCCCTGTCTCAAAACTCCCGCGACTAGGGACCTTTTAAGGATGTGCTTATAGACTCCAGCTCCCACGTATATGATCGCCCTAATTCTGCTGCCAGTCAAGCAAGAATCCTAGGGGCTCTATCAACGTGTAATAGCGACTCGTAAGGTCACCTAAAGCAGTACACGATGATAAAGATAAACCATATAGCATACTATCATCTAGAGTAAGACTGTCCAACCGGGATAGGTCCTCCCTCAATCATTGCAATCACGTGCCTGTGATCCAATAATTGACTCTGAGGGCACTATCTCCAACATACTTAGTATTTGTGCTATGTGTAGGGTTGCTAGGCACGCGCACAAGGGTCTACGAGGCATCAACCATGCCCGATTAAAATTTTAGCCATGCCGAACAACCCAAAGCCGAATCTTTAAACTAGGGTTTAAGCGAAAACAAGGATGTTAAACACTTTAACACTAAGTGAGGGGGATTACAACCTTTGTAGATCCGGTCCTTCACTTCTTAAGCTCCGTGTTGAGGTCCCTTCGCTGCGATCATCGTGTTCCGGACTCTCGAGAGGCTTCACGAAGAGAAAGATGCAGTCTTGCTTCCGATCTTCGATAACAAAGATGATTTACCTTGAAGTTTCATTAACACAAGCTCTCACTCACTAAATGAAGTGAACGCCCTCATCTAAATGGCAAGGATAGATGAGGATGATGAAGTAGGATTTTCTCTCTCTTTTGTTTTCATATTCTCACATATAAACATCACTTATGAAAAACTAGTGAAGCTTTTCATCAAGGAGGAAGAAGCAAGAAGAAGAAGAGCTCAATCCTTTTGTGATGAATAATGAATAATTGTAGTAGTTACAAATCTAACCAGGGTTAAGCATGAAGGAGTTAACCCTTGTAGAGAATTAACTAGAGTTAATGGTTTGGATTGGATTAACATAATATCTTCACAAAATATCAAGCAAAACACAAAGTCAAAGCTTCATGGAAGCTTCATACAAAAACTAACCCTAATCCAAACCCTAACCAAGTTTAAACCCTAAACCATTGTTAAATTTGTAACCCTAACATGTTACAATATTATATATCACATATACAATATATTTTGTAACAATAGAAAATAATACAATTAACATATATCGCATATATATCAATGTATTATCCCGTGAGAAAATGAATCTTTTAGTAAGCTAATATTAGTTAATGTAATTTAATATATCATGTACATTATTAAACATTAAATTATCGAATCAACACTTGATCCGATAATCCGGCTATATCGCATATAACCGACTAATACGATGACCCGGCTATATCACATATACCCGGCCGATATCTCATATCGCGAGAATCCAATACGGTATCACATATCGCATTATCCTCGGTCCCGCACATATCACATATGTGCTCCTACTCCATTTTGCCTGAGCCAAGAAACCTCTGTGTAGGACTCTAAAGAATCGTCAATACACCGGCAGTAGGTGATGATCATATCAAACACCCACAAGCTGCAAGCGGTCAGCTAAACGTAACAGCCACCCAGGTATTGAGCACTCAGAAAATCAACAAGCAAGCCTGTACATTCTCCTGTGAATCCAATCAGTAACACTCCCGTACAGTCCGGTCTCGTCGTCTGATATGTCGCATATCTCGCCTAGGGGTGGTAAACGTCAGACCCCAGTAGCTCGATAAGTCGTGTCGATATGAGGTCTATAACAGTTCAAGAAACTACTGATAACACTTACCAGTAAATCTCAGCAACCCTGGCCAGGGATTTCCGGTTATAGCCAATCGAACACAGCACAACATCAACTCCCTATACCGGGAGTGACGAATCCCCTCCTATCGCTCATTGCCTCCATGTGATTCGGGACTGTACCCAAAAGCCACCTTTTTGCATGCCCTCTTGGACGTGGTATGATGGAAATCAAAGCACAGTGGGAATCATACAAGACTCTATGACGATCTCGGGTCAACAGACTACTCTGTACCAGTGTCACCGGAGAACTGCCATCTGACGTGAGGTATAATACCATCTGGGAGTTCTCGGCAAGTCCGTCCAGTGTACCCAGTCTCTACTGAGCACCCGTACACCATCCTTGATGTCAAACACAGATGGATATGGGATCATCCATCGCCCATCATATGGGTCAAGATGCGTATAGGCTAGTCTACTCTGGTGTATCGATGCCCTGTCTCGATACACCCTCGACTAGGAACAGTTATAGGATGTACTCGTCGACTGCCGTGGACCCACTAGTTTGATCCCATAATAGTCCCAGTAGTCGAGTACATATCCTAAGGGCTTTATCAACATGTAATATAGAGACAATCAGAGTACATGTTAAGATAAAGTACAACCCGATAGCATACTATCATGTCGAGCAAGAAAGTCCTCCCTATATATGTCCAAGCATCTACTATAATATACATCAAATGTACAGTAATGGCCTCTAGAGCATACATATAACTAACAATCTCCCACTTGCACTAGGGCCATCTGTTGTGGTATCACATACCCAACAATTAGCTGCGGTTGAAGTATCTTATACTCAACCATCCCATAAAAGTCTCTACTGGGAAAAAGGCCTTCGTGAGTGGATCCGCGCTGTTGTTCTCTGTGTCTACTCTCCTAACCCCGATCTCCCTGGAGATCAACCATCTCTATGATCAGGTGATACTGCCTAAGAATTATATCTGGATTTCTGATGGGACGGTAGTTCCTTGGCATAAGCCATAACTCCATTGTCACACAATGGTAGGAACGAAGTTCATCTCATGAACTTATATGTATCCAGACTGCCTCTTTGGTAGCATCTTTGGTAACGATGTATCTTGCCTTTAATCGTCTAGTAAGTCACGGTATCTATCTTGGAACTCTTCCAACATACCGTCCCTCCACTGAGGGTTAAGACAATGCCTGCCACTGACATTCAGTCGTCCTTATCACCCTGAAACCTTTCCAGTGATTCTCCCCGAAACCTTTCCAGTGATTCTCCCCAAGATCAATTGATACTATCTCACTACAACTAGTGAGAATCCTAACATCCAATTAGATCTATCTCATAGATCCAAAACCCAGGATTTAGGAGGCATCACTTTGATCCTATATGGAGAATCTTTATGATAAGCGGAGATTGACCGAGCGTAGCATAGGAAACTCCTTCCCTATCAAGAGTATGTCATCCACGTACTCTACGAGGATCACCACCATACTCTCTACTATCTTTTGTATATACAAGGTTCATCTACCATTTTGATGAAATCAAACTCTTTGACTACCACATCAAAACAGACGTTCCAACTCCGCGATGCATATTTTATCACATAAAACATCTTGCACACATTTCCGCTGCTCCCACTGTCTACGAAGCCCTCTGGCTGTGTACTTATAGACGCTCTATTCTAAAACATCATTTAGAAAAGCAGTCATGACACCCAACCGCCAGATATCGTAGTCATGGTATGTAGCCGTGGCAAGTAGGATCTGGATGGACTTAAGCATAGCTTTGAAAGTCTCAACTTTTCCATGTATACCTAGTAATCTTCTCAAGATATACTTGCTCCTGATGGGGATTTAACCCTTCAGATAGAGCAACCAAAGTCTATACTTTGTTGGTGTATAAGAATTCCATCTCAGATCGATAAGCATTCAGCCATTCTTACAGAGTCCCACTCCTGATGGCCAGCTCGAAACTAGTTGGGTCATCATCTCATGATGCAATCCTCGCTCCCACTATCATAGAGAAACCGAAGTATCTCTCATGTAGGTGAGGAACCATACTAGATCGGCGGAGAGGCTGAGGTTCGTTGAAAACTATTGAATCCTTTGGTTCTACCAAATCATCTGCTGTAGTTTGTATTGCTGGAACTCCTTCCAGTTCTACCTCATGACCACTAATTTCTTCACAAGAAATTCCCTTTCACAAAGGTGGCATGTTGAGAAACAAAACATTTTTGTTCCTCTGTTTGGTAGAAGATATTCCCTTGCGTATGCTTAGGATATCCAACAAACTTCCAAAGATCTGACTTTGCCTCGAGCTTGTCCGGATTTTGCTTTTTAGACATAGGCCGGACAACCCCAAATCTTAACAAACTTAAGATATGGTCTCTTCCCTTTCCATATCACATATGAAGTGGTAGACAACCGATTTGATTTGAACCCTATTCAATAGGTATGCAGCTTCTCAAGTGCATAACTCCCAAAAGGAAATAGGCAACTCAGTAGTACTCATCATAAAGCACCATATCACATAGGGTGTGATTGCTCCGCCCCGATACACCGACGTGCTGTGGTGTATACGGAGGAGTAATGCTGAGAGAGAATCTCATTCTCCTTTAGAATAGTCCAGGAATTCCGTGCTCAAGTATTCTCCTCCTTGATCTCATCAAAGAACATAATACTTATACCCGTTTTTTTGGTTCTCTACTTCTAACTTATATTCTGTGAATATCTCAAAAGCTTCGGACTTGTGTTTCAACAGGAACATATGTCTGAATCTTGAGAGATCATCAGAGAATGTAAAGAAGTACAAAGAACCGGTCTTGGCATGTGTAGACAGGGGACTTTCATACATCAGCATGTAACAATCCCAAGAGTTCACTAACTCTTTCTCCGTTTCCAATAAACAGAGCTGTGGTCATCTTATCTTTGTGACATGACCGGCAAGTTTCACAAGATGTAAATTCAAATAAATTTAAATATGCATCTAAATGTAACTTTGCTAGTCGGGTCGCATTGATATGACCTAGTCTACAATGCCTCAAGAAGGATCCGTTCATTTCTGAACTCTTCCTCTTGTGTGTGTTCTGTATACTAAGAACAGTAGTTTGATTTAGAACGTCAATGCTTTTAGATAACGTACCTGAACCGATCAACTCTTGATATAGGAAATGTTCAAAACATTATCCATCAATACAAAATTATATCCTTTCTTTACTAATAAAGAGACTGATATGATGTTGTATATCAGGTTTGGTATCTAATAACATTTGTTCAGAATCAATGTATTCTGGTAATACAGGGTGATAGTGACAAACAGACTTGGCTGCAACACTTGCACCGTTTCTATCTCATGAAACTTATCACCCGTTCTCAGTTCTCTACCTATCTGTAGCCCATGTAGAAAATTACATATGTGGGATCCTAATCCAGTATCACATACCCAGGACGTAAAAGTTACTGAGAAACAGTTCTCTGTAATGAACACATCCGAAGATGATGCATCAGCATGCACTTTCTTCGTTTGGGCCGCTCGGGAAATCTGGTATTCCTCAATTTCCTACTCTATCTTATAACAATTATAAGTTGGAGCGGGACCAACGTTCCCCAGCTCAGTATAACAAGCGGGTTAGGTCAATACATTCGTATTATTATCTTGATTAAGGCGTGATATGGTCGCTACCAGGAGAGAGAGAGAAGAAAACACTCAGCGTATGCTCTTGCAAGATTAGATTGGTTATCTAATATATCTAATCAGGATGTCTCCCAATGTTTTAGTCAAATCTTCCTTCAAACCCTAAAAGGAAGACTAGCCAGGATTAATTACACGCTACAAGTTCGCCAATCTTTCAGCCAGGCCAGTGTCGGTACTTTGAGGGAGATGCCCCGTACTTTCGCACGGACCTAATTAAAGTAAACCTCGTTTTCCCAGGGGCCTAACTCCGTTGACACCTTTCTAGACACCTACTTGATCAGCTAATTGTAATGTGTAAAACTCTCCTAGGAGTAACTCTTACTCGCAGCAGGTATCGGGATCCAACTATCTCATAGAAGGTATGCAATCTCATTGCAAATTTCAACACTTGAAATTCCCAATAATATTTTACCCCTAGCGTGCTATGACCTTGACGCATGCCAAACAACCCATAGTCCGCTAGTCAAGTTCAACCCATACATTTCTTGATTGAATTAAACCCACCCGCACGACCCTTGACGCATGCCAAACAACGCCGTACGAATACCCTAATCCAATCGCATCGTATGCTAGCAGATAAGCACTAGTTAGCTACCGTACACTACGCCTTGACGCATGCCAAACTACCGCAGCACGAATACTAAGTAGTACTTATCTGAAATGACGGAGGGCTGCGCAGGTTTTTAAGAAAACCATGAGCGTAAAGAACTTGATATCGTTGTAGAATCGAGTGATTTTAAATGGAGTGTTTTTTAGGCTTTTCTAGTTTTGCTAAAGGGGTCACTCCCGGTGAAGGGATCGTCGGCCATTTCCTCATCGAATAAGGTGCAGGATATTTCACAAATATCACTATGCAAAGTAAGAACTATAGAAGCAATCAAAAGACAAACCGAGTTTGTAGCATCTTCTAGTTTCACTAAAGAGGTCACTCCCGGTGAAAGGGATCTCGGCTCTTTCCTTATCGAATAAGGTGCTGGATGTTCTACAAGGAACACCGCTATGCAAAGTAAGAACTAGAGCTACCAGTTTTTAAACAAGTTTCTACAACATCTTAGGTTTCTTTTATTTCATTAATCTCATTAATGAAGTCCCATTTTATTATGCTTCACAAGCATCTCTTTTGAAACGAAATCTGCAATATAACATATATCTCATATATATAATATAAACATTCGTCTCAGGCAGTAATACGATCTCATCACAGAACATTGCAGCAGAAGAACATATATGAAATATTGGATATACTAGGACGTCCGTGTTTTCAATACGAGCCTGTATAAAACACGGATTCCACGGTCGCGATGAATAACCAAACCCACATCCCTAAACCCCTACCAGAGCGGCAAGCAACACTGCCAATTCTAGGATTAGGAGACCCGGTCTCGACTCCTCGAGATGGTCTCCCACTGGACCCCAGAACCCAGTTACTTGTGCTCCCCGCCTTGGGTCTACCTAATGCGGAAAAGTAAATAATATACAACGGTGACATCATCCTCAGCCCGGAAGTGCCCCAATAAAAGAATATTACATACAAATGAATTTTACATGAATGAAAAAGAAAAAACTCTCATCTCACATAAAACCCCCGGCTATTCAGAACGCGACGATCCAATATAACATATCACAGCAACACATAATATCTCATATTATCAACGTAAGCAAGTATGCATATCCCGATTGTCGTTGATGTATAGCAACGAAGCCGGCGATACACCACATACTACGCTTACGGTCACAGAAAAGAAAGTGTAAAACTACAACAGTTGGAATCCGCAACCTTCTTAGACATCGCATACCTAACCAAATGAATTCCTTAGACATCTCATGCCTAACAATTATAAACCCTGCATTTTCGTCTCATTATCGAAAACTCTTTTCAATATCAAGTCGGGCGATTCAACAAGATTCCTGACATCCTGATCGAATGCTCGTCGCAAACTTTAGTAGACGGCCGCACCCCCGGATGCCGTCGACGAAGTGCACTAAGGCGGAACACCGCTGCCGCAAGCACCCGAACGGATGCTTTTGGCGACGGGGTTCTCCTACAGTCACTTGGTCGGGGCTTTGGGGCGTGGCTGTCTGTTAAGTTTACCCGACGAGTATCCGCGCACGCTACGTGATTGCGACGGACTTTTGATCACATCAAAATTCCGTGGCAACCGATCATTTAAGAATAAACTGCAACGTTTATAATATTCAAATTAGTTATCTCATAACTATATGTGGATTCCAAATATTGTATCACATTCCAGATAAATAGACAATGTTAAACTTTTCGATCGAATAATCAAACACCCAAGATTTCCCCAATATATCTCAACACTTGAAATCAGTTTAAAAACATCCATCACAAGCCACAGTACCAATGGTCCAGCCGTAGAAGGGTCAAGCCAACGCGTCACATGTGGCACGCCGTACTGCCGCAAACCCTAAGGTTTAGAGGCAGTTAAAGGCGGTCACATAATCGAGTTACGCTTTGTTGTCTTCTAGAGGGTCCACCGCGTTACTTGCATGATTTTACGAAAGTTTCAAACTCGAGAAAAATCCAACTTTTGAAAATTTTCCGACAGGGGAAAAAGTGAGTTATTGATATCCGTTCGAACTTTTTAACAGTTTCTAAAATTATCCGGAAAAAACTTAAACGAAGTTAAATTATCCGATCGAATCAACGAGTCCCCAATACAACCCTAGAAAACTCAACACTTGAGTGGAATTAAACAATTCCAAGAAAAAAATGACAAGAAATGACCTAAGAATAAATATATGAAATATGAGAGACTAAGTCTAAATTTTGGCCGCGGAACCCTTGTTTTGGCTGCGGTTCCGCGGTCAAATAAGTGACTTAGTGGACCATACTTCACAGTAATTCTTAGTTTTTCCTTCTTGTTTTTCTGAGCATTTTTAATTCATAAAAAATCACATTTTTGAAAAATGTCCAGAGAAGGGTAAACATCGGGGTTTTCGGGTTCGATCGGACTTTAAACTTCGCTTAGACCTCGCCTAAACCTCTAGCTTGGCTCTGATACCACTGTAGGGTTTCTAGGCACGCGTACAAGGGTCTATGAGGCATCAACCATGCCCGATTAAAATTTTAGCCGTGCCGAACAACCCAAAGCCGGATCTTTAAACTAGGGTTTAGATGAAAACAGGCATGTTAAACACTTTAACACTAAGTGAGAGGGATTACAACCTTAGTAGATCCGATCCTTCACTTCTTAAGCTCCGTGTTGAGGTCCCTTCGCTGCGATCATCGTGTTCCGGACTCTCGAGAGGCTTCACGAAGAGAAAGATGCAGTCTTGCTTCCGATCTTCGATAACAAAGATGATCTACCTTGAAGTTTCATTAACACAAGCTCTCACTCACTAAATGAAGTGAACACCCTCATCTAAATGGCAAGGATAGATGAGGATGATGAAGTAGGATTTTTGCTGTATTTTTTTTCTTCATATTCTCACATATAAACATCACTTATGAAAAACTAGTGAAGCTTTTCATCAAGGAGGAAGAAGCAAGAAGAAGAAGAGCTCAATCCTTTTGTGATGAATAATGAATAATTGTAGTGGTTACAAATCTAACCAAGGGTTAAGCATGAAGGAGTTAACCCTTGTATAGAATTAACTAGAGTTAATGGTTTGGATTGGGTTAACATAATATCTTCACAAAATATCAAGCAAAACACAAAGTCAAAGCTTCATGAAGCTTCATGGAAGCTTCATGCAAAAGCTAACCCTAATCCAAACCCTAACCAAGTTTAAACCCTAAACTATTATTAAATTTGTAACCCTAACATGTTACAATATTATATATCACATATACAATATATTTTATAACAATAGAAAATAATACAATTAACATATATCGCATATATATCAATGTATTATCCCGTGAGAAAATGAATCTTTTAGTGAGCTAATATTAGTTAATGTAATTTAATATATCATATATATTATTATACATTAAATTATCGAATCAACACTTGATCCGATAATCCGGCTATATCGCATATAACGGACTAATACGATGACCCGGCTATATCGCATATAACGGACTAATACGATGACCCGGCTATATCACATATACCCGGCCGATATCTCATATCGCGAGAATCCAATACGGTATCACATATCGCATTATCCTCGGTCCCGTACATATCACATATGTGCTCCTACTCCGTTTTGCCTGAGCCAAGAAACCTCTGTGTAGGACTCTAAAGAATCGTCAATACGCCGGCAGTAGGTGATGATCATATCAAACACCCACAAGCTGCAAGCGGTCAGCTAAACGTAACAGCCACCCAGGTATTGAGCCCTCAGAAGATCAACAAGCAAGCCTGTACATTCTCCTGTGAATCCAATCAGTAACACTCCCGTACAGTCCGGTCTCGTCGTCTGATATGTCGCATATCTCGCCTAGGGGTGGTAAACGTCAGACCCCAGTAGCTCGATAAGTCGTGTCGATATGAGGTCTATAACAGTTCGAGAAACTACTGATAACACTCACCAGTAAATCTCAACAACCCTGGCCAGGGATTTCCGGTTATAGCCAATCGAACACAGCACAACATCAACTCCCTATACCGGGAGAGACAAATCCCCTCCTATCACTCATTGCCTCCATGTGATTCAGGACTGTACCCAAAAGCCACCTTTTTGCATGCCCTCTTGGATGTGGTATGATGGAAATCAAAGCACAGTGGGAATCATACAAGACTCTATGACGATCTCGGGTCAACAGACTACTCTGTACCAGTGTCACTGGAGAACTGCCATCTGACGTGAGGTCTAATACCATTTAGGAGTTCTCAGCGAGTCCGTCCAGTGTACCCATTCTCTACTGAGCACCCATACACCATCCTTGATGTCAAACACCGATAGATATGGGATCATCCATCGCCCATCATATGGGTCAAGATGCGTATACGCTAGTCTACTCTGGTGTATCGATGCCCTGTCTCGATACACTCTCGACTAGGAACAGTTATAGGATGTACTCGACTGTCGTGGCCCCTCAAGTATGATCTCATCATAGTACCAGTAGTCGAGTACATATCCTAAGGGCTTTATCAACATGTAATATAGAGACAATCAGAGTACATGTTAAGATAAAATACAACCGATAGCATACTATCATGTCGAGCAAGAAAGTCCTCCCTATATATGTCCAAGCATCCACTACAATATACATCAAATGTACAGTAATGGCCTCTAGGGCATACATATAACTAACACTATGTTTGTTGACTATGTTAAGGCGTAGTGTGCGGTAGCTAATTAGTGCTTATCTGCTAAAGCATGAGATGCGATTGTATTAGGGTAGTCGTGCGACTTTGTTGACTATGTTAAGGGTCGTACGGGTGGGTTTAATTCAATCAGGAAATGACGGGTTGAACTTGGCTAGCGCTTATGATTTGTTGACTATGTTAAGGTCATAAGTTGCTAGGGGAAAAAATATTATCGGAAATTTCAAGTGTTGAAATTTGCAATGAGATAGCATACCTTCTATGAGATAGTTGGATCCCGATACCCACTGCGAGTAAGAGTTACTTCTGGGAAAGTTTTACACATCACAATTAGCCAATCAAGTAAGTGTCTAGAAAGGTGTTAACGGAGTCACGCCCCTGGAAAAACGAGGATTATTTTAATTAGGTCCGTGCGAAAGCACGGGGAACCTCCCTCAAAATACCGGCACTGGCCTGCTTGAAAGATTGGTGAACTTGTAAGGTGTAATTAATCCCGACTAGTCTTACCTTTTAGGGTTTGAAGGAAGATTTGATAAAAACAGTAGGAGACGTCCTGATTGGATAAGATAATAACCAATCTAATCTTACAAAGTGCGCACGCAATGTGATTATCCTTCTCTTTCTCCTAATAGCGACCAATGTCACACCTTACTCAAGATAATAATATGGATGTATTAACCAAACCCGCTTGTTATACTGAGCAAGGGAACGTTGGTTCCGCTCCAACTTATAAGTGTTATAAGGCCGAATAGGAAACAGGGGAATATCCGGATTACCACGCCACCCTGACGAAGAATAAGCATGTTGATGCATCTTTTTCGGGTGTGTTAGTTATAGAGAACTATTTTTCAGTACACTCTACGTCCTGGGTATTTGATACCGGATCAGGATCTCACATATGTAATATGTTACATGGGCTACAGAAATGTAGAAAACTGGGAAAGGGTGATATATCTCTAAGTGTTAGAGAATGGTGTAAGTATTGCAGTCAAATCAATTGGCAGATATCATCTTATATTACCAAATACATTGATTCTGAACTAATGTTATTATATACCGAACCTGATTGTTCCCGCCAAAAATTTCTGTGCAAAAGAGCCCAAGGTATCAAATGGCAGCGATACACTTAAGAAAATGCAAATCAGTATTTTCCGGGCTGTATTTTGACAAACTCCCGAATGAAAAACAGCTAAATTCTGATGTTATCGAAAGTGTCTCGAAAAATACTTCGATTTGATATATTATGGGCCTCATAATTCATGTGGGATCAAAACTTATGAGCAAATATGCTATGCATGTGTAATCTAAGGAAGAAAATGCAAACCAGTATTTTCCAGGCTGTATTTTGACAAACTCCTAAATGAGAACCAGCTAAATTCTGATGGTATTGAAAGCTTCTCGAAAAATCCTTCGATTTGATATATTATGGGCCTCATAATCCATCTGGGATCAAAAGTTATGAACAAATGTGCTACGCGCGTGTAATCTAAAGTAATGCACTACTATATGGGGGATGCATTTTTAGTCCCATATCGGGAAAAAGAGAGATCTCTTCTCTACTACTCCCATATAAATAAGAGGGGATACCTCTTAGAAAAGGAGAAGAATTCAATTCTCAAAGGAGATTAGTTCTCCATAGGAGCTTAGTGCTCCAAGTTAGGGCCATAGGTGTCCCCCCCCATAATGGGCATATGCGCAAGCGCCATGTGCGCCACGTGCATATGCACAAGCAAGTGGGAGAATTCAATTCTCAAAGGAGATTAGTTCTCCATAAGAGCTTAATGCTCCAAGTTAAGGCCATAGCTGCCCCTCATAATGTGCATATGCACAAGCGCCATGTGCGCTACGTGCAATGCACGTGCGCCCGCCATATGCGCGCCACGTGCAACGCACGTGAGCTAAACACGTGCAACGCACGTGGGAGAATTCAATTCTTAAAAGAGATTAGTTCTCCATAGGAGCTTAGTGCTCCAAGTTAGGGCCATAGCTGCCCCCCCCATAATGGGCATATGCGCAAGCGTCATGTGCGCCACGTGCAATGCACGTGCGCCTGCCACATGCGCGTCACGTGCAACGCACGTGAACCAAACACGTGCAACGCACGTGGAAGAATTCAATTCTCAAAGGAGATTAGTTCTCCATAGGAGCTTAGTGCTCCAAGTTAGGGCCATAGCTGCCCCCCATAATGTGCATATGCACAAGCGCCATATGCAATGCACGTGCGCCCGCCATATGCGCGCCACGTGCAACGCACGTGAGCCAAACACGTGCAACGTACGTGGGAGAATTCAATTCTCAAAGGAGATTAGTTCGCCATGGGAGCTTAGTGCTCCAAGTTAGGGCCATAGCTGCCTCCCATAATGCGCAAATGTGCAAGCGCCATGTGCGCCACGTGCAATACACGTGCGTCCGCCACATGCGCACCACTTGCAACGCACGTGATCCAAACATGTGCAACGCATGTGGGAGAATTCAATTCTCAAAGGAGCTTAGTTCTCCAAGTTAAGGCATTAGCTGCCCCTCCATAATGTGCATATGCGCAACGCGCGTGCGTACCACGTGCAACGCACGTGCGCCCACCACGTGCAACGCACGTGCGAGAATTCAATTCTTAAAGGAGCTTAGTTCTCCATGTTAGGGCCTTAGCTTCCCCCCCATGATGTGCAAGCATTACGTGCGACGCACGTGCGCCAGCCACATCCGACGCACGTGTGCCCAAACTGTGCGACGCACGTGCGCGAACGCTAAGAGGCATTTTTCAGCAGTTACGAGTTTAAGCTTCAACATATTCTTCCTCCTGATAAGTGGGACATGGTTCAAAAGGTACATCCCTCCACACCTTCGATATATGGCGTTGTAATCCCTCAGCGTCGTCGGAGAGGTGGTGGGTCCCAACGACCAATGATCTCTCTTTCTAAATAATAGAAATGACCCCCCCTCATAAACTTTGAGAAATTTCATAGAGAAGAGCAAGCTCTCGGAAGAAGCAGAATTTCTTCAAGGTAAATAAAACAAAGAGATAAAATCATCTCATAAGAGAAGAAGAACCTATTTCTTTTTCTAGATTATAGATCTATAAAACCGAGGGCTTTCACAAAAGAGATCATAGCATCTCACCATAAAAAGTGAGGGGGAAGAACTTAATTCTCTTCAGATCATAGATCTATAAAATAAAGACGAAGAATAAAAGAGATTGTAAAATCTTTTAATAAGAACTTAATTCTTAGATCTATGGGACAACATTTCCTATGAACGAGAATTTAATTCTCAGAGCGCAGAACTGATCAAAGTTGCCTAAAGAGAGCCTTAGTGCTCCAATTAGAAGCGCTTCAGCGCTCCAAGTCTGGCGCACGGCGTCGCAGAGCCCTAGCGCTCCAATTTAAAGAAGCGCCTTAGCGCTCTAAGTTTGGCGCACAGCGCTCTTAGCGCTCCAATTTAAAGTAGCGCCTCAGCGTTTCAAGTCTGGCGCTCAGCGCCTAGCGCTCCAAATGCTATTTTAAAGGAAGCGCCCAGCACTCCAAGGTTGGCGCTCAGCGCCAAGCGCGCCACGTGCTCCTCACGTGTATGCTGAGAGAATATAAACTGTGCTTTAATAAAGCTCCAGAGCCATAATGAGTGCTCAGCACTCAATAAAAGACAAAAATGTTGTCAGAACCTAAACAAATGCTTAGCATTGTTAAATGAAAAAAGGACTGAGCCTAATTAAATGTCCAACATTTTAACCGAATGGACCGAGCTCAAGTTGGCCACAGACCCCTAATTGAGCTCATATGCTCATAAATCTTTGATCTTAGTCCCAAACTTGACTACAGATCTCCCAACCGACATTGGTTCAAGGGTACATCTCTTCATACCTTTGATATATGTCGTTGTAATTCTTCAACGTCTTCAGAAAGATGGAGGGTCCCAATAACTAATAACTTTTGGTGCATCCCCAAACGTTTGAATCAAAACCACACAGACTATGACATCTTTAAACTGGACTATGATGTCCTTAAACCTTACGGACTGTGGGGTCCTTAAACTCATGGACTATGATGTCCTTAAACTTTATGGACTGTGAGGTCCTTAAACTCATAGACTATGATGTCTTTAAACTTTATAGACTATGATGTCTTTAAACTCTATGGACTATGATGTCCTTAAACTTATGGACCGCAATGTCCCTAAACTAAAACAATAGAGCCCAAATGCTCTTTTGTTGGATCTAAATGATCCTGTTGAGTAGATCTTAGTCTAAAATTGGACTAACGTATCCTTAACAACGTTTAAGTTGATCTTAGTCTCAAATGAGATTAACGATCTTTAAACCCAAACCAAACCCAAATCTAAGAAAATACGGATTTGGACTAATCCACGCCCTACGGGCGACAACACAAATTATCCGTATACAATCCATGGGCAACCAAAAATAAAACAAACACACACGACACGAAATGTCCATCTGGAGAAGGAGAAAGTGGTTAACGCGATGTGGTAGCATAATTAACTGCAGGGGCTTGCGCCTGCAGAGAAGAGCGTCCCCACAAAAAAAAACCTCAGACGAAGGGGAATCTGACGAAGTCTGCTACAATGTCCGCATCCGTCTAAACCTCCGATACATGGTACCATAAATCAACTCGGTATCTTCGGAGAGATGGACGGATAAAACCAAATAGCATCTGCTCCCAAATTCAGGCAAGACGAACCTACGCGGTTCCGTCTCCCGCGTCTTTCGGCGGCGAACAGATTCTGGCACGTCCGGTGGGACCTTTTTCCTCTTTCCACTCCACACTTTGTGTGTCGTGTTTCGCGAACGAATCGCGGTTTGCTATGGTTACCCCTGGATTCGAGGTACTAAGATTTGGTATCTTGCTCCGTGCAGAAAATAGAAGGTCAAAGGCTTTCAACTGCAACAACTGCAACAACTCCCGCTCCGCCCCGTCTGGAGGTGTAACCTACGGGCCCCAAGCGGCCTCCATTTTCGCAATGCCGGTCGAACAGGTGACACAAGCCACCACTATGTTGTTCTTCGGGACCATGCTCCCGCCAATGAGCTTCAATGCTCCAATGCCGACGCAGGAGGCTCCAAAGAAGTCGGTCTTTGATCGGCTTACCACCACCACGGCCCCTCTCAACGGGTCTTCCAAGTCCAACGCCTCAGTCTTTAACAGACTAGGCCAAAGCTCAAGCGGGCCCGTGAAGAAGCCTGCAATACCCGAGGGAGTTATCTCGAAACGGATAGCCATTCCAACTCCGACGAATGAAGTCGTCAAAGCGTCTTCTCCTTCTAAAGAATCAGTCTTTGCAAGACTGGCTGCTCCAACTCCCGTTCCAGGCGAAGTCACCAAGGCTGCTACCCCTGCTCGAAAGTCTACCTTCGACAGGTTGACCATCCCTTCTCAGCGGACGTCGGTCTTTGATAGGCTGGTACCAATAGCAACCCTTCACCAAAACAGGGGGCATGAAGAAGCTACCCTGACAACGGAAATGATCCCATCTACAAGGCATGCTCGACGTCGCCACTGGCGCCGAGTGAGGAAAACTTCGAGATTGACTCCACCAGCTCCGATGGTGGAAGTTGATGCTGCTGTTCCAACTAGGAACAGCTTTGAATCACTCAGGAGAGTCTGCAAGAACTCTCTGACTGCCGTGCTGAAAAGTCTCCTCTACCTGTGGAGAATGCTACAAAGACAAAGCTGGAGCAGCCTCCTCAACGGATGTCCTCTAAAATTCACAAGTTCTGGCGACAGGTTCAAGATTCGGTGATCAACCAAGACTACTCCTGCCGACCGAAGAAGATGAAAGTTCAGCAAGAGAAGGACCATCCTGTCGCACCACAGAAGGTGTCGTCTAATTAGGTGCCCGCTGCAACGGCCCCCTCAACTTCGACCGCTCACAAAAGAAGAAGGTCGGAGAAAATCCCCGTGTCTGCGCAAAGCTCAAAAGCACTGAATCCAAACACCCCAAGTCTGGGGGCATGGTGGTGCACACTGTTTATATGACATCCGGGAAAGAGAATAGCCGTATCTCCATGGGTCATCGACCACTCACCCGATCGGTAACAAAAGCTCAGGAGCAACAACAGAAGCTCCAGGAGATGCTAACACAGATGGCCGCACTCACTGGGCCAAAAGAAAGTCCGGAGACGACATCGGAACAACGTCAAGAACAAGAAACCGACTGTGAGTTCCTCCGCAGAATCCTCAAGAAGAAAGACAGAGAGGCCACGGAATAAGCGGCCAATATAAAACGAATGGCGCTTTTATTTCAAGATATGGTCGGGATGATGATACAGCCAGATCCTCCAGCTGAAGACCCCTCCGATTGTCCTTGAAGACGACAGAGGGGAGACATCGAACCCTCTTCCGGCTCTATCAACGGCCAAAGAGGAGACAATCTCCAAAGCCGCCCTGGATGACTATATAGCTCAACAGATACGAGCTCATCAGGCGAGCGAAGCGGCTGGCCAAATCGTTAAGACTGGACGGCCTTATCCGGGTTGGTATAATCAAATAAAGTACCCGCCAGGATATACGATCCCTAAATTCTATGTATATAAGGGAACGGGAAATCCACACCAGCACGTTGCTCAATTCAGAGCCTTGTACGGTAATACTGGGGGTGACGACAAACTGCTGCTTCGCCAGTTTGTTGGCATCTTGTCGGAGACAGCGTTTGAATGGTAGTCTGAGCTCCCGAATGACTCCATTAAGACATTTGCAGAAATGGAGTTACTGTTTACACAAAGGTTCGCAAGCGCTAGTGAACGCACCCCAATTACGGCATTGATCAATGCCAGGGTGAAGCCGGGAGAAACATGGGTTCAGTATCCAATACGGTAGCGGGATCTATGGTCGAAGTGTGAACAGCGCATAGAAGAGGCTCCTGCAGTAGGCATGTTCGTAGGTACCCTTGATCCGCAGGCGACCATATCCCAGTTCATGATGTTTTTCAAGCCGACTGCCTTTCAGGCCTTGATTGACAAACTGGCCTAAATGGATCAGATGGGCCATAGACCGTCTTTCTCGAAAATGGAGCCTCGAAACGAAAAGGGGAAGGGGAAAGCGACCTTCGTCGCCAATGCTGAACAGCAGCCTAGTGGTCCAAAACCAGCTGATTGCCAAAGTGATAGACACCGATTCCTCAACGAAAAGTTAAGACGTCCTTACTCATTTCCGTGGGAGAAAACAAAGAGACTGTTCGAACTGGCGATACGTGATTGTTGGATTTTCCGTTGTGTATGTGTAGAAAATTATGTAGAAATCACAACCAAAAATTATTTGACTGCAATCAATAACGGTGTCGAATGTAGCGCGTTAGTAAGTGCGGATCGTCCACAGGGAAGTGTAATCGTTCGAGTTTCGAATTAGATGAGTTGAAACTTTAAAGGAAAGAAAAGAAACAATTCATGATTTGTAAATGAAGTTCAAGAATTAGAAAAATCTAGATCTAAGAAAAACATTAAAATCAAGAATTGAGATGTGATGATGATTTCCAAACCAAATATCAAGAATCAAAATGAGGCTCGTAGGAATCGATCGGATCTATAGATGTGATGAAATCTTTCGATTACGAATTCTTATCCTTTAATGAATTGATACTAGATCGATGATTATCGACGAGAATTAGGAATTTCTAGTGAAACTAGGGTTTCATCATTTATCCCTTGTTCCTTCGTCGATATCATTCACATTCTAGCCTCTAGTAAATTCAAGAATCGATCATGGATCCTAAATTTCGAGTGATCACAATCAAGAAAGCATCGCAACGAAACTAGGTCGTCGATTCTTCAACTTGCTAGGGTTTACAAAACTCGTAGGACTTAAGAATCGTTTTAAGATTTGTTACATCATCATTCTATTGATCGTCTCGACTCCTTTACGAGCGGAGTTTTACTCAAACATCACAACAAGAACCACAATCACAAATTGAGATCGAATCATGATGCAAGAATTTAAAGAAAGCAAGATTAAAGAATTTCACCTTTTATTTATATCAACAATTTCGTTACAATCGCTCAAGAACTACAAGAGGAAGAACTCGATCGTCGATTTGGCTTCGCTCATCTCCGTGAGTCGCGGATCGGCTTGGATCACTTGCTCGATTGAATTTCGGCTCCGCTCCTAAAAGGTTGAAGGCTTCTTGCTTGAATGGTACTCGGGATCTTGAATTTGGAATTGGGATTAGGGTTAGGGTTTGGAGGCACAAGTCGTGTCACTCAACTTGAGGGTGGAAGAAGATGGAGAATTTCTTGAACCACCTCAACCCTAGATCTAGGCTCCTTTTTATAGACCATCAAAACCCTAGATCTAGGATTTCAAAATTGAATTTCCCTCCAAAAGTTTGTTGAAGAGATTTGAATTTCCCTCCAAAAGTTTGTTGAAGAGAGCCTTCTAGAAATAGTTTGTTGAGCCGAGCCTTCTAGACGAGCCACGTGGCATTTCTACAATGTTGTGGAAGCTTGGGCCGTTAGAATTAGCCACGTGAGGAAATTTGAGCTTCTGATGACGTCACGCCGCCGCGGTTCCGCGGCTCAAGCCAGCTCCCACCGCGGAACCGCGGCTCATTTGAAGCTTTAGGGCTTGGAAATTCTGGGCTTTTCTGATGCTGATATTTGGGCCTTTTTGTGATATGTTGATTTTCCAAATGAGTCCCTGATCACTGCCAGATCTCTAGCCTTTGAGTTGGCGTATTTTATCAGCACTGTTTTCACAATTTTGGCTCGATCTCTGCAATTTCCTGCACAATTTCTCGAGACAAGAGTTGCGCCATACAAGGATGATGCGATGCCATGATAAGCACACAATTTCCCTAAAAGTGCCGGTTTTAAAGTCTAACACATGCAATCTGGTATTTCAGAAATGTTTTGCTAATATGTGCAATATGAATACTGAACACTTCTAGATGAGTGCAAATGATAGGGAAATTGCCATGTTAAAAATGCAGTATTTTCAACTGATCAAATTCCCCCAAACTTATTTTCGATCGTCTCGAGCGAACTGTTTTATTAAAAAGAGAAGGAGAAAATAAAGAAAGAGAAAAACTAATTAGCACACTTTCGTAGGCAACACGATTGCACTGAGCACGTGCAACAAGCCTTTAAACTTCTAGGTGTCCCTATTAGGAGGAGTGTTGTCTCCTGAGGGTTTTCAGCGGATTGCACCCACAAAATCCAATAATAAAAGGAAGATCATGAATATTACATTTAAAGACAAGAATTGTAAAAGAAAAGCCTTGAAAATTAGGGTTTCCAACTAAGCTAGCTTTTCGGTTGTCATGAGCCCTATCTTAATAGTCATGAAAAGATATTAGAAATCACGTCCTCCCTCAATAAAACATCGTCTTATTCTTCATTCCTATCTTTCTTCCAAACATCGATCATATCACCCTGCGTGTGTGTAAAGGACATCCCTACACCCGGAGAATTCAATTCAAGCTATCATACTCTTGCCCATCAGCCTTAGTACTTTTTAATTAATGAATATTTAAATGAATTTTCTCACACACTTTCATGCGACCGTTAATACTTCTTGAGGTACTAACCAACCGATTACTCATGTGCTTGCCTATTTGGTGTATTTTCCTCGTCTTGCACCACCTAAGGCATAGCAGTGACTCCCAGACCAGTTGGCCTTAGGGCACTAGGTGAAGAGGCACCCTCACTATATATTTTTTTATTGCCCTTGGTGATAACAAAACCAGTGTCCATTTTTCTCACCATTTTATATTTTATTCATTTTTTTATATTTCCTTCATACATCGGCTTTTAGACAAGAGCATTTCAAGGTATCATCTACTATCCCAGGCTTCAAGACGTATGTAAGTGCGAATAGCAGGGTATCAACGTTCAAAATGTTTGGCTTCCAGAATAGAAACTATTTTTCAGATTTATTTTTATCCTCAGATTAGTGACTTCCTTCATCTTACTAACCCTTGGGACAACGGCTCATAACTACTTATTACTAGTTCGTATAAGAAAACTTCTAATTTTCTTAGTTTTCTTAAATTTTTCCAATCTCATGGATGTAATTTTTCACTATCTAATCTTTTATTATCTTATTTATGTACAAAATATTTTTATTAATTTTTTTTTTAAAAAAATTTAAATTTTTATAGGTTTTTAAAATGTTTTGTGCTTATGCAAAGTATGATGCAAATGATGGGAAAATAAGCACAAACCTCCCCCAAACTTGTTTTCAACAGTGTCCTCACTGTTACCATCTGCTAAATCTCGAAAAACCTGTAAGCTTGGGAGGAATTTATTAGTGGGGGCAAAATATTTAAGTGGAGATCCTCCCCCAAACTTATTCTTGGCTCACATTTTGTAAAAAATTTCTTTTCAAGAGCCAGATAATGTACCCCCCCAAACTTGAGTTATGCAATGTTAATCTTTGAAAATCACATGAGGGGGTCAAAAATCATTGGTCGATACCAAGCTTTGCAAAGACCGAACGTTAACACCAACCATTCGAAAATTTTATCAATGCAGTGCTCTGGTTGGTGGAAGAAGAAGTGGGAAAAGGGTAAGGGGTGGAATAGAATGTGTGTGCGTCTCATTTTGGAGAGACGATGCAGTGAATGTGATGGATTACTCGCATTCTTTTTACAGTCCAAAAGAAGGGGTGGAGGTTCAATTTCATTGATTGGGAGATGATTCATCTCAACACCCGTGTCATTCAAAAATGCGAGTTCATCAGCGAAGATTTCCTCAAAAGTTCCATCAATACCCCGATGAATAATGTCATCACAAAGCACGGAGTGATCTTCAGACTCTAAAAGCAAATCATAATCCGTGTTAGTTGTTGACCCGGACATCTCGGTGGAAGAGTACGTATGTGTATGATACATAGTTGGGTCAAACAACAACGTATGAAAAGAGTCAAGATCGGTTTCAGGAGGATTATCAAATTCGCTGCTGTCGACATCCATTAAGTCGACAGAACAGACCTGAGCAGTAGGTTCGGAGGGTACACTTCCCAACTTGTAAATGTTCAGCTCTATTGACCTATTCCCGAAGGATAGGGTCATAGAACCATTACGACAGTTGATGATAGCGTTGGAAGTGGCCAAAAAGGGGCGACCTAAAATCACCGGAATTTGATTCCGTGGGTTCGCTACAGGCTGTGTATCAATTACAATAAAGTCCACAGGGAATATAAATTCCCCGATTTTTATTAACACATCCTCCAGTTCACCCCTAGGTTTGGTGATTGATCGGTCAACCATCTGGAGAGCTTTGCTCGAGGGCTTTAACACTCCGATACCTAGTTGCTCATAGACAGAATATAGAAGCAAGTTAACACTAGCGCCAAGGTCTAATAGAACACGGTTGATGTGTTTTTCCCCAATAAAAATAGAAATAGTAGGACAGCCAGGGTCCTTACATTTCCGTGGTACTTGTAACAACCCTAATTTTCTTATACACTTTTTCCTATAAAAAATTTTTCAAATATTTTTTCAAAAATCCATAAAGGGGTATTTATTGCCTGAGCACAAGATTTAAGTAATTAATTAGCAATTTAATTACAAGAAGGAGCTTGTAGCTCATTGGTAATACCTTGCATTGCTGAACCAAGCCATCAAAGTTCAAATCCCAAGCCCCACATTATTTTTAATATTTATTTTGTTTTAAATTTTTCTTCAATATTGTGTCTCTTCATCTTCTAAACCCCCATGTACACTTCAAATTCCAAGATCGGTTTCAGAGACCTTTGAAATCCCCATTTACTCCATTTTAATGATTTTTTAATATATTTTTACATTAAAACCTTTCATATACCCTATTTACTCCAATTTTTAATGATTTTATACATTTTTACATTAAAACCTTTCATATACCCTATTTATTCAAACTTTTAATGATTTTATACATTTTTACATTTTTATTTAAAAACCCTTCACCTACCCTACCCCTAGCCTACCCTATAAATACACCCCCTCCCCTCTACCCTCTCATCCCAAAAATCCTAAGCCCACTCTCTCAAAATTTTCCAAGAGTTGTGTACTTTGAAAACAAGTTCGCGGCGAAATTCCGGAGGAAATTCCGGCGACGTTTTTAGGAACAACCGACGACAAAGCAACGCATCGGCAACCCCTTTAGTCCCCCCTCACTCCTTTGTATAAATCAAAACCCGTAAGTCCCATTCTTCCCTTCTTTCTACTTCTCAAAAATACGAACTTACGAAAGCCGACGAAAATCGGAACAAACCGATTTTCGATTCGGTTTTCTATAAAATCTCACTTGTCACCAATTCCATAATACCTAAACTTATTCATGATGACTATTAATCACATAACAATTAATTTGGACAAAGTTTCTCACATGAAATGATAGCTTTTGCAATATCGTATTCTTTTTCGCTTTAATATCATAATGTTTATTTTTCTTCTTCTAATCAATTCAATCATTCCTAAACATCTTCATCTTGACCATTAAACTTATAAAAATCAATTTGAATAAGCTTTTACACATGAAATGATAACCTTTTCAATTTACCGTATTTTTCACTTTAATACCATGAAGTTTCAATTTCACATTTAACCCCTTAACCTTAATATACATTTAAAGTAGAGCACGAGATAATGACCTACCTCCACACACACGCAAATACAACCCTAAAATGATATCATCAAAACTTAGAATACGATAAAACGAAATTTTCATTAAAATACCATAATCTTCATAAAACCATTCTTAAAGGTTTTAGATTTGTTACACTTTTAAGTAAATATTTCTTACTAGGAAAATACGATAAGTTGTGGACATCGATCGTTTATCTAAACCCGACTTTGTGGTGTCTAGGCAAGTGGTTACTTAATTAGGGTCACTACTTGTAATGGAGAGCCTCCCACTTACCTGGCACTTACCTGGCCGCAATTGGCGGTGAAGAGGCGATTTGAGGCTTCTAACGACTTGTCGTTTAGACCATTTAGAAATAGGCTAGTTGGCTTAGGAAACCTTAGAATCTAAAATACGGAAAATAACACTTTTCAAATAAATACCTATTACTTTATAAAACCGTTTTCTAAAGGATTAGTATTTTACAATCTTTGCAAAACGCCGCTACAACCCATCTTTGGGGAACCCGTTTGGGATCGTGCGGTTTATCGCGCACCCTCGGGCTAGTAGTGCGAGATTCAGACCTCCGCACGGAGCATTCGGTCTCGAAAGGTTTAAAATACGTCATCTTAAGAAAATGAGATTTTTGGAATATAAAATATTTATTAAAAATTATTTTTGTATAAACATATGTATATTTATCATTTAAATATCTATTTTATTATAATATAAATATTCCACCTTTTCCTAAAAATCACAATAATAAATTTTACACTAAAATACCATGAACTTCAATAAATCAATATTACAGATAAATACCCTTATTTATAAAACTAGGATATTTTCACTAGAAATGTCACAACATAAAATCCACCCTCAGTACAACTCTAAAGACGAACAATAAATACTTGAGGTGTATTTTGAAAAGTATATAAAAGTATTTTTACATAAAACCGCCTCAAGTTTTATAAATTACCCTAAGGACCCTAGCAATTATAAGATCTCGATTCACAGTTCTGATTGTCTGACTCGGGTTTGAGTCTGATTAATCTGACTTGAATATGATTCAAGTCAATCTATAATTTACAAGTTTACACTTCAATATGAACTCATGAATTCATGAATCCAACTATACAATCTATACAACTTGATTGAACCGAACCATGGATATACCTATTCCTTTTACATGATTCTCAGTATTTCATTTACATGACTCTACGGTTATAACCGTTTCCTAATATCATGGTTTCGGTCAGTCAGTTAATCACTCATACAATCAATACAATTTTACAAGATAACAATACAAACAAGATATCGCGGGGTTTAAGGGGTAGACTGGTACGGAATATGTTAAAGGTGGCACAAGGTGGTCACTTAAGACGTAATTACATCCATGCCGTTGTTCCGTGGTATTATCGACGGAGCCTTGTACTACAGGTTACCAAGGTCCCCGGTGTAAGTGGGACTCCCCTCGTACACACTGACATCTTCTGTACTAGGTTACAAACAACAGCGTTAATACAACATTACAATATTATAATACAACATTAAAAGCTACTCTATCTCCCTCTCTTACTCTCTGTCTATTTCCCCCCTTATCTTTGGGACTTACTGAGCGACATGTTCGCTGACGACATTCTATTTCTTTCTTCTTTGAATGTCGTCAGGTGATTTGGACCCGGCAGAGATCGAGCCATCTGCAGAATACTTGGAGTAGTTTGCCGAAGATCCAGCACTTTAGTTTCATTGTACACTTTTCTTTTCAGTACTTTTCATTTCCTGTTATGCCACTATTTAGGCATCTTTTATTTCAGTTGTATTTCCTTTTCATGTATTGTACAAAGAATGTTAACAAATAAAAGTTGTTGTTCTTTTTATTTCTTGTCTCTTGTGTATTTATTCAATATTGCTTAGATATGCTTAGCGTATGTACTTCTGAGTACATACGTAGCGGACCTCGTCGCGTCCCCTTCGCCGTACACTGGGAAGCGGGGCGTGACAATACTTGTTGGGGGGAAGCCGTGTCTACTGTCTTTGCCATGAATATCTTCTTGGGCACTTGAGTCTTCCTCTTCCTAGTGCACAAGTTCTTAAGAGTTTTCGCATAGGACGGAACTTGTTGGATAGCATCTAGGAGAGAGATGTTGATATTAACTTGCTTAAACATGTCCATAATCTTCTCCATATATGGACTCGATTTGTTAGCCCTTAACCGATTAGGATAAGGTGCTTTAGTAATAAGTGCTGGGTCCATCATAGGAGAAGGAAGTGTGTGTGGACCCGATCCCAGAATAGAAGTGGGGATCGTCGGTGGTAGACTAGAAGAAATGGGCTGAGGTGGCGAGCCTTTTGGGAAACGAAGAATAGGCTCGCAAGAAGGTGGTGGGGTAGAAGAACTGGGGTCAGAATTAGAAGTGGAAGTGGAAGGAAAGGTCTCAGCCGGGGTATCATCGATAGATTTTTCAGTGTCATCAATCTCTTCCCCAAGATGATTGTCAAGCACTCTTCCAGATCTCAACGTGATTGCATCCACATGATGTGAATAGCCAGGATTGGGTAAAGGTTGAGCTGGATGTTTCCCTTTCTCTCTTGCACTCATTTCGGATTTTAGTTGTGCAATTTGTGCTTCCATCGATTTGATATTTTCATTTTGAGAGACAATGATCTTCATCACATTCTCGATGGAAGATTGCAAACTTTCCGTCCCTTGGATGGATTGTTTCATGAAAGTATCCAAGGTTTGTGCTAGTGCAGAGGTATTATCTGTACCGGTCAATTGCAAAGAGTTTTCATGTGGTGCAAAAGTGTTGGCCGGATTTTGGAAGTTTTGTGATTGGAAGGGGTGCTGACTCAATTGAAGTGGTGGTTGCTGTTGTGGTGGAGGGACCCTTTGGAAATTATGTTGGTTTGGAACCGTATTTTGATTTTGTGATTGGTTCCAAACAAAATTCGGGTGATTCCTCCAACCCTGATTATATGTGGAAGAAAATGGGTCGTTTCTAGGTCTCTGTTGGTAAGCAGAATTGATACGCTCATGACCTTGAAACGGAGAATTTATTGGACATTCTTCCGTCAAATGTGAAGGATCAGAACAGCAGCCACATACAGTTTTGGAGAGTGACATTTGATTTAGGGCGGTAGCTAAAAAAAAATTTTCCATAGTCTCGAGTTTCTTTTGCACAGCTGACATCTCAGCTCTAACTCCTCTGGAAACTTCCGATTGGTTATTACCAGCCCTAGACGATTGACTCACACCCTCCCACTGTAAGGATTTTTCAGCGAAATCTTCTAGAAATTTCCAGGCTTCCCCATCATCTTTGGTCATAAAGTTGCCTTGACACATTAATTCAAGGACATGTCTTGTGTTAGGATTAATGCCCTCATAAATGATTCGGCACAGTTCCCATCTAGGGATGCCATGATGTGGACATTGAACTAACAGATCCTTAAAGCGTTCAAGACATTGTGAAAATGTTTCATTTGGAAGCTGGGTGAATTGATTTATTTCGCTACGGACTCGAGCTGTTTTATGATGTGGGTAGAATTTCTTAAGGAATGCTTTGACGAATTCTTCCCAATTTGAAATGGAATGTGCGGTAGTGTTATACATCCACTTCTCGGCTATATCGCACAAGGTAAATGGGAGAAGACGTAGACGCATAGCATCCATTGAAAGCTGTGAGGTACCCATCATTGCGCATACATTTTCAAATTTGGTGATAAAGACATATGCGTCTTCAGTCTCGAGACCGTGAAATTTTGGTAGAAAGTTGATGTATTGGGGTTTTATCTCAAAATTTTCCCCGTTGGCTGGTGGAATGGAGAGACAGGTGGAAAGGGGACCTTGTGTTGGATAGAACCTCTCTTGGAGAGAGATGCGAGGTGGATTCTGCGCACCAACGGACGGCGGCAGAGTAGTGGTAAAGAAGTTCGATGGAGATGGATCCATCGAAATGGGTGTGGTAGTGGGTAAAGAGAAGGTAAATGTAGAAATACCGACTTTAGGGTCGATGGGGGGACGCGGACTAAACGGGCACTAGAATCCCGTGTCCAGCCTATCTTGCACTAAAAAGGGTTAGTACAAGTGGCAGAGTGACTTATAATTAGGGGAAAATGAATGAATGCGGTGTTTGCTTTGAAAAAGGGATGGATTTTTGAAAATATGATGCAATCACAAAAAATGCAACAAGCAAAACCCTAATTCTAAAGGTCACCTAGGTCAGGCTCTATACCGCTCCTAACTTCTAAAAGACAAGTCACAGGATCAATCCTCCACTGCCTCTTTGTCTTCCTGTGGCCAGGTAAGTGGGAAGGTACTCCACTACGTAAGTAGTGGGCCTAATTAATAACTACTAGCCTTCGACACACTTGCCTTAGACACCACAAAAGAAACGCGGATAAGCAATAAATTACCCACGGCCTTCTTCTGTCCTAAGTGAGCACGACAGTCCTTAAAGTCATCTCTAGATATTTTTTAATTAATTGGGGTAAATGCGGGTGCAATTTTGCGATTTTCTGGGCTTAGGAAGAGTAATGAACTCCCCACCTAATCTGGATTTGGTCTTTGCCCCTTAATGTCCGTATTAATTATGCAAACAACCACAAAATCAAAACAAGTACAATTTAATTTTGCTTTTTGCGCGGCGCTGCGAATTTTGCAAAGAGGCCTGCAGAAAAATGTTATTTGGAGCAGACAGAGAAGGAGATAAGAAAGTTAGAGTTTTACAGAGCAATTTTGGTGCAGTAATACCTCGAGTAGGCCGCGGAACCGCCGCAATGGGAGGCTTATGCCGCGGAATCGCGGTGGGGTGAGTTCATCATAGCTCCAAAATTTTCCAGCAAGCTTCTGTTCACTTTTCCTGCACTCTGGAAATTTCAGAAAAAAATTTCTCCAGCTCCAATAATTCCATATTTCCTCGCAATCAAATCTCAAAAACACGTATTAGTGTTTGCGCGAATTTTGATCTAAAAATTTTAATGGAATAAATCTTTCAACTCAAATTTCAAAATACGAACAATTAGCACACTATCCCCGGCAACGGCGCCATTTGATTGTTAGATTTTCCGTTGTGTATGTGTAGAAATTTATGTAGAAATCACAACCAAAAATTATTTGACCGCAATCAATAACAGTGTCGAATGTAGCACGTTAGTAAGTGCGGATTGTCCACAGGGAAAGTGTAATCGTTCGAGTTTCGAATTAGATGAGTTAAAACTTTAAAGGAAAGAAAAGAAACAATTCATGATTTGTAAATGAAGTTCAAGAATTAGAAAAATCTAGATCTAAGAAAAACATTAAAATCAAGAATTGAGATGTGATGATGATTTCCAAACCAAATATCAAGAATCAAAATGAGGCTCGTAGGAATCGATCGGATCTATAGATGTGATGAAATCTTGCGATTACGTATTCTTATCCTTCGATGAATTGATACTAGATCGATGATTATCGACGAAAATTAGGAATTTCTAGTGAAACTAGGGTTTCATCATTTATCCCTTGTTCCTTCGTCGATATCATTCACATTCTAGCCTTTAGTAAATTCAAGAATTGATCATGGATCCCAAATTTCGAGCGATCACAATCAAGAAAGCATCGCAACGAAACTAGGTCGTCGATTCTTCAACTTGCTAGGGTTTACAAAACTCGTAGGACTTAAGAATCGTTTTAAGATTTGTTACATCATCATTCTATTGATCGTCTCGACTCCTTTACGAGCGGAGTTTTACTCAAACATCACAACAAGAACCACAATCACAAATTGAGATCGAATCATGATGCAAGAATTTAAAGAAAGCAAGATTAAAGAATTTCACCTTTTATTTATATCAACAATTTCGTTACAATCGCTCAAGAACTACAAGAGGAAGAACTCGATCGTCGATTTGGCTTCGCTCGTCTTCGTGAGTCGCGGATCGGCTTGGATCACTTGCTCGATTGAATTTCGGCTCCGCTCCTAAAAGGTTGAAGGCTTCTTGCTTGAATGGTACTCGGGATCTTGAATTTGGAATTGGGATTAGGGTTAGGGTTTGGAGGCACAAGTCGTGTCACTCAACTTGTGGGTGGAAGAAGATGGAGAATTTCTTGAACCACCTCAACCCTAGATCTAGGCTCCTTTTTATTGACCATCAAAACCCTAGATCTAGGATTTCAAATTTGAATTTCCCTCCAAAAGTTTGTTGAAGAGATTTGAATTTCCCTCCAAAAGTTTGTTGAAGAGAGCCTTCTAGAAATAGTTTGTTGAGCCGAGCCTTCTAGACGAGCCACGTGGCATTTCTACAATGTTCTGAAAGCTTGGGCCCTTAGAATTAGCCACGTGAGGAAATTTGAGCTTCTGATGACGTCACGCCGCCGCGGTTCCGCGGCTCAAGCCAGCTCCCGCCGCGGAACCGCGGCTCATTTGAAGCTTTAGGGCTTGGAAATTCTGGGCTTTTCTGATGCTGATATTTGGGCCTTTTGTGATATGTTGATTTTCCAAATGAGTCCCTGATCACTGCCAGATCTCTAGCCTTTGAGTTGGCGTATTTTATCAGCAATGTTTTCACAATTTTGGCTCGATCTCTGCAATTTCCTGCACAATTTCTCGAGACAAGAGTTGCGCCATACAAGGATGATGCGATGCCATGATAAGCACACAATTTCCCTAAAAGTGCCGGTTTTAAAGTCTAACACATGCAATCTGGTATTTCAGAGATGTTTTGCTAATATGTGCAATATGAATACCGAACACTTCTAGATGAGTGCAAATGATAGGGAAGTTGCCATGTTAAAAATGCAGTATTTTCGACTGATCAATACGCAACAGGCTCATCAATCTGCCGGACCCGAGACGTCCATTGCAGCCCGACGACGCCAATAATCCTAATTATTGTCCCTATCACCGAGTAGTAGGCCATCCAATTGAAGATTGCTTCGTCTTCAAAGGCTGGATTGAGGACCAGTACCAGCAAGGCAAATTCGCGTTGTCTGAAAACTGGAGGGTAAACCCGCCCCAGCCGCACGCTCTTAAAAAGATGGACACACCAGGGGCATCGTGCTCTTTTGTAGAAGAAGCTCTTTGGGAGGTCGCTCTTTCAGCCAAAATGAAAAGAATGTTGAAAGATCTCCAAGAATGCCCGGCGATCAGGTGGAAAAGTCCGCTAGAGCCCGAGATTATTGAGGGGATGCTGAAGCCGCGTCCGACACTGAAAGTTGGTGAGGGTGGACAAAACATTCAAGTCAAGCCTCCGAAGTCTTTAAAGAAAAAGAAGAAGGCTAAGAAGCCTGTGAAGCCTGATGATAAGCGCACGGACCTGCAAAGACACATTGACGCGCTGGAAGAATATAACCAGAAGGCGTGAACCCTGGTCACGCTCCAAGAGTTTCTCAACCACATACTTGAGGACGGAGATGATGAAAATGATGGGGGAGAAGACTCGTCAGACGAACCTAAGAACTATGTGGCGAGCTGCCACATGATCTCTCACTCGTCAATAAATGGTGAAGAAGCTCCTGATGCAGAGAAACTGGGGATAGATCCCGAACCGAAACTCCTAGAACCGTCAGATGAGATGATTGACATGTTGCTGAACGAGGACCGTCAAAAAGCAAATCTGACCGAGAGCGTGAAACGACCATATATGAAAGGGCCAAGCGTCGGCATCACGTTAAAGAAGCTTCGGTATTGAGAAGCCATAGAGTACCCCAACCGGATATAAACACTTCTGCCGCCAGCAAAAGCAAGTTTAAGACAAGAAAGCAATTCGCTAAAGCCCTGTCGATGGGAATGAAGTTGCCACCTTTCAAAGAAGACACTTCAGAAAATATATTCCCTGACGGACTAGATGCACATCCAAACTACTGCTTATATCATCGGAGGATCTCGCACCCTACCGAGGAATGCATGGCCTTTAAAAATTGGTGGCAGGGATACGTTGCTCATCAACAGCATTTCCAGCGGATGAAGCGCAAAACTCGTCGAGAGCAAAGAAGCGCGACCGATGAGCATAAAAGAATTGCCGGCAACTGTCACATGGTTGATAGCAAGGGATTGCAAGTTCTCACCTTCGGGAGCGATTCTGATGAAGAAATAACCCTCAGCCCTCTCTTCAAGGAATCCAACTCTGAAACAAAAGAGACGAAGACCTGTGAGAATATTCAGCTGCACAATCGTACGCTACCCGAAAAGAATCTCGGATCCACAAACAAGGGATCTAACAGAAAAGATAAGGGGAAGGAAAAAGTACCTAAGGATATCACCCTCGATGATCAAGTCATCGAGGAGTTGGCAGCCAAGGACCCGGCAAAGAAAACAAGGTGGATTACAACGTTTTGGCACACTTGAGGAAGATACCTTTGCAACTAAGCATTCTCGATGCCCTTCTGCTACTAAAGAGGCGAGAGATTCTTTGATCAAGGTACTACAAAAGCCCGAACAGTTCCATGCTTTTCTTGCCGAAGAAAAGATGAAGGACGAGCTGGAAAAAGTGCACACTGTTGACGTCACTTTCGGCGACGAAGATCTCCTCCACGGAACGTCCGAGCATAACCGTCCCCTCTATGTCACTGGATACTGCCATGACATCAAGATAGGGAAGATCCTAGTTGATAACGGGTCCTCTGTCAACCTCCTGAATGTGAGGGTGTTAAAAGAAATCTGCATGAGCATTCAACACCTCGCTCAGGATAAAATCACTATCTCCGGATTCGACTCCCAGTCATCACGGACGCTCGGGTCTGTAATTCTGACGTTACGCTTTGGGCTGCTCGTCACTGACATCAAGTTTCAAGTCATTGAGGCCAATACTTGCTACAACGCTTTGCTCGGCAGGCCTTGGTTACACGAGTACAACGTCATCCCTTCTACACAACATCAGTGTATGAAGTATTTTAAGGATGGTCTTGAGTATACCGTGACAGAAGAGCTGAACCCATTCTCCGTGAATGAAGTCCGAAAGTACGAAGAAGCAAAATACTTCTTACCAGACTTCGAAAACACAGAAAGATGCCATAAACCGAAGAACAAAGCTATTACCACGATTCCGATCTTTGGGAGCGATACCGAGGAAGAGGAAGAGATAGTCTATTCGGGGCAGATCCAATACAACAAGCCTGAACCGTCTACCTCTATGTTGGTCTTCAGCAGCGACTCTGAAGATGAGGTCAATGCAGTATTTTCTGTTCGGCCATTAATACAAGCCCTCACTGGCGATGAACGGAGTTTGCAAATTGCCATGGTTCCGCAAAAACATTACAAAGACCTCGACGCACTTGATACCTATAGTGTGCAAGAACTGCAGACGTTCTACGTCCCTCACAGGCTAAGTGATGAAAAGGCGATCCTTTTTTATCGATCCGCGGAGAATAAAGTGGAAAAAGAAATCTGGCATGGTGCCGATTCTACGCTTGACAGGCTCCAGCCCATCCGTCTACCCAGATACTACACAGGAGGATTAAAAAGGTTGTTGAGGCGCCAGAGCGTACCCTTCAAACAAACTGCTCGACAAGCTCAGTTCTACAACAGGATCTGGAACGTCCCCGGAACTCAGCGAAAATTGCCCAATGGGAGAATGGAAATGATCGGGCTAGGATATGTTCCACCCAAGAAACGGGAGTGATTCCATGGCTGCCACATTATACATGACTTTGATGAAGAAAGAGATGCTCTGTTAGAAGACGCTAACCCCGAACCAAAACAAGGTCCCGCCATGAAAGTGCCAAGTCCTTCGTTCGAAGAACAGATGGATAAGTTAATAAGGGAAGCGGGTCAAAAGGCACGGGATGACCACAACCGTGAAATGACCATTTACAAGAAAGCCAGGAAGCAGCGCCTTCTTCAGCAGGCTATGGAGAATGATGATGCCCTTCGTCGCTAGCCCGTTATACAGAAGACTCGACGCGAAGGCAAAAACAAACTAAAGAACGGAAAAAACTTTCGACAGTGGCAAAGCGGGTCTAAGAAGCCACGCGATCGAGAATTGAGCAGACGGGATTCGTCTCTTATAAAGAAGATGGGTCGAGCATATTCTTTTCCCAAAGACAAGAAAAGGAAGATATTCTGTCACGCCCCGCTTCCCAAAATACGGAATACGAGGGGTCAACAAGGCCAGCCATGCTCCTACGGTCGAGGAAATATCCCTCTGTAGTCACACTTCGGCTTCTAGCACTACGTGGTAATCAATAATCAATGCATAGGTAATTAGAAGTGCAGTATCTAAATCAAAAGAACTAACCAGATGGAGATCAAGGAAGTATAGCTCTGGGTCGCAGATCAAGATGTCCGCGATGTCCTCGAGGTACGTCAGGTGCTGGTCCAAGCAAGATTCACTTCTCACTCTGAGCATGCATACTCAGGTCGTCAGAGCGACACGATAGCAATATATATATAGATAGATAGATAGATAGATACAAATGTGAACACGTGCAATAATGATGAATATGAAACAGTAAACATGGAATAATGACGTAAGCATGAAGTATCCAAATACGGGTAGTTAATAGAGCAGGTAAACAGTAAAGCAGTAAACAGTATGGCAGGTATGCTGAATCAGTAAGCAATGCATGTCAATGTCACTAACCCTATCAGTCTCTAAGTCTCACTGTACAGGTCACTAAGCCTATCGTCAGTCCAAGTGTGAGAGTCAAGCACTCGTGAGTATCCCCCACCTAAGGGTAGGACCCAAGGATAAGGGAACACGGGCCCGAGTCGCTCGCAAATAATCAGTAATATCCCCATATATCTCCAGAGTCACTGTATGTGCCGGCAATGGGACTCCCGAGATTCTGTTGAACTCACACTCAAACTATCCCACACCCCGTGGTCTACATCAAACACCAACCATAAACTCAATTACCAGTTGGTCCATGACAAGTCTACGCGAGAACTAGAGACCGGATCTCCATCAAGCATGTCTCAAATGATACCCAAGACAAATGGACAGTGTTTGGTGCCTTACCTATGACACCCATATAAGTGCTTCCATAATCATCCCATACCAATTATAGTCACACTTATACATGTCCCATAGACGTCAACAATGCAATAAATCAATAGGGTCCACTGATTGTGTACAAGTACGTGTCACTTTCACTTATCCATTCATGCTTACACACTAACGTACTTGCCACAATCAAACACTAACACCTAACACTGAGTAATGCACATAATCACTAGGTTACCGATGCAATGACTTCTACACGATATGATGAGAATATAATAATTACCATATGAATGGAATACCATCAGTCAATGTCCTACCACTCAGATAATTTCCTATAAATCATGCGTGAAGATATAAGTGAAACAATGTAAAAGGGGTAAATAGTATATTGAATTATCTATCCATCAAAATTGTTTTTGCGCCAATCGGGTTTCAGGTTTGCTGGTTATGACCATTTCAATTTAAGTGTTCACGGCTGGAAATCCGGTTTCAGAATCAGAAGTCCATTTCGTAATACACTTTAATCCCAGTTGGGATCGTAATTAGGTGACACTATAGTTGAACAATGTTTAGGGTTATCAGTTGGGTTTCTACCGCAATTGGCAGATCAGTAATATACTATATCGACAGGGAGTTATGGACAGGTTATGTTCGAGGTATAAAATCTGCCCCTGCAGAATTCAGCAAAACGTATCGACATTATAAAATGAGTTAAAAATATCAAACAGTTGAGAAATCCAGTGAGGCTAGTGGAGTAAGAAAGCTAACTCAATTTCCTACGTAATGATATAGGGTTCCATGCATTCTCATATTTGAACAGGAATGTGCAGGGGTTTATAAACAGGGGTTAACTGGGATTTCCGTTCTGGACTGCAGTCCAGAATCGTAATCCTCCGCAATTATCTCTATCATACTTTGTTATCGTTCAGTGACCAACTATAGAATACAGTAGGTTAAACAGTCATATTTGATAGGATCCATGGAACGCTAAAATTTGATCTATACATAATTTATTATAAATTTTACGGTTTAGCATGTACGAAAGTTTTCAGGTTTTAAGACAGAAATCGGGACACCATTTTACGTGAGCAAACGACATTGTATTAGAACCAAAGTCTCAAGGGACATTCATTATAACCCGGGCCATCACATGTTATATGTTGCCGTCAATTTAAAGGGGTTTTTCATTCGGATTTTGCATCGAGCACTTAAATTATAACGATTCACATGAAAAAGTGTATGCGGAAATTATTGGTAACTTGAATTGTAATATATAAAATTAGCATGAAGCAAGTATTAAACTTGGCTGAAGACGTGTCGATGGCGTTACGGCAGAGGCAACGGCACGATTGCGTCACGAACACGGCACAGGTTTAGCCTTGTCGGATCTTGATTCTTGGCCTCGATGGCACGGTGGGTGCGACAGGCGTGCGCTGGCGTTGCGATGAATAGCGTGTTGATGACGATGACGGCTTAAGGGATCGAGGCCACAGATTTGATGACGACGTCGGTGATCAGAAAAGCGGGAACTGCGATAGATGTAAGTGTTCGACGAAATGCCGGGGCCTCGACTGCGGTGGCTAGGGATGCAGTGAGTAGATGTCGGTGGTGGGTGTCGCGCAGGGGCTCGGCCACGACGTAGGGGTCGCCGGCGGTTGGTGGTCAAGGTGTTGGGCTTGACTAGAGGTTGGGTTAGGTTTGGCCTAGGGGTCTTTTTGAAGAAGAGATGAGAGAGAGGGATGTTGCTGTGAGAGAGAGAGGGGATGTTGCTGTGAGAGAGGGGAAGCTTGGTGTTGACGAGGTCGAGGAACTCATCGGCGGTAGAAGGAGGGTCGGTGATTGAGTAGGAGTTCGGGGCTCGATGGGTTCCGAGAGGGTGAGTTTCGCCGGAGGAGGGTGTGCAGGGGAGAAGGGTCGGGATGAGTGAGGAGGTCGAGGAAGAGGAGGACGAGGTGGCGACGACGTGAGGTCGACGGAGGCGCCGGCGAGGGAAAGCGGCAAGGTAGCGGCAACAAGAGTTGTTGGGTGGTTGAGGAGGAGAGGAGGGAAGTTAGGAGCTCGGTGGTGATGGAAGTGGTTGCTGAGATGAGGTCATCGGCGGCTAACGAGGGTGGAGACGTCGGTGGTGGCAGTGATGATGATCCTCGGGGGATGGGCGAAGTCTGTGGGTTGCGGTGTTGTTTGAGGAGTAGAGAGTTGAGAGATGGAGACGGGGACGTTGTGAGGAGAGAGCGGGTCTTGAGGGAGGACGTTGGGCGAAGGTGAGGTCGCGGGTCATAGTCGTGAAGGAGGCGGGAGCGTGGGAACGACCGCGTCGCGAGGGAGAGAAAAGAGAGGGAACGAGCGAGGAAGAAGACGTGGGGAGAGAGGAGGGTGAAGCGGGTCGGGTATTGGGGAATGGGCCGGGTTTGGGCGGAAAGAAAAATGGAGGAGAAAATAGAGGGGAGTTGGGCCGGCTCGGGAGAAATAAAAGGAAAAGGAGAGTTAGGGTTTGGGCTGGGTTAGGAATAGGAAATGGGGAAAAGAAATGGTAATAGGATTTTAGTTTTAGGTTTGGAGTTTAATAAACTAGCTTAAGTAAAAGTTATACAAAATATATATATGTATATATTTAAATCGGAATAGATCTGGCTTAGATTCTGGAAAAATACGGAAAATTTATAGAAAATTTGGGGAAAAAATATCTGAAGACTTATTTATTAAAATACGCTAATTATTTATAGGGACTGGGTATTACATCATACCACCCTTACAAAAATTTCGTCCTCGAAATTTAAAATAAACGATAAGCTATAACCTCGAGCGCTAACATATAGTTATTTACTTAAAAACAGCTAGATAAAGATCGAAGGTATCTATATGTATAAGAATAACGCAACTAAAAGGATAGGTCTAAGTAAGTACGGGGAAGAACCATCAATACGGATAAACTATATGTACAAGAGGATAAAATAGTGATAACAAACAATAGTGAAGGGTTTGCCAATAGGCCCAAGTATTTTAGAATAAATGTATCGATCAAACAATTTTAAAACAACGTGAGAAAACCCATATGGCGAAACAATAGATAATAAAACAAAACAGTATGAGTGATATGTGTTTGTGCCATTGGAAATGTGAAGAATAGTAAAGCATTTAAAATGAATAAAACGGAAGTAGTTAATAACACGCAATTTTTCGATAAATACAAAATAATGAAAACTATATTTTCGAATAACGATGTCACTGAATGTAATTATGATAATAGGAGATAGCACAAAAACGTATAGGGGCTAGCCAGGGTAGGGATTACAATGGAGTATGGCCCACTCAAAAGGTCGAACTGTAGTACTTCAAATTGAATGTCGAAGAGACTGGGGTCGGGTTAGTACAGGGTGCAAGGATGAACAGTCATGAATCTCAGGAGGGAAGAAATTTATTGGGGAGGAAAACGGTGAATGCATCATGCGAATCAAAAATCGAAAGATTAGCGAACACAGCAATTTTATTATCATTCCAGAAAATTTCAAACAAGATACTCACGAAAGATAATGAGTGACCCTAAGCTATACATAGACTTATTTGGCCAGAGGAGACAAAAGCTAAATCACGTCAGTTGCGGTTATGGAAGTCCAGTAGGTTACGGTAGGCTCGCGCACTCAGATAGGGGCGTCCATTTCCATATCGCCTCGCAGGGATTGCCACTGGAGGTTCTTCTGCCATGGGGTCTTGTTCCTCTGGTCCTCCTTCCTCAGCTGGAGCTTCTTCATCGAGATCTGCTTCCACGTGATTCTCTTCTTCTGGATCTTCTTTCATAGGATTTCCTTCCACTGGATCCTCCTCAAGGTCTCCATCTCCTGGATTTTCTTCTATCGGGTCCTCTTCTGGATCTTTCTTTATTGGGTCTTCTTCGGGGTCCTCTTCTTCGTCGTCAGAGTCGTTGATCATGTCGACTTCTGGGGCTGCGACTCCCTCATCCGCGGAATCGCTGTTTCCGAAAATAACCTGTGTGTTGTTGATCTCGTCATCTGAACTTACCAGCATGCAGTCCAAGGAAACGCACGATCGTGTGTCCTCATCTAGAGGCTGTGCTGCTCCAGGGTGGGCCAAGGCCTGAAAAGAAAGAGTCATGATTAGGCAGTGGAACATCCCAAGAAAATAACTAAGGATACGGAGCCCAAGGAAAATATGCGGTAGGTAAGGGCAAAAATAAAAAAAATTAGAATACTGATGCAATAAGTAGTATAAGTAAAGTGAGTGGCAAGGGGACGATACATACATCACAACTAAGAATTTTATTGCATTTAACTAAAATTTCAACGGATACAAGATCTTAAACGAAAGGAAATATTTACAAAAGAGTGACAATATTTTTATTGAAAGCAGAAAAAGTGATAATTCTTCTTTGATATCTAGACCACTGCATTCTCGTCACGCAAGTTGAATCATGCGCTAGGTTCGTACTATCCTCGAAGCTCGGACAATGAAATAACCATCACTTCGCAGGTGCGGAGAGTGTGGACAAATCTCCTCCTTGTAGTTCCTTCCTTTTAGGGCAACCATTGACAAGATGTTCGCTGGATCCGCAAATTAGGCACTGTCCTTTGGCACTGCGACAGTCTCTCTGAAAGTGTCCTGGTTTCTTGCAGTATCCACAACGTTGAGTCTTCCGCTGCTTCCGTTGCTGGGGAACAAGTGGGTGCTTCATCTTCACCTCTTTTCCTTGTTTAATGGGGATTCCCTTACGAGTGGAGACTTCCTCTGGTGCCTAAGTCATCTGCCCTCTTAATCCTGCAGCTAACAGGTCGTTCGTTCGCTCCTGGGCTTCCTTCAAACCTTGCAGTACATTCAAAATCTCGACGGTCTGATTCTGGGGAGTGAAAATAGAAGAAGAGTCATTGGAAGACATAGTCCTAAAACAACAATTTTAGGACGGCATAAGGTGCAAGCTATAAGAATCATAATACAATGTAGATTAAGCGAGGAAACAAGAATATCGGGTGAGGTGAAATTCAAACGTGTGGAAATCAAATGTAGAACTCCAAGTCACTCAAACAGAGTACAGTGTTGTAACTATGCTGCAGTTCACAATTACAACCACGTAACTCTACTAAGTCACCCAAAACTCTAGCGGATGGATCAAAATGTATAGCAGAACACACTATGTGAATCGAGATCAAGAATAACAAGTTTACAATCTAGACCGAAGGATGTCTTAGATTGTCAAGCCCTACACGGAAACTGCAATCCCAATCGAAGCAAAACCTGGCTCTGATACCAACAAAACCATGTCACGCCCTGCTTCCCAGAATACGGAATACGAGGGGTCGACAAGGCCAGCCATGCTCCTACGGTCGAGGAAATATCCCTCCGTAGTCACACTTCGGCTTCTAGCACTACGTGGTAATCAGTAATCAATGCACAGGTAATGAGAAGTGCAGTATCTAAATCAAAAGAACTAACCAGATGGAGATCAAGAAAGTATAGCTCTGGATCGCTGATCAAGATGTCCGCGATGTCCTCGAGGTACGTCAGGTCCTGGTCCAAGCTAGATCCACTTCACACTCTGAGCATGCATACTCAGGTCGTCAGAACGACACGATAGCGATATATATATATATATATATAGAGAGAGAGAGAGAGAGAGAGAGATACAAATGTGAACACGTGCAATAATGATGAATATGAAACAGTAAACATGGAATAATGACGTAAGCATGAAGTAGCTAAATACAGGTAGTTTATAGAGCAGGTAAACAGTAAAGCAGTAAACAGTATGGCAGGTATGCTGAATCAGTAAGCAATGCATGTCAATGTCACTAACCCTATTAGTCTCTAAGTCTCACTGTATAGGTCGCTAAGCCTATCGTCGGTCCAAGTGTGAGAGTCAACCACTCATGAGTATCCTCCACCCAATGATAAGGGAACACGGGCTCGAGTCGCTCGCTAATAATCAGTAATATCCCCATATATCTCCAGAGTCGCTGTATGTGTCAGTAATGGGACTCCCGAGATTCTTTTGAACTCACACTCAAACTACCCCACACCCCGTGGTCTACATCAAACGCCAACCATAAACTCAATTACCAGTCGGTCCATGACAAGTCTACGCGAGAACTGGAGACCGGATCTCCATCAAGCATGTCTCGACTGATACCCAAGACAAATGGACAGTGTTTGGTGCCTTACCTATGACACCCATATAAGTGCTTTCATAATCGTCCCATACTAATTATAGTCACACTTATACATGTCCCATAGACGTCGACAATGCAATAAATCAATAGGATCCACTGATTGTGTACAAGTACGTGTCACTTTCACTTATCCATTCATGCTTACACACTAACGTACTTGCCACAATCAAACACTAACACCTAAGATTGGGTAATGCACATGAACACTAGGTTACCGATGCAATGACTTCTACACGATATGATGAGAATACAATAATAACCATATGAATGGAATACCATCAGTCAGTGTCCTACCACTCGCATAATTTACTATAAGTCATGCGTGCAGAATTAAGTGAAACAATGTAAAAGGGGTAAACAGTATATTGAATTATCTATCCATCAAAATTGGTTTCGTGCCATTCGGGTTTCAGGTTTGCTGGTTATGACCATTTCAATTTAAGTGTTCACGGCTGGAAATCCGGTTTCAGAATCGGAAGTCCATTTCGTAATACACTTTAATCCCAGTTGGGATCGTAATTAGGTGATGCTATAGTTGAACAATGTTTAGGGTTATCAGTTGGGTTTCCACCGCAATTGGCGGATAAGTAATATACTATATCGACAGGGAGTTATGGATAGGTTATGTTTGAGGTATAAAATCTTCCCCCGCAGAATTCAGCAAAACGTATCGACGTTATAAAATGAGTTAAAAATATCAAACAATTGAGGAATCCAGTGAGACCAGTGGAGTAAGAAATATAACTCAATTTCCTACGTAACTATATGGGGTTCTGCGCATTGTTGGGGTAAAAATTTACACTCCCGTTGACCGAGTCAAAGTCAAGGTCAACCCCAAGCCCAGGTCAAGCGGGCCCATGCCCAAGTCAAGCCCGCGGCCAGCCTCCTCCATGCTAAAATATAGATCATGTAATAAATAATTTTTATGTAATTTTTTTTTTTTTATACATGAATGTATGCAAAATGGGCATAAAGCCAATATTTTGTAAGCCCATGGCATATGTGCAAAAAATGAAATGGCACATGAGCCATGGGATGGCTAAAATGCAATTTTTGTGAAGCCCAAGGGGCTATATGCAAATATGTAAGCCTATAAAAGGCAACATGATGAATAAAAAAACATATACTTTTCATTCTCTCCACAAAAATTAGAGCTGAGCTCTTTCTTCCTTCTTCAAGGTTCCAAAACCTTCTTCTCTCTTTTGAATTAAATCAAGAGTTTTACTCTTCCTTTTTCAAAACTAAATAGTTTTCCACCACAAAACCCATTAAGGGGAACCCAGATCTGCCATCAGATCTCAAAAAGGAGAGATTTTGATATCTCACATCCCTTGATCTTCAAGATCCGGCCAAACAACAGGAGGAAGAAGAAGAACATCTTTCACTAAACCCTCAAAAAAAAGAAGAAAAACACATTCAGGAGTCCAACTCCTCTCTGATTTCTCTTCTGAGAAATTTTTTCAGGCTAAAAGCCTCTTGTGCCTCTCCGGCGCGCAGCGCAAGTGCGCAAGGCGCCAGCGTGCCGACACGTGGCGCGCGCGCTTGCGCACCTGCGCAAGTGCGCAAGGCGCCCGCGCGCCGACACGTGGCGCGCGCGCTTGCGCAAGTGCGCAAGTGCGCAAGGCGCCCGCGCGCCGACACGTGGCGCGCGCGCTTGCGCACCTGCGCAAGTGCGCAAGGCGCCCGCGTACCGACACGTGGCCCCCACGCATCCCTTGGATGCCTTTTCCCTCTCTTTTTATGTACATACATATACATATACATATGTATATAAATTCACACATATACATACTCCGCCACATTCTCCCCCTCTAAAAAATTTTCGGGCCGGAGCGCTGCCCCGAACCCCGCAAGGGGGCTGCTAGCCCCCTTGACCCCCAGCCCACTATCCGGGTAGCGGGACCCCCGTAAAAACTCTGCGTGGCTCCCGATATATCCAAAACCCCCCTTTCAAAACAGAACACACGCACACCGCACATTGGGTTCGCATGACCAGTTTAACCCGTTAATCGGAGGTTCCCTCGCCCCAAAGGCGAGGGGTAATTAACGGCAGCTTAGTCCGCGGCTGCCGGAGATTCGGATCCCCACAATCATTAAACCCCGGCCTACCCTAGGCAGGGGGAATCTGTAGTGCGCCTGACAAGCGCGCGCGTATTCCCATCTCAATGGGGTGACGAAAAAACCCTACAGATTCTGGCACGCCCGGTGGGACCAATCTCTCCTCCCATATTTCGGGTTAAGCGTTCATGCGAACTCAATTAATATACATACCTGTATTTATACTAAAAATAATGCTTTTTCATGCAGATTTTCTAGCAATCACCTTCCGAAGATGTCTTCGATGATGAACTCAGCTCCCGTCTCCTACACGATGAGGATAGACTCTAGGACGGTCCTTCCGGCCAGTCTCGGGCGACAATGGGAGGAGCCGCTGCTACCATTCGGCTCTATTATGTTCATGCCAGTTGGCGCCATCCCAGCTCCTCAAGCCCCGGTGGCAGACAAACCGGTCTCGAAAGGCAGGAGACCAAATGTGGTGATCTCAAGGGCGCCCCAATCCAAACGCAAGTCGGTGTCTGAACGAATTTCCTTGGCTCTAGCTGGGGGCAAGGCCATCAACACCAACAAAGCTACAACGCGTCCCGAGCAAGCTCCAGCGGTGCCCTTGACCACTGCTCAATCGGGTGTCTTCTCTAAGCTCCCCTCTGATCAACTCACAATGGCTCCCCGGGTAGCGGATGCCCGCCAAGCCTTCAAAATCGAGAAGCTGAGGGAGAAAAGGCTCAGATATAGAGCCAACAAAAGGGCTAGGACTCCTGCCAGGCTAAACCTCATGAGGTTCGAAGAACAGGGTTACCCCGCCAAAGATGAGGGGATGGCTGAATGTGTTATCCACACTGTCTACGTGGTGGGCACGCACAGCAAGAGCAAGGACGGGGCCACCACATCTCAAACCCAATCTGGCTTGAATGTGGTGGCCGCTTCCCAAGAACAGCCGCCTCCGCTGGATGATGAAAACCCTCTCGATGAGGCTGATAGGCAAAGAGAGCCCTCAATTCATGAGGAGTCAGGCTCGGAAAGCGAAGATGAGCCAACTTTCCGTCCTAAGACCGCAGAGCAACAACTTCTCCAAGAGCTCCGAAAGCAGCTCAGAAGCAAAGACAAGGAGATGGCCAAGCTCTACTCAAAGATCGACGACTTGACAAATGTCGTCCTACAGCTCACGGCCCAACTTGCCTCTCAGCCGCCCAATCAAGCACATGGCTCAGTTCATGAACCGGGAAACGGTGTCCCGAGACAGCCGACGCCCATTCCCTCAAATCCAAAGGTGGGCGGACCGCATGAAAATCAGTCGCATCCTATCTCAGCAAATATCTTGGCTACCGATGACAGTAGCCCGCTAACTCAAGCTCAAATTATGGATTTGGTTGCCAGCAAAGTCAAAACACTGGTAGCCGAAGCTGAAGCGCAAAAAGATGTTAACAGTAGCGGGAGACCATATCCTGCTCAATATGATCTGGTAGAATTTCCTAGCGGCTATGTCATCCCTAAATTCGGAAGATTTGATGGGACAGGAAATGCGAATCAGCACATCGCCCACTTCAAAGCCTCATGTGGGAATACTGGGGGCAATGATGCGCTTCTCCTTCGCCAGTTCGTTAATAGCTTGACCGATATTGCTTTCGACTGGTACGCGAGCATACCGGATGGCTCCGTCATAACTTTTGTCCAAATGGAGTCTCTGTTTCGGCAGAGGTTCATGAGCGTCAGCGATAAGATCACCATTGCCGAGCTCGTAAGGACCAAGCCCAAGAACGACGAAAGCAGCACGGATTTTATAACCCGATGGCGCAATCTCTCCGTCAAATGCGAACCGCCGATAGAGCAGGACCAATCTGTCAGTCTCCTCGTTGGAAATCTCAACAATTGGATGACCCCGTTTTTATGCACCGCGGGTCTCAAAACATTCCAAGAGCTGACCAGGAAAGTCCAGATGCTAGAGCGCTCAAAACAGGAGTCCTCCTCGGATTCTCAAAATAACAATAGGTCCTGGAGAAACCGGAAGGACGATAATCGCAAAGGCGGAAACTCCGATGATTCTGAATCTTTCAACACTTCGGCTAACCGAAATAAGCAAGGGATGAGCGGATCTAGCGCCAACCAGCCTCGGAAGCCAATGTTCGGAGAGGGAGGAGAATCTCCTCTGAAAGAGAAGCTGGATAAGGTCTATTCCTTCAGGAGGGACAAAATCCGTAAAATATTCAAAGACGCCCTGAAGAACGGTCTACAACTGCCAGAGTCAAAAAGACCGCAGGAAGCGAATAGGACCGACGACCCCAAATACTGCCCCTATCACAGAGTGATAGGTCATGCCATTGAGGACTGCTTCGTCTTCAAAGATTGGGTCGAAAAGCAATACAAGGCAGGAGAGATAGAACTGTCCAAAGGCGTGTTAACAAACAGTCAAGCTGCAACCGCCAATTTCATACAAACGGAGACCGAAGTTCTTCGTGAAACCGATTCTCTCAGGCATCTGCCTTTCTCTGAAAACAATCGACCACCACGTCATTAAACTGGGAACCATCGACCTCTAAGTCGTTAAACTGGGAATGTAAAAAAAAATGTAAATAAACGAAAAATGTGTAAATAAAAGAAAAATAAAGAAAAGCCGAAATGATGGGGCAACTGGCAATAAAAATCAGCGAGTAAAAATGAAAATGAAAGTAAAGCCGAAATGATGGGGCAACCGCGAATAAATAGCCGAAATGATAGGGCAATCGCGACCTTCGCGATAATAAAAGCTGAAATGATAGAGCAATCGCGGTAAAATAAAAAAACAAACATAAAAAAAACAACAAGGGCGGATGATGAGTTGCTCCTGGCATTATTCCAGTGCAGCAATGCAGACGCCAAACAAAAATCCAATTTCCCAAAATTCTTTCAGCCCTACGGCCAGTCCCCAAATTGACTACCGTATACAATTCACGGGCTTAAATAATTCTCAGCATACCCATGCCCCACCGTAATCACCAGTTACGCGGCTGGTCTCCGCCTTTGGAATTATGCTCCATTGAGAAGACCCACTCATGTGTCCTCACGATACATGAGGAGAACAAACCTTTGTGGGATCCTTACGACTCATAAAGGAAAAACACACTTAGGAGTCCCCACGACTCCTAAGGAGAAAATATACCTGCGAGATCCTTACGACTTGCAGGGAGAAAATACCTTTATGGGACCCTCACGGCCTATAAAATTGAAAAGTCTTAGGTGATAGGGATCTAAACCTGTCTCCTAAGCCATCGCTCCCTAATCCCCAAGTGGCGAATGATGAGTCGCTCCTGGTACCATATTCCAGTGTAGCGATGCAGACGCCAACCAAATTCCAAATCTCATACCAACGGCGAATGATGAGTCGCTCCTGGTACCATATTCCAGTGCAGCGATGCAGACGCCAACAAAGTCCTGAAATGTTTCTGGCCCTACGGTCTGGATCATGCATCCTGCAAAACCGTATACAATCCACGGACGTAAAACTATCCCAATCTCTCCCAAGTCCTCCCGGGGCAAATGATGAGTTACTCCTGGCATTATTCCAGTGCAGCAATGCAGATGCCAAACAAAAAAAAACCAAATCCAAATCCTCCTGGGGCACATGATGAGTTGCTCCTGGCATTATTCCAGTGCAGCAATGCAGATGCCAAACAAGCCAAATCCAAATCCTCTCGGGGCACATGATGAGTTGCTCCTGGCATTATTCCAGTGCAGCAATGCAGATGCCAAACAAAAACCCCAATTCCCAAATCCTCTCATGACAAATGATGATTCTCTCCTGGTACCATATTCCAGTGTAGCGATGCTGATGTCATCCCAAATCAGATCAAACCAACAACCTCTACGGCGGAATCATGCTCTGTCCCAGAATTTACCCCGTGTCGAAATCATGCTTCGCCTCGGGATATCTACCTTCCCTGCCGGAATTATGCTCCGCCTCGGAATCAAATCAACCAGCAAGCTCTGCATCGGAATTATGCTTCGTCTCAGAAGGCACCCCGTGTCGAAATGATGCTTCGCCTCAGTGTACCCGCCTCGGAATCAAATCAACCAGCAAGCTCTGCATCGGAATTATGCTTCGTCTCAGAAGGCACCCCGTGTCGAAATGATGCTTCGCCTCGGTGTACCCGCCTCAGAATCAAATCAACCAGCAAGCTCTGCATCGGAATTATGCTTCGTCTCAGAAGGCACCCCGTGTCGAAATGATGCTTCGCCTCGGTGTACCCGCCTCGGAATCAAATCAACCAACCAGCTCTGCGTCGGAATCAAGCTTTGTCTCAGAATGTGCACCCCGTGTCGAAATGATGCTTCGCCTCGGTGTACATTCCTTCCCTGTCGAAATTATGCTTCGTCTCGGAATCAAGTCAGCCAACAAGCTCTGCGCCGGAATCATGCTCCGTCTCAAAATATACCCCGTGTCGAAATCAATGCTTCGTCTCGGAATATTTGCCTCCCTTGTCGGAATTATACTTCGCCTAGGAATCTACCTCTGCATCGAAATCATGCTTCGGTCAGAATGTCTGCCGATCATCGGAATGATGCTCCGATCCTTGGAATTATGCTCCGCTCATCGGAATGATGCTCCGATCCCTGGAATCATGCTCCGCTCATCGGAATGATGGTCCGAACTCTGGAATCAAGCTCCGCCCTTCGGAATGATGCTCCGAATCCTGGAATCATGCTCCGCTCTTCGGAAAGATGCTCCGAATCCTGGAATTATGCTCCGCTCTTCGGGAAGATGCTCCGAACTCTGGAATCATGCTCCCCCCTTCGGAACGATGCTCTGATCTCTGGAATTATGCTCCACGAATCAGAATGATGCTCCGATCCCCGGGAATCATGCTCCCCGGGATGATGCTTCACCTCCGGAATGATGTTCCACCTCGAAGTTCAGCTTCAAGATCCATCAATTTCATGCACACAACTCAAATGTGCGGTGTGCATTTATTGATGGGGGGCACTTTGTTGGGATAAAAATTTACACTCCCGTTGACCGAGTCAAAGTCAAGGTCAACCCCAAGCCCAGGTCAAGCGGGCCCATGCCCAAGTCAAGCCCGCGGCCAGCCTCCTCCATGCTAAAATATAGATCATGTAATAAATAATTTTTATGTAATTTTTTTTTTATACATGAATGTATGCAAAATGGGCATAAAGCCAATATTTTGTAAGCCCATGGCTTATGTGCAAAAAATGAAATGGCACATGAGCCATGGGATGACTAAAATGCCATTTTTGTGAAGCCCAAGGGGCTATATGCAAATATGTAAGCCTATAAAAGGCAACATGATGAATAAAAAAACATATACTTTTCATTCTCTCCACAAAAATTAGAGCTGGGCTCTTTCTTCCTTCTTCAAGGTTCCAAAACCTTCTTCTCTCTTTTGAATTAAATCAAGAGTTTTACTCTTCCTTTTTCAAAACTAAATAGTTTTCCACCACAAAACCCATTAAGGGGAACCCAGATCTGCCATCAGATCTCAAAAAGGAGAGATTTTGATATCTCACATCTCTTGATCTTCAAGATCCGGCCAAACAACAGGAGGAGGAAGAAGAACATCTTTCACTAAACCCTCAAAAAAAAGAAGAAAAACACATTCAGGAGTCCAACTCCTCTCTGATTTCTCTTCTGAGAAATTTTTTCAGGCTAAAAGCCTCTTATGCCCCTCCGGCGCGCGGCGCAAGTGCGCAAGGCGCCAGCGTGCCGACACGTGGCGCGCGCGCTTGCGCACCTGCGCGCTTGCGCCGCGTGCCGACACGTGGCGTGCGCGCTTGCGCACCTGCGCGCTTGCGCACGTGCGCAAGGCGCCCGCGTGCCGACACGTGGCGTGCGCGCTTGCGCACCTGCGCGCGTGCACAAGTGCGCAAGGCGCCCGCGTGCCGACACGTGGCGCGCGCGCTTGCGCACCTGCGCAAGTGCGCAAGGCGCCCGCGCGCCGACACGTGGCGCGCGCGCTTGCGCACCTGCGCAAGTGCGCAAGGCGTCCGCGTGCCGACACGTGGCCCCCACGCATCCCTTGGATGCTTTTTCCCTCTCTTTTTATGTACATACATATACATATACATATGTATATAAATTCACACATATACATACTCCGCCACATTCTCCCCCTCTAAAAAATTTTCGGGCCGGGGCGCTGCCCCGAACCCCGCAAGGGGCCTGCTAGCCACCTTGACCCCCAGCCCGCTATCCGGGTAGCGGGACCCCCGTAAAAACTCTGCGTGGCTCCCGATATATCCAAAACCCCCCTTTCAAAACAGAACACACGCACACCGCACATTGGGTTCGCTTGACCAGTTTAACCCGTTAATCGGAGGTTCCCTCGCCCCAAAAGCGAGGGGTAATTAACGGCAGCTTAGTCCGCGGCTGCCGGAGATTCGGATCCCCACAATCATTAAACCCCGGCCTACCCTAGGCAGAGGGAATCTGTAGTGCGCCTGACGAGCGCGCACGTATTCCCATCTCAATGGGGTGACGAAAAACACCCTACACGCATTCTCATCTTTGAACAGGAATGTACAGGGGTTAACTGGGATTTTCGTTCTGGACTGCAGTCCAGAATCGTGATCCTCTGCAATTATCTCTATGATACTTTGTTATAGTTCAGTGACCAACTATAGAATACCGTAGGTTAAACAGTCATCTTCGATACGAGCCATGGAACGCTAAAATTCGATCTGTACATAATTTATTATAAATTTTACGGTTTAGCATGTACGAAAGATTTCAGGTTTTACGACAGAAATCGGGACACCATTTTACGTGAGCAAACGACATTGTATTGGAACCAAAGTCTCAAGGGACATTCATTATAACCCGGGCCATCAAATGTTATATGTTTCCGTCAATTTAACGTGGTTTTTCATTCGGGTTTTGCATCGAGCACTTGAATTATAAAGATTCACATGAAAATGTGTATGCGGAAATTATTGGTAACTTGAATTGTAATATATAAAATTAGCATGAAGCAAGTATTAAACTTGCCTGAAGACGTGTCGCCGACGGTACGGCAGCGGCAACGGCACGATCGCGTCATGAACACGGCATAGGTTTAGCCTTGTCGGATCTTGATTCTTGGCCTCGATGGCTCGGAGGGTGCGACGGGCGTGCGCTGGCGTTGCGATGGATAGCGTGTTGAAGACGATGACAGCTTAAGGGATCGAGGCCATAGATTTGATGACGACGTCGGTGATCAGAAAAGCGGGAACTGCGATAGATGTAAGTGTTTGACGAAATGCCGGGGGCTCGACTGCGGCGGCTAGGGATGCAGTGAGGGGGTGTCGGTGGTGGGTGTCACACAGGGGCTCGGCCACGGCGTAGGGGTCACCGGCGATTGGCGGTCAAGGTGTTGGGCTCGCCTAGAGGTTGGGTTAGGTTTGGCCTAGGGTTCTTTTTGAAGAAGAGATGAGAGAGAGGGATGTTGCTGTAGGAGAGAGGGGGGGATGTTGCTGTGAAAGAGAGGGATGTTGCTGTGAGAGAGGGGAAGCTTGGTGGTGACAAGGTCGAGGAACTCGTCGGCGGTAGAAGGAGGGTCGGCGATGGAGTAGGAGTTCGGGGCTTGATGGGTTCCGAGAGGGTGAGTTTCGCCGGAGGAGGGTGTGCAGGGGAGAAGGGTCGGGATGAGTGAGGAGGTCAAGGAAGAGGAGGACGAGGTGGCGACGACGTGAGGTCGACGGAGGCGCCGGCGAGGGAAAGCGGCAAGGTAGCGGCAACAAGAGTTGTTGGGTGGTTGAAGAGGAGAGGAGGGAAGCTAGGAGCTCGGTGGTGATGGAAGTGGTTGCTGAGATGGGGTCATCGGCGGCTAACGGGGGTGGAGACGTCGGTGGTGGCAGCGACGATGATCCTCGGAGGATGTGCGAGGTCTGTTGGTTGCGGTGTTGTTTGAGGAGTAGAGAGTTGCGAGATGGAGACGGGGGCGTTGTGAGGAGAGAGCGGGTCGTGAGGGAGGACGTTGGGCGAAGGTGAGGTCGCGGGTCGTAGGCGTGAAGGAGGCGGGAGCGTGGGAACGACCGCGTCGCGAGGGAGAGAAAAGAGAGGGAACGAGCGAGGAAGAAGACGTGGGGAGAGAGGAGGGTGAAGCGGGTCGGGTATTGGGGAATGGGCCGGGTTTGGACGGAAAGAAAAATGGAGGAGAAAATAGAGGGGAGTTGGGCCGGCTCGGGAGAAATAAAAGGAAAAGGAGAGTTAGGGTTTGGGCTGGGTTAGGAATAGGAAATGGGGAAAAGAAATGGTAATAGGATTTTAGTTTTAGGTTAGGAGTTTAATAAACTAGCGTAAGTAAAAGTTATACGAAATATATATATATATATTTAAATCGGAATAGATCTGGATTAGATTCTGGAAAAATACGGAAAATTTGTAGAAAATTTGGGGAAAAAATATCTGGAGACTTATTTATTAAAATACGCTAATTATTTATAGGGACTGGGTATTATATCATACCACCCTTACAAAAATTTCATCCTCGGAATTTAAAATAAACGATAAGCTATAACCTCGAGCGCTAACATATAGTTATTTACTTAAAAACAGCTAGATAAAGATCGAAGGTATCTATATGTATAAGAATAACGCAACTAAATGGATAGGTCTAAGTAAGTACGGGGAAGAACCATCAATACGGATAAACTATATGTACAAGAGGATAAAATAGTGATAACAAACAATAGTGAAGGGTTTTCCAATAGGCTCAAGTATTTTAGAATAAATGTATCGATCAAACAATTTTAAAACAACGTGAGAAAACCCATATGGCGAAACAATAGATAATAAAACAAAACAGTATGTGTGATATGTGTTTGCGCCATTGGAAATGTGAAGAATAGTAAAGCATTTAAAATGAATAAAACGGAAGTAGTAAATAACACGCAATTTTTCGATAAATACAAAATAATGAAAACTATATTTTCGAATAACGATGTCACTGAATGTAATTATGATAATAGGAGATAGCACAAAAACGTATAGGGGCTAGCCAGGGTAGGGATTACAATGGAGTATGGCCCACTCAAAAGGTCGGACTGTAGTACTTCAAATTGAATGTCGAAGAGACTGGGGTCGGGTCAGTACAGGGTGCAAGGGTGAACAGTCATGAATCTCAGGAGGGAAGAAATTTATTGGGGAGGAAAACAGTGAATGCATCATGCGAATCAAAAATCGAAAGATTAGCGAACACAGCAATTTTATTATCATTCGAGAAAATTTCAAACAAGATACTCATGAAAGATAATGAGTGACCCTAAGCTATACATAGACTTATTTGGCCAGAGAAGACAAAAGCTAAATCACGTCAGTTGCGGTTGTGGAAGTCCAGTAGGTTACGGTAGGCTCGCGCACTCAGATAAGGGCGTCCATTTCCATATCGCCTCGCAGGGATAGCCACTGGAGGTTCTTCTGCCATGGGGTCTTGTTCCTCTGGTCCTCCTTCCTCAGCTGGAGCTTCTTCATCGAGGTCTGCTTCCACGTGATTCTCTTCTTCTGGATCTTCTTTCATTGGATTTCCTTCCACTGGATCCTCCTCAAGGTCTCCCTGTCCTGGATTTTCTTCTATCGGGTCCTCCTCTGGATCTTTCTCTATTGGGTCTTCTTTGGGGTCCTCTTCTTCGTCGTTAGAGTCGCTGATCATGTCGACTTCTGGGGCTGCGACTCCCTTATCCGCGAAATCGCTGTTTTCGAAAATAACCTGTGTGCTGTTGATCTCGTCATCTGAACTTACCAGCATGCAGTCCAAGGAAACGCACGATCGTGTGTCCTCATCTAGAGGCTGTGCTGCTCCAGGGTGGGCCAAGGCCTGAAAAGAAAGAGTCATGATTAGGCAGTGGAACATCCCAAGAAAATAACTAAGGATACGGAGCCCAAGGAAAATATGCGGTAGGTAAGGGAAAAAATAAAAAAAAATTAGAATACTGATGCAATAAGTAGTATAAGTAAAGTGAGTGGTAAGAGGACGATACATACATCACAACTTAGAATTTTATTGCATTCAACTAAAAGATCAACGGATACAAGATCTTAAACGAAAAGAAATATTTACAAAAGAGTGACAATATTTTTATTGAAAGCAGAAAAAGTGATAATTCTTCTTTGATATCTAGACCGCTGCATTCTCGTCACGTAAGTTGAATCCTGCGCTGGGTTCGTACTATCCTCGAAGCTCGGACTACGAAATAACCATCACTTCGCAGGAGCGGAGAGTGTGGACGAATCTCCTCCTTGTAGTTCCTTCCTTTTAGGGCAACCATTGACAAGATGTTCGCTGGATCCGCAAATTATGCACTGTCCTTTGGCACTGCGACAGTCTCTCTGAAAGTGTCCTGGTTTCTTGCAGTATCCACAACGTTGAGTCTTCCGCTGCTTCCGTTGCTGGGGAACAAGTGGGTGCTTCATCTTCACCTCTTTTCCTTGTTTAACGGGGATTCCCTTACGAGTGGAGACTTCCTCTGGTACCTAAGTCATATGCCCTCTTAATCCTGCAGCTAACAGGTCGTTCGCTCGCTCCTGGGCTTCCTTCAAACCTTGCAGTACATTCAAAATCTCGACGGTCTGATTCTGGGGAGTGAAGATAGAAGAAGAGTCATTGGAATACATAGTCCTAAAACAACAATTTTAGGACGGCATAAGGTGCAAGCTATAAGAATCATAATACAATGTAGGTTAAGCGAGGAAACAAGAATATCGGGTGAGGTGAAATTCAAACGAGTGGAAATCAAATATAGAACTCCAAGTCACTCAAACAGAGTACAGTGTTGTAACTATGCTGCAGTTCACAATTACAACCACGTAACTCTACTAAGTCACCCAAAACTCTAGCGGATGGATCAAAATGTATAGCAGAACACACTATGTGAATCGAGATCAAGAATAACAAGTTTACAATCTAGACCGAAGGATGTCTTAGATTGTCAAGCCCTACACGGAAACTGCAATCCCAATCGAAGCAAAACCTGGCTCTGATACCAACAAAATCATGTCACGCCCTGCTTCCCAGAATACGGAATACGAGGGGTCGACAAGGCCAGCCATGCTCCTACGGTCGAGGAAATATCCCTCCGTAGTCACACGGCTTCTAGCACTACATGATAATCAGTAATCAATGCAAAGGTAATGAGAAGTGCAGTATCTAAATCAAAAGAACTAACCAGATGGAGATCAAGAAAGTAAAGCTCTGGATCGTTGATCAAGATGTCCGCGATGTCCTCGAGGTACGTCAGGTCCTGGTCCAAGCTAGATCCACTTCTCACTCTGAGCATGCATACTCAGGTCGTCAGAACGAAACGATTGCAATATATATATATATATATATATATACAAATGTGAACACGTGCAATAATGATGAATATGAAACAGTAAACATGGAATAATGACGAAAGCATGAAGTAGCCAAATACAGGTAGTTTATAGAGCAGGTAAACAGTAAAGCAGTAAACAGTATGGCAGGTATGCTGAATCAGTAAGCAATGCATGTCAATGTCACTAACCCTATCAGTCTCTAAGTCTCACTGTATAGGTCGCTAAGCGTGAGAGTCAACCACTCATGTCAATGTCACTAACCCTATGTCAAGTCATTCCAAGTGTAAGAGTCAACCACTCATGAGTATCCTCCACCCAAGGGTAGGACCCAAGGATAAGGGAACACGGGCTCGAGTCGCTCGCTAATAATCAGTAATATCCCCATATATCTCCAGAGTCGCTGTATGTGTCAGTAATGGGACTCCCGAGATTCTGTTGAACTCACACTCAAACTACCCCACACCCCGTGGTCTACATCAAACGCCAACCATAAACTCAATTACCAGTCGGTCCATGACAAGTCTACGCGAGAACTGGAGACCGGATCTCCATCAAGCATGTCTCGACTGATACCCAAGACAAATGGACAGTGTTTGGTGCCTTACCTATGACACCCATATAAGTGCTTCCATAATCGTCTCATACCAATTATAGTCACACTTATACATGTCTCATAGACGTCAACAATGCAATAAATCAATAGGATCCACTGATTGTGTACAAGTACGTGTCACTTTCACTTATCCATTTATGCTTACACACTAACGTACTTGCCACAATCAAACACTAACACCTAACATTGGGTAATGCACATGAACACTAGGTTACCGATGCAATGACTTCTACACGATATGATGAGAATACAATAATAACCATATGAATGGAATACCATCAGTCAGTATCCTACCACTCGCATAATTTACTATAAGTCATGCGTGCAGAATTAAGTGAAACAAAGTAAAAGGGGTAAACAGTATATTGAATTATCTATCAATCAAAATTGGTTTCGTGCCATTCGGGTTTTAGGTTTGCTGGTTATGACCATTTCAATTTAAGTGTTCACGGCTGGAAATCCGGTTTCAGAATCGGAAGTCCATTTCGTAATACACTTTAATCCCAGTTGGGATCGTAATTAGGTGATGCTATAGTTGAACAATGTTTAGGGTTATCAGTTGGGTTTCCACCGCAATTACCGGATCAGTAATATACTATATCTACAGGGAGTTATGGACAGGTTATGTTCGAGGTATAAAATCTTCCCCTGCAGAATTCAGCAAAACGTATCGACGTTATAAAATGAGTTAAAAATATCAAACAGTTGAGTAACCCAGTGAGACCAGTGGAGTAAGAAATATAACTCAATTTCCTACGTAACGATATGGGGTTCCGCGCATTCTCTTATTTGAACAGGAATGTACAGGGGTTTATAAACAGGGGTTAACTGGGATTTTCGTTCTGGACTGCAGTCCAGAATCGTAATCCTCCGCAATTATCTCTATCATACTTTGTTATAGTTCAGTGACCAACTATAGAATACAGTAGGTTAAACAGTCATCTTCGATACGAGCGATGGAACGCTAAAATTCGATCTGTACATAATTTATTATAAATTTTACGGTTTAGCATGTACGAAAGTTTTCAGGTTTTACGACAGAAATCGGGACACCATTTTACGTGAGCAAACGACATTGTATTGGAACCAAAGTCTCAAGGAACATTCATTATAACCCGGGCCATCACATGTTATATGTTTCCGTCAATTTAACGGGGGTTTTCATTCGGGTTTTGCATCGAGCACTTGAATTATAACGATTCACATGAAAAAGTGTATGCGGAAATTATTGGTAACTTGAATTGTAATATATAAAATTAGCATGAAGCAAGTATTAAACTTGCCTGAAGACGTGTCGACGACGGTACGGCAGCGGCAACGGCACGATCGCGTCACGAACACGGCACAGGTTTAGCCTTGTCGGATCTTGATTCTTGGCCTCGATGGCTCGGTGGGTGCGACGGGCGTGCGCTGGCGTTGCGATGGATAGCGTGTTGATGACGATGATGGCTTAAGGGATCGAGGCCATAGATTTGATGACGACGTCGGTGATCAGAAAAGCGGGAACTGCGATAGATGTAAGTGTTCGACGAAATGCCGGGGGCTCGACTGCGGCGGCTAGGGATGCAGTGAGGGGGTGTCGGTGGTGGGTGTCACACAGGGGCTTAGCCACGGCATAGGGGTCACCGGCGATTGGCGGTCAAGGTGTTGGTCTCGCCTAGAGGTTGGGTTAGGTTTGGCCTAGGGTTCTTTTTGAAGAAGAGATGAGAGAGAGGGATGTTGCTGTGAGAGAGGGGGGGATGTTGCTATGAGAGAGGGGAAGCTTGGTAGTGACAAGGTCGAGGAACTCGTCGGCGGTAGAAGCAGGGTCGGCGATGGAGTAGGAGTTCGGGGCTCGATGGGTTCCGAGAGGGTGAGTTTCGCCGGAGGAGGGTGTGTAGGGGAGAAGGGTCGGAATGAGTGAGGAGGTCGAGGAAGAGGAGGACGAGGTGGCGACAACGTGGGGTCGACGGAGGCGCCGGCGAGGGAAAGCGGCAAGGTAGCGGCAACAAGAGTTGTTGGGTGGTTGAGGAGGAGAGGAGGGAAGCTAGGAGCTCAGTGGTGATGGAAGTGGTTGCTGAGATGGGGTCATCGGCGGCTAACGGGGGTGGAGACGTTGGTGGTGGCAGCGACGATGATCCTCGGAGGATGGGAAAGGTCTGTGGGTTGCGGTGTTGTTTGAAGAGTAGAGAGTTGCGAGATGGAGACGGGGACGTTGTGAGGAGAGAGCGGGTCTTGAGGGAGGACGTTGGACGAAGGTGAGGTCGCGGGTCGTAGGCGTGAAGGAGGCGAGAGCGTGGGAACGACCGCGACGCGAGGGAGAGAAAAGAGAGGGAACGAGCGAGGAAGAAGATGTGGGGAGAGAGGAGGGTGAAGCGGGTCGGGTATTGGGGAATGGGCCGGGTTTGGGCGAAAAGAAAAATGGAGGAGAAAATAGAGGGGAGTTGGGCCGGCTCGGGAGAAATAAAAGGAAAAGGGGAGTTAGGGTTTGGGCTGGGTTAGGAATAGGAAATGGGGAAAAGAAATAGTAATAGGATTTTAGTTTTAGTTTAGGAGTTTAATAAACTAGCTTAAGTAAAAGTTATACAAAATATATATATATATATATTTAAATCGAAATAGATCTGGATTAGATTCTGGAAAAATACGGAAAATTTGTAGAAAATTTGGGAAAAATATCTAGAGACTTATTTATTAAAATACGCTATTTATTTATTGGGACTGAGTATTACATATTCGATCTTATTATAAAATATCAAATGATTATGCTCCCGGAGTCCAGACACCCCGAACAAGCAGACAAGGTCTCTCATCCGGATTATTGCTCCTATCCCCGAACGATAGGGCATCCTCTTGAAGACTGCTTCACCTTCAAAAACTGGGTCGAAGACCAATATCAACTTTGCAGGTTCGCTCTATCCAGCATTTGGAGGGTAACCCCACCACATATGCATGTTCCAAAAGCAACGTACATAGCGAGAGTAGAGCTGGATCAATATCGGTCTTGGAAGCGATCTCGTACCTGTCATGCGATAACGCTGTCAGGAGAAAGAGTACGTGAGGGTATGGTTGACCTCCCCTGGTGCTTCGAAAATGATGACGACGAAGTGATCTCAGAGTTCCCACCGGCGCCAAAAGAGCTGGAAGATGGGATACATACTACTGTAGATAACCTAAGGAAAATCGACTTGGGGACGACAAACGACCCGAGGCCTACGTTCGTCAGTGAGCTGCTATCCGAAGAACAGGTAGCTACGCTAAGAGATGTGCTCATGCAGTATAAAGACTGCTTCGCATGGAACTATTCCGAGATGCCAGGATTAGACCCAGAAATAGCCGTCCATAAATTGGCGATATCGCCAGACGTCAAGCCAGTCAAACAGGCGCCAAGAAGAATGCGGCTCAAGCATGAGATGAGTATCAACGCCGAAGTCAAGAAGCTAATCGACTCCGGCTTCATCCAAGAAATTCAATACCCTGATTGGATCGCCAACATTGTCCCAGTGATGAAGAAGAATGGGACGGTGCGCATCTACGTGGACTTTCGAGACCTCAACAAAACTTGTCCGAAAGATGACTTCCCCGTATCGGTTACTGAGCTGATGATAGACAACACGTCCACTCATGAAGTTTTCTCCTTCATGGACAGCTCATCAGGGTATAATCAAATAAAGATGCATCCCGAAGACCAGAAGAATACCGCTTTCCGGACCTCTTTAGGCATATTCTGCTACAAAGTGATGCCTTTCGGTCTGAAGAACGTTGGCGCCACCTATCAGAGGGCCATGACGAAGATCTTTGATGACCTTATACATGAAATCGTCGAATGATATATCGACGACCTCGTAGTGAAAAGCAAATCGTACGAGGAACATTGGGAACATCTGAGGATCATGTTCCAACATCTTCGGAAATACAATCTGAAGATAAACCCTCTCAAATGCGCGTTCGGAGTTTCCTCTGGAAAATTCCTAGGATTCATCGTACGAGATCGGGGCATCTAAATAGACCCGTCAAAGATCAAGGCGATTATGGAAATGCCTCCGCCAAGGACTCTGAAACAACTGTGGTCTCTCCAAGGAAAGCTCGCGTATATCCGACGGTTCATAGCTAATCTCTCCGGCAAATGCCGCCCCTACAGCCATTTAATGAAGAAGGGGAACCCGTTCGTCTGGGATCATAAATGCCAGAGTGCACTCGATGAAATCAAGCAATACCTGCAGAACCCGCCGGTGCTGACCGCTCCGGTCAAGGGAAAGCCTCTTATCATGTACATAACAGCCCTTGAAGGTTCTTTAGGCGTGCTATGGGCACAAGAAAATGACCAAGGGAAAGAGAGAGACCTTTACTATTTGAGTCGAGTTCTCCTGGGGGCAGAAAACAACTACTCCCCCATTGAAAAACACTGTCTGGCATTAATCTTCGCGATAACGAAGCTCCGGCATTATGCTTTAGCGCATGAGGTCCACCTAATATCAAAAGTGGATCCTCTCAAATATTTGATGTCAAGAGCCATACTAATGGGACGGCTAGCTAAATGGGCCCTCCTCTTGATGGAGTTCTCGATAACATACCGACCTCTCAAGACAGTGAAGGGCCAGGCCATCGCCTACTTCCTCGCTGAGCATCCGATACCTCTGATTCACCCCTAAATTGCGAATTGCCAGACGAGCACGCGTTTAACACGATCGACAGGGAGAAAGGAGAGAGTGACACCCGATGGGAACATTACTTCGATGGGGCATCTTCCATGAAGAAGCGAAAGCACAGCTCCCCTATAATCAAATCTGGGGTAGGCCTTATCTTCGTGACTCCGCAAGGAGGAATAATGCGCTTTGCCTTCTCCTTAACAGAGCCGAGGACAAACAATGAAGCCGAATATGAGGCTTTGATAGCAGGTCTTGAGATCGCTGTCGACATGGGAATCGAAAACCTCCTTATATACGGAGACTCCAAGCTGGTCGTTAGTCAAGTAAATGGTGACTATCAAACGTGCAAACCAGAGTTGGTAAAGTATGGTGAGAAAGTGCAACAATTACTGACTCAAATCCCTTCCTACGCCCTGGAAAGCATATTGCGAGAGGAAAATAGCAAGGCGGATACGTTAGCCAAACTCACTAAAGAACTGGCTGACGAAAACCTCGATGACGTGAGGATCGTTATGCAAAGCCGTCGGGTACTTGCACCGGCAAAAATATCACCGGAGTCATCCAAAGAAAAGGGAGCGACCGAGCAGACAGTCCTACTAATAGAGGACCAGGAAAAGGCCAAGGATTGAAGAGAAGTCTTTATAGACTACTTCAAATCCCGTCGAACACCTGAAGATGCGTCCTCAAGGCATCAGCTCATGAAACGAGCTCTGTCTTTTGCCTTCATCAATGACACGCTGTATAAGAGATCGTTTGACTCTCTATGGCTAAGATGCCTGGGACCGAAAGAAGCAAGGAAAGTCGTCTAAGAAACTCACGACGGACTCTGCAGATCTCATCAAGCCGGCCCAAAGATGAAACTGAAGATCAAAAGGAGGGCTGCTATTGGCCCACGATGATTCAGGACTGCCTCGAATATGCGAAGCAGTGCCACTCGTGCCAGATTCACAGGGATTTCATCCACCAGCATCCAAATCCGCTACACTCAACGGTGGCTAGCTGGCTGTTCGAAATGTGGGGAACTGACATAATCGGTCCCATCGAACCAGCATCATCTAGAGGACATCGGTTTATATTGGCAACAACTGATTACTTCTCTAAGTGGGCAGAAGCAGTACCGCTGAGAGAAGTGAAGACGGAGAATATCCTCCATTTCTTCAAGACACACGTCATCTATCGGTTCGGCACTCCGCGACGGATTATCTTCGATAACGGGCCAGCCTACAGAAGTCACAAAATCAGCCGCTTCGCGCAGCAACATAATATAGACTGGAGATACTCTTCAGTCTATAATCCCCGAGCTAATGGTTTGGCTGAGGCTTTCAACAAGACCTTGACGAAGATCATAAAGAAGACGGTGTCCAGAAACAGAAAAGATTTTATGAGAGACTGCATGAAGCTCTTTGGGCTTATCTGACCACGTTCAAGACGGCCACGAACACAACGCCATTTGCGTTGGTATTCGGCGCAGAAGCGGTACTCCCCTTGGAGATAGAGCTACCATCTCTATGAGTGGCGGTTGAATACGAGCTAACAGATGAAGAGAACACTCATCTTCGGTTGGAGGAGCTCGACGCCCTTGACAAAACCCGGCTCATGGCGCAGCAAAACCTGGAGACTTATAAAGCAAGGATGACGCGCTCGTATGAAAGATTGACTAGGCCGAGAACATTGCGCCAAGGCGAACTCGTGCTAGTCGTAAAAATACCTATGATCCCCAATCGTGCCAAACGGGGGAAATTCGAGCCGAACTATGAGGGCCCGTACATCATAAACAAAGTTTACCAGGGTGGGGCTTACTTGCTCATGGATATGGATGGCGAAAGACCCTTCAGGCCAATAAATGGCCAGTTTTTGAAAGAATACTACGCCTGACGAGTCACGGCCTAGGTCAACAATAGATGACGACGCCTATGTCCGCTTGCTATCTTCCCAAGCCCAAACTCTATAAGTAGCATCCGACAGAGCCTCGTCTCGAAAACGTGCGATGGACCGAAACGTCCCTAAACTAATAAAGGACCGAAACGTCCCTAAATTAATAGCGGACCGAGATGTCTTAAAACTAACAAAGGACCGAAATGTCCTAAAACTAACTACTGACCGGAACGTCTTTAAACTACTATAAACCCGCAGTATCCTTGGGCTGACGCGTAAAAAAAAGGGTACGTCCACAAGCAAAATGGGCACGGATGAAAACCCGAAAGGGCTTCGTAAGTAAAAACAGCAGGGCTACCGGCGAGTTTGTGAAAACTCGAAAGGGTGCAATCTCGTTAAAAGACACTTGCAAGGTCCTCTCGACCTTGCAAGGAGAAAACTACCTGCGTGAGATCCTTACGATTCACAAAGGAGCAACGCACTTAGGGATCCCCACGATTCCTAAGGAGAAATTACACTTACGAGATCCTCACGACTAGTAAGGAGAACCCTCTTATGAAACCCTCACGGCTTATAAGATTCAAAAGCCTTAAGCTACAGGGATATGAACATGTTCTTAAGCCATCACCTTTCCCAGATTGCCTTACAAGTGGCTCAATACTGATCCTTGTATACAATCCATGGGCACAAACAAACATCTTCCCAACAGAGTCCCACCAGCAACAAGGGGCATCCTCATATGGTGAACAAACACTTGTAAGTCATCTCAACTTATAAGGAGAAAACACTCTTGGGAGATCCTTACGACTCTCAAGAGAAAACTCACATAGGAGTCCTCACGACCCCTAAGGAGAAAACGCACCTATGAGATCCTCACGACTCGTAGGGAGAAATACTCTTATGAGACCCTTACGGCTCATGAAGTCAAAAGCCTTAGTTGACAGGATCTTAACCCTGTTTGCTAAGCCACCTTTGTTCAAACCGACAAAGGCAAATGATGATTCACTCCTGGCAATATCCCAATTGTAGCGATGTTGAAGCCTAAAATCGGTATTAGGTCCCATGTCCCTTACTCACGGCAAAAGGCCAGCGAGCCAAAAGTGCATATGAAATGGCTGAAATGATAGGGCAACTTGCAACAAAATCAGCAAGTAAAGTACATTCATACAAAAACAGCCGAAATGATTGGGCAACTCGCAATAAAAAGCAGCGAGTAAAAAGAAAAATAGCCGAAATGATTGGGCAATCGCGACTTTCGCGATACAAAAAGCTGAAATGATAGAGTATCGCGGAAAGAAATAAAAAGATGAAAAGAATGAAACTTCTGCCCTGCAGGTGAGATCACACTGACCCCTATATACAGTCTATGGGCATAAACGAAAAGGGAACCACGTGTCCCAATAAACTCTATCAAAGGGGAAGTCAGATTTCGACAACAACATCTGCATCTCCAGAAGACCAACAACGGCGTTCCTCCTCATTCCAGCAGGATACGGACGCGACACCACCAATCGGAGCCCCGACAAAGTTCCCAGTTCCAAGACTCTACGGTTCACAGACGACCTAGAGTCAACCCGACGTCATCAAATGACCCCGTCGCGGAAATACGTCAGCAAATGACCCCGTTACGGAAATATGTCATCCAATGACCCCGTCTCGAAAATACGTCATCCAATGACCCTGTCTTGGAAATACGTTAGCAAATGACCCCGTTGTATAAATACGTCATCTAATGACCCCGTCGCGGAAATACGTCAGCAAATGACCCCGTTACGGAAATACGTCATCCAATGACCCCATCGCGGAAATACGTCATCCAATGACCCCATCTCGGAAATACGTCAGCCAATGACCCCGTCGCGGAAATGCGTCAGCAAATGACCCCGTCTCGGAAATACGTCAGCAAATGACCCCGTTGCGGAAATATGTCATCCAATGACCCCGTCGCGGAAATACGTCAGCAAATGACCCCGTTACAGAAATACGTCATCCAATGATCCCGTCTCGGAAATACGTCATCCAATGACCCCGTCACGGAAATACGTCATCCAATGATCTCGTCTCGGAAATACGTCAGCAAATGACCCCGTCGCGGAAATACGTCAGCAAATGACCCCGTTGCGGAAATACGTCATCCAATGACCCCGTCTCGGAAATAAGTCATCCAATGACCCCGTCTCGGAAATACGTCATCCAATGACCCCGTTGCGGAAATACGTCATCCAATGACCCTGTCTCGGAAATACGCCAGCCAATGACCCCGTCGCGGAAATACGTCAGCAAATGACCCCGTCGCAGAAATACGTCATCCAATGATCCCGTCTCGGAAATACGTCATCCAATGACCCCGTCGCGGAAATACGTCAGCAAATGACCCCGTCGCGGAAATACGTCATCCAATAACCCCGTCGCGGAAATACGTCAGCAAATGACCCCGTCTCGGAAACACGTCATCCAATGACCCCGCCTCGGGAACACGTCAGCCCATGATCTCCCTGTCGTAAAGTAATGCTTCGACTCGGAAATAAGTCACACTCACCAACCACTTACAAGTCCTCTCGACCTGTAAAGGAGAAAATTCTCTTGTAAGATCTTTACGACTCTCAAGAGAAAATGCACTTAGAAATCCTTACGACTCCTAAGGAGAAAATACACCTACAAGATCCTCTTGACTTGTAGGGAGAAAAAACCTTCTTGAGACCCTTACGGCTCATGAAGATGAAAAAGTCTTAGGTTACAAGGACCCTATACTTGTCTCCTAAGCCCTCAATCCTATGGCCATGCATAACTCTGCACTACTTCACCCATGTACATACTTACGTGGGCAAAGTGGTAGGGGGCATTTATTCTTGCCAAAAATTTCTGCGCAAAAGAGCCCAAGGTATCTAATAGCAGCGATACGCTTAAGAAAATGCAAACCAGTATTTTCCGGGCTGTATTTTGACAAACCCCGGAATGATAAATAGCTAAATTCTGATAGTATCGAAAGTGTCTCAAAAAATCCTTCGATTTGATATATTATGGACCTCATAATTCATCCGGGATCAAAAATTATGATCAAATATGCTATGCATGTGTAATCTAAGGAAGAAAATACAAACCAGTATTTTCCGAGCTATATTTTGACAAACTCCCGAATGAGATTCAGCTAAATTCTAATAGTATTGAAATTTTCTCGAAAAATTCTTCGATTTGATATATTATGGGCCTCACAATTCATCCGGGATCAAAAGTTATGAGCAAATGTGCTACGCGCGTGTAATCTAAAGTAATGCTCTACTACATGGGGGATGCATTTTTAGTCCCACATCGGGAAAAAGAGAGATCCCTTCTCTACCACTCCCATATAAATAAGAGGGGATACCTCTTATAAAAGGAGGAGAATTCAATTCTCAAAGAAGATTAGTTCTCCATAAGAGCTCAGTGCTCCAAGTTAGGGTCATAGCTGTCCCTCCATAATGCGCATATGCGCAAGCGCCATGTGCGCCACGTGCAATGCACAAAAACGAGGCTATCCAATTGTTAAGATTTCCGACAAAGAGACTGACTGATTGGTCCTGCTCTATCGGCGGTTCGCATTTGACGAAGAGATTGCGCCATCGGGTTATAAAATCCGTGCTGCTTTCGTTATTCTTTGGCTTGGTCCTTACGAGGTTGGAAATGGTGATCTTATCGCTGACGTTCATGAACCTCTGTCTAAATAGAGATTCCATTTGGACGAAAGTTGTGACGGAGCCATCCGGTATGCTCGCGTACCAGTCGAAAGTGACATCGGTTAAGCTATTAAAGAACTGGCGGAGGAGAAGCGCATCATTGGCCCTAGAATTCCCGCATGAGGATTTAAAGTGGGCGATGTGATGATTCGCATTTCTCGTCCCATCAAATCTTCCGAATTTGGGGATGACATACCCCTTAGGAAATTCTACCAGATCATACTGAGCAGGATATGGTCTCTCACTGCTGCTGATATCTTTTTGCGCTTCGGTTTCGGCTATCAATGTTTTGACTTTGTCGGCAACCAAATCCATGATTTGATCTTGAGTTAGCGGGCTGCTGGCATCGGTAGCCAAGACATTTGCCGAGATAGGATGCGACTGGCTTTCATGCGGTCCGCCCACCTTTGGATTTGAGGGATTAGGTGTCGGCTACCTCGGGACACCGTTTCCCGGATCATGAGCAGAGCCCTACGCTTGATTGGGTGGCTGAGAGGCAAGTTGGGCCGTGAGCTGTAAGACGACGTTTGTCAAGTCATCAATTTTTGAGTAGAGCTTGGCCATCTCCTTGTCTTTGTTTCTGAGCTGCTTTCGGAGCTCCTGGAGAAGTTGCTGCTCTGCGGTCTTAGGATGGAAAGTTGGCTCATCTTTGCTTTCCGAGCCCGACTCCTCATTAACTAAGGGCTCTCTCTGCTTATCAGCCTCACTGGAAGGGTCTTCATCACCTTCCGGGGGATGCTGGTCTTGAGAAGTGACAACCACATTCACACCAGATTGGATTTGAGATGTAGTGGCTGCACCCTTTCTCTTGTTGTGCATGCCCACCATGTAGACAGTGTGGACCACATATCCATCCATCTCTTTTTCTTTGGCGGGGTAACCCTATTCTTGGAAGCTCATGAAGTTTAGCCTAGCATGAGTCCTAACCCTTTTGTTGGCTCTATATCTGAGCCTTTTCTTTCTTAGCTTCTCGATTTTGAGGGATTGACAGGCATCCGTCATTTAGGAAGCCATCGTGAGTCGATTGACGGGGAGCTTAGAGAAGATACCCGATTGAGCAGTTGTCAGGGGCATCGCTGGAGCTTGTCCGAGATGCCCTGTTACTTTGTTGGTGTTGATGGCCTTACCCCCAGCTGGGGCCAAAGAAAGTCGTTCAAACACCGACTTGCATTTGGGTAGTGGTGCCCTCGAGATCACCACATTTGGCCTCCTGCCTTTCGAGACCGGTCTGTCTGTTGCTGGAGCTTGAGAAGCTGGGATGGCGCTAGCTGACACGAACAGAATAGAGCTAAATGGTGGCAGCGGCTCTTCCCATTGTCGCCTGAGACTGTCCGGGAGGACCGTCCCGGCGTCCATCTTCATCGTGTAGGAGACGGGAGCTGTGTTGAGAGATGAGCTCGTCCTTAGAGACATTTTGCTGTGTCCGAAGATTGCAATTGGAAACTTAACCTGCACAAGGAAACATGATTTCAGTACAGGCAATCGATATGTGCATTGATTGAGCTCGCATGAACTTTTAACCCGAAATATGGGAGGAGAGATTCGTCCCACCGGGCATGCCAGAATCTGTAGGGTGTTTTTCGTCACCACATTGAGATGGGAATACGCGTCGCTTGTCGGGCGTACTACAGATTCCCCCTGCCTAGGGTAGGCCAGGGTTTAATGATTGTGGGGATCCGAATCTCCGGCAGCCGCGGACTAAGTGCCGTTAATTACCTCTCACCTTTGGAGCGAGGGAACCTCCGATTAACGGGTTAAATTGGTCATGCGAACTCAACGTGCAGTGTTGTGTTTTGAAGGGGTTTTGGACATATCGGGGGGGCCGCAGAGTTTTTTACGGGGGTCCCGCTACCCGGATAGCGGGCTGGGGGTCAAGCGGGCTAGCAGCTCCCTTACGGGGTGCGGGGCAGCGTCCCGCTAGAAATTTTTACTAACGGAGACAGCATTGTGGAGTGTGTGTGTGTATACATATACATATATATATATATAAGGGAAAAGCGCCCAAAGGACGCATGGGGCCAGCGCCTCACGTGCCCAGCACGCAGGTACTGGACGCGGGGCGCCGGCGCCTCACGTGCACGGCACGCGGGTGCCGGGCGCCTCACGTGCACGGCACGCGGGTGCCGGGCGCCCCACGTGCACGGCACGAGGGCGCCGGGCGCCTCACGTGCCAGCGGGAAAAAGGGCCTTAGCCCCTGCACAGGGAGTTGTACTCCCGATTGACTTTTGGAGTTGAACTCCTAGAAAGAAAGACTTTTTTATGGAGTTAAACTCTCAGAAATTTTAATTTATGGAGTTAAACTTCAAGAAGTCTTTGTAAATGCTTAAGGGAACCCCTTTCTTCTCTCTTGAGCCTTGGATCTTTCCTAAAATGGGGTCTTTGGAGATGGGTCTCCTAATTCCTCCTCTGTTGGCCGGATCTTGAAGAACAAGAAGTATGAGATTTTAAAAATCTCTTATTTTTGAGATCTGATGGGAGATCTGAGTTTCCCTTTGTGGGTTTTGTGGTGAAAAACTATTTATTTTTGAGAATGGAAGAGTTAAACTTTTGATTTAATTCAAAAAGGGAAGAAGGTTTTAGAACCTTGATGAAGGAGAAGGAGGCACAAGAACCTTAACTTTTTTTAGAGGAATAAAAGTATGCTTTATTTCATCATCATGTTACTTTATATATACTTACACATTTACATATAGCCCCTTGGGCTTTACGAAATGGCATTTTGCCCATCCCATTTCTCATGTGCGCATTTCTTTTGCACATAAGCCATGGGCTTTACAGAAATTTGGCTTTATGCACATTTTCTTACATTCATGCATAAAAAAAATTACATCAAAATTATTTATTACATGATTTTTTTTTTATTTCAGCATGGGGGAGGCCGGCTGTGGGGCTCGACTTGGGCATAGGCCCACTTGCTTGGTCTTGGGCCCGCTTACTTGGGGTTGACCTTGACTTTGACCCGGTCAACTGGGGTGCAATTTTCGACCCCAACAATTTTTAGTGAATAAAACCTAATTTCATAATATATGGTATTTATTTGTAATATGAATATTGTTTGAATTATCATGATAGTTTCATGTAATATTTGACTTCTTTTCTTGAGTTTTGGAAACATGGAATATTATATATATATATATATATAAAATAAGTATTTTAGTAATATTTATATATACATATTTAACGAAAATAAATTTATTAATTTTCTTGTAAATATCACATTTTCTAAAGAAAAATGTATAAAATCTATTGAGGTCGAATGCTCCTTGCGGAGGTCTGCATCTCACTCTACTAAGCCCGAGGATGTGCGATAATCCGCACCATCCTGAACGGGATTCTCCAAAATGGGTTATACAAGCACATTTGCATGGAAATGTTTAATACATTTTTTAAAGAAAAAGTTTTATAAGTTAAAGGTATTTTACTGTAAAGTCGTATTTCCCGTATTCTATTGTTCCCAAAAAGATATTGTGCTATGATAGAGATGTGTTTTGTGAGAAGGTAGATCATTATCTCGTGAACTATCTAAAGGTATAGCAAGGAATTATAATGATATATGTCGAACTAAATTATATGGTATTTTTCTGTAAAAGTGCGATAAAAATTGAAATATGAATTCTTTTGATATGAAACTTGTCAAGATGTTTTGTTAATATTTAATGATCATGATGGGACAGTTTGGTATTATTGTGTTTAAGAAAAATATGATTTTTAAGGAAAAACCGAATAGAAAGTCGGATTAACTCCACTTCCGTCGGGTTTTAGAATTTTAAATTTTTAGACTAGTAAAAAGAAAGGGAAGAAGGGAATTATAGGTTGATTGTGTAGAGGAGAGGAAAAGGAAGAAGTAGGAGGTGTCGGTGCGTCGTTTCGTCGCCGGAATCTTCTCGGATCACCGTCGGAACTTCATCGGAGCTTCGCCCTTTGCTAACTCCACTTGCACACAAAAGTCTATGGAATTTTTCTTGAGAGTTTGGACAGAGATTTAGAAGTGAGGAGGGGTGTTTTTAGGTGTGGTATTTATAGGAAAAAATTAAGGTTTAGGGTAAATAAAAGGGTGAGATAAAAATTGTATTTAATTTTGCATTTAAAAAATTAAAAGGGGGTATTTTAATTCTCTGTTTAATTGCAGAGAATTTAAATAATGCAGGGGGAGTGGGGTAGTCCAAAAGTCTCTGGGAGTTGAAGAAAAAATGGGATCAGGCTGAGTCGGGCCGGCAGCGCCGACCGAGTTGGGCGAGTCGCCGACCGAGTCGGGCGAGTCGCCGACCCGAGTCGGCCCGAGTCTCCATGTCGCGTGTCCCTTGTCGCTTGGTCTATCTCGTGGACCCGTTTGTTTTTTGTGTGACTCTTGGTTTTACGGGTTATGCATGTGTAAACTCTTGAGCTTCTAAAAAGATTAAAAGAAATCAAATTAAAAAGATAATGTAGCTGATGGGATTTGAACTATGGTGCTTTGGTTCAGCAGTGCAAGGTCTTACCAATGAGCTACAAGCTCCTTCTTGCTGTTCTAAAGCAAAACAAATTTATAACTTGTGCTCAGGCTCAAGTACCCCTTTCTGTATTTTTGAAAAAATTGTACAGAAAGTTTAGGGTTGTTACATTCTACCCTCCTTATAAAAATTTCGTCCTCGAAATTTGTAAAAGAAAAGTGTAACAGATTCAAGGAAAGTTTGGTGATAGAAGTGCTAATAGTGTATGAAAAAAATAACAAAGTGGTACAATGGTTTGAAATGGTTGAAGAGAATTACCAGTGTTACCTTGGTCTACAGCCTCTGGTTCTTCGGCTGCTAAAAGGGAAGCCTGACGCCGTGGTTCATTCCTCCTAGCTGAGGGCACATTCCTCTGTCCTTGGGGCATGTTTCTCTGCTCTCGAGGCATGTTCCTCAGTGTCTGATGAAATTGGTGAGTAGGCTGTGCAGGTGGTGGAGCTGGGAATGTAAGACGAGGTGCAGGAGCCTGGATAGCTGACCGCTGCGGGTGGTTGATAGGTGTGTGATCTGGGTTACGTCTATAAGGACAGTTTCCAATTCCGTGATTGGATGCGCCACAAACTAGACACATGCCTTTGGCGCGCCTACAGTCCTTCACTAAATGTCCATTCCTCTTGCAGTAGAAACAAAAACCTGGACTTGACTGGTTAATTGTTTCTTTCTGTCTCTTGGGTTTAGAAGGTTGTATAAGTCAGGCTCCTCCTGCCATCTGGGTAGCAGAGCGCTTTATACCAGTTGCTTCTGCTTCTGGTCGGTTCAATAATATAGCAGTCTTCTACTGCAGTCCTTTCAAAAGGCTTCGGATTGGCTTGAGCAGAACCGTCTGCTCATTGATCGGAGCAGCGACGGCAGGTGTGAGTAGTGGTGGTGGGGGAGTATTGTTGATATTCATGCTGGTGTTGTTTAGGGAATCCATAACCTTGAAAGAAAGATTTGGGTTAGGATAGATTCAAAATATATGATGAGATTCAAGGGATAGGTATTGTAAGGAATATTTTCAGTTGCTGGTTCTTGTGTTATATTGCTTAGGTTGCCATGCAAAGCTGAACTGCATGGAAGGGTTCCATACAGCTCTGACCTACATGGGCCGCCAACAAAACCTGTCACGCCCCACTTCCTGGTGTATGGCGAAGGGGACGCGATTGGCCGCTACATATTTACTCTGAAGCAAACACGCTAAGTGTATTTAAGCAATATAAGTAAAATGCACAAGAGACATGATGTAAATAAACATCAACTTTATTTATTAACATTCTTTTTACAATACAACTGAAAGGTAAATACATGGAGTGAAAAGCAATGCCTAAACAGTAGCATAACAGAAATGGAAAATACAGAATGTAAATGTGTACAAGGAATCTAAAGCTCTGGGTCGAAAGCTAGCTGGTCCAAATCCTCGCTGGTGGGCTCAATCTCCAATGAGTCCGAATCACCTGACGACATTCCAAAAAAGAAGAAAGAGAATGTTGTCAGTGAACAAATCGCTCGGTAAGTCCCAAAGATAAGGAAGAAGTAGAATAGACAGAGAGAGAGAGTGTGGCTTTTAAAGTTGTATTATATTGTTAACGCTGTTGTTTGTAGCTTGGTACAGAAGAGGCCAGTGTATACGAAAGGAGTCTCAATAGACCAGAGACTACGGTGGACGGAATACAAGGAACCGTTCAGCCACGGTACAATGGCAATTGAATTCAGGTTAGGTGTCTTAATGGTTGCAATCTCGTGCCACTTCTAACACCTTCCGTACCAATCTACCCCTTATAAACCCCGCGATATCTTGATTGTATTGAATTATAAATTGTATTGTCTTATATTATAGATTGTATAGATGGATGACTTGCCGGAACCATGATATCAGTAAATGGATGTAACTGGAGCATCATGTAGATGGATGTATATCCATGGTTCGGTTCAGTCAATTCAGATTGAATAGATTAATTATATGGATTCATGGATTCATATATACTTGAATCTCATTCAAGTCAGATTAATTATATCGAGACTCGGTCTGAGTCAGACAATTAGAAAAGAAATTGAATCCTGAATTAGGTTTTGGAGTTATCGGTAACCGCTGCATATAGACGGCAGGATTTGTGTTTTTTTTCAAAGACGATTACCATGTTGATAACACCGTTGTTAAGTTGTCTACCTTAAATAGGCAAGCACCCATATCTTCGGCTCCCTGAGGCTCAAGAGACCGATCCCGGTTAAACCTATGTTTATTAGGGTCCTTGTTGTAATTTAGTATAACTTGAGGGGGTTTTATACAAAAATAATTTTGTATAATTTTCAAAATACACCTCAAGTATTTTATTATCATCTTTAGAGTTTTCATGGATGTATATTTTATCAATGTGACATTTGTAGTGAATAAAACCTAATTTCATAATATATGGTATTTATTTGTACTATGAATATTGTTTGAATTATCATGGTAATTTTTTGTAATATTTGACATCTTTTCTTGAGTTTTGGAAACATGGAATATTATATATATTTAAAATAAGTATTTTGGTAATATTTAAATATACATATTTAAGGAAAATAAATTTATTAATTTTCTTGTAAAAATCGCATTTTCTAAAGAAAAATGTATAAAATCCATCGAGATCGAATGCTCCTTGCGGAGGTCTGCTGTAACACCTGAGTTTAGGGTTAGTGGTAATTGTGTGTTAATGTGGGGTTTTTGGTAAAAAGTTTACCAAAACGGGGTTTTAGTGATTTATCTGGTTTTATGGTTATTTTAGTGGAATTTTATCTCGACCGCACATACTTGTGCACGTTAACTAGGGTTAAGACTATGGTTGCCATATATTTGAGCTTGTGGGTTAACCATGTTTAAGTTAACCATGGTGAGTTAGGCCCTTGGTTAAGATAATTGAGTTGTTTTGAGCTAATTAGTTTAATTAAGGGTGGTTGGTTTTGACCAAGGGTGTTTAGGGTGTTTTAAGGTTGACTTGCTTGAGAGAGAGAGAGAAATGTGATGGTTGTCATGATAGCTTTAAGGTTAAGTCACACCATCTCATTTCAAAACTTTTTCACCTCTCTTTCACTCACACACTCACATCAGCCTAGCCACCAAAAACAACAGCACATCAGCCCAAAAATCAGCTTTCAGCCACCAATTCTGCACCAAATCAGCACACAACTGCTGCACAAACAGCCCTAACATCATTGCAACAGCCCACTTCATGAACTCACACACAGAACCATCTTCAAATAACCTTGCTTCTGCCACAAAAACAGCCTCAGCCTCAGCTTCAGCTCTTTCCAGCAGCAGCAGCAGCAGCAGCTGAAACAGTAACATTATCAGCCCAACACCACACCACATCAGCCCCAACACCACACCACATCAGCCCAACACCACACCACATCAACACCAACACAACTACAGCAACACAAAACTACAGAACCAGAGCAACAGCAACAGCAAGCTTCAGATAGTTCAGAAGCAGCAGCATCCAGCCAAGAATTTGCAGCACTGGAGCTGTAGCAGCAGCATGACAGCAGCAAAACATCCTTCCTCTTCTTCTCTTTCTCCTCGTTTGTGAGGTTCCTAGGGGGTATAACTTCTAAACTCTTTCCATGTTGCTTAGATTGTGTGTTTGTTTAGCTAGTTTAGTGTTTTGGTGGAGTTATAGTACTAGATTTGTATTGAGATGTTAGATCTAGTTAAATTAGGGTATCTATAGCTTAATAAACCCTTTTAGATGTTAGTTAGTCTGTGTTAGCGTAGTAGTGTCGTTAAAATTAGATAGATAACCCTAAATTGCTAAAGTTATGGTTATCTAGCTTATATTAGTGTTTATTGTATGCTTTAGTGGTAATTTTGGGTAAAATAGGGGAGTTTTGGCAAAGTAATGGTAGTGTTGGTTAGAATAGCCCTATTAGGTGCTGTTGAGACTAGAACACCCAAGCTTGGTTCCAGATTTCATAAAGATACCCGATTTATCCGACTTGGCGTAATTTAGCAGTTTTAGTGACTTTTTAGCCTTTCTGAGATATGCTTTTGACACGATCCACTCAGGTAAAAATTGTGAGGACTGTAACACAGTGACCTTAGCAGAGACACACACAGAGCACGGGGACCCACCTCCCACTCTTGGCCGCCGGTTTATTCATTCTGGCCGCAAATTGCGGCCAGAGTAGGGGGTGGGGTGTTGGGATTTTGGGTGTGGGGCTCTTCTGGGTAGCTTAGTCTGTAGGTACCTGCAACCTTTTAAGTTAGGTCCCGAGGAAAAATCTGGAGCTATAAACGTGTTTTCGATGTTTTAAGTCTTGTGCGACACGCGCATGATACGCGTAGTTCTGTGGCGTGCTGCGCGACACAGCGCGTCGGAGTAGGGTCTGGTGGTTTATGCGCGTCGCGACTTGTCGTGTGCACGCGCGTTTAGTTTTACGCACGCGTACCCTTTTTATCGATATATCGTGTTTTGCAGGATTTTTCCTTATATGGTGACTTTTGTAAATTCTAGGTTCGCCGGCGGAGACTTCGAGCGCAGCGGAGAAAGGGAAGCAGGTGGTCGGACACACCTAGCACGGGATCACGGGTGAGTAGATTTAACATCTACGGGGAACGATCGTTTGGATGGCGCAAGTCGCCCGATAGATTTAGTAAACTTGAAAATAGTAAACTTTGATATTTACTTGTGGCATTCGAATAAAAATACTTGCATGATATTTGCTGCAGTTAGGATCTATATGTCGTACCCATATACGCAAACTCATTTGTAGGACACAGGCACCATTACCAGGTTTTTATATGGAGCACGAGCACTATTCATGTGGACACACACCCTGGTAATTGCCATGTCACGACACTAGATAACTATAAATCTGAAACATGTTAATTGCTTAGACCTGTGCTATTGCAATAAATATTTAAAATGAAATCATAAAAATTGCTATTCTCGTGCATATGTATTATTATATCATTTGCTCATGCCTAGTATAAATCATACATTGTAAATTGATACCATAGGCATTCATTATCATTGACATATGCATCCATGATGATTTCATGAGATTTATGATATTTCTGGATTTCGGGGAAAGCCGCAAGATTTCAAACTTATAATCTTTTAAAATATAAAAGTTGCGATTTTCTAGTGATGTAAAGTGTCGTCCACCATGAGTTTGCTGTGTTTTTCGAGACCCGTTTCGAGGAGGTGGATGAACCGTCTCGGGTACATGGTGGGCCCGGTACGGTACCCCGGGACAAGAAAATCGCAGGAGATGGCGTTGAGCCTGGCAGGGGACGGATTACCTACCGGTGACTTCATTTGGCATGGCGGATATCCAGAGGATATCGACCGTGGCCGCTAGATTGAGATATGGATATTTGACATGGATCAGCTGGACGGCTGAGGCCAGAGATACTTGACATGAATACATGAGGTTGAGACAGTTTTGTGGTATCGTTGCTGGACACAGATTTTGTTGATTCCATGGATATTATGCTGGTTTTAAAAAGGAGATTCAAAAATAGAATAAAGAACAATTCTTTATACCTACCTGATGAGATCTTGAGTTGACTCATATAGCATACATACATGATAGTATATTCATGTGGCATACATACCTGTTATTACATCCATGTGCCATACAGACTTGCTAGTACACTGATGTTGCATACATACCTGCTAGTACATATAGCCATACCTGTTTAGGGATGCTAGGATACTTGTGTGCATGCATGCGATAGCCTTAGTAGATGTTATTTATTACTCACGAGCTGGAAAATCACCCCCGTTGTGCCACAGCTTTTCTGCAGCTCCGTTCCGTCAGCACTGTAGCGGCGGACATTTTTGCCTCCTTTGCTCTTTTTGCCTGGACTCGAGACTTTTGCTCATAGGTGGGTTGTTATCATTTTGTACCCCCCTTATATATGTTCATTGTACCTAGAGTACTCCATCTACTACTACTATTTCAGCTGTACCAGTTTATTTGGATTACTGTATATTGACCTAGAGACGAGGTTGTGAGACTTATGGATTATATGTTATGCTTGGGGTCGAGCTCACCTGAGTCGACATATTATTTTTACTTGTGCTTTCATGCTTACTTATGCACATTGTATTTTACATTGCGTGGGATTTGTGACGGCCTTGAGGCGAAGAGCTAGCTCCCGTTTGGGGATGCCATATTACTGTTATTCACTTGTATTCCTGTTGTACCCGTTGGGGGACTATTTTACAAGAAGATTTTGCCGGAAATTTGGGAAAAAGGGAAGTTGTTTTAATAAAAAGAGACTTGATATGACTTAATGAAACAAGTGCTTAAATAAAAATGGTTTTTCCTTCACTCTAATTCTTAATTGGGTTTTGATTTCTGGGCTTCGGCTTACTTATCTTACGGACGCCTTGAGATATTTCGTAACTTAAGTGCCGGTCACGTTCCGTACTCTGCGGGTCGTGATATCTGCATCTCACTCTACTAAGCCCGAGGATGTGCGATAATCCGCACCATCCCAAACGGGGTTCCCCAAAATGGGTTGTAGAGGCGCATTTACATAGAAATATTTAATACATTTTTTTAAAGAAAAAGGTTTTATAAGTTAAAAGTATTTTACTGTAAAGTCGTATTTCCCGTATTCTATTGTTTCTAAAAAGACATCGTGCTATGATAGAAATGTGTGTTGTGAAGAGGTAGGTCATTACCTCGTGAACTATCTAAAGGTATAGCAAGGAATTATAATGATTTATGTCGAACTAAACTATATGGTATTTTTCTGTAAAAGTGTGATAAAAGTTGAAATATGAATTGTTTTGATATGAAACTTGTCAAGATGTTTTGTTAGTGTTTAATGATCATGATGGGAGAGTTTGGTATTATTGTGTTTAAGAAAAATATGAATTTTAAGGAAAACCCGAATCGGAAATCGGATTAACTCCACTTCCGTCGGGTTTTAGAATTTTAAATTTTTAGAATAGTAAAAAGTAAGGGAAGAAAAGACTTACAGTTTGATTGTGTAGAGGAGAGGAAAAGGAAAAAGTAGGAGGTGCCGGTGCGTCGTTTCGTCTCCGGAATCTCCTTGGATCACCGCCGGAACTTCGTCGGAGCTTCGCCCTTTGCTAACTCCACTTGCACACAAAAATCTATGGAATTTTTCTTGAGAGTTTGGACAGAGATTTGGAAGTGAGGAGGGGTGTTTTAAGGTGTGGTATTTATAGGAAAAAAATAGGGTTTAGGGTAAATGAAAGGGTGTGATAAAAATTGTATTTAATTTTGCATTTAAAAAATTAAAAGGGGGTATTTTAATTCTCTGTTTAATTGCAGAGAATTTAAATATTGCAGGGGGAGTGGGGTAATCCAAAGGTCTCTGAGAGTTGAAGAAAAAATGGGATCAGGCTGAGTCGGGCCGGCCGAGTCGGGCGAGTCGCCGGCCCGAGTCTCCATGCCACGTGTCCCTTATCGCTTGGTCTATCTCGTGGACCCGTTTGTTTTATGTGTGAATCTTGGTTTTACGGGTTATACACGTGTAGACTGTTGGGCTTCTAAAAAGATTAAAAGAAATCAAATTAAAAAGATAATGTAGCTGATGGGATTTGAACTCTGGTGCTTTGGTTCAGCAGTGCAAGGTCTTACCAGTGAGCTACAAGCTCCTTCTTATTGTTCTAAAGCAAAACAAACTTGTAACTTATGCTCAGGCTCAAGTACCCCCTTCTGTATTTTTGAAAAAATTGTACATAAAGTTTAGGCTTGTTACAAAATTCATTGGTGTCAGTTAATCACCTAAGATAGTATATAGGTGCTCATTGGGTTATGAGTACACTGGACGGACTCGCCGGGAATATGCTAGTTGGTATTATACCTATTGTCAGATAGCAGTTCCCAGGTGACATGTATACCGATTAGTCTGTCGACCTGAGATCGTCATTTGTCTCGTGTGAGTTCCCATTGTGCTTTGATTACTACCCTACCACGGCTCAAATGAGTCGTGCAAACAAGTTTTAGTTGGGTACAGTCCCGAGCCACATGAAGACAATGAGCGGATCGTTGGGGATTCGTCTCTCCCGGTATTGGGGGTTGATATCGCGTTGTGCACGGGTGACCATCACCAGAAATCCTTGGCCAAGGTAAACAAGAATTACTGATTTAGATCAGTAGTTTCTCAGTTGGTGATGGGCTTCATACCAACACGAAATGTCGCGTTATTAGGGGTCTGACTTTATCCACCCCTAGACTCGATATGCGATACTCTCAGACGAACAGACCGGACTAGACGAATATTGTCATGGACAGGCTCAGTAGGGGTTCGATGAGTTTGCTTGTCATCCTTCTTTTCGCTCAATAGCTGGGCAGCCATTACGTACGGGTAGTGCCGCTGACGTGCTTGTGGTTAAACCCATTGCCAGCGTATTGACGAGTCTTTAGAGTCCCACACAGAAGGTTTTCCTGCTTCGGACGAAATGATGTAGAGGCCGTATGGTTTTACGGCAGGGTTCGATCACATACGTGCACTTGTGCACGTATCATGATTCGGACGGATAATACTAGTGGGGTTTGGTTTAAGCCGGATTTTAGTATTATATTGTTGGATTATTTTCGTCTCTTTGTATTCGTATTCTTCAGAATACGGATGCGGTGTATATACGGATGCGGGGTATTCTTGTAATTTATTAAAAGATTGTTTCTAGAAGATGCCGCCTCATTTAGGTTTAACCATTTAGGATTAAATGGTTAATAAGGTGGAGGATGAGGTGTTGTGAGCATTTATTCAAGTATGGCTTTGTGGTGACTCATGCTATGACTCATATGGTGACTCATGGACACTATTCTAGCATGCTTGATATTTGTAAGTGTTGTGAGATATTTTCTTTACTTGATGCATTATTCTATGCTCATAATACTTACCTTTTTCTTAAGTTGCTTCATGCTTTACACTCTCATCTCCTCATGCTACTTCTTCCTCTACCTCCACCCTAAAACTCTCATGTGTTGAGAAACCTAGGGTGTTTAGAGACAAATCAATTCATCATTAGGCTCTACATCTTCTAGGCTATCTAGTTTAGCGAACTAGGTACCCTAGTTATCTTGGCTATGAGGTTGGATCTCGATTCAAAGACTCTCAGGTGGATCATCTTCGATGGAGGGAGACTGGTGACCAAGCTTAATCATGGTGGCCACTAGGAGCTTGGGATGATGGTTCAAGACTGAAGGACACGGATCATTCGGTATAACCTTTCTAAACTCCTCTATATGTTTGCTAGCTTAAGGTTTATGGTTCGATCCGTATTATGGGGTTATTCTAGCGCCAGTTTTATAAAAAATTTGTTCCACATTTGGCCACGGTAGATGGCCAGGACGCTGGCATAACCCAACACTTCAGGTTCCTGATAATGGTGTGGATATTTTTAGACAAAGCTTGACTACTTTTGAACACTTTCCACCAAATGTTACCAAAAAAATGCCTCTCGACTTCTTCATAGTGATGATAACCCTCACCTTGTTGAAAATCTACAAACACAATCCTTTGTTCCTCATGCTTGTGTTTTAGCCTCTCTCTCTCTCAGGCAAAACAGTTTATCCTAAATTCATTGGAAGGGATCGAATTACTCCTATGCATAAACTTTTAACATATTGTGTGCTTGCTCGAATTCCCGTAAATCTACCTTTATTCCTCATCCATACGATGTGGAATTTACCTACCTCCAAATCAAATCTCTATTATGGCATGGTGAGTACTAAAATCATCGAGGATGCCGGTCTCCATCCTTCACTTGACTCCTCCATTCAACTACCCGACAAACACTTCGGCCTTTACAACATTCATCTCATGAATCTCGCTAACTACAATGTTCAAGCACCACAACATCATTCACCTCCTCCACAAGAACCACCACAACATCCTCCTACTTATGATATTCCCGAGATCTCTTAGTACATGTATGATTTTCATGAATTTGAAAATCATATATTTCAGCACATGACCGATCTCCATCTTGAGGCTCGCCAGCATATGGATACTCGCATTCATGACGTTCGTACTCATTTTGATACAAGTATTCAAAATTTCAATTCTCAAATCCAAGAAACTCGTGCGTTTATCCATCACTACTTCAACTATATATATGCCCAGTCTATATATCCTCCGGCACCACCCTTTTACTACCAGCCTTCAATGGATTTTGATCAGCCACCATCGCCTCAGGACGATGCCTGGTTACTTTAATTTATTACAAGTTAGTTATGTATTAGGAGTGGTTGTATTAAACTCTATGTTTTTGTTGCTTTTGAACACATGTTTGATATACTCTAAAATTTACTTATGTGTGATGCAACTTTAAGTTTAGTTTACGTTTCGCTTTGTATTATTCTATTTTCATTTTTAGTTTGCATTACTCATTCTATGTTTCCTCGTATTTTATATTTCTACTTCCATATTTCAAACTTTTTGCTATTTACAAAAAGGGGGAGAAATAATGCATATATTCAGGGGGCATATGAATATTGTCACGCCCTACTTCCCAGAGTACGCTAAGATAGGCACGTGACATAGCCAACCATGCTACCTGTGGATAGGAAACTGTTGGATATAGTGCCCTCAAAGTCAATTATTGGATCGCAGGTACGTGATTGCAATGATTGAGGAGGACCTATACCGGTAGGACAGTCTTACTCGAGATGATAGTATGCTATCCGGTTTGCCTTTATCAGTCGTGTATAGGTTCAGGTAACTGATCACTATTACACGTTGATGGAGCCCTTAAGATCTTGCTTGACTACCAACAGTATGATGGCGATCATATACGTGAGAGTTGGGTAGTGTATAAGCACATCCTTAATTGTGGTCCCTAGTCGTGGGAGTACCGAGACAGGGCATCGATACTCCGGAGTAGACTAGTGTATATAGTCGAGACCCCGACGAGGGGTGGTGCCCGGTCTCACAAGCCACTGGTGTCAGTTGGATCACCTAAGATGTATACAGGTGCTCATTGGGTTATGAGTACACCGGACAGGACTCGCCGGGAACTTGCTAGTTGGTATTATACCTATCGTCAGATAGCAGTTCTCTGGTGACATGTGTAAAGGTTATCTCATCGACCTGTGGTCGTCATTTGTCTCGTATGAGTTCCCACTGTGCTTTGATTTATACCCTACCAAGGCTCAAAGGAGTCATGCAAACAGGTCTTTTTTGGGTACAGTCCCAAGCCATATGGAGGCAAGTGAGCGGATCGGCAGGGGATTCGTCTCTCCCGGTATTGGGGGTGAGATCGCGCTGTGTCTAGGAGAGCCATTACACAAAACTCTCGGCCGAGATAGGAGATTTACTGGTAGGTACTCCAGTAGTATCTCAGGGTGTTCTGGGCTACACTCCGACACGACTTATACCGCTATTAGGGGTCTGTCGTTACCAGCCCCCTAGGCCCGATATGCGATACTCATAGACGAACGGACCGGACTGTATGTATATTGTCACTGTTAGGCTCAGTAGGGTTCCAGGATGAGTTCGCTCATCGGCTTCCCTTGAGGTCAGTACATGGGCAGCCGTTACGCACAGCTAGTGCCGCTGACGGTTGTAGTTAAACCCACTGCCAGGGTACTGATGAGTCATTAGAGTCCCCCACAGATAGTTTCCCAAGATCGGGCGAAACGTTGTAGAGGCCGTATAGTTTTATGGCAGGGTTCGGAAAATGCACGTGCGTTTACGCACATGTCATATTTCTGGCAGATAATACTGGTGGACTTTGGTTTAAGCCGGATCCAAGTATTATACTTTGTAGATATAATATCTTTGTCTCAGTTGCATTTGTATTCGGTCATAATACAAATGCGGGTATATTTATACTGTTACGGGGTTGTCCTGAAATTCGTTTCGGGATCGCTTTTGGAAGTTGTCAGTTTTCTATCACCCGTCTTAAACATTTGGTTTAATGCGGATTTATCTTTTCTTCATTTGAGTGAGTCATGAGGGTGAGTCATGAGAAGGTTCTAGATTTGGTGACTAGATTAGTGAGTCACCATTTTGCATTAAAAGATTAAGTGAGTCATTCTTTGCTTTAATGACTTTTGTTCTTGCTAAGATATTTGAGTGAGATCTTTTGAGTTATGATAAGCTTTGCTTAAGGTCACCCCCCTTGCTCCTATACTCACCCCCTCCTCTATATAGTGGCCGGCCATGGTTTTGGAGGCTATGAGATTTTGATTTTCCACTCTCTCACTTGGTTAAAAAAGATAAATGCTCATTTCTCATTTACCCGATTAAAAAGGCAACTTCATTAACCGTTCATCCATGGTTTTGGATGAAGCGAGACAAAGTGTTCTACTCATTCTCTACATCAATCTTGGTCATCTCTTTTAGCAGACTTGATGACCGAGTTGCCTCGATTCAAAGGCGGGAGCCCGTTTAAAGATCCGTAGATGTGGTGTCACCTCGACGAGGAGCCAGGAGATCGGAGCAGCCGCAACGGAGCGTGGGATGATGGTTAAAGAACGAAGGACTCGGATCGTTCGGTATAACCTTTCTACCCACTTTGTAGTTTGTTAGTTTAGCGTTAATGGCAGATCCGGGTTATAGTATGCGATAACGCCAGTTATAAAAGTTTTTGTTCCGCATTTGGCGTCAGATTGACGGCCGGGGCAGTACCGTAGACTTACATGGTATCAGAGCCACGCCATTAAGCTTTACTAACTTATTCTAACGCGTTTAAAAATATCGATCGAACGGAATTTCGAAAACCACAATTTTCTATGCAAAGTTTCTGTCGATTTTTAAACAGGTCTAAAAATTATTTTGAGAATCTCAGAAAATCGTGCAGTATTTTTTAAGAATAGTAGTGAAATTTGGTCAACTGTTGACTCCAAAGCGCCGCGGAACCGCCGCACAAACCCTAGTTTGGCCGCGGTTCCGCCGCCGTTTTAGAGCTACAGTGAACCATTTTTCTACAGTAGGGTCTTCTTGTAAAATTGTGGTTTCTGGAATATTTTTTTTGGGCCCATATTTTGTTTGAGTACTGCAGATGTACGTGGGGCCCACTTCGGGAAGTTTTGTCGATCGGAATTTTAAACTTGTTAGTTTACAGTACTTACATTATATCTCCGACCGTGAATGTCATTCGAGCGGTAAATTGTATCTAATTGCTATAGCTCTTTTAGACGGGTTTGCGAACGTGACATTCGCGTTGATATTCTGTGTTGTGCTTTGATGTTGCGGATTTGTCGTGGTGGATAGCAGTGTGCAATGGTAGTGCAGTTTGGATTTATTTGTACATTTGATATTGCGGGGCGAGCGTCCAACATGTGGACTGCCGTCACTGCCTGTTTGTATAATATTCTTTTGGGGCACGACCGGGTTGAGGTCGATATACCCGTTGTACATATTTTTCATTTCTGTACTAGGTTTTACCCCACGACGGAGTGTACGGATAGCCGGGTTCTGGAGGGCAACGGGTCCGCATCCATGGCTTTGAGAGGCAGAGGGGTCTCACTCTAGAATTGGCAGACTATTCGCCGCACTCGTAGAGGGTACAGGTTGACCCAAGGAGGGGTGCTCAAGTTACCGGATTCCGTGAAGTGTAGGGTGGTCCATTCACTATGCTGTAGGGGACTGCCTCGCTTCAGGTTTTGGCGGGTAACTTGCCGCACTTGTAGGGGTCTAGGTTTCATTGCACAGGCTATCCACACGACCAGGAGAACGTCGGGTTTCAGCAGCGGCTCTGTGAAACCCAGGGATCCCAGATTATCTGTATTGTTCTGTGATACTTATTACTTTTATGTAATGTTGCATTTTATCACGCCTGGAGCGATTATTGTATATTGGTATATATACTAGTAGATGTTGTATATGTTTTACACCCGCGCTAGTTCAGTCCCCGCTATGTCGTTAGTTAAGTAACCTAACGGGTAAAGACGGGACCCAGTGACGAATGCGGATGGCATATACGTATATTTTATTTTCGTTCTTTTCTGGTGTGATTAATTGATTGGACTGCGTTGATTCTGATCAATGCAAAGGAAAATAACCTGTTTGGATGTTGTTGGAACAGTTTTAAAAAGTATTATTACAAAGACGTTTTCTTTTGTTTTGCATAGTGGTATTCAGTTGGAATATCCTGCACTTCATTCGACGAGGCAAAGGCCGAGATCCTTTCACCGGGAGTGACCCCTTGGGCAAAAGTTTGCATCAGGGTAATAACTTCACTATAGTCGATTACATGTTGCTTTGCATCGCGGTATTCAGTTGGAATATCCTGCACCTCATTCCACGAGGAAAGAGCCGAGATCCCTTCACCGGGAGTGACCTCTTTAGCAAAGGTTTTCGTCACTATATTTTTATAAAAAGCTATCAGGTTCCTTCAACGAGATCAAGTTCATTACGTTAAAGGTTTTTCGCCAAAAACCAGCCGTAACCCTCCGTCATTTCTTATGGATGGTCAGTAGTATTCAAGCTATGTTTGTTGGCCTTCGTCAAGGTATAGTGTTTGGTAGCTGCTGGGGTATTCATTTGTTGCATAGATAGATGAGTTGGTTTGGGACAGTCGTATTACCTTGTTGGCCTTCGTCAAGGGTATGTACGGGTGGGTTCGAATTGACAAGATAATGACGGGTAGAACTTGACATGTGTCTTATGATTTGTTGGCCTTCGTCAAGGTCATAAGAACATGGGGTAAAAATCATATCGGGAGTTTCTAAAGAAACTGAAACTTGCCATGCATGCGCATACCTTCTGGAGTGTGATAACGTGAGTGGATTCCGTCACGTTATCATGCGATGAGAGTTGGATCCCGGTTCACACTGATGAGTTGGTTTACTCTTCGGGTGATCCCGATTGATTCTTCTTTTAGGTTTGGAGGAGAATTTGACTGTACAATGGGAGGTTTCCTGATTAGATAAAGTGATAACCATTCTGATCTAGGTTAGAGTACACGCAGAGTGTTTTTTCTCTCTCTCTCTTTGGCAGCGACCTTTGACCGACCCTAGATTATGACTCAGTAACCAAGTTGACCGAACCTTCTTAAAATACTGGCTTTTCGATTGTCCGAGTTGCATAAGTCATTGACGCTCCTTCTTTTACCCTTTGCATTTCTCAGAACACCCCGTATTACTACGGACATCCACTTCCATTGGATAGATCTATCGTATGGTTATATACGAACTCGAAGGGACTTCTTCGAGGATGGATCCAAGTTCAGGAGAAATATAATTGGTTTATTCAGTTGTCTTTTATTATCACCTTCTCTCAGGTTGCGAGGGCTCCTTGGTTTAGGAGGGTACACCTATTACGCTTATTGGATAGTCTTCTTCCAAACCATAAGCAGGTGCTGAAAGGTAGGGAATGAAGAAAACCAATTAGCCTAAGTAGGGTGTACAGAAGGTAATATGTAAAGACAAAATAAAGGGATTAGAAAGAGGGCAAAGTAAATTGCGACTCTATCATTCACGACCAAACCACGTACTTCATCGCCACTCCTATTTCACCTTTGCTTTTTCCCCAGTTCGGGAGAAATAGAATAAGGTATTATTCAGTTGTCTTTTATCATCACCTTCTCTCAGGTTGCGAGTACTCCTTGGTTTAGGAGGCTACACCTATTATACTTACTGGATAGTCTTCTTCCAAACCATAGGCTGGTGCCGAACGGTAGGGAAGGAAGAAAACCATTTAGCCTAACGATGGTGTACAGAAGGAAATGACTAAAGACAAATAAAGGGATTTGGAGAGATGTCAAAGAAATATACGGTTACAGTCATGAATTGGATTATGGAAGAGACATTACTAGGAATACCAGGATACCCCTACGAAACATTTTCATGTTTCAGTTTCACTATGCATTGTTAAAGGAAAACTGATTTCCCGATTAGATACTTACTCCAGGGTATGTATTTACCAGGTATGATTCTCACATCTGTATGGTTTTACAGATGATGAGTGGAAGGAAGTTATTGGGAATTAGGTGATCATCCTCATTATATCGGAATTCGTTGTAATTGGTGATATTTGAGGAAATCGCCTGGGTTATTGCCGGCAGGCATGTATTTGGTTTTGAGTATCCGTTGTTGTGCACCAACTTCAAAATGATATATCCGTACGTTTATTTTTATAAAGTGAGATATAACTTTTTGATATTATGTCGATGACATTTACCTATATCAGTTGGCGATTGGGTAACGAGCATTGAAAAACGGAGTAGTTCTTAACCATAAGTACAGTTTTCAACCTACGACGCACAGGTTTTGAGTTATTCAACTCAGCAGACTTATACAGAGTATTGTATGCTGTCCAGTATCCGTCAGGACAAAGGGGTTGGTCCTCGTACTATGTTCTGTTTACTTGTGACTTCTCTAGTTTTTAGACAAGTGTTTCGTAGAAATATAATGTCTAAGTTTTGAGAAGTTGTGGGTATAAGAATAAAGTAGAAAACCAGGTATCGCAAGTATCGGGATTCTTCAAAGAGATCGAAGATGTAGATACTTGTGAGTGGTATTCAGATGATAGTAATGGTTTTGAGAAACTTGTTTCTCTTTCAGGTTACTCATAATTGGATGTATTCCTAAGTTGAGTAATGCTGATTAGCCTATTTCCATTAAGTTGATATGCACTGGAGACAGCTGCATGATTAGAATCTGGTTCCAATTAAATCAGTGCCAAAGTTTCTATATTGGATATAGAATGGTTCATATCTTAACGATGTTAAGGTACGGGGAGCTGTCCGGCTTATACTTAAAACCAGACTCTGGATAACTCAGGGCACGTTTCTGTAATGGCAGTTTGTAGGTTGGCCCAGGCTATGACGAGGGTTGACTTTCTACCATCTGGAAGATCAATAGTGATATTATTCTTGACTCGCCACAGTTTTAGTAAAATGGATTTTTTCAGAAAACAGTAGTGGGAGTATGGTAGAACTGGAAGTGATTCCAGAACCGCAAACGATTACGGAAAATTTAATAGGACCTAAAAATTCAATCAGGTTTGACATTCCATTAGCCACTCCGCAGATATGGTGGGTAACCTCAGACACCCGAGAGATACTCCAGTAGCCTCAAGGACGGTGACAGGGAGGTTCTTGTTTACCCAGACTTGACACTACTGTTGTTCCAGACTCTGAGACCCGGCAGGAGGTTAAGTATAGCGTCGTTCTAGCTTTAGAAGTGCACGTATATATTATTCTGCCAGAGGGTTGTTGTGGTCAGTGGGAGCAGCGGAAGCATAGTGGGCAAGAAGCTTATGTCTATTTATAGACTTGAGCAGATATAGCGGAGATAGATCATCTAATTTTGATGTGACAGTCATGGGTTTGACTTCATCAGAATATGGGATGGATCTGTTAAGAAGGTAGTAGGGTGTGATATCCTGGTATTTGGATGACATACACGGAGTAGGAAGTAAAATTCCTATACTACGATCGGTTGTACTGTGGTCGTCACACAGTTGTTTCTCCAGACAGGATATGGATATAATATCAGACATTCTGGTTTCTAGATCTATGCTTTTAGATCTAGATTTGGGTAGTTTCCCAATGTGGGTACTTTGACAGTATTCTAATAGTTTTTAGAATAGATGACTCCTGGCATGGTGGTGTACCGGCAGGTGATGGAGTCACCCTCTCTAAAGGTGTCTTACAGACTAAAGGGGAGAGGGATGTGCATGATTGGCAGATCACTTGCTTAGGCAATTGAGTCAATCATGAGATGTCAAGTACCACACCAGATGTTGTTTTTGCACTAGATGCGATAAGTTCATATTAATCCAATCCTGAAGAAACATAAGGAAGCAGTTTTAGAACATAAGTGAATGTTCTACAGAATTGATGACGGCAGCCTCCTTCGGGAGACGGTTATCATTCCAGGCTTCAAAGGTGACATGGATGACAGAGTGATTATCAGAGTTATAGTTTTCCCTCTGACGAAGGGGGCAGTATTATGAACAGGTGGTCCAAGAGGATACTGTGGGAGGCATGGTGCTGGACACTGATTAGGTTCAGTTGTCGATACAGTCTAAGAAGTTTGGATTTGGAGTTCATTTATGAACTAGGTCCCATCAGATATCCAGACATATTCTAAGACAGGTATTGCTCAATTCGGAAGATGGGTTTCTCCGCGAACTTGAGATTAAGAGAGACATAGAAAGAAACATCGAGGCGGATCCATTCATTGAGGCTATTTCTCGAACACAAGAATTTTACAAACGGGCCTTGTAAAACTGACTAGTAGAGGAGTTGGGTGTTCGGTATCATACGGGCTGTAAGTATGCGACATCGCAATAATTAGCCTTAAGTGCAAGTGGGAGATTGTTGGATATAGTGCCCTCAAAGTCAATTATTAGATCGCAGGTACGTGATTGCAATGATTGAGGATGACCTATACCGGTAGGACAGTCTTACTCGAGATGATAGTATGCTATCTAGTTTGCCTTTATCAGTCGTGTACAGGTTCAGGTGACTGATCACTATTACACGTTGATAGAGCCCTTAGGATCTTGCTTGACTACCAACAGTATGATGGCGATCATATACGTAAGAGTTGGGTAGTGTATAAGCACATCCTTAATTGTGGTCCCTAGTCGTGGGAATACCGAGACAGGGCATCGATACTCCGGAGTAGACTAGTGTATACAGTTGAGACCCCGACGAGGGGCGGTGGCCGGTCTCACAAGCCACTGGTGTCAGTTGGATCACCTAAGATGTATACAGGTGCTCATTGGGTTATGAGTACACCGGACAGGACTCGCCGGGAACCTACTAGTTGGTATTATACCTATCGTCAGATAGCAGTTCCCTGGTGACATATGTACAGGTTAGTTCATCGACCTGAGGTCGTCATTTGTCTCGTGTGAGTTCCCACTGTGCTTTGATTTCTACCCTACCACGGCTCAAAGGAGTCGTGCAAACAGGTCTATTTTGGGTACAGTCCCGAGCCACATGGAGGCAAGTGAGCGGATCGGCAGGGGATTCGTCTCTCCCGGTATTGGGGGTGAGATCGCGCTGTGTCTAGGAGAGCCATTACACAAAACCCTCGGCCGAGGTAGGAGATTTACTGGTAAGTACTCCAGTAGTATCTCAGGGTGTTCTGGGCTACACTCCGACACAACTTATACCGCTATTGGGGGTCTGACGTTACCAGCCCCCTAGGCCAACATGTCATCAATTTGATGAATCATCAATGTAACTCAATAGTATCTCGTGCGTGCCTGGGATCACGGTCTAAGACTCTCGGGCTGAATCCGAGACGTGCCGCAAGGCAGTAAAGGGTAGTAGGTAATGACGAGTGATGTCGGCAACATCACCCCGGGGCTGGCCTAGCCCGTAAGACTGATCAGTAAAGGTATCGAACTGTCGAGTTACAAATCAGGTTTCATCATTGATTTCCCGATACCCCCAAGTTATATGTTCAAGTCAGGTATTAATAAATCTGGAGCTAATGCCAACACAGGATCAAGCAGGTACAGGTTTGTCTGAATAGACAACAGGAAATGTCCGTAGGGACAACATGTCAAGGTTGTTGGCATTAGTAACAAGATCAGGTAACAGGTCAAGCTATGGTACATCAGGTCAAGTCATGTAGTGTATATAAATCCAATCATGTCCAGTAGTGCACGGTATCAAGTCGTGTCAAGTAATGGTGTATCAAGTCATGTCAAGGGTGCCCAAGTATCACGTGGGTGCTCAAAATCAAACTATACTGAGCATGGGTACACAGAACAAGTATGGGGTACAAATGTAACAATAAAATGGAATAGTGTGATGTGGTATGCAAATAGGTATAAATTCAAACACATGGATGCACAGTTATCGATTAGGGTTAAGATTATAGTTCCAACACTGATTAAAATACACTTTATCAAATATGGAATGTTAATATCACATTATTATGTATTATATGATCTATGGATGCAATTGTATATATACTAGACAAGATGGATGCAAATAGATATCCGAAAAGTTATAAACTATTGAAATCGAACTATGGACTATACAAACTAAGCAATGTGTGATATAACTACGGATATGGGTACAGTACATTGTAATCTAATATGCAATAAGATATGTTTTCATGTTCTAGATCTAAAATGATATAAACGGAACATCGAAATGTTAAAATGGAATATGGGACACTAGATTTAAACAACAGATTTAATATGCATTTAAATAAGTATAAAATAATTTAAATAGCATGTAGCAAGTTTTACTTGCCTTGGGGATCCACAGATGCACGGCACGCAGCAAGAATGCGAGAAAACGACGGAAAATCTCCATTGGGCATTTCGCCGAACACTTTGCGCGCACAAATAAAGAACAGAACCAGGCAATACAAGAATGTAACCGCGTAGGTAGGGAATGTCCACTGGGTCGCCCGGATCAGCGGCGGCGAGCATGGCTCCGGCGGTGATCGGAAACACGTGAATCCAAGAAATCAAGAAAAGAAGACGAAGGAGAAAAGAAGAAGAAGTAGAAGAAGAAGCTGGGATTTGGTGCTCTGGGGTTTGGGACAGAGGCAAGGAAAGAGATGGTGACAACAAGTCGGAGGCGATGGGGTCAGAGCTTCGGCGATCGTCGGGAAATACAGATCAAGAAAGAGAAATAGAAGAAAAAGAATAAGAAAGGAGAGGAAGAAGGAGAAGAAGGAGTTGTGGTTTGGCTTTGGCTTCTGGGGACAGAGGAGACGACGAAGGGGTCAGGGTGATATCCGGCGATGAGAGGTGCCGGCATCGGCAGTGGGTTTCTTGGCAGCTGCAGGGGTTGCGGGTTCTTGGGTGATAGGGGTGTCGGGGTTGGAGAGAGGTGAGGAAAAGGAGGAGAGGGATGAGAGGTGATGAAGGTGAGGTCGACGAGGGTGTCAACGGCGAGGTGAGGGTGGCCGGTGGTGAGGGGTTTCTTGGGTTTCTTGGGTTGCTCGGGGAGTTACAGGGTCGTAGTTGTAGGGTGTTCTCGGAGATAATGGAGGGAAAGGAGGTGAGGTCTAGGGGATGATGAGGACGGCAAGGGGACGAAGTTAGGAGGTCGGCGACAAGGCTAGGGTTATGTTCCATTGTGGGTTCTCGGGGGTTGTGGATGCAGGGGCCTCGTTGAGGTGAAGGAGGATGAGAAGAAGCTGATGAGGATGTAGATGAGGAAATGGTGACGAGATTGGGATGGTGGCGACGACGAAGAGAGGTGGCAAGAGCTCGGGTGTAGTTTTCGCGAGGCAGGAGAGAACGGAGAAGAAAGGAGAGAGAGAGAGACAGGTATATGAATAGGGTTTTAAAATAATATATGTATAAAAATTATATATGTATAAAGAAAGAGAGAGAGAGAGAATTGTGAGAGAGAGAGAGAAAGAGAGAGAGCAGGCGGAGGAGAGAGAGATAAACCGAGAGGAGAGATGTAGAGAGAAGAGAGAGATCGAGAGGAGAGAGAGAGAGAGAGAAGTGAATAGTGAGGAGAAAGAATTTTGTAGGTTAGCGGGGAGAGAGAAAGAAAGAGAGAGAGCCGGGGCCACGGGCCAGTGAGAAGAGGGGCTGAAATTGGTTAGGAAAAGATTTAAATTTTTTAAAAAGATTTGTAGGTTTTAAAAAAATATTTTGGTTAGTTATTTTAATTTTAAATCATAGATTGTATTTAATTAAAAATTTGGATTTTTTGGTAAATACAAATCTAGTCCAAAATACGCCCGGGTTGGGTCTAAAAATTCAGATTTTAAATATGAAAAATATATGCGACTTCCAAAATTCAAAACAGATGCTTAGGTAACGAAAATGCATACCCCTAAGAACGGATGCACGCACGTGCGCGTAGCTATCCAAACACGTCTGTTTCGCTGAACGGGACGAGAACAAGATGCGCGGATACTACCACGGGGTTAGGGGTATCATGCAGGCTATGAAATGCAATTTTAATTTATTATACATGACTTAAAATGGTATATGATAAAAGATGCAATGCCAGATAAAATGCCAGTATGCAGTATACATGAGATGCGCGTGTCTATGTAACAAGTCAGGGTAATTTATAAATATGAATCAAACAGGTTCAAGCAAGCGGGTCGGGTCGAATGAAATGAAAAATGTAAAAAATACCATTCGCACCCATAACCAGTTAAATCAAGAAAATACTACAGATAAGTAAATACGGAATCTGGAATTGGTATAAATGAACCCGGTTGTTACATTATACCCAATTACAAAAAGAATTTCGTCCTCGAAATTCCAAGAACAAGAAAGGATAAACAATCAACACACTACAAGAATATATGTGGAAACTTCTGCCGGATTTCGTCTTCTCGTTCCCAAGTTGATTCTCCATGTGAGCGGTTTCCCCAAGAAACAAGCACAAGAGGGATAATCTTGTTCTTAAGAACCTTTTCCTTTCGATCCACAATCGACATCGGTCGCTCCACAAAAGTCAAATCTTCTCGTACAGTCAGCTCTGAATGATCAAGCACGTGTGTTTCCTCTCGAACATATTTACGGAGTTGAGATACGTGAAACACGTCATGAACATTCGCCAAGTATTGCGGTAACGCCAATCGATACGCCACTTCTCCAACATGCTCCAAAATCTCAAAAGGTCCAACGAATCGAGGACTAAGCTTTCCTCGACTTCCGAAACGAATCACCCCTCTAGTCGGTGATATCTTCAAGAATACCAAATCACCAACGGCGAACTCTAGAGGTCTTCTCGATGTATCTGCCCAACTCTTTTGTCGGTCTTGTGCTGCTTTCATATGATTCCGGATGGTGTTAACCTTCTCAACTGTTTGCACGATCAAATCCGGTCTCAACAATCTTCGTTCTCCAAAATCGTCCCAACAAACATGTGAACGACACTTGCGATCATATAATGCTTCGAATAGAGCCATCTGAATAGTCGCCTGGAAACTGTTATTGTGAGAAAACTCCACCAAGTGTAGATGATCATCCCATGAACCCTTGAAGTCTAACATGCAAGCTCTCAACATGTCTTCAAGAGTTTGGATCGTTCTTTCCGACTGGCCATCTGTTTGAAGATGATAAGCTGTGTTAAACTTCAATCGAGTCCCCAAACTTTCCTGTAAGCTCCTCCAGAAGTTGATAAGAAACGAGTGTCACGGTCGGACACGATGCTCACCGGTACGCCATGCAATCTTACAATCTCCTGCATGTACCGTTCTGCCAAAGTTTCTGTTGATTGACCAACTCAAAATGGTATGAAATGAGCTGCCTTGGTCAATCGATCAACAATCACCCAAACTGCATTGTTGTCCTTTGGACTCCGCGGTAAAGCCGTCACAAAATCCATGGTTATATGTTCCCACTTCCATTGAGGAATCGGAAGTGGTTGCAATAAACCAGCAACCCTTTAATGTTCAGCCTTAACTTGCTGACACATCAAGCACTTCGCCACAAAGCGGTCAATCTCCCGTTTCATGCCTTCCCACCAGAAATGTTGTCGTAGATCTCGGTACATATTTGTGCCTCCTGGATGTACGGAATATGCGGAACTGTGTGCCTCCTTCATAATTTCTTCGTGAATATTTCCTTTTGGCACACACAAACGATTACCATATCGCAACGAACCATCTTCATGAATTAACAAGTCCGTTCGAAGTCCAGCTTCAACCTGTTCTCGAAACTTCTGCAATCTTGGGTCCTGCGACTGCGCCGCTTTAATATTCTCGATCAACGACGACTGTACTTGCAGCTGGATCAACTGTCCCGAAGAATGTGGTAGCACGACCTCTAAATCGAATCTCCGAAAATCTACAATAAGTTCCTTCTGTGCAGTCAACATCTGAATTGCTGGCAACCGACTAAGCGCATCCAGCACAACATTAACTTTTCCCGGATGGTACTTAAGATCAAAATCGTAGTCAGCCATCAGCTCCAACCATCTACGCTGCCTTATATTAAGCTCCTTCTGTGTGAACACATACTTCAAGCTTTTGTGATCAGTGAAAACATCAACCCCTTTCGCCCAATAAGTAGTGCCTCCAAATCTTCAAAGCGAAAATCACAGCTGCTAGCTCCAAGTCATGAGTTGAGTAATTCTTCTCATGGGTCTTCAACTGTCCTGATGCGTAAGCTATAACCTTCCCATGCTGTATCAAAACACATCATAATCCTTTCCCAGACGCATCGCTGTGAATCACCAATCCTCCAGAATTGTCTGGCACGGTCAAAATAGGAGCGGTTATCAACTCTGCTTCAATGCCTCAAAAGCTGACACACACCCATCCGTCCATACGAACGGTACTTCCTTACGCGTAAGCTTGGTCAAAGGCTTAGCCAAACGAGAAAAATTCTCCACGAACCTTCTGTAATATCCTGCAACTCCAAGAAAACTTCTGATCTCCGCAACGTTCTTCGGAATCGGCCAATTTTGAACTGCTGCAATCTTCCCTGGATAAACGGCGATTCCATCTTCAGCTACGACATGCCCCAAAACTTCATTTCTTCAAGCCAAAACTCGCACTTGCTCATCTTTGCATACAATCTTTCTTGCTTCAGTGTCTGTAGTGCGATCTTCAAGTGTCCCGCATGCTCTTCAATGCTCCTCGAGTAGACCAGAATATCATCGATGAACACCACTATAAACTGATCCAAGAATGGTGAAAAGATTCGGTTCATCAAGTCCATAAATATCGCCGGTGCATTCGTTACTCCGAAGGGCATCACTAAATACTCGTAATGTCCATATCGAGTTCAGAACGCAGTTTTGCAAATATCTTCTGATTTAACTCGGACCTAATGATATCCGGATCGCAAATCCAGCTTCGAGAATACCCTCGCGCCACTAAGGTGCTCAAACAATTCGCCAATGCGAGGGATCGGGTACTTGTTCTTAATAGTCACCCGGTTTAATTCTCGATAATCGATGCACATCCTCCTTGTGCCATCTTTCTTCTTGACTAGATGTAGCGTTTTGAAAATCATTTCGGTGAAATTTCGAAAAAATCAGTAAAATAAAGGAGTTTTCCGTAAAACGTCAAAATACAAATATCTTATTATAAAAATTAAATATACATATTCTAGCTATGTAATTGCTATTATTTGGATGTTTGGAGTATTGTATTTATCATTTTTCATCACCCCACACCCGTACCCACACCCACACACCCCCATTTACTCCTCCCCTTAGCCAAATTCAGCAGCCCCCATTTTTTCCCCACTTGAATTTCAAAGGAAAAGAAATGATAGAAAAGAAAAGAAAATGGATGAATTAGGTGGACTTTTGACTTTATGTTGACTTGGACTTTCCTCCCTTGTATTTTCTCTACCTCCCTCTCTCTCCTCACTCCCATTTCTGGCCGAAATTCTCCCCCTCCCAACAGCAGCAGCCCCCCCCCCCCCCCAAATCCCACTCTTTTCTTCATCAAAAAAAATCCACAAATCACTTCAAAATCCATGCAAATTCAAATCTAAATCCAAATCCGACTCTTACCCATTATTCCTTAGCATTTCAAGCATGGATTGGGGTGACAAGAGAGCATTTTGGATGGCTAGATTTCAAATGGGATCTACAAAATTGTGGAGGTATAATGTTAACCTTGTAGTTAAATTGTTGATTAATACTTATGTTGGCTTAGTTAAGTGTTAAAGTGGTTGAATTGCTAGTTATAAATCTTCAAGTTAGGGTTTGGAAATTCTAGAATTTAGGTTTTAAAATCAAGTTAGGGTTTTGTGAGATTGGTGTATGGTTGTGTGATGTTTTTAGGCTCTTATGACATGTTAAAACAAGATTAGTAGCTAGTTGTTATTGGTTAGTTTAAAAAAAATTGTTAATTATGCTAAATTGTAAACTAGGGTTTTAAAATAAATATATTCTTGTGAGATAAAATTCAAATTAAGGTTTCATGTCATTATAAATATTATATTGAGTGGTTTAATGCTTTTAGTTCATGAAAATCCAAGCTAGATTGTAGTTTGTGCATTTTTGCTATAAAATTGTTAAAATTTAGGTATTTTGTAAACTAGAATTTTAGGGCTTTTGGAATTTAATGAGATTAAATTATGGGAATTATTTTTATGACTTATTTAAAATATTTAGCGAATATTGTGGCCGCTAGATTCATTTATACATCGAGTTTTGTACTAAAACGGTGATTTGTGCTTGCTAGATTTTCGGAAAAATGACTTTTTAAGCAAAATTGAGGTTTTTGTGAATTTTAACCTAGTTTGTATTAAAATTAGTGTTCGTGAATGTGCAAATGAGTGTATTTGGGTTTTTCTTGATGGTTTGGCGGTTGTACGCCGACGCCGAGGGTTTTTGGGTTGATTTGTGAAAGCAACCATAGGTTTTGACCTATGTGGGATTCGTGCGTCGTTTTGATCATGAGTCGGATTTTAATGAGATATGGTGCGTTATGATATGTAGGTACCCCCATGTGGACTTCGAGACGACAAGCAAGCGCGTGGCAACGTCGGCACCGGCTAGCGAGGACCAGGTGAGTAGATTTATATCTACGGGGAGAAGTCGGGTGGATGGCGTATAGCACCCCCGCAGTCCGTGGTGGTGTATACAGATGCGTATACACACCAACAATTATTATATGTTATTTAGGATTAATAACGATGCTTAGGATGGATATTGGTGTGTTGGACTATTTTTAGTGTTGCGAACCCTAGGGTAGTGTTGCACTACACATACACACATACATACTTGCATACATTCCTATTGATATGTACTCATGGGATTCTTTATAGTTATGTGTTCACATGGGTATGGGACTATGTGTTCACATACGGATTGAGGATGATACTTGGGATTGAGCTGAGTCGATGAGATTCGATTTGAGGCCGTGAGATCGGTGATATAGCAGGGTTCGTATCTTAGATACGACATGACGTTGTAGCGGGTCCTTGACGTAGTGTTTCCCACACGTCCATGCATACGTAGGCGGTATCAGTATGGTACTATACGTAGATCAGTACCCCGATCATAATATTTGATAAAGAGGATACCAGGTGAATAGTATGATGAATGTGATATTGACCCGTACCCAGATTTGGGATGCCGTACGACAGATTTACGTACAAGCTATATTGATGATTGATCCGCACTCTTGACTTGGGATGCCTGATTATAGATATGGTATCGGATATGATATTGTTGAGGCGGGATCACCGACTATACATATACAGGTATGTATATGTATCGACTCAGATGATAGGCGGTTTCCTTACCTGTAGTTCAGCTTGTTAGTTCAGCCGTATAGTTTAGTGTAGTTGTTAGATTAGATTAGACTTCTTACCTATTTCAAAAACTAACGAATCGTGGGCATTTTTAAAGACAGCTCAAGGGAATATACGGATATTTCAAAAACGACGTATCCTTTCATAAAAACACCGTAGCCCTATTTTCAAAACCCCATGATTCGTGTTATTTCAAAAGGCACCATTCGTAGGACTTATATTAGATTATTGTAGATTAGTTATCGTTGTGTCTAGTTTTCAGCTCCCGCACATTATTGCTGTTCGCTCTGCCTCGCATATTTATTTTGCTGCATATTCCATTATTGATATCATGCTGTTAGGACACCAGCACCATTACCGATGATGCGTATGTACCACGTACACCTACTTGCCGGCTCACACACATCTTCATCGGTAATTGCCATGTCACGTACACTTTAGAGAATATAATTGCTTGACTTAGATTGTTAGCTGGTAGTTTTGACATGATATTAGTGTACTTCCCTTATATGCCATATTAGACATTGTAGTTATTACCTACCACTTCATGCATACTGTTATTCAGTTGTTCACGCCTAGTTCATTATCATTGACATATGCACTTGTGATGATTTCTTGAGATTTATGATATTTCTGGATTTCGGGGAAAGCCGCAAAATTTACAACCTATGATCTTTTAAAATATAAAATGTTGCGGTTTTCTAGTGATGTAAAGTGTCGTCCACCATGAGTTTGCTGTGGTTTTGGAGATCCGTGTCGAGGAGTGGAGGAACCGTCACGGGTACATGGTGGACCCGGTATGGTACCCCGGGGCAAGAGGAATGTGGTGTTGACATTGAGCCTGGCTGGGGAGCACTACCTACCGGTGATATTATCCGACGCGTCGGATATCCGGAGGATACCGTCGTGGTCTTGAGATGGATGGTAGGGGCCGGTCCGGACTGACGGCGCCCTAGATATTGAGATTGAGACATTAATATTTCGAGACAGTGAGATTTATGTTTTGTGTCGATGCTAGACACTGTTGATACTGATTTCATTATGATACCTCAGTTTAAAAATACGAAGGAAATCTCACTAATTTATGAAAACAGTTTCTTCATTACATGTATTCGGTTTCATGCATTCATACCTCATTCATACGATATATTGCTATCTGAGGCACCGACACGGGCACATGAGATTTCACTCGGTTAGATATTTACCCTAGCCTTGTTATAGGCTACATGTTATATACATTTTTGAGCCTATATTATGATCATTGACCTAGGATTGCGTTATTTATGCGATTTCTGTGCGTAGATATTTTCTATTCACGAGTTGGCAACTCACCCCCGTTGTGCCCCAGTTTCTTGCAGGTTTGCCGTACAGGTTTCCTTACGGCTTTGCGGGCATAGTTTCATTCGGGTGATTTGCTAGTAGGTGGGTTTACTTGTATCATACTCCCATTATTTACCTTGTATGATATTATTCAGTTGTATCTAGTAAATTCCATCAACCAAACATGTATTTATTGAGTTAGAGACCAGTGTTGTTTATTCTTTCGACCTTAGAGTCGCTCGTTATATTTCTGGTGGTTTTGAGTTCCTTTTGAGTTTTGATCCTCGCCGTTGGCGTTGTATATTATATTGCTTGTGTGGTTGTGACCGTCGATTGACGAAGAGCTAGCTCCCGCTTGGGGATGCCTTTTTATTGATTTCGTATACTATTCATGTTGTATCCCGTTTGGGAGCCAGTTTTTACAAAGGAGACTCTGCCGAAATTTTCAGTAAATTTTGATATTCTTAAAAACCGCATAATTCGGCTTATGCTATTAAAACTACTTGTTTTAAATTGGTTTTCCTTCACTCTACTTCTTTTCTTGGTTTGGATTTCTGGGTTTTCGGTTTACTTAGATTACGTACGCCTCGAGACGTTTCGTAGTTTAAGTGCCGGTCATGTTCCGTACTTTCGGGACGTGACACTAGAAGAACTGGAGCTCCCCAAGGTGAATTGCTGCTACGAATCCAACCCTTCTCAAGTAATTCAGCAACCTGCTTCTTGACTTCTTCCAACTCCACTGGTGCCATTGGATAGTACGCTTTAGAGATTGGCGCTGCACCAGGAATAAGATCGATCGCGAACTCCACATCTCGTTTTGGCGGTAAACCTGATATATCCTCGAACACGTCCATGAAATCTCGAACAACAGCTGGCGCTTCATCTTTATCAACTTCCATCGACAAAAGAACATTGTTTGTCGACCTAGCCCTAAACTCGACTGGCCCGACAGAACTGCTTCCTCCAGCAAAAACAAACTCCGGATGTCCGGGAATCTGGAAAATCACTTTCTTTGCCCTACAATCAATGTGAGCGTGGAACGGTCGAGAAAATCCATTCCCAAGACAACTTCAAACAAAGGGATGCACCAGAATTGAATAATTCTAATGCGGGAAAGACATGAACAAGTAGGATACCTGAAACGATTTCACCTGAAGCCAAACACTGAAGAAGATAAGCACGGTAAGCAGGATTCAAGCTTGCGATAAAACATGAACTGGAAAACAAGAGAAACAAGGCAATATAACGACCATGGAATAAGGAAGTGAATCAAGACTAGGACTCCGAGTTACTTAAATAGAGTATCGCATTGTAACCATGCTGCAGTTCATAATTACAATCATATAACTCCACTCAAGTCGCCCAAATCCTAGTATCAGAATCAAGGAACAGGGAGAAACAATAGGGAACCAAAAGGTTTCAAGTCAAGATGCAAAGTGGTTTGCATATCGTCAAGGAAAAGGATAAAGAGAAAGATATGATTCAAGAATCATGATATCAATGTGGCAGGACATGCTCCTAATTACGGATTTTCTGATTCGTGTATTGGGTCCAATACCCAACTACAAAAGAATCAAACCCGATTAACCTAAATCCTATGTCTCTGATACCAAACAAACCATGTCACGCCCCGCTTCCCAGAGTACGCTAAGATAGGCACGTGACATAGCCAACCATGCTACCTGTGGATAGGAAATATCCTTCCACGGTCACATTACGGCTGTAGAGATATCAAGAACAATAATAAACTATCTAGCGCATGTCCATAAGCCAGAATAAAACAAGTCAAGAATAAAATAATGCGGAAGCAAAAGATCCAATACAAGAATAAACTGGAATGTACGTCCCATAATGCGGGCTCACATCAGGAATGAAAATACCGAAAGTAAAATAAATTAACTACTAATAAATCCTCACTGCTCAGCCTGCTGACTGAAATACTCCTGCTCGGCTTGCAGAAAAGGTAAAGAATCTGGGCCATGCAAAACCCAGACGTCAGCGCGTCATAACATCAAGCAATAATATCAACAGGGTAGCAAGACATACAGGTACGAGCATGAACGTTAAAACAGGTAAAACAACAATATAAATAAGGACAGAGAACAATAGTGTGCAGTGACTAATTTAAACTGGTCTACCGTGTTAACTACTCTCAAGTCTTTGAAATCAATTTGATGAATCATCGATATAACTCAATAGTATCCCGTGCGTGCCCGGGATCACGGTCTAAGACTCTCGGGCTGAATCCGAGACGTGCCGCAAGGCAGTAAAAGGTAGTAGGTAATGACGAGTGATGTCAGCGGCATCACCCCGAGGCTGGCCTAGCCCGTAAGACTGATCAGTAAAGGTATCGAACTGTCAGGTTTCATCATTGATTTCCCCATACCCCCAAATTATATGTTCAAGTCAGGTATTAATAAATCTGGAGCTAATGCCAACACAGGATCAAGCAGGTACAGGTTTGTCTGAATAGACAACAGGAAATGTCTGTAGGGACAACATGTCAAGGTTGTTGGAATTAGTAACAAGATCAGGTAACAGGTCAAGCTATGGTACATCAGGTCAAGTCATGTAGTGTATATAAATCCAATCATGTCCAGTAGTGCACGGTATCAAGTCGTGTCAAGTAATGGTGTATCAAGTCATGTCAAGGGTGCCCAAGTATCACGTGGGTGCTCAAAATCAAACTATACTGAGCATGGGTACACAGAACAAGTATGGGGTACAAATGTAACAATAAAATGAAATAGTGTGATGTGGTATGCAAATAGGTATAAATTCAAATACATGGATGCACAGTTATCGATTACGGTTAAGATTATAGTTCCAACACCGATTAAAATACACTTTATCAAATATGGAATTTTAATATCACATTATTATGTATTATATGATCTATAGATGCAATTGTATATATACTAGACAAGATGGATGCAAATAGATATCCGAAAAGTTATAAACTATTGAAATGGAACTATGGACTATACAAACTAAGCAATGTGTGATATAACTACGGATATGGGTACTGTACATTGTAATCTACTATGCAACAAGATATGTTTTCATGTTCTAGATCTAAAATGATATAAACGGAACATCGAAATGTTAAAATGGAATATGGGACACTAGATTTAAACAACAGATTTAATATGCATTTAAATAAGTATAAAATAATTTAAATAGCATGTAGCAAGTTTTACTTGCCTCGGGGATCCACAGATGCACGGCACGCAACAAGAATGCGAGAAAATGACGGAAAAACTCCATTGGGCATTTCGTCGAACACTTTGCGCGCACAAATACAGAACAGAACCAGGCAATGCAAGAATGTAACCGCGTAGGTAGGGAATGTCCACTGGGTCGCCCGGATCAGCGGCGGCGAGCACGGCTCCGGCGGTGATTGGAAACACGTGAATCCAAGAAATCAAGAAAAGAAGACGAAGGAGAAAAGAAGAAAAAGTAGAAGAAGAAGCTGGGATTTAGTGCTCTGGGGTTTGGAACAGAGGCAAGGAAAGAGATGGTGGCGACAAGTCGGAGGCAACGGGGTCGGAGCTTCGGCGATCGTCATGAAATACGGATCAAGAAAGAGAAGGAGAAAAAAAAGAATAAGAAAGGAGAGGAAGAAGGAGAAGAAGGAGTTGTGGTTTGTCTTTGGCTTCTGAGGACAGAGGGGACGACGAAGGGGTCAGGGTGATATCCGGCGATGAGAGGTGCCGGCTTCGGCTATGGGTTTCTTGGCAGCTGCAGGGGTTGCGGGTTCTTGGGTGATAGTAGTGTCGGGGTTGGAGAGAGGTAAGGAGAAGGAGGAGAGGGATGAGAGATGATGAAGGTGGGGTCGACGAGGGTGTCGACGGCAAGGTGAGGGTGGCCGGCGGTGAGGGTTTTCTTGGGTTTCTTGGGTTGCTCGGGGAGTTACAGGGCCGTAGTTGCAGGGTGTTCTCGGAGATAATGGAGGGAAAGGAGGTGAGGTCTAGGGGATGATGACGACGGCGAGGGGTCGAAGTTAGGAGGTCGGCGATAAGGCTAGGGTTATGTTCCGTTGTGGGTTCTCGGGGGTTGTAGATGCAGGGGCCTCGTTGAGGTGAAAGAGGATTAGAAGAAGCTGATGAGGATGTAGATGAGGAAATGGTGACGAGATTGGGATGGTGGCGACGACGGCGAGGGGTGGCAAGGGCTCGGGTGTGGTTTTCGCGAGGCAGGAGAGAACAGAAAAGAAAGGAGAGAGGGAGGGAGAGAGAGAGAGAGGTATATGAATAGGGTTTTAAAATAATATATGTATAAAAATTATATATGTATAAAGAAAAAGAGAGAGAGAGAATTGTGAGAGAGAGAGAGCAGGCGGAGGAGAGAGAGAGAGAGAGAAACCGAGAGGAGAGATGTAGAGAGAAGAGAGAGATCGAGAGGAGAGAGAGAGAGAAGTGAATAGTGAGGAGAAAGAATTTTGTAGGTTAGCGGGGAGAGAGAAAGAGAGAAAGAAAGAGAGAAGGAAAGAGAGAGAGCCGGGGCCACGGGCCAGTGAGAAGAGGGGCTGAAATTGGTTAGGAAAAGATTTAAAAATTTTAAAAAGATTTGTAGGTTTTAAAAAAAATATTTTGGTTAGTTATTTTAATTTTAAATCATAGATTGTATTTAATTAAAATTTTGGATTTTTAGGTAAATACAAATCTAGTCCAAAATACGCCCGGGTCGGGTCTAAAAAATCAGATTTTAAATATGAAAAATTTATGCGACTTCCAAAATTCAAAACAGATGCTTAGGTAACGAAAATGCATACCCCCAAGAACGGATGCACGCACGTGCGCGTAGCTATCCAAACAAGCCCGTTTCGCTGAACGGGACGAGAACAAGATGCGCGGATACTACCGCGGGGTTAGGGGTATCATGCAGGCTATGAAATTCAATTTTAATTTATTATACATGACTTAAATTGTTATATGATAAAAGATGCAATGCCAGATAAAATGCCAGTATGCAGTATACATGAGATGCACGTGTTTATGTAACAAGTCAGGGTAATTTATAAATATGAATCAAAAAGGTTCAAGCAAGTGGGTCGGGTCGAATAAAATGTAAAATGTAAAAAATACCATTCGCACCCAAAACCTGTTAAATCAAAAAAATACTACAGATAAGTAAATACGGAAACTGGAATTGGCATAAATGAACTCGGTTGTTACATTATACCCAACTACAAAAATAATTTTGTTCTCGAAATTCCAAGAACAAGAAAAGATAAACAATCAACACACTACAAGAATAGATGTGGAAATTTCTGCCGGATTTCGTCTTCTCGTTCCTAAGTTGATTCTCCATGTGAGCGTTTCCCCAAGAAACAAGCACAAGAGGAATAACCTTGTTCTTAAGAACCTTTTCCCTTCGATCCACAATCGACATCGGTCGCTCCTTAAAAGTCAAATCTTCTCGTACAGTCAGCTCTGAATGATCCAGCACGTGTGTTTCGTCTCGAACATATTTACGGAGTTGAGATACGTGAAACACGTCATGAACATTCGCCAAGGATTGCGGTAACGCCAATCGATATGCCACTTCTCCAACATGCTCCAAAATCTCAAAAGGTCCAACGAATCGAGGACTAAGCTTTCCTCGACTTCCGAAACGAATCACCCTTCTAGTCGGTGATATCTTCAAGAATACCAAATCACCAATAGCGAACTCTAGAGGTCTTCTCGATGTATCTGCCCAACTCTTTTGTCGGTCTTGTGCTGCTTTCATATGATTCCGGATGGTGTTAACCTTCTCAACTGTTTGCACGATCAAATCCGGTCCCAACAATCTTCGTTCTCCAAAATCGTCCCAACAAACAGGTGAACGACACTTGCGACCATATAATACTTCGAATAGAGCCATCTGCATAGTCGCCTGGAAACTGTTATTGTAAGAAAACTCCACCAAGTGTAGATGATCCTCCCACGAACCCTTCAAGTCTAACATGCAAGCTCTCAACATGTCTTCAAGAGTTTGGATCGTTCTTTCCGACTGGCCATCGGTTTGAGGATGATAAGCTGTGCTAAACTTCAATCGAGTCCCTAAACTTTCCTGTAAGCTCCTCCAGAAGTGTGATAAGAAATGAGTGTCACGGTCGGACACGATGCTCACCGGTACGCCATGCAATCTTACAATCTCCTGCATGTACCGTTCTGCCAAAGTTTCTGTTGATTGACCAACTCGAAATGGTATGAAATGAGCTGCCTTGGTCAATCGATCAACAATCACCCAAACTGCATTGTTGCCCTTTGGACTCCGCGGTAAAGCCGTCCTGAAATCCATGGTTATATGTTCCTACTTCCATTGAGGAATCGGAAGTGGTTGCAATAAACCAGCAACCCTTTGATGTTCAGCCTTAACTTGTTGACACACCAAGCACTTCGCCACAAAGCGGGCAATCTCCCGTTTCATGCCTTCCCACCAGAAATGCTGTCGTAGATCTCGGTACATCTTTGTGCCTCCTGGATGTACGGAATATGCGGAACTGTGTGCCTCCTTCATAATTTCTTCGTGAATATTTCCTTTTGGCACACACAAACGATTACCATATCGCAATGAACCATCTTCATGAATTAACAAGTCCGTTCAAAGTCCAGCTTCAACTTGTTCTCGAAACTTCTGCAATCTTGGGTCCTGCGACTGCGCCGCTTTAATATTCTCGATCAACGACGACTGTACTTGCAGCTGGATCAACTGTCCCGAAGAATGTGGTAGCACGACCTCCAAATCGAATCTCCGAAAATCTTCAATAAGTTCCTTCTGTGCAGTCAACATCTGAATTGCTGGCAACCGACTAAGCGCATCCGGCACAACATTAACTTTCCCCGGATGGTACTTAAGATCAAGATCGTAGTCAGCCATCAGCTCCAACCATCTACGCTGCCTCATATTAAGCTCCTTCTGTGTGAACACATACTTCAAGTTTTTGTGATTAGTGAAAACTTCAACCCCTTTCGCCTAATAAGTAGTGCCTCCAAATTTTCAAAGCGAAAATCACAGCTGCTAGCTCCAAGTCATGAGTTGAGTAATTCTTCTCATGGGTCTTCAACTGTCCTGATGCGTAAGCTATAACCTTCCCATGCTGCATCAAAACACACCCTAATCCTTTCCCAGACGCATCGCTGTGAATCACCAATCCTCCGGAATTGTCTGGCATGGTCAAAATAGGAGCGGTTATCAATCTCTGCTTCAATGCCTCAAAAGCTGACACACACTCATCCGACGGTACTTCCTTGCGCGTAAGCTTGGTCAAAGGCTTAGCCAAACGAGCAAAATTCTCCACGAACCTTCTGTAATATCCTGCAACTCCAAGAAAACTTCTGATTTCTGCAACGTTCTTCGGAATCGGCCAATTTTGAACTGCTGCAATTTTCCCTGGATAAACGGTGATTCCATCTTCAGCTACGAATGCCCCAAAACTTCATTTCTTCAAGCCAAAACTCGCACTTGCTCATCTTTGCACACAATCTTTCTTGCTTCAGTGTCTGCAGTGCGATCTTCAAGTGTCCCGCATGCTCTTCAATGCTCCTCGAGTAGACCAGAATATCATCGATGAACACCACTATAAACTGATCCAAGAATGGTGAAAAGATTCGGTTCATCAAGTCCATAAATATCTCCGGTGCATTCGTTACTCCGAAGGGCATCACTAAATACTCGTAATGTCCATATCGAGTTCAGAACGCAGTTTTGCAAATATCTTCTGATTTAACTCGGACCTGATGATATCCGGATCGCAAATCCAGTTTCGAGAATACCCTCGCGCCACTAAGTTGCTCAAACAATTCGCCAATGCGAGGGATCGGGTACTTGTTCTTAATAGTCACCCGGTTTAATTCTCGACAATCGATGCACATCCTCCTTGTGCCATCTTTCTTCTTGACTAGAAGAACTGGAGCTCCCCAAGGTGAATTGCTGCTGCGAATCCAACCCTTCTCAAGTAATTCAACAACCTGCTTCTTGACTTCTTCCAACTCCACTGGTGCCATTGGATAGTACGCTTTAGAGATTGGTGCTGCACCAGGAACAAGATCGATCGCGAACTCCACATCTCGTTTTGGCGATAAACCTGATATGTCCTCGAACACGTCCATGAAATCTCGAACAACAGCTGACGCTTCATCTTTATCAACTTCCATCGACGAAAGAACATTGTTTGTCGACCTAGCCCTAAACTCGACTGGCCCGACAGAACTGCTTCCTCCAGCAAAAACAAACTCCGGATGTCCGGGAATCTGGAAAATCACTTTTTTTGCCCTACAATCAATGTGAGCGTGGAACGTGCCGAGAAAATCCATTCCCAAGACAACTTCAAACAAAGGTATGCACCAGAATTGAATAATTCTAATGCGGGAAAGACATGAACAAGTAGGATACCTGAAACGATTTCACCTGAAGCCAAACACTGAAGAAGATAAGCACGGTAAACAGGATTCAAGCATACGATAAAACATGAACTGGAAAGCAAGAGAAACAAGGCAATATAACGACCATGGAATAAGGAAGTGAATCAAGACTAGGACTCCGAGTTACTTAAATAGAGTACCGTATTGTAACCATGCTGCAGTTCATAATTACAATCACATAACTCCACACAAGTCGCCCAAATTCCAGTATCAGAATCAAGGAACAGGGAGAAACGATAGAGAACCAAAAGGTTTCAAGTCAAGATGCAAAGTGGTTTGCATATCGTCAAGGCAAAGGATAAAGAGAAAGATATGATTCAAGAATCATGATATCAATGTGGCAGGACATGCTCCTAATTACGGATTTTCTGATTCGTGTATTGGGTCCAATACCCAACTACAAAAGAATCAAACCCGATTAACCTAAATCCTATATCTCTGATACCAAATAAACCATGTCACGCCCCGCTTCCCAGAGTACACTAAGATAGGCACGTGATATAACCAACCATGCTACATGTGGATAGGAAACATCCTTCCACAGTCATATTACGGCTGTAGAGATATCAAGAACAGTAATAAACTATCTAACACATGTCCATAAGCCAGAATAAAACGAGTCAAGAATAAAATAATGCGGAAGCAAAAGATCCAATACAAGAATAAACTGGAATGTACGTCCCATAATGCGGGCTCACATCAGGAATGAAAATACCGAAAGTAAAATAAACTAACTACTAATAAGTCCTCACTGCTCAGCCTGCTGACTGAAATACTCCTGCTCGGCCTGCAGCAAAGGTAAAGAATCTGGGCCATGCAAAACTCAGGCGTCAGTGCGTCATAACATCAAGCAATAATATCAACAGGGTAGCAATACATACAGGTACGAGCATGAACGTTAAAATAGGTAAAACAACAATATAAATAAGGACAGTGAAGGATAGTGTGCAGTGAATAATCTAAACTGGTCTACCGTGTTAACTACTCTCAAGTCTTTGAAATCAATTTGATGAATCATCGATGTAACTCAATAGTATCCCGTGCGTGCCCGGGATCATGGTCTAAGACTCTCGGGCTGAATCCGAGACATGCCGCAAGGCAGTAAAGGGTAGTAGGTAATGACGAGTGATGTCAGCAGTATCACTCCGAGGCTGGCCTAGCCCGTAAGACTGATCAGTAAAGGTATCGAACTATCGAGTTACAAGTCAGGTTTCATCATTGATTTCCCCAAACCCCCAAGTTATATGTTCAAGTCAGGTATTAATAAATCTGGAGCTAATGCCAACACAGGATCAAGCAGGTACATGTTTGTCTGAATAGACAACAGGAAATGTCCGTAGGGACAACATGTCAAGGTTGTTGGTATTAGTAACAAGATCAGGTAACAGGTCAAGCTATGGTACATCAGGTCAAGTCATGTAGTGTATATAAATCCAATCTTGTCCAGTAGTGCACGGTATCAAGTCGTGTCAAGTAATGGTGTATCAAGTCATGTCAAGGGTGCCCAAGTATCACGTGGGTGCTCAAAATCAAACTATACTGAACATGGGTACACAGAACAAGTATGGGGTACAAATGTAACAATAAAATGGAATAGTGTGATGTGGTATGCAAATAGGTATAAATTCAAACACATAGATGCACAGTTATCGATTAGGGTTAAGATTATAGTTCCAACACCGATTAAAATATACTTTATCAAATATGGAATGTTAATATCATATTATTATGTATTATATGATCTATGGATGCAATTGTATATATACTAGACAAGATGGATGCAAATAGATATCCGAAAAGTTATAAACTATTGAAATGGAACTATGGACTATACAAACTAAGCAATGTGTGATATAACTACGGATATGGGTACAGTACATTGTAATCTAATATGCAACAAGATATGTTTTCATGTTCTAGATCTAAAATGATATGAACGGAACATCGAAATGTTAAAATGGAATATGGGACACTAGATTTAAACAACAGATTTAATATGCATTTAAATAAGTATAAAATAATTTAAATAGCATGTAGCAAGTTTTACTTGCCTCGGGGATCCACAGATGCACGGCACGCAGCAAGAATGCGAGAAAACGACGGAAAATCTCCATTGGGCATTTCGTCGAACGCTTTGCGTGTACAAATACAGAACAGAACCAGACAATGCAAGAATGTAACCGCGTAGATAGGGAATGTCCACTGGGTCGCTCGGATCAGCGGCGGCGAGCACAGCTCCGGCGGTGATCGGAAACACGTGAATCCAAGAAATCAAGAAAAGAAGACGAAGGAGAAAAGAAGAAAAAGAAGAAGAAGAAGCTGGGATTTGGTGCTCTGGGGTTTAGGACAGAGGCAAGGAAAGAGATGGTGACGACAAGTCGGAGGCGACAGGGTCGGAGCTTCGGCGATCGTCGGGAAATATGGATCAAGAAAGAGAAGGAGAAGAAAAAGAATAAGAAAGGAGATGAAGAAGGAGAAGAAGGAGTTGTGGTTTGTCTTTGGCTTCTGAGGACAGAGGGGACGACGAAGGGGTCAGGATGATGTCCGGCAATGAGAGGTGTCGGCGTCGGCTATGGGTTTCTTGGCAGCTGTAGGGGTTGCGAGTTCTTGGGTGATAGTGGTGTCGGGGTTGGAGAGAGGTAAGGAGAAAGAGAAGAGGGATGAGAGGTGATGAAGGTGGGGTCGATGAGGGTGTCGACGGCGAGGTGAGGGTGGCCGGCGGTGAGGGGTTTCTTGGGTTTCTTGGTTTTCTTGGGTTGCTCGGGGAGTTACAGGGTCGTAGTTGCAGGGTGTTCTCGGAGATAATGGAGGGAAATGAGGTGAGGTCTAGGGGATGATGACGATGGCGAGGGGACGAAGTTAGGAGATTGGCGACAAGGCTAGGGTTATGTTCTGTTGTGGGTTCTCGGGGGTTGTGGATGCAGGGGCCTCGTTGAGGTGAAGGAGGATGAGAAGAAGCTGATGAGAAAATGGTGACGAGATTGGGATGGTAGCGACGACGGCGAGGGGTGGCAAGGGCTCGGGTGTGGTTTTCGCGAGGCAGGAGAGAACGGAGAAGAAAGGAGAGAGAGAGAGACAGGTATATGAATAGGGTTTTAAAATAATATATGTATAAAAATTATATATGTATAAAGAAAGAGAGAGAGAGAATTGTGTGAGAGAGAGAAAGAGAGAGCAGGCGGAGGAGAGAGGGAGAAACCGAGAGGAGAGATGTAGAGAGAAGAGAGAGATCGAGAGGAGAGAGAGAGAGAGAAGCGAATAGTGAGGAGAAAGAATTTTGTAGGTTAGCGGGGAGAGAGAAAGAAAGAGAAAAGGAAAGAGAGAGAGCCGGGGCCACGGGCCAGTGAGAAGAGGGGCTGAAATTGGTTAGGAAAAGATTTAAAAAATTTTAAAAGATTTGTAGGTTTTATAAAAAATATTTTGGTTAGTTATTTTAATTTTAAATCGTAGATTATAGTTAATTAAAAATTTGGATTTTTAGGTAAATACAAATCTAGTCCAAAATACGCCCGGGTCGGGTCTAAAAATTCAGATTTTAAATATGAAAAATATATGCGACTTCCAAAATTCAAAACGGATGCTTAGGTAACGAAAATGCATACCCCCAAGAACGGATGCACGCACATGCGCGTAGCTATCCAAACACATCCGTTTCACTGAACGGGACGAGAACAAGATGCGCGGATACTACCACGGGGTTAAGGGTATCATGCAGGCTATGAAATGTAATTTTAATTTATTATACATGACTTAAAATGTTATATGATAAAAGATGCAATGTCAGATAAAATGCCAGTATGCAGTATACATGAGATGCACGTGTCTATGTAACAAGTCAGGGTAATTTATATATATGAATCAAACAGGTTCAAGCAAGCGGGTCGGATCGAATGAAATGTAAAATGTAAAAAATACCATTCGCACCCAAAACCCGTTAAATCAAGAAAATACTACAGATAAGTAAATACGGAAACTAGAATTGGTATAAATAAACTCGGTTGTTACAAATATATACCCTTATTATCCATGTTTTGTAAAATATCAAAAAGAGTGAGATTGTTGACCTATATATCTTAAATCCCCTTAGTTTTGATTATTTTACAAAGCAACATTTTATATCTATCCAATGTTACTAAGCATGTCAGATAAAGTCGATATGCTACACAAGCGGAGTTAATTAAGCATAAGGGCAATCAAACGCGACAAACAGACATCTCAAACCAACATCAACAAACTCGGACGACTCAGAGACTTCAAATTCAATTCAAAGGAGATATCGAAAAAATCAACTAACGGAGATATTCATGATTTTTCCATTTTCTTTGAGTTTAGAATCATGTCGTCTCAAACGGTTAGATTTTATTTTCTAACCCAATTTTCATAAAAGCCAAAAACCTATTTTCAAATTTCCTAAAAACTTAAATCTCTGTGTCTGACATATCCGACTTCCCTAGGGACGTCTCATATGGACGTCCCTAATAGTTAAAAGTTTTTTCAAATTTTGAATTTTGACGCAAAATTCAAATATAAATGGCTATATAAACGGCTATAAACTGTCAAAGACGGTCCTAAAAATTAGAGGCAGTTATTTTAACTTCCCCAATTGCCTATTTATGGTTTTCTATAAATAGGACCAACCTATAATGAGTTTTTCATCAATTCACTCATTTTTCTATAAATAGGACCAAACTATAACAATCCTAGTGCACTTGATTTTTCACTTTCGTTACTCTTGAGTATTTTGTGAAAAACTCTTTTTTTTTCTCAACGTTCTAAAGTTTTTACTCAATTTTTTCAGAGAGATGGGATCTTTCTAGAGCTCTTTAAAATTTCCTATTATTTTAGAAAAGAAAGATCTCGAATAAATTCGAATAAGCAATTGTTTTGAAAGCTTGTTTTTATCTTTAAAACTTCTTCGATTTGATTCTAAATTTTCATCCATCTCCAAAATATAATCCTTTAATCTCCGATACTAAAAAGTTTAATTTATCCTTCAAGAACACTAGGATTGTTATAGTTGATTACAAAATTATAAAAAAAATTATTTTACGACATTTAAGATCTTCATATTGCGAAGGTTTGGACTTGAGTCTTGGAAAAAGTCTAAGTGATTCACAGGCTGCAATTGTAAAGGTTCGGATCTGAGCTTGAGAAAAGATCTGGGTTTCTCTACCCGCAAGGAGTCACTGGATAGTGTTTAGAATCTTGAGCAGTAGTTCTCAAGCGGGAATTAGCCACTGAGTTGGTGAATCTCGATAACAATTCCTTGTGTCCATTTTTATTTTCTGTGACTCTGTTAGTTTAGTATCTTTGATTTTTTTTTTCTGCTGCATAATTTGTCTGTTTTCGTAAAATTACTTTGTGTCTCACATAAAGCCTTATTCAACCCTCCCTTTAAGGCTGTTTTCAATTGATCCCAGATCGAAAGTTAGTATTTGATCTCAAACTCAAAAAATCTTAAATTGGTCATGGAATCGGGTTCTTCTACGCCAACTTACTCAAGTGATAAAGTTATAGAATGTCTTCGTGGTCAAATTTGCAAGCCCTAGCTCCTCAACGTAAAAGATGATCGACACTCCCCCACTGCATCCATACCTTAGATCCTCCAATCGACGCCAAAAGAAAGAGATGAATAAGAGAGAGAGAGAGCAGTGATAGCGCAAGAGAGAGAAAGTTATTGAAGAGAGTAGTGGAAATTGTGGGTTTTATGGGGGAATATTAAAATACTGATAACGGCGAGTTAATTTTAAATGGCAAACTGGTTGGACGGGTAAGAAGTAACAACTTAAAGAAATTGTGGGTATGAAGTAAATAACAAAAATTGGGAAGGTATGGCGTAATTGGCTATAAACTGAGGGGTAAACTTTAAATACGCCTATAATTAAATATATAAAATAATATAGTCGTGTCTCCGTATTCTTTTTATAAAGTTGTCATGTCCCGTATCTGTATCTGTACTCGTATTCGTGTCCGTGCTTCATACCCAACCATGATTTGATATTTGGTTGGAATTTGAATATTCCGATTTCTAAATATATATTAAAGTTAAGAGGAAGATTGTTGTCAAATGTGAGCTAGCTCATTTGTTTGGTATGGCATTTTACTCTCTGGGAAGGACGCGGAGGTTCGATCTCCTGTGGAGGAAGTGACCACAATTTAACGTTGTCGGGGCAAATTCGTTGATCCTCTTGATGCGTGTGTGTGATGTGTGCATGGATGTGTTGTGATTGTTGTATGCATAGGTCGGACAGTGTCAAAAAAAGTGTTTAGCCATGATTCGATTGGACCCAATTTTTTCTTACTCGCTAGCAAGAACTGAAGTAGTAATATGAGCTAGGACAGAACTAGAATTTTAACTCAAAACCAAGCGAGCATTTGATTGAGATTCGAATTCGAATTCGGGTCATAGTGGACCTTGATTTCAAGAAACATGAATTTGAGCTGCTGTTAGTGCTCAGCTTAAACCCAATCATTTGCTAGCCCAGCCTATACAAGCCGTGTTATTCAATTTCAGCCACTAATAAGAGAGAGTGTCCAAATTTACAAGCAAGAAAAGGAAAGACAACATATTGTCAAGCCATCAAAATCAGAAAGCACACGACAATAGATCATAATTTGCAACTTTCCAACAAGTCATTCCAACTTATTAACCATACCATAACTTAAAGCAGGGCACGAGCAACACACAAAAAAATAACATAACTTTCTTATTTGATATTATACATTTTAAAATCATTTTCGAATCATGCATAATGTTATCAGGATATACAATTTTACATGTAGATTATTGGAAGGAATCAAAGTTTAAAACTAAACCCCTAGGAGCATTGAAAATCAATACCATATTAGAAAAAGCTTTTCCAGTATTTTTTTTTTGTTTTTACTTCAATTAAAACTGTTGGTAAATTAAGATTTATATACGATTCTCTCCCAAAAATAAACCTTGCCCATTATTGATTGCAACCAAAGAGAGAGCACCAGCTCAAACCTTGTACTAGAAGATTTATTGTTTTTTAGTGGATCATCACCATCTGCATTAATTGCTAGTGGATTCTTGCTTTAGCTTTGCTAGTGGATTCTTGCTTTAGCTTTCAGTTACTATCGTTTACTTGTCATTTTGAACCGAATAAAATGTTCTAATTTAATTGTCGTTTTTCGAATAACGAGAAAATTATTAATGATAAAAATATCAATAAATGATACGGTACCAAAAATAGCCTGGAAAATTAATTGTTGATATTTAAAAAATGATGATACTTTCCTTAATAGGTCAGGAAATGGTATGAATTTTTTAGTGGTGATGTAGAAGTAGATTAATTGCTGATATTAATAAAGTGATAATGCATTCCTTAATCGGTGTGCATTACAAGTAAAAAGAGACTGAAGCGGTATTATTTTAGGAAAAATTATTCTATGTGCCGGCCGAATACATCCGGACAAGAAAAAAAAAGAAATAGAAGTGTGGGCTCCACATGTTGTTCGCGACTGTCCAAAACTCTCTCCTCTCTCTCACTCTCAGGTATATTACATCCGCCAAACCGAACAATTTCTGTTATTTAAGGTATGATCATTGTTATCCCAAACCTCAACAAATCTAGCGATCCCATTAAATACCCTCACCCACCCCTCCCCACGCCCCACCTTCTCACAATACACAACTCTCTAATCCTCAATTCGATGGCCTCTTCATCTTCTTCTTTGATTTGTGTGTTATTTCTGTTACTGAGCTCTGCTTCATTGATTCAATCTGCCCCAGAGAGTGCTCTCATCACTAGCCTCCCTGGATTCAATGGAACTTTCCCTTCTAAGCATTACTCTGGGTGATTGTTTTCTCTTTAATCTTGTTTTAGGGTAAAAAAAGATGACTTTTTGAGTATTTTGATGAATGGGGTTTTTTTCCTTCATGTTTTTGTTAGGTATGTGACCGTTGATGAGAATCATGGGAGGAAATTGTTTTATTACTTTGTGGTTTCTGAAGGAAACCCATCAAAGGATCCTCTTGTTCTTTGGCTCAATGGAGGCCCTGGCTGCTCTAGCTTTGATGGCTTTATTTATGAGCATGGTTGGTTTTTTTTCCTTCCTTTTGTTGAATACGAAATTAAAAGAGAAGAAGAATTTGTTGCTCACTTGAATTTGTTTGTATTATGTTTAGGTCCATTCAATTTTGAGGCCGGGGCATCTGGGCAAATTCCTGTGTTACATCTTAATCCTTATAGTTGGTCCAAGGTACATTAAGGAATTGAAGTTTTTTAGGCTCTGTTTCGGAATGGAGTTTAGATAACTATGGCTTATTTTTAAGTGGAGTTAGAGAGATGCAAGCTGTGGTTTGTAAGCCTCAAACTCCAAAAATGGAGTTATCTAAACTTTGATCAGATTGGAGTTTAGATAACTGCAGTTTCTCACATTCAAAGGTGAGATAACCGTAGTTATCTCAACTCCAAAATAAGCAAATAGGGCATAGTTAGGATTTTAGAGTTAATTCTTTTTAAAATTATGAAAACACGGTTTAGAAAACTTAACTCCATTCCCAAACACGGCTTTAATTTTTAAATCTGTTTAGACTGTTTATTATGCAGGACTTATCAATTTAGCAATTTGCAACCAGGATTAAAATCATAGTTTTGATTTTTTATATGCGATTTTATGGGGTGTGTGTGTGCGTGTGCGTATCAGATTAAGTCCATGATTGTATGTAGTTTTGTGCTTCATAATATGATCACATTTTCTCCCGTCTTTTTTTGGGTACTGGCCCGTAAGCCCTAACCTATGCACCCAACACATACAAACACACCCACGCACACAAGAACGCAGCAACACGCACCCAGGGGACTCACGAATTTGTCCTAAAAGCGTTAATTTGTGGCCACTTCCCTTCTGGGGTTCCCTGGATTCGAACTCCGCACTCACCCCTTGGGGGAAGTGCCCATACCAACTAAGCTGTAGCTCATTGGTCATTTTCCCCATCTTAATGCATTGGTATGTGAGCTTATCTAAATTCTTCCGCTCAAGAATTTTCTATCCAAACGATAACTAGACAAATGATGTTTAGACTGTATTATCTTAATGTAATGTGCACTGAGAGATTCTGTTATGATCATGCATATGTCATGTTCTTCTATTAGTTAGCTGGAAAATGAAGCCTTAGGCTGGTAGGAATTGTACCCGGTCCTCTGTAGGGGGCTTGTCCCTTCACAGGGATGGGATCCATCCCAATAATGGGACGGATTTGGGACAATACTATTATTTTCCTACTATTGACTTGCTATTATGATATCCTAGCCCCACATCAGATTAAAAAAAATCCAAATCTGCCCTTTGTTTTACCCCCAACTCCCAGCATGTAATGATAGGGGCGAAATAATAGCGATGATCCCGAATCCTAAATGGACAGCTCCCTTGTTAGACATGTGATACAAATCCTACTAGTCTTTAGAGACTGTTAGGTAAAGTATGTATTGGGGGGAAATAAGTTTAAGCTTATATATAAACTCAAAAAATTTGTTTTCATTGATTGATTTTATACATGCCTGCTATGATAAAATGATTATGAGGCTAAGAACCTATATACATGCGGAACAACACAATAATGGATAAAGAGATAGCAATAGTTACGACATACACCTACTTCCACTGCGTGCTATTTAGGGCCTGTTTGGTTGCAAGATTATGAAATTTGGATTCCAAAATAGTACGGTTGAAAATTTCTGGATTTGGTAATTTGTTGTTTGGTTGGTATTGGATTCCTAGTATTGGATTTGTAGATCCTTGTAATCTTTGTTTGGTTGGTGAAAAGAAAGTGTGATTTGGATTTGAGGATTTTAGAGAGAGATAGAGAGAGGAGAAATTTTTTAATAACTAAAGTACATGTGGGGGCCACCAAATAGTGAGAAATCCTTAAGAATCCATTCATTTTTCAAGGATTTTGGAATCCATCTTTTTTGTGGGCCCCATCACACAATCCATATAAATCCATGTTTGTAATCCAAGCCAACCAAACACAAAATTTGTGAATCCTAAGATTTGGTAATCTAAAACTCAAGAATCCTTGTAAATCCTTCAAACCAAACAGGCCCTTAAAAGCAACATACCTCTCTTTTTAGAGGAATATGGTCCTGTGAACATGTGCAAGAAAATTACCCGTGCGCCCTCGCACAAAAAGGTGTGGGTAGGGGGTGGGTAGCGAGTGGGGACACTCATGCGGTTGGGACCCACTCCCCACCTCTTGTGTGAGCGTGCATAAGAAATTTTCCTGCGCAACTTTGCAGGACCATTTTTCACCTCTTTTTTTTACACATTTAAACAAAAATATTTTAGTAGTAGCTATCACACTCCTCCTTGATACCAGATCGACTTGTTGCTTGCATTCATTGCCTCATGCAATACCCAACTATCTATTTATAGAAATTTGGATTTTATAAGTAAAGTTTTTCATAAATATAAAAATGATATATTTAGAATCCCAATCCTATATTGGAGTTGTACGTGGAGAAAAAATCATAATCCAAGTTGTATATTCTAATAGGATCCATTCTCATTGGCAACAATATAAAGTACTAGATGATTTTATAAAGGACTGAATAATTTCATTTTCCAGGTATCGAATATGGTATATCTAGACTCACCTGCTGGTGTTGGGCTCTCTTACTCGGACGATCAATCTGATTATGTAACCGGAGATTTGAAGACCGCCTCCGATACCCACAAATTTCTTTTGAAGGTGAGACAGGAATTAATTTAAAGTGTATGAGATTCTTGACTCTCTCCACTTGCCATGAAATAGTTGTCTATTGTTTGAATATTATTGTTATTATATTTTAAAGAAATATGGATAGGGTCTTCTCTATAAATATAAATGAGATGTTACAACATAAATGAGATGTTACAAATTACAAAATCAGAAGAGTTGCAAATTCACTACTCAGAAACGCAAATAGAATTACTTATCAGCAACAACTTCAGTATATCACACACACAAACTTCCTCTTACTTTTTAATTATCTATTTGATTGGATATCTTTATCTTAATCCTTTTTCATTTGTGTGTTTTTTTTGTCCAAGCAGTGGTTTGATTTGTACCCAGAGTTTCTTCAGAACCCTTTTTATATTGCCGGGGAATCATATGCTGGGGTGTATGTTCCCACTCTTGCGGCTGAAGTTGCAAATGGTACACAAATTTTGGAAATTACTTTTTTTTGATATAAATTGGTTATCATTTCATTAATTGATCATCGATCAATCTTTTCAACAGGAATAAAAGCTGGTGTAAAGCCTACACTCAAGTTCAAGGTCAAATTGCCTTAGGAGTATAAATAATAACTTTTTAATTTATGCATTTGGTCAACCAAATGCATGTATGTTCCCTTAATTTTACTTTCTTATGCTTGATTTAGGGCTACATTGTTGGAAATGGAGTCACTGATGAGCAATACGATGGTGATGCTCTTGTTCCATTTGCTCATGGAATGGGGCTTATATCTAATGATCTGTATCAGGTTTGCATCTTTACTCAAACTCTTAATCTGATACACTATGGATTAATCCTATGTATAAAACTTATTAAACTCATAAGACATCCGTCACATGGTCTTTAGACCAGGAGGTTAGGACATTAACAGAAACATGACTCGATTGCAAAGACATATTATACTACTGTAAATTAATATTTGAAAATTGGTAGTGATTAGGTTTGGAAGCATGGAATATGTTCCATCTCGCCAATTCGCTCCTGGCTGTATTTGTGCCTTAGAGTTGACCATAATCCCACATAGTAAATATATCATCTTTTCCCCTTCTTTTAGACTTATCTATAATTTATGCAAATTTGGAGGATGACATGTGTTCATCTAGGACTATGCAAGCCCTTCACTTATCATAGTTTTCTGAACCGAGAATTTGACCCTTATATGGAGATGGTTGACGTTAGGTTTACAACAAGTCGAAAATTTTGTCAAATTATTACTGGAGCCTTGCTTCATAGTCGACCCCATTTGGATGGGAAAAGACTTATATGATGGTGAGGATGATGAGGTTTGAAACCATGACCACCATGTTAGTGGTTTTGATATGGTAGCGTATATGCGCAAGAGTCCAAAATATGAATATACTTTCTACTTAAATCAAACATTTCGATTCTAGTTCTGTAATTTCTGATTCTGTTTGGTTATGGAATTGAATTAGGTCATCTGGGGTATGGTAGAGTTATCCAAACTTAACTTCAAATTCCTAACTATGTTCCGCTTGGCTTTTATTTTGAGTTAAGTAACTGGAGTTAACTAACCTAAAAGTTGTAGATATCTAAACTCCAATGATATAAGAAAACATCCCTTTTGGAGTGTAGATAACTCCAAGACCAAATGATGCACCAAATTTAACAACACATGCTATGGGGAGAAATCAGCATACTGCGGAGGGCTGAGCATCGGTCGGTCGGTTCGGTTTTTGACCCAAAAAATCCAACCGAACCGAACCGAACAAGACTGCAAACAGAACTAAACCAAACCGAAGTGAATCGGTTCGGTTCGGTTCGGTTAAATGTTCGGTTCCTCAAAGAGATGGAGGAGGGAAAAAATCAAATAGAAAACAGACCGATCCATCGATTTTTAACTAATAAGGATCACTTAAAGTTTTTCAACAAATTAAATCATGAATCATTTAAAGAAAATAGTAAGCAGCCGATTGAAAAAAGGATTTAAACACTTACCTTGAGAAAGAGGGAATTTTTTAGTTTTACAACGATCGAAGAGATGATGGTTGTCATCGAATCGAAGAAGAAAACTGAAAGCATCTCCGGCGTGAGACAATTCGCGTCGAGGGCAGTTGATGGCTTCAAAGAGCGTCGCCGCCATCAGGTCGAGAGAGGATGTTAGGCTAGGGTTTTTTTCGTCTTATCATCGAGTCATGTGGCCAGATTGGGACTTTGGGCTGTCAGATTAATTAGGGCTGTCCACTTCGGCCCATCTCGTAGCCCATTAACATAGCCTAATCATTGATAGATCATGGGTTAATATTTTGCAGATCCGGGTCGGTTCGGTTTTAACCGAACTATAATTTCTGGACCCTAACCGAACCGGTCCAAAGCCTAAACCGACAAAATTCAGGTCCGGTCGGGTCTGTCTGTTTTTTCGGTTCGGTTCGGTTTATGCTCAGCCCTAATACTGCGAGTCCTTAAATCTTTCTTCTTACAGGAAGTTAATACTGCATGCCATGGCAGTTATTGGAATCCACAAAATTCAAACTGTGCAGAGAAGTTAAACAAAATAGATCGGGTAAGTAACTCTTTCTAAATTTACTATTACCTATAATTCTCACCTTCAAGTTTGATCTTATTTATGTATGCACTCTTTTTTCCAGGAAATTAATGACTTAAACATCTACGACATTCTTGAGCCCTGTTACCATAGTCCTGAGATTAGATATCCTTTAGCTGATGATACCAGCAGGTTGCCTTCTAGCTTCAGAAGACTAGGGGAGACTAATAAACCATTTCCAGTGAGAAAAAGAATGTTTGGCCGCGCTTGGCCCTATAGGGCACCGGTTAAAGCTGGTCGTGTTCCGACATGGCCAGAGCTTGGAAGCAGCTTGGTTCCATGCACAGTGAGTTATTTTTTTCTTTTCTTTTTTTGATGAAACATGCACAGCGAGCTCAGGATTATTTATTTATTTTTGGATTCTGCATTTTACCTTGTTCTCATCTCCGGAAGTGGTAGTGAGAAGCAAATATCTCCTTTATTTCTGTATACTTGGGTTTAAGGGGGGTTTCCCACTAATATACCCTTATATGTAGCACTTAAAGGGATCTTACCGTATAAAAAAAACTTTTAAGGGAGTATAGAGAAAAAACAGCAATAGTTACGGATATTTTAGTGAAAACATTAGCTAGCTGTTAATAGCTACCAGGTTTCAAAGTTTTGCAAAGCTATTAGTTTCTCGAATATAAGTCAAGTTTATTATTCTTGTCTCCTTTTTCTTTATGCACAGAGTAATCTAAAAAGTGCTCTGTGAATCTTTAATCATACAACAATTCAATTGCATTATGGGAATGGTTAGAGAGAGGATTTATTAAGTTTATTTAAGGATGACTTTTGGTGTTGTAATTATAGAAATAGCGGTCATCCACTCCCCGTTTGATTGGTTTTATGGTTCTCTTTAATTCCTTCGGCGATTCTTTGGTCACCTGTATAATTCCAACGTTTCAATTCAGTTTAGTTATAGGCCATCAGCCATTACTAATTTAGCATCTTCTCACCATATCATATACAAGCTATTTTATGAGACATACCGATGCAATTCTATTGAGGCTGAATTACACTAAACTGTCTCTTTCAATATTTTTCAGCTATCTCAAAGTTATTTTTATTACAGTAAGCTCCACTGAAATGCTACGTTTAAGGGGTTTTTAGTGAAAAAATCCCATAAAATCAAAATTTAAGGAAGCTCGCTGATAACTCGTTTCCTTATAAATATATGAGAATAATGAAACAAAGAGGTCTTAGAAAGCTTTTTCGTTAGGTGGCGTCAAAAAAATACACCGTTTATGATTTTTTTTGACGATCGGCATCCATCATCATCTTTATCACGTAAGAGATGGATACACCAAATTTCATGTGATTCCACTACCTTTTCACTGTTGAATTAGCAATGTCAAATGTTCTATTGTCGGTAAACCGTTAATTTTGCGTCCACTAAATCAACGGCGAAAAAGTGACAGAATCACATGAAATTTGGTGTATCTACATCTTACATGATAAAGATGATGATGGGTGCCGATCGTCGGAAAAAATCATGGAGGGTGTATTTTTTCGACGCCATAGAAGGAAATTCCCTCCTATGGCACCTCTCTCTCTCTCTCTCTCTATATATATATATATATATATATATATATAAGAAACCTTTAAGGTTGTTTACTGGTAAACAGTGATGGTTAAGGGTAGTTTAGTGTAATTTAGACTAATATTAATTAGTTGTTTTTATTATGAGTGATTCTCATGCATATATCTTTTCTCATATGCAAATCTAATTTGATTTTGTAACTGTAGAGTGATGAAGTTGCAACTGCATGGTTGAACGACGAATCTGTGAGAGCTGCGATTCATGCCCAGCCGGTAAAATAGTTATACTGGATTCCTTTTTGCATTTTTTTTTCTTTACTTCGGCTAACAAGACTTGATGAAATGCGTAGGGAAATGTTTCGGGTGAATGGCTCTTATGTACTGATAATATAGAGTTTGATCACGATGCTGGGAGCATGATCACGTATCACAAGAGCCTCACAGCCTTAGGATATCGTGCTCTCATTTTCAGGTATTTTCTTTTACTTCTTTCCTCCAAATGTCTCGAGTCAAATAGTGGACGAACTTCAACACACGCATGCACACGCACCGGCTGTGAATGTGCATAGGAAAGCTTTGTCTTGGGTTTTTGTCTATAGTCTGTGATGGCATTTCTGTTTCATCGTCTGTTCTCTAATGAAGCTTGGTGGAGACCTGACCTTTTTCCCAAAAAATGGTAATTTTAAACACCATTGATATTTTCCCCCTTTTTCCAGAACAAAGTTTGCTGCATAAAGCACCCTTAATTTCTTTTTAAGAACTGCATTGAATTTTACATAAAACACCATTCAAAAGTTGCAGTAAACACAGAAAATGGCAGTACCTGTAATTTCTAAAGTTTAATGGTGTTCTTTAGAAACCGAAAAAAGGTCAATGCTTTTATATGTAATTTATCCCCCCCCCCCCCCAACACACACACACACAAAAAGGACCTGAGAGAGAGAGAGAGAGGCTAACAAATCATCTTACGGGTTTGGGATACTAATTTGATTTAGACCTATATTAATATATAATGACGGTATTTTCTTATTTTACATTTTTGACAGTGGTGACCATGACATGTGTGTGCCTTACACCGGGAGTGAAGCATGGACTCGATCAATCGGATATCAAATTGTAGATGCCTGGAGACCTTGGTATTTTGGTGACCAAGTTGCCGGGTATATAACCAAACCTCTTTTTACCTCCGAACTTTACCCTTATTCAATTTCCATTTTCTCAAGATTTTACGCTTTTATCTTTAGGATAGTCTATGAGGCTTCCTAAGAATTTTTGAGCAACTAAATGCCAGGGTTTCGTAGTAAAGAGAAATCTACAGAGTAATTTCACTAATGTGCTCTTAACTACCATTTTTCCCTCTGAACTACCTTAAAGTGATATATTGCAGTAAGCTCACTTACGGTATTTTAGTTCTTACAAAACCAAATTTTAAGGGAGTTCGCTGTAATAAAAAATTATAAGGTAGTTAGTGAAAAATAAGTGATAGTTAAGGGTATTTTTGTGAAACTTTTGCCTTTTTCCATTGTTTTGCTCATGGGCTTCTTTGATGTTGCAGATATACCCAAGGCTACGCAAATGATTTGACCTTTCTTACCATAAAGGTAAATTTCTGTTTCACCGTATATTTTTCTCCTTGGGTTTCTAGTTTCTACTAAAAGATTCTATACCTTAGGCTTATAGATTCACTTTAAATTACATCAATTATGTTTCATCGTTATATAGCAAGACATGTCGATCCAAAATTAAAATGTTTAAGGCTTTTAAATCGTGCATTTAATTGCTAAAGCTTGAATATGTCAGAAATCACTGTTTATTTCATAAGGAACATCTTGGCCAAAATTCGCGGTCCATCCTTTGTTTAATTGGTAAATGCAATGGTGTGCAATCTTTATAATTGAATTATTACAATTTTATCAAAACAAATTTATTTCCTCCACCAATTTAGCCCAAAAAACTTCTGAATTTGGTTTACATTTTTCACGATGTTGGTTGAAGAATCGGCAAGCCCAATTCATAGCACTCCTCATTGCAACAAACGGTGTTTACCTTTTATTGGTGTAAATCTTTTGCTACAGTAATAATTTAGCATTTTCATATCTATTGGATACAAACAAGTACCCTAAATACAAATTAAGCGAATATTTGAATGACTTGAACGCCATTTTACTGCTGGATAGATAGGAGAATTATCATCTACCATTTCTACCAATTTATCCACACACCGAACCTTTTTGTGTAACATATACCATGTGGTAATTTGTGTATTTTCACCTAGACATGGTTATTATTTGTTGCAATGTTTATTGTTTATTATTGGTTTTCTCATTGAATTAATTCTTTGAAATTGAAAATGTCAGGGAGCTGGCCACACTGTTCCTGAATACAAACCACAAGAAGCATTGGCTTTCTACAGCCGGTGGCTCGCTGGTGGATCCATCTGATTCCTACAAATTTTACACGGAAACTAAAACCGTTTTGTTTCGGTCCCACGATCGTTGCATCAATTTAGATCATGTTATTATGGTATCAATTCTGGAAAAAATATTATTTTACAGAGACTTTTTCTGCTCATTTACTTTCAATAATTATAATTTGTTTACATACAATTGATGTGTCAAAATACTTGGTCAAATTTAGGGAATAGAAGTGCCTTATAATGTACCATTTCCCTATAATAATCAATTTATATAAGTTGCATTTTTCTCAAAGTAAATGACTGTGGAAAAGCCATGTTAATGTCTAAAACAAGTCTTTATTTGCGTGTTATATATAACATTGACTGTTACATCATTAACACCAAACAACTACTTGAAATCTGAGGATGAATTTGGTTTTTAATGAGGCCCTTTTTGCAACAAAGCCAGGTTTGGGGAGTTTTGCATTGTTGCGAAAAGATCATCAAGTAGACAAAACAAACGATATAGAGAAGTAGCACAAATCAAGTTAAAGTAAATAGAAAATAAGAGCACCAACCATAAAACCAAATAGGCGAAGACGGATTTTTATTAATAACCAAAAGTGGAGGAGTACAAATCGGTGGACGAATACAGATCCCTTAAATAACCCTAGCTCTCTCAAATAACAAGAGGGCTCAAATATCATAAAGGCATCTCAATCTAGGGCTAAAACATACTATCATATATGAGAATAATGGAGAAAAGAGGCCATAGGGGGGATTTCCTCCTATGGCGTGGAAAAAATACAACCTCCGCCATTTTTTCCGACGATCGGCCCCCATCATCTTCATCGTTATCATCTAAGATGTGCGTACACCAAATTTCATGTGATTCCACAACTTTTTCACCGTTGATTTAGCAATGTAAAAAGTTCTATTGTCGGTAAACCGTTAATTTTGAACCAACTAAATCAACGGTGAAAAAGTTATGGAATCAAATAAAATTTGGTATACGCACATCTTAAATGATAACGATGATGATGATGGGGGCCGATCGTCGGAAAAAATGGCGGAGGTTGTATTTTTTCCACGCCATAGGAGGAAATCCCCTCCTATGGCCTCTTTCCTCCATCAATCTCATCATATATATAGCATACAAAAGATGTTCCCAAATAATTAATTTCTTAACTAAGGAAAACATCTGGTTCAGAACACAGCAGACGTCTGCAGAAGGAATGCATAGACGTATGTCCAAGTGTCTTCGAATCCATAGAGTATACCCAAACTTCTGAACAAAGATGTTCAGACAGCTGGTCTTCACGTCTTCAAAAGTGCAGAGTGCTCGCAGACGTCTGGACTGATGGGATCAGACGTCTGGACAATGTATGCTTGCACATACAGAGCCTTGACAGACGTATGAAGCTTTAGCTCCAGAAATCTGTCACCTTGCCTTACTGAATCTTGACAACGCTGGATTTGGTAGTAAATCAAAAGGGATAGAATGTGAGGCATTACAACAAATCTCCATCTTGCCTTGCATTCCCACAAACTCCACCAATATTAATAATTGCTTCACCTTCACCACAGAACTCCTAAAGGGCTCAATGAGTGCAACGTACTCCAATTAAGTTCAAGCAATGCTTAAAATTAACAACTGAAAGAGACTTCGTCAACATGTCGGCCGGATTATCCGATGTGCCAACCTTTTTCACATTAATGTCTTCTTCCTCAACTATTTCTTGTACAAACCGGTACCTCACATCAATATGCTTCGTCCTATGATGATACATTTAATCTTTTGTCAAGTGAATTGCACTTTGGCTATCACAGTAGACTATTTTGGTATCCTTTTGAATACCAAGTTCCGAAAATAGTCCTTTCAACCAGATCGCTTCCTTAACGGCCACACCAACGGTCATATACCCTGTCTACGTCGTAGACAACACAGCCGTAGGCTGTAACGAAGCACGCCAACTGATGGCACATCCTCCCAAAAAGAATAAATAACCAATGATCGATCTTCGTCTGTTAAGATCACCTGCATAATCGAAATTGCTGAATCCAACTAAATTGTCGTTGATATAGTGACTAACAACACTAACAACATGTGAAATGCCGGGTCGTGTATAAACCATGGCATACATAATGCTACCCGCCGCATTCGCACATGGAACATTCGACATATACTTAATCTCATCCTTTGTTTGTGGTGAACGAGCTGAAAATTTGAAATGAGCAGCTAACGGAGTACTTACAGATTTAGCGTCTGCCATGCCAAAACGCTCCAAAACTTTCTCAACGTATCGCTATTGAAACAAGTAAAGATTTCCTCCTTTACGATCTCGCCTCATCTCCATACCAAGTATTTTCTTGGCCGTTCCTAAATCCTTGGTCTTAAAATTGCCTTTCAACCGTTCTTTCAAATTCTGAATATCAACCATATACCTTGCTGCTATCAATATATTATCAACATAAAATAGCAAGTATATGAAAGAACAATCGGCGTCTTACAATAAACACAATTGTCGCCCTTACTTTTCGTAAACCAATATTTATCATAAAGGAGTCAAACTTCTTATACCAAAGTCTAGGTGATTGCTTCAAACCGTAGAGAGACTTCTCTAGCAAATAAACGTGATCTTCTTTACCTTCAACTTCAAAAGCCTCGGGTGGTTGCATGTAGATTTTCTCTACCAAATTACCATGTAAAAATATTGTCTTCACATCGAGCTGCTCGAGCTCCAAATCTTGCATAGCTACCAAACCGAGCATAACACATATAAATGTGTGTTTAATAACCGAAGAAAATACCTCATTGAAGTCAACTCCCGAACCTATAAATAGCCCTTAGCTACCAACCTTTCCTTATATCCTGTATCCAACGTCCCTTGGTCACCTTCTTTCTTCTTGAAAACCTATTTGCAACCAATTACCTTCTTTTCTCCTTCGGGTTGCACAATCTTCCAAGTCTGTTTCTTATGAAGAGACTCAATCTCTTCATTCATAGCGACTAACTAACGAGTTGACTCATCGGATGAGATCGCAATATTGAAGACCTAATGGTTCAATCCAAAAGATCTCAAATAACAACAAAAGGCTCCGATATCAGTTTGTTGCTACAAAACGATCACGAAGACAAAACAAACGATATAGAGAAGTAGCACAAATCAATTTAAAGCAAATAGAAAATAAGAGTACTAACCACAAAACCAAATAGACGAAGGCGAAGCTTATTAATAACCAAAAGTGGAGAAGTACAAATCAGTGAACGAATACAAATCCCTCAAATATCCCTAGCTCTCTTAAACAACAAGAAGGTTCTCTCAAATATCACAAAGGCATCTTAATCTAGGGCTAAAACATACTATCATATATATAGCATACAAAAGATATTTCCAAATAACTAATTTCCTAGCTAAGAAAAACATCCAGCCCAGAATATGGCAGACGTTTGTCCAAGTGTCTTCGAATCCACATAGTATACCCAGACGTCTGAACAAGGATGTTCAGACGTCTGGCCTTCACGTCTTCTAAAGGATAGAGTGCTCGCAGACGTCTAGACTGATGGAGTCAGATGTCTGTTTAATGTATGCTTGCGCATACAGAGTCTTGACAGACGTCTGAAGTTTTAGCTCCAGACGTCTGTCCTTTTGCCTTACAGATAACTCTGAATCTTGATCACGCCGGATTTGGTAGGAAATTAAAAGGGATAGAATGTAAGGTATCACAATATGCATCTTGGCAATCCATCAGAAAAACTTCATTTTGCATTGTTGGCCAGTCTTATTTTTGAACACATAAAGATCCAATATTTCTGCATTTCATAACTTCACTTTGAGAAAAGGGGGAACCAATTAATGATGGGTCCACGGTTGCAAGATATTTTCCTTGGTTCCGTAAATTCCATGTCTGAAGTGAGAGCATATATATGGTTTAATACCATAATTGATTGTGTAAAGGACATGTGTCGAATAAAATTTTGGATAAATTTCCAAGGGCTTTATGGCGAGGACAGAACAACACCCCTGTTCTTTATGATTTCTAGCGCCAAAACTCCGAAGCTATACTGATGATGCGCAATATCGGCGATCTCCCAGATCGTGGTACGTAGCTGATGACGTGTTCCAAAGCCCGCAAGGAAGGACCAAAAACAACACGTCGGAAGAACATCCGGGTCTGTGACCTTTGGATATGACCGACCCTCTGTGACCGACCACGCAACTCCTGTGCCCGCCTTACAAACAATTGTTGGCTCACCTTCGAGCCTCCGCACAATTGGCCTCCTCGGCCCTCTCAGCTCGTCTTCGAGCTTTAGCAGAACCAGGACACCTCGGTCTTCCGCTCGTCCCCGAGCTACCCGTCGAGCTAATCCTCCTTGGTCTCATCCTGACCGACCCGCAGCGCTGATCACAGGCTCCCACGCCACGGCTCCGCGAATCTCGCCATGTGCGAGATATCCGCCGCCCACGATCCCACGTTCCACGCCATCACGATCCCCCATTAACGAATCTGTCTCTCCATTAATATGGGATCCCGCTTATCACCGGGCATAACGTCGGGAGCGTAACGGCCGGCGTGATTCTCGTGCCTGCCTGCCCATCGCTACCGCTATATAAACTCCTCCCTGAGACGATCAAGGTACGCAATTCTCTCCTCACTAAGCCGCTACTCTGCCCAAATTGCACCACTAACTTGATCGTCGGAGGGTCCTCGGTGGTACAACCATCCTGGGACTTCCTTGCAGGTACCTCGGCCACCTCAACCTAAAACCCATTGAGAATCTACATGCTTCAGGAGTCAACCTCCAAATCAATCTCAGTCGTCCATCGTCGCTCGACAGCAGATCTACGGAAGGTAACATCTTGACATGATACGACGCACGTCAGCTGGCGCCATATGTGGGGACTTCTTGATTCCACTGTACAAAGTTCATCTTCGCACATATGCACATTGCATATTGAGTTCGCATGACCTGTTTGACCCGTCAATCGGAGGTTCCTTCGCTCCAAAAGCGGGGGGTTATTAACGGCAGCTTAGTCGGCGGCTGTCGGAGATTCGGATCCCCGCAATCAATAAACTCCCGTCTATCCTAGACAGAGAGAATCTGTAGTACGCCTGACAAGCGACGCGTATTCCCATCTCAATAGGGTGACGAAAAACACCCTACAAATTCTAGCACGCCCGATGGGACTTGTCTTTCCTCCCATATTTCGAGTTAAACGTTCATGCGAACTCAATCAACATATACATTGATTGCATGTACTCAAATCATGCTTCTTTGTGCAGGTTAACAATTTCCAATTGCAATCTTCGGATGTAGCAAAAATGTCTCCAAGGACAAGCTTAGCTCTCGACACAGCTCTCATCTCCTACATAATGAAGATGGACGTCAGGACGGTCCTCCCGGTCAGCCTCAGGCGACAATGGGAGGAGACGCTGCTACCATTCGGCTCTATTTTGTTCGTGCCAGCTAACGCCATCTCTGCTCCTCAAGCCCCGGTGATGGATAAACCGGCCTCAAAAGGCAAGAGGCCAAATGTGGTGATCTCGAGGGCACCACTATCCAAACGCAAGTCGGTGTTTGAATGACTTTTCTTGGCCCCAGCTGGGGGCAAGGCCATCAACACCAACAAAGCAACAAGGAATCTCGGACAAGCTCCAACGGTGCCCCTGACAACTGCTCAATCGGGTATCTTCTCTAAGCTCCCCGTCAATCGACTCACGATGGCTTCCTGGATGACGGATGCCCGTCAAGCCCTCAAGATTGAGAAGCTAAGATAGAAAAGGCTCAGATATAGAGCCAACAAAAGGGATATGGCTCATGCTAGACTGAACTTCATGAGCTTCCAAATACAGGGTTACACCGCCAAAAGATAAAGAAATGGCTGGATATGTGGTTCACGCTGTCTACATGGTGGGCACGCACAGCAAGAGCAAGGACGGGGCCACTACATCTCAAATCCAATCTGGCATGAATGTGGCTGCCATTTTCCAAGACCAGCCTCCTCTGGAAGGTAATGAAAACCCTTCCAGTGAGGCTGATAAGCAGAGAGATCCCTCAGTTCATGAAGAGTCGGGCTCGGAAAGCGAAAATGAGCCAATCTTCCGTCCCAAGAACGCAGAGCAGCAACTTCTCCAAGAGCTCCGAAAACAGCTCAGAAGCAAAGACAAAAAGATGGCCAAGTTCAACTCAAAAATTGACTTGACGAATGTCGTGATGCAGCTCACGGCCCAAGTTGCCTCTCAGCCGTCCAATCAAGCGCAGGGCTCTGCTCATGAACCAGGAAACGGTGTCCCGAGACAGCCGACGCCTATTCCCTCAAATCCAAAGGTGGGCGGACCGCATGAAAGTCAATCGCATCCTATCTCAGGAAATATCTTGGCTACTGATGACGGTAGCCCACTAACTTAAAATCAAATTATGGATTTGGTTGCCAACAAAGTCAAAACATTGGTAGCCGAAACCTAAGCGCAAAAAGATGTTAGCAGTAGCGGGAGACCATATCCTGCTCAGTATGATCTGGTATAATTTCCTAGCGGTTATGTCATCCCCAAATTCGGAAGATTTGATGGGACAAGAAATGCGAATCAGCACATCGTCCATTTTAAAGCCTCATGCGGGAATACTGGGGGCAATGATGCGCTTCTCCTCCGCCAATTCGTTAACAGCTTAACCGATGTTGTCTTCGACTGGTACGCTAGCATACCGGATGACTCCATTACTACTTTTGTCCAAATGGAACCTCTATTCCGACAAAAGTTCATAAGTGTCAACGATAAGATTACCATTGCCGACCTCGTAAAGACCAAGCCAAAGAAAAACGAAAGCAGCACGGATTTTATAACCCGATGGCGCAATCTCTCAGTCAAATATGAACGCCAATAGAGCATGACCAATCTGTCAGTTTTCTCGTCAGAAATCTCAAAAATTGGATGGACCCGTTTCTATGCACCGCGGGTCTCAAAACATTCCAAAAGCTGACCAGGAAAGTCCAGATGTTGGAGCGCACAAAGCAAGAGTCTGTTCCCCTCCGAAAGACGTGATAGCGACGCGGCGAACGTCTTGTCTGAAATTCGGGGCAGATGCTAATTGGAGCTATCCGTCCATCTCTTCGAAGATACCAAGTTGATTTATGGCACCGTGTATCAAAGGTTTAAACGGATGCGGCCGATGTAGCAGACTTCGTCAAATTCCCCCTCGTTTGAAGGGTTTTTGATTGTGAGGACGCTCTTCCCTACAGGCGCAAGCCCCTGCAGTTAATTACGCTACCGCATCGCGGTAACAACTTTCTCCTTCCCCAGATGGTCACTTCGTGTCGTGGGTGTTTGTTTTGTTTGTGGTTGCCCGTGGATTGTATACGGAGACTAATTTATGTTGTCGCCCGTTGGACGTGGATTAGTCCAAATCCGTATTTTCTTAGAGTTGGGTTTGGGGTTTTGGTTTAAGGATACGTTAGTCTTCTTTTGGACTAAGATCAACTTAAACGTTTGTTAAGAACGCGTTAGTCTAATTTCCAGACTAAGATCGACTTAACAGGATCGTTTAGATCCAACAAGGGAGCATTTGGGCTCTATTGTTTAGTTTAGAGACATTGCGGTCGATTGTCAGTTTAGAGACATGGTGGTCCATTGTAGTCCGTGGAATGTGTGGTTGTCGGGACCCGTCACCTCTCTGAAGACGTTGAAGGATTATAATGACAAATATCATAGGAGTTCAGAGATGTACCCTTGAACCAATGTTTGTTGGGAGATCTATAGTCCAATTTGGGACTAAAGTTTGTTTGAAAGTTTATGAGCATATGGGCTCAGTAATTAAATGCATAGCATTTGGCCTGTTAGACCTTTACTTGGGCTCTGCCCTTCTTTAATAATGCATAGCATTTTAGTGGTCTGATAGTGCGCCACGTGGCCTGTCAGGCGCTTTGCGCCAATTAAAGAGCGCAAGGCGCTAGCGCATGTGGAGGTGACACGTGTCACGCTCTGCTAAGCGCAAGTCTGTTAGCGCAGTGCGCTGCACCAGCGCCCTGGTGCTATGCGCTGCTGACACGTGGCGCGCCCTGGTGCTATGCGCCAATCCAAGAGCGCAGTGCGCTATATTTAGAAGCGCAGTGCGCTGTATTTAGAAGCGCAGATCATTCTGTGGTTGACACATGGCGCGTTCTGACGCGGTGTGCCAATTTAATAAGCGCAAAGGCGCATTTGAAGAGTGCAAGGCACTGTACAATAGCGCAGAGCGCATTTTGATCTAATTAAGAGCAAAGAAACAGGTTCTTTGTTTTCTCAAAAGAGGTTCTACCTCAAGATTCAAGAACCAATGGTTCATCAAAAGGCTGTGCCTTTATATAAATCAAAAGATCTAAGAATGAAGTAAATTACTTCTTTTTATTTTTTGTGATTAGATCTTTCTGGTCTTTTTCTTTTTATTGAAGATCTTGATCTTGTTCTTAGATCTTTGATCTTTTTAGAAGAGATTCTTCTTTTTGTGAGGTGTTTTCATCTCTGTTCTTCAAGAATCAAATTCTTTTACCTTTAAAGATGAAGAAGATGATCTTCTTTCTTCAAAGGCTTGCCTTTTTTTCTCTTTGAGTTTTTCTCAAAGTTTTCAGAGGGCTCTCTCTCTTCTGTATATTTATCTCTCTCTATATGTGTGAGAATTGGAGTCTAGGGGCCTTTATATAGGGCCAATTGGTTTGTTAAGTTAGTTACAGAGATCTTTCTCTGATTGATCTGGGGATATTTCCCCACCGTTGGATCTTTGATCCTAAGGCCTCTGTTTTACAGAAGACAATCTTTTTATTTTAATAAGATTGGAAAGATCTTTCTAGAATTTTAATTCTAATTAATTAATAATTTATTATTTAAATTCCAGTGCTGGCGCAATTGGCGCTAGCGCGCATGCGCTTGACACGTGTCGCGCAGCGCAACTGCGCTAGCGCGTCTGTGTTTGACACGTGGCGCGCAGCGCAACTGCGCTAGCGCACCATTGTTTGACACGTAGCGCGCAGCGCAGAGCGCAAGTGATCTGAAGCGTTGCTTCATTTATTTTAAAATTTGAATTTTAAAACAGAGCCTTGCTCTGATTGGGGGTGCGCTGCCTTGGGCGCAGCGCTCCTTGCGCTGGCGTGTCTGCTTTTGACACGTGGCGCGCTGCGCGCAGCGCAAGAAATCTGAAGCGTTGCTTCAATTTTTAAATTTTGGAATTCAAACAGAGTTTTGCTCTGATTGGGAGAAGCAGAAGCGTCGCTTTATTATTTTTTTAAAACAGTGCTTTGCTCTGATTGGGGTAAACAAATGCCCCCCACCGTTGCGCTTACGTGGCCCAAGCGTGAGCGCAGCGGTGGCAACATCTCAATCGTTGGATCAACTTTTTGGAAGTTGAAACGGCTCTCAATGCCTATAAATAGGACCTTTGGTCTCTTAGATGATTTTCATCTCTTCTTCAAGAATTTTAATCTCAAAGCTTTGCTCTTCTTTTCAAGAACTTCGAGAGTTAGAATTCTAGAAAATTTTAGGTAAAAATTAAATTAAATTAAATTAATTTTAATAACTTAGGGGTTTTACCCATTAAAAGAGCTCTGCTCTTCATAGATCTTTGATCTGAAGAGAACCCTTTTAGGGTTCGATCAATAGAGCTTTGCTTTCTAAAAGGATTTCACTTATGATTTCTTAGTTCATTAATGGAGCTTTGCTCCTTTTAGATCCTACAGAAGAACTCTTAAAAGTTTTTTTATAGATCATGAAGATCAAACATGGAATTTTATTTATTTATTTATTTTTTTTGGTGAATTACATCATCTTCTTAGAGCAAGGCTCTGAGCATTCTCATAATTGATTTTGCCAGATGTCACTCCTGTCTGTAGAGTATTGCTCTCGAGGAATTTAATCTCCTGTGCCTGTTTTGAATCAGAAATTGCTTAACCAGTCTGTCTGCTAATTTTGTTGATTTTCTTTTGCAGGAGTAATGGACGCCTACATGTATGACCTTGATGAGATCATCTCTTATGGAGACATCCGTCGATTCGGCCGTTCTCAGGACCGAGAATTCACAAACGCTGATGTTTACCCCAATCAGAGCAAAGCTCTGTTCAAATTCCAAGGCGGAAGATGAAGCAAAGCTCTACTTTGAAAATTTAAACTTTAGTAAATGAAGCAACGCTTCAGATTCTTTGCGCTGTGCGCAACGCGCCACGTGTCAAAAGCTGTTACATCAGCGCAGCACCCGAGGCAGCGCGCCCAATCAGAGCAAAGCTCTATTTAAAACAAAAAAATAAAGGAAGCAACGCTTCAGTTGCGCAAGCACTGTGCTGCGCGACACGTGTCAGCGCAGTTACGCTGCGCTGTGCGCTGCTTGACACGCGTCACGCGCTGGGGCGTTTGTGCCAAACAGAATTAGATTCGAGTAAGATTTTTCTGTTCTTGTTAAAACAAGAAGATTTCCTTCTGTAAAACAGAAGCCCTTGGATCAAAGATCCAACGGTGGGGAAAATTCCCCAAATCACTCAGAGAAAGATCTCTTTAACAAATTTATGGGCACTATATAAAGGCCCTAAACCTCAAATCAAAATCATCAACATTTTGTGAGAAATCAAAAATTTCAAACAGAGAGAACTCTGAAGAAATTTCAAGAAGAAAAAAGATAAAAGACCTTTTAGATAGAAGAATTTCTTCTAATAGATCATTGATCTAAGAACAAGATTAATGATCTTTAATAAAAAAAAACAAAATAAAAATAGTGCTTTGCACTTATGAACCATTGGTTCTCTAAGATCAAGAAAAATAAGAAACACTTATTTTCTTTGATCTAAATTAGATCAAGAAACCAAGCAGTGCTTTGCACTTCTTTTATGAACCATTGGTTCTGGAATCTAAAAGATTCTCAAGTTAATAGTGCCTTGCACTTGCAAAACTGCACCGTTGCGCTCTTGGGTTGGTGTAAGCCACCAGAGAGCGCCACGTATCAGCATCTGAACCATTTGCGCTATGCGCTTTTGAAATAGAGCCTTGCTTTCTGAAACTGGCGCAACTCACCACAGCGCGCCACGTGTCAACAGCGCAAGCGCAGCGCACTGCGCTTGCATGACACGTGTCCTCACCACAAGCGCTTGCGCTCTTTGATTGGCGCAAAGCGCCTGACAAATGCAATGCATTTCTTTTGCTAACGGGCCAGGCCCAAGTCAAAAAGACCTAGCAGGCCAAAATAAATTGCAAAGCAATAAAAGGGCAGAGCCCAAATAAAATCGATGCTCTGCATCATTTATAAAGGGCAGAGCCCAAGTAAAATTGATGCTCTGCATCCTTTATGAGCAGAGCCCAAACAAAAATAAAAAGTAATGCAATGCATTATTTAAATGTGGGCAAAGCCCTAGCACAGGTCTAATAGACCAAAAATAAATAAAAGCGTTGAATATTTTTCAACTGGACTTAGCCCAATCATGGCCATAAGTCCTCAAATTAAATTGACTGAGCACAGCTGCTCTCTTAAATCAATTTACGACCGGTTCAAGGGTATATCTCCGAACTCCTTTGACTCCTATCGTTGTAATCCTTCAACGACGTCAGAGAGGTGACGGGTCCCGACAACCACACATCAACACGGACTGTGGGGTCCTTAAACTCATGGACTTAAGCGTCCTTAAACCAAAAGACGGATTGTGGGATCCTTAAACCCGCGGAATTATGCGTCCTTAAACTAAAACACGGACTGTGGGGTCCTTAAACTCACGGACTTATGCGCCCTTAAACACCATGGACCACCACGTCCCTAAACTGGAATATGGACCGCAATGTCCTTAAACTACCTATGGACCACTATGTCCCTAAACTGGAACAATAGAGTCCCCAAACGCTCTTTTGTCGGATCCAAACGATCCCGTTAAGTTGATCTTAGTCTCAAATCAGACTAACGTATCCTTAACAAACGTTTAAGTCGATCTTAGCCTAAATATGGCTAACGTATCCTTAAACCAAAACACCAAACCCAAATCTAAGTAAATACGGATTTGGACTAATCCACGTCCTACGGGCGACGACATCACTTAGTCTCCGTATACAATCCACGGGCAACCACAAACAAAACAAACACACACGACACGAAGTGAAATTCTGGAGAAGGAGAAAGTTGTTACCGCGATGCGGTAGCGTAATTAACTGCAGGGGCTTGCGCCTGCAAGGAAGAGCGTCCCCACAATCAAAAACCCCTCAAGCGAGGGGGGATCTGACGAAATCTGCTATATCGGCCGCATCCGTCTAAACCTCCGATACACGGTGCCATAAATCAACTTGGCATCTTCGGAGAGGTGGACGGATAAAACCAAATAGCATCTGCCCCGAACCCCAGCGTCAGGACTTCGCAGTCGTGTGCGCCGCCTTTCGAAGGGGAACAGATTTTGGCATGCCCGGTGGGACCTTTTCCTCTTTCCACTCCACACTTCGTGTGTCGTGTTCGCGAACAAATCACAGTTTGCTGTGGTTGCCTGTGGATTCAAGGTACTAAGGTTTGGTGTCTTGCTCCGTGCAGAAAACAGAAGATCAATGGCTTCAAACTGCACTACCTGCAACTGCAACTCTCACTCCGTCTCTGCTAGAGGAGTGACTTATGGGCCCTAAGCGGCCTCTCTTTTCAAGATACCAGTGGAGCAGGTAACTCAAGCCACCACTGGGCTATTCTTCGGAACCATGCTCCCACCAATGAGCTTCAATGCCCCTCTGCCGTTGCAAGAAGCTCCGAAAAAGTCGGTCTTTGATCGGCTTGCAACTACTGCGACCCCTCTCAACGGGTCGCCCAAATCCAGTGCATCGGTTTTCAATAGACTGGGTCAAAACTCCAATGAGCCCGTGAGGAAGCCCACAATACCAGAAGAAGTTATCCCAAAGCGGATAGCTATCCCTACTCTAGTTTCAGGTGAGATCACCGAGGTTGCTTCCCCTGCTCGGAAGTCTGCTTTTGACAGGTTGGCCGTCCCCATTCAACGGACGTCGGTCTTTAAAAGGCTGATACCAGCAGATTCTGACCAACACAGGGGGCATGAGAAGGTCACCCCTACGGTTAGAACAACTCCATCCGCACGACACGCTCGACGTCGCCACTGGCGCCGAGTGAGGAAGGCTGGGGGCAATTCCCCCTCTGGGATAACTCTGCCGGCTCCCATGGTGGGGATCGAGGCTGCTGTTCCAATCGGGAACAGCTTTGAATTGCTGGACACGGTGCGCAGAAACTCTCCTACCGCGATGTTGAAACAAACTCCTTCACCTGTGAAGAATACTCCAGAGAAGAAGCTAGAACAGCCCCCTCAACGACTGTCCTCTAAAATTTACAAAGTCTGGCGACAAGTCCAAGAGTCGGTGATTGATGAAAACTATCTCCGTCAACAGAAAAAGATGAAAGTTCAGCGGGAAGAGGACCATACTATCAAGCCACAAAAAGCAACAGCTACTTGGGTGCCCACTACAACAGCTCCCTCAACTTCAATCACTCAAAAGAAAAGGAGGCCACAAAAAGCCCCTGTGAACATGGCGAACCATAAAAGCGCTGAGCACAAACGCCCCAAGTCTGGGGGCATGGTAGTGCACACTGTTTATATGGCTTCCAGAAAGGAGGAAAGCCGTGCTTCGACAGGCCACCGACCGCTTACCCAATCCATGACAAAAGCCCAGGAGCAGCAACAGAAGCTTCAGGAAATGATGACTGTGATGGCTGCACTTACCGAACCGAAAAAAAGTTCGGAAGTATCATCAGAGCAACGTCATGAACAAGAAACTGACGCTGACTATCTACGCAGAGTCCTCGAAAAGAAGGACAAAGAAGCCGAAGAGCAAGCAGCTAACATAAAACAGATGGCGCTCCTCTTCCAAGATATGGTAGGGATGATGTTACAGCCGGACCCTCCAGCTGAAGACCCTCCGATCATTGTTGGAGACGACAGAGGGGAGACACCTAATCCTCCTCCGGCTCTTTCAGAGGCCAAGGAAGAAACCATTTCCAAGGCCGCACTGGATGATTATATAGCTCATCAAATACGGGTTCATCAAGTGAATGAAGCGGCTGCGCAAATTGTTAGAAATGGACGACCCTATCCGGGCTGGTATGACCAAATCAGTTACCCGCCGGGATATACGATCCCTAAGTTCCACGTATATAAAGGGACAGGGAATCCACATCAGCATGTCGCTCAATTCAGGGCCTTATGCGGCAATACTGGAGGCGATGACAAATTGTTGTTTCGACAATTCGTCGGCAGCTTAGCAGAAACAGCCTTTGAATGGTATTCGGAGCTACCTAACGACTCTGTCAAAACATTTGCGGAGATGGAGATACTGTTTACACGAAGATTCGCGAGTGCTAGCGAACGCACCCCGATAACAGCACTGATAAATGCCAGGATAAGGCCAGGCGAAACGTGGGTCCAATACGCAACACGATGGCGGAACCTATGGTCGAAATGCGAACAACACATAGAAGAGGCACCTGCGGTAGGCATGTTAGTGGGCACTCTTAATCCGCAAGCGACCATCTCGCAATTCATGATGTTCTTCAGGCCGACCACCTTCCAAGCATTGATCGACAAATTAGCCCAAATGGACCAGATGGGCCACGGACCATCTCCTCCAGAACCAGACTCTCGAAATGAGAAAGGAAAAGGGAAAGCAACTGTCGTTGCCAATGCTCAACAACAGCCAAGCGACTCAAAGCCGGTCGTTCGCCAAAATAACGCGCATCCACGCCCGTTCCTCGAGGAGAGACTAGGACGTCCTTACTCGTTTTTTCAGAATAAAACGAGAAGACTGTTTGAACTGGCAGTACGCAACAGACTCATCAATCTGCCGAATCCAAAACGTCCGTTACAGCCAGGAGATCTCAATAATCCCGATTACTGCCCTTACCACCAAACGGTAAGTCACCCGATCGAGAATTGTTTCGTCTTCAAGGGATGGATCGAGGATCAGTACCTACAAGGCAAGTTTGCGTTGTCTGAAAAGTGGAAGGTAAACCCACCACAGCCACACGCTCCAAAGAAGACGGACGCACCGGGGGAAACTTGTCATGTGATCTCTCACTCATTGGCGGATGATAAAGAGGCTCCTTGCGCCGAGAAACCGAGGGCGGACCCTGAACCAGAAATTCCGCAGCCGTCAGACGAGTTGATTGATGCCTTCCTGAATGAGATTCGTCTAAAAGTTAAAGCCAATCAAGAGCGTGAGATGACCATACTGGAAGGAGCCAAACACCGACTACTAAACCAAAGAGTTGAGGCACTTCCGTCAAATCGAAAGCCATCCGCTGCGGATAAAAACAAACTCAAGATGAGGAAAAGGTTCACTAAAGCCCTGTCAGCAGGAATGGTGCTACCACCCTCTGAAGAAAATACTCTCGGTGAAGTGGAGATGCATCCTAACTTCTGCTTATATCATCAGAAGATCATGCATCCTACCGAAGACTGCGACTCCTTTAAGTGTTGGTGGCAAGTGTATGTCGCTCAAAAGCAACACTTCAACAAGACAAAGTGTGGAGCTCGTAGACATCAGAAAAATGCGATAGATGAGCGCAAGGGAACCACCGACTACTGTCACAGAGCCGAATCCAAGGGATCACAAATTATCACCTTCAGAAGCGACTCTGACGAAGAAGCTGCCCTCAACCCTCTCCTCAAGGAATCCATTTCAAAAATGAAGGAATTGAGGAGTTGCGAGAACGTTCAGCCGTGCAATCGCACGCTATTCGGAAAAAGTCTCGGCCTCGCGAACAAAGGATCGAGAAAAAAGGATAAAGAGAAGGGAAAAACAGCCCTCGTAGCCAATACTCAACAGCAATTGAGTGGCCCTAAACCGGTTGTTTGCCGAAGCAAAAAGCAGCAACCCCTCCAGGAAAAGTTGAAACGTCCTTACTCGTTTCCTCAAAATAAAACAAGGAGACTGTTCGAGCTGGCAATGCGCGACAGACTCATCAATCTGCCGAGACCAAAATGTCCGTTGCGGCCAGGCGATATAAACGATCTCGATTATTTCCTTTACCACCAAACGGTAGGCCACCTGATCGAGGATTGCCACGTCTTTAAGAACTGGGTTGAAGATCAATACCAACAGGGCAAGTTCGTCATATCCGAAAACTGAAAGGTGAGCCCGCCACAACCGCACGCTCTGAGAAAGACGGATACGCCGGGGGCATCATGCTCAGTCATAGAGAAAGCCCCATAGACCGAAAAGTCAGTAAACTAGAGCTTTGCCTCAAATACGGCGATCACGGACCGAAACGTCCTTAAACTAACAACGGACCACTACGTCCTAAAACTAGCTGCGGACCGCAACGTCCTTAAACTAACAACAGACCGAAACGTATTTAAACTAATAACGGACCGAAACTTCTTTAAACTAATGACGGACCGAAACGTCCTTAAACTACTACCGCAGCATCTTCAGTCTGACGAGATGAATAAAAGAAAAAGGAAAAGAAAAGAAAATATAAAAAAAAATTAAAAAAAATATAAATAAATAAACGGTATGTCCATAAGCAAAATAGGCACGGATGAAAACCCGAAAGGGCTCCGTGAGTAAAAACAGCAGGGCTACCGGCGAGTGTTCATGAAAACCCGAAAGGGCGCGACCTCGTAAAAAAAAAGAGAATAAAAAAAAACGGTATGTCCATAAGAAAAATGGGCACGGATGAAAACCCGAAAGGGCTCCGTGAGTAAAAATAGCAAGGCTACCGGCGAGTGTTTGTGAAAACCCGAAAGGGCGCAATCTCGTTAAAAGACACTTGCAGGGTCCTCTCGACCTTGTAAGGAGAAACCACCCGCGTGAGATCCTTACGACTCACAAGGGAGCAATACACTTAGGAATCCTCACGATTCCTAAGGAGAAATAACACTTGCAAGATCCTCATGACTCGTAAGGAGAATTCTCTTATGGGACTCTCACGGCTCATAAGATTTGACAGTCTTAAGTTACAGAAATCTTAACCTGTTCTTAAGCAACCCCCACAACCTTCGATATGACCCTACAAGTGGCTCAACGCTGACCCTTGTATACAATCCACGGGCGCGAATAAACATTTCCCTAACCAAGTCCCACCCGTGACTGGGGATATGTCCATACGGTGAATAGCCCTTGTAAGTCCTCTCGACTTATAAGGAGAAAACCCTTTTGTAAGATCCTTACGACTTACAGGGGAATATACACTTAGGAATCCCCATGATTCCTAAGGAGAAAACACACCTACGAGATCCTCACGACTTGTAGGGAGAAATACCTTTGTAAGACTCTTACGGCTCATGAAGTCAAAAGCCTTAGTTGACAGAATCCTAACCCTGTTTACTAAGCCACCTTTGTTCGACATCGACAGAGGCAAATGATGATTCGCTCCTGGCAATATCCCAGCTGTAGCGATGCTGATGCCTAAATCGGTATCAAATTCCAAGCCCTTTCACGGCAAATGATGATTCGCTCCTGGCAATATCCCAGTTGTAGCGATGCTGATGCCTAAATCGGTATCAAATTCCAAGCCCTTTCACGGCAAATGATAATTCGCTCCTGGCAATATCCCAGTTGTAGCGATGCTGATGCCTAAACCGGTATCAAATTCCAAGTCCTTTCATGGCAAATGATGATTCGCTCCTGGTAATATTCCAGTCGTAGCGATGCTGATGCTAAGATTGGCATCAGATTTCAAGTTCCATATTCGCGATAAAAAAAATCAGCGAGCCAAAAATGCATATGAAATAACCGAAATGATGGGGCAACTTGCAACGAAATCAGCAAGTACAAATGTATGCATACAAAAACAGCCGAAATGATTGGGCACCACAAAAAAATAGCCGAAATGATTGGGCAATCGCAATTTTCGCGATATGAAAAGCTGAAATGATAGAGCATCGCGAAAAAAAATGATGAAAGAATGAAACTTTTTGCCCTACAGGTGAGATCACATCGATCCATGTATACAATCCAGGGGCACAAACAAAGAGGGAACCATACCTTCCCAACATGCTCCATCAGAAAGCGAAGCCAAATCTCGACGGTTCATAGAAAACCTAGAGACAACCTCGACATTTGTCGCAATATTGCAGACACAATATCAACAAACGAAGCAAAGGAAGGTCCCTAACTTCAGGGTCTCGACGTCAATATCGACAACTTAGAGATCACCAACGGCGTCCCTCCTCACTCCAACCAGATACAGACGTGACGTCAACAACCGACCCCAGAGTCGCAACGAAACGGAACCATGGCAAAGTCCCTAGTTCCAAATCTCAATGGCCACATCTACGGCCCAAAAACCAACAACGGTGTGCCTCCTCATTCCAGCAGGACACAGATGTTACACTATCAAACGAAGCCATGGCAAAATCCCAGCTTCACCTCAGCATTCGTCTCGACACAGCAGACGAGATGTCAACAAGGGCGTTCCTTCACAGTCCAACAAGATGCAGAAGCAACGTCAACAAAAGACCCCACGATCAAACAAACAGAGTAACGGCAAAATCCCAACTCCACCTCGGCATTCGTCTCGATACAGCAGATGCAATGTCAACAATAGTGTCCTTCCTCCAACAGAACTCGGACGTGACAAAGCAAACGAAGCAAAGGCCAAATTCCTAGCTTCAAGGTCTTAACGGCAAGTCATATAAAGCCTGAAAGACAAACGGAGATCATCTTGCACCAGTGCGAAATGGTCACCACCTAGACGTTCGTCTCGACACAGCAGACGCGACATCATCAAACAGCGGAGCCACGGCAAAATCCCTAGTTCCAAACCTCGACGGTTCGAATGCAACCCAGAGACAACCGCGACATTCGTCTCGATACAGCAGACGCGATGCCAACAAACGAAGCGAAGGCCAAATTCCTAGCTTCAAGGTCTTAACGGCGAGTCAAATAAAGCCTAAAAGACAACTGGAGATCGTCCCACACCAGTGCGGAATGGTCACCACTTCGACGTTCGTCTCGACACAGCAGACACAACATCATCAAACAAATGGAACCATGGCAAAATCCCCAGTTCCAAACCTCGATGGTTCACCAGATACCTAGAGACAACCGCGACGTACGTCTTGATACACCAGACGAGATGTCACCCCAGCGTTCTTCCTCCAGCGGGGTTCAGACGCGACAATCAAACAAACGGAGTAACGGCAAAATCCCAGCTCCACCTCGGCATTCGTCTCGATACAGCAGATGCAATGTCAACAACAGTGTCCTTCCTCTAACAGAACTCGGACGTGACAAAGCAAACGAAGCAAAGGCCAAATTCCTAGCTTCAAGGTCTTAATGGCAAGTCATATAAAGCCAGAAAGACAAACGGAGATCATCTTGCACCAGTGCGGAATGGTCACCACCTCGACGTTCGTCTCGACACAGCAGACGCGACATCATCAAACAGCGGAGCCACGGCAAAATCCCTAGTTCCAAACCTCGACGGTTCGCATGCAACCCAGAGACAACCGCGACATTCGTCTCGATACAGCAGACGCGATGCCAAAAAATGAAGCGAAGGCCAAATTCCTAGCTTCAAGGTCTTAACGGCGAGTCAAATAAAGCCTAAAAGACAATTGGAGATCGTCCCACACCAGTGCGGAATGGTCACCACTTCGACGTTCGTCTCGTCACAGCAGACGCAACATCATCAAACAAATGGAGCCACGGCAAAATCCCTAGTTCCAAACCTCGACGGTTCACCAGCAACCTAGAGACAACAGCGACGTTCGTCCCGATACAGCAGATGAGATGTCACCCCAGCGTTCTTCCTCCAGCAGGGTTCAGTCGCGACAATCAAACAAACGGAGCCACGGCAAAATCCCTAGTTCCCACAGCGACATTCGTCTCGATACAACAGACGCGATGCCAGCAAACGAAGCAAAGGCCAAATTCCTAGCTTCAGGGTCTTGACGGCAACTCACATAAAACCTGAAAGACTATCGGAGATCATCCCACACCAGCGCGGAGTGGTTATGACTCATCGCGGCTCTCCAAAGTGAGCCTAACCTCAAGTAAAAGCGGCATGGCAAATTCCTAACGCTTGCTCTTCCGACGGTCAAACTGCCTAGGAAGATTGCTTGAAGACGTCTTGTCCAGCCCCCGAAGGGATCAAAGACATGGCAATCGCAGGGCTACTCGAACAGCACGATTGCCTATCGAGGAATATATCAGCTTATGCGACGGTACGACGGCCAAAACCCTAAATACCACAGACCCTAACGGACTTCTGTCGTAAAGAGCAGAGGTTAACTGTGACGTTAGGATGTTCTTGCGAGAAATGCTCGACTCGTCTCGACTTGTGAAGAAATTGATGTCTTTGCGAGAAATTCTCGATGCGGCTCGACTCGTGAGATAAAGCCTTAGGCAGTAAGCATAAAAGAAACCTGTTTCCTAAGCACTGGGACTTTGCAAGTTGGCCCAAAATGGTTTCTTGCATACTATCCACGGGTCTCACTCTCCAAAGTCGAATCTCGACAAGAAGGGAAACAACCGCTTACGGGTCCTTTCGAATCGTAAGAGGGAAAAAATTCTCTTATAGGATCTGTCACGCCCCGCTTCCCAAAATACGGAATACGAGGGGTAGACAAGGCCAGCCATGCTCCTACGGTCAAGGAAAAGTCCTGCCGTAGTCACACTTCGGCTTCTAGTTTCTCATGGTAAACAGTAAACGATGCGCAGGTAATGAGAAATGCAGTAACTGAAAGAAACAATGTAAAGACTGACCTGAAGTGGGACAAATGAATTTAACTCGGGAAGGCAAGTCAAAAGTCTGCGATGCACTGGTCCAGGCTAAATCTTCTTCTGCCACTGAGCATGCATACTCAGGTCGTCAGAGCGACACAATGGCAATATAATATATATATATAATCAAGTAACAGTTCTAACAGTGGTAATGAATATGAATATCAGTAAATCAATGACAGCATGAATATGAATGTGCAGTAATCAATGCAGCGGAGCAGTAAAGCAGTAAAACGACATGTCACGAATGTCAACACAGTATAAGATATATAAATGTCCGTATCCCTATCGGTCTCTAAGTCTCACTGTGCAGGTCAATAAGCCTATCGTCAGTCCAAGTGTGAGAGTCAACCACTCGCGAGTGTCCTCCACCCAAGGGTAGAACCCAAGGGCAAGGGACCACGGGCCCAGCATGTAACGAGTGTATCACGGTGTATATAGCACATACCCTGTAAATCTCCATATAACTCCCTAAATATATAAGCCGGCATGGGACTCCCGAGATTCTGTTGAACTCACACTTAAACTACCCCATACCCCGAGGACTACATCAAACGCTAACCATCAATCTAAATACTAATCGATCCGTGACAAGTCTGCGCGAGAACTGGAGGCAGGACCTCCATCAGGTACGTCCCGACTAATACCTAAGATAAATGGCAGTGTCTGGTGTCTTATCTATGACACCCGTGCAACGCTTCCATAAATGTCCCATTCCATTTATTAGTCACACGTGCACGCATCCCACAGACGTCGACAATGCAATAGAATAATAGGGTCACTGATTGTGCACAAGTACGTATCACTTTCACTTAGTCACGGATACACGAACACTGACGTACTTGCCACAATCACCACTAAAATCTAACACTGGGTAAATGCACGATGTCACTAGGTTATCAATACGATGATATGGATATGATATGATGCGTGAACAGTATAAGAAGCACAACTAGGGTATCATAAAAACAACAGTCTATCACTTGTACGATTTATCATGAAACATATGTATATAATTTAGCGAAATGATAAACAGGTAGTAATTTATGTGTTCAGTTAGCTATCCATCTAATTTTGTTTCGAGCCAATCGGGTTCCAGGATCAATAGTTATAACCATTTCATTTTAAGCGCTCGCGGCTGGAAATCCGATTTCAGAATCAGATGTCCGTTTCGCAACGCATTTTAACCCCAGTCGGGATCAGATTTTAGCGATGCTACAGTTGGATGAATTCTAGGGTTTTCAGTAAAGTTTTCGACGCGACAAACGGATCTTCAATCGCGTCTGTACGTTAGGAGTTATAATCTGTTTAATATTAACATGTCAATGCTGATTCTGCTGGGACTGTTATGTGTCCCGATCTTCTAAATTATAGAATAAATATCAAACGGTAACGAAACTGAAAGAAACCAATTGTGTTGTCTAGCTAACAGGTTTATCTACAATAAACACCTGAGTTCCGCAACCTAAGAGTTAAGTAAATCCTGTGATGCCCATTACGGGACAGCAACCAAAAACTGGAGTCGCTCTGGACTGCAGTCCAGAGTCGCACTCCGATACGATTAACATCCCAATTTAAGTACAAGAATATCAGGAAACTGGTATAGGGTTAAAGTTCGTCGAGTTAGCTTCGATTTGAGCCCTCGAACGCACCATTATAATATGTATATGATTTATGGTGAATTTAACGGTTATCAGATGCAACAGAATTACAGTTTTACGGTTAAACTTGGGGCCAGTTGTTTTAGTCGTTAACGATCAAATTATCCCACGAAATTCACACACTATGTTCACAGCCCTACGAGCCAATCTACACCATTGAGTTCCGTCAAATTTGATAATGTTTTCCTAAGGGAACAAGTATCGAACAGTTACGGCACAATAATAGTTTTAAACTTATAACGTTATACTTCATGTATTTAACAATTGTAACTCAGATAAATAGCATGTAAGCAAGTAGAATACTTGCCTGGATCAGTCCCGGGGATGCACGGTGATCGTAACGTCACGAACGCGCGATGTACACGCGTCACGGCACTCGACTTGGCTCGAATTCGAGTCTCGGCCACGACGGCTCGCAGTTTTGGTGGAGTTGGCTGTTGCGGCCTCGGCAATGTCGTGCGGTGGTGTAGGTTGATGGAAGAAGAGAGAGAGTTGGAGTTAGACAGAGGGAGGGAGAGTTTGATTTAGAGAGAGAGAAGGGATTAGAGGGGAAGAAGAGAGGCACAGAGAGAGAGGGTGAGAGAGAAGGAGGGTATGCAGGCAGAGAGAGATGGGAAACGAGAGAACTGAGGGAGAGAGAGATGAGTTACTGAGAGAGAGAGGGAGAATGAGAGAGGGACACACAGAGAGAGAGAGAGAGAAAAGAGAGAGTTAGAGACAGTGAGAGATAGAGAGAAAAGACAGTGAGAGAGAGAGAGGTCGAGAACAGGAGAATAGAGAGGGGAAAGGAGAGAGATCTGTTAGAGAGAAAGGGAGATGAGAGCATAGTCACAAATTCGCCGTTCGGGAATAATTCGGCGAGGACGAAAATTCGGATTCGGAGAACTATTCGGAAAAAATCGGCAGATATTCGGGAAAGATTCGGTAAGTGTTCGGGAAATGTTCGGGAAGGATTTCGAGCAATAAATTAATATATGAGACGCTAGGTTTTGATTTTGTGAATTATTTGCTGTTTTTTGAATTATTGGTTGTTTTTTCACATAATTCGGGAATAATTCGCGAATTATTCGCGAATAATTCGGCCAGTTCGGCAATGGCGATTAATTCGCAGATTAATTCGTTTGATCAAAAATTCGCGAATTATTCGCGAATTCGGCGAATAATTCGCGAATTATGTGACTATGGATGAGAGAGAGACGGCAGAGAGAAAATTGAGGGTGAGGACGACGACGAGGATGATGATGGGGTCGAAGACGGTGTAGTGGGTCCGCCGGCGAGAGGCGCAGGAGGCGGGGGTGCAGGGATTTTGAGGTGGGTTCAGGTGGTGGTGTGAAGTCGTAGAGGGAGAAGGAGAATTTAGAGAGAGTGAGCAGGAGTGAGTGGAGAGGGAAAGAGAAGGTGGCGACGCTGACGGCGCGGTCGACGAGGGGCACAGGGGCTCGCCGACGAGGGTGCGCCGGGACACCGAGCTCGAGAGCAGAGGGGTTCGTGGAGGAGCAGTTGCAGGGGGCGGTGAGAGAGAGGAGAAAGAAAAGAAAGGGGGAGCGAGTGATTGAGGGGTGTTGGGACGAGGGGCGTGCATCTCGGTTGTAACGGCAGGAGCGGGCGACAAGATCGCGAGCGTGGGCGAAGGAGGCGGCGGAGAAGGGGATCGCGCGCGGAAAGAGAGGAAGTAGCCGTTGGGGAGACGACCCTGTTCATGGCGGGTCGGGGGTTGAAGCGGGCGCGATGCTGAGGAGGCGTGGGCTTGGGCAAGCTGGGCTGGGCCGAGTTATTTTAAAAGGGAAATAAATGGGGAAAACATGTAAGGAGTGGGCCGGGGAATCTGCTGGGCTGAGGCTGCAAAATTTTAACGGGAAAAATCAAATTGAAAAGAGAAACGGGCCGGCTAAGAAAGAAATGTGGGGAAAAATAAATGAAATGGCTGAGAAAATATTTGCTGGGCTTGGGGATTCTAGGCCAGAGGGAAAAGAAAGGAAATCTATTAGGGAAAAGATAGAAATGGCCGAGGCTTAGTTCTTTATAACACTAGATAAGAAAATGGGTAGTGGCTGAGGGGGAAAATATGTTAGAAAATAGGTTGTGGGTTTAAAGAAAGGGTTTTAATAAATAAATAATTTTTCTAAATAAAACACATAAAATTGTAAATAGAACAAATGGAATTCTAAAGTAATGAAATACGGACTTCGGTATAAAAGGGGCCGGGTGTTACATCATACCACCCTTACAAAATTTCGTCCTCGAAATTTAAAAAATATGTCATAGAAACATAAACGGAAGCTATCATAATTGCAAACTAACATATAAGGATTTGTTAGGAATTCGTGGACAAAGAAACTTGAAGGTATAAGCATGTAAGAGCAGCATACAAAAGATAAGTCTAAAAAGATATAAGGTAGAAATAACTATAAGAGTAAATACATGTATACGAGAATATAGGTATCAATAACGAACAATAATAATCAGAATGTGTTCGATAGAAGTCGAAACTTACAAATGCGCACAACTAAGTCTATCAAAATAGCAAACAGAAATAATAAGTATAAGGCTCAACCACTTATAATAGTACGCATCTACACAATATTAGAAATAAGATAACGGTAATAAAGTAGTGAAAGATTTGTCGGTAGGTTGAAACAGTTTAGGATAAGGTATCGATAAAATAGGTTCAAAATATTTTAGAAAGAGCTGGTATAGTGAAATTAAGAAAAGGGACCAAGAGTATGCGCTGTGTAAAGTTGCGCTACTGAAAGCAAGAATACTAATAGTGTACTTTAAAATATATAAAACAGAGAAATCAATAACACCCCCTTTGATAAATTTAAAATAATGTAAACTAGGTTTTGAGTAATAATGCCTCTAAATATATATATATGGGGTAAAAGAAATCACCAATATGAATAGGGCTAGCTGGGGTGGTGATTATAAGGAAGTGTGGCTCAATCAGCAGGTTGAAGTGTGTCGGCTTTAGGCTGAAGATCAAGGGGATTGGGATCGGATCAGCACAGGATGTAAGGATGAGCACCAAAAGAATACAAAAGGAAAAGTGTGGGGGAAACAATAATTTGTACAACACACGAATCAAAATTTGAAGGGTTAATGAATTCGGAAGTTTCACAGGAACTATTCTCCTCCCAGAAGGATCTTAAACAGGGTACAGATGAAGGATGAATGGTGGCTCATTCCAAGGATCGGAGTGCGGTACTTTCCAATTGAAATGAGGGTGAAACCATACAATGAGTAGGGGTGAACAGTCAGGGAACTCGGCAGAAAAATAAATGAATATGGGCGAGAAACCAGTATCAAGCGGACCAATAATCAAAGGTTTACGAATCCAGAAGATTTATTTCATTCAAGAAAATTTGAAACAAGTCATTGTCAAAGGCGAAAAGTGTCCCTAGACTATACACATTTTATTTGGCCAGAAAAACAACATCAAAAGAAGTCCCGTCAGTCGTGGTTGTGGAGATTCAGCAGGTTGCGGTAGGCTCGCGCACTCAGGTAGGGGCGTCCATTTCCATATCGCCTCGCAGGTAACGCTATTGGAAGTTCGTCCACAGCAGGGTCCTGATCCTCTGGTCCTTCTTCCTCAGATGGAACTTCTTCATCGAGGTCCGATCCCATGTGGTTTTCTTCTTCTGCATTCTCTTCCATGGGATTTTCCTCCACTGGGTTTTCTTCCATCGGTTCTTCCTCGGGGTCTTCATCGGGATCTTCCTCTATCGGGTCTTCCTCTATAGGGTTCTCTTCGGGATCTCCTTCTTCCTCGTCGGAATCAGCTAACACGTTAAACTCTGGGGCAGCTGCTTCTTCGTCCTCTGAATCATTGTTTTCGAAGTTGACCTGGGGACCATTGACCTCATCATCGGAACTCGTCAGTGTATAATCTAAGGAAACGCATGACTGTGCATCCTCGTCTAGATGCGGCGCTGCTCCAGGGTGGGCCATGGCCTGAAAAGGGGAGTCATGATTAGACAGTGGAATACATCAAGGAAAGCTCAGGGTACGAAACATAGAAAAATACGCGGTTGCAGGAACTGAAAGATCAAAATGAAATACTGTGATAATGAATAGAATTTTACATAGAGAAAGCATGAGAACGATACATATATTATAATTCAAATTTTTATTGCATTCAACTAAAAGTTCAACGGATACAAGATCGCAAACTGGAAGAAATATTCATAAAGATAACAACATTATTATTGAAATTGGAAAATCATCTTCGATTGCCAGAATGCTGCATCATCGTTACGCTAGTTGAATCCTGCGTTAGGTTCGCCTCATGGTCGAAGTTCAAACTACGCGATGATCCTTACTTGGTAGAAGTGGGGTGTGTGGATGAGTCTCTTCCTTTTAGCTCCTTCCTTTCCGGGCAACCGTTGATAAGATGTTTGTTGGACCCGCATATCAGACATTTCCCTTGGGCACGGCGACAATCCTTCTGAAGGTGTCCTGGCCTCTTACAATATCCACAGCAGGGGTTCTTCTGGTACTTCTGTTGCGGGGAAACAAATTGGCGTTTCATCTTCTTTTCTTTTCCTCGTCCAATAGAGATCCCTGTATGATAGGAGACTCCTGCTGGGGTCTGACTCACCTGTCTTCTCAGCCCTTCAGCTAATAGGTCGTTTGTTCGCTCCTGGGCTTCCTTTAAACCTTGTAGTACACTAAGGATCTCAACAGTCTGATTCTGGGGAGCGGACAAGGATGAAGAGTCGTTGGAAGACATGATCCTGAAACAACAATTTGAGGATGATATAAGTCACAAGCTAAATGAATCAAAATATAATATGGATAGAACAAGGATTCAAGAATATCAGAGATGATGAATATCATTACAAGTGGGGAATCAACTGTATCACTTTAAGTCACTTGAATAGAGTACGGTAGTGCAATTGCCACCACGTACCCTTGTCAAGTCATCCGAAACCATAGTGAATGGATAGCTGAACACACGATGTGAATATGGATCAAGAATGTCAAGTCTACAATCTAGATTGAAGGATATCTTAAATTGCCAACTATACAAGGAAAACTGCAATCCCAATCGATGCAAAACCTGGGCTCTGATACCACCTAAACCATGTCACGCCCGGCTTCACAAAATACGGAATACGAGGGGTAGACAAGGCCAGCCATGCTCCTACGGTCAAGGAAAAGTCCTGCCGTAGTCACACTTCGGCTTCTAGTTTCTCATGGTAAACAGTAAACGATGCGCAGGTAATGAGAAATGCAGTAACTGAAAGAAACAATGTAAAGACTGACCTGAAGTGGGACAAATGAATGTAACTCGGGAAGGCAAGTCAAAAGTCTGCGATGCACTGGTCCAGGCTAAATCTTCTTCTGCCACTGAGCATGCATACTCAGGTCGTCAGAGCGACACAATGGCAATATAATATATATATATAATCAAGTAACAGTTCTAACAGTGGTAATGAATATGAATATCAGTAAATCAATGACAGCATGAATATGAATGTGCAGTAATCAATGCAGCGGAGCAGTAAAGCAGTAAAACGACATGTCACGAATGTCAACACAGTATAAGATATATAAATGTCCGTATCCCTATCGGTCTCTAAGTCTCACTGTGCAGGTCAATAAGCCTATCGTCAGTCCAAGTGTGAGAGTCAACCACTCGCGAGTGTCCTCCACCCAAGGGTAGAACCCAAGGGCAAGGGACCACGGGCCCAGCATGTAACGAGTGTATCACGGTGTATATAGCACATACCCTGTAAATCTCCATATAACTCCCTAAATATATAAGCCGGCATGGGACTCCCGAGATTCTGTTGAACTCACACTTAAACTACCCCACACCCCGAGGACTACATCAAACGCTAACCATCAATCTAAATACTAATCGATCCGTGACAAGTCTGCGCGAGAACTGGAGGCAGGACCTCCATCAGGCACGTCCCGACTAATACCTAAGATAAATGGTACTGTCTGGTGTCTTATCTATGACACCCGTGCGTTTCTTCCATAAATGTCCCATTCCACTTATTAGTCACACGTGCACGCATCCCACAGACGTCGACAATGCAATAGAATAATAGGGTCACCGATTGTGCACAAGTACGTATCACTTTCACTTAGTCACGGATACACGAACACTGACGTACTTGCCACAATCACCACTAAAATCTAACACTGGGTAAATGCACGATGTCACTAGGTTATCAATACGATGATATGGATATGATATGATGCGTGAACAGTATAAGAAGCACAACTAGGGTATCATAAAAACAACAGTCTATCACTTGCACGATTTATCATGAAACATATGTATATAATTTAGCGAAATGATAAACAGGTAGTAATTTATGTGTTCAGTTAGCTATCCATCTAATTTTGTTTCGAGCCAATCGGGTTCCAGGATCAATAGTTATAACCATTTCATTTTAAGCGCTCGCGGCTGGAAATCCGATTTCAGAATCAGATGTCCGTTTCGCAACGCATTTTAACCCCAGTCAGGATCAGATTTTAGCGATGCTACAGTTGGATGAATTCTAGGGTTTTCAGTAAAGTTTTCGACGCGACAAATGGATCTTCAATCGCGTCTGTACGTTAGGAGTTATAATCTGTTTAATAGTAACATGTCAATGCTGATTCTGCTGGGACTGTTATGTGTCCCGATCTTCTAAATTATAGAATAAATATCAAACGGTAACGAAACTGAAAGAAACCAATTGTGTTGTCTAGCTAACAGGTTTATCTACAATAAACAGCGGAGTTCCGCAACCTAAGAGTTAAGTAAATCCTGTGATACCCATTACGGGACAGCAACCAAAAACTGGAGTCGCTCTGGACTGCAGTCCAGAGTCGCACTCCGATACGATTAACATCCCAATTTAAGTACAAGAATATCAGGAAACTGGTATAGGGTTAAAGTTCGTCGAGTTAGCTTCGATTTGAGCCCTCGAACGCACCATTATAATATGTATATGATTTATGGTGAATTTAACGGTTATCAGATGCAATAGAATTACAGTTTTACGGTTAAACTTGGGGCCAGTTGTTTTAGTCGTTAACGATCAAATTATCCCATGAAATTCACACACTATGTTCACAGCCCTACGGGCCAACCTACACCATTGAGTTCCGTCAAATTTGATAATGTTTTCCTAAGGGAACAAGTATCGAACAGTTACGGCACAATAATAGTTTTAAACTTATAACGTTATACTTCATGTATTTAACAATTGTAACTCAGATAAATAGCATGTAAGCAAGTAGAATACTTGCCTGGATTAGTCCCGGGGATGCACGGTGATCGTAACGTCACGAACGCGCGATGCACACGCGTCACGGCACTCGACTTGGCTCGAATTCGAGTCTCGGCCACGACGGCTCGCAGTTTTGGTGGAGTTGGCTGTTGCGGCCTCGGCAATGTCGTGCGGTGGTGTAGGTTGATGGAAGAAGAGAGAGAGTTGGAGTTAGACAGAGGGAGGGAGAGTTTGATTTAGAGAGAGAGAAGGGATTAGAGGGGGAGAAGAGAGGCACAGAGAGAGAGGGTGAGAGAGAAGGAGGGTGTGCAGGCAGAGAGAGAGATGGGAAACGAGAGAACTGAGGGAGAGAGAGATGAGTTACTGAGAGAGAGAGGGAGAATGAGAGAGGGACACAGAGAGAGAGAGAGAAAAGAGAGAGTTAGAGACAGTGAGAGATAGAGAGAAAAGACAGTGAGAGAGAGAGAGAGGTCGAGAACAGGAGAATAGAGAGGGGAAAGGAGAGAGATCTGTTAGAGAGAAAGGGAGATGAGAGAGAGACGGCAGAGAGAAAATTGAGGGTGAGGACGACGATGAGGATGATGATGGGGTCGAAGACGGTGTAGTGGGTCCGCCGGCAAGAGGCGCAGGAGGCGAGGGTGCAGGGATTTTGAGGTGGGTTCAGGTGGTGGTGTGAAGTCGTAGAGGGAGAAGGAGAATTTAGAGAGAGTGAGCAGGAGTGAGTGGAGAGGGAAAGAGAAGGTGGTGACGCTGACGGCGCGGTCGACGAGGGGCACAGGGGCTCGCCGACGAGGGTGCGCCGGGGCACCGAGCTCGAGAGCAGAGGGGTTCGTGGAGGAGCAGTTGCAGGGGGCGGTGAGAGAGAGGAGAAAGAAAAGAAAGGGGGAGCGAGTGATTGAGGGGTGTTGGGACGAGGGGCGTGCATCTCGGTTGTAACGGCAGGAGCGGGCGACAAGATCGCGAGCGTGGGCGAAGGAGGCGGCGAAGAAGGGGATCGCACGCGGATAGAGAGGAAGTAGCCGTTGGGGAGACGACCCTGTTCATGGCGGGTCGGGGGTTGAAGCGGGCGCGATGCTGAGGAGGCGTGGGCTTGGGCAAGCTGGGCTGGGCCGAGTTATTTTATAAGGGAAATAAATGGGGAAAACATGTAGGGAGTGGGCCGGGGAATCTGCTGGGCTGAGGCTGCAAAATTTTAACGGGAAAAATCAAATTGAAAAGAGAAACGGGCCGGCTAAGAAAGAAATGTGGGGAAAAATAAATGAAATGGCTGAGAAAATATTTGCTGGGCTTGGGGATTCTAGGCCAGAGGGAAAAGAAAGGAAATCTATTAGGGAAAAGATAGAAATGGCCGAGGCTTAGTTCTTTATAACACTAGATAAGAAAATGGGTAGTGGCTGAGGGGAAAAATATGTTAGAAAATAGGTTGTGGGTTTAAAGAAAGGGTTTTAATAAATAAATAATTTTTCTAAATAAAACACATAAAATTGTAAATAGAACAAATGGAATTCTAAAGTAATGAAATACGGACTTCGGTATAAAAGGGGCCGGGTGTTACAGGATCCTTACGACTTATAAGAGAAAACACACTTAGGAATCCTCACGATTCCTAAGGAGAAAATACACCTACGAGATCCTCTCGATCCGTAGGGAGAAAAGTCTCTATGAGACCCTCACGGCTCATAGAGTTGAAAAGTCTTAGGTGGCAGATCTGAACCTGCGGCCTAAGCCATCGCTATCTCTTGGAGAAATCTAGATGCTTACTCTATTATCTATCGGCCATGTTTATTAAGACAGCATACGCACAATAAAAGAAAGAAGGAAGTGACAGGAAGAACATCCGATTTACATTTGATCAAGCGTTCGAGACACACTCATTCATGCATGTGCAAAAGATTCAGAACAAGGAATAAGACAAACTAAAATGGAAATTTTCTATTCATACCATAAAAATGGGTTCTTACAATCACGGAGAAATAGATAATAACATTATTAAAACGTTTACAAAGGTATAACCTCGAACCCAGGACATGGATTGAGGAACTCGAAAGTGACCCTATCTATGACTTTCCAAGCCTCGCGGACCATCCTGGTGTGCTTTCTTTCGCGAGCATAAGCGTCAGGGTCCCTCCTGATGTCTTCCACCCTCCGATAAGCAGCGAGTATGGCGGACTGTTGAAAGACCTCGTGCAAGAGATCGACAAGATTGTCTCGCCTTCTCTTCGAGATTAAGTTCATCAGGTACACCGAGTGCACCTTATCCTCGGCGGCATCCAACGCCCTAAGCGGCACACCGGAACAGAATAGGGGAAGCGCTTCCCAGATGGCTCCCACGATAAGCTTAAGGAGGGAGGAACGTCGGGGAAGTAGTGGACCGTTATATGCGTCGAAGCGGCTCATGATTTCAGCACACTCCGCGTTTGTGAACTCTCGATTTTGAGAACGGCCAAGTCGGCGGATGTTCCCGTAAGAGATGATCTCGTCAAGATCATACATATGGACGTCCATTGCTCCTGTAAAAGAAGATCAACAGAATTAGCAGACCTACTGATTAAGCGAATTCTTGTTAAAAACGAGCACAGAGAGTTAAACTCCTCGAAAGCAATGCTCTACGAATAGGGGTGACGCCTATCAAATTCAATAATACGGGAAATTTAAAGAAATCCCCCGAGAACTCTGAGATTGTTACTATTAAAAGATGATATAATCCATTAAATACAAAACTCCATTTTTAATTTTCATTATCCATATTCAAACTCTTAAGAGTTCATCTTTTTTTAGATCAAAGAGATCTATGTTTTGCCAAAGATGCAAGGTTCTGTTCATGAGTTAAGAAACCCTGAAACAGATTCCTGAGAGCAAGGCTCTATTTGGTGAAACCCCAAAAGGATTTTCTTTAGATCAAAGATCTATGAGAGCAAAGCTCTATTAATTAAAATTGATTTAATTCAAGAATAATTCTTACTTAAATAGTTTCTTTTAAAGAAAATCTAACTCAGGGAGTTCTTGAAGGCAAGAGCAAAGCTCTGAAGTTTTTGAAAATAAAAATCTTAAAGATGATAATCATCTGTATAGGACCAAAGGTCCTATTTATAGGCATCAAGTGCCCTTTCAACTTCTAAAAGTTGCCGCAATGGTAGGAATTCTGCCACCGTTGCGCTTGCGTTTGGGGCCACGTAAGCGCAACGGTGGGGGGCATTTGTTTACCCTAATCAGAGCAAAGCTCTGTTCAAATTCCAAGGCGGAAGATGAAGCAACGCTTCATCTTCCCCCATTCAGAGCAAAGCTGTACTTTGAAAATTTAAACTTTAGTAAATGAAGCAACGCTTCAGATTCTTTGCGCTGCGCGCAACGCGCCACGTGTCAAAAGCTGTTACATCAGCGCAACACCCGAGACAGCGTGCCCAATCAGAGCAAAGCTCTATTTAAAACAAAAAATTAAAGGAAGCAACGCTTCAGTTGCGCATGCACTGCGCTGCGCGACACGTGTCAGCGCAGATGCGCTAGTGCAGTTGCGCTGCGCAACACGTGTCAGCGCAGTTGCGCAAGCGCAGTTGCGCTGCTTGACACGCGTCACGCGCTGGGGCGTTTGCGCCAAACAGAATTAGATTCGAGTAAGATTTTTCTGTTCTTGTTAAAACAAGAAGATTGCCTTCTGTAAAACAGAAGCCATTGGATCAAAGATCCAACGGTGGGGAAAATTCCCCAAATCACTTAGAGAAAGATCTCTTTAACAAATTTATGGACACTATATAAAGGCCCCTAGACCTCAAATCAAAATCATCAACATTTTGTGAGAAATCAAAATTTTCAAACAGAGAGAACTCTGAAGAAATTTCAAGAAGGAAAAAGGTAAAAGACCTTTTAGATAGAAGAATTTCTTCTAATAGATCATTGATCTAAGAACAAGATCAATGATCTTTAATAAAAAAAACAAAATAAAAATAGTGCTTTGCACTTATGAACTATTGGTTCTCTAAGATCAAGAAAAATAAGAAACACTTGTTTTCTTTGATCTAAATTAGATCAAGAAACCAAACAGTGCTTTGCACTTCTTTTATGAACCATTGGTTCTGGAATCTAAAAGATTCTCAAGTTAATAGTGCCTTGCACTTGCAAAACTGCACTGTTGCGCTCTTGGGTTGGCGCAAACCACCAGAGAGCGCCACGTGTCAGCATCTGAACCATTTACGCTATGCGCTTTTGAAATAGAGCCTTGCTCTCTGAAACTGGCGCAACTCACCACAGCGCGCCACGTGTCAGCAGCGCAAGCGCAGCGCACTGCGCTTGCATAACACGTGTCCTCACCACAAGCGCTTGCGCTCTTTGATTGGCGCAAAGCGCCTGACAAATGCAATGCATTTCTTTTGCTAACGGGCCAGGCCCAAGTCAAAAAGACCTAGCAGGACAAAATAAATTGCAAAGCAATAAAAGGGCAGAGCCCAAATAAAATCGATGCTCTGCATCATTTATAAAGGGCAGAGCCCAAGTAAAATTGATGCTCTGCATCCTTTATGAGCAGAGCCCAAATAAAAATAAAAAGTAATGCAATGCATTATTTAAATGTGGGCAAAGTCCTAGCACAGGGCTAATAGACCAAAAATAAATAAAAGCGTTGAATATTTTTCAACTGGACTTAGCCCAATCATGGCCGTAAGTCCTCAAATTAAATTGACTGAGCACAGCTGCTCTCTTAAATCAATTTACGACCGGTTCAAGGGTACATCTCCGAACTCCTTTGACTCCTATCGTTGTAATCCTTCAACGACGTCAGAGAGGTGACGGGTCCCGACAACCACACATCAACACGGACTGTGGGGTCCTTAAAATCATGGACTTAAGCGTCCTTAAACCAAAAGACGGATTGTGGGATCCTTAAACCCGCGGACTTATGCGTCCTTAAACTAAAAACACGGACTGTGGGGTCCTTAAACTCACGGACTTAAGCGTCCTTAAACACCATGGACCACCACGTCCCTAAACTGGAATATGGACCGCAATGTCCTTAAACTACCTATGGACCACTATGTCCCTAAACTTGAACAATAGAGTCCCCAAACGCTCTTTTGTCGGATCCAAACGATCCCGTTAAGTTGATCTTAGTCTCAAATCAGACTAACGTATCTTTAACAAACGTTTAAGTCGATCTTAGCCTAAATATGGTTAACGTATCCTTAAACCAAAACACCAAACCCAAATCTAAGTAAATACGGATTTGGACTAATCCACGTCCTACGGGCGACGGCATCACTTAGTCTCCGTATGCAATCCACGGGCAACCACAAACAAAACAAACACACACGACACGAAGTGAAATTCTGGAGAAGGAGAAAGTTGTTACCGCGATGCGGTAGCGTAATTAACTGCAGGGGCTTGCGCCTGCAGGGAAAGCGTCCCCACAATCATAAACCCCTCAATAGAGGGGGAATCTGACGAAATCTGCTACATCGGCCGCATCCGTCTAAACCTTCGATACACGGTGCCATAAATCAACTTGGCATCTTCGGAGAGGTGGACGGATAAAACCAAATAGCATCTGCCCCGAACCCCAGCGTCAGGACTTCGCAGTCGTGTGCACCGCCTTTCGGAGGGGACCCCCATGTCCCTAAACTGGCAATGGTCCGCAATGTCCTTAAACTACCTATGGACCACTACGTCCCTAAACTGGAATAATAGAGCTCCTAAATGCTCTTTTGTCGGATCTAAACGATCCCGTTTAAGTTGATCTTAGCCTCAAATATGGCTAACGTATCCTTAAAAATTCAAACAGACTTTAGTCCCAAATTGGACTATAAGACCCCCAATCAACTTTGGTTCAAGGGTACATCTCCGAACTCCTCTGACACCTATCGTTGTAATCCTTCAACAACGTCAGAGAGGTGACGGGTCCCGATGGCCATGCATACAATGGACCACTACGTCCCTAAACTGGAACAATAGAGCCCCCAAACGCTCTTTTGTTGGATCTAAACGATCCCGTTTAAGTTGATCTTAGCCTCAAATATGGCTAACGTATCCTTAAACATTCAAACAGACTTTAGTCCTAAATTGGACTATAAGACCCCCAATCAACTTTGGTTCAAGGGTACATCTCCGAACTCCTCTGACACATGTCGGTGTAATCCTTCAACGTCGTCAGAGAGGTGACGGGTCCCGACGGCCATATATTAAATGGACCACCATGTCTCTAAACTGGAAATGGATCTAGACGATCCCGTTAAGTAAAATCTTAGTCTGGAAATTAGACTAACGTATCCTTCATAAACGTTTAAGTTGATCTTAGCCTCAAATATGGCTAACGTATCCTTAAACCAAAACCCAAAACCCAAATCTAAGAAAGTACGGATTTGGACTAATCTACGTCCTACGGGCGACGAAATAAATAGTCTCCGTATACAATCCACGGGCAACCACAAACAAAACAAACACCCACGACACGAAGTGAAATTCTGGAGAAGGAGAAAGTTGTTACCGCGATGCGATAGCGTAATTAATTGCAGGGGCTTGCGCCTGCAGGGAAGAGCGTCCCCACAATCAAAAACCCCTCAAACGAGGGGGAATCTGACGAAGTCTGCTACATCGGCCGCATCCGTCTAAACCTCCGATACACGGTGCCATAAATCAACTTGGCATCTTCGGAGAGGTGAACGGATAAAACCAAATAGCATCTGCCCCGAACCCCAGCGTCAGAACTTCGCAGTCGTGTGCGCCGCCTTTCGAAGGGGAACAGCTGAGTGTGCCGAAATTATGAGTCGCTTTAACGCATATAATGGCCAACTGCTTCCCCGGCGTTCCCCTCTTCTAAAGCTTATCGTGGGAGCAATCTGGGAAGCGCTTCCCTTGTTCTGTACTGGTGTGCCACTTGGGGCATTGGATGCCGCTGAAGATAAGGTGCACTCGGTGTATCTGATGAACCTAATTTCCAAGAGAAGGCGAGACAATCTTGTCGATCTCTTGCACCAGGCTTTTCAACAGTCTGCCGTACTTGCTGCCTATCGGAGGGTGGAGGACATCAGTGGGGATCCCGACGCTCGTGCTCGCGAAAGAAAGCACACCAGGATGGTTCGCCAGGCTTGGAAAGTTCTGGACAAGGTCACTTTTGAGTTCCTCAATCCATGTCCTGGATTTGAGGTTTTGCCATTGTAATTATTTTAGCATCTTTGTTTATTGCTTTCATAATTGTAAGAATCCCCTTTTTTCTTGAAGTATGAATGGCAAATTTCTCATTTCAGCTTGTCTTATTTCACGTACTAAATCTTTTGCACATGCATGAATGGGTATGTCTCGAACGCTTAATCAAAATGCAAATCGGATGTTCCCTTTGTCGCTTTCTTCTCTTTGCTGTGCTGCTTGTCATGTGATTTTAGCAAGTGCGGTCTGTAGATAGCGTACAGCTGTTAGTCTTAGGCTCTATGTAGAGTGGCGATGGCTTAGAAAACAGGGTTAGGATCTGTCACCTAAGACTTTCAACTTTATGAGCCGTGAGGGTCTCATAAAGTATTTTCTCCCTACGGGTCGAGAGGATCCTGTAGGTGTATTTTCTCCTTAGGAGTCGTGAGGATTCCTAAGTGTGTTTTCTCTTGAGAGTCGTAAGGATCTCACAAGAGAATTTTTCTCCCTTACAAGTCGAGAGGATTTATAAGTGATTGTTTCCCTCCTTGTCGAGGTTCGACTTTGGAGAGTGTGGTCCGTGAATAGTATGCAGGAGTCCATTTCGAACTGACTTACAGGGCCTTAGTGCTTAGGAAACCGGTTCTTATCCCGATTGCCTAAGGCTTTTCCCTACGAGTCGAGACGAATCGAGCATTTCACGCAAGGATATCCTAACGTCACAGTTAATCTCTGCTCTTTACGACAAAGGTCCGTTAAGGTTTGTGGTACTAGGGTTTTGTCCATCGTACCGTCGCGTTGGCTGATGTATTCCTCGATAGACAATCTTGCTATTCGAGCAGCCTTGCGACTGTCATGTCTCTGATCCCTTCGGGGGTTGGACAAGATGTCTTCAAGCAATCTTCTTAGACAGTTTGACCGTCAGAAGAGCAAGCGTTAGGAATTTTTCCATGCCGCTTTTTACTTGAGGTTAGGCTCATTTTGGAGAGCCCCGATGAGTCATAACCACTCCGCGCTGGTGTGGGATGATCTCCGATGGTCTTTCAGGTTTTATATGAGTTACCGTCGAGACCCTGAAGCTAGGAATTTGGCCTTTGCTTCGTTTGCTGGCATGTCCGAATCCTGTTGGAGGAAGGACGGTGTAGTGGCATCTCTTCTACTGTACCGAGACGAACGTCGAGGTGGTGACCACTCCGCGCTGGTGTGGGATGATCCCCGATAGTCTTTCAGGTTTTATATGAGTTACCGTCAAGACCCTGAAGCTAGGAATTTGGCCTTCGCTTCGTTTGCTGGCGCTGCGTCTGCTGTATCGAGACGAATGTCATGGTGGAGTTGGGATTTTGCCGTCACTCCGCTTTGTTTCAACCATGAGGTCTTCTGTTGACGTTGCATCTGCATCCTGATGGATTACGAAGGAACGCCGTTGTTGACATTGCGTCTGTTGTAACGAGATGAATGCTGAGGTGGTCTCTAAGTTGTCTGTGAACCGTCGAGACTTGGTTCTCTTTCGGATGGAGCCTGGTAGGAAGGTATGGTTCCCTTTTTGTTTGTGCCCCTGGATTGTATACAGGGATTGATGTGATATCATCTGTAGGGCATAAATTTCATTTTTCTTTATTTCCTTCCGCGATGCTCTATCATTTCAGCTTTTATATCGCGAAGGTCGCGATTGCCCAATCATTTCGGCTATTTATTTTATTTTTACTCGCTGTTTTTTTTATTGCGAGTTGCCCAATCATTTCGGCTATTTCGCATGCATACATTTTCTTTTTACTTGCTGATTTTGTTGCAAGTTGCCCCATCATTTCGGCTATCTCATATGCATGTACGGCTTGCTAGCTTTCTGCCGTAAGCTTGGAATTAGACACCGATTTCGGCATCAGCATCGCTATAACTGGAATATTGCCAGGAGCGAATCATCATTTGCCTCCGTCGATGTCGAGCAAAGTTGGCTTAGCGAACAGAGTTAGGATACTGTCGACTAAGGCTTTTGACTTCATGAGCCGTAAGGGTCTCACAAAGGTATTTCTTCCTACAAGTCGTGAGGATCTCGTAGGTGTGTTTTCTCCTTAGGAATCGTGAGGACTCCTAAGTGTATGGCTTCTTGTAAGTCGTAAGGATTTTACAAGAGAGTTTTCTCCTTATAAGTCAAGAGGACTTACAAGGGTTGTTCACTACATGGACATATCCCTAGTCACGGGTGGGACTTGGTTAGGGAAATATTTATTTGCGCCCGTGGATTGTATACAAGGGTCAATATTGAGCCACTTGTAGGGCAGTATCGGATGGGGGGTGCTTAAGAATAGGTTCAGGTCTCTGTAACTTAAGACTTTCAAATTTTATGAGCCGTGGGGGTCCCATAAGAGAGTTCTCCTTACGAGTCGTGAGGATCTCGCAAGTGTAATTTCTCCTTAGGAATCATGGGGATCCCTAAGTGTGTTGCTCCCTTGTGAGTCGTAAGGATCTCACGCAGGTGGTTTCTCCTCACAAGGTCGTGAGGACCCTGTAAGTGTCTTTTTACAAGGTTGCGCCCTTTCGGATTTTCACAAACACTCGCCGGTAGTCCTGCTGTTTTTACTCACGGAGCCTTCTCGGGTTTTCATCCGTGCCCACTTTTCTTATGGACATACCGTTTTTTTATTCTATTTTTTTTATTCTAACGAGGTTGCGCCCTTTCGGGTTTTCACAAGACTCGCCGGTAGCCCTGCTGTTTTTACTCACGGAGCCCTTTCGGGTTTTCATGCGTGCCCATTTTTCTTATGGACATACCGTTTTTATTTTCATTTATATATATATATATATATATATATATATATATATATATATATATATATATATATATATAGCTTCGGGGTGTTGCAATCCGCCGTGGTTTCCTGACATCTCGGTCAAAAGCTAGTTTTAGGACATAGTGGTCCGTCATTAGTTTTAGGACGTTTCGGTCCGGTGTTAGTTTAAGGACGTTTCGATCCGTCGTTGCCGTATTTGAGGTGGATTTTTAGTTTACGGACTTTTCGTTCCATGAGGCCTTCCCTATGAATGAGCATGATGTCCCCGGCATATCCATCTTTCTCGGAGCATGTGGTTGTGGCGGGCTCACCTTCCAGTTTTCGGACAGCGCGAACTTGCCCTGTTGATATTGGTCTTCAACCCAGTTTTTGAAGACGTAGCAGTTTTCGATCGGATGGCCTAATACTTGGTGGTAGGGGCAGTAATTATAATTGTTGACATCATTCAGTTGTAGCTGGTGTTTCGGCTCCGGTAGAGTAATAAGCCTGTTGTGCACTGCTAGCTCGAACAGCCTCCTTGTTTCATCCCGGGGAAATGAGTAAGGACGTTTCAACTTTTCATAGAGGGGTTGCCGCCTATTGCTTTGGTGAACAACCGGTCTAGGGTCACTTGATTGTTGTTGAGCGTTGACGACAAAGGCCGTTTTTTCCTTCCCTTTATCATTTTTGTTCGATCCCCTGTTTGCGGGTCCGAGATTCTTTCCGGGTAGCATGCGATTGCACGGCTGAATGTTCTCGCAACTTCTCAATTCTTTTGTTTCAGAGATGGATTCCTTGAAGAGAGGGCCGAGGGCTATTTTTTCGTCGGAGTCGCTCCCGAAGGTGAGAACTCGCGGTCCCTCGGGATCAACCCTATGACAATTGTCGGCAATTTTTATACGCTCATCTGTCGCACTTTTCTGCTGTCTACGAGCTTCACGCTTTGTCCTGTTAAAGTGTTGCCTGTGTGCGACATACCCTTGCCACCAATATTTAAAGGAGTTGCAATCTTCAGTAGGATGTGTGATCTTCTGATGATATAAGCAGAAGTTAGGATATACGTCCGCTTCATCAAGATGTATCCCACCAGGAGAATTTTCTCTGAAAGAGGGCAGCCTGATTGTTAGGATACGTGCGTGTTCAAGTTTAGTTTTAAATACCGCAATCAAGACGGTTTCGCTTGTAGCTAGCCGGTTGAGTACGGGTCGTCCGCAGGGAGATGGGAGTCTTTTTCAAAGTGTTTTAACGAGTTAAGTCCTGTTTTCAGATTTTGTTGGATTATCTAAGTGTTGAGTTGATATTTAAAGAGAGCTTGTTAGGGTCAGGATTAGGTTAGTTTGAGTTAGGAGTCTCCACATCTTTCGTTGCCCCTCTTAATATCGGTGTTACGGTAATCGGCAACAACGGGGATTAGCACGACTAGGAAGGTACTTGCGAGTATAAGCTAGGCTTTCCAACGCATAGTCCTTCCTTTTGGTGCTTGTCCGTCCGTTCTTGGCTCTTATCCATAACCTCCGGTTAATTCAACCACAACCCGTCTCACTACGGAATCACCGCTATCATGTAGGATAGGATGCCGTAAGAAGCGGATTGTGGTTCAATTAACGGGAGTCGATTTAAGTTGTTGGGCAAGGAAAGAGTGAGAGAGATTTCCTTCTCTCAAACTTCCCTTATCCTACCCTAATAAGTATAAAACTACTCACACTTCATGATAAGGAAAAACAAAACAAAACAAAAGAGGAAGATAGAAAGAAGGAGATTAGAAGAATACGACTAACTATTTGCGACGTCACCTTGGCGAGGATCGAGCGTAAGTATCATTGTCGTATGAATGATAAAGAAAAAGAGAGAAGAAAGAAACAATCAAGCAAATAACAACAACTACTTAACAATTAAAATTACAACACATTACAACAAGTAAAGAAAGAGACAAGCATGATAATAAAAATGGTCTTCTTTATTCATCACTCTTCACTCAAAAGCTCACTACAAGTTTAATGGAGAAGAGGTGAGAAGAGGAAGAAGAACAACACTAAAACTAGGCAAAAAATGAGAATACAAAAATTGACCCCCTCCTTCACAAAGTTCTGGGCTATATATAGGCCAAAAAATGAAAACCTAGGGCAACCACCAGAACCTATACAAAAAGACCAAAACACCCCTAAAACAGCTTTTTGTTTGGCGCCAGAATGGCCGCGGATCCGCGGCCTGGATCCACCTTTTGCCGCGGATCCGCGGCCCATTGGAGGAGTTGGGCCTTCTGTTTTTTTGGGTTTTCCTGTTTTTCTGTGTACATTATTCTGGCATATGTATTTTCTCAATTTGGCTCCCCGATTTTTCCAGAATTTCTGTTGAGGGAAAGGTGGACTTTTTGTCAAGATTTTGTCATGATTGCCTCGAGCTCCGCGTAGATCTCTTGGATTTTGTGCTACCATTGAGCCTTGTGCATGAAGGTGACATTGATTTGACATTTTGTCTTCCTAAACTGGTATCTAGCAACATACGGATGACGAGCGGAGACCGTGTTTTCTCAGTGGTTGGCAGGAACCCGGATTTTGTTGTGTTTTTCATGAATTTCACCGTTTTAGAACCGAGAACCTGTATCCTGCAATTGACTAGCAAACACGGCTCAAGAGTATCTACCGATATGCAATGTGACAAAAATTGGGCGGTATGAAAATGCAAAATTCTGATATGAACAAATACCCCCAAACTTATCATTTGCTCGTCCCGAGCAAAGCCCATTTATTCACAAAAAATTTCCTAACCTCACTTTCGCAGGGAACGCGATTGCACTGAGCATGTGCAACAAGCCGTTAAACCTCTAGGTGTCCCTAGTAGGAGGAGTGTTGTCTCCTGAGGGTTTTCAGCGGATACTACCCACAAAATCCGGTCAAGTTGGTTTTGTAAAATAACTAAGCTTCAAACCCTAAAGTTTTGTTTTAGAAAATAACAATTCTATAATCCTAAGTCTAGACCATCGAACCTTTATTTTTCACACCTCGCATCTTATTTAACTACAGATTTTATATGTCTTTACGTGCAGTGCAAATAGTGTCGTTAAGTTCCAGAAGGATCGATTAAAGTCATCATGTCGCACAATAAAGCCCAGATAACAATTTTAAAAGGATCACATAAGTTTTATAAAGAGTTAAGCATTTTTCAAGTTTCGTTTCCCAGTAAGGTTTCAACTTCAGAATTTTTATCTTCCTTAACAGGAAACTAAATCGTATTTTTCACTCCACCATTTTCTTGTTTTCATTTCATACACACCTCTGTGAACGTGCAATAGTCTTTATCAAAGAGTAAAACCTTCATATCTCCGTTAAAAATGTTTTTAAAAGCCTGTCTTTTATCAAGATTATTCTCACACAAAGAACCGTTAGGAATTTTAACTCGGAGAGAACACTTGCTTGACTTTGTTTTAACCTGGACATTCTAGGCTTCTTAGCGAGCTTTGGGCCAATGCACCCAAACCAGTTGATTTTAGGACATTAAGTGTAGAAACACCCCAGCGGACTTAATTACTCAAGTTACCTAGGTCCAAAAACAAAAGACAGTTTGCCATGAAAATCAGATGATTTAATACGAACGGAGATATAACTGGCAGTTCAAATATTTTTTGGATAAAAGACGTGTTTGGTGTGTTTGGTGTGTAATCATTCCAATCAAGTTTTAGATGGGTTATTTTTCAGACTTAGCTCCAATTATGGCATCAATAACATTCCTTCATATTCGCTTTACTTCATAAACTATTCTTGACATTACTTATTTCAGAACAAACCTATTTGATCCTCAGAAAATCATTTATCTGTTTAAAAGTTTAAATATGAAAGACTTGTCATCTAATTCCCAAAATCTTACGACACGTGTAGTGTGATGTAAAGACGTATATCAGCTATAGTTAACTTCAAAGGAGAGTTATCTTTCAGGTTTTCAAAATCCAAACATAAGATCTAGTTATTCCTATTTTTTCAAACAAAAACCGTCGAAATGTTGAATCAAAGTTCTTCCACAAGCTAACTTGACAAAAAAGTTTTTATATTTTTTAGAAAATTTTCCGATTTTTATGGATTTTATGGATTTTTATGCAGATGCAAAATATACATATGAATGCGAAGGTAAGAAATGCATACCGAGCGTACCCCCAAACTTAAACTGGACAGTGTCCTCACTGTCGTGGCATGAAGAGAGCAGTTGGAAGGTTCAAAATTGTCGGTTAGTGATACACAATTTTTATTTGTTTTTGTTTTTAAAGAAAAAAAAAATATACACAAATATAAACAAAATGGTTTGTACATACCCCCAAACTTATTTGGAACAGTGTCCACTGTTCTTGGCTGGATAACCGAAGTTTGGAGGTAGGCAGAGGAAGATCATTCAGGGTAAACCGGCTCCTGTAAGAACAGGAGCTCCTCTGTTGGTTCGGCGCTAAGGTACGGTTTGCATCGGTGTCCATTTACCTTGAAGAGTGAACCGTCCTTTGGATTTTCCAAATCCACAGCGCCCTGCGGATACACATTCCGCACGAAATACGGCCCTTTCCAGCGAGATCTGAGCTTTCCTGGATGGAAATGAAGTCGGGTGTCGTAAAGCAGTACCTGCTGACCAGGTACGAAGATTTTGCGCAAAAGGTGTTTATCATGAAACACCTTCGTTCGATTCTTAACGACAACCGCGTTATCGTAAGCCTCATCCCTAAGCTCGTTCAGTTCGTTCAACTGCAGCTTCCGATGGCTGCCCGCATCCTCAAGAGACAGATTCAGCTCCTTTATCGCCCAAAATGCGCGATGCTCGATTTCGACAGGAAGGTGGCAGGCTTTTCCGTACACAAGCCGATAGGGAGACATGCCAAGGTCGGTCTTATAAGCGGTTCTAAATGCCCAAAGGGCATCAGTGAGTTTCAGAGACCAATCCTTACGGTTCTTGGAAACCGTCTTCTCCAGTATCTGCTTGATTTGCCGATTTGAAACTTCGGCCTGCCCGCAGGTTTGGGGGTGGTAGGGCGTAGACAGCTTATGATTTATGGAGTATTTCCGCATCAAGGCCTCGAAAGTCCTATTGCAGAAATGACTTCCATTGTCGCTAATGATCGCTCGGGGGTGCCCAAACCGTGAGAAAATGTTTTCTTTAAGGAACCTAACGACAACCTTGTTGTCATTAGTCTGGCTGGGCACAGCCTCGACCCATTTAGAGACGTAATCAACAGCTAGAAGAATGTACAAGTTCCCAAAAGAGCTGGGAAACGGCCCCATGAAGTCTATCCCCCAAACATCGAAAATCTCCACAACCAAGATTGGTTGGAGCGGCATCTCGTTCCACCGGGATATCCGGCCCATGTGTTGGCACCGGGAGCAAGTCTTGCAATAGTCGTGAGCGTCTTTGAAGAGTTGTGGCCAGTAGAAACCACATTGCAAGATCTTTTCAGCTGTCTTTCTGGGCCCAAAATGCCCGCCACACGCTTGATCGTGGCAAAATGACAGCACACTCTTGAATTCCTCATCGGGGACACACCGACGAATAATCTGGTCGGGACAGTACTTGAACAAGTAGGGTTCGTCCCAGTAAAAGTGTTTTACTTGGGATAAGAAGCGAAGTCTGTCCTGACCTGACCATTCGGTCGGTAGTAATCCCGTGGCCAAATAGTTCACAATATCTGCGAACCAGGGTTCGCACGATACTGTCAAGAGTTGTTCATCCGGGAAAACGTCATTAATCGGAATTGGAAGCGAAGGCGAAGAAGGAAGTGGTGAGAGATGGTCGGCAACTACGTTTTCACATCCTCGTTTGTCCTTAATGACAAGGTCAAACTCTTGAAGCAAGAGGATCCAACGTATTAACCGAGACTTGGCATCTTTCTTCGCAAAAAGATGGCGCAGCGCTGAATGGTCCGTGTAGACAATGACTGGAGAGCCGATGAGGTAGGGCCTGAACTTTTCTAAGGCAAATACAACAGCCAAGAATTCCTTCTCAGTTGTTGTATAATTGAGTTGGGCGTCGTTCAGGATCCGGCTCGCGTAATAGATTACGTGCGGCATCTTGTTGATGTGCTGTCCAAGGACAGCACCGATGGCAAAGTCGGATGCATCGCACATAATCTCGAATGGGTGCGTCCAGTCAGGGGAAGAAAGAACGGGAGCAGATGTCAGTGAGCGTTTCAGTGGCTCGAATGCAGTCACACAGCTCGAGTTGAAGTTGAAAGGTGTATCCTTGGCCAGCAAAAGCGTCAAGGGCCTAGCAATCTTGCTAAAGTCCTTGATAAACCGTCTATAGAAACCGGCATGGCCAAGGAAGGCTCGGATATCTCTGACGCATCGGGGAGGAGGCAGATTGGAAATGACCTCAATCTTTGCTTTGTCAACCTCTATGCCATTTTGCGAGATGATATGTCCTAAGACAATACCTTCGCGCACCATGAAGTGGCATTTCTCCCAGTTCAAAGTGAGATTCTTGTCCTTACATCGGGTAAGGACAGCGTCAAGATGCAGCAAACACTCGTCAAAGGAGTCGCCGAAGATGGAGAAGTCATCCATGAAAATCTCTAGAAATTTTTCCACCGTGTCTGAGAAAATACCCATCATACACCGCTGGAAGGTAGCGGGCGTATTGCATAACCCAAAGGGCATGCGTCGATATGCAAACGTGCCGAAAGGACAAGTGAAAGTGGTCTTGTCCTGGTCTTTTTCGGTGATGGGAATTTGATTATAGCCAGAGTAGCCATCAAGAAAACAATAGTACTCATGTCCGACCAATCGTTCCAGCATCTGGTCAATGAAAGGTAGCGGAAAGTGGTCTTTCCGCGTTGCGGCGTTGAGTTTTCTGTAATCAATGCAAACTCGCCACCCAGTTTGGGTGCGAGTAGGGATTAACTCATTCGCCTCGTTGGTTATGACCGTGATGCCCGACTTCTTGGGGACAACGTGAATGGGGCTAACCCACTGGCTATCAGAGATAGGGTAAATGATACCACTATCTAGACATTTGACGATCTCCTTCTTCACAGCCTCCTTCATGACTGGATTAAGACGTCTTTGTGGATCCCGGGCTGGTTTGGCATCATCCATCAGATGAATGTGATGCTCAACGATCAGGGGACTAATCCCCTTGATGTCCGCCATGGACCAGCCAAAAGCTTGCCTGTTGCTGTGCAAGACCGCGAGAAGGGCTTTCTCTTGCTCGGGAGCTAGAGAAGCCGAAATGATGACAGTGAGGGTCTCGTTCTCACCTAAGTAAGCGTACTTAAGGTGAGACGGCAACGGCTTGAGTTCGAGCGTTGGAGGTGAAACGATGGAAGGCAAGACTGGTGCAAAGGTCTCGAACTCAAAGGACTCCAGCAAAGGTTCAAAACGAGTGTAGGCAACCGAGTCGGATGGTTCAGGTAACTCATCCGGAAATTCGAAAGATTCAAACTCGGGTTGTGCGCGGTTAAGATCATTCGAGAACGTAAAACACTCGTAGTCGTTATCGGGCGCAGAAACAGCAGCAGGTTCGAAGAGAAACGCACTAGTGGCGTCAAGATTATCGTGATCAAACAGAAACTCCTCGAATTCACACTCTTCTGGTGTGATCTCCTGGATCGAGCAGACGTCCAGTATATGAGCATTAGGTTCGGCGGGCTGATTCCCTAACCTAAAAATGTTGAGTTCAATCGTCATATTTCCAAAAGAGAGGTTCATTGAACCATTGCGACAATTGATCACAGCATTTGAGGTTGCGAGAAATGGGCGACGGAGTATCACCGGAATTTGATTCCGGGGGTTAGCTACAGGCTGTGTATCTAAGACAATGAAGTCAACGGGGAATATGAAGTCCCCGACTTTTATTAACACATCCTCTAGCTCACCCCTAGGATGGGTGATCGATCGGTCGGCCATTTGGAGAGTGCAGTGTGTGGGTTTCAACTCTCCGACGCCTAATTGCTCGTATACTGAATACGGAAGCAGGTTAACACTGGCACCAAGATCTAATAGTGCGCGGTTGATGTTCTTATCCCCAATGGTAATTGAAATCGTAGGACAGCCAGGGTCCTTCCGTTTTTGTGGTAAAGATTGGGTAAGGGCATCATTCACAGCACTAGCCAAGAAAACTATCTTGGGTACCTGAGACTTCCTCTTTTTCGTGCACAAGTCCTTTAAGATTTTCGCGTAGGACGGGACTTGTTGGACAGCATCTAAAAGAGGAATATTAATGTTAACCTGCTTGAATAACTCCAGAATCTTCTCCATTTGAGGATTTTGTTTATTAGACCTCAACCGGTTTGGAAATGGAACATTTTGAAAATTGGTTGAGTCTAATGCTGGAGGAGGAGATTTTGGAGTTGGAACGGATCCCAGAATAGGTGTTTTCGTGGAGTGAGAAGTGGGTCCGTTCAGAGCAGAAGAAGAGGAAGGAGATCCTGTTGAAGAACGGAGAATAGGCTCGGAAGACGAAGAAGAAGAAGGAGAAGAAGAAGAAGAAGAAGAAGAAGCGGCGGCCGGGGTGTCATCGTTGATTCGCTTGCCAATGTTGTTTTGCAGCATCCTTCCCGATCTCAGTGTAGTCACGGCACTCACATTATGGTTTTGTTGTTCAAGAGCAACATGTGCATTATGTGGGTGACCGGGATTTGGAAGTGGCTGGGACGGGAGCTTCCCCTTCTCTCGCTCGCTTAAGGCCGCGTTCAGCTGTGCAATCTGGGCCTCGATGGTTTTGATGCTTTGCCCGTGTGCGGCAGTGTGTTGCACTAAAGATTGAATCGAAGACTGGATGTTGGCGGTGGATTGGGTCGATTGTTTAACAAACGTCTCCAGACTTCGCTCGAGCGAGGAAACCTTATCGTTGTTCGACGGAACAAAGTTGTTTGGTGGAAAAGAGTTGTTGGGTGCAAAGTTGTTCGTCTGATTTTGGAAAGGTTGGGGTTGGAAGGGCTGCTGATACTGAGTTTGTTGTTGCATTGGAGGGGCCCTTTGGAAATTGTTGCCTTGGAATTGATTCTGATTCTGATTCCAGGCGAAATTGGGGTGGTTCCTCCAACCGGGATTGTAGGTGGAAGAGTATGGATCATTCCTCGGTCTTTGCTGGAATGCATTAACCTGATTCTGTCCTTGCGATGGTGGATTGTAAGGACACTCTTCGGTCAAGTGAGAAGGATCGGAACAACAAGCGCAGATGGTACGAAGGGGGAGAACAGGGGCAGGAGTAGGAGAAGAAAATTTGCTCTCTATTGCTTCAAGCTTTTTTGTTATTGCAGCCATTTCAGCTCTCATTGCAATAGAGACATCAAGCTGGTGAATTCCTACCCTAGACTGACCGGTAGAAGTGGAGGTAGAAGAAGAAGAAGAAGAAGTCGGTCTGGTGCTCTCCCACTGTAGCGTTTGCTCCGCAAGATCGTCAAAGAACTGCCACGCTTCCTCGTCAGATTTCGATAGGAAGTGGCCCTGACAGCTGGTTTCCAGCAACTGCTTCGTTGCTGGGTTCAGTCCCTCGTATAAGGTTTGGCAGAGTTGCCATTTCTCTATACCGTGGTGAGGACACTGAACAAGAAGGTCTTTGTATCGGTCAAAGCACTTCCAGAAGGGTTCAGAAGGAAGCTGGGAGAATTGGTTGATTTCATTTCGAATTCTTGCGGTCTTATGATTTGGATAGAATTTTTTCAGAAACGCTTTAACAAACTCGTCCCAGCTGGGGATTGAGTGGGAAGCGGTGCTATACAGCCATTTTTCAGTGAGATCGCATAAAGTGAACGGAATGACCCGTAGACGTATAGCATCGTTCGACAGCTGGGTGGTTTTCATCATGGCACAAACATTTTGAAATTTGTTGATGAAGATATATGCATCTTCAGATTCAAGCCCATGAAAACGTGGAAGCATGTTGATGAAATGGGGCTTAATTTCAAAGTTGTCCCCATTGGCCGGAGGAAGAGAAAGGCAAGTGGGAAGTGCAGAACGGGTGGGGTAGAAACGATCCTGGAGCGCAATTCGCTGCGGCGCTACAACAGGCGGAGGTGGTGGAATATTGGTCTCCGTAGGAGGTGGAGCCAATCCAGCGGTGGTCAAAGAGATGTTCGGATTAAATCCCGACATCGCGGAAGAAGAGGTTGGTGAAGGTGAAGGTGAAGACGTATGAACAGAATTCCGGTCAACGTCGGAGTTGGCCGGCAAAGAAAGGGGTGAAAGAGGAGTGGACGGAGTATCGACTTCGGAGTCGATCGCGTAGTCGGTCGCGACTAACGTAACGCGGACTAGACGGGCGCTAGTGTCCCGAGTCCAAGCGGACATACACTAAACGAGTTTAGTATAGTCAAAGCGGAGAAGGTGAGGGTAAGAAAACGTCAAAGGAGAAAGGCGATGGGTGAAAATGGATTTGGCGAAAAAAGTTTTTGATTTTTTTCTTTTTTTTTTAGAAAGATTTTTTTACAGAAGTATGTACGGAAATACGGCTTAAGCAATCACAAACAAGATATGCACAATCACACCTAGATCTAGGGTAACCTAGGTCTACTAGACCTGCTCCTGAACTTGATTTTCGAAGTTAAACAGTGTCGAGAAACGGGCTTAACAATACACTGATCACGAGGCCAGGTAAGTGCAGAGATAAGGGGAGGTTGTCCAACGCTTTCGCGAAGTTCCTTAATTAAATAACCCTTTCTCTTTCGGCGGTTGCGCCTTTAACACTTTCCTAGACACCCCGTAAACAATATACGGTTAAGCGAGGTTCTAAACACGGTTTATCTTCTCCTAATGAGCGCGAAGTCCTTAGGGCTGAAGTCTAGTATTTTTTAATTTACACTGGACAATGCATATGCTTTAGTGATTTTTGGGGTCCTGGGAAGGGTGATGAAATCCCCACCCAATCTGGATTGGTTTCAAGCCCCTTAAGTCCGTATTAAAGAATGCAAAACAGTAACAAATCAACTGCAAACAATTTTTATTTTGCGGCGCAAAGAATCCTGCACAAGAACAGTTTATTGGAAGGGGGAGAAGAATTTGCGCAAAGAAGCCTGCAGAAAACACAATTTATTGGAGTTCAGAGGAGTGGGGAGAAGAGAGAGACTCACCAGAAAAAAGTTGGCAGCCCAAAGGCACCAAGTGGTCGCGGAACCGCGGCCTAATCTTGCTTATGCCGCGTTTCCGCGGCTGTACTGTGGACTTGGGCTTCTGGAAAAATTGGGTGATCTTCTGTTGCTGTCCTCTTCTTGTCTAGATCTACTGAATCTTTAGTTGCTCACTGTACCTGCTCCAGATCTTGACAGTAGACCGTTAACTTCTTTTTGTCCGTCGCGGTGTAGCCGCGAAATGTGGGTCTATCTTCCCACGTCTTTGGCACTGTACTTGAACTCCGTATTTTCTACGTCTTGGCCACTGAACTCGAACCTTGTACTTTCCTGCACACTTGCACAAAAGCTAATCAAAAATAACAAGATGATTTTTTACCAAGTACATTTTTTTTCGTGTTTTTTTATACTTACAAATTAACCCGAAATTACACAAGGAAATAAACTACCGTCTCCCCGGCAACGGTGCCATTTGATTGTTAGGATACGTGCGTGTTCAAGTTTAGTTTTAAATACCGCAATCAAGACGGTTTCGCTTGTAGCTAGCCGGTTGAGTACGGGTCGTCCGCAGGGAGATGGGAGTCTTTTTCAAAGTGTTTTAACGAGTTAAGTCCTGTTTTCAGATTTTGTTGGATTATCTAAGTGTTGAGTTGATATTTAAAGAGAGCTTGTTAGGGTCAGGATTAGGTTAGTTTGAGTTAGGAGTCTCCACATCTTTCGTTGCCCCTCTTAATATCGGTGTTACGGTAATCGGCAACAACGGGGATTAGCACGACTAGGAAGGTACTTGCGAGTATAAGCTAGGCTTTCCAACGCATAGTCCTTCCTTTTGGTGCTTGTCCGTCCGTTCTTGGCTCTTATCCATAACCTCCGGTTAATTCAACCACAACCGGTCTCACTACGGAATCACCGCTATCATGTAGGATAGGGTGCCGTAAGGAGCGGATTGTGGTTCAATTAACGGGAGTCGATTTAAGTTGTTGGGCAAGGAAAGAGTGAGAGAGATTTCCTTCTCCCAAACTTCCCTTATCCTACCCTAACAAGTATAAAACTACTCACACTTCATGATAAGGAAAAACAAAACAAAACAAAAGAGGAAGATAGAAAGAAGGAGATTAGAAGAATACGACTAACTATTTGCGACCTCATCTTGGCGAGGATCGAGCGTAAGTATCATTGTCGTATGAATGATAAAGAAAAAGAGAGAAGAAAGAAACAATCAAGCAAATAACAACAACTACTTAACAATTAAAATTACAACACATTACAACAAGTAAAGAAAGAGACAAGCATGATAATAAAAATGGTCTTCTTTATTCATCACTCTTCACTCAAAAGCTCACTACAAGTTTAATGGAGAAGAGGTGAGAAGAGGAAGAAGAACAACACTAAAACTAGGCAAAAAATGAGAATACAAAAATTGACCCCCTCCTTCACAAAGTTCTGGGCTATTTATAGGCCAAAAAATGAAAACCTAGGGCAACCACCAGAACCTATACAAAAAGACCAAAACACCCCCAAAACAGCTTTTTGTTTGGCGCCAGAATGGCCGCGGATCCGCGGCTTGGACCCACCTTTTGCCGCGGATCCGCGGCCCATTGGAGGAGTTGGGCCTTCTGTTTTTTTGGGTTTTCCTGTTTTTCTGTGTACATTATTCTGGCATATGTATTTTCTCAATTTGGCTCCCCGATTTTTCCAGAATTTCTGTTGAGGGAAAGGTGGACTTTTTGTCAAGATTTTGTCATGATTGCCTCGAGCTCCGCGTAGATCTCTTGGATTTTGTGCTACCATTGAGCCTTGTGCATGAAGGTGACATTGATTTGACATTTTGTCTTCCTAAACTGGTATCTGGCAACATACGGATGACGAGCGGAGACCGTGTTTTCTCAGTGGTTGGCAGGAACCCGGATTTTGTTGTGTTTTCCATGAATTTCACCGTTTTAGAACCGAGAACCTGTATCCTGCAATTGACTAGCAAACACGGCTCAAGAGTATCTACCGATATGCAATGTGACAAAAATTGGGCGGTATGAAAATGCAAAAATCTGATATTAACACAGCCTCGTCCCCATCGATATGGCTTTGGCGAATCGTTTCCTTGTCTTGATCCTGCTTTCATTTGCGGCGGATGTACTTTGATCTGGTAGGAGTGTTTCGACCGTTTTGTCCAATCGCCGGCATTTGGCCTTTTCAAATATGGCCATCTCACGCTTCCGATCAGCTTTACTTTTCAGGAGAGCTTCGTTGAGGAACGTGTCGATCATTTCATCTGACGGCTCCAGAAGTTCTGGTTTAAGATTTTCCCCCAGCTTCTCAGTGCAAGGAGTTTCTTCGTCGTCTATCGACGAGTGAGAGATCACACGACAACTTGCCACGTACTCCTCAGATCCATCCGACGAGTCTTCTCCATCATCTTCGTCCTCAAGGAAATGGCTGAGGAACTCTTGGAGTATGATTGGAGTCCGCGCCTTCTGATTATACTCCTCCAGCGCGTCGATCTGTTTCTGTAGGTACGTGCGCTTGTCACCAGGCTTCACGGGCGTTTTGGATCTCTTCTTATTCTTCTTTGAAGATTTTGACGGCTGAGCGTGAGTGTTTTGGCCATCACCACCAATCTTTGGAGCTGGGCGCAGCTTCAACATTCCTTCAATGATCTGGGGTTCTAACGGGTTCTTCCATCTGATCGCCGGGCATGTCTGAAGATCCTCCAGCATTCTTTTAGTTTCGGCTGAAAGTACGACCTCCCACGGAGTTTCTTCTATAAAAGAGCACGATGCCCCCGGCATGTCCACTTTTTTAGGGGTATGAGGTTGTGGCGGGTTCACCTTCTAGTTTTCGGATAATGCGAACTTGCCTTGTTGGTATTGGTCCTCGATCCATCCCTTAAAGACGAAGCAATCTTCGATTGGCTTACCGTTTGGTGGTAAGGGCAGTAATTAAGATCGTTGACATCGCCTGGCTGCAACGGACATTTTGGACTCGGCAGATTGATGAGTCTGTTGAGCACTGCCAGCTCGAACAGTCTCCTCGTTTTATCCTGAGGAAACGAGTAAGGACGTCCCAGTCTCTCCTCGAGGGATGGGCGTGGACGCACGTTGTTTTGGCGAACAACCGGCTTTGAGTTGCTCGGCTGTTGTTGAGTATTGGCGATGAAAGTTGCTTTTCCTTTCCCTTTTTCATTTCGAGAGTCTGGCTTTGGAGGAGACGGTCTGTGACCCATCTGGTCCATTTGGGCCAGTTTGTCGATCAAGGCCTGGAAAGTAGTTGGCTTGAAGAACATCATGAATTGTGAGATGGTCGCTTGCGGATCAAGAGTGCCCACGAACATGCCTACCGCAGGTGCTTCTTCGATGCGTTGTTCACATTTCGACCATAAGTTTCGCCATCGTATTGCATATTGAACCCATGTTTCGCCCGGCCTTACCCTGGTGTTAATCAATGCGGTGACCGGGGTGCGCTCACTAGTGCTTACAAATCTTTGTGTAAACAGTAGCTCCATCTCCGCAAATGTTTTGACAGAGTCGTTAGGTAGCTCCGAATACCATTCAAAGGCCGTTTCTGCTAAGCTGCCGACGAATTGGCGAAGCAACAGTTTGTCGTTGCCTCCAGTGTTGCCGCATAAGGCCCTGAATTAAGCGACATGCTGATGTGGATTCCCTGTCCCCTTGTACACATGGAATTTGGGGATCGTATATCCCGGCGGGTAACTGATTTGGTCATACCAGCCCGGATATGGTCGTCCGTTTCTAATAATTTGCCCAGCCGCTTCATTCGCCTGATGAACTCGTATCTGCTGAGCTATATAGTCGTCTAGTGCAGCTTTGGAAATGGTTTCTTCTTTGGCTGTTGAAAGAGCCGGAGGTGGATTAGATGTCTCCCCCTCATCGTCTTCAATAATGATCGGAGAGTCTTCAACTGGGGGATCCGGCTGGATCATCATGCCTACCATATCTTGGAATAGAAGGGCCATTTGTTTTATATTGGCCGCTTGTTCCACAGCCTCTTTGTCCTTCTTCTCAAACATTCTCCGAAAGTATTCAGCATCAGTTTCCTGCTTACCGCACTGCTCCGTGGATATTTCCGGGCTTTCTTTTGGTCCGGTGAGTGCTGCCATCGCAGTCATCATCTCTTGAAGCTTCTGTTGCTGCTCCTGGGCCTTTGTTACGGATCGGGTGAGCGGTCGGTGACCCGTCGAAGCGCGGCTATCCTCTTTCCCGGAAGCCATGTAAACAGTATGCACCATTATTCCCCCAGACTTGGGGCGTTTGGGCTCGGCATCTTTGCGATCTGTCGTAGTTACAGCGGGATTCTCCGGCCTCCTTCTTTTTTGAGCAGTTGACGTTAAGGGGGCCGTCGCAGCGGGCACCCAGACAGCCGTTGCCTTTTGTGGCTTGGCAAGATGATTTTCTTTTTGCTGAACTTTCACCTTTTTCTGTCGGCGGAGATAGTCTTAATCCATTACGGAGTCTTGGACTTGACGCCAGGCCTTGTAAATTTTAGAGGACATCTGTTGAGGGGGCTGTTCCAGCTTCACCTTTGGAGCATTATCCACAGGTGTAGGAGATCTTTTCAATACGGCAGTTGGCGAGTTTTTGCACACCCTTCTTAGCGGTTCAAAGCTATTCCCGGTCGGAACAGCAGCATTAATTTCCGTCGTCGGGGCTGGTGGAGTTAGCCCAAAGGGAGAGTTGCCCCCAGCCTTCCTTACCCGGTGCCAGTGACGACGGCAAGCATGTCATGCGATTGGAGTTGGTTTAGCCGTAGGGGTGACCTCCTCATGCCCCCTGTGTTGGTCAGAATTCGCTGGTATCGGCCTTTCAAAGACTGACGTCCGTTGAATGGGGACGACCAACCTATCAAAAGCAGACTTCCAAGTAGGGGAAGCAACCTTGGTGATTTTGCTTGGAACGGGAGCGAAAATAGTCAGTCTTGTGAAGACCGACCCTTTGGCAGGAGAAGCCGCTTTGACGACTTCGGGAGTAGGGATGACTATCCTTTTTGGAATAACCCTTTCTGGTATTACGGGCTTCTTCATAGGCCCGTTGGAGCTCTGGCCTAGTCTGTTAAAAACCGAGGCAGCGGAATTGGGCGACCCATTGAGAGGGGCCGCAGTAGTAGAAAGCCGATCAAAGACCGACTTCTTTGGAGCTTCTTGCGACGACATTGGGGCATTGATGCTCATCGATGGGAGCATAGTCCCGAAGAATAGCCTAGTGGTGTCCTGAGTCACCTTTTCCACCGGCATAACGAAGATAGAGGCCGCTTGGGGCCCGTAAGTCACTCCTCTGGACGGGATGGAGTGAGGGTTGCAGTTGCAGTTAGTGCAGTTTGAAGCCATTGACCTTCTGTTTTCTGCACGGAGCAAGACACCAAATCTAAGTACCTCGAATCCACAGGCAACCATAGCAAACCGCGATTCATTCGCGAACACGACACACAAAGTGTGGAGTGGAAAGAGGAAGAGGTCCCACCGGGCGTGCCAGAATCTGTTCCCCTCCGAAAGACGCGATACAGACGCGGCGAACGTCTTGCCTGAACTTCGGGGCAGATGCTAATTGGAGCTATCCGTCCATCTCTCCGAAGATGCCAAGTTGATTTATGGCACCGTGTATCGAAGGTTTAAACGGATGCGGCCGATGTAGTAGACTTCGTCAGATTCCCCCTCGTTTGAAGGGTTTTTGATTGTGGGGACGCTCTTCCCTGCAGGCGCAAGCCCCTGCAGTTAATTACGCTACCGCATCGCGGTAACAACTTTCTCATTCTCCAGATGGTCACTTCGTGTCGTGAGTGTTTGTTTTGTTTGTAGTTGCCCGTGGATTGTATACGGAGACTAATTTATGTTTTCGTCCGTAGGACGTGGATTAGTCCAAATCCGTATTTTCTTAGAGTTGGGTTTGGGGTTTTGGTTTAAGGATACGTTAGTCTTCTTTTGGACTAAGATCAACTTAAACGTTTGTTAAGGACACGTTAGTCTAATTTCCAGACTAAGATCGACTTAACAGGATCGTTTAGATCCAACAAGGGAGCATTTGGGCTCTATTGTTTAGTTTAGAGACATTGCGGTCGATTGCTAGTTTAGGGACATGGTGGTCCATTGTAGTCCGTAGAATGTGTGGTTGTCGGGACCCGTCACCTCTCTGAAGACGTTGAAGGATTACACCGACAAATATCAGAGGAGTTCAGAGATGTACCCTTGAACCAATGTTTGTTGGGAGATCTATAGTCCAATTTGGGACTAAAGTCTGTTTGAAAGTTTATGAGCATATGGGCTCAGTAATTAAATGCATAGCATTTGGCCTGTTAGACCTTTACATGGGCTCTGCCCTTCTTTAATAATGCATAGCATTTTAGTGGTCTGATAGTGCGCCACGTGGCCTGTCAGGCGCTTTGCGTCAATTAAAGAGCGCAAGGCGCTAGCGCATGTGGAGGTGACACGTGTCACGCTCTGCTAAGCGCAAGTCTGTTAGCGCAGTGCGCTGCGCTAGTGGGCTGCTGACACGTGGCGCGCCTTGGTGCTATGCGCCAATCCAAGAGCGCAGTGCGCTATATTTAGAAGCGCAAAGCGCAGATCATTCTGTGGTTGACACGTGGCGCGTTCTGGCGCAGTGTGCCAATTTAATAAGCGCAAATGCGCATTTCAAGAGTGTAAGGCATTGTACAATAGCGCAGAGCGCATTTTGATCCAATTAAGATCAAAGAAACATGTTCTTTGTTTTCTCAAAAGAGGTTCTACCTCAAGATTCAAGAACCAATGGTTCATCAAAATGCTGTGCCTTTATATAGATCAAAAGATCTAAGAATGAAGTAAATTACTTCTTTTTATTTTTTGTGATTAGATCTTTCTGGTCTTTTTCTTTTTATTGAAGATCTTGATCTTGTTCTTAGATCTTTGATCTTTTTAGAAGAGATTCTTCTTTTTGTGAGGTGTTTTCATCTCTGTTCTTCAAGAATCAAATTCTTTTACCTTCAAAGATGAAGAAGATGATTTTCTTTCTTCAAAGGCTTGCATTTTCTTCTCTTTGAGTTTTTCTCAAAGTTTTCAGAGGGTTCTCTCTCTTCTGTATCTTTCTCTCTATATGTGTGAGAATTGGAGTCTAGGGGCTTTTATATAGGGCCAATTGGTTTGTTAAGTTAGTTACAGAGATCTTTCTCTGATTGATCTGGGGATATTTCCCCACCGTTGGATTTTTGATTCTAAGGCCTCTGTTTTACAAAAGACAATCTTCTTATTTTAATAAGATTGGAAAGATCTTTCTAGAATTTTAATTCTAATTAATTAATAATTTATTATTTAAATTCCAGTGCTGGCGCAATTGGCGCCAGCGCGCCTGCGCTTGACACGTGTTGCGCAGCGCAGAGCGCAGCGCGACTGCGTTTGACACGTGGCGCGCAGCGCAGAGCGCAGCGCGACTGCGCTAGCGCACCACTGTTTGACACGTGGTGCGCAGCGCAGAGCGCAAGTGATCTGAAGCGTTGCTTCATTTATTTTAAAATTTGAATTTTAAAACAGAGCCTTGCTCTGATTGGGGGTGCGCTGCCTTGGGCGCAGCGCTCCTTGCGCTTGCGTGTCTGCTTTTGACACGTGGCGCGCTGCGCGCAGCGCAAGGAATCTGAAGCGTTGCTTCAATTTTTGAATTTTGGAATTCATACAGAGCTTTGCTCTGATTGGGAGAAGCAGAAGCGTCACTTTATTATTTTTTTAAAACAGAGCTTTGCTCTGATTGGGGTAAACAGAGTCCTCCTCTGATTCCCAAAATAACAATAGGTCCTGGAGAAACCGAAATGACGATAATCGCAAAGGCGGAAATTCTGACAATACTGAATCTTTTAACACTTCGGCTAACCGAAATAAGCGAGTGATGAGAGGGCCTAATGCCAACCAGTCTTGGAAGCCAGTGTTCGGAGAGGAAGGAGAATCTCCACTGAAAGAGAAGCTGGATAAGGTTTATTCCTTCAGAAGGGACAGAGTCCACAAAATATTCAAGGACGCCCTGAGAAACGGTCTATAATTGTCAGAATCAAAAAGACCGCAAGAAGCGAATATGACCAACGACCCTAAATATTACCCTATCACCGAGTGATAAGTCATGCTATTGAGGACCGCTTCATTTTCAAAGATTGGGTCGAAAAACAATACAAGACAGGAGAGATAGATCTGTCTAAAGACGTGTTAGCAAACAGTCAAGCCGCAACCGCCAATTTCATACAAACGGAGACCGAAGTCCTTCGGGAACCTGATTCTCTCGGACATCTGCCTTTCCATGAAAGGATATGACCACCACGTCGTTAAACTGGGAACAGCGGACCACCACGTCGTTAAACTGGAAACAGACGACCCCTAAGTCGTTAAACTGGGAATGTAAAAAAATGTATAAAAAAAAGTGTAAATAAAAATAATAAAAAAACAGCCGAAATGGTGGGGCAACTCGTAATAAAAATCAGCGAGTAAAATAAAGATGAAAATAAACAGCCGAAATGATGGGACAACTCGCAATAAAAATCAGCGAGTAAAATAAAGATGAAAATAAAACCGAAATGATGGGGCAGCCGCAAATAAATAGCCGAAATGAAAGGGCAATCGCGACCTTCGCGATAAGAAAGGCTGAAATGATAGAGCAATCGTGGTAAAAAAAACCCTCCAAATGGCGAATGATGAGTCGCTCCTGGTACCATATTCCAGTGCAGCGATGCAGACGCCAACCAAAATCCAAATTCCTAAATGGCGAATGATAAGTCGCTCCTGGTACCATATTCCAGTGCAGCGATGCAGACGCCAACCAAAATCCAATTTCCCAAAATTCTTCCAGCCCTACGGTTGGCTCCCAAACTGACTACCGTATACAATCCACGGGCTCAAATAATTCTCCTCACATCCATGCCCCACCACAACCACCAGTCACGCGGCCGGTCTCCGCCCTTGGAATTATGCTCCATTTAGGAAGACCCACTCATGTGTCCTCACGATACATAAGGAGAACAAACCTAACGAGATCCTCTCGACTCGTAAGGAAACACCTTCGTGAGATCCTTACGACTCACAAAGGAAAAGCACACTTGGGAGTCCCCTTGACTCCTAAGGAGAAAACTCACCTACGAGATCCTTTCGATTCGTAGGGAGAAAATGCTTTTATGGGATCCTTACGGCTCATGAAATTGAAAAGCCTTAGGTGATAGGGACCTAAACCCGTCTCCCAAGCCATCGCTCCCCAACAGGCAAAGGCAAATGATGAATTGCTCCTGGCACCCGTGCTTCAGTATTAGCAATGCTGATGCTGACCCCTATCCCAAAATTCCAAACTTCCGATCCAATAGACCCCTAAGTCTATAAACTGGGAACATATGACCTCTAAGTCGTTAAAATGGGAACAAAAGACTCCTAAGTCTTTAAAGTGGGAACAAATGACCCCTAAGTCGTTAAACTGGGAACGAGAGAAATCTCCTCATGACAAATGATGATTCGCTCATGATACCATATTCCACTATAGCGATGCCGATGCCAAACCAAAACCAAAATCCCCAAATTCTCTTATGGCAAATGATGATTCGCTCCTGGTGTCATATTCCAGTGTAGCATTGCTGATGCCAAACCAAAACCAAAATCCCAAAATCCTCTCATTACAGATGATGATTCACTTCTGGTACCATACTCCAGTGTAGCGGTGCTGATGTCAACCTAAATCATATCAAGTCAGCAAGACAACCAACAACCTCCCTGGAGGAATCAAGCTCCACCTCGGAAACAAGTCAAATCCCGACACCGCAGAAAGCGGAGCAAGTCAAATCAAAGCACCGACTGTCCACGTCGCTAAAAGGGCAGCACCGACCGTCCAAGTCGCTAAAAGGGCAGCACCGACCGTCCAAGTCGCAAAAAGGCAGCAATGACCTCCTCGTCGGAATTATGCTCCGCCTTAGAATCAAGTCAACCAGACACTCCGTGCCGGGGAAAAGTCGACCAACAACACTCCGTGCCGAGGGCACGTCGACCACCGACACTTCGTCTTGGGGATACGTCATACACTGATACTCTGTCTCGGAGACACGTCAAAAATCGACCGTCCATGTCGTAAAAAGGGCAGTGTCAGCTTCCCAAAAAGTGGGAACCAAATCAAGTCGCCTCCACGTGAAAGAAGATCCATTTTTCATGCACACGACCCACATGTGCAGTATGCATTTATTGATGGGGGACACTTTGTTGGGGTCAAAAATTGCACCCCGGTTGACTAAGTCAAAGTCAACCCTAAGTAAGCGGGCCCAAACCCAGATCAAGTGGGCCCATGCCCAAGTCGAGCCCCGCGGTCAGCCTTCCCCATGCCAAAATGAAATCATGTAATAAATACTTTTGATATAATTTTCATACATGAATGTAAGAAAAATGGGCATAAAGCCAAATTTTTGTAAAGCTTATGGTTCATGTGTAAAAGAAAAGAGCACATGAGACATTAAATAGTCAAAATGCCATCTTGTAAAGCCCAAGAGGCTATATGTAAATTTGTAAGCCTATAAAAGGCAACATAATGATGACATAAAAAAAGAACTTTTCATTCTCTCAAATTCTAGGGTTTTTGTGGCTCATTCTCATTCCTCAAGGTTCTAAACCTTCTTCCCCTTTTCTGAATTAAATCAAGAGTTTCTCTTTCTTTTCCAAAAAGAAATAGTTTTTCACCACAAAACCTTTGAAGGGGAACGCGGATCTTCCATCAAATCTCCAAAATAGGAGATTTTTAAAATCTCACCCTCTTTTCTCCAAGATCGAGCCAATAGAGAGGAGGAAGAAGGAGACCCACCTCCAAAAACCTCACTTTGGGGAAGATCCAAGGCCTAAGGAAGAAGAAAGGGGTCTCCTTTCAGCAGCTCCGAAAATATCTTAGGAGTTTAACTCCTCAAATATATATATATATATATATATATATATATATATAATAATAAATCTTTCTTTTTTGGGAGTACAACTCCCAGTGCAGAGGCTAAGCCCATTGTCCTCTTTGTCAGGAGTTCAACTCCAAAAGTCAATCAGGAGCACAGCTCCCAGTGTAGGGACCAAGTCTCTTTTCCTGCTGACGTCCAGCGCCCGCATGCGAGACACGTGGGGTGCCGGGGCGCAGCGCCCGTATGCCAGGCACGTGGGGCACCGGCGCCCACGCGCCCTTTGGACGCTATTCTTCTTTTTTTTATATATACACACACTCCACAACATTGTCCCCGTTAGAAAAAATTTCTAACGGGGTGCTGCCCCGCACCCCGCAAGGGGGTTGCTAGCCCCTTGATCCCCAGCCCGCTATCCGGATAGCGGGACCCCCGTAAACTCTACGAGGCTCACGATATATCCAAAACCCCTTAAGACACACATATGCACACTGCACATTGAGTTCGCATGACCTGTTTGACCCGTCAATCGGAGCTTTCTTCGCTCCAAAATCGGGGGGTAACTAACGGCAGCTTAGTCCGTGGCTGCCGGAAATTCGGATCCCCACAATCAATAAACCCCCGCCTACCCTCGGCAGGGGGAATCTGTAGTACGCCTGACAAGCGACGCGTATTCCCATCTCAATGGGATGACGAAAAACACCCTACAGGTATCTGCTTTTCTGGTTATTCTTCCGCTTGCTCTTCTGCTTCATCTTCAGTTTCGTCTTGGACAGGCTGTTGTTGCGCAAATCCTATATGTGGGACAGGTTCCGGATATGTATTGTCTTCCAACAACTGTATGTAGAACGCAAAATCCGCCTCCCAATTGTTGTTGCGAAGAACCTGTCCCGGTTTCCTTTTGTTGCACAAAACCTGCCTCCTAAAGCTATGCAAAACCTATCCTCAAGACTGTTGTTGCGCAAAACCTGACCCTCAAAATTGATGTTGTTGCGCAAAACCTATCCTAAGACTGTCGTTGCTCCGATTGTTGCGCTTCTTCATTATCTCCCGACGGTTGTCGATACCACTGACTATACCAGGGTTGCTGCTGATCTTATGGTACTCCGTTACTAAAGTTGAAGGAATGGAAATGAATCCAGTAAGACGTCCAATTCTGTCAATGAATTCATTTCCTTTAAAAGAATTGGACATAAGCCTATGTCTCTTTGGCTGACTCGACGACCCCCATGTCCTGTGTATGTGGCGGTGGTGTCTGCTCTTCTGCTTGTTCTTGCTCTTGCTCTTCTGCTTCGTCTTCAGTTTCGTCTTGGACAGACTGTTGTTGCGCAAATCCTGTATGTGGGACAGGTTCCGGATATATAATGCCTCCCAACAACTGTATGTAGGACGAAAAATCCATCTCCCAACTGGGTGGTTGTTACGAATAACCTGTCTCGGTTTCCTGCTGCTATTGTTGCACAAAACCTGCCTCCTAAGGGTGCGTAAAACCTGTCCCCCAAGACTTATGTTGTTGCGCAAAACCTGTCCTCCAAGACTGTTGTTGCGCAAAACCTGACCCCCAAGATTGCTGTTGTTGTGCAAAGCCCATCCCCCAAGACTGTCATTGCTCCGATTGTTGCGCTTTTTCATTATCTCCCGACGGTTGTCGATATCACCGACTATACCAAGGTTGTTGCTGACCGTATGGTGCTCCGTTACCGAAGTTGAAGCAATGGAAATGAATCCAGTAAGACGTCCAATTCTCTTAATGGATTCATTTCCATTATTTATAACTGAAGTTGAAGCAATGGAAATAAACCCAGTAAGAGAATTAAACGAGTTTTGCTTCATTGCAACTGTAGTTGTATTCTTCGTATCTTCTCTAATTCTTTCATGATGAGACAACTTGAAACTCAAACTTGTTTACTTTGCTTTCGTTACTGAAGTGTTCCTCATTCATATTTATAGTATGATCCAAACATTGGATTCTTTATATATAAACAGTAACAACCCTTATCGGTCGATTTTATTCCCACGTCAGTAAACAGTAATCTTTATCTGTCGATCTTATCCAATATTTGCCCGAGAATGGGTTTTTAGAACCCTCCCTCTCTGCCATACACTGAAGGGCGGGTTCTTGGAACCCGATTTATTCGTAATCCAGGTATACGTGAAATTATTTTTTTGAAGAATTTTTTTTATTTAATAATATTGTTTTTTTAAATTTTAATTTTTTTTTAATTGCTAATTTTTTAAAATTTTTTATGTAGGGCGGGTTCTGGGAACCGTCCTCTCAACCCTCTCTCTTAGGGGCGTGTTCCTAAAACCCGCTCTCCAATGGAAAAGGGTACGGTGGGTTGAGTGTCTGGGGAGGGATGGGACGAGAGAATCCTTTGCGGTAGGGTGGTGTGGGGTCAAGGCGGGTTCTGAGAACCCGTCCTCCACTTTTTAGTGGTGATGGCGGGTTCCAGGAACCTTGGAACCCGTCCTTTCTTGATATCGGGACTAAGTCGTCTTGGGGCCACATCTACGTGGCTCCAAACCGTCTTATTCTTAAATTTTAAATTATTATATTTTACTAATTTTAATCCCTAACCATCCTATTTTGAAAAAAAATACCCAATGCAAATTGGTGGATGGGTAGGATGAAAATTTTAATGGAAATTGTTATTTGATGCATTATTAGCTTTTGATGCAAATTGGTGAATGTGGAGCATAAATTTTTCATTGAAACGAGAATTTGATGCAATGTTTTTACCTTCACATGTAATTTGGGTAGGATGAATTCTCCTTGGAAATGGGAATTCGATGCAACTTTGTGACCTGTCTATACAATTTGCTGAGATGGATAGGATAGAACCTTCATGCGAATGAGAGCTTGATGCGAGTTACCTTTATATGCAATGTGGCAAAATGAGTTGGATGACTTTTTCATGGGAGAAGAATTTTGCAAGTTTTTTTTACCTATTAATGCAAGGTGGTGAAATGGGTAGGATGAAACTTCCTTGGAAATGAGAATTTAATTCAAGTTTTTCCCCTTTCTGTGCAAAATGGTTAAATGCGTGGTTTGCTATCTCGCCAATCCCGATCCAAGATGGCCGATTCCGATCCAAAAATTACACCCGAGTTCAAATACTGATATCGTCCGATATCAAGTCATATTGGGTTTACCATTTGATTAGTATGTATTACACTTATCAAGGGATTAGTGAGTTTATTAATGGGTTATTGGTTCCGGTTTATTTGGCATCATTGATTACTACAAAAACATATCGAAAATACTCTAGTTATTTTTACTAGGTATTAAAACAACCATATTAGACATCGTTAGTTGCTAAATAATTTGTCAAATTGTTTAGAGTGACATTTACTATTTATTTATATAGTTTCATAATCTTTTTATAAAAAATCTTCCAACTATATAAAATCCGAGATGACCACTACGCCCCCGATATCGTTACTGATCAAGGAGGCAGCATAAAATTCTAATGGGCAATTCATTAAAATAATTACCTTTCAATGCAAATTGGTGAAATTGGGAAGGATGAATTTTTCTTGTAAATCAGTATTTAATGCTTTATTTTAATCTTTGATATGCAATTTGGTTAAATGGACATGATGAAATCTTCATACGGATATTAGTATCTGATGCCAAAAAAATTCCACGATTCACGGAAAAGCGAATTAAATGCAGGATTTCTTTTACCTCTCAATCCAAACTGGTGAAATGGGTACGATAAAATCTTCATTGATATGACAATGAATGCAAGATTCTCATCTTCCAGCGCAAATTAATGAAATGAGTAAGGTTAAAAAAAAACCCAAAAATCTCACCTTTCGACGGATGTGGCGCTGCTGCTGCTGCTGACACTAAGGCAACAAAAACGACTTGGGTTCATATGAGGATTGAAGAAGCAGGGGACTGTGAAGGGAGAGGACAAGCGAAAGGGGTGGATTTGGGGGTTGGGTTTCTTGAAGAAAGATGACGATGATGATGGGGTTAGGGGATGAAGAGAAGAAGAAGAAGAAGCCATTGATGATTTGAGTTTGAGCTGAGCCGATTCCTTTTTGGGGTTAGGGTTTGAATTTGATTGAAGAAAAAGATTGAAGATGATGCATGTGAAGTGGCGCACGGTGTGGGCGCTCACGTGGGTTGCGCCGCTGCTACTATGATCCTTTTGAGGACGGCCGTTTGAGGATGGGAGTGAAGAAATCAAGGACCTCATATGATGGGATAGATATATATATATATATATATATATATATATATATATATTTTTTTTTTTTTTTGGAAAGTGTTCAAAATTTTACATGAAAATGCAATAGATATTTGATATTTTTTGCTGAAATGGGAGTGGGATTGACCACACCCTCCAGCCTATTATTTTTCCCCTCCTATTAAATCCAAAGCTGAAAGTTAGGGCAAAAAACAAGAGAGCCCTTTATTGTCATGGTTTTCTGGATCATAAATTTGGTATTTGTTTGAAGAGGGTTTGGATCGACAGCCGGATGTAAAAGTTTATTAGAATTTTGCTGGAGTTTTGCTTGATAGCAGAATCTATTTGGAAGGAAAAGGTCTTGGAGGATGATGATGGTATGTGAGATTAAGATCTTATAATTGCATGAAAATAGTACGAAAATAACAGCAGTGTTCCCAAATCTCATTCCAGCTGAACCCTGAGGACCCATTCCTCATTTTTTTTGTTTTCGTGCATTGTGATGATCGCAGCAAATTAGTTGTGGTCAGCCGCTTTGCCATAAATCTCTATTTTTTTTATCCTCGCCAAATATCTTATTTTTAACCGGAAATTTCAATATGTGTGTGCATGTGAGAAAAATCAGAGTATACAATTGCACCATGGGAATTTACCATATATAGGAGCGGAATATATGTCAGCCTACTTATTCATGATTTGGCATATTTCTTGCATGTTATATAAAATGAATACGCTACTTTTGGAGGTATGATAGGAACTATCTTATGCCAATATTTCTTAGTAAACGATGCGTGTTTCTAAGAAAATGTTAGGCAAAGTGACATGTTAATGGAGATAGATTGAAGAATGAGAGACTATGTTAATGCAAGCCCCAATATGGATCTAGTTATACCTGGATCCGATAGCATGATCCTTTAGCATTCAGTTGAAGAAATTCCTCAGAAAAAAATAGTTAGATTAAGCACAAGCAAAACAATAATGCAATGCATGGCGAAAGCAACTAGTGCAAATCCTATTAAATTTAATAAAACGACATAATAGAAGATGTTAAGGAAGATAAGATCAAACGAAAGAAACAGAAGAAAAAGGAGAGATTAAGGGGCCCCAGCATTTTGTCCTCCACATTTAGGGTAAAAGCCAAAAGTGTGAAAAGATTGATTTAAGCTTGTTTTTGGAAGTTGATCTTTTCAGATGAAATGATTTAATTGAAACAATTGCAATCTAGTTTATTCTGTTTCCATGCAATAGTTCAAGTGGACCCTATCTCATTTTAGAGTTGTAAATTTCAAATTTCATTAATAAAATTGACTCCTTTTTATTCGAGCAATGATAAAACAGACAATAAGGAAGCTCATTTCTGATTCGCCGGTATAATTTTCTGTGAATTGGAAAGGAAGAATTGGTAGAGCATATGAGTCATGGAAAAAAGCTACAGGTTTAAGGAAGGCTAAATGGAAAATAGGAATGATATAGACAACTTGTATTATCGGGATTGAAGATGCTTATAAGTGGTGATGATGCTCAATATTGGCGATCTTCAAGATCAGGACACGTGGCAGATGACATGTCCCAAAACCCAAAAGAAAGGGCCCACAGAGGCCGACCAGGCCACCATTGTACCCGACCTGCAAGCACAAGCTGGCCCTCCTCGGGGCCCCTGTAAATTGGCCTCCTCGGCCCCTCAGCTCCCCCCGAGTTGCCACAGGACCAAGACTCCTCGGCCCTCTTGCTCGTCTCCGAGTTCCCCAGCCGAGGCCGTCTTCCTCGGTCCCTCCGACCGACCAACTCCACCACTCACAGGCGTAACCGCCACTCCGCAAATCTCGTCACGCGCAAATTCTCCGTCAGCAACGTCCCACGTTCCATGCCATCACGATCCCCATTAATGAGCGATCCGCTCTTTACGCGGGCGTGACGTCGGGAGCGTAACTGCCGGCGAGATTCTCGCGCCTGCTGCTGCGTGCTGCCGTCGCTATATAAACCCCCATCACAGATGGGTCGAGTAAGCCATTCTTTATTCCACTTAGCCGTTACTCTGCTCGGATCTCGTACTGACTTGATCGTCGGAGGGTCCTCGGTGGTACCAAACCACCCCGAGACTTCTTTGCTGGTACTCGGTGCTAAACTCCTCAAATTATTAATCTCCTCAAAATCCATTGAGACCCACACGCAACAGGAGATTACCTCCAAGATCCACCAGGAGATCGACGGAAGACAACATCTGAAAGAGACCAGAAAAGGACATCCATCAGTTGGCGCCATCTGTGGGAAATAAAACTCCACAAAAATAAAAGTTGGCCTTCCGATCTCCGTCCACATGGCGTGCGATCACCTTGAAGATTCAGGTACTAGCCGCCGCCTCCCCCTCATCGGAGGCTCGGATGGACCTTCTCCGGCGACCGTCAACAACGCCCTCGCTGGCCGATAGACCGAATAAAGTCCAAACAACCAGGCCAGGGCCCCAGATCGCCGCTCCCCCGCCTCCAGAAGACTCTGCCCTCGTCGGCACGGCTGACCACCGGCAGGTTACGTCCCATGGCCACAGATCTCACGGGCCGATACTCGTCCGCTGGGCGATCATTGAGCTTCCTCTGGCGGAATCGAAATGGCGCTTTGCCTCCCCGCACAATCGACGCACGTGCTACGCGCACGTTCACCACAACCGTTCATGTTCCCCATACCTGCAAATGGATGGTCGGGTGAAACCTCATGAAGAATCAGCCGAGCAGCTACCCTGCTCGGTTATCCCAGGCCGGTAGCTTCCCTACTCGCAACACCAGGGATGAAAGCCCTCGCCAAGAGGCAACCCAGCAGCTACCCTGCTCGGTTATCCCTGGAGGGTAGCTTCCCTACCGCAACGCCAGGGATCAGAAAGTCCTCCCAGAGGCAGTCAAGCCCGATCCTCGCTCGGCTATCCCTGGCGGGTAGCTTCCCTACCGCAACACCAGGGATCAGAAAGTCCTCCCAGAGGCAGTCGAGCCCGACCCTCGCTCGACTATCCCTGGCGGGTAGCTTCCCTACCGCAATGTCAGGGATCAGAAAGTCCTCCCAGAGGCAGTCGAGCCCGACCCTCGCTCGGTTATCCTTGCGCGGGTGGCTTCCCTACCGCAATGCCAGGAATCAGAAAGCCCTCCCAGAGGCAGTCGAGCCCGAGGATCCATCGCTCGGCTATCCTTCAGGACAAAAGCCCTCGCCAAGAGGCACCGGGCAGTAACCCTACCAGGCTAAGGGTCCTTGGTAGGCTTCTTACAGCCCCTCCCGCGCCAAAGACCAAAGTCCTCCCAGAAGCGGTCGAGTCCTTGCTCGACTATCCCCGGCTGGTAGCTTCCTACCACAACCGACAGGGATCAAAGTCCTCGCCAAGAGGCACTGGGCAGTAACCCTTATCGGTTCCCGTCTTGAAGGATCAAAGCCCTCGCAAGAGGCAACCGAGCAGCTACCCTGCTCGGTCATCTTCGGCTGGTAGCTCCCTACCCATGACGCCAGGGATCGAAGCCCTCACAAGAGGCATCTGGGCGGCTACCCCGCTCGGTCATCCCAGGCTGGTAGTTGCCTATCCACGACACCAGAGATCAAAGCCCTCGCCAAGAGGCAACCGCGCAGCTTTACAGCCCTTCCAACGCTAAGGATCAAAGCCCTCGCCAAGAGGCACCGAGCAGTTACCCTGCTCGGTCGTCCCCGGCTAGTACGTCCCTACCCACGACGCCAGGGATCCAAGCCCTCGCTAAGAGGCACCGAGTAGCTATCCTGTTCGTCCATCCTCAGCAGGCCTCTCAGGGCCCCTCTCATGTTGAGGATCAAAGACCTCACCTGAGGCCAACGAGATCCTTCTCGCTCGGCGCATCCCCAGCGGGTATCCTCCTGCCCATCAAACGCTGAGAATCTCAAGCCCTCACTGCGAGACCCCCGAGTTCCTTCCTGCTCGGCGCATCCCCAGCAGGCATCCTCCTGCCCGTCAGACGCTGAGGATCTCAAGCCCTCATCGCGAGGCCCCCGAGTTCCTTCCTGCTCGGCGCATCCCCAGCAGGCATCCTCCTGCCAGTCAGACGCTGAGGATCTCAAGCCCTCACCGCGAGCCCACCGAGTTCCTTCCTGCTCGGCGCATCCCCAGAGGGTATCCTCCTGCCCATCAGACGCTGAGGATCTCAAGCCCTCACCACGAGGCCGTCGAGATCCTTCCTGCTTGGCGTATACCCTGCGGGCATCCTCCTGCCCATCAGACGCTGAGGGTCTGAAGCCCTCATCGCGAGGCCGCCGAGATCCTTCTTGCTTGGCGCGTCCCCAGCGGGCATCCTCCTGCCCATCAAACGCTGAGGATCTCAAGCCCTCACTGCGAGGCCGTCGAGTTCCTTCTGCTCGGCGCATCCCCGCCGGGCGTCCTCCTGCCCATCAGACGCTGAGGATCTCAAGCCCTCACCACGAGGCCGCCGAGATCTGTTCAATTGATAAAACTACACATTTAATATGACATTTCCCTACTATTTCAATATAATAAAAGGTGTTTATTATAATATATAACACATATAAGGGTTTATCTATAAAAATACTATTTTCATGTGTTTATATATTATAATTAAACATTTGGTAGGAAAAAGTAAGCATATAATATCCATATAACATTTGGCCCATTTAAATATGCTTACCATATTATACCTTTGACCAATACTTAATGGTTAAGTTAATATCTCAATAAAACAAACGCTACTAAATATTATTTGTTGAGTTATTGTGCAGAATTTGCAGGGCTAAAATCAAGGAAATCAAAGTTGGTAAAACAAACCTGCCTAATTAAGAAATTAAACTAAAGAAATCAAGGCTGGCAGTGACGAAGAGAAGATTTTCAGTTTCCAAAGATGTTAAAAGATCACCACGTGTCAGATAAACAAAGACCTAGAGAAACAAAGCAAAGATCACACCATAAGGCCGTGGATCCGCGGCCAAACCCACCTATTGGCCGCGGATCCACCGCGTATTGGACGAGTGGGGAGTTGGGATTTTGCTGTTTTGGATCTTAACTACTGGTTTCCAAATTAGAAGACTAGGGTTCTGGTTTTGGGACTATAAATAAGGACCGAGAGCCTCTTGGAAAAATCATCAAGCTAAAGAGATCACGAAGTCCACGACAGGCTCACGCATCCAGCTGATCATCAACGGTCCATCTACCTCCTTAGAAGAGATCGAGAAGCAAACTAGGTTTTTATAATCATTTTCTAAGGAAACAAAGTGTAAATGAATTTTGTTGATTAATAAAGCTAGTTGTTTTCTTATTCTATCTCTTTGTAGTTTTTAATATGATTTCTCTCTCCATCTCTTCTTATCCCAACATGCGCAAGTAATTCTTCGCTTGTTAGGGTTCATGGGATTAGGATAGGTTAATGGATGATGAAGATCCTTAAACTCTTTTTAAGTTCTATAAAGTTTATAAACTTTATCAAAAGAATAGTTAACATCCTAATTGGGCGCGCTATCAATTCATTGATAATCGCGACCACGATTAGAGATTAGATTAACAATTGTTTTGGTAAAGGCTGGATATGAACGGAGCTCCATGTCGAGATAGGGGTTAAGAGTGGGAACCCTTTTTTCCCTCCAGAAACCCTAATCTACATGCATCACTGTCGTTGTAGTTTTAAATCTATTAAAGGATAAAAAGAGTAATCTTTAATTAATCATCCACAACCACTAAATCCCAATGAACCCTACAAGCCCCCTTTTTAATATTAAACTTACATCCGTAGTTAATCTAGATCTATATTTTGCATTCGTGTTTAACGTAGATCTAGAAACTATTTCCACTATTCTTTATTCTTCCTCCTTCCTTTCTCAACACGTCTAAAGTAAGAATAAAATATTCAACGTTTCCCAGAGGATGACCCGTACTCATCTCGGTCTAGCTACGCGTGACACCGTTCTGATTGCGGTTAACAACAACACATAAAATTACAGATCAATCAAATGGCGTTGTTGCCGGGGATACGTGCGTAATTTTTTGTTCTTACTATTTGTGTCACCTGCGAATGATTTGATCGGAACAATACTTAAACAGATAAGGTTCATCCAAGTAAAAGTATTTTACTTGGGATAGGAATAGAAGTTTGTCTTGTTTCGACCAATCGCTAAGAATAAGTCTCGTTGCAAGATAGTTCACAATATCCTTGAACCAAGGTTCGTAGGATACAGTCAAGAGCTGTTCGTCAAGGAATGAGTCATTTATCGACACGGTCAATGTTGGTGAAGAAGTGATGCGTGAAAGATGGTCGGCTACAAAGTTTTCACATCCACTCTTGTCTCGGATGACAAGACCAAATTCTTGTAACAATAGGATCCAACGTATTAGCCTGGCCTTAGCATCCTTCTTCGATAAAAGGTGTCGTAGGGCGGAGTGATCAGTGTAAACCACTATTGGCGAGCCAATCAAGTAGGGCCTGAATTTTTCCAATGCAAATACAACTGCTAAGAGTTCTTTCTCAGTAGTTGTGTAATTTATTTGTGCATCATTCAAGGTTTTACTTGCATAGTAAATTACATATGGCATCTTATTAATGTGCTGTCCTAAGACCACACCAATAGCAAAATCTGATGTATCACACATAAACTTGAACGGGTGGTTCCAATCCAGAGATGATAGAATGGGGGCTGTAGTGGGTGATCCTTTAAGCGATTCAAAAGCAGCCCCACAATCCGAATTGAAGTGAAATGTAGTATCCTCGGCCAATAGAAGGCTTAAGGGTCTAGCAATTTTGCTAAAATCCTTAATGAATCTCCTATAAAATCCTACATGACCAAGAAAGGATCGTATATCTTTGACGCATTTGGGACGAGGGAGGTTATGGATAACATCAATTTTAGCTCTGTCAACCTCAATACCTTTTCGTGAAATTATATGTCCAAGGACAATACCTTCTTGGACCATAAAATAGCATTTTTCCCAATTCAAAATTCGATCTATATCATAGTTAAAACAAAACTGCAAATTGTATATTTAACAAATTGTGTGTGAATTTTGCAAGGAGATCTGGAGTCACAGATTTGAGGAAATAGAGATACAGAGACATTCATCGAGATCCAGAGGAGTACAGGAGGCCACGTAGCAAAATTCTACACCTGATCCATCTTTCTTGCGGCAGAACCGCGGCTGAAGGACCTTATTGGCGGCGGAAGCGCGGCTGATTCGAGGGATTAGGGGTCGTAACTTCTCTGGTAAATTTCTCAACTCTTTCTCTCTCCTCTGAAATCCAATAAAATATCTTTTCGGAAGGATTCTTTGCAAAATATCGCCGCTCAAAAATCATTTTGCAAAGTTTTGTAATTGGTTTGTTTTGCATATTTTAATACGGATTTTAAGGGGTAAGACCAAAATTCAGATTAGGTGGGGATTTCATCACCCTTCCTAAGCCCCACAAATCACAAAACGAGCATCCGCATCAACCCTACATTAATTTAAAAAATATCTAGACAAGACTCCAAGGACTGTCGCGCTCAATAAGGACAGAGGAAGGTCGTGGGTAATCTATCACTTATCCGCATTGCTTTTGGGCGTCTAGGAAAGTGTGTCTAAGGCAAGTGGTTACTTAATTAAGACCCGCTATTTTCGGTGATTCGTATAGCGGATACCTCCCACTTACCTGGCATTTACCTGGCCACAAGAGTAGTAAAGAGGTGGTAGAGAATTGATCCTACGACTTGTCCTTTGGAAGTCTAGGAGCGGTCTAGAGACTTGACCTAGGTAATCTTAGTTCTAGGGTTGTTTATGCATTTTTGTGTGATTTGTCTAAGTCCGACACAATTTTCAAAACAAACCAATTTTAGTTTTAAATCTATTAAAGGATAAAAAGAGTAATCTTTAATTAATCATCCAGAACTACGAAATCCCAATGAACCCTACAAGCCCCCTTTTTAATATTAAACTTACATCCGTAATTAATCTAGATCTATATTTTGCATCCGTGTTTAACGTAGATCTAGAAACTATTTACACTATTCTTTATTCTTCCTCCTTCCTTTTTCAACACACCTAAAGTAAGAATAAAATATTCAACGTTTCTCAGAGGATGACCCGTACTCATCTCGGTCTAGCTACGCGCGACCCCGCTCTAATTGCGGTTAACAACAACACATAAAATTACAGATCAATCAAGATCCTTCCTGCTCGGCGCATCCCCTGCGGGCATCCTCCTGCCCATCAGACGCTGAGGGTCTGAAGCCCTCATCGCGAGGCCACCGAGATCTTTCTTGCTCGGCGCATCCCCAGCGGGCATCCTCCTGCCCATCAGACGCTGAGGATCTCAAGCCCTCACCGCGAGGCCGCCGAGTTCCTTCTGCCCGGCGCATCCTCGGCGAGCGTCCTCCTGCCCATCAAACGCTGAGGATCTGAAGCCCTCTTCGCGAGGCCGCCGGGCCCCTTTCTGCTCGGCGCATCCCAGCGGGTAGCTTCCTACCCAACAAAGACAAGGATCAAAGTCCTCCTTAGAGGCAGCCGAGTGGCTTCCCTGCTCTGCTATCCCTGGCCGGTAGCTTCCCTACTCGCAACGCCAAGGATCAAAGCCCTTACCAAGAGGCAACCGCGCAGCTTCACTGCCCGGTTATCCTTAGCAGGCCTCCTACGGCCTCTCCAACGCTAATGATCGAAGTCCTCCTCAGAGGCAGCCGAGCGGCTTCCCTGCTCGGCTATCCTTGGCCAGTAGCTTCCCAACCCGCAACGCCAGGGATCAAAGCCCTCGCAAGAGGCATCTGAGCGGCTACCCCGCTCGGTCATCCCAGGCTGGCGGTTGCCTACCCACGATGCCAGAGATCAAAGCCCTCGCCAAGAGGTAACCACGCAGCTTCACTGCTCAATTATCCTTGGCAGGCTTCTTACAACCCCTCCAACGCTAAGGATCAAAGTCCTCCCAGAGGCAGCCGAGCGTCTTCCCTGCTCGGCTATCCCTGGCCTGTAGCTTCCCTACTCGCAACGCCAGAGATCAAGGCCATCGCCAAGATCAACCGAGCAGCTTCCCTGCTCGGTTATCCCTAGCAGGCATCCTCCTGCCTAACAGACGCTGCAGGTGTGTAGCCCTCATCACGAGGCTACTGAGCCCATCACATGCAGCGGACCCGAAGCCCCAACAAAAGACATCAGGTGATCGAAGTCAACTCGACGACCGATTGCTCCACTTGTCGTTCCCGCACTGGACCACACCCCATCAGATGCCATAGGTCTGCACACGTCGCGTCGGCCAACCGACGCTTGACACGTGGACCGTCGCTTCAGTGGCAGGATGCACAAACCGACGCACCTTCCTTAAATGCAGAGATCTCGCCCTAATTCGCTGGTAGAAAAGACAGCCGACAGCCCGGGGACGCGTCCTGATGAAACCTTAGCAGGGAGCTTACCCCGGGCGGCCCGGCAGTCCACTCCTGACCCGACCCACTAGCTGGTCAGGACAAGAGTGGGGGGCTAATGATGATGCTCAATATTGGCGATCTTCAAGATCAGGACACGTGGCAGATGACATGTCCCAAGACCCAGAAGAAAGGGCCCACAGAGGCCGACCAGGCCACCATTGTACCCGACCTGCAAGCACAAGATGGCCCTCCTTGGGGCTCCATGCAAATTGGCCTCCTCGTCCACTCAGCTCGCCCCGAGCTGCCACAGGACCAAGACTCCTCGACCCTCTTGCTCGTCTCCAATCTCCCCAGCCGAGGTCGTCTTTCTCGGTCCCTCTGACCGACCAACTCCACCACTCACAGGCGCGCAGATTCTCCGCCAGCAACGTCCCACGTTCCACGCCATCACGATCCCCATTAATAGGCGATCCGCTCTTTACGCGGGCGTGACATCGGGAGTGTAACTGCCGGCGAGATTCTCGAGCCTGCTGCTGCGTACTGCCGTCGCTATATAAACCCCCATCACATAGGGGTTGAGTAAGCCATTCTTTATTCCACTTAGACGTTACTCTGCTCGGATCTCGTACTAACTTGATCTTCGGAGGGTCCTCAGTGGTACCAAACTACCCTGGGACTTCTTTGCAGGTACTCGGCGCTAAACTCCTCAAATCATTAATCTCCTCAAAACCCATTGAGACCCACACACAACAGGAGATTACCTCCAAGATCCATCAGGAGATCGACGGAAGACAACATCTGAAGGAGACCAGAAAAGGACATCCATCAAGTGGGAACTCCCCAGATCATGACACGTGGCATATGACGTGTCCCAGGGCTCACGCAAACAGGGCAAGCACCATGCGTTGGAGGCTCTCCCCGGGCTATCGTCCCAGGGTGTATCCCGACCTTCTATAGGCCCCTGAACACTCCTATGCTCGCCCTTGCAAATAACCAAGGGCTCGCCTCGAGCTATCACAGAACCGAGCTTCCTCGGCCTCCCGCTCTCCTCCGAGCCTCCCCGGTTCTACCGAGCAACTAAGGACGCAGAGCCCAAGCGCCTTCCGCCACGGCTCCGCGTATCTCTCCAAAAGCGAGATATCCGCCACCCAACATCCCGCATTCCACGCCGCCGTATCCCCCCATTAACGAGCGTATCTTGTCATTAATGGGGGGATCACATCATTCACGCAGGCGTAATGCCAAGGGCGTAACGGCCGGCGAAGATCTCGTGCTAGCTCGCTCCAACCGACCACTATAAAAAACCCTCTCTTAGACGACTCAGGTAACGCAATTTTATTTCAATAAGCCGCTACTCTGCCTAAATTCCTCAGCAAACTTTATCGTCGGAGGGTCCACGGTGGTACAACCACCCCGGGACTTCTTTTGCAGATAGCTCGGCTTCGCCTCAAAACGAGCCTATTGAGATCCACACGCTCGAGGAGGCAACCCTCAACACCAATATCAGCCGTTCACCAACGCTCATGACAGATCGACAGAGGACAACATCTGAAGGAGATCCTAGCCTCCATCAGTTGGCGCCGTGTGTGGGAAACAAAAATTCCACTCATTGAAAGTTGATCTTTCGATCTCGAACTCATGGCAAGTGAATACCGTGACGATCTAAGCACAAGCCGCCGCCTTCCCCACAACGGAGGCGCAGACGGATCCACTCCTCCCCCTAACGCCATTCACGCCCTATCTGCATGGATCGACAGGCTCACATCTATAGTGGATGCCCTTGTCCACGTCCAAACGGCAGGACAAGCCCCCCAGGTTGCCGTTCCCCCTCCCCGGGATCACGACCTTTATAGAGGGAGAGATGACACTGCCCACGCTGGCACCACTGAACATCGTCTTGCTATCTCCGGCGGCCACATATCCCCACGGCGGCCACAGGTCCCCCACGGCGACCGATTCAATAACCCGCTGGGCTCCTCACAGCTCCACGCCGAGGTCTCATGAAAGAACCCTCTGTCCCGAGGCCCATCGCGCTCCTGTCCCTCCCGAGGAGGTGTCGGTCAGCTCATCTGCTTTCAGGCATGGCCAGCGCCCTCTCCCTCGATGGGGTCGCGCGGGCGGCTCTATCTACGATGACTCAAGAATGACCTCGCCATGGGACCTGAGATAACTGATAGAACGTAACCGGAGCCGCAGCCAGGCGCAGACCGCCAATGAGAAGGGACATAACTCCGACCGCGCTGAGTCCTCGGGGTACCACAACCGTTTCGATGCCCTCGAAAAGATAATCGAGGGTATACATCGGGTGGGCCATCCATCGAACGAGGGGGCTAGGTATGCCGCCGACTCACTTACGAAGCTCTTTACTGAAGAGCTGCTCGCTGTCGGCGTCTCATCCAGAAACAAGCCTCCTAAAGTGGCCCTCTTTGACGGGAAGTCCTACCCGAAATACCATCAGGACGCGTTTACAGTGGGCATGAGCTTCTAGGACAACTCTGACACTGCCCAATGCCGAGCGTTCCCCGCCACTCTCATCCGGGCTGGATGAGACTGGTTCCGAGGACTCACGCCACGCTCCATCTCTATCTTTGATGAGATGGCCACCCAGTTCCTCGGACATTTCGTCTGGAATAGACGACAGAAGCGGACCGTCGATTGCCATTTCACTATCAAGAGTGGGGACAAGGAATCCTTTAAAGGATACGCCACCCTCTTCTACAACGCTCTTCTTGAAGTTTCTGAGCACCAGGACGAGACTATAATCACAGCTTTGAGGTCAGGTCTTAGGCACAAGGAGTGGCTCCGCTCCTTTGCATTGGCGCAACCTAGGACCATGGTCGAGGTAAAAGCTTGAACCGAACGGGAAATCCAACTCGAGTCCGAGGTAAACGCAAACCTACCCCGGGGCGATCAGGCCAACCAAAAGAAGAGGGGCAGAGAAGAGAATGAGAAGGTCGACCGGCCAAAACCCTACTCCCCGAAGTTCCAAGAGTACACTCCTCTTAACATCTCCCAGACCGAGCTGTTGGAGGAGGCGAAGGGCGAGAGATTCTTCAACCTCTCCCCAGTCGCCCATAGAGCGGCTAAGCGTATCCGGGGCCCGTACTGCGCCTTCCATAGGTCGCAAGGCCACCCAACCGAAAACTGCAAACAACTCCGCGGCTACATCGAGGAGTTAATCTGCTCTGGCCACCTGGCGAAGTACCTACGGGACAAGCGGCAGGTGGAATGAAAACAAAAAGACCCGATCTCTCCCGAGGAATAAACCGTCGGCCAAATTATGGTCGTTACCTAGGACCCTGCTCGGGAAACTCCGGTGTAACACCCTAGTTCGTTATACCATGCTTGATTTGATTAATTTATATATTGAATGGCTATTCTTGATTTATCGTTGTTTTAGGTGCGAATAGTATAATTGGTATTTGTGTTTGCATCCAACCCGACCCGCATGCTAGAAACCCATCTTGATTCCTGTTTTGGATCCATCCCGGCTGGTTATGAGGATCTGTGCATTTTCATGTTGTATATCCTGAATACTTTCATTATATCGGGCATCTGTTTTTTTTAAATAAAACAAATAAAGTCAACTAAAATATTTTAAAAATATCTATTATGGCCTACATCATACCCTTAACCCTGTTGTAGCATCCGTACATCGTGTTCTCGACCCGTTCAGTGAAACAGACTCGTTTGGATAGCTACGTACACGCTACGTGTATCCGTTCTTGGGGGTATGCATTTCCGTTACCCGGATATCCTATTTTGGTTTTGGTTACTACGTATATTATCCGTATTTTCAACCCATAATTTTAGACCCGACCCAGGTGTATTTTGGAGTAAGTTTGTATTAGCCAAAATCTCAAATTTAACTAATATTATATTCATATAACATTACACTAATTCGTTTATATTTTTAACCAAAACTAACAGACTGTTTAAATTTTTTTTTGAAATCAAATCCTAACATCTCAGCTCTCTTTCCTCTCTCTATATATATCGGTGCATTATATAAATATATATAAATATATATTTTATTTTTTTAAAACCAAAACCCACTGTTCCTCTCTCTCTTCTTCTTCTCCTCAAAATTTTCCATGTTCCCGCCTTCGCCTCACGAACCCGAAACCCTAACCCTAGCCTTCGCCCACCATCGCCGCCACCAACCTCGCCTCAACACCCTCGTCACCTTCTTCTCCGACTCACCTCCCTCTCTCTTCCCGACACCCAACCACCACCTCCGTCATCTTCATCCATACCCACGACCGTGAGAACCCACGACACCCACCGCTACAGCCACCTCACCGCCGATCGTCTTCATCCCATCATCAACCTCACCTCCACCTTCCTTTTCTTTCTCCAACCCCGAGTCCTTCCTGAACCGTCACCCCCGAACCCAACCTCATCACCTCGCCTACAGACCTCGTCGTCTCACGCGGGCGACCCCTCGCCATCGCCACTCTCCTTACCACCACCCTCTATCCTCTCTCATATCCTCCCCCTGCAAGCCCAGGACCCCCTGCTCTTCCCTGCACTAAACCCTACCCCAACAGCCTCTCCGCAACCCACCTCCTTGCCGTCGAACCCCATCGCCGGAAAACCGTCGATGTCATCACCCTCTCTGTCCTCACCTCTGTCCCCAAGCACCACACTAGAGAACCCCAGAAGCAGCCCTTCTTCTCTTTCTTTCTTTCTTTCTTCTTCTTCTTCTTTCTTCTCTTTCTCTTTCTTGAATTATTGATTCCGGTGATCGCCGGAGCTGTGCCCGTCGTCGACGATCCAGGCGACCCAGTAGACGTTTCCAGCCAGCGTGTTCGTGTTCTTGCTTTGCCTGGTCCTGTTCTGTACGCGCGCGTGTGCATTGCGACGTTTACCCGACATCGGACGCTGCGTACGCATCCCGTATTGAGATCCGATCAGGAAAGTTTATCTTGCTACATGCTATACTACTATATTTTGCATTCATGCGAATAATAATATTACATATTGTTTAGTTATGCACCCAATGTTACTGTTTTACTATTTTCGGATAGCCGTTCGCATCCGTACAATTTATTACATATCTAGTCGCATGCAATTTTATCTCGCTACAGGCTATGCAACATATTTTACATCTATAGGTATAGAATTATTACATGTTTATGGCATTTCACATCCATATTACAGTTTTACTGTTTTTCCGATATCCGTTCGTATCCATGTTATTTATTATATATCTAGTTGCATGCCATATCATATTATATTAGGTTACCGTTATATTAGTACCCCATGCTTGATAATGTGCATCATGCATAGTCTTGGAGTTGTAGATATAATCCCTTATAGATATTTGTGCATCCGTGTTTTACTGTGCATCCGTACTTGCTACAGTTTTATTACGAGCATCCGTTTGATACATGTACACTACATGTCATGACCTGATACACCATTACTTAACCTATTACCTGATCATGTTTCTAATGCCGACAATACTGACATGTTTTCCTGATGGACGTATCCTGTTGTTTGCATAGACAAACATGTACCTGCTTGATCCTGTATTGGCATTAGCTCCAGTTTATCAATACCTGACTTGAACACATAACCTTGGGGGTATGGGGAAATCAAAGGTGTAACCGAGTGTAACTTAAAAGGGTATTACTTGATCCGTGGTCCCGGGGGGTAACGGGACAGAACCATTCTTGGTTCACATGTCTTGATCCGTGGTCCCGAGGGGTAACGTGATAGAGTCATTTGTAACTCTTACAACTTGGTCCGTGGTCCCAGGGGGTAACGGGACAGAACCATTCTTGGTTCACATATCTTAATCCGTGGTCCCGGGGGTAACGGGGCATATTCTTTCAGTTACATGAGGAGTACATCAATTGGTTTCGAATAACTTTAGAATAGATAACCCAGTAGCACAGTTTAGATTATTTACCGCACTTCACCTGCACGTATACACTTCACTGTTTCATACCCACGTTACTTGTTATATTCATGTTATCGTTTATATTCATGCCTGCATATATTGTTGCATTCTGGTTATATTTTGTTCTTTGATATTATGACGCACTGACGTATGGGTTTTGCATGGCCCAGATCTTTTATCTCTTTCGCAGGCTGCTCAGGAGTATTTCATCCGACAGGCCAAACAGTGAGGATCTTGTTAATGTTTAGTTTAGTATAGTTTTCTTTTCACGGTTTTATTTCCTGACGTGAGCCCGTATTTAGGACGTACTTTCCAGATGTTATTGCTTATTAGATTTATTGATTCCGCATATTTATATTTCTTGACTCGTTTATGTACTAGTTAGTTTTATATGCTTTACTGTTCTTGATATCTTATTGACAGCCGTAATGTGACTGTGGAAGGATATTTCTTAGCCACAGGTAGCATGGTTGGCTCTGTCACGTGCCGATCTTAACGCACTCTGGGAAGCGGGGCGTGACATCCGGCCTTACAACGCCGCAAAGTTTAAGTTGTTTAAATAAAGTGTATTCCTTTTTGAAATAATGTAATTTTTGTCGGCACTTAATTAAGTCCGTAGAATGAACGAGGAAAGTAAGGGAAGAACTTTATTTGTTAAAGGGTATTATGGGCTCCTCAACCTTACACAAGAACTATAATAAAAATTACAACAAAGTGGGCCAGGGTTGGAGGAAACATTGTTGATGATATTCCGACGAAATCTTCGTCAGCTGAGCCCTCGCTTCCTCGGCAACCTCTGAAGCGCCACCCATCGGACAGAAATCAATAACCATCCTCTTTTAGAAACACTCTAGAAAAAGACCTGCTGATCGATCCCGCCTGCTCTTCGAGATCAGGCCGAGGTGGTAAAGTGAGTGCAACTTCTTGATCGCCTCATCCCTCAACTGCGGGGACAAGGGGTTGTGTAGACACGAGGACCTCCTCCAGATCGCATAAATAAGCACTTGGAGGAGTGGAGATCGCTGAGAAAGAAGACGTCCAAAGTGGGCCTCCACGCGGTCTATCACCGCCTCATACGTCTGTTCGGACCGGTCGATATTGTAGAGGTACAAATCGTCCCGGGAAATCGTCTCGTTGATAAGCACACACGGACGTTCGGCCGTTTTCAGAAACGCGACGCTGAAAGAGACCAACACCCTTTCGCTATTTATAAGCCCCAACAGAATCGATAAAGGCCGTGGTTCGCGCGCGCATCAGCGCGAATCATGGGATATTTTAAATTTCCTAATGCAAAGCTTCCGTGTGGCAACCATGTCGTACCTCACGAGCCCCTACACGGTCAAGGGAAGTCGGAACGACGTGGATCTCGGAGCGTCGTGCATCGCCTGTGCGTTTCCGCCACGTGTCGTCCGCGACGGTCACTCTTCCAGATTTTTACAAGTCAAGGGAGATTGAACGACGCCCCTTGAAGACAAGAAGAAGTCTGAAAAGCTCTCCTCATGAGGCCACCGAGCAGCTTCCCTGCTCGGTCAATCCTTAGTGGGTAACTTCCTACCCATCTACGCTAAGGATCGAAGCCCTCATCAAGAGGCCATAAAGCAGCTTCCCTGCTTGGTCAATCCTTAGCGGGTAACTTATTACCCCTCTACACTAAGGATCGAAGCCATCCTCAAGAGGCCACCGAGAAGTTTCCCTGCTCGGTCAATCCCTGGCCGATAGTTTCCTACCCACCGATGCCAAGGATCAAAGCCTTCCTCAAGAGGCCACCGAGCAGCTTCCCTACTCGGTCAATCCCTGGCTGGTAGTTCCCTACCCACCGACACCAAAGATCGAAGCCCTCATCAAGAGGCAGCCGAGCAGCTTCCCTGCTCGGTCAATCCTTAGTGGGTAACTTCCTACCCCTCTACGCTAAGGATCGAAGCCCGTCTCAAGAGGCCACCGAGTGGCTTCCCTGCTCGGTCAATCCCTGCCTGATAGTTTCCTACCCACCGACGCCAAGGATCGAAGCCCTCATCAAGAGGCTATCGAGCATCATCCCTGCTCGGTCAATCCCTGGCTGGTAGTTCCCTACCCACCAACGCCAAGGATCGAAGCCCTACTCAGGAGGCCACCGAGCAGCTTCCCTGCTCGGTCAATCCCTGGCTGGTAGTTCCCTATCCACTGACGCCAAGGATCGAAGCCATCATCAATAGGCCACCGAGCAACTTCCCTTCTCGGTCAATCCCTGGTTGGTAGTTCCTACCCACCGACGCTAAGGATCGAATCCCTCCTCAGGAGGCCACCGAGCAGCTTCCCTACTCGGTCAATCCCTGGATGGTAGTTCCCTATCCACCGACGCCAAGGATCTAAGCCCTCATCAAGAGACCACCGAGCAACTTCCCTGCTCGGTCAATCCCTGGCTGGTAGTTCCCTACCCACCGACGCCAAGGATCGAAGCCCTCCTCAGAAGGCCACCGAGCAGCTTCCCTGCTCGGCCAATCCTTGGCTGGTAGTTCCCTACCCACCGACGCCAAGGATCGAAGCCCTCATCAAGAAGCCACCGAGCAGCTTCCCTGCTCGGTCAATCATTAGCGGGTAACTTCCTACCCCTCTACGCTAAGGATCGAAGCCCTCCTCAAAAGACCACCGACCAATTTCCCTGCTCGGTCAATCCCTGGCTGGTAGTTCCGTACCCACCGACGCCAAGGATCGAAGCCCTTATCAAGAGGCCACCGAGCAGCTTCCCTGTTCGCTCAATCCTTAGCTGGTAACTTCCTACCCACCTACGCTAAGGATACAAAGCCCTCCTTAAGAGGCCACGAGCAGCTTCTTTGCTCGGTTGATCCTAGCGGGTAACTTCCTACCCACCTACGCTAAGGATCCAAAGCCCTCATCCAGATGCCACAGAGCAGCTTCATTGCTCGGCCAACGCTGACCAACTCTAACTTGACTATTGTCTAATTTACACTAAGGGAAGTCGTTGCCGGTCCGACTCAAAGGAACGGGCAAATCTCGACCTTCTTCTACTGAAGGATCTTCTGATGTATCATAAGCGAATGATCGTCACCTCGACTCGGGGGGCGAGAAGGGCACTGACCTTCATGCACTTGGTGGTTAATTGACTTATACTCGACGCGCGATCGTCATCTAAGAGGCCGGTCATCGACCTAAGGCCTAACACTCGAATCGAGGAAAAGACCGACAATCTCAAGTGCTCGCACAAGAAAAAATTGCCATGATGAAAAAATAAAAACAGTTTTATTTATGATCTGAGAGTATTTACAAAGTACTATGAGCGCCTCAGCCATACAAAAAGCGCTCGGAGGCTTACAAAATTTATAAAAGAGAGAAAAAAGCAGGAAGGCTCAGGCCTCGGGACCGGGGATGATCTCAACCTGCTCAAAGCCGACGTCATGGCTTTTGGGTCGGAGCTCTCACCAGGAGCCTTATCTCCAGTACTCCCACCGACAGCCTCTCTCTCGACGACACTCCCGACGGTCTCCCCCTGCGGTTCATCCTCGGAGAGGGGGTACTGGAGCCGAAGCTCGCCTTCAGCAAACCCCGGCATCAACGCCTTGATAGCGACGAGAGCCTGGTGCCAAACGATGGCCGAGGCATCGGCAAGGTCAGCGTAGAACTGGTCCGATGTCTTATACCTCTCCACCGACTTCACATCCCAGAGGTCGGCAAGCTTCACCGCGTCAAGCGCCGCCTGGGTTTCCCTCTTGCAGGTGTCCCGCGACTTCTTCATCATTGCGTTAAGCACCTTAGCCTCCTCCAACTTAGTCTGGATGACCTTGTTGGATTCACTCAGTAGTCGAATGGACTCCTTGCATTTGGAGTTCGTCACCTCCTCAGCGACCACCCGGGTTTTGAGGGTGGCTATCCTCTCCTTCGCCTGCTGCAACTCCAGGCGTAGGTCCTCCTCCCGTGAGGACGACTCGTCCACCTTTCGCATCGCTGGGGCAATCTCCTTGGACTCCATGTTGACGATGAGGGTGTAGTGCTGGAGGACTAGAGGAAAGTAAAGGACGGGGTTAAAAGTATCCGATTCGAGGAAAAAATACTTGACGAAAATCTCAACGGAAAGCAGGTACTGACCTGGACAGCCTCCTGAGCGATGGCGGCCACTTGGGTCTTAACGGTCCCCGGGGGAATTTTGCACCCGGCCGATTGATCAGTCGAAAATATTGTATATTTTAACCGGCAATTTCCTCATCATTTGCATTCATATAGAAGTGTTCGGTATCCGTATTTCACATATTAGCAAATCGGTCGCAAAATATCAGATTACATGTATTCGACCTTAAAACCGGCATTTCTAGGGAAATTGACTGCATTTCATTACATGGCATATTTTCTATATATCGCAACCCGTATTTTGAAGTCTGTGCAGGAAAAGGAAAAGCTTGCTCGAACATTACACCGCTCAAAAGATACGTCAACTCACTAATTTCAGATCTGGTATCAATCCAAAGGAGCAATCACAATTCAGCACATCAGACAAAGCCCTAAAATACAGTACAAAGCTTCACCAGAAGAACCAAAGGCCAAGCCCCTCAAGTAGCCGCGGATCCGCGGCCATAGCCTACTTGTGCCGCGGATCCGCGGTGGGCCCAGGGAATCAGTTCCTCAATTTTAGACCAAAACTCCTACATTAGTGGCTACAGCTCAGAAATGTATCTCTGTTTCCAGAAGACTCCAGGGACTTCTACCAGATCAGCAAACACTTTGATCTACACTAAACTAGCCTATCATTCTAGAACTTTCCCCAAAACCCTAGCTTAAACCCTAAGCTAAGTCTAACAAACTCTTTCAACAAACTTTTGGAGGGAACTACCATTTCAAACCTAAACCTAGGGTTTGGGAAGTCTATAAATAGAAGCCTAGACCTAGGGTGAAGGGATCATGAAACCATAGAGTGGAGATAGATAGAATCAACCCATTTTAGTTTTTAGCCAATCTCCTTCTTCATCCCCTTCCTCCTCAAGTCTAGTGAGAGGGCTTGTAGGAAACCCTAACCCTAATTCCAATTGAAATCAAGATTCCCGAGTACCCATTGAGCAAGAAGCCCTACAACCTTTACGAGCGAAGCCGATCTTCAACGGAGCAAGCGATCCGAGCCGATCCACGACTCACGAAGCCGAGCGACGCCCTATCAACCATCTAGATTCTTCTTCTTGTAGTTCTTGAAGCAAATGTAATCAAAATTGTTGAGATAAATAAAGGTGATATTCTTTTATCTTGTTTTCTTTAATTTCTGCATCATGATATCTTTACAATTCGTAAATCTTTTCTGTGTGGTGATGTGTGAATAAAACTCCGCTCGTCGAGGAGTCGAGACGGTCAATAGAATGATGATGTAACATAGGTTTAATCGATTCTTGAGTCCTACGAGTTTTGTAAACCCTAGCAAGTTCAAGAAACGACGACCCATTTTGTTTCGATGCTTTCTTGATTGACATCGTTCAAAATTGGGGAGTTACGATTGTTTCTTGAATTTGGTAGAGGCTAGAAAAGGAATGATCGGGGTTGTAGGGGTGAAATAGAAGATGTGTTGATAAAGGTCGGGGAATTTTTTTTCCCTGTAGACTTCATTGTGCTCGACACACATCCTGTAGCAAACCCCCGGGGCCAAATTCCGGTGATTTTAGGTCGTCCTTTTCTTGCCACTTCCAACGCTGTTATAAACTGTAGAAATGGTTCAATGAATTTATCATTTGGAAATATGACCACTGAACTAAATATCTACAAAGTTGGAAGTCAGCCATCAGAACCTAGTGCTCATATTTTAGATGTGTGCTCTGTCCATGAGATCGCTCCCGATAGTTGTGGAGCTGAGGAACTTTGCTTTACTGATCTCGATGACATTACCACATCTCTGTTTGACTTTGCACAAGATCTTAGTGAGGACACTTTACCTACACTTGAGTCCTGCACTTCTGACTTTTCTCTACCCGAGTTTGTATCTTTCACAGGCTCTGAGCTTCTTTGTAAATCCAAAAATCAATCTATGATACCTCCTTCTATCATTTCTCCGCCCGAGTTAGATCTAAAAATTTTACCTTCTCACCTTAAATATGCTTATTTAGGTGAGAAGGAGACTTTACCGGTTATAATATCCGCTTCTCTTGCATCAGAGCAAGAAAATGCACTTTTATCGGTATTGAGATCTAACAAAGAGGCGTTTGGTTGGAGTATGGCGGCCATCAAAGGGATTAGTCCCTTGATAGTTGAACATCATATACATGTGATGGATGATGCCAGACCAACCCGAGAACCACAGAGACGGTTGAATCCCGTCATGAAGGAGGCGGTCATGAAAGAGATCGTCAAATGCTTAGATAGTGGTATTATATACCCCATCTCCGATAGCCAGTGGGTGAGTCCTATACATGTCGTTCCTAAGAAATCCGGCATCACAGTTATCACCAATGAGGCAAATGAGTTGATTCAGACACGCACCCAAACTGGGTGGCGTGTATGCATCGATTATAGAAAACTCAACGCTGCTACGAGGAAAGACCATTTTCCTCTACCATTCATTGATCAGATGCTGGAACGCTTAGCGGGACGACAGTATTATTGTTTTATGGACGGATACTCAGGCTATAATCAGGTCCCCATCGCCAAAAAGGATCAAGATAAAACCACTTTTACTTGTCCTTTTGGTACCTTTGCTTACAGTCGCATGCCCTTTGGGCTATGCAATGCTCCCGCTACCTTTCAGCGGTGTATGATAGGGATATTCTCTGATATGGTAGAGAATTTTTTGGAGATCTTTATGGACGACTTCTCGATTTTTGGAGACTCTTTTTCAGATTGCCTAGCGAATCTTGACGCTGTTCTTACTCGTTGCAAAGAGAAGAACTTGACATTAAACTGGGAAAAATGCCATTTTATGGTCCAAGAAGGAATTGTTCTTGGACATGTCATTTCACAGAAAGGCATTGAGGTTGACAGAGCTAAAGTAGATGTCATTCAAAACCTCCCTCATCCCAAAAGCGTCAAAGATATTCGTTCTTTCCTTGGCCATGCGGGCTTTTATAGGAGATTCATTAAGGACTTTAGCAAAATTGCTAGACCTTTAACTCTTCTCCTGGCCAAGGATACAACATTCCATTTTGACTCGGATTGCGAGACAGCTTTCGACTCACTTAAACACTCACTCACTTCAGCCCCCGTTCTATCATCACCAAACTGGGACTACCCTTTTGAGCTGATGTGTGACGCATCTGATTTTGCAGTAGGTGCAGTCTTAGGACAGCACATCGAAATGATGCCACACGTGATTTACTATGCAAGTAAGACCCTGAATGATGCGCAAATCAATTATACAACCACAGAGAAAGAACTTTTAGCGGTTGTATTTGCATTAGAAAAATTCAGGCCTTACTTAATTGGCTCACCTATAGTTGTGTATACTGACCATTCCGCTTTAAAACATCTTCTGGCGAAGAAAGATGCAAAAGGTCGACTAATACGTTGGATCCTTCTGTTACAAGAATTTGATCTTGTTATCAAAGATAAGAAAGGATGTGAAAACGTAGTAGCTGACCACCTTTCACGCATCGTTTCTTCCCCTGTGACCCTACCGATCAATGACTCGTTCCCTGATAAACAACTCTTGAGCGTATCCACTGAACCATGGTTCAGGGATATTGTGAACTATCATGCCACGGGACTGATACCGAGCGATTGGTCAAAACAGGACAAATACCGTTTTCTATCCCAAGTAAAATACTATTACTGGGACGAGCCCTATTTGTTTAAATATTGTCCTGATCAGATCATTCGCCGGTGCCTCCCGAATGAAGAGTTCAAGAGTATTCTTTCTTTTTGTCATGATCAGGCCTGTGGGGGTCACTTTGGTCCTAGAAAGACAGCGGAGAATGTTTTGCAATGTGGATTTTATTGGCCGACCTTATTCAAGGACGCATTTGAGCATTGCAAAACCTGTACACAATGTCAGTATACGGGTAGAATATCCCAGAGGAATGAAATGCCTCAGCAACCCATTCTGGTTGTTGAAATGTTCGATGTTTGGGGCATAGATTTTATGGGTCCTTTTCCCAACTCCTTTGGGAATCTGTACATACTGCTGGCGGTTGATTATGTTTCAAAGTGGGTAGAAGCCATTCCATGTCGCACTAATGACAGGAAAGTTATCATTAAGTTCTTAAAAGAGAATATCTTTTCGCGATTTGGACACCCACGCGCTATCATTAGCGATAATGGGACACACTTCTGCAACAGGTCTTTCGAGACTCTGATGCGGAAATACTCAATCAACCACCGACTTTCTATACCCTATCACCCCCAAACAAGCGGGTAGGCTGAAATCTCAAACAGACAAATCAAACTTATCCTGGAGAAAACTGTTGCTAAAAATAGAAAAGACCGATCGACCAAATTGACGGATGCTCTTTGGGCATTCAGGACTGCATATAAGACCAACCTAGGAATGTCTCCATATAGGATAGTGTTTGGAAAAGCATGTCATTTACCTGTCGAGATAGAACATAAAGCATTGTGGGCTATAAAAGAAATAAATTTTGATTTAAACCTTGCTTGCAACTTTCGGAAGCTGCAACTTAACGAGCTAAGCGAACTCCGCGATGAAGCTTATGATAACGCTGTAATCACAAAGAATAGGACTAAGGTTTTTCACGATAAAAACATTTTAAGGAAAACATTTTCACCTGGTCAACAAGTCCTTCTTTATGATTCACGATTACACCTTCATGCGGGTAAGCTCCGATCTCGATGGAAGGGACCTTTTGTTGTGCGGTCTGTATATCCGCACGGGGCAGTAGAAGTTGAAAATGTTAAAAACGGCACTGTTTTCAAAATAAATGGATATAGATTAAAGCCGTATTTTTCCACTGACCCCACGGAGGAGCTCTTGTTCTTACAAGAGCCAGTTTATTTGGATTAAAATTCCTCCGTCTCACCTTCATATCCTGCATATCATTGCATCATCTTTTGAATGAAGGTGAGTAAAAAAAACAAGTTTGGGGGGAGTCCTTCACTTATATATTTTGCCCCCACTAATAATTCCTCCCAGATTTACAGGTTTTGTAGATATAACTATCGGCAACAGTGAGGACACTGTTGAAAACAAGTTTGGGGGAGGTTTGTGCTTATTTTTGCATCATTTGCATATCATCTGCATAAGCACAAAACATTTCTTTTAAAAAATCTAGAAAAATTGAAAAAATTTTCAAAACCCATGAAAATTTAAAATTTTTCAAATATAAAAATAATTTTAATATTTACGCTTTTTGTATATAAATAAGATATTGAAAGTTTAGATAGTGAAAAATTACATCCATGAGATTAGAAAAATTTAAGAAAACTAAGAAAATTAGAAGTTTTCTTATACGAACTAGTAATAAGTAGTTATGAGCCGTTGTCCCAAGGGTTAGTAAGATGAAAGATGTCACTAATCTGAGGATAAAAATAAGTCTGAAAAATAGTTTCTATTCTGGAAGCCAAACATTTTGAACGTTGATACCCTGCTATTCGCACTTACACACGTCTTGAAGCCTGGGATAGTAGAGGATACCTTGAAATACTCTTGTCTTAAAGCCAAAAGTATGAAGGAAATAAAAAGAAAAAAAATGATGAATAAAAATATAAAGTGGTGAGAAAAATGGACACTGGTTTTGTTATCACCAAGGGCAATAAAAATGTATAGCGAGGATGCTTCTTCACCTAGTGCCCTAAGGCCAACTGGTCTGGGAGTCACTGCTATGCCTGAGGTGGTGCAAGACGAGGAAAATACACCAAGTAAGCAAGCACAGGAGTAATCGGTCGGTTAGTACCTCAAAAAGTATTAACGGTCGCATGAAAGTGTGTGAGCAATCTCATCTAAATATTCATTAACTAAAAAGTACAGAGGCTGATGGGCAAGAGTATGATAGCTTGAATTGAATTCTCCGGGTGTAGGGATGTCCTTACACACACGCAGGGTTATATGATCGATGTTTGGAAAACAGATAGGAATGAAGAATAAGACGATGTTTTATTGAGGGAGGACGTGATTTCTTGTCACGACCCAAAATTGGCCCGTGACGGCCCTAATACTACGCAACGCCTAAAGACGCAACGTAGTAAAAGAAAGCCAAACCCAGAAATCTAAACCATGAAAAATACAGAAAAGATGATATAAGTTTTGAAACAATTGAAATCGCAACCCAAATTCTTTAAAAGTCTTACTTTCTTGCTTTAAAATTTTAGCAACACCCCCTTTTAATAAAGACAAGTCAAGATGAAAGCAACACAAAATAATGACAGTAGAGAAAAAGCTGTATAAAAAGACATCAAATCCACAATAGTACACACTAACGTCCTCACCAAGTCTCTATGTCCAATATACAATAGTAGATGGAGAGTACAAATACAACGAAGGTACAATATGAAATACAGATAACCACCAACCCACCTAAGCAAAATAGTACTGTGAGCTGAGGCGGTATCTGGAGCAAAAGATGATAGCTGGGTAGCTGAATAGTGAAATAGCTTGCCTCGACTACTCTGGGGAACAACCTGAAACACCTGTGGCACAATGGGGGTGAGTTGCCAACTCGTGAATAGTATAAAACATATGCAGGTAATCGCAGGAATGCACGTACAGCATGAATCTAAGATATGCGATTACAGTAGTAATATGTCATGCAATGCTGGAATAAGGAGAGTACACTAGCAGGTATGATCAACAGGTGAAGCAATAGTAACATGAGAATAGTATGCAATAATCATGCAAAAGGATATGAGAATGTAGATATGCAACTATCATAAGGGTACACTAACCGGTACTGCCACTATATGAATCTGTGCATAAAAATAAGTAAGGGTGAGGTATAGGGTGGAATATGTCATTTCCCACGGAAACCTGACGTCGTGGCAGGATCACAATCCATCAAGATGCTCCAATCCCAAATCCTCAAATCAGCCCCCACATTGGGCTGTCACAATATAAAAGTCTCACATCACCTCAATGTACAATATCAAATAGCTCTCCTATATCTCGAATGTACAATTCATCAATCTCAATCATATCCAATAAGTACAATCCAGCAATCACATAGGTACGTCCAATTTCCAATCCCAATGAATCACCTAGTATCCCAAGTCCAAATCTTAAGTAAGAATCTAACATCCTAAAGGTATATATATATATATATATATATATATGTACAGAAATAAATATGATGGGGGCAATACACATATATTAGCGTCCCATTCCACTAATATTGGTGTAAGGGTATATATAACAACGGCTAATCCCCTGTTATATATACAAAAAGGGGTTAAAGAATATCATGAAAACAGTGTGCCAAGCATCGACACAGAAATCCTCGTATATCGGGCTCCGTCAGTCCGGATCGGCCCACGGGGTCCATCTGCGGTATCGGCCCTCGGCCCCGACAGTACAGATCCTCCCGCATCCATCTCTTGACTCTGGTCAGTATACTCCGGATAGCTGCCATGTCCAACCAATCACCGGTAGGTACTCGCCCGCCTCCAGGCTCAATCGGCAAACCCATCGATCTTCTTGCCGAGGGGAACCATACCGGGCCCCACCATGTACTCTCATACGGCAACCACACCTCGTATGGAGTATGTAATCAGCACCGATAAAACTCATGGGGGACGCTCAAATATCATATTAAGGAAACCGGGTTGTTCTATGTATGCATAATTTCATGAACTCCCGCGGTTCCCAAATCCCGAAAACATCATATAAAATCCAGATAACAATGCGCAAATCCAGGAATAAATGTATGCGATATATCTGAATGCGAGCAGGTAAACACAAGTATATAGCTGAACCAGATGTATGCGATATATCTGAATGCGAGCAGGTAATCACAAGTATATAGCTGAACCAGATGTATGCGATATATCTGAATGCGAGCAGGTAAACACAAGTATATAGCTGAACCAGATGTATGCGAAATCAAGATAGGGTACAGCTAAGTAACATCAGTAAATGTAAAAATGCGACAGCAACTGAATATGTGTCTAACATACAGGTATAGCAAAGTATAGGTATCCATCTATAGGAACTGATGTCGTATACCCCCCCTGGGTATGAGTAACATATGTAGGAAATCCCTCCCGGTATAAGTAAAATATGTAGGGGGTATACCTGTAGCTGTATCGCAAGGTGAAAATATACCTATCACTAAAGGTATGATACGCTATAGGTATACCGACAAGCTAGATGTCAGGTGTGGCAAGCAATAGTAGCTATAAGAGGTAGTGTGTGACATGGCAATTATTGACGGTGTGTGTGTAGCATACAATCCGTGCTCGTGCAACATGAACCGTCAATAATGTGTGCTGTGTCCTATGGCTACTAGTCACAGTATATAACTATATCAAGGAAATGCAGTAAATGCGCAATTCTACAATGACGTAGAATGTGCGACAGGTAATTGAATCCTAGCCCAGACGCATAACGCCATGCGGGCGATTCCCCTGTAGATGTTATATCTACTCACCTATACTCCACGCTAGGTGAATTCTACCATCTGCTCCCTCTGTAGTAGTGCCCGTAGTCCCTGTCTGCAAACCTGCAAGTAAGACATGGAAATCACATATAAGCTAATATCCCGCGAAACGCGATATCGAAACGAAACGAGAAACTCGCGTCGCGAACTAAACGCGCGTGTGCACGATACGCTGAATCGTGTGTATACGCGTCTAAAACCATCGCGACACGCTGGATCACAGAACCCACTCACGTATCGCGCGTATCGCGCAAACACAACGGACACCAAAAGCGACATATAGTCCCAGATTTTCCTACAGGTAAGATATTACAAAACTAGATATACCAAAACACTACACAACACTGCAGACCCCTACAGGACCAAACCCTAACCCAAACCCTACCCATCTGGCCGCAATTTGCGGCCAGAATGAAGAAATTGGCGGCCTGAAGATGGAGTTAGGGGGTCGGGTTCTGGTGTTGTGATCTAAACCTAGGTATCATGTCCCAGTTTGTTCAATTTTAACCTGAAGGCATCGGGTCCATAGGAGATCTCAGAATGTCACAAATATCACTTTAAAACACCAATTTGCACAAATAAGAAACCCTATGGTATTTTAGTGAAATCGGGGTTGAATCTCAGTTGAGGTGACCCTAACAACACTTAAATGGATAGGGTTTGCTAACAAAATCATCACTTTGCCAACACAACTCACAAATCACCAAAACTAGCTCTAAACTAGCTAATTGACACTAATCGACACAAAACCACACATTGCTAAGCAACTAGGGAAAAGGGTTTCAGAATTATACCCTATAGAGCCCTAGAAGGCAGGTGAGGAAGTGAAAGAAGCTGCTACAGCTGCTGGTGCTCCTGCTACTGCTGCTTGTTGCTGCTCCTGATGCCTGCTGCTGCTTCTGATGATGATGGTGGTGTCTGCAGCTGCTGCTGCTGGTGATGATGAATGATGGTGTTGCCACTGCTGCTTGTTGCTACTTCTGCTGCTGCTGCTATTGGTGCTGCTGATGATGATGATTGTCTTTGTTGTTGTTGCTGTTGAGACGATGATGAGGATGATGATGTTGTAGTTGTTTTTGTTGTTGCTTTCTGCTCCTGCTGCTTCTGAAGCTGCTGCTGCTGCTGGGTCAGGTGAGTGTGTGTGTGTGTGAGAGAGAGTGAGATAATGAGAGAAGAAAAGAAAATGAGATAGAGAATGAGCACACACCCAAAGACCCCTTTCTCACTCTCTCTTTCCTCATTGAATGAGCATGGCAAAGGCCATGATGCCCCATGCTCTCTCTCTCTCTCTCTCTCTCTCTCAAAGTCAACCATGCACCAAAACACAAATTCAAAATTAAAACCCTTTTAAAACTATCATGACACTTAAACAAGTATTAAAATTAGGTAAGGGAGAAAATGGTTGGTTAACCATGGTTGCTAATCATGGTTTAACCCCAAAAACTACCCAGGTTAACATGCACAAGTGTGTGTGTGCCTAACAAAATTCTAATAAAATACACAATAATTAGGATAAAATATTTAAAAACCAATTTGGTAAACTTTTTATAAAAAAAACCATATATAAAAATATAATTAGCTACAAAACACATTCTAAGGTGTTACAATCTCCCCCCCCTTAAAAGAAATTCGTCCCCTAATTTTAAAAATATACTGATACGCGTACCTTCAAAGGGAAGATTAAAAATCCTCAAATCTGGCTCGAAACCTCCCAAGTGACTAGCTCACTATACGGCTACGCCCAAGAAAACCCTTCACAGATGGCAAGACCTTTGACCGACGTTTCTCCACCTGTCGAGCCATTAACACACATGGCTGCTGGTGAACGAAAGATCGCGCCACGCTAAATGGCCTGGTGCCAAATCATGTGAGAAAGGTCAAGAAGGTAATCGTAAAGTATCATCACAAGGAATACGGGGTGAAAATCCAATAATCTGGGCGGAAGTGCCAAATTGAAGGCAACAAAACTAACTCACTTATAGGATCTCAGAAGGACCTAAATCTTGGAACGAACTTCCCAAAATCCAACACGTCATTCATCGGAAAATCCGTAGGAATACATGATATGCCACTGCACACTCAAGCCTGCGACCAGCACAGTCGCATAAGACATCTGTTTGCAATGGACAATTCTCATCCTGACCTAACACAACTGGACTATCTCCGAAGCTCTAGACTAGCTGAGGTCCAAGGTCCTACTTACGCAGAGTCAGAAGAACAACAGGCTGGTGATCGACACGACCTAACCCCTAAGCCTAAGGGTGGCCAATTGGAGTGTCTCCTGATAACAGCTATCGAAGGAGGACCCTAACGATGGCGAGTGACGATCCCCAACTGCTGACAACAAAATAAACAAACACACCACTTAACAAACACAAATGAGCACATTGAGTATAACCGGACGACGAGAATCCGAATAGAGTCATACCCTGACTAAACTTGGGTAGAAACCATAACGAAATTCGTGGAGATCTGCTCCCATTCCTACTTCGAAACGGTAAAAGGTTGCAACTCTCCAGCCGGCCTCAGATGCTCGACTCAAGCACACAACAAGACTGACATCTTGAAACGAAACCTGAAACTTCTCTTTACATCCCTGTCCACTCGTAACTATCTCACAAGTCATGCTAAAGCTGGTGGAACTTGAATGAATAAAGAGAGTTGACAGATGTGCATGTGCTAGGATTACACGCCTCTACCTGATAATGGAAGGTACACAAACGTGTCCCTAACTTAGCACGTCATTGTCACAAATCAAGGTCTCCGAATCATTACCCAGCCGAATATGCTCAAGTATCTCTGACGTACGAGCTTCGACGGGCAGTGTCTCGCGAAAACGATTTAAGAAAAAGTGGTCGGGCGCGGACATGAGCAAGCTGTCCCCTCCGTAGAGACGAACTAAGCTATACTCAACGATCACACAAGAACTGTAAATCTGCAGAAGACTAACACAACAATCCAAATCTGCTGCAGGAAGATGTACATTAAGCTCTAGTGGTTCGTGGAAAATCTGACACGACTCTCAAACAAGAAGTGTCTCCAAATCTCCAACACAAAACCACCGCGGCCATCTCCAGATCATGAGTGGAATATCCTCCTCGTACTTCCTCCAAATGTAGGGAAAGCAAAAGCGATGACTCTCCAGTATCCCATCAGTACACCCTCGAGCCCACTCAAGAAACATTACAGTTAAACAACAAGGTCGCCCGAACCAAAAGCAAAGAAAGACTGATGCAGTTGTTAACTGAATCTCCAACTGCTGAAAACTCCTTACACATGCCTCAGTCCACAGAAAGAAACCTCCTGTCTGGTCAATTCAGTCGACGGTGCAGCACTACTCTAGCAATCCTGCATGAAACGGCGGTAAAAACCCTGCTAAGACCAACCATCTGCGGATCTCCGTCCTGCACACAAGTCTGGGTCTAAGCTGTACGGCCACGATCTCCCTCGGAACCATACGGAACCGTCTCCCGTGACTACAAGACCTAGGAGTCAACACAAAACAAGCCTGAAGAAACACTCTGAGAATTTAGCAAACTGCTGGAGCTCTCCCAGTATCTGTATAGCAAATCCTCAGTGCTACTCCTGTCCCTCAAGACACATTAAGTAGACCAGAGTGTCGTAAATAACACAACAGAAACTGGTCGAGGAACGGCCTGCAAAAATCTGGTTCATCATATCTACGAATGCTGCTAGGGCATCAGGGAATCCAACGACTCACCGATACACACAAAGCCCGTAGCACGCATAAGGCAGTCTTCGGAATGCCATCACTCCGAATCCGCAATAATGATGACCTGATCCCAGGCAACTTAGAAAAATGTCTCGCACTCTGGAGCTGATCGAAGAAATCGTCACGGCGAGGTGAAGGATACCTATCCGCACCGTAAGCCGGTTCAATTGACGATCCGTCGATACACAACCTCAAACTGCCGTCTTCCTTCTCGACGAACAGAAATCGGAGCTTCCAAAAGCGAAACACTCAGACGCACAAAACTCCCCATACCAAAACTCTGCAGCTGATCCTTAAGCTCCCTCAGCTTCGCCGGCTCATCTGGAACAACGTCGGAAAAACTCTCGCGCGAAAAGAACCCGGTCCAACAATCCCACTGTGGCTCCGGTATCACGAATGAACGCCAAGAATCCACGATATCTCCTCAGTAGCCGACTAGCGAAAAGGCTGAATTCTAGCTGTGAGAGGCGGCACAACTATCCACCTGCACAACAAGAACTGACTTGCCGGGGAAAACAAACCTAATTTGTTTCCTCACGGTAGTCCACAGACGCCTAGCACGTAATTAACCAATCCGTGCCCAGGAGAACGTCTAATCCAACATCTCTAGAAGGATCAAAACGATGGACGAATCTCTATCTCCTATCTGCTTGGCACACAACTGAATACGTGTCGCGCAACCAAAGGATCGCTGACAGAAGTTAACACCACTACGACTAATCTACCCAACCACGGTACAAGCAAGAGGACAACGAATACATCAAAAGAACATAAAAATCGAAGGTACCTGGAAACTCCACATTGGACGTCTGCGCGTCCCGATGAGTAGAAGCAAACTCCTGTGTCTGCCCTCTACTCGCAGCTGGAAGAACTCCTCCGGTAGACTGAGCCCTCTGAGCGAATCTTCCACGTCCACGGCCTCTCTGAAAACGATCATGACGAGGTGCCAAGGAACAATTCCTGACGAAATGCTGAAGGCTTCCACATCGAAAGCATCCACGTGCTGACTGCTGACCATCCTGGGGATGAGAGCTAAACGACTGCCCTCGTCCTAAGCCTCTGCTACTCTCGCGACGGCCACGAAATCTGTCTCGACGACCAAACCTCTGTCTCTGGGCTGGTACACTGGTACGAGTCCTCCACTGTCCTGGAACCCTCTGAGCCTCTGGAATATGCGCCTCGTCAACTGGAGCTGCAACCACTGGTGCTATGTAAGTGACGGACTGTTGCATGCTGACTGTAAGGGACAGCTGAGTAACAGGGGTGACAGCCTCCTGTCGTAGCTCCCGAACGACGTCAACTAAAGAACTCATCGTCTGGCGGAATTCCTGCATCTCTACCAAGAGTCTATCCATAGTATAGATCGTAGGCTGATCCGTCTGCACCTGTGCAACTAGAGTGCCATCCTGGTCAGTACTCGTCTCACCCGAGCCAACGCCGACCTCGGCCCTCGCTGCATCACTCTGAGTCCCCATAGTCATCGGCGGCAAGGCTATAAATAGATATAAGATGAGATTCGATAAGAATGAGGAAATTGAATCTCAAAGATATGAATCATCAAGGAAGGAACGTCAAGCAAATTGTACTTAGGTCACTTAATGCAAGGTACCGCGCTGTGGGTATGCTGCAGACATACACACACTACGTTACTCTGCTTAAGCTACCTACTCCATCATACTAAGGTCATCCTACACTCCGAAAGGTAAAACCTAACGCTCTGATACCAACTTTGTCACGACCCAAAATTGGCCCATGACGGCCCTAATACTACGCAACGCCTAAAGACGCAATGTAGTAAAAGAAAGCCAAACCCAGAAATCTAAACCATGAAAAATACGGAAAAGATGATATAAGTTTTGAAACAATTGAAATCGCAACCCAAATTCTTTAAAAGTCTTACTTTCTTGCTTTAAAATTTTAGCAACACCCCCTTTTAATAAAGACAAGTCAAGATGAAAGCAACACAAAATAATGACAGTAGAGAAAAAGCTGTATAAAAAGACATCAAATCCACAATAGTACACACTAACGTCCTCACCAAGTCTCTATGTCCAATATACAATAGTAGATGGAGAGTACAAATACAACGAAGGTACAATATGAAATACAGATAACCACCAACCCACCTAAGCAAAATAGTACTGTGAGCTGAGGCGGTATCTGGAGCAAAAGATGATAGCTGGGTAGCTGAATAGTGAAATAGCTTGCCTCGACTACTCTGGGGAACAACCTGAAACACCTGTGGCACAACGGGGGTGAGTTGCCAACTCGTGAATAGTATAAAACATATGCAGGTAATCGCAGGAATGCACGTACAGCATGAATCTAAGATATGCGATTACAGTAGTAATATGTCATGCAATGCTGGAATAAGGAGAGTACACTAGCAGGTATGATCAACAGGTGAAGCAATAGTAACATGAGAATAGTATGCAATAATCATGCAAAAGGATATGAGAATGTAGATATGCAACTATCATAAGGGTACACTAACCGGTACTGCCACTATATGAATCTGTGCATAAAAATAAGTAAGGGTGAGGTATAGGGTGGAATATGTCATTTTCCACGGAAACCTGACGTCGTGGCAGGATCACAATCCATCAAGATGCTCCAATCCCAAATCCTCAAATCAGCCCCCACATTGGGCTATCACAATATAAAAGTCTCACATCACCTCAATGTACAATATCAAATAGCTCTCCTATATCTCGAATGTACAATTCATCAATCTCAATCATATCCAATAAGTACAATCCAGCAATCACATAGGTACGTCCAATTTCCAATCCCAATGAATCACCTAGTATCCCAAGTCCAAATCTTAAGTAAGAATCTAACATCCTAAAGGTATATATATATATATATATATATATATATATATATATATATATATATATATATATATATATGTACAGAAATAAATATGATAGGGGCAATACACATATATTAGCGTCCCATTCCACTAATATTGGTGTAAGGGTATATATAACAACGGCTAATCCCCTGTTATATATACAAAAAGGGGTTAAAGAATATCATGAAAACAGTGTGCCAAGCATCGACTCAGAAATCCTCGTATATCGGGCTCCGTCAGTCCGGATCGGCCCACGGGGTCCGTCTGCGGTATCGGCCCTCGGCCCCGACAGTACAGATCCTCCCGCATCCATCTCTCGACTCTGGTCAGTATACTCCGGATAGCTGCCAGGTCCAACCAATCACCGGTAAGTACTCGCCCGCCTCCAGGCTCAATCGGCAAACCCATCGATCTTCTTGCCGAGGGGAACCATACCGGGCCCCACCATGTACTCTCATACGGCAACCACACCTCGTATGGAGTATGTAATCAGCACCGATAAAACTCATGGGGGACGCTCAAATATCATATCAAGAAAACCGGGTTGTTTTATGTATGCATAATTTCATGAACTCCCGCGGTTCCCAAATCCCGAAAACATCATATAAAATCCAAATAACAATGCGCAAATCTAGGAATAAATGTATGCGATATATCTGAATGGGAGCAGGTAAACACAAGTATATAGCTGAACCAGATGTATGCGATATATCTGAATGCGAGCAGGTAATCACAAGTATATAGCTGAACCAGATGTATGCGATATATCTGAATGCGAGCAGGTAAACACAAGTATATAGCTGAACCAGATGTATACGAAATCAAGATAGGGTACAACTAAGTAACATCAGTAAATGTAAAAATGCGACAGCAACTGAATATGTGTCTAACATACAGGTGTAGCAAAGTATAGGTATCCACCTATAGGAACTGATGTCGTATACCCCCCTGGGTATGAGTAACATATGTAGGAAATCCCTCCCGGTATAAGTAAAATTTGTAGGGGGTATACCTGTAGCTGTATCGCAAGGTGAAAATATACCTATCACTAAAGGTATGATACGCTATAGGTATACCGACAAGCTAGATGTCAGGTGTGGCAAGCAATAGTAGCTATAAGAGGTAGTGTGTGACATGGCAATTATTGACGGTGTGTGTGTAGCATACAATCCGTGCTCGTGCAACATGAACCGTCAATAATGTGTGCAGTGTCCTACGGCTGCTAGTCACAGTATATAACTATATCAAGGAAATGCAGTAAATGCGCAATTCTATAATGACGTAGAATGTGCGACAGGTAATTGAATCCTAGCCTAGACGCATAACGCCATGCGGGCGATTCCCCTGTAGATGTTATATCTACTCACCTATACTCCACGCTAGGTGAATTCTACCATCTGCTCCCTCTGTAGTAGTGCCCGTAGTCCCTGTCTGCAAACCTGCAAGTAAGACATGGAAATCACATATAAGCTAATATCCCGCGAAACGCGATATCGAAACGAAACGAGAAACTCGCGTCGCGAACTAAACGCGCGTGTGCACGATACGCTGAATCGTGTGTATACGCGTCCAAAACCATCGCGACACGCTGGATCACAGAACCCACTCACGTATCACGCGTATCGCGCAAACACAACGGACACCAAAAGCGACATATAGTCCTAGATTTTCCTACAGGTAAGATATTACAAAACTAGATATACCAAAACACTACACAACACTGCAGACCCCTACAGGACCAAACCCTAACCCAAACCCTACCCATCTGGCCGCAATTTGCGGCCAGAATGAAGAAATTGGCGGCCTGAAGATGGAGTTAGGGGGTCGGGTTCTGGTGTTGTGATCTAAACCTATGTATCATGTCCCAGTTTGTTCAATTTTAACCTGAAGGCATCGGGTCCATAGCAGATCTCAGAATGTCACAAATATCACTTTAAAACACCAATTTGCACAAATAAGAAACCCTATGGAATTTTAGTGAAATCGGGGTTGAATCTCAGTTGAGGTGACCCTAACAACACTTAAATGGATAGGGTTTGCTAACAAAATCATCACTTTGCCAACACAACTCACAAATCACCAAAACTAGCTCTAAACTAGCTAATTAACACTAATCGACACAAAACCACACATTGCTAAGCAACTAGGGAAAAGGGTTTCAGAATTATACCCTATAGAGCCCTAGAAGGCAGGTGAGGAAGTGAAAGAAGCTGCTACAGCTGCTGGTGCTCCTGCTACTGCTGCTTGTTGCTGCTCCTGATGCCTGCTGCTGCTTCTGATGATGATGGTGGTGTCTGCAGCTGCTGCTGCTGGTGATGATGAATGATGGTGTTGCCACTGCTGCTTGCTGCTACTTCTGCTGCTGCTGCTATTGGTGCTGATGATGATGATGATTGTCTTTGTTGTTGTTGCTGTTGAGACGATGATGAGGATGATGATGTTGATGATGTTGTAGTTGTTGTTTTTGTTGTTGCTTTCTGCTCTTGCTGCTTCTGAAGCTGCTGCTGCTGCTGGGTCAGGTGAGTGTGTGTGTGTGTGTGAGAGAGAGTGAGATAATGAGAGAAGAAAAGAAAATGAGATAGAGAATGAGCACACACCCAAAGACCCCTTTCTCACTCTCTCTTTCCTCATTGAATGAGCATGGCAAAGGCCATAATGCCCCATGCTCTCTCTCTCTCTCTCTCTCTCTCTCTCTCAAAGTCAACCATGCACCAAAACACAAATTCAAAATTAAAACCCTTTTAAAACTGTCATGACACCTAAACAAGTATTAAAATTAGGTAAGGGAGAAAATGGTTGGTTAACCATGGTTGCTAATCATGGTTTAACCCCAAAAACAACCCAGGTTAACATGCACAAGTATGTGTGTGCCTAACAAAATTCTAATAAAATACACAATAATTAGGATAAAATATTTAAAAACCAATTTGGTAAACTTTTTATAAAAAAAACCATATATAAAAATATAATTAGCTACAAAACACATTCTAAGGTGTTATATTTCTGACATCTTTTCATGACCATTAAGATAGGGCTCATGACAACCGAAAAGCTAGCTTAGTTGGAAACCCTAATTTTCAAGGCTTTTCTTCTACAATTCTTTTCTTTAAATGTAATATTCATGATCTTTCTTTTATTATTGGATTTTGTGGGTGCAATCCGCTGAAAACCCTCAGGAGACAACACTTCTCCTACTAGGGACACCTAGAGGTTTAAAGGCTTGTTGCACGTGCTCAGTGCAATCGTGTTGCCTACGAAAGTGTGCTAGTTAGTTTTTCTCTTTCTTTATTTTCTCCTTCTCTTTTTAATAAAACATTCGCTCGAGACGATCGAAATTAAGTTTGGGGGTATTTGATCAGTCGAAAATATTGTATATTTTAACCGGCAATTTCCTCATCATTTGCATTCATATAGAAGTGTTCGGTATCCGTATTTCACATATTAGCAAATCGGTCGCAAAATATCAGATTACATGTATTCGACCTTAAAACCGGCATTTCTAGGGAAATTGACTGCATTTCATTACATGGCATATTTTCTATATATCGCAACCCGTATTTTGAAGTCTGTGCAGGAAAAGGAAAAGCTTGCTCGAACATTACACCGCTCAAAAGATACGTCAACTCACTAATTTCAGATCTGGTATCAATCCAAAGGAGCAATCACAATTCAGCACATCAGACAAAGCCCTAAAATACAGTACAAAGCTTCACCAGAAGAACCAAAGGCCAAGCCCCTCAAGTAGCCGCGGATCCGCGGCCATAGCCTACTTGTGCCGCGGATCCGCGGTGGGCCCAGGGAATCAGTTCCTCAATTTTAGACCAAAACTCCTACATTAGTGGCTACAGCTCAGAAATGTATCTCTGTTTCCAGAAGACTCCAGGGACTTCTACCAGATCAGCAAACACTTTGATCTACACTAAACTGGCCTATCATTCTAGAACTTTCCCCAAAACCCTAGCTTAAACCCTAAGCTAAGTCTAACAAACTCTTTCAACAAACTTTTGGAGGGAACTACTATTTCAAACCTAAACCTAGGGTTTGGGAAGTCTATAAATAGAAGCCTAGACCTAGGGTGAAGGGATCATGAAACCATAGAGTGGAGATAGATAGAATCAACCCATTTTAGTTTTTAGCCAATCTCCTTCTTCATCCCCTTCCTCCTCAAGTCTAGTGAGAGGGCTTGTAGGAAACCCTAACCCTAATTCCAATTGAAATCAAGATTCCCGAGTACCCATTGAGCAAGAAGCCCTACAACCTTTACGAGCGAAGCCAATCTTCAACGGAGCAAGCGATCCGAGCCGATCCACGACTCACGAAGCCGAGCGACGCCCTATCAACAATCTAGATTCTTCTTCTTGTAGTTCTTGAAGCAAATGTAATCAAAATTGTTGAGATAAATAAAGGTGATATTCTTTTATCTTGTTTTCTTTAATTTCTGCATCATGATATCTTTACAATTCGTAAATCTTTTCTGTGTGGTGATGTGTGAATAAAACTCCGCTCGTCGAGGAGTCGAGACGGTCAATAGAATGATGATGTAACATAGGTTTAATCGATTCTTGAGTCCTACGAGTTTTACAAACCCTAGCAAGTTCAAGAAACGACGACCCATTTTGTTTCGATGCTTTCTTGATTGACATCGTTCAAAATTGGGGAGTTACGATTGTTTCTTGAATTTGGTAGAGGCTAGAAAAGGAATGATATCGACGAAAGAACAAGGGTTATAGGATGAAACCCTAGTTTCACGAGAAAGCCCCAACTCTCGTCGATCATCATCAATCTAGTATCAATCCTTCGAAGGACAAGAACACGATATCTTTAGATTACATCACGTCTATCGATCCGATCGATTCCTACGAGCCTCTTTTAAATTCTTGACTGTTGATTGGAAAAATATTATCGAAACCCAATTCTTGATTGTTTATCTGTTCTTGATTCTTGATTAAACATCGTGACACCTGAATCAATTGATAAATTCTTGAATCATGTTTTCTTTTCTTGTCAATTAAGTTTTCAATTCAAGCATATCATAACAACGAATCGTGCAATCCCTGTGGACGATCCGCACTCACTACAAACTACATCCGACACCGTAGTTTGATTGCGGTCAAAATATTTTTTTGGTTGTGAAGTTCTTTATAAATTTTCTGAATACCGACACAAGAAACAGTTTCAATCAAATGGTACCGTTTTAGGAGACCTTTGAATTGATTCATACTACACAAACGGAAATCTTATCAATCACCGATCGTTCCATATCCGAAAGCAAGCTATCGGCAATAGAAAGCCCCGAGGGCACCTCAAAACAGATGTCCCCCTCTTGCACGGGGATCGGGGAGGTCGGAGATCGAGAAACTGTCTTCTTGTACATCTTGAGGGGGCCTCGGGTGGGGAGGGGCGGTCGGCTTCATCCTCTACCTCCCTCGCCCGGCGCTCCGGTTCCCGAGCATGCTTATGGCTCTCCCCACGGCTAGGTTCCGGATCTCGGGGCGTAGCGGAAGGCTTAGCCGGTGCGGCTGGCTTCGGGGCCAAACTCGAACCGGGGCGGAATGAGCTAGCGCCCCCGGTCTTCCTCCCCTTCTTTGCAGCTATAGCAGCCAAGAATTTGGATTGGTCCATTGGCTCTGCAGAAAGAAGAATACACAAAGGGAGTTAGCGACACTGAAAAGAGCAAAAGAAAAATATTCAAGTCTAAACAGATTGTCCAAGCTCCTAACTCACCCATGAATCGGGCGGGGCTGAGTCCGGTCCAGCTAAGGGCCTGCTCGGAAAGCAAAACATCGGCCCGCAGGATCGGCTCCCACATGGACACCACCCTCGCCTCAGGAGCGGACGACCGTTTCACCCGTGGGCAGTCAGCCCTATGCCACTGTACAGGCATAGGACAATCCTCACGCTCGGGTGGCCCGACGAATACAAACTTCTCCTTCTATTCGTGAATGGAAGAAGGAACAACTACTACCCCTGACCCGGCCGTCCCTCCCTTGCGTTTTTTGAAGGAAATGTACACCCAGCTCGGCTCGTCCTTACGGGTGTCGGGATGATTTTTGTAACAAAGGAAGGAAGTGAGAAGGGTCAGGCTGAAAGGGATTTCTTCAAGTCTCAACCGGACCAGGAACCCGAGGAGAATTCTCCATAAGTTCGGCACTAGCTGGCCCGGGGCAAGTTGGAAGCAACGCAGCACCCTACATACTTCGGGAGGAAAGGGCAGACGCATCCCAGCCCAGAATGCATCCAAGTACAAAGCGATCTCTTTGCCCTGCACCTGATCCGCCCTTTCATCCTCCCTAGCTAAACGAAGCGAATAGCTAGGGGGAATATAGAAACAAGCCTGAATCTCAGTGAGCTCATCCACGTTTCTTAGGAGGGAGTGGGCATCGCGAGCGTTCCCAATACGCACTTTGGGAACCCTTACCGTCGCCTGACGACGAGCAGTGCGGGTGGCCCTAACTCTATGAGGGGAACCCAACTTAGATGGGGCATAGGAAGAATCAGGTGAAGACACCCTGGACTCGGCTCCAACAACTAGAACCTCATCGTCCGACTCTACCCTAACAACTTCCATAGACTCCTTAGAGGAAGACATCTAACCTGATTCAAAAGAAGGATTCCTCCGAGGAAAGAGCGCGAGGGATCCGATCTAAAAGACGGAGCGCCAGGCCATCTCTCGCAGCAAAAGGAAAATAATGGTGAAAGTGTGGACCCTGGGGGATCCCACCCCTATTTATACTACTTGGGTGATACATCCAATGACTCAGACCGTTTCCCGCCAAAACGAAACTTCGCGCCTGCTAGCTGTCGACGCCCCACGTGTCAAACGACCATTAGAGACGTCTCTTTGGGAGCAGGCGACAGCGAAAGCCTGTCACATCCGCCAATCCGCGTCGGAAACGTGGCTTGCGCCTCAATGGACGTACAAGAGAATCGGTGCTCCCTCTTTAATGCACGATCTCCCCCTGATCCACTGACGTCATCGAAGATACACCCAGCCGCCTCAGAGATCCACGCTGATAGGTCCTTGACTACAGGTTGAGCCCGGGAGCCCGGTCAGACCACTATTGACCCGATCCATAAATAAGTCGGGATGAGAGTGGGGGGCTAATGATGATGCTTACAAGTGGAAACTCCCCAGGTGGCAGATAACGTGTCCCAGGACTTACGCAAACAGGGCAAGCACTATGCGTTGGAGGCTATCCCGGGCTATCGTCCCGGGGTGTATCCCGACCTTTTATGGGCCCCTGAACACTCCTATGCTCGCCCTTGCAAATAACTATCAGCTCGCTTCCGAGCCCTCCTACATGCTGAGCTTCCTCAACCCTCCCCGCTCTCCTCCAAACTATCACAGAACCGAGCTTCCTCGGCCTCCAGCTCACCTCCGAGCCTCCCGCCAAGCTGAGCCTCCGCAGTTCTACCAAGCAACCAATGACGCAGAGCCCAAGCGCCTTCCGCCACGGCTCCCCGTATCTCTCCAGAAGCGATATATCTGCCACCCAACATCCCCCGTTCCACGCCGCCGTATCCCCCCATTAACGAGCGTATCTCATCATTAATGGGGGATCCCGCCATTCATGCAGGCGTAACGCCAGGGGCATAACGGCCGGTGAAGATCTCGCGCCAGCTCGCTCCAAGCGACCACTATAAAAACTCCTCTCCCAGATGACTCAGGTAACGCAATTTTATTCTAATAAGTCGCTACTCTATCCAAATTCCTCGGCTAACTTGATCGTAGGAGGGTCCAAGGAGGTACAACATCCCCGTGACTTCTTTTGAAGATAGTTCGGTTTCACCTCAAAACAAGCCCATTGAGATCCACACGCTCGAGGAGGAAACCCTCAACACCTGTAACAACTCCAAATTATGTGTACATAAAATTTTTAAAAGCTAATGTACAATTGGGGTATTTGCAAATTCTGTGAGTACTATAAGAATTTGTTTTACTTTTGAACAGCAAGAAAGAGCTTGTAGCTCACTGGTAAGACCTTGCACTGCTGAACCAAAACACCAGAGTTCAAATCCCATCAGCCACAATATCTTTTTATTTTAAATTCTTTTAATCTTTTAGAAGCCCAAGAGTTTGCACGTGCATTACACGTAATAGGGTAAGTTACAGAATAAATAAACAAAAACATGAGGGAAATTGAAGCGTTAAGGACACGTGGCCCAAGACCCAGCACCCTCCGTCGGTAAAGACCCAGCGACTTGTGCATGGAGGCCCGACGCCGCCGGTCCAACCCATCTCAAATGCTCCCAAACTTTGCCCCCTGCACCCTTTCAGCAACACCACTAACCCCACATTACATGTTTACTCTGAATATTTCCACAGAGCAATAAAATGCCCAATTAATCCAATTTTAATGCATATTTCAATACATTCTTTAAACACCCTAAACCCTAATTTTTCCCTATAAATACCACCCTCATTTCACCCCTCCTCACTCACAATTCCCTGCCAAAACTCTGAAGAAATTTCCAAGTTGCTATAGTGTGCAAGTGGAGTTAACAAAGGACGAAACTCCGACGAAGTTCCGGCAACGATACGAGGTGTTTCCGGCAATAAAACGAAGCACCGATGAATCCAAGATCTCCTCATACCTCTCCCCTCTCATCAAAGCCAGTAAGTCCCCCCTCTCTCTCGTTTGCTATTCTCAAACTTTTCATTCTCAAAATTTGTCGGAAACGGAGTTATCTGGTTTCCGATTCTCTTTTCTTTTAAAAAAATACAACTTTTATTTATAACAAACCTACAAATTTTGATCTCTCATTTAGTAATCATTAACAAAGACAATAGAACAAGTTTGATATCAAAATAATAACCGTAGCAAATTCTATTTCACTTTTACATTAAAATACCTTCATATTTCATTTCGACATGCTTATACCTTTTAACTGTATTACCTTAGAAAAACTAATGAGGTAATGACCTACCTCATCACAATACACATCTCTAATATAGCACGATTATATCCGGGAACATAGATTCGGGAAAATACGACTTTACAGTGAAATATCTTTAACTTATAAAACATTTTTCTTTAAAAGATGTATTAAACATTTCCATACAAATGCGCCTCTACAACCCATTTTGGGGAACCCCGTTCGGGATGGTGTGGATTATCGCACATCCTTGGGCTTAGTAGAGTGAGATGTAGACCTCCACAAGGAGCATTCGGTCTCGATGGATTTTGTACATTTTTCTTTAGAAAATGAGATTTTTACAAGAAAATAAATAAAATTATTATCATTAAATATGTATATATAAATATTACCAAAATACTTATTTTAAATATATATAATATTCCATGTTTCTAAAACTCAAGAAAAGAAGTCAAATATTACATGAAACTACCAAGATAATTCAAAACAATATTCATATTACAAATAAATATCATATATTATGAAATTAGGTTTTATTCACTAGAAATATCACATTTACAAAATATACATCAATGAAAACCCTAAAGACGATAATTGAATGCTTGAGGTTATTTTGAAATTATACCAAAATTATTTTTACATAAAACCTCTCAAATTATACTAAATTTACAATAAGGACCATAGTAAACATAGGTTTAAGCAGGACCAGTCTCTTGAGCCTCAGGGAGCCGGAGATATGGATGCTTGCCTATTTAAGGTAGACAATCTAACAAACGGTGTTATCAACACGGTAATTGTCTTTGAAAAAGACACAAATCCTGCCGTCCATGTGCAGCAGTTACCGATAATATCAAAACAATCAGGATTTCAAGTTCTTTTAAAAGTGTCCGACTCAGACGGAGTCACAATATAATCAATCTGACTTGAATACGATTCAAGTATCAAACTACAATTCAATACGAATCTATGAATTCGTATATTCAATCAACATCAATCTATATTGACTAAACCGAGCTATGGATATACTCTATTTACATGTTCATCCATTTTTATCTGTTCCCTTACTGACATCATGGTTTCAGCAAGTCATTCATCTATACAACAAGATAATACAATCAAGACATCGCGGGGTTTATAAGGGGTAGATTGGTATGGAAGGTGTTAGAAGTTGCACGAGAGTGCAACCATAAGACACATAACCTAAATCTCCATTGTCGTTGTACCGTGGCTGAATGGTTCCTTATTGTCCATATACCTTAGTCTCTAGGATAGTGCGACTCTTCGCGTATACACTGGCCTCTTCTGTACCAAGCTATAAACAACAGCATTAACAATATAATACAACTTTAAAAGTTACATTCTTTTTCTGTCTATTTTGTTTCTACTTACCCTCGGGACTTACCGAGCGATTTGTTTGCTGACGACATTTTCTTTCTTCTTCTTTGGAATGTCGTCAGGAGATTCAGACTCACTAGAGATCGAGCCCAGCAACGAGGACTTGGATCAGTTTACTGAAGACCCGGAGTTTTAGATTCACTTGTACATTACATTTCATTTTCATTTCTGTTATACCATTGTTTAGGCATTGCTTTCATTCCATGTATTTTCATTTCAGTTGTATTGTAAAAAGAATGTTTAATAAATAAAATTGTTGTTTATTTACATCTTGTCTCTTATGTATATTTCATTTTATATTGCTTAGATACGCTTAGTGTGTTTACTTCTGATTAAATACGTTGCGGGCCTATTGCGTCCTCTGCCCGTATGCTGGGAAGTGGGGCATGATAAGTTTTTTTGGCGGCCCATGCAGGTCAGTTTTGTGTGGACAACCTAAGCAATATAACACAAGAACCAGCAACTGAAAACATTCTATACAATTCATATTTCTTGAATCTTCCAATTTCATATATTTTGAATCTGTCTTAACCGAAAATTTTCTTTCAAGGTTATGCATTCCCCGAACAACACCAGCACCAACTTCAACAATACTCCACCACCCCTACCAATTACACCTGGTGTCGCTGCTCCGATCAATGAGCAGGCGGTTCTTCTTGAGACGATTCGTAGCCTCTTAGAGGGACATCAGCAGCAGACTGCTATCTTGATAAACCATCCCGAGACAGAAGCACCTGTGGTGAAGCAATTTAGAGCCTTACACCCCAAGCAGTTCTCAGAAAAAGAGAGCCCCTTAGAAGCTGAGGAATGGGCTCAGGGTATTGAAGATGATCTGGCAGCATCACAAGTGCCAGAAGTCGCTTGGGTTCGAGTTGCAAAGCTGCAGCTCACTGATAATGCACGGGTTTGGTGGAAGGCGGAAGAAAGCCGTTTCACCCAACCGATCGAATGGAGGACTTTCCGTGATATATTCTACGCAAAATACTTCTCCGAGACTGCCAGATTCTACATGGAACAGCAGTTTATCCACCTACAACAGGGTTCAATGTGGACCAAATCAGTGGATGGATACGATACCGAGTTTACCATGCTCAGTCGGTAAGACACGTCTCAAAATTTCGATTTTAAAATACCACATATTACACAGCTAACACAATACCATAACAGATTTGCGGCACACTTGATACCGACAGATGAGATTGGAGCCCGTCGATTTCAACAAGGGTTAGATTCGGAGATCCATGCTGCATTAGCCACAGGGGATTTTCCGACCCATGAATTGGCTCTGAAAGCTTCCTGCCGATATGAGGCAGTGGTAAAGATGAGGGGAAGACATCAGCCTGCCGGGATGAAGCACCCTGCCAACCAGATGGCAGGAGGAGCCTCTTCAAGGCCACCTTTTGTGCCAAGGAGACCGGGAGTACCAAACAATCAGCCTAGCCCAGCCTTTTGCACCTATTGTAGGAGGGATGGACATCTGATGAAGGATTGCCGGCGAGAAAATTGCCTTTGCTTAGTCTTCGGCTCAGCTACTCATGACATTGGGTCTTATCCTCGTAGATATAACCCAAATGTGTCACTCAAACTAGTAATCCCTTACCAGCAGCGCCCAGCTATCCAGACACCTGCTCCGAGACTTGCATTACCTACTCCACCTCTTCGTGGACCGACTACACCTCCTCCTCATCAGTTCCATCAAGCTCAAAGGAACCCACCTCAAGGACCAAGAAACGGATAGAGGAATGCTCCTCCAGCAAGGAGGAATGTGCCGAGGTGACAGGCTTTCACAATGACCGTAGAAGAAGCTGAAGCCTGTAGGGTGTTTTTTGTTACCCCATTGAGATGGGAATACACGCGCGCTTGTCAGGCGCATTACAGATTCCCCCTGCCTAGGATAGGCAGGGGTTTATTGATTGTGGGGATCCGAATTTTCGGCAGCCGTGGACTAAGCTGCCGTTAATTACCCCTTGCCTTTGGAGCGAGGGAACCTCCGATTAACGGGTTAAACTGGTCATGCGAACTTAATGTGCAGTGTTGTGTTTTGGAGGGGTTTTGGATATATTGGGGGGCCCGCAGAGTTTTTACGGGGGTCCCGCTACCCGGATAGCGGGCTGGGGGTCACGGGGGCTAGCAGCCCCCTTGCGGAGTGCGGGGCAGCGCCCCGGCCCAAAATTTTTTAGAGGGACGGTGTTGTAGAGTGTGTGAGTATCTATATATATACATGTATACATATATATAAAAAAAAAAGGGGAAAAGTGCCCAAAGTACGCGTGGGGCCAGCGCCTCAAGTGCCTAGCGCGCGAGTGTTGTGCGCTTAAGCGCTAGCGCACCACATGTCTGACACGTGGGTGCTGTGCGCTTAAGCGCTAGCGCACTAAGTGTCCGATACGTGGGCGCTGTGCTCTTAGGCGCTAGCGCACCACGTGTCCGACACGTGGGCGGGGTTTCTGGTGACGGGTCTCCTTCTTCTTCCTTTGTTGGCCGGATATTGAAGATCAAGAAGTATGGGATTTTAATAATCTCTCCTTTCTAAGATCTGATGGCAGATCTGAGTTCCCCTTTGTAGGTTTTGTGGTGAAAAACTATTTAGTTTTATAAAAGGAAGAGTAAAACTCTTGATTTAATTCAAAAGAAAGAAGAAGGTTTTGAACCTTGAGGAAGGAGAAGATCACAGATCTTGATTTATTCTAGAGAGAGAAAAATTTGTTGGGATATTTTCATTACCTTGGCCTTTATAGGCTATACACTTTACATATAGCCCCTTGGGCTTTACAAAAATGGCATTTTGGCCATCCCATTGCTCATGTGCCATTTCTTTTTGCACATAAGCCACGGGCTTTACAAAAATTTGGCTTTATGCCCATTCATGCATAAAAAATTACATAAAAATTATTTATTATATGATTTCATTTTGGGCATAGAGGAGGGCCGGCCGCTTCATGTTCAGATTCGACCTGGGCATGGGCCCACTTGATCCGGGCTTGGGCCCACTTGGCTTGGGGTTGACCTTGACTTTGACTTGGTCAACCAGGGTGCAATTTTCGACCCCAACAAAGTGCCCCCCATCAATAAATGCATACCACATATGTGGGTCATGTGCATGAAATTGATGGATCTTCTTTTGCGTGGAGGCGACTTGCTCTGGTTCCCACTGTTTGGGATGCACTGCCCTTTTTACGACATGGACAGTCGACGCTTAACGCATCTCCGAGATGGAGTGTCTGTAGTAGACGTTCCCCTGGCCCGGAGTGATTTAGTAGACGTTCCCCTGGCACGGAGTGTCGCTGGTCGATGTTTCCCCGATGCAGAGTGTCGCTGGTCGACGTGTCCCCGACACGGAGTGTCTGTGTTGGACATTTCCCCGAGACGGAGTGTCGCTGGTTGACATGTCCCCGGTACGGAGTGTCGGTTTGTAACGTTTCCCCGAGATGGGGTGTCTGTGTTGGATGTTTCTCCGAGACGAAGTGTCGGTGTTGGACGTTTCCCCGAGACGGAGTGTCTATTTGTGACGTTTCCCCAAGACGGAGTGTCTGTGTTGGACGTTTCCTAGAGACGGAGTGTCGCTGGTTGACGTGTCCCCGGTACGGAGTGTCGGTTTGTGACGTTTCCCCGAGGCAGAGTGTCTGTGTTGGACGTTTTCCCGAGACGGAGTGTCGCTATTGGACGTTTCCCCGATACGGAGTGTCGGTTTGTGACGTTTCCCCGAGATGGAGTGTTTGTTTGTGACGTTTCCCCGAAAAGGAGTGTCTGTGTTGGACGTTTCCCGGAGATGGAGTGTCGGTGTTGGACGTTTCCCCGAGACGGAGTGTCGCTGTTGGACGTTTCCCCGATACGGAGTGTCGGTTTATGACGTTTCTCCGAGACGGAGTGTCTGTTTGTGACGTTTCCCCGAAACGGAGTGTCTGTGTTGGTCGTTTCCCCGAGACGGAGTTTCTGTGTTGGACGTTTCCCCGAGACAGAGTGTTGCTGTTGGAATTGAATGGTTTGATTTGTTTGATTTGAGTTGACGTCAGCATCGCTACACTGGAATATGGTATCAAGAGCGAATCATCATCTGTCTTTGAGAAGATTTGGGGATTGTTTTTTTTGTTTGGCATCTGCATTGCTGCACTGGAATAATACCAGGAGAAACTCATCATTTACCCCGAGAGGATTTGGGAATTGGTTTTTGCTTGGCATCAGTATCGCTACACTCGAATATGGTACCAGGAGCGAATCATCATTTGCGCTTGCTTATCAGGAAGCGATGGCTTAGGAGACAGGTTTTAGGTCCCTATCACCTAAGACTTTTCAATTTTGTGAGCCGTAAGGGTCTCTCAAAGCATTTTCTCCCTACGAGTCGTAAGGATCCCGTAGGTATATTTTCTCCTTAGGAGTCGTGAGGACCCCCAAGTGTGTTGCTCCTTTATGAGTCGTAAGGATCTCACGCGGGAATTTTCTCCTCACAAAGTCAAGAGGACTTTGCGATTTTATTTCATCTCATTTTCACGAGTTTGCGCCCTTTCGGGTTTTCACAAACTCGCCGGCAGTCCTGCTGTTTTTACTCACGGAGCCCTTTCGGGTTTTCATCCATGCCCATTTTGCTTGTGGACAAACATTTTTTTTTTTTTTATTTTTTTTTATTTTATTATTTTTGGTGGGACTTTGAATGTGGTCTCACCGGTAGGACTTGGGAGAGGTTGGGATTGTTTTACGCCCGTGGATTATATACGATTTTGCAGGATGTATGATCTAGACCGTAGGGCCGGAAAAATTTCGGGACTTTGTCGGCGTCTGCATCGCTTCACCGGAATATGGTACCAGGAGCGACTCATCATTCGCCGTTGGGGTATGAGATTTGGAATTTGGTTGGCGTCTGCATCGCTGCACTGGAATATTGTACCAGGAGCGACTCATCATTCACTACTTGGGATTTGGGAAGCGATGGCTTAGGAGACAGGTTTAGATCCCTATCACCCAAGGCTTTTCAATTTTATGGGCCGTGAGGGTCCCATAAAAGCATTTTCACCCTACGAGTCGTAAGGATCCCGCTTGTGTATTTTCTCCTTAGGAGTCTTGGGGACTCCCAAGTGTGTTTTTCCTTCGTGAGTCGTAAGGATCCTATGAAGGTTTGTTCTCCTCATGTATCATGAGGACACATGAGTGGGTCTTCCCAACGGAGCATAATTCCGAGGGCGGAGACCAGCCGCGTAACTGGTGATTACTATAAGGCATGGGTATGATGAGAATTATTTGAGCCCGTGGATTGTATACGGTAGTCAACTTGGGGACTAACCGTAGGACCGGGAGAATTTTGAGAAATTGTATTTTGGTTGGCGTCTGCATCGCTGCACTGGAATATGGTACCAGGAGCGACTCATCATTCGCTGTTTTTTATACCGCGATTGCTCTATCATTTCAGCTTTTCTTATCGCGAAGGTCGCGATTGCCACATCATTTCGGCTTTTATTCGCGGTTGCCCTATCATTTCGGCTTTATTTTCATCTTTATTTTACTCGCTGATTTTTATTGCGAGTTGCCCCATCATTTCGGCTTTTCTTTTTATTTATTTATTTACACATTTTTTTTTGTTTATTTACACATTTTTTTACATTCCCAGTTTAACGACTTAGAGGTCGATTGTTCCCAATTTAATGACGTGGTGGTCGAATATTCCCAGTTTAACGACGTGGTGGTCAGTGGTTTGCTTATCCCAGCTCCTCGAATTTTGATCTTGGTGGGGCTATGTTGATAACCGTAGCTCTGTGGTTTGTCGGTACATCTGACGACTGTGAGGCTTTCCCGAGTTTGTATTGGTTCTCCACCTAATCTTTAAAAACATAGCAGTCTTCAATGGTATGACTCACCATTCTGTGATATGGGCAGTATATGGGATTGCTGATCATGTTCATCTCATATGGCTTCTTTGGAATAGACAGTTGAAGACCGTTGTTCAAGGCGTCCATGAATATTTCGCGGACTTTATCCCTCCTGAAGGAGTATACTTTCTTCTTTCTCTCCATTGGAATAGGTGCCCTTACTGATGCTGGACCCTGAGGACGATAAGTCTTTGGTTCACCTACTGTCCGCGTACCACGTTCAGTGTACGTATCGGAGGGACTGGAGGCTGATCGCGTCCATTTTTCACAAAAGTGTTCCGCTCTCGGGCTGGAGGGAGCATCGGTCGGCTGCTTCCGGATATCAATCCCCAGCTCACGAACCAAAATTTGATTTTGCTGTAATTGCAATCGGGCGACTTGGGTCGTGAGATTCGCCACAACATTTGCCAGCTCGTCAACTTTAGAATGGACCTTGGCCATCTTCTCATCCCTGTCCTGAAGTTGTCTTTGAAGCCATTGGAATAATGCTTGTTCTATAGTTCCGGGTATGACAACGGGGTCATCCCTACCGCCTGAACTTGATTCAGCATGAACCACGGGTTCCTTTGGCTTAATAGCCCGAGCGAGCTCTTCATCATTTGGATCGGGCCGATATTGGATGGCAACAACTGCGTCATTGTCATGGTTATAAGGCGTAGGAAGACTTGTTCCTCTGAGCTCCATCATATAGACCGTATGGGTTGTGTACCCGTCTATTGCTTCTTCATTGGCAATGCTGCTTGCTTGGCTCTTAGCTTGTTGCCTTGGTCCGCTCTTATTAGAGAAAGGCAGATGTCTGAGAGAATCAGGTCCCTGAAGGACTTCGGTCTCCGTTTGTATGAAATTGGCGGTCGCAGCTTGATTGTTTGTTAACACACCACGGGACAATAATATTTCTCCCGCCTTGTATTGTTTCTCGACCCAATCCTTGAAGATGCAACAGTCTTCAATAGTGTGTCCCAGCACTCGGTGGTATGGGCAAAAGTTGGGATGATCAGTCTTGTTAGCTTCACTTAGCCTTTTTGGTTCTGGTAACCGCAGGCCATTCTTCAGAACATCTTTAAAAATTTTGTGGACCTTGTCCCTTCGGAATGAGTAGACCTTATTTCTTCTTTCCTCCAAAGTTGGCTCTCGAGTTTTGTTAGTTTTTGCTCCGTCCGCTCTCTGCTTATTTAGAGAATCGGTGATGTTAGAACTTCTGCCTTTTCGGTTGTCGTCCCTCCAAGGTTTCGGTCTGTTTGTGAACTGAAGATCCTGAACGGACCCAGGCTTTGAGCGTTCTAATGTTTGGACCTTTTTGGTCAGCTCCTTGGAAGGTTTTGAGGCCTGCGATGTACAAGAAAGGTTTCATCCAGTCCTTCAGATTTTCTATAAGAAGACTGACAGATTGGTCTTGCTCCAACAGCGGTTCACATTTGACAGAGAGATTATGCCATCGGACTATAAAATCCATGTTGCTTTCGTTGTCCTTTGGCTCTGTCCTTACGAGGTCGGCAATGGTGATTTTATCGCTGACACTCATGAACCTTTGCTTGAACATGGATTCTATTTGAGCGAACGTCGTGATCGAGTCATCTGGTATGCTTGCATACTGTTCCCCACCGAAAGACGCGGACGAAGACGCGGCGAACGTCTCACCTGAATTTCGGGACAGATGCTAATTGGTGCTATCCGTCCACCTCTCCGAAGATCCCAAGTTGATTTATGGCACCATGTATCGAAGGTTTAAACGGATGCGTCCGATATAGCAGACTTCGTCAGATTCCCCCTCGTTTGAGGGCTTTTTGATTATGGGGACGCTCTTCCCTGCAGGCGCAAGCCCCTGCAGTTAATTACGCTAACGCATCGTGGTAACAACTTTCTCCTTCTCCAGATGGTCACTTCGTGTCGTGGGTGTTTTTTTTGGTTGCCCGTGGATTGTATACGGAGACTAATTTATGTTGTCGCCCGTAGGGCGTGGATTAGTCCCAATCCATAGTTTCTTAGATTTGGGTTTTGGTTTGGGTTTAAGGATACGTTAGTCTCATTTGAGACTAAGATCAACTTAAACGTTTGTTAAGGATACGTTAGTCTAATTTTAGACTAAGATCGACTCAACGTTTGTTAAGGACACGTTAGTCTAATTTTAGACTAAGATCAACTTAACAGGATCATTTAGATCCAACAAAAGAGTATTTGAACTCTATTGTTTAGTTTAGAGATATTGCGGTCGATTACCAGTTTAAGGACATGTTGGTCCAGGTTAAGGACATCATAGTCCTTGAGTTTAACGACCTCACAGTCAAGGTTAAGGACATCATAGTCCGTGGGTTTAAAGGGACCCCACAGTCTGGAGTTAAGGACATCGTAGTTCGTGGGTTTAAAGGGACTCCACAGTCCAAGGTTAAGGACATCGTAGTCCATGAGTTTAAGGCCCCACAGTCCAAGGTTAAGGACATCGTAGTCCATGAGTTTAAGGACCCCACAGTCCAAGGTTAAGGACATCATAGTCCATGGGTTTAAAGGGACCCCACAGTCCGTGAAATGTGTAGTTGTCGGGACCCGTCACCTCTCTAAAGACGTTGAAGGATTACAACGACAGATATCATAGGAGTAAAGATATGTACCCTCGAACCGATGTGAGTTGGTTGAAAGATCTGTAGCCCAGTTTGGGACTGAGATCTGTTGAATATTCATGAGCAGATGGGCTCTGTTTAATATAAGTTGAGGACTTATGGCCAATGTTGGGCTAAGTCCAATAAATGTTTAACATTTTATTGCTCTGGGCTGTTGAGCCTTTATTTGGGCTTGGCCCTTTTAATAATGCTGAGCATTATATCCTGACATTTATTTTTTGTCTTGTATTGAATGTATAGCATTCATCAGAACAATGTGTGTTCTGACAGTGCGCCACATAGCGCGCCAGGCGCTTTGCGCCAATTAAAGAGCGCATTGCGCTTCTGCAAAGTAGCGCACGCGAAATGGATACGTGTCGCGCTTAGCGCTAAGTGCCAGTTTACAAGCGCATTGCGCTTTCAGTTTATGAGCGCTTTGCGCTAGTTTGTTGGTGCACCAGTGAGTGACACGTGGCACGCTTGGCGCTAAGCGCCAGCCCATGAGCGCAGTGCGCTGTTTCAGAAATGCAAAGCGCAAGTTGTATACGTGGTTGACACGTAGCATGTTTTGGCGCTGAACGCCGGTCCAAGAAGCGCAGAAGCGCAGTTTAAGAGTGCAAGACACTTTTCAATAGCGCAAAGCGCATTTGATCAAATTTATGATCAGAGAACAAGTTTATATTATTTTTAAAGGAGGCTTTGCCTCAAGTTTCAAGAACAATAGTTCTTACTTTCGAAAGGGCTTTGCCTTTATAGATCAATGATCTGTGAATGAAGTAAATACTTCTTTTGTTTCTATTATGAGATCTTTTGATCTTTTTTTATAAAAGACCTTGGTCTTTGGTAGATCTATGATCTTTTTTAGAAGATAGTTCTTCTTTTCATGAGATGATTTCATCTCCGTGTTCAAGAATCATTCTTTACCTTGAAGAAATAATCTTCTTTTAATAAGAGCTTGCTCTTTTTTCTTTGAGTTTTCTTAAAGTTTTTAGGGAGGTTTCTCTATATCAGACTTGAAGTCTTGGGGCCTTTATATAGGGCAAGTTGATTTGTTAAATCAGTTAAAGAGATCTTTCTCTGATTGATTTGGGGACGTTTCCCCACCGTTGGATCTTTGATCCAAGGGCTTCTGTTTTACAGAAGGTAATCTTCTTGTTTTTAACAAGATTGGAAAGATCTTTCCATAACATAATTTTAATTCTAATTAATTAATGATCTGTCATTATTAGATCTTTTGCTCTAACGGTGTGGAATTTTTAATTCCAGCGCTAGCGCACCTACGTTTGACACGTGGCGCGCAGCGCGCCTTGCGCTGGATCTGAAGCGTTGCTTCAAATTTTGAATTTTGAATTTTAAAATAGAGCTTTGCTCTGATTAGGGGGTGCGCTGCCTAGGGCGCAGTGCATATGGCGCTAGCGCATCTGTGTTTGACACGTGGCGTGCAGCGCGCCTAGCGCTGAATCTGAGCCGTTGCTTCAACTTTTAAATTTTGAATTTTAAAACAGAGCTTTGCTCTGATTGGGGGAAACACATACCAATCGAAAGCAACATCCGTCAAGCTATTAACAAATTGACGGAGAAGGAGCGCATCATTGCCCCCAGTATTTGCGCATGATGCTTTAAATTGGGCAATGTGCAGGTTCACATTTCCCGTCCCATCGAACCTTTCAAATTTGCGGACGACTAGCCAGTGGGAAACTCCACAAGATCGTACCGAGCAGGATATGGTCTCCCGCTGCTGCTGGCATCTTTTTGCTCTCCGGCTTCGGCTACCAATGTTTTGACTTTGTTGGCAACCAAATCCATGATTTGATCTTGAGTTAGCGGGTTGCTGTCATTGGATGCCAAGACATTTCCCGAGATAGGATGCGACTGACTTTCGAGCGGTCCGCCCACCTTTGGATTTGAGGGAATAGGCGTCGGCTGTCTCGGGACACCATTTCCTGGTTCATGAGTAAAACCATGCGCTTGATTGGGCGGCTGAGAGGCAACTTGGGCTGTGAGCCTTAAGACGACATTTGTCAAGTCGTCGATCTTTGAGTAGAGCTTGGCCATCTCCTTGTCTTTGCTTCTGAGCTATTTTCGGAGTTCTTGGAGAAGTTGCTGCTCTGAGGTCTTAGGATGGAAAGTTGGCTCATCTTCGCTTTCCGAGCCCGACTCCTCATGAACTGAGGGCTCTCTCTGCCTATCAGCCTCACAGGGAGGATTTTCATCACCCTCTGGAGGATACTAGTCTTGAGAAGTGACAGCTATATTCACACCAGGTTGGATTTGAGATGTGCTGGCCCCATCCTTGCTTTTGCTGCGAAGGTTGTCGCTAGGACGCGTGCCCACCATGTAGACGGTGTGGATAACACATTCATCCATCCTTTCACCACTGGCAGCTGGTTTCGCGGAGCGGTCCGGACTTTGGAAATTCATAAATTTTAACATAGCCGAAGCCCTGGCCCTTTTGTTGGCTCTGTATCTGAGCCGCTTCTACCTCAGCTTCTCTGTCTTGAGCGCCTGGTAGGGTTCTTCTCTTCGGGAAGCTGCCATAGGCTGAGTGATGGGGAGCTTAGAGAAAATACCCAACTGAGCAGTTGTCAGGGGCGCCGCTGGAGCTTGCCCGAGATGCCTTGTTGCTTTGTTGGTGTTGATGGCCTTGCCCCCAGCTGGAACGATGAAGAGTCGTTCAGAAATGGATTTGTGTTTGGGTTGAGGTGCCCTCGCTACCATGACATTCGTCCTTTTCCTTTTTAAGACCGATTTGTCTGTTACTGGAGCTTAAGGAGCTGGGACGGCGTTAGCTGACACGAACAGAATAGAGCCAAATGGTAGCGGCTCCTCCTCTCATTGTCGCCCGAGACTGCCCGGAAGGACCGTCATGGAGTCCATCTTCATCGTGTAGGAGACGAGAGTTGTGTCGAGAGCTGAGCTTGTCCTTGGAGACATTTTTACTGCGACCGGAGATTGAAATTGGAGAACGTTAACCTGCACAAGAAAAGCATGATTTTAGTACAGGCAATTGATATGCATATTAATTGAGTTCGCATGAACGTTTAACCCGAAATATGGGAGGAGAGAAAGTCCCACCGGGCATTTCAGACACTTGTAGGGTGTTTTTCGTCACCCCATTGAGATGGGAATACGTGCACGCTTGTCAGGAGCATTACAGATTCCCACTGCCTAGGGTAGGCAGGGGTTTATTGATTGTGGGGATCCGAATCTTCAACAGCCGCGGACTAAGCTGCCGTTAATTACCCCTCGCCTTTGGAGCGAGGGAACCTCCGATTAACGGGTTAAACTGGTCATGCGAACTCAATGTGCAGTGTTGTGTTTTGGAGGGGTTTTGGATATATTGGGGGCCCCGCAGAGATTTTACGGGGGTTCCGCTACCCGGATAGCGGGCTGGGGGTCAAGGGGGCTAGCAGCCTCCTTGCGGGGTGCGGGGCAGTGCCCCGGCCCAAAATTTTTTAGAGGGACGGTGTTGTGGAGTGTGTGAGTATCTATATATATACATGTATACATATATAAAAAAAAGGGGAAAAGCGCTCAAAGGACGCGTGGGGCCAGCGCCTCGCGTGCCTAGCGCGCGAGCGCTGTGCGCTTAAGCGCTAGCGCACCACATGGGCGCTGTGCGCTCAAGCGCGAGCGCACCACGTGTCCGACACGTGGGCGATGTGCGCTTGAGCGCTGTACGCTTAGGCGCTAGCACACCACGTGTCTGACACGTGGGCACTTGAGCGCTAGGCGCCTGAGCGTTGTGCGCTTAAGCGCTAGCGCACCATGTGCTTGGCACTTGGGCGCTGGACGCTTGAGCGCTTGGGGCGCTTGGGCGCCGGTGAGGAAAAGGGGATTTTAGCCCCAGAAATAGGATTTAAAATCCCAAAAGAGGATTTAGGGTGGAGTTAAACTCCTACGATGTTTTGGAGTTGATGAAAGGGGTTCTCCCCTTGAGCCCTGGATCTTCCCCAATGTGGGGTTTCTAGTGACGGGTCTCCTTCTTCTTCCTTTGTTGGCCGGATCTTGAAGATCAAGATGAGATTTTGATAATCTCTCCTTTCTGAGATCTGATGGCAGATCTGAGTTCCCCTTTGTGGGTTTTGTGGTGAAAAACTATTTAGTTTTATAAAAGGAAGAGTAAAAATCTTGATTTAATTCAAAAGAAAGAAGAAGGTTTTGAACCTTGAGGAAGGAGAAGATCACAGATCTTGATTTTTTCTAGAGAGAGAAAAAGTTGTTGGGATTTTTCATTACCTTTGTCTTTATAGGCTATACACTTTACATATAGCCTTTTGGGTTTTATAAAAATGGCATTTTGGCTATCCCATGGCTCATGTGCCATTTCTTTTTGCACATAAGCCATGGGTTTTACAAAAATTTGGCTCTATGCCCATTCATGCATAAAAAATTACATAAAAATTATTTATTACATGATTTCATTTTGGGCATGGAGAAGGGTCAGCCGCTTCATGTTCGGACTCGACCTGGGCATGGGCCCACTTGATCCGGGCTTGGGCCCACTTGGCTTGGGGTTGACCTTGACTTTGACTTGGTCAACCGGGGTGCAATTTTCAACCCCAAAAGAGCCACCGGCCAAGTCATTACTAGTAACACTTCCCTTTCAAAACTCTTTTTCAGTCTATATACATACCTATATATCTTTTCCCTTATACCTAAAACATATCCCACATGCCTTAGGTACAATCTTAGTAGCTTCAATTCCTGTACTTGCACTATTCAATACTGGAGCATCTCATTGCTTTACGTCGCAACGGTTCGTCCGAACTCATGCGATTTCAGTCACACCGCTTGTATCCAATTGGAATGTCAGTTCAAGAAATGGCGTTCTAAATCCCCATTCACCGCAAGCACCTTAATGGAAGCAGCTAAGTCAAGGCAGCAACAATGGGATACAACCTATGTCCAGTGGTCGTCTGTAGCAAATAATTCTATGCTGACTTTAAAGTACTGGACATACCGAACTTCGACGTCATCTTGGGTATATACTGGCTCGGAACATTCTATGCTACCATTGGCTATCGTCAAAGGAGGGTAGTATTCGAGATTTCAGAGCATCCGGTCTTCTATTTCAAAAGGGGAGACGGTACCCTGCAGCCAAGTACATACAAGGCGAAACCAAAGAAGAAGGCAGTGATTGCAACAATTCATGCAGAGGAAGGATCAAACCTAGAAGTAGTTCGAGAGTTCGAAAATGTGTTTCCTGACAATATATCAGGTTTGCCTCCCGATCGAGCTCTTGAATTCATCATTAATTTAGTACCAGGAGTACAACCAGTGGTCAAAGCACCTTATCGATTAAGTCCGGAAGGTTTGAAGGAAGTCCGAACTCAGTTGGACGAATTATTGGCGAAAGGATGGATTCGTCTCAGCACTTCAAGTTGAGGATCACCAGTACTGCTTGTGAAGAAGAAGGAAGGTTCATATCGAGTGTGCATTGATTATAGATCCTTGAACGAAGTAACGATAAAGAACAAGTATCCACTCCCACGCATTGACGATTTATTCGATCAGCTAAGTGGATCTTGTGTTTTCTCCAAACTAGATCTTCATTCAGGTTATCATCAGGTGAAGGTCAAGGAAGCTGATATTCATAAAACAACATTCAGAACTCGTTATGGACATTACTAATTTCTTATGATGCCATTCAGAGTGACCAACGCACCATCAATATTCATGAACCTAATGAATCGAGTTTTCCAAGAGTACCTAGACAGGTTTGTTTTCATCTTCATCGACGACATCCTGGTGTATTCTAAGAGCCGGAAAGAACACGCCGAACACCTGTGAATTGTCCTAGAAACTCTACAACAACATCAACTCTATGCCAAATACAGAAAATGCGAGTTTTGGCTAGATCAAGTTGGTTTTCTCGGACATATTGTATCAGGCGAAGGAATCTCTGTGGATCCAGCAAAAGTTTCAGCAGTAAGCGAATGGCCGACACCAAAGTCAGTGAAGGAAATTCGAAGTTTCTTGGGTCTAGCTGGTTATTACACAAGATTCATTGAAGGCTTTTACTAAGATAGCAACATCCCTGACCAAGCTCATACGTAAAGATGAAGATTTTGTGTGGTCAGAAACATGCGAACAAACTTTCGTGGAACTCAGGTCAAGATCGACATCAGCACCTATCCTTGTCATACCGGACCCATCTGGAGGTTTCGAAGTATATTGCTATATCAGCACGGAAAGGTTATGGCTTATGCTTTAAGACAGCTAAAGATTCATGAGCGCAATTATTCGACGCATGATTTGGAGTTGCCGGCCATTATGTTTGCTTTTAAGATTTGGCGCCATTTTCTTCGTGGTGAACGAGTGGACATATACACAAATCACAAGAGTCTGAAATATGTGTTTACTCAGAAGGAGCTCAATATGTGGCAGAGACGATGGTTAGAACTCATGGCGGACTTTGACATCAACCTGTAATATCACCCAGGAAAGGTGAATGTGGTACCTGATGCCTTTAGTTGTCAACCATTAGCATTGAATCTCACCGCATAGTGGAAACTTCAACAAGACTTATATCAGATGGAGATTGAAGTGATCATGCCAAGTAACACTGCAAGTTTGATGAACTTACAAGTTCAATCTACTATTGTCAATCAGATCAAAGCAGCTCAAGTAAGTGATACTAAGTTGCAAAAGATCAAAGAACAAGAGGAAAATGGACTTAGAATAAACTTCATCATCCATGAAGAAGGATTTTTGAGGTACGGCAGCAGATTGTGTGTACCAAAAGGTTCTGTTCGGAAAAAGTTAATGAAAGAAGCTCACAACTCTCCCTACTCAGTACATCCTGGAGGTACAAATATATACAAAGATCTGCGTCAAAATTACTGGTGGCATGGAATGAAGCGTGAAATAGCCAGAAGCATCGCTAAATGCTTGGTGTGTCAGCAAGTAAAAGCTGAACATCACAGGACTGGTGGATTACTTCAACCGTTACCTATCCCAGAATGGAAGTGGCAACACATCACAATGGATTTTGTGACTGCACTTTCTCACAGCACAAGGGGTAACGATGCGGTATGGGTTATAGTTGATCAACTCACAAAGTCGGCTCACTTCATCCCATTTCGAGTTGGCTAATCTACTAAGACATCAGCAAAGAAGTATATGGAGGTAAGAATCTAAGTAAGATTTAAACTCTTAAAATATGTATTATTTCTGATACCCATGAACTCATACAAGAAATTGTGAGACTTCATGGAGTACCGATCTGCATTGTCTCTGATCATGACACCAGGTTCCGATCGCAATTTTGGCAGAGTCTGCAAGCGAGCTTGGGAACAAGTCTGAACTTCAGCACGGCTTATCATCCACAAACAGATGGTCAGTCTGAGCGAACTATTTAGATCTTGGAAGATATGCTCAGAGCGTGTATGCTAGACTTCGGAGGATCGTGGGAAGATCACCTACATCTCGTGGAGTTTTCATACAACAACAGCTACCAAGCAAGTATAGGAATAACACCTTTTGCAGCACTTTATGGAAGGAAGTGTCGATCGCCATTAAGTTGGGACGACATCGGAGATAGAGAACTCCTAAGACCAAAGATGATAGTAGCAACCGTAAATGTGGTCCGTACTATCAGGGAAAGAATGCGCATAGCCCAAGATCGAAAGAAGCACTGGGCTGATGCAAAGCGCCGTTACTTGGATTTCCAGCTAGGAGATCATGTATTTCTGAAGATATCTCCGAACGGTGGAGTGATCCGATTTGGAAGACGTGGTAAGCTCAGTCCAAGATACATTGGACCGTTCGATATACTCAAATGAGTCGGTGAAGTGGCTTATCGCTTGACACTTCCATCTTCATTGGAAGGAGTGCACAATGTGTTCCACATATCCCAACTCAGAAGGTATGTGAGTGACCCCAGCCATGTACTTGATCACTCCGAACTCACTATACAACCAGATTTATCTTGTGAGCAGCAACCTGTTGAGATCCTGGACAGGAAAGTGAAGTCACTTCGGAACAAGGAAGTCAACTTGGTTCGAGTGATGTGGAGAAAAGACACTCCAGGAAAATCGACATGGGAAAGGGAGGATGAGATGCGTGAAAAATACCTCACTTATTTGTAAACTAGTCCTTAAAATAATTTGTAAATTTCGAAGTCGAAATTTTTGTAAGTAGGGTAGACTGTAACAACTCCAAATTCTGTGTACATAAATTTTTTAAAAGTTAATGTACAATTGGGGTATTTGCAAATCCTGTGAGTACTATAAGAATTTGTTTTACTTTTGAACAGCAAGAAAGAGCTTGTAGCTCACTGGTAAGACTTTACACTGCCGAACCAAAGCACCAGAGTTCAAATCCCATCAGCCACAATATCTTTTTATTTTAAATTCTTTTAATCTTTTAGAAGCCTAAGAGTTTGCACATGCACTACACGTAATAGGATAAGTTACAGAATAAATAAATATAAACACGAGAGAAATTGAAGCGTCAAGGACACGTGGCCCAAGACCCAACACCCTCCGTCGGTAAAGACCCGGCGACTTGTGCATGGAGGCTCAGCGCCGCCGGTCCAACCCGTCCCAAATGAACCTAAACTTTGCTCCCTGCACCCTTTCAGCTACCCCACTAACCCCACATTGCTTGTTTACTCTGAATATTTCCAGAGAGCAATAAAATGCCCAATTAATCCAATTTTAATGCATATTTCAATGCATTCTTTAAACACCCTAAATCCTAATTTTCCCCTATAGATACCATCCTCATTTCACCCCTCATCACTTATAATTCCCAACCAAAAGTCTCAAGAAATTTCCAAGTTCCTATAGTGTGCAAGTGGAGTTAACAAAGGGCGAAACTCCGACGAAGTTCCGGTGACGATACGAGGAGTTTCCGGCAACGAAACGAAGTACCGACGAATCTTAGACCTCCTCCTACCTCTCCCCTCTCATCAAAGCCAGTAATTCCCCCCTCTCTCTCGTGTTTGCTATTCTCAAACTTTTCATTCTCAAAACGTGTTGGAAACGGAGTTATCCAGTTTCCGATTCTCTTTTCTTTTAAAAAAATACAACTTTTTTTTATAACAAACCTACAAATTTTGATCTCTCATTTAGTAATCATTAATAAAGACAATAGAACAAGTTTGACATCAAAATAATAACCGTAACAAGTTCTAAAATACCTTCATATTTCATTTTGACATGCTTATATCTTTTAACTGTATTACCTTAGAAAAACTTACAAGGTAATGACCTAGCTCATCACAACACACATCTCTAACATAGCACGATTATATTCGGGAATATAGATTCGAGAAAATACGACTTTACAGTAAAATACCTTTAACTTATAAAACATTTTTCTTTAAAAGATGTACTATATATTTTCATGCAAATGCGTCTCTACAACCCATTTTGGGGAACCCCGTTCGGGATGATGCGGATTATCGCACATTCTCGGGCTTAGTAGAGTGAGATACAGACCTCCGTAAGGAGCATTCAGTCTCGATGGATTTTGTACATTTTTTCTTTAGAAAATGAGATTTTTACAAGAAAATAAATAAAATTATTCTCATTAAATATGTATATATAAATATTACCAAAATACATATTTTAAATATATATAATATTCCATGTTTCTAAAACGCAAGAAAAGAAGTCAAATATTACATGAAACTATCAGGATAATTCAAAACAATATTCATATTACAAATAAATATCATATATTATGAAATTAGGTTTTATTCACTAGAAATGTCATATTTACAAAACATATATCAATGAAAACCTTAAAGACGATAATTGAATGTTTGAGGTTATTTTGAAATTATACCAAAATTATATTTACATAAAACCCCTCAAGTTATACTAAATTTTACAATAATGACCATAGTTAACATAGTTTTAAGCGGGACCAGTCTCTTGAGCCTCAGGAAGCCGGAGATATGTGTGCTTGCCTATTTAAGGTAGACAATTTAACAAACGGCGTTATCAACACGGTAATTATCTTTGAAAAAGACACAAATCCTGCCGTCCATGTACAGCAGTTATCGATAATATCAAAACAATCAGGATTTCAAGTTATTTTAAAAGTGTCCGACTCAGACGGAGTCACAATATAATCAATCTGACTTGAATACGATTTAAGTATCAAACTAAAATTCAACATGAATCCATGAATCCGTATATTCAATCAACATCAATATATATTGACTAAACCGAGTCATGGATATACTCCATTTACATGTTCATCCATTTTTATCTGTTCTATTACTGATATCATGGTTTTGGCAAGTCATCCATCTATACAACAAGACAATACAATCAATACAATTAAGATATCGCGGGGTTTATAAGGGATAGATTGGTACGGGAGGTGTTAGAAATGGCACGAGACTGCAACCATAAGACACATAATCTGAATCTCCATTGTCGTTGTACCGTGGCTGAACGGTTCCTTGTACTCCGTATACCTTAGTCTCCGGAATAGTGAGACTCCTCTCGTATACACTGGTATCTTCTGTACCAAGTTATAAACAACAGCGTTAATAATATAATATAACTTTAAAAGTTACATTCTCTTTCTGTCTATTCTGTCTCTACTTACCCTTAGAACTTACCGAGCGATTTGTTCGCTGACAACTTTCTCTTTCTTCTTCTTTAGAATGTCGTCACGAGATTCGGACTCACTAGAGATCGAGCCAAGCAGCGAGGATTTGGATCAGTTTACTGAAGAGCCGGAGTTTTAGATTCACTTGTATATTATATTTCATTTTTCATTTCTGTTATGCTATTGTTTAGGCATTGCTTTCATTCCATATATTTTCATTTCAGTTGTATTGTAAAAAGAATGTTTAATAAATAAAGTTGATGTTTATTTACATCTTGTCTCTTGTGTGTATATTTCATTTTATATTGCTTAGATACACTTAGCGTGTTTATTTCTGAGTAAATACGTAGCGAACTCGTTGCGTCCTCTGTCCGTACACTGGGAAGCGGAGCGTGACAACACCAATATCAGCCGTTCACCAACGCTCCCGACAGATTGACGGAGAACAACATCTGAAGAAGATCCTAGCCTCCATCAGGGATAAATATATATATGACATGGTAGTTGTGGTGATTTTCATTGTAGAGCGAAAGATCTGGGATTCACACCCTACATGCATCATGTTATGGTTGATTATTTAAAATGAAGGAAAAGAAAAACATGTGACTCAGGAAGGAGGTAACCAGCACTTCAACTTTACAAAACAAGAATATGAAAAAGTTGGGTGTGTTTTCATTGCTTTGTTGCTAGAATGGAAATGATGAGAGCTCGACAAAAAGAAAACCAAACTTAGCTTCAAAAGACCCCTCAATGATAACAAGCAGCTCACACGAGCTGAAGTCTTTAGAAAGAAAAAAAATATGTTGTATTAAAAGCTGAAAGTAGCAACGTAAGCTCAAATTCTCAAATTGGGCCACTCTGTTTTCACTGGCTAAAAAAATGCGTATATTTATTATAAGCTCATAATGACATCAATTTATAGAGCATTTAAAAAACTTTTTGAAGTTTTTATTTGCAGTGAGACTGACTTTGATGTAGTATCAAAAAAAATTGATCCTATTTAAATCGGATATCTTACACGGTTAAAACTCATAACAAAATACTCCCTCGGTTTCATTTTAATTGTCTTTTTCGGCACTTTAGCTTTTTCCAATTACTTGTATACTTACAACATCAAGAAAAGTAATGTAGTATATGCTTATGCACTTAAAGTCTTTGAATACAAAATGATACATGCAATGTGTGCAACTTTTACTACGCTTTACCAACCATCCATTTTGCTACTGTGATATCCATACCTTAAAACATCTAAATCGTCTAAATTTTTATACACATATATTGATTGACATGTAGAACAAGATGTATTGCTATATTACAGGTCTCAAAATCTCATCTTATCGTTATAATATGTGTAGCGATATGGTGAGATGGTGAGATAGGATTCTTAAAGTGATATGGAAAAATCCGACCATCATTCATCAATCAAAAGAATGATCAGCTTCATATATCTTGTTCTACATGTCAATCAATATACGTGTAAAAAAAATTAGACGATTTAGACGCTTCTAAGGTACGAATATCACGGCCGCAAAATGGATGGTTGTTAAAGTATTGTAAAAGCTGCAAGCATTGCATATCCTTGATGCATGACTTACAAGCCTCCAAATTGTCTAAATTTTTATACACATACATATTTTGACGTGTAGAACATGATGCAAAAATCCGATTGCCGATCCAACAGTCGGATTTTTCATTTCACTTTAAGAATCCTATCTCACCATCTCACCTTTTATATATACATATATGAAAAAGGGTATAAGCCGGCGGCTTTTTTTTTAAATGAGCCCTCGTCCTAAAACACACATACCCCTGTATATTTCACTGATCCAAACTGGCCATCTTGATCTACGTATGATGAAAACCCTATGTACAAAAAATCTTTGGATTAAAAAACCTCTAACACGTTCATCAAACATGCAGAAAAATCAACGGCTTATCGATATAGGAAAATTACGGTCGCTTGATGAACGAGTTAGAGCTCTTTAAATATCGAGATTTTTTGTACATAAGAATTTCATTATACGTAAATCAACATGGCCGATTTGAATCGGTGAAATACACGGGAGAATGTGTGTTTTGGGGACGAAAGCTTATTTTTAATAAAGAGCTGCAAGCTCACACCCTTTTTCCTCTATATATTCATATATACACACATATACCTATATATACAGGGAGTTGATCCTATGAGTTCTGGCCTCATTTCTTATTTTGAGGTCCACTTTTCAAACACATAATACGTCGTGTTTTTCACCGATCTGCACCAATTATCGTGATCTACACATGTTAAATAGGTTATGTATCAAGTTTCACTAAATTTGAAGACCTCTAACTAAATTCTTCAAATAGACTAAAAATCGATTGCTTTACGATACATGAAAAACAAGATCGCTTGATGGATATGTTAGAGGTCTCAAAATCTAATAAAACTCTATACATAACCAATCTAATACAAGTAGATCGAAGTGACCAGTACAGATCGATGAAAACACGAGGGGTTGTGTGTTTAAAAGTTTGGCTTCAAGATAAGAAATGAGAACCGGTCTCAAAGAATCATCTCCCTGTATGTGTGTGTGGAGGGGGCTTAAGAGTCTTGTGGTTGAGCATAGGAATTTTCCCTAAGCCTCTTAACTAAAAAATCCTAAATCGTCTCATCACCACCACCATCACCCTCGTCGTCGTCATCATCTCCTTCTCCTCATCCGCAGTCATGGCTGGACCTTCCGCTTCATCTCGCCGAGCTCATCATGCAACGCCACTGTGCCACCCTCATTCTCGTCGTCGCCTTCGTCATCACCACAACCATCACCATCATAACCACCACCATCACCTACTACTCCACCGTGACCCACCCCAGTTCCCCTGGCCTCTGATCGCCGGTGCCCCTCACCAAACCCAAACCCCATCCCAAACCTTTTTGTGGTTCCATCAGGTGAGGATTGGGTTGTTGGCTTTGGTTTCTCCTTCGTCTCTTGGATTGCTTGGGTTCTGAATCGATTGGAGAGAGCATTTTTGGGAGAGGTTTTGGATTGATGACGAGTAAATTTATGGGTTTTTGAGAGATGGAGAGAGTATGTTGTGAGAGCTGAAGGCATGGGGGATTTTAGAGGCTTCAAGCTTTCTCATCTCTCGGAAGAGAAGAGGGCAGATAGGGCTCTTCGGGAGCTCGGGACCCTTAAGCCCTCTCTCTCTCTGTATATATAGATATATGAAAATAATGAAGAAAAGAGGCCCTAAGAGACTTTGTCGTCAGATGGCGTCAAAAATCCGTATTCTTCATGATTATTTTCGACGATCGGCACCCATCATCGTCATCTTTATCATGTAAGATGTGGAGACACCAAATTTCATATAATTCCATCAATTTTTCACCCGATGAAATCTATTTCTCAAACCCTCACTGTAACTTCAAAGTTATAATGCAGTGACATAAAACTTAAAAGACGTTAATTTTCTGAGACAGAGTAATTACCCATTTTCAATTTATAAAACAAGTTTCCAACAAAACCGATTTCAAAAAAAGTTTCCAACAAACCATGTATTCTCTTTTACCCCTTTTATTGCTTCAAAATACTCACCAACACTCACAAATAAGAGTAGACATTTTTTAAAAACATTTTTATAACATTAATGATTATGGAAAAGACGCAGTCTTACAATATATTTCATCAACATTGACTAGAAAGGGCAAACGAAAGGGCATAGTGCAAGATGAGTAGTACAAACATGCAGCAAGCTCTATAATGATGCTTCTCTCTCAAATAGTTGAAGCTCAGGCAACACGGTTGAGGCCTAGGCATCCTGACCACTGACCACAAATTCCTAAGCAACCTCTTCTGTAAAAAATGAAAAAGAAAAAAAAATCCAGGATAATTAAGTATAGTATAGGGTAATGAATAAAAAAAAGTAGAGAATAAAGATTTTTTTTTTTTAAATAAGACGGGTAAATCGCATATAACATACTTCGTATCTTCCAGCTCATCGAAGCTTATGTTCCCGAAACATAACTTCAAAATTCGAAGTTTTGTAATTGAGATGACTTCTAAGGGATTGGTTGGCTTTAGAGCTAGGATATCAAGAGTTTATTTTTAAGTGGAGGCATAAGTAATGCGGACTATGATTTGCAAGATTAAACATCATGAGCCAAATGAACAAGACTCGGATTTTGGAGTTGAACGGGAAAAACAATTATGATATTTAGAAAAATGCCACTGAAAACATACCAACTCCGAAAGTAAAGACTCACTTGGATCCAAGCAAGACGTAGTTGGAAAATTTTGAGTTAAGTTCGATAATTTTAGAAAACTCCGGTTATGTCAACTTCAGAACAAACAGAGTATAGAGGTGGAGGCAACGAGAGTTATTTAAAATCCATTTTGATTTTATTTATATAAACTTCAAAGCAAATGAAAAAAAAGAAGGGCAGGATAACTCTAAATCAAAATAACAATAAATGAAGTTAACTTTTAAGGCCCCTTCTGGGAATGAAGGTGAGTTTAAATAAACAGGTTTCATAAAGTTATCTAAACTTAATTCCAAAATTCTCACTTGGCCTGGTTTGGATTATATTTTGAGTTTAGAAAACTCCGGTAATCTAAACTACAAAGTTGAGATAACTCGAGTTTGCTAACATATAACCTGCTTAACAAAAGACTAATTATCCAAAATCCACAACCAAACAATCTTAGCTCAAATCTGTCATTCTACAATTAGAAATTCTAAATGTGGAGTGCTAATAAACCAATTGAATAATCATAAATTGAAAGATGGTGTGAAAATAATTAGGGGGGGGGGGGGGGGGGGGATATACCCTCTTGGGCTTTTGATAGAGGAGATCAGGGGGAATCTTGTACAGATCCTCATCAACAGCTTTGGAAACCTTTTTTGGTTTGATTGGGCTTTGTGTTGTTAAGTCATAAACTTTCCCCTGTTTCTTCACTTGGCATTGGTTGTGATTCTTCTCCCCTCCAATTTTCTTCACCTAATAAAATCATCACATGCAACAAAATTATAGTAATTGCTACTAGCTTGCAAGAGAAACAATTTATATTTAAAAAAAAGCAATATGAAATGAACCTTTCTTTGGTTGTGATGGTGATAGTGGTAAGTTGGCTTGAAGAGATCAACATTAGCTTGCATGGCAGAATCAAAGTATTGAGTGATGGGCATCTCATTGTAGTAATCCCAATTCCCAAATGTTGGAAACGGAACTCTCTTCATCTCCTACAACCATAGGGGGGAAAAAGACTAGTTAAACAATGAGGAGGAGAAATTTTCAGAGTTGGAATTTTCTTTGGGCTCTTTGGCTAACCTCCATTGTGTCTTCAGAGACAGCAGAGGAGAAGAATGAAAATAATTAGAACAAGAGCAGTCAAGGTATCGAGAGGTTTGTTCAGGAAGGCCAAGTTTGAAGAAGGGACCATGAGAGTTTATTGAGTTGGTGTTTTTTTTTTCCCGAAAAAGAGTGGCTGCTATTTCAAAAAAATAGTATGATTGCTATTTGGGGATCTTGGCCATACATTATATGTGCAAAGCTGGTAGGATACACCAATACCAAAGGCCCTTGTTTCACACAAAATCTCGACCTTTCTATTTTGGATGGATGTGCACCATTAGATGAAATTGCATAGGTGTTATCCTTGACCAAACAGCCGCCACTCCGAATCCCTTTTTTCCACCATAAGCCCCTTTTTGCTTTTATGAAGCCTTTCCTTTCCTTTTTCCATATTGGAGAAAAAAACAACTTCCTTCTCTCTCTTCCAAAAAATGGAAAAAAAGTTTTCTTTTATATACCATCCAAAAAATATGCTATTTTCAAAATGCACTCCTAAAAATCCGTAATTATATATATCACCTTCAAAAGTTCCTCGTGAGTCAAAAACACCAACCGTTGTTGTTTTCCATCTATTCCAAACCTAAGGTTGGCTAGATTTGACTAGGGTTAGGTTCAATTCGATATAATCCTTATTTCTCTCCATCTCTCTCAACTTTTCCTCTCTCTTTCTTCTTCAAGCTCCAAGGTTTCTTCAATTCGTATTGATCTTCAAATAAAACCATAAAAGTCCATGTTTCCCCCCATTTCGAGCCTCAAAGAATGGCCCAATCATTGAAGAAAGCTCTACTTCAGTTAAGTCGAAGAAGATCTTTATACATGCTCCAATTTTAAGAATCATTACTGGTAACAAAATTGAAATTTAAATCTTGTATTGAATTCATATTCGAACCCGTTAATTTTATTCCAAATCACCAAGATCATCAATTGAACAAGACAAGCTAATTGATTTTAACAAAATAATAAAAAGAGACCCCTAAGGTTTGAAAACTAGGAGAATCAATCATATCAGAAATCTTCCCTATATCAAAATATAAGAATTCGGTTGAATGGAAATCCCTAATTTTTGTTTATAGTAAAGCCCTAATTTTTAATCGGGGGCAAAATTTCTAACCCTAACCCATTTTAACAATTAAGAGAAGGAAGAAATGATTGTTCAATGTCATTTTCGTCTTTTACTAGGTTTTAAATGGCTTCAAAATAATATAAAAGGAATATTTCCAAGTGATACCAGGCAAAACTTACAATGAGGAGGTTTTTTGTCACGACCCGTAATTTAGCACGTGACCGGCACTTAAATCAAGCCACGTCTAAAGGCGTAATGTAATTCAAGTAAGCCGAAGCCCAGTAAATCTAAAACCTTTTTGCGGAAAATAATTCAAGTAAGCCGAAGCACAGTAAATCTAAAACCTTTTTGCGGAAAATAGTGGGGGTGCAGTTTTGAAATATCGCTATTAGACATTCAAGCCTTCATTTTTAAAAGTATAAATCATATAATATAAAAAAGCAATGAATTTATGCTATCTTTGAAAATATTTTCGTCCTTGAAATTTTGGGCAGCACCTCCCTTGCATATTTTGATCCAAAACCATATACATAACAATATATAGGCATCCCCAAGCGGGAGCTAACTCTTCGCCAATTGGCGGAATCACAACCACGAAATAAACATAAATATGACGCCCTACGGCGATGATTAAACACAGGAAGAATAAATAAAGCAAGACATCATCATCTCAAAAAAGCGAACATACACCCATCGCTGTAAGTCTCGCAAATACATAAGTCTGAGTAGGTCTACTAATATAAAAATTATAGTTTCTGCTTGATGGAGTTTATCTAGATACAACAGAATATAAAACGTACACGAGTGGTCACAATCCAATATGTGTCCCACCTACCGAAGCAAAACACCCTGAAGAAACTGTGTGCCAGCGATACCGCTACTGACCCAGACGGCCGAACCTGTAAGAAACTGTGGCACAATGGGGGTGAGTTACCAACTCGTGAGTAGAAAATATCAGCAGGTAGAAATCGAATAAACAATGATTCCTAGGTCATACTGAATCATGAAGGTAATACTATGGTGTTTAAGGTGACCATGTATGCATATATGTCAACAATAGAGTCGATGCAAATGATATGTACAAATAAACATCTAAAATCATATGCCTGTATGCATGTGGATATCATCCACGTGTGTCCATATCATGGAACCTGAGTGTCCAACATCGACACTCGAATCATCATGAAAACATATGCCTGTATGTATGAGGATATCAACCAACATGTGTCCATCAACAACACATTAATATCATGGAACCTGAGTGTCCAATATCGACACTCGAATCATCATGAAAACATATGCCTATATGTATGAGGATATCAACCAACATGTGTCCATCAACAACACATTAATATCATAGAACCTAAGTGTCCAACATCGACATTCGAAATATCATGAAAACCTGTGTCAAGTATCGACACGTAAATCCTCATATCTCAGGCGCCGCATTCTTAGATCGGCCCTCATATCAATCTCACGACTTCGGCCGGTATCCTCCGGATAACCGCCGGGTCCAACCTATCATCGGTAGGTAGTGCTCCCCCTGCCAAGCTCATCGTCATCCCCACAAAATCCTTTCTTGCCCCGGGGTATCTTACCGGGTCCACCATGTACCTGCAGATGGCTTATCCAACTCCTCGAATCGGGTCTCGAAAACAAGCTCAGAACCGAGAAAACTCATGGTGGACGCCTCAAAATCACATCACGAGAAACCGCGTTTTTAAAACAATTAATAATTTCCTTTGAAATATAGCTACGGTTCTCAAATCCAGAGATCTCATGAAAATATCATCTCAATGCATATAACTATAAAGTACGATGTATGTAAATATAGAACAGTAATATGAGCATATCAAGTATATCATGCAAACATGTCATATGATAGTACAGAACAATGAATGTACTTTATAATTAAGAATAATATCATGATATTGCAATTCTACTGTGTAAGTGGCATAGCAATTACCAATGATGAATGTGTGAGCCGGCAAATCTGTGTTGGTGTAATATTCGCATCATCGGTAATGGTGCAGGTGTACTAGCAGACGAAGTCATGTAAACAAAAGGGTATTAAACCTTGTATATATCGTAATGAAAGAAATGTGAGCGTATACAGAAATAAGAAATCGTAACGTGAGTGTAAACAGAATAAATGAATCGTAAGCGCGAACAGTATAAAAATATGCAACTACGTATGAGTCATACAGTTATAGTTTAAAATAGTACGAATAGTTGTTTTAGAAAATATGAGACTATGATATTGTTTGGAAAAGATACCATTTGAAAAGTTTGTAGCGTCTCCTTAAAATCATCATTTAAAAGTGCATAACGATTCGTTAGTTTTGAAATAGGTATGACTTCAAATATATCACAATATCCACTTCGTGATATACAATAAAAAATTCTCAAGTCGAAATAAATATCGGTGATTCATCCTTATTATATCACGTACGGAATATCTATCGTACGATATCATCAAATCAATAGTACGGATCTATAGTCACGTACATCATCTCTCATATCATCATAAATCATCTCATGTCATCTCGTATTCATATCATATCACATCACCTTATATCATTATATCGTATCGTAATGACTCGTATCATCATATCATAATTTCATTTTCCTATATATGTGTATATATAGCTCAAAAGTTAAGAAAATAGAACTAGAGATATATCTTTTTACCATGTTACTACAACTATCGCATATAGTATTCCAATAACCCTATAAACTATATATATATATATATATATATATATATATATATATATATCCTTCGCACTACGATTGCAGGGGTGCTATACGCCATCCACCTGACTTCTCCCGTAGATATAAATCTACTCACCTGCTAAACTCCTTGCTTATCCGAAGTCGATGTGCTTCGTCGTCTCGGAAGTCCACACAAGGTACCTACAATCAAAACACATCGAAATACAATTAAAACCAAGTCCGGAAAACCGATACGACACACAATGTGCTCATAGGTTAGAACCTATAGCCTATGCATGCAAAAACAACCAAATAACCCTCGTCGTTTACGTACAAACATCCAACGACGAAATACAATTTCAAATACCAAAACCCAAGTTTCAGAAACCCGAAAACAAAATTCAGCAACAGAGGAAATCACTCCCAGATTCTACCTTCAGTCAAACTAGGAGATTTTGCATATAGAGTTGCTCTAGATATCACAGAAGGAATTCATGGACCAAGAATCAACACCAGACTCCCTAATTTGGCCGCAAATTGCGGCCACAAGGAATAAATCTACGGCCATACAAAGGCTTTAGGGGCTCGAGTTTCAGGGGGTGCTTCTAGGTTTCCTGCTCGCCGCACTCTCATGGGAACTTAATTTATGGGTCTCTCCGGTCATCCCAGATTTCAAAATACCATCACAATCTGTCGAATAATCGATGTCGGGAAATTCTAAGTTCGTGGTTTGGTTTTTAGTCTTTGGTCTTGGCCAGTAAAATCATCACTAAGGTCTTACAAACACTCACTACACCTCAATTTACCATTTACAAGTCAAGTCTTCCACTAAACATCAACTTGGAAATTTTTAAGATCACAAAACCATAATAGTTTAAGTCTAAACTACAATAGGATATATTAAACACAATAACTTAACTAAAAGTGTATGGATTATCTCATTTGGCAACTCAAGAAAATTCTTGGGTTGCCCAAAGTACTCAAAATCTCCACTTGATTGGTCCATACGGTTTAGGATGAGGTTTTGGTCATTTTTAGTGAAGAAAGTGTGATGTTTTTGCTAAATTTTTGAGGTGATTTATGGAGCTAGAGGAGGGTGAAAGAGGAGTTGAAGAATGGTGAAGTGAAGAAAATGAATGAAGAAGGAAAGGTCAAGGGTGGAGCCATACTCTCTCTCATACTCTCACATGCCCATGCCTCCATGTTGTCCCCCTTCTTATCAATCATTTGTTCTCTTTTCTTTTCTTTTCTTTTTTCCCCTCTCATTAAAACCAAACACAAATACAAATGAAACCAACATGTAACAAAATACAATATGTCATGGTAAACTAACCATGACTAATTAAAAATACGGATTTGGCTTAATCGTGATTAGTAGTACACTAATCAAATTTAATTTCAACCTGCATATAATTAATTATAAAATGCCCAAATCCAATAAATACCCCTTTGAATAAATAATATATCTTAATCTCCAAATATTTTTCCAAATATTGGTATATAATTATACCATTTTACGAAAACCCCAATTCGCAATTCGAATAGTTTTCATGAAATATATTATTTTAATATTTAAATTCCAAAAGTAATATTTTATCTTTCTGAAATATTACAATCTTCCCCCTTAAATAAATTCGGTAACCGAATTTAAATTTTAACCCACAAATACCAAAACATTTCAATAATCAATCCAAATCAACGGGGCTCCGAAATCTCGGAATATTCAAACACATCTCAGCGCATCGTGTGAGCATGAAAATGATGCGAAACTCCATCAAGTATCACGCAATCATAGGAGTTATAAAGGAGATGCAAATCTCGAAATCCAATGCCATTATCAAATATACTATAATCAAAATCATAATACGTATATAGTACGCATCCTTGTAAAATCCTCTAGAACTGAATAAAACACATGCAAAATCTTTTCCGAATCGCCGTGCGATGCGTAACTCACGGTACAAGTGGCGGACGCTCATTTGGTAAAGAAATAGATATACGTTTATATAGTGGCGGACTCCCAAAAGATTTTCCTTATCAAAGTTCGTGTCACCCCTGGGCACGTAGAAAAATAGTGAGATTATAGCTCCTTTTTTTTTGAAAACCTCTTGGTAATTACTGATGCATGCAAAAATACTCATGTACTGTCCTTAGATCAGTCCTGCTCGGCTACTATATAATTTAGTACCTATCATGAAAATATGATGCTCAGAAATAAACCGGCATCAAAAGGCGTATCCAATATCACGTGCGTCTGGTATGCACGGAAATCCAAGTCCAATACAAGTGCCATGAATGTGCACAAAAACAAAATCTAAGTGCAACGGGTGTGCGTGAAAGCATCTGTCAAGTGCAACGGGTGTGCACGACAACAATATCAAGTGCATCTAGAGTGCACGAAAATCTAAATCAAGCACAACAGTCATGCACGAATAAAATCTCAATCGAGTGCACCTGGTGTGTACAAAACCACATCTCATGCGCTTAGTGTGCGCAAAAATCTAAATTAAGTGCGTCAGGTCCGTACAAAATATCTAGTGCAGTACTATGCTCGATAACGAACGTCAAGTGCAGACACGCACAAAAACATATATCTGGTGCAACAAATGCATGGAGTATAAATCTGGTGCAACAAATGCACGAAAATACAAATCTAGTGCAACAAATGCACAAAATACAAATCTGGTGCAACAAATGCATGAAATATATTCTGGTGCAACGAATGCACGAAATACAATCTGGTGCAACGAATACACGAAATACAAATCTGGTGCACTAGGTGCCCGAAAACTCATAAATATCTCAAATGCGCACAAAAATAATACCGAGCGTACCAAAGCGTATAAAATCATAAACGTGTGCAACTGCATGCACAAAACCCATACCAATGCACTACAAGCACATGTGAGCTATACCGAGTGCATAAATCAAGCCAAGTGCATACAACAAGCATAAAATCAAATCGACAGTATCGAAATCCACGGAATCATAAATACGTGCAGCCAAGGCGCAAAATCAATATCAAGTGCAACAGATATGCACAAATCGCAAACCGATGTAACGGTATATAAAACATAAATCAAGTGCAAGAACTGTGCACAAATGAAAATATCCAGTAGGTGCAGCCATGGTGGACGAAAGCAAATATCAGGAAACCCAATCATCGAAACTCAAAGTCCAAGCATCAAAAGTGTGATATTCGGATCACGAAACACAAATCGCAATAAATGACATTGAGGTACACCTCCTTCAATGTCGAAAAATGCCGGTGCGCCCAAATCTGGCAGAACAAGAACATCCACTTGCCTCCTGCTCACGGTCTGATGTCCTCGGTCTCTGGGACCTTGTTTTCTCTCTGGATCACTGATCTCACAATCTTCTTCTCGTCGACCCGGTCAGGTATAATGGTGGAACAGTTCTGCTCTGGCACTCCTCTGGTCATCTCTCGGCCAATTAACATGACTACTCGTAAAGCAGCACGTCACCGGTGACAGCATCTAGCCCTATGAATACACGCGATACAACTGATCCTGGTGCAAATCTTTATCACTACCGTGTCCTGGAAAGAACTTGCTTAGGATCTCTTCCGATCTCACCTATACCGAACTATACGAAGGTTGGCACTCTTACTTAAATCTTTTTCTCTTCCGGACAGCTGCATCCTCAGCACAGCTTTTCTCTGGAATTTGGTCGTATCCAATGTCTCTGCATACATAGCAATCTTCTGGCATCAACGGGGAGTAACAATAGCTCATTAAAATCTCGCACGAACCTCTTGTTCTACCTGTCTTCCTTATCGTCCACTTCAAAATCCCGTCTTGTTGTCTGCGTACAGCAATTTGTTCTCGGCTACAGTCAATCCGGAGTCTCTCACAAGAACTCGAAACTACAAACTCAAGTATCTTCACCACTCTCTGGAAGATATCTAGTCGATTACATCTTCGGGATCTCGTCTAATTTATCGGAGAAATACGCTTCATTTGTCCATTCTCGATCAACTCACAGCGCATCTGGATGAGGTTCTTCTATACGAAACTGGTCAACTTACCAATTTCACATTGGAGCATCCAACGAACAACGTCCTCTCTTGATCGATTTACTCTAGATCTGAGTAAGATTCTCCAAACTGGAATTTTTCAACTCAACTGAGCCTGCGTCGGCGCATCAGTTCAGACGAATCATCTTAGTCGCTCAACTCAAGATAGACTAGCTATCTTTTGTCACATCTCTGTCTGAAAGCTCCAGCGGTTTCAGCTCATAAACTCTGGAGGCGACATCCCATCAATCTCAGCAACAACTGGGTCATCTGTCTGACAACATCGCAACCTCTGGGGTAGGCTGTACATCAACAGTCCTCTCAATCTGGCAGCCTCTACAATGTCCCGATCATCCGGTGCAAATCCGAACACTCGCCTCTAACGAAAGATCTCAACATAAACACCATACCTACACGTTCCTAGGCCACCAGAAAACATCATGGTCAGCCCTCATCCATGATGAGCTCGCTCTGAACACATCTCCAGCAGCAGCTCTCTCAGCTCGCGGAGCCATGGCGACAGGAACTGCAACAGATATCGATGATGATAGATCACAAGAATGAATAGAATCACAGATCTCAAGATACATACACCCTAAGGTTACTTAAGCGGAGCATCGTATCGTAAGTATGCCGCGGAATATACGCACGGTACGTTACTCTACTTGAGTTACCTACTCTATCAACTAAGGTCAACCAACGTAACGAAAGTTTGGGTCTAATATATCCCAGTCAAGTCTAAGTTCCGTAAGGTCAAGCCTAGGTTCTGAAATATATTTTACGCCCTAGACTCCGCATAGTCAAACCTAGACTCGAACTAAGCTTAAACCTAACGCTCTGATACCATCTTTTTCACGACCCGTAATTTAGCACATGACCGGCACTTAAATCACGCCACATCTAAAGATGTAACGCAATTCAAGTAAGCCGAAGCCCAGTAAATCTAAAACCCTTTTGCGAAAAATAGTGGGGGTGCAGTTTTGAAACATCATCATTAGAAATTCAAGCCTTCATTTTTAAAAGTATAAGTTATATAATATAAAAAGGCAATGAATTTATACTATCTTTGAAAACATTTTCGTCCTTGAAATTTTGGGCAACACCTCCCTTGTATATTTTGATCCAAAACCATATACATAACAATATATAGGCATCCCCAAGCAGGAGCTAGCTTTACGCCAATTGGCGGAATCACAACCACGAAATAAACATATATACGACGCCCTACGACGAAGATCAAACACAGAAAGAATAAATAAAGCAAGATATCATCATCTTAAAGAAGCGAACATACACCCTTCGCTCTAAGTCTCGTAAATACACAAGTCTGACTAGGTCTACCAATATAAAAATTCTAGTTTATGATTGATAGAGTTTATTTAGATACAACAGAATATAAAAAGGCACAAGAGTGGTCACAATCTAATGGGTATCCCACCTACCGAAGCAAAACACCCTGCAGAAACTGTGTGTCAGTGATACCGCTACTGATCCAAGCGGTCGAACCTGCAAGAAACTGTGGCACAACGGGGTGAGCTGCCAACTCGTGAGTAGAAAACATCAGCAGGGTAGAAATTGAATAAACAACGATTCGTAGGTCATACTGAATTATGAAATACTATGGTATCTAAGGTGACCATGTATGCATATATGTCAACAATAGAGTAAATGCAAATGACATGTACAAATAAACATCTGAAATCATATGCCTGTATGCATGTGGATATCATCCCCGTGTGTCCATCAATGACACAATCAATATCATGAAACCTGAGTGTCCAACATCGACACTCGAATCTGTAAGTCGATGTCACGCACCCCGCGGGTTCGCGGGGAGGCGGAATTTGCAAAAAAAAGCATCGCAACACTGACTAAACACCATGATCGATACTAAACCCTAACTAGCTAAACATCTAAGAGGTTTAACTACTATGTAAGAAAGTTAGACCTCAAGTAACTGGTCCTTCTTCTTCTTGTACTCCTCCTCCTCTTCCTCCTCTACGTGAGCTCCTTGGAGTGTGTATAGATCGTGCCTCCTCGTCGGCCTTCTCGAGTTGAAGAAGATCCACCCAAGAGTGTCTACTTGAGCTCCTACCTTTAAAATGAGGTAAGTAGGGCACCTAGAGTGCTAATATAAGTGACCTAGAGAATGTAGAGAGTGATTATGGATAATTTAGTCTCATTAACCCTAAGTTTCCCAACACATGAGATAAGTTAGGGTTTGAGGAAGAAGAAGAGAGTGCTGGAGGAGAGAGAGTGTATTTGTTATTATCAAAGGAATAATGGGTAATTGTGATGTGTATGAGGCATGCTAAAATATCTCACAATAATATCCAAGTGACGCCTAGCCTCACACATGATATCTAAGTGCCACCTTGCCTCAATAGCCATCAAGAGTCACTAAATAATCATGCTTCATTCATAATTACTTAACACCTCATACCTCTACCTCATTAATCCATTTAACATAAATGGTAATACAAGTAATGAGGTGGCTTCTTCTAGAAGCATTCTTGAACAAATTATAAGAATACCCCACACCGTATATACATACCCGTATCCGTATTCTGAAAAATACGAATATAATGAGACGAAAATAATCTGATAATCTAATACTAGGATCCGGCTTAAACTAAAGCCCACTAGTATTATCTTTCCGAATATGATGAGTGCATAAGTACACATATATGTTTGAACCCTATCGTAAAACCATACGACCTCTACATTGTTTCGCCTGAAGCAGGGAAAACCCTCTGTGTGAGACTCTAAAGACTCGACAGTACGCTGGTTGTGGGTTTAACCACAAGCACGTCAGCGGTACTAGCTGCACATAACGGCTACCCAGGTGTCTGTCGATAAGAAGGCCGATGAGCAAACTCATCCCTACTGTGCCTATCTGTGACAATCTCTATACAGTCCGGTCTATTATTCTAAGAGTATCACATATTGGGCCTAGGGGGCGGTAACCGTCAGACCCCTAATAGCGCAATAAGTCATGCCGGAGTGTAGCATAAAACACCCTGAGAAACTACTGGAGTACCTACCAGTAAATCTCGCTTGCCCTGGCCAGGGACTTTGTGTAATGGCTTTCCGAACACAGTGCAATATCAACTCCCAATACCGGGAGAGACGAATCCTATCTAACCGCCACTACCTCCAAGTGCTTCGGGAATGCACCCAACTACTACCTGTTTGCACGACTCAATAGAGCCGTGATAGGGTAGTAATCTAAGAACAGTGGGAACACACCCGAGGCGAAGTAACAGTGTCAAGTCAACGGACTATGATATACTCATGTCACCTGGGAACTGCTCCCTGACGATAGGTATAGTACCAACCAGCAGTTTCCCATGAGTTCGTCTAGTGTAACTCATAACCTAATAAGCACCTGCATACTATCTCTAGTACGACGTACTAATGGCTTTGGGACATACCATCTTCCCTGCTGGGATGAGAAGCGTATACACTAGTCTACTCTGGAGTATCGATGCCCTGTCTCGATAATCCTACGACTAGGGACCTATATAAGGATGTGCTTATAGACTTCCCAGCCCTACCAGTGTGGCTGCCATCACAACGCTGGTAGTAAAGCAGACATCCTAAGGACTCTACCAATATGTATTAGCGATACGTTAAAAGAAACATATACACATATTAAGATAGAAACAAACCAAGTAGCATACTACCATATTGAGCAAGACTGTCATAAAATCCATGTATATCCCAAGCTTCCAAAATGTAATATACAAACTAGTACTATACAATAATAGCCTCTAGGGTATATAAACTAACAATCTCCCACTTGCACTAAGGCCATGTGTTGGCATATCGCAGACCTATCATCTCGAATAGCCTCTCGAACTGTGTCTGAGGGATGGCCTTTGTGAGTGGATCTGCAGTATTGTTCTCCATATCAACTCTCCGCACCTCGATCTCCCGGCGATCCACGATCTCCCGGATCAAGTGATACCGCCTCAAGATATATCTGGACTTTTGATGGGACCTGGGTTCCTTTGCTAAAGCTATAGCCCCGTTATTATCACAATATAGAGGTATTGGATCAACAATGGACGGAACCACCTGAAGTTCTGTTAAGAACTTCCTTATCCAGACTGCTTCTTTTATGGTGTCAGAAGCAGCGATATACTCCGCTTCCATCGTCGAGTCAGCAACGGTGTCCTGCTTGGAGATTTTCTAACAGACCGCCCCTCCATTGAGGGTAAAGACATAACCCGACATGGACTTGGAGTCATCCTTGTCACTCTGGAAGCTGGAGTCAGCAAAGGCCTCGATCTAGAGGTCTTTTCCGCCATACACCAAGAACATCTCCTTAGTCCTTCTCAGGTAATAGAGAATGTTCTTTACTGCTATCCAGTGCTTCTCCCCAGGGTTTGACTGATACCGGCTTACCACGCTTAGTGCGTAAGCAATATCTGATCTGGTACACAACATCACATACATTATAGAGCCTACCGCACAAGCGTAGGAAAAGACATGTGATCCCTTTCCAAATCAGTCTTGGGAAACATTTCTTTGGAGAGGGTGATTCCGTGACAGGCCAGTAAATTACCGCGCTTTGAATCTTTTATACTGAATCTTTTCAGTATGGTGTCGATATACCTGGACTGTGAAAGTCCCAACATCCTCTTAGATCTATCACGATAGATCTAGATCCCCAGAATGTAAGAGGCATCACCTAGGTCTTTCATGGAGAACCTTTGTGACAAGAATCCTTTGACAGATTGTAGCATAGGAATGCCATTTCCTATCAAGAGAATGTCATCTACGTACAAGATGAGGAATACTATAGTTCTCGCTACAATCTTATTATAGATGAATGGTTCATCTGGATTTTTTATTAAATCAAATTCTTTGGCCGTCTCATCAAAACAGATGTTCCAACTCCGCGATGCCTGCTTTAATCCATAAATGGACTTAAGCAACTTGCACACTTTCCCGCTGCTCCCACTCTGAATGAAACCCTCTGGCAGATCCATATAGACGCACTCTTCCAAATTTTCATTTAGAAAAGCGGTTTTTTCGTCCATCTGCCAAATCTCATAATCGTGAAAGGCAGCAATGGCAAGAAGGATCCGAATGGATTTGAGTATAGCCACTGGAGAAAAGGTTTCATCATAGTCTAAACCAGGTTTTTGATGAAAGCCTTTTGCAACAAGTCTAGCCTTATAGGTTTCAACCTGTCCATCTGCACCAATCTTCTTTTTGAAGATCCATGTGCAACCTACGGGTTTTAACCCTTCTGGAGCAATGTTCAAAGTCCATACTTTGTTGGTGTACATAGACTCCATCTCGGTCCGCATTGCATCCAGCTATTTTACCGAGTCTCTACTCTGAATGGCTTACTGGAAGTTAGTTGGCTCATCATTACCAATGATGCAATCCTCTCTATCCCCGTCTATGAGAAAACCGTAGTATATCTCGGGCGGATGAGATAGCCTACTACTCCTGCGGAGTGGCGCGGGGATGTCCGGTTCTTTCGAAACTTCTGGTTCCACCATGCTTTCAGTAATAGCTTGTGGTTCTGGAATTTCTTTTAGTTTTATTGCGCTCCCACTAGTTTCTTTTTCCAAAAAGTGGGCATGACGAGAAACAAAAACCTTTTGTTCCGCTGCGTAATAGAAAAAACACCCTATGGAGTTCTTTGGGTATCCTACAAACTTACACAGTATTGAGAGTGCCTCGAGCTTGTCTGCATGCTGTTTTTTTTGACAAAAGCTGGCCATCCTCATATCTTCAGATACCGAAGATAGGGTTTCTTCCCACTCCACATCTGATATTGTGTGGTAGGCACAGTCTTGGTATGAACCTTGTTCAAAAGATATGCAGATGATTCTAGTGTATAGCCCCAGAAGGATCGCGGCAACTCAGCGTTACTCATCATGGAACGTACCATATTCAATAAGGTTCGGTTCCACCTTTCCGATACACCGTTGTGTTGTGGTGTGTATGGAGGAGTAAGCTGAGAGAGAATTCCATTCTCTTTTAAGTAATTCAGGAACTCAGCATTTAAGTATTCACCACCTCGATCAGATATAAGTGTCTTGATATTTTTTCCGGTTTGTTTTTCCACTTCATTCTTATATTCTCGGAATTTCTCAAAGGCCTCGGATTTATGTTTCAATAAGAAGACATGTCCATACCAAGAGAAATCATCCGTAAACGTAATGAAATAGGAATAACCACTTCTTGCATGTGTAGACATTGGACCACACACGTCACTGTGTATGAGTCCCAAGAGCTTGCTCGCTCTTACTCCGTGTCTAGTGAATAAAATCTTTTTCATCTTTCTTTTGAGACATGATTGACAAGTTGCATAAGACTGATATTCGAATGGATTCAAATATCCCTCTTTATGTAATTTGGTCAACCGTGTTTCATTGATGTGACCCAGTCTACAATACCATAAGAAAGCTTGATTTAATTCTGAAGACTTTCTTTTGTGTTGTTCTGAACGTTGAAAACTTGTAGTTGGTGTAATACGTATATACCGCTGTTTAGTGTACCTGAACCAATCAAATCATGATTAAAGTGGATGTTTACGACATCCCTTACAAATGTAAAATCATAACCTTCTTTAGATAACAAAAATACAGAAATGATATTACAAGTCAAATTAGGTACACAAAAACAGTTACATAAAACCAAAAAATGTCCACTTGTCATTCCTTAGTGATATTCCCCTATGGACACAGCATCCATGCTCGCTCCGTTAGCAATTCTGAGGGTCATATCACCCAATTTCAAAACTCTAAGGCTTCTCAGTGCCTGCAAAGAATTACAGATATGAGATCCTGATCCGGTATTGAATACCCAGGAAGTAGAGTTGATTGACAGACAATTTTTAATTACAAACACACCTGAAGTCGAAACCACAACTTGCTTCGATCCTTGGTTTTGGGTTTTCCAGGCCCTGCGGTCCTTCTTCCAATGGTCCTTCTTGTGACAGTAGAAGTATTCTTCTTTCCCTACTTTCTACCCCCCAACTTTTGATTTGTCCTTTCTCTCTACCTTATGGACCCTTCCTTTCGTCTTGGTGAGGGCCTTATTCTTCTTCCCTTTGGCTTTCGCCTTGAATCTAGAAGAGAAAAATCCTCCAATAAACAGAGCGGGAGTCTCCCTGGACTTCTGCAGGGTGCCCTTTGCGCTCATCAACATGTTGAGGAGTTCAGAAAGTGAAACTTGTTTACCCTGAATATTGAAATTCAAGATAAACTGGGTATAGGTAGAGGAGAGGGACTGTAGAATCAAGTCTTTGTATAGCTCGTTCTCCAATGTGGTCCCCAGGTCCATGAGCTCTTCAATCAAGCTGATCATTTTAAGGACGTGGTCCCTACAGATGACCCGATAACCAACCTCGCTTGAAATAGTTTCTTCGAGGTCTCATATCTTGCGATACGAGATTGCTCTCCATATAATTCTTTGATATGGAGGAAGATGGAAGCAAGGTCCATCTTTTCGTGCCGCCTCTGGTGTTCATTATCCATAGAGACAGGCACGAGGCACTTGACTTTCGAATTGTCAATTTCCCATGTCTTACGGATCTCAATGTCCGCGACGCTGGAATCTGGACCTGGGACAGCGGGGTCTTTTTTAGTAAGAAGATAGCCCAGTTTGTCATATGTGATGTCCATCTGGACATTCCTGAGCCAATCTTTATAGTTTAGCCCCGTCAATATATTTTTATCTAAAACTAACTTAAGGCCGTCATCTTGGTCCCTGCAATTAGGAGAGAGAAGAAACAATTTAGCATGCTACTCTTACAAGTTTAGATTGGTTTTTAGTTTATCTAAACAGAATGACTCCCACTGTTTCTCGAATCCTTCCTCAAACCATAAAAGAAGAATTGTTCAGGATTAATCTCACCATACAATACTTATTTAACTTTTTAGCCAGACTGGTGTTGGTACTTCGATGGAGGTTTTCCAACACTTTCGCGAAATTTCTTAATTACTGATCCCGCCAAAAATTTCTGCACAAAAGAGCCCAAGGTATCAAATGGCAGCGATACGCTTAAGAAAATATGAACCAGTATTTTCCGGGCTGTATTTTGATAAACTTCCGAATGAGAAACAGCTAAATTCTAATGGTATCAAAAGTGTCTCGAAAAATCCTTCGATTTGATATATTACGGGCCACATAATTCATCCTGGATCAAAAGTTATGAGCAAATGTTTCCACCAATCAGAGCAAACCTTTGTTCAAGTCTTGAAATTCAAAATAAAGTTGCGCTTCATAAAGCACTAACGCCAAGAGCGCCAGCGCTGAGATTCAAAGACTTTGACTAGCGCACCACGTGCAAAGCACGAGTGCGCTAGCGCTAAGAGCGTTGCGCTCCAAGTAGCGCACCATGGGCAGAGCGCATAAGCACTAGCGGTGGAACTAAATGTTCCTCACCGTTGGATCAAATATCCAACGGATATGATTAAATCATCAATCAATAAGAATAAAATTTCGTTGAATCTTTCCAAATATAAAAGTTTGTTCCCTGAATTTGGAACACCATTGGATCAATGATCCAATGGTGATTGAAAATCACTAAAATACAGAACAAATTCTGTAATGGGAAAAGATTTCTCAATCTTGTTAAAACAAGAAGATTATCTTCTGTAATCCAGAAGCCCTTAGATCAAATATCCGACGGTGGGGAAATTCCCCAAATCAATTGGAGAAAAGATCTCCTTAACCGATTGAACAAGCCATCTTCCCCTATATAAAGGACCCAAGACTTCAAGTCTTGTACAGAAAAAAAAACCCATAAACTTTGAGAAAAATCTCAAAAAGAAAAGCCAAGCTCTCAAGAAAGAAGATTTTTTCTTCAAGGTAAAAAGAATGATGATGAACAAACAGATGAAATCATCTCGTAATTAAAAAGAAGAATTCTCTTCTTAAAAGATCATAGATCTACAAAGACCAAGGTCTTTTATAAAGAGATAAAAAAGATCTCATCATAAAATAAAGAAGTACTTACTTCATAAATCATAGATCTATAAGACAAATTGTCTTTCACAAAAGAGATTATGAACATCTCATTATAAAAGGGGGGAGAATTATTCAATTCTCTTAGGATCACAGATCTATAAAGGCAAAGCCTTTCATCAAAAGAGATTGAAATATCGCCTATAAACTAAGAACTTTATTCTTAAAATCTTGAGACAAAGTCTCGTATCAAAAAGACGATAATCTTCAGAGCGCAAAGTTAACCTAAGAAGAGCCTTAGTGCTCATGATTTAAAAGTGCCTTAGTGCTCTATATCTAGCGCAAAGCGCTGCAGTGCAATAGCACTTCATACACAGCGCATTGCGCTCATTGGCTAGCGCTCAGCGCTAAGCACACCACGTTCTCCTCACGTGTGCGCTGCATTACTAAAAGCGCTCTGTGCTCATTATATGGCATCAGCGCCAAACGCCTTAACGCTTCAACTAAAAGCGCATCAGCGCTTCACATCTAGTGCAAAGCGCTAAGTGCATCTGCGCTCTTCATTTAGTTCAAAGCGCTAAGCACATTAGCGCTTCATATCTGGCGCAAAGCGCATTAGCGCTTTAACCATAGCGCCCTGCGCTCATTGACTGGCGCTAGTGCCAAGGGCGCCACATGCTTTTATGTGCGCTTGGACAGAACATAAATTGTTCTTTAATAAGCCCAAAGCTATGATGAATGCTCAACATTCAATGAAAGACAGAAATACTGTCAGAACTCTAATGCTCATCATTATTAAAAGGGCTGAGCCCAAACAAATGCTTAACAGCCCAAAATAAATGTTAAAACATTTTGACTTGATTGGACTTAGCCCAAGACTGGCCATAAGTCCTCAATTCAGATTTAAATGAGCCCATGTGCTCATAATTTAATTAATTAATCTTAGTCCCAAATTGGACTACAGATTTCCCAACCAAAATTGGTTCAAGGGTACATCTCTGAACCCCTCTGATACATGTCGTTGTAATCCTTCAACGTCTTCAGAGAGGTGATGGGTCCCGACAACCAAACATTTCACGGACTGTGGGGTCCTTAAACTCACGGACTATGATGTCCTTAACCTTGACTGTGAGATCTTTAAACTCACGGCCTATGATGTCCTTAACCTTGACTGTGAGGTTTTTAAACTCACGGACTATGATGTCCTTAACCTTGACTGTGAGGTCTTTAAACTCACGGACTATGACGTTCTTAACCTTGACTGTGAGGTCTTTAAACTCATGAACCACTATGTCCTTAAACTGGTATTGGACCACCATGTCCTTAAACTGGTAATCGACCGCAATGTCCCTAAACTAAACAATAGAGTCCAAATGCTCTTTTGTTGGATCTAAACGATCCCGTTAAGTTGATCTTAGTCTGAAATTAGACTAACGTATCCTTAACAAACGTTTAAGGTGATCTTAGTCTCAAATGAGACTAACGTATCCTTAAACCCAACCCCCAAACCCAAATCTAAGAAAATACGGATTTAGACTAATCCACACCCTACGGGTGGTAACATAAATTAGTCTCCGTATACAATCCACGGGCAACCAAAAACAAAACAAACACCCACGACATGAAGTGACCATCTGGAGAAGGAGAAAGTTGTTACCGCGACGCGGTAGCGTAATTAACTGCAGGAGCTTGCGCCTGCAGGGAAGAGCGTCCCCACAATCAAAAATCCTTCAAATGAGGGGGAATCTGACAAGTCTGCTACATCGGCCGCATCCGTTTAAACCTTCGATATACAGTGTCATAAATCAACTTGGCATCTTCGGAGAGATGGACGGATAGCACCAATTAGCATCTGCCCCGAAATTCAGGCGAGACAGACCCATGCGGTCGCGTCTCCGTGTTTCGGCGGGGAACAGATTCTGGCACGCCCGGTGGGACCTTTTCCTCTTTCCACTCCACACTTCATGTGTCGTGTTCGTGAACGAATCGTGATTTGCTATGGTTGCCTGTGGATTCGAGGTACTAAGATTTGGTGTCTTGCTCCGTGCAGAAATCAGAAGATCAATGGCTTCAAACTGCACTAACTGCAACTGCGACTCCCGTTCCGCCTCATCTGGAGGTGTAACTTACGGGCCCCAAGCGGCCTCCATCTTCGCTATGCCAGTGGAGCAAGTAACTCAAGCCACCACTGGGCTATTCTTCGGGACCATGCTCCCATCGATGAGCTTCAACGCCCCTGTATAATTGCAAGAAGCTCAGAAGAAGTCGGTATTTGATCGGCTTACCATTACTGCGGCTCCTCTTAACGGGTCGCCCAAACCAAGCACCTCAGTTTTCAGCAGACTGGGCCAAAGCTCCAACGGGCCCATAAAGAAGCCCGCAATACCTGAAGGCGTTATCCCTAAGCGGTTAGCCATTCTTACTCCTGAAGTCCCCAAGGCGGCTTCTCCTGCTAAGGGGCCGGTCTTCATGAGACTGGCCGTTTCAGCTCCCATTCCAGACAAAGTCATGAAGGCTGTTTCCCTTGTTTGAAAGTCGGCCTTTGCAAGACTGACTACCCCCTCTCAACGGGTGTCAGTCTTCGACAGGCTAGCACCAATAACAGTCTCTCCTCAAAGCAGGGGCAAGAAAAAGCTGATCCAATAGCGGATGTGATCCCGGCTGCACGACATGCTCGACGTCGCCACTGGCGCCGGGTGAGGAAGGCTGGGGACAATTCCCCTTCTGGACTGACTCCGCCAGCTCCAATGGTGGAAGTTGATGTTGCTGTTCCAACTGGGAACAGCTTTGAACTACTTAATAGGGTACGCAAGAATTCTCCTACAGCTGTGCTGAAAAGATCTCCTCCACCAATGGAGAGTGCTACAAAGGCGAAGTTAGAACAGCCCCCACAACGGCTGTCCTCTAAAATTTACAAAGTCTGGCGTCAAGTCCAGGACTCCGTGGTAGACTATCCCTGCCGACAGAAAAAGATGAAGGTGCAGCAAGAAAAGGACCACCCTGTCAAGCCATAGAAGGCGACAGCTACTTGGGTGCCCACTGCAACGGCCCCCTCAACTTCGACCGCCCACAAGAGGAGAAGGACGGAGAAAATCCCTGAGTCTGCGACGAATCGCAAGACCACTAAACCCAAATGCCCCAAGTCTGGGGGCATGGTGGTGCACACTGTTTATATGGCATCCGAAAAATAGGATAGCCGTATCTCTACGGGCTATCGACCACTCACCAGATCTGTAACGAAGGCCCAGGAGCAACAACAGAAGCTTCAGGAAATGTTAACAGCTATGGCCGCACTTACGGGACTGAAAGCAAGCCCGGAAACATCTTTGGAGCAGCGCCGTGAGTAGGAAACTGATGCCGAATTCCTTGGGAGAATGCTTGAGAAGAAGGACAAAGAGGCCGTAGAACAAGCGGCCAATATAAAACAAATGGCCCTTCTATTCCAAGATATGGTGGGCATGATGATCCAGCCGGACCCTCCAGCTGAAGATCCTCCGATTATCCTCAAAGATGACCAAGCGGAGACGTCAAACCCCCTTTCGGCTTGTTCAGCGGCCAAGGAGGAGACCATCTCAAAAACTGCCCTGGATGATTACATCGCTCAGCAGATACGAGTTCATCAAGCAAGCGAAGTGGCCGGGCAGATTGTTAAAACTGGACGACCCTACCCGGGCTGGTATGATCAAATCAAGTACCCGCTCAGTTCAGGGCTGGTATGCCGAATTCCTAAATTCCATGTGTACAAGGGGGCAGGAAATCCCCATCAGCATGTCGCTCAGTTCAGGGCTCTCTGCGGCAACACTGGAGAAGATGATAAGCTACCGCTTCGCCAATACGTCGGCAGCTTGGCGGAAACGGCCTTTGAGTGGTATTCGGAGCTTCCCAACGACTCCGTCAAAATTTTTACGGAGATGGAATTGCTGTTCACCCAACGTTTCGCAAGCGGTCCCCGATCACCGTGTTAATTAACGCCAGAGTGAAGCCAGGCGAAACATGGGTGCAATACGCGATACGATGGCGGAATCTATGGTCGAAGTGCGAGCAACGCATCGAGGAAGCACCTGCGGTAGGCATGTTCGTGAGTACTCTTGATCCGCAGGTGACCATTTCGCAGTTCATGATGTTTTTAAAGCTGACTACCTTCCAGGCCTTGATTGACAAGCTGGCCCAAATGGACCAGATGGGCCATAGGCCTTCCTCTTCAAAGACGGAGCCTTGGAATGAAAAGGGAAAAGGGAAAGCAACCTTCGTCGCGAACGCTCAACAACAACCGAGTGGCCCGAGACCGGTTGTTCGCCAAAGCAACAAGCGGCGATCCCTCGATGAGAAGTTGAGACGTCCTTACTCGTTTTCCTGGGATAAAACAAGGAAGCTGTTTGAACTAGCAGTGCGCAATGAGCTCATCACTCTACCGGAGTCGAGACACCCAACACGACCGAATGACGTCAACGATCCTAATTACTGCCCCTACCACCGAGTATTGGGCCATCCGATCGAAGACTGCTATGTCTTCAAAAACTGGGTTGAAGACCAATACCAACAGGGCAAGTTCGCGCTATCCGAAAACTGGAAGGTGAATCCGCCATAACAGCACACTCCTGAAAGAGTGGACACACCGGGGACATCGTGCTCTTTTATAGAAGAAGCTCCATAGGAGGTTGCTCTTTCAACCAAGACGAAAAGAATGCTGAAGGATCTTCACACATATCCGGCAATCAGGTGGAAAAGCCCGCTAGAACCTGAGATCATTAAGGGAATGCTAAAACCGCGCCCGATGCCGAGAATTGGTAGCGATGGTCAAAACGCTCAAGCCCAGCCGTTAAAATCTTCAAAGAAGAAGAAAAAGTCCATGAAGCCTGATGACAAGCGCACGGATCTGCAAAAGCATATTGATGCGTTGGAGGAATATAACCAGAAGACATGGACCCCGGTCACACTCCAAGAATTTCTCAACAATATCCTTGAGAGCAGAGATAACGACAATAATGATGGGGATGACTCGTCAGAAAAATCTGAGGACTATGTGGCAAGTTGCCACATGGTCTCTCATTCGGCGTTAACTAACAAAGAAGCTCACTCGGCGATAGAAGTCATCATAAAAGAGCTGGGGGTAGGATCGAAGCCAAAACCCTTGGAACCGTCTGACGAGATGATTGACTTGCTACTGAACAAAGCCCGTCAGAAAAGCAAAGCCAATCGAGAGCGCGAACTGGCTATATTCGAAAAACCCAAACGCCGACGACAGAATGAAAAGGTCGAGGCACCCCAACCGGATCGAAGCATTCCTATCGTCAGCAAAAGCAAGCTTAAAGTAAGGAAAAGATTCGCTAGAGCCCTGTCAATAGGAATGAAGTTGCCCTCTTTCTGAGGAAATTCTCCTGGCAGTATACATCTTGATGAAGCGGACATACATCCTAACTTCTGCTTATACCATCAGAAGATTGCACACCCTACCGAGGAGTGCATAGCCTTTAAAAACTGGTGGCAGGGATATGTTGCCCACCGACAACACGTTCAACAAGTGAAGCGCAAGGCTCGTCGGGAACAGAAAAGCACGACAGATGAGCACAAAAGAGCCGCTGGCAACTGTCGCATAGTCGACACCAAGGCATCGCAAGTTATCACCTTTCGAAGTGACTCTGACGAAGAAATCGCCCTCAACCCTCTCTTCAAGGAATCCACCTCCGACACAAAAGATGCGAAGATTTGCGAGAAAATCTAGCTGCGTGATGGTACGTTGCCCCGAAAAATCTCGGACCTACGAACAACGGACCGAAACGTCCTTAAACTAACGATGGACCGCAATGTCCTAAAACTTGCAAATGACCGAAACGTCGTTAAACTACTACCAACCCGCGCCGTCCCTAGGCTGACGCGGTGTTAAAAAAAAAGGTATGTCCACAAGAGCAATGTGCACGGATGAAAACCCGAAAGGGCTCCGTGAGTAAAAACGGCAGGGCTACCGGCGAGTTTTGTGAAAACCCGAAAGGGCACAATCTTATTAAAAGACACTTGCAAGGTCCTCTCGACCCTGTAAGGAGAAACCACTTGTGTAAGATCCCTACGACTCACAAAGGAGAAACACACTTAGGGATCTCCACGATTCCTAAGGAGAAATTACACTTGCGAGATCCTCACGACTCGTAAGGAGAACCCTATTATGAGACCCTCACGGCTCATAAAATTCAAAAGCCTTAAGCTACAGGGATCTGAACCTGTTCTTAAGCAGTCATATCCCCCGATTTTACCCTACATGCGGTTCAATATTGACCCTTGTATACAATCCACGGGCATGAATAAACATTTCCCTAACAAAGTCCCACCAGCGACTAAGGATATGCTCACACGGTGAACGACACTTGTAAGTCCTCTCAACTTATAAGGAAAAAACACTCTTGTAAGATCCTTACGACTTATAAGAGAACACACACTTAGGAATCCTCACGATTCCTAAGGAGAAAACGCACCTACGAGATCCTCACGACTCGTAGGGAGAAACACCTTTATGAGAACCTTACGGCTCATGAAGTCAAAAGCCTTAGTCGACGGGATCCTAACCCTGTTTGCTAAGCCACCATTGTTCGACATCGACAGAGGCAAATGATGATTCGCTTCTGGCAATATCCCAGTTGTAGCGATGCTGATGCCTAAATCGGTATCAAATTCCAAGTCCTTTCATGGCAAATGATGATTCGCTCCTGGCAATATTCCAGTCCCAGCGATGCTGATGCTGAAATTGGCACCAGATTCCAAGTTCCACACTCGCGATAAAAAAATCAGCGAGCCAAAAATGCATATGAAATAGCCGAAATAATGGGGCAACTTGCAACGAAATCAGCAAGTAAAAATGTATGCATACAAAAATAGCCGAAATGATTGGACAACTAGCAATAAAAAGCAGCAAGTAAGAAGAAAAAATAGCCGAAATGATTGGCACCGCGAAAAATAGCCGAAATAATTGGGCAATCGCGATTTTCACGATATAAAAAGCTGAAATGATAGAGCATCGCGGAAAGAATTAAAAAAATGAAAGAATGAAACTTTTTGCCCTACAGGTGAGGTCACATTGACCTCTGTATACAATCCATGGGCACAAACAAGAAGGGGACCATATCTTCCCACCAGGCTTCGTCGAAGTGAAGCCGAATCTCGACGGTTCATAGACAACCTAGAGACAATCTCGACATTCGTCGCAATATTGCAGACACAATGTCAACAAATGAAGCGAAGGAAGATCCCTAACTTCAGGGTCTCGACGTCAACATCGACAACTTAGAGATCAACACCGGCGTTCTTCCTCCCTCCAATCGGATGCAGACGCAACATCAACAAACGGAGCCACGGTAAATTCCCCTAATTCCAAATCTCGACGGTTCACAGACAGCCCAGAGACTACCTCGGAACCATGGCAAAAGTCCCCTAGTTCCAAATCTCGACGGTTCACAGACAGCCTAGAGATCACCAACGGCGTTTCTCCTTACTCCAGCAGGATGCAGATGCGACATCAACAAACGACCCCAGGGTCAAAACAAACGGAACCATGGCAAAGTCCCCTAGTTCCAAATCTCGATGGTTCATAGACAGCCTAGAGATCACCAACGGCGTTTCTCCTCACTCTAACCAGATGCAAACGTGACGTCAACAACCGACCTCAGAGTCGCAATGAAGCGGAGCCATGGAAAAGTCCCTAGTTCCAAATCTCAATGGACACATCTACGGTCCGAAGACCAACAATGGTGTGCCTCTTCATTCTAACAGGACACAGATGCTACACCATCAATCGGAGCTACGGCAAAGTCCCCAGTTGCAAGACTCTACGGCTCACAGACAACCTGGAGTCATCCAATGACCCCATCTCGGAATCAAGTCAACTCAAAAACCTCGATTCAGGGAAATTAGCGTCCTTGATGAGAGCATCTAGATTCGCGTTGACCCACAGAGAAATCAATTTCTTTGTAGGAATATCTCGATTCGTTTCGACTCCAAGGAAATCAGTGTCCTTGGCAAAAACCTCGATTCAGGGAAATCAGCGTCCTTGACGAGAGCATCTCGATTCGCGTCGACCCGCAAGAAAATCAGTGTCTTTGCAGGAATCTCTCGATTCGTCTCAACCCCAGGGAAATCAGTGTCCTTGGCAAAAACCTCGATTCAGGGAAATCAGCGTCCTTGACGAGAGCATCATGATTCGCGTCGACCCGCAAGGAAATCAGTGTCTTTGCAGGAATACCTCGATTCTTCTCAACTCTGAGGAAATCAGTGTCCTTGGCAAAAACCTCGATTCAGAGAAATCAGTGTCCTTGACGAGAGCATCTCGATTCGCATCGACCCGCAGAGAAATCATCGTCTTTGCAGTAATACCTCGATTCGTTTCAACTCCGAGGAAATCAGTGTCCTTGGCAAAAATCTCTATTCAGGGAAATCAGTGTCCTTGGCGAGAGTATCTCGATTCGCGTCGACCCGCAAGGAAATCAGTGTCTTTGCAGGAATACCTCGATTCGTCTCAACCCCAGGGAAATCAGTGTCCTTGGAAAAAACCTCGATTCAGAGAAATCAGCGTCCTTGACGAGAGCATCTTGATTCGTGTCGAACCGCAAGGAAATCAGTGTCTTTGCAGGAATACCTCGATTTGTCTCAACTCCGAGGAAATCAGCGTTCTTGGCAAAAACCTCGATTCAGGGAAATCAGCGTCCTTGACGAGAGCATCTCGATTCCCATCGACCCGCAGAGAAATCAGCGTCTTTGCAGTAATACCTCGATTCGTTTCAACTCTGAGGAAAGCAGTGTCCTTAGAAAAAACCTCGATTCAGGGAAATCAGCGTCCTTGATGAGAGCACCTCGATTCGCGTCGACCCGCAGAGAAATCAGTGTCTTTGCAGGAATACCTTGATTCGTTTCGACTCTAGGGAAATCAATGTCCTTGCCAAAACCTCGATTTAGGGAAATCAACGTCCTTGGCGAGAGCATCTTGATTCGCATCGACCCGCAAGGAAATCGGTGTCTTTACAGGAATACCTCGATTCGTCTCAATTCCGAGGAAATCAGTGTCCTTGGCAAATACCTCAATTCAGGGAAATCAACGTCCTTGACGAGAACATCTCGATTCGCGCTGACCCGCAGAGAAATCAGTGTCTTTGCAGGAATATACAACGCCAGCAAAGCGGGGCTGTGACAAAGTTCCCAGTTCCATGACTCGGTGGTGCACAGACAACCCAAAGTCAACCCTCGACCTCCCTGTTGAAGCAATGCTTTGACTCGGGAGTAAGTCAACTCATCAATCACTTACGAGTCCTCTCGACTTGTAAGAAAGAAAATTCTCTTGTGAGATCCTTACGACTCTCAAGAGAAAACACACTTAGGAATCCTCATGATCTCTAAGGAGAAAATACACCTACGAGATCCTCTCGACTCGTAGGGAGAAAAAAATCTTTATGAGACCCTTACGGCTCATAAAATTGAAAAGTCTTAAGCAGCAGATCTGAGCCTATTTCCTAAACCATTGCTTCTTATCTCGATTCAGGGAAATCAGCGTCCTTGGCAAGAACCTCTCGATTCGTTTCGACCCGCAAGGAAATCAGTGTCTTTGCGAGAATCTCTCGATTCGTCTCAACTTACGGGGAAATTAGTGTCCCTACGCATAACGTAAAGATCTTGTGTGATCCTTACAATTCTCAGGAGAAAACGCACTTAGGAGTCCTCACGTCTCCTAAGAAGAAAAGACACCTACGAGATCCTCACGACTCATAGGGAAAAAAGCCTTTGTGAGACCCTCATGGCTCATAAAGTTGGAAAGTCTTAGGCAACAGATCCTAACCCTGTTTCCTAAGCCATCGCTACCTTATAAAGAGTTTAAGATGAACTGTTATCTACTATCTATAGGCCACACTTGCCAAAGCTACATACTACTGAAATGGAGAACTTACTCATGAAGTATATAAACTACTTCACGCCAGAGTAAGACATAAAGAAACAGAAGGGTGCAGCTCATGGACCTCAGGGTTTAGAACTATATCCCTTAAGAGTCGAGATTTGAATCAATGATAAATGACGACGCTTGTGTCCGCTCGTTATCTTCTCAGATCAAGATCCTGAAGATTATATACCAACCCAAAACTGGTCATACGCTATGAATTACTCTGCACTACTTCACCCATATATATACTTACGTGGGCAAAGTAGTGGGGGCCATTTGTTCCCGCCAAAAATTTCTGCGCAAAAGAGCCCAAGGTATCAAATGGCAGCGATACGCTTAAGAAAATATGAACCAGTATTTTCCGGGCTGTGTTTTGATAAACATCCGAATGAGAAATAACTAAATTCTGATGGTATCAAAAGTGTCTCGAAAAATCCTTCGATTTGATATATTATGGGCCTCATAATTCATCCTGGATCAAAAGTTATGAGCAAATGTTTCCCCCAATCAGAGCAAAGCTCTGTTCAAGTCTTGAAATTCAAAATAAAGTTGCACTTCATAAAACACTAACGACAAGAGCGCCAGCGCTGAGAGTCAAAGACTTTGACTAGCGAACCACATGCAAAGTGTAGGGTGTTTTTCGTCACCCCATTGAGATGGGAATACGCGCGCGCTTGTCAGGCGTACTACAAATTCCCCCTGCCTGGGGTAGGCCGGGGTTTATTGATTGTGGGGATCCGAATCTCCGGCAGCCACGGACTAAGTTGCCGTTAATTACCCCTCGCCTTTGGGACGAGGGAACCTCCGATTAACGGGTTAAACTGGTCATGCGAACTCAATGTGCGGTGTGCGTGTGTTGTGTTTTGAAAAGGGGTTTTGGATATATCGGGAGCAACGCAGAGTTTTTACGGGGGCTGTGTCGTGGAGTATGTGTATGTGTACATATGTATGCATATGTATATATGTGTGTGTGTATATATATATAAAAAGAGGGAAAAGACATCCAAAGGATGCATGGGGGCCAGCGCCTCGAGCGCTGTGCGCTTAGGTGCTGTGCGCTTAGGCGCAAGCGCGCCACGTGTCGGCATGTGGACGCTTTGCGCATGAGCGCTGGGCGCTTGAGCGCAAGCGCGCCACGTGTCGGCACGTGGGCGCTTGGCGCTTGTGCTAAAGGCGCTGGAGTGTAAGCGCGCCACGTGTCGGCACGTGGGCGCTTTGCGCTCGGGCGCAGAACGCCGGAGCGCAAGCGCGCCACGTGTCGGCACGTGGGCGCTTTGCGCTCGGGCGCAGTGCGCCGGAGCGCAATCGCGCCACGTGTCGGCACGTGGGCGCTTTGCGCTCGGGCGCAGTGCGCCGGAGCGCAATCGCGCCACGTGTCGGCACGTGGGCGCTTTGCGCTGCGCTCGAGCATAAGCGTGCCACGTATCGGCACGTGGGCGCTTTGCGCTGGAGCGCAAACGCGCCACGTGTCGGCGCGTGGGCTCTTTGCGCTCGAGCGCTAGCACGCCACGTGTCGGCTCGTAGGCGCTTTGCGCTCGAGCGCTAGCGCGCCACGTGTCGGCACGCCGGCGCTTGAGCGCTTGGGCGCCGACGAGGAAAAAAGGGGCTTTTAGTCCCCAAAACAGAAGCTATGCTTCAGAAAGGAAATATTTGTTATATATATATATATATATATATATATATATATATGGAGTTAAACTCCTAAGATGTGTTGAAGCTGATTAAGGGGGTTCTTCTTCTTCCTCCTGTGGTTTGGCCGGATTTTGAAGATCAAGAGATGTGAGATCTAAAAATCTCTTCTTTTGAGATCTAATGACAGATCCAAGCTCCCCTTGGTGGGTTTTATGGTGAAAAACTATTTAGTTTTGGAAAAGGAAGAGTAAAACTCTTGATTTAATTCAAAGAAAGAAAAATGTTTGAAACCTTCAGAAAAGTGAAAGATGTACAAACCCTAGGTTTTTGAGAGAATGGAAAAAGTGTTGTTTTATTCCTCATCATGTTGCCTTTTATAGGCTTACATATTTATATATAGCCCCTTGGGCTTCACAAAATGGCATTTTAGCCATCCCATGGCTCATGTGTCATTTCTTTTTGCACATAAGCCATGGGCTTACATAATATTGGCTTTATGCCCATTTTCCATGCATTCATATATAAAAAATTACATAAAAAATTATTTATTACATGATCTATATTTTGGCATGGAGGAGGCTAGCCGCGGGCTCGACTTGGGCATGGACCCGCTTGTCCTGGGCTTGGGCCCACCTAGCTTGGGGGTTGACCTTGACTTTGATTCGGTTAACCGGGGTGTAAATTTTTACCCCAACAAATTGCCCCCCATCAATGAATGCACACCGCACATGTGGGTCGTGTGCATGAAATTGATGGATCTTCTTTTACGTGGAGGCGACTTTCTTTGGTTCCCATGTTTTGGGACGCCCTGCCCTTTTTACGATATAGACGGCCGACGCTTGACGTGTCTCCGAGACAGAGTGTCCATGGTAGATGTTTCCCTAGCCCGGAGTGATTTTGTTGACGTGCCCCCGTCGCGGAGTGTCGCTGGTTGACGTTTCCCCGAGGCGGAGTATCGGCTGATTGACGTGTCCCCGAGACGGAGTGTCTGCTTGACGTTTCCCCGAGACGGAGCGTCGCTGGTCGACGTGTCCCCGGCGCGGAGTGTCTGCTGGTTGACGTATCCCCGAGATGGAGTGTCGCTGTTGGACGTTTCCCTGATGCGGAGTATCGCTGGTTGACGTTTTCCCCGGCGCGGAGTGTCGTGGGTTGAATTTTCCCCGACACGGAGTGTCGCTGATCGACTTTTCCCCGGCGCGGAGTGTCGCGGGTTGACTTTTCCCCGGCACGGAGTGTCGCTGATCGACTTTTTCCCGGCGCGGAGTGTCGGGTTGACTTTTCCCCGGCACGGAGTGTCGCTGATCGACTTTTCCCCGGCGTGGAGTGTCGGTTTGACTTTTCCCCGGCACGGAGTGTCGCTGATCGACTTTTCCCCGGCGCGGAGTGTCGGGTTGACATTGCCCCGGCACGGAGTGTCGCTGATCGACTTTTCCCCGGCGCGGAGTGTCGGGTTGACTTTTTCCTCGGCACGGAGTGTCGCTTATCGACTTTTCCCCGGCGTGGAGTGTCGCGGGTTGACTTTTCCCCGGCACGGAGTGTCGTTGATCGACTTTTCCCCGGCGCGGAGTGTCGCTTGACTTTTCCCCGGCACGGAGTGTCGCTGATCGACTTTTCCCCGGCGCGGAGTGTCGGGTTGACTTTTCCCCGGCACGGAGTGTCGCTGATCGACTTTTCTCCGGCGCGGAGTGTCGGTTTGACTTTTCCCCGGCACGGAGTGTCGCTGATCGACTTTTCCCCGGCGCGGAGTGTCGGGTTGACATTTCCCCGGCACGGAGTGTCGCTAATCGACTTTTCCCCGGCGCGGAGTGTCGGGTTGACTTTTTCCTCGGCACGGAGTGTCGCTTATCGACTTTTCCCCGGCGTGGAGTGTCGCGGGTTGACTTTTCCCAGGCACGGAGTGTCGCTGATCGACTTTTCCCCGGCGCGGAGTGTCGCTTGACTCTTCCCCGGCACGGAGTGTCGCTGATCGACTTTTCCCAGGCGCGGAGTGTCGGGTTGACTTTTTCCTGGCACGGAGTGTCGCTGATCGACTTCTCCCCGGCGCGGAGTGTCGGGTTGACTTCTCCCCGGCACGGAGTGTCGCTGGTTGACTTTCCCCCGGCACGGAGTGTCGCTGATCGACTTTTCCCCAACGCGGAGTGTCGCTGGTTGACTTTTTCCCGGTACGGAGTGTCGCTGATCGGCTTTTCCCCGGCGTGGAGTGTCGGGTTGACTTTTTCCGGCACGAAGTGTCGCTGATCGACTTTTCCCCGGCGCGGAGTGTCGGGTTGACTTTTCCCCGGCACAGAGTGTCGCTGATCGACTTTTTCCCGGCGCGGAGTGTCGGGTTGACTTTTCCCCGGCACGGAGTGTCGGGTTGACTTTTCCCCGGCATGGAGCGCCGCTGATCGACTTTCCCCGGCACGGAGTGTCGGGTTGACTTTTCCCCGGCACGGAGTGTCGCTGATCGACTTTTCCCCGGCGCGGAGTGTCGCTTGTTGACGCAGAGGTCAATGTTGGAATTGGTTGGTTTGATTTGAGTCGACATCAGCATCGCTACACTGGAATATGGTACCAGGAGCGAATCATCATCCGTCTTTGAGAGGATTTGGGAATTGGGGTTTTTGTTTGGCATCTGCATTGTTGCACTGGAATAATGCCAGGAGCAACTCATCATTTGCCCCTGGAGGATTTGGGAATTGTTTTTTTTTTGTTTGGCATCTGCATTGCTGCACTGGAATAATGCCAGGAGCAGCTCATCATTAGCCCCGGGAGGATTTAGGAATTGTTTTTTTTGTTTGGCATCTGCATTGCTGCACTGGAATAATGCTAGGAGCAACTCATCATTTGCCCCGAGAGGATTTGGGAATTGGTTTTTTCTGTTTGGCATCTGCATTGCTGCACTGGAATAATGCCAGGAGCAACTCATCATTTGCCCCGAGAGGATTTGGGAATTGGTTTTTTTTTCTGTTTGGCATCTGCATTGCTGCACTGGAATAATGCCAGGAGCAACTCATCATTTGTCCCGAGAGGATTTGGGAATTGTTTTTTTTTTTGTTTGGCATCTGCATTGCTGCACTGGAATAATGCCAGGAGCAACTCATCATTTGCCTCGAGAGGATTTGGGAATTGGTTTTTTTTTGTTTAGCATCTGCATTGCTGCACTGGAATAATGCCAGGAGCAACTCATCATTTGCCCCGGGAGGATTTGGGAATTGGTGGCTTAGGAGACAGGTTTAGATCCCTGTCACCTAAGGCTTTTCCATTTTGTGAGCCGTAAGGGTCTCACAAAACATTTTCTCCCTACGGGTCGTAAGGATCCCGTAGGTATATTTTCTCCTTAGGAGTCGTGGGGACTCCTAAGTGTGTTGCTCCTTTGTGAGTCGTAGGGATCTCACGCGGGAATTTTCTCCTCACAAAGTCGAGAGGAATTTGCGGGTGCATTTCATCTCTTTTTTACGAGTTTGCACCCTTTCGGGTTTTCACAAACTCGCCGGCAGTCCTGCTGTTTTTACTCACGGAGCCCTTTCGAGTTTTCATCCGTGCCCATTTTGCTTGTGGACATACCTTCTTTTTTTTCTTCTTCTCTTATTTTTTCTTTTTTTTTGAATCTTCCCTGTTGGTGGGACTTTAAATGTGGTCTCGCCGGTAGGACTTGGGAGGGACTGGGATTGTTTTACGCCCGTGGATTGTATACGGTTTTGCAGGATGTATGATCCAGACCGTAGGGCCAAAAACATTTCAGGACTTTGTTGGCGTCTGCATCGCTGCACTGGAATATGGTACCAGGAGCGACTCATTATTCGCCGTTGGGGTATGGGAGTTGGAATTTGGTTGGCGTCTGCATCGCTGCACTGGAATATGGTACCAGGAGCGACTCATCATTCGCCGCTTGGGAATTTGAGTTTGGAATTTGGTTGGCGTCTGCATCGCTGCACTGGAATATGGTACCAGGAGCGACTCATCATTCACCATTTTGGGGTATGGGGTTTGGAATTTGGTTGGCGTCTGCATCGCTGCACTGGAATATGGTACCAGGAGCGACTCATCATTCGCCATTGGGGTATGGGATTTGGAATTTGGTTGGCGTCTGCATCGCTGCACTGGAATATGGTACCAGGAGCGACTCATCATTCGCCACTTGGGGGTTGGGGATGTAAGTCCATGCTACCTCTCCCGGTACTTTCGGGAATGCGGAATTTGGTAAAAAACGATTTTTATAGAGGTGGTAACATGGACCTAAAACCTGGATCTTGGTTAAACATCTATGTAACAACCTAACTACGAGTTTCTAGCTACTCGGTTAGGGGGTTATATCTTGCTTGTCTTGAACTCCTTCGTCTTCAAGCTCCGATGGTGGTCCGGATTGGCTTCTTCTCGTCGTCTCCTTACGCCGAAGATAGATCCACCTGAAAGCTCCAACATTTGGCTCCTTCTTCGTTCTTTGAAGAAACTAGTTCACTCGGTTTGCAAAACCTTGTGAACTAGAGTGAGTAGAGAAGAGTTTGTATGGGATTTTATCTATGGTTCTTGATTCTCAACTCATGAGACAAGAGAACCATAGAGTCAAGAGAGGGAGCAAGAGGAAGATGGTGAGAGCAAAACAAGAGAGCTCAAGAACAAGAGAGAGAATGAGCAAGAAAGAATGAGCAAGTCTTTTGTCTCTCACCCTCTCATAATCCAAAGTCATCATAACTCATTATACCAAATCAAGTGTTATGTGATGGTTGAAGCAACCATAACCATATCATTTCATGCACTCATTTTGCACAAATGAGCAAGCAAGCAAAAGTCTTTGCCATGAAATGATGGCTATGGTTATCATGATGGTCAACTAGTCAAGCCTAGTCAATCGGTCAACAAAGTCAACAAGTCAACAAAAGTCAACAAGTCAACAAAGTCAACAAAAGCCAACAACCATGTCACCATAATACTTAATTAATATAATAGTTAATCACATATCATATTCTCATTAGGGTTGAGTAAAAAGTCAAATAGTCAACGGTCAACAACCCTAATGAGAATCCGCTGCCTCTGCCTCCCTGTCAACTGTGCATACACACCCGCATTCGCGTTCCGAGGAACACGAATGCATACTGGATAAATCCAATCCCAAAAGGTACACTAGGATCTGGCTTAAACCAAAGCCTGCTAGTGTAAACTGTCCGGACACTGTACGTGCACAAGTGCACGGATGTGACCGAACCCTGCCGCAAAACCATGCGACCTGTCGTAATACCATTCGACCTCTACTCTTTTGCCTAAAGGAGAAAAGCTTTCTGTGTGGGACTCTAAAGACTCGACACTACGCTGGCAGTGGGTTTAACCACAGACCGCAAGCGGCACTAGCTGTGCGTAACGGTCTCCAGGTAGTGCCGACAAGAAGACCGACGAGGCGAAACCCATCTGAACTCCTACTGAGCCTGAATGTGACATTCTCCGTACAGTCCGGTCTGTTCATCTGATACATCGCATGGCGGTCCTAGGGGGCGGTAAACGTCAGTCCCCCAATAGCGGTACAAGTCGTGCCGGAGCGAAGCCCAAAACACCCTGAGATAACACTGGAAGCCTACCAGTATATCTCGTTTGCCCTGGCCAGGGACTACTTGTGTAATGGCTCTCCTAGACACAGCGCGATGTCAACCCCCAATACCGGGAGAGACGAATCCTGTCTAACCGTCACTGCCTCCAAGTGCTTCGGGACTGCACCCAACTACTACCTGTTTGCACGACTCCTTTGAGCCGTGGTAGGGTAGTGATCAAAGTACAGTGGGAACACACTCGAGGCGAAGTGACAGTGTCAAGTCAGCGGACTAAGCTGTACTCATGTCACCTGGGAACTGATAACTGACGATAGGCATAATACCAACTAGTCAGTTCCCGACGAGTCCTGTCCAGTGTACCCGTAACCTAACGAGCACCCGCATACTATCTCAAGTACGACGTACTGACGGCTGTGGGACAGACCGTCTCCCACACTGGGATGAGAAGCGCATGCGCTAGTCTACTCCGGAGTATCGATGCCCTGTCTCGATAGTCCTGCGACCAGGGACCTGCATAAGGATGTGCTTATAGATTACCCAGCCCCACTAGTGTGACGGCCATCATATCGCTGGTAATCAAGCAAAGATCCTAAGGGCTCCACTAATGTGTATAGGCGATATACAAAAATAAACACATGTACACATTGAAGTAGAAACAAACCAAGTAGCATACTACTATTTTGAGCAAGATTGTATATACAAGGTGAATATCCTAAGCTTCCATTAAGTAATATACAAACTAGTATGATACAGTAATGGCCTCTAGGGCATATACATTAACAATCTCCCACTTGCACTAAGGCCATGTACTGGCGTATCGAAGACCTATCATCTCGATCAGCCGCTCGAACTGAGTCTGGGGCAGGGCCTTGGTGAATGGATCTGCAGTGTTATCTTCTGAAGCGACTCTCCGAATCTCGATCTCCTGGCGATCCACGATCTCCCTGATCAGGTGATACCGCCTCAAGATGTGCCTGGATCTCTGATGGGACCTGGGTTCCTTCGCTAAAGCTATAGCCCCGTTGTTGTCGCAATACAAAGGTATTGGATCAACAATGGACGGAACCACCTGAAGTTCTTTCAAGAACTTCCTCATCCAGACAGCTTCTTTTGCGGCATCGGATGCAGCGATGTATTCCGCTTCCATCGTCGAGTCTGCAACGGTTTCTTGTTTGGAACTCTTCCAACACACCGCCCCTCCATTGAGGGTGAAGACAAAACCCGACATGGACTTGGAATCATCCTTGCCACTCTGGAAGCTGGAGTCAGCAAAGGCCTCGATCTGGAGGTCTTTTCCGCCATACACCAAGAACATCTCCTTAGTCCTTCTCAGGTATTTGAGAATGTTCTTTACCGCTATCCAGTGTTTCTCCCCAGGGTTTGACTGATACCGGCTTACCACACTCAGTGCATAAGCTACATCCGGTCTGGTACACAACATCGCATACATTATAGAGCTTACCGCAGAAGCGTAGGGTATAATAGACATGCGATCCCTTTCCAAATCAGTCTTGGGAGACATCTCTTTAGAGAGGGTGATCCCGTGACAAGCCGGTAGGTTGCCGCGCTTGGAATCTTCCATACTGAATCTTTTCAGTACGGTGTCGATGTACCTGGACTGTGAAAGTCCTAATATCCTCTTGGATCTATCACGATGGATCCGGATCCCCAGGATGTATGAGGCATCACCCAGGTCTTTCATGGAGAACCTGTGTGACAAGAACCCCATGACAGATTGTAGCATAGGAATGTCATTTCCTATTAAGAGAATGTCATCCACGTATAAAACGAGGAATACTACAGTTCTCGCTACAAATCTACTATAGATGCATGGTTCATCTGGATTTTTGATAAAGCCAAATTCTTTGACCGTCTCATCAAAGCAGATGTTCCAACTCCGCGATGCCTGCTTTAGTCCATAGATGGACTTAAGCAACTTGCACACCTTTCCGCTGCTCCCACTCTGAATGAAACCCTCTGGTTGGTCCATATAGACACACTCCTCTAAATTTCCATTTAGAAAAGCGGTCTTTACGTCCATTTGCCAGATCTCATAATCATGGAAGGCGGCAATGGCAAGAAGGATCCGAATGGATTTCAGCATGGCTACTGGAGAAAAGGTTTCGTCATAGTCCAAGCCAGGTCTTTGACGAAAACCCTTTGCTACCAGCCTAGCTTTATAGGTCTCAACCTGTCCATCTACACCAATCTTCCTTTTGAAGATCCACTTGCATCCTACGGGTTTTACCCCGTCTGGAGCAATGTCCAACGTCCATACCTTGTTGGTGTATATGGACTCCATTTCGGTCCGCATTGCATCCAGCCATTTCACTGAGTCAACGCTCTGAACGGCCTGCTGGAAGCTAGTAGGCTCATCATAATCTATGATGCAATCCTCTCTATCCCCGTCTATGAGAAAACCGTAGTATCTCTCGGGCGGATGAGTCTGCCTACTACTCCTGCGGAGCAGCGTAGGAATGTCCTGTTCTTTTGAACCTTCTGGTTCCACCAAGCTTTCAGTAATAGTCTGTGGTTCTGGAACTTCTTCCAGTTCTATTGTGCTCCCACTTATCTGGGTTTCCAAAAACTCAGTTTCCAAGAAGCGGGCATGCTGAGAAACAAAAACCTTTTGTTCCCCAGCAGAATAGAAAAGATACCCCCTGGAGTTCCTTGGGTATCCCACAAACTTACACTGTACTGAACGCGCCTCAAGCTTGTCCGCATGCTGCTTTTTTACAAAAGCTGGACATCCCTATACCTTAAGATACTTAAGACAGGGTTTCTTCCCAGTCCACATCTGATATGGGGTGGTAGGCACAGTCTTGGTGGGAGCCTTGTTTAAGAGATACGCAGCTGCTTCTAGTGCATATCCCCAGAATGATCGCGGTAACTCAGCGTTACTCATCATGGACCGCACCATATCCAATAGGGTGCGGTTCCGTCTCTCCGATACACCGTTATGTTGCGGGGTGTATGGAGGAGTAAGCTGAGAGAGAATTCCGCTCTCTTTTAAATAGTCCAGGAACTCGGCACTTAAGTATTCTCCACCTCGATCCGATCTTAGAATCTTAATACTTTTGCCGGTCTGTTTCTCTACTTCATTCTTATACTCCTGGAATTTTCCAAAGGCTTCGGACTTATGTTTCATTAAGAAGACATAACCGTACCTTGAGAAGTTATCCGTAAAAGTAATGAAGTAAGAATAGCCGCTTCGCGCATGTGTAGACATTGGACCGCACACGTCACTGTGTACGAGTCCCAAGAGCTCGCTCGCTCTTACTCCATGTCCAGTAAACGGAGTCTTTGTCATCTTTCCTTTGAGACAGGATTGACAAGTGGCATACGACTGATATTCGAACACATTCAAATACCCTTCTGTATGTAACTTCGTCAACCTTCTCTCATTGATGTGACCCAGTCTACAATGCCATAAGAAAGTCTGATTTATTTCCGGAGACTTTCTTTTGTGTGTATTCTGGACATTGAAAATCTGTGGTTGGTTCAATACGTATATACCATTACTCAATATACCTGACCCAATCAAAACTTGATTAAGGTGAATGTTTACAACATTACTTACAAACGCAAATTCATAACCTTCTTTAGAAACTAAAGATACAGAAATGATATTACAAGTTGTGTTGGGTACAAAAAAGCAATTACGCAAAACCAAAACATGTCCATCTGACATTCCCAGGTGATAGTCCCCCACGGCTTTAGCATCCATGCTAGCTCCGTTCGCAACTCTGAGGGTCATGTCACCTGCCTTCAAAACCCTACGGTTTCTCAACGCCTGCAAAGAATTACAGATATGAGATCCTGATCCGGTATCCAATACCCAGGAAGTAGAGTTTATTGAAAGACAGTTTTCAATAACATACACACCTGAAGCTGAAGCTGCAACCTGCTTCAATTCCTGTGTCCTGGCTTTCCAAGCCCTGCAATCATTCTTCCAGTGACCTTTCTTATGACAATAGAAGCATTCTTCCTTATCCACAAGCTTCCTCGCTTTCTTTGTTGCTTTTGTTTTTCCCTTCGTATCCACTTTACTAACACCGCCCCTTGGTTTGGCGGGGGCTTTCTTCTTCTTTCCCTTGGCTTTCGCCTTGGACCTAGAAGAAGATGATCCTCCTACAAACAAAGTGGATGTTTCCCTACCTTTCTGTAGGGTGTCTTCTGCGCTCCTCAGCATGTTGAGGAGCTCTGAAAGTTCAACCTCTTTTTCTTGTAAGTTGAAGTTCAGTATAAACTGGGCGTAAGTGGAAGGAAGGGACTGGAGAACTATGTCCGTATAGAGTTCACTCTCCAATGTAGTCCCTAGGTCCGCGAGCTCCTCAATGTAGCCGATCATCTTTAGCACGTGCTCGGCTACTGATGATCCGACGGCCATCTTTGCCGAAAATAACTTTTTCGACGCTTCGTATCTTGCGATGCGAGATTGCTCTCCATACAGTTCTTTTGTATGGAGAAATATGGATTCAAGGTCCATATTCTCGTGCCTCCTCTGATGTTCGTTGTCCATCGAGGCAAGTACGAGGCACTTGGCCTTCGCGCTATCAATCTCCCAAGTCTTGCGGATTTCCTTATCCGCGACGCTGGAAGTGGGACCAGGGACAGGGGGAGCTTTGGTGGTAAGAAGATACCCCATCTTGTCGTAAGTGATTGCCATTTGACATTCCTGAGCCAATCTTTGTAGTTTGGCCCTGTCAGTATGTTTTTATCTAGAAGTAACTTAAGTCCAGTCATGTCGATTGGTCGCTGCAATTAGGAGAGAGAAGAAGAAACACTCAGCATGATGCTCTTGCAAGTTTAGAGTGGTTTTTAGTTTGTCTAAACAGGATGGCTCCCACTGTTTCTCGAATCCCTCCTCAAACCATAAAGGAAGAATTAGTCGGGATCAATCCCACCGCACAATACTTGCTTAACCGTTCAGCCAGGCCGGTGTCGGTACTTCGAGGGAGGTTTTCCAACGCTTTCGCGAAGTTCCTTAATTAAAGAACCTCTTTTCCCTGGGGGCGTAGCCCCGCTAACACCTTTCTAGGCACCTACTAGGTTTATAGCATTGATCGATTAGTGAGAAATTTCCCGAGGAGTAGCATATACTCACAGTAGGATCGGGATCCAAATATCATCGCGTGACGAAACTGAAGGAATCCTACCAGAATCATCACACTCTAAATGGTATGCAAATCTAGCAAGTTTCAGTACTTATGAAACTCCCGATGTGGATTTTTGCCCCATGCTCTTATGACCTTGACGAAGGTCAACAAATCATAAGTCACATATCAAGTTCTGCCCGTCATTATCCAGGTTAATTTGAATCCACCCGTATATACCCTTGACGAAGGTCAACAAGGTAATGCGAATGTCCCAAACCAACGCATCTATCTATGCTACATATGAATACCCAACAGCTACCAATCACTATGCCTTGACGAAGGTCAACAAGCACAGCTTGAATACTATTGAATATTCATACGAAACGACAGAGGGCTACGAATGGTTTTGGCAAAACCGTGAACGTAGTGAACTTGATTTGGTCGATGGAATGAGATAGCTTTTAAAAGGAGTGGCTCAAGCTCCGCATTTAAAAGTTGGTTTTGAAAAGAACCGAGTGGTTTTTCGAAAGTGTTCCAACGACTTTAACTTGGTTTATTATCTTGCATTAGTTCTTTTAATGCGTGATATTCTTGCATTAGTTCTTTTAATGCGTCCCATCATTTAATCCTACCATTGCAGAAAACAACCAAAATATGACGTACGCTTATGCCATTCGCATTCGCCACTGGGTCCCGTCATTACCCGTTAGGTTACTTAACTAACGACAGAGCGGGGGCTGGGCTAGCGCGTCTGTAAAACATAAGCAACGCCTAAATAATATCATATATAGATATACTGCAATGATAAACATTTCAGATCACAGATGAATACATTGGATATACTAGGAATCTGTAATTCGTACGAGCCTGTAACGAAAGACAGATTACACGGTCGCGGTGAATAGCCAATACCCCACCCAAGACCCCTACGGGTGCGGCAAACTACCCGCCAAGTACCCGAAGCGTAGCAACCTCCCTCATCTCCATGAGTAGACCACTCGACACTTCGGCATACCCGGTAGTTTATGCACCCCCTCCATGGGTCTATCCTAGGAGCAAAAACAGTAAAAAGAAATTATACAATGACGGCTACAACCCCGACCCGGTTGTGCGGCCATACAAATAATTATTACATCAATTTACAAATTTACATGAATTGAAAGAAAAGAAAACTCTCGTCTCACAACCCCCGGCTATTCACCCGCGACAATCCAACATATTCATATACACATTCCAGCAACATTACAGATCACAGATTTGTATAACCCCCACTAATCGACATATAGCGATTAGCAGACGTTCAATACAAATATCACATTACAGAAAAACCCGTTAGCTTAAGTCTTTTAGAAGTTCGATCAAAAATACGGATTTTCGGGACCCCAAAAATAAAATTTTCGTTCTGGAAAATCTGGGCAGAAAATATATATTCCAAAAATCCCAAAATACCCCTGCAAGTACACTGTAGCAAAGAAACACCAGAGAGGGGCCAAGGAGGCCGCGGAACCGCGGCAATAGCAAGCTATTGCCGCGTTTCCGCGGTCGTTTAGGGGGAACTCTTGGTGATTTTTCTACAGTGGCTTTTAAAAACCCTGAGCCGATTTTAGGTGTGAAAATAATCAACTTTTGAACAGTATAAAAATCGACAGAAAGTTCGAATTTCGGGGTTCGTTTTCGGGACTTTTTCTTTGATCGATCTTCTAGTTACTTGCTAACATGTTAGATAGAGTTTAACTAGGCTCTGATACCACTGTAAGTCCATGCTATCTCTCCCGGTACTTTCGGGAATGCGGAATTTGGTAAAAAACGATTTTTATAGAGGTGGTAACATGGACCTAAAACCCGGATCTTGGTTAAACATCTATCTAACAACCTAACTACGAGTTTCTAGCTACTCGGTTAGGGGGTTATACCTTGCTTGTCTTGAACTCCTTCGTCTTCAAGCTCCGATGGTGGTCCGGATTGGCTTCTTCTCGCCGTCTCCGTACGCCGAAGATAGATCCACCTGAAAGCTCCAACCTTTGGCTCCTTCTTCGTTCTTTGAAGAAACTAGTTCACTCGGTTTGCTAAACCTTGTGAACTAGAGTGAGTAGAGAAGAGTTTGTATGGGATTTTATCTATGGTTCTTGATTCTCAACTCATGAGACAAGAGAACCATAGAGTCAAGAGAGAGAGCAAGAGGAAGATGGTGAGAGCAAAACAAGAGAGCTCAAGAACAAGAGAGAGAATGAGCAAGAAAGAATGAGCAAGTCTTTTGTCTCTCACCCTCTCATAATCCAAAGTCATCATAACTCATTATACCAAATCAAGTGTTATGTGATGGTTGAAGCAACCATAACCATATCATTTCATGCACTCATTTTGCACAAATGAGCAAGCAAGCAAAAGTCTTTGCCATGAAATGATGGCTATGGTTATCATGATGGTCAACTAGTCAAGCCTAGTCAACCGGTCAACAAAGTCAACAAGTCAACAAGTCAAAAGTCAACAAAGTCAACAAAAGTCAACAACCATGTCACCATAATACTTAATTAATATAATAGTTAATCACATATCATATTCTCATTAGGGTTGAGCAAAAAGTCAAATAGTCAACGGTCAACTGTCAACAACCCTAATGAGAATCCGCTGCCTCCGCCTCCCTGTCAACTGTGCATACACACCCGCATCCGCGTTCCGAGGAACACGAATGCATACTGGATAAATCCAATCCCAAAAGGTACACTAGGATCTGGCTTAAACCAAAGCCTGCTAGTGTAAACTATCCGGACACTGTACGTGCACAAGTGCACGGATGTGACCGAACCCTGCCGCAAAACCATGCGACCTGTCGCAATACCATGCGACCTCTACTCTTTTGCCTAAAGGCGAAAAGCTTTCTGTGTGGGACTCTAAAGACTCGACACTACGCTGGCAGTGGGTTTAACCACAGACCGCAAGCGGCACTAGCTGTGCGTAACGGTCCCCAGGTAGTGCCGACAAGAAGACCGACGAGGCGAAACCCATCTGAACTCCTACTGAGCCTGAATGTGACATTCTCCGTACAGTCCGGTCTGTTCGTCTGATACATCGCATGGCGGGCCTAAGGGGCGGTAAACTTCAGTCCCCCAATAGCGGTACAAGTCGTGCCGGAGTGAAGCCCAAAACACCCTGAGATAACACTGGAAGCCTACCAGTATATCTCGTTTGCCCTGGCCAGGGACTACTCGTGTAATGGATCTCCTAGACACAGCGCGATGTCAACCCCCAATACCGGGAGAGACGAATCCTGTCTAACCGTCACTGCCTCCAAGTGCTTCGGGACTGCACCCAACTACTACCTGTTTGCATGACTCCTTTGAGCCGTGGTAGGGTAGTGATCAAAGTACAGTGGGAACACACTCGAGGCGAAGTGACAGTGTCAAGTCAGCGGACTAAGCTGTACTCATGTCACCTGGGAACTGATAATTGACGATAGGCATAATACCAACTAGTCAGTTCCCGACGAGTCCTGTCCAGTGTACCCGTAACCTAATGAGCACCCGCATACTATCTCAAGTACGACGTACTGACGGCTGTAGGACAGACCGTCTCCCACACTGGGATGAGAAGCGCATGCGCTGGTCTACTCCGGAGTATCGATGCCCTGTCTCGATAGTCCTGCGACCAGGGACCTGCATAAGGATGTGCTTATAGATTACCCAGCCCCACTAGTGTGACGGCCATCATATCGCTGGTAATCAAGCAAAGATCCTAAGGGCTCCACTAATGTGTATAGGCGATATACAAAAATAAACACATGTACACATTGAAGTAGAAACAAACCAAGTAGCATACTACTATTTTGAGCAAGATTGTATATACAAGGTGAATATCCCAAGCTTCCATTAAGTAATATACAAACTAGTATGATACAGTAATGGCCTCTAGGGCATATACACTAACAGGGGAGCGATGGCTTAGGAGACAGGTTTAGATCCCTATCACCTAAGACTTTTCAATTTTATGGGCCGTGAGGGTCCCATAAAAGCATTTTCTCTCTGCGAGTCGTAAGGATCCCGCAGGTGTATTTTCTCCTTAGGAGTCGTGAGGACTCCTAAGTGTGTTTTTCCTTTGTGGCTTGTAAGGATCCCACAAAGGTTTGTTCTCCTCATGTATCGTGAGGACACATGAGTGGATTTCCCTCGTTCCCAGTTTAATGACTTAGAGGTCGACTGTTTCCAGTTTAACGACTTAGAGGTCATCTGTTTCCAGTTTAATGACTTAGGGGTCTATTGTGCCCAGTTTAACGACTTAGCGGTCTTCTGTCTCCAGTTTAACGACTTAGAGATCATCTGTTTCCAGTTTAAAGACTTAGAGGTCTACCGTTTCCAGTTTAACGACTTAGAGGTCATCTGTTTCCAGTTTAACGACATAGTGGTCATCTGTTTCCAGTTTAAAGACTTAGAGGTCTGCTGTTTCCAGTTTAACGACTTAGAGGTCATCTGTTTCCAGTTTAACGACATAGTGGTCATCTGTTTCCAGTTTAACGACATAGTGGTCATCTGTTTCCAGTTTAAAGACTTAGAGGTCTGCTGTTTCCAGTTTAACGACTTAGAGGTCATCTGTTTCCAGTTTAACGACATAGTGGTCATCTGTTTCCAGTTTAAAGACTTAGAGGTCTGCTGTTTCCAGTTTAACGACTTAGAGGTCATCTGTTTCCAGTTTAATGACATAGTGGTCATCTGTTTCCATTTTAACGACATAGTGGTCATCTGTTTCCAGTTTAACGACATAGTGGTCTGCTGTTTCCAGTTTAAAGACTTAGAGGTCTGCTGTTTCCAGTTTAACGATTCTAGTTTAACGACTTAGAGGTCATCTGTTTCTAGTTTAACAACATAGTGGTCATCTGTTTCCAGTTTAAAGACTTAGAGGTCTACTGTTTCCAGTTTAACGACTTAGAGGTCATCTGTTTCCAGTTTAAATACTTAGAGGTCTGTTGTTTCCAGTTTAACGACTTAGAAGTCATCTGCTTCCAGTTTTAAAGACGTGGAGGTCTATTGGATTGATTTGGAATTTTGGGATAGGGGCCGGCATCATCGTTGTTAACACTGAAGCACGTGTGCCAGGACACATGAGTGGGTCTTCCCAATGGAGTATAATTCCAAAGGCGGAGGCCAGCCGTGTAACTGGTGGTTGCAGTGGGGCATGGGTATGCTGAGGATTATTTGAGCCCGTGGATTGTAAACGACAGTCAATTTGGGGACTGGCCGTAGGGCTGGGAGAATTTTGGAAATTTGAATTTTTGTTGTTTTTTTTTGTTTTACCACGATTGCTCTATCCTTTCAGCTTTTCTTATCGCGAAGATCGCGATTGCCTTATCATTTCGGCTTTTATTCGCGGTTGCCCCATCATTTCGGCTTTATTTTCATCTTTATTTTACTCGCTGATTTTTATTGCGAGTTGCCCCATCATTTCGGCTTTTCTCTATTTTTCTTTTACTTACACATTTTTTTTTGTTTATTTACATATATATATATATATATGTATATTTTTACATTCCCAGCTTAACGACTTAGAGGTCGATGGTTCCCAGTTTAATGACGTGGTGGTCGACTGTTCCCAGTTTAACGACGTGGTCGTCCTTTTTGCTTATCCCAGCTCCTTGAACTTTGATCTTGACGGAGCTGTGTTGATGACCTAGCTCTGTGGCTTGCCGATACATCCGAGGATTGTGAGGTTTTTCCAAGCTTATATTGGTCCTTTGCCCAATCTTTGAAAATATAGCAATCTTCGATGGTATGACCCACCACTCTATGATATGGGCAGTATATGGGATTGCCGGTCATGTTCATTTCCTGTGGCCTCTTTGGAACAGGCAGTTGCAGACCGTTGTTCAAGGTGTCCATGAATATTCTGCAGACTTCATCCCTCCTGAAGGAGTATACCTTATTTTCTCTCTCCATTGGAGTAGGTGACTTTACTGATGCTGGTCCTCGAGGCCGATCGGTCTTTGGTTCGCCCTTTTCAGATGATGGCACGTGTCTGGGAGGATTAGGTTCCCGAAAGGCTTCGGTCTCCATTTGCATGAAATCGGCGGTCGTAACTTGACTGTTTGCTAACGCGCCTTTGGACAGTTCTAACTCTCCCATCCTGTATTGCCTTTCGACCCAATCTTTGAAGACGAAGCAGTCCTCAATGGCATGACCTATCACCCTGTGATAGGGGCAATATTTTGGGTCGTCGGTCATATTCTCTTCTTGCGGTCTCTTTGATTCTGGCAGTTGTAGACCGTTTCTTAGGGCGTCCCTGAATATCTTGTGGACCTTTTCCCTCTTGAAGGAATAGATCTTTTCCAGTTTCACTTTCAGAGGCGATTCCTCCCCGGCGTATGTATCGGAGGGACTGGAGGCTGATTGCGGCCATTTTTCGCGAAGCCCCTCCGCTTTTAGGTTGAAAGGGATATCAGTTGGCTGCCCCCAGGTATCAATCCCTGGCTCATGAGCCAAAATTTGACCCTGCTGTAATTGCAATCGGGCGACTTGGGTCGCGAGATCTGCCACGACGTTTTCCAGCTCGTCGACTTTGGAATAGACCTCGGCCATCTTCTCATCCCTGTCCTGAAATTGCCTTTGAAGCCATTAGAATAATGCTTGTTCTGTAGTTCCGGCTATGACAACCGGGTAATCTTTATTGCCTGAGCTCAATTCCGTAGGAACCACGGGCTCCTCTGGCTTATCGGCCTAAGCGGGCTCTTCATCATTTAGATCGATCCGATGCTGGGTAGCGTCAACCATATCATCACCATGGATGTGAAGAAGACGAGGGTTCGTTTTTTCATGTCCGGCCATGTAGACAGTGTGGATAACACATTCAGCCATTCTTTCATCACTGACAGCTGGTTTCGCGGAGCGGTCCGGGCTTTGGAAATTCATAAATTTTAACATGGCCAGAGCCCTAGCCCTTTTGTTGGCTTTGTATCTGAGCTGCTTCTGCCTCAGGTTCTCTGCCTTGAGCACTTGGCAGGCTTCTGCTTTTTGGGAAGCCGCCATAGGCCGAGTGATGGGGATGCTTGAGAAGACATCTGCCCGCGTGTCCATCGAAGGTATCGCCTGGGCTTGCCCACGACGTCTGGCAACTTCTTTTGTTCCGATGGCTTTGCCCCCAGTTGGGGCCATGGAAAGCCGTCCAGACACCGATTTGCGTTTGGGTTGGGATGCCTTCGAGACCACCATATTTGGCCTCTTACCTTTCGAGACCGGTTTGTCTGTCACCGGGGCTTGAGGAGCTGGGATGGCGCCAACTGGCATGAACATAATAGAGCCAAATGGTAGCAGCGGCTCCTCCGATTGTCGCCCGAGACTGGCCGGAAGGACCGTCCTGGAGTCTATCTTCATCGTGTAGGAGACGGGAGCTGAGTTCATCATCGAAGACATCGTCGGAAGGTGATTGCTTGAAAATCTGCATGAAAAAGCATTATTTTAGTATAAATAGAGACATGTATATTGATTGAGTTCGAATTAACGTTTAAACCGAAATATGGGAAGAGAGATTGGTCCCACCGGGCGTGCCAGAATCTGTAGGGTGTTTTTCGTCACCCCATTGAGATAGGAATACGCGCGCGCTTATCAGGCGTACTACAGATTCCCTCTGCCTGGGGTAGGCTGGGGTTTATTGATTGTGGAGATCCGAATCTCCGGCAGCCGCGGACTAAGCTGCCGTTAATTACCCCTCGCCTTTGGGGCGAGGGAACCTCCGATTAACGGGTTAAAATGGTCATGCGAACTCAATGTGCGATGTGCGTGTCTTGTGTTTTGAAAATGAGATTTGGATATATCGGGAGCCACGCAGAGTTTTTACGGGGGTCCCGCTACCCGGATAGCGGGCTGGGGGTCAAGGGGGCTAGCAGCCCCCTTGCGGGGTGCGGGGCAGCGCCCCGTTAGAAATTTTTTTCTAACAGGAGCTGTGTAGTGGAGTATGTGTATGTGTACATATGTATGCATATGTATATATATATGTGTGTGTGCATATATAAAAAAATGGGGAAAAGACATCTAAAGGATGCGTGGGGGCCAGCGCCTCGAGCGCGGTACGCTTAGGTGCTGTGCGCTTAGGCACAAGCGTGCCACGTGTCAGCACGTGGGCGCTTTGCGCATGAGCGCTGGAGCGCAAGCGCGCCACGTGTCGGCATGTGGGCGCTTTACGCTAGAGCGCAAGGCGCTGGAGCGTAAGCGCGCCACGTGTCGGCACGTGGGCGCTTTGCGCTTTGGCGCAGAGCGCTTGAGCGTAAAGCGCCCACGTGCCGACACGTGGCGCGCTTGCGCTCGGGCGCAAGGCGCTTGAGTGCAATCGCGCCACGTGACGGCACGTGGGCGCTTTGCGCTCGGGCGCAGAGCGCCGGAGCGCAATCGCGCCACGTGTCGGCACGTAGGCGCAGTGCGCTTGAGCGCAAGCCTGCCACGTGTCGGCACGTGGGCGCTTTGCGCTCGAGCGCAAGCCTGCCACGTGTCGGCACGTGGGCGCTTTGCGCTCGAGCGCAAGCCTGCCACGTGTCGGCACGTGGGCGCTTTGCGCTCGAGCGCAGGGCGCTGGAGCGCAAACGCGCCACGTGTCGGCGCGTGGGTGCTTTGTGCTCAAGCGCTAGCACGCCACGTGTCGGCTCGTGGGCGCTTTGCGCTTGAGCGCTAGCGCGCCACGTGTCGGCACGCGGGCGCTCGGCGCTTGAGCGCTTGGGCGCCGGCGAGGAAAAAAGGGGCTTTTAGTCCCAGAAACAGAAGCTATGCTTCAGAAAGGAAATATTTGTTATATATATATATATATATATATATATATATATATATATGGAGTTAAACTCCTAAGATGTGTTGAAGCTGATTAAGGAGGTTCTTCTTCTTCCTCCTGTGGTTTGGCCGGATCTTGAAGATCAAGAGATGTGAGATCTAAAAATCTCTTCTTTTGAGATCTAATGACAGATCCAAGCTCCCCTTGGTGGGTTTTATGGTGAAAACTATTTAGTTTTGGGAAAGGAAGAGTAAAACTCTTGATTTAATTCAAAGAAAGAAAAAGGTTTGAAACCTTCAGAAAAGGGAAAGATGTACAAACCCTAGGGTTTTGAGAGAATGGAAAAAGTATTGTTTTATTCCTCATCATGTTGTCTTTTATAGGCTTACATATTTACATATAGCCCCTTGGGCTTCACAAAATGGTATTTTAGCCATCCCATGGCTCATGCGTCATTTCTTTTTGCACATAAGCCATGGGCTTACAAAATATTGGCTTTATGCCCATTTTGCATGCATTCATGTATAAAAAATTACATAAAAAATTATTTATTACATGATCTATATTTTGGCATGAAGGAGGCTGGCCGCGGGCTCGACTTGGGCATGGGCCCGCTTGACCTGGGCTTGGGCCCACCTAGCTTGGGGGTTGACCTTGACTTTGACTCGGTCAACCGGGGTGTAAATTTTTACCCCAACACAAAGCACGAGTGCGCTAGCGCTAAGAGCGTTGCGCTCCAAGTAGCGCACCATGGGCAGAGCGCATAAGCGCTAGCGCTGGAACTAAATGTTCCTCACCGTTGGATCAAATATCCAACGAATATGATTAAATCATCAATTAACAAGAATAAAATTTCGTTGAATCTTTCCAAACAGAAAAGATTGTGCCCTGAATTTGGAACACCGTTGGATCAATGATCCAATGGTGATTAAAAATCACTAAAATACAGAACAAATTCTGTAAAGTGGAAAGATTTCTCAATCTTTTTAAAACAAGAAGATTATCTTCTGTAAACCAGAAGTCCTTGGATCAAAGATCCGACGGTGGGGAAATTCCCCAAATCAATTGGAGAAAAGATCTGCTTAACTGATTGAACAAACCATCTTCCCTTATATAAAGGACCCAAGACTTCAAGTCTTATACAGAGAAACCCTCCCCCCCATAAACTTTGAGAAAAATCTCAAGAAGAAGAGCCAAGCTCTCAAGAATGAATATTTTTTCTTCAAGGTAAGAAAAATGATGATGAACAAAGAGATGAAATCATCTCGTAATTAAAAAGAAAAATTCTTTTCTTAAAAGACCACAGATCTAAAAAGACCAAGGTCTTTTATAAAGAGATCAAATAGATCTCATCATAAAATAAAGAAGTACTTACTTCACATATCATAGATCTATAAGACAAATTGTCTTTCACAAAAGAGATTATGAACATCTCATTATAAAGGGGGGGGAGAATTATTCAATTCTCTTAGGATCACAGATCCATAAAGGCAAAGTCTTTCATCAAAAGAGATTGAAATATCTCCTATAAAATAAGTTTTTTCTTAAAATCTTGAGACAAAGTCTCGTATCAAAAAGAAGATAATCTTCAGAGCGCAAAGTTAACCTAAGAAGAGCCTTAGCGCTCCTGATTTAAAAGTGCATTAGTGCTCTTCATCTAGCGCAAAGCTCTGCAGTGCAATAGCACTTCAAACACAGCGCATTGCGCTCATTGGCTAGCGCTCAGCGCTAAGCGCGCCCCGTGCTCCTCACGTGTGCGCCGTATTACTAAAAGCGCTCTGTGCTCATTATATGGCATCAACGCCAAACACCCGAACGCTTCAACTAAAAGCGCATCAACGCTTCACATCTAGTGCAAAGCGCTAAGTGCATCTGCGCTCTTCATTTAGCGCTAAGCGCATTAGCACTTCATATCTAGCGCAAAGCGCATTAGCGCTTTAACCATAGCGCCCTGCGCTCATTGACTGGCGCTAGTGCCAAGAGCGCCACATGCTTTTATGTGCTCTTGGGCAGAACATAAATTGTTCTTTAATAAGCCCAGAGCTATGATGAATGCTCAGCATTCAATGAAAGACAGAAATACTGTCAGAACCCTAATGCTCAGCATTATTAAAAGGGCTGAGCCTAAATAAATGCTTAACAGCCCAAAACAAATGTTAAACATTTTGACTTGATTGGACTTAGCCCAAGACTGGCCATAAGTCCCCAATTCAGATTTAACTGAGCCCATGTGCTCATAATTTAATTAATTAATCTTAGTCCCAAATTGGACTACAGATTTCCCAACCAAAATTGGTTCAAGGGTACATCTCTGAACCCCTCTGATACATGTCGTTGTAATCCTTCAACGTCTTCAGAGAGGTGATGGGTCCCGACAACCAAACATTTCACGGACTGTGGGGTCCTTAAACTCACGGACTATGATGTCCTTAACCTTGACTGTGAGATCTTTAAACTCACGGACTATGATGTCCTTAACCTTGACTGTGAGGTCTTTAAACTCACGGACTATGACGTCCTTAACCTTGACTGTGAGGTCTTTAAACTCACGGACTATGACGTCCTTAACCTTGACTTTGAGGTCTTTAAACTCATGAACCACTATGTCCTTAAACTGGTATTGGACCACCATGTCCTTAAACTAGTAATCGACTACAATGTCTTTAAACTAAAAAATAGAGTCCAAATGCTCTTTTGTTGGATCTAAACGATCCCGTTAAGTTGATCTTAGTCTGAAATTAGACTAACGTATCCTTAACAAACGTTTAAGCTGATCTTAGTCTCAAATGAGACTAACGTATCCTTAAAACCAACCCCAAACCCAAATCTAAGAAAATACGGATTTGGACTAATCCACGCCCTACGAGCGACAACATAAATTAGTCTCCGTATACAATCCACGGGCAACCAAAAACAAAACAAACACCCACGACATGAAGTGACCATCTGGAGAAGGAGAAAGTTGTTACCGCGACGCGGTAGCGTAATTAACTGCAGGGGCTTGCGCCTGCAGGGAAAAGCGTCCCCACAATCAAAAACCCCTCAAATGAGGGGGAATTTGATAAGTCTGCTACATCGGCCGCATCCGTTTAAACTTTCGATATACGGTGTCATAAATCAACTTGGCATCTTTGGAGAGGTGGACGGATAGCACCAATTAGCATCTGCCCCGAAATTCAGGCGAGACGGACCCGCGCTGTCGCGTCTCCGTGTTTCGGCAGGGAACAATTACATAACCTCTTTTTCCTGGAGGCGTAGCCCCGCTAACACCGTTCTAGACACCTACTTGGTTTATAACATTGATCGTTTAGTGAAAAAAATCTTCCGACGAGTAGCGGATACTCAGTAGGATCGGGATCCAAATATTATTGTGTGATAATTCTGAAGAAATCCTACCAAAATTATCACACTCCAAATGGTATGCAACACTAGCAAGTTTCAGTTTCTTTAGAAACTCCCGATGTGGATTTTTCCCCATGCTCTTATGACCTTGATGAAGGCCAACATATCATAAGTCACATGTCAAATTCTACTCGTTATTATCCAGGTTAATTTGAACCCATCCGTACATACCCTTGACGAATGCCAAAATAGTAGTATGACTGTCCCAAACCAACACATCTATCTATGCAATAGATGAATATCCAGTAGCTACCAATCACTATGCCTTGACGAAGGTCAAAATACATAGCTTGAATACTATTGAATATTCGTCTGAAATGACGGAGGGCTACAGCTGGTTTTGGCAAAACCGTGAACGTAGTGAACTTGATATAATTGAAGGAACCTGATAGTTTTTAAAGGAGTGGTTTAGGCTCCGCATTTAAAAGTTTGCTTTTTTTTAAAAAAAAAACCGAGTGGTTTTGAAATTGTTCCAACGATTCAGCTTTGGTTTTTTTTTCTTTGCATTAATCATATAATGCAGTCCCATCATTTACACCTACCATGGCAGAAAGAAATGAAAATACCACGTACGCTTATGCCATCCGCATTCGCCACTGGACCCCTTCTGACACCGTTAGGTTACTTAACTAACGCCAGAGCGGGGGCTGGACTAACGTGGGTGCAAAACATAAGCAACGTCTATTATACAACATATATAATATACATTCGTCTCACGCAATAATAAGCATTCCAGATCACAGATGAACATATTGGATATAATAGGAATTCCGCGTTTGTTTAAGCCTGTAACGAAAGACGGATTCCACGGTCGTGATGAATAGCAAAAACCACACCCTAGACCCCCAACGGGTGCGACAAACTACCCGCCAAATTCCTGAAGTGAAGCAACCTTCTTCAATAAATGAGTAAGTCACTTGGCACTTCAAGAACCCGGTAGTTTGTGCACCCCACCTTGGGTCTATCCTAGGAGCAGAAAACAGTAAAAGAAATAATATAACGGTGGCTACAATCTCAACCTGGATGTGCCTCGCATAATAATATTATATCACTTTACAATTTACCTCGAATGAAAGATAAAACATTCATCTCACATCCCTGGCTATTCATCCATGACGATCCAATAAAGTTCATATCTAAAAGCCAACATCACAGATATGTGCAACCCCTACTAATCGACATATAACGATTAGCAGACGTTCAACACATATATCAAACACAGAAAACCCGATTAGCAAACAACTTAGAATTTTGATCGATAAACCAAATTTGAGTCTACCCCATGAACAATGCAGTACACAAACAATACTGGGTAGAAACAAAATATTCCCAAAATCACAATTCATAAAAATAGAAACACTGTAGAAACTCAGACCGAGTTGCCCTTGACTCGGCCGCGGAACGGCGGCCAAACGCACAGTTTGGCCGCATTTCCACGGTAGTCTTGGGGAATCAGGAACCCAATTTTCTTCAGTGTTCGTAGAAAACCCTGCACATATTTTTAAGGCCTCTGAAAAAATTTTAAGACCAGTTTAAAAATTCGACAGAAAACATGGTTTTCGAACGTGATTTTGGGATTTCTTCGTCGATCAAATTTCTAACAGTTTGATAACTATCTAGTAATGGTTTACTAGGCTCTGATACCACTGTAAGTCGATATCACGCACCCCACGGGTTCGCGGGGAGGCGGAATTTGCAAAAACGCTTTTAATATGCATCGCAACACCGACTAAACACCATGATCGAAACTAAACCCTAACTAGCTAAACATCTAAGAGGTTTAACTACTATGTAAGAAAGTTATATCTCAAGTAACTGGTCCTTTTTCTTGTACTCCTCCTCCTGTACGTGAGCTCCTTAAAGTGTGTATGGATTGCGCCTCCTCGTCGGCCTTTTCGAGTCGAAGAAGATCCACCCGAGAGTGTCCACCTTGAGCTCCTACCTCTAAGATGAGGTAACCAGGGTGCCTAGAGTGCTAATCTAAGTGACCTAGAGGATGTAAAGAGTGATTATGGATAGTTTAGTCTCATTAACCCTAGGTTTCTCAACACATGAGACAAGTTAGGGTTTGAGGAAGAAGAAGAGAGTGCTTGAGGGGAGAGAGTGCATTTGTTATTATCAAAGGAATAATAGGTAATTGTGTTGGATATGCGGCATGCCAAAATATCTCACAATAATATACAAGTGACACCTAGCCTCACACATGATATCTAAGTGCCACCTTGCCTCAATAGCCATCAAGAGTCACCAAGTAGCCATGCTTCATTCATAATTACTTAACACCTCATACCTCCACCTCATTAATCCATTTAACATAAATGGTAATACAAGTAATGAGGCGGCTTCTTTTAGAAGCATTCTTGAACAAATTACAAGAATACCCCTCACCGTATATACATACCCGTATCCGTATTCCGAAAAAATATGAATACAATGAGACTAAAATAATTCGATAATCCAATATTAGGATCCGGCTTAAACCAAAGCCCAACAATATTATCTGTCCAAATATGATGCGTGTACAAGTACACGTATATGTTTGAACCCTGTCGTAAAACCATACGACCTCTACATCGTTTCGCCTGAAGTAGGGAAAACCCTCTGTGCGGGACTCTAAAGACTCGACAGTATGCTGGCAGTGGGTTTAACCACAAGTACGTCAGCGGTACTAGCTGCACGTAACGGCAACCCAGGTGTCTGTTGATAAGAAGGCCGATGAGTAAACTCATCCGAACTCCTACTGAGCCTATCTGTGACAATCTACAGTCCGGTCTATTCTTCTAAGAGTAACGCACATTGGGCCTAGGGGCGGTAACTGTCAGACCCCTAATAGCATAATAAGTCATGCCGGAGTGTAGCCCAAAACACCCTGAGAAACTACTGAAGTACCTACCAGTAAATCTTGCTTGCCCTGGCCATGGACTTTGTGTAATGACTTTCCGAACACAGTGCGATATCAACCCCCAATACCGGAAGAGACGAATCCTATCTAACCGCCACTACCTCCAAGTGCTTCGGGACTGCACCCAACTACCATCTGTTTGCACGACTCAGTAGAGCCGTGGTAGGGTAGTAATCTAAGAACAGTGGGAACACACTCGAGACGAAGTAACAGTATCAAGTCAACGGACTATGCTGTACTCATGTTACCTGGGAACTGCTCCCTGACGATAGGTATAATACCAACCAGCAGTTCCCCACGAGTCCATCCAGTGTAACTCATAACCAAATGAGCACCTGCATACTATCTCTAGTACGACGTACTAATGGCTTTGGGACAGACCATCTCCCCTGCTGGGATGAGAAGTGTATACACTAGTCTACTCTGGAGTTTCAATACCCTGTCTCGATAATCCTACGGCTAGGGACCTGTATAAGGATGTGCTTATAGACTACCCAGCCCCTACTAGTGTGACTGCCATAACAACGCTGGTAGTAAAGCAAAGATCCTAAGAGCTCTACCGATATGTATTAGCGATACGTTAAAAGAAACATATACACATATTAAGATAGAAACAAACCAAGTAGCATACTGCCATATTGAGCAAGACTTTCATAAAATCCATGTATATCCCAAGCTTCCAAAATGTAATATACAAACATATACTATACAATAATGGCCTCTAGGGTATATAACACTAACAGAATCATCATGAAAACATATGCCTGTATGTATGACGATATCAACCAGCATGTGTCCATTAACGACACATCAATATCATGGAACCTGAGTGTCCAACATCGACACTCGAAACATCATGAAAACCCGTGTCAATCATCGACACGTAAATCCTCAGATCTCAGGCGCCGCATGCTCAGATCGGCCCTCATATCAATCTCACAACTCCGGCCGGTATCCTCCGAATAATCACTGGGTCCAACCTATCACCGGTAGGTAGTGCTAGTTGGGTTACGACAGCGCCCCGACCATCAATCCGTGACCAAATGCGGAACAAAAATTTATAAAACTTGGCGCTGCCACAACCAATTACCCGGATCTACCCATAAACCCTAGATAACAAAATATCCAAAAGAGTTAGAATGGTTATACCGAATAGATCCGTGTCCTTCGGTCTTCAACCATCATCCCAAGATCCTAGAGGGTTCCTTGATCAAGCTTGATCTCCGGTCTCCCTCCATCGAAGATGATCCACCCGAAAGTCTATGCAGTGAGCTCCAACCTCATATCCGAGGCAACCAGGGCACCTAGATCGCTACTCTAGATACCGTAGATGAAGTAAAGAGTGATGAAGGATTAATTTGTCTCAAGACACCCAAAATTCTCAACTCATGAGAGGGTTTGGGTGGAGCTAGAGGAAGAAGAAGATGCCATGAGAATGAGGTGTTGAGAGCAACTCAAGAGAGAGAAAAAGAAAATGAATAATGGCTTAATGTTTTGTGTGTTGTGAGTGTTGATAAGAAATAATGGAGCCATAACAATAAATATGTCAAGTCTCCAAAATATCTAGAGTCAAAAAAAATATCTCAGGTCAACAAACAATCTCACGACAAACAAAACCCTAAGCATGCTTAAATAGTAACCATGGGTCACTAATTAGCCATGCCACCAAAAATACAATAAAAACCTCATCCTACACCTCAATAACCTTGTAATCCAAAAAGGTCTAAACCATGATGAGGTGTAATCTTTTAATAAATTACAAGAATACCCATCATCTGTATATACATAGTATTCCGAAGAATAAGAATATAAAGAGACGAAAATAATCCAACAAATATAATACTACGATCCGGCTTAAACCAATGCCCACAAGTATTATCCATCCGAACATCATCCGTGCACAAGTACACGTATGTGATCGAACCCTGCCGTAAAACCATACGGCCTCTACATTGTTTAGCCCGAAGCAGGGAAACCCTCTGTGTGGGACTCTAAAGACTCGTCAATACGCTCGCAGTGGGTTTAACTACAAGCACGTCAGTGGCACTAGCTGTACGTAACGGCTACCCAGGTATTGAGCGAAAGGGAGGCCGACGAGAAAACTCATCGTGAAACCCTACTGAGCCTGACAGTGTCAATATCCTTACAGTCCGGGTTCGTTCGTCTATGAGTATCACATATCGAGTCTAGGGGGTGGATAAAGTCAGACCCCTAATAACACGCCATTTAGTATCGGTATGAAGCCCATCACCACCTAAGAAACTACTGATCCTAGATCAGTAATTCTCGACTATCTTGGCCAAGAATTTCTGGTGATGGACACCCATGCACAACCGCGATATCAACCTCCAATACCGGAAGAGACGAATCCCCCGACGATCCGCTCTCACTACCTCCATGTGGCTCGGGACTGTACCCAAATAAAACCTGTTTGCATGACTCTTTTGAGCCGTGGTATGATAGTAATCAAAGCACAATGGGAACTCACACGGGACAAATGACGATCTCAGGTTGATAGAATAACCTGTACACATGTCACTTGGGAATTTCTATCTGACAATAGGTATAATACCAACTAGCATGTTCCCGGCGAGTCCGTCCGGTGTACTCATAACCCAATGAGCACCTGTATACATCTTAGGTGAACAAACTAACACCAATGGCTTGTGAGATCGGATACCGCCCCTCGTCGGGGTCTCGATCAGTATACACTAGTCTACTCTAGAGTATCGATGCCCAGTCTCGAAACTCCCTCGACTAGGGACATTTAAGGATGTGCTTATAGACTACCCATCTCCCGCGTTTATGATCGCCATCATACTGCTGGTAGTCAAGCAAGAATCCTATGGGCTCTATCAACATGTAATAGTGATCCGTAATGCCACATAATACTGCACATGATGATAAAGACAAACCAGATAGCATACTATCATCTCGAGTAAGACTGTTCTACCGGTATAGTTCCTCTCTCAACCATTGCAATCACGTGCCTGCGATCCAATAATTGACTTGAGGGCACTATAGCCAACAATCTCCCACTTGCACTTAAGACTAATTATTGCGGTGTCACATACTCACAGCCCGTGTGGTACCGAACACCCAACTTCTTTACTAATTAGTTTCACAAAGCTCATTTGTAAAACTATTGCGTTCGAGAAATAGCTTCATTGAGTGGATCCACTCCAATGTTTCTTTCTGTATCTCACTATATCTTAACTTCGCGGAGAAAGCTATCTCCCGAAATGAGCAATACCTGTCTTAGAATATGTCTGGATATCTGATGGGACCCAGTTCACAAATGAACTCCAAATCCAGCAAACTTCTTAGACTGTATTGTCCACTGAATTTAATCAGTATCCTGCACCATGCCTTCCTCAGTATCCGCTTGGACCACCTGTCCAAACTACTGCCCCTCAAAAGAGGGAAAACTAAAACTCTGACAGCCGCTCTGTCATTCAGGTCACCTTGGAAGCCTGGAATGATAACCGTCTCCCGAAGGAGGCTGCCGTTATCAAATCCCTAGAACATCCACTTATGTTCATAAACTGCTCCCTAACGTTTCTCCAGGATTGGATCAATATATAAACTTATTGCAGCTAATGTAAAAACAACATCTGGTGTGGTATTTGACATTTCATGATTGACTCAATTACTTAAGCAAGTGATATGCCAATCATGCACATCCCTCTCCCCTTTAGTCTGTAAGAAACCTTTAGAGAGGGTGACTCCATCACCTGCAGGTACACCACCTTGCCAGGAGTCGTCCATTCTAAAACACCTTTAGAATAGTGTCTAAGTACCCAGATTGGGAAACTACGCAAATCTAGATCTAAAACCATAGATCTAGTAACCAGAATGCCTGATATAATATCCATATCCTATGTGGAGAAACCACTGTGTGACAACCACAGTATAACCGATCGTAGTGTAGGAATTTCACTTCCTACAAAGTTCATGTCATCCAAATACCAGGTTATCACACCCTACCACCTTCTTAACAGATCCATCTCCTATTCTGATGAAGTCAAAGCCTATGACTATCACATCAAAATTAGATTATCTATCTCCGCTATACTTTCTTCAGTCTTTAAATAGACATAAGCTACTTGTCCACTATACTCCCGCTGCTCCCACTGACTACAATAACCCTCTGGCAGAGTTATATACACGTGCACTTCTAAAGCTAGTTTAGAACGACGCTCTACTCATCCTCCTGCTGGGTCTCATAGTCAAGAACTACAGTAATGTCAAGTTTGGGTAAATAAGAACCTCACTGTCACCGTCTTTAAGGATACTGAAGTACCTCTCAGGCGTCTGAGGTTACCCACCATATCTGCGGAGTGGCTAATGGAATGTCAAATCCGATTGAATGTTTAGGTTCTATTAAATTTTCAGTAATCGTTTGTGATTCTGGAATCACTTCCAGTTCTACCATACTCCCTCTACTGTTTTCTGAAAAAGTCCATTTTACTAAAACTGTGGCGAGTCAAGAACAATATCACTATTGATCTTCCAGATGGTAGAAAGTTACCTCTCGTCATAGCCCGGGATAACCCACAAACTGCTATTACTGAAACGTGCCTTGAGTATGTCCAGAGTCTGGTTTTAAGCATAAGCCAGACAACTCCATATACCTTAACATCGTTAAGATATGAACCATTCTATATTCAATATTAAAACAGAGGCACTAATTTAATTGGAACCATATTCAAATCATGCAGTTGTCTTCCAGTGCATGTACACTAAATGGAGAGAGGCCGGTCAGCATTACTCAACTTAGGAGTGCATCAAGATATGAGTAACCTGAAAGAGAAGCAAGTTCTCAAAACCATTACTATCAACTGAATACTAAACATAAGTATCTACATCTTCGATCACCTTGAAGAATCCCGATACTTTCAACTCGTGGTTCTCTATTTTATTCTTGTACCTATAACTTCTCAAAACTTGGACCTTGTATTTTTACGAAACACTTGTTTAAAACTGGAAAAGTCACAAATAAACAGAATATAGTACGAGCACCACCCCCTTTGTCCTAATGGACACTGGACAACATACAATACTTTGTATAAGTCCCCTGAGTTCAATAATTCAAACCCTGTGCGTCGTAGGTTGGAAATTGTACTATGGTTAAGAAGAATTACACCGTTGTTGAATACTCCTTACCTAACCATCAACTGATATAGGTAAATGTCATAGACATAATTTCAAAAGGTTATATCTCACTTTATAAAATAAACTTACAGATATATCAGTTTGAAACTGGTGCATAACTACGGATATTCAAAACCAAATATTTGCCATCCGGCAAAAACCTAGGTGATTTCCTTAAATATCACCAATTACAATGAATTCCGATATAATGAAGATATAATCACCTAATTCCCAATATCTTACTCCCACTCATCATCTGTAATACCATACAGATGTAAGAATCAAACCTGGTAAATACATACCCTGGAGTAAGAATCTAATTGGGAAATCAGTTTTCAATTAACAAATCACAGTGAAACTGAAACATGAAACTGTTTCGAAGGGGTATCCGGTTATTCCTAGTAATGCCTCTTCCACTATCTAGATTCATGACTATAACCGTATATTTCTTTGCCATCTCTCCAATCCCTTTATTCGTCTTTACTTATTACCTTATGTAGACTGTACTTAGGCTAAATGGTTTTCTTCCTTCCTTACTTTTTGGCACCAGCCTAAGGTTTGGAAGAAGACTATCCAATAAGCGTAATAGGTGTACCTTCCTAATCCTTGGAGCCCTCGCAACCTGAGAGAAGGTAAAAGGAAAAAGATAACTGAATAATCCTTATTCTATTTCTCCTTAACCAGAAACCATCCTCGAACTGGAACAAGTTCCTTCGAGTTCGTATGTAACTATACGATGGCGTATCCAATAAATGTGGATCTTCGTAGTGATACATAATGTTCCGGAGAAATGCAAAGGTGAAGTAAGAGTGGCGATGATATACGCGGTTTTGTCGTGAATGATAGCAGTCACATTTTACTTTGCTATCTTTCTAATCCCTTTATTTGTCCTTACTTATTACCTTCTGTACACCACACTTAGGCTAATTGGTTTTCTTCCTTCCCCATCCTTCGACACCAGCCTAAGGTTTGAAAGAAGACTATCCAATAAGCGCAATAGGTGTACCCTCTCCTAATCCTAGGAGCCCTCACAACCTGAGAGAAGGTAAAATGAAAATACAACTGAATAGTCCTATTCAATTTCTCCAGAACCGGAAACCATTCTTGAATCTGAAACAAGTTTCTTCGAGTTCGTATGTAACTATACGATGGTCATATCGAATAACTGTGGATCTTCATAGTGATACGGAATGTTCCGGAGAAAAGCAAAGGGTAAAAGTAGGAGTGGCAATGAAGTATGCAACTCTAAAAATCCAAAAGCCAGTGTGTTTTAAGAAGATTCGGTTAACTTGGTTCATGAGTTCTAGTCTAAGGTCGGGCCATGGTCGCTGCCAAAGAGAGAGAGAAAAGAAACACTCAGCGTGCATTCTAACCTAGATCAGAATGGTTAATCACTTTATTTAATCCGGATGGCTCCCACTGTTTCCTCGAATCCTCCCCCAAACCCAAATGAGAATTAGTCGGGATCATCTAAAATCACCCGAGGAGTAAACCAACTCATCAGTGGGAATTGGGATCCAACTATCATCACATGATAACTTGATGGAGTCCACTCAAGTTATCACACTCCAGAAGGTATGCGCATGCCTGGCAAGTTTCAGTTTTTTTAGAAACTCCCGATGTGATTTTTGTCCCATGCTCTTATGGCCCTGACTAAGGCCAACAAATCATAAATCACATGTCAAGTTCTATCCGTCATTGTCCAAATTAATATAAACCCACCCGTACTCGCCCTTGACTAAGGCCAACAAGGCTGTATGACTGTCCTAGATTAATGCAAATCCATGCAGCAGAAAAATAACAAACAATTACCATACACTATGCCTTGACTAAGGCCAACAAACATAGCATGAATACTAGGTGCTACTCGTTTGAAATGACGGAGGGCTACGACTGGTTTTTGGCGAAAAACCTTTAACGTAATAAACTTGATATCGTTGACGAAATCCAAGTGGTTTTACAAAAAATATAATGGCGAAAACTTTTGCTAAAGAGGTCACTCCCGGTGAAGGGATCTGGGCACTTTCCTCGTAGAATGAGGTGCAGGATATTCCAAACCGAATATCACGATGCAAAGAAAAAAGTAATCGACTATAGTGAAGTTATTACCCTGACGCAAACTTTTGCTAAAGAGGTCACTCCCGGTGAAGGGAATCTCGGCTCTTTCCTCATTGAATGAGGTGTGGGATATTCCAAACTGAACACCATTGTGCAAAGCAAAAGAAAACGTCTGTAATGTCTAGCTTTCCAAAAAAACTTGGTTCCACCAACATCGAATATGTCTGTTTCCTTGCATTGATCAGAATCAACGCAGTTCCATCAATTAATCAGACCAGAAAAGAACAAAAATATGATGTACGTATATGCCATCTGTATTCGCCACTAGGCCCCGTTATCACCCGTTAGGTTACTTAACTAACGACAGAGCGAGGGCTGCACTAGCGCGGGTGCAAAACATATACAACATCTACTAGTATATATATAATAATATATAATAATCGTTCCAGGCATGATATATGCAACATCACAGATAAGCGATAAGCATCACAGAACAATACTGATAATCTGGGAGCCCCGAGTTTCCTTTGAGCCGCAAGTGAAACCCGACGTTCCTTTGGCCGTGTGGATAGCCTGTGCAATAAAAACCTAGACCCCCTACGAGTGCGGAAAGTTACCTGCTAAAACCAAAAATGAGGAAACCCCCTTCATCAAAGTGAATGGGCCAGCCGGCACTTCACGGAATCCGGTAACTTGAGCACCCCTTCTTGGGTCAACCTGTACCCTCTACGAGTGCAGCAAATAGCACGCCAATTCTAAAGTGAGGCCCTCTCCATCTCAAAGCCATGAGATATGGGCCCGTTGCCCTCTAGAACCCGGCTATTCATGCACTCCACTGCGGGGTAATCCTAATACAGAAAAGAAAATAAGTACAAGGGTGACATCGACCTCAACCCGGTCGTTCCCCAAACAAATAATATACAAACTGGCAGTGACGTCAGTCCACATGTCGGACGCTCGCCCCGCAATATCAAATGTACAAATAAATCCAAACTGTACTAACATTGCACCCAAGCTATCCACCACAACGATCCAGCCACAGCACAGCACAACACAGAACATCAACGTGAATGTCACGTTCGCAAACCCGTCTAAAAGAACATATAGCAGTTAGACGAATTGTACCGCTCGAATGACATTCACGGTCGCAGATGGTAATGTATGTACTGAAAACTTCAACATTAGAATTCCGCACGAAATTAGCAAACTAAACCAATTTCCAAAACCGTGAAAAAACAGTGAGCTAAAGTTCTAAAAACCGACCGCTTAAAGTCAATTCGAAAGTCCGAATCAAAAAGAAACACGCCCGAACCTTCGCGGGGAGTTAGAGCACGAAATTAACTTCGAGTCGGGGGGCCTATAGAGGATACCCTACCCCCGAGGCCACCATGAGGTGGCCACGGGGTAATGGTCTTGGGGAATGGGTCCAGCTGTTCGATCCCCCCGGGGATTCCCCGGGGTGCCCATGCACCACCCCGCGGCTTCTCAGTTCAAACCGTGAGCCCGCGTGGTGTGTAAACATCTCAAACTTTCAGTTTTCCGAACTGTTTTTGTCGGCAGTTTTTGCACGACAAAAACGGCGGATTTCTAATGTCGCAATGAGTTAACTAAGGCTTATGGAGTGGCTCTGATACCATGTTGGGTTACGGCAGTGCCCCAGCCATCAATCCGTGACCAAATACGGAACAAAAATTTATAAAACTTGGCGCTACCACAACTAATTACCCGGATCTACCCATAAACCCTAGATAACAAAACATACAAAGGATTTAGAATGGTTATACCGAATAGATCCGTGTCTTTTGGTCTTCAACCATTATCCCAAGATCGTAGGGGCTTCCTTGATCAAGCTTGATCTCCGGTCTCCCTCTATCGAAGATGATCCACCCGAGAGTCTATGCAATGAGCTCCAACCTCATACCCGAGGCAACTAGGACACCTAGATCACTACTCTAGATACCGTAGATGAAGTAGAGAGTGATGAAGGATTAATTTGTCTCAAAACACCCAAGGATTCTCAACTCATGAGAGGGTTTGGGTGGAGCTAGAGAAAGAAGAAGATGCCATGAGAATGAGGTGTTGAGAGAAACTCAAGAGAGAGAGAAAGAAAATGAATAATGGCTTAATGTTTTGTGTGTTGTGAGTGTTGATAAGAAATAATGGAGCCATAACAATAAATATGTCAAGTCTCCAAAATATCTAGAGTCAATAAAAATATCTCAAGTCAACAAACAATCTCACAACAAACAAAACCTAAGCATGCTTAAATAGTAACCATGGATCACTAATTAGCCATGCCACCAAAAATGCAATAAACACCTCATCCTACACCTCAATAACCTTTTAATCCAAAAAGGTCTAAACCATGATGAGGTGTAATCTTCCAAAAGTAATCTTGTAATAAATTACAAGAATACCAATCATCTGTATATATATACCCGCATCCGTATTCCGAAGAATACGAATACAAAGAGACGAAAATAATCCAACAAATATAATACTAGGATCCAGTTTAAACCAAAGCCCACTAGTATTATTCGTCCGAACATCATCCGTGCACAAGTACACGTATGTGATCAAACTTTACCGTAAAACCATACGGCCTTTACATTGTTTAGCCCGAAACAGGAAAACCCTTTGTGTGGGACTCTAAAGACTCGTCAATACGCCGGCAGTGGGTTTAACCATAAGCGCGTCAGTAGCACTAGCTGTATGTAACAGCTACCCAGGTATTGACCGAAAAGGGGGCCGACGAGCAAACTCATCCTGAAACCTTACTGAGCCTGACAGTGACAATATCCGTACAGTCTGGTCCGTTCGTCTATGAGTATCACATATCGAGTCTAGGGGGAGGATAAAGTCAGACCCCTAATAACACGATATTTAGTGTCGGTATGAAGCCCATCACCACGTGAGAAACTACCGATTCTATATCAGTAATTCTCGACTATCTTGGCCAAAGATTTCAGGTGATGGCCACCCGTGCACAACCGCGACATCAACCCCCAATACCAGGAGAAACGAATCCCCTGACGATCCGCTCACTGCCTCCATGTGGCTCGGGACTGTATCCAACTAAAACCTGTTTCCACGACTCCTTTGAGCCATGGTATGGTAGTAATCAAAGCACAATGGGAAATCACACGGGACAAATGACGATCTCAGGTCGATAGACTAACCTGTATACATGTCACCTGGGAACTGCTATTTAACAATAGGTATAATACCAACTAGCATGTTCCCGGCGAGTCCGTCCGGTGTACTCATAACCCAATGAGCATCTGTATACATCTTAGGTGAACAAACTAACACCAATGGCTTGTGAGACCGGACACCGCCCCTCATCGGGGTCTCGATCAGTATACACTAGTCTACTCTGGAGTATCGATGCCCAGTCTCGAAACTCCCTCGACTAGGGATATTTAAGGATGTGCTTATAGACCACCCATCTCCCACGTATATGATCGCCATCATACTGCTGGTAGTCAAGCAAGAATCCTATGGGCTCTATCAATATGTAATAGTGATCTGTAATGCCACTTAATACGGTATATGATGATAGAGACAAACCAGATAGCATACTATCATCTCGAGTAAGACTGTTCTACCGGTATAGGTCATCTCTCAATCATTGCAATCACATACCTGCGATCCAATAATTGACTTGAGGGCACTATAGCCAACAGTGCTCCCTCTCCCAGGCTCATTGTTATCCCCACAAAATCCTTTCTTACCCCGGGTTACTTTACCGGGTCCACCATGTACCCACAGACGGCTCATCCAACTCCTCGAATCGGGTCTCGAAAATAAGCTCAGAACCGTGAAAACTCATAGTGGACGCCTCGAAATCACATCACGAGAAACCGCGTTTTTAAAACAAATTTTAATTTCCCTTGAAATATAGCCACGGTTCTCAAATTCAGAGATCTCATGAAAACATCATCTCAATGCATATAACCATAAAGTATGATGTATGCAAACATAGAACAGTAATGTGAGCATATCAAGTATATCATGCAAACGTGTCATATCATAGTACTGAATAATAAATGTACTTTACAATTAAGAATAATATCATGATATAGCAATTCTACTGTGTAAATGACATAGTAATTACTAATGATGAATGTGTGAGCAGGCAAATCTGTATAGGTGTAACATGCGCATCATCGGTAATGGTGTAAGTGTACTAGCAGATGAAGTCATGTACAAAAATGGGTATGGAACGTTGTATATATATCATAATGAAATAAATGCGAGCGTATACAGAAATAAGAAATCGCAACGCGAGCGTAAAAAGAATAAAGGAATCGTAAGCGCGAATAGTATAAAAATACGCAACTATGTATGAGTCATGTAGTTATAGTTTAAAATAGTACGAATCGTTGTTTTAGAAAATAGGGGACTATGATATTGTTTGGAAAAGATACCATTTGAAAAGTTTGTAGCGTCTTCTTAAAATCATTTAAAAGTGCGTAACGATTCGTTAGTTTTGAAATAGATATGACTCCAAATATATCACAATATCCCTTTCGTGATATACAATAAAAAGTTCTCAAGTCGAAATAAATATCGGCGATTCATTCTTAATCATACGATATCATCAAATCAATAGTACGGATCTATAGTCATGTATATTATCTCATCTCATATCATTATAAATCATCTCATGTCATCTCGTATTCATATCATATCACATCGCCTTATATCATTATATCGTATCGTAACGATTCGTATCATCATATCATAATTTCCTTTTCCCATATATGTATATATATAGCTCAAAGGTTATGAAAATAGAACTAGAGATATATCTTTCTACCATGTTACTACTACTATTGCATATAGTATTCTAATAACCTTATATATATATATCCTTCGCACTACGATTGCGGAGGTGCTATACGTCATCCATCCGACTTCCCCCGTAGATATAAATCTACTCACCTGCTAAACTTCTTACTTATCCGAAGTCGATGTGCTTCGTCGTCTTGGAAGTCCACAAAAGGTACCTACAATCAAAATACATCGAAATGCAATTAAAACCAAGTCCGGAAAACCGATACGGCACACAATGTACTCATAGGTTAGAACCTATAGCCTACGCATGCAAAAACAACCAAATAACTCTCATCATTGACGTACAAATGTCCAACGACGAAATACAATATCAAATACCAAAACCCAAGTTTCAGAAATCGGAAAACAAAATTCAGCAACAGAGGAAATCACTCCCAGATTCTACTCTCAGTCAAACTAGGAGATTTTGCATATAGGGTTGCTCTAAATATCACATAAGGAATCAATGGACCAAGAATCAACACCAGACTTCCCAATGTGGCTGCAAATTGCGGCCACAAGGAATAAATCTGCGGCCATACAAAGGCTTTAGGGGCTCAGGTTTCAGGGGGTGCTTCTTGGTTGTTTGCTCGCCGCATTGTCATGAGAACTTAATTTATGGGTCTTTCCGGTCATCCCAGATTTCAAAATACCATCACAATTTGTCGAATAATCGATGTCGGGAAATTCTAAGTTCGTGGTTTGTTTTCTAGTCTTTGGTCTTGGCCAGTAAAATCATCACTAAGGTCTTACAAATACTCACTACACCTTAATTTACCACTTACAAGTCAAGTCTCCCACTAAACATCAACTTGGAAATTTCTAAGATCACAAAACCACAATAGTTTAACTCTAAACTACAATAGGATATATTAAACACAATAATTTAACTAAAAGTGTAGAGATTATCTCATTTGGCAACTCAAGAAAATTCTTGGGTTGTCCAAAATGCTCAAAATCTCCATTTGATTGGTCTATAGGGTTTAGAATGAGGTTTTGGTCATTTTTAGTGAAGGAAGTGTGAGGTTTTCGCTATATTTTTGAGGTGATTCATGAAGATAGAAAAGGGTGAAGGAAGAGTTGTAGAATGGTGGAGTGAAGAAAATGAATGAAGAAGGATAGGTCAAGGGTGGAGCCATACTCTCTCTCTCTCTCTCTCTCATACTGTCACATGCCCATGCTTCCATGTTGTCCCCTCTTTCTCTCTCTCATCAATCATTTGTTCGATCTCTTTTCTTTTCCTTTCCTTTTCCCCCTCTCATTAAAACCAAACACAAGTACAAATGAAATCAACATGTAACAAAATTCAACATGTCATCTTACTTGAATATTTTTCTCTCTCTCTTTTCAAACCCTGGTATGTATCAATTCATTTCATTGTGACCTGCAAACAAAAGGAACTACTTCTTTTTTTCCTCTACCGAAGTTTAAGACCTTTATTCTTTGTAACCAACAAAGTTCACAAGAAACACTTTGTGCTTAAGTTGTGGGATAACAATCAATATGAAGAAAACATTTTACTTTAATAATCCCCCTCACGTAGACGGTGGTGGAATGTGGGTAAATATGTATGCTTTAAATGAATAATGACTAGATTTGAACTCATAACCTCTTGAATCGGTGTGCTTAGATGGCAAGTCAGGAACCATTTTATCTAGAAGTTTAAACCGTTAGATCGTGGAATAACGATCTATATAAAAACGACATAATACTTCAATATAATCTATTAATCACTGGCTGAACCACACACATGCTCTCTCTCTCTCTCTCTGCGCGCGCACACACATCCCTAGGCTTTTTAACAGTTGTGAGGTAATTTTGATACAACCAAGGTGTTACGTTTTATTGTTGCCTCGTTCTCTGGAATATCAAGGAAGCGTTTTTTTCCTCTGCAAGGAACTCAGTTCAGAGTCTTACGAGTCATATGTTAGATTTAGTTTATCATACAAATTGCTTCACCCTTGTCTTTTCTTATGAAAACCCAACCGTCCCTGATGGAAAATAGATTCAGAACCGTCCTCTACAATATTTTCCATCGAACTTCTCCATCATAATTAAACTTGATTGTGAGATCACTTATCATATGTTTTGATATCCTTTGCTCGGGTAATTTGTCAAACCCTTAAAAGAGGCCATGTTCCCGTATCAATTGTTAGCAATTCTTACGGGCAGTTATACGGCACGATGAGAATTCCTTCTTGATGAAAAGATAATCATCCTGCAAAAGTCAAACATAACTTAGAGGAATAAATAGATTTTGCACGCGCCATTTTGTCTTCTTCCTGATTTGATCAACTAATTAAATGAAAATCAGTATCAAAAAAAATCTAGGCTAGATTTTTAATCTCTTAACGAAGGAAAATGTATCTTTCTTTTGAGGCTATAATTTTAAAACCTCTTTTTTGACATTCCTTTTATTGTATGAATCAAATTTAGTCCTGCTAGCAGATTAGGATTAAGTAAGATTTCCATTTATCATTTACTTGATTTAAATATGATGCCCTAATTTATCTTATTTAACTAGCATTTTAAATTTAAACCTAAATCAAAATCTAGTTTTCTCTTCTTGAAGATTTGAATGTATGAGAACCTAGGGACCCATACCTCTTGTTTTTCTATTTTGGTGTTGTGTCTACCGCAACGGATTAGCTGAGGTTGGCTGCATCTTCATAAATATCTATATGTTATACTCGCCAAATAATATATTTTTACCTAGAAATTTCAATGTGTGTGCCAGAAGAAACGGAATATATACAATTGCACAATGGGGATTTACTACAGAAACTGGACATATGGCAGCGTACTCATTCATGATTTGGCGTATTTCTTTTAATTTGCACAATATATAAAAATGAACACTCTGTTTTTAGAGATATAACAGGAACTATCTTATGCCAATATTTCTTATTAAACAAATATAATTACTCATATGTGCTTCTACGAAAATGTTTAGGCAAATTAAGTGAAATGATAGCATGTAACTAATTAAGTTAATGGAGATAGATGAGGGACTTTGTTAATCCATGCGCCAGTACCCGGATCCAATAGAAAATCCTATCAGTTCTAATAAAACGACATAATAGAAAATGTTCTAATAAAACGACATAATAGAAAATGTTAAGAAAGATAAGATTAAATGGAAGAAACAAAAGAAAAAAGAGAGATTAAGGGGACCCTACCTTTTGTTCGTCCGCACTTTATTTATTTATTTATTTTGGTCCTCCACGATTCAGCATGTTTGGAGATGAGAAAGAGAAGAAGGAAAGTGAGAAAGTAAAGAAAGCATGCATTTTGATTGTTTGGAGATCAGAAAGTGAATAGACAGTGCATGCCCACTTTCCATGCCATGTTGAATTTCTTACCGAATCCACTTTCTTGGTTTTAAGCTAGAAAGTGGAAGGGAAAGTGAGAAAGAGAGATTTTTTAAAATTATTTTATATTATTTTATAGCATTAATTGTTATATTAAGCAAAATAAGTACAAGATAATACTTATTATACTTTTAATCTTCTTGCCACATAAGCTCCAACTCTTTCTCTTTCTCATTTTCTTTAAGATAAAAAAAACAAGTTTTACTACTTTCTTATAATCTCATTTTCTCACTACTTTCGTACTTTCTTCTCTTTTTCCATTTGCCAAACCGGTAGTGTAAAGCCAAAAGTGTGATGAAATTGATTTAAACTTGTTTCGTGGAAAATGATCTTGTAATACTGGGGGTTGTTTTTGGAAATAAAATAAATAAATTTAGAGTGTTTTCTATAAACATGCAAAAATAATAATAATTAATATATTTTTTCTAATCCTGTTCCTCTCTCTCTCTCTCTCTATATATATAATATATATATATATATATATATATATATATATATATATATATATAAACAAATAAATGATCTAAATAAACTGTCTATTCCCGATCGATATCGATCTCATGAAATTCTCTTTAAGTTTCTAGTATGGAGCAATGGCTTCTAATGTTGATCTTCTCCGATTCGAAACACTTGGGTTTAATCTTTCATCTTTTATAGCTTCGTTTCTCTTGTAGATTGCATCACTTTAAATAAATAGAAACATGGAATTTTCATTTACAATGATGTTCATAGATCTGGTCGAGTTACTAACCTGTATCCATCCCTTAGAAGACGGGTTCAAACTCAACTTGGAAGAGGACTTAATAGAAAAGAAAGTATTGCAAATATATAATTAGCCTTCTAACTCTTTTCCTCTATTAATATACAAACATATCCTCTTATAATAAAGAACAAAATATTTCTAATAAACAAGATATGTATTCTAAGATAATTAGAGAAGGGTTTGGGGCAGAATTGAGATGTATCTTATATTAATTATGTTGAATGATGTGTTCTCAATTGTGCCTGTGTTTCTGTATCTTTATATGCCTTTTAGAGTTTGGTGTTGAGGTGGTGACTTAAAACCACTCGAGCCGTTAGTTCTTACAAATTGCACGTAAATGGTGAAGTAAATTTTATGATTTCTTCGCTATATCTTATCATTCTTAGTAATTAAGATTACTGCTCTTAATGAGCAGGAGGATTGAATATTGTAATTGAATTGATTAAATGTTAAAATTATCCGTTGATGATTATCCTGGTTGGATATCACTTCTTCATACTTTTGTTATCGATACGATGATATAATGCCCTTTGATAATGAATCCCTTGACTTCTATTTTCGCTACCTAAACCTCAAGTAGGCTATAATATTATGGATGCATGTTAGTTGTGCTAGTGTCCTATGGATATGACGTTGTAGACCTCGGGGATTTTGTTAATTTTATTTTTGTCATTGTAAGCAGACCGTTGTAGGCCAAACCTATCTATTATCAAGTAAGTGAAAACCCGTATATAATAACATGATTAGTTTCCTTTTTTCCTTTGACCCCCACACCATTGTTATATCTTGACCAGTATCTTGTACGATGTGATGCACATGTCTAAATAAAAATTAGGTTTAATTTTTTTAATTTGAATTCAATAAAATCATAGAAGATTAAAACTTACATGATAGGAGTGGTTAATTTGTTTTCAAAATGGTTCATGATGATTCTAATATTTACTTAAGATCAGTAGAGATGATTGTATAGTTATAACTGATTCAGTTGATGGTATATATCAAATATTTGTTAAAGAAAATTCTACATTTAATTTTTTTACTGCTAACGTAGCGCTATTTGGGGCTACGTTAGTCCATCAAATTGAAATCAATTTGGAGACCCTCAAGTTTTGTAGTTATAATAGTAGAAATAGTTGTCTTTTATCTTAAATCATATGCTTGCTACTACAGGCAGGTCTAGACGTGATAAATGAAGCAAACCGAGTTAAGTCGCCTCACGACTCACCTAACTTGTTGGTTAGGCGCAGCGAGCACAACTCACCTCGTTGGCTACACGAGGTAAGGCGAAGCGATGCTTGGTGGCCAAACTCAGGAACCTTCTTGCCTTACTGACTTGTCCAAGTGATTCGTTAGGCGAGTTGAGCCGGTTTGACAAGTTAACTCTCCTGACTTTGATTTTTTTTTTTTTTATAAAAAATAATTAAAAAATTAATTAAAATGCAATTATAGAGCAAAAGCGAGTAGTATAAGTAAAAAAAATCATTAATATTAATCGGATTACAATTCTATGTTAATTTTTATATTAATCGGGACGAGTTGACCGCTGGACTAGCCGTTCGGGTGAATTTTCAAGGCAAGACGGGGAAAACGTTGGAATATAGTTGTTAAGCGAGTTCCCAAGACAAAACGAGATGAATTTAGGTGAGGCGACTCGTATTTAGCCGTTATGATTCATAACGGCTAGTGAAATGGGTCTAAACGAGTCAAATCGACGAGTTGGCGAGATGACACGAGATGAATTACAGCGAGTCAACATTTGGAATTTTGGGACCTGCATGTCTTGCCAACTCGTCCAAGATGAGGCTAGGAAACTCACCAAATCGGCCATGTCATCAACGAGGCGAGTAAATCTCACCTCGTGGTGAGGCGAGGCGAAACGAGTAAACGAATCATCGCCTCATTAGTCAAGCCTAGACAAGCCGTTATAGGCCTAAAATCGACCACTTGGCGTAGTTGCTATGTCCTCCACTCACTGTCTACTAAACGAGCGTTAGAATGAATTGATCTGATCATCATTCGATTTAGCACTGAACCAAAAAGAGAAAAAGCCCTTGATCGCGAGAGCTCACAAAATTTATAGCTGGTTGCTTGAATTAACAATATTTTTCAATTATTCATCGTCAAGTTTCAGGTGTGCGAAATTCCCTTAGTAGCGTAGTAGGCAGTACGAAAGTGTCTCGTAAAGGAGAAGCGGCTCTGCTTATTGCAGCAAGCGTGTCTTTAGTAATCATCAATGCATAAGGGAAGAGCACGAAGCGATATGTTTCGTAAGCAAATCATTCAATTTAATGTATTGGAAGGCCAGCGCTAATAACCTTACATCGGTAAGAAGAATTCAAAGAGAATGATAATATAAGAGCCCAGAAGGAAAGTAGGAATAATTCCTTCGATTTTTCCTCTTCCTCTATCCATATCTCATAGATACAGTAGTTGAATCAATAGAGAGGCTTCTGATCTGTTAAGATATTCATATATCTTTTTTTTTTATCTTTATCTCTTAGTATAGGGATTTAATCTTATAGGCTATATATAAAGCGGCACATTGTATATTGTATCTTGATCAATTATTAATAATATTTTCCCTCCCTTCCCAGATCTATGATTCTTTATATGGTATCAAAACTTACCGTTGATTGATCATGTCCGTCTCTTTATCGACACTGTTCATCTCGTTGTCTCTAGATTTTGCCCCCGCCTCATTGTCGTTCCCTCAACGTCGTTCATCCTCATAGTCGCCATCATCCTCACCGCCCTCGCCGTGCATCTCGCCCTCGATGTCGTCCCTCGCCGTTCATCCTTATAGCCTCCTTGTCCTCGAAGCCCTTGTCGTGATTATGAAGTCGAGATCTAGGGTTCTGTTTTGAGTTAATTGCAGCTGTCTAATCGTGGTGATTTAATTTTGGTTGTTTATCTTGCATCGCCTCCAACCTCTCATCGCCTTCGACGGAGCCATCAACTTCTTCATCTTCGATCGAAGCTATCGACTTCTATGAAAGCAACACTTCTTCATCTTCGATTTGGATTGCAAACTCGTTATTGATTCTCGACAAAAGACCTCGACTTGGATTTTCCTTGGATCTAAAACCATCGGAAGCATCCAGCAACCAGAAGAAGAAGAAGTGTAGAGAGTGAGTGCTGGTGTCATGCCAGCTTCCTAGTGTACGGGCAAGGAGACGCGATGAGACCGCTACGTATTTACTCAGAAGTAAACACGCTAAGCGTATCTAAGCAATATAAAGTAAAGTACACAAGAGACATGAATGTAAATGAACAACAACTTTATTTATTTAACATTCTTTTTACAATACAGCTGAAATGTAAATACATGGAATGAAAGCAATGTCTAAACAATAGCATAACAGAAATGAAAAGTGAAATATGTACAAGTATCTAAAGCTCCGGGTCGAATGCTAACTGCTCCAAATCCTCGGTGCTGGGCTCGATCTCCAGTGAGTCTGATCCATCTGACAACATTCCAAAAAAGAAGAAAAAGAATGTCGTCGGCGAACAATCGCTCGGTAAGTCCCAAAGGTGAGTAGAGATAGAATAGACAGAAGGAGAATATAAGTTTTAATGTTTTATTATATTGTTAACGCTGTTGTTTGTAGCTTGGTACAGAAAATGTCAATGTATACGAGAGGAGTCCAACTTACACCGTGGACTTTGGTAACCCGTAATACAAGGCTCCGTTGAAAATACTGCGGAACAACGGTATGGATGTAATTACGTCTTAAGTGGCCACCTCGTGCCACCTTTAACATGTTCAGTACCACTCTACCCCTTTATAAACCCCGTAGTGTTTATTGTATTGATTGTAAGGATTGTATTATATTGTCTTGTATTGTAAATTGTATATGGAGAACTTACCATAACCACAATATCAGTAAATGGAATGGATATAATGGATGGACATGTAGATGGAGTATATCCATGGTTCGGTTCGGTCAATATAGATTGATATAGATTGAATAGACGGATTCTTGGATTCATGTTGCATTGTAGTTTATACTTGAATCATATTCAAGTCAGATTGATTAGATTGAGACTCAGTCTGAGTCAGACACTTTAAAAAGAAATTAAAGTCATGAATTAGGTTTTGGTGTTATCGGTAACTGCTGCACATGGACGGCAGGATTTGCGTCTTTTTTCAAGACAATTACCGTGTTAATAACACCGTTATTTAGATTGTCTACCTTAGATAGGCAAGCACCCATATCTCCGGCTCCTTAAGGCTCAAGAGACCGGTCCCGCTTATACCTATGTTTATTAGGATCCTTATTGTAATTTAGTATAACTTGAGGGGTTTTATGTAAAAATAGTTTGATATAATTTTCAAAATAAACCTCAAGTATTTAATTATCGCCTTTAGGATTTTCATAGATGTATATTTTATAAAAGTGAAATTTCTAGTGAGTAGAACCTAATTTTCATAGTATATGGTATTTTCTTGAAATATTGGAATTGTTTTGTATTTGGATGGTATTTTCATGTAATGGTGATTCTTTTGATTTGGAAACTTGGAATATTTATATAATATAATTAAAATAGATATTTTGATAATATATATATTTAATAAAATAAATTTTTATTTATTTTTGTAGAAATCTCATTTTCTAAAAAAAATGCACTAAAAATTCCATCGAGATTGAATGCTTCTTTCGGAGGTCTGTATCTCGCTCTACTAGGCCTGAGAATATGCGATAATCCACACCATCCCGAACGGGGTCCCCAAAAGTGGGTTGTAAAGACGCAATTGTAAGGAATTATTTAATACATCTTTTTATAGAAATGGTTTTGTAAGTTAAAGGTATTTATTTGTAAAGTCGTTTTATCCCATAACTATATTCCCAAATTTCCATCGTGCTATGTCAAAGTTGTGTGTTGTGATGTGGTAGGTCATTACCTCATGAGTTATCTAATGGTAATACAAATTTTATATTGTTTTGTGTCTAAACAAAGCTTATGGTGTTTTACTGTAAAAATACGATAAAAGTTGCAATAAAGATTCTTTTGGAATGAAACTTGTTTAATATGTTTGTTAATGTTTGTTAAACATTATATGAGAATATTGTATTGATTGTTTAAGAAAAATAACCTTTTTTAAAGAAAAACCGAATCGGAAGTCGGATTAACTCCACTTCCGTTGGGTTTTAGAAGTGAATGTTTTTAGAATAGAAGATGGGAGGGGGAGAGGGACTTACTGGCTAGGGATCAAGAGAAGAGGGAGAGGAAGCTACGAAATGCTTCGGGACGTCGTTTCGTCGCCGGAATCTCCTTGGATCGTCGCCGGAACTTCACCCTTTTGCTAACTCCACTTGTACACTAAAGAGACTTGGGAATTCTTGAGAGCTTTGGCTGGGATTTCTGAGTGAGGATGTGTGAATTGGGGTGGGGTGTTTATAGGAAAAACTAGGGTTTAGGGGGTGAAAGAAATGCATTAAAATTTGCATGAAAATTGGATTAAATGAGCATTTTATTGTTCTCTGTATGAATGCAAAGAAAACAAACAGTGTGAGAGGGGTGAGGTAGCTGAAGAGGGCATGGGTGAAAATATGGAGAGAATTACTATCAACCGAATACTAAACACAAGTATCTACATTTTCGATCACCTTGAAAAATCCCGATACTTGCAACACGTGGTTCTCTACTTTATTCTTGTACCTATAACTTATCAAAACTTGGACCTTGTATTTCTACGAAACACTTGTTTAAAACTGGAGAAGTGACAAGTAAACAGAATATAGTACGGGTACCAACCCCTTTGTCTTAATGGACACTGGACAATATACAATACTTTGTATAAGTCCTCTGAGTTCAATAATTCAAACCCTGTACGTCGTAGGTTGAAAACTGTACTATGGTTAAGAAGAATTACACCGTTGTTGAATACTCCTTACCTAAGCATCAACTGATATAGGTAAATGTCATAGACATAATTTCAAAAGGTTATATCTCATTTTATAAAATAAATGTACAGATATATCAGTTTGAAACTGATGCATAACTACGGATATTCAAAACCAAATATTTGCCGTCCGGCAAAAACCCAGGTGATTTCCTTAAATATCACCAATTACAATGAATTCCGATATAATGAGGATATAATCACATAATTCCCAATATCTTACTCCCACTCATCATCTGTAATACCATACAGATGTGAGAATCAAACCTGGTAAATACATACCCTGGAGTAAGAATCTAATTGGGAAATCAGTTTTTAATTAACAACTAGTAATGCCTTTTTCACTATCCAGATTCATGACTGTAACCGTATATTTTCTTGCCATCTCTCCAATCCCTTTATTCGTCTTTACTTATTACCTTTTGTATACCGTATTTAGGCTAAATGGTTTTCTTCCTCCCCAACCTTTTGGCACCATCCTAAGGTTTGGAAGAAAACTATCCAATAAGCGTAATAGGTGTACCCTCCTAATCCTAGAAGCCCTCGCAACCTAAGAGAAGGTAAAAGGAAAAAGATAACCGAATAATCCTTATTCTATTTCTCTTGAACCAGAAACCATCCTCGAACTGGAACAAGTTCCTTCGAGTTCGTATATAACTATACGATGGCGTATCCAATAAATGTGGATCTTCGTAGTGATACAGAATGTTCCGGAGAAATGCAAAGGTGAAGTAGGAGTGGCGATGATATACGTGGTTTCGTCGTGAATGATAGCAGTCGCATTTTACTTTGCTCTCTTTCTAATCCATTTATTTGTCCTTACTTATTACCTTATGTACACCACACTTAGGCTAATTGGTTTTCTTCCTTCCCAATCCTTCGGCACCAGTCTAAGGTTTGGAAGAAGACTATCCAATAAGCGCAATAGGTGTACCCTATTCTAATCCTATGAGCCCTTACAATCTGAGAGAAGGTAAAATGAAAATACAACTGAATAGTCCTATTCAATTTCTCCAGAACCGGAAACCATTCTTGAATCTGAAACAAGTTTCTTCGAGTTCGTATGTAACTATACGATGGTCATATCGAATAACTGTGGATTTTCGTAGTGATACGGAATGTTCCGTAGAAAAGCAAAGGGTAAAAGTAGGAGTGGCAATGAAATATGCAATTCTGAAATCCAAAAGCCAGTGTGTTTTAAGAAGGTTCGGTTAACTTGGTTCATGAGTTCTAGTCTAGGGTCGGGCCATGGTCGCTGCCAAAGAGAGAGAGAAAAGAAACACTCAGCGTGCACTCTAACCCATAGTCACAAATTCTTCGTTCGGGTATAACTCGGCGAGGTCGAAAATTCAGATTCGGAGAACTATTCGGAAAAAATCGGCGGGTATTCAGGAAAGATTTGGTAAGTGTTCGGAAAATGTTCACGAAGGATTTCGAGCAAGAAATGAATAAATGAGACGCTAGGTTTTGATTTTGTGAATTATTTGCTGTTTTTTGAATTATTCCCTGTTTTTTCAAATAATTCGGGAATAATTTGTGAATTATTCGCGAATAATTCGGCCTGTTCGGCAACGGCGATTAGTTCGGAGATTAATTCGTCTGATAAAAAATTCGCGAATTATTCATGAATTCGGCGAATAATTCGCGAATTATGTGACCGTACTCTAATCTAGATCAGAATAGTTAATCACTTTATCTAATCCGGATGGCTCCAACTGTTTCCTCGAATCCTCCCCCAAACCCAAAGGAGAATTAGTCAGGATCATCTAAAATCACCCGAGGAGTAAACCAACTCATCGGTGGGAATTGGGATCCAACTATCATCGCATGATAACTTGATGGAGTCCACTCAAGTTATCACACTCCAGAAGGTATGCGCATGCCTGGTAAGTTTCAGTTTCTTTAGAAACTCCCGATGTGATTTTTTTCCCATGCTCTTATGACCTTGACTAAGGCCAATAAATTATAAATCACATGTCAAATTCTACCCGTCATTGTACAGATTAATCTAAACCCACCCGTACTCGCCCTTGACTAAGGCCAACAAGGCTGTACGACTGTCCTAGATTAATGCAAATCCATACAACAGAAAAGTAACAAACAGCTACCATACACTATGTCTTGACTAAGGCCAACAAACATAGCATGAATACTAGATGCTACTCGTCTGAAATGACGGAGGGCTATGGCTGGTTTTTGGCGAAAAACCTTTAACGTAATTAAATTGATATCGTTGACGAAATCCAAGTTGTTTTACAAAAAATATAGTGACGAAAACTTTTGCTAAAGAGGTCACTCCTGGTGAAGGGATCTCGGCACGTTCCTCGTAGAATGAGGTGCAGGATATTCCAAACTGAATATCACGATGCAAAGTAAAAAGTAATCGACTATAGTTAAGTTATTACCCTGACACGAATTTTTTCTAAAGAGGTCACTCCCGGTGAAGGGATCTCGGCTCTTTCCTCATCGAATGAGGTGCGGGATATTCCAAACTGAACACCATTGTGCAAAGCAAAAGAAAACGTCTGTAATGTCTGTCTTTCCAAAAAAAACTTGGTTCCACCAACATCAAATAGGTCTGTTTCCTTGCATTGATCAGAATCAACGCAGTTCCATCAATTAATCACACCAGAAAAGAACGAAAATATGATATACGTATATGCCATCCGCATTCGCCACTGGGCCCCGTCATCACCCGTTAGGTTACTTAATTAACGACAGAGCGAGGGCTGGACTAGCGCGGATGCAAAACATATACAACATCTACTAGTATATATATAATAATATATAATAATCGTTCCAGGCATGATATATGCAACATCACAGATAAGCGATAAGTATCACAGAACAATACAGATAATCTGGGAGCCCCAGGTTTCCTTTGAGCCGCAAGCGAAACCCGACGTTCCCTTGGTCGTGTGGATAGCCCGTGCAAAGAAAACCTAGACCCCTACGAGTGCGGCAAGTTACCCGCCAAAACCAGAAATGAGGCAACCCCCTTCATCAAAGTGAATGGGCCACCCGGCACTTCACGGAATCCGGTAACTTGAGCACCCCTCCTTGGGTCACCTGTACCCCCTACGAGTGCGGCAAATAGCTCCCCAATTCTAGAGTGAGGCCCCCTCCGTCTCAAAACCATGAGATGTGGCCCCGTTGCCCTCTAGAATCCGGCTATTCGTGCACTCCACCGCAGGGTAATCCTAGTACAGAAAAGAAAATAAGTATAAGGGTGACATCGACCTCAACCCGGTCGTGCCCCAAAAAAATAATATACAAACTGGCAGTGACGGCAGTCCACATGTCGGACGCTCGTCCCGTAATATCAAATGTACATATAAATCCAAGCTGTACTAACATTGTACCCAAGCTATCCACCACAACGATCCAGCCACAACACAGCACAACACAGAACATCAACGTGAATGTCACGTTCGCAAACCCGTCTAAAAGAACATATAGCAGTTAGACGAATTATACCGCTCGAATGACATTCACGGTCGCAGATAGTAATTTATGTACTGAAAACTACAACATTATAATTCCACACGCAATTAGCAAACTAAACCAATTTCCAAAACCATGAAAAAACAGTGAGCTAAAGTTCCAAAAACTGACCGCTTAAAACTAATTCGGAAGTCCGAATCAAAACAAAACGCGCCTGAACCTTCGCGGGGAGTTAGAGCATGAAATTAACTTCAAGTCGGGAGGCATGAATTTTTGAGAGTTTTGGCAGGGATTTCTGAGTGAGAATGTGTGAATTAGGGTGTGGTGTTTATAGGAAAAACTAGGGTTTAGGGGGTGAAAGAAATGCATTAAAATTGGATTAAATGGGCATTTTATTGTTTTCTGTATGAATGCAAAGAAAAAAAATAATGTGAGAGGAGTGGGGTAGCTGAAGAGGTGCATGGGTGAAAATATGGAGAGCATTGGGTACGGGGGGCCCGGCGGTGCCGGTATTACCCAAGGTTTTGCCGGTTAGAAACCGGTGGTGAGGCTTGGGATTCTCGCCACGTGTTGGTGTCTTCTCGTATACCCTCGTGCACATGTTTAAATAATCTGTAATCTATCATATTACGTGTAGTGCACTTGTAGACCCTTAGGCTTCTAAGAGATTAAAAGAAATTTTAATAAAAAGATAATGTGGCTGATGGGATTTGAACTCGGGTGCGATGTTTCAGCAGTGCAAGATCTTACCAATGAGCTATAAGCTCTTTCTTGCTGTTCAAAAGCAAAACAAACTTATAACTTGTGCTTAGGCTCATGTGTCCCTTTCTGTATTTTGAAAAAAATTCATACAAAAAGTTTAGGGTTGTTATAACGAGTCAAAGCTAATAAACAAATTCTTTTGATTATTTTATAATAGGTTTTGTTTTGTGACAATATTTTTAAGTTATTTCTTCTGAGCTGTTTTTTGAGCCGTTTTCATTCTTCTATCAAGATATGGACAAGCATGGACTCTATTCATTTCCCCCAATCGACACTCTTCTCATCAAGTCTACGGATTATATTGGATGAACCTTTACTATGCAGTACAATTTTTGAAGTTTGGCATTGTGGGGCTATATTGATGGCACACTTGTTTGTCCTCCTTCTATCACCACTTCTTCCGTTACGCCTGTGACTCCAGCCGATCACTACAGTTCTTCCATAGATACTTCAGGTCTTTGCACTCTCACTCGTGATCGATGGATACACACTGATCAGCAAATTATGACATATATTGTACGTTCGGTGGTGACTCAAATTCATTTGTCTATTGGACGCCTGACCACCTCTCGTCAGCAGTGGATTACTCTTAGCCACAAGTTCGTTTAGACAGGTGACGCTCGTGAATACCAACTGCATTAGGCCTTTCAGGATACTCGACAAGGAGATCGTTCTGATCAGGACTTTTACTTTCTTCTATCAAGGTATTGGGAGGAATTACACCCGATGGAGGTTCAGATTCCAACATCATTGGGGGATGTCTCTATCAAGTATTACAAGCAGCTTCATCATCATTTGTACCACTTTGCTATGGGTCTTTTACCGGAGCTTGAAGGACTACGCAGTCAGATACTTCATCGTATTTCTTTGCCTAGCATTGAGGCTGCAGTAGCCGAGTTCATATTTAAGGAGACCCGCCACTAGATATTGACAACTACATCTACTAGTACTCGTGATACGAGCTCATATGTGGCATCATCGGCTACTATTTTTGCTGCAAAAACCAGACCCGTAACAGCTCCATCACTGCCTTCTTCTCCTTCTACCGAACGATTTTGTGCATGTTGCAAGTAACATGTACATCATATCTCTCGGTGCTCGGTACTTAAGAACAAGTCGACAAATACTTGAACTCGTTCAGCTGCTCGCTATCGTAATCGCCCTCCAGCTGCATCTACTTCTGTGTCATCAGCAGTCTTTACTGCAACTTCAAATTCATTCTCCTCTGCACAGATATCAGAGATTGCAAATATTGTTCAACAGAGTCTTCGTGTCAGTGGAACTCCTACATCTTCTACCTATACTGCCTCAACTGCTAATTCTGGTATTTCTATTCCTTAGATATATAACTCAGGTGTTGTTCGCCGCCGAAAGACGCGACCGGGACGTTGGGACATCTGGCCTGAATTTTGGCAGGCAGATGCTATTTGGTTTTATCCGTCCACCTCTCCGAAGATGCCAAGTTTGTTTATGGCACCATGTATCAGAGGTTTAGATGGATGAGGCCGTTGTAGCAGACTTCGTCAGATTCCCTCTCGTTGTGAGGGTTTTTTGATTGTGGGAACGCTCTTCCCTGCAGGCGCAAGCCCTTGCAGTTAATTACGCTACCGTATCACGGTAACCACTTTCTCCTTCTCCAGATGTTCACTTCGTATCGTGTATGTTTGTTTTATTTTTGGTTGCCCGTGGATTGTATACGGAGACTAATGTATGTTGTCGCCCGTAGGGCGTGAATTAGTCCAAATCCGTATTTTCTTAGATTTGGGTTTGAGTTGGTTTAAGGATCGTTAATCTTATTTTAGATTAAGATCAACTTAAATGCTTGTTAAGGATACATTAGTCTAACTTTAGACTAAGATCTACTTAACAATGTTTTGGGATCATTTAGATCTAACAAAAAAGTATTTAGACTCTATCGTTTTAGTTTAGGGACATTGCGGTCTATTGGGTTTTAGGACATCATAGTCCATGAGTTTAAGGACCTCATAGTCCGTGAGGTTTAAAGACATCGTAGTCTGTATGATTTTAAAGATATCATAGTCTGTAAGGTTTTGGTTTAACCGTTTGGGGATGCACCAAAAGTTATTGGTTATTGGGACCCTCCATCTCTCTGAAGACATTGAAGAATTACAACGACATGTATCAAAGGTATGAAGAGATATACCCTTAAACCAATTTTGGTTGGGAGATCTATAGTCAGGTTTGGGACTAAGACCAATTAAAAAGATTATGAGCACATGGGCTCGGTTAATCTGAATTTGGGACTTGTGGCCAACTTGGGCTCAATCCGCCCAGTTTTGAATAAACTGTTGAACACTTGTTTGGGCTCAGTCCCTTTTTATTCAACAATGCTGAGCATTGATTTAGGTTCTGACACCCTTTTTTTTCTTTTATTGAGTGTTGAACACTTTTTATGGCGCTATGGATTTATTTTCAGAGCGCTTTGTAATTCCTTAGCGCCCACGTGAGGAGCACATGGAGAATTTAGCGCTGAACGCTAGACTTGGAGCGCTAAGACGCTTCTTCTTTTAAAATAGCGCCCACGTAAGGAGCGTGTAGAGCGCTTGGCACCGAGCGCTAAGGCACCTCTTTTAAAATTGCTCCCACGTGAGGAGCGCGTGGAGCGCTTAGCGCCGAGCGCCAGACTTTGAACGCTAAGGCGCTTCTTTTAAAATTGTGCCAACGTGAGGAGCGCGTGGAGCGCTTGGCGCCAGACTTGGAGCGCTAAGGCGCTTCTTTTAAAATTGCGCCCACGTGAGGAGCGCGTGGAGCGCCAGACTTGAAGCGCTAAGGCGTTTCTTTTAAAATAACGCCCACGTTAGGAGCGCATGGAGCGCTTGGCGCTGAGCGCCACACTTGGAGCGCTAAGGCGCTTCTTTTAAAATTTGGCAGCTTTGATCAGTCATGTGCCCTGAGAATTAAATTCTCGGTTTATAAAAGACTTTGTCTCATAAATCTAAGAACTAAGTTCTTCTTTTATGAGGAGATGCTATGATCTTTTTTGTTTTTTTATTTATGAGAGACTTTGTCTCACGGATCTAAGAACTAAGTTCTTCTCGTTCTTGATGAGATGCTGTGATCTCTTTTACTCTTGTGAAAGATCTTGTCTTATAGATCTGTGATCTGAAAAAGAACTAAGTTTTTCTGATGCGAGAGTTAAACTCTCAAATATGGAGGAGATGCCATGATCTATCTTCTTGCTCTTTACCTTGAGAAGAAATTGCTCTCGTTTTTGAAGTTCCTTGAAGTTTATGGGGGGTTCCTCTGTACAAGACTTGAAGTCTTGGGTCCTTTATATAGGGGAGGCTGATTTGTTGAATCAGTTAAAGAAATATCTTATTGAGAGATCTCTGATTGATTTGGGGATGTTCTTCACCATTGAATCTTTGATCCAAGGGCTTCTGTTTTACAGAAGACATTTTTCTTATTATTACCAAGATTGGGAAAATATTTTCTCATACAGAACTTATTCTGTATCTTGGTGATTTTTAATCACCATTGGATTTTTGATCCAACTGTGCTCTGATTTACAGAGCACAATTTTTCTTGTTAATAAAGATTTGAGGAGTATTTCCTCAACAGAATTTTATTCTGGTAATTTGATGATTCATCATATTTTTTGGATCTTTGATCCAATGGTGGAGAACATTTAGTTCTAGCGCTGGCGCTCTCATGCTTTGCACGTGAGGCGCTTCCTCAGAGTCTTTGACTCTTGGCGCCAGCGCTTTCGTGCTTTGCACTTGAAGTGTCTCCTTAGAATCTTTAGCGATGGCGCTTTTGGAGCTAAGCTCTCATGCTTTGCACGTGAAACGCTGCTTTAGAGTCTTTGACTCTTAGCACTGGCGCTCTTGGCGCGAGCGCTCTCGTGTTTTGCACGTGTGGCCTTAGAGTCTTTAACTCTTAGCGCTGGCGCTCTTGGCGCGAGCGCTCTCGTGTTTTGCACGTGTGGTCTTAGAGTCTTTAACTCTTAGCGCTGGCGCTCTTGGCGCGAGCGTTATCATGAGGCACTGCCTTATTTCAAATATCAAATTTTGAATAGAGTTTTGCTCTCTGATTGGGGGAAACAAATGCTACCCCACCGTTGCGCTCACGTGCCTTACACGTGAGTGCAGCGGTGGCGGCCTTTCCACCGTTAGATCAACTTGGAATTTGGATCGACTTCCAGTGCCTATAAATAGGGCTTTTGGCCATTGAAATAACTGCCTGTTCATCTTCTCCCCTTCTTGTTTTTCTGAGAATTTAATTCTCTCTTCAGAGCATAGATCTCTGCCCAAGGAACTTCCTTTGTGTTAGAACTTTGTTCAAATATTCGGTAAGAATCTTGTTTGACCCCATCAAACAGAGCTTTTCTCTTCTCCGATCACAGATCTTCAAGATATAATAATTTTTTAGGGTGATTTTAACCCATGAATTGGAACACTGTTCATCTTCCATGAATAACTCTTAGAGTTTGTTCACAGATCTTGAAGATCTTGGAGTTTTTAACTCAGTAAAAACTTTGCTTTTTAGGGTTTTTGATGGATTACTCCATCATTTTCACAGAGCATGGATCTTTAAAATTTTTGGGGGAATTTTTATTCCCTTCATCATTAATTTTGACAGATGTCATTTCTATTGCAGAGCGTTGCTCTCGAGGGAGTTTAACTCCTTGGCCCGAGGAGTCCCTCATTAAATGAGGATCCTTTTAGGATCTCCTCTTTAATGAGTGACTGTCTCATCAATGATGAGCCGTCACCTTGATTTTGTGGGTCCCCTTTGGTCCCTTTCCACTGCATTGCAATGTGGTAAAAATTTTAAGTACCAAGTGTTAGAATTTGTACTGTAGCAATGACAGCTAACCCTTGTTCCTTCTCGCGCAGGTATTATGTCTTTCGACACTTCTTTCCCCTTTGTTTGTCCGGAAAGCGCATTCCCTGACGCGCCTGTGGATAGGGAAGTCTTCGCGCTCATTAAAGATCACGACCCGGAGCAGAAATCGCTTCATCTATGGGGGTCGTGGTACAATCAAATCATCCGGGGTCGACGCGGCTTTTCTTGTTCAGTGCCTTCGGAGCCCATTTCAGCGATCCACTATGCCGACTCACCCCCGATGAACTATGCTGTAGAGGAGGTCAACTGGACTTCGGAGGGTCGCCTTCAGCCCTTTATGGCCGCGATACCCGTACAGCCGCCGATGGCTTTAGATACTCTGGGGCGGCGCATATGTCAGGGCGAGTCGCGCCCTTGGGGACAGACGTATATGATTGGCTTGACTCCTCGCCATTCAGCTGGATATTTGCAGTGGGCTCGGTACATTTTGTCGGCCAAGAAATCATTGCTGCTGAAGTTCGGGTTGTACCCCGCAATTTACGTTTCTCTTTTCAAGTATTCCACGCCTCTTGTATAGTGGGTCAAAGCTTTCTTGGAGCAATGGAATATCCCGACTCACACCTTCCTTCTATCAGATCGGGAAGTTTCAATCTCTTTGGAGGAGTTCGCAGAGATCTCCGGCTTACCCGTCAGGGGGGAACATTACGAGGAGCTACTTCCTCCTGACGAGTACATCTTTGCCACCAAATCAGTAGTAATGGGCCTTACCCCGGAGAACGCCATTCAACACAAATTCCCGAGTTTGATCAAGGTGTTGAATATTTACGAAAATCTATTTTTAGAGTCCGGAGGGCATGGAGTCAGCTTCACATACTTCATCGCTCGTTTTCTTCGTACGGAGGTCTTATCAAAGTAAGACGCGATGTTCGCCAAGCTCGACGACCCGTTTGGTTTTGGTTTGGATAACCAGCCGACGGCGGAAGAAGATCAAAAGAATTTCTTCCTCCCGGATACCCTGGTCGTTCCCTTTGCAGAGCTTGCTGCCTCAGACGTCGATGAAGAGACATTCTTCTTGGGGTTTCTCGGCCTATGGTTAAGCTGGTTTGTGCTCCCTATGCACCATCGCTACATGAGCCCACCCGTCTTCTATCCGGCTCACCGGATGGTTATTGGGATGCGAGTGGCCGTTGGGGTCGCTGGGCTGGCTCACCTGTATCATGGCCTTGGCATAGCGGCAGACACCACTCAGCCGGGGGTACAGCCCGTCACTCTCCCGTTGCACTATTTTACGTCGTGGATCGAGCTGCACATGCTTGGCGCTTTTGGACCCCACAAACGGCCCCGTTTCTATGACAGCTATAACTTCCCTCGGATTATGCTCCTAGTTGATGCATCCGCTTTAAATCCGTCACAGCGGGAGGCTCGGGTTCTAGTCCTTCGCCCACGTATAGTTGGAGATGGCATGACCTTTGTTGATAAGGTTTTAACTATCGGCAAGGAATCCGCTAAGACGGTGCAGCCACTGCGGGACACCTTCAAAGACGGGGCCTCTACACTGAAGGCTCGGGGGATTCTGCATATGTACTCAATCAGGCCGGGATTTTTGGTGTTCAGGCAGAATGCCTCGATGCTGTTTATGAGGTACAATCCGTACCAGTTCGCTCAACAGTCGAGCTACGATCAGGGTGTCCCGCTAGAGGCTTTCCTGGCTGAGCCGGTTGCCACGGAAAAGGGTATCCGCAACGCGCTACACCATTTTATGCGGCTGAACACCGGATCCAGCTTTTTTATCAGTGAGCCGAGCTGCGTCCCAAAAATCTTAAACGTATACGTGGCGTGGTACCAGCATGTGATGGGTGCTGTTATTAGGGAGGAAAAGCAGTTACTGCTTGACCGCAAGGGTGCTGTCCCTGCTGGTAATCCAGCTGTCCCTTTGAAGCGATGAACCATTGTTCGTCCTTCCTTGAGAGAAGCTGTTGCGGTTGTGGTCCCACGCGCTTTTCCTGATAAGCCTCTACCTCGTGTGCCTGTAGAGGCGGTAGCTGTAACGTCTCCTGAGTCTGGCGTGGGTACGAAGATTAGGACTCGTCGCCCAAAATTGCCCGCCAAGCGCAAGATCCTGTCGTCGGCCGCTAGCGCCCGCTCGTAGAAAAAGAAAAGGTCGCTCTTTTCTGCTGACGTTGTACTTGGACAAGAGCCCCATGCTCCCTATAGCGAAGGCTTGTGCGAGTACGGAACCAATGAGGGTCTATTTATCGCGCCTGCGGATGATACCGATCTTCAAGCTACCCTTGTGGCTTCCGAGCGACTGGCTCGCGATGAAGCAGCACTGATCACTATCGCACAGTCAGGTAGACATCAGTCATATCTTTCGGCGGTTATCTTTTTTTACTATGCTTTTACTGACGCTTTCTTCTTTAACAGGTATCTCTGCCGAAGAGGCTCTCGCGGCTTCTCTCAAAACATTTGAAGAGGAAGAGAGGCTCCGTGCTTCTTTGGGCCTTGGTATACTTCGGCTCATTGTGACTTCATTCCTTTTTTCTTTATTCATGGTTTGACCCTTTCTTTTATTTTTTTGTAGGGACTATCTTGACTCGGGTTATTCCAAGTGCGGTACCAATTGCGAGTGGTGACGCGGCGGCATCGTTAGAGCCGGCTACCGCAGCCATGGCTATCCCTAATTCACCGCAAGGGGTTTTGCTAAAGCTGCTGATGATGAACTTCGTAACGGCGCCGGAGGCAGAGCTTGGTTTAGACGATGGTATACCCTTGTCAGAAGTCATGACGAGGTCAGCTCTCACGGCCCAGGCCGAAAGGAAGCGCAGGAGGCGTGCAGCGAAAGAACGTGATGCCGCCTTGGCTGTAGGTGCAGGCTCAAGTACCACTCCCCCTGTCGCTATTTTTTCAGAGGATGCTCCTACTGCCCTGTCTACCGCCCATAGAAAGGTTGCACGCGCGGCTCGGGAAGAAAACGAAAAGCTGCCCGAAGGTAACGTAACGCTGAGTCTTTTTTATTAGAACTTGATCTTCAAATTCTTATATACGATATCCTGCAGGGCCAAGTCCTGGCGATAAGATGGCAGGTGAGATAACGGCGACTACAGAGCTCGAAGCGGCTACTCTCGAGAGAGAGTCTGGGACTGCCCAAACCGCCGCTCTTTCCCCTTGTGGTTACCTGCTATCGGCGGGCATCGCAAGCGTCACAACGGCTCTCGTCGAATCAGGGGATGAAGCCACGGGCGCCGAAACTACTCCACCGAGGGAGAGCGAAGAAGCCGTTGTTCCTGGTGATGCTTCCGTCGCGGCTTTGGCTGATGACCCATCAGGTAGGTCTTGGGTCGATGCTTGCTTTTTATTTCGCAATCCCTTTCAGCCCCCTCTGATGACATTTTGTTCGTTTTGAGTGTAGGTGTGGTGAACGCTGAGGTTGTGCCATCCGAAGAAGCGCCATCAATTGCTGCTCTAGCGGTCACCTTCCCTTCGCCTTCTCTCGTATTCCCTCAAATGCTGGAAGGTATGAGTTTGCGATTTATTTAATTTAAATTGTAAATACCATCTTCCTTGTATTGACAGTATATTGTCTCAATTCTGCAGGAGTCCTTTTCGACTATCTGTATCAGGTGTTGAACCCACATTTCTCCTTCCAGTGATCGTCTTGTCTGCTGGTGTCGGTGAGTATAGTTTTTAACCGACATCCTTTCCTTTCTTTTACGGGCAACCATGTTGTTGCTAATTCTTCTTTGAATTGATTACAGCGTTACAGATTGGAGGAGGGGATGAGAGAATAGCCGTGCCTCCGGTACTCCCAACTTTGCTACCTGTCGCAGCCGGTATAGTAGACTCGATTGCTCATGCATTTTCTTTACCTCCCGAGTCGACGTCTGACCATAATTTATTTTGCAGCAATCGCACCAACTCCAGCTCCCTTCGAGTCTCGAATCCCAATGCCGGCAGGGCCCTTTGCTAAATGCCCACCATCCAGGGGTGCTGTGACGAGCCTGCGAATGTTGAGCGAGTTCATTAAGGATCTTGACACCGAGGCCCTTGCATCTGCTGCAGACTTTGCTGCTAAGGTTAATCCTATGCTGGCGTCGCTCATGAACTTTCATGACAAAGGTGTCGTCGAGTCTTGGGTTAATCACTAGAGAAAGATCTAGGCCTGCCTGCATGAGATTGAGCTCAAGCGTCCCGCTCCTGAAGTATCAGCTTTGAACTCCCGGCGGGCTGCATGGGTTGAGCAGAGTGTTCTTTTCCTTTGCTATTTTGAACAAGAGGCGACCCTTAGGCGGAAGGAATAAAAGGTGACTTCTAGTGAGTCTGTCCAATTGCGTGCTCAGGTCGAACCAAATGCTGAGCAGCTGAAAGCTATTTTTGAAAACCTCCAACGATTTATCTTTGACGGGCTGGTGCTGAAGAAGAAGCTTGACCTTACTGAGTGGGTTACGCAGAGTCATGAAGCCACTCAGTGGAAAATTGATGAGAAGCTTTCATCCCGTTTGCAGTAGCGGACTCGAATTGAAGCGGAGTTGGCCGCGGCGGCTGATCGTGAAAAGGAATTGAGAGGAGTGCGAGAGCAGCTTGCTGATTTGCTAAAAATGCCTCTTTCTTAGTAGCCATCTTTGTATCAACTGAAAATTTGTAATTTATGAATAACATATCTTTATTCATTTTTTATTCTTTTATATGATGTATCTTGTACTCAATTGAATTCATGAATAAAAGACACGTTTTTTTTATCTTGTACTACCGCTTTCTTTTCTTTGCTGTGTCATTGGCATGTTCCTTTAGCAAATGTGGCCGGAGGATAGTAGATAGCAGTCCATCTTAACCTCCTTGTAGGGTAGTGATGGCTTAGGAAACAGGTTCAGGCCTGCTGCCTAAGACTTTTCAACTTTATAAGCCGTGAGGGTCTCATAAAAAATTTTCTCCCTGCGAGTCGAGAGGATCTCGTAGGTGTATTTCCTCCTCAGGAGTCGTGAGGATTCCTAAGTGCGTTTTCTCTTAAGAGTTGTAAGGATCACACAAGAGAATTTTCTCCCTTACAAGTCGAGGGGACTCATAAGTGATTGGTGAGTTGACTTGTTTCCGAGACAGGGTCATTGGATGACGTATTTCCGCGACGGGGTCATTGAATGACGTATTTCCGAGACGGGGTCATTGGATGACGTATTTCCGAGACGGGGTCATTTACTGGCGTGTTTCCGCGACGGGGCCATTTGCTGACGTGTTTCCGAGACGGGGTCATTGGATGACGTATTTCCGAGACGGGGTCATTGGATGACGTGTTTCCGAGACGGGGTCATTTGTTGACTGTTCAGACCATAATATTGCATTTATCATTCCCCTATTCTTACCCTTTTTATAAATAAACAGGTACTCTTGACGCACGTTTGTTGCATATTACAGGATACAGGTTTCTGGAGCAAATACAGTGAAAAAGACACAAAACAACGGAAAAAGGGACTTTTGACCAACAAGTAGACGGATCCTAGTCAAGCCTAGTCGAAGAACAGTGCAAGGTCCAAAAAGTCAAGTGAAACGGTCAAAAAGCCCAATACAAGTCTTCACTAAAAATCTGGAGAAGATCCAGAAGTCCAACAGAGAAAGTACATATAAAAATCCAGAGCCCAAGAACCATTGAAGAAACCCCAGAAGTCTGAAAGCCCAAGTCCACAGTTTGGCCGCGGATCCGCGGCCAAACCCAGCCTGGCGCCGCGGATCCGCGGCCGTTAGGAACAAGTGTCGGTGCAAATTTTCTGAGGCGGCGCGACGGTTCTGGTGTTAGGATTTTACGTGGGCAAATATGTAATTGCGCATGTGCGAGAGCCTGTAACCCTAGGTTTCCTATTTTCCTATAAATTGTAAACTTAGATCTAAAAATTGTATGCCTCTTTTCAATAAATAAAATTCAGAAATTCTGGAAGTGACATTCAGATCTGTTCTTTATCGCTTGGAGGGAGCCATCACCATTAGTAAGTGTTTTTCTTTTATTCTTTTAATGTTATTTCATCCCCTAATGAGCGAGTAGTCTCCTCGCTTGTTAGGGTTAGCCTTAGGGAAAGGGTTGAGAGATGAAATCTCTCACCCCTTTCAATGCCATATTAAACTATCCCATTAAGAACTCCATGCATGCGCGCACAACCGCTCCCTGCGGCACCCTACCCCTCGAGGTAACGGTGAACCGCAGTATAAAGGCCCGGTTGCGCGCGTTTTCCATGGGGGTTAGGGTAATTAACTATAAAGGAAGGATACGAATCTAGAGGAAGAAAACATCTTCCCAAAAGATTCGTATCCACTTTATCGATAATTACTATAACACCTAATGGATTTAAAATACGGCATTGAAAGCGGTGAGGAAACATCAATCTCCAAAACTTCCTCTAAGCCTAACCCTAGCAAGAATTTAAATTAGATTAATTAAGTTTCAAATCTAGATTTTTATAAAACCAAAACGACAAATAGAATCAACTCGTTAAGACACATAAAAGGAATTTACCCGTCTCTGTGGATCGACCCGTACTCACCGGCTAGCTGCGAAGCGACGCCGTTTCTGATTGCGGTAATTACAAGTTTTGAAACTAATCAAATGGCGCCGTTGCCGGGGACGGCGTAATCTTTCTTTTTGTGAATTTTCGGGTTGATATAAATTTTAAAAAAATTATAAAAATCTGAAAATATAAAAAATATAAAAAATTTATCAAATTTGATCTGTTTGAAGGGTGTATCTTTTGGATCTTGCAGGAACAGCGAAGAATCACCGATCTGGAATTTTACAGAGGGCAAATCAAAATTTGGTACATAAAACAGAGAGGAATTGAAAGTACAGAGCCACAGAAATTTTTCCAGAGGCTGAACCCATCCCCTTGCCGTGCTTCCGCCGCACCAGTGCCTCATCCGCCGCGGATCCGCGCTCTTATCGCCACGTCAGCACTGGAAAATTTGCTGGTTTGCTTTCTTTTCTTCCCCTCTGCAACCTACAATATATCTCTCTGTAAAAAGTTTCTGCAGGAATTCTTTGCGCTAAAAAAATCTTTCTCCCCCTTCTAAATAACAGATCTCTGCAGGTTTCTTTGCGCCGCGCTAAAAAATTCTGATTGCAAGTAAAATTTTATTTGTTTTGCATAATTTAACCGGATTCTAAGGGGCTAATTGACCAAACTCAGATTGGGTGGGGATTTCATCACCCTTCCCAGGACCCCAGAAAACACCTAATCATTTTGCATCGACCACAATTAATAAAAAAAGATTAGACTCAGACCTAAGGTCGGCGAGCTCAATAGGAAAAAGGACTAGGGCAGGCATCGGCCGTTTATCCTAACCGACATTGCGGTGTCTAGGCTAGTGGTTATTAATTAGGCCCACTGTAGTGGTGGTTCCTTCACACTTACCTGGCCGTATTTGTCCGTGAAGAGGCGGTTTGAGGTCCTATCTCTAGCCCTAGTTAGGAGCTGTCTAGCAGACCTAGGCGACCCTAGATCTAGGCCTGATTGTGCATGTGTGGTTGATACTTTTGTGTCATGAGTCCGTTTTCAAAAACCTATTTGCAAAACTCTCACATAAATTAAAAAAAAAAAGGAAAAATCTTTTAAAAAAAACTTGCAAAAATTTTGTCGCTAACAAATCCTTGCATTCTTCTATCATGGGTACCCCACATCATAAATCTCTTGCCGAATCTTGGTATCCCGAACCTAACTTTGCGTCGTTCGTCAATGTGTTCGGTCAATTTAAAAACGATCCCTCCTTGCCAAAGAAATCTTTGAAAGATCACATAGAAGAGTCTAGGAGAAACAGTTTGGCTTATCAACCCACTTTGTGTCAACCGAGTCAACCTTTACAACCTACATATGTTGATACCACTTCTTCAAGTCCTTCTGTCACTCCTAGGCCGATGTCCATTGCTGAGCATATTGCTCAATCTCGCAGTCGATCTTTCACCCCTCTCCACTCACCTAGTTTTAGGGATCCACACAATTATTCACCTTCTTATCCATATGTTGACCCTACCCCTGTCCTACCACCCACTTCCTATCAGTCCTACCAGACTTTTCCATCTTTACTAGACACTGTTTCTTCACAGCCATTAGGGAGTTTCACATACCCAACCAATTGTGAATCTTTTACTGAAACCCCCTCACCACCTAAGTCTAGTTTGGAAGAGTCGTTGGAAGCATATATTGCTGCAACAAATAAAATGATGAGGACAATGGAAGCATCCATGGCCGCCCTTACGCAACCTAGTGAACCGGTAGCTAGTGTCCCGCTAGCTCCGAATTTTTCAATGTGTAAGGCGGCAGTTGGACAGAGTGAGAATGAGAGAGGATTTTTAAATCAAACCCACCCTTACCCAATTGAAGCCCACAACTCCGGTTTTCCATCGATTGTTCCAAATGATTCACCCGTTGAAAATAAAAATGATTTGTGCGATTTTGTAGTGTTTGATTTGCCAAATTGTGAGGAACCCCTTTCGAGTGAAACCGTACCTAATCCTTTCGATCTTTACACCTCCACTCTAGAACCTACATTGATAAATATCCATGCTGTGGATAAAGTGTCTAAAGAAATTGATTTTCACTTGATTGAGGATATAGACGCCGGGAATATTTCGGATGATGAACCTGTCGATTTAATAGAAATTTTATGTTCAAATCATCATCCTGAGTTATTAAATGTTTCCCCCGAATCTCATATGCGTCTAGATTTTGATGATAATGGCATGGATGAATTAAATAGTGAGGATAGTACTGAGGAGAGTCTTGAGGATAATATCGAGGTTGAACCATTTTTATTTGATGTGTCGGATTTTCCAGTTCAGCCTCCTGAACCTTTGACTGTTATGTCACCCTCCCTCCTTCCTACTGATCCGACCGAACAAATGACTGTTACGCTTTCATCTCCTATACCAAGTTCGGCGTACCCATGTTTTCTTGCGAATCTTGAGGGATTTGACCCCATTGCACGACGAGTTGATAGGTTAGCGCAATCGCTTTTAACACATCGGTCATCACATATTGCGCTAATTTATTCACTCAATTTACACCCTCAAGATCGCACTTCACTTCTTTCTTCTTTCCATCTTTCTTCTCACCCACCGAGACCGTATTCTACCCTTCTTCCCACACGGTCTCGCGTGTTTCTCATTTCTTTCCTCCACACCCTATTCTTGCACCAACTATACCACTACCACGATAAGATCTTTGAATGGTTGGTGCTAACATTTGGCTTGTGTAAGGCCAAGCTTAAGTTTGGGGGGGAACCTTTGTATATATGTATATATCCTTTTGTTTTCTTTTTCTATAAAAAAAAAATAAAAAAATTTCAAAACATAAAAAAAATTATAAATAAATAAACAGGGGAGTATCGGTGTTTTGACCCTCTTGGTTTAGCATGACAGTGAGGACACTGTCAAGTTCAAGTTTGGGGGTATGCTCGGTACGTCTTCTTCCTTCGCATTCATTTGTACATATCTTTGTATTTGCATACTTATTTGAAAACCCATAAAAATTTGAAAAATTTGAAAAATTATAAAAATTATTGTATTCAATTTTGGCTAATTGACTAGAGTTTGACAAATAGGTTAACTAGCTAGGAAAAACTAGATCTTAGACTTAGTGAATTAAAAACCCTAAAAATAACCTTCCTTAAAGTTTAACAGTAGAAAGTATATGCCTTGTAGTTTATTTAGAAATAGGCAAATTTTGGGTTCACTTTTTGGGCTAAGTCGAAACAAGGGAAGAGTATTGATGTTCTTATTAGAGTATAAGTTTGAAAAATAGTTCCTAGCTTAAGTCTAGATTATGAAAACGTATACCCTACAATTTGCACAATCACGCACATTGAAACTTGAAATAGTAGAAGAGACCTTGAAATTCTCTTGTCTAAAGTCTTTAGTATGAAAAGTGTGAATAAAGAAAAAAAAATGGACATTGGTTTTTTATGATTACTTAAGGCTGCAAAAATAGAAAAATACTTAGCGAGGGTGCTTCATCACCTAGTGCCTTAGACCAACTGGTTTGGGAGTCACTGCTAAAGCCTTGGGTGTTGCAAAGACTAGGAAGTATGTTTTAAAGTGCAAACGCATTTTGTAATCGGTCGTTGGTACCTCAAGAAGTATTAACGGTCGCATGAAGAATGTGTAAGCAAATTTCATTTAAATTCACCACTAATTAGTACTTTGGACAACGAACAAGGGGTTGATTGCTTAATTTGAATTTCCAAGTGTAGGGGTGACTTATACACACACGTAGGGGTATGTGATTGGAATTTAGATAAGAGAGAGGAATGAAGAATAGAACTTGTATCTTTAGTAGAGTTGATAGAAATTCCTAAGTGGAGATGAAACCCTAGAAGGAAGACTTAAGAGATGCCGAAAGCTAAGTAGGTCTACATAACATATATAATCTTAAGTTAAATAATGAGGAAGCGTGAAGAATATGGGTGGATAATTTACAAGTAAAAGATAATAGAATTCCTTGTTGGAAAACCTAATTGGAGAACAAAAGTCGATGGGCCGAATTGATAGGATTTTGTGGGTGTAATCCGCTAAAAACCCTCAGGAGACAACACTCCTCCTACTAGGGACACCTAGAGGTTTAACGGCTTGTTGCACGTGCTCAGTGCAATCGCGTTTCCCTGCGAAAGTGCGGTTAGGTTTTTTGTAGTGAATAAAAAAATAAGTTTGCTCGAGGACGAGCAAAAGGTAAGTTTGGGGGTATTTGTTCAGACCATAATATTGCATTTATCATTCCCCTATTCTTACCCTTTTTATAAATAAACAGGTACTCTTGACGCACGTTTTTTGCATATTACAGGATACAGGTTTCTGGAGCAAATACAGTGAAAAAGACACAAAACAACGGAAAAAGGGACTTTTGACCAACAAGTAGACGGATCCTAGTCAAGCCTAGTCGAAGAACAGTGCAAGGTCCAAAAAGTCAAGTGAAACGGTCAAAAAGCCCAATACAAGTCTTCACTAAAAATCTGGAGAAGATCCAGAAGTCCAACAGAGAAAGTACATATAAAAATCCAGAGCCCAAGAACCATTGAAGAAACCCTAGAAGTCTGAAAGCCCAAGTCCACAGTTTGGCCGCTGATCCGCGGCCAAACCCAGCCTGGAGCCGCGGATCCGCGGCCGTTAGGAACACGTGTCGGTGCAGATTTTCTGAGGCGGCGCGACGGTTCTGGTGTTAGGATTTTACGTGGGCAAATATGTAATTGCGCATGTGCGAGAGCCTGGAACCCTAGGTTTCCTATTTTCCTATAAATTGTAAACTTAGATCTAAAAATTGTATGCCTCTTTTCAATAAATAAAATTCAGAAATTCTGGAAGTGACATTCAGATCTGTTCTTTATCGCTTGGAGGGAGCCATCACCATTAGTAAGTGTTTTTCTTTTATTCTTTTAATGTTATTTCATCCCCTAATGAGCGAGTAGTCTCCTCGCTTGTTAGGGTTAGCCTTAGGGAAAGGGTTGAGAGATAAAATCTCTCACCCCTTTCAATGCCATATTAAACTATCCCATTAAGAACTCCATGCATGCGCGCACAACCGCTCCCTGCGGCACCCTACCCCTCGAGGTAACGGTGAACCGCAGTATAAAGGCCCGGTTGCGCGCGTTTTCCATGGGGGTTAGGGTAATTAACTATAAAGGAAGGATACGAATCTAGAGGAAGAAAACATCTTCCCAAAAGATTCGTATCCACTTTATCGATAATTACTATAACACCTAATGGATTTAAAATACGGCATTGAAAGCGGTGAGGAAACATCAATCTCCAAAACTTCCTCTAAGCCTAACCCTAGCAAGAATTTAAATTAGATTAATTAAGTTTCAGATCTAGATTTTTATAAAACCAAAACGACAAATAGAATCAACTCGTTAAGACACATAAAAGGAATTTACCCGTCTCTGTGGATCGACCCGTACTCACCGGCTAGCTGCGAAGCGACGCCGTTTCTGATTGCGGTAATTACAAGTTTTGAAACTAATCATTGACGTGTTTCCGAGACGGGGTCATTTGCCGACGTATTTCCGAAACGGGGTCATTTGCTGACGTGTTTCCGAGACGGGATCATTAGATGACGTATTTTCGAGACGGGGTCATTTGCTGACGTGTTTTCGAGACGGGGTCATTTGCTGACGTGTTTCTGCGATGGGGTCATTTGCTGACGTGTTTCCGTGACGGGGCCATTTGATGACGTATTTCCGCGACGGGGTCATTGGATGGCGTATTTCCGAGACGAGGTCATTGGATAACGTATTTCCGTGACGGGGTCATTTGCTGACGTATTTCCGAGACGGGGTCATTTGCTGAAGTATTTCCGAGACGGGGTCATTTGCTGACGTATTTCCGTGACGGGGTCATTGAATGACGTATGTCCGTGATGGGGTCATTTGCTGACTTATTTCCGCGACGGGGTCATTTGCTGACGTATTTCCGCGATGGGGTCATTGGATGACGTATTTCCGTGACGGGGTCATTTGCTGACGTATTTCCGAGACGGGGTCATTTGCTGACGTGTTTCCGAGAAGGGGTCATTTGCTGACGTGTTTCCGAGACGGGGTCATTTGCTGACGTGTTTCTGAGACGGGGTCATTGCTGACGTGTTTCCGTGACGGGGTCATTGGATGACGTATCTCCGAGACGGGGTCATTTGCTGACGTATTTCCGCGACGGGGTCTTTTGTTGACGTATTTCTGCGACGGGGTCATTGGATGACGTATTTCCAAGACGGGGTCATTAGATGACGCATTCCCTAGACGGGGTCATTTGCTGACGTGTTTTCGCGACGGGGCCATTTGACAACGTATTTCCGAGATGGGGTCGGGTTGACTTGCTCCACTTTCTGCGATGTCGAGGCTGACTCTAGGTTGTCTGTGAACCCTAGAGTCTTGGAACTGGGGACTTTGTCGTGGCTCCGATTGGTGGTGTCACGTCCGTGCCCTACTGGCATGAGGAGGAACGCCGTTGTTGGTCTTTTGGGATACAGATGTTGCTGTCGAGATCTGACTTTCCCTTTGACAGAGTTTGTTGGGACATGTGGTTTCCTTTTCGTTTGTGCTCATGGATTGTATACATGGGTCAGTATGGACTTACCTGCAGGGCAAAAGTTTCATTATTTCATCATTTTTTTATTTCTTTCCGCGATGCTCTATCATTTCAACTTTTTATATCGGCTATTTTTCGCGGTGCCCAATCATTTCGGCTATTTTTCGCGGTGCCCAATCATTTCGGCTATTTTTCATATGCATATATTTTACTCGCTGATTTTTATTGCGAGTTGCCCAAACATTTCGGCTATTTCATATGCATCATCATTTTTTTGCAAGTATGGAACTCAAAATCTGATACTAATTTTAGAATCAGCATCGCTGTAACTTGAATCTTGCCAGGAGCGAATCATCATTTGTCGTGAAAGGACTTGGAATTTGATACCGATTTAGGCATCGGCATCGCTACAACTAGGATATTTCCAGGAACAAATCATCATTTGCCTTTGTCGATTTAAACAAAGATAGCTTAGTAAACAGGGTTAGAATCCTTTCGACTAAGGCTTTTGACTTTATGAGCCGTAAGGGTCTCATAAAGGTGTTTCTCCCTATGATTCGTGAGGATCTCGTAGGTGTGTTTTCTCCTTAACAATCGTGAGGATTCTTAAGTGTGTGTTCTCTTATAAGTCGTAAGGATCTTACAAGAGTGTTTTCTCCTTATAAGTCGAGAGGACTTACAAGTGTTGTTCACCAAATAGGGGGATTTCACGCCATTGGCGGAACTTGGTGGGGGAGACGTTTATTTGTGCCCGTGGATTGTATACAAGGGTCAATATTGAACCGTTTGTAGGGCAGTCTGGGAAATGTGATGGCTTAAGAACAGGTTCAGAGTCATGTAGCTTAAGGCTTTTGAATCTTATGAGCCGTGAGGGTCTCATAAGAGGGTTCTCCTTACGAGTCGTGAGGATCTCGTAAGTGTAATTTCTCCTTAGGAATCGTGGGATTCCTAAGTGTGTTGCTCTTTTGTGAGTCGTAAGGATCTCACACAGGTATTTTCTCCTTATAAGGTCGAGAGGACCTTGCCAGTGTGCATGAATTTTTTACGAGTCTGCGCCCTTTCGGGTTTTCACAGACTCGCCGGTAGCCCTGCTGTTTTTACTCACGGAGCCCTTTCGGGTTTTCATCCGTGCCCATTTTGCTTATGGACGTACAATTTTTTTTACGAGTCGGGTTTTCACAAACATCGCCGGTAGCCTTGCTGTTTTTACTCAAGGAGCCCTTTCGGGTTTTCATCCGTGCCCATCTTGTTTATGGACGTATCGTTTTTTTTGGGTCATCCCTAAGATACTGCGGTTTGTAGTAGTTTAAAGACGTTTCGGTCCGTAGTTAGTTTCACGACATTGTGGTCCATTGTTAGTTTATGGACGTTTCGGTCCGCAGCGATTTTGAGGAAAATTTTCGCTGGATACTACTTATAGAGTTTGGGCTTGGGAAGATAGCTAGTGGACATAAGCGTCGTCATCTATCGTTAACCTAGGCCATGACTCGTCAGGCGTAGTATTTCTTAAGAAACCGGCCGTTTATTGGCCGGAAGGGTCTTTCGCCATGCATATCCATGAGTAAGTAAGCCCCACCTTGGTAGACTTTGTCTATAATGTACGAGCCCTGATAGTTCAGCTCGAATTTCCCCCGTTTAGCACGATTGGAGATCATAGGTCTTTTTACAACTAGCACGAGTTCGCCTTGGCGGAATGTTCTCGGCCTAGTCAATCTCTCGTATGAGCGCGTCATTTTTTCTTTGTAAGCCTCCAAGTTTTGCTGCGCTATGAGACGAGTTTCATCGAGGGCGTCGAGCTCTTCAAGCCGAAGATGAGCATTCTCTTCATCTGTTAGCTCGTAATGAACCTCCACTCGTAGAGAGGGTAGATCTATCTCCAAGGGGATTACTGCTTCAGCGCCGAATACCAATGCATACAGCGTTGTGTTTGTGGTTGTTTTGAACGTGGTCTGATACGCCCAGAGAGCTTCATGCAGTCTCTCGTGCCAATCCTTTTTATTTTTGGACACCGTTTTCTTTATGATCTTTGTCAAGATCTTCATGAAAGCCTCATCTAGACCGTTAGCTCGGGGATTATAGACTGAAGAGTATCTCCAGTCTATATTACGCTGTTGTGCGAAGAGGCTGATTTTGTGACTTCTGTAGGCCGACCCGTTATCGGAGATAATCCATCGCGGAGTGCCGAACCGATAGATGACGTGTGTCTTGAAGAAATGGAGGATGTTCTCCGTCTTCACTTCTCTTAGCGGTACTGCCTCTGCCCACTTAGAGAAGTAATCGGTTGTTGCCAATATGAACCGATGTCCTCTGGATGACGCTAACTCGATGGGCCCGATTATATCGGTTCCCCGCATTTTGAACGGCCAGCTAGCCACTGTTGGCTGTAGCGGGTTTGGATGCTGATGGATGAATTCTTCTTGAATTTGGCACGAGTGGCACTGCTTTACGTATTCGAGGCAGTCCTGGATCATCGTGGGTCAATAGTAGCCCATCCTTTTGATCTTCATCTTCATCTTTGGCCCGGTTTGATGAGAACCGCAGAGTCCATCGTGAGTTTCTTGGACGACTCTCCTTGCTTCTTTCGGTCCTAGGCATCTTAGCCACAGAGAGTCGAATGATCTCTTATATAGAGTATCATTGACGGAGGCGAAAGACAGAGCTCGTCTCATGAGCTGATGTCTTGAGGATGCATCTTCCGGCGTTCGATGGGATTTGAAGTAGTCTAAAATGACTTCTCTCCAATCCTTAGCCTTTTCTTGGTCCTCTATTTGTAGGGCCGTTTGCTTGGTCGCTTCCATTTCTTCAGACGACTCCGTGGACATTTCTGCTGGCGCAAGAACCCGACGGCTTTGTACAACGATCCTCACGTCATCGAGGTTTTCGTCACCCAGTTCTTTAGCGAGTTTGGCTAATGCATCTGCCTTACTATTTTACGTACGCGGTATGCTTTCTAGGACGTAGGAAGAGATTTGAGTCAGCAATTGTTGCACTCTCTCGCTATACTTTACCAACTCTGGTTTGCACGTTTGATAGTCGCCGTTTACTTGACTAACGACTAGTTGGGAGTCTCCGTATATGAGGAGGTTTTTTATTTCCATGTCGACAGCGATCTCAAGACCTGCTATCAAGGCTTCATTATTTGTCCTCGGCTCTGTTAACGAAAAGGCAAAGCGTATTATCCCTCCTTGCGGAGTCACGAAGATAAGGCCTATCCCCGATTTGATTATAGAGGTAGTGTACTTTCTCTTCTTCATGGAAGATGCCCCATCGAAGTACAGTTCCCATCGGGTATCACTCCCTCCTCTTTCCCCGTCGATCGTGTCAAACGCGTGCTCGTCTGGCAATTCACAATTTAAGGGTGAATCGGCAGGTATCAGATGCTCAGCGAGGAAGTCGGCGATGGCCTGGCCTTTCACTGCCTTTAGAGGTCGGTATGTTATCGAGAATTCCATTAAGAGTAGGGCCCATTTAGCGAGCCGTCCCGTTAGTATGGCTCTTAACATCAAATACTTGAGAGAATCCACCTTTGATATGAGATGGATCTCATGCGCCAACGCAGAGTGTCTGAGCTTCGTTATCGCGAAGATTAATGCCAGGCAGTGTTTTTCGATGAGGGAGTAGTTGTTTTCTGCCCCTAGGAGAACTCGGCTCAAATAGTAGAGGGCTTTTTCTTTCCCTTGGTCATTCTCCTGTGCCCATAGCGCATCCAAAGAACCTTCAAGGGCAGTTGTGTACAGGATGATGGGCTTTCCCTTGACTGGAGCGGTCAGTACCGGCAGATTTTGTAGGTATAGCTTGATTTTTTCCAGTACGCTTTGGCATTTGCGATCCCAAACGAACGGGGTCCCCTTCTTCATTATATGATTGTAGGGGCGGCATTTGCCGGAGAGGTTAGCTATGAACCACCGGATATATGCGAGGTTTCCTTGGAGAGACCACAGTTGTTTGAGAGTTCTGGGCGAAGGCATTTCCATAATCTCTTTGATCTTTGACGGGTCTATTTCTATGCCCCAGTGTCGTACGATGAATCCTAAGAATTTGCCCGAGGAAACTCCGAACGCGCATTTCAGAGGGTTCATCTTTAGGTTGTATTTCCGAAGACGCTGGAACACAATTTTCAAATGCTCACAGTGTTCCTCATATGATTTGCTTTTCACCACGAGCTCATCAATATAGCATTCGACGATTTCATGTATGAGATTATCGAAAATCTTCGTCATGGACCTATGATAGGTAGCACCGGCGTTCTTCAGACCGAAAGGCATCACTTTGTAGCAGAATATGCCCAGAGGAGTCCGGAAAGCGGTATGCTTCTGGTCTTCAGGACACATCTTTATTTGATTGTACCCCGATGACCCGTCCATGAAGGAGAAAACTTCGTGAGTGGACGTGTTGTCTATCATCAACTCGGTAACCGGTACGAGAAAATCATCCTTTGGACAGGCTTTGTTGAGGTCCCGAAAGTCCACGCAGATGCGCATCGTCCCATTTTTCTTCATCACTGGGACAATGTTGGCGATCCAGTCAGGGTATTGAACTTCTTGGATGAAGCCGGAGTCGATTAGCTTCTTAACTTAGGCGTTGATGCTCATTTCAAGTTCGAGCCGCATTCTTCTTGGTGCTTGTTTAATTGGCTTGACGTCCGGAGATATTGCCAATTTATGCACAGCTATTTCCGGATCTAGCCCCGGCATCTCGGAATAGTTCCATGCGAAGCGGTCCTTATACTGCATGAGCACGTCTTTTAGTGTAGCCACTTGTTCTTTAGATAGCAGCTCACTGACGAACGTAGGCCGCGGGTCGTTTGCCGTCCCCAAGTCAATTTTCCTTAGGTTGTCCGCAGTAGTTTGTATTCTATCTTCCAACTCTTTTGGCGCCGGTGGAAATTCTGAGATCAATTCCTCCTCATCCTCGTTTTTGATGCACCAGGAGAGTTCATCCATATTCTCGGGCACTCCTTCTTCTGACAACGTTATCACGTGACAGGTACGAGATCGTTTCCAAGACCGATGTTGATCTGGTTCTACTCTCGCCATATGCGTTGCTTTTGGTACATGCTTTTGCGGTGGGGCTACCCTCCAACTGTTGGATAAAGCGAATCTGCCGAGTTGATATTGGAGTTCGACCCAGTTTTTGAAGGTGAAGCAGTCTTCAAGAGGATGTCCTATCGATCGGTGGTAGGAGCAATAGTCCGGGTGATGAATCTCGTTTGCTTGATCGGGGTGCCGAGACACCGGGAGTGTCATCATTTGATGTTTCATGACAAGGTCGAATATCTTCTTTGTCTTTTCTTAAGGGAATGAATATGCTCGGTCCATCTTTTTCGTTTGAGACGAATTCCGGCTGACCTTTTCTTGATCACGTGGCCTTTTGGATCCGTTTTGCCATTGTCGATTTTTTGTCCATTCTTTGACTTGTTTTTTCCTCTGCGTCGAGCCTTTTTCTTGTCTTGGGAATGCATGGCAGGCTGACGGTGAAGGGCATCGTCGTCTTCCGTAGCCTGCTGAAGGAGGCGTTGCGTCTTGGCTTTCTCGTAAATGGCCATTTTGCTGCTGTAGTCGTTCTGAACCTTTTGACTTGCTACCCTTATTAGCTTGTCCATCTGTTCTTCAAACGAAGGACTTGGCATTTTTATGGCAAGACCTCGTTCTGGTTCAGCGTTAACGTCTTCTAAAAAAGCGTCCCTTTCATCATCAAGGTCATTTATGACATGGAAGCCATGGAATTGCTTCCGTTTCTTTGACTGGACATATCCTAGCCCAATCGTTTCTATTTTTCCGTTGGGCAATTTTCGCTGAGTTCCGAGGACATTCCAAATCCTATTGTAGAACTGAGCTTGTCGAGGAGTTTGTTTGAATGGTATGCCTTGGCATCTTAATAATCTTTTCAATCCCTCGGTGTAATACCTGGGCAGACGAATGGGTTGGAGCCTGTCGAGCACAGGATCGGCACCAAGCCAGACTTCTCTTTCGACTTTAGTCTCCGTGGATCGATAGAATAGGATCGCCTTTTCACCTCTTCGCCTGGGAAGGACGTAGAATGTCTGCAACTCTTGCACACTATATGTCTCCAGCGCATCAAGCTCTCTGTAGTGCTGCCATGGAACCATCGCGATTTGCAAACTCTGGTTTGCTCCAACGAAGGTTTGCATTGACGGGCGGACGGAGAATACGGCGTTGGTTTCATCTTCGGAGTCGCTGCCAAAGACCAAAATTGGAGCGGATGGTCCGGGTTTATCATTCCGCTTCTAAGGCTGTCCCGAGTAGACTATTTCTTCATCCTCCTCGGTATCACTTCCAAGGGTAGGAATGGGAGTGACGGGCTTCTGTTTAAGCTCGGGCTTATGACACTTCTCCATGTCTTCGAAGTCTGGCAGGAAGTACTTGGCGTCTTCATATTTTCGGACTTCGTTCACAGAAAATGGGTTTAGCTCTCCCGTAACGGTGTACTCGAAGCCGTCTTTGAAATACTTCATACACTGGTGTTGTGTAGAAGGGATGACGTTATATTCGTGTAACCAAGGCCGACCAAGTAGAGCGTTGTAGCAAGTCCTAGCGTCGATGACATGAAATTTGATGTCTGTGACGAGAAGTCCAAAGCGCAATGTCAGTATCACGGACCCGAGCGTCTGCAACGACTGCGAATCAAATCCATAGATAGTGATTTTATCTCGGGCTAAATGTTGAACGCTCATGCATATTTCTTTTAGCACCCGCACGTTGAGAAGGTTAACAGAGGACCCGTTGTCAACAAGTATTTTTCCTATTTTGATGTCATGACAGAACCCAGTGACATATAAAGGACGGTTGTGGTCGCACGTACCAAGGAGGAGATCCCCGTCGTTAAATGTAATGTTAGCCGTGTGAACTTCTGCCAGCTCATCTTGCATTTTCTTCTCGGCGATGAAGTCCTGGAACTGATCGGGCTCTTGTAACGCCTTGACCAAGGAATCCCATGCTTCCTTAGACAAAAAGAGGGCATCCAGTATGCTTAGTTGTGAGGGTATCTTCCTCAAATGCGCTAGGATCTTGTAATCCACCTTGCTTTTCTTAGGTGTGTCCTTGGCTGCGAGCTCTTTGATGACCCCAACTTCGAGGGCAATCTCCTCATGGATTTTCCCCTTCCTCTTATCTTTTTTGTTCGATCCCCTGTTTGCAAGTCCGAGATTCTTTTCGGGCAACGTACGGTTGCACAGCTGAATATTCTCACAGTTCTTCACATCTTCCTCTTTTCCTGAGGTGGATTCCTTGAAGAGAGGGCCGAGGGCTACTTCTTCATCAGAGTCTCTTCCGAAGGTGAGAACTTGTGATCCCCTGGTATCAAAAATGTGACAGTTGCTGGCTGTTCTTTCACGCTCGTCCGTCGTATTTCTCTGTTCCCAACGAATTTTGCGCTTCAACCGCTTAAAATGTTGTCGGTGAGCAACATATCCCTGCCACCATTTCTTGAAGGCATTGCATTCTTCAGTAGGATGTGTCACCTTCCGATGGTACAAGTAGTAGCTCGGATGAACGTCCACTTCGTCAAGGTATATACTGCCAGGAGTATCTCCTTTGAAAAGTGGCAGCTTCATTCCAATTGACAGGGCTTTAGCGAACCGTTTCCTTGTCTTAAGCCTGCTTTTATCTGCCGCGGGCATTCTTCGATCTGGTTGGAGTACTTCAACCTTTTCATCTTGTCGTCGACGTTTGGCTTTTTCGAATATGGCCATTTCGCGCTCTCGATCAGCTTTGCTCCTCTGATGGGCTTCGTTCAGCAACATGTCAATCATTTCGTCTGACGGTGCCAAGAGTTACGGTTCTGGATCTGCCCCCAGTTTCTCTGCATTATGAGCTTCTTTGCCCTTATTGACGAGTGAGAGATCATGTGGCAACTCGCCACATAATCCTCGGGCTCTTCTGAAGAATCGTCTCCTTCATCAGCGTTATTGTCTTTATTCTCAAGAACATGCTTGAAGAATTCGTCCAATGTAATTGTGGTCCATGCCTTCTGGTTATATTCTTCCAGTGTATCGATATGCCTTTGCAGATCCATGTGCTTGTCATCAGGCTGCGCGGGCTTCTTGGTTTTCTTCTTCTTCTTTGAAGACTTTGACGACTGGGCCTGGGTGTTTTGCCCATCGTTACTAATTCTTGGTGTTGGGCGCGGTTTCAGCATCCCCTCAATGATTTCTGATTCTAGCGGGCTTTTCCACCTGATTGCCGGGCATGCTTGAAGATCTTTCAGCATTCTTTTAGTTTTTGCCGAAAGAACTACTTCCTATGGAGCTTCCTCTATGAATGAGCATGATGCCCCCGACGCGTCCATTTTTTTCAGAGCGTGCGGTTGTGGCGGGTTCACCCTCCAGTTTTGAGATAGTGCGAATTTGCCTTGCTGGTATTGGTCCTCAATCCAGCTTTTGAAGACGAAGCAATCTTCGATCGGATGGCCCAATATTCGGTAGTATGGGCAGTAATTGGGATTGTTGACGTCACCAGGATGCAGTGGGCGCTTCAGATCCGGCAGGGTGATGAGCCTGTTGCGCACTGCTAGTTCGAACAGTTTCCTTGTTTTATCCCGGGGAAATGAGTAAGGACGTCTCAATTTCTCGTTGAGGAATCGCAGTTTGTTGCCTTGGCGAGTAGCTGGTTTCGGATCACCCGCGTTGGCGACAAAGGTTGCTTTCCCTTTGCCTTTTTCATTTCGAAGCTCCGTTTTTTAGGAGGGCGGTCTATGGCTCATCTGGTCTATTTGGGTCAGCTTGTCGATCAAGGCCTGGAAGGTGATCGGTTTGAAGAACATCATGAATTGGGTAATGGTTTCCTGAGGGTCAAGGGTTCCCACAAACTTGCCTACTGCAGGAGCCTCTTCTATGTGTTGTTCGCATCTCGACCATAGGTTCCGCCACCGAATTGCATACTGAACCCAGATTTCTCCCAGCTTCACTCTAGCGTTAATTAGTGCGGTGATCAGGGTGCGCTCGCTAGCGCTTGCAAATTTTTATGTAAATAGTAGCTCCATCTCCGCAAATGTCTTAACAGAGTCATTCAGGAGTTCGGAGTACCATTCGAATGCTGTCTCCGACATGCTGCCAACAAACTGGTGAAGTAGCAGTTTGTCGTCACCCCCAGTATTACCGCACAGAACCCTGAATTGAGCAACGTGCTGGTGTGGATTACCCGTCCCCTTATACACATCGAATTTAGGGATCGTATATCTCTGCGGGTACTTTATTTGGTCGTACCAACCCGGATAGGGTCGTCCAGTCCTGACGATTTTGCCGGTCGCTTCGCTTGCCTGATGAGCTCATATCTGTTGAGCTATATAGTCTTCAAGGGTGGCTTTGGAGATGGTCTCTTCCTTGGCTGTTGATAGAGCCGGAAGAGAGTTTGATGTCTCCCTTCTGTCGGCTTCAAGAATTATTAGAGGGTCTTCAGCTGGAGGATTCGGCTGTATCATCATCCCGACCATATCTTGGAACAAGAGCGCCATTTGTTTTATGTTAGCCGCTTGTTCCGTGGCTTCTATATCTTTTTTCTCGACCATTCTTCGTAGGAATTCGGCGTCAGTTTCCTACTCCTTGCGTTGATCCGATGATGATTCCAGACTTTTCTTCTGCCCAGTGAGCGCGGCCATCTTCGTTAGCATCTCCTGGAGCTTTTGCTATTGCTCCTAAGACCTTGTCACAGACTGGGTGAGTGGTCGATGACCCATGGAGATACGGCTATCCTATTTCCCGGAAGCCATGTAGATGGTGTGCACTGCCATGCCCCCCGACTTGGGGCATTTGGATTCCTCACCCTTGAGATTTGTCGCAGACACGGGGATCTTCTCCGAATTTCTCCTTTTATAGGCGGTCGAAGTTGAGGGGGCTATTGCAGGTGATACTTTCCGCGGTACGGTGGCGGGATGGTCCTCCTCTTGCCGAACTTTCATTTTCTTCTGTCGGCAGGAGTAGTCCTTGTCGATCATAGAGTCTTGAACTCTTCGCCAGACCTTGTGGATTTTTTAGGACATCCGCTGAGAAGGCTGCTCCGGCTTCGCCTTAATAACATTTTCAGCGGGTGGAGGAGACCTTTTTAGTACAGCAATTGGAGAGTTCTTGCGCACCATCCTGAGTGGCTCAAAGTTATTTCCAGTTGGAACATCAACATCAACTTCCACCGTTGGAGCAGGTGGAGTAAGTCCCGAAGGGGAACTGCCCCCAGCTTTCCTCACTCGGCGCCAGTGGCGATGTCGAGCACGTCTTGCAGATGGTACTGGCTCAGTTACGGGGGTGGCTTCATCATGCCCCCTGCTTTGAGGAAAGACTGTTGTTGGTGCCAGCCTGTCAATGACTCACGTCCGTTGAAGGGGAACAGTCAATCTTGCAAAGACCGACTTTTTGGTAGGGAAAGCTTTTGTAACGACCTCACCCGAAGCAGGATTTGGGATGTCCAGTCTTGCAAAGACCGGCCCCTTAGCAGGAGAAGCCCCTCTGATGACTTCGTTTACTGGAGTCGGAATGGCTATGCTCTTCGAGATAACTTCTTCGGATATTGCAGGCTTCTTCACGGGCCCGCTTGGGCTTTGGCCTAGTCTGTTAAAGACCGAGGCACTAGACTTGGATGACCCGTTGAGAGGGGCCATGGTGGTGGTAAGCCGATCAAAGACCGACTTTTTTGAAGCTTCCTGTGATGGCACTGGGGCGTTAAAGGTCATTGGAGGGAGCATGGTCCTGAAGAACAACCCAGTGGTGGTATGTGTCACCTGTTCCACCGGCATTGCGAAGATGGAGGCCGCTTGGGGCCCGTAAGTTACTCCTCCAGATAGGACGGAGCGGGAGTTGTTATTGTTGTTGGTGCAGTTAGAATCCATTGACGCCATCTTCCCTTCTACACGTGCAAGACACCAATTCCTAGTATCTCGAATCCACAGGCAACCATAGCAGACCGCGATTTGTTCACGACACACGAAATGTGGAGTGGAAAGAGGAAAAGGTCCTACCGGGCGTGCCAGAATCTGTTCGCCGCCGAAAGACGCGACCGGGACGTTGGGACGTCTGGCCTGAATTTTGGCGGACAGATGCTATTTGGTTTTATCCGTTCACCTATCCAAAGATGCCAAGTTGATTTATGGCACCATGTATCAGAGGTTTAGATGGATGCGGCCTTTAGAGCAGACTTCGTCAGATTCCCCCTAGTTGTGAGGGGTTTTTGATTGTGGGGACACTCTTCCCTACAGGCGCAAACCCCTGCAGTTAATTACGCTACCGCATCGCGGTAACCACTTTCTCCTTCTCCAGATGTTCACTTCGTGTCGTGTGTGTTTGTTTTATTTTCGGTTGCCCGTGGATTGTATACAGAGATTAATGTATGTTGTCGCCCGTAGGGCGTGGATTATTCCAAATCCGTATTTTCTTAGATTTGGGTTTGGGTTGGTTTAAGGATCGTTAATCTTGTTTTAGATTAAGATCAACTTAAATGCTTGTTAAGGATACGTTAGTCTAAGTTTAGACTAAGATCTACATAACAAGGTTTTGGGATCATTTAGATCCAACAAAAGAGTACTTGGACTCTATCGTTTTAGTTTAAGGATATTGCGGTCCATTGGGTTTAAGGACATCATAGTCCATGAGTTTAAGGACCTCATAGTCCGTAAGGTTTAAAGACATCGTAGTCTGTATGATTTTAAAGACATCATAGTCTGTAAGGTTTTGGTTTAACCGTTTGGGGATGCACCAAAAGTTATTGGTTATTGGGACTCTCCATCTTTCTGAAGACGTTGAAGAATTACAATGACATGTATCAAATGTATGAAGATATGTACCTTTGAACCAATGTTGGTTGGGAGATCTATAGTCAGGTTTGGAACTAAGACCAATTAAAAAGATTGTGAGCACATGGGCTTGATTAATCTGAATTAGGGACTTGTGACCAACTTGGGCTCAATCCGCCCAGTTTTGAATAAAGTGTTGAAAACTTGTTTGGGATCAGTCCCTTTTTATTCAACAATACTGAGCATTGATTTGGATTCTGACACCCACTTTTTTTGCTTTTATTGAGTGTTGAACACTTTTAATGGCGCCGGGGTTTTATTTACAGAGCGCTTTGTAATTCCTTAGCGCCCACGTGAGGAGCACGTGGAGCGCTAGACTTGGAGCACTAAGGCGCTTAATCTTTTAAAATAGCGTCCACGTGAGGAGCGCGTGGAGCACTTGACACCGAGCGCCAGACTTGGAGCGCTAAGGCGCTTCTTTTAAAATTGCGCCCACGTAAGGTGCACGTGGAGCGCTTGATGTTGAGCGCCAGACTTGGAGCGCTAAGCTGCTTCTTTTAAAATTGCGCCCACATGATGAGCGCATGGAGCGCTTGGTGCTGAGCGCCAGACTTGGAGCGCTAAGGCGCTTCTTTTAAAATTGCGCCTACGTGAGGAGCGCGTGGAGTGCTTAGCGCTGAGCACCAGACTTAGAGCGCTAAGGCGCTTCTTTTAAAATAGGGCCCACGTGAGGAGCGCGTGGAGCGTTTGGCACTGAGCGCCAGACTTGGAGCGCTAAGGCACTTCTTTTAAAATTTGGCAGCTTTGATCAGTCCTGTGCCTTGAGAATTAAATTCTCGGTTTATAAGAAACTTTGTCTCATAGATCTAAGAACTAAGTTCTTCTTTTATGAGGAGATGATATGATCTCTTTTGTTTTTTATTTATGAGAGACTTTGTCTCGCGGATGTAAGAACTAAGTTCTTCTTGTTCTTGATGAGATGCCGTGATCTCTTTTAATCTGGTAAAAGACCTTGTCTTATAGATCTGTGATCTGAAAAAGAACTAAGTTCTTCTGATGTAAGAGTTATACTCTCAAATATGGAGTAGATGCCATGATCTCTCTTCTTGCTCTTTACCTTGAGAAGAAATTGCTCTCGTCTTTGAAGTTTCTTGAAGTTTATGGGGGTTCCTCTGTACAAGACTTGAAGTCTTGGGTCCTTTATATAGGGGAGGCTAATTTGTTGAATCAGTTAAGGAAATCTCTTATTGAAAGATCTCTGATTGATTTGGAGATGTTCTTCACCATTGAATCTTTGATCCAAGGGCTTCTGTTTTACAGAAGACATTTTTTTGTTATTAAAAAGATTGGGAAAATATTTTCCCATACAGAACTTATTCTGTATCTTGGTGATTTTTAATCACCATTGGATTTTTGATCCAATGGTGCTCTGATTTATAGAGCACAATTTTTCTTGTTTAGAAAGATTTGAAGAGTATTTTCTCAATAGAATTTTATTCTGGTAATTTGATGATTCATCATATTCGTTGGATATTTGATCCAATGGTGGAGAACATTTAGTTCTGGCGCTAGTTCTCTCGTGCTTTGCACGTGAGGCGCTGCCTCAAAGTCTTCGACTCTTGGCGCTAGCGCTCTCGTGCTTTGCACGTGAAGCGCTGCCTTAGAGTCTTTAGCACTGGCGCTCTTGACGCTAGAGCTCTCGTGCTTTGCACGTGAAACGCTGTCTTAGAGTTTTAGACTCTTAGCGTTGGCACTTTTGGCGCTAGTGCTTTCATGTTTTGCACGTGAAGTGCTGCCTTAGAGTCTTTGACTCTTAGCGCTGGCGCTCTTAGCGCGAGCGCTCTCTTGAGGCGCTGCCTCATTTTAAATTTCAAATTTTGAATAGTGCTTTGCCCTCTGATTGGGGGAAACAGGAGCATTGTATCATATGGCTTTTGATAAATCCTTTCTTATAAACTGTTCTACTATTCCTATGTCATACATACACACTGCCAATGGCTCTTCACTTGCAGTAAATCATTGTGGTGACATCACATTTACCACTCATTCTCCTGGCAATATTAGTCTTTCGTATTACATGTGCCTAAATTAACTATGAATCTTTTATCTGTTAGTCAGATTGCTGATTCTGATTACATCATTACCTTCTCATCCACTTCTTGTATTGTGCAGAATCCGAGCATCGGTCAGAAGATTAGGATGGGTCATAGAGTGAATGGACTGTACCAGTTGGAGCGTCTTCACTTACCTACCTTGAATAAAACTGTAGCTGGTTTGGCCACTTCCGATCTGTGGTATCGTCGTTTAGGTCACATTTCGAGTTCTCGTATAAAATCTTTATCTGAGTCTGGAGTCTCAGGGTCCCTTCATGTTAGTACTTTAAAAAAGTGTGTCGAATGTCGTTTGGCAAAACAGACTGTTTTACCTTTTGTGTCTCATAATAAATGTCACGCCTCGCTTCCCAAAATACAAATATTTGGGAACATAACAAAGTCAACCATGCTATCTATGATAAGTAAATATCCTCTCAAAGTCACATTACACCTGTCAATCAGTAATAAAAAACAGCAGTATAACTATCTATCTCTAAATATGTCCTATATCCACAAACGATAACAAGAAAAATTAACGGAAGTAATAAAGATCCAAAGAAAACAAGAATACCAAAACCATTGATTGTCTATTTTTAAAGAGTGTTGTAAATAAATTAACCGCAATTAGGACGATGTCGCTGGTAGCTAGCCATGATGAGTACGGTCGTCCGCAGGGAAACGTGAATCTTTTTCTTGCTTTAGACGTGTTGATGGAAGAAGGATGATTGGTTGTAGTTACGGATATACTACGATGTAAGATTTATGAAGAAGATACTTGTAGGGTTCATATGACTTAGTAGTAATGGATGACTAATTAAAAATGACTCATTTTATCTTTTAATAGTTTAAAATTAGATCGATAGTGATGAATGTAGATTAGGAGTTTTTTTAGAAGAAACTAGATTTTACCCACTCTTAACCCTTGTCCTTGCATTGATCTCTATTCATGTCTAGCCCCTAACAAAACAAGTGTTAATCTAATCTCAAATCATGGTCGATGATTGTTACGTTGTTTTGCGTGCGTGCGCTTTTAAAAGAAAAATCAAAGAATAGTTAACCGCAATCAAGAACAGTGTCGCTTGGTAGATAGCCGGTTGAGTACGGGTCGGTCTACAGGGATTTTGTGTATTTTCTAGTTGTTCTAACGAGTTAATTCCAATGGTGGTGGGTTTGATTTTCAATAAAAAACTGAAATGAGTTTGTTTAGGATTAAAACCTTGCTAGGGTTAGGTTTAGGTTAAGTTTGGAAAGTCAATATGTCTCACCGCTTTCTATGCCCTAATTAAGAACTATTTAGGTGTTAAGGTAATAATTAACAAAGGGGATTAGCATGATCGGGAAGAAACTAGGTTTCTTCCTCTAGGTCCTTGTCCGTCCTTTCTTAACTCTTACCCTAACCTCCATGGAAAACATACACAACCGGTCTTTAACTATGGTATCACCGCTACCTCATGGGATAGGGTGCCATAGTGAGCGGTGTGTGTATGTATGTATAGAGTCCTATTTAAAATGTATGACGAGCAAGATAGGGGTGAGAGATTTTCATCTCTCAACCTTCCCCAAACCTAACCCTAACAAGTGAGGAACTACTCACTCATTAGGGAATTGATAAAAGATTTCATTTTTATGATTTTAATTCAATAACCTAATTAACTAAACTACGGCAGATAAATAAAATTGCTATCTAATTAACTAGGGCAGAAAAAGAAATTAAACTAAGGCAAGATAAAAAAAAAAGACTTACTTTTTATTTGATGCACTCTTCAAACATTTACAGATGAAAATTCTGAATTTAGATAAATAAAAAGAGGCATAAGAAGAGGCATGCTCCAAAAAGAGCTGTAGGGTTCCTATTTATAGATTATAGAAACCCTAGGGTTCACATCTGATCCCAATCTACATTTACAAAACTATCGTGAGAAGCCTGGTCAACGCACCGTCATCACCGACAAGATTGCACCGACACGTGCTTATCATGGCCGCGGAACCGCGGCTAAAAGCCATGTTTGGCCGCGGATCCGCGGCCGTATAAAGGGTTCTCTGGCTCATTTTCTCAGGTGTACTTCCTATTGCATTTGGCTTCTGGTTTCTTCACTTGGTTTCTCAGAATGTCTTCTAGTTTCTTCCAGATTTCTACAGTGCAGAATGTTGTGCACTTTTACCGTTCGCTTCTTGTTGAAGTCTTGAATCTTGCGCTGCCTTTGTACTTTGTGAAATTGTTCATTGATCTTCGTTTGTTCTTCAAACTGTAGGCATGATAAAGATTCTTCTATTTGCTGGTCGTAGTCTCACTTTTGTAGCGTCTTTTCATCATTTTTCACTGTTTTGGGGCAAAGGTTGAGGTTGAGTAATAGCATTGCTCACGGTACTAGCTACGAATACTTTCTTGGGTACTTGATACTTCCTCTTCTTGGTGCATAAGTCCTTCAAGATTTTAGCGTAAGAAGGGACTTGTTGGATTGCATCCAAGAGAGAAATATTAAAGTTAACTTGCTTAAATAACTCCACAATTTTCTCCATTTGTGGAGTAGGTTTATTGGATCTCAACCTGTTTGGAAATGGAATATTTTGAAAATTTGTTGAGTCCAATATTTGTGGAGTAGATTGCAGAGTTGGAACAGATCCCAGTGTTGGTGTTTTCGTGAGGTGAGATGTAGGTCCGTTCGAATTACAAGAAGTAGAGCCTTATGAAGAATGAAGAACAGGCTCTGACGAAGAAGAAGATGACGAAGAAGATGAAGAAGAAGAAGAAGATGAAGAAGAAGCAGATGAAGAAGAAGCACCGGCAGGGGCATCACTATTACCCACATTATTGTGCAACACTCTTCCAGATCTCAACGTGGTCACAGCATTTACATTATGATTTTGTTGTTCATAAGCAACATGTGTGTTGTGTGTGTGACCGGGATTTGGCAATGGTTGAGACGGAAGCTTTTCCTTTTCTCGCTCGCTTAACGCAGCATTTAGTTGTGCAATTTGGGCTTCAATTGATTTGATGCTTTGATCATGTGAAGCGCTGTTTTGCACCAAAGATTGAATAGAAGTCTCCAACCTTGCTGCGGATTGAGTAGATTGTTTTAAAAACGCATCCAAACTTCGTTCTAGCGAGGAAACCTTATCGTTATTCGGCTGAACAAAATTGTTTTGAGGGTAAGAGTTGTTGGGTACAAAATTATTCATTTGGTTTGGGTAAGGTTGGGGTTGGAAAGGTTGGTGATATTGAGTTTGTTGATGGGCTTGTTGTTGTGGAGGAAGCCTTTGAAAGTTGTTACCTTGGAATTGTTGATTTTGATTCCAAGCAAAATTTGGGTGGCTCCTCCAACCAGGATTGTAAGTTAAAGAATATGGATCATTTCTTTGTCTTTGCTGAAAGGCAGCATTGACTTGATCTTGTCCTTGAATAGGTAGATTGTAAGGACACTCTTCAGTAAGATGGGACGGATCCGAACAACAAGTGCAAACTTTGCGTGGGAGTAAAGCAGGGGCAGGTGATGGCGATGAGAATTTACTCTCAATTGCTTCAAGTTTTTTCGTGAGTGCAGCCATTTCGGCCTTCATTGCAATCGACATATCAAGTTGATGTATGCCTGCCCTATACTGACCTGATGAAGTAGATGAGGGGGTCTTAGTGCTTTCCCACTGAAGTGTTTGTTCAGCAAGATCGTCGAGAAATTGCCAAGCTACCTCGCTAGATTTTGTAAGAAAGTGACCTTGACAAATGGTTTCCAACAACTGCTTAGTTGCTGGGTTCAGTCCTTCGTATAAAGTTTGGCAAAGTTGCCAATTCTCGATACTGTGGTGAGGGCACTGAACAAGGAGGTCCCTAAATCTTTCAAAACACTTCCAAAAAGGTTCGGAAGGAAGCTGGGAAAATTGAATAATTTCGTTGCGAATTCTCGCGGTCTTGTGGTGTGGGTAAATTTTTTTTAGAAAAGCCTTAATAAACTCTTCCCAATTTTTTATCGAATGTGATGATGTGCTATATAACCATTTTTCAGCTAGGTCACATAAAGTGAATGGAATGACACATAGCCTTATAGCATCATCAGAAAGTTGTGTGGTCTTCATCATTGCGCAAACATTTTGGAATTTGTTTATGAAGATATAGGCATCTTCAGATTCCAGCCCGTGAAATTTGGGCAACATGTTGATGAAGTAGGGTTTAATTTCAAAGTTATCCCCATTAGCCGGTGGAAGTGAAAGACAAGTGGGAAGTGCGGTGCGGATAGGATAGAAAAGATCCTGGAGCGCGATTCGTTGGGGTGCTTCGACAGGAGGGTGTGGTGGGTTATTCGCTCCCAGTGGAGGTGGAATCAGTCCCGCGGGTAAGGGGTTGTTAGGATTGAATCATGTCATCTCCTTAGAAGATGATGAATATGAAGATGAAGGTAAAGAAGTGGATGGAATTTCGACTTCGGAGTCGAAAGCGTCGTCAGTCGGCACTAACGAGACACGGACTAAACGGGCGCTAGTGTCCCTAGTCCAATTGGACATACACTAAAGAGATGTTGTGTAGTCAAAAGGTGAAAACAGAAGGTGGGGGTAAGAGAACGTCAATGGAAGAAGTGGGTGCAAAGGATTTCTAGCGACAAATTGGCAAGTCTTTTTTGTAAAATTTTCTGTTTTGTGTTTTTTATAAGGAGCTTTTTGAAAAAAAAATTATAAGAAGCTTAGACACACGTTCAAGAAATCACAATATGCACAATCAAGCCTAGATCTAGGGTCTCCTAGGTCAACTAGATTGCTCCTAACTGTTCCAAAGGGCAAGTTGTGAGATCCTCAAATCGCCTCTTCACCGCCAATTGTGGTCAGGTAAGCACAAGTAAAGAAAGGAGAGATCCACTCACGAATCACCATGAGACGGGCCTTTTAAAATTACCTTTCCCCACTTGTCTAGCCTAGGCACCACAAAGTCTGGTTTAGATAAACGACCGATGCCTATAACTATTCGTTTGTCCTATTGAGCGCGACAGTCCTTATAGGCTGAGTCTAATCTTCTTTAATTAACTCAAAGGTTAATGCAAAATGCTTTTTGTGATTTTTGGGGTCCTAGGAAGGGTAATGAAATCCCCACCCAATCTGAATTGGTGTTAAAGCCCCTTAAAAGTCAGTTTAATAATGCAAAGAAGTAAACACACAAAATACACTTGCCAATTTTTTTTTTCTTTTATTGCGGCGCAAAGAATCCTGCACAAGATCAAGTTATTGGAGAAGGGAGAGATGTTTTTGCGCAAAGAACCCTGCAGGAAAATTTTTTAGAGGATATTAGGGGGTTCAGAAAAAGAAAATATGCTTACAGAAAGTTTTCCACGCGCTGACGTCACCAAGGAGCCGCGGTTCCGCGGTCAAAGGGTGCTATCTGCGGCGGTTCCGCGGTCGACTAGTAGGTTCAGTTCCCAAAAATTCTTCTGTTTCGCTGTTGTGGTTCTCCTCTGTTTGTTCAGATCTGCTGTATGCTGTTTCGCTCTCTGGATTTTTCCAGATCTGAATTTGTTCGTCTCTTTGATCCTGCACAATTCAAACGAAAACCCTTCAAAAAAAAACAAGATGATAAATTTTTTATATTTTTTAATTTTTCAGTTTTTATGATTTTTATAATTTTTTTAACTAACCCGAAATTACAAAAAGAAAATAACTACGCCATCCCCGGCAACGAAGCCATTTGATGGTTACGTTGTTTTGCATGCGTGCGCATTTAAAAGATAAATCAAAGAATAGTTAACCACAATCAAGAACGGTGTCGCTTGGTAGCTAGCCGGTTGAGTACGGGTCGGTCCACAAGAATTTTGTGTATTTTCTAGTTGTTCTAACGAGTTAATTCCAATGGTGGTAGGTTTGATTTTCAATAAAAAACTGAAATGAGTTTGATTAGGATTAAAACCTAGCTAGGGTTAGGTTTTGGTTAAGTTTGGAAAGTCAATATGTCTCACCGCTTTCTATGCCCTAATTAAGAACTATTTAGGTGTTAAGTTAATAATTAACAAAGTGGATTAGCACGATCAGGAAGAAACTAGGTTTCTTCCTCTAGGTCCTTGTCCGTCCTTTCTTAACTCTTACCCTAACCTCCATGGAAAACATACACAACCGGTCTTTAACTATGGTATCTCCGCTACCTCGTGGGATAGGGTGCCATAGTGAGCGGTGTGTGTATGTATGCATATAGTCCTATTTAAAATGTATGACGGGCAAGAAAGGGGTGAGAGATTTTCATCTCTCAACCTTTCCCAAACCTAACCCTAACAAGTGAGGAACTACTCACTCATTAGGGAATTGATAAAAGATTTCATTTTTATGATTTTAATTCAATAACCTAATTAACTAAACTACGGCAGATAAATAAAATTGCTATCTAATTAACTAGGGAAAAAAAGAAATTAAACTACGGCAAGATAAAGAAAAAGACTTACTTTTTATTTGATGCACTCTTCAAACATTTACAAATGAAAATTCTGAATTTAGATAAATAAAAAGAGGCATAAGAAGAGGCATGCTCCAAAAAAAGCTGTAGGGTTCCTATTTATAGATTATAGAAACCCTAGGGTTTACATCTGATCCCTATCTACATTTACAAAACTATCGTGAGAAGCCTGGTCAACGCACCGTCATCACCGACAAGATTGCACCGACACGTGCTTATCATGGCCGCGAAACCGCGGCCAAAAGCCATGTTTGGCCGCGGATTCGCGGCCGTATAAAGGGTTCTCTGGCTCATTTTCTCTGGTGTACTTCCTGTTGCATTTGGCTTCTGGTTTCTTCACTTGGTTTCTCAGAATGTTTTCTAGTTTCTTCCAAATTTCCACATTGCAGAATGATGTGGACTTTTACCGTTCGCTTCTTGTTGAAGTCTTGAATCTTGCGCTGCCTTTGTACTTTGTGAAATTGTTCATTGATCTTCGTTTGTTCTTCAAACTGTAGGCATGATGAAGATTCTTCTATTTGTTGGTCGTAGTCTCACTTTTGTAGCGTCTTTTCATCATTTTCACTGTTTTGTTCCGAGAACCTGTAGCAACTATTCAACAGACATGGATCAAAAGCACCTATTTATTTGCAAAATGAATAAGAATGGGGAATATAATAATACAAAATTATGATATGAACAGTCGAGACTATCAATAAATTGGTAGCGCACCCGATAAGGATATTAATATTTATTTTGCTAAAGTTTATAAACTTTAAAATGCATAAAAGAAGTTAAAATATTTTACCATCCATTGATCTACTCTAGCCTACGAACCCTAGCAAGCTAGGAATTACTCACGCATGGTTGGAGAAGAAAGGATGAAGAATGAGATCATAATGTAAGATGCAGAAATTGAGTGCAGAAATTAATTGCGAAAAGACTAATAAAACCTTTACCTTTATTAATCAACTATATCATATACAAATCATTTTAAAGTAAAGTACAAGAACCCTAGTTTTTGCTCTTGATCTCTATCTTGTTGGAAGTAGATGAACAGCTGATGATCAACTCGGATGCGTGGATCATCTTAGACCTCTTGATCTCTTCGGTTGATTGTTTTAGATGTGAAGCTATCGCTCCTATTTATAGTCACAGAACCTCTAAACCCTAGATGCCAGATGTTAGGATATGCTGATACGATCACACCAAAAAAATACCAAATCCTACGGCCATAAAGAGGTCGCGGATCCATCGCACATCATGGGGTTTGGCTGCCCAACCGCGGCTCTTTGGTAAGATCAAGTTCTGGGATTTTTTGTGAAGTCTTCTGTTGACATGTGTAGATCTCTTCGATGTCTGGATTTTGGAAATCTTACTATGAGCCTCTGCCGTTGCTAGATCTTATATTTTCCCTCAATATTTCGGCAGATTTGATTCCGACATCTCGGATCTTTTGATCTCCAGATCTGAGCTAATATCTGCACAATATCTCATGTCATAGTGTTAGTAATATTTGTTATTATTTTGAGATATTATCCTAACCATTTGTATGATACAATATTTTAAGAATATTGATTAGAATTATTTGATATGATATGCATATTTTAATTACTAATATTTTATATAAACATTATATGCATGTATTTTCCCTCATTATGTTAATTATAATATAGAAACATATGATAATAATCTTTTTACAATTAAACCCTCATATGTTCTATATTTACAATAAACATCTTTTAGAACTTAACAATAGTGGTGAAAATAATCATTCAAATGTGCAATATTTCAGACTAATCAAATACCCCCAAACTTAACTTTGATCGTCCCGAGTAAACTAGTTATTAAAGAGAAGAAGAAGAAAAAGGAAAAAACCTAGCACACTTTCGTAGGCAACACGATTGTACTGAGCATGTGCAACAAGCCTTTAAACCTCTAGGTGTCCCTAGTAGAAGGAGTATTGTCTCCTGAGGGTTTTCAGTTGATTACACCCATAAAATCCCATAATAAAAGAAAGATGATGAAAGTTACATACAAAGATAAAGAATATATAAAAAAAAGAACTTGAAAATAAGAGTTTCAAACTACACTAGTTTTTTAGTTGCCATGAGCCCTATCTTAATAGTCATGAAAAGATGTCAAAAATCACATCATCCCTCAATAAAACATTGCCTTTAGTCTTCCTCCCTACTTTTCTTCTAAACATCGATCATATACTCCTACGTGTGTGTAAAAGACATCTCTAAATTTAGAGAATTCAATTCAAGCTATCATACTCTTGTCCATCTTTCTTAGTACTTTTTAATTGGTGAATATTTTAGTTGGAATTGCTCACACATTTTTCATGTGACCGTTAATACTTCTTGAGATACTAACCAACCGATTACCGAATGTGCTCGGTTATTAAGGCGTAATTAGCAATGTCCTCGTCTTGCAACACCTAAGACTTAGTAGTGGCTCCCAAACCAGTTGATCTAAGGCACGAGGTGATAAAGCACCTTCGCTATATTTTTTTCTGCTGTCTTAAGTAATTACAAAACCAGTGTTCATTTTTCTTCAGCATTTTTTTCATTTATATTTTAGTTTAGTATTTATTTTCCTTCATACTAAGGCTTTTAGACAAGAGCATTTCAAGGTATTCTCTACTATCCCAAGTTTCAAGATGTGTGCAAGTGCGTATAGTAGGGTATCAACGTTCAGATGTTTGAACTTAAGAATAGGGACTATTTTTCAAACTCAATTCTATCATCAGATTAGTGATTCCTTTCATCTTACTAACCCTTGGGACAATAGCTCATAACTACCTATTACTAGCTTCGTTATAAAATATCTAATTTTCTTGCTTTTCTTAAACTTTTCCTTCCTATCATATGTATTTTTCACTTTCTAACTTTCATTATCAAATTTTTTTTATGCTTATATTTAGTATAATTCCAAAAAATGATGCGTGAATAAGCACAAACCTCCATCAAACCTATTTGCAGCAGTGTCCTCACTGATAGCATCTGTTAAGCTTAAAACCTATAGATTTGAGAGGAAAAGTTAGTAACGGGGACAAGAATTAATGACAGTGAAATCCCCCCACAAACTTATTTTTGGCTCACAATTTTACAAAAATTTTGTTTTTCTTTCAAGAGCCAAAATATTCCCCCCTCCCCCAAAATTTGAGTGAAACAGTATTAAGCATTTAAAATTATAAGAGGGGGGAGGGGTAAAGTTATTGGTCTATGCAAAACTTTACAAAGACCAAAAGTCATCACCAACCATTCAAATATTTTATCAATGTAACACCATAGTTAGTAGATGATCACGTCACAGATAAACGTGAAGAAGTGGGGAGGAGATAAGAGGTGTAATCGAAAGGATTTACGTCTCGGTTGGTAGAGACGAAACAGTGATGGTGAACGGAAACGAGAATATGAAAGATAAGGAGTAAGTGGAATATTCGCATTCTCGTACGGGATAAGAAGAATAGGTGGAGGTTTAGCTTCTATGGGTGGAAGTTGATTCATCACAACATCCATGTCTTTTAGGAATGCGAGTTCTTCGGCGAATATGTCTTCAAAACTTCCATCAATATTCCGAATGATAATCTCATCGGAAAGAAAGGTATGATACTCGGATAGCTCGACTAAATCATTCGACAAGTCAAAGGATTCGGACTTTGGTGTGGACTTGTCGACAGAAGGGTCTTCACGTGTATAATAAATAGCCGGATCAAACAATGACGCACTGGTGGCATCGAGATTAGTATCGTGAAGCTCCTCAAATTCGCAACTGTCGGAAGCTATCTTTTCTATATAACATACATCTATTATATGAGCATAGGGTTCGGAGGGTTGACTTCCTAACTTGTAGATGTTAAGCTCAATTGTCATTTTCCCAAATTACATGTTCATTGAACCGTTACGACAATTGATTATCGCGTTAGAAGTTGCTAGAAAAGGTCGACCTAGAATCACCGGAATTTAGTTCTGTAGGTTTGCCCCAGACTGTGTATCTATAACTATAAAGTCCACAGAGAATATAAATTCCCCAACTTTGATTAACATGTCCTCTAGCTCACCCCTAGGTTGGGTGATAGATCGATCACCCATCTGGAAAGTACAGTTCGCAGGTTTCAACACTCCTATGCCTAATTGCTCATAAACAGAATACGGAAGCAAGTTAATACTAGCACCTAAATCGAGTAGAGTACGATTGATATTTTTACCCCCAATAGTTATAGATATTGTAAGAAAACCGGGTTCCTTACGTTTCGTGGGCACAAATTTAGTAAGAGAATTGCTCATATTACTCGCTAAGAAAATATTTTTAGGTACTTGAGTTTTTCTCTTGCTAGTGCACAAGTCCTTTAAAATTTTCGCATATGACGGAACTTGTCTGATAGTATCTAGGAGAGGAATATTTATGTTAACTTGCTTTAAAATATCCACAATCTTCTCTATTTGAGGACTTGGTTTGTTAGCTCTCAACCTATGTGGAAAAGGAGCTTTGTCAATAAGGGTTGGGTCCAACTTTTGAGGAGAAATTTGTGGGGATGGAATGGATTCCAAAATTGGATTTGGGATAGTTGTAGATGGTAATTCCTTCAAGGAAGTGGGATGAGGGTTCGAGCCTAGTGGGAAACGGAGAATAGGCTCGGAAGAAGATGGTGGACTAGACGAAGTAGGATTAGAAGTAGTAGCCGGGGTTTCATCTGATTTATCCTCAACAACTTGTTTACCAACATTGTTATTCAGCACTCTTCCCGATCTCAATGTGGTTACGGCACTCACATTATGATCTTGAAGGATGATAATCGCGCTTTGTGAGTGGCCGAGATTTGGTAGAGGTTGAGATGGAAGTCTCCCTTTCTCTCTCTTGTTCATCACGGCATTTAACTGTGCAAGTTGTGCTTCTATCGATTTTATGTTTTCACTGTAGGAAGCAGTGTGTTGCACTAATATTTGGATAGAAGATGTTAAATTAGCCGTCGTTTGCGTGGATTGTTTAATGAATGTTTCTAAGTTACGTTCGAGCGCAGAGGTTTTATCGGTACCGACCATAGAAATATTATTATAAGGATCAAAGTTGTTGGCCGGGTTTTGAAAAGATTGCGATTGAAAAGGGTGCTGATTTTGTTATGGTGGCTGTTGTTGTTGTGGGGGAGGCCTTTAATAGTTGCTTAGGAACTGGTTTTGATTTGGTTTTGGTTCCAAGCAAAATTAGGATGATTCTTCCGTCCTTGATTGTATGTGGAAGAATAAGGATCATTTCTAGGTCGTTAGTGAAAAGCAGTATTAGTTTGTTCTTGACCTTGAAATGGAGGATTCAAAGGACATTCTTTCGTTAAGTGTGATTGATCAGTCGAAAATACTGTATATTTTAGCAGGCAATTTCCTTAACATTTGCATACACTTAGAAGTGTACGGTATTCATAATTCACATATTAGCTAATCGGTCGCAAAATATCAAATTACATGTATTCGACCTTAAAACCGGAAATTCTAGGGAAGTTAACTGCATTGCATTACATAGCATATTTTCTATATCTTGCAACCCCTATTTTGAAGTCTATGCAGGGAAAAAGATACTTGCTCGATCAATACATTGCTCGACCATTACAATTGCTCGTAAACTCATTGAAAGCAAATCTGGTATCAACATAGAAGGGCAACTGCAATTCTAAACATCAAAGGATAACCCATACAGCAGTACCAAGCTACTGAAGAAAGCACAGATCCCAAGGCCACCAATGAGCGGCGGAAGGGCGGCCAATGCCCACCTAACGCGGCGGTTGCGCGGCGGATCCAGGGAGTCAGCTCCTCGAGTTTCACCAAAACTCCTGATTCAGTTCCCACTACTCAAAAATGCACACAAAAGTCCAGAAGAGTCCAGACACTTCCACCAGATCATCAAGCTCCTAAACTAGCCTAAAACTTCTAGAACTTTCCTAAACCCTTGCTTAAACCCTAAGCTAAAGCCAACAAACTTGTCAACAAACTTTGGGAGGGAAAGTCCAATTCAAACCTAAACCTAGTTCTATAAATAGGACCCTAGACTCATTCATTATAAGAAGGTTGCCATAGAGAGGAAAAGATTCAACATCTTAGATTTTAGCCATTCTCTCTTTCTCCATCTTCTTCTTCCTCAAGATTAGTGAGAAATCTTGTAGGAAACCCTAACCCTAGATCCAACCACAATTCAAGATCTTGAGTGCAAGCCAAGCAAGATTCCTTCAACCCTTTTATGAGCCGAGCCGATCTTCCTTCGGGCAAGAGATCAAAGTAGATCCACGATCCACGGAGACGAGCGGAGCCGAGTCAACGATCGATTTTCTTTCTTCTTGTAGATCTTGAAAGATTGTATTGAAATTGTTGATGAAATAAAAGGTGATATTTTCTTCTATCTTGTTTCTTTTAAATTCCGCATCATGTTATCTTTACTATTCTTGAATATTGTCTATGTGGTGATGTGTGAATAAAACTCTGCTCGTTAAGGAGTCGAAACGATCTTTAGTATGATGATGTAGCAAATTTGTAATCAATTCTTGAATCCTACGAGTGTGTAAACCCTAGCAAGTTCAAGAATCGACAACCCAATTTGATGCGATGCTTTCTTGATCAACATCGCTCGAGATTGGGGTGATCCGATCGCTTCTTGAAATTGCTAGAGGCTAGAATATAAATGGTATCCTCGAAAGAGCAAGGGTTAAAAGATGAAACCCTAATTTCATCAAGAAAACCCTAACTCGCGTCGATAACCATTGATCTAGTATCAACTCTTCGAAGGACAAGAATACGAAATATTGTAGACTACAACACATCTAAAGATCCTATCGATTCCTACGAGCCTCTCTATCATTCTGGATTGTTGTTTGGAAAATACCATTGAAACCCCGATTCTTGATTGTTTATAATTTCGTGGTTCTTTAATAAAGAATTGTGACACACAAATACAAATCAACTCCTGAATCTTGTTTTCTTGTTGCTTAACATTTCATTTCAAACAAACAATAATACAAACGAATCTCGAGATCCCTGAGGACGATCCGCACTCATTCATTAACTTCAACTGACACCGTTGTTTGATTGCGGTCAAATATTTTTGGTTGTGATTTCTTTACAATTTCATACGACACATCCGAAATCTATCCGATCAAAATGGCGCCGTTGCCGGGGATCGCGCGCTAATTCGTTTACATTTTATAGTTTGAAGTGAAAGAATTATTACGTTTCATTTCTTGAATTCAAAATTCGTACAAACTCTTATACGTGTGTGGTGATTTGATTGCAAGGTGATCTGGAGCATCCTGAGCTGTGGAAAAATTATTTGGGATATACCAGAGTGCTGGAGATAGCAACAGTAAGCATCTGAAGAAAATTGGTACAGTGAACCCATCAACAAGCAGCGGAAGGGCGGCAGATACATGCTTTGTGCGGCGGAAGCGCCGCAGTGTAGGGGGTTCTCTGGAAAATTTTCCAGCAGGTGATTTCTTGCTCTCTCCCCTCTCCCTTTTTAGCTCCAACTAATCCTTTCTGCAGGATTCTTTGCAAACAATAGCTGCGCCGCAAAAGCAAATTAAAATTGTGCGTGATTTTGCTTTTCTTGGTTGTTTTGCATATTAAATACGGAATTTAAGGGGCACGGCCAAATCCAAATTAGGTGGGGATTTCATTACCCTTCCTAGGCCCCGAAAACCACCAAACTTGCATCCACATTTACCCCCATTAACTAAAAGAAATCTAGAGATGACTCTAAGGACTGTCGCGCTCATTTAGGACAAGAGAGGGCCGTGGGTAATTCATTGCTTATCCGCGTTTTCTTGTGGTGCCTAAGGCGAGTGTGTCTAAGGCTAGTGGTTATTAATTAGGGCCACTGTAGTGGTGGTTCCTTCCCACTTACCTGGCACTTATCCGGCCACAGGGGGACAAAGAGGCAGTGGAGGATTGATCCCGCGACTTGTCTTTTGGCAGTTAGGAGCGGTCTAGAGCCGGACCTAGGTGACCATTAGATTCTAGGGTTTGTGTGCTGCATTTGGTTGTCGCATCATTTTTTCAAAATCCGTCCCTTTTCAAAAGCAAACACCGCATTCATTTTACCCCTAATTATAAGCCAACGCTGCCACTTGTACTAACCCTTTTTAGTACAAGATAGGCTGGACACGGGATTCTAGTGCCCGTTTAGTCCGCGTACCTTTTATCGACTCCGAAGTCGATAATTCTCCATTTACCTTTTCTTTACCTACTACCACACCCACACCGATGGATCCGAATCCATCCAACTTCTTTAACCCTAATCTGCCACCGTCCGTTGGTGCGCAGAATCCTCCCCACATTTCTCTCCAGGAAAGATGCTATCCACTTAGAGGTCCTCTTTCGACCTGCTTATCCACACCACCAGCCAATGGGGATAATTTTGAAATCAAGCCCCAGTATATCAACCTTTTACCTAAATATCACGGACTCGAGACCGAGGACGCTTACGTTTTCATTACCAAATTTGAAAACGTATGTGCTATGATGGGTACGTCTCAACTTTCGGTGGATGCGATGCGTCTACGACTTCTTCCTTTTACCTTGTGCGATATAGCCGAGAAGTGGCTATATAACACCACTGCACACTCCATCACAAATTGGGAAGAATTCGTCGCTGCATTCCTAAAGAAATTTTACCCCGTCCAAAGAACGGCTCGAATTCGTAGCGAATTGAACCAATTTGCCCAGCTCCCTACCGAACCATTTTCAAAGTACTTTGAACGTTTCAAGGATCTAATGGTTCAATGTCCTCATCACGGCATCCCGAGATGGGAGCTTTGCCGAATCATCTATGAGGGCAGTAACCCTAGCACGAAACAGAGCCTTGAAAATATGTGTCAGGGTACATTTATGACTAAAGACGATGGGGAAGCCTGGCGATACTTAGAAGAGTTCGCAGAAAAATCACTAATTTGGGAGAGTGGAACCCAACCATTGAATAGGGGTGGCGTACACCAAGTAGATGTGTCCATAGGTGTTCGAGCAGAAATGGCAGCAATGCAAAAGAAGCTCGACGCTATGGAACACAAATTTGCAGCAGCCTCCCTAAACCCGGTATCACTCCCCAAAACTATTTGTGGGTGCTGTTCTGATCCGTCACACTTAACGGAAGAATGTCCTTTAAACTCGGCGTTTCAAGGTCAAGAGCATTCTAATGCCGCATTTCAACGACCTCGAAACGATCCATATTCTTCCACGTACAATCAGGGTTGGAGGAACCACCCGAATTTTGCTTGGAACCAAAATCAATCTCAAAACACGGTTCCAAACACAAATAACTTTCAAAGGGCTCTTCCTCCACCACAACAGCAACCCCTTCAACTCACTCAGCACCCCTACCAGTCACAAAATTTCCAAAACCAGGGCAACACTCATGCACAGTCTAATCCTATGCAGCCCTGTTCTGACGACTTCTCTCAATTTACTCAAACCATGAAATCACTTTTATCAAATTTCATGGAGGTTTCGACTGAGGTTAGATCTTCCGTCAATGAGATAAAGAAAAACTCAGCGTCACAAGCTGAGAGTATTAGAACGATGGAAGCTGAATTCGCACGCCTCAAAGCTGAAATGAGTGCGAGAGAAAAAGGGAAACTTCCCTCTCAACCCCTGCAGAATCCTGGGCATTACAATGTAAATGCCATTACCACGTTGAGATCGGGAAGAGTGCTGAATAATAATGTCGGGGAAGATATTGATAATATTGAAAATCATGTCAAAACCCCGGCTGAGACCTTTCCACATACACACACTTCTCCTTCTGATCCTTCTTCTTCTACCAAACCACCTTCGCACGAGCCTATTCTCCAGTTCCCTTTAGGCTCAACACCTTCACCCAACCCTTATAGTTCTCCACAGACGGTCCCCACACCTCTTTTGGGATCTCGTCTACCCCCCTTTCCTTCTCCTATGATGGACCCCGCGCTTATTGCGAAAGCACCTTACCCGAACCGGTTAAGGGCTAACAGAACGAGTCCTCATATGGAGAAAATTTTAGAAATGTTCAAACAGGTTAACATCAATATCCCTCTCCTAAATGCAATTCAACAAGTCCCCGCTTATGCGAAGATTCTAAAGGACTTGTGCACTAGGAAGAGGAAGACTCAGGTGCCGAAGAAGGTCTTTATGGCTAATAATATCAGCACTGCTTTTATTCCCCAGCTGCCAAAGAAACGAAAGGACCCAGGATGTCCTACAATATCAATTTCGATTGGGGGTAAAAACATAAATCGTGCTCTTTTAGACCTTGGCGCGAGTGTTAACCTGTTACCTTATTCTGTCTATGAGCAACTAGGAATTGGAGAGCTGAAACCTGCTCATTGTACTCTCCAGATGGCGGACCGATCTATCACCAAACCAAGGGGTGAATTAGAGGATGTGTTAATAAAGGTCGGGGAATTTGTTTTCCCTGTAGACTTCATTGTGCTTGACACACATCCTGTAGCAAACCCCCGGGGCCAAATTCCGGTGATTTTAGGTCGTCCTTTCCTTGCCACTTCCAACGCTGTTATAAATTGTAGAAATGGTTCAATGAATTTATCATTTGGAAATATGACCATTGAACTAAATATCTACAGAGTTGGGAGTCAGCCATCAGAACCTAGTGCTCATATTTTAGATGTGTGTTCTGTCCATGAGATCGCTCCCGATAGTTGTGGAGCCGAGGAACTTTGCTTTACAGATCTCGATGACATTAGCACATCTCTGCTTGATCTTACACTTAGTGAGGACACTACACTTACACTTGAGTCCTGCACTTCTGACTTTTCTCCACCCGAGTCTGTATCTTTCACAGGCTCTGAGCTTCTTTGTAAATCCAAAAATCATTCTATGATCCTTCCTTCGATTATTTCTCCGCCTAAATTAGATCTCAAGGTTTTACCCTCTCACCTTAAATATGCATACCTTGGTGAGAAGGAAACTTTACCGGTTATAATTTCCGCTTCCCTTGCATCAGAGCAAGAGAATGCACTTCTATCGGTATTAAGATCTAACAAAGAGGCGTTTGGTTGGAGTATGGCGGACATCAAAGGGATCAGTCCCTTGATAGTTGAACATCATATACATGTGATGGATGATGCCAGACCGACCCGAGAACCACAGAGACGGTTAAATCCCGTCATGAAGGAAGCTGTCATGAAAGAGATCGTCAAATGCTTAGATAGTGGTATTATATACCCGATCTCCGATAGCCAGTGGGTAAGTCCTATACACGTCGTTCCTAAGAAATCCGGCATCACAGTTATCACAAATGAAGCGAATGAGTTGATTCAGACACGCACCCAAACTGGGTGGCGTGTATGCATCGATTATAGAAAACTCAACGCTGCTACGAGGAAAGATCATTTTCCTCTACCATTTATTGATCAAATGCTGGAACGCTTAGCAGGACGACAATACTATTGTTTTATGGACGGTTACTCAGGCTACAATCAGGTCCCCATCGCCAAAAAGGATCAAGATAAAACCACTTTTACTTGTCCTTTTGGTACTTTTGCTTACAGTCGCATGCCCTTCGGGCTATGCAATGCTCCCGCTACCTTTCAGCGGTGTATGATGGGGATATTCTCTGATATGGTAGAGAATTTCCTGGAGATCTTTATGGACGACTTTTCGATTTTTGGAGACTCTTTTTCTGAATGCCTAGCGAATCTGGACGCTGTTCTTACTCGATGCAAAGAGAAAAACTTGACTTTGAACTGGGAAAAATGCCACTTTATGGTCCAAGAAGGAATAGTCCTTGGACATGTCATTTCACAGAAGGGCATTGAGGTTGACAGAGCTAAAGTAGATGTCATTCAAAACCTCCCTCATCCCAGAAGCGTCAAAGATATTCGCTCTTTCCTTGGCCATGCTGGCTTTTATAGGAGATTCATAAAGGACTTTAGCAAAATTGCTAGACCTTTAACACTACTCCTGGCCAAGGATACGACCTTCCACTTTGACTCGGATTGCGAGACAGCTTTCGACTCACTTAAACACTCACTCACTTCAGCCCCCGTTTTATCATCACCAAACTGGGACTACCCTTTTGAGCTGATGTGTGACGCATCTGATTTTGCAGTAGGTGCTGTCCTTGGACAACACATTGAAAAGATGCCACATGTGATTTACTATGCTAGTAAGACCCTGAATGATGCGCAAATCAATTATACAACCACAGAGAAAGAACTATTAGCAGTTGTATTCGCATTAGAGAAATTCAGGCCTTACTTAATCGGCTCACCTACTGTTGTATATACTGACCATTCCGCTTTAAAACATTTGTTGGCGAAGAAAGATGCCAAAGGTCGACTAATACGTTGGATCCTTCTTTTACAAGAATTCGATCTTGTTATCAAAGATAAGAAAGGATGTGAAAACGTAGTAGCTGACCACCTTTCACGCATCGTTTCTTCCCCCGTGACCCTGCCGATCAATGACTCATTCCCTGACGAACAACTCTTGAGCGTATCCTCTGAACCATGGTTCAGGGATATTGTGAACTATCATGCCACGAGACTTATACCGAGCGATTGGTCAAAACAGGACAAATACCGCTTTCTTTCCCAAGTAAAACACTATTACTGGGACGAGCCTTATTTGTTTAAATATTGTCCTGATCAGATCATTCGCCGGTGCGTCCCAAATGAAGAGTTCAAGAGTATTCTTTCATTTTGTCATGATCAAGCTTGTGGGGGTCACTTTGGTCCAAGAAAAACAGCGGAAAAGGTTTTGCAATCTGGATTTTATTGGCCGACCTTATTCAAGGACGCATTTGAACATTGCAAAACCTGTACACAATGTCAGTATACGGGTAGAATATCCCATAGGAATGAAATGCCTCAGCAACCCATTCTGGTTGTTGAAATGTTTGATGTTTGGGGCATAGATTTTATGGGTCCTTTTCCCAACTCCTTTGGGAATCTGTACATATTGCTGGCGGTTGATTATGTCTCCAAGTGGGTAGAAGCCATTCCAAGTCACACTAATGACAGGAAAGTTGTCATTAAGTTCTTAAAAGAGAATATCTTCTCGCGATTTGGACACCCACGCACTATTATTAGCGATAATGGGACACACTTCTGCAACAGATCTTTCGAGACTCTGATGCGGAAATATTCAATCAACCACCGTCTTTCTACACCCTATCACCCCCAAACAAGCGGGCAGGCTGAGATCTCAAACAGACAAATCAAACTTATCCTGGAGAAAACTGTTGCCAAAAATAGAAAAGATTGGTCGACCAAATTGACGGATGCTCTTTGGGCATTCAGGACCGCATATAAGACCGACCTGGGAATGTCTCCATATATGATAGTTTTTGGTAAAGCATGTCATCTACCTGTTGAAATAGAACATAAAGCATTGTGGGCTATAAAGGAAATTAATTTTGATCTAAACCTTGCTTGCAACTTTCGGAAGCTGCAACTAAACGAGCTAAGCGAACTCCGCGATGAAGCTTATGATAATGCTGTAATCACAAAGAATAGGACTAAGGTTTTTCACGATAAAAACATTGTAAGGAAAACATTTTTACCTGGTCAACAAGTCCTTCTTTATGATTCACGATTACACCTTCATGCGGGTAAGCTCCGATCTCGTTGGAAGGGACCTTTTGTTGTGCGGTCTGTATACCCGTACGGGGCAGTAGATATTGAAAATGTTAAAAACGGCACTGTTTTCAAAATAAATGGACATAGATTAAAGCCGTATTTTTCCACTGACCCCACGGAGGAGCTCTTGTTCTTACAAGAGCCAGTTTATTTTGATTAAAATTCCTCCGTCTCACTTTCATGTCCAGTATATCATTGCATCATATTTTGAATGAAGGTGAGTAAAACAAGTTTGGGGAAAGTTCTTCACTTATATATTTTGCCCCCACTAATAATTCCTCCCAGATTTACAGATTTTTGTAGGTATAACTGTCGGCAACAGTGAGGACACTGTTGAAAACAAGTTTGGGGGAGGTTTGTGCTTATTTTCGCATCATTTGCATATCATCTGCATAAGCACAAAACATTTCTTTTAAAAATCTATAAAAATTGAAAAATTTCAAAACCCATAAAAATTTAAAAATTTTCAAATATAAAAATAATTTTAATATTTACACTTTTTTGTATATAAATAAGATAATGAAAGTTTAGACAGTGAACAATTACATCCATGAGATTGGAAAAATTTTAGAAAACTAAGAAAATTAGAAGTTTTCTTATACGAACTAGTAATAAGTAGTTATGAGCCGTTGTCCCAAGGGTTAGTAAGATGAAGGACGTCACTAATCTGAGGATAAAAATAAGTCTGAAAAATAGTTTCTATTCTGGAAGCCAAACATTTTGAACGTTGCTACCCTGCTATTCGCACTTACACACGTCTTAAAGCCTGGGATAGTAGAGGATACCTTGAAATGCTCTTGTCTTAAAGCCAAAAGTATGAAAAGAAAAATATGTTTTAAAGCGGTGAAAAAAATGGATACTGGTTTTGTTATCACCAAGGGCAAGAAAAATATATAGCAAAAGAGTGCTTCTTCACCTAGTGCCCCAAGGTCAACTGGTCTGGGAGTCACTGCTATGTCTGAGGTGGTGCAAGACTAGGAAAATACACCAAGTTAGCAAGCACATCAGTAATCGGTCGGTTAGTACCTCAAGAAGTATTAACGGTCGCATGAAAGTGTGTAAGCAATCTCGTTTGCCAAGAAGTACTGAGGTCGATGGGCAAGAGTATGATAGCTTGAATTGAATTCTCCGGGTGTAGGGATGTCTTTACACACACGCAGGGTGATATGATCGATGTTTGGAATAAAGATAGGAATGAAGAATAAGACGATGTTTTATTGAGGGAGGACGTGATTTCTAACATCTTTTCATGACCATTAAGATAGGGCTCATGACAACCGAAAAGCTAGCTTAGTTGGAAACCCTAATTTTCAAGGCTTTTCTTTTACAATTCTTGTCTTTAAATGTAATATTCATGATCTTGCTTTTATTTTTGGATTTTGTGGGTGCAATCCGCTGAAAACCCTCAGGAGACAACACTCCTCCTACTAGGGACACCTAGAGGTTTAAAGGCTTGTTGCACGTGCTCAGTGCAATCGTGTTGCCTACGAAAGTGTGCTAGTTAGTTTTTCTCTTTCTTTGTTTTCTCCTTCTCTTTTTTTTAATAAAACATTCTCTCGAGACGATCGAAATTAAGTTTGGGGGTATTTGATCAGTCGAAAATACTGTATATTTTAGCAGGCAATTTCCTTAACATTTGCATACACTTAGAAGTGTACGGTATTCATAATTCACATATTAGCTAATCGGTCGCAAAATATCAAATTACATGTATTCGACCTTAAAACCGGAAATTCTAGGGAAGTTAACTGCATTGCATTACATAGCATATTTTCTATATCTTGCAACCCCTATTTTGAAGTCTATGCAGGGAAAAAGATACTTGCTCGATCAATACATTGCTCGACCATTACAATTGCTCGTAAACTCATTGAAAGCAAATCTGGTATCAACATAGAAGGGCAACTGCAATTCTAAACATCAAAGGATAACCCATACAGCAGTACCAAGCTACTGAAGAAAGCACAGATCCCAAGGCCACCAATGAGCGGCGGAAGGGCGGCCAATGCCCACCTAACGTGGCGGTTGCGCGGCGGATCCAGGGAGTCAGCTCCTCGAGTTTCACCAAAACTCCTGATTCAGTTCCCACTACTCAAAAATGCACACAAAAGTCCAGAAGAGTCCAGACACTTCCACCAGATCATCAAGCTCCTAAACTAGCCTAAAACTTCTAGAACTTTCCTAAACCCTTGCTTAAACCCTAAGCTAAAGCCAACAAACTTGTCAACAAACTTTGGGAGGGAAAGTCCAATTCAAACCTAAACCTAGTTCTATAAATAGGACCCTAGACTCATTCATTATAAGAAGGTTGCCATAGAGAGGAAAAGATTCAACATCTTAGATTTTAGCCATTCTCTCTTTCTCCATCTTCTTCTTCCTCAAGATTAGTGAGAAATCTTGTAGGAAACCCTAACCCTAGATCCAACCACAATTCAAGATCTTGAGTGCAAGCCAAGCAAGATTCCTTCAACCCTTTTATGAGCCGAGCCGATCTTCCATCGGGCAAGAGATCAAAGTAGATCCACGATCCACGGAGACGAGCGGAGCCGAGTCAACGATCGATTTTCTTTCTTCTTGTAGATCTTGAAAGATTGTATTGAAATTGTTGATGAAATAAAAGGTGATATTTTCTTCTATCTTGTTTCTTTTAAATTCCGCATCATGTTATCTTTACTATTCTTGAATATTGTCTATGTGGTGATGTGTGAATAAAACTCTGCTCGTTAAGGAGTCGAAACGATCTTTAGTATGATGATGTAGCAAATTTGTAATCAATTCTTGAATCCTACGAGTGTGTAAACCCTAGCAAGTTCAAGAATCGACAACCCAATTTGATGCGATGCTTTCTTGATCAACATCGCTCGAGATTGGGGTGATCCGATCGCTTCTTGAAATTGCTAGAGGCTAGAATATAAATGGTATCCTCGAAAGAGCAAGGGTTAAAAGATGAAACCCTAATTTCATCAAGAAAACCCTAACTCGCGTCGATAACCATTGATCTAGTATCAACTCTTCGAAGGACAAGAATACGAAATATTGTAGACTACAACACATCTAAAGATCCTATCGATTCCTACGAGCCTCTCTATCATTCTGGATTGTTGTTTGGAAAATACCATTGAAACCCCGATTCTTGATTGTTTATAATTTCGTGGTTCTTTAATAAAGAATTGTGACACACAAATACAAATCAACTCCTGAATCTTGTTTTCTTGTTGCTTAACATTTCATTTCAAACAAACAATAATACAAACGAATCTCGAGATCCCTGAGGACGATCCGCACTCATTCATTAACTTCAACTGACACCGTTGTTTGATTGCGGTCAAATATTTTTGGTTGTGATTTCTTTACAATTTCATACGACACATCCGAAATCTATCCGATCAGTGATGGATCAGAACAGCAACCATACACGGTTTTTTGGAGCGTAACTTAGTTTAGGGAGGCTGATGAGAATTTGTTCTTCATAGCTTCGAGTTTCTTTTGCATCGCAGCCATTTTGGCTTTCACTACGATGGAAATATCGAGCTGATGAATAGCTGCCGTAGATGAAGTTGGTCTAACGCTTTCCCACTATAAGGTTTGTTCGGCAAGATCTTCCAGGAATTGCCAAGTTTCGCCATCGTCTTTTGACATGAAATGGCGTTGACAAATGGTTTCAAGCATCTGTTTCGGGGCAAGATTAACACCCTCATATATAATTCGGAAAAGTTGTCATCTATCAAGTCCGTGATGGGGGTATTGTAGATCCTTAGACTGCTCAAAGCATTTCCAGAATGGTTCATTGGGAAGTTGGGTAAACTAGTTAATCTCGCTTCAAATACGGGCGGTTTTGTGATTGGGATAAAATTTATTAAGGAATACTATAATGAATTCGTCCCACTTAGCGATAGAATGTGTTGCATTGCTCTAAAGCCATTTTTCTGCAAGGTCGTATAAGGTAAAAGGGAGAAGACGTAATCGCATAGCATCCCCTGAAAGTCGGGTTGTGCCCATCATTGCACATACGTTCTCGAATTTGGTTATGAAAATGTATGCATCTTCGGATTCATGCCCGTGAAATTTAGGCAACAAATTGATGAAATGGGGTTTAATTTCAAAATTATCCCCATTGGCTAGTGGAATAGACAGACAAGTAGGAAGGGGTCCACGCACAGGCCAGCATCTTTCTTAGAGAGATGCGCGGTGGATTCTACACACCTACGGGTGGTGGGAGGGTGGTGTCGTGAAAATATGATGGAGAACCGCCCATCTCGGTCGATGTGATAGGTGGAGGGGAAATAGAAAATGAAGAAGTACCGACTTCGGAGTCGATAACAAAGATGCGAACAAGACGGGCACTAGAATCCCGTGTCCAGCCGAGCATGCACTAAGCGAGTTTAGTGCACGTGGTATCGTGTGTGAGAACGATTTAAAAAGGTTTGGTTTGGAAAAGTCGAACGTGAGGCTTGACTCAAAAAATCACAAAATGCACAATCAACCCTAGAACTAAGGTCACCTAGGTCAAGCACTAGACCGCTCCTAGACTTCCAAATGACAAGCCGCAGGATCAATCCTCTACCATCTCTTTATCACTCTTGTGATCAGGTAAGTACTAGGTAAGTTGGAGGTATCCGCTATACGAATCACAGAGAATAGCGAGCCTAACCACTTTCCTGTAACGTTTTAAAAACCATTTAAGAGAATTTTTCGATAATCGGTGAAATATAACTTGTGTTTTCCGTAAAACCATGATATAATTATTTTTCAACATTAACTTAAATATACCTATTCTAGCTTTGTAATTGCTAGTATTCGGTATTTAATTGGTCACCTATAAATTGCTAGTTTACTTAAATATTTTTCCTTAATTAATTATTTTAAATATTATTATAAGCTTTCACTTATACATTTAATTAGTGTTAATTACAAATGAGAATAAGTTAGTTACTCAAATGTGAACCATGACAACTTTAAACCAAGTTTGTAACTTGTTTTCTTTTTCTCTTTTGTTTGCAAGGTTCTAGTCAATTCTAGGATAAAAGAGAATTATAAATAAAATAAAATAATAATAGAATTATGAAGTGTGATGTATTAATGAGGTATGGGAGGGGTTATCTTGACTTGGAAACTTCTACGCAAGCCCACACACCCCCTTTCTCCCTGCTGACCGAGCTCCCTGCAACAACCATCCCCATTTCTTCATCTCTTTTCCACACCAAAAAATCCTCAAAATTCACTCAAAAATCCACACAAAATCTCATTAATTCATAGTTTAATCTCCACCCAAATTTTCTTGGCCAAAACTAGCTTGAATCTTGGAGCAAGATGTTTTTTTTTGGGAGGCTAAGTTGCATGTTTGATCTCCTTTTTGTTGAGGTATAAATCCTAACCCTATAGTTATGTTGTTGGTTAATTACTTTAAATCAAATTTATTTAGGTATTCATATGGTTTTAATTTCAAGTTATAAATTGTAAAGAGAAGAGTTTGAAGTAAAGTTAGGGTTTTTATCACTTGATCATGGTTGCAAGGTGTAGTTTAACATCTTAAGGTATGCAAAACCTAATCTAGTTGCTAAATTGCCAATTGTTACATTTAATTTGTCCTAATTATATATTCTTGCAAACTAATTTTTATGATTAGTGTAATTAGGTGAGATTAAAATTTAGTTAGGGTTTGTGTGGCTTAATTAAGTTATTAAGTGATTATTATGGCCACTGGTTTTGTTAAAACATCAAGATTTGAATTAAAATGGTAAATTGATGCTTACTAGGTTTTTGGAATAAATCGATTTTAATTAAGTTGAGATTTTGATGATATACAACATATTTCCTAATGTATTTAGTGTGTTGTGAATGCACGATTGGTGCGATTGGGTTCTAGGCTTGGTAGTTACCACGTATAGCGACCCTAGTTGTGGTTTGTGGCGTTGTCGCGAGCGCGTTTGTGCACCAAGTGCATGCGCGTCTAGCTAGTGCACGTGGTTGACTTGTATTTTTTGTGTCCATGACTATTTATATATCTATTCTCTTATTTACTTGTGTGTATTTCTAGGATCGGGTGCAGAGGCGTCGGATGTGGCGCGGAAAAGGTAAGGCTGAGATCGGATCATATTAGCCGAGGCGTCCTGGTGAGTAGATATACACTTCTACGAGAGGATCGTCTGGATGGCGCGAGGCGCCCGATGGTTTAGGATTACTTGTAGTACTTGCATTTTATATGCGTAGTTTCCTAGTTATTAATCTCATTGCATCGCACCATCTTATTTATATATATATATATGATATCATCTCATAGGACACTTGCACCATTACCATTGGTTCATACTGCACGGGCACTATTCTTACGAATACACGCCTTGGTAATTGCTATGCCACGAACACTATAGAACTTACTTAAATCAGAATCTAAAACATTTGCACCATATATGATCTGTAAACCTGTACTTGTATATTCATTTCATCAGGATTGATACGCAGGATTGCTAGTCATATGTATATGCCTCATTGCATAATCGTTCATGCATAGTTTTCTAGTCACACATCATATTTCATATTATTGATACCATAGGCATTCATCATTGCCGACATGTTCATGTGTTGTGATTTTCTTGGAGATTTCCGTGTTTAAGAGATTTATGGATTTTGGGAGAAACCACAAGAATTTAATAAACCTATTATCATTTTTTTTAAATGCAAGTTGCGGTTTTCTCGTAATATGATGTATATGTCGTCCCCCATGAGTTTTCCTGATTTCTGTTAGTTTTCGAGACCCGATTCGAGGAGGAGGATGAACCGTTTCGGGTACATGGTGGACCCAGTATGGTACCTCGGGACGAGAGTGCTTTTATGTGGACGACGATGAGCTTGGCAGGGGCGGACTACCTACCGGTGATGTCTGACGCGGCGGATATCCGGAGGATACTGACGTAGTCGTGAGATTTGATGATATGGGCCAATCCGGACTGACGGAGCCCGAGATATTGAGATATTGAGATATTTAGACATTGAGACATTGAGATATTGAGATATTTGGATATGTATATATTGTATCGATGCTTGACACAGATTTTCTATTGATTTCATTGGTGATGCTTCAGTTTATTGCACAGTGCTTTTTCTAAGATGAGAATAAAGATTTTCTCATACCAGACATGTTCAGGTTTCGTTTTGATTATGCATTCATGTTGCATTCATGCTAGTACATTGTATCATTTAGTATATGTAGGTTGTGATGCATTTGCGTGCATACTTACGATAGCCTTATTAGATATTATTTACTACTCATGAGTTGGCAACTCACCTTCGTTGTGCCACATTATCTTGCGGGTCCGACCCGCCAGCACAGTAGTGGCGGGCGCACTTCCTCATTTTGTTCCTTTTGCTTGGACTTGCGGCATTGCTCGTAGGTGGATTGCGAGGATATTTTATTCCATCATGTATATTATTTTGTATCTAGTATACTCCATCCACCCTTGTATATTGGAATAGATGGTGAGACTCGTGAGGCTTGTATTTATGGTGTTTGGTGTCGAGCTTACTTGAGCCGACGTTGTATTTTCTTATTTCTTGCTTTGAGATGCTTATTGTGCACTTTTGATATACATATTGCATGTGGTTGTGATTCCGCCATTGGCGAAGAGCTAGCTCCTGCTTGGGGATGCCTTATTCATTATTTATATTTATCTTCTTGTGTTGTACCATTTGGGGGCCAGTATTTACAAAGGAGACTCTGCCAAAATTTTCGGGAAACTTTGATGTTTTTAAAGTGTTTAATGCGACTTATTTGGATAAAATCGCTTTCTTTAAATAAGTTTTCCTTCACTTAATTTTTTAAATGGTCTAGATTTTCTGGGTTTTGGCTTACTTAGATTACGTTATGCCCTTAGACGTTTCGTAATTTCAGTACCAGTCATGTTCCGTACCTTCGGGTCATGACATTTTCTCAGTCACACTTGCCTAGACACCATAAGAGAAATGCAGATAAGCGATAGATTACCCACGACCCTCCTCTGTCCTAATTGAGCGCGACAGTTCTTAGAGGCTTGGTCTCGATATTTTTAAATTAATGTAGGGTGAAAGTATGCCCGTTTTGTGATTTGTGGGGTCTATGAAGGGTGATGAAATCCCCACCTAATCTGGATTTTGGTTATTGCCCCTTAATTTCCGGTTAAGATATGCACAAACAAACCAATATCAAAACACGCAAAAAGATTTTTGAGCGGCGATATTTGCAAAGAATCCTGCAGAAAAATCAGATTATTGGATCTTAGAGGATAGAGAAAGATCGGAGAAAGATACCAGAGGATTTTGGGGAAGCAACTTCTCCACTTTGCCGCGGTTCCGCCGCAAAAAGCACCCTATTGCTGCGGTTCCACTGCACTCTGGAGAGTTCTTTTGCCTGTTTTTCTTCAGTGCACTCCAATTCTCCTCTGGTCCTCTTTGAAAGTCTCTGAATCTCTTTTCTCTCGCTCCAGTGACTTCAGATTCCCTTGCAAAATTCGCACACTAATCGTTAAATACACAATATGCGGTTTTGGTTCTCATTTATAATATGTTTCTGGATTTTAGAAGAATTCAACCCGGATAACAAGAAAAAAATTACAACCGTTTCCCCGGCAACGGCGCCATTTGATTGTCTGTTTTAAAGAGCATTGTAATTAAAGTAACCGCAATCAGGACGGTGTCACTAGTAACTTGCCGTGATGAGTACGGGTCATCCTGGAAACGTGAATCTTTTTCTTTCTTTAGACGAGTTAATGGAGGAGGGATGATTGGTTATAGTTACGGATATACTACGGATGTAAGATTTATGAAGAAGAGGCTTGTAGGATTCATATGATTTAGAAGTAATGGATGACTAATTAAAAATAACTCATTTTATCCTTTAATAGTTTAAAACTAGATCGATAGTGATGAATGTAGATTAGGGATTTTTTAGAAGAAACTAGAGTTTCCACACTCTTAACTCTTGTCCGTGCATTGATCTCTATTCATGTCTAGCCCTTAACAAAACAAGTGTTAATCTAATATCAAATCGCGGTCGAGACTATCAATAAATTGGTAGCGTGCCCGATAAGGATGTTAACATTTATTTTGCTAAAGTTTATAAACTTTAAAATGTATAAAAGAAGTTCAAATATTTTATCATCCATTGATCTACTCTAGCCTACGAACCCTAACAAGCTAGGAATTACTCATGCATGGTTGGAGAAGAAAGGATGAAGAATGAGATCATAATGTAAGATGCAGAAATTAATTGCGAAAAGACTAATAAAAACTCTACCTTTATTAATAAACTATATCATGTACAAATCCTTTTAAAGTAGAGTACAAGAACCCTAGTTTTGCTCTCGATCTCTATCTTTTTGGAAGTAGATGAACAGCTGATAATCGACTTGGATGCATGGTTCGTCTTGGACCTCTTGATCTCTTCGGTTGATTGTTTTTATATGTGAAGCTCTCGGTTCTATTTATAGTCACAGAAACTCTAAACCCTAGATACCAGATGTTAGGAAATGCTGATATGATCCCACCAAAAAAATCCCAAATCCTACGGCCATAAGGAGGCCGCGGATCTGCCGCATATCATGGGGTTTGGCCGTCCAACCGCGGCTCTTTGGTGAGATCAAGTTCTGGGATTTTTTGTGAAGTATTCTATTAACATGTGTAGATCTTTTCAATGTCTGGATTTTGGAAATCTTACTCTGAGTCTCTGCCGTTACTAGATCTTATATTTTCCCTCAATATTTCGGCAGATTTGATTTCGACATCTCAGATCTTTTGATCTCCAGATCTGAGCTAATATCTGCACAATATCTCAAGTCATAGTGTTAGTAATATTTGTTATTATTTTGAGATATTATCCTAACCATTTGTATGATACAATATTTTAAGAATATTGATTAGAATTATTTGATATGATATATTTTAATTACTAATATTTTATATAAACATTATATGCATGTATTTTCCCTCATTATGTTAATTATAATGTAGAAACATATGATAATAATCTTTTTACAATTAAACCCTCATATATTCTATATTCACAATAAACACCTTTTAGAACTTAACAATAGTGGTGAAAATAATCATTCAAATGTGCAATATTTCAGACTAATCAACCATCAATAAGAACTAGATCAGTGGGATGCCTCTCACTGATCGACAATCCTGTCGAAGTAATCACCGTCCTCCTATGCTAAGGTCAAGTATCTAGGCCATGCAAAACCCAAACGTCAGTGCGTCATAAATATCGCAATAATATTAATGAATTGAATAGTGTGTTATATAATATGTCACGCGCAAGAGTGAGTTATCATAAGTATAAATAAAATCAATCACAGGTGATATAACGGCAGCTATAGGTAGTCAGACAAGTCACGTGAAACCTAAAGTCTGTATTTCTAGATTAAATATCCTACATATATTTGAAACCAATGGATGTACTCCTCCATATAACTCAAAAGCATATATCCCGTTATCTCCCGGGGCCACGGACCAAGATATATCCAGTTACCCCCCGGATCACGGATCAAGATGTATGAATCAAGAATGATTCTATTCCGTTACGCTCCGGAACCACGGAAACATGTAATATCCTTTAAGTTACACTTCAGTTATGCTTTTGATTTCCCCATTTCCCCAGGTTTCGTTTTCCAAGTCAGGTATGAATATAATATTCACCTAATGCCAACACAGAAACAGGCAGGTACATGTTATGTCAATCAATACAATAGGTCACGTCCATCAGGACAACAAGTTAGAATTGCTGGCATCGGTAAATATTACAAGTAAGAAAGTATAAGCAAGATAGCAATATCAGTAACAAGATGACGAGTTATAAGCATGTCAAGGTAGTATATTAAATTAGGTAAAGTGTTTATTTATAATAATATCGTGCAAACAAGTCATGATGAAATACGCTTGTATTCGTTATCTAAGTGCGATAAATAATATAACGAAAAACAGTCATATTAATTCCTACACTTCGATTTACCAATTGAGCCAACTAGAATAGTTTGTTGTAAATTCTAGTTACAGATTAAATTTGCATAACCATTATAACTGCAATTATAAACTTGTTATTATAACTAATTAACGATATATGGATTATAGATATAAATAGTATAATAATAATAAGTAATATTACGACGATATATATATATAACATGTAGCAAGTTATAAACTTGCTTCGGTCTTAATGAATGCGGATACGAACACGAACGGAGCAATACTCTCATGGAATAACGGCAACATGAAGCAACCTCCAAACTTGCTAAGCTCGGAGATGAAGTCAACGACAACTGGTTACTGTTGATGGTGGTCCCGGTTTAAGAGAAAAAGGATGTAGACGATGGCGATGAAGAAGACGGTCACTGCGATGATGGAGCGAGGTGATGGCTGGAGTTGGTTGCGCCAGTGGAGATAAGATGGTGGGGGCTGTAGATGAGTAAGCACGGGCGAGCTGAGTTTTCGATGCTGATGGGTTACAAAGGAGAGGTGATAGTTGTGTAAAGGTGCTACGCCGGCGGCAGGAAAGTTGGGTTGCGGTGATGAGGGTCGTGGCAGTGGGTTCTCGGATATTGGGTCGAAGAAGATGGCGACGGCAAGAGGAGATAGGTCCTTGTCTGGGTTGGAGGTTGAGGGGATATAGGCGAGGGAAGATTGCAGTGAGGAGACGTCGACGAAATAGGAGAGAAGGGAAGGATGCCTATGATGGGTTGTGCTGGGTGCAGCGACGAGGAGTTGAGTTCGAGCAAGGTGCTTGGTGGAGAAGAAAAAGACGATGATAATGGTGCTGGCGGCGAGGTTAGGGTGATGGGTTGAACGAGACGAGGAAGGTGTTGGCGAAAGGTGAAGGTGATGAGGTTGCTGCTCAGGTCAAGGTCAGGTTCGAGGTGATCGGGTTTGAAGGAGTGGTGTCGAGGGAGATAGAGAAAGAAAGAGAGATCAGGAGAGAGAGATAAAGAGATGATGACTAGATAGAGATAGAGGGAGAGGGTTTTAGTTTTTATTTATAAAGGAAAAATATATGTGTGTGTGCGTGCGCTATATAGTATATGTATATAATATATATATAGTTTTGTATATGACTAATAAAATTTTAAAAGATATTACAAATCTCCGATCGTCTCTAGTAAATCTTAGGAAATTCTCTATTCATACGTAGCCCCTCTTAAACCATAAATCTAAGGGTTAAAAGAATATATTTTAATCTAATATAATATTCATGGTATCTCAGAATATTTAAAATTTACCTGTAATAGATAATTGTTAATATAATATCATGAGATATTTAAATAGGATAAAACATGCTGATAATTAATATATGAATTCCTAACGTATGGCTATATATATATATATATATATATATATATATATATATATATATATATATATATATATATATATATATATATATATATAATTTAAATATTTTATATCAGTTATTTAGGATTCATATAAATTTAGTCTATGGATAATATCAATAAAAGATGCTTTCGCACCATAACGGGTTTCATGCAAGCGGGTCGGGTCCGATAAACACATATACTATTCAAACCAATCACAGCCCAAATAATTATTATTAAAGAAATTCAAAATACTAATTAATCTCGTTAAATAACGTACGATCATGCTAAGGTGTTATATTATACCCAACTATAAAAAGAATTTAGTTCTTGAAATTCACGAAACAGGAAAAAATAAGAACAATGAAGATGCTGATCTAAAGAAAATGTGTGGAAACTTTTTTCGAACTTCGCCTTCACGTTCCTAAGTAGATTCTTCATGCGAATGATTTCCACACGAAACAACCACTAGAGGGACCACTCTATTCTTAAGAACATTTTTTCGTCGATCCACATAGCCATCGGTTACTCTTCATAAGTCAAATCCTCCATCACTGTCAATTCTGAGTGGTCTAAGACGTATGTCTCATCTTGAATATATTTGCGAAGTTGAGATACATGAAACACATCACGAACATCCGTGAAGGATAGTGATAAAACCAATCGATAAACTACTTCTCTAATATACTCAATGATATAGAAAGGCTCCACGAATCGAGTAATAAGTTTGCCTCGACTACCAATCCGGATTACTCCCCTAGTCGGTGATATCTTCAAGAACACATGATCATCAACAGCAAACTCTAATGGTCTTGTTTCAGTATCTGCTTAAATTTTTTGTCGATCTTGTGCCACTTTCATATGCTCACGAATCAAGTTAATTTTCTCCACAGTTTGCACAATCAATTCTGGTCCCAACAATCTTCTTTCTCCAATATCGTCCTAACATACTGGTGAGCAACACTTACGACCGTACAATACTTCAAATTGAGCCATCTATATAGTCGCCTGAAAACTGTTATTGTACGAAAACCCCGCTAGATGTAAACGATCCTCCTATGGACCCTTGGAGTCTAACATGCAAGCTCTCAACACATCTTCAAGAGTTTGGATCGTTCTTTCGGACTGTCTATCCATCTAAGGATGATAGGCCATACTAAATTTCAAGCGAGTTCCCAAACTTTCTTATAGACTCCTCCAAAAATATGATAGAAACCGGGTATCACGATCAGAAACAATACCTACTAGTACCCCCATACAGTCTCACAATCTCCTGCATGTACCTCTCCGTTAAAGCCTCCATCGATTGACCAACTCGAAATGGTATGAAATTAGCTTCCTTGGTCAGTCGATCGACAATCACCCATACTATGTTATTACCCTTGGACTCCGTGGTAATGCTGTCACGAAATCCATGGTTATGATGCTTTCGCACCATAACGGGTTTCATGCAAGCGGGTCGGGTCCGATAAACACATATACTATTCAAACCAATCACAGCCCAAATAATTATTATTAAAGAAATTCAAAATACTAATTAATCTCGTTAAATAACGTACGATCATGCTAAGGTGTTATATTATACCCAACTATAAAAAGAATTTAGTTCTTGAAATTCACGAAACAGGAAAAAATAAGAACAATGAAGATGCTGATCTAAAGAAAATGTGTGGAAACTTTTTTCGAACTTCGCCTTCACGTTCCTAAGTAGATTCTTCATGCGAATGATTTCCACACGAAACAACCACTAGAGGGACCACTCTATTCTTAAGAACATTTTTTCGTCGATCCACATAGCCATCGGTTACTCTTCATAAGTCAAATCCTCCATCACTGTCAATTCTTAGTGGTCTAAGACGTATGTCTCATCTTGAATATATTTGCGAAGTTGAGATACATGAAACACATCACGAACATCCGTGAAGGATAGTGATAAAACCAATCGATAAACTACTTCTCTAATATACTCAATGATATAGAAAGGCTCCACGAATCGAGTAATAAGTTTGCCTCGACTACCAATCCGGATTACTCCCCTAGTCGGTGATATCTTCAAGAACACATGATCATCAACAGCAAACTCTAATGGTCTTGTTTCAGTATCTGCTTAAATTGTTTGTCGATCTTGTGCCACTTTCATATGCTCACGAATCAAGTTAATTTTCTCCACAGTTTGCACAATCAATTCTGGTCCCAACAATCTTCTTTCTCCAATATCGTCCTAACATACTGGTGAGCAACACTTACGACCGTACAATACTTCAAATTGAGCCATCTATATAGTCGCCTGAAAACTGTTATTGTACGAAAACCCCGCTAGATGTAAACGATCCTCCTATGGACCCTTGGAGTCTAACATGCAAGCTCTCAACACATCTTCAAGAGTTTGGATCGTTCTTTCGGACTGTCTATCCATCTAAGGATGATAGGCCATACTAAATTTCAAGCGAGTTCCCAAACTTTCTTATAGACTCCTCCAAAAATATGATAGAAACCGGGTATCACGATCAGAAACAATACCTACTAGTACCCCCATACAGTCTCACAATCTCCTGCATGTACCTCTCCGTTAAAGCCTCCATCGATTGACCAACTCGAAATGGTATGAAATTAGCTTCCTTGGTCAGTCGATCGACAATCACCCATACTATGTTATTACCCTTGGACTCCATGGTAATGCTGTCACGAAATCCATGGTTATATGTTCCCACTTCTATTGGCGAATCGAAAGTGGTTGCAACAAACCAGCTATTCTTTGATATTTAGCGTTCTAGCTGACACACCAAGCACCTCGACACGTAATGAGCGATCACTCTTTTCATGCCTTCCCACCAAAAGTGTTGTCAAAAATCTCTATACGTTTTCGTGTCTCCTGGATGTACCAAATATACGGAACTATGAGCCTCTTTCATGACTTCTTGACGAATTTCTCCTTTAAGAACACATAAACGACTTCCATACCTCAACGATCTATATTCATGAATCAATAAATCCATTCGAAGTTCTGCCTTTACTTGTCCTCGAAATTTCTGCAATTTAGGATCATGCAACTATGCCTCCTTAATGCTATCAATCAACGATGACTGTACTTGCAACTGCATCAACTGTCCCAAATAATCTGGTAGTTCGAGCTCCAACTCGAATCTCTGAAAATTCGCTATAAGCTCCTCTAATGAAGTCATATCCCTATTGCTGGCAACTGACTTAAAACATCCGGTACTACATTAACTTTTCCCGGATGGTGCTTTAGATCAGATCATAGTCGACCATCAACTCCAACCATCTGAGCTGCCTCATGTTGAGCTCTTTCTGTGTGAACATATAGTTTAGGTTCTTGTGATCAGTAAATATCTTGACCTTTTCGCCTAATAAGTAGTGTCTCCAAATATTTAGCGCAAAGATAACTGCCGCTAGTTACAAGCTGTGAGTTAGGTAATTTTTCTCATGAGTCTTTAACTACCTTGACACATAAGTTACAACCTTTGCATGCTGCACATCCCAATACTTTTCTCATAAGCGTCGCTGTGAATGACTAATCCTCCGGAACCATCTGGCATGGTTAAAATAGGAGCGGTTGTCAACCTTTATTTCAGCGCCTCAAAAGCTAACGTACACTTCTTGGACCAAACAAACGGTACCTCTTTTCGTGTTAGATTGGTTAAGAATTTTGCTATCCGAACGAAGTTGTTCATTGTCACGCTCCGCTTCCCAGTGTACGGCGAAGGGGGCGCGATGAGGGCACTACGTATTTACTCTGAAGTAAATACACTAAGCGTATCTAAGCAATATAAATAAAAAAAAATGCACAAGAGACAAAAAATATAATTGAATAGCAACTTTATTTATTTACATTCTTTTTTATAATATATGAAAAAGTAAATACAACTGAATGAAAGCAATGCCTAAACAGTGGCATAACAGAAATGAAAAGTACTGGAATAAAAATGTATACAATGAAGCTAGAGCTCTAGGTCGTAGGAAAGCCGGTCCAAGTCCTCACTAGTAGGCTCAATCTCCTGAGTGTCCAGATCACCTGACAACATTCCAAAGAAAAAAGAGAAAGAATGTCGTCAGCAAACAATCGCTCGGTAAGTCCCAAGGATAAGAGAGAAATAGAAAAGACAGAGAGTAAGAGAGAGTGTAGCTTTTACAGTTGTATTATATTGTTATATTGTTGTATTGAGTGTTAACGCTGTTGTTTGTAACTTGGTACAGAAAAATGCCAGTGTATACGAGAGGAGTCTCACTTGCCCTGGAGACTAAGGTATCAGGAACTCAAGGAACCATTTAGGCCACGGTACAACAGCAACGGAATATAGGTTAGGTGTCTTATGGTTGCAGTCTCGTACCACTTCTAACACCTTCTGTACCAATCTACCACTTAAACCCCGCGATGTCTTATTTGTATTGTTTGTATTGTAAATTGTATTGCAACTTGTATTGTCTTGTAATATAGATTGTATAATTGGATGACTTGCCGAAACCATGATATGAGTAAATGGATCATGGATGTAACCGGAGAATCATGTAAATGGAAGTTATCCATGGCTCGGTTCAGTCAAGTTGTATAGATTGTATAGATTGAACGGATTGAATATATGGATTCATAGATTCATGTTGAATTGTAGTTTGTAGATTGTACTTGAATCATATTCAAGTCAGATTATTATAATGAGACTCAGTCTGAGTCGGAACAATTAGAAAAGAAATTGAAGTCCTGATTGTTTTGATGTTATCGGTAACCGCTGCACATGGGCAGCAGGATTTGTGTCTTTTCAAAAATGATTACCGTGTTGATAACACCGTTATTAAGTTGTCTACCTTAAATAGGCAAGCACCCACTTCTCCTGCTCCCTGAGGCTCAAGAGATTGGTCCCGCTTAAACCTATATTTACTAGGGTCCTTAGGTAATTTATAGAACTTGAGGGGGTTTTATGTAAAAATACTTTTGTATAATTTTCAAAATACACCCCAAGTATTTAATTATCGTATTTAGAGTTTTCATAGATGTAGATTTTATATTTGTGACATTTCTAGTGAGAATAACTTATTTTCATAATAAAGGGTATTTATTTGTAATATTGACTTGTATGGAATTCATGGTATATTAATGTAAAGTTATTCTTGTAATTTTTGAAAAGTGTTGGAATATTTATATTATTTCAAAATAGATATTTTAATGTTACATATATACATAATTATATAAAAATAATTTTAATATATATATTATATTTCTAAAAATCCCATTTTCTTAAGATGTCGTATTTTAATCTCTCGAGACCGAATGCTCCTTGCGGAGGTCTGCATCTCACACTACTAAGCCCAGGGAAGTGCGATAATCCGCACCATCCCAGTCGGGTTCCTCAAAATGGGTTGTAGCGGCGCTTTGCAAAAATTTGTGTAAAATACTAATCTTTTAGAAAACGGTTTTAATAGTAATGGTATTTATTTGAAATGTTTCGTTTTCCCGTATTCTATTTTTCCGAAAGGTATTGTGCTATATTGCATATGAGTGTTGTGAGGAGGTAGGTCATTACCTCATGATCTACTTAAAGGTATAGCAAGATTGTGATGATTTAATTTCAAAATGAAACTACATGGTATTTTAATGAAAAAATACGGTAAAATGGAAATAGCAATTTCTTTTGGTATGGAACTTGTTCAATATGATTAGTTAGTGTTTAATAGTCAACATATAATGGTTTAACAAGATTGTATTAAAGAAGAAGTGAGATTTTTAGGAAGAACCGAATCGGAAATCGGATTTGTTCCAATTCCGTCGGGTTTTAGAATTTCGTATTTTAGAAAAGAGTAGAGAAAGGGGGAAGTGGGATTTACATACACAAGCCGGTATTGTCATCGGGCTTGTCTATCCGCCGATAGTCTCGCGTTACCAGCGAGACCTTCTTGAAGACTTCTTCATGTTCTTCCTCTTGGACTCTAGGTGAAGAGGGAGAAGTGAGAGATAGAAAAATGTGAGGAAGGAAAAGATAGAGGAGAACAAATAAAGATGGTGTAATGATGAATTATGTATAATAATATATACATTCAACATGGGAATTAAAAGAGAAATGAAAGGTCACCATTCATTTTGGAAATGAAATGTCTCATTTGTAAGTTATGAAAAGAATAAAAAATTGATAAAAAAAATAATTGCAAGAATGGGGATTTGAACATGTGATCTATGGAATAACAATGTAAAGACTTAACCAATGAGCTATAAGTTTGTTCATACACATATTTAATAAGAATTAAATATATGATGTTGCTTAAAAAGAAAGTGGGCTTTTGAGCTCATAGATTTATTAAAGAAAATGAAAATGAAATTGGATTTAAGTTATGGGCTGGGTTAGGTCTTATGTTTAATTTGAAAAAAGGTTAAAATTTAGTTTTAAAGAAATGTGTTTGAGAAAAATAGATAGAAGAATAAAATAATATATTTATAAAAAATAAAATATACAGAAAATACTAAGAATAAATAAATACAATATTTTACTAAAGAAATAAAACACGAAGGTACAGTAATACTAGGGTCGTTACATTCATAAGCCTTCGATAGTATCCAACAAGCCCAAGAAAATCTGATCTCTCCTACATTCTTTAAAGTCGGCCAATCGTGAACAGATGCAATCCTTTCAGGGTCAACTGCAATTCTATCTCTGGATACAATATGACCCAAGAACTTCACTTAACCGATCCAAAACTCAAACTTTCTCATCTTAGCATACAACTTTTGTTGTCTCAACGTCTGCAGTGTGATCCTTAAGTGTTCTTCATGCCCTTTTTTCCTCCTCGAGTAAACCAGAATATCATCGATGAATACCACTACAAACTGATCTAGAAATGGTGAAAAGATGCAGTTCATCAAGTCCATAAATATCGTCGGTGAGTTAGTAACTCTAAATGGCATAACTAAATACTCATAATGCCCATGTCAAGTTCGGAACGTCGTCTTGTAAATGTCTTCTGTTTTCACCCGAACTTGGTGATAACCCGATCGCAAATCCAACTTCGAAAAATACTCTCGCACCACTGAGTTGATCGAATAATTCACCTATGTGAAGAATTGGGTACTTATTCTTGATGGTCATTTGATTTAACACTCAATAGTCGATGCACATTCTCCGCGTGCTATCTTTCTTCTTAACCAAAAGAACTGGAGCTCCCTATGGTGAACCACTGCTGCAAATCCAACTTTTCTCTAATAATTCAAAAACTTGTCTCTTTATCTCTTCCAGTTCTACTGGTGCCATTGGATAATAATCCTTCGAAATTGGCGTTATTCCAGGAATAAGATCAATTGTAAACTCCACATCTCGTTTCGACGGTAAACCCGAGATGTCCTAGAACACATCCACAAAATCCCGAACCACTATCTGCGCTTCATCTGCAACTTGTTCATGAACTTCACTTTTGAGTACACACAAACAGTTCCCTTCATCGTGAATTTACAAGTCTGTTCTAAGACTTGTGGATTATCAACCTACCACACTTCCGCTGCGCCACTATGATAGTTGAGGCAGATCTGTCTAAACTTTTTCAATCAAATATCTTACACCTGATCGGTCTTGAAGCAGTCTGTATCAGCTCCAGCTAGGGTCAATCTTGAACTATTGCAATCATCATATACTCTCCGTGTTTTTCCTAGTTCTTCGAAATGCAGACGGGTTGGTCAATACGGGACTAGGGGAAAAAACTATAACGCGGTTGTTGGATTCAAGTTCGCAATAAGATATAAATTCATAAGCAATGAACCTGAGAGAAAGACAAGTAGTACAACGAACATAAGTCAAGGAAAATTAGTCGAAATAGGACTTCGGGTTACCTAAATAGAGTATCGCATTGTAACCATATCGCGGTATATAGTTACTGTTCCCTTAAAAAAAGGGGGTGGGGGAAAGTTCTCCACTAAAACAGCCCCACGTGTTTAACACGTGAGTGCCTATATATAACGCATATAGGCACTGCAGTTAAAATAACTGCTAGGCTAATGGAGCCTCACGTGCCCACACGTGAGCACCTATACGCAAAGCTTATAGGCGCTATATTTAAGCAATTGATAGGCTAAAATTGAGCCTCACGTGTAAGCACGTGAGTGCCTATATGCAAAGCATATAGGCGCTGCATTCATACAGATGGCAAGCCAAAAAGGCTCACGTGATACACTCATATGCTGTTGCATATAAGTGAATAAGCTTAATCCCATTGGGATCACGTGCTACATGTGAGTGCTCTTAACACTTTCGAAGTTGATAGAATTAAATTCTAAACAACAGGATTAAAAATCTATTTGGAAAACATTTCCTTAAATCTTTCTAATATGGAAAGATCCTTCTCTAACAAAGAATCTTGGATGAACTATCTGATAGAATTAAATTCTATGTGGGAAATATTTTCCTGATCTTCTTTAAACTAGAAAGATCATCTCTGTTAAATAGAGAGCCTTTGGATTAAAATCCAATGGTGAATAAAATTCACCGTTTGATCTAAAGATCATTCTTAATCTCTCAATCGGAGATTTTCTAAACGTGATTGATCTTTTCTCCTCTCCTATAAATAGGAGCAAACAGTTACAATCATATAACTCTATTCAAGTCGCCCAAATTCTACTATCAGAATCGAAGGAATAGGTGGGGAGAAACAATAAGGAATCAAGAGGATTCCAAGCCGAGATGCAATATCATTTCCATATCGTCGAGATAAAAGAGTTTATGGAAAGGATAAGATTCAAGAATTTGAATGACAAGGCAATAATGTGGCAGGACATGTTCCAAAAATTATGGGTCTTAAGGACAATGTATTGGGTACCATACCTAACTGCAAATTGAACAAAACCCAACTAACCTAAAATCTTCGCTCTTATACCAACAAAACCTTATCATGCCCCACTTCCCAAAATACAAATATTCGGGAACATAACAAAGCCAACCATGCTACCTGTGGTAAGGAAATATGCTCTCATAGTCACATTACGGCTGTCAATCAGTAATCAAGAACAGTAGTATAATTATCTATCTCTAAACATGTCCAATATCCACAAACGATAATAGGAAACAGTAGCGGAAGCAATAAAGATCCAAGGAAAAGAAGAATACCTAAACTATCAATAAGAACTAGATCAATAGGATTCCTCTCACTGATCAGCAATCCTGTCGAAGTAATCACCGTCCTTCTGTGCTAAGGTCAAGTATGTGGGCCCTACAAAATCCAGACGTCAGTGCGTCATAAATATCGTAATAATAATAATGAACTAAAAAGTGTGCTATATAATATGTCACATGCAAGAGTGAGTTATCATGAATATAAATAAAATCAATCACAAGTGATATAACAGCAGCTGTAGGTAGTCAGACATGTCACGTGTATCCTAAAGTCTGTATTTCTTGGTTAACTATCCTACAAATATTTGAAACCAATGAATGTACTTCTCTATGTAACTCAAAAGTATATATCTTGTTACTCCCCGGGATCACAGACCAAGATATATCCCGTTATGCCCCGGGATCACGGATCAAGATATATGAATCAAGAATGATTTTGTTCCGTTACCCCCCCCCCCCCCCCCCGGGAACCACGGAAACATGTAATATCCTTTTAAGTTACACTTTTGATTTCCCCATTTCTCCAGATTTCGTTTTCCAAGTCAGGTATGAATATAATATCCACTTAATGCCAACACAGGAATAGGCAGGTACAAATTATGTCTATCAAAACAACAGGTCACGTCCATCAGGACAACAAGTCATGATTGTTGGCTTCGGTATATATTACAGGTAAGCAGGTACAAGTAAGATAGCAATATCAGTAACAAGATGACGGGTTATAAGCATGTCAAGGTACTATATTAAATTAGGTAAATTGTTTATTTGTAATAATATTGTGCAAATAGGTCGTGATGAAATATGGTTCTAACCGTTATCTAGGTGCAATAAATAATATAACGAAAAACAATCATATTAATTCCTACACTTTGATTTACCAATTGAGCCAACTAGAATGGTTTGTTATAAATTCTAGTTATAGATTAAATTTGCATAACCATTATAACTGCAATTATAAACTTGTTATTATAACTAATTAACGATATACGGATTATAGATATAAACGGTATAATAACAATAATAAGTAATATTATGACGATAAATATATATAGCATGTAGCAAGTTGTAAACTTGCTTCGGTCTTGACGGCCGATACGAACATGAAGGGAGCAATACGATCACGGAATAACATCAACATGAAGCAACATCCAAACTTGCTAAGCTCGGAGATAAAGTCGACGATGACTCGTTGCTGCCGATGGTGGTCTCGGTTTAAGAGAAAAAGGATGTAGACGATAGTGATGAAGAAGACGGTCACTGCGACGATGGAGCGAGGTGATGGCTGGAGTTGGTTGTGACGGTGAAGACAAGATGGTAGCTGCTGTAGATAAGTAAGCAAGGGCGAGCTGAGTTTTCGATGCTGATGGGTTACAAGGGAAAGGTGATGGTTGTGTAAAGGTGCTACGCCGGTGGCTAGGGAGTTGGGTTGAGGCGATGATGGTTATGGCAGTGGGTTCTCGGATATTGGGGTTCTGGATCGAAGAAGATGGAGACGGAAAGAAGAGATAGGTCGTCATCTAGGGTTGGAGGTTGAGGGGATACAGGAGTGCAAAGACCAGAGTGAGGAGACGCCGGCGAAAGAGGAGAGGAGGGATGACTGCCTATGATGGGTTGTGCTGGGTGCGGCGACAATGAGTTAGGTTCGAGCAAGGTGCTCGGTGGATAAGGAAGAGACGATGATAGTGGTGCTGGCGGTGAGGTTAGGGTGATGGGTTGAACGAGACGAGGAAGGTGTTGGCGAAGGTGAAGGTGATGAGGGTGCTGCTCCGGTCGAGGTCGGGTTCAAGGTGATCGAGGTAAAGGGCGTGGTGTTGAGGGAGATGGAGAAAGAAAGAGAGGGCGGGAGAGAGAGAGAAAAAGAGATGATGCCCAGAGAAAGATAGAGAGAAAGAGGGTTTTAGTTTTTATTTATAAAAGATATATATATATATATATATATATATATATAGTTTTGTATATAACTAATAAAATTTTAAAAGATATTACAAATCTCCGATCCGCCTATACTAAATATTAGAAAATTCTCTATACATACATAGCCCCCTTTAAACCATAAATCTAAGAGTTAAAAAATATATTTTAATCTAATATAATATACATGGTATCTCAAGATGTTTAAAATTTACCCGCAATAGATAATTGTCAATATAATATCATGAGATGTTTAAATAGGATAAAAACATGTTGATAATTAATATATGAAAATATCTCTAACGTATGGCAGCCAGAAAAAATATATATATATAATTTAAATATTTATATCTATTATTTAATATTCATATAGATTTAGCTTATGGATAATATCAATAAAAGATACTTTAGCACTATAACGGATTTCAAGCAAGCGAGTCGGGTCCGATAAACACATATACTATCCAAACCAATCACAACCCAAATAATTATTATTAAAGAAATTCAAAATACTAATTAATCTCGTTAAATAACATACGATCGTGTTAGGGTGTTACAATAAAACTTTATTAGAACCATTTGATTTGATTTATTCTGATATTTGGGGACTTGCTCCTGTTGTGTCTGTAACGACTCTGTTTATAATGTACAAAATTTGTTTAAAGTTAAAGTACTAAATGGAGTATTTGCAATCATGAGTATGCAATAAGTATTTGATTTGTTTAAGAACAACAAGAAAGCACTTGTAGCTCATTGGTAAAGCCTTTCACTGCTGTGATGTAGCCCCTGTGTTCGAATCCACTCAGCCGCATATTATTTTTGCTGATTTTCTTTTAAATTTTTTGGAAGCTCAAAAGTGTACATGTGTAATACACGTAAAAATGAAAAGTCACTGAAATCAAACACGTGCACTGAGTTATATGAAACGAACCCGACACGTGGCACAAATCCCACACCCTATCTCCAACAGTAGACCGGCGAGTTTTGCCAAAAGGCCGGCACCGCCGGTTTTCTCCGTAGGTAATGCCCCTATCTTTTGAACCCTAACCCCTTGGCCTCCCTCCACTACCCTAGTTCTGTTTGTTTTTCCTGCACATTAACAGAGAATTAAAAATGAGCTTTTAATCCAATGTTTAAGGCATTTTTAATTCTCATTTTAATTCCCTAAACTCTAATTCTATCCTATAAATACCACACCATACCCTAGCCCTCACCATTCTGAAATCTATCATCAAAACTCTCAAAATTTTCCAAGTCCAAAAAGTTGTACAAGTGGAGTTAGCCCAAGGTCAAGTTCCGGCGACGATTCGGGCCAAATCCGGCGACACCGTGACTCCACGACGCCTTCAATATCTTCCTCCATCTCTTCTCTCTCTTCTCAACCAGTAAGTTCCCTCTCCTCTCCTCTCTTTCTATTCTAAAACAATTTTTTATTAAAACTCGTCGGAAGCTGAGTTATTCCGACTTCCGATTCTAATTTCATTAAAAACCTAACTTTTCTTAACAATAAATCAACCATTTCTTTATATATTGTTTAGAAACCATAAAACAACATTTAGAACAAGTTTCAATTCAAAATAAAATTCTATGCAACTTGTATTACACTTTTTCGTTTAAATACCACAAAGTTTACCTACGACATTACTTTATCATATTGCTCATATTACCTTTAGAAAACTCACGAGGTAATGACCTACCTCATCATGACATAGCACGATGGTTTCAAAACAATATTTTTGTGGCTAAGACGAATTTACATTTAAATACCATAAACTATCAAAACCGTATTTCTTTTAATTGTTTTAATCAAATTCCATACGATTATGTCCTTACAACCCATTTTGGGGAATCCGATTTGGTTGGTGCGGGTTATCGTAGATCCATCGGACTAGTAGGGCGAGATGCAGACCTCCTCACGGAGCATACGATCTCGATGGAATTTTTATTATTACAATTTTTAAGAAAACGTGATTTCTATTAATAAATAAATTCTATTTTTAATAAATATATATCTATATAAATATTATCAAAATATCTATTCTAAATATATAATATATTCCATGTTTTCTAAATCAAAAGAAAATAACCACAAAAGTTCATGAAAATACCATCAAGAAATCAATACAAGTCAATTTACATGAAAATACCATATACTATTCAATTTAGGTTTATATTCTCTACAATATCTCATCTTATAAAAATTACATCTATGAAAACCTTAAGATGATAAATAAATACTTGAGGTTTATTTTGAAAATATATCAAATTATTTTTCAAAAAAACCCCTCAAGTTATATTAATTTACAATTAGGACCTTAGTAAATATAGGTTTAAGCGGGACCAATTCTCTTGAGCCTCACGGAGCCGGAGAAAGTGGGTGCTTGCCTATTTAAGGTAGACAACTAAAACGGGGTTATCAATACGGTAATTGTCTTGGAAAAAGACACAAATTTTGTCGTCCATGTGCAGCAGTTACCGATAACTCCAAAACTAATTCAGGACTTCAATTCTGTTTAGATAGTCTGACTCAATCCGAGTCTTAGTCAAATCTCAAATAAATCCATCCATAAATACAATTCAAATATAACTCTAATAAAACATGAATCCATTTATACCAGAATACAATCTATATTAACATGACTTGATCTGACCGAACCATGGATATACATTGATTTGTCTACATGACTATCCATTTATATCTTTATCCGTTTACATGAAGAACTGATATCATGGTTTCGGCAAGTCTTACATCTACAAATTACTACAAATCAATACAATAAACATTACAGGGGTTTTTAAAAGGGTGGATTGGTACGGAATGTGTTAAAAGTGGCACGAGACGGTCACTTTAATACACCTAACCTGAAAATCCATTGTCGTTGTCCCGTGGGTTTGAAAGGGCCCTGTACTCCTTATACAATAGTCCACGGGGTAAGTTGGACTCCTATTGTATACACTGGCATAATCTATACCAAGTTACAAACAACTGCGTTAACATAATAATCATACATTATACCAGATATATTCTCTTTACCCGTTCAGTCTATTTATATCTCACTTTGGGACTTACCGAGCGATTGTTCACTGATGACATTCCTTTTCTATTCTTTCTTTGTAATGTTGTCAGGAGGACCAGACTCTTTGGAGATCGAGCATGTTCCCCGCCGAAAGACACGACCGGGACGTTGGGACGTCAGGCCTGAAATTCGAGAGCAGATGCTAATTGGTGCTATCCGTCCACCTCTCCGAAGATGCCAAGTTGATTTATGGCACCGTGTATCGAAGGTTTAAACGGATGCAGCCGATATAGCAGACTTCGTCAGATTCCCCCTCATTTAAAGGGTTTTTGATTGTGGGGACGCTCTTCCCTGCAAGCGCAAGCCCCTGCAGTTAATTACGCTACCACATCGTGATAACAACTTTCTCCTTCTCCAGATGGTCACTTCGTGTCGTGGTTGTTTGTTTTATTTTTGGTTGCCCGTGGATTGTATACGGAGACTAATTTATGTTGTCGCCCGTAGGGCGTGGATTAGTCCAAATCTGTATCTTCTTAGATTTGGGTTTGGGGGTTGGGTTTAAGGATACGTTAGTCTCATTTGAGACTAAGATCAACTTAAACGTTTGTTAAGGATACGTTAGTCTAATTTTTAGACTAAGATCAACTTAACGGGATCGTTTAGATCCAACAAAAGAGCATTCGAGCTTTATTGTTTAGTTTAGGGACATTACGGTCGATTAGTTTAAGAACATTACGGTCCAACGTTAGTTTAATGACGTTTCGGTCCAAGGTTAAGGACATCATAGTCCATGGGTTTTAAAGGACCCCACAGTCCGAGGTTAAGGACATCATAGTCCATGGGTTTTAAAGGTCCCTACAGTTCAAGGTTAAGGACATCATAGTCCATGGGTTTAAGGACCCCACAGTCCATTTTAAAAACGTCATAGTCTATGAAGTGTATGGTTATCGGGACTCGTCACCTCTCTGAAGACGTTGAAGGATTACAACGACATATATCAGAGGGGTTCAGAGATGTACCCTTAAACCAATGTGAGTTGGTTGGAAGATATGTAGTCCAATTTGGAGCTAAGATCTGTTGAAATATTTATGAGCAGGTAGGCTCAATTAATATAAGTTGAGAACTTATTGTCAATATTGGGCTAAGTCCAGTAAATGTTTAAAAAATTTATTCTGGCTATTGAGCCTTTATTTGGGCTTGGCCCTTTTAATAATACTGAGCATTATATCTTGACAAATTTTTTTGTCTTGTATTGAATGCAGAGCATTCATCAGAGCTATGGCTTATTGAAGAACAATTTATGTTCTGTCAGCGCAACACGTGGCACGCCAGGTGCTTTGCGCCAGTCAAAGAGCGCAGTGCGCTTCTGCCAAATAGCGCACATGTGAAGGACACGTGTCGCGCTTGGCACTAAGCGCTATATGATGGGCGCATGATGCCGGTTTATGAGCGCTGAGCGCTAGTCCATGACTGCATTGTGCTTTCAATTTCGTGGCGCATACGTGAGTGACACGTGGTGAGCTTGGCGCTGAGCGCCGGCCCATGAGCGCGGTGCGCTATTTCAGAAGCGCAGAGAGCAAGTTATTTAGTTGGCGCATACTTGGTTGACACGTGGCGCATTTGGCGCTGAGCGCCGATCTAGGGAGCGTAGAAGCGCAATTCAAGAGAGCAGAGAAGAGACACTTCCGTGGCGGAGCCCGGTGGATAGGACCAGCAAATAGGCGCATGGTGGATTCCATGAGCGCAAAGGTTATTTGATCAATTTTATGATCTATAAACAAATTTATGTTTTTTAAAAGAGACTTTGTCTCAAGATTCAAGAACAACGGTTCTTATTTTTAAAAGGGCTTTGCCTTTATAGATCCATGATCTTTAAGAAAATTTAATAATTTTCTCCCCCTTTATGATGAGATGCTCATGATCTCAGAAAGACAATTTGTCTTATAGATCTATGATCTGTGAACGAAGTAAATAGTTCTTTGTTTTTATGATGAGATCTTTTGATCTTTTTATAAAAGACCTTGGTCTTTGTAGATCTATAATCTTTTTTAAGAAGATAATTCTTCTTTTTAAAAGATGATTTCATCTCTATGTTCATCATTCATCATCTTTACCTTGAAGAAGTATCTTCTGGCAAGAGCTTGCTCTTTAACTTTGAGTTTCTCAAAGTTTATGGGAGGATTTCTCTATCTCAGACTTGAAGTCTTGGGGCCTTTATATAGGGCAAGTTGATTTGTTGAATCAGTTAAAAATATCTTTCTCTGATTGATTTGGGGATGTTTCCTACCGTTGGATCTTTGATCCTAGGGCTTCTGTTTTACAGAAGGCAATCTTCTTGTTTTTAACAAGATTGAAAGAAAATCTTTCCATAACAGAACTTAATTCTGATTAATTAATGATTTATCATTATTATTAGCTCTTTTGATCTAAGGGTGGAGAATTTTAATTCCAGCGCTGGCGCATCCGTGCTTTGCACGTGGTGCTTTGCTCAGAGCGCAACGCACTTTGCGCTAGCGCACCTGTGTTTGACACGTAGTGCGCTGCTAAGAGCGCAGCGCAGCCTGCGCTAGCGCACCCGTGTTTGACACGTGGCGCGCAGCACGCCCAGCGCTAGCGCACACATGGTGCACTCTCTAGGACGCAGCGCACCTGGCGCTAGCGCATCCGTGTTTGACACGTGGCGCGCAGCGCGCCCAGCGCTAGCTTACACATGATGCACTGCCTAGGGCGCAGCGCACCTGGGGCTAGCGCATCCGTGTTTGACACGTGGCCGCAGCGCGCCTAACGCTGAATCTGAAGCGTTGCTTCAATCTTTGAAATTCGAATTTCAAACAGAGCTTTGCTCTGATTGGGGGAAACAAATGCCCCCCTACCGTTGCGCTCACGTGGCCCACACATGAATGCAGCGGTGGCAACATCTACGCCCTTGGATAAACTCAGAAGTTGAAGAGGCATTTCAATGCCTATAAATAGGACCTTTGGTCCCTTAGATGATTTTCATCTTCTTCTTTGAGAACTTTTATTCAGAGCATCGCTTTTCAGTTTAAGAACTTTTCAAGAGTAAAAACTCTGTCAAAACTTAGGTAAAGTTTTAAAACTTTTAATAAACTAGGGTTTTACCCATTAACAGAGCCTTTCTCTTCATAGATCTTTGATCTAAAGAAAACCCTTTTAGGGTTTCATTAATAGAGCTTTGCTCTCTTCAGATCATGAACCCATAGATCTAAGGAGATCTTTTCTTGGGGCTTTTTAGCCCATGAACAGAGCTCTGCTCTTTTGATAACATGTAGATTTTTTTAATCTCTTGTGAAGAACTCTTAAGAGTTTGTTCATGGATCTTGAAGATCCCAGAATTTTTTTTAATTCATAAAAATTGATTTTAATTAATTCTTTTCTGATGGATTTTTCCATCATCATTACAGAGCCAGGCTCTTGAGGAATTTTATTCCTTCATGATCAGAGTTTGACAAGTGTCACTCTGTTATAGAGCATTGCTCTCAAAGGGAGATTTTCTCCTTTTCCTGAGGGATCTCTCATTTAATGAGAATTTTCTTGTGGATTTCCTCATTTAATTAACAGTCTCATCCAATGATGAGGCTGTTTTATTAATTATTAATTGATGAATTGTCATCCAGATTTTATGGGCCCCCTTTGGCCCCTCTCCACTGCATTGCAGTGCGGTACAAATTTTAAAGTACCAAGTGTCAGAATTTAAAATTAAATTATAGCACTGACAGTTGACTTCTGTCCCCCCTTTTTTTGCGCAGGCAACATGTCTTTCGATACTTCGTTTTCGTTTGTCCGTTCAGAGGGAGGATTCCCTGAGGCGCCTGTGGACCGGGAGGTTATCGCGCTCATCAAAGACCATGACCCGGAACACAAAAATCTTCACTTGTGGAGTAGATGGTACGACCAGATTATCAGAGGCCGCCGGGGCTTTTCTTGTGCGACGCCTTTGGAGCCTATCTCGGCGATCCCGTATGCAGATGCACCCCCAGTGAAGTATGCCGTGGAAGTGATTAATTGGATTTCGGAAGGCCTTCTTCAGCCTTCGATTGCCGCTATACCCGTGCAGCCGCCGGCAACTTTAGATACCCTAGGGCGCGCATATGTCAGGCCGAGTCGCGCCCTTGGGGACAGCCCTACAACATCGGGCAAACTCCCCGTCATCCGGCCGGGTACTTGCAGTGGTCCCGGTACATTTTGTCAGCGAAGAAATCGCAGCTACTAAAGCTCGGCTTATACCCTACGGTCTACGCTTCCTTGTTCCATTATTATGGACCTCCCACATGGTGGATCAAGGCGTTTTTGGAGCAGTGGAACATCCCGACCCATACCTTCCTCTTATTGGATAGAGAGGTCTCCATTTCCTTGGAAGAATTCACCGAGATTTCTAGTTTACCAGTTAGGGGGGAGCACTACGAGGAGCTGCTTCCTCCGGATGAATATGTTTTTGCCAAAAAGCCAGTGGTGATGGGCCTCGCTGATTTTATGTGAGATTTTGTGATCAAAGAATTAATTACCGCAATCAAGAACGGCGTCGCTTGGTAGCTAGCCGGTGAGTACGGGTCGGTCCACAGGGATTTTGTGTATTCTCAATTTGTTCTAACGAGTTAATTCCAAACGGTGTTGGATTGATTATCACTAAAAACTAAGGTTGATCTAGACTAGGATTAAAATCTTGCTAGGGTTAGGTTTAGGTTAAGTTTGGAAAGTCAATATTCCTCACCGCTTTCTATACCCTAATTAAGATCTATGAGGCGTTATGGTAATAATTAATAAAGTGGATTAGTACCATCGGGATGAAACGATGTTTCTTCCTCTAGGTTCTTGTCCTTCCTTTCTTAATTCTTACCCTAACCTCCATGGAAAACATGTACAACCGGTCTTTTAAACTACGGTATCACCGCTACCTCGTTGGATAGGGTGCCGTAGGGAGCAGTGTGTGTATGTATGCATGGAGTCCTATAAAAATATGTGATGGGCAAGAAAGGGGTGAGAGATTTTCATCTCCCAAACCTTTCCTATTCCTAACCCTAACAAGCGAGGATCTACTCACTCATTAGGGAATTGATAAACATGTTCTAAACCAATTAAGTAGGGCAGATAATAAAAGTTATGCTAGGGCAGATAATAAAAGTTATACTAGGGCAGAAAGAAAATTAACTAGGGCAATAAAAAGAAAACTTACTCTAATTTTTATTTGATGCTCTCTTCAAATATTACAGGAATTGAATTCTGAATTTTGATAAATAAAATGAGGCACAAGAAGAGGCATACCTCAAAAAGAGATTTAGGGTTTCTATTTATAAATCGTAGAAACCCTAGGGTTACATTCGATTCACATCTGCATTTACAAATATACCCTAAAAAGACTAGTCAACGCACCGCCACATCGTCACAAAATTACACCGAAACGGGCACATCATGGCCGCGGAACCGCGGCCAAAAGCTATGTTTGGCCGCGGATCCGCGGCCATATAGTGGGGTCGTTGGTTCAGTTTTTCTGGTCTTGGTCTGGTTGCATTTGGGTACTTGTTTCTTCACTTGGTCTCTCAGATTGTCTTCTAGTTTTCTTCCAGATTTCCACAGTGCATAACGTCGTGGACTTTTACCGTTTGTTTCGTGTCAAAGTCTTGAACCTTGCGCTGCCTTTTTGCTTTGTGAAATTGTCCATTGATCTTCGTTTATTCTTCAAACTGTAGGCGTGATCAAGATTCTTCCATTTGTTGGTCGTAGTCTCAATTTTGTATCGTTTTTTCATCATTTTCATTGTTTTGTTCTGAGAACCTGTAACCTGTAACTATGTAGCAGACATGGATCAAAAGCACCTGTTTATTTGTAAAATGAATAAGAATGAGGAATATAATAATGCAAAATTATGTTATGAACAAATACCCCCAAACTTATGTTTTGCTCGTCCTCGAGCAAAAATAGTTTATTCTCGAAAAAGTCTAACCTCACTTTCACAGGGAAACGCGATTGCACTGAGCTCGTGCAATAAGCCGTTAAACCTCTAGGTGTCCCTAGTAGGAGGAGTGTTGTCTCCTGAGGGTTTTCGGCGGATACTACTCACAAAATCCTATCAATTCGGTATATTGACTTTTATTCTCCAATTCGGTTTTCTAATAAGAAACTCTATTATATTCAACTCAGAAATTATCAACCCGTATTTTTCACGCTTCCTTATCATTTAACTTAAGATTATATATGTTTTGTAGATTTACTTTGCTTTTAGCATCTTTTGAGTTTTCCTTCTAGGGTCCATCTCAACTTAGGAATTTTTATCATCTCTACTAAAGATATAAGTCCTATTTTTCATTCATATCTCTCATCCAAACCCCAATAATATACCCCTACGTATGTGTATATATCACCCCTACACTTGGAAATTCAAATCAAGCTATTATACTCTTGTCCATCGTCCAAAGTACTTTTCATTTGGTGAATTTTTAGATGAAATTGCTCACACATCCTTCATGCGACCGTTAATACTTCTTGAGGTACCAAAGACCGATTACAAAATGTGTTTGCACATTAAGGTGTAATTCCTCGTCTTGTAATACCTAAGGCTTTAGCAGTGACTCCCAAACCAGTTGGTCTAAGGCACTAGGTGATAAAGCACCCTCGCTAAATATTTTTTTCTATTTATGCAGCCTTAAGTAATTACAAAAACCAGTGTTCATTTGTTTTTTCTCTTTATTCACACTTGTATTTTTATTTTATTTTCCTTCATACTAAGGATTTTTAAACAAGAGCATTTCAAGGTCTCTTCTACTATTCCAAGTTTCAAGGTTCGTGTTTGTGCAATTTGTAGGGTATATATTTTTAAAATTTAGACTTAAGCTTAGGGATTATTTTTCAGACTTATACTTTAATAAAAATATCAATACTCTTCCTTTATTTTGACTTAGCCCAAGAAGTGAACTCAAAATTTGCCTATTTCTAAGTTAAACTACAAATACATATATTTTCTACCATTAAATTTTAAGAAAGGTTATTTTTAGGGTTTTTAATTTACTAAGTTTAGGATCTAGTTGTTCCTAGCTAGTTAACCGTCTTGTTAAACTTAAGTCAATTATGGCCAAAATTGAATATTTCAATTTTTATAATTTAAAATTTTTCAATTTTTATGGGTTTTAAAATATGTATGCAAATGCAAAAATATACATATGAATATGAAGGAAGAAAGCTTACCGAGCACACCCCCAAACTTAAACTTGACAGTGTCCCCACTGTCAGGCTACACCAAGAGGGTCAAAATTGTCGGCAATCCCCTGTATATTATTTTTTATTAATTTTTTTTATTGTTAACTGAAAAAGAAAATATATATATATACAAAAAGGTCCCCCCCCCCAAACTTAAGTGAAACAGTGTTTCCACTGTTTAAACATTAAAGTTTAGAGTTAAGGGGGCGAAAAACACAGTATCAAGCTATACAAGGCTTTACACCAGCCAAAGATTAGCACCAACCATTCAAAAAATTTATCGTTATAATGGTATGGTTGGTGAAAGAAAGGAGTGTAGAGAAAAGAAATGAGAAACGCTCGAGACCGTATGGGAAGAAAGGTGGAATATGGTCTCGGTATATTAGGAGAAGAATGGCGGAAGAGAGAAAGAAGTGTCGTACGAACTTGAGTGTGTAAATCGAGTGAATAAATTAGCGCAAATTATGATGACCGATGTGTTAAAAGCGATTATGCTAATCTATCAACCCGTCGAGAAATGGGGTCAAATCCCTCAAGATTCGCGAGAAAACATGGGTACGTTGAACTTGGTAAACCATCCATTGGAAGCATGACGGATTCTTGCGCGGTCGAAACGATGGATTCCATCAATGGTTCGAAATGACTTGGCTTGAGTTCGAGTTTCAGAGGTGAAACAATTGAAGGTAAAATTGGTGAAACTGTCTCGAACTCGAAGGATTCCATCAATGGTTCGAAATCACTGTACTCGAACCGATTCGGATGGTTCAACTGACTCATCCGAAAATTCAAAGGACTCAAACTCGGGCGGTGAGTCTTTAAAATCGTCCGAAAAAGTGAAACACTCGTAATCGTTATCGGTTGTGAGAACTGTGTCAGATTCAAGAAGGAACGCACTAGTGGCGTCAAAACTGTTGTGATGAAACAGAAATTTTTCAAGCTCACAGTCTTCCTGCGTGATCTCTTGCGTGGTCGGAATGATGGAACGGATGAAGGGGGGTGATTTAGGAAGTATAACGGTTAAAGGTTCAGGAGGATGAATTGGAAAATCCGACTTATCAAACAAAACTGGTTCATCCTCAATACTATCCTCAATACTCTCCTCATAATTCTCCTCAAAAGTTATCCCATCCATGCAATTATCATCAAAATCAAGACGCATATGAAGTTCGGGAGAAACATTTAATGACTCGGGATGATGAATTGGAGAGAAAAATTCAGTCAAATCTGCGGGTTCATCATCCAAAATATTCCCTACGTCAATATCCCCAATCAAGTGAAAATCAATTTTTTCGGACACCTCATCAAAAGCATGGATATTTATCAATTCAGGTTCTAGATTGGAGGTGTAGAGATCAAAAGGATTGGTGATGGTTTCACTCGAAAGGGACCCTTCACAATCTGGCAAATCAAGCACTACAAAGTCGCACAACTCATTAAACGTTTTATTTTCAACTGGTGAATCATTTAGGACACTTGATAGACATTCAAAACCGGAGTTGTGGGATTCAATTGGTGATGGATAGGTTTGATTTGGAAGGGTGCATAGCTCACTCTCTCCACTCAAATTCTCAATATGTCCAACCGCCTCATTATATAGTGGAATTTTTGGAGCTAGTTGGAAACTAGCTACCGGGTCACTAGGTTGCATAAGGGTGGCAATGGACGCATCCAAATTCCTCATCTGTTGGTTTGTCGCTACAATATAAGCTTCCAACGACTGTTCCAGACTAGACATGGGTTATGAAGGGGTTTCAGTAAAAGATTCAAAGTTGTTTGGATTCTGGAAACTCCTAAATGGCTGTGTAGAAGCAATGTCTAGGGAAGGTGTGAAAGTCGGGTAAGACTGGTAGGAATTGAATGGTTGGACAGGAGTAGGATCAACATTTGGATAAAAAGGTGAACGAACTTGTTGATCCCAAGAACCGGAAGTATTGAAAGGAGTGAAAGATCGGTTACGAGATTGTTCAATATGTTCAGCAATAGACATGGGCTTCGGAGTTACAACAGGACTCGAAAAAGGAGTATCAACGTAAGAAGGTGGTGAAGGTTGAAATGGTTGATACAAAGTGGATTGCGAGGTCGAACTGTTTCTCCTAGACGCTTCTATTCGATCTTTCAAAGAAATTTTGGGCATGGAGGGGTCGTCCGTAGTTCGACCAAAAGTTCGGCAAGAGTTTTGTGAGGTGGGGTACCCATGATGTAAGAAAGGAGAAGAAAAAAAATGTAGGTGCAAGTGGGGTGCAATGGATTTCTTAGCGACAAGTGGCAAGTTTTTATAAAAAAAATTCCGTTTTGTGTTTTTTTTATAAGGAGCTTTTTGCAAAAAGATTTTCAATAAAAAGCTTAGACACACGTTTAATCAATCACAATATGCACAATCAAGCCTAGATCTAGGGTCACCTAGGTCAACTAGACTGCTCCTAACTGTTCCAAAGGGCAAGTTGTGAGGACCTCAAACCACCTCTTCACCGCCAATTGGCAATTGTGGCCAGATAAGCACAAGTAGAGAAAGGAAGGATCTGCTCACGAATCACCGTGAGACGGGCCTTTTAAAGTTACATTTCCCTACCTGTCTAGCCTAGGCACCACAAAGTCAGGTTAGGATCAACGGTCGATGCCTACAACTATATCTTTGTCCTATTGAGCGCGAAGTCCTTAGGGCTGAGTCTAATCTTTTTTAATTAACTTAATGGTCAATGCAATATGCTTTATATGATTTTTGGGGTCCTGGGAAGGGTAATGAAATCCCCACCCAATCTGGAATGGTGTTCAAGCCCCTTAAAGTCAATTTAAATATGCAAAGCAGTAAACATAATCACTTGCAAACAAATTTTTTTTAGCGCAGCACAAAGAATCCTGCACAAGATCAAGTTTATTGGAGAAGGGGAGAAGTTTTTGCGCAAAGAACCCTGCAAGAAATTTTTACAGAGGAGATAATGAGGTTACAGAGAAGAAGTGGGATCTTACAGAGGAGTTTTTGCTTGCTGAAGTCAGCAAGGCGCCGCGGTTCCGCGGCTAAATGTAGCCTTTGACCGCGATTCCGCGGTCAAATCATTGGTTCAGATCCCCAAATCTTTTCTGTTTTCTGTTCCGATTATCCTCTGCTTGTTCAGATCTGCTGTTTACTGTTTTGCTCTCTGGATTTTTCCAGATCCGAATCTGTTCGTCGATCCTGCACAATTCAAACGAAACACCCTTCAAAGATGCACAATTCAAACGAAACACCCTTCAAAGAATAACAAGATGATAATTTTTTTTATATTTTTCAGTTTTTATGATTTTTCAATTTTATATTAACGGAAAATTACAAAAAGAAAATAACTACGTCATCCCTGGCAACGGCGCCATTTGATTTTATGTAAGATTTTGTGATCAAAGAATTAATTACCGCAATCAAGAATGGCGTCGCTTGGTAGCTAGCCGGTGAGTACGGGTCGGTCCACAGGGATTTTGTGTATTCTCAATTTGTTCTAACGAGTTAATTCTAAACGGTGTTGGATTGATTATCAGTAAAAACTAAGGTTGATCTAGACTAGGATTAAAATCTTGCTAGGGTTAAGTTTAGGTTAAGTTTGGAAATTCAATATTCCCCACCGCTTTCTATACCCTAATTAAGATCTATGAGGTGTTATGGTAATAATTAATAAAGTGGATTAGTACCATCGGGAAGAAATGATGTTTCTTCCTCTAGGTTCTTGTCCTTCCTTTCTTAATTCTTACCCTAACCTCCATGGAAAACATGCACAACCGGTCTTTTAAACTACTGTATCACCGCTACCTCGTGGGATAGGGTGCCGTAGGGAGCGGTGTGTGTATGTATGCCTGGAGTCCTATAAAAATATGTGATGGGCAAGAAAGGGGTAAAAGATTTTCATCTCTCAAACCTTTCCTATTCCTAACCCTGACAAGCGAGGATCTACTCACTCATTAGGGAATTGATAAACATGTTCTAAACTAATTAACTAGGGCAGATAATAAAATTTATGCTAGGGCAGATAATAAAAGTTATATTAGGGCAGAAAGAAAATTAACTAGGGCAATAAAAAGAAAAACTTACTCTAATTTTTATTTCTCTCTTCATACATTACAGGAATTGAATTCTGAATTTTGATAAATAAAATGAGGCACAAGAAGAGGCATACCTCAAAAAGAGGTTTAGGGTTTCTATTTATAGATCATAGAAACCCTAGGGTTACATTCGATTCACATCTGCATTTACAAATATACCCTAAAAAGACAAGTCAATGCACTGCCACATCGTCACAAAATTGCACCGACACGGGCTCATCATGGCCGCGGAACCGCGGCCAAAAGCCATGTTTGGTCCCGGATCCGTGGCCATATAGTAGGGTCGTTGGTTCAGTTTTTCTGGTCTTGGTCTGGTTGCATTTGGGTACTTGTTTCTTCACTTGGTATCTCAGATTGTCTTCTAATTTTCTCCCAAACCTTTCCTATTCCTAACCCTAACAAGCGAGGATCTACTCACTCATTAAGGAATTGATAAACATGTTCTAAACCAATTAAGTAGGGCAGATAATAAAAGTTATGCTAGGGCAGATAATAAAAGTTATACTAGGGCAAAAAGAAAATTAACTAGGGCAATAAAAAGAAAACTTACTCTAATTTTTATTTGATGCTCTCTTCAAACATTACAGGAATTGAATTCTGAATTTTGATAAATAAAATGAGGCACAAGAAGAGGCATACCTCAAAAAGAGGTTTAGGGTTTCTATTTATAAATCGTAGAAACCCTAGGGTTACATTCGATTCACATCTGCATTTACATATATACCCTAAAAAGACTAGTCAACGCACCGCCACATCGTCACAAAATTACACCGAAACGGGCACATCATGGCCGCGGAACCGCGGCCAAAAGCCATGTTTGGCCGCGGATCCGCGGCCATATAGTGGGGTCGTTGGTTCAGTTTTTCTGGTCTTGGTCTGGTTGCATTTGGGTACTTGTTTCTTCACTTGGTCTCTCAGATTGTCTTCTAGTTTTCTTCCAGATTTCCACAGTGCATAATGGCGTGGACTTTTACCGTTTGCTTCGTGTCGAAGTCTTGAACCTTGCGCTGCATTTTTGCTTTGTGAAATTGTCCATTGATGTTCGTTTATTCTTCAAACTGTAGGCGTGATCAAGATTCTTCCATTTGTTGGTCGTAGTCTCACTTTTGTATCGGCTTTTCATCATTTTCACTGTTTTGTTCTGAGAACCTGTAACCTGCAACTATGTAGCAGACATGAATCTAAAGCACCTGTTTATTTGTAAAATGAATAAGAATGGGCAATATAATAATGCAAAATTATGTTATGAACACTCGCCCCGGAGAACGCCATTCAGCACCAGTTCCCGAGTCTGATAAAGGTGTTGAACATGTATGAGAGCCTCTTCCTTGAATCTGGAGGCCGAGGGGTCAGCTTTGTGGACTTCAATGCCCGTTTTCTTCGCCTGGAAATTTTGTCGCGACAAGGCGAAAAGTTTGCTAAACTTGATGATCCCTTCGTCTTTGGCTCGGACCGTCGGCCGATACTGGAAGCTGATCAGAATGGTTTCTTCCTTCCCGACGTCGCGATCATCCCTCTGTCAAAAATCGCCGCTCCTGGCATTGATGAGGAAGCGTTTTTTCTTGGGTTTCTTGGGCTATGGTTGAGATGGTTTGCGCTTCCTATGCATCCTCGTTACATGAGGCCTTCCGTCTTCTAACCCGCGCATCGCATGGTTGCCGGAATACAAGTGGCCATCGGGATCGCCGGGTTAGCCTACCTATATCGCGGTCTTAGCTAAGCGGCGGATACCACTGAACCCGGGGTGCATCCTGTCAGCTTCCCGATGCATTACTTCACTTCATGGATGGAGCTGCACGTGCTTGGGGTCTTTGGCATCCACAAAAGACCTTCTTTTTATGACAGATGCAAGTTCCCACGGATAATGCGGCTGGTTGAAACTTCCATCATGAGTCCGTCACCATGGGAAGCTAAGGGCTTGCTCCTCCGTCCCCGCATGGTAAGAGATGGTATGTCTTTCACAGACAAAGTCTTAACCATCGGCCAGGAAACTTCAAAGGCGGTGCTGCCACTGCGAGACATTTTTAAAGACGGGGCCTCCATGTTGAAAGCCCGGGAGATTCTTCATTTGTACTCCCTCAGGCCGGGCTTTCTTTATTCAGGCAAAATGATGCGGCGCTATTCATGAGATACAACACACATCGTTTTGCCCAGCAGCTGAGTTACAATCAGGGAGTCCCACTGGAGGCTTTCCTGGTAGAACCTGCTGCCACTGAAGAGGGAATGTGGAGTGTGCTGCATCATTTCATGCACTTGAACACGGGGTCTCACTTCTTTATCAGTGAACTGAGTTGTGTCCCGAAGGCCCTTAATGTACACATGGCCTGGTACCAACATGCAATGGGAGCTGTTATCAGGGAGGAGAAGCGACTGCTACTCGACCGCAAGGGTACACCCCCTGCTGGTGATCAAAACGTCCCTCTGAAGCGACGGACCATTGTCCCACCTCCGCTAAGAGAAGCTGCCGTGATCGAAGTCCCGCACGACAAACCTGAGCTACCGGTGCCCCGTGCTCCCGTGGAGTCGGTGAATGTACTACCGGTGCCCCGTGCTCTTGTGGAGACGGTGAATGTATCATCCCCAGAGTCTAGCGTGGGTTCAGATATCGGGACTCGTCATCCCAAAGTGCCAACCAAGCGTAAGCTAGTGCTGGCTGCAACCGGAGCTCGCTCACAGAAGAGGAAGAAAAAGTCGATCCTTTCCGTCGACGTTGTACTTGGCCAGGAGCCTCACGCTCCTTACGCCGAGGGTCTGAGCGAGTATGGGACAAATGAGGGCTTATTCATGCCGTCGGATGATACTGATCTGGCGGCTGCCATTGCAGCTTCTGAGTAATTGGCAAGCCACGAAGCGGGACTGGCTATCCTCGCGCGATCAGGTAACCATTAACTGTATTTTTCGTCATTGCATCATATTTCTATCATCATGTTTTGACTGACACTTTTCCTTCTTTAACAGGCATTTCCACCGAAGAAGCTCTCGCAGCTTCTCTCAAGACTTTTGAGGAAGAGGAAAGACTTCGAGCATATTTAGGCATCGATATGCTTCGGTTCATCGTGTCTCCGCTCCCGTTTCTTATAGGTGATCTGACCCCTCTTTTTCTTCTTATCGCAGGAACTATCTCTACTCAGGTTATTCCAAGCGTGGCGCCGACTTCACAGGGTGGTGCGGAGACGCTTCCTGGGCCGGCTATCTCAGTTCCGCCGGTATTGTCGAAAGAAGCTTCACTTAAACATCCGATGACGGATGCCATAACGGCTCCAGAGGTAAATATTGGCGCAGACGAGGATGTCCTGTTGAAGGAGGCCTTTAAAAGATCTGCCCTCACGGCCCGGGAGGAGAGGAAGCGTAAGATGCGCGTGGCTAGGGAGCGTACCACCGCCTTGGATGCGGGTGCGGGTTCAACCGCTGTTAACCTTTCCCTCACTCCTTTAGAAGAGTTTCGGCCGCTTTGTCTACCGTCCACAGACAGGCAGCACGTGCGGCTCGGGAAGAAATCGGAAGACCAACTCAAGGTAACGTGACATTGGGTTCTTTTGTTAAAGTTTTAACTTTCAGGTTCTCATATATCCTATCTTGCAGGGCCGAGTCTTGCCAAAGAAGTAGCGACAACCACTGAGCCTGGGGTAACGGTAGAGGAGATAGCCATGATCGCCGAACCCGAGGCAGCGATAGGCGAGATGGCTACAATCGCCGAGCTCGAGGTAGCGGTGGGTGAGATGACTACAACTGCCAAGCCCGAGGTAGTCACTCTTTCCCAAGAGTCGGGCACTGCTCCAATTGTCGCTCTTTCCCCTTGCGGCTCCCTGCCGCTACCGGGCGCTGCGAGTGTCACAACGATTCTTATGGAATCGGGGGATGAGGCTACGGGTGGCGAGACCGTTCCGATAGAGGAGAGCGGAGCATTCGCTGCATCCAGTGACACTCTTGTCGCGGTCTCGACCGGCGACTCACCATGTAGACTTTGGGTCATTGCTTTTCTTTTTATTCTGCAATCCCTTTCAATCTTTCCTGACAGTATTTATCTCGTTTCTAATGCAGGCGTGGAGAGCGTTGAGGTTGCGCTATCCGAGGCAGCGCCATCAGTTACCGCTTTGACGGTGACCACTCCTTTACCTTCTCTTGTACCATCTCAGATGTTGGAAGGTGCGGATTTGTGACCCATCAGTTTTATCTCTAGGCTGTATAATTTATGTACTGACATTGCATTACTGCGTCCTTGCAGGAGTCCTTTTTGATCACCTGTATCAGGTGCTACACCCACACTTCTCTTTCCAGTCAGAGATTAGTCCGCCCGCTGGTGTCGGTGAGTATCTTTTCTAACCGATGTCCTTTATTTAACGGGCAGTCACGTTATTACTAATTCTTCTTTGTATTGCTTGTAGCGTTACAAATTGAAGGAGGGGACGAGGGTACCGTTGCGCCACCAGTACTCCCAGCTCTGCCTCCTGTTGCTGCCGGTATAGTAGACTCTATTGTTCATGTATTTTCTTTATTTCTTGAGCCGATATCTGACTATGATTTATTTTGCAGCAATCACGTCGACTCTAGCCCCATTCGAGTCTCGCATCATAATGCTGTCAGGGTCCTTTTCTAGACGTCCGTTTTCCAAAGGCGCTGTGACCAGCCTGCGTATGTTGAGCGAATACGTCGAGGAGCTTGACGCGGAGGCCCCTACATTCGCTGCAGATTTTGCTGCCGAGGTTAATCCAATGCTGGCGATGCTTGTGAACTTCCATAATGAAGGCGTCGTCGAGTCTTGGGTTAATCACTGCAGGAAGATTGAGGCTTGCCTGCATGAGCTTGAGCTTAAGCGTCCTGCTCCTGAGATTCAGACTTTGAACTCCCAGCGGGCTGCATGGGTTGAGCAATGTGCCCTCTTCCTTCGTCATTTCGAGCAAGAGGTGGTCCTCAAACGAAAGGAACGTGAGGAGACTTCCACTGAGTCGGCCCAATTGCGTACCCAGGTCGAAGCGAACGCTGCGCAACTGAGAGCTGTCTTTGACAATTTGCAGCAATGTATTTCGGACGGGCTGGCATTGAGGCGGAAACTCGACTTCATTGAGCGGGTTACGCAAAGTCGCGAAGCTGCCCAACGGGAAATCGATGAGAAGGTTTCATCGTGCTTGCAGCAACGGGCTCGAATTGAAGCGGAGCTGGCTGCGGCGGCTGACCTTGAAAAGGAGTTGAAAGGAGTGCGCGGGCAACTGGCTGACTTATTGAAAACGCCTCCTTCTCAGTAGATGCCTTTGTATCAATTAAACACTTATAATTTTTTAATAACATGTATCCATTTTTTTATTCTTTTATATGATGTATCTTGTATTCAATTGAGTTCATGATTAAAGACACATTTTTCTTATCTCCCGCTGTCGTTTTCTTCTCTTTGTTGTGTTGTTGGTATGTTACTCTGGCAAGTGTGGCCTGTAGATAATAAAGAACATTTCATCTTGAATTCTTCGAGAGGTAGTGATGGCTTAGGAAGCAGGTTCAGATCTGCTACCTAAGACTTTTCAACTTCATGAGCCGTGAGGGTCTCATAAAGACTTTCTCCCTACGAGTCGAGAGGATCTCGTAGGTGTATTTTCTCCTTAGGATCATGAAGATTCCTAAGTGCATTCTCCCTTATAAGTCGTAAGGATCTTATAAGAGAGTTTTCTTCCTTATGAGTCGATAGGACCCGTAAGTGTTTTAATGAGATTGACGTTATCCGCATTTCACAGCGTCAGAAGTTGCTTCGGGCGTTTCCCACGGGGTCAAGGTTAACTTTGGCCGTGTTCCACGGAGTCGTTGGGTGACGTATTTCCGCACGGGGTCATGTGGATGACGTGTTTCCGTGACGGGGTTGTGTGGATGACGTATTTCTGAAATGGGGTCATGTGGAAGATGTGTTTTCACGACGGGGTCATATGGATGACGTATTTCCGCGACGGGGTCATGTGGATGACGTATTTCCGCGACGGGGTCATGCGGATGACGTGTTTCCGCGACGGGGTCATGCGGATGACGTGTTTCTGCAACGGGGTCATGCGGATGACGTGTTTCCGCGACGGGATCATGCGGATGACGTATTTCCGCGACGGGGTCATGTGGATGACGTGTTTCCACGACGGGGTCATATGGATGGCGTATTTCCATGACGGGGTCATGTGGATGACGTATTTCCATGACGGGGTCATGTGGATGACGTATTTCCATGACGGGGTCAGGTGGATGACGTATTTCCGCAACGGGGTCATGTGGATGTCGTATTACCGCGATGGGGTCATGTGGATAACGTATTTCCGCGACAGGGTCATGTGGATGACGTGTTTCTGCGACGGCGTCATATGGATGACGTATTTCCGAAACGGGGTCATGTAGATAACGTATTTCCGGGACGGGGTCATGTGGATGATGTATTTCCGCGACGGGGTCATATGGATGACATATTTCCACGACGGGGTCATGCGGATGACGTATTTCCGAAATGGGGTCATGTGGATGACGTATTTCTGAAACGGGGTCATGTGGATGACGTATTTCTGAAACGGGGTCATGTGGATGACGTATTTCCGCGACGGGGTCATGTAGATGTTGTATTTCCGCGACGGGATCATGTGGATGTTGTATTTCCGCGACGGGGTCATATGGATGACGTATTTCCGCGACGGGGTCATGTGGATGACGTATTTCCGCGACGGGGTCATATGGATGACGTATTTCCACGACTGGGTCATGTGGATGACGTATTTCCGCAACGGGGTCATGTGAATGACGTGTTTCCGCGAAGGTTCATATGTATGACGTATTTCCGCGACAGGGTCAGGTGGATGACGTATTTCCGCGACGGTGTCATGTGGATGACGTGTTTCCGCGACGGGGTCATGTGGATGACGTGTTTCCACGACGGGGTCAGGTGGATGACATGTTTCCGCGGCGGGGTCATGTGGATGACGTGTTTCCACGGCGGGGTCGTTTGATGACGCGTTTCCGCGACGGGATCATTTGCTGACGTATTGTCTGTTGTAATGAGACGAATATCGAAGTGGTCTCCAGGTTGTCTGGGAACCATCGAGATTTGGAGTAAGGGCTTTGCCGTAGCTCCAGGGTTGATTTCAGTGTCTGAATCCTGCTGGAATGGGGAGGAACACTGTCGATGATCTCTAGGCTATCCCTGAACCGTCGAAATTTGGCTTCGTTTTCTGATGGAGCCTGGGGAGGGAAGGTGTGATTCCTTTTTTGTTTGCGCCCCTGGATTGTATACAGGGATTGATGTGATATCACCTGTAGGGCAGAAAATTTCATTTTATATATTTTTCTTAACGCGATGCTCTATCATTTCAGCTTTTATATTGCGAAAGTTGTGATTGCCCAATCATTTCAGCAATTTTTCGCGGAGCCCAATTATTTTGGCTGTTTGTTTTATTTTTACTCGCTGCTTTTTATTGCGAGTTGCCCAATCGTTTCGGCTATTTTGCATGCATACATTTTTACTTGCTGATTTTGTTGCAAGTTGCCCAATCATTTCGGCTATTTCGTATGCATGTGTGGCTCGCTAGCTTCTTTGCTGCAAGCTTGGAGTTAGACACCGATTTCGGCATCAGCACCGCTACAACTGGAATATTGCCAAGAGCGAATCATCATTTGCCTCTGTCGATGTCGAACAAAGGTGGCTTAGCGAACAGGGTTAGGATCCTGTCGACTAAGGCTATTGACTTGATGAGCCATAAGGGTCTCATGAAGGTATTTCTCCCTATGAGTCGTGAGGATCACGTAGGTGCGTTTTCTCCTTAGGAATCGTGAGGATTTCTAAGTGTGTTTTCTCTTATAAGTCGTATGGATCTTACAAGAGTGTTTTCTCCTTATAAGTCGAGAGGACTTACAAGGGTTGTTCACTATGTTGACATATCCCTAGTCGCGGGTAGGACTTTGTTAGGGAAATGTTTATTCGTGCCCGTGGGTTGTATACAAGGGTCAATACTGAACCGCCTGTAGGGAAAAATTGGAGGTTGTGGTGGCCGCTTAAGAACAGGTTCAGATCCCTGTAGCTTAAGACTTTTGAATCTTATGAGCCGTGAGGGTCCCATAACAGGGTTCTCCTTACGAGTCGTGTGGATCTCGTAAGTGTAATTTCTCCTTAGGAATCGTGGGGATCCCTAAGTGTGTTGCTCCCTTGTGAGTCGTAAGGATATCACGCAGGTGGTTTCTCCTCACAAGGTCGAGAGGACCTTGCAAGTGTCTTTTAATGAGATTGCGCCCTTTTAGGTTTTCACAAAAACTCGCCGGTAGCCCTGCTGTTTTTACTCACGGAGCCCTTTCGGGTTTTCATCCGTGCCCTTTTTTTCTTATGGACATACCGTTTTTCCTTTTTCTTTCTTCTTTTTTTTATTCTTTTATCTCTCTTTTTTGTATCAGCCTTGGGATGCTGCAGTCTACAATAGTTTATCGACGTCTCGGTCAGCAGCTAGTTTTAGGACATAGTGGTCCATCGTTAGTTTAAGGACGTTTCGGTCCGTTGGCCGGCTACTACTTATAGAGTTTGGGCTTAGAAAGATAGCGAGCGGACATAGTCGTGGTCATGTATCATTGACCTAGGCCGCGACTCGTCAGGCATAGTACTTTTTCAGGAAGCGACCATTTATTGGCCTGAAGGGCCTTTCGCCATGCATGTCCATGAGTAGATAGGCCCCACCGTGGTAGACCTTGTCTATGATATACGGGCGTTCATAGTTCGGCTCGAATTTCCCCCGTTTGGCATGATTGGAGATCATAGGTCTTTTGACCACTAGCATGAGTTCGCCATGGCGGAATGTTCACGGCCCAGTCAATCTTTCGTATGAGCGTGTCATATTTACTTTATAAGCCTCCAGATTTTGCTGCGCCATGAGCCTGGTTTCATCAAGGGCATTGAGCTCTTTAAGCCGAAGGTGGGCATTTTCTCCGTCTATTAGCTCGTAGTGAACCGCCACTCATAGAGAGGGTAACTCTATCTCGAAGGAGAGTACTGCCTCTGTACCGAATACCAATGCATACGGCGTTGTGTTCATGGCCGTTTTGAACGTAGTTCGATACGCCCAGAGAGCTTCATGCAGTCTCTCGTGCCAGTCCTTCTTTTTCGGGACACCGTCTTTTTTACGATCTTCGTCAAGGTCTTGTTAAAAGCCTCAGCTAGACCGTTAGCTCGGGGATTATAGACTGAAAAGTATCTCCAGTCTATGTTATGCCGTTGTGCGAAGTGGCTGATCTTGTGTCTTCTGTAGGCTGGCCCGTTATCGGAGATGATCCATCGCGGAGTGCCGAACCGATAAATGACGTGTGTCTTGAAGAAATGGAGTATATTTTCCGTCTTCACTTCCCTCAGTGGTACTGCTTCTGCCCATTTGGAGAAGTAATCAGTTGTCGCCAAAATGAACCGATGTCCTCTGGACGATGCTGGTTCGATGGGGCCGATTATGTCAGTCCCCCACATTTCGAACGGCCAGCTAGCCACTGTTGGATGCAGTGGATTTAGATGTTGATGGATAAAGTCTCCGTGAATCTGTCACGCGTGGCACTGCTTCGCGTATTCGAGGCAGTCTTGGATCATCCTGGGCCAATAATAACCCATCTGTTTGATCTTCAGCTTCATCCTCGACCCGGCTTAGTGAGGACCGCAGAGTCCGTCGTGGGTTTCTTGGATGACTCTCCCTGCCTCGTCGGGTCCCAGGCATCTTAACCACAGAGAATCAGATGACCTCTTATATAGAGTATCATAGACGAGAGCAAAAGACAGAGCTCGTTTCATAAGCTGATGTCTTGAGGACGCGTCTTCAGGTGTTCGACGGGATTTGAAGTAGTCTACAAAGACTTCCCTCCAATCTTTAGCCTTTTCCTGGTCTTTTATTTGTAGAGTCATTTGCTCGGTCGCTCCTTTTTCTTTGGGCGATTCTGGAGATATTTCTGCCGGTGCGAGAACCCGACGGCACAACGATCCTCACGTCATCGAGGTTTTCGTCAGCCAGTTCTTTAGCGAGCTTGGCTAATGCATCTGCTTTGCTATTTTCCGCACGCGGTATGCTTTCCAAGGTGTAGGAAGGAATTTGAGTCAGCAGTCGCTGTACTTTCTCGCCGTACTTCACCAACTCTGGTTTGCACGTTTGATAGCCACCGTTTACTTGACTAACAACCAATTGTGAATCTCCGTATATGAGGAGGTTTTCAATTCCCATATCGATGGCGATCTCGAGACCTGCTATCAAAGCTTCATACTCGGCTTCATTGTTCGTCCTCGGCTCTGTTAAGGAGAAGGCAAAGCGCATTATCCCTCTTTGTGGAGTCATGAAGATGAGGCCTACCCCTGATTTGATTATATGGGTGCTTTGTTTGCGCTTCTTCATGGAAGACGCTCCATCAAAATAGAGTTCCCACCGGGTATCATCCCCGTTGATCGTGTCAAACACGTGTTCGTCTGGAAATTCGCAGTTCAAGGGAGAGTCAGCAGGTATCGGATGCTCAGCAAGGAAATCGGCGATAGCCTGACCTTTCACTGCCTTAAGAGGCCGATAAGTTATCGAGAATTCCATCAAGATCAGGGCCCATTTAGCGAGCCGCCCTATTAATATGGCCTTTGACATCAAATATTTGAGGGGATCCATCTTTGATATGAGATGGACCTCATGTGCCAATGCATAGTGTCTGAGCTTCGTTATTGCGAAGATCAACGCCAGGCAGTATTTTTCAATGGGAGAGTAATTGCTTTCTGCCCCCAGGAGAACTCGACTCAGATAATAAAGGGCTCTCTCCTTCCCTTGGTCGTTTTCTTGTGCCCATAATGCGCCTAAGGAACCTTCGAGGGTTGTTGTGTACAGGACGAGAGGTTTTCCTTTAACGGGAGCGGCTAGTACTCGTGGATTCTGCAGGTATTGCTTGATTTTGTCCAGTGCGCTTTGGCATTTGCGATCCCAGACAAAAGGGGTTCCCTTCTTCATCAGGTGACTGTAAGGACGACACTTACCTGAGAGATTGGCTATAAATCGCCGGATATACGCGAGCTTCCCTTAGAGAGACCGCAATTGCTTGAGAGTCCTTGGCGGAGGCATTTCCATAATCGCCTTGATCTTTGACGGATCTATCTCGATGCCTCGGTGTCGTACGATGAATCCTAGGAATTTGCCCGAGGAAACTCCGAACGCGCATTTAAGAGGGTTCATCTTCAAGTTGTATTTCTGAAGTCGTCGAAATATGATCTTTAGATGCTCTAAATGTTCCTCGTATGATTTTCTTTTTACTACGAGGTCGTCGATATAGCATTCGATGATTTCATGTATGAGATCATCGAAGATCTTCGTCATGGCCCTCTGATAGGTGGCACCGGCGTTCTTTAGACCGAAGGGCATCACCTTGTAGCAGAATATGCCCAAAGGGGTTCGGAAAGCGGTATGCTTCTGGTCTTCGGGATGCATCTTTATTTGATTATATCCCGATGAGCCGTCCATGAAGGAGAAAACTTCATGAGTGGACGTATTGTCTATCATCAGCTCGGTGACCGGTACTGGGAAGTCGTCCTTCGGGCAGGCTTTATTGAGATCCCGAAAGTCCACACATACGCGCACCGTCCCATTCTTCTTCATCACTGGGACAATGTTGGCGATCCAGTCAGGATACTGAACTTCCTGGATGGAGCCGGAGTCGATTAGCTTCTTGACCTCGGCGTTGATGCTCATCTCAAGCTCGAGCCGCATTCTTCTCGGTGCTTGTTTGATCGGCTTGACGTCCGGGGATATCGCCAACCTGTGGACATCAATCTCTGGATCTAGTCCTGGCATCTAGGAATAGTTCCATGCGAAGCAATCTTTATGCTGCATGAGCACGTCCTTTAGCGTAGCCACCCTTTCTTTAGACAACAGCTCACTGACGAATGTCGGTCGCGGGTCACTTGCCGTCCCCAAATCAATTTTCTTGAGGTTATCTGCAGTAGTATGTATCCCATCTTCCAGCTCCTTTGGCGCCGGTGGAAACTATGAGATTACCTCGTCATCATCGTTATCGAAGCACCGGGGGAGGTCATCCATATTCTCGGGCTCTTCTTCTGACAACATTATCATATGACAAGTACGAGATCGCTTCCAAGACCGATGTTGATCTGGTTCTACTCTCGCGGCTTTGGGTCCATACTTCTGCGGCGGGGTTATTCTCCAACTGCTAGATAGAGCGAACCTGCCTTGTTGATATTGGTCTTCGACCCAGTTCTTGAATGTGAAGCAGTCTTCGAGAGGATGTCCTATTGCCCTGTGATAGGAGAAATAGTCCGGGTGAGAGACTTCGCCTGCTTGCTCGGGGTGCTTAGACTCCGGGAGGGTAATCATTTGATGTTTTATGGCAAGATCAAGTATCTTCTGTGTTTTATCCTGGGGAAAAGAGTATGCTTGACCCATTTTCTTCATAAGAGACGAATCCGGGCTGCTCGATTCCTGACCGCGTGGCTTCTTAGACCCGCTTTGTCATTGTCGAACGCCTTTCCCGTTCTTTGGTTTATTTCTGCCTCTGCGTCGGGCCTTTTGTACAACGGGTTGACAAGGAGGAGCATTTTCATTTTTCACAGCCTATTGAAGGAGGCGCTGCGTCTTGGCTTTCTCGTAGATGGTCGTTTCGCGATTATGGTCGTCTCGAACCTTTTGACCTGCTTCCGTTATAAGCCTGTCCATCTGTTCTTCGAACGACGGATTGGGCATTTTCACGGCGGGAGCTCTTTCTGGCTCAGGGTTAGCATCTTCCCACAGAGCACCTCTTATTCGTTAAAGTCATGTATGACGTAGCAGTCGCGGAGTAGCTCCCGTTTCTTGGATCGAACATACCCAAGCCCGGTCGTTTCCATTCTCCCGTTGGGCAACTTTCGTTGAGTTCCGGGAACGTTCCAGATCCTGTTATAGAATCGTGCTTGTCACGCAGTTTGCTTAAGGGGTACACCTTGGCGTCTCAAGAGTCTCTTTAGTCCGTTCGTGTAATATCTGGGCAAGCGGATGGGCTGGAGCCTGTCAAGTGTAGAATCCGTGCCATGCCAGATTTCTTTCTCCACTTTGGTTTCCCCAGATCAGTAGAAAAGGATCGCCTTTTCACCTTTTCGCGTGGGAGGGACGTAGAATGTCTGCAGTTCTTCCACACTGTAGGTATCAAGCGCGTCTAGTTCTTTATGATGCTTGGGCGGAACCATGGCAACTTGCAAACTTTGATCTTCATTAGCGAAGGTTTGTATTGATGGCCGAGCAGAGAATACGGCATTGACCTCATCTTCCGAGTCGCTGCCGAAGATCAACATAGGAGCGGACGGTCCCGGCTTGTTGCACTAAGGCGGACCTGAGTAAACTATCTCTTCTTACTCCTCGGTATCACTCCCGAAGACTGGAATAGTAGTGATAGCTTTGTTCTTTGGTTTGTGACATCTTTCCATGTCCTCGAAATCCAGTAAGAAGTATTTTGCATCTTCGTACTTTCGGACTTCATTCACGGAGAATGGGTTCAGCTCTCCTGTTACGGTATACTCGAGACCATCTTTGAAATACTTCATACACTGATGTTGTGTAGAAGGGATGATGTTGTACTCGTGTAACCAGGGCCGGCCGAGCAAAGCATTGTAGCATGTCTTGGCGTCAATGACATGAAACTTAATGTCCGTGACAAGTAGCCCAAAGCGTAGTGTCAATATTACACACCCAAGCGTCCGTGATGACTGGGAGTCAAATCCGGAGATGGTGATTTTATCGCGAGCGAGGTGCTGAACGCTCATGCAGATTTCCTTCAACACTCTCACATTGAAGAGATTGACGAAGGACCCATTGTCGAAAAGGATTTTACCTATCTTGATGTCATGACAGTATCCAGAGACATAAAGGGGACGGTTGTGCTCGCATGTCCCAAGGAGGAGGTCTTCATCGCCGGAGGTGATATCGGCTGTGTGTATTTCTTCCAACTCGTCCTTCATCTTTTCTTCGGCGAGGAAAGCTTGGAATTGTTTCGGCTCTCGTAATTCCTTGATCAGCGAATCTCTCACCTCTTTGGATAGCAGAAGGGCATTGAGAATGCTTAGCTGTGAAGGTAGCTTTCTCAAGTGTGCCAGAACGTTGTAGTCCATCTTGTTTTTCTTTGGCGGGTCCTTGGCTGTCAGCTCTTTGATGGCTTGGTCATCAAGGATGATATCCTCAGGGACTTTTTCTTTTCCCTTATTTTTTTTATTTGACCCACTGTTCGAGGGCCCAAGATTCTTTTCGAGCAGCGTGCGATTACGCAGCTAAATGTTCTCGCAGTTCTTCGGTTCTTCCTCTTTTACCAACGTGGATTCTTTGAAGAGAGGGCCAAGAGTTATTTCTTCATCAGAGTCGCTCCCGAAGGTGAGAACTTGCAGTCCCCCAGCGTCGACCATGTGACAGCTGCCGGTAGTTCCTTTACGCTGCTCGGTCGTATTTCTTTGCTCCCGACGAGTTTTGTGTTTCATCCGCTTGAAATGTTGCCGATGAGAAACATATCCCTACCACCATCTTTTAAAAGCGTTGCACTCTTCGGTGGGGTGCGCAATCTTTCGATGATATAAGCAGTAGCTAGGATGTGTTTCCGCTTTACCAAGAATATTCCCTTCAGAGGGTGGTAGCTTCATTCCCATCAATATGGCTTTAGCGAACCTTTTCCTCGTCTTGAATCTGTCTTTATTTGCAACGGATGTATTTTGATCTGGCGGGAGTGTTTCAACTCCTTCGTCCAGTCGCCGACGTTTGGATTTTTCAAATATGGCCATTTCACGCTCTCGAGCAGCTTTGCTTTTAAGAAGAGCTTCGTTCAGGAATGCATCAATCGTTTCGTCTGATGGCCCTAGAAGTTCCAGTTCAGGATTTACCCCCAGTCTCTTTGTGAGGAGCTTCTTCATCGTCTATCGACGAGTGAGAGATCACATGGCAGCTTTCTACATAACCTTCAGGTTCATCCGACGAGTCTTCTCCATTGTCATCATCTCCGTCCTCAAGGACGTGGCTGAGAAATTCTTGGAGTGTGACTGGAGTCCGCGCTTTTTGATTATATTCTTCCAACGCGTCAATCTGTTTTTGCAGGTTCGTGCGCTTGTCACCAGGCTTCACGGGCTTTTTGGTATTTTTCTTCTTCTTTGAAGACTTTGACGGCTGGGTGTGAATGCATTGGCTATCACCACCAATTTTTGGAGTTGGGCGCGGCTTCAGCATCCCCTCGATGATCTCAGGTTCCAGTGGATTCTTCCACCTAATTGCCAGACATGTGTGGAGATCCTTCAGCATTCTTTTAGTTTTGGCTGAAAGAGCGACCTCCCATGGAGCTTCTTCTACGACAGAACATGATGCCCCCGGTGTATCCGTCTTCTTGAGAGCGTGCGGTTGAGGAGGGTTCACCTTCCAATTCTCGGATAATAGGAATTTGCCCTGTTGGTACTGATCTTCTATCTAGCTTTTGAAGATGTAACAATCTTCGATCGGATGGCCCGACATTCGGTGACAAGGGCAATAGTTAGGATTGCTAATGTCGCCTGGTTGCGCTGGGCGTCTTGGCTCCAGCAGAGTGATGAGCCTGTTGCGCAGTGCTAGCTCGAATAACCTCTTCGTCTTGTCTCGAGGGAACGAGTAAGGGCGTCTCATTTTATCTTCAAGAGATCGAGTTCTATTATTTTGGCGATCAACTGATCTTAGACCACTGGGTTGCTGTTGAGCGTTAGCGACGACGGTCGCTTTCCCCTTTCCTTTCTCATTCCGCGGCTCTGGCTTTAGAGGAGACGGTCTATGACCCATCTGGTCCATTTGGGCCAGCTTGTCGATCAAGGCTTGGAACGTGGTCGGCTTGAAGAACATCATGAATTGGGAAATAGTTGCATGAGGGTCCAGAGTGCCCACGAACATGCCCACCACCGGCGCTTCTTCGATACGCTATTCGCATTTCGACCACAGATTCCGCCATCGTATTGCGTATTGAACCCACGTTTCACCTGGCTTCACCCTGGCATTGATCAATGCCGTTATTGGGGTGCGTTCACTAGCACTCGCGAATCGCTGGGTGAATAATAGCTCCATTTCTGCGAAAGTCTTGACGGAGTCGTTTGGAAGTTCAGAATACCACTCGAATGTCGTCTCCGAAAAGCTGCCGACGAATTGGTGAAGTAGCAATTTATCATCGCCTCCAGTGTTGCAACATAGAACCCTGAACTGGGCGACATGCTGGTGAGGATTGCCCGTCCCTTTATACACATGAAATTTAGGGATCGTATATCCCGGCAGGTACTTTATTTGGTCATACCAGCTTGGATATGGTCGTCCAGTTTTAACGACTTGGTCGGCCGCTTCATTCGCCTGGTGAGCTCGTATTTGCTGAGCAATGTAGTCATCCGGAGCGGCCTTGAAAATGGTTTCCTCTTTGGCTGCTGAAAGAGCCGGAGGGGGTTCGATGTCTCCCCTCTGTCGTCTTCAATGATGATCGGGGGGTCTTCAGCTGGAGGTTCTGGCTGTAACATCATTCCAGCCATGTCTTGGAACAAGATAGCCATTCGTTTTATATTTGCTTCCTGTTCTGCAGCCTCTTTTTCTTTCCTCTCGAGAATTCTTCGGAGGAACTCGGTGTCAGTTTCTTGTTCTTGACGCTGCTCCGAGGTCTCTGGATTTTCTTTCGGCCCAGTGAGTGTGGCCATTGCAGTCAGCATCTACTGAAGCTTCTGCTGTTGTTGTTCATGAGCCTTCGTTATTGACCGGGTAAGCGGTCGATGACCCATAGAAGCACGGCTTTCCTTTTTTCCGGAAGCCATATAAACGGTATGTACCATCATGGCCCCAGACTTGGGGCGTTTGGGCTCAACATCTTTTCGGTTTGCCGCAGTCACAGGGGCTTTCTCTGGCCTCCTTCTCTTTTGAGCGGTTGACACTGAGGGAGCCGTTGCGGTGGGTGTTCCCTGATTAAAAATCAGGAAAAACTTCAATAAGGTATCACGTGCTCATACATGACCAATGGTCACGTGTTGACACGTGATGGTTAAAATAGCAACATAAATAAGCGGCTGAGAAGTGGACTCAATTAGGGGTCACGTGCTCATACGTGACCAAGGGTCACATGCCAGCACGTGACTGGCTTTGAAAGCCTTACAGTTTAATAGAATTAAATTCTAAATTCCTCTAAATCTTTCAAAATAGAAAAGGGTTATGGGGAACCGTTGGATTAAAAATCCAGGAGTGATAAAAAATCCAGGAGTGATTAAAAATCCAGTGGTGATTAAAAAATCACCAATTTATGGAAAAATCTTAGACAAGGAAAGATTTCCCTAAATCTCACCGAAAATAACAAACAGAATATCTTTGGATTGAAAATCCAACGGTGAATAAAATTCACTGAATGATCTAAATGATCATATTAATTATGAAAACCAACAAAATCTTTCAATGAAAGATTTACTAAACAAATTGATTCTTTTCCTTCTCCTATAAATAGGAGCCAAGGGGGGAGAATTAAAAAAGAATTTTGGATATAGAATTTTGGAATCTTGAAATTTCAGAGAGAAGAGAAAAGAGAATTTAATTCTCAAAAAAGAAAACCCTAGGAGAGAAAAGAAAGAGGATCAAAACTTCAAACAGAGAATTTAATTCTCAAAATCTAAGAGTTTAACTCTTCTGCAAAAAGAACTTAGTTCTTCCTCTAGTTGAAGATCTGCAGAAGCAAATCTCCTCATAGGTTGAGAATTTAATTCTCATCGGGTTGAGATTTTGCCATGCAGATCCAAGACTTAGAGGGAGGATTGAGTTCAGAGAATTTAATTCTCCCAAATTTATAGGAATTTAATTCCTCCAAGATGAAATCAGAGTTTAACCCTATATGAGAATTTAATTCTCCCAAAACTCATAGGAATTTAATTCCTCCAAGATAAATTAGGGTTTAAACCCAATATGAGAATTTAATTCTCCCAATTTATAGGAATTTAATTCCTCCAAGATAAAACTAGGGTTGAACCCTATATGAGAATTCAATTCTCCTAAATTTATAGGAATTTAATTCCTCCAAGACAGAACTAGGGTTTAACCCTACATAAGAATTTAATTCTTTCACATACATGGGAATTTAATTCCTATAAAACATAATTAGGGTTTAACCCTACAAAGAATTTAATTCTTAAAAAAATAAAGAGACTTGAAAGATCTCCATGCATATAAAGAATTAGGTCACGTGTCCCCACGTGACTCCTGAAACGATCCTCCAAAAATAAGAAGGAAACAGCTTAGAGGCAATGCCTCACGTGCTCCTACGTGACCTCCAAAACAACAAGAATTAAAGCAAAGGCAGATTCTAATTTGGGCACCCTCACGTGTCCTCACGTGACCCCTAATAAAAGCCTTAACAAATCAGTGCATGAGGGCCTATCACGTGCCCACACGTGATGGCCAGGAAATTAAAAGTGTTTAACACTAATTCACAGATTTGAGGATAAAACAAAGGAGATCTGGCCCCATATTTGGGCGCCCTCGCGTGTCCTCACGTGACCCCTAATAAAAGCCCTAACAAATCAGTGCATGAGCGCCTATCACATGCCCACACGTGATGGCCAGGAAATTAAAAGTGTTTATCACTTATTCGCAGATTTGAGATAAAACAAAGGAGATCTGGCCCCACCTTTGGGTGCCCTCACGTGTTCCCACGTGACCTCTTCCTCTCTAGTGTTTAACACTAATTTGAGAGTTTTATTCCCAGTGTTTAACACTGTTGTCTTCTAGTGTTTAACACTACTCTGAGCATTTCATTTCCAGTATTTAACATTGTTGTCTTTTAGTGTTTAACACTATTTTTAGCCAAATTGGCTAAGTTTCCATAGGCAAAAACCTCTCCTTTAACTAAATCTCAAAATTGAGTAAAACTCAGAGCTATAATGTTTAATGCTCAGTCAAAGACAAAAATGATATCAGAGCCCTCAAGCTCTTGTTTAGCATTGCTAAGTGACGAGGGGCTGAACCCAGACAAGTGTTAAATGGTCCAATAAAGGGCCAATATTTCAAACTTAATTGGACTTAGCCCAAGTTGGCCATAAGTCCTCAATTCAGATTTAACTGAGCCAATATGCTCATAATCTAATTAATTGATCTTAGTTCTAATTTGAACTACAGATCCCCAATCAATCTTGGTTCAAGGGTACATCTCTTCACTCCTTTAATATTTGTCATTGTAATCCTTCAACGTCTTCAGAGAGGTGACGGGTCCCGACAACCACACATTTCATGGACTGTGGGGTCCTTAAACCCATGGACTATGATGTCCTTAACCTCGACTGTGATGTCTTTAAACTAACAGTGGACTGTGGGGTCCTTAAACCCATGGACTATGATGTCCTTAACCTCGACCGTGATGTCTTTAAACTAACATTGGACTGTGGGGTCCTTAAACGGACTATGATGTCCTTAACGTCGACCGTAATGTCTTTAAACTAACATTGGACTGTGGGGTCCTTAAACCCATGGACTATGATGTCCTTAACCTCGACCGTGATGTCTTTAAACTAACATTGGACTGTGGGGTCCTTAAACCCATGGACTATGATGTCCTTAACCTCGACCGTGATGTCTTTAAACTAACATTGGACTGTGGGGTCCTTAAACCCATGGACTATGATGTCCTTAACCTCGACCGTGATGTCTTTAAACTAACATTGGACTATGGGGTCTGATTGATCTCAAAAACTATCTATTACCGCAATCAAGAACGGCGTCGCATGTAGCTAGCCGGTTTGTACGGGTCGGTCCACAGGGATGTTGTGAATTTCCTAGTCGCTCAAACGAGTTAATTCCGATCGTGGTCGGATTGATTATTAAATCTAAAAACTAAATTAATCTATATCTAAATCTTGCTAGGGTTAGGTCTAGGTTAAGTTTGGAAAGTCAATAAATCTCACCGCTTTCTATACCCATATGAAGATCTAATTAGGTGTTATGGTAATTATTAATAAAAGGGATTAGAATCATTTGGAAAGATGTTTCTTCCTCTAGGTTCTTGTCCTTCCTTTATCAATCCTTACCCTAACCTCCATGGAAAACCATCACAACCGGGCCTTTATACTACGGTATCACCGCTACCTCGTGGGGTAGGGTGCCGTAGGGAGCGGTATGTGCATGTATGCATAGAGTCCTATGAAAATATATGACGGGCAAGAAAGGGGATGAGAGATCTTCGTCTCTCAAACCTTCCCCAGATCTAACCCTAACAAGAGAGGAGACTACTCACTCATTAGGGAATTTAAAAACATTTATCTAGGGCATAGAATGAAAATTACCTAGGGCAAGAATTGAAATCTAAACTAGGGCAATTAAATAAATCCACTTACTTTACAGATGGCTCTCTCCAAACATTTACACAGGGTTGTCAAATCTGAATAGATGATATGAAAAGAGGCATCGATGCTCTCCAAAAGAATTCTAAATTTTTTTCATAAAAAGAGGCATAGGGAGGCATGAAAAGAATACAATGATTTGGGCTTCTATTTATAGGAGATAGAAACCCTAGGTTACAATTGATTCGCATGTCTACATTTACCAAAATATCCTTAGAAAGACCTAGTCAAAGTAGACTTCAAGCATTGGTAAAATTTTATGTCTCTGTCTTTTATTAAAAGGAAGTATTGGGCCTTGAAATTTCCTTTGTGGGCTCTTCTGTCTTTGGGCTTCCTTATTATTTGGTTCTTTTATTAAAATAGCTTCTATATTTCTTCCAGATCTCCAGTGAATAATTACGGTGGATTTTTAACCATTCGCTTTGTAATCTTGGACCTTGCATTGCCTTGTACTTTGTGAATTTTATCTTTGATGTAGGCTTGATCAAGAGTTTTCTGTTTGTTGGTCAAAGTCCACTTTTGCATCGTCTTTTCATCGTTTTCACTGTTTTCTGTCCAAGAACCTGTAACCTGTAATATGTTGCAGACATGCGTCAAAAGCACCTGTTTATTTGTAAAAAGAATAAGAATGGGGAATATTATAATGCAATATTATGGTATGAAAAAATACCCCCAAACTTATCTTTTGCTCGTCCTCGAGCAAACTTATTTTTTATTCTCTACAAAAACCTAACCGCACTTTCGCAGGGAAACGCGATTACACTGAGCTTGTGCAACAAGCCGTTAAACCTCTAGGTGTCCCTAGTAGGAGGAGTGTTGTCTCCTGAGGGTTTTCAGCGGATACTACCCACAAAATCCTATCAATTCGGCTTTTTCAACTTTTGTTTTCCAATTAGGTTTTCTAACAAGGAATTCTATTATCGTCGACTTGCAAATTATTCACCCATATTCTTCACACTTCCTCATCATTTAACTTAAGATTATATATGTTCTATAGACTTACTTAGCTTTCGGCATCTCTTAAGTTTTCCTTCTAGGGTTCCATCTCCACTTAGGAATTTTTATCAACTCTATTAAAAATACAAGTTCTATTCTTCACTCCTTTCTTTCATCTAAACTCCAATCATATATCCCTACGTGTGTGTATAAATCACCCCTACACTTAGAAATTCAAATCAAGCAATCATACCCTTGTCCGTTGTCCAAAGTACTTATTAGTAGGTGAATTTTTAATTGAATTTTTGCTTACACATCCTTCATGCGACCGTTAATACTTCTTGAGGTACCAACGACCGATTACAAAATGCGTTTGCACTTTAAAGCGTAATTCCTAGTTTTGCAACACCCAAGGATTTTAGCAGTGACTCCCAAACCGGTTGGTCTAAGGCACTAGGTGATGAAGCACTCTCGCTAAATATTTTTCTATTTTTACAGCCTTAAGTAATCACAAAAACCAGTGTTCATTTTTTTTTCTTTATTCACTTTTTTTCTTTTATTTTCATTGTACTAAGGACTTTAGACAAAAGCATTTCAAGGTTTCTTCTACTATTCCAAGTTTCAAGATGCGTAATAGTGCAAATTGTAAGGTATACATTTTCAGAATCTAGACTTAAGGTAGGAACTATTTTTCAAACTTATACTCTAATAAGAATATCAATACCTTTCCTTCGTTTCGACTTAGCCCAAGAAGTGAACCCAAAATTTGCCTATTTCTAAATAAACTACAAAAACATATACTCTCTATTGTTAAACTTTAAGGAAGGTTATTTTTAGGGTTTTTAATTTACTAAGTCTAAGATCTAGTTGTTCCTAGCTAGTTAATCTTTTTGTCAAACTCTAGTCAAATAAGCCAAAATTGAATACAATAATTTTTATAATTTTTTTAACCTATTTGTCAAACTCAAGTCAATTAGACCAAAATTGAATACAATAATTTTTATAATTTTTGAAAATTTTCAATTTTTATGGGTTTTCAAATAAGTATGCAAATGCAAAAATATGTACAAATGAATGCGAAGGAAGAAGACGTACCGAGCATACCCCAAAACTTGAACTTGACAGTGTCCTCACTGTCATACTAAACCAAAATGGTCAAAATGTCGGCACTCCCCTGTTTATTTATTTATAATTTTTTTTTATTTTTTTGATTTTTTTTCATTTTTTTTATTTTTTTATAGAAAAAGAAAACAAAAATATATATACAACAAGGTTCCCCCCCCCCCCAAACTTATGCTTGGCCTTACACAAGCCAAAGGTTAGCACCAACCATTCAAAAATCTTATCGTGGTAATGGTATAGTTGGTGCAATAATGGGGTGTAGAAGAAAGAAATGAGACACACGCGAGACCGTGTAAGAAGAAGGGTAGAATATGGTCTCGGTGTAGGAGAAGAATGGCGGAAAGGAGAAAGAAGGGTAGCACGATCTTGAGAGTGTAAATCGAGTGAATAAATTAGCGCAATTTGTGATGACCGATGTGTTAAAAGCGATTGCGCTAACCTATCAAGCCGTCGAGAAATGGGATCAAATCCCTCAAGATTCGCAAGAAAACATGGGTATGCCGAACTTGGTATAGGAGATGAAAGCGTAACGGTCACTTGCACGGTCGGAACAATAGGAAGGATGGAAGGAAGTGAGTGAGGAAGGGTATCAGTTAAGGATTTAGGAGGGTGTATTGGAAAATTCGACACATCAAACGAAAATGGTTCAACCTCAATATTATCCTCAGTACTATCCTCATAATTCTCCTCAATATTTTCCTCAAAAATTTTCTTATCCATGCCAATATCATCAAAATCAAGACGCATATGAAGTTCGGGAGAAACATTTAATGACTCGAGATGATGAATTGGACATAAAATTTCAATTAAATCGACGGGTTCATCATCCGAAATATTCCCGGCGTCTATATCCTCAATCAAGTGAAAATCAATTTTTTCTGACACCTCATCAAAAGCATAGATATTTATCGATTTAGGTTTTAGAGTGGAGGTGTAAAGATCGAAAGGATTAAGTGTGGTTTCACTCGAAAGGGGTTCTTCACAATTTGGCAAATCAAATACTACAAAGTCGCACAACTTGTTTTTATTTTGAACTTGTGAATCATTTAGGACATTCGATGGAAAACTGGAGTTGTGGGCTTCAATTGGGTAAGGGTAGGTTTGATTTGGAAATCCTCTCACATTCTCATTCTGTCCAGCCGCCTCCTCATACATTGAAAAATTTGGGGCTAGCGGGAAACTAGCTACCGGTTGAGCAGGTTGCATAAGGGCGGCCACGGACACTTCCACATTCCTAATCATTTTGTTTGTTGCTGCGATATACGCCTCCAACGCCTCTTCCAAGCTAGACTTGGGTGGTAAGGGGGTTTCGGTAAAAGATTCGAAATCGTGTGGATATGCAAAACTCCCAACAGGCTGTGTAGAAACATTGTCTAGTGACGGTGGAAAAGTCGAGTAGGACTGGTAGGAAGTGGGTGATTGGACAGGGGTAGGGTCAACATATGGATAAAAAGGTGAATAGTCGTGCGGATCCCTAGAACTAGATGAGTGGAGAGGGGTGAAAGATCGGCTGCGAGATTGAGCAATATGCTCAGCAATGGACATCGGCTTAGGAGTGACAGAAGGACTTGAAAAAGTGGTATCAACATATAGAGATGGTAAAGATTGACTTGGTTGACACAAAGTGGGTTGAAAAGTCGAATTGTTTCTCCTAGACGCCTCTATTTGATCTTTCAAAGATATTTTAGACATGGAAGGATCGTCTTTAAATTGACCGAACAAATTGTCGAACGACGCAAAATTAGGTTCGGGATACCAAAGTTCGGCAAGTGATTTATTATGTGGGGTACCCATGTTAGAAGAAAGGGTGAAAGAAAGAAAGTTGGGTGGTGGTGCAAGGATTTATTTGCGGCAAAAGTTTGCAAGTTCTCTAATAAAAATTTTCCTTTTTCTATTTCTTTATTTGAAAATTGTTGCAAAAAGATTTTTAATAAAAGATATGCAGCAGAAAAATATTATTTGCAATCAGTTATTATTTTAAGCATATCACAAGAATCTTTATTTGGGAAAAATTGTTGCAAAAAGATATTCGAGAAAAGATATGCAACAAAAAAGATTACTTGCAATCAATTATTATTTTAAGCATATCACAAAGAATCTTTATTTGGAAAAAATTGTTGCAAAAAGATATTCGAGAAAAGATATGCAACAAAAAAGATTACTTGCAATCAATTACTATTTCAAACTAGGCGCAAAAATCCTGCACAAGATTTGTTATATGGAAGGGAATATATTTTATAGCTCACGGAATCCTGCAGGAATTTCCACAAAAGATATTTCAAAATATACAGAGAAGAAATAGAGGAACTTACAGAGCAAATTTAGACAAATGTTGCCACCAAACGGCAGCTTTTCCGCGGCCAAACAAGGGATCCCACCGCGGTTCCGCGGTTCTCTAGCAGGCACGGTTCCCAAAAAAATTCTCACGTGCTAACTCATCGAGGCGGCCGCGGTTCAGCGGTACAAGGTTGGTTTAGGCGGCGGAAACGCGGCACGATGGGGGGTTCAAATCTCCAGAAAAATTCCACTGTTCTGTTGTTCAAAATCTCTTCTGTTCCGATATCCCGTTTTCTGTTTCTCTTTCTGAAAATTTTCAGATCCGTCTCGATTGTTCCTGCAAGATTCAAACAACAAAGTACCCTTTCCAAAAAACTAACAATTGATATATTTTTATAATTTTTGGATTTTTTAGATTTTTATGATTTTTTAATTTTAAGATTAACCAGAAATTGCAAGAAGGAAAGTTCTACGCCATCCCCGGCAACGGCGCCATTTGATTGATCTCAAAAACTATCTATTACCGCAATCAAGAACGGCGTCGCATGTAGCTAGCCGGTGAGTACGGGTCGGTCCACAGGGATGTTGTGAATTTCCTAGTCGCTCAAACGAGTTAATTCCGATTGTGGTCGGATTGATTATTAAATCTAAAAACTAAATTAATCTATATCTAAATCTTGCTAAGGTTAGCTCTAGGTTAAGTTTGGAAAGTCAATAAATCTCACCGCTTTCTATACCCATATGAAAATCTAATTAGGTGTTATGGTAATTATTAATAAAAGAGATTAGAATCATTTAGAAAGATGTTTCTTCCTCTAGGTTCTTGTCCTTCCTTTATCAATCCTTATCCTAACCTCCATGGAAAACCATCACAACCGGGCCTTTATACTACGGTATCACCGCTACCTCGTGGGGTAGGGTGCCGTAGGGAGCGGTATGTGCATGTATGCATAGAGTCCTATGAAAATATATGACGGGCAAGAAAGGGGATGAGAGATCTTCGTCTCTCAAACCTTCTCCGGATCTAACCCTAACAAGCGAGGAGACTACTCACTCATTAGGGAATTTTAAAACATTTATCTAGAGCAGAGAATGAAAATTACCTAGGGCAAGAATTGAAATCTAAACTAGGGCAATTAAATAAATCTACTTACTTTACAGATGGCTCTCTCCAAACATTTACACAGGGTTGTCAGATCTGAATAGATGATATGAAAAGAGGTATCGATGCTCTCCAAAAGAATTCTAAATTTTATTCATAAAAAGAGGCATAGTGTCACGCCCCGCTTCCCAGAGTGCGCTAGATTGGGCACGTGACATAGCCAACCATGCTACTTGTGGGTTGGAAGCATCCATCCACAGTCACATTACGGCTGTAGAGATATCAAGAACAACATAAAATTTTCTAAAACATGTCCATAAACCAGAATAACAGGAGTCGATAATAAATAAATGCGGAAGCAAATGATCCAATACAAATAACTAAAAAGTATGTCCCATAATGCGGGCTCACATCAGGAAATAAAACTAACTAATTGTCACGCCCCGCTTCGCAGAGTACACAAGATTGAGCACGTGACATAGCCAACCATGCTACCTGTGGGTAGGAAGTATCCATCCACAGTCACATTACGGCTGTAGAGATATCAAGAACAAGATAAATAAACTATCTAACACATGTCCAAATCCATAATAACCAGAGTCAATGATAAATAAGTGCGGAAGCAAATGATCCAATGCAATAATAGAAAGGTACGTCCCGTAATGCGGGATCACACCTGGAAATAAAATGCAATAAATGAACTAACCACTACAGAACTCACAAATCAGCCTGTTGGCTGAAGTACTCCTGCTCAGTCGTCGACAGTGGTAAAGAATCTGGGCCATGCAAAACCCAGACGTCAGCGCGTCATGTCAACCAATAATATAATATGAACATGGTAATAAGCAATGCAGGTATGAACATGAATAAAGCAGTACTAAGAAATAACAGTGCAGGGTAATGTGCAGTGGTAACTAAACTGTCCTATCAGGTTTCTACTCTATAGTCTTTGAAATCAAATTGATGAATCGTCGATGTAACCCAATAGTATCCCGTACATACCCGGGACCACGGCCACAATATTCTCGGCTGCAGCCGAGACATGCCGTTAGGCACAGAATAGGAAAGTGTACACTCGGTATTACCCCGTACATACCCGGGATCACGGCCACAATATTCTCGGCCGAAACCGAGACATGCCGCTGGGCACAGAATAGGAATGTGTAAACTCGAACGGTAGTGAACTGTCGAGTTACAAGTCAGGTTCATCTTTGATTTCCCCATACCCCCAAGTTATGTATGTCAGGTCAGGTATTCAGTAGTCAAGGATCAATGCCAACATATGATCAATAAAAGTAGGTCTGTCTGGATAGACCACAGGAACGGTCCATGGGGACTACATGTTATGTTTGTTGGCATTAAACACAAGATCAGGTAACAGGTAAAGCCATGGTACATCAGGTCAAGCCAGGTAATGTATAAAGGTGTCATGTCATGTCAAGAGTGCACGGTACCATGTCATGTCAAGTAGGAAGTGTAACAGGTCATGTCAGGAAGCACAAGATGTCATGTGGGTGCTCATAATCAAACTAACATAAGCATGTGTATAAATAAACAAGCATGAGTACTATCAGAACAATAAACTGGAACATATAATATGATATGCAAATAGATATAATTTCAAGGATATGGATGCACAGTTATCGATTAGGGTTACATTTATAGTTCCAATATTAATTAGGATGCAATTTATTAAACATGGAGTGTTAATATCACATTATTATGTAATAGTGTGATCTATGCTTGCAATTATATGTATCTTAAATGCGATAGATGCAAACGGGTATCCGAAAAGTTATAAAACTGTAAAATGGTAATGTGGGATGTACAACTAAACAATATGTGATATAAATATCGATATAATAATATTAATATGGATAGCATATTCAAAGCGATTAGTAACTATAAAAGATGTATTGATTAACCATGCACAAGAAGGTTCCGTTCAGAAATTCAGCGTCACCCTAATTTGTAAAATAGCTTAAAAATAACAAACGTTCTCCAAAAGGGACGTATCTTATACCAAAACAAAGATAATTCAATAAGGTTTTCAGTTTTATAAGTATAAGCATCTCAGGTTATCCCTACAAAAAGTTATGAATATTCAAAGTTGAAAGTTTGCTGCTGGAATTTCCCTGGACAGCAGTTTGGAGACATTTTCATTTGCATTTTACGTTATTTAACCAATTTATTTTGCCAGTAAATACTTCATAGAGTTATAGTATTATGAATTAGCTTCATAACGAACTAAAGAACGTATACTAATGATTTTTCTATGATTTATAATGAATTTTATAAGATAAGGTGTACAGTAAATTTCAGATTTGTCATATCCGATTTTTCAACGACATTTCATATGTAAACTATAAGATTTTCAAATGTATAACATTATAAAATGAAGATTATAAAAGTATATAGCATGTAGCAAGATTAACTTGCCTCGATGGGTCGCGAATCGGGAAAACGGAACGTTAACCGTCGGCGGGGAAAACTCGCGACGGCGCACGGTTCACGGAATGAACCCAAACGACGAACAAAGGAACCACACGGGTCGGGGTATCTCGCTGGAACGTCGAGAAACGTCACCGGCACGACGGAATTCCGGCAACAAAAGAACAGTTAAAAGAAATGAGAAACGAGACATGAAGCCAGAAGAGAAAAATGATAAAGAGAAGTACGAGAGAATATATGAGGGAGAGGGAGAGAGAGGAAAAAGTGGAGAGAGAGAGAGAGAAAGTGGGGCCCACGGGGTTAAAGGGGAGGTTGCGATTGGCTGAGAGAATAAATTAAGAAGGATATAAAAGATTGTAAAAAATATTATATGGTTAACTTAAAGATTTAAAAGATAGGTAATGAACAGTAAGATATCAGGTTAGTTAGAAAAATATATGTGATGGTTTTAATAATATTAAAATTTAGGATTTTGGCGCCAAATGAAACATTTCCAAATTGCGCCCGGGTTGGGTCCAAAAATTCGAAATTCAAATAATAGGATTTTAGGCGGGTTCCAAATTTTAAAATGAAATGTTTTATGATTAAAAAGCATACTCCCAAAACGGACACACGCACGTGCACGTAGCCATCCAAACTCGCCCGTTTCACTGAACGGGACGAGAACACAATGCACGGACGCTACCACGAGGCTAAGGGTGTCAAGTAGGCCAAGATGAATATTTTTAATTTTATTTTAGGTGCTAAAATTTGTTATATGCAGAATGACTTAGCCGGTTAAAATTGTGCAATAAGAACCAAACAAGCAAGATAAATGAAATGAGCAATGCCAAACACTCAACCAGTAACAGAAAAATAGCAGCATTGGGCTCGGGTGTTACATTATACCCAACTACAAAAGAATTTCGTCCTCGAAATTCCAAGAATACAAGATAGAAGACTACAGGAAAAGGTGAGGATACTTCTGTCGGATCTCGTCTTCTCGCTCCCACATGGACTCTCCATGCGATCGATTACCCCAAGAAACGAGCACAAGGGGGATAACCTTGTTCTTAAGAACCTTTTCCCCTACGATCCATGATTTCAACCTGTCGCTCCTCAAAAGTTAGGTCTTCCCGTACTGTTAACTCCGAATGATCCAAGACGTGTGTTTCATCTCGAACATACCTTCGTAGTTGAGATACATGAAACACATCGTGCACACCTGCCAAGGACTGTGGTAACGCCAAACGGTACGCTAGCTCTCCAACACGCTCCAATATCTCAAAGGGTCCAACGAATCGAGGACTAAGCTTTCCCCGACTCCCAAAACGAATCACTCCTCTAGTCGGTGATATCTTCAAGAATACCAAATCACCCACGGCGAACTCTAGAGGTCTTCTTGACGTGTCAGCCCAACTTTTCTGTCTGTCTTGAGCTGCCTTCATATGCTTCCTGATTGTATTCACCTTCTCGACTGTCTGTACCACCAAATCTGGTCCTAGTAACCTTCGTTCACCAACATCATCCCCACAAACAGGTGAACGGCACTTACGATCATACAACGCTTCAAACGGAGCCATCTGAATAGTCGCTTGGAAACTATTGTTGTAAGAAAACTCCACCAAGTGTAGGTGATCCTCCCAAGAACCCTTGAAGTCCAACATGCATGCCCTCAACATATCTTCAAGAGTTTGGATCGTTCTCTCCGATTGTCCATCAGTTTGAGGATGATAAGCTGTGCTAAACTTTAATCGAGTCCCCAAACTTTCTTGTAAACTCCTCCAAAAGTGCGACAAGAACCGAGTGTCCCGATCGGACACGATACTTACCGGTACTCCATGCAGTCTTACAATCTCCTGCATGTACCGCTCTGCCAAGTCTCTGTCGATTGACCAACCCGAAAAGGAATAAAGTGAGCTGCCTTGGTCAACCGATCGACAATCACCTATACTGCATTGTTGCCCTTTGGACTCCGCGGTAAAGCCGTCACGAAATCCATGGTTATATGTTCCCACTTCCACTGAGGAATCGGAAGTGGTTGCAACAAACCAGCAACCCTTTGGTGTTCAGCCTTGACTTGCTGACACACCAAGCACTTAGCCACGAAGCGAGCAATTTCTCGTTTCATACCTTCCCACCAGAAGTGCTGTCGAATATCTCGGTACATCTTTGTCCCTCCTGGATGTACGGAGTAAGCTGAACTGTGTGCCTCCTTCATAAGCTCTTCACGTACATCCTCTTTTGGCACACATACACGGCTACCATACCTCAACGAACCGTCTCCATGGATTAGTAAATCGGTTCACAGTCCGGCTTCAACCTGCTCTTGAAACTTTTGCAGTCTAGGATCCTGCGATTGTGCCGCCTTAATCTTCTCAACTAAGGACGACTGTACTTGTAACTGCATCAACTGTCCCGTAGCATGTGGTAGCACAACCTCCAAGTCAAATCTCCGAAAATCCGCAATGATCTCCCTTTGTGCGGTCAATACCTGAATTGCTGGTAACCGACTTAGCGCATCTGGCACGACGTTAACTTTTCCCGGATGGTACTTAAGATCAAGGTCGTAGTCGGCCATCAGCTCCAACCATCTGCGTTGCCTCATGTTCAACTCCTTCTGAGTGAATACATACTTCAAACTCTTGTGATCTGTAAAAACTTCGACTCTTACGCCCAAAAGGTAGTGTCTCCAAATCTTCAAAGCGAAAATCACAGCCGCAAGCTCCAAGTCATGAGTTGGATAATTCTTCTCATGGGTCTTCAGTTGTCTTGATGCGTATGCTACGACCTTCCCATGCTGCATCAAAACACATCCCAATTCTTTCCCAGATGCGTCGCTATGAATCATCAGTCCTCCGGAATTGTCTGGTACGGTCAGGATAGGGGCGGTTATCAACTTCTGCTTCAACGTCCCAAAGCCAACGCACACTTATCCGTCCATACAAAAGGTACCTCCTTACGCATAAGCTTGGTCAGCGGTTCTGCCAAACGAGCAAAGTTCTCCACAAATCTCCTGTAGTATCCGGCTAATCCAAGGAAACTTCTTATCTCAGCTACATTCCTTGGAATAGGCCAATCTCGAACTGCTGCAATCTTTTCGGGATGGACGGCGATTCCATCACCCGACACGACATGTCCCAGAAATTTCACTTCTTCCAGCCAGAATTCGCACTACTCATCTTCGCATAAAGCTTCTCCTGTCTCAACATCTGCAGGACCTAATGATATCCGGATCGCAAATCCAGTTTCGAGAATACTCTCGCGCCACTAAGCTGCTCAAAAGTCCTCCAATGCGAGGGATCGGGTACTTGTTCTTAATAGTCGCCCGGTTCAATTCTCGATAATCAATGCACATCCTTCTCGTGCCATCCTTCTTCTTTACTAAAAGAACTGGAGCTCCCAAGGCGAGTTGCTGCTTCGAATCCAACCCTTCTCAAGTAATTCACCAACTTGCTTCTTAACTCCTTCCAATTCCACTGGTGCCATTGGATAGTAAGCTTTAGACACTGGCGCTGCACCAGGACTAAGGTCAATCGTGAACTCCATGTCTCGCTTCGGCGGTAAGCCCGATATATCTTCAAACACGTCCATAGAATCATGAACAACAGCCGGCTCTTTACTTTCATCACTTCCATTGATGCAAGAACGTTGTTTGTCGGCCTAGCCCTAAACTCGACCGGCCCGACAGAACTGCTTCCTTACCGCAACTGCTGTCTGCTGTGAACTCCAAATTTTCCTGATATGCTCTGCTGTTCTCGAGCTGCCGTAAGAACCTGTGAAAAAGTGGTCAAACCCAGGGAGACGGTTTGCCTTTGGATGTCCACATCCAAGCTGCGCATGGACCTTCGTTCCCTGTCTGCATCGTTGGCGACTAAAGGTCCAGCGAAACTGCTGAGTCTCGTCCACTCTGCTGCATGCACGTCCACGGGTGCTCCATTCTGCCTCAGCCCAATAAATTTCTCTTCCATTTCCTCCCGTGCAGTCCGCGGAAAGAACTTCTCCAGGAAACTCTTAGAGAAATCCGCCCAACTGCTTGGCTTGGGCAAACGGTTCTCCTCCACAAGCCACCACTCTCGGCGTAATCCACTAGTTGAATGCGCACCACATCAACTCCTTTGTCCTCTGGAATCTGTGCCGCAATCAGCAAATTCTCCGTGCTGACTAGCCACTGCTCGGCTGGCACGGCTCCTCCAAACCAGTGAAAGTAGTAGGACCCACACGTCTGAACTCTGCCACGGTCCCTACTCGATCAACTGGTCTAGTTCCAATCTTGTTCACAGACTGCTGAACGATCTGCAAACCTTCCTGAAACGAGTCCGCTTGCTGCTGGATCAGCTCGGGCTATTTCTTTGATTTCCAGCATTCCTCTTATCACTCCAAGCATGGCGGCTTCGTTCACACGCCTCTGGTAAGTCTTCAACTTCTTACCTGTCATAATCCTGAACTCAAAACACCCAACATTAGCATGATGATAGATTCTGAATGTGGATCAAGGCTAGAACTCCAAGATACTTAAATAGAGTACCGCATTGTAGCTATGCCGCGGTATCATAGCCGCAATTACTTAACTCCACCCAAGTCGCCTGAGTCCTAGAGATAACAAGGAATCAGGTTTTCGAATCGATATGCAAAGTAAGTTTGCACATCGTAAAAGATATATCAGGAAGAATGTGATTCAAGAATGGTAAAACGGTCAAGGTGGCAGGACATGTTTCCTAAACACGGGTATTCTGATTCGTGTATTGGGTATAATACCCAACTACAAAAGAATCAACCCGACTATCCTATGGCTCTGATACCAAAAGAACCATGTCACGCCCCGCTTCCCAGAGTACGCAAGATTGAGCACGTGACATAGCCAACCATGCTACCTGTGGGTAGGAAGTATCCATCCACAGTCACATTACGGCTGTAGAGATATCAAGAACAAGATAAATAAACTATCTAACACATGTCCAAATCCATAATAACCAGAGTCAATGATAAATAAGTGCGGAAGCAAATGATCCAATGCAATAATAGAAAGGTACGTCCCGTAATACGGGATCACACCTGGAAATAAAATGCAATAAATGAACTAACCACTACAGAACTCACAAATCAGCCTGTTGGCTGAAGTACTCCTGCTCAGTCGTCGACAGTGGTAAAGAATCTGGGCCATGCAAAACCCAGACGTCAGCGCGTCATGTCAACCAATAATATAATATGAACATGGTAATAAGCAATGCAGGTATGAACATGAATAAAGCAGTACTAAGAAATAACAGTGCAGGGTAATGTGCAGTGGTAACTAAACTTTCCTATCAGGTTTCTACTCTATAGTCTTTGAAATCAAATTGATGAATCGTCGATATAACCCAATAGTATCCCGTACATACCCGGGACCACGGCCACAATATTCTCGGCTGCAGCCGAGACATGCCGTTAGGCACAGAATAGGAAAGTGTACACTCGGTATTACCCCGTACATACCCGGGATCACGGCCACAATATTCTCGGCCGAAACCGAGACATGCCGCTGGGCACAGAATAGGAATGTGTAAACTCGAACGGTAGTGAACTGTCGAGTTACAAGTCAGGTTCATCTTTGATTTCCCCATACCCCCAAGTTATGTATGTCAGGTCAGGTATTCAGTAGTCAAGGATCAATGCCAACATATGATCAATAAAAGTAGGTCTGTCTGGATAGACCACAGGAACGGTCCATGGGGACTACATGTTATGTTTGTTGGCATTAAACACAAGATCAGGTAACAGGTAAAGCCATGGTACATCAGGTCAAGCCAGGTAATGTATAAAGGTGTCATGTCATGTCAAGAGTGCACGGTACCATGTCATGTCAAGTAGGAAGTGTAACAGGTCATGTCAGGAAGCATAAGATGTCATGTGGGTGCTCATAATCAAACTAACATAAGCATGTATATAAATAAACAAGCATGAGTACTATCAGAACAATAAACTGGAACATATAATATGATATGCAAATAGATATAATTTCAAGGATATGGATGCACAGTTATCGATTAGGGTTACATTTATAGTTCCAATATTAATTAGGATGCAATTTATTAAACATGGAGTGTTAATATCACATTATTATGTAATAGTATGATCTATGCTTGCAATTATATGTATCTTAAATGCGATAGATGCAAACGGGTATCCGAAAAGTTATAAAACTGTAAAATGGTAATGTGGGATGTACAACTAAACAATATGTGATATAAATATCGATATAATAATATTAATATGGATAGCATATTCAAAGCGATTAGTAACTATAAAAGATGTATTGATTAACCATGCACAAGAAGGTTCCGTTCAGAAATTCAGCGTCACCCTAATTTGTAAAATAGCTTAAAAATAACAAACGTTCTCCAAAAAGGACGTATCTTATACCAAAACAAAGATACTTCAATAAGGTTTTCAGTTTTATAAGTATAAGCATCTCAGGTTATCCCTACAAAAAGTTATGAATATTCAAAATTGAAAGTTTGCTGCTGGAATTTCCCTGGACAGCAGTTTGGAGATATTTTCATTTGAATTTTACGTTATTTAACCAATTTATTTTGCCAGTAAATACTTCATAGAGTTATAGTATTCTGAATTAGCTTCGTAACGAACTAAAGAACGTATACTAATGATTTTTCTATGATTTATAATGAATTTTATAAGATAAGGTGTACAGTAAATTTCAGATTTGTCATATCCGATTTTTCAACGACATTTCATATGTAAACTATAAGATTTTCAAATGTATAACATTATAAAATGAAGATTATAAAAGTATATAGCATGTAGCAAGATTAACTTGCCTCGATGGGTCGCGAATCGGGAAAACGGAACGTTAACCGTCGGCGGGGAAAACTCGCGACGGCGCACGGTTCACGGAATGAACCCAAACGACGAACAAAGGAACCACACGGGTCGGGGTATCTCGCTGGAACGTCGAGAAACGTCACCGGCACGACGGAATTCCGGCAACAAAAGAACAGTTAAAAGAAATGAGAAACGAGACATGAAGCAAGAAGAGAAAAATGATAAAGAGAAGTACGAGAGAATATATGAGGGAGAGGGAGAGAGAGGAAAAAGTGGAGAGAGAGAGAGAAAGTGGGGCCCACGGGGTTAAAGGGGAGGTTGCGATTGGCTGAGAGAATAAATTAAGAAGGATATAAAAGATTGTAAAAAATATTATATGGTTAACTTAAAGATTTAAAAGATAGGTAATGAACAGTAAGATATCAGGTTAGTTAGAAAAATATATGTGATGGTTTTAATAATATTAAAATTTAGGATTTTGGCGCCAAATGAAACATTTCCAAATTGCGCCCGGGTTGGGTCCAAAAATTCGAAATTCAAATAATAGGATTTTAGGCGGGTTCCAAATTTTAAAATGAAATGTTTTATGATTAAAAAGCATACTCCCAAAACGGACACACGCACGTGCACGTAGCCATCCAAACTCGCCCGTTTCACTGAACGGGACGAGAACACAATGCACGGACCCTACCACGAGGCTAAGGGTGTCAAGTAGGCCAAGATGAATATTTTTAATTTTATTTTAGGTGCTAAAATTTGTTATATGCAGAATGACTTAGCCGGTTAAAATTGTGCAATAAGAACCAAACAAGCAAGATAAATGAAATGAGCAATGCCAAACACTCAACCAGTAACAGAAAAATAGCAGCATTGGGCTCGGGTGTTACACTAATACTAACACCTCACAGTTCAGCCTGCTGGCTGAAGTACTCCTGCTCGGACTGCGACAGCGGTACGGAATCTGGGCCATGCAAAACCCAGACGTCAGCGCGTCATGTCATCAAGTAGTATAATAGGAACAGTGCAACAGGCAATGCAAAATAAACATGAATAAAACGAGAGTAGCAAATAATGTGAATCAAGCAGTGCAGGGTAGTGTGCAGTGGGTAACTAAACTGTTCTATCAGGTTTTCTATTCTAAAGCCTTTGAAATCAATTTGAGTAATCCTACATGTAACTCAAAAGATATGTCCCGTTACCCCCCGGGACCACGGATCAGGAATATGTGAATCAAGAGTGGTTCTGTCCCGTTACCCCCCGGGACCACGGATCAGGAAAATGTAAGAGTCACGAATGGCTCTGTCCCGTTACCCCCCGGGACCACGGATCAAGTAATAAGAGTCACGAATGGCTCTGTCCCGTTACCCCCCCGGGACCACGGATCAAGTAATACCCTTTTAAGTTACACTTTAGTTTACACTTTTGATTTCCCCATACCCCCAAGGTTATGTATGTCGAGTCGGGTATTCAGTAATCAAGAATTAATGCCAACACAGGATCAGGTAAAGCAGGTTTGTCTGGATAGACAACAGGAACGGTCCATGAGGACTACATGTCAGGTTTGTTGGCATTAGACGCAAGATCAGGCAATGGGTCAGGTCATGGTACATCAGGTCAAGTCAATAGTAAACGGTACAATACCATGTCAGGTGTATCAATATATATCATGTGTAACATAGTCAAGTCAAGATGTATCAATATCGTGGGTGTGCTCACAACAGATATATAATCGAACAGGGGATTAACAGCAGGAAATAAGCAATAAATTAAACAACAATAAGCAGTTCATTCAATCACAATAGTGCATTAATATAGTGCAGCCGTTTTATTATATTAACAGGTTTTGAGCACCCTTAGCGGTGCAGCAGTTTAAATGGTGATGCAATACAGTTATATCAAGCCATTGAATACGAATATCCGGATGTAATAGAACTACATGGGAAAGTGCTACAATCTATTAAACGGAAAAATGTGTTTAACAGGTAAACTTGGTTCTTAGGTTGAAAGTGGCAAACTGTAATTTTATGTTAACTGTAAAAATGATATATGTCATATTACAGCCAAATGAGAAAATAACTATACCGAGTAAAGTTTTGCAAGTTTAATGAGTCAAAACATATATAATTGTATAGTATTGCATGTAGCAAGTGATACTTGCCTCGACGGGTCGCGAACCGAGAAAAACGGAAAGTAACATCGGCGGGGAAACTCGCGACGGACGCACGGTTCACGGATTGAACCCAAACAACGAACAATGGAACCACGCGGATCGGGGTACCTCGCTGGAACGTCAGGACACGTCATCGGCATCGTCGGATTCCGGCGAAAAAGCGAACAGTAAAACATCAAGTTGTGCAAACAAGATTACAAAGGAACCAGGGAAGGAAGGAAGGAGGAAAAGCAGTAGAAGGCTTACAGTGGGTCGTACGAAGGCCGGGGAGGCAGATCGAGATCGCCGGCGGCGACAGAACCGGCGGTGCGACGGGTGTGCAGGGGTTCGCAGTGGCTGCGGTGAAGGTGCAGGGGTGCACGGGAACGGTGAAGGAGAGGTGATGGAGAAAACGAGGTGGTGGAGATGGTGGGGGTGAGGCTAGGGTCGCCGGCGATGGAGGAATGCCGACGAGGTGGCGTGGGTGAGTGCGAGGGTGTGCGGGTGCCCACCTGCAGGTGCTGGGAAGAAGGGAGAAAGGAGGGAGAGAGGGCTCGGCTGCGATGAGGGCGACGGAACGACTCTCCCGGCGTTGCTGGTGCCGGCGTGGGGCTGCGGTGGTGAAGGGAACGGAGGCTGCGCGATGGGTTCGTAAGAGAAAAATATGGAGGAGGGAAAGTTTAAATAAAGAGAGAGAGAGAGAGAGAGAAAGATATGAGGGGGAGAGAGAGAGAGATAGAGATAGAGAAAGAGGCGGAGAGAGAGAGAGAAAAAGGGATAATGGAGGGGGCCCACGGAATAGCCATCGCTGATTGGCCAAGGAAGAAAACAAATGGCTAAAAAAATATATAACTAAAGATTTAAGAATCTTAAATAACCGTAATAATATATATACGAAATATTATTAGGTTTAGAATATTTTATTGATTTGGGATTTTGGCGCTAAATGAAAAATTTCCAAATCGCGCCCGGGTTGGGTCCAAAAATTCGAAATTCAAATAATAGGATTTTAAGCGGGTTCCAAATTTTAAAATGATATGTTTTATGATTAAAAAGCATACCCCCAAGTCGGACACCTGTACGCGCACGTAGCCGTCCAAACTCGCCCGTTTTACTGAACGGGACGAGAACTCGATGCACGGACGCTACCACGCGGCTAGGGGTGTCGAGTAGGCCAAGATAGATATTTTTAATTTTATTTTAGGTGCTAAAATTTGTTATATGCAGAAATGACCTTGCCAGATAAAATTTTACAGTAAGACCCAAACAAGCAAGATAAATGAAATGAGTAATATCTATCACTCAACCAGTAACCGAAAATAGTAGTATTGGGCTCGGTTGTTACATTATACCCAACTACAAAAAGAATTTCGTCCTCGAAATTCCAAGAATACAAGCTAGAAAACTACATGAAAAGGTGAGGAAACTTCTGCCGGATCTCATCCTCTCGCTCCCAAGTGGACTCTCCATGCGATCGATTACCCCAAGAAACGAGCACAAGGGGGATAACCTTGTTCTTAAGAACCTTTTCCCTTCGATCCATGATTTCATCCGGTCGCTCCTCAAAAGTCAGGTCTTCCCGTACTATTAACTCCGAATGATCCAAGACGTGTGTTTCATCTCGAACATACCTTCGTAGTTGAGATACGTGAAACACATCGTGCACACCCGCCAAGGACTGCGGTAACGCCAAACGGTACGCTACTTCTCCAACGAGCTCCAATATCTCGAAGGGTCCAACGAATCGAGGACTAAGCTTTCCTCGACTCCCAAAACGAATCACCCCTCTAGTCGGCGATATCTTCAAGAATACCAAATCACCCACGGCGAACTCTAGAGGTCTTCTTGACGTGTCAGCCCAACTTTTCTGTCGGTCTTGAGCTGCCTTCATGTGCTTTCTGATAGTGTTAACCTTCTCGACTGTCTGCACCACCAAATCTGGTCCCAATAATCTTCGTTCACCAACATCATCCCAACAAACAGGTGAACGACACTTACGAACATACAAAGCTTCAAACGGAGCCATCTGAATAGTTGCTTGGAAACTATTGTTGTAAGAAAACTCCACCAAGTGTAGATGATCCTCCCATGAACCCTTGAAGTCCAACATGCATGCTCTCAACATGTCTTCAAGAGTTTGGATCGTTCTCTCCGACTAACCATCAGTTTGAGGATGATAAGCTGTGCTAAACTTCAATCGAGTCCCTAAACTTTCCTGTAAACTCCTCCAGAAGTGTGATAAGAACCGAGTGTCCCGATCGGACACGATGCTCACCGGTACACCATGTAATCTTACAATCTCCTGCATGGACCGTTCTGCCAAAGTCTCCGTTGATTGACCAACCCGGAAAGGGATAAAGTGAGCTGCCTTGGTCAACCGATCGACAATCACCCATACTGCATTGTTGACCTTTGTACTCCACGGTAAAGCCGTCACGAAATCCATGGTTATATGTTCCCACTTCCACTGAGGAATCCGAAGTGGTTGCAATAAACCAGCAACCCTTTGGTGTTCAGCCTTGACTTGCTGACACACCAAGCACTTAGCCACGAAGCGAGCAATCTCCCGTTTCATGCCTTCCCACCAGAAATGCTGTCGAATATCTCGGTACATCTTTGTGCCTCCTGGGTGTACAGAGTAAGCTGAACTGTGTGCCTCCTTCATAAGCTCTTCACGAATATCCTCCCTTGGCACACACAAACGGCTACCATACCTCAACGAACCTTCTTCGTGGATTAGTAAATCTGTTCGTAGTCCAGTCTCAACCTGCTCTCGAAAATTTTGCAGTCTAGGATCCTGCGATTGTGCCGCTTTAATTTTATCAACCAAGGACGACTGTACCTGCAACTGCATCAACTGTCCCGTAGAACGCGGTAGCACAACTTCCAAGTCAAATCTTCGAAAATCTGCAATGATCTCCCTCTGTGTAGTTAACACCTGAATTGCTGGTAACCGACTAAGCGCATCCGGCACGACGTTAACCCTTCCCGGATGGTACTTAAGATCAAGGTCGTAGTCGGCCATCAGCTCCAACCATCTACGCTGCCTCATATTCAACTCCTTCTGAGTGAACACATACTTCAAACTCTTGTGATCTGTAAAAACTTTGACTCTCTCACCCAAAAGGTAGTGTCTCCAAATCTTCAAAGCGAAGATCACAGCCGCAAGCTCCAAGTCATGAGTTGGATAATTCTTCTCATGGGTCTTTAGTTGTCTTGATGCATATGCTACGACTTTTCCATGCTGCATCAAAACACATCCCAATCCTTTGCCAGATGCGTCGCTGTGAATCACCAATCCTCCAGAATTGTTTGGTACGGTCAGAATAGGGGCGGTTATCAACTTCTGCTTCAACGTCTCAAAATCTAACGCACAATTATCCGTCCATACAAAAGGTACCTCCTTGCGCGTAAGCTTGGTCAACGGTTCTGCCAAACGAGCGAAGTTCTCCACAAATCTCCTGTAGTATCCGGCTAATCCAAGGAAACTTCTTATCTCAGCTACATTCCTTGGAATAGGCCAATCTCGAACTGCTGCAATCTTTTCGGGATCGACGGCGATTCCATTGCCCGACACAACATGCCCCAGAAACTTCACTTCTTCCAACCAAAATTCGCACTTACTCATCTTCGCATACAATTTCTCCTGTCTCAATGTCTGCAGTGCGATCTTCAAATGCTCAGCATGCTCCTCAAAACTCTTCGAGTAAACCAAAATATCGTCAATGAATACCACAATAAACTGGTCCAAGAACGGTGAAAAGATTCGGTTCATCAAATCCATGAATATTGCCGGCGCATTCGTTACTCCGAAGGGATTACTAAGTACTCGTAATGTCCATACCGAGTTCGAAACGCCGTCTTGCAAATATCTTCTGCTTTCACTCGGACCTGATGATATCCGGATCGCAAATCCAGCTTCGAGAATACCCTCGCGCCACTAAGCTGCTCAAAAAGTTCTCCAATGCGAGGGATCGGGTACTTGTTCTTGATAGTCACCCGGTTTAATTCTCGATAGTCGATGCACATCCTTCTCGTGCCATCCTTCTTCTTTACTAGAAGGACTGGAGCTCCCCAAGGCGAGTTGCTGCTTCGAATCCAACCCTTCTCAAGCAATTCAGCAACTTGTTTCTTGACTTCTTCTAACTCTACTGGTGCCATTGGATAATACGCTTTAGATACTGGCGTTGCACCAGGAATAAGGTCAATCGCGAACTCCACGTCTCGTTTCGGCGGTAAACCCGATATATCTTCAAACACATCCAAAAAATCGCGAACAACCGCCGACTCTTCATTACTATCAACATCCATTGCTGCAAGAATAACATTTGTCGGCCTAGCCCTAAACTCGACTGGCCCGACAGAACTGCTTCCTCCAGTGAAAGTAAACTCAGGATGTCCGGGAATCTGGAAAATTACCTTCCTTGCCCTACAGTCAATGTGAGCGTGGAAAGTGCCAAGAAAGTCCATTCCCAAGATGACCTCGTAGCTGCCCGTATCAATCACCAAGAAATCTGCAAAAAGCTCCCGTCCGCACACAACAACTGTACAGTCTTTACATTCCCTACTAGATATAATTTTTCCATTCCCAGTGTGTATGTCCCAGAAACTAGACAGGGTCGTGCAGGCAATCGAGTGTGTAGTTAAAAACTTGGATGACATAAAACAATGGGATGCACCAGAATTGAATAACGCTAGTGCGAGAAAACAAAGATCCAGTAGGGTACCTGAAACGACTTCCTCAAGAGCTGTAACCTCTTCAGCCGTCAGGGTAAAGATTCGAGCTTGATTGGGTCCTCGAGTTATCAGCTTCTGCTCCTGAAACTGTCTCAGCGGTGGCTTCTGAGTATCTTACTTTAACCTTAGCTTCAACGGACAAGCACTAACGGCGTGATCTGCCGCTCCACAACCAAAACAGAGTCCCAGCCTCCTACGACAATCCTTTCGCACATGTCCGGGTACATGGCAGTAGTTACAAATCACGCTTCTTTTCCGATCACCCACAATTGTTTTCTTCATTGGTGCTACGCTGCGTCTGTTCACCGGAACACTTCTACGTACAGACGTTTGGTTCAAAGCAGACGCCGGTTTCAGCTCGGTCTGTCTCTTTAGATTCTCCAGCAATCCCCTTATTACTCTACGCATGGCGGCTTTGTCCGCACGTCTTTGGCACATCTTCAAATTCTTACCAGCCATATTCCTTAAATCAAAACACCCAACATTAGCATGATGATAGATTTGATATATAGATCAAGGCTAGAACTCTAAGATACTTAAATAGAGTGCCGCATTGTAACTATGCCGCGGTATCATATCCACAATTACTTAACTCCACCCAAGTCGCCTAAGTCCTAGAGATAGCAAGGAATCAGGTTTTCCGAGTCGAGATGCAAAGGAAGTTTGCACATCATAAAAGATATAATCAGGAAGAATGTGATTCAAGAATGGTAAACGACAAAGTGGCAGGACATGTTTCCTAAACACGGGTATTCTGATTCGTGTATTGGGTACAATACCCAACTACAAAAGAATCAACCCAACTAACCTATGCTCTGATACCAAAAGAACCATGTTACGCCCCGCTTCCCAGAGTGCGCTAGATTGGGCACGTGACATAGCCAACCATGCTACCTGTGGGTTGGAAGCATCCATCCACAGTCACATTACGGCTGTAGAGATATCAAGAACAACATAAAATTTTCTAAAACATGTCCATAAACCAGAATAACAGGAGTCAATAATAAATAAATGCGGAAGCAAATGATCCAATACAAATAACTGAAAAGTATGTCCCATAATGCGGGCTCACATCAGGAAATAAAACTAACTAATACTAACACCTCACAGTTCAGCCTGCCGGCTGAAGTACTCCTGCTCGGACTGTGACAGCGGTACGGAATCTGGGCCATGCAAAACCCAGACGTCAGCGCGTCATGTCATCAAGTAGTATAATAGGAACAGTGCAACAGGCAATGCAAAATAAACATGAATAAAACGAGAGTAGCAAATAATGTGAATCAAGCAGTGCAGGGTAGTGTGCAGTGGGTAACTAAACTGTTCTATCAGGTTTTCTATTCTAAAGTCTTTGAAATCAATTTGAGTAATCCTCCATGTAACTCAAAAGATATGTCCCGTTACCCCCCGGGACCACGGATCAGGAATATATAAACCAAGAGTGGTTCTGTCCCGTTACCCCCCGGGACCACGGATCAGGAAAATGTAAGAGTCACGAATGGCTCTGTCCCGTTACCCCCCGGGACCATGGATCAAGTAATAAGAGTCACGAATGGCTCTGTCCCGTTACCCCCCCCCCCCCCCCGGGACCACGGATCAAGTAATACCCTTTTAAGTTACACTTTAGTTTATACTTTTGATTTCCCCATAACCCCAAGGTTATGTATGTCGAGTCAGGTATTCAGTAATCAAGAATTAATGCCAACACAGGATCAGGTAAAGCAGGTTTGTCTGGATAGACAACAGGAACGGTCCATGAGGACTACATGTCAGGTTTGTTGGCATTAGACACAAGATCAGGCAACGGGTCAGGTCATGGTACATCAGGTCAAGTCAATAGTAAACGGTACAATACCATGTCAGGTGTATCAATATATATCATGTGTAACAGAGTCAAGTCAAGATGTATCAATATCGTGGGTGTGCTCACAACAGATATATAATCGAACAGGGGATTAACAGCAGGAAATAAGCAATAAATTAAACAACAATAAGCAGTTCATTCAATCACAATAGTGCATTAATATAGTGCAGCCGTTTTATTATATTAACAGGTTTTGAGCACCCTTAGCGGTGCAACAGTTTAAATGGTGATGCAATACAGTTATATCAAGCTATTGAATACGAATATCCGGATGTAATAGAACTACATGGGAAAGTGTTACAATCTATTAAACGGAAAAATGTGTTTAACAGGTAAACTTGGTTCTTAGGTTGAAAGTGGCAAACTGTAATTTTATGTTAACTGTAAAAATGATATATGTCATATTACAGCCAAATGAGAAAATAACTAAACCGAGTAAAGTTTTGCAGGTTTAATGAGTCAAAACATGTATAATTGTATAGTGCCTCGACGGGTCGCGAACCGGGAAAAACGGAACGTAACGTCAGCGGGGAAACTCGCGACGGACGCACGGTTCACGGATTGAACCCAAACAACGAACAATGGAACCACGCGGATCGGGGTACCTTGCTAGAACGTCGGGACACGTCACCGGCATCGTCGGATTCCGGCGAAAAAGCGAACAGTGAAACATCAAGTTGTGCAAACAAGATTACAAAGGAACCAGGGAAGGAAGGAAGGAGGAAAAGGAGTAGAAGGCTTACAGTGGGTCGAACGAAGGCCGGGGAGGAAGATCGAGATCGCCGGCGGCGACAGAACCGGCGGTGCGACGGGTGTGCAGGGGTTCGCAGTGGCTGCGGTGAAGGTGCAGGGGTGCACGGGAACGGTGAAGGAGAGGTGATGGAGAAAATGAGGTGGTGGAGATGGTGGGGGTGAGGCTAGGGTCGCCGGCGATGGAGGAACGCCGATGAGGTGGCGCGGGTGAGTGCGAGGGTGTGCGGGTGCCCACCTGCAGGTGCTGGGAAGAAGGGAGAAAGGAGGGAGAGAGGGCTCGGCTGCGATGAGCGCGACGGAACGACTCTCCCGGCGTTGCTGGTGCCGGCGTGGGGCTGCGGTGGTGAAGGGAACGGAGGCTGCGCGATGGGTTCGTAAGAAAAAAATATGGAGGAGGGAAAGTTTAAATAAAGAGAGAGAGAGAAAGATATGAGGGAGAGAGAGAGAGAGATAGAGATAGAGAAAGAGGCGGAGAGAGAGAGAGAGAAAGGGATAATGGAGGGGGCCCACGGAATAGCCATCGCTGATTGGCCAAGGAAGAAAACAAATGGCTAAAAAAATCTATAACTAAAGATTTAAGAATCTTAAATAACCGTAATAATATACATACGAAATATTATTAGGTTTAGAATATTTTATTGATTTGGGATTTTGGCGCTAAATGAAAAATTTCCAAATCGCGCCCGGGTTGGGTCCAAAAATTCGAAATTCAAATAATAGGATTTTAAGCGGGTTCCAAATTTTAAAATGATATGTTTTATGATTAAAAAGCATACCCCCAAGTCGGACACCTGTACGCGCACGTAGCCGTCCAAACTCGCCCATTTCACTGAACGGGACGAGAACTCGATGCACGTACGCTACCACGCGGCTAGGGGTGTCGAGTAGGCCAAGATAGATATTTTTAATTTTATTTTAGGTGCTAAAATTTGTTATATGCAGAAATGATCTTGCCAGATAAAATTTTACAGTAAGACCCAAACAAGCAAGATAAATGAAATGAGTAATATCTAACACTCAACCAGTAACCGAAAATAGTTGTATTGGGCTCGGTTGTTACACATATGGAGGCATGAAAAGAATACAATGATTTGGGCTTCTATTTATAGGAGATAGAAACCCTAGGTTACAATTGATTCGCATGTCTACATTTACCAAAATATCCATAGGAAGACCTAGTCAAAGTAGACTTCAAGCATTGGTAAAATTTTATGTCTCTGTCTTTTATTAAAAGGAAGTATTGGGCCTTGAAATTTTCTTTGTGGGCTCTTCTGTCTTTGGGCTTCCTTTTTATTTGGTTCTTTTATTAAAATAGCTTCTATATTTCTTCTAGATCTCCAGTGAATAATTGCGGTGGATTTTTAACCGTTCGCTTTGTAATCTTGGACCTTGCATTGCCTTGTACTTTGTGAATTTTATCTTTGATGTAGGCTTGATCAAGAGTCTTTTGTTTGTTGGTCAAAGTCCACTTTTGCATCGTCTTTTCATCGTTTTCACTGTTTTCTGTCCAAGAACCTGTAACCTGTAATATGTTGCAGACATGCATCAAAAGCACCTGTTTATTTGTAAAAAGAATAAGAATGAGGAATATTATAATGCAATATTATGGTATGAACAGGGTCCTTAAACCCATGGACTATGATGTCCTTAACCTCGACCGCGATGTCTTAAAACTAACATTGGACTGTGGGGTCCTTAAACCCATGGACTATGATGTCCTTAACCTCGACCGCGATGTCTTTAAACTAACAGTGGACCGAAATGTCCTTAAACTACCAATGGACCGTAATGTTCTTAAACTAATTATCGACCGCAATGTCACTAAACTAAACAATAGAGCCCAATTGCTCTCTTGTCGGATCTAAACGATCCCGTTAAGTTGATCTTAGTCTAAAATTAGACTAACGTGTCCTTAACAAATGTTTAAGTTGATCTTAGTCTCAATTGAGGCTAACGTATCCTTAAACCCAAACCCCCAAACCCAAATCTAAGAAAGATACGGATTTGGACTAGTCCACGCCCTACGGGCGACAACATAACTTAGTCTCCGTATACAATCCACGGGCAACCAAACACAAAAAAAACACCCGCGACACGAAGTGACCATCTGGAGAAGGAGAAAGTTGTTACCGCGATGCGGTAGCGTAATTAACTACAGGGGCTTGCGCCTGCAGGGAAGAGCGTCCCCACAATCAAAAACCCCTCAGACGAGGGGGAATCTGACGAAGTCTGCTATATCGGCCGGATCCGTTTAAACCTTCGATACATGGTGCCATAAATCAACTTGGCATCTTCGGAGAGCTGGATGGATAGCACCAATTAGCATCTGCCCCGAAATTCAGGCTAGACGTCAGCCGCGTCTTTGCCGCGTCTTTCGGAGGGGAACAGATTCTGGTAAGCCCGGTGGGACCTTTTCCTCTTTCCACTCCACACTTCGTGTGTCGTGTTCGCGAACGAATCGCGGTTTGCTAATGGTTGCCCTTGTGTTTTGAGATACTAAGATTGGGCGTTTTGCTTGGTGCAGAAAGCCAAGAATCAATGGCATCCACCTGTGTGAAGTGCTCTAGCTGCAACTGCAATTCACGTTCTGCCTCATCTGGAGGCATAGTTTACGGGCCCCAAGCGGCTTCCCTGTTCACGATGCCGGTGGACCAGGTGACTCAGGCCACCACTGGTTTATTCTTTGGTACCATGCTCCCACCGATGAGTTTCAGCGCCCCTGTGCCAACACTGGAAGCTCCCAAGAAGTCGGTCTTTGACCGGCTTACAACTATTGCGGCCCCTCTCAACGGGTCGTCCAGCTCCAGCGCCTCGGTCTTCTCCAGATTAGGCCAAAGTTCCTGTGGGCCCAAGATGAAGCCTTCCAAAGGGTCGGTCTTTACAAGACCGACTGTTCCAGCTCCCACTACAGCTCCCGCCCCTGCTCAACAGTCTGTCTTTGACAGACTGGATACCGCTACTCAAAAGACGTCAATCTTCAAGAGGCTGGCACCGGCGGCGCCTCACCTGGACAGGGGGCAAGACAAAGCCATCCCCATTGCCGAACCAACCCCAACAGCTCGACACGCTCGACGTCGCCACTGGTGCCGAGTAAGGAAGGCTGGGGGCAAGTCCCCCTCTGGGCTAACTCCACCAGCTCCAACGGTGGAAGTTAATGCTGTTGTTCCAACCGGGAACATCTTTGAGCTGCTGAACAAGGTACGCAGGAACTCGCCTACTGCCGTACTGAAGAGATCTCCGCCACCAGTGGAGACTGTTATAGGAATAAAGCCGGATCAGTCCCCTCAACGGCTGTCTTCCAAAGTTTACAAAATCTGGCGGCAAGTCCGAGAGTCGGTGGTTGATCAAGACTATCCCCGCCGGCAGAAGAAGATGAAGGTCCGACAGGAAGAAAACCGTCATGTTAAGCCACAGAAGGCGACGGCTACTTGGGTGCCCACTGCAACGGCCCCCTCAACTTCGACCGCTCATAAGAGGAGAAGGCCGGAGAAAGCCCCCATGTCTGCGATAAATGTCAAGGGCACTGAGCCTAAACGTCCCAAGTCTGGAGGCATGGTGGTGCATACCGTTTATATGGCATCCGGAAAAGAGGATAGCCGTATCTCCACGGGTCATCGACCGCTTACGCGATCCGTGACAAAAGCCCAAAAGAAGCAGCAGAAGCTTCAGGAGATGATGACTGCGATGGCCGCACTCACCGGGCCAAAAGAAAGCCCGGAAACATCCGCGGAGCAACGCCATGAGAAGGAAACTGATGCCGAATTCCTTCGGAGAATGCTTAAGAAGAAGGACAAAGAGGCCGCGGAATAAGCGGCCAATATAAAGCAAATGGCCATTCTATTTCAGGATATGGTGGGCATGATGATCCAGCCGGATCCCCCAGCCGAAGATCCTCCAGAAATAATTGAAGATGATAGAGGAGAAATATCAAACCCTCTGCCAGCTCTGTCAACAGCCAAGGAAGAGACAATCTCCAAAGCTGCCCTAGATGATTACATCGCTCAGCAGATACGAGTTCACCAGGCGAATGAAGCGGCTGGGCAAATTGTTAAAACTGGACGACCGTATCCAGGCTGGTATGATCAGATAAAATACCCGCCGGGATACACGATACCCAAATTCCATATGTACAAGGGGACAGGCAATCCCCATCAACATGTCGCTCAGTTCAGGACTCTTTGTGGCAACACCGGTGGCGATGATAAACTTTTGCTCCGCCAATTCGTCGGCAGCTTATCGGAGACGGCATTTGAGTGGTACTCCGAACTTCCAAACGAATCCATCAAAACTTTCGCAGAAATGGAGTTGTTTTGATCAATGCTAGTGAACGCACCCCAATAACAGCAATGATCAATGCTAGGGTGAAGCCGGGAGAGACATGGGTTCAGTACGCAATCCGATGGCGGAATCTGTGGTCGAAGTGCGAACAGCGCATCGAAGAAGCACCAGCGGTGGGCATGTTCGTGGGCACCTAGACCCTCATGCAACTATTTCACAGTTCATGATGTTCTTCAAACCAACCATATTCCAGGCTTTAATCGACAATCTGGCCCAGATGGACCAGATGGGTCATAGATTGTCTCCTCCGAAACCGGAGCCGCAGAATGAAAAAGGTAAAGGGAAGGCGACCTTCGTTGCGAATACCCAACAGCAGCCCAGTGCCCCAAAATTAATGGATCAATTGGAAGAGAGACGACGCTATTATAATGAGAAAATGAAGCGTCCTTACTCGTTCCCACGGGACAAAATGAAGAGACTCTTCGAGCTGGCGATGCGCAACAGGCTTATCAATCTGTCGAATCCAAAGCGACCATTGCAACCCGACGAAGCGAATAATCCCAATTATTGCCCTTACCACCAAACGGTAAGCCATCCAATCGAAGATTGCTTCGTCTTTAAGGGATGGATCGAGGATCAGTACCAACAAGGCAAGTTTGCGTTGTATGAGAAGTGGAAAGTGAGCCCACCACAACCACATACTCCTAAGAAGATGGACACACCGGGGGCAACGTGCTCTTTTGTTGAAGAATCTCCATGGGAGGTCGTTCTTTTGGCCAAAACCAAAAGAATGTTGAATGATCTCCAAACATACCCGGCGATCAGGTGGAAGAATCCTCTGGAACACCAGATCATCGAAGGAATGCTGAAGCCGTGCCCAACTCAAAAGATTGGTGGTGATAGCCAAAGTGTTCACACCCAACCGTCAAAATTTTCGAAAAAGAAGAAGAAATCCAAGAAGCCCATGAAGCCTGGCAATAAGCGCACGGACCTACAGAAATAGATCGACGCGCTGGATGAGTACAACCAGAAGGCACGGACTCCAATCATGCTCCAAGAGTTCCTTGGCCACGTCCTTGAAGAAGGAGATGATGGAGAAGACTTTTCGGATGAATCTCAGGATTGCGTAGCAAGTTTCCATGCGATCTATCATTCGTCGATAGATGATGAAGAAGCTCCTTACACCGAGAGACTGGGGGCAGGTCCTGAACCGGAACTTCTAGGGCCATCAGACGAAATGATCAACACATTCCTGAACGAAGCTCTTCTGAAAAGTAAAGCTGATCGGGAGCGTGAGATGGCTATATTTGAAAAGGCCAAATGCCGGCGACTGGACGAAAGAGTCGAGACATCCCCGCCGAATCAAAGGACATCTGTCGCAGATAAAAACAAGTTCAAGATGAGGAAAAAGTTTGCGAAAGCCGTATCAGTGGGAATGAAGCTACCACCCTCCGAAGGAAACACTCTTGGTGAAGCAAAAATGCATCCTAGCTACTGCCTATATTATCGAAAAATTGCGCACCCCACTGAGGAATGCAACGCTTTTAAAAGGTGGTGGCAAGGGTATGTTGCTCACCGGCAACATTTTAAGCGGATGAAACGTAAAACTCGTCGGGAGCGAAGAAGTACGACCGAGGAGTATAAAAGAATCATCGGCAACTGCCGCACGGTCAACGCCGGGGCATCGCAAGTTCTCACCTTCGGAAGTGACTCTGACGAAGAGATGACTCTTGGCCCTCTCTTCAAAGTATCCACCTAGGGGAAAGAGGAAGAGTCGAAGACCTGTGAAAACATCCAGCTGCGCAATCGTGCGCTACCCGAAAAAATCTCGGACCCATGAATAGAAAAGATAAGGGAAAAGAAAAGGTCTCTGAGGATATCGCCCTAGATGACCAAGTCATGAAAGAGCTGACAGCCAAGGACCCGCCGAGGAAGAGTACGGTGGACTACAATGTTCTCGCACACTTGAGGAAGATACCCTCGCAGCTCAGTATTCTTGATGCCATTCTGCTATCGAAAGAAGCAAGAGATTCATTGATCAAGGCGCTACAAGAGACCGAACAATTCTAAGCTTTCCTCACCGAAGAAAAAATGAAGGACGAGCTAGAAGAAGTGCACACAGCCGATATCACCTTCGGCGATTAAGATCTCCTCCTTGGGAGGTGCGAACACAATCGTCCCCTTTATGTCTCCGGATACTGTCACGATATCAAGGTAAGCAAAATCATGGTCGACAATGGGTCATCCGTCAATCTCCTCAACGTACGGGTGTTGAAGGAAATCTGCATGAGCGTTCAGTACCTCGCTCGTGATAAAATCACCATCTCCAGTTTTGACTCCCAGTCATCACGGACCCTTGGGTCTGTGATACTGACGCTACGCTTTGGGCTACTTGTCACAGATATTAAATTTCATGTCATCGACGCTAAGACCTGCTATAACGCTTTGCTCGGCCAGCCTTGGTTACACGAGTGCAACATCATTCCTTCTACACAACATCAGTATATGAAATACTTTAAGGATGGTCTCGAGTATACCGTAACAGGAGAGCTGAACCCATTCTCCGTGAACGAAGTCTGAAAGTACGAAGATGCAAAATACTTCTTGCCAGATTTCGAGGACACAGAGAGATGTCACAAACCGAAGGACAAAGCTATCACTACTATTCCAGTCTTCGGGAGTGATACCGAGGAGGAAGAAGAGATAGTTTATTCAGGGCCGCCTCAACGCAACAACCTGGGACCGTCCGCCCCCATGTTGATCTTCGGCAGCGACTCGGAAGACGAGGTTAACGCTATATTTTCCGCTCGGCCATCAATACAAGCCTTCGCTGGCTTATAAAGCAAAGATGACGCGTTCATATGAGAGATTGACTAGGCCGAAGACATTCCGCCAAGGCGAACTCGTGCTAGTGGTCAAAAGACCTATGATCCCCAATCGCGCTAAGCGGGGGAAATTCGAGCCAAACTATGAACGCCCGTACATCATAGACAATGTTTACCAGGGTGGAGCCTATCTACTCATGGACATGCATGGCGAAAGGCCCTTCAGGCTAATAAATGGTTGCTTCCTGAAGAAATACTACGCCTAACGAGTCATGGCCTAGGTCAATGATAGATGACGACGCCTATGTCCGCTCGCTGTATTCCTAAGCCAAAACTCTATAAGTAGTAACCGGCAACGGAACGAAACGTCCTTAAACTAACGACAGACCGAAACGTCCTTAAACTAACGGCGGACGAAACGTCCTTAAACTAACGGCGGACCGAAACGTCCTTAAACTAACGGCGGACCGAAACGTCCTTATACTAATGACGGACCACTATGTCCTAAAACTAGCCGTTGACCGAGATGTCAATAAACTACAGTGGATTGCAGCATCCCAAAGCTGATAAAAAAGAATAAAAAACGGTATGTCCATAAGCAAAATGGGCACGGATGAAAACCCGAAAGGGCTCCGTGAGTAAAAACAGCAGGGCTACCGGCGAGTTTTGTGAAAACCCGAAAGGGCGCAGCCTCGTTAAAATTAAAAAAAAAAGAGAAAAGAAAAAGGAAATGGTATGTCCATAAGCGAAAAGGGCACGGATGAAAACCTGAAAGGGCTCCGTGAATAAAAACAGCAGGGCTACCGGCGAGTTTTGTGAAAACCCGAAAGGGCGCAACCTCGTTAAAAGACACTTGCAAGGTCCTCTCGACTTTGTAAGGAGAAACCACCTGCGTGAGATCCTTACGACTCACAAGGGAGCAACACACTTAGGGATCCACACGATTCCTAAGGAGAAATTACACTTACGAGATCCTCACGACTCGTAAGGAGAACCCTCTTATGGGACACTCACGGCTCATAAGATTTAAAAGTCTTAAGTTACAGGGATCTAAACATGTTCTTAAGCAGCCCCCACAACCTCCGATACTGCCCTACAAGAAGCTCAACGCTGACCTTTGTATACAATCCACGGGCGCGAATAAACGTTTCCCTAACAAAGTCCCATCCGTGACTAGGGATATGTCTACATGGTGAACAACCCTTGTAAGTCCTCTCGACTTACAAGGAGAAAATCCTCTTGTAAGATCCTTACGACTTATAAGAGAACATGCACTTAGGGATCCTCATGATTCTTAAGGAGAAAACGCACCTATGAGATCCTCACGACTCGCAGGGAGAAATACCTTTATGAGACCCTTACGGCTCATGAAGTCAAAAGCCTTAGTCGACAGAATCCTAACCCTGTCTACTAAGCCACCTTTGTTCGACATCGACTAAGGAAAATGATGATTCGCTCCTGGCAATATCCCAGTTGTAGCGGTGCTGATGCCGAAATCGGTGTCTAATCCAAACATGCAGCGAAAAGCCAGCAAGCCACACATGCATACGAAATAGCCGAAATGATGGGGCAACTTGCAAATAAGAAGTCAGCAAGTAAAAATGTATGCATGCAAAATAGCCAAAATGATTGTGCAACTCACAATAAAAAACAGCGAGTAAAATAAAACAAATAACCGAAATGATTGGGCACCGCGAAAAATAGCCGAAATGATTGGGCAATCGAGACCTTCGCGATATAAAAGATGAAATGATAGAGCATCGCGGAAAGAAATTAAAAAAATGATGAAATTTATGCCCTACAGGTAATATCACATCAATCCCTATATACAATCCAGGGGCGCAAACAAAGAAGGAATCATGCCTTTCCTCCCCAGGTTTCATCAAAAGAAGAAGCCAAATCTCAACGGTTCACAGATGGCCTGGAGATCATCTCAACATCCGTTTCATTATGAAAAACACAACATCAAGCAAAGTGGAACAGCTGCAACTCCCAGTTCCATGACTCGACGGTACACAGATGACCGAGAGTCAAACCCTGACTCCGTGAAATGCGGATGGAGCAAAATTCCTGGTCACGTGGAACGCGGATAATGTCAACTCTGACCCCGTGGGAAACGTCTAGAGCGGAGCCTGGTCCTCGCCGAACACGGCAGTGAACCCGTCGGAAGCATCCAGAGCAAAATTCCTGGCTACATGGAACGCGGCTTATGTCAATCCTGACCCCGTAGGAAACGTCCAGAGCGGATCCTGGTCCTCGCAGAGCATGGCAGTGAACCCGTATGAAGCATCCAGAGTGGAGCCTGGTCCTCGCCGAACACGGCAGTGAACCCGTGGGAAGCATCCAAAGCAAAATTCCTGGTCACGTGGAATGCGGATAATGTCAATCCTGACCCCGTGGGAAACGTCCAGAGCGGAGCCTGGTCCTTGCCGAACACGGCAGTGAACCCGTGGGAAGCATCCAGAGCAAAATTCCTGGCTACGTGGAACGCGGCTTATGTCAATCCTGACCCCGTGGGAAACGTCCAGAGCGGATCCTGGACCTCGCAGAGCACGGCAGTGAACCCGTGTGAAGCATCCAGAGTGAAGCCTGGTCCTCGCCGAACACGACAGTGAACCCATAGGAAGCATCCAGAGCAAAATTCCTGGTCACGTGGAACGCGGATAATGTCAACTCTGACCCTGTGGGAAACGTCCAGAGCGGAGCCTAGTCCTCGCCGAACACGGCAGTGAACCCGTGGGAAGCATCCAGAGCAAAATTCCTGGCTACCTGGAACGCGGCTTATGTCAATCCTGACCCCGTGGGAAACGTCCAGAGCGGATCCTGGTCCTCGTAGAGAACGGCAGTGAACCCGTGTGAAGCATCCAGAGCGGAGCCTGGTCCTCGCCGAACACGCCAGTGAACCCGTGGGAAGCATCCAGAGCAAAATTCCTGGTCACGTGGAACGCGGATAATGTCAATCCTGACCCCGTGGGAAACGTCCAGAGCGGAGCCTGGTCCTCGCCGAACAAGGCAGTGAACCCGTGGGAAGCATCCAGAGCAAAATTCCTGGCTACGTGGAACGCGGCTTATGTCAACTCTGACCCTATGGGAAACGTCCAGAGCGGATCCTGGTCCTCGCAGAGCATGGCAATGACCCCGTGTGAAGCATCCAGAGCGGAGCCTGGTCCTCGCTGAACACGGCAGTGAACCCATGGGAAGCATCCAGAGCAAAATTTCTGGTCACGTGGAACGTGGATAATGTTAACTCTGACCCCGTGGGAAACGTCCAGAGCGGATCCTGGTCCTCGCAGAGCACGACAATGACCCCGTGTGAAGTATCCAGAGCGAAGCCTAGTCCTCGCTGAACACGGCAGTGAACCCGTGGGAAGCATCTATAGCAAAATTCATGGTCACGTGGAACGCGGATAATGTCAACTCTGACCCCGTGGGAAACGTCCAGAGTGGATCCTGGTCCTCGCAGAACACGGCAGTGAACCCGTGGGAAGCATCCAGAGCAACCCCTGACTCCGTGCAATGCGGATAAAGGCAACTTCACCCATCACTTGCGAGTCCTCATGACTCGTAAGGGAGCAAATTCTCTTGTGAGATCCTTACGACTTGCAAGAGAAAAACACACTTAGGAATCCTCACAATTCTTAAGGAGAAAGTACACCTGCAGGATCCTCTCGACCGGTAGGGAGAAAATTCTTTATGAGACCCTCACGGCTCATAAAGTTGAAAAGTCTTAGGAGGCAGATTTTAACCCTGAATCCTAAGCCATCGTTGTCCTGCAAAGAGAGCGAGATAGACTATCCATAGAATACATTCAATAAAAGGGGACACATCATTGGGAAGAAAAATATGTCTTTTATTCATGAACCAAAATGAATACAAAGTACAATTCATGAAACAAAAAAAATATACTCTTATTCAGGAGTATGTACAGAGAGAGAATAAAAAAAATATACATCTATAAGTCTTCAAGATGGCGGACGATTTAGCAGATTGGTCAGCTCATCCCTCTTTCGCTGGGCCTCGCCTTCATGGTTCAGTATCGCCAAAAGACGGGCCTCCGCTTGAGCTTGATAGGCCTGATATGAGGCAAGTCGGCCTTCGAGCTCTTTCTCGGTAGCCTTGTGAGCCTCAACCCTTTCACGAGTGAACACGGCAGCTTTGTCGATGGCCACCACCTCCTTGATGGCCTCTTGAAGCACTCGCTAGAGTTCATACGCCTTGTTGGCTTTGGCTGTAAGGTTGGCTTGGAGCTCGTTCAGCGCCTTAGAAGCCAACTCCCTCTCTGAAAATTTGCGGCCGAGCCTCTTCTCGCACGACACCATGTTTGTCGCGCACCGCTCTATCAGACCCAGCAAGCCCTCCTTCGCAGCCACAACCTCCGAAGAAAGGCGGGTACACTCGAGCACATGCAAGCAAGCCTCCACCTGCCGACAGAACTCAACCCAGACTTGCACCACTGCTTCGCTATGATAGGTCGCAAGAAAGGGAAGAGAGCCGTTAGCCTCGGCGGCAAACGCTTCGGCTGTAATTACGCTGCCAGCGCGAAGTTCCTCGATCAGCGATGACAGAGAAGCGAGGCTTAGCTTGGCCATCCATTCCGAAACACGCAGGGCATAAGGGCCGGGTGGCATGGCGATGCGCGTCTCCAGCGTAGTAAGAACTGACAGAGCTGTTCAGATTTATAAACAGTTAGCTGAATGTGTAAGCAAAAGAACAAATGGAACAACGCTGGGACTTTACTTACCCACGGTCATGCAAGAAAGAGCTGAAGACTCCCCTGGCCCTTCAAGAACCTCAACCTCATCATCGGCCTCCATAACTGTAAAAGACGTCATTGTCATTCTATGAAAAAGTGACAATGCTGTGAAAAGGATGGTAAACAACACTAACCTTGCCCAGACGAGAGGATGATGCGCTGAGGAGATATCGCTTGCGGAGCAGCCATCTCCAGCAGACGCTGAAAGGACTGCCGGGGAGACAAATCGACAATAGAGGCCGCCAGTCCGCGCAATTCTGAAAAGACAAAAGAGTTCAGATAACGGAAAGATTACTAATTTAAAATATAGAAGGTTAGCTTCGACGCTCCTCCCATTCTGAGCTGGAGGGATAGCAGCTTCAACAGCCTCCGCCACGACCTCGGGCACAATATCGGAGACACGGGCCGGTGCAACGGCTTCGGAATGAGGAGCAGTGGCTGCCGCTGCGGGCTCCAACGAAAGGAGGGTAGCCTCAACTACCTCCATCCTAGCCTCTGGGCCGCCCTCAGGGAGATCCGTTGGGACGGCGACCACCAAAGGTGCCTCCCCCGAGGGAGGAAGTGCTTTGGGAGCAAGAACCACCGCAGGAGGCTCTATCGCAAGAGGGACGGCTTCATCGGCCATAATAAGGCCTAGAGCCTTCGCCATCGCTGAAGTCTCTGCACGGTTCACACAAAGATAAGAATACATATATACGCGTCTAGACAATATAAAGTATTACAAAGAAATATAGGAATATACCAATGCGCAAGGAAGCTTTCAGTATGGCTTGCTCAAGCCGACGCTCCTTCTCTAGGAGGTGTGCTCGCCGAGGTCCGAGGGTGGACTCGTGGCCACCGGTCCACAATGAAAGCGCGTCCACGGCATCCTCCGAAACAGCCTGTTTAAGGGCCCGTTCACCCTATTCCTCCAGAGGGCCGATGAATCGTCGCCGGATCCATGGAGGGTCTTCATAAAAAATGACGGCTGGGTATGGCTTCTTCGGAATTCTTACGTTTTCCGACTCGTCTTGAGAACGTCTTATAGCCTCAGCCAATTGTGCGGCTTCCTCGGCAGTTGAACTCGGAAAAAGTAAGCCAGCGTCTGATTCTTGCAGGGCCAATGGTTCGTCCTGAAGAATGAGCTCAGACTCTACTAAAGAGTCGAGCAAGTTGGTAGCCACTTTCCTCCGCCGCTTGGATCCAGAACCGACCGCCGAGGACGACTGTTTCCTCCCCCATGGAGCCTTGGCACAACGCCGACCCACCTCACCTTCAACACCCTCTTTCCCATCGCCCCCGCTTGGTGGTGCTACCGAGGATGACACGGCCATTGTCGACGCCACGGGTGGTGGTACTGCTACCGGAGCCCGAATAGCCCGCGACCGGGTACCCAATGGCATACCAACTGTAGGGGTGAGGTCCACCCCCGACTCCCCTGGAATAAGCGCAACACTGGTATCCCTCAGGGGAAAGCGGACCGGTGCGCGCGGCCGCGGCGGAACTCCCGTGACCTGAACCGGAGCAGGAGAGCCATATACAAGAAGCACCCTCTTTTCCTCAGCAATGATTGGGCTGACCCGATGAAGATACCGGCCCGTGAAGGACCCCACACATCGGGGAATATGGTCGGCTTCAGGGATCATGAAGCGGGAACTAGTGTTCAGCCTCACAAAATGATGAGCAGCATCATGAACAGCTTCGGGTTAAGGGACCGGCACGACTGTAAAAGCCTCGAAAGGAACGCCCTGATCGTATCCAAGCTGCTGGGCGAAGCGATGCGGATTATACCGCATAAAAAGGGCCGCGTTGTTTTGACGGAATACCAGATAACCTGGTCTGATCGTATACAGGTGCGTGGCCTCCCGCGGCTTCAAAGAAGGCACATCATCTTTAGACTGGTCACAGAGTTGTTGAACTGGACCTGAAGGAGAAGATAAGGCCCGGTCAATGAACACCAGTCCGCCCGTGCTGGTGTAAGGAGCGATCAACACGCGAATGGCCCCAAATTGAGTCGGGTCAGGGGCAGAGGCATCCACTAGCCGCATGAGTCACGGAAAAGTGTAGGCGTCGTAAAATGAGGGTCTCTGGTGCGCAGAAAAAGCCCCCAGCACGTGCATCTCAATTCAAGATGTGAAGTAATGAAGGGAGAAGTTTACTACGTCCACACCGGGAGTCGAAGTATTAGCCGCGGCACCCAACCCATCATAAAGATGCGCTAGCACCGGGATGCCTACGGCTAGCCGTGTCCCCTCAGCGATACGATGAGCCGGATAGATCACCGAGACTCTCATGAAGCGGCGATGCATGGGGATGACGAACCAGCTGAGCCAGACACTGATAAAACCCACAAAGAATGTCTCCTCATCCATGCCGGGAGCTACAATCGATTCGAAAGATACCGGCGACATAATAGGAATGTAATATTGCGGCAAGTCCTCTTCCTTAGTCGGCCGCCTGTTCAAACCAAACCCAAAGGGGTCATTGATGTTTGCAAACTTCGGAGCCGTCTTTGATAGGATACCCTCGCGAAGGAAGCAAGCGATGAAGTGCTTAAAAGTGACGCCCTGCTTCTCAGATTCTGTGAACAGTTTGTCAAAGATGCCCAGGGCCTTGATCAAACTCGGACGCTTGTGGCGGACGGCATTCTCAATAGACAGGCCGTCGAGCATTGCTGGCTCGGTCTCAAAGACGTACTCGTCGGAAGGCAGCAATTCCTCATAAAGGGTCCCCCTGATTGGAAGCCCCGAGATCTCGCGAAATTCTTCCAAAGAAATCGAAACTTCGCAGTCCCCTAGGAGAAAAGTGTTGGTGGGGAGATTCCACTGGTTCAAGAAAGCCTTAACCCACCAGACGTGAAAGGACTGGTAGTGGAAGAGCGATGCATATATTGCCTGATAAAGCCCAGCCCTCTGTAGTCGCGCGCGGTGGACGGACAGGATGTAGCGAGCCCAAAGAAGATAGCCCGTGGGGTGTCGAGGGATAAGCCCTATTTTGTAAATCTGCCCTCATGGTTGGGCCTCGCCCTGGCAAATACGGCATCCCAGAATATCTATGGCCGGGATAGGATGATTCGGGATGCCCGTCGTCGAAGGCTCCAGTCGTCCCATCGGAGTCCAATTAGGCATCTCCACAGCAAAGACTGTTCCTGGAGGATCCATCGGCAGGAACGGATCGGTAGGCTCTGTTGGTACTTCGCAAAGGAAACTCCGGCGACCCCGGTTGATGTGACCGTACCAGGTCCCCACAGAAGTAAGTTGGTGCGATTCGAGTCGTGAGCCCCAATCATCGCCATCACTTCCTCGTCAGATGGCGACTGGGGAAAAGCGGCTTCCAAGCGGGTGAAAGGGAAATACGGAACAGACGTCATTGTACCTGAAATGAAATAAGGGGAAACGGTTAAAGCGAAGCCAACAGTATATATATATATCTATATGTGTGTTTATAAATATATATATATATATATAAAGACAGTGGAAGAAAGCGACAGAGGGCTTATTTTTATGGGACCATTGGTTACAAAACACATGGGTCCCACAAAATCAGGATGGTGGCTGGCTAATGATGAGGCAAAGCAATTATAATGAGACAAAAGGAAGATTCTCATTAAATAGACAGTGGATTTCAAATGACCCTACACATTCCCCTAAGAGAAATCCATCTTGGACTCTGTGACAAATCAAACAGAATCAGGAGAATTAAATTCCTAGAAAGCAACATTGCAAACTTCTTCTAGGTTGTGAAGAAGACAACTCAGGGAAAGAAACCCCAAGGAGTTCTATGGGAAGAACTGAGTTCTTCATAGGAATTAAATTTCTTGTTAAAAAAAGGGGGAATTAAATTCCCAGAGACATTTTTCAGAGCCAAAGCTTTTTGAGGATGGAATTAAATTCCAGGGGAAAGACAAACACCACCATTGACCCCTGAAGATCAGAAAAACCCTAAGATATCTATTATTTGAAGATTAAATGGTTCTCTGTTTTTTTTAAAGAGTTTCAAAAAGATGGGTTCTTGATTAAAGGGAAAAACCCTTGGTCTGGATTTAAAATCCAATAAAAATTTCTGCAAAAGTTCTTCATTTGTTCAAGATCATTACCTGAAGAAAAGCCTTTTTTGAACAGAGTTAAACTCTGAAAATATTTGAGGCAGAGAACTAAGCTCTGGAAAGGAGAATTAAATTCTCAAAAGAAAAAATTTGCAACGAAGAACATGAAAGAGTGGAGGCGCTTTTGAAAAGACTCATGCATTTATAGGGTGTGATGGAAACGCTTCATCTCCCCGATTCCCTAGATGGATCCAACGGTCACAAAAGTGACAGCGTTGCACTCACGTGCAGACATGTGAGAGCAACGCTGTGGGGGCATTTGTTCCCTGATTAAAAATCAGGAAAAACATCAATAAGGTATCACGTGCTCACACGTGACCAATGGTCACGTGTTGACACATGATGGTTAAAACAGCAACATAAATAAGCGGCTGAGAAGAGGACTCAATTGGGGGTCACGTGCCCCCACGTGACCAAGGGCCACGTGCCAGCACGTGACTGGCTTTGAAATCCTTACAGTTTAATAGAAGTAAATTCTAAATTCCTCTAAATCTTTCCAAATGGAAAAGGGTTATAGGGAACTGTTGGATTAAAAATCCAGGGGTGATTAAAAATCACCAATTTATGGAAAAATCTTAGACAAGGAAAGATTTCCCTAAATCTCACCGAAAATAACAAACAGAATATCTTTGGATTGAAAATCCAACGGTGAATAAAATTCACTGAATGATCTAAAGGATCATATTAATTATGAAAACAAATAAAATCTTTCAATGAAAGATTTACTAAACAAATTGATTCTTTTCCTTCTCCTATAAATAGGAGCCAAGGGGGGAGAATTAAAAAAGAATTTTGGATATAGAATTTTGGAATCTTGAAATTTCAGAGAGAAAAGAAAGGAGAATTTAATTCTCAAAAAAGAAAACCCTAGGTGAGAAAAGAAAGGGGATCAAAACTTCAAACAGAGAATTTAATTCTCAAAATCTATGAGTTTAACTCTTCTGCAAAAAGAACTTATTTTTCCTCTAGTTGAAGATCTGCAGAAGCAAATCTCCCCATAGGTTGAGAATTTAATTCTCATCGGGTTGAGATTTTGCCATGCAGATCCAAGACTTAGAGGGAGGATTGAGTTCAGAGAATTTAATTCTCCCAAATTTATAGGAATTTAATTCCTCCAAGAAGAAATTAGGGTTTAACCCTATATGAGAATTTAATTCTCCCAAAAGTCATAGGAATTTAATTCCTCCAAGATAAATTAGGGTTTAAACCCTATATGAGAATTTAATTCTCCCAATGTATAGGGATTTAATTCCTCCAAGATAAAACTAGGGTTTAACCCTATATGAGAATTCAATTCTCCCAAATTCATAGGAATTTAATTCCTCCAAGACAGAACTAGGGTTTAACCCTACATAAGAATTTAATTCTTTCACATACATGGGAATTTAATTCCTATAAAACATAATTAGGGTTTAACCCTACAAAGAATTTAATTCTTAAAAAAATAAAGAGACTTGAAAGATCTCTATGCATATAAAGAATTAGGTCACGTGTACCCACGTGACTCCTGAAACGATCCTCCAAAAATAAGAAGGAAACAGCTTAGAGGCAATGCCTCACGTGCTCCCACGTGACCTCCAAAACAACAAGAATTAAAGCAAAGGCAGATTCTAATTTGGGCACCCTCACGTGTCTTCATGTGACCCCTAATAAAAGCCTTAACAAATCAGTGCATGAGGGCCTATCAAGTGCCCACACGTGATGGCCAGGAAATTAAAAGTGTTTAACACTTATTCACATATTTGAGGATAAAACAAAGGAGATCTGGCCCCACATTTGGACGCCCTTACGTGTCCTCACGTGACCCCTAATAAAAGCCTTAACAAATCAGTGCATGGGTGCCTATCACGTGCCCACACGTGATGGCCAGGAAATTAAAAGTGTTTAACACTTATTCGCAGATTTGAAAATAAAACAAAGGAGATCTGGCCCCACCTTTGGGTGCGCTCACGTGTTCCCACGTGACCTCTTCCTCTCTAGTGTTTAACACTAATTTGAGAGTTTTATTCCCAGTGTTTAACACTGTTGTCTTCTAGTGTTTAACACTACTCTGAGCATTTCATTTCCAGTATTTAACATTGTTGTCTTTTAGTGTTTAACATTATTTTTAGCCAAATTGGCTAAGTTTCCAGAGGCAAAAACCTCTCCTTTAACTAAATCTCAAAATTGAGTAAAACTCAGAGCTATAATGTTTAATGCTCAGTCAAAGACAAAAATGATATCAGAGCCCCCAAACTCTTGGTTAGCATTGCTAAGTGACGAGGGGCTGAACCCAGACAAGTGTTTAATGGTCCAATAAAGGGTCAATATTTCAAACTTAATTGGACTTAGCCCAAGTTGGCCATAAGTCCTCAATTCAGATTTAACTGAGCCAATGTGCTCATAATCTAATTAATTGATCTTAGTTCGAATTTGGACTACAGATCCCCAATCAACCTTGGTTCAAGGGTACATCTCTTCACTCCTTTGATATTTGTCGTTGTAATCCTTCAACGTCTTCAGAGAGGTGACGGGTCCCGAAAACCACACATTTCATAGACTGTAGGGTCCTTAAACCCATGGACTATGATGTCCTTAACCTCGACCGTGATGTCTTTAAACTAACATTGGACTGTGGGGTCCTTAAATCCATGGACTACGATGTCCTTAACCTCGACCGTGATGTATTTAAACTAACATTGGACTGTGGGGTCCTTAAACCCATGGACTATGATGTCCTTAACCTCGACCGTGATGTCTTTAAACTAACATTGGACTGTGGGGTCCTTAAACCCATGGACTATGGTGTCCTTAATCTCGACCGTAATGTCTTTAAACTAACATTGGACTGTGGGGTCCTTAAACCCATGGACTATGATGTCCTTAACCTCGACCGTGATGTCTTTAATCTAAAATTGGACTGTGGGGTCCTTAAACCCATGGACTATGATGTCCTTAACCTCGACCGTGATGTCTTAAAACTAAAATTGGACTGTGGGGTCCTTAAACCCATGGACTATGATGTCCTTAACCCCGATCGCGGTGTCTTTAAACTAACAGTGGACCGAGATGTCCTTAAACTACCAATGGACCGTATTGTCCTTAAACTAATTATCGACCGCAATGTCACTAAACTAAACAATAGAGCCCAATTGCTCTCTTGTCGGATCTAAACGATCCCGTTAAGTTGATCTTAGTCTAAAATTAGACTAAAATATCCTTAACAAATGTTTGAGTTGATCTTAGTCTCAATTGAGGCTAACATATCCTTAAACCCAAACCCCCAAACCCAAATCTTAGAAAGATACGGATTTGGACTAGTCCACGCCCTACGGGCGACAACATAACTTAGTCTCCGTATACAATCCACGGGCAACCAAACACAAAACAAACACCCACGACACGAAGTGACCATCTGGAGAAGGAGAAAGTTGTTACCGCGATGCGGTAGCGTAATTAACTGCAGGGCTTGCGCCTGCAGGGAAGAGCATCCCCACAATCAAAAACCCCTCAGACGAGGGGAAATCTGACGAAGTCTGCTAGATCGGCCGCATCCATTTAAACCTTTGATACATGGTGCCATAAATCAGCTTGGCATCTTTAGAGAGGTGGACGGATAGCACCAATTAGCATCTGTGCCGAAATTCAGGCTAGACGTCCGCCGCGTCTTCGCCGCGTCTTTCGGATTGGAATAATGGGCACCCAGACGGATGACATTTTCTGTGGTACCTCAAGATGGCTCTTTTCTTGCTGAGCTTTGAGCTTTTTTGGTCGGCGAGAATAATCTTGATCAATTACTGAGTCCTGAACCTGTCGCCAGACTTTGTAAATTTTGGAAGAAAGCCGCTGAGGGGACTTCTCCGGCTTTGTTTCTGTAACATTCTCCACGGGTGGAGGAGATCTTTTCAGTACGGCGGTGGGTGAATTTCTACGCACCCTGTTAAGCAGCTCGAAGCTGTTCCCAGTTGGAACAGCAGCATTGACTTCCACCGTTGGGGCTGGTGGAGTTAGCCCAGAGGGGGAGTTGCCCCCAGCCTTCCTTACTCGGCGCCAGTGGCGACGTCGAGCGTGTCGAGCCGTTGGGATTATTTCAGCTTTAGGGGTGACTTCGTCATGCCCCCTGTTCTGGTGAGGCACTGCTGGTACCAACCTCTTGAAGACCGACGTCCGTCGAGCAGCAGTATCCAATCTGTCAAAGACAGACCTTTGAGAAGGAACGGGAGCCGGAGTGGCCAGCCTCGTAAAGACCAATCTCTTGACGGGAGAAGCTTCTTTAGTGAGCTCGAGAGCAGTAATGGCTATCCGTTTCGGGATGGCCGCTTCAGGTATCGTGGGGTTCTTGAGGGGCCCATTGGAGTTCAGGCTCAGCATATCGAAGACTGATGCTGTTAGCTTAATATTGGACGACCGTTGAGTGGGGCCGTGGTAGTAGTGAGCCGATCAAAGACTGACTTCTTTAGCACTTCTTGCGGCAGCGGGATGTTAATGCTTACCGGTGGGAGCATAGTCCCGAAGAACAAACCCATGGTAGCCTGCGTCACCTGCTCTATCGACATTGTGAACAGGGAGGCCGCATGGGGCCCGTAAGCTATACCTCCAGATGAGGCGGAATGTCTGGAACACTTCGTGGAAGTAGACGCCATTGATCTTTCATTTTCTGCACCAAGCAAGACACCAAATCTTAGTACCTCGAACCCAAGGGCAACCATATCAAACCGCGATTCGTTCGCGAACACGACACACGAAGTGTGGAGTGGAAAGAGGAAAAGGTCCGACCGGGCGTGCCAGAATCTGTTCCCCGCTGAAAGACGCGACCGGGACGTTGGGACGTCAAGCCTGAAATTCGAGGGCAGATACTAATTGGTGCTATCCGTCCACCTCTCCAAAGATGCCATGTTGATTTATGGCACCGTGTATCGAAGGTTTAAACGGATGCGGCCGATGTAGCAGACTTCGTCAGATTACCCCTCATTTGAGGGATTTTTGATTGTGGGGACGCTCTTCCCTGCAGGCGGAAGCCTCTGCAGTTAATTACACTACCGCATCGCGGTAACAACTTTCTCCTTCTCCAGATGGTCACTTCATGTCGTGGGTGTTTGTTTTGTTTTTGATTTCCCGTGGATTGTATACGGAGACTAATTTATGTTGTCGCCCGTAAGGCGTGGATTAGTCCAAATCCGTATCTTCTTAGATTTGGGTTTGGGGGTTGGGTTTAAGGATACGTTAGTCTCATTTGAGACTAAGATCAACTTAAACGTTTGTTAAGGATACGTTAGTCTAATTTTTAGACTAAGATCAACTTAACGGGATCGTTTAGATCCAACAAAAGAGCATTCGAGCTTTATTGTTTAGTTTAGGGACATTGCGGTCAATTAGTTTAAGAACATTATGATCCAATGTTAGTTTAAAGACGTTTCGGTCCAAGGTTAAGGACTTCATAGTCCATGGGTTTTAAAGGACCCCACAGTCCGAGGTTAAGGACATCATAGTCCATGGGTTTTAAAGGACCCCACAGTCCAAGGTTAAGGACATCATAGTCCGTGGGTTTTCAAGGACCCCATAGTTCAAGGTTAAGGACATCATAGTCCATGGGTTTAAGGACCCCACAGTCCCGTTTAAAGACCTCATAGTCTATGAAGTGTATGGTTGTCAGGACTTGTCACCTCTCTGAAGACGTTGAAGGATTACAACGACATATATCAGAGGGGTTCAGAGATGTACCCTTAAACCGATGTGAGTTGGTTGGAAGATTTGTAGTCCAATTTGGGACTAAGATCTGTTGAAATATTTATGAGCAGGTGGGCTCAATTAATATAAGTTGAGGACTTATTGCCAATATTGGGCTTAGTCCAGCAAATGTTTAACATTTTTATTCTGGCTATTGAGCCTTTATTTGGGCTTGGCCCTTTTAATAATACTGAGCATTATATCTTGACAAATTTTTTTATCTTATATTGAATGCAGAGCATTCATCAGAGCTCTGACTTATTAAAGAACAATTTATGTTCTGTCAGCGCAACACGTGGCGCGCCAAGTGCTTTGCGCTAGTCAAAGAGCGCAGTGCGCTTCTGCCAAATAGTGCACATGTGAAGGACACGTGTCGCGCTTGGCGCTAAGCGCCAGATGATGGGCGTATGATGCCAGTTTATGAGCGTTGAGCGCATTGCGCTTTCGATTTCGTGGCGCACACGTGAGTGACATGTGGTGCGCTTGGCGCTGAGTGCCAGCCCATGAGCGCGGTGCGCTATTTCAGAAGCGCAGAGCGCAAGTTGTTTAGTTGGCGCATACGTGGTTGACACGTGGCGCATTTGGCGCTGAGCGCCGATCTAGAGAGCGCAGAAGCGCAATTCAAGAGCGCAAGGCGCATTCCATGAGCGCAAAGCTTATTTGATCAATTTTATGATCTGTAAACAAATTTATGTTCTTTTAAAAGAGACTTTGTCTCAAGATTCAAGAACAACAGTTCTTGTTTTTGAAAGGGTTTTGCCTTTATAGATCCATGATCTTTAAGAAAATTTAATAATTTTCTCCCCCTTTATGATAAGATGTTCATGATCTCAGAAAGACAATTTGTCTTATAGATCTATGATCTGTGAACGAAGTAAATATTTCTTTGTTTTTATGATGAGATCTTTTGATCATTTTATAAAAGACCTTGGTCTTTGTAGATCTATGATCTTTTTTAAGAAGATAATTCTTCTTTTTAAGAGATGATTTCATCTCTGTGTTCATCATTCATCATCTTTACCTTGAAGAAGTATCTTCTGGCAAGAGCTTGCTCTTTATCTTTGTGTTTCTCAAAGTTTATGGGGGGGTTTCTCTATCTCAGACTTGAAGTCTTGGGGCCTTTATATAGGGCAAGTTAATTTGTTGAATCAGTTAAAGAGATCTTTCTCTGATTGATTTGGGGATGTTTCCCACCGTTGGATCTTTGAACCTAAGGCTTCTGTTTTACAGAAGGCAATCTTCTTATTTTTAACAAGATTGAAAGAAAATCTTTCCATAACAGAATTTTAATTCTGATTAATTAATGATTTATCATTATTATTAGATCTTTTGATCTAAGGGTGGGGAATTTTAATTCCAGCGCTGGCGCACCCGTGCTTTGCACGTGGTGCGCTGCTCAGAGCGCAGTGCACTTTGCGCTAGCACACCTGTGTTTGACACGTGGTGCGCTACTCAGAGCGCAGCGCAGCCTACACTAGCGCACCCGTGTTTGACACGTGGCGCGCAGCGCGCCCAGCGCTAGCGCACACATGGTGCACTCCCTAGCGCGCAACGCACCTGGCGCTAGCGCATCCGTGTTTGACACGTGGCGCGCAGCGCGCCCAGCGCTAGCGCACACATGATGCACTGCCTAGGGCGCAGCGCACCTGGCGCTAGCACATCCGTGTTTGACTCGTGGCGCGCAGCGCGCCTAGCGCTGAATCTGAAGCATTGCTTCAATTTTTGAAATTCGAATTTCAAACAGAGCTTTGCTCTGATTGGGGGAAACAGAGCCCAGCTCAGAAGACTTGGAGCAGTTCGTAGAAGACCCAGAGCTTTAGTCACTTGTATATACCTTTACTTTCAGTTCATGCTATTGTTTAGGTATTGCTTTCCGCATTGTATTTACTTTCCAGTTGCATTGTAAAGAATGTTTAATAAATAAAAAGTTGTTGTTCATTTACATCTCATGTCATTCTTGTGTACATTTATATTATATTGCTTATTTTCGCTTAACGTTTTTACTTCTGAGTAAATATGTCGCGTGCCTCGTCGCGTCTCCTTATCCGTACACCAGGAAGCGGGGCGTGACAGGTTTTGTTCGTGGCCCATGCAGGCCAGTTTTGCATGGAACCCTACCATACAAGGTCAGTTCTGCATGAAGTCCTAAGCAATATAACATAAGAATTATAAGACTCGGCAACTAAACATTCTTTACATTTCATATTCATTGAATCTATCCTAACCTTATTTTTCATTCAAGGTTATGGATTCTCCCAACAACACGAGTACAAACGTCAACAATACACCACCACCTCTTCCACTTACACCTACCTTTGTGTAACCCTTCGAAAATCGTTTAGGCAGTTTTTCGGTAATCGGCTAATTTTTCGGCTTTTTCCGTAAAAAGTCAAAATTGATATTTTTCATTGTAGACCTAATTATACAAAATTTAAATAAGATATTACTATAATTTTGTCACTAAAATGTCATTTATAATTTTCTAGTTAAATAAAAAAAATCGTAATTAATTATTTTTTTTATTATTTTAAGCCTTTTTAAATACATTTAATTAGGGATAAATACAAATTTAATTAGGTAAATTTCTTAATTAGGAGTCTTTATAAGCTAAAATATGGTGTTAATAAAATTATATCATGTCTTGCAAACTTTTAGATTTTTGGTGGGAAAATTATGAAAAAAATGGCTTAAAAATGGGTTTTTTTGAAAAAAGGTTGACATGAAGGCATTAAATGATAATGTGGGGGTGTTTTAGACCTAGAATCTTCTCCAAATTTCCCAAACTTCCTCCTCATACCTGCAGCCGACCCCTCTTCCTGCAGTTTTCCCCCATTTCATCACTTTATCTTGCTTCTTTTCTTGCTAAAAATCCATTTAAATTCACAAATTTCCACCTCCATTCAAAGCCTAACCCTAATCCCTTCTCTCTTCAACCCAAATTTGTTCAAAAACATGATGAAAGGAGGCTTCTTGGAGACTTGATCAAGCTAGGGTTCAAGCTTGAGAGGTGAAAATTTTAATCCTTTTGTTAACTTGTGGTTTAATTATGCTAGAATTGAAATTCTAAGTATTAATTTAGTGTAAATCCTTGTTCATGAAAAATCAAGAGAAGGTTTTGATTTTTAAAAATTAGGGTTTGTAGCCTAATGGTGGAATTATGTTAGGGATGGTTATCTAATTGATTAGAATGGTTAATGGTGAAATTATATGCTTACTAAATCGACAAATTTCAATGTTTGTATCAAATCGGCTAGAACTTCGCTTACTAGATTTTTGTAGAAAATAGAATGCGGTCAATTTGCGTTAGGTTAGCAATATTATTAGCTTCGTATAGGATTATTAGAATGCGCGAACGCGGGGTTTCGTCTAGTCGGGTGGTAGTTTGTCGATTTCCCCGAAATGACGATTTTTGTGAAAGGATTGCGATTTTCGTGCGTTTTTCCGCGCACCGAGTGCATGCTATAATTAATTTGTGAGCGTCGATATTTGTATAATATGACTTGCATCGTTTAGGGTTATGTAATCTTATACTTGGTGTTGTGCAAATTTAGGATCGGTCGGAGAAACATCGGACACGGCGCGTAAAGGCAAAGCGGTGGCCGGATCAGATTAGCGGGGATTTCTGGTGAGTAGATATATTCATCTATGGGGGAATCGTCTGGATGGCGCGAGGCGCCCCCCCCCCTAGTTAGGATTACCCTACTTTATGCAAGATTTATATTGTTAGATAGCTTACCCCTTCATGTACATTGCATACCCTCACAGCTAACCGTATGCTAGATTGCATGGACATTCATCTTCATATATGCGATACCACTTCGTAGGACACGAACACCATTACCATTGGCATCTGTTGCACGCGCACTATTCATGTGACACACACGTCTTTGGTAAATGACATGCCACGTGCACGATAGAACCTGTTTATCTTAATATCATCACCTGCATTCATACTTGATATATGAAACTGCATCGCATGCACATATCTCGCATCATCATCATATTTACATAGAACTATAGCCAAAATTCACATCATACACATTGATATCACAGACATTTATCATATATATAACATGTGGACATTATGATTTTCTTGAGGATTTCAGTTTTGCTGCGATTTCTGGATTTTTGGGGAAAACCGCAAGAATTTAACAAAACCTTATCTTTATCATTTTCAAACCAAAGTTGCGGTTTTCTCGTGATGTATGTGTCGTCCACCATGAGTTTTCATGTTTTCTGTTGGATTTCGAGACCCGATTCGAGGAGTGGATGAACCGTCTCGGGTACATGGTGGGCCCGGTATGGTACCCCGGGGCAAGAAAATCGAGTTGTAGATGATGAGCCTGGCAGGGGAAGACTACCTACCGGTGATGTCTGGCGCGGCGGATATCCGGAGGATACCGACCGTTGTCGTGAGATTTATGATATGGGCCGATCCGGACTGACGGAGCCCGATATTGAGACAGATGTGATTCCTATTTGGTGTCGATGCTTGACACGGGTTTTCAGAGGATTTCTTGATGATATTTAGCTATTATGCAGACATTCATTTTCTAAAAGTTAAGAATGCAGTAACATTAACATTTAAAACACTTAAAGAGTTAGAAAAGATATTGCATACTTGTGCATGCATACTAGAGTTATTATATCACATATGGACATACATGTTGTTCCGCATTGCGTGCATTCTTACGATTGCCTTAGTAGATGTTATATTTACTCACGAGCTGGCAACTCACCCCCGTTGTGCCACAGTGTCTTGCAGGTCGGACCCGTCAGTCTTGTAGCGGCGGGCTATCTTGTCATCAGTTTCTTTTGCTCAGACTCGCGACATCGCCCGTAGGTGGGTTGCGAGTATATTTTATTCCTTTTTGCTTTATCATTGTATCTAGTATTCTCCATCTACCGCTTGTATTGTATAAGCGACCTAGTGATGAGACTGAGAGATTTGTATATTTGTGGTTTCTTTTGGGTCGAGCTCACTTGAGCCGACGTGTGTTTTCTGGTATTTGCATCTCTTTTATGCTCTTTTTCTTGATATTACTATTATATTGCATGTGGTTGTGATCCGCCTTGGGCGAAGAGCTAGCTCCCGCTTGGGGATGCCATTTTTATAATTACAGGTTTATTATCTTGTTGTACCCATTTTGGGGGATAGAAAATACAGGGGAGACTCTGCCGAAATTTTCGGGAATTCTTGATGTTTTAAAAAGGGATTCTTTGCAACTTAATTGATTTGAAAATCGTCTTCATTAAAGGTTTTTCCTTCACTCTCTTTTGATTTTGGGTTAGATTTCTGGGCTTTGGCTGACTTAGGTTACGGTACGCCTTTAGACGTCTCGTAATCTAAGTGCCAGTCACGTTCCGTACTTTCGGGTTGTGACACTTTGTAGCTCCGATCAACGAGCAGACGGTACTGCTCGAGGCAATTAAGAGCCTTCTGGAAGGACATCAGCAACAGACTGCTATACTAATCAACCACCCAGAAGTGGAAGCACCTGGAGTGAAGCAATTCAGGGCACTTCATCCGAAGCAATTTTCTGGGAAAGAGAGCCCCTTGGAAGATGAAGAATGGGCTCAGTCGATTGAGGACGATCTGGCAGCAGCACAGGTGCCAAACATTGCTTGGGTAAGGGTTGCAAAACTGCAACTTACTGATAACGCCCGAGTATGGTGGAAGAAGGAAGAAAGCCGTCTTGCTCAGCCGATCGAATGGGGGATTTTTCGTGAGACGTTCGACGCGAAATATTTTCCCGAGACTGACCGCTTTAATATGGAGCAGCAATTCATCCACTTGCAACAAGGTTCGATGTGGGCCAAATCTGTGGATGAGTATGATGCTGAGTTCACTATGTTGAGCAGGTAAGATATGTATCAAATATTCAATTTTCCTAAAATCACCTATTACACGGCTAACACAAGACCATAATATTTTTGTGGCCCATCTCATACCAACTGCCGAGATCAGGGCCAGACGATTTCAGTAGGGGTTGGACCAGGAAATCCAAGCTCCTTTAGCTACAGGGGATTTCCTAACCCATGACTTAGCTTTGAAGGATGCCCGTCGATACGAGGCAGTGGTGAAGAAGAAGGGCATACCTCAATCTGCCGGTATGAAGCGCCCTGCCACCCAGATGGCAGGAGGAGTCTCTTCCAGGCCACCGTTTGTACCCAGGAGACCGGGAGTACCTTTCAACCGGCCCAGTCCAGACTTTTGTTTGTACTGCAAAAAAAATGGACACCTGGCGAAGGATTGTAGGCGTGCTAATCGCCTCTGCTTAGTCTGTGGCTCATCCGCACATGATATTGGGTCTTTTCCTGTCACGCCCCGCTTCCCAGTGTACGGGTAGAGGACGCGAAGGGTCACGCGACATATTTACTCAGAAGTAAACACGCTAAGCGTATCTAAGCAATATAAAATAAAATGTACACAAGAGAAAAAATGTAAAAGAACAGCAACTTTATTTATTAACATTCCTTTTACAATACAATGAAAAGTAAATACATGGAATGAAAGCAATACCTAAACAATGACATAACAGAAATGAAAATGAAATGTACAAGTAAACTAGAGCTCCGGGTCAAAGGCTAGCTAATCCAAGTCCTCGCTGGTGGGCTCTATCTCCAGAAGGTCCGATCCACCTAACAACATTCCGAAGGAAGAAGAAAAGGAATGTCGTCAGCGAACAATCGCTCGGTAAGTCCTAAAGAATAGGTATAGACAGAATAGGCAGAAGGAGAATGTAACTTTTAAAGTTGTATTATATTGTTAACGCTGTTGTTTATAGTTTGGTACAGAAAATGCCAGTGTATACGAGAGGAGTCCCACTATTCTGGAGACTAAGGTATACGGAGCACAAGGAACCGTTCAGCCACGGTACAACGGCAATGGAGATTCAGGTTAGGTGTATTATGGTTACAGTCTCATGCCACTTTTAATACCTTCCGTACCAATATACCCCTTGTAAACCTCACATTGTCTTGATTGTATTGTTTGTATTGTATTGTATTGTATTATGAATTGTATAGATGGATGACTTGCCGAAACCATGATATCAGTAATGGAACGGATATAATGGATGATCATGTAAATTGAGTATTTACATGGTTCGGTTTCCTCAAATTGTATAGATTGAATAGATTGAATATATGGATTCATATTGAATTGTATTTTATACTTGAATCATATTCAAGTCAGATTGATTATATTGAGACTCGGTCTGAGTAAGACACTTTTAAGAAGAACTTGAAATCCTGATTGTTTTGATATTATCGGTAACTGTTGCACATGGACGGCATGATTTGTGTCTTTTTCCAAGATAATTACCGTGTTGATAACACCATTTATTAGGTTATCTAGCTTAGATAGGCAAGCACCCATATCTCCGGCTCTCTGAGGCTCAAGAGACTGGCCCCGCTTAAACCTATGTTTACTAGGATCCTTATTGTAATTTAGTATAACTTGAGGGGGTTTTATGTAAAAATAGTTTTGGTATAATTTCAAAATACACCTCAAGCATTTAATTATCGTCTTTAGGATTTTCATAGATGTATATTTTATAATGTTAAATTTCTAGTGAATAGAACCTAGTTTGATAGTATATGGTATTTTCTTGAAATATTGTACTTGTGTTGTATTTGGATGGTATTTTCATGTAATAGTGATTCCTTTGATTTAGAAAACTTGGAATAATTATATAATTAAAATAATTATTTTTATAGTAAATATATAGATATTTAATTAAAATAATTTATTTACTTTCTTGTAGAAATCTCATTTTCTAAGGAAAAATGCATAAAAATTCTATCGAGATCGAATGCTCCTTGCGGAGGTCTGCATCTTGCTCTACTAGGCCCGAAGACGTGCGATAATCCGCACCATCCTGAATGGGATCCCCAAAAGTGGGTTGTAGAGGCGCAATTGCATAGAAATGATTAATACACTTTTGTATAGAAAACGGTTTTGTAAGTGTAGGGTATTTATTTGTAAAGTCGTTTTTCCCGTATTCTATTGTCCCAAAATCAATCGTGATATGATAGAGATGTGTGTTGTGATGAGGTAGGTTATTACCTTGTGAACTATCTAAAGGTATAGCAAGGAATAAAGGTTATAATGTCGAAATGAATAGTTTGTGGTATTTTTATGTAAAAATACGATAAACGTCACAAAAATGATTATTTTGATATAAAACTTGTTTTATTGAGTTTGTTAATATTTATTAATCAATATATGAGAATATGGTTTTATCTTGTTAAAGAAAAGTGTAGTTTTATAGAAAACCGAATCGTAAGTCGAACTAACTCCGCTTCCGTCGGGTTTTAGAAATGGAACTTTTAAAGAAAAAGATGAGAGGGGGAGATAAGAATTACTAGTTTGTTGGACTAGAGGAGAGGGGGGTCCTAAAGAAGGCTTTGGGGCGTCAATTCATCGCCGGAATCTCCTCGGAAGTTCGTCGGAGTTTCGCCCTCCACTAACTCCACTTGTACACTAAAAGAATTACGAATTTGGTTTAGTTTTTGTAAGAGAATTCTGAGTGAGAGGGGTGTAAAATGCAGTGGGTATTTATAGGGCAAATTAGGGTTTAGGGGTGATGAATAATGCATTAAAATTTGCATTAAAATGGAATTTGAAGGGGTTTTATTCTTCTCTGTAAATGTGCAGAAAAATTAAACAATACTGGAGTTAAGGGGTAGTCCAAGGGTCTAGGGTTTTCAAAAAAAATTGGGTTTGGGCTAACAAAAACCTGCGGCGCCGGCCCGTGGTGAGATCTCGCCGGTCCGATCTTTGGGTTGGGGGCTCGAATTCTCGCCACGTGTCTTTGTCGGTCTGAATACTAATTTGCACTTGTTTGTTTTAAGTGCGACTCTTCATTTTACGTGCAGTGCACGTGCAAACTCTTGGGCTTCTAAAAGATTAAAAGAAAAAATAAATAAAAATATAATGTGGCTGGGGGAATTCGATCACAAGGGTTACGTCACAGCAATGCAAGGCTTTACCAATTAGCTATAAGTGCTTTCTTGCTGTTCAAAAGCAAAACAAATACTTATAGCATTCACAAGATTGTAAATACCCCAATTGTACATTAACTTTAAATGAATTTTCTGTACATTGAAATTGGAGTTGTTACAGTCTAACCTCCTTACAAAAATTTCGTTCTCGAAATTTACAATTTATTTTAAGGACTGGTTTACAAATAGATGAGGATATCTTGCACGCATCTCATCTTCCCTTTCCCATGTTGATTCTCCTAGAGTTTCTTTCCTCCACATCACTCGAACCAAGTTGACTTCCTTGTTCCAAAGTGACTTTACTTTTCTGTCCAGAATTTCAACAGGTTGCTGCTTACGAGATAAGTCGGTCTGTATAATGAGCTCGGAATGATCAAGAATATAGCTGGGGTCACTCACATACCTTATGAGTTGGGATATGTGGAACACATTGTGCACTCCTTCCAATGAAGGTGGAAGTGCCAAGCGGTAAGCCACTTCACCGACTCGTTCGAGTATGTCGAACGGTCTAATGTACCTTGGATTTAGCTTACCCGTCTTTAGAAATACATGATCTCCCGGCTGGAACTCCAAATGACGGCGCTTTGCATCAGCCCAGTGCTTCTGTCGATCTTGGGCTATGCGTATTCTTTCCCTGATAGTACGAACTACGTCAACAGTTGCTACTATCATCTCAGGTCCAAGGAGTTTTCTATCTCTGATGTCATCCCAATTTAATGGTGATCGACACATCCTTCTATATAGTGCTGCAAAGGGTGCCATTCCGATGCTTGCTTGATAGCTGTTGTTGTATGAAAACTCCACAAGATGTAGGTGATTTTCCCACGATCCTCCGAATTCTAGCATACACACTCTGAGCATATCTTCTAAGATCTGAATAGTTCGCTCAGACTGACCATCTGTTTGTGGATGATAAGTTGTGCTGAAGTTCAGACTTGTTCCCAGACTTGCTTGCAGACTTTGCCAAAATTGCGATCGAAACCTGGTGTCACGATCGGAGATAATGAAAATCGGTACTTCATGCAATCTCACGATTTCCTACATGAGTTCATAGGTATTAGAGATAGTACAATTATGAAGATTGTAAATCTTACTCATATTCTTACCTCTATGTACTTCTTTGCTAATGTCTCGATTGTTTGGCCAACTCGAAATGGGATGAAGTGAGTCGACTTTGTGAGTCGATCCACAATAACCTATACCGCATCGTTACCTTTCGTGCTGCAAGGAAGAGCAGTCAAGAAATCTATGGTGATGTGTTGCCACTTCCATTCTGGAATAGGTAACGGTTGGAGTAATCCAGCAGTCCTGTGATGTTCAACCTTTACTTGCTGACACACCAAGCATTTAGCAACGCTTTTGGCTACTTCATGCTTCGTTCCATGCCACCAGTAGTTTTTTACATAGATTTTTGTACATCTTTGTACCTCCAGGGTGTACCGAGTAGGGAGAGCTGTGAGCTTCTTTCATTAACTCTTCTCGCACAGAACCTTTAAGTACACACAATCTGCTATCGTATCTCAAAGATCCGTCTTCATGGATGATGAAGTCTGTCCTAAGTCCATTCTCAACTTGTTCATTGATCTTTTGCAATTTAGCATCACTTGCTTGAGCTGCTTTGATTTGATTGACAATGGTATATTGAACTTGTAAGTTCATCAAAATTGAAGCGTTACCTGGTATGACCACTTCAATCTCCATCTGATATAAGTCTTATTGAAGCTTCCACTGAGTGGTGAGATTCAATGCTAATGGTTGGCGACTAAGGGCATCAGGTACTATATTCACCTTCCCTGGGTGATATTGCATGTTGATGTCGAAGTCCGCCATGAGTTCTAACCATCTTCTCTGCCGTATATTCAAATCCTTCTAAGTAAACATATATTTCATACTCTTGTGATCTGTGTATATGTTCACTCGTTCACCAAGAAGATAATGGCGCCAAATTTTTAGAGCAAAGATAATGGCTGCCAACTCCAAGTCATGTGTCGGGTAATTGCGCTCATGAATCTTCAGTTGTCTTGATGCATAAGCTACAACCTTACCGTGCTGATGTAGAACACATCTTAATCCCTTACCGGATGCATCGCAATACACTTCGAAACCTCCAGATTGGTTCGGTATAACGAGAATAGGCGCTGATGTCAATCTTGACTTGAGTTCTACTAAAGTTTGTTCGCATGCTTCTGACCACACGAATTCTTCATTTTTATGTGTGAGCTTGGTCAGGGGTGTTGCAATCTTCAAAAATCCTTCAATGAATCTTCTGTAATATCCTGCTAGACCCAAGAAACTTCGAATATCCTTCACTGACTTCGGTGTCGTCCATTCGCTTACTGCTGATACTTTCGCTGGATCCACAGAGATTTCTTCGTCTGATACAATGTGTCCAAGGAAACCAACTTGATCTAGCCAAAACTCACACTTGTTGTATTTGGCACAGAGTTAATGCTGTCGCAAAGTTTCCAGGACAATTCGTAGGTGTTCGGCGTGTTCTTTCTGACTCTTAGAATACACTAGGATGTCGTCAATGAAGATGACAATAAACTTGTCTAGGTACTCTCGAAAAACTTGATTCATTAGATTCATGAATATTGCTGGTGCGTTGGTCACTTCAAATGGCATCACAAGAAATTTGTAATGACCATAACGAGTTCTGAATGCTGTTTTATGGATATCAGATTCCTTGACCTTCACCTATTGATAACCCGAACGAAGATCTAACTTGGAGAAGACGCAAGATCCACTCAGCTGATCGAATAAATCATCGACGCATGGGAGTCGATACTTGTTCTTTATTGTTACTTCGTTCAAGGCTCTATAATCAATGCACATTCTGTATGAACCTTTCTTCTTCTTCACGAGCAAAACTGGAGATCCCCAACTTGAAGTGCTGGGACGAATCCATCCTTTCTTCAATAATTCATCCAACTAAGTTCGAACCTCCTTTAAACCTTCCGTACATATTCGATATGGTGCTTTGATTACTGGTTGTGCTCCTGGTACTAAATCAATACTGAATTCAAGAGCTCGATTGGGAGGCAAACCTGATATATCGTCAGGAAACACATCGTCGAACTCTCGAACTACTTCTGGTTTTGATCCTTCCTCCGCTTGAATAACGCAATCACCGCCTTCTTTGGTTTCGCCTTGTAAGTACTTAGCTCTAGGGTACGGTCTCCACTTTTGAAATAAAAGACTGGATGCTTTTGAATCTCGAATACTACTCTCCTTTGATGACAGTCAATGGTAGCATAGAATGTTCTGAGCCAATCCATACCCAGAACCACATCGAAGTTCAGTATGTCTAGCACCTTGAAGTCAGCGTAGAATTCTCTACTGCAGACGACCACTGGACACAGATTGTATCCCATTGTTGCCTTTAGAACGCCGTTCCCTGAACTGACATTCCAGCTGGATACAAGCGGTGTGACTGGAATCGTATGAGTTCGAACGAACCGTTGCGACATAAAGCAATGAGATGCTCCAGTATCGAATAGTGTGAGTGCAGGAAGTGAGGCTACTAAGATTGTACATAATGTATGTGGGATATGTTTTAGGTATAAGGAAAATGTATATAGGTATGTATAAATGGAAAATAAAGCTTGATGGAGAAGTGTTACCAGTAATGACTTGGCCGGTGGCTTCAGCCTCTTCCACAGTCATTGTGAAAGCCTGTCGCCTCGGCACATTCCTCCTTGCTGGAGGAGCATTCCTCTGTCCGTTCGTAGGTCCTTGAGGTGGGTTCCTATGAGCTTGATGGAACTGACGAGGAGGAGGTGCAGTCGGTCTACGAGGAGGTGGAGCAGGTAATGCAAGTCGTGGGGAAGGTGCCTGGATGGCTGGGCACTGCGGATAAGTGATTGCTTTCCTGGGTGAAGCATTTGGGTTATATCTACGAGGAAAAGACCCAATGTCATGAGTAGCTGAGCCGCAGACTAAACAAAGGCAATTTGCACGCCAACAGTCCTTTGCTAGATGTCCATCTCTCCTGCAATATGTGCAAAAGGCTGGATTGGGCCGGTTGTTTGGTACTCCCGGTCTCCTTGGCACAAAAGGTGTCCTTAAAGAGGCTCCTCCTGCCATCTGGTTGGCAGTGTGCGTCATCACGGTAGACTGAGCTCTGCCCCTCATCTTTACCACTGCCTCTGTAACAACCTAGTTCATTTATACCAATTCTAGTTCTCATATTTTCTTATTTGTGGTATTTCTTGATTTATCGCGATTTGGGTGCGAATGGTATTTTACATTTTACTTTGCATTCAACCCGACCCGCTTGCTTGAACCTGTTTTGATTCATAGTTATCAATTACCATGACTTGTTATGTAGACTGTGCATTTCATGTATAATGCATACTGGCATTTCATCTAGCATCGCATATTTTACCATATAACATTTTAGGTCATGTAAAATAATTTAAAATTCCATAACATGGCTTGCATGATACCCCTAACCCCTTGGTAGCATCCGCGCATCTTGTTCCCATCCCATTCAGTGAAATGGACGTGTTTGGATGGCTACGCGCACGTACGTGCATCCGTTCTTGGGGGTATGCATTTTCGTAACCTGAGCATTAGTTTTGAAATTTGGAAGTCGCATATATTTTTCGTATTTTAAATTTGAAATTTTAGACCCGACCCGGGCGCGTTTTGGAATACTTTTGTATCCCGCCTAAATTCAAATTTATTTGATATTTATTTTAAATTTTACTTTAAAATCTCGTTAACTATTAAATCCTTTAACAAACAAATCTTTTTAAATTTTTTTAAATATAAAATCCTAACTCCTAACACACACACGCAGCTCTCTCTCTTTCCAGCTCTCCTTCTCTCTTTCTTTCTTTCTCTCGTTCTCTCTCTCAATCTCACCCGCTGATCTCTCCCCCCCCACATACTTCCAAATTCATTTCTCCTCGTTGTTCACGCATCCCTCTCGATCTCCTCTCGATCTCCTCTCTCTCTCTCAGAATCTCTCTCTCTCTCCTCTCGCTTATTTCTCTCTCTCTCCCCTTATATATTATTTTCTTCCTCCCTTCCTCTCATTTTTCTTTCTCCGAGAACCCATTTCCCCTCGCCTGTCTCGCGTCGTCGCCGTCGTCGCCCATCTCCCGAGCACTCCTCCTCACCTCGCCACCACCCTCATTCCCGCGACATCACCACACCACCACCTCATCTCCATCCCCGTGCAAACCCACGAACCCGGCAAACCCTACCTTTACACCTCGTCGCCGCCGCACCTCACCGTCGCCGGAGACCCTTCCCTAATCACCACCACCTTCTCCTCCCCTTCCTCTTCTCCTTCTCCCATTCTCCGAGCCCAAAACCCGAGCACACAGACACCAGAAACCCTAACAGCCAAGAAACCCTGCACACCCCCTGCGCAGTACCTGGCCGGAGCTCCGTTGATCTCGTCGCCACCATCTCGTCTCCCTATTACCAGTGCACAACCCCAGTGAGTTTCCTTCTTCCCTTTTCTTTCTTTCTTTTTCTGTTCATTCCTTTTTCTTTAAAAGGTTCTCTGTTGTTTAGTTCGTCGGAAACTGGGCGTGACGTCGACAATCCCGACGACCCAGCGAACGTACCTGACTTGTGTGATCACGTTTGTGCGTTGTTTGGATCCGTTCCGTGTACCGTGCGCGCGTCGCGACATTTCGCCGACGTGAGACGTTCCGTACCCACCCGTTTCTTGATCCGTCTAGGCAAGTTAATCTTTCTACATGCTATTTAAATTTTTATATACCTATTTAAATATATATTATACCTGTAGTGTAAATCCAGTACCACATGGTTCATTTTATCACGTTTCGATGTTCCATTTGCATTCTCTTATATCATTTTAGACCTAGATCATGAAAATAATCTTGTTACATAGTGGATTACATTACAATGCATCCATACCAATATTTATATCACATGGTGCTTATTTGTACATCCCATAGTACCATTTTTATAGTTTATAACCTTTCGGACACCCGTTTGCATCCATCTCGCCTAATATATATATAATTGCATCCTTAGATCATATTAGTGCATAATGATGTGATATTAACATTCCATTTTTAATAAAGTGCATCCTAATTAATATTGGAACTATAATCTTAACCATAATCGATAACTGTGCATCCATATGTTTGAATTTATACCTATTTGCATACCACGTCACATTAATCCATTTTATTGTTACATTGGTACCCCATACTTGTTTTTGTGTACCCATGCTTATTATGGTTTGATTATGAGCACCCACGTGATACTAGGGCACCCCCTGACATGACTTGATACACTACTGCTTGACACGATCTGATATTGTGCACTACTTGACATGTTTGGATCCATATACACTACCTGACTTGACCTCATGTACCATAGCTTGACCTGTTACCTGATCTTGTTATTAATGCCAACAACCTTGACATGTTGTCCCTTCGGACATTTCCTGTTGTCTATTCAGACGAACCTGTACCTGCTTGATCCTGTGTTGGCATTAGCTCCAGATTTATCAATACCTGACTTAAACATATAACTTGGGGGTATGGGGAAATCAATGATGAAACCTGACTTGTAACTCGACAGTTCGATACCTTTACTGATCAGTTTTACGGGCTAGGCCAGCCCCGGGATGATGCTGCTAACATCATTCGTCGTTACATACTACCCTTTTACTGCCTTGCGGCACGTCTCGGATTCATCCCGAGAGTCTTAGACCGTGGTCCCGGGCACGCACGGGATACTATTGAGTTGCATCGATGATTCATCAAATTGATTTCAAAGACTTGAGAGTAGTTAACCCAATAGACCAGTCTAGATTACTCACTACACATTACCCTCACTGTCCTCATTTATATTACCGTTATACCCGTTTTACCGTTTATACTCATACCTGCATGTCTTGTTACCCCTGTTTACATTATTGTTTGATATTATGACGCACTGACGTCTGGGTTTTGCATGGCCCAGATTCCTTACCTTTACTGCAGGCCGAGCAGGAGTATTTCAGTCAGCAGGCCGAGCAGTGAGGACCTGTTAGTATTTGGTTTTATTTATGCATTTTCATTCCTGATGTAAGCCCGCATTATGGGACGTACATTCCAGTTTATTCTTGTATTGGATCTTTTGCTTCCGCATTATTTTATTCTTGACTCGTTTATTCTGGCTTATGGACATATGTTAGATAGTTTATTCTTGTTCTTGATATCTCTACAGCCGTAATTTGACTGTGGAAGGATATTTCCTATCCACAGGTAGCATGGTTGGCTCTGTCACGTGCCTATCTTAGCATACTCTGGGAAGCGGGGCGTGACAGCCTCATATCGGCGGGCAGCTTTCAGAGCCGATTCGTGGGTTGGGAAATCTCCCGTGGCTAATGCAGCCTGGATCTCCGGATCTAACCCTTGTTGAAATCGTCAGGCTTTGATCTCATTCGTCGGTATCAGGTGTGCCGCAAATCTGTTAAGGTATTGTGTTAGCTGTGTATTATGAGATATTTTAAAATCGAAATATTGAAACGTATCTTACCGACTGAGCATGGTAAACTCAGCATCGTACTCATCCAGTGATTTGGTCCACATTGAACCCTGTTGTAGGTGGATGAACTGCTGTTCCATGTCGAATCTGGCAGTCTCGGGAAAGTAATTTGCATCGAACATATCACGGAAAGTCCTCCATTCGATCGGCTGGGTGAGGCGTCTTTCTTCTGCCTTCCACCAGACTCGTGCATTATCAGTGAGCTGTAGATTTGCAACTCGAACCCAAGCGACCTCTGGCACTTGTGCTGCTGGCAGGTCATCTTCAATACTCTGAGCCCATTCCTCAGCTTCCAGAGGGCTCTCTTTCCCGGAAAATTGCTTGGGGTGTAAAGCTCGGAATTGTTTTACCCCAGGTGCTTCTGCCTCGGGACGATTCATCAAGATAGCAGTCTGCTGCTTCTGTTCTTCCAGGAGGCTGCAGATCGCCTTAAGCGGTACCGTCTGCTCATTGATTGGAGTAGCTACGGCCGGTGTAATTGGTGGGGTGGTGGAGTGTTGTTGAAGTTGGTGCTGGTGTTGTTTGGGGAATCCATAACTTTGAAAGAAAAATTTGGGTTAGGACAGATTCAAAATATATGAAATTGGAAGATTTAAGGAGTATGGACTGTAAAGAATGTTTTTAGTTGCTGGTTCTTGTGATATATTGCTTATGTTATCCAATCAGAGCGGACCTGCATGAACCACCAACAAAACCTGTCACGCCTCGCTTCCCAGTGTACGGGAAGAGGACGCGACGGGTCACGCGACGTATTTACTCAGATGTAAACACGCTAAGCGTATCTAAACAATATAAAATAAAATGTACAGAAGATACAAGATGTAAATGAACATCAACATTATTTATTAACATTCTTTTTACAATACAATGAAAAGTAAATACTTGAAACGAAAGCAATGTCTAAACAATGATATAACAGAAATGAAAATGAAATGTACAAGTAAACTAGAGCTCTGGGTCAAAGGCTAGCTGATCCAAGTTCTCACGGTGGGCCTGTCTTCAGAAGGTCCGGTCCACCTGACAACATTCCAAAGGAAGAAGAAAAGCAATTTCGTCAGCGAACAATCGCTCGGTATGTCCCAAAGAATATGTATAGACAGAATAGACAGAAGGAGAATGCAATTTTTAAAGTTGTATTATATTGTTAACGCTGTTGTTTGTAGCTTGGGACAGAAAATGCCAGTGTATACGAGAGGAGTCCCACGATTCCGGAGACTAAGGTATACGGAGCACAAGGAACCGTTCAGCCACGGTACAACGGCAATGGAGATTCAGGTTAGGTGTATTATGATTACAGTCTCGTGCCACTTTTAACACCTTCCATACCAATCTACCCCTTATAAACCCCGCGATAACTTGATTGTATTGTATTGTCTTGTATTATGAATTGTATAGATGGATGACTTGCCGAAACCATGATATCAATAATGGAACGGATATAATGGATGATCATGTAAATGGAGTATATCCATGGTTCGGTTTCGTCAAGTTGTATAGATTGAATAGATTGAATATATGGATTCATATTGAATTGTATTTTATACATGAATCATATTCAAGTCAGATTAATTATATTGAGACTCAGTCTGAGTCAGACACTTTTAAGAAGATTTGAAATCCTGATTGTTTTGATATTATCGGTAACTGCTGCACATGAACGGCAGGATTTGTGTTTTTTCCAAGACAATTACCGTGTTGATAACACAATTTGTTAGGTTGTCTACCTTAGATAGGCAAGCACCCATATCTCCGGCTCCCTGAGGCTCAAGAGACTGGTCCCGCTTAAACCTATGTTTACCAGGGTTCTTATTGTAATTTAGTATAACTTGAGGGGGTTTTATGTAAAAATAGTTTTCGTATAATTTCAAAATACATCTCAAGCATTTAATTATCGTTTTTAGGGTTTTCATAGATGTATATTTTATAATGTGAAATTTCTAGTGAATAAAACCTAGTTTGATTGTATATAGTATTTTCTTGAAATATTGTACTTGTGTTGTATTTGGATGGTATTTTCATGTAATAGTGATTCCTTTGATTTAGAAAACTTGGAATAATTATATAATTAAAATAGATATTTTTATAATAAATATAGAGATATTTAATTAAAATAATTTGTTTACTTTCTTGTAGAAATCTCATTTTCTAAGGAAAAATGCATAAAAATTCCATCGAGATCGAATGCTCCTTGCGGAGGTCTACATCTCGCTCTACTAGGCCCGAGGACGTGCGATAATCCTTACCATCCTGAAAGGGGTCCCCAAAAGTGGGTTGTAGAGGCGCAATTGCATGGAAATGATTAATACACTTTTGTATAGAAAACGGTTTTGTAAGTTTAGGATATTTATTTGTAAAGTCGTATTTCCCGTATTCTATTGTCCCAAAATCAATCGTGCTATGATAGATATGTGTGTTGTGATGAGATAAGCCATTACCTCGTGAACTATCTAAACGTATAGCAAGGAATAAAGGTTATAATGTTGAAATGAATATTTTATGGTATTTTTATATAAAAATGCGATAAACGTCACAAAAATGATTATTTTGATGTGAAACTTGTTTTATTGAGTTTGTTAATGTTTATTAATCAACATATGAGAACATGGTTTTATCTTGTTAAAGAAAAGTATAGTTTTTAAAGAAAACCGAATCGGAAGTCGGACTAACTTCGCTTCCGTCGGGTTTTAGAAATGGAACTTTTAAAGAAAAAGATGAGAGGGGGAGATGGGACTTACTGGTTTGTTGGACTAGAGCAGAGAGAGGGGATCCTAAAAAAGTCTTTGGGGCATCGATTCGTCGTCGGAATATCCTCGGAAGTTCGTCGGAATTTCGCCCTTCACTAACTCCTCTTGTACACTAAAAGACTTAGGAATTTTGTATAGTTTTTGTAAGAGAATTATGAGTGAGAGGGTGTAAAATAGAGTGGGTATTTATAGGGAAAATTAGGGTTTATGGGTGATGAATAATGCATTAAAATGGAATTTGAAGGGGTTTTATTCTTCTCTGTAAATGTGTAGAGAAATTAAACAATACTGAAGTTAAGGGGGTAGTCCAACGATTTAAGGTTTTCAAAAAAAAATTGGGTTTGGGCTAACAAAAACTGGCGGCGCCGGTCCATGGCGAGATCTCGCCGGTCCGATAATTGGGTTGGGGGCTCGGATTCTCGCCACGTGTCTTGGTCAGTCTGAATACTAATTTTCACCTGTTTGTTTTAAATGTGACTCTTCATTTTACGTGCAGTGCACGTGCAAACTCTTGTGCTTCTAAAAGATTACAAGAAAAAATAAATAAAAAGATAATGTGGCCGGGAGGATTCGATCACAGGGGCTACGTCACAGCAGTGCAAGGCTTTACCAATTATCTATAAGTGCTTTCTTGTTGTTCAAAAGCAAAACAAATACTTATAGCATTCACAGGATTGTAAATACCCCAATTGTACATTAACTTTAAATGAATTTTCTGTACATTGAAATTGGAGTTGTTACATGTCCTCACAGACTCAATCAGAATCAGGCACCCAGACCAGTAATCACCTATCCGCAGCGGCCAGCTATCCAGGCACCTGCTCCTCAACTTGCTCTCCCAGCTCCACCTCCTCGTGGACCCACTGCATCTCCTCCTCGTCAGTTCCATCAAGCACAAAAGAACCTACCTCAAGGACAAAAGAACGGACAGAGGAATGCGCCTTCAACAAGGAGGAGTGTACCGAGGCGACAGGCTTTCACAATGACTGTGGAAGAAGCTGAAGCCACTGGCTAAGTCATCACTGGTAACTTTCCATCTTTCAAATCTGTTCAATACTTGTTTATATCCATATATCTTTTTCTATACCTAAACCTATCCTATATAACTTAGGTATGATCTTAGTAGCCTCACTTCCTGCACTAGCACTTTTCGATACTGGAGCATCTCATTGCTTTATGTCGCAACGGTTCGTCTGAACTCATGTGATTCCAGTCAAACCGCTCGTATCCAGCTCGAATGTTAGTTCAAGGAACGGCGTTCTAAAGAAAACAATGGGATACGACCTGTGTCCAGTGGTCCTGTAGCAGAGAATTCTATGCTGACTTCAAGGTGCTGTACATATCGAATTTCGATGTCATTTTAGGTATGGATTGGCTAAGAATTTTCTATGCTACCATCGACTGTCGTCAAAGGAGGGTAGTGTTCGAGATTCCAGACCATCCAGTCTTTTATTTCAAAAGTGGAGACCGTACCCTGGAGCCTAGCACATACAAAGCAAAAACGAAGAAGGCAGTGATCGCAACTCTACAAGCAGGAGAAGTTAAGCCAGAGGTAGTTCGAGAGTTCAACGACGTATTTCCTAAAGACATATCAGGTTTGCCTTCCGATCGAGCTCTTGAATTCGGAATTGATTTAGTACCTGGTGCACAACCGGTGATCAAAACACCGTATCGATTAAGTCCAGAAGGTTTGAAGGAGATCCGTACTCAGCTGGATGAACTTCTGCAGAAAAGATGGATTCGTCCCAGTACTTCAAGTTAGGGATCTCCAGTTTTTCTTGTGAAGAAGAATGAAGGTTCATACAAAATGTGCATTGATTATAGAGTTTTGAACGAAGTCATGATAAAGAACAAGTATTCACTACCGCGAATCGACGATCTGTTCGATCAACTAAATGAGTCTTGTGTTTTCTCAAAATTAAATCTTCGTTCGGGTTATCATCAGGTGAAGGTCTAAGAGTCTGATATTCCGAAGAAGGCATTTAGGACTCGCTATAGACATTATGAGTTTCTCGTGATGCCATTTGGAGTAACCAAAGCACCAGCCATATTCATGAATCTGATGAATCAAGTTTTCCGAGAGTACCTAGACAGGTTCGTTGTCATATTCATCGACGACATCCTGGTATATTCAAAGAATCGGAAAGAGCACGCTGAAAATTTATGAATTGTCCTAGAGACTTTGCGGCAGTGTCAACTCTATACCAAGTACAGCAAGTGCAAGTTTTGGCTAGAACAAGTCGGATTTTTCAGACATATCATTTCAGACGAAGGAATCTCTGTGGATCCAGCTAAAGTATCAGCAGTAAGCTTATGGCCGACACCAAAGACAGTGAAGGATATTCGAAGTTTCTTGGGATTAGCGGGATACTACCGAAGATTTATTGAAGGATTTTCGAAGATTGCAACACCCCTGACCAAGCTCAACATAAAGATGAAGAATTCGTGTGGTCAGAAGCATGCGAACAAGCTTTCGTAGAACTCAAGTCAAGATTAACAACATTGCCTATTCTCGTTATACCAGACCAATCTGGAGGTTTCGTAGTACATTGCGATGTATCCGGTAAGGGATTAGGATGTGTTCTACACCAGCACGATAAAGCTGTAGCTTATGCATCAAGACAGCTGAAAGTTCATGAGCGCAACATCCAACGCATGATCTGGCGTTGGCAGCCGTTATCTTTGCACTCAAGATTTGGCGTCATTATCTTCTTGGAGAACAAGTAGATATCTACACAGACCACAAAAGTCTGAAGTATGTGAGTTGAATATGCGGCAGAGAAGATGGTTAGAATTTATGGCAGACTTCGACATCAACCTACAATATCATCCAGGGAAGATGAATGCGGTACCTTATGCACTTAATCGCAAACCACTATCAATGAATCTCACCGCACAGTGGAAGCTACAGCAAGATTTGCATCAGATGGATATAGAAGTGGTCATGCTAGGTAACGCTTCAAGTTTGATGAACTTACGAGTTTAGTCTACAATTGTCAATCAGATCAAAGCAGCTCAAGTAAGTGATGCCAAGCTGCAAAAGATCAGAGAACAAGTAGAAAGTGGATTTCGAACATACTTCATCATTCATGAAGACGGATCTTTGAGATACGGCAGTAGATTGTGTGTACCATAAGGTTCTGTTCGGGAAAGATTGATGAAAGAAGCTCACGGCTCTCTCTACTCAGTACACCCTGGAGGTACAAAGATGTACAAAGATCTACGTCAACATTACTGGTGGCATGGAATGAAGCGTGAAGTAGCCAGAAACGTAGCAAAATGTCTGATGTGTCAGCAAGTGAAAGCTGAATATCACTGGACTGCTGGTTTACTTCAACCGTTACCTATCCCAGAATGGAAGTGGTAACACATTACCATGAACTTCATGACAGCACTTCCTCGTAGCACGAAAGGTAACGATGGGGTATGGTTATTGTGGATCGACTCACAAAGTCGGCTCACTTCATCCCATTTCGAGTTGGCCAATCTACTGAGACACTAGCAAAGAAATACATGGAGGTAAGTTTGAATCTAAGTAAGATTTAACTCTTCATAGGGTACTATTTCTGATACCCATGAACTCATGCAGGAGATCGTGAGATTACATGGAGTACCGATTTGCATTGTCTCTGATCGTGACACCAGATTCCGATCGCAATTTTGGCAGAGTCTGCAAGCTAGCTTGGGAATGAGTCTGAACTTTAGCATGTCTTACCATCCACAAACAGATGGACAGTCTGAACGAATGATTCAGATACTCAAAGATATATTAAGAGCGTGTATGTTAGACTTCGGAGGATCATGGGAAGATCGCCTACACCTTATGGAGTTTTCATACAACAACAGCTACCAAGCGAGTATTAGAATGACACCATTTGCAGCTATATATGGAAGGAAGTGTCGATCACCATTAAGTTGGGAAGATATCGGAGATAGAGAACTACTTGGACTGCTTTTTTTAGTCCTGCTTTCGGTGTCGGTGATCAAGAAATGAGATAATAGTGGCGACTGTAGATGTAGTTCGCACTATCAGGGAACGAATGCGCATAGCCCAAGACCGACAGAAGCACTGGGCCGATGCAAAGCACCGACACTTGGAGTTCCAACTGGGAGATCATATATTTCTGAAGATTTCTCCAAACCGTAGAGTGGTTCGCTTTAGAAAGCGGGGTAAGCTAAGCCTGAGATACATTGGACCGTTTGACATACTCGAACAAGTCGAAGAAGTGGCACATCGTTTGGCACTTCCGCCCTCATTGGAAGGAGTGCACAATATGTTCCACATATCCCAACTCAGAAGGTATGTGAGTGACTCCAGTCACATTCTTGATCACTCTGAGCTCACGATACAGACAGACCTATCGTGTGAGCAACAACCCGTTGAAATCCTGGATAGAAAGGTACAGTCACTTAGGAACAAGGAAGTAAACTTGGTTCGAGTGATGTGGAGGAAAGACTCACCAGGAGAATCAACGTGGGAAAGAGAAGACGACATGCATGCAAGACACCCTCACTTGTTTGTAAATTAGTCCTTGAATAATTGTAAATTTCGAAGACGAAATTTTTATAAGGAGGGTAGAATATAACAAATCTGTTTATAATGTACAAAATTTGTTTAAAATTAAAATACTAAATGGAGTATTTGCAATCCTGAGTATGCTATAAGTATTTGATTTGTTTAAGAACAGCAAGAAAGCACTTGTAGCTCATTGGTAAAGCCTTGCACTGATATGACGTAGCCCCTGTGTTCGAATCCCCTCAGCCACATACTATTTTTGCTGATTTTTCTTTTAAATTTTTTGGAAGCCCAAAAGTTTACACGTGTAATACACGTAAAAATAAAAAGTCACTGAAATCAAACATGTGCACTGAGTTATATGAAACGACCACGACACATGGCATAAATCCCACACCCCATCTCCAACAGTGGACCGGCGAGATTTGCCAAAAGGCCAGCGCTGCCAGTTTTCTCCGTAAGTAATGCCCCCATCTTTTGAACCCTAGCCCCTTGGCCTCCCTCGCTACCCTAGTTCTGTTTGTTTTTCCTGCACATTAACAGAAAATTAAAAATGAGCTTTTAATCCAATGTTTAAGGTATTTTTAATTCTCATTTTAATTTCCTAAACACTATTTCTATCTTATAAATACCACACCATACCCTATCCCTCTCCATTCTGAAATCTATCATCAAAACTCTCAAAATTTTCCAAGTCCAAAAATTTGTACAAGTGGAGTTAGCCCATGGTCAGGTTCCAGCGACGATTCGGGACAAATCCGGCGACACCGCGACTCCACGACGCCTTCAAAACCTTCCTCCGACTCTTCTCTCTCTTCTCAACCAGTAAGTTCCCTCTCTTCTCCTCTCTTTCTATTCTAAAATGATCTTTTATTAAAACTCGTCGGAAGCGGAGTTATTCCGACTTCCGATTCTAATTTCATTAAAAACCTAACTTTTCTTAACAACAAATCAACCATTTCTTTATATCTTATTTAGCAACCATAAAACAACATTTAGAATAAGTTTCAATTCAAAATAAAATGCTATGCAACTTATATTACACTTTTTCGCTTAAATACCACAAAGTTTACCTACGATATTACTTTATCATATTGCTCATATTACCTTTAGAAAACTTACGAGGTAATGATCTATCTCATCACAACACTCATCATGACATAGCACGATGGCTTGAAAACAATATTTTTGTGGCTAAGACGAATTTACAGTTAAATACCATAAACTATCAAAACCGTATTTCTTTTAATTGTTTTAATCGAATTCCATACGATTATGTCCTTACAACCCATTTTGGGGAATCTGATTTGGTTGGTGCGAGTTATCGCACATCTATCGGACTAGTAGGGCGAGATGCAGACCTCCTCACGGAGCATACGATTTCGATGGAATTTTTATTATTACAATTTTTAAGAAAACGTGATTTCTATTAATAAATAAATTCTATTTTTAATAAATATATATTTATGTAAATATTCTCATCTATTTTAAATATATAATATATTCCATTTTTTCTAAATCAAAAGAAAATAACCACAAAAGTTTATGAAAATACCATCAAGAAATTAATACAAGTCAATTTACATGAAAATACCATATACTATTCAATTTAGGTTTATATCCACTAGAATATCTCATCTTATAAAAATTACATCTATGAAAACCCAAAGACAATAAATAAATACTTGAGGTTTATTTTGAAAATATATCAAAACTATTTTTCATAAAACCCCCTCAAGTTATATTAATTTACAATAAAGACCCTAGTAAATATAGGTTTAAGCGGGACCAAATATCTTGAGCCTCAGGGAGCCGGAGAAAGTGGATGCTTGCCTATTTAAGGTAGATAACTAAAAACAGAGTTATCGATACGGTAATTGTCTTGGAAAAAGACACAAATCCTGCCATTCATGTGCAGCAGTTACCGATAACTCCAAAACTAATTCAGGACTTCAATTCTGTTTAAAGAGTCTAACTCAATCTGAGTCTCAGTCAAATCTGAAATCAATCCATCCATGAATATAATTCAAATATTACTCCAATACAACATGAATCCATTTATACCAGAATACAATTTATATCAACATGACTTGATCTGACCGAACCATGGATATACATTGACTTGTCTACATGACTATCCGTTTATATCCTTATCCATTTACATGAACAACTGATATCATGGTTTCGGCAAGTCTTACATCTATAAATTACTACAAATCAATACAATAAACATTACAGGGTTTTTAAAGGGGTAGATTGGCACGGAATATGTTAAAAGTGGCACGATTCGGTCACTTTAATACACTTAACCTGAACATCTGTTGTCGTTGTCCCGTGGGTTTTGACGGGGCCTTGTACTCTTTATACCATAGACCACGGGGTAAGTTGGACTCCTCTCGTATACACTGGCATATTCTGTACCAAGTTACAAACAACTGCGTTAATATAATAATCATACATTATACCAGATATATTCTCCTTACCTGTTCAGTCTATTACTATCTCTCTTTGGGACTTACCGAGCGATTGTTCACTGACGACATTCCTTTTCTATTCTTTCTTTGGAATGTTGTCAGGAGGACCTGACTCTTTGAAGATCGAGCCCAGCTCAGAAGACTTGGAGCAGTTCGTAGAAGACCCAGAGCTTTAGTCACTTGTATATACCTTTACTTTCAGTTCATGCTATTGTTTAGACATTGCATTCCTTGTTGTATTTACTTTCCAGTTGCATTGTAAAGAATGTTTAATAAATAAAAAGTTGTTGTTCATTTACATCTCATGTCATTCTTGTTTACATTTATATTATATTGTTTATTTACGCTTAACGTATTTACTTCTGAGTAAATACGTCGCGTGCCTCGTCGCGTCTACTTATCCGTACACCGGGAAGCAGGACGTGATAGTGTCCATGTCTGGTTATCAATATTATGTTAGCTTTATAGATGATTGTTGTCGTTATTCCTGGGTTTATATTATGCATGCCAGATCTGAGATTCATTCCATTTGTGTTGAATTTACAAATATGATTTATACTCAATTTCAGAAACGAATTAAAATTTTTAGATTTGATAATGCTTGTGAGTATGTTTCACCACTATGCAAATCATTCTTAAATCTCATTGTACATTTCCAGAACAATCATGCCCATACACTCATGAAGAAAATGGTATAACCGAGAGAAAATATCGACACGTTTTAGAGACTACACGGGCCCTCTTACTCCCTTCTTCAGTCCCTCGTTCTTATTGGGATGAAGTTTTATTGACATCTGTTCTTCTCATCAATATCACTCCATCTTTATTATTTCCATATGCCACTCCATACTCGAGATTTTACAAATCCCCCTTTAACTATTCCATTCTGCGCACTTTTGGCTGTGTTTATTTTATTCTTCTACATGCTATAAACGAGATAAACTTTCTTCTCACTCAGTGAAGTATTTTATGATGGGGTATAGTCCAACTCATAAAAGATACAGATGTTACGATCCTACTAGTAGATGGATTCACATTTCTCTAAACATCACGTTTTTCTGGAATGTCGTATTTTGCTCATTATGAGATAGATGTGTCCTTTGTTGATTTCACTACCTCATCATCAGTTTACCCACTATTGTGCCTATATACACTCCTGTTCCACCTCCTGTTACAGCTACTGATACTCCTACGCCTTCTAGTGTTCTCTAAACTGATACAGTGACGACTGAGTATTCACTTATGCATGTACCATCTTCTCCGGATGCTATTTCTCCTCCTCCACCTCGTCGGAATCCTCCGCGAGAAAGACAACCACTTGCCTGTTATAGTTTTTGCATGACTAATGATTGTTCTCCTCGGTCTGTATCTTTTCTTTCTTCCATTCAATCTATTCAGGAACCCAAGTCATATACTGAGACCATGAAATATCCCGAATGGCCGTAGGCTATGTAGAAAGAATTATAGGCTTTCCGTGATACTCACAAATGGGATCTTATTCCTTTACCATCAAATGTCAAGCCCACTAGCTGTAAGTGCATTTACAAAGTCAAAACCAAGTCATATGGATTAGTCGAACGTTACAAGGCACGTCTTGTGGCTTGTGGATTTACTCAGGAATACGACATTGATTATGAAGAGACTTTTGCTTCTGTTGCCAAGATCATTTTCATTCACGCGCTCATTGCAGTTGCTGCAGCCCGTTGCTGGCCTATATTTCAGATGGACATTAAGAATGCTTTTCTTAACGGTGATCTTTCGGAGACGATTTATATGGAGCCTCCTCTTGGTATCTCAGCTTCCTCTGGGTATGCGTGTCGTCTGCGTCGTGCTCTTTATGATCTTTAGCAGGAACCCCGCGCATGGTTTGAGCGATTTCGTCAAACTCTTCTGACTGTAGGATTCACTGAGATCCTTGCTGATTATGCATTCTTCTATCGCTCTTCTTCCAAGAGCTGAGCTCTTCTCTTGATCTATGTTGATGAAATGATTATCGCTAGTGATGACACAGCAACTACCACAGATTTAAAGAAACTTCTTCAGCGGCAGTTTGAGATGAAGGATCTTTGATATTTACGCTATTTCTTGGGGATCGAAGTTGCTTACTCTCCCCATAGTTATCTTCTTCCACAGCAGAAGTATATTTCTAATTTTCTTGCACGGGACACGGTTGATGATTTTACTATTACTGCTGGTACTTCTACAGCTACGCCGATGGAGCTTCATCAACCAGATGGAGCGACCCCACCGAACCCCACTTGGTATCGTGAGTTGGTTGGTGCACTTATTTACCTCTCTCGCCGTGCATATTCTTAGTCAGTTTACATCAGTTCACTATGCATCTCTCATACGGGATCTTCGATACCTTCGTGGCACTCATACTAAGTCATTGTTGTTTCCTTCCTATTTTGACCTTACTTTACGCGCATGCTCTAATGCTGGATGGGCAGACAACCCTGATACCCTTCGATCTAACACTGGATTCTGTGTCTTATTGGGTATATCTTTGATTTCCATGCACAACAAGCACCAAGATACCGTTTCTCGCTCCAACACTGAAACTGAGTACCGTGCAATTGCTGATACCACAGCAGAGATTAAATAGCTTCGTATTTTACTTACTGATATGGGTGTCGTCATTCCTTCTCGTCTTCCACTTTATTGTGACAACAAGAGTGATGTTCGTATTGTCGAAAATCTAGTTTTTCGTAAACGTACAAAGCATATTGAGGTGGATTGTCACATAGTTCACTAAGAGTACGACTGAGGTCAGATTTCACTTTCTTATATCCATTCCAATAACCAAGTTACCGATCTCTTTACGAAGACTCAAACATGTACTGATGGAGGCCTTGATCTCCTTCAAATGTTGTCTTCCGTTGATCTGTCGCAGGCGTTGATGAGTGGCTGAGATTGGATTTGGGGGTTGCCTCCTTAAGCGTGTGGATCTCAGTGGGCTTGGTTTGGGGTGAGGCTGAGCTAGCTGCAAGGAAGTCCCAGGGTGGTTGTACCACCGTGGACCCTCCGTCGATCAAGTTAGTTGAGGTATTATGGAAGAGTAGCGGCCTTATTGGATAAAAATTGTCTTACCTGAGTCGTCTGAGAGGGGGTTTATATAGTGGCAGCCATGGGCTGGCGGATGCAAGATTTATGCCGGTCGTTACGCCCTTAGAGCCGCGCCTGAGCAAATGGCGGGATCCTCCATTAATGGCGAGATACGCCCGTTAGCGGGGGAACACGATGGCGTGGGACGCGGGATCGCGGGGCGGCGGATATCTCGCGTATGGCGAGATTCGCGAAGCCATGTCTGGGACTCTTATGATCTGTGCTCTGGGTCGGTCGATGAGACCGAGGAAGATGAGCTCGGCGGGAGGCTCGGAGGTGAGCGGGAGGCCGGACAAGCTTGGTTCTGTGATGGCTCGGAGGCGAGCTGGGAGGGCTGAGGAAGCCCAGCGTGCAGGAGGCTCAGAGGTGAGCCAATGGTTATTTGCAGGACGGGCACAGGAGCGTTATGGGAGGTCATCGAAGGTTGAGAACATCCTCGGGTCGAAGGCCCGGGGTATGCCTTCAATATACCATTCTTGCTCCTTTCCCGTAAACCTTAGGACACGTCATCTGCCACGTGTCATGATCTGGGGAGTTCTCAGTACTGAGCATCATCATTAGCCCCCCACTCTCGTCCTGACCTATTTATGGGTCGGGTCGAGGGTGGTCTGATCGGTCACCTAGGCTAGGTTCTTTGTTGAAGACATTGTCGGCGCGGATTCTCGAGCAGTTAGTCGTATTTTTTGATGACGTCAGCGGATCAGACAAGAGATCATGCATTAAAGGGGAAGCGCCGATTCGATCGTACGTTCGTTGAGGTGCCAGGCCACATGCCCGACGTTGGTTGGCTAACGTGACGGGCCGCCGGTGTCCTTTGCGCTTGAGGGGACGTGTCCAATGCCCGTAAGACATGTGGAATGCTGATGGCCGTCGAACGCGAAGTGTTGTTTTGGCGGGAAATAATCGGCGTCGTTAGATGCGCTTGCCAAATTCTATAAATAGAGGTGGGATCCCCCTAGGGTCCACACTTCGCTATAGTTTCCTCATCGCTGCATGTGTTAGCTCGGCGCTCTTCCCTTTAGGCAGGATTTCTCGCTCCTTTTCCTCGGAGAACTCCTTCCTTTTGCTCAGGTTAGATATCTTCTTCTGGGGAGTCTGTTGAGATAGTTGAGGTCGAGTCTAGGGAGTCTTCTTCCGCTTCTTCCTATGGTTCTTCCTCTTCCTCGTCCGAGTCGTATTCCCCCGGGGGAGTTAGGGTTAGACATGCTTCCCTGGGACGCACGACGGGGATGGTCCCCAAAGCGCGTATCAAGAGTGCTCGCGATGCGCCTTCTCTCCTGAGGAATGTGGACGAGCTCACCACAATCCGGACTCATTTCCACATTCCCCCTGGCTACTCGCTTCACTTGGCCGGGGAAGGAGAGAGGGCAGACCAGGTGCGGGGCAAGGAGATTGCCTTTTACCTGGATGCCTTTTAGGCTGGGATGTGCCTGCCCTTCTCCCCCGAGGTGATTGCGGCGCTACGCTGTTTTCAACTAGCCCGGACCAGTTAGTACCGAACTCGTGGAAGATTCTCCTCGGGTTCCTGGTCCGGTTGAGACTACAAGAAATCCCCTTCAGCCTGACCATCCTCCTTTCTTCCCTCTGCTATAAAAATCACCCCAGCACCAGTAAGGATGAGCCAAGCTGGGTATATATTTCTTTTAGAAAAAACAGGGTAGGGGCATCCGGGTCGGGGGTCGTAGCAGTTCCTTCCTCCATCCATGAATAGAATGAGAAATTATTATTTGTCGGTCCGCCCGAGGGTGAGGATTGGCCTGTGCCTGTTCAGTGGCTCAGGGCCTACTGCCCGCGGGTGAGGCGGTCATCTTATCTCGAAACGAGGGCAGTGTCGGCATGGGAGCCCGTCCAACGGGCCGATGTATTGCTTTCTGAGCAGGCCCTCGGTTGGGTCGGGCTCAGCCCCGCTCAGTTTGTGGGTAAGTTAGGAGTCTAGGCAACCTGTTTAGACTCGCATATTCTTCCTTTATTCTTCCTTTATTCTTCCTGGCATCGCTAACTCCCTTTGTGTATCTTTCTCCTTTGCAGAGCTGATGGACAAACAAAAATTTCTGGCAGCGATGGCTGAGAAGAAAGGAAGGAAAGCCGGAGGTGCCGGCTCGTCACTCCCCGCTTCGAGCCCGGCCAGGCCGGTGGCCGCTTCGGCTAGGCATTCCACTACGCCCTGGACTCCGGAGACCAGCCACAGGGAGAGCCGCAAACACACTCAGGAGCAGGAACCCCGGGTTGTGGAGGTGGCGGATGAGGCCGACCCTCCCGTGGCCCCCGTCAAGCGGCGCAAGAGGACGGTGTCCCGATCCTCGTCTTCCCCGATCTTCGTGAAGGAAGGGGATCTTCTCTATGACATGCCCTCGGGGTTTTCTGTCGCCGATAGCTTGCTCTCCGAGATGGAGCAGTCGGCTGGGGGCAGAATCCCCTGGGGGACCCTCAAGGCCCAAATTGCGATCATAGCTCAGGAGGCCGTGCAAGTTAGTGTCCGCCTCCCGTTCGGGTTTTCATTAAGCCTCTTTGTTTGCAGGATCGGATACCTTATTAACCCCTCCTTTCATTTTCATCAGGTCCTCCAGCACTGCGCCCTCGTCGCCAACATGGAGCACGAGGAAATCGCCCTGGCGCTGCAGATAGCGAGCGAGTCTTCCTCGCGGGAGGAGAGCCTAAGCCGGAATCTGCGGTAGGTGAGGGAGAGGATCGCCGCCCTTGAAGACCGAGTGGCTGTCGAGGAGGGGATGAACGCCAACTGCCGGGAGTCCATCTGAGCTTTGAGGGAGTCCAACAAGGTCGTTGAGGCCAAGTTGGAGGATGTCAGGGTGCTCGCCGCCACTCTGAAGAAGACACGGGACACCCTAAAAAGAGAAAACGAGGTGATGAAGGAAGGAATGAGGTGCGCCGACCTCCGGGCTGTGAAAGCGGTGGAGAGCTACAAGATGTCGGATAAATTCTATGCCGACCTCGCTAAAGCCTCGGCCCTCGTCTGGCATGAGGCCCTCGACACCGTCAAGGCGTTGATGCAGGAGTTTCCTGACGGTGAGCTCCGGCTCGAGTACCCCCTCGAGGGTGAGACATAGGGGGATGCCGCCGGAAGCGCCGCCGGGGGGAAGGCCCCCGGTAGGGGTGTTGGGGATAAGGCGGTTACCCTGTCTCTCAGTGTCGAAGCTCCTGCTATAGGCGCTGACCCTCAAGCCGCCACCCCGGCTCTCGACGCTAGCGCGGAGCACGTTGATGTCCTCCTCGGCCCTGAGGCCTGAACCTCTGCCTTCCTTTCTGTTTTTTTTGTTTTTGTTTTGGAATTTTGTAATCCTTCAGGCGATTTTGTAAGGCTGAGGAGCCCACAATACCTTTGTAAAGACTCCCGAGTTGTGAATAAATCCCTTTTGGCAAAATTTTTGTGGCAATGTTTCCATTTCACGATAATGACTTCATTTTGCTCGCCTGATGAGCGCTAGGCCGGCGACCGATCCTTTAGTTAGTGATCGCGCGTCAAGTTGAACCCAATTATTTGTCAGTGTACAATGGCCGGTGTAAGGTCGGCGTCGTTAAGACCCCGAAGTCGAGGTGGCGATCGCACGTTGAAGGTATGTCGGTTGGTACCTCCGAGTAAAAAGGCGTAGACTCGCCCATTTCCTCGATTTGGACCGGCGACTATCTCTCTGAAGGTAGGTCAGTGTGGACGAGGTTAAGGGCTTTCGATCCTTAGTACAGATGGGTAGGGAGTTATTCACTAAGGATAGACCGAGCGGGGAAACTGCTCGGTGGCCTCTTGACGAGGGCTTTGATCCTTAGTGTAGATGGGTAAGAAGTTACCCACCAAGGATGGACCGAGCAGGGAAGCTGCTCGGCGGCCTCTTGACGAGGGCTTTGATCCTTAGTGTAGATGGGTAAGAAGTTACGCACTAAGGATGGACCGAGCAGGGAGGCCGCTCGGTGGTCTCTTGACGAGGGCTTTGATCCTTAGCGTAGATGGGTAAGAAGTTACCCACTAAGGATGGACCGAGCAGGGAAGCTGCTCGGTGGCCTCTTGATGAGGGCTTTGATCCTTAGCGTAGATGGGTAAGAGCTACCCGCTAAGGATGGACCGGGTAGGAAAGCTGCTCGGTGGCCTCTTGATGAGGTCTTTGATCCTTAGCGTAAATGGGGAAGAAGTTACCCACTAAGGATGGACCGAGCAGGGAAGCTGCTCCGTGGCTTCTTGATAAGGGCTTTGATCCTTAGCGTAAATGGGTAGGAGCTACCTGCTAAGGATGGACCGAGCAGGGAAGCTGCTCGGTGGCCTCTTGATGAGAGCTTTGATCCTTAGCATAAATGTGTAGGAGCTACCCGCTAAGAATGGACCGAGCAGGGAAGCTGCTCGGTGACCTCTTGATGAGGGCTTTGATCCTTAGCGTAAATGTAGGAACTACTCTTTAAGGATGGACCGAGCAGGAAAGCTGCTCGGCGGCCTCTTAATGAGGGCTTTGATCCTTGGCGTCGGTGGTTTGTAAACTACCATCCATGGATGGACCGAGCAGGGAAGTTGCTCTCTTTTGCGAGGCTCTGCCCGACCTTCCTAGATTGTGAATATCGGGAAGAGTGACTGTCGCGGGAGGCACGCGGCAGAAACGCATAGGTGAGGCGAGGCGTTCCAAGATCCGCGTCATTCCGACTTCGATTCGCCGAGAAATACGAGATGCCCGCCACGTGGTAGTATAGTATTAGAAGAATTGAGAGAATCCCAGGATTCGCGCCCATACGCGCGCAAATTTGGGCTCTTGGGGATTCTGTAGAGGCTGTAAATAAAGAAGGAGATGGGTTTGTTTCAGCATTGCTTTTCTGAGATGGCCGGGAGTATTTACGCGATTGAAGAGATCATCACTCCCGATGATGTCTACCTATACGACCAGTCCGTTTCTGAGGAGAAGTACCGAGGGGTGGTCCAGCGCATCAAGGACCACATCGGCCGTCTTCTTCCTCGCCGGTCGTCCCTCCTCCAATTGCTGATGTACGCAATCTGGAGGAGGTCCCCGGGGTTGTACAACCCCCTCTCTGAAGAGTTGCTGGACGAGGCGCTCGACAAGATGGGTACGATCTATGTGCTTGGCCTCATCTCAAAGAGCAAGCACGACCGACCCTTGGCCCTTATTTTGGAATGCTTCCAAAAGAGACGGATCGCGAGCCAGGGCTCGGCAGATGGAGGGCCCGGCATTTCTGTGGTGTCCCGAGTTCGTGGGCAGCATCAGCGGGTGCGGGCAGAAGAGGCAAGGTCTCTTCTGGCAGCGATCTCCACGGAGTATCACCAGCAGTGCTTCCTTGACCCCGTTCCCCCTCTTTTGTAATTTCAATTTTTATGTAAGGCTGAGGAGCCCACAATACCTTTTGATAAATAAATAAAGCTCTTCTTTTTGCGATGTTCTATTGTTTCCTTTTGACCGTCGGGCCGACCCCGAGCTTGTGTGATATCACTTTTGGGTCGATCCCGGGCATGTCGGCAGGCGCCCAAGCGAACACGTCCGAGTTCCCCCTGAGGAAGCGGACAAGGTCGTCGCGCCGGGCCCCTATTAAGAGCGACCCGATTTGGACGGTCGTTCATTGTCCCATTCAACAAGGGGAACCTCCGTTAGCGGCTCCACCGGGGCTCCTCGGATTTCTTTTTGTTCGTCCCGAGTATCCAAGGACCCTCTGAAATCCTCCGTGCTTTCAAGATCACCGCTTCGTTCCTCGGGCATAGATGTCGTTGTGAAGCAAATCTTTGCGGTTTGCTGGTTTCCGTAGGCTCGGCCTATTCCGCCTTGGTCGAGTGGAAACTTGATCGCAAGGTGGTAGGTCGATATCTGGGCCTGGAGGGAGTTTAGCGTCGGGCGTCCCAGGAGGATATTGTAGGCCGATGGAATTCTGGCGACGATGAACTCCACAGGAACGGTACGTGTACGGCCTGCCTCCCCGATGTTAAGTAGGAAGGTGACCACTCCTTCCGCCAAGATGGAGTGGTTAGTAAACCCCGACATGATGTGGGCGGTCGGCCTTAGGTCCGATAGGCTAAGCCTAATACGTAGGAAGCAGTCGTAGAAAAGGATGTCTGTCGAGCTCCCCGAGTCGACCAATATCCTTTGAATCACGTAGTGGTGGACCTGTACTGTAGTCACCAGGGGGTCGTTGTGAGGCAAGGATATCCTCGTCGGTAAAGGTGATGGGTTCGGCTTCTTTAGTCCTCTTCATGGGCTGGCTGCTTGTCCCTTTGACCGGCAGGAGGTGTCAGATCTCGCCGGCCCCAGGCACACCTCCCGCTAATACGACCATGATTTGGCCGATTGTCAATTCACCGGGAGGGGGACGGTGCTCTTGCTCTCGGTCTGCTTATCGCTTTTCCCTCAAGTATTTTGCCAGGTGCCCCGAGCGAATTAACTCCTCGATTTAGTCTCGGAGCTGTTTGCAGTTCTCGGTGGGGTATCCTTGCGACCTGTGGAAGGCGCAGAAAGGGCCCCGTGTCCGTTTGGCCGCCCTATTGTTGACCGGGGGAGTTTGAAGAATCTATCGCCCTTCGCATCCTCCAACAGCTCCGTCTGGGAGATGTTGAGTGGGGTATACTCCTAGAACTTCGAGAAGTATGGCTTTGGCTGGTCAATCTTCTTTTTTCTCTTCTCTGGCTATCTTCTTTTGATCGGCCTGGTCGGTCCGAGGTAGATTCACGTTCACCACGGACTCGAGCTGGATCTTTCGCTCGGTCCGGGATTTTACCTCGGCCATGGCCTTTGATTGCGCTAATGCAAAGGAGCGAAGCCACTCCTTGTGCCTAAGACCCGACCTAAGGGCCGTGATGACCATCTCGTCCCGGTGCTCTAGGACCTCAAGAAGAGCGTTGTAGAAGCGGGTGACGTATCATTTGAAAGATTCCTTGTCCCCACTCTTTATAGTGAATAGGTGGTCGACGGTCCGATTCTGCCGTCTGTTCCCGATGAAATGTCTGAGGAATTGGGCGACCAGCTCATCAAAGGTAGAGATGGAGCGTGGCGTGAGTCCTTGGAACCAATCTCGTCCAGCACGGATGAGAGTGGTATGGAACGCTCAGCATTGGGTGGCGTCAGAGTTATCCTGGAAGCTCATCCCCGCCGTGAACGCGTCCAAGTGGTCTTTCGGGTCGGACTTTCTGTCGAAGAGGGACACTTTTGGAGGCTTATTCCTGGAGGAGACACGGACAGCGAGCAGCTCTTCGGTGAAGGGCTTCGTGAGCGAGTCGACGACATATCTAGCCCCCTCTCTTGAAGGGCGACCCTCCCGATGTATACCCTCAATCCTCTTTTCGAGGGCGTCGAGTCGGTCGTGGTATCCCGATGATTCGGTATACTCGGAGTGATGGCCCCTCCTACTGGCGTCCTGCGCCTGGCTGTGGTTCCGATTCCGTTCTATGACGTCCCCTGGTGAGGTCGTCCTCGAGCTACCGTGGTGAGTCCCATTCGCGCGACCCTGTCGAGGGAAAGGGCGTCGGCCATGCCTAGGAGCAGGCAAGCTAACTGACACCTCCTCGGGAGGGACAGGAGCGTGATGGGCCTCTGGGCGGGGTGCTCTTTCATGAGACCTCGGCGTGGAGCTATGAGGCGCCCAACGGGTCATTGAATTGGTCGCCACGGGGGATCAATTGCCGCCGGAAATAGCGAGGCGCTGCTCGGTTGCGCCAGCTTAGGAAGTGTCTTCTCCCCCTATGTGGAGGTCCCGGTCCTGAGGTGGGAGAACGGCGACCCGTGTGTCTTGCCCAGCAGTCTGGACACGGACGAGGGAATCTACGATGGACGCGAGCCTATCGATCCGTGCAGACAAGGCATAAACGGCGTTCGGGGGAGGAGGTGATTCGTCCACGCCCCCGATGTGAGGAGGATGGCGACTAGTGCTTGGATCGTCGCGGTGATCACTCGCCATAACTTCGAGATCGGAAGATCAACTTTCGTTGAGTGGAATTTTCGGCGTTCCCACAGACGGCGCAAACTGATGGAGGTCTTGCGTTGATGAGTGGCTGAGATTGGATTTGGGGGTTGCCTCCTGAAGCATGTGGATCTCAGTGGGCTTGGTTTGGGGTGAGACCGAGCTACATGCAAGGAAGTCCCAGGATGGTTGTACCACCGTGGACCCTCCGACGGTCAAGTTAGTCGAGGTATTTGGGCAGAGTAGCGGCCTTATTGGATAAAAATTGCCTTACCTGAGTCGTCTGAGAGGGGATTTATATAGTGGCAACCATGGGCTGGCGGGCGCGAGATTTACGCCGGCCGTTACGCCCTTGAAGCCGCGCCTGCGCGAATGGCGGGATCCTCCCTTAATGGCGAGATATGCCCGTTAACGGGAGAACGCGATGGCGTGGGACGCAGGATCACGGGGCGGCGGATATCTCGCGTATGGCGAGATTCACGGAGACATGTTCGGGACGCTTATGATCTGTGCTTTGGGTCGGTCGATGAGACCGAGGAAGCTGAGCTCGGCGGGAGGCTCGGAAGCGAGCGGGAGGCCGAGCAAGCTTGGTTCTGTGATAGCTCGGAGGCGAGCTGGGAGGGCTGAGGAAGCCCAGCGTGCAGGAAGCTCCGAGGTGAGCCAATGGTTATTTGCAGGACGAGCACAGGAGCGTTCTGGGAGGTCATCGGAGGTCGAGAACATCCTCGGGCCGAAGGCCCAGGATATGCCTTCAATGTATCGTTCTTGCTCTTTTCTTGTAAGCCTTGGGACACGTCATCTGCCGCGTGTCATGCTCTGGGGAGTTCTCAGTACTGAGCATCATCATGTACTCAACTTTCGCATTTATTGTCCAAACTCTCGGTTTATGATCCACCGTGAGTTTGAAGGGAGCTCTTAAGGTATTCATATATCCTTTTATCTCTATGCCTTAGTATTGAGATTTAATCTTGTAGGCTATATATATCTAGAGGCACATTGTATATTGTATATTGATCAATTATTAATAATATCTTTCATTTCTTACCAGGACTATGATTCTTAATATGATCATTGTTTTTTATTCAATATGCTTTGCCCTTACCGTCATTTGAGTTTATGCAATAATCCTTATACCATGTTGTTTTATGATTATCCTCCCGTTTAGGGTTGACTAGTTTCTTTATTTAAATCATATAATATAGTTTCACGCACTTGTGGGTTCCGAAGCTCATCCATACTTTATATATGGTTTGTTAATCAAAACGAAAATAATTCTAAGAAAAGAAGCTGCCAGCAGAATTTAGTGGATGAAGTTCTTAATGACCGCATCTGAGCTTGAATGTATTTTAATCGGAAGGTTTGTAAAACTTGTTTATATTGGAATTTCAAGAAAATTTATGATTTTATCTACAGTAGAGGTATAATATCTGATATTGTTGAGAAATATCATGTTTGGGATTATGACTTTTAGTAGGTAAGTCAGTAATAACATCTTGGATTTTAGAATGATAGTGATATTGTATTGGATTGGAGTTTGTATTATCAAAGATTCTTACGTTTCAAATAAACTTTACAAGTTTCTAACGATAGGAATTTACGGCCGGTCATATTTGATATCTATGCATTTTAATATACGGCTTTGGGGCCCGAAGGATCTTTTTAAATGAACCGTAACAAATGCAATCTAGTTGGTCAGTTTCCATGAGCAAAATTTAGATGGCCTATCCCGATTATGGAGTTGTAATTTTCAAATTTTATAAATAAAAACAACTCTTTTTTTTTTAATTCGATCCATGATGCATCAGACTGCAAGGAAAACTTAGTTTGCATGGAGGATCTTTGGCCTGTTACTCAATTAGAATATTTAGAAGAAAATGGAATTTATTGGGTGTAATTTTACATCTGGGGCTTGTTAGTCAATTAGGAATTTTTGATAAAAATTGAAATTTTGAAAGCAGAACGTTTTCGTACAACTATTATAGAACTGAGACTTTTTTTTTATAGTATTCAAAAACCAGGGCATGTTAGTAAATTGAGACTTTTCGATAAAAATAAAACTTTTAAATTAAAACATTTTCGTAGGATTTTAATAGAACCAGGACTTCTTTATTGAATTCAAGAACTAAACTGGAACTAAAAATTGAAACTATATTAGATTATTTTATTTTTATTGGTGAAGTCCAAATTATTCATATAAGCTCGATTAGAAAATATTTAATTGTTTTTAAATCGTTAGTAAGATAAAAAAAAAGTTGCTGTTTTAATTATAGAAAATGAGATTTTTGTATAAAGATAAAATATAATTAAACCTGTTTTTCTTTTAATTTGATCAAATTAGGATTACATACATATTTAATAATTTTTATATTTTTTTGATTAAATTTAGTTGTCTTTAAATTAGATGGATTGAAAAGAGATCGAAAAGTTTTGAATTGGATTTGATCGAAAAGAGAGAGAGAGAGAGAGAGAGAGAAGATTTGAAAGCTTTACTGATGATGCTCAATATTGGCGACCCCTAAGATCAGGACACGTGGCGGATGGCAGGCCCCATAACCCAAAAGAAAGGGCTCGCAGAGCTCGACCCCCCCATGCCCGACCTGCAATCACAAACTAGCCCTCAGTGGTGCTCCCTACAGATGGGCCTCCCCGACCCATCGGCCAGCCCTGAGCTGCAACAGAACCGAGTCTCCTCGGCGTTCTCACTCGTCCCCGAGCCTCCCGGCCGAGGCCGTCTTCCTCGGTCATCCGACCAGCTCCACCGCTCACGGGCGCAACCGCCGCTCCGCGAATCTCGCCATGCGCGGATTCTCTGCCAGCAACATCCCACGTTCCACGCTTCCGCGATCCCCATTAATGGGCGATCCACCCTCTACGCGGGTGTGACGTCGGGAGCGTAACCGCCGGCGAGATTCTCGCGCTTGCTACTGCGCACCTCCACCACTATATAAACCCCTACCACTGAAGGGTCAAGTAAGCGATTTTTTACTCCACTTAGCCATTACGCTGCTCGGATCTAGTACTAACTTGATTGTCGGAGGGTCCTTGGTGGTATCAAACCACCCCGGGATTTCTTTGCAGGTATTCGGCATCAAACTCCTCCAATCACCAAATCTCCTCAAAGCCTATTGAGACCCACACACAACAGGGGATCCCCTCCAGAATTCACCGAGAGATCGACGGAAGACAACATCTGAAGGAGATCTAAAAAGGACCTCCATCAGTTGGCGCCGTCGGTGGGAATCGCAAGCTCCACAAAAACAAAGTTGGCCTTCCGATCTCCGTCCACATGGCAAGCGACCATCCTGAAGATTTAGGTACCAGCCGCCGCCTCCCTCTCACCGGAGGCGCGGATGAACCCCCTCCGGCGACCACCATCCACGCCCTCGCCAGCCGAATAGATCGGCTACAGTCCCTCGTGGAGGCGCTCGTCCGTACCCAAACGGCCGGGCCTGGGCCCCAGATCGCCACCCCTCCACCTCCCGAAGGCCCTGCCCCGTCGGCACGGCCGACCACCGGCGGGCAGCGACTCCTGACAACGAATCTCACGGACCGATACTCCCTGATGCCCGTTGGGCACCTCGCGGCTCCACCCCGAGGTCTGCCGCCGGAGCACCACGCCTCGAACCTCCTCGCGACCCGTGCCCCCTGAGGAGATGTCGGTCACCTCGCCTGCCCACAGGCATGACCGGCACCCTCTTCCCCGACGGGGTCGCACAGAAGGGGCTCGCCACGACGGCTCGAGAGCCTCCGCGCCCGGGGATCTGAGGAACCTCATCGAGAGGAACCGGAGCCGTGCCCATACGCAGGTCTCCCACAGCAGAGGCCAGGGATCACGAGGCGTCGAGTCCTAGGGTACCACGGCCGACTCAACGCCCTCGAGAAGAAGATCGAGGGCATGTGCCGGGAAGGTCACCTCTCGGCCAACAGGGCCGAGTACGCCGCCGACTCGCTCACCAAACCGTTCACCGAGGAACTGCTCGTTGTCCACGTCTCCTCGCGCAACAAACCCCCGAAGGTCTCTCTGTTCGACAGGAAAACCGACCCCAAAGACCATTTGGATGCTTTCACCTCGGGAATGAGCTTCCAGGACCATTCCGATGCCGCCCAGTGCAGGGCCTTCCCTGCCACCCTCATCCGTTCTAGTCGGGACTGGTTCCGAGGACTCGAGCCTCGCTCAATCACGACCTTCGACGAGCTGGCTACTCAGTTCCTCGGCCACTTCGTTGGGAACCGTCGGCAGAAGTGCACAGTCGACTACCTCTTCACAATTAAGAGTGGAGACAAGGAGACGTTCAAGGCTTACATCGCTCGCTTTTACAACGCCCTCCTCGAGGTTCCCGAGCACCAGGACGAGACCGTCATCACGGAGCTCAGATCTGGTCTGAGGCACAAGGAATGGCTACGCTCCTTTGAGTTGGCACAGCCTAAGACCATGGCCGAGGTCAAGGCGTGGACCGAGCGCGAGGTTCAGCTAGAGTCCGAGGTGAACGCGAACCTCTTCCGGGCAGAATGATCCGACCAGAAGAAAAGGGCTCGGGAGGAGAGGCCGGAGCGTCAGCAGCCCTATCACCCGAAGTTCTAGGAGTACACCCCGCTCAACGTCTCCCTCGCAGTGTTACTAGAGGAGGCCCAAGGCGAAGGGTTCTTCAAGTTCCCTCCAATCCCGCGTTAGGCCCCAAAGCGGACCCGGGGCCCTTACTGCGCCTTCCACCGGAAACTAGGCCACGCCACCGACGATTGCAAGCAACTCCGGGATTACATCGAGGAGCTCATCCGATCGGGGCATCTCCCCGCCTACTTAAGGGACAAACGGCAGGCCGACCGCGAACAGGAGCAGCGTCCTCCTCCTTCCGAGCTGACCATCGGCCAGATCATGCTTGTCTCCTCAGACGACCAGTCCGGCGCCTGGAAAGCCCCGTACCCGGTGCCAAGCATGGAGACCAGCAAGCCGCCAGGAAGCTCGGGCCACGCTGATAGGGTCATCTATTAGCATGTACTTTCTTTTGAGGCAATGTAAGCTCTCCCTAAGGCCTATTGTCAATTTAATAAAGATCAGCAGAACATTGCGAAGAAAGTAGAAAAGTTCTTATTTATTCAAAAAAAAAGGGTATTATGAGCTCCTCAACCGTATATACAAAAAGAAAAAAAATTATTATTACAACAACAGGGGAAGGGGGTGCAGAGAGCACTGCTCGTGATACTCGGTGAAGATCTCCGCCAGCCAAGGCCTAGCGAGATCCAACCTCTCCCCTCGGTTCCCCCTCGCGCGTTGATCCCGAGCCTCAACTCATAGCACTCGCGGACGAGCGCCTTCGAGCGAGCTCGCCGGTTCGCGGAGATGAGGCCGAAGCGCCTCAAAGACCGCAACTTGCCCACGGCCTTGTCGTAGAGCTGCTCGGACAGGGGGTTATAAAGCCCCGGCGACGCCCTACAGATGGAGTACATCAGCAGCTGCAGCAGGGAAGAACGTCGGGGGAGAAACCGGCCGAAGTGGTCCTCGATGCTCCCATACACCAAGTGCACCGTGTCCTCAGTGCAGTTCTGGTCATACAGGTACACATCTTCGAAATTGATGATGTCGGGGATGGTAAAGGGGAAGTCCTGCATTCTCAACACTCTGTTTGCAAGGGAAGGAAGGTTTAGTACTCCTTCAGCCTTATATAGCCCGCTGCGCCCCAACAGGAACTCAACGGTCGCCTACTCTCGTCCAAGGAATCGCCGCCACGCGGCGATCATTAAGCTTCCTCCGAGGGAACCGAAGCGACGCGGCCCTGGCGCTTCACCCCCCTCCCGCATTCAATGCGCATGCTAACCGTTCATGTTCCCCAAATGTATGGTCGGACGAAACCTCTTGAAGATTCGGCCGAGCAGCTGCCCTGCCCGGGTATCCTCAGCCGGCCTCCTCAGTCCCCCCTAGCGCTAAAGGTCAAAGCCTTCACCAAGAGGCAACCCAGCAGCCGCCCTGTTCGGTTATCCGTGGTGGGTAGCTTCCCTACCGTAACGCCAGGGAACGGAAAGTCCTCCCAGACGCAACCCAGCAGCTGCCCTGATCGGTCATCCCCGGCGGGTAGCTCCCCTACCGCAACGCCATAGATCAAAGCCCTCACCAAGAGGCAACCCAGCAGCTGCCCTGCTCAGTTATCCCTGGCGGGTAGCCTCCCTGCCGCAAGCCGGGGACCAAAGCCCTCACCAAGAAGCAACCTAGCAGCTGCCCTGCTCTGTCATCCCCGGCAGGTAGCTCCCCTACCGCAACGCCAGGGATCAAAGCCCTCACCGAGAGACGACCCAGCAGCTGCCCTGCTCAGTTATCCCTGACGGGTAGCTCCCCTACCGCAACTCCAGGGATCAAAAAGTCCTCCCAGAGGCAGTCGCGCCCAACCATCGCTCGGCTATCCCTGGCGGGTAGCTTCCCTACCTCAACGCCAAGGATCAGAAAGCCCTCCTAGAGGCAGTCGAGCCTGAAGATCTCTCGCTCGGCTATCCTTCAGGACAAAAGCCCTCGCCAAGAGGCACCGGGCAGTAACCCTGCCCGGCCAAGGGTCCTTGGTAGGCTTCTACAGCCCCTCCCGCGCCAAGGACCAAAGTCCTCCCAGAGGCGTCGAGTTGCTCGGCTATCCCCGGCCGGTAGCTTCCTACCACAACCGACAGGGATCAAAGTCCTCGCCAAAAGGCACTGGGCAGTAACCCTGCTCGGTCCCCTTCCTGAAGGATCAAAAGCCCTCGCAAGAGGCAACCGGGCAGCTACCTTGCTCGGTCATCTTCGGATGGTACCTCCCTACCCATGACGCCAGAGATCGAAGCTCTCGCCAAAGAGCAACGGAGCAGCCTCCATCCATCCTCGGCCCAAATAAGGCGGACAGCCCTCCGCCCACCAAACGCAGACGGCCCAAGCTGCCAACTAGGGGCATCAGGTCTATCCAAGTCTTAAGCGATGTCCCCTCGACTTCGGGGCCATGGAGACGCCTTCTCCTCAGCAGCGCTTGAATCAACTCGACGGACGATCGCTAGGCAGATAGCCGACCTGACATGAAGGCCCAACGGCGCAAGAAGAAAAATTTTACAAGCATTCTTCATGAACAAAAGACAAAAGCGCAAATCAATGAAACCAAAGAAAGAAAAAGTTTTATTACTAAAAGGCGGTCTTTACAGAGGGTATTTTTGGCTCCCCGGCCTAACAAAATGCCCGGAGGCTTACAAAGTTCCAGACACAGCAAAATAAAAAGGAGGAGGAAGACGGGGGCTTTAGGCCTCGGGGCCAGTGATTGATCTCAAAAACTATCTATTAACCGCAATCAAGAACGACGTCGCTTGGTAGCTAGCCGGTGAGTACGGGTCGGTCCACAGGGATGTTGTGAATTTCCTATTGGTTCAAACGAGTTAATTCCGATGGGAGTCGGATTGATTTATTAAATCTAAAAACTAAATCTATCTATACTAAGATTATCTAGATCTAAATCTTGCTAGGGTTAGGTTTAGGAATGGTTTGGAAATGTAAATAAATCTCAACGCTTTCTATACCCAAATTAGGATCTAAAAGAAGTTATGGTAATTATCAATAAAGGGGATTAGATCCATTCGGGAAGGTGTTCCTTCCTCTAGGTTCTTGTCCTTCCTTTATCAATCCTTACCCTAACCTCCATGGAAAACACGCGCAACCGGGCCTTTATACTACGGTATCACCGCTAACTCGAGGGATAGGGTGCCGTAGGGCGCGGTGTGTGCGTGTATGCATGGAGTCCTATTGAAAATATATAATGGGCAAGAAAGGGATGAGAGATCTCGTCTCTCAAAAGCCTTCCCCAAAGCTAACCCTAACAAGCGAGAAGACTACTCGCTCATTACGAAATTTAAAAACATTTATCTAGGGCAAAGAATGAAAAATTAACTAGGGCAAGGAATTAAATTTATCTAGGGCAAGAATAGAAAATTAACCTAGGGTTGAAAATAAAGAACTTACAAAAATGATGCTCTCCAAAAGAATGCTGAAATTTATTAATGAAGTGAGGCATGAAAAGAATACAATGATTTGGGCTTCTATTTATAAGACATAGAAACCCTAGGTTACAATTGACTCGCATGTCTGCATTTACCAAAATACCCATAAGTAGACCTAGTCAGAGTAGATTCCAAGCATTGGCCAAAAAATATTTCCATCATGAGCTCTGGACTGCCGCGGATCCGCGGCCGCAACAGGGGTTGGGCCACGGTTCCGCGGCCTAATGGAGAGTTTATGTCTTCATTTTTCTTCTGCTGACTTTGGGCTTTCTGGGCTTCCTTATTCTTTGGTTCTTTTATTAAAATAGCTTCTGTGTTTCTTCCAGATCTCCAGTGAACAATTGCAGTGGAATTTTAACCGTTCGCTTTGTAATCTTGGACCTTGCGCTGCCTTATGCTTTGTGAACTTTATCTTTGTGTAGGCTTGACTAAGATCTTTCTATTTGTTGGTCAAAGTCCCTCTTTTGTATCGTCTTTTATCTTTTTCACTGTTTTCGCTCCAAGAACCTGTAACCTGTACTATGTAGCAGACATGGGTCAAAAGCACCTGTTTATTTGTAAAAAGAATAAGAATGGGGAATATAATAATACAATATTATGATATGAACAAATACCCCCAAACTTATCTTTTGCTCGTCCTCGAGTAAACTTATTTTTATTCTCTACAAAAACCTAACCGCACTTTCGCTGGGAAACGCGATTGCACTGAGCTCGTTCAACAAGCCGTTAAACCTTTAGGTGTCCCTAGTAGGAAGAGTGTTGTCTCCTGAGGGTTTTCAGCGGATATTGCCCACAAAATCCTATCAATTAGGCTTTTCGACTTTAATTCTCCAATTAGGTTTTCTAACAAGGAATTCTATTATCGTCGACTCGTGAATTATCCATCCATATTCTTCACACTTACTCATCATCTAACTTAAGATTATATATGTTCTATAGACTTACTTAGCTTTCGGCATCTCTTAAGTTTTCCTTCTAGGGTTCCATCTCCACTTAGGAATTTTTATCAACTCTATTAAAGATACAAGTTCTATTCTTCACTCCTTTCTCTCATCTAAACTCCAATCACATATCCCTACGTGTGTGTATATATCACCCCTACACTCGGAAATTCAAATCAAGCAATCATACTCTTGTCCGTTGTCCAAAGCACTTCTTAATTGATGAATTTTTATGAATTTTGCTTACACATCCTTCATGCGACCGTTAATACTTCTTGAGGTACCAACGACCGATTACAAAATGCGTTTGCATTTTAAAGCGTACTTCCTAGTCTTGTAACACCTAAGGCTTTTTAGCAGTGACTCCCAAACCAGTTGGTCTAAGGCACTAGGTGATGAAGCACCCTCGCTAAATATTTTTCTATTTTTGCAGCCTTAAGTAATCACAAAAACCCGTGTTCATTTTTTTTTCTTTATTCACATTTGTATATATATATATTTTTTATCGTACTAAGGACTTTAGACAAGAGCATTTCAAGGTCTCTTCTACTATTCCAAGTTTCAAGGTGCGTGATTATGCAATTTGTAGGGTATACATTTTCAGAATCTAGACTTAAGCTAGGAATTATTTTTCAAACTTATACTCTAATAAAAATATCAATACTTTTCCTTTGTTTCGACTTAGCCCAAGAAGTGAACTCAAAATTTGCCTATTTCTAAATAAACTACAAAGACATATACTTTCTACCGTTAAATTTTAAGGAAGGTTATTTTTAGGGTTTTTAATTTACTAAGTCTAAGATCTAGTTGTTCCTAGCTAGTTAATCTTTTTGTCAAACTCTAGTCAAATAAGCCAAAATTGAATACAATAATTTTTATAATTTTTTTAAAATTTTTCAACTTTTTATGGGTGTGACACCCGGCCCTCTTTATACCAGTAATTGAGTTTCTCGTTAACTTATGAGATTTCAATTTTATTTATAATTAATTATTAGTTTAATTATTTTGGGAACTCCTTTAGACCCTAAACTTCCAATCATTTTTACCCCGCTATTTTCTCAAGCCATAATTCCAATCCCTTATTTCTCTTTTCTATTTACTTAAACCTCGATCTCGGTTCAAGAACTCCATTTCATTTTTAAATATTTTAAAACCCTAGCCCAACTCCATCTCGTTTGTACAAATCCCTACCTCATTTTCTCCCATTTTCAGTCTTCCCTCTGCCCAAAATCTTTCCGGCCCTCTCTCTATATTTTTCCCATTTAAAATTCCAAGCCCAGCCCCATTTCCCTTTCTCCATTCTAATTTTCAATTTCTTTTATGCTAGCCCGGCCCACTTCTATTTATTCTTATTAAATTCCCTTATCCTTGCGGCCCAGCCCACGTAAATTTATTCTAAAACATATTTTTTTCATAATATTTTCCCAAGCCCATCCAAGGGCCGGCCCACTCACAATCCCCCACTCCTGTTCATCTTCCTTCAAATTCCTCCAACGGCTCTTTCCTTTCACGCGCGTATCCTCCACCGCCTCCTTCGCCCGCGCCCACGTCGACGCGCACGTTTCCCTACGACCCGCCCCCTCAACCGCACCTCGCGCCTCGTCTCCCTTTCTCTTTCCCCTACATCATTCCCTCTCCTTTCTCTCTCTCTCTCTGTTTTCTCCTCCACCCAACTCGCAGCACTCCCGAGCTCCCCACGGTCTTCATCACTCCGCCGTGAACGACGACGACTTCGACCACCATTCACCTCCTCTTCCTCCGCCTCTAACCATCACTACAACCCTCACCACCATCATCCACCGAGCTCGTCTCCACCGGCCACCTCCCTCCATCGCCACCGCCACGACAGCCCTCCACCACCATCGTTCACCCACTCGCTCTCTCTTCGCGCACCTCCTCGCCTCACCATCTCTTCCTCCTCATTTCCGGCACCCCCTCATTCCCGCTCCTCTCGCCCCCGCCACCGAGCCTCGCCTGCCTTCCTCACCTCCCTCCAATACCCGACGACCCAACTCCCGAGCTCCCCACACAGCCCCGACCGAGTTCGCCTCCGACGAACCTTGCCGGCACCCCATCACCCATCGTCGTCGTCATCCCTCTCACCATCACCCCGAGCACTCTCTCTCTTCTTCTCTCTCTCACTCTTCCTCTAGCTCTCTCTCTCAGCTCTCTTCTCTCTCTCCCTCTTTCCCTCGTTCTCTCTGTCTCTCACTCTCTATGGCTCTCTCTCTAAAACCCCTCTCTCTCTCCCTGCGCCTATATCTCTGTTTCCCTCTATAACTCTCTCTCTGTTAAACCCTAAACCTCTCACTCTCTCTAACTTTCTCTCTCTCCCTCTCACTTCTCTCTCTCTCTCTCTCTAGCACTCTCAGCATCGTCATCATCACTCATCAACGAACTCCGTGACGCACAAGGGCCAAGCTTCACAGCCGAGCCGACCACCAAGCTGCGAGCCGCCGCTGCCGAGACACGAGTCCGAGCCAAATCGAGTTGCCGTGCCGCGCGTGTGTCGCGCGTTCGTGACGACACAGACACCGTACCTCCCGGGGCGTCGTCAGGCAAGTTCTTACTTGCTTTCATGCTATTCTATATATGTTACAAATCAATATCGTATATATATCCCATGTTATCTTATATTAAAACATTGCAACACAACTGTTCGATGCTTGTTCCCTTAGGAAAACCTTATCAAATTTGACGGAACTCAATAGTGTAGGTTGGCCCGTAGGGCTGTGAACATAGTGTACGAATTCTGTTGGATGAGGTAATCGATAACGACTAAAACAACTACCCCCACGTTTGATCGTAAAACTGAAATTCTGTTGCACCTGAAAATAGTTAAATTCATCATAAATCATATACATATTAGATTGGTGCGTTCGAGGGCTCAATTTGAAGCCAACTCGACGAACTTTAATCCTATACCAGTTTCCAGACATTTCGGTATTTAAACTGTGATGATCTTCGGTTCGGAGTGCGGCTCTGGACTGCAGTCCAGAGCGATTCCAGTTATTGGTTGCTGTTCCATAATGTGTACCACAAGACTTGCTTAACACTTAGGTTGCGGAACTCCGCTGATTATTGTAGATGAATCTGTTAGCTAGACAACACAATTAATTTCATACTGTTTCGTTATCATTTGTTATTTATTCTGTAATTTAGAAGATTGGAACGCATAACAGTCCCAACAAAATCAGAACTGACATATTAGTGTTAAATAGATTGTAACTCCTAACGTACAAATGTGATTGGAGATCCGTTTGTTGCGTTGAAAACTTTACTGAAAACCCTAGAATTCATCCAACTGTAGCGTCGCTAAATTATGATCCCAACTGGGGCTAAAATGCGTTGCGAAATGGATTCCTGATTCTGAAACCAGATTTCCAGCCGCGAGCGCTTAAAATGAAATGGTTATAACTATTGATCCTGGAACCCGATTGGCTCGAAACCAAATTAGATGGATAGATAACTGAACATATTAATTACTACCTGTTTGTCATTTCGCCAAATTATATACATATGTTTCATGATAAATCGTGCAAGTGAAAGAATGCGGTTTCATAACATCCTCACTATGTTTATATACTTGTTCACGCATCATATCATACCCATGTCATTGTATTGATAACCTAGTGACATCGTGCATTTACCCAGTGTTAGATCTTAGTGGTGATTGTGGCAAGTACGTCAGTGTTCGTGTATTCGTGATTGAGTGAAAGTGATACGTACTTGTGCACAATCAGTGTCCCTTTTATTCTATTGCATTGTCGACGTCTGTGGAATGCGTGTACGTGTGACTATAAGTGGTATGGGACACTTATGGAAGCGCTTGCACGGATGTCACAGATAAGGCATCCGACACTGCTATTTATCTTAGGTATTAGTCGGGACGTGCTTGATGGAGGTCCTGCCTCCAGTTCTCGCGCAGACTTGTCACGGATCGATTAGTATTTAGGGTTATGGTTAGTGGTTGATGTAGACCTCGGGGTGTGGGGTAGTTCAAGTGTGAATTCAACAGAATCTCGGGAGTCCCATGCCGGCTTATATATTTAGGGAGTTATATGGAGATTTACAGGGTACGTGATATATACACCGTGATACATTCGTTACATGTTGGGCCCGTGGTCCCTTGCCCTTGGGTTCTACCCTTGGGTGGAGGACACTCGCGAGTGGTTGACTCTCACACTTGGACTGACGATAGGCTTATTGACCTGTGCAGTGAGACTTAGAGACTGATAGGGTTACTGTCATTTACATTCATTCTATACTGTCTTGACATTCGTGACATATTGTTATACTGCTTTATTTTTCCGCTGCATTTATCCCCGCTCATTTATATTCATGCTGTTATTGATTTACTGTTATTCATGTCATTCACCACTGTTAGAACTGTTACTTGATTATATATATTATATTGCTATTGTGTCGCTCTGACGACCTGAGTATGCATGCTCAGTGTGAGAAGACGATTTAGCCTGGACCAGTGCATCACAGACTTCTTGACTTGCCTTCCCGAGTTACATTCATTTGTTCCACCTCAGGTCAGTCTTTACAATGTTTACTTCAATTACTGCATTTCTCATTACCTGCGCATTATATGCTGTTTACCATGATAAACTAGAAGCCGAAGTGTGACTACGGCAGGACATTTCCTTGACCGTAGGAGCATGGCTGGCCTTGTCTACCCCTCGTATTCCGTATTTTGGGAAGCGGGGCGTGACATGGTTTAGTTGGTATCAGAGCCAGGTTTTGCATCGTTTGGGATTGCAGTTTTCCGTGTAGGGTTTGGCAATCTAAGACATCACTCGGTTTAGATTGTAAACTTGATATCCTTGATCCATATTCATATCATGTGTTCAGCTATCTATTCGCTCTGGTCTACTTAAAATCATACCGTTGATTCTTCACTTGTAATAGATTCATCACCTCTAATATTCTTGAATCTTTGTCCTATCCATATTACGTTTTGACTCGTATATCTAGTGACTTATATCATCCTTAAAATCATTGTTTCAGGATCATGTCTTCCAACGACTCTTCCTCTATCTCCACTTCTCAGAATCAGACTGTTGAGATTCTTAGTGTACTACAAGGTTTAAAGGAAGCCCAGGAGCGAACCAACGACTTATTAGCTGAAGGACTGAGAAGACAGGTGAATCAGGCACCAGCGGGAGTCTCCTATCATCAAGGGATCCATATTGGACGAGGAAAGGAGAAGAAGATGAAGCGCCAACAGAAGCATCAGAAGAACCCTTGCTGTGGATATTGTAAGAGGCCAGGACACCTTCAGAGGGATTGTCGCCGTACCCAAGGGAAATGTCTGTTATGCGGTTCCAACCAACACCTCATCAACGGCTGCCCAGAAAGGAAAGAATTGCAAGGAAGAAACTCGTCCCCACTCCCCACTTCTGCCAAGTGAGGATTGCCACGTGGTTCGGACTTCGACGATAAGGAGGATCAAACTCAGGATTCAACTCACGCGACAAGAATGCACTGTTATAGCGGACGAAGAATGATTTTTCATGTTAACTACTTTCAGTAATAATATTATCATTTTATGAATATTTCCTTCCGTTTGAAACCTTGTATCCGCTGAACTTTTAGTTGAATGCAATAAAATTTGAATCATATTATATGTATCATTCTTTTGTCATTTTCCCTTGTTCATATTCTTCAGTAGCATAACATTTTAATCTTGGTCTTACAATTCCTGCTACCGCATATCTTTTGATACTTCGTACACTTGGCCATTTTCCTTATTCATTCCATTGTCTAATTATGACTTCTCTTTTCAGGCCATGGCTCACCCTGGTGCAGCGCCGCATCTAGACGAGGATGCACAGTCATGCGTTTCCCTAGATCGCACACTGATGAGTTCTGATGATGAGGTCAACGGTCCCCAGGTTAACTTTGGAAACAACGATTCAGGGGACGAAGGTGTAGCCGCCCCAGAATTTAACATGATAGCTGATTCCGACGAAGAGGAAGGAGACCCTGAAGAGGACCCGATAGAGGAAGACCCCGAGGAAGAACCGATAGAAGAAAATCAAGTTGAGGAAAATCCCGTGGAAGAAAATTCAGGAGAAGAGAATCACATGGAATCAGATCTCGATGAAGAAGCTTTATCCGAGGATGAAGGACCAGAAGATCAAGACCCTACCGTGGAAGGACTCCCTTTGGCAGTCCCCGCGAGACACCATGGAAATGGACGCCCATACCTGAGCGCGCGAGCCTACCGCAACCTGCTGAATCTCCACAACCGCGACTGATGGGATTTCTTTGATGTTGTCTTTCTGGCCAAATAAAATGTGTATAGTTTAGGGCCACTTATCGTCCTTGAGAATGTCTTGTTTCAAATTTCGTGAATAAAGTAAATCTTCTGGATTCGTAAACCTTTGAACATTAGTTCGCTTAATACTTGTTTATTGCCTTATCCATTTATATTTCTGCTGAGATTCCTGACTGTCCACCCTACTCATTGTATAGTTTTCACCCCGTTCGATTAGAAAGTACTGCACCCTGATCCCTGGAATGAGCCACCCTCCATCCCTCGCCTGTGCCCCGTTGAGATCCTTCTGGGAGGAGAACAGTTCCTGTAAAACTTCCGAGTTCACTAACTCTTCAAATTTTGGATTCGTGTGTTGTACCGACTGTTGTTTCCCCACACTTTTCCTTTTGTATCCCTTTGTTGCTCATCCTTACTTCCGGTGCTAACCCTATCCTAATCTCCTTAACATTCATCCTAAAACCGCCACACTCCGACCTTCTGTTTGAGCCACACCTTCTTGTAATCACAATCCTAGTTAGCCCAATTCATATTAGTGATTTCTCCATTATCCCAAATATATTTAGAGACGTTATTATTCAAGATTTAGTTTTCATTATTTAACAAAGAGTGTGTGTTATTGATTATTCTGTTTTACGTATTTTAAGTACACTATTAGTATTTTCATTTTCAGTAGCGCAACCCTACACCGCGCACATTTTGTTCCATGTTTCTTATTTTCACTAATGGGTTTTCTAAGTTATTTTAAAAATTATCTGATCGATATATCGTCCTAAAATGTTTTAACCTACCGACTAATTTTCGCCATTTTTGTCGTTACTTTATTTTCGAGTATAGTGCCTATGGTTACTAATATTAATGTTTGTGCCTTATACTATTTATTTCTGACACACTACTTTTGATATACCTACTTATGCATATGTTTGAGTTTCGATTTTTGATGTGTGGCTTGAATATTTTGTTTAATATTGTCGTCATTATTATTCTCATGAGTTATCTTTGTAATTGTTCTTGTTTTATACTTATTTAAACCTGTATTTTGTATGATGTTCTCATATACGTTAACCTTCAAATTTCTTCATCCGCCCATCTCAATTAAAACCTGATGTGTTAGTTGCAATATAATGGCTTTCACCTATGTTGTATTAATTATCGTTTATTTTAAATTTCGAGGACGAAATTTTTGTAAGGGTGGTATGATGTGACACCCGGCCCTCTTTATACCAGTAATTGAGTTTCTCGTTAACTTATGAGATTTCAATTTTATTTATAATTAATTATTAGTTTAATTATTTTGGGAACTCCTTTAGACCCTAAACTTCCAATCATTTTTACCCCGCTATTTTCTCAAGCCATAATTCCAATCCCTTATTTCTCTTTTCTATTTACTTAAACCTCGATCTCGGTTCAAGAACTCCATTTCATTTTTAAATATTTTAAAACCCTAGCCCAACTCCATCTCGTTTGTACAAATCCCTACCTCATTTTCTCCCATTTTCAGTCTTCCCTCTGCCCAAAATCTTTCCGGCCCTCTCTCTATATTTTTCCCATTTAAAATTCCAAGCCCAGCCCCATTTCCCTTTCTCCATTTTAATTTTCAATTTCTTTTATGCTAGCCCGGCCCACTTCTATTTATTCTTATTAAATTCCCTTATCCTTGCGGCCCAGCCCACGTAAATTTATTCTAAAACATATTTTTTTCATAATATTTTCCCAAGCCCATCCAAGGGCCGGCCCACTCACAATCCCCCACTCCTGTTCATCTTCCTTCAAATTCCTCCAACGGCTCTTTCCTTTCACGCGCGTATCCTCCGCCGCCTCCTTCGCCCGCGCCCACGTCGACGCGCACGTTTCCCTACGACCCGCCCCCTCAACCGCACCTCGCGCCTCGTCTCCCTTTCTCTTTCCCCTACATCATTCCCTCTCCTTTCTCTCTCTCTCTCTGTTTTCTCCTCCACCCAACTCGCAGCACTCCCGAGCTCCCCACGGTCTTCATCACTCCGCCGTGAACGACGACGACTTCGACCACCATTCACCTCCTCTTCCTCCGCCTCTAACCATCACTACAACCCTCACCACCATCATCCACCGAGCTCGTCTCCACCGGCCACCTCCCTCCATCGCCACCGCCACGACAGCCCTCCACCACCATCGTTCACCCACTCGCTCTCTCTTCGCGCACCTCCTCGCCTCACCATCTCTTCCTCCTCATTTCCGGCACCCCCTCATTCCCGCTCCTCTCGCCCCCGCCACCGAGCCTCGCCTGCCTTCCTCACCTCCCTCCAATACCCGACGACCCAACTCCCGAGCTCCCCACACAGCCCCGACCGAGTTCGCCTCCGACGAACCTTGCCGGCACCCCATCACCCATCGTCGTCGTCATCCCTCTCACCATCACCCCGAGCACTCTCTCTCTTCTTCTCTCTCTCACTCTTCCTCTAGCTCTCTCTCTCAGCTCTCTTCTCTCTCTCCCTCTTTCCCTCGTTCTCTCTGTCTCTCACTCTCTATGGCTCTCTCTCTAAAACCCCTCTCTCTCTCCCTGCGCCTATATCTCTGTTTCCCTCTATAACTCTCTCTCTGTTAAACCCTAAACCTCTCACTCTCTCTAACTTTCTCTCTCTCCCTCTCACTTCTCTCTCTCTCTCTCTCTAGCACTCTCAGCATCGTCATCATCACTCATCAACGAACTCCGTGACGCACAAGGGCCAAGCTTCACAGCCGAGCCGACCACCAAGCTGCGAGCCGCCGCTGCCGAGACACGAGTCCGAGCCAAATCGAGTTGCCGTGCCGCGCGTGTGTCGCGCGTTCGTGACGACACAGACACCGTACCTCCCGGGGCGTCGTCAGGCAAGTTCTTACTTGCTTTCATGCTATTCTATATATGTTACAAATCAATATCGTATATATATCCCATGTTATCTTATATTAAAACATTGCAACACAACTGTTCGATGCTTGTTCCCTTAGGAAAACCTTATCAAATTTGACGGAACTCAATAGTGTAGGTTGGCCCGTAGGGCTGTGAACATAGTGTACGAATTCTGTTGGATGAGGTAATCGATAACGACTAAAACAACTACCCCCACGTTTGATCGTAAAACTGAAATTCTGTTGCACCTGAAAATAGTTAAATTCATCATAAATCATATACATATTAGATTGGTGCGTTCGAGGGCTCAATTTGAAGCCAACTCGACGAACTTTAATCCTATACCAGTTTCCAGACATTTCGGTATTTAAACTGTGATGATCTTCGGTTCGGAGTGCGGCTCTGGACTGCAGTCCAGAGCGATTCCAGTTATTGGTTGCTGTTCCATAATGTGTACCACAAGACTTGCTTAACACTTAGGTTGCGGAACTCCGCTGATTATTGTAGATGAATCTGTTAGCTAGACAACACAATTAATTTCATACTGTTTCGTTATCATTTGTTATTTATTCTGTAATTTAGAAGATTGGAACGCATAACAGTCCCAACAAAATCAGAACTGACATATTAGTGTTAAATAGATTGTAACTCCTAACGTACAAATGTGATTGGAGATCCGTTTGTTGCGTTGAAAACTTTACTGAAAACCCTAGAATTCATCCAACTGTAGCGTCGCTAAATTATGATCCCAACTGGGGCTAAAATGCGTTGCGAAATGGATTCCTGATTCTGAAACCAGATTTCCAGCCGCGAGCGCTTAAAATGAAATGGTTATAACTATTGATCCTGGAACCCGATTGGCTCGAAACCAAATTAGATGGATAGATAACTGAACATATTAATTACTACCTGTTTGTCATTTCGCCAAATTATATACATATGTTTCATGATAAATCGTGCAAGTGAAAGAATGCGGTTTCATAACATCCTCACTATGTTTATATACTTGTTCACGCATCATATCATACCCATGTCATTGTATTGATAACCTAGTGACATCGTGCATTTACCCAGTGTTAGATCTTAGTGGTGATTGTGGCAAGTACGTCAGTGTTCGTGTATTCGTGATTGAGTGAAAGTGATACGTACTTGTGCACAATCAGTGTCCCTTTTATTCTATTGCATTGTCGACGTCTGTGGAATGCGTGTACGTGTGACTATAAGTGGTATGGGACACTTATGGAAGCGCTTGCACGGATGTCACAGATAAGGCATCCGACACTGCTATTTATCTTAGGTATTAGTCGGGACGTGCTTGATGGAGGTCCTGCCTCCAGTTCTCGCGCAGACTTGTCACGGATCGATTAGTATTTAGGGTTATGGTTAGTGGTTGATGTAGACCTCGGGGTGTGGGGTAGTTCAAGTGTGAATTCAACAGAATCTCGGGAGTCCCATGCCGGCTTATATATTTAGGGAGTTATATGGAGATTTACAGGGTACGTGATATATACACCGTGATACATTCGTTACATGTTGGGCCCGTGGTCCCTTGCCCTTGGGTTCTACCCTTGGGTGGAGGACACTCGCGAGTGGTTGACTCTCACACTTGGACTGACGATAGGCTTATTGACCTGTGCAGTGAGACTTAGAGACTGATAGGGTTACTGTCATTTACATTCATTCTATACTGTCTTGACATTCGTGACATATTGTTATACTGCTTTATTTTTCCGCTGCATTTATCCCCGCTCATTTATATTCATGCTGTTATTGATTTACTGTTATTCATGTCATTCACCACTGTTAGAACTGTTACTTGATTATATATATTATATTGCTATTGTGTCGCTCTGACGACCTGAGTATGCATGCTCAGTGTGAGAAGACGATTTAGCCTGGACCAGTGCATCACAGACTTCTTGACTTGCCTTCCCGAGTTACATTCATTTGTTCCACCTCAGGTCAGTCTTTACAATGTTTACTTCAATTACTGCATTTCTCATTACCTGCGCATTATATGCTGTTTACCATGATAAACTAGAAGCCGAAGTGTGACTACGGCAGGACATTTCCTTGACCGTAGGAGCATGGCTGTCCTTGTCTACCCCTCGTATTCCGTATTTTGGGAAGCGGGGCGTGACAATGGGTTTTTAAAATAAGTATGCAAATTCCAAAAAATATGTACAAATGAATGCGAAGGAGGAAGACGTATCGAGCATACCCCCAAACTTAAACTTGACAGTTTCTTCACTGTCATGCCACACCAAGAGGGTCAAAATGCCGGCACTCCCCTGTTTATTTATTTATAAAAAAATTTTATTTTATTGGTTTGAAATTTTTTTGTTATTTTTTATAGAAAAAGAAAACAAAAAATATATGTACATATATACAACAAGTTTCCCCCCAAACTTAAGCTTGGCCTTACACAAGCCAAAGGTTAGCACCAACCATTCAAAAATCTTATCGTGGTAATGGTCGAGTTGGTGAAAGAATGGAGTGGAAAGAAAAGAGATGAGAAACACATGAGACCGTATAGAGGTAGAAACAGGATACGGTCTCGGTGGGGGAGAAGAATGGCGGAAAAGAGAAAGAAGTAGAGTACGATCTTGAGGATGTAAATCGAGTGAATAAATTAGCGCAATTTGTGATGACTGATTTGTTAAAAGCGATTGCGCTAATCTATCAACCCGTCGAGCAATGGGGTCAAATCCCTCAAGATTAGCAAGAAAACATGGGTACGTCGAACTTGGTATAGGAGATGAAAGCGTAACGGTCTCTTGTACGGTCGGAACGATAGGAAGGACGAAAGGGAATGAATAAGGGTTAGTCTCATTCTCACCGTAGTAAACTGTCTCGAACTGGAAAGAGTCCAACAATGGTTCGAAACGACTGTAAGCAACCGAGTCTGAGGGATTAACTAACTCATCTGAAAATGCAAAGGACTCAAACTCGGGCGGTGATTCATCAACATCGTCCGAAAAAGTGAAACACTCGTAAGTGTTATCTGCTGTGAGAACTGTGTCAGATTCAAAGGAAAATTTTTCAAGCTCGCAGTCTTCAAGCGTGATCTTTTGCGTGTTCGGAACGATGGAAAGGAGGGAGGGTGATTTAGTTAAAGGTTCAAGAGGATGAATTGGAAAATCCGACACATCAAATAAAAATGGTTCATCCTCAATACTATCTTCATAATCCTCCTCAATACTATCCTCATAATTCTCCTCAAAATTTAGCCTATCCATGCCATTATCATCACAATCAAGACGCATATGAAGTTCGGGAGAAACATTTAATGACTCGGGATGATGAATTGGACATAAAAGTTCAATCAAATCGACAGGTTCATCATCCGAAATTTTCCCGGCGTCTATATCCTCAATCAAGTGAAAATTAATTTTTTCTGACACCTCATCAAAAGCATGGATATTTATCGATTTAGGTTCTAGATTGGAGGTGTAAAGGTCAAACGGATTAGGTGCGGTTTCACTTGAAAGGGATTCCTCACAATTTGGCAAATCAAGCACTACAAAGTCGCACAACTCATCATTTTGGACACATGTTTGAAAATTGGAGTTGTTGGATTCAATTGGGTATGGGTAGGTTTGTTTTGGAAATCCTCTCACATTCTCACTCTGTCCAACCGCCTCCTCATACATTGAAAAATTTGAAGCTAGTTGGAAACTAGCTACCGGTTCAGCAGGTTGCATAAGGGCGGCTATGGACGCTTCCACATTCCTAGTCATTTTGTTTGTTGCTGCAATATAAGCTTCCAACGACTGTTCCAAACTAGACTTGGGTGGTAAGGGGGTTTCGGAAAAATATTCGAAATTGTTTGGATACGTGAAACTCCCTAAAGGCTGTGTAGAAACAGGGTCTAGTGAAGGTGGGAAAGTCGGGTAGGACTGGTGGTTGGACAGGATTAGAATCAACATGTGGATGAAAAGGTAGATGGACTTATTGATTCCTAGAACTAGATGAGGGGAGAGGGGTGAAAGATCGGCCACGGGATTGAGCGATATGCTCAGCAATGGACATCGGTTTAGGAGTTACAGCAGGACTCGAAAAAGTGGCATCAACATACGAAGGTGGTGAAGGTTGACATGGTTGACACAAAGTGGGTTGCAAAGTCAAACTGTTTCTCCTAGACGCTTCTATTTGATCTTTCAAAGAAATTTTGGGCACGGAGGGATCTACCTTAAATCGACCGAAACAATTAACGTACGAAACAAAGTTAGGTTCAGGATACCAAAGTTCGGCAAGAGATTTGTGATGTGGGGTACCCATGATGTCAGAAGGAGAAGAGAAAGAAGGTGGGTGTAAGTGGGGTGCAAGGATTTCTTAGCGACAAAATTTTGCAAGTTTTTATAAAAAAAATTCCTTTTCCCTTTTTCTCTTTATTTAGAACTATTTGCAAAAAGATTTTCGAGAAAAGAGCTAAGACACACTTTCGATCAACCAAAAATGCACAATCAGGCCTAAATCTAGGGTCACCTAGGTCAGCTAGACAGCTCCTAACTGTTCCAAAGGGCTAGAAATAGGACCTCAAACCGTCTCTTCACCGCCAATTGCGGCCAGGTAAGTGACAGGAAAGTGGGAGGCTCCCCGCTACAAGTAGCGGTCCTAATTAAGTAACCACTTGCCTTAGACACACTTGCCTAAACACCGCAAAGTCAGGTTAGGATAAACGGTCGATGCCTATAACTAGTCCTCTGTCCTATTGAGCTCGAAGTCCTTAGGGCTGAGTCTAGTATTTTTTTAATTAAGAATGGTCAATGCAAATGCCTTATGTGATTTCTGGGGTCCTGGGAAGGGTGATGAAATCCCCACCCAATCTGAATTGGTCAAAAGCCCCTTAAAATCCGATTAAATATATGCAAAACAGTAAATCACTTGCAATCAAAGATTTTTTTTGTTATTGCAAGTTGAGAAAAGATATGCAAAATAGAAAAGATTTCTTGCAATCAATTTTTTATTTTAAACGCGCGCAAAGAATCATGCACAAGATTTGTTATTTGGAAGAGGGAAGATTTTTAAGCGCAAAGAATCCTGCAGGAGATTTTTCAGAAGATATCAGAGATTTGCAGAGGAGAAGATCAGAAGACTTACAGTTTTTTTTTCTTCTTGAACCGCAGAGCAAATCTGGCGACTTGAAACGATCAAACGGACGTGGATCCGCCGCCGCAACCCTCTTCCGACCGCGGATCCGCCGCAAGGCGATGACATCAGCAGACTTTTTTTTTTGCGCAGTTGACTTGTTGACTCGGTCCTCCAAATTTCTTCTGTTGTCTGTTGTGATATTTCTCTATTTGTTCGGATTTGATACTTGCTGTTTTGATCTCTGGAGATTTCCAAATCCGAATTTGATTGTAGATCCTGCAAAATTCAAACAAAGATACCCTTCCCAAAAATAACAGATGATATATTTTTATATTTTTTTTGATTTTTCAGATTTTTATGATTTTTTTTAATTTTGATTAACCCGAAATTGCAAAAAGGAAATAACACGCCATCCCCGGCAACGGCGCCTTTTGATTGATCTCAAAAACTATCTATTAACCGCAATCAAGAACGGCGTCGCTTGGTAGCTAGCCGGTGAGTACGGGTCGGTCCACAGGTATGTTGTGAATTTCCTATTCGTTCAAACGAGTTAATTCCGATGGGAGTCGGATTGATTTATTAAATCTAAAAACTAAATCTATCTATACTAAGATTATCTAGATCTAAATCTTGCTAGGGTTAGGTTTAGGAATGGTTTGGAAATGTAAATAAATCTCAACGCTTTCTATACCCAAATTAGGATCTAAAAGGAGTTATGGTAATTATCAATAAAGGGGATTAGATCCATTCGGGAAGGTGTTCCTTCCTCTGGGTTCTTGTCCTTCCTTTATCAATCCTTACCCTAACCTCCATGGAAAACACGCGCAGCCGGGCCTTTATGCTACGGTATCACCGCTACCTCGAGGGATAGGGTGCCGTAAGGCACGGTGTGTGCGTGTATGCATGGAGTCCTATTGAAAATATATAATGGGCAAGAAAGGGATGAGAGATCTCGTCTCTCAAAAGCCTTCCCCAAAGCTGACCCTAACAAGCGAGGAGACTACTCGCTCATTAGGAAATTTAAAAACATTTATCTAGGACAAAGAATGAAAAATTAACTAAGGCAAGGAATTAAATTTATCTAGGGAAAGAATAGAAAATTAACCTAGGGTTGAAAATAAAGAACTTACAAAAATGATGCTCTCCAAAAGAATGCTGAAATTTATTAATGAAGGGAGGCATGAAAAGAATACAATGATTTGGACTTCTATTTATAAGACATAGAAACCCTAGGTTACAATTGACTCGCATGTCTGCATTTACCAAAATACCCATAAGTAGACCTAGTCAGAGTAGATTCCAAGCATTGGCAAAAAAATATTTCCATCATGGGCTCTGGACTGCCGCGGATCCGCGGCCGCAACAGGGGTTGGGCCGCGGTTCCGCGGCCCAATGGAGAGTTTATGTCTTCATTTTTCTTCTGCTGACTTTGGGCTTTCTGGGCTTCCTTATTCTTTGGTTCTTTTATTAAAATAGCTTCTGTGTTTCTTCCAGATCTCCAATGAACAATTGCAGTGGAACGTTCGCTTTGTAATCTTGGACCTTGCGCTGCCTTATGCTTTGTGAACTTTATCTTTGTGTAGGCTTGACTAAGATCCTTCTATTTGTTGGTCAAAGTCCCTCTTTTGTATCGTCTTTTATCTTTTTCACTATTTTCGCTCCAAGAACTTGTAAGCTGTACTATGTAGCAGACATGGGTCAAAAGCACATGTTTATTTGTAAAAAGAATAAGAATGTGGAATATAATAATACAATATTATGATATGAACAGCCAGGAGCGACCTCGGGGCCCTCGACATCCACCACGAGGCGAGCTGAGTCCTCGGCGACTTCCTCGTCATTAATTTCCTGCCCCTGCCCGCTGGTGTCCGCGAGGGGGTACTGGACCCGGAGCTCTTCATCGGCGAACCCCGGCACCCAGGCCTTAACAGCGTCGAGGGCCTCGTGCCAGATGAGGGTCGTGGCGACGGTCAGGTCATCATAGTAGTCTTTCGACTTCTTGTAACCTTCCACCGCCTTCGCCGCCGAGAGGTCGGCCAACTTGGCTGCCCTGAGGTCGGTCGACTTCACCCACTCAGCCGCCGCCCCCAGCTCCTTCCGGAGGGTTTTCACTGTCTTCTTCAGGTTGCCGGCCAGCACCAGAGCGTCCTCAAGCTTGTCCTCAGCAACCGCAGTGGCCTCGCGGTGCCGGGAAACCTCCCGCTTCCCGGCCTCTACCTCACCCTCCAAGGCGACGACCCTCGCCTTCATCGCCTCCAGCTCCCGCTTGGAACTCTCTTCCAGCGAGGCAAGCTGGCCCGCAACTTTCATCGCCGGGGCTACCACCTCGGTCTCCATGCGCAAGGCGAGGGCGACGTGCTGAAGGACCTGAAAAGCAGGAGAGAGATCAGGAAGATGAGAGAGGCATCGAACCTCGGAAATAATAATAATAAAAGACAAGCGCTTACCTGCACGGACTCCTGGGCGATGGATGCCAGCTGAGCCCTGAAGGTCCCCTCGGGGACTCTACCCCCGGCCGATGCCTCTATCTCATGCAGCAGGCTATCCGCGACGGATAGCCCCGAAGGCACGGCGAACTGGAGACCGCCTTCCTCCACCGTGATCGGCGAAGACGGTCCCCGGGCAGATCTCCTCTTGAGCGGCCTCGTGGGAGAGCTGGCCTCCTCCCCCGAGGCCGGGTCCTCCAGAATCCGAGCCCGCCTCCGACCCGACATTCTGCTGGGCCCCGGGGCGAGATCCGCCTCCGAGCGCCGGCGGGGCACTACCGCCGGGGGAGAAGGAGCCGGGGCGGGCTGTGAACGGGAAGAGCCGGCGCCCCCAACCTTCGCTACCGGCCTCGGCTGGCGCATGGAAGCTCTGAGCGAGTCCATATCCATGGGTCCTACACAAAACCGAGTGCAAAAGAGTCAGCGACACATGCAATATACGAGCCAAAAAAAGCAAACCTAAACTTACCGACGAACTCAACGGGGATGAGTCCGGCCTAACTCAGAACCCTCTCAGACAACAGCACGTCGTAACGGGGGATGGGCTCCTACGACGCCACTCTCACCACGGCGGGGTCACTGGACTGGTTCCCCGGCAAGTGCTTCTCCCTCGACCATTCTATAGGCACGGGCCAGTCCTCGCCCTCGGGAGGGGAAATGAAGAAGAAATTCTTCTTACAGTCATGAATGGAAGAAGGCAGGGTCACAACCCCCGTCCCGGCGGCGCCCCCTGGTCGCTTTATGAAAGAGAGATAAACCCACCTCGGGTCGCCCGCTCGACCACCGGGGTGATTTTTGAATACGAGAGAGGAATCAAGGAGGGAAAGGCTGAAGGGGATCGCCTGTAACTTCGGGCAGATCAGGAACCCGAGGAGAATCCTCCACGAGTTCGGCACCAACTGACCGGGAGCTAACCCGAAGAAGTTCAACGCTTCCACGACCTCAGGAGAGAAGGGCAAGCGCATTCCACCCCAAAATGCTTCCAAATAAAGGGCGATCTCCCTACCCCCGTACTTGGTCTGCCCTCTCTCCCTCCTTGGCCAGACGGAGCGTATAGCATGGGGGGATGTGGAAGCGAGCCCGAGCGTTGGCAAGATCGTCCTCATGCCTTATTCAACACGAGGCGCCAGGGGCGGCATCTACCGCCTCCTCCCTGGGGGCTGCCCCTGCCGCACAATCCCGGGAAGAGGGGCCAACCCCTGCCCCCCGGAAGGACTCAGACTCACCTAAAGGGTTCCTAGAACCTAACTCAACGACATCTACTGACTCGACAAGAGAATACTTCTAACCTTGGGAAGAATGATCCTCGGGAAACGAAGATGGAAGGAAGGAGATGAGCGCCGAGCAACCGAGACCTAGAACGAGAAATATGAAGGAGTAGGGGCCCTGGAACGGGCCCCACCCCTATTTATCGCCGCAAGCGACCTCATCCAACGGTGCCCTTCATCTCCCGCCAAGACACCTCCTCGCGTCCAACGGTTCCGATTGCTCCACTTGCCGTCCCCGCACTGGGCCGCGCCTTTTCAGACGCCGCAGGTCTGCAGACGTCGCGTCAGCCAACCGACGCTTGACACTTGGGCCATCATTTCAAAGCGATACGAACCGGCGCACCCTCCTTAAATGCGGAGATCTCCCCTGATTCGCTAGCAGAAAAGACAGCTGACGGCCCGGGGACGCGTCCCGACGAAACCTTAGGAGGGAGCTCACCCTGGGCGGCCCGGCAGTCCACTCCTGACCCGACCCTCTAACCGGTCGGGACAGGAGTGGGGGGCTAATGATGATGCTCAATATTGGCGACCCCTAAGATCAGGACACATGGCGGATGGCAGGCCCCATAACCCAGAAGAAAGGGCCCGCAGAGGCCGACCAGCCCCCCCGGTTCCCGACCTGCAATCACAAGCTAGCCCTCAGTGGGGCTCCCTACAGATGGGCCTCCCCGACCTATCGGCCAGCCCTGAGCTGCCACAGAACTGAGTCTCCTCGGCGTTCTCACTCGTCCCCGAGCCCCCCGGCCGAGGTCGTCTTCCTCGGTCATCCGACCAGCTCCATCGCTCACGGGCGCAACCGCCGCTCCGCGAATCTCGCCATGCACGGATTCTCCGCCAGCAACATCCCACGTTCCACGCCTCCGCGATCCCTATTAATGGGTGATCCGTCCTCTACGCGGGCGTGATGTCGGGAGCGTAACCGCCGGCGAGATTCTCGTGCCTGCTACTGCGCGCCTCCACCACTATATAAACCCCTACCACTGAAGGGTCAAGTAAGCGATTTTTTACTCCACTTAGCCGTTACGCTGCTCGGATCTAGTACTAACTTGATCGTCGGAGGGTCCTTGGTGGTATCAAAACACCCCGGGACTTCTTTGCAGGTACTCGGCGTCAAACTCCTCCAATCACCAAATCTCCTCAAAGTCCATTGAGACCCACACACAACAGGGAATCCCCTCCAGAATCCACCGGAAGATCGACGGAAGACAACATCTGAAGGAGATCTGAAAAGGACCTCCATCATTTACAGAAAGAAAATGGATGGTGGGGGGAGAGAGGGGAGGCAGGATTTGATAGTTCTGATTTTTAGTTTTTGTTTCATCCGAATATGTGGGATAATTTTCAAGGGTGGAACACTCATTTTATATATGAAAAAGTTGTAATTGAAACATTTTTTCTTCTAGTTCCAGTTCTATTCATGACCGACACCAAATTTAAAACTTTAACTTCCAGTTCTAATTGACTAACACTAACTAATATATTATCCTAGTATGTTCCAGTTCTAACTGTATGTTCTAATTGACTAACCCTCGGGCTCATTTCTGTTTACGAGAATCACTAGGCTCATTTCTCTTTGGCAAATATAATTTTTTGTGTATTGAAAATATAATTTTTTGTGTATTGAAGTGAAAGAGTTGGTAGAGCAATTTTGTTTATTTGAGTTGGTACAACATATGAATTGCTAAAGAAAGTCAGGGTTTGAAGGAAGGGCTGAATGGAAAATAGGATGATTAATTTAGCCCACTTGTATTCTTGGAAAAAAACAAACAAATGACATAGTAGCCGTGGAGCTTCTCATTGTCAAACAAAAAGATCGGGATTCAAACCATTATGGTTAATTATTTAAAAAGAAGGAAAAGAAAAACTCATGTGGCTCAGAAAAGAGGTAACCAGCCCTTTTAACATTACAAAAACAAAAATAAGGAAAAGATAGGGATTCTTTTCATTGCTTTGTTGCGAGAATGGGAATGATGAGAACTTGATAGCAAAGGAAACCAAACTTTAGCTTCAAAAGAAACCTCAATGATCACAAGTAGCTCACTCGAGCTGAAGGCCGGAATCTTTAGAAAAAGAGATACGTCCTAAAGCTGAAAGTAGCAACATAAGCTCAATATCTCAAATTGTGTCTCTGTTTTGACTAGCTAAAAAAGGCTTATCTTTATTATAAGCTCGTAAATGAGATCAATTTCCACAAGAGCATTTATATATTTTATATAAAATTTACATTTTTGTAACAAGTGTGCAAGAGACCAAAAAAACACTATGAAAATGAATAGGAGAGAGTATAAACTTATTATTTTTCAATTGTAACTTCAAAGTTATAATGCAGTGGTAGAGAATTCAAAAGTTGTTAAATTTCCCGAGACAGAAATTACCCATTCTCAATTTAGAGAGCAAGTTTCAATAAACCATTTATTCTCTATTAATACCCATTTTATTGCTTCAAAATACAAACCAGACCTCACAAATAACAACATCATTTTTGTGACATTAATATCTATGGAAATGACACTGTCTTATAAATATATCACATCAACATGGATTAAAAAGTGCAAAAATAAAGGCAGAGTGCAACAATAGTAGTACAAACATGCAGCAAGCTCTATAATGATGCTTCCCTCTCTCTCTCTCTCTCTCTCTCTCTCTCATAGTTGAAGCTCAAGCAACAGAGTTGAGGCCTAAGCATCCTGACCACAAATTCCTAAGCAATCTCTTCTGTAAAAGAAAATTCCAGGATGATTAAGTATAATATAGGGCAATGAATAAAAGAAAGCAGAGAATAAAGAGAAAAGTTAAAAATCAGAAGGATTAACCACATATAACATCCTTCGTCTATATCGCTTCCAACTCTTAGAAATCTTGTGTTATCAAAACGGTCGATCTCCATATTGTTCGGCTTTCGTTTTGTAGTCGAGATGACTCTTAAGGCATTGTTTGACTTTGAAGCCGGAGAGTCTATTTTTAAGTAGAGATATAACATATATGAAATGCAAATTTTGCAAACTTAGAAAATTGCCACCACCCAAAATATACTAACTCATGAAGTAAATAACTTCTATGGAATTAGCAAGACGTGGTTGTTCCCTCATAAGGGAGGGGGGGTCTGTTTGAAAAGTTCCACAACTCAAACCTCATATGTTAAATACGTGAGCGCCTATATACAGAGCATATAAGCGCTGCAATCAAACAACTAGTAGGCTAAATAAGCCTCGTATGGGCGACTATATGCAAAGCGTATAGGTCCTGCAATCAAACAACTAATAGGCTAAATAAGCTTCACGCGTTAAACACGTGAGCGTCTATAAGCATATAGACGCTGCAATAGACAACTAATAGGCTAAATAAGCCCCACGTGTTAAACATGTGAGCGCCTATATGCAAAGCATATAAACGCTGCAGTCAAACAACTAAAGGCCAAATTAACCTCATGTGTTAGACACGTGAGCGTTCATATACCTTGCATATGGGCGCCAAATCAGAAAAGCTAAATAAGCCTAAACACGTGAGGGGACCTCCTTATGTAGAATTAAATTCTACTCAATCAAGAAACCAATCCAATGGTGATTAAGTATAGAATTAAATTCTATTGGAATGAATATTTTCTGTTAAATAGAAAGTTGGTGGATCAAAAATCCAAGGAGATGGAAGATATTTCTCATGTCTTTCTAAACAAAAAAAAATTGTGCTATGTTAAACCAAGCACCCTTAGATTAAAAATCCAATGGTAATAAAAATATCTCGTTCAATAGAATTTTATTCTATATATGGGGGAATATTCCCTCAATCTTGTTAAAACAAGAAAACATATTCTGTAAGACAGAAACATTTGGATAAAAGATCCAACGATGAGTAAAATTCTCCAAATCAATTTTGAGTCCAATTAAATCAATTGGAATATCTTAATAAGAGATTTTCTTAAAATTAATTAACAAACTTGCCTTCACTATATAAAAGACCCGAGACTTCAAGTCTCATATAGAAGGAAAAAACCGCTATAAGCTCCTGTCAAAAAATACAGTGAGCTCTTGAGAGAACAAAGAATTTAATTCTCAAAAATAGAAAACCTTCCTTCATCAAAACACTCTAGATAAATAACAAAGGAAGGATTTAAAGTATCTCTCACGTCTAGTATAATGGATATAAGGGTTCACCCTTCATACAAGAACTTAGTTCTTTCTCTGGTTTGAGATTTACAAAAGCAAATCTCCCCACAAGTTGAGAATTTAATTCTCATCGGGAAGATTCTGTTCCACCGGTGACTAAGACAAAGCAAGAGATATCAGACTCAAAACTTGGAAGGAAGAACTAGGTTAGAAAAAGAAAAAGAAAAAGAAAAGGAACATATGTTCTGGAAATTTAATTCCTCCGAAATTAGGGTTTAAGCTTACATAAAGAACTTTGTTCTTATAAAAAAATTTAAAAAAAGAACTTAGTTCTCCAATAAAAACAATGATGAAAATTCAAGATCTTCAAAACAGACATCTTGATGGTCATCAATACCTAAAATGTCATTAACAGAGATTAATATCTCTAAAAATAAGAAGAACTTGGCGTCTCACGTGAAACACACGTGAGTAAGATTAGTGCTTAGCACTATTATTTTGCCTCATGTATTTCCCACGTGAGTGCTTAAAACAAACAAAAGAAAAACTAAAACGCCTCACGTGCTTCCCACGTGAGCGTCCAAAGAGCAAAGGAAAACTACTTTGTGTTGATTAGGCAGCCACCAAATAAAGCAGCCCAACATCCCAAAATAAAGCAATCATGTGAAATACAAGTGAAACACTCTTGGAAACCCAAAATCTAGCGTCTCACGTACTTCACACGTGAGCTCCAGCCACGTGCTTAGCACTTATGTCAAAAAAGGGGATGAGCAAATAAAACCTGAAATCAATATGCAAAGTGCTTAGCACTCCATGATCAGTCGAAATGACTAAGTGCTTAGCCCTGATTGGACAGTGCCCATATATGAGCACCTCACGTGAAAAATACGTGAGCGCCAGAATAGATTAGCGCTCAGCACTATTCCAGCGCCCCCACATGAAATACACGTGAAGCGCTGCATATATTAGTGTTTAACACTACTGGTAGTATAGAAACCCAATCTTAGCCCCAATAGGCTAAATTTCATGAGCTTAAATCTCTTTGTTTTTATAATCAACCGAGCCAGTATTGCTCACGATCTCCCAAACTGATTTTAGTCTCAAATATGACTAATGATCTCTCATGGATGATATCCAAAATGATATTCATTCCATATCTCCTAAAGTAATCTTAGTCTCAAATGTAACTAACGATTCTTAGGACCACTGCAACCCCATTTTCCCTCAAATACGGGATTTGGTTCAAGGGTACATCTTTCCACTCCTCTGATATATGCCATCGTAATTTCTCAGCATCTTCAGAGAGATGGCGGGTCCCGACAACTGACAACTCCGTCCATCCACATTAATGCACTTCCAAATTGACGTGCATGCCTCAAATCGGATCGCGCCCCAAATTGGGCGCATTCCATGTTACCATCATTCACTCTGCCACGTAACAAATACACATGCGCTCAAGATGAATGTTGAACCGAAATGTCCTTAAGCTAATATTCGTCCCATATACGGCGATAATGGACCGAAACGTCCTTAAACTGACATTCGTCCCAAATAGGGAATGTTGGACCGTGATGTCCTTAAACTAAAATAATTGAGCCCATATGCTCATTTGCTTCTAAGTTGATTCTAGTCTCAAATATGACTAACGATGTTTAAATCAAACACAAATATCCCGTGAACTGATGGACCTCATGTATATGAGATCTGCGGCATGAGTTCACTCACGTTGGCAAACCAAGCTACCAACATGAATCCCGTCAAGCAAAGCCTTGACCCAAAACCAAAATCTAAAAATATACGGATTTAGACTAATCCGCGCCTTACGGGCGACGACATAAACTAGTCTCCGTATACAATCCACGGGCAACCAAAACAAATAAAAACACACACGACACGAAGTGAACTACCGAATCAGGAGAAAGTGGTTATCGTAATACAGTAACGTAATTAACTGCGGGGTCTTATGCCTGCAGGGAAGAGCATCCCCACAATCAAAAACCCCTCATAAAATGAGGGGGAATCTGATATAGTCTGCTGCAACGGTCTCGTCTGTCCAAACCTCCGATATATAGTGCCATAAATCAACTTGGTATATTTGGAGAGGTGGACGGATAAATCCAAATAGCATTTTCCTCCAGATTCAGGCAAGACGATCCAACCCGGTTCGTCTCGGTCTTCCGCGGAGAACAGTCGTTAGAAGTTTAGGGGTGTTGTGTATGCCTTCCATTCGATCCCTATTGATTTCCCGTTTATCCGGAGTTATCACGAAGTCACAAAGATTCGAATTTATCTGTAAGGCAAGGGGCCAGACGTATGCGAGTCATAACTTCATACATCTGGCAGAACTCTGTATACACGATATACTTTGGCCAGACGTCTGACTCAAAAGACGCCAGACGTCTGCGAATGCTCTGTTGTTCTGAAGCCTGAAGACCAGACATCTAAAGATCCTTCTTCAGACATCTCGGAACACTTTGTTGTTTCAGAGACTCTTGGGCAAACTTCTGAGAATCCCTTCTTCAGACGTCTGCCGAGTTCTTAAGCCGGATATTTTCTAAGTTAGGAAATTAGTTTTTTAGGTAAATCTTTTGTATGTTATATATAGTGAAGAATGTAGAAACCCTAGATCGGATAGTTTTTGATAATTTGAGAGAACCCTTTTGTTATTTTGAGAGAGCTCGGGTTTGAGGGATTTCTGTATTTCTTCCACCGTTTGTACTCCTCCACTTTTGGATATTAATAAAGCTTCTCCTTCGTCTATTTGATTTTGTGATTAGTACTTTTATTTCCTTATTTGCCGGTGATTGGTTTATTCTTTCTCTTTATCATTTTTCATTGTCTTCGTGGTCGTTTTGTCGTAACAAACTGGTATTAGAGCTATTATTGTTTGGGGGTCTCTTGTTTGAACCATTAGGTCTTCAATATTGCGATCTAGGTTAATGGTGGGTAACGACGTTTGTGTCATCTTCCCCACTTTCTTAGATCGTGATTTTAAAGTTTTAGGGTTTGTTAGCACTCATGGTGTTTTAGATTGAGATCCTGCATCATGTCTCCGACAATCATGAAGTTCAATATCAAGAAGTTTGATGGAAATATAAGTTTCAATTTATGGCAAGTCCGTATGATTGCAGTGTCGACTCAAAATAATTTTAGAAAAGCGATTCTTTGGAAGGATGCAAAGGCTTTCACTATGACGGGGAAAACTTGGGAGGAGTTGGATGAAAAGACTCTTATGGCTATCCAGTTGTGTCTGACAAACGAAGTTCTGCAAGAAGTTTTGGTAGAAAATGTGGCAACTAGTTTGTGGCAAAAATTTGAGAGTTATATTTAAGGAGCTCTCACGAATCGACTCCTGTTAAAGCAGTGTCTCTATACACTTCGTATATCAGAAAGCTCTCTAATCAAATCTCACATCTGTGAGTTGAATTCAATTATTACAGATCTAGGTAAGATTGATAATGAAGATCAGGCTCTTCTCTTATTATGTTCGTTGCCACCCTCATATAAGCACTTTCATGACACCATGATCTATGAACGAGATACAATCTCGATCAAGGATGTCAAAAAGAACTTGATAAACAAAGAGAAGATCGACAAGGAGTTGACTTCTAGCGAAACTGATGGTTTATCTTCTGGCTTATTTGTTCGACGGCGAGCGCGGAAAAGAGAGATCCAGAAGGTAATAAGAAGAATTCAAGGTTGAAGTCCAAGAATAAAAAGAACTTGACCTGCAACTATTGTAAGAAGTTGTGGTACTTTAAGGTCGATTGTTTCAAATTGCAGTATTAGCAAAAGTTGGAAGACAAATCGAAGGAGTCTTCAGCCGAAACTAATATAACGGAAGGAGAATAATATCTTCTTATGATTCTTGACAGCACACATCGATCTAACGACGAATGGATCATGGATTTGGGATGTTCCTACTACATGATTCCCAATAGGGATTTGTTTACCATTTACGAGTCCGTTGATGGTAGAGTAGTTTTAATGGGCAACAATAGTTCGTGTCGAACTATTGGTAAGGGGGCGATCCAAATCAAGATATTTGACAGCGTTGTGAGGACATTGGCGGAAGTCAGACACGTACCTGACTTGAAGAAGAATCACATCTCTTTAGGTGCACTCGATGATAAGGGTTACAATTTTTCCGCTGAATGTGGAGTTTTGAAAGCAAACAAAGGTGCTCTAGTTGTAATGAAGGACCTGAAGAAGGGGTCTTTATATTCGTTGCAGGGTTCGATGACTTCCGGTTCAGCGGCTATTTCATCATCCAAATCTATGACAGATTTGGACACTACCGGATTATGGCACATGAGACTTGGACATATGAGTGAGAGAGATATGGTCGAGTTGTCGAAGCAGGGTCTACTTGGTGGGAAAAGTGTAACGAAGTTGGAGTTTTATGAACATTGCGTTTTTTAGAAGCAAAAACGTGTTAGCTTCAGTTCGGCGGTGCACAAAAGGTACTCTTGATAATATCCATTCGGATTTTTGGGGACCCTATCCAATTGCTTCTAAAGGAAGCGGTGCCAAATATCTACTTACTTTCATTGATAATTTTTTGAGAAAAGTTTGGGTCTATTTCTTGAAGTAAAAAAGTGATGTGTTTACTACGATCAAGCAATGAAAGACGTTTCTTGAGAAGCAGACAGGGAAGCAGATCAAGAGACTGAGGACAGACAATAGGTTAGAGTTTTGCAGTGGAAATTTCAATAATTTCTGCAAAAATGAAAGGATTATTCGGCACCATACCGTTGTCTACACCCACATCAGAATGAAGTCGCGGATTGTATGAATCGGACTCTTATGGAGAAAGCTCGATTCATGTTGTCTAATGCAGTGCTCGGTAAAGAGTTTTGGACAGAAGCGGTGAACACGACATGTTTCATTGCGAATCGGTCACCTCATATATCGCTAAGTAGTAAAACACAGGAGCAGGTATGGTCTGCGAAGCACGCCGATTATTCTACACTTCGAGTGTTTGGTTGTCCAGCATATGCACATTGCCATGAAGGCAAGTTGAATTCTTGAGCAAAGAACTGCATATTTCTTGGTTATGCTACCGACGTTAAAGATTATAAGTTGTGGTGTTCGGATCTTAAGTCGCCTAAATTTATGATTAGCAGAGATGTGACTTTTGATGAATCTGCTGTGTTGAAACCGAAAATTGTGGAGTCTCCAGTTGAAGACGTTCGAAGAAGGATGAGCCGAGCGTTGATATCGAGGTCGGTGAAAGCTCAGGTTCTCAAGAGATCCCTCCTTAACCATCGTCTGAAGAAATTCATGATGAGCAGTCCCATGATGATGAGTATTTGCTCACTCATGATCGACAAAGAATGGACAATAGACCGCCATAAAGATATGTCTATGATGATCTAGTGGCGTATGCGTTGTCCGTAGCAGAAACAGTTGATAGTAGCGAGTCGAAGAGCTATCAAGAAGCCATCCCATCCGATGAGTCAGCTCATTGGCTAGTTGCTATGAATGAAGAGATTGAATTTCTTCACAAGAGCCAAACTTGGAACCTTGTGAAACCCGGGGGAAAGAAAATAGTTGGCTGCAAGTGGGTTTTCAAGAAGAAAGAAAATGGCCAAGGGACGATTGATACAAGATACAAGACACGGTTGGTAACTAAAGGATATTCATAGATTCGGAGAGTTGACTTCAATGAGGTGTTTTCTCCAGTTGTTAAACAGCTTTATACGTTTCTTGCTCGGTTCGGTAGCTATGCAAGATTTAGAGCTTGAGCAGCTCGATGTGAACACAACGTTTTTGCATGGTAATTTGGTAGAGAAGATCTACATGCAACAGCCCGAGGGTTTTGAAATTGAAGGCAAAAAAGACCACATTTGTTTGCTAAAGCAGTCTCTATGGTTTGAAGTAGTCATCTAGACGTTGGTATAAGAAGTTTGACTCTTTCATGAAAGAAATTGAGTTTACGAAAAGCATGGGTGACGGTTGTGTCTATTCGAAGAAGCTCGACGATGGTTCTTTCATATACTTGTTACTTTATGTTGATGATATGTCAATAAAAGCAGGGTATATGGTTGGTATTCAGAATTTGAAGGAACGGTTGAAAGGCAAGTTCGAGACCAAGAATTTAGGAGCGGCCAAGAAAATACTTGGTATGGAGATAAGACGAGATCGCAAAGAAGGAAAGCTTTACTTGTCTCAACAGCGATACGTTGAGAAAGTTTAGGAGCGTTTTGCCATGGCAAACGCTAAATTTGTAAATACCCCGTCCGCAGCTCATTTCAAAATTTCAGCTAGTTCATCATCGCAAATAGAGGATGAGATTAAGTATATGTCGAATGTTCCATATTCGAGTATGATGGGTAGTATTATATATGCCATGGTTTGTACCCGACCTAATATTTCACATGTAGTTAGTGTTGTTAGTCGCTATATGACATCTCCTCGTAAAGGCCATTGATAAGCTGTGAAATGGATTTTACGATACCTGCGAGGTATATCTAATGTGGGGTTGGTGTTTGGGAGGAATAGCGACAGTTTGATTGAATTCAGTGATTCCAATTATGCGAGTGATCTCGACGGGCGGAGGTCGATCACCGGTTATGTATTCTCTTTAGGAAGATGTGACATCAGTTAACATGCTTTGTTACAGCCTACGGTAGTATTGTCTATGACGAAGGCCAAGTATATGATCGTTGTTGGGGTCGTTAAGAAAGCGATCTGGTTGAAAGGACTATTTTCGAACCTTGGTATTCAAAAGAATACCATAATAGTCTACCGTGATATCCAAAGCGTGATTCACTTGACGAAGATCAGATGCATCATGATAGAACGAAGCACGTTGATGTACGGTACTAGTTTGTTCAGGAAGTCGTTGAAAAAGAAGAGATGGTCGTGAAGAAGTTTGGCACATCGGATAATCCGGCCGACATTTTGACGAAATCTCTTTTGCTTGTTAGGTTTAAGTATTGCTTGAACTTAATTGGAGTGTGTCGCACTTATTAAGCCTTTTAGGGGTTTTGTAATGAAGGTGGAGCTATTATTAATTTTGTGGAGAAGTGTTGTTGGGAATGCGGGATAAGGTGGAGATTTGCTGTGTATGTCTCCCATTTTATTCCTATCGATTTCCCATTGATCCGGCGTTATCACGAAATCATGAAGATTCGAGGTTATCTGGAAGGCAAGGGGCCGGACGTCTGCGAGTCATAACTTCTTATGTCTAGCAAAACTCTGTATACACAGTATACTTTGGGCAGATGTCTGACTCGAAAGAGGTCAGACGTCCGAAGATCCTTCTTCAGACGTTCTGAAACCTGAAGACCAGACGTCTGAAACCTGAAGACCAGACGTCTGAAGATCCTTCTTCAGACGTCTGGGAACACTCTATTGTTTCAGAGACTTTTGGGCGGAAGTCTGAGAATTCCTTTTTCAGACATCTGCCGTGTTCTTGGACCGGATATTTCCTAAGTTAGGAAATTAGTTATTAGGGTAAATCTTTTGTATGCTATATATATTGAAATATATGGCAACCCTAAATCGAAATAGCTTTTGATAATTTGAGAGAACCTTTTGTTATTTTGAGAGAGCTGGGGTTTGAGCTATTATTAATTTTGTGGAGGAGTGTTGTAGAGAATGTGAGGTAGGGTGGAGATTTGTTGTGTATGCCTCCCATTTGATTCTTATTGATTTCACATTGATCCGGCGTTATCACGAAATCATGAAGATTCGAGGTTATCTAGAAGGTAAGGGGCCAGACGTCTGCGAGTCATAACTTCATACGTATAGCAGAATTCTGTATACACGGTATACTTTGGGCAGATGTCTGACGCGAAAGAGGTCAGACGTCCACGAATGCTATGTTGTTCTGAAACCTGAAGACCAGACGTCTGAAGATCCTTCTTCAGACGTCTGGGAACACTCTGTTGTTTCGGAGACTTTTGGACTGAAGTCTGAAAATTCCTTTTTCAGACGTCTGCCGTGTTCTTGGACCGGATATTTCCTAAGTTAGAAAATTAGTTATTTGGGTAAATCTTTTATATGCTATATATATTGAAATATATGGCAACCCTAAATCGAATAGCTTTTGATAATTTGAGAGAACCTTTTGTTATTTTGAGAGAGCTAGGGTTTGAGGGATTTATGTATTTCGTCTACTGTTTGTACTCCTTCACTTTTGAATATAAATAAAACTTCTCCTTCGCCTATTTGATTTTGTGGTTAGTACTTTTATTTTCTTATTTGCCTGTGATTGGTTTATTCTTTTTCATTATTAGTTGTTATTGTCTTCGTGATCGTCTTGTCACAACAACAAAGGGTAAGTGATACTTTCTGAAAACTCCGATTATTTTGCGGCCGGAAGGCCCCTGATCTATCGATGGAGGGAGCAAAAAACAAGCTTCACTCCCCTTTCTCAAAATGAAGAATTAAAGGTCGATGTCTGAGAGGGAATAACTTACACCGTTCTGTCGGCTCCCGAGAACAAATCTAGTGGAGACGGGGGTGGGACCTAACTCCACACACAAGGAAAACACAAGGCCATATTTGGAAATGGAGTAAAGTTTTCTACACTAGAGTTTCACATAGTTAGCAAAACTTAACTCTAAAATGCTAACTTTATTATATTTGTTGTCTAATTTGAAGTTGAGATAAATACAGTTATCTCAAGATAAGCATCAACTCCAATCTGATATAAGTTCTATAAATTTCATTTTTGCAAACTCATCTATTATAACATAACCTTGGTTTATTTTTAAATGAAGTATGGGGCTGGTTTGCATCCTTCCTGCCTCCACTTAAACATAAGAGAAACACAAGGCTGGGAAAAAACTATTATGCAAGAGTTTGCACCGTGCAAGCCCTTAGATGGGCTCCACTTTTGTGCCAGGGAAGCTCATTTAAGGGCTCTAAAGGGGCTTGCATGGTGCAAGCCCTAGAGTAGATTTTTCCCGAGGCTGGGGCGAGCGTAGTTCGCATGACCATCCCTGGTGGTGGGGGCACAACTTAAAAACACGCCCCCACCCTATGTTATAACGTATTATTGCAACTTATGAGGCCGTGCGCGACCATAGACTTCGTTAAGCTCGAAAAATAAGCTCGACTTATCCTAACTCTGAATCCAAACAGGGCCCAAAAGTTGAGATAGCTAGAGTTATTTAAATCCGTTTCAATTTTATTTGCCTAAACTAGCTTCTAAGAAAACGAGGGGGAAAAAGTTCGGATAACTCTAAAGCCAAGTAACAATAAACGAAGTTAATTTTTAAGTAAACATAGAGTTAACAAAAGAGTAATTATCAAAAATCCAAGGCACCGCAAATTTGACATTCTAAAGCTCATAAATGTGGAGTGCTGATAAACTATTTGCATGATTATAATTAACTTGAAGGATGATATAAAGATAATCAAGGGAAAAAAGGCAATATACCCTCTTGGGCTTTTGATAGAGTAGCTCAGGGGGAATCTTGTACAGATCCTCATCAACAGCTTTGGAAACTTTTTTTGGTTTCATTGGGCTTTGTGTTGTTGAGTCATAAACTTTCCCCTGTTTCTTCACTTGGCATTGGTTGTGATTCTTCTCCCTTCCAACTTTCTTCACCTAATCAAATCATCATACAAGCAAAACAATGCAAAACTATAGTAATAGGTAGCAAGAGAAAGAAAGAACAAAAATATATATGAAATGAACCTTTATTTGGTTGTGATGGTGATAGTGGTAGGTTGGCTTGAAGAGATCAACATTAGCTTGCATGGCAGCATCAAAGTATTGAGTGATGGGCATCTCATTGTAGTAATCCCAATTCCCAAATGTTGGAAACTGAACTCTCTTCATCTCCTACAACCATAGAAGAAGAAGTTAAAAAGACAAGTTAAAGAATGAGGAGCTAGAAGAAATTTCCAGAGTTTGAGATTTCTGTGAGGCTCTTTGGCTAACCTCCATCTTGTCTTCAGAAGTATAAAGCAGAGGAGTAGTGGAAGAATGCTAATGATCAATAGAACAAGAGCAGTCAAGGTATAGAGGAATTTGTTCAAGAAGTAGAAAGGCCAAAAGTCTGAAGAAGGGAACATGATGGTTTATTGAGGAAGTGACTTTTTTCTCAGCATGGGGCCCCTCTTGCTTTTATTAGGCTTTTCCTTTTATCCTACAATTAGATAAAAAAAAATGCCACCCTTAAATTTGGTGTAAGGGAGCCTCCATTAAGAGGGGCCGTTTTGTTGCTGGATTATGATAGGACCTGGCACTGTTTGGATTCTTGAATTTAAAAATGAGTTTGGATTCTTAAATTTATCGTTTGGTTGTTTTGGATTTGCTTGTTTTTTGTGAGAGGCCCACCAAAAAAAACTATGATTTCTATGGATTAGGCACTGTTCACGTGGGTCCCATATACTTTATGTTATTAAAATATCCCTCTCTCTTTATCTCTCACTATAATTCTCAAATCCAAATCCTACTTATTTTTTCCAACCAAATAAGAATTGCAAGAATCTACAGATCCAATACTAGGAATTTAATACCAACAAAACACAAAATTAGTCAATCCAATTTTTTTTCAATTGTGCTATTTAGAAATCCAAATTTCAAAATCCTCAACCAAACAGCCCGCTAGGTTAATCTAAGAAGCTTAAAATTTGAAGCAAATGTTTTTATATTCTAACACATATTTGCTGGTTCCGATGTCAGTATCTTTGGGTGATATTAATTACAATAAGTTGGTATTTTTTTAATCTGTTGTCTTTGCGTATTTGAGAGAACATGCATATTTATTTACTGATACCCCCTTAGCTGAAGCTGTCATGAGTTGAAAGAAAAAAATTTCTATTCAACCCGTTTTGAAGGAACATGAAAGATGATGCATGATAAAGACATTGTTCATTTAGCGTTTGGTCTTTGAATTGGCTTTTCACTTCCTTTTTTTAAGTAAATGGGTTGAAATCTTAGTTTCAATTCATTCTCAAGTGATAGAAAATTTTCGATTCTTTCTAGCCTTATTTTTTTGCTCAAAACAAATAAGCAGTTGATGAATTTGTGTTGCTTTTCTTGATATAATTTATAACAAACAGATAAAGAATTCAGTTTCAAAGCCGACAAAAAAGAAGCGAGAAATTTTAATTTGTCCCCTTTACGGTCCTTTTTTCCTTGCAAAAAAACACATATATGACTTATTTATTCTTTTGACCAAGAGACAACCAGATCAAGAGTTAACCGGTTCGAGTGAACCATGGACAGTAAATATTTGTAATGAACTTCACAATCCAACATGTGCTGAATGAATTCAGAACATAAATGCAGATTAATTTTTTCCTTTTGGATACAAAACCTAAATTAAATATAGTCCAGTAAGAAAATCACTGTCTGTTTTGTATGCATTTCCACAGCTTCTGACATCTGCCAGGCCGAACTTAGAGCAAACTCTTACCACATCATCTTACTTGAATACACTTTTCTCACCTTCTCTCCCAACAAACCCTAGTATCAGTTTATTTCATTGTGGCTTGCGAACAAAAGGAATTGCTGCATCTTCCCTTTTGAAGTTTATGACCTTCGATCCTTGTAATTAACGTCTACAAATCCACCATACAACGTATATTTCATGATGATTAGGAGAGAGTCCGGCTACAGTGGCGTGTCAAGTTGATCAATAATGATCCAGTTTTTCATAACCAAATCAAAACCAACAACCATTACCCTCCTAGATCTCTCTCTACACATATCCCTAGGCCTCAAACAGTTGTGAGGTTTTGGTGCAACCAAGGTGTTGACGTTTTGTTGCTTGCCTCGTTCTCTGGGATGTCAAGGAAGCGTTTTTTCCTCTCCAATGTGCGTACCTCTCACGTGAACTCTCCTCAGACCTTTCACCTCAGCACTAGTCATATGTTAGAGTAGTTACCATACAAATTGCTCAACCCTTGTCTTTTTTCACGAAAGAAAAAGCCCGCTGTTGCAAATTTTGCAGTTGTGAGCCATTTTTCACAGTGCCCCCCCCTCCTCCCCCCCCCCCCCCCTCTCTCGCTCGTATTCAATGGAATTGACATCAAGCCTTTTATGGTCTATGTTTATTAAATGAAAAGAAAAGGAATCAGCTTTTTCGCTGGGGTTTATGGCAAACTGAGACATTGACCATGATAGCTGTAGCCTGTAGCTTGTTTCAAGGTTGGTTTTAGAAAGAAAATAAATGAGTTTGGAAGGTACCTAATGTTTGTATCCGGTTCCTTAAAAGTTTGGGTTTCATAATCGAAGCAATAATTGTGAAGCTGTGTCATATGACACGGTAGATTTTAGCTATAGATCTTCAACTTAGATCTAGTCTCGTCAGGGACGGAGGATAGCAATATTCATTTTTGGTCGCTGTCCCTATTCGTATCCTCATTTGTCAATGTTCTCCGGATATGGATATAGAAATATTTATATTCATTTATAATAATTATCTGTATGCATTCGTATCCGTTTATAACTGCAAGATATGATAACACATATTTTCGCTCCATATCGAATGTGTTTACATCCGCTATTAGCCTCTGAAATCTCAGCCTACGTTTGACGATCTCTCAATTTGGGTTGCTCGATAAATGGAATAGTCCGTTGGTGTTTAACTTGTACATTCATACATATCGATCTCTTTCCATCTTCTTTTTCAATACACCCAATCTTTAATTTCGGAGATCATCTCCTTCAAGTTTTTACTTTCTCTCTTCTTTTCGAGTATAGGATGTTCAATGTTCCAGTATGGAGTAGACATCTTATAGGACATTAAAACAGATACTACAAAGATCGAAATAGGTTTGCATAACATAAGGGACTCATCTTAAATTACTCTTTACGCGATAATGCTTGCTTCCGGTAATGATGGAGGTCGCTATCTCTCTCAAATGTTTTCCTCCATCGATCTTGCGACTAGCGAGGCTGAACGGCTGGGATTTGTTGTGGAAGATTGAGCGTGTGGATCTCAATGGGTTGTTGACGCCGAGCTACCTACAAAGGAAATACCGGGATGAGAAACCACTGTAGGACCCTCCGACGATCAAATAAGTACCGGAAAATATTGAGACAGAGTAGCGGCGTATTGGATTTAATTCGAGTTACCCGAGTCGTCTGGAAGAAAGGGTTTATATAGCGGTCGCATGGAGCGAATCGGCGCGAGATTCGCGCCGTCCGTTACGCCCCCGCCTCACGTTCGCGCTGATGGCAAGGTACGTCCATTAATAGTGGAATATGCCTATTAATGGAGAGACATGCCAGCGTAGGATGCGGGACGTGGAGCGGCGGAGATCTCGTATTAGCGAGATACACAGAGCCGTTATGGGGGTGCTTGGGCTCCGTGCTCTCGGTTGAACAGGGAAGCCGAGGAAGCTCAGCTCGGTGGATAGCTCAGAGTTGAGCGAGGAGGCCGAGGAAGCTCATCCCTGTGGATAGCTCGGAGTCGAGCGAGGAGGCCGAAGAAGCTCAGCCGTAGGATTGCTCGGAGGCGAGCTATTGGCTGGTCGCTAGGCGCATAGGGAAGGTACTCCGAGGAGGTATCCAAAAGGTCGGATGCAACCTCGGAGACGAGGTGCCGAGGAATGTCCCAAATTCATCATACTCATTCCAGCTCCGTAGCCCCCAGGAATCTAGTGGGCTTACGTGGATGACACGTCATCCGCCACGTGTCATGATATAGGAAATTCCCACTTATGAGCGTCATCACTAGCCCCCCACTCTTGTTCAGACCAATTTGTTGGCCGGGTCGAGAGGGCTATCATCCCGGTCTTCAATAATTCAGCTCGGCGTCGAGAATTCTTCGTAGTGGGTTGTGTGAGGATGATGCGACGTTTGGCGGCTACGCCTCTCGGGTTCCTGTATCCACATGGCAACTCACGAAGCGCCTTGATTCGTGCACGTATCTTTGGTGACGTCAGTGGATCGGAAAATGACCGCGCTTTAAAAAGGACGCCGCTTCGCTCGCTCGGTCTGTTGGCCTTCATGTCACGTGTCCACCGCGGGATGGGGGGATGCGAGGGGCCGCCAGTTGAATCCGAGTGAAGGGGAGGTGTCTAATAGTCGATCGCCACGTGGAGTCCTCGTGGTTGTTGGGTGCGACACTTCATCTCGGTGGAAACATATTTGTGATGTTGGATGGTTTTTTTTTTAATGTATAAATAGGGGACGCCATCTCTTGGCGGACATTTTGCCCTAATCGCTTCCTACCATCTGAAGATTGCCCGACGCACCTTTGCTTAGGTCGGACCTTCAGCCAAAATATAACGACTCCGAAATCTCTGTACAGAAATTTTTCTATTAATATACAAGAAAAGAGTATTACAACCTGAGTTTGAGTTATAAGTCACTTGTGTTAAATAAAAGCAAGAAGCAATTTGTAGCTCACTGGTAAAGCCTTTGCACTACTGTGATGCAGCATGTGTGTTCGATTCCTATCAGATACAATTATTTTTTTCTGATTTTTCTTTTTAACTTTTTGGAAGCCCAAAAAGTTGCTCGTGCAACTCACCCAAGTCTCTCCTGGCTTCACCCTGGCATTGATCAATGTCGTGATCGGGGTGCGCTCGCTTGCGCTTGCGAAACGCTGGGAGAACAACAACTCCATTTCCGTAAACGTTTTGACGGAGTCATTCGGAAGCTCTGAGTACCATTCAAAAGCTGTCTCCGCTAAGCTGCCAACGAACTGGCGAAGTAGCAATTTGTCGTCACCCCTAGTATTGCCGCACAGAGTCCTGAACTGAGCAACGTGCTGATGGGGATTGCCTGTCCCCTTATACATGTGAAATTTAGGGATCGTATATCCTGGCGGGTATTTAATTTGATCGTACCAGCCTGGATAGGGTCGCACAGTTCTGACGACTTGGCCAGTAGTTTCGCTTTCCTGATGAGCCCGTATTTGTTGAGCTATGTAGTCATCAAGCGCGGCTTTCGAGATCGTCTCTTCCCTGGCTGCTGATAAAGCTGGAAGAGGATTTGATGTCTCCCCTCTGTCGTCTTCACTGATTACTGGGGGAACTTCGGCTGGAAGGTCCGGCTGGATCATCATCCCTACCATATCTTGGAACAGAAGCGCCATTTATTTTATGTTAGCCGCTTGTTCCGCAGCTTCTTTATCTTTTTTCTCGAGCATCCTTCAGAGGAACTCAGCGTCGGTTTCCTGCTCCTGGCGTTGATCCGACAATGTTTCCGGACTATCCTTCTGCCCAGTGAGTGCGGCCATCTTTGTCAGCATCTCCTGGAGCTTTTGTTGCTGCTCCTGAGTTTTCATCACAGACCGTGTGAGCGGTCGATGACCCGTAAAAGCACGGCTTTCCTCTTTTCCGGAAGCCATGTAGACGGTGTGCACTACCATGCCCCCATATTTGGGGCGTTTGGATTCAGCGCTTTTGAGATTTATCATAGACACGGGGATCTTCTCCGGCCTTCTCCTTTTATGGACGGTCGAGGTTGAGGAGGCCGTTGCAGCCGATGCTTTCCGTGGTACGACGGCGGTGAGATGGTCCTCCTCTTGCCGAACTTTCATTTTCTTCTATCGGCGGGAGTAGTCTTTGTCGATTATAGAGTCTTGGACTCTTCGCCAGACCCTGTGGATTTTGGAGGACAGCCGCTGAGGAGGCTGCTCTAACTTCTCCTTAATAACATTTTCAGCGGGTGGAGGAGACCTTTTTAGTACGGCAATTGGAGAGTTCTTGCGCACCCTCCTGAGCGGCTCAAAGTTGTTCCTAGTTGGAACAGCAGCATGAATTTCCACCATTGGAGCTGGTGGAGTCAGTCCAGAGGGAGAGCTGCCCCCAGTTTTCCTCACTCGGCGCTAGTGGCGACGTCGAGCATGCCTTGCAGATGGTACTGGTTCAGTTACGAGAGTAGCTTCGTCGTGCCCCCTGCTCTGGTGAGAGGCTGCTGTTGGTGCCAGCCTGTCGAAGACTGACGTCCGTTGAGAGGGAACGGTCAATCTTGCAAAGGCTGAATTTTTGGCAGGGGAAGCATTGTTAACGACCTCGCCTACAGCAGGAGTTGGAACGGCCAGTCTTGCAAAGACCGATCCCTTAGCAGGAGAAGCCCCTTTGACGACTTCGTCCGTCGGAGTTGGAATGGCTATCCGCTTCGAAATAACTCCTTCAGGTATTGCAGGCGTCTTTACGGGCCCACTGAAGCTCAGGCTCAGCCTGTCGAAGACTGATGCAGTAGACTTGGAATTGGACGACCCGTTGAGAGGGGCCGTGGTAGTTGTAAGCCGATCGAAGATCGACTTCTTCGGAGCTTCCCGTGATGGAATTGGGACGCTGAAGCTTGCCAATGGGATCATAGTCCCAAAGAACAGTCCAGTGGTGGCTTGAGTTACCTGTTCCACTGGCATGACGAAGATGGAGGCCGCTTGGGGCCCATAGGTCACTCCTCCAGCGAGGACGGAGTGGGAGTTGTTGTTGCAGTTAGTGCAGGTGGAGGCCATTGCTCTTCTTTTCTCTGCACGGGAGCAAGACACCAAATCTTAGTACCTCGAATCCACAGGAAACCATAGAAGATAGCGATTTGTTCGTGAAACACGACACACGAAGTGTGGAGTGGAAAGAGGAAAAGGTCCCACCGGGCGTGCCAGAATCTGTTTGCCGCTGAAAGACACGACCGGGACGTTAGGACGTCTGGCCTGAATTTTGGGGGCATATGCTATTTGGTTTTATCCGTCTACCTCTCCGAAGATGCCAAGTTGATTTATGGCACCGTATATCGGAGGTTTGGACGGATGCGGCCGATGTAGCAGACTTCATCAGATTCCCCCTCGTTTACGAAGGGTTTTTTGATTGTGGGGACGCTCTTCCCTGTAGGCGCAAGCCCCTGCAATTAATTACGTTACCGCGTAGCGATAACCACTTTGTCCTGCTCTAGATGTTCACTTCGTGTCGTGTATGTTTGTTTTATTTTTGGTTGCCCATGAATTGTATACGGAGACTAATTTATGTTGTCGCCTGTAGAGAGGGGATTAGTCCAAATCCGTATTTTCTTAGATTTGAGTTTGGTTTGATTTAAGGATCGTTAACCTCATTTGAGACTAAGATCAACTTAAATGTTTGTTAAGGATACGTTAGTCTAATTTTAGACTGAGATCCACTTAACAAGATTTTAGGATCATTTAGATCCAACGAAAGAGCATTTGGGCCATATCGTCTTAGTTTAGGGACATTGTGTAAGTCCACGTTACCCGTCCCGGTTCATTCGGGCTTGCGGAAATGGTGAAAAACAATTTTTTCGGTGATGGTAACATGGACTCTAGAATAGGATCTTTGCTAAACAAACTATCTAACAACCTAACTAAGAGTTTAACTACTATGTTAGAGGTTATACCTTAACTTGAACTCCTTCTCTTCGACTCCTTGTGGTGGTCGGATCGGCCTCACCTCGTCGTCTCCTTACGCCGAAGATGGATCCACCCGAAAGCTTCTACCTTTGGCTCCAACCTCAATCTAGAGGAAACTAGAATACTTGGCTTGCTAGACCTTGTACACTAGGATGAGTAGAGGAGTGTTTTGGGTTTTATCTCCAAGGCAAATGGTTCTCAACACATGAGAGATTTTTGCCTTGAGCTAGAGGAAGAGGAAGAGCAAGAGGAAGATGAGAGCTTTGATGAGAGAGAATGCAAATGATAGAATGAGTGAAGACTTTTGCAACCATTCTCTCATAATCCAAAATAATCATAATAATAATAATAATTGAGTATTATGTGATGGTTCATGTCAATGGCATTATCATTTCATGCACTCATTTTGTAAAGAATAACAAGCAAGCAAAAGTCTAAGCCATGAAATGATGCCATTGTAATGATGATGGTCAACAAGTCCAAGCTAGTCAACCGGTCAAAAAAGTCAACAAGTCAACAAAGTCAAACTTTCAACCCAACCATGGCACACTAATACTTAATTAATATTATTATTAATCATATTTCTTATTCTCATTAGGGTTTAGAAAAGGTCAATAGTCAACAACCCTAATGAGAATCCTCTGCCTCTGTCTCGGTCAACTGTGCATACACACCCGCATCCGCGTTCCGGGGAACACGAATACAAACGAAATAAAACTAATCCCAAAACGTATACTAGGATCTGGCTTAAACCAAAGCCCGCTAGTAATAACTTCCCGGACACTAAACGTGCACAAGTGCACGGATGTGACCGAACCCTATCGCAAAACCATGCGACCTCTACCCTTTTTGTCTAAAGGCGAATAGCTCTCTGTGTGGGACTCTAAAGACTCGACACTACGCTGGCAGTGGGTTTAACCACAGACCGCAAGCGGCACTAGCTGTGCGTAACGGCCCCCATGTAGATGCCGATAAGAAGACTGACGAGGTGAAACCCATCTGAACTCCTACTGAGCCAGAATGTGACAATCTCCGTACAGTCCGGTCTGTTCGTCTGAGAATATCGCATGGCGGGCCTAGGTGGGCGGTAAACGTCAGTCCCTTAATATCGGTACAAGTCGTGTCGGAGTATAGCCCAGAACACCCTGAGATAACACTGGAAACCTACCAGTATATCTCGCTTGCCCTGGCCAGGGACTTTGTGTAATGGCTCTCCTAGACACAGCGCGATATCAACCCCCAATACCGGGAGAGACGAATCCTGTCTAACCGTCACTGCCTCCAAGTGCTTCGGGACTGCACCCAACTACTACCTGTTTTCACGACTCCTTTGAGCCGTGGTAGGGTAGTAATCAAAGTACAGTGGGAACACACTCGAGGCGAAGTGACAGTGTCAAGTCAGCGGACTAAGCTGTACTCATGTCACATGGGAACTGATAACTGACGATAGGTATAGTACCAACCAACAGTTCCCGACGAGTCATGTCCAGTGTACTCGTAACCTAACGAGCACCCGCATACTATCTCAAGTACGACGTACTGACGGCTGTGGGACAGACCGTCTCCCATGCTGGGATGAGAAGCGCATACGCTAGTCTACTCCGGAGTATCGATGCCCTGTCTCGATAGTCCTACGACTAGGGACCTGTATAAGGATGTGCTTGTGGATTACCCAGCCCCCACGAGTGTGACTGCCATCACAACGCTGGTAATCAAGCAAAGATCCTAAGGGCTCCACTAATGTTTATAGGTGATATACTAAAAGAAACACATGTACACATTAAAGTAGAAACAAACCAAGTAGCATACTACCATTTTGAGCAAGATTGTCTATACAACTGTGAATATCCCAAGCTTCCATTAAGTAATATACAAACTAGTATGATACAGTAATGGCCTCTAGGGCATATACACTAACAATCTCCCACTTGCACTAAGGCCATGTATTGGCGTATCGAAGACCTATCATCTCGATCAGCCGCTCGAACTGAGTCTGGGGTAAGGCCTTCGTGAGTGGATCAGCAGTGTTATCTTCCGTAGCAACTCTCCGAATCTCGATCTCCTGGCGACCCACGATCTCCCTGATCAGGTGATACCGCCTCAAGATGTGTCTGGACTTCTGATGGGACCTGGGTTCCTTCGCTAAAGCTATAGCCCCGTTGTTGTCGCAATATAGTAGTATTGGATCAACAATGGACGGAACCACCTGAAGTTCCGTTAAGAACTTCCTCATCCAGACGGCTTCTTTTGCGGCATCAGCAGCATCGATATATTCCGCTTCCATCGTCGAGTCAGCAACGGTTTCCTGTTTGGAACTCTTCCAACACACCGCCCCTCTATTGAGGGTAAAGACATAACCCGACATGGACTTGGAATCATCCTTGTAACTTTGGAAGCTGGAGTCAGCAAAGGCCTCGATCTGGAGGTCTTTTCCGCCATACACCAAGAACATCTCCTTAGTCCTTCTCAGGTACTTGAGAATGTTCTTTACCGCTATCCAGTGCTTCTCCCCAGGGTTTGACTGATACCGGCTTACCACACTCAGTACATTGTTTCCTGATTTAAAATCAGGAAAGTTTACGGAGGAGGCATCACGTGCTACCACGTGACCAGCAGTCACGTGTTGGCACGTGACAATTAAAAGCAGCGGCAAAGGCAGATTCAGCTCCTTGATTAAATCAAAGAAAAGGCTGCTCACACTCAACCAGGGGTCACGTGTTGACACATGACGGACGAACAATGGCTAGAAGATAGAGCGCAGAAGGGAGAAGAAAGTTCGCTCCAGGGGGGTCACGTGCCCACACGTGACCAGGGGTCACGTGCCTACATGTGACCAAGGGTCACGTGGCCACACGTGACCGGCTTTCAAAGCCTATCTATTTAACAGAATTAAATTCTGAACAGCATTCAAATCTTTCCAATGGGGAATGATTATTTGAAACCGATTGGATTAAAGATTTAAAGGTGATTAAATAGCACCTATCTATGGAAAAATCTTGAACTTGGAAAGATTTCCCCTTAAAATCTAACCGAAACAACAAAAGAATATCTTTGGATTTAAAATCCAATGGTGAATAAAATTCACCTAATAATCCAAAGGTCCAAATGAATGATGAATGCAAATCAAATCTCTAATGAATACAAATCAGATCCCTCAATGAATGATTCATCGAAACTAATTGATTCTGCTCCTTCTCCTATAAATAGGAGCCAAGGGAAAAGGAGAGGGAGAGATACAGAGATCTATATACAGAGAGATAGAAAAAAAAGAGCCTTGAGACTTTGGAAGAATTTGATCTTTTGCAAAAGAAAACCCTAGGTAAGAAAGGGAAAGCTTTTAAAAAAAAGAGAATTTAATTCTCAAAAGAGTTTAACTCTTATATTAAAAAGAAAAACTTAGTTCTCTCTTTAGTGGAGGATCTGCAAAGTGCACATCTCCCCATGAATTGAGAATTTAATTCTCATTGGGTTGAGATCCTGCCATGCAGATCCAAAGCATAGGGAGGGAATGGAAGTTTGAGAATTTAATTCTCGTAGGAATTTAATTCCTTTAAAATAAAATTAGGGTTTAACCCTATGTCATAGGAATTTAATTCCTTCAAATGAACAGAACCAGGGTTTAACCCTAGTTAAGAACTCAAATCTGTCAAAATAACAGGAATTTAATTCCCTTAGAAGAACCTAATTCCTCACATGTATGGGAATTCAATTCTTACAGAAGACAAGTTAGAGTTCAACTCTATCTAAGAATATAATCCTTCAGAAGAAAACAGGAAGTTAATTCCTCTAAAGTTTATTGCTAGGGTTTAACCCCATGAAGAATTTAATTCTTAAAAAGATAAACGCATCTTCAAACAGACAAAGAAACAGGGTCACGTGCTACCACGTGACCCCTGAAAAGGTCCACAGAGAAGGGTTTTGAGACAACTCCTCGCGTGCCCCACGTGACCCCTAGCAGAAGCTCTAACAGACGAACACTTAAATGCCCATCACGTGATGGCACGTGACGCTCCAAAATACTCAATACTCTCGGCAGAACAAATAAAGAGAGAGAGAGGGCGCTCTCACGTGCTACCACGTGATCCCTCTTGCCTTAGTATTTAACACTAAATTGAAACCTCTGTATCCAGTGTTTAACACTGATTTGCTTTAGTGTTTAACACTAATTGAAAAACTCTCTTTGCAGTGTTTAACACTAAATTTCTTAGTGTTTAACACTAAATTAAATTTCGGTTACCAGCGTTTAATACTGATTAACATTAATTTGGAATCTCTCTTTCCAGTGTTTAACACTGATTTGCTTTAGTGTTTAAACACTAACTTGAAACCTCTCTGGCCAGTGTTTAACACTGACCTGTTTTAGTGTTTAACACTAATTTGAAAGCCTTGTTGCTAGTATGTAACACTGATTATCTTTTGGCGTTTAACATCAGTTTGTCAATCTCATTCCCAGTGTTCAACACTGTTGGTCTCTAGTGTTTAACACTAGCTTCAGCCCAATTGGCTAAGTTCTAGAGGTAAAGCCCCTCCTTCAATGGACCAACAGAAAGCCAATATTCCAAACATGATTGGACTTAGCCCAAGATGGCCATAAGTCCTCAATCCAAACTTAACTGGGCCAATGGGCTCATAACATAATTGATTGGTCTTAGTCCCAAATTAGGCCAAAGACTATTTAATCTAGCCTGGTTCAAGGGTACATCTCTTCACTCCTTTGATACTTGGCGTTGTAATTCCTCAATGTCTTCAAAGAGGTGACGGGTCCCGATGACCACACATTGATACGGACTGTGGGGTCCTTAAACCCATGGACTATGAGGTCCTTAACCTTGTTCGGGATGTCTTAAAACTAACAACGGACTGTGGGGTCCTTAAATCCATGGACTATGAGGTCCTTAACCTTGACCGGGATGTCTTAAAACTAACAACGGACTGTGGGGTCCTTAAACCCATGGACTATGAGGTCCTTAACCTTGACCGGGATGTCTTAAAACTAATATCGGACTGTGGGGTCCTTAAACCCACGGACTATGACGTCCTTAACCTTGACCGGAATGTCTTAAAACTAACAACGGACTATGACGTCCTTAACCTTGACCGTGATGTCTTAAAACTAACATCAGACTGTGGAGTCCTTAAAACCACGGACTATGACGTCCTTAACCTTGACCGCAACGTCTTAAAACTAACATTGGACCGTAATGTCCTTAAATTATCTATGGACCGTAATGTCCTTAAACTACCTATTGACCGCAATGTCACTAAACTAAACAACAGGGCCGCCCCTTAAATTGCTCTCTTGTTGGATCTAAACGATCCCGTTAAGTTGATCTTAGTCTAAATTTAGACTAACGTATCCTTAACAAACGTTTAAGTTGATCTTAGTCTCAAATGAGGCTAATGTATCCTTAAACCCAACCCCCAAACCCGAATCTAAGATAATACGGATTTGGACTAGTCCAAATGAGGCTAATGTATCCTTAAACCCAACCCCCAAACTCAAATGAGGCTAATGTATCCTTAACTCAGTCTCCGTATACAATCCACGGGCAACCAAACACAAAATAAACACACACGACACGAAGTGAAATTTATGGAGAAGGAGAAAGTGGTTACCGTAATGCGGTAGCGTAATTAACTGCAGGGGCTTGCGCCTGCAGGGAAGAGCGTCCCCACAATCAAAAAACCCCCTCAATCGAGGGGGAATCTGACAAAGTCTGCTACATCGGACGCATCCGTTTAAACCTTCGATACATGGTGCCATAAATCAACTTGGCATCTTCGGAGAGGTAGACGGATAGCACCATATAGCATCTGCCCCGAATCTCAGTCAAGACGTCATGTCTCGGACGCCATTCGGAGGGGAACAGATTCTGGCACGCCCGGTGGGACCTTTTCCTCTTTCCACTCCACACTTCGTGTGTCGTGATTCGCGAACCAATCGTGGTTCGCTAATGGTTGCCCTTGGGTTTCGAAGTATTAAGATTCGGCGTTTCGTTTGCTGCAGAAAGCAAAAGGATCAATGGCTGGCAACTGCTCGAACTGCTCCAACTGCAAATGCAACCGACGCTCCGCCTCACCTGGAGGTGTAGCATATGGACCGCAGGCTGCTTCCCTATTCACTATGCCTGTGGAGCAAGTGACTCAAGCTACCACCGGTCTATTCTTTGGGACCATGCTCCCGCCGGTGAACATTAACATCCCAATGCCCGTACAGGATGCGTCAAAGAAGTCGGTCTTTGATCGACTTGCTACTCCCACGGCCCCTCTCAGCGGGTCGTCCAGCTCCTCGGTCTTCGCCAGACTGGGCCAAAATTCCTCTGGGCCCACAATGAAGCTTGCAATCCCAGAGAAGATTATTCCGAAGAGGATAACCGTCCCTGCTCCTGAAGTCGTCAAGGCGGCTTCTCCTACCAAAGAGTCGGTCTTTACAAGATTGTTTGTTCCAGCTCCTGCTCCTGCTACCCAAAGGACATCGGTCTTTAACAGGCTGACACCAGCAGCGACCCCCCACCTACACAGGGGGCAAGACGAGGATATCACCTTCACTGAGCCGACTCCATCAGCACGACACGCTCGACGTCGCTACTGGCACCGAGTGAGGAAGGCCGGAGGCAACTCCCCTTCTGGGCTAACTCCTCCAGCCCCGACGACAGAGGTTAATGCTGATGTTCCAACTGGGAACAGCTTTGAGATGCTAAATAAGGTGCGTAGGAATTCTCCTACAGCGGTGCTAAAAAGGTCTCCCCCTCCGCTGAAAAAGGCCGTGGAAATAAAGCCAGAACAACTCCAATCTCCTCAACGGCTGTCTTCCAAAATCTATAAAGTCTGGCGGCAGACCCGAGACTCGGTGATCGATCCAAATTTCTCCCACCAGCACATGAAGCTGAAAATCCAACAGGAAGTCAGTCACCAGGCTAAGCCACGAAAAGGTGTATGGGTGCCCACTTCAACGGCCCCCTCAACTTCCACTGCTCATAAAAAGAAGAGGCCAGAGAGGACCCCCGGGCCTGCAATGAAAGCTAAAAGCGCTGAGCCCAGACGCCCTAAGGCTGGGGGCAGGATGGTCCACACTGTATACACGGCGTCGGGGAAAGAAGACAGCCGCGCGTCCACAGGTCATAGACCGCTTACACGGTCGGTGACCAAAGCTCAGGAGCAACAACAAAAGCTCCAGGAAATGATGATCGCAATGGCCGCGCTTACTGGGCCGAAAGAAAGCCCCGAGGCATCCTCGGATCAGCAACAAGAACAGGAAACCGTCGCCGAGTTCCTCCAGAGGATACTGGAAAAGAAAGATAGAGAGGCTGAACAAGCGGCCAATATAAAGCAAATAGCCCACTTATTCCAGGACATGGTGGGAATGATGATCCAACAAGACCCACCTGCTGAGGATCCTCCAACCGTCCTTGAAGACGACAAGGGAGAAACGTCAAATCCGCCACCGGCTCTCTCAACGGCCAAGGAGGAGACAATATCTAAGGCTGACTTGGACGACTGTATAGCCCAGCAAATCCGGGTTCATCATGCGACTGAGGCAGCTGGTCAAGTCGTAAAAATGGGGCGACCATATCCGAGCTGGTACGACCAAATTAAATATCCGCCGGGTTATACAATACCAAAATTCCACGTGTATAAGGGGACCGACAATCCCCACCAACATGTTGCCCAGTTCAGGGCCCTTTGCGGTAACACCGGCGGTGACGATAAACTGTTGCTTCGCCAGTTCGTGGGCAGCTTATCAGAAACAACGTTCGAATGGTATTCGGAACACCCGAACGATTCCATCAAGACGTTCGCTGAAATGGAATTGCTATTCACCCAGCGATTCGCAAGCGCCAGCGAACGCACTCCGATAACAACATTAATTAATGCCAGGGTGAAACCAGGCGAAACGTGGGTCCAGTACGCTATACGCTGGCGAAATTTGTGGTCAAAATGCGAACAACGCATTTAGGAAGCGCCCGCGGTGGGCATGTTTATGGGAACCCTAGACCCTCATGCAACTATCTCCCAGTTTATGATGTTCTTTAAGCCAACCACGTTCCAGGCTTTAATCGACAAGTTGGCCCAGATGGACCAGATGGGTCACAGACCATCTCCCCCGAAGCCGGAGCCTCGGAGTGACAAGGGTAAAGGGAAGGCAACCTTCGTTGCGAATGCTCAGCAGCAACCTAGTGCCCCAAAGCTGGCGGATCAACTGGAAGAAAGACGCCGGTATTATAATGAGAAGATGAAGCGCCCCTACTCGTTCCCGCGGGATAAGACAAAACGGTTATTCAAGCTGGCAGTACGCAACAGACTTATAAACTTGCCAAATCCAAGGCGACCGCCACAACCCACTGAGGTGAATAACCCCAATTATTGCCCTTACCATCAAACGGTAAGCCACCCGATTGAGGATTGCTTCGTCTTCAAAGGATGGATTGAGGATCAATACCTCCAGGGAAAGTTTGCGCTGTCCGAAAAGTGGAAGGTGAATCCGCCACAGCCGCATACTCCTAAGAAAGCAGACACACCGGGGGCAACCTGTTCTTTCATTGAGGAAGCTCTATGGGAAGTCGTGCTATCGGCTAAAACCAGAAGGATGCTGAGTGATCTTCATGCGTGCCCAGCAGTCGAATGGAAGAGCCCGCTTGAACCTCAAATCATCAAAGAGATGCTGAAGCCGCGTCCAACTACGAGGAGCGGTGGTGATGGCCCAAGTACTCACACCCAACTGTCAAAATCTTTGAAGAAAAAAAAAGAAGAAATCTAAGAAGCCCGTGAAGCCTGGAGACAAGCGCACGGATTTACAGAAACAGATCGACGCGCTGGAAGAGTACAATCAAAAGGCGCGGACTCCCGTCACGCCACAAGAGTTCCTCAACCACGTCTTTCAGGAGGAAGATGATGGAGAGAGCTCATCGGATGAATCCGAGGGATATGTGGTGAGTTGACATGTGATTTCCCACTTAGAAGATAAGAAAACTCCTGGCACTGAGAAACTGGGGGCACAGCCTGAGCCAGAACTTGTATGGCCAACAGATGAAATGATCGACGCCTTTCTAGACGAGATTCGTTTGAAGAGTAAAGCCGATCAGGAGCGTGAGATGGCTGCATCGGAAGGAGCAAAGCGCAGGCGACTAAACGAAAGAGTCGAAGCACTCCCGCCAGATCAAAAGACATCCGATGCGAATAAAAACAAGTACAAGACGAGGAAGAGGTTCGCCAAAGCCATGTCAGTAGGGATGAAGCTACCACCCTCGGAAGAGAACGCGTTCGATGGGGCGGAGAGGCACCCTAATTATTGCTCATATCATCGGAAAATTTCACACCTTATGGAGGAGTGCGACGCCTTTAGGATATGGTGGCAGGGATATGTTGCTCACCGGAAAAATTTTAAGCGCATGAAACGCAGAACTCGTCGGGAGCAAAGAAGTACAACCGACAGGCACAAAAGAACTACCGGCAGCTGTTACATAGTCGACGCCGGAGGATCACAAGTTCTCACCTTTGGGAGCGACTCTGATGAGGAAATGGCTTTAGGCCCTCTCTTTAAAGAGTCCGTCTTAGGGAAAGAGGTAGAACCGGAGGCCTACGAGAACATTCAGCTGCGCAATCGCACGCTCCCGGAAAAGAATCTCGAGCCCGCAAATAGAAAAGATAAAGGAAAGGAAAAGGTCACTAGGGATATCGCCTTAGATGACCAAGTCATGAAAGAACTGACTACCAAGGACCCTCCCAGGCAGGGTAAGGTGGACTACAACATCCTAGCTCACCTAAGGAAGCTACCTTCTCAGCTCAGCATTCTTGATGCCCTCCTATTATCAAAAGAAGCGCGAGATTCATTGATCAAGGCGTTACAAGAACCCGAGCAATTCTAAGCCTTCCTCGCCGCAGAAAGGATGAAGGATGAACTGGAAGAAGTGCACACGGCCGACATCACTTTCGGTGACGAAGACCTTCTTCTCGGGACGTGCGACCACAACCGTCCCCTATATGTCTCTGGATACTGCCATGATATCAAGATAGGCAAGATCCTGGTGGATAATGGATCCTCCGTCAATCTCCTTAATGTTCGGGTGTTGAAGGAAATCTGCATGAGCGTGCAGCACCTCGCTCGTGACAAAATTACCATCTCCGGTTTTGACTCCCAGTCATCACGGACTCTCGGATCTGTAATACTAACATTACACTTCAGACTGCTCGTCACGGACATCAAGTTTCACGTCATTGACGCCAAGACCTGCTACAACGCCTTGCTCGGTCGTCCTTGGTTACACGAGTACAACATCATCCCTTCTACACAGCATCAGTGTATGAAGTACTTTAAGGATGGTTTCGAGTATACCGTAACAGGTGAGCTGAACCCATTCTCCGTGAACGAAGTCCGCAAGTACGAAGATGCAAAGTACTTTTGCCAGACTTCGAGGATACAGAAAAGTGTCGCAAGCCGGAGAACAAAGCCGTCGCCACCATCCCTGTTTTCGGGAGCGATACCGAGGAAGAAGAAGAGATAGTTTACGCTGGGCCGTCTCGACGCAACAACCCGGGACCGTCCGCCCCTATGTTGATCTTCGGAAGTGACTCGGAAGATGAGGTTAATGCCGTGTTCTCCAGTCGGCCGTCAATACGAACATCCCCTAGCGATGATCAGAGTTTGCAAATCACCATGGTGCCGCGGAAACACTACAAGGATCTCGACGCACTTCAAGCTTACAATATGCAGGACCTGCAGACGTTTTACGTCCCTCCCAGGCGAAAGGGTAAAAAGGTGATCCTATTCTACCAATCCACAGAAACAAGAGTGGAGAAAGAGATATGGCATGGCGCGGATGCTACACTCGACAGGCTCCAACCCATCCATTTGCCCAGATATCAGATGGACTAAAGAGGCTATTGAAGCGCCAAGGAGTACCCTTACAACAGACTGTTCGACAAGCTCGGTTCTATAACAGGATTTGGAATGTCCGTGGGACTCAGCGCAAATTGCCCAACGGGAGAATGGAAACGCTTGGGCTTGGATATGTGAGATCCGGGAAACGGGAGCGAGTCCACGGCAGCTACGCCATATATAACTTCGATGAGGAGGAGGACACCCTGTCGGGGAATGCTAACCCCTCGTCAAAACTGGATCTCGCGAGCGAGGTGCCGAGTCCGTCATTTGAAGAACAAATGGACAAGCTTATTAGGAAAGCAGGTCGAAAATCTTGGGAAGACCACAACCGCGAGATGGCCATCTACGAGAAGGCCAGGACGCAACGTCTGTTTCAACAGGCTGCAAAAGACAAGGACGCTCCTCCCTGTCAATCCGTTGTACAAAAGGCCCGACGCAGAGACAGAAGTAAGTCAAGAAGCGGAAAGAGGAGCCGACAACAACGACGCAGGATTAGAGAGTCATGTGATCGGGTATTGCGTGGCCCGGATTTGTCCCTCATAAAGAAGATGAGTCGAGCGCATTCCTTCCCCCGAGACAAGACGAAGAAGTTACTCGAGCTCGCTATAAAACATCATTCGATCACACTTCCGGAGTCTAAGCACCCTGAGCAAGCTAACAAAGTTTCTCATTCGGGCTATTGCTCTTATCACCGAGCCATAGGACACCCTATCGAAGATTGCTTCACCTTCAAGAACTGGATCGAAGACCGGTACCAGCAAGGCAGGTTTGCTTTATCCAGCAGCTGGAGGGTAACGCCGCCACAAAAGCATGAACCCAAAGCCACAAGAGCAGAACCAGATCCACATCGATCATGGAAGCAGATTCGCACCTGTCACATGATTACAATATTAAAAGAAGAGCCCGAGAACATAGATGAGTTCCCTTGGTGCTTCGAAAACAATGACAATGAGGCAATCTCAGAATTGCCACCGGCTCCGAAAGAACTGGAAGATGGCATACATACTACTGCAGATAACCTCAAGAGGATTGAGTTGGGATCGGCAGACGATCCGCGACCGACATTCGTCAGCGAGCTGCTATCTGAAGAAAGGATGGCTGCGTTAAAGGACGTGCTTCTACAGCATAGAGATTGCTTCGCGTGGAACTATTCCGAGATGCCGGGATTAGATCCAGAGATTGTTGTGCATAAATTAGCAATATCCCCGGATATCAAGCCAGTCAAGCAGGCGCCGAGAAGGATGCGGCTGGAGCTTGAGATGAGCATCAACGCCGAAGTCAAGAAGCTGATCGATTCTGGATTTATCCAAGAAGTTCAATATCCTGACTGGATCGCCAACATCGTCCCGGTAATGAAGAAAAATGGGACGGTGCGCATATGCGTGGACTTCAGGGATCTCAATAAAGCCTGCCCGAAGGACGATTTTCCAGTACCGGTAACCGAGCTGATGATAGATAACACGTCCACTCATGAGGTTTTCTCTTTCATGGATGGTTCATCAGGGTACAATCAGATAAAGATGCATCCCGAAGACCAGAAGCACACCGCTTTCCGGACTCCTTTGGGCATATTCTGCTACAAAGTCATGCCCTTCGGATTAAAAAATGCCGGTGCCACCTATCAGAGGGCCATGACGAAGATCTTTGATAATCTCATACATGAAATCGTCGAGTGCTATATCGACGACCTCGTAGTAAAGAGCATGTCACGTGAAGAGCATTTAGAGCATCTGAAGACCGTATTTCAACGCCTTCGGCAATATAATTTGAAGATGAATCCCCTCAAATGCGCGTTCGGAGTCTCCTCGGGTAAATTCCTGGGATTCATCATCCGACACCGAGGTATCGAAATAGATCCATCTAAGATCAAGGCGATCATGGAAATGCCACCGCCAAGGACTCTCAAACGGCTGCGGTCTCTCCAAGGGAAGCTCGCGTACATCCGGCGATTTATCGCCAACCCGTCAGGCAAGTACCGTCCTTACAGTCACCTGATGAAGAAGGGAACTCCGTTCGTCTGGGACCAAAAATGCCAGAGCGCTCTAGATGAAATCAAGCAATACCTGCAGAACCCGCCAGTGCTGGCTGCTCCGGTCAAGGGAAAGCCCCTTATCTTATATACAACAGCCCTCGAAGGTTCTTTAGGCACATTATGGGCGCAAGAAAACGACCAAGGGAAGGAGAGAGCGCTCTACTATATAAGCCGAGTTCTTCTGGGGGCAGAAAGCAATTACTCCCCTATCGAAAAACACTGCCTGGCGTTAATCTTTGCGATAACAAAACTCCGGCACTATGCATTGGCACATGAAGTCCGTCTTATATCAAAGGTGGACCCCCTAAAATATCTAATGTCAAAAGCCATATTGACAGGGAGACTCGCTAAATGGGCCATGCTCCTGATGGGGTTTTCAATAACCTATCAGCCTCTAAGGCAGTGAAAGGCCAAGCCATCGCCGACTTCCTTGCTGAGCATCCAGTACCCTGCCGGTTCTCCTCTGAATTGCGATTTGCCAGACGAACATGCGTTTGATGCGATCGACGGTGGTAATACCCGATGGAAGCTTTATTTCGATGGAGCATCCTCCGTAAAGAAGCGCAAAAAAAGTACCCCAATGATCAAATCGGGGGTTGGCCTCATCTTCGTAGCTCCACAAGGAGGGATAATGCGCTTCGCTTTCTCCTTGACAGAGCCGAGGACGAATAATGAAGCCGAATATGAAGCCTTGATAGCAGGCCTCGAGATTGCCATCAACATGGGAATTGAAAACCTCCTCATATACGGAGATTCTCAACTGGTCGTCAACTAAGTAAACGACGACTACCAAACGTGCAAACCGGAGTTGGTGAAGTACGGTGAAAAGGTGCAACAACTGTTGACCCAAATCCCCTCCTATATTCTGGAAAGCATACCACGCGCGGAAAACAACAAAGCAGACGCGTTGGCCAAGCTCGCTAAAGAACTGGCTGACGAGAACCTTGATGACGTTAAAATCGTGGTGCAAAGCCGTCGGGTGCTTGCCCCAGCAGAAATATCTCCGGAATCATCCGAAGAGAAGGGAGAAATTGAGCAGACAACCCTACAAATAAAAGACCGTGAGAAGGCTGAGGACTGGAGGGAGGTCTTCATAGACTACTTTAAGTCCCACCAAATGCCCGAAGAATCGTCTTCAAGACATCAGCTCATGAAACGAGCTCTATCTTTCGCCTTCGTCAACGATACTCTGTATAAAAGGCCGTTCGATTCTTTGTGGTTGAGATACCTGGGACCTGTCAAAGCGAAAAGGGTCGTTCAGGAAGTTCACGACGGACTCTGCGGTTCTCACCAAGCAGGCCCGAAGATGAAATTGAAGATCAAACGAATGGGTTATTATTGGCCGACGATGATCCAGGACTGCCTCGAGTATGCGAAGCAATGCCACTCGTGCCAGATTCATGGGGACTTTATCCACCAACATCCAAATCCACTACATCCAACGGTGTCTAGCTGGCCATTCGAAATGTGGGGAACTGACATAATCGGCCTCATCGAACCAGCGTCATCCAGGGGACATCGTTTTATCCTGGCAACGACTGATTACTTCTCTAAATGGGCGGAAGCAGTACCGTTAAGGGAAGTGAAGGCAGAAAATATTCTTCATTTCTTCAAAACGCACGTCATTTATCGGTTTGGAACTCCGCGGCGGATTATTTCTGATAACGGGCCAGCCTACAGAAGTCACAAGATCAGTCGCTTTGCGCAACAGCATAATATAGACTGGAGGTATTCCTCAGTTTATAATCCGCGAGCTAACGGTCTCGCCGAGGCCTTCAACAAGACCTTGACGAAAATCATAAAGAAAACGGTGTCCCGAAATAAGAAGGACTGGCACGAGAAACTGCAGGAGGCTCTCTGGGCATACCGAACTACGTTCAAAACGGTCACGAACACAACGCCGTATGCATTGGTATTTGGTACAGAAGCAGTACTCCCCCTCGAGATAGAGTTACCCTCTCTACGAGTGGCGGTCCACTACGAGCCGACGGACGAGGAAAATACTCACCTCCGGCTTGAGGAGCTTAATGCCCTTGATGAGACCCGGCTCATAGCACAACAAAATCTGGAGGCTTACAAAGCAAAGATGACGCACTCATACGAAAGATTGACCAGGCCGAGGACGTTCCGCCAAGGCGAACTTGTGCTAATTGTCAGAAGACCTATGATCCCCAATCGCGCCAAGCGGGGAAAATTCGAGCCAAACTATGAAGGCCCGTACATCATAGATAAGGTCTACCAGGGTGGAGCTTATCTACTCATGGATATGCACGGTGAAAGGCCTTTCAGGACAGTGAACGGCCGCTTCCTGAAGAAATACTACGCTTGACGGGTCAAGGTTCAGGTCAATGATAGATGACGACGATTATGTCCGCTCGCTATCTTCCTAAGCCTGAGCTCTAGGTAGTAACCAGCATCCTTAAACTAACGGCGGACCGAAATGTCCTTAAACTAACATCGGACCGAAACGTCCTTAAACTAACGGCGGACCGAAACGTCCTTAAACTAAAAATGGACCATTATGTCCTAAAACTAGCCGTTGACCGAGACGTCAATAAACTACGGTGGATTGCAATACCTCAAAGCCGATATATAAAAATAAAAAAAAATAAAAACGGTATGTCCATAAGCAAAAGGGGCACGGATGAAAACCCGAGAGGGCTCCGTGAGTAAAAACAGCAGGGCTACCGGCGAGTGTTTGTGAAAACCCGAAAGGGCGCAACCTCGTTAAAAGACACTTACAGGGCCCTCATGACCTTGTAAGGAGAAACCACCCGCGTGAGATCCTTACGACTCGCAAGGGAGCAACACACTTAGGAGTCCTCACGATTCCTAAGGAGAAATTACACTTGCGAGATCCTCACGACTCGTAAGGAGAACTCTCTTATGGGACCCTCACGGCTCATAAGATTTGAAAACCTTAAGTTACAGAGACCTGAACCTGTGCTTAAGCAACCCACACAACCTTCGATATTGCCCTACAAGTGGCTCAATACTGACCCTTGTATACAATCCACGGGCTCGAATAAACATTTCCCCGACCAAGTCCCATCCGTAGCCAGGGATATGTTCATATGGCAAACAACCCCTGTAAGTCCTCTCGACTTATAAGGAGAAAACCTTTTTGTAAGATCCTTACGACTTACAAGAGGACACGCACTTAGGAATCCCCACGATTCCCAAGGAGAAAACACACCTACAAGATCCTCACGACTTGTAGGGAGAAATACCTTTTTGAGACCCTTACGGCTCATGGATTCAAAAGCCTTAGTCGACAGGATCCTTAACCCTGTTTGCTAAGCCACCTTTGTTCAACATCGACAGAGGCAAATGATGATTCGCTCCTGGCAACGTCCCAGTTGTAGCGATACTGATGCCGAAATCGGTGTCTAAAATCCAAGCTTGCAGCGAAAAGGCTAGCGAGCCACGCATGCATACGAAATAGCCGAAATGATGGGGCAACTTGCAATAAAAAAAACAGCAAGTAAAAATGTATGCATGAAAAATAGCCGAAATGATGGGGCAACTCGCAAAAAAAAAGCAGCGAGTAGAAAATAAATAATAGCCGAAATGATTGGGCACCGCGAAAAATAGCCGAAATGATGGGGCAATCGCGACCTTCGCGATATAAAAAGCTGAAATGATAGAGCATCGCGGAAAAAGAAATAAAATAAAAATGAAATTCATGCCCTGCAGGCGATGTTCCATCACACCCTGTATACAATCCGAGGGCATAAACAAAGAAGTGAACATACTTCCCCCCCAGGTTTCATCAAAGAAAGAAGCTAAATCTCGACGGGCCGCAAGCGACCTAGAGATCGTCCCAACACTCGTCTCGTAACGACGGACACAACTTCAAACAAAGCGGAGCAGCGGCAACCCCTAGTTCCATGGCTCGGCGATATACATATCACCAACAGTCAAACCTCCATTCCATGAAATGCAGATACAATCAGCAAAATTCCTGGTTGCATGGAACGTGGATAACGTCACTCTTTGACCTCATGGAAAGCGTCCAGAGCAGAGCCTAGTCCTCGCCAAGCACGGCAGTGAACCCGTGTGAAGCATCTAGTGCAAAATTCCTGGTTACGTGGAACGCGGATAACGTCACTCTTTGACCCCGTGGAAAGCGTCCAGTGCGGAGCCTAGTCCTCGCCAAGCACGGCAGCGAACCCGTGTGAAGCATCTAGTGCGAAATTCCTGGTTACGTGGAACGCGGATAACGTCACTCTTTGACCCCGTGGAAAGCGTCCAGAGCGGAGCCTAGTCCTCGCCAAGCACGGCAGTGAACCCGTGTGAAGCATCTAGTGCAAAATTCCTGGTTACGTGGAACGCGGATAACGTCACTCTTTGACCCCGTGGAAAGCGTCCAGAGCGGAGCCTAGTCCTCGCCAAGCACGGCAGTGAACCCGTGTGAAGCATCTAGTGCAAAATTCCTGGTTACGTGGAACGTGGATAATGTCACTCTTTGACCCCATGGAAAACGTCCAGAGCGGAGCCTAGTCCTCGCCAAGCACGGCAGTGAACCCGTGTGAAGCATCTAGTGCAAAATTCCTGGTTACGTGGAACGCGGATAACGTCACTCTTTGACCCCGCGGAAAACATCCAGAGCGGATCCTGGTCCTCGCAGAGCACGGAAGTGAACCCGTATGAAGCATCCAGATCGGAGCCTAGTCCTCGCCGAGCACGGCAGTGAACCCGTGTGAAGCATCTAGTACAAAATTCCTGGTTATGTGGAACGCGGATAACGTCACTCTTTGACCCCGCGGAAAACATCCAGAGCGGATCCTGGTCCTCGCAGAGCACGGCAGTGAACCCGTGTGAAGCATCCAGAGCGGAGCCTAGTCCTCGCCGAGCACGGCAGTGAACCCGTGTGAAGCATCTAGTGCAAAATTCCTGGTTACGTGGAACGCGGATAACGTCACTCTTTGACCCCACGAAAAACATCCAGAGCGAAGCCTGGTCCTTGCCAAGCACGGCAGTGAACCCGTGTGAAGCATCCAGAGCAAACACCGGACTGTGGAGTCCTTAAAATCCACGGACTATGAGGTCCTTAACCTCGACCGTAATGTCTTAAAACTACCGATCAACCAGCCTGATTCTGTACTGATTCTACCTTGGTTTAAGGGTACATCTCTTCGCTCCTTTGATACCTGGCGTTGTAATTCCTCAACGTCTTCAAAAAGGTGACGGGTCCCTGCAACCAAACATCGGACTGTGGAGTCCTGAAATCTATGGACTATGACGTCCTTAACCTTGACCGTGATATCTTAAAACTAACATCGGACTGTGGAGTCCTTAAATCCACGAACTATGAGGTCCTTAACCTTGACCGTGATGTCTTAAAACTAACATCGGACTGTGGAGTCCTTAAATCCACGGACTATGAGGTCCTTAACCTTGACCGTGATGTCTTAAAACTCATATCGGACTGTGGAGTCCTTAAACCCATGGACTATGACGTCCTTAACCTTGACCGAGATGTCTTAAAACTAACATCGGACTGTGGAGTCTTGAAATCCACGGACTATGACGTCCTTAACCTTGACCGTGATGTCTTAAAACTAACATCGGACTGTGGAGTCCTTAAACCCACGGACTATGAGGTCCTTAACCTTGACCGCGACGTCTTTAAACTACGATGCCTTGAGCAACCCCTGACCCCGTGAAACACGGATAAGGGTGACCACATCCAGCACTTGCAGGTCTTCATGACCTGTAAGGAAGAAAAACTCTCTTGTGAGATCCTTACGACTCTCAAGGGAAAACCCGCTTAAGAACCCTCACGATTCTTAAGAAGAACTTACACCTACGGGATCCTCTCGACCCATAGGGAGAAAAACTCTTTATGAGACCCTCATGGCTCATAAAGTGCAAAAATCTTAGGAAGCAGATCTTAACCCTGAATCCTAAGCCATCGCTGCCCTGTAAAGAGATCAAGATAAATTGTCCGCAAAACACATTCAATGAAAAGAGACACACCACTGAGAAGAAAATTGTATCTTTTATTCATAAACCAAAATGGATACAAAGTACAATTCACGAAAGAACAAAAAGAAAATACTCTCATCCATGAGTATGTACAAAAAAGAAAGGAAAAGATACAAGTTTTTTCAAGCCGGCGGGCGATTTAGCAGTTTCGCTAGCTCATCCTGCTTTTGCTGGGCCACGGCTTCATGATTCAGGATCGCCAGAAGACGGGCCTCCGTCTGAGCCTGCTGGGCCTGGTACGAGGCAAGCCGACCTTCAAGCTCTTTCTCGGTGGCCTTGTGAGCCTCGACCCTCTCGCGAGTGAACGTGGCAGCTTTATCAAGAGTCATCACTTCCCTGATACACTCTTGAAGCACCCGCCAGAGTTCATACGTTTTGTTGGCCTTAGCAGTAAGACTCGCTTGAAGCTCGCTCGGCAAGCCAGCTCCCTCTCCGAGAATCTACGGCCGAACCCTTTTCTCGCACAACAATATGTTCGCCACATGTCGCCCTATCAGGCCACGTAAGCTCACTTTCGCGACCGCAACCTTGGAAACGGGACATACAATCTCAAGACCGTATAAATAGGCTTCCAGTCGACAGCAATAATCGATCTAAAACGCGCTCACATCACCTGGTATGAAAAGCAGCGAGAAAATTTTCGACGTTTATCCTATCAAGCATGTGTTCGCAATTATATGAACATCCAAAAAAGAAATAATATTCGAAGCTTTAATGTGCATGCGACATGATGATAGTGTTGATAATTAAAGAAAGTTCTTATAAGGAGAACACAAAGTTTATTTATGCAAGCGAAAACATACATACGAGCACCAAGCCTACATGGAAGTTCAGCATAAAGCATACAAAAAAAAGGGACTAATTTAAATATGCTACGCTAGCGGGAAAAGGTCACCAAACACGGGATCAATAGCACAAGGGTTAACAAAGCAGAGAACAAAATTCTCCATCTCCCTCTCTGCTTTCTCCAGCACATCAAAGCGACGGTTCTCACGAGGAGTCGCTCCCCATCGGTTGGCGCCATGTTCGTCCGCGAAAGCAGACATAATAGCCCGCCGGGCCTTTATTTGGCTCAGCAGGTGAATTGAGCAATCCTTCAAAGCCTGAGTAATCAGGCACGCTTCGTGAAAGCCCTCGAGCTTTTCTTCAGCCGCGTCAAGCATCGCCAGGGTCATATCCGCCGATGAGGAGGGATGTCGGCAAGCACGGCTGCGAGAATCATCTGGAGCCAGAGGGACCCCATCGGGAGGGGGGACCCCCTACGGATCGAGAGTTCATACATCGCCGAGTCGCATTCGTCATCGGTAAGGAGTGGATCCACCAATCGGGCGGCAAAGCGGGGGATCATCTCCTCGATAGGAACTTCCCATGGCTGTCGGCGAGCATGGGAGCGATTGCAGGCCATGGCACTCGATTGTTTCTTAAAACAAATCACACCAAAATGAAAATAAATCTCTCTGTGAAGAGAAAAGAAGGCTATGGCCTCAGATATAAAGAGGTGCATTAAGTGTTGTGCGCATAAAATTTTGCATGTTAAAGCTATTCCCAAGGCCTAAAAAAGGAAAGGCATCGGAAGTCAAGGAAATGGAACTATTTCCAAGGCTACTTTTCTGCATCTGATATTATGCACTAAAAATATGGCACTGGAGAGTTTTTGAACAGTCTCATCAAAAGGACCCCACGTGGGGAGCACGTGGACCCCAAACTTGACGTGCACTAAGAAATGGAATAGCACCCTGCATATTAGAAGCACCAACAACAACAATAGCAAAATGATAAAATCCCACAGAAAGGCATGCAAACATACAAAGACATAATAGAACTTATCATTCATACTTTAAGAAGTTCATACAAAATAAAGAGAACACGTTTACAACGGCAAGACCTCAGACGCGGGGCACGGATTGAGAAACTCAAACTTGGCTTTGTCCAAGATCTTCCAGGCGCCTCGAACCATCCTGGTATGCTTCCTCTCGCGGTCGCAAGCGTCGGGGTTCTCACGGATGTCCTCCACCCTCCGATAAGCAGCAAGTATGGCTGACTGCTGAAAAGCCTGGTGCAAGAGATCAATGAGGTGATCTCGCCTCCTCTTTGAGATCAAGCTCATCAAGTACACCGAATGTATCTTATCCCCAGCGGTGTCCAAGGCCCTGAGCGGTACGCTGGTACAAAAGAGAGGGAGTGTTTCCCAGATCGCCAGCACAATCAGTCTCAGAAGAGAAGAGCGACGGGGGAGTAGCCGATGGTTGTACTCATCGAAGCGGCTCATGATCTCGGCGCATTGAGCGTTGGTGAACTCCTGGTTCTGACTGCGACCCAATGCATGAATGTTACCGTAGGAAATGATCTCGTCAAGACCATACAAATGGGCATCCATGATACCTGAAATAACAATCAAAAAAAAATTTCATTACGAACTTCTTCCTCTCGGTTGAGAAGGACAATCTCGGGCAAAGGGACCCTAAGAAGCCTCCATGTGAAGGTTCATAAGGCATCAAACATGCCCGGATAAAATTTTAGACGTGCCGAACAACCCAAAGCCGGGATCTTTGCTAGATTATTAGGGTTTAACATGCAAGATAATATCTTTTTATCTAAGTGTGAGGGATTACAACCTTTGTAGTCCGCTCCTTCGCTTCACAAGCTCCGAGTAGAAGTCCCTTCGCCGCGATCCTCGATCTCCAGGACTCAAGAGAGGCTCCACGACTCGAACGATCCATGCTAGCTTGAAGTGTTCCAAATCTCCGATGATCTACGTCGAAGTTGCAATAACCCAAGCTTTCTCACTCTAAAGAGATGAACACCCTAATCTCATGGGCTAGATGAGATGAGAATGAGGGAGTAGTATTTATGCTTTCTTTTTAATTCACTTTCTCACAATAAATCATCACAAATGGAATTTCTAGTAAGCTTTTCTTTTTGGAACTCAACAGAGAAGAAGATGATAATGGAAAATGATAATGATAATTCCTTTTGTGATGAATAGAAAAGAAATGTATATGATTGATATATCAACCATGGTCAAGGATGAGTGGCTAAGAGTTTGTAGAGAATAAACTAGAGTTAGGGTTTGGTTAGGTTAAGTTATGAGTCATGGAAAAATATCAACCATAATATCTTAACCAAGACAAAAGCAAAGCTTCTAGAAGGTGCAAGAAGAAGCTAACCCTAATCAAACCCTAATCCCTTTTAATCATCCTTAAACATGTTTAATAATAAATCATATCATGTCACAATAATATATATCACATATATATTATATATTTGCAACAAAAGAAAATAATACAATTAACATATATCGCATATATATCAATGTATCATCCAGTGAGAAAATGAAATAATAAAGCGAGCCAATATTAGATAATGTAATACAATATATCATATATATTATTATACATTAAATCATCGAATCAACACTTGATCCGACGATCCGGCTATATCGAATATTACCGACTAATATATCATGTACCGATTCATCGAATCAACACTTGATCCGATGTCCCGGTTCATATCTAAATATCGCGAGAATATAATACGGTATCTCATATCGCATTATTCTCGGTCCTGGACATATCACATATGTGCCTCTACTCCGTTTCGCCTGAGCCAAGAAACCTCTGTGTAGGACTCTAAAGAATCGTCAATACGCCGGTAGCAGGTGATGATCATATCAAACACCCACAAGCTGCAAGCGGTCAGCTAAACGTAACAGCCACCCAGGTATTGAGCGATCAGAAGATCAACAAGCTAGCCTGTGAGTTCTCCTGTGAATCCAATCAGTAACACTCCCGTACAGTCCGGTCTGTTCGTCTGATATGTCGCATATCAAGTCTAGGGGTGGTAAACGTCAGACCCTAGTAACCGATAAGTCGTGTTGATGTATGGCTCATAACGGGTCGAGAAACTACTAGTAACACTTACCAGTAAATCTCTATATCAGCCCTGGCTAGGGACTTCCAGTTATAGCCAATCGAACACAGCACAACATCAACTTCCTATACCGAGAGAGACGAATCCCCTCCTATCGCTCATTGCCTCCATGTGATTCGGGACTGTACCCAAAAGCCACCTTTTTGCACGCCCTCTTGGACGTGGTAAGGTGGAAATCAAAGCACAGTGGGAATCACACAAGACTCTATGACGATCTCGGGTCTACAGACTACCCTGTACTAGTGTCACCGGAGAACTGCCATCTGACGTGTGGTATATCACCATCTGGGAGTTCTCGGCGAGTCCGTCCAGTGTACCCAGTCTCCACTGAGCACCCGTACACCATCTCTGATGTCAAACACCGATGGATATGGGATCATCCATCGCCCATCATATGGGTCAAGATGCGTATACGCTAGCCTACTCTGGTGTATCAATGCCCTGTCTCGATATACCCTCGACTAGGAACAGTTATAGGATGTACTCATCGACTACTATGGCCCCACTAGTATGATCTCATCATAATCCCAGTAGTCGAGTACAGATCCTAAGGGCTTTATCAACATGTGAGAGAAAAACAGTAAACCAATACAAGTCAACATGTTAAGATAAAGTGAAACCAAATAGCATACTATCATGACGAGCAAGAAAGTCCTCTCTGTATATATCTAAGCATCCATCATAATATACATCATATGTACAACAATGGCCTCTAGGGCATATACATAACTAACAATCTCCCACTTGCACTAACGCCAGCTGCTGTAGTATCTCATACCTAGCATCCCGAATAATCTCTCAAACTGTATCTGGGGAATAGCCTTCGTGAATGGATCCGCAGTGTTGTCCTTCGTATCTACTCTCCTGACCTCGATCTCCCGGCGATCAACTATCTCCCTGATCAGGTGATACCGCCTCAGAATATGTCTGGATTTCTGATGGGATCTGGGTTCCTTAGCCAAAGCCACAGCTCCATTGTTATTGCAATACAGAGGTATTGGATGCTCAATGGATGGAACCACACCAAGTTCACTAATGAACTTCTTTATCCAGACAGCCTCCTTGGCAGCATCGTTGGCAGCGATGTATTCAGCCTCCATCGTCGAGTCTACAACGGTATCCTGTTTGGAACTCTTCCAACATACCGCCCCTCCATTGAGGGTAAAGACAAAACCCGAGTGCGACTTAGAGTCGTCCTTATCACTTTGGAAGCTGGAATCGGTAAAGGACTCCACCTGGAGTTCTCCGTTACCATACACCAAGAACATCTCCTTAGTCCTTCGTAAGTACTTGAGAATGTTCTTCACAGCTGTCCAGTGACTCTCTCCAGGATCTGCTTGATACCGACTCACTACACTTAGTGAGTATGCTACATCGGGTCTGGTACATAGCATCGCATACATGATAGAGCCTACTGCCGAAGCATACGGTATCCCTTGCATGCGAGCTCTCTCCAAATCAGTCTTGGGAGACATCTCTTTGGAGAGAGTGAGTCCAGAGATCGTGGGTTGGTTCCCACGCTTGGATTCTTCCATACTAAACCTCTTTAGTATGGTGTCAATGTACCTGGATTGGGACAATCCCAGTATCCTTTTAGATCTATCTCTATAGATCATTATTCCCAATATGCAGGAGGCACCTAGATCTTTCATTGAGAATCTCTGTAATAAGAAGAGCTTGACTGATTGCAGCATAGGAATGTCATTTCCTATCAAGAGTATGTCATCCACGTACAATACGAGGAAGACTACCTTACCCTCTGCTACCTTCTTATAGATACAAGGTTCATCTATATTTTTGATGAAGTCAAACTCTTTGACTACAACATCAAAACAGATGTTCCAACTCCGCGATGCTTGCTTTAACCCATAAATGGATTTAAGCAGCTTGCACACCTTTCCGCTGCTCCCACTATCTACGAAGCCCTCTGGCTGAGTCATGTACACGCTCTCTTCTAAATCACCGTTTAGAAAGGCGGTCTTAACATCCATTTGCCAGATTTCGTAGTCATGGTATGCAGCAATGGCAAGTAAGATCCGGATGGACTTAAGCATAGCCACTGGAGAAAAGGTTTCGTCATAATCCACACCTGGTCGTTGACGAAAACCTTTTGCTACAAGTCTAGCTTTGAAAGTCTCAACTTTTCCATCTACACCAAATTTCTTTTTAAAAATCCACTTGCTCCCAATGGGTTTTACCCCTTCAGGAGCATTTTCCAAAATCCATACTTTATTGGTGTACATGGATTCCATCTCAGATCGCATTGCATCCAGCCATTTCACAGAGTCACCACTCGTGATGGCCTGCTCAAAACTAGTCGGTTCATCATCATCCATGATGCAGTCCTCGCTTCCACCATCAATGAGAAAACCGTAGTATCTCTCAGGTGGACGAGAAACCCTACTAGATCGGCGGAGAGGCTGGGGTTCGTCGGGTACTACTGAATTCTCTGGTTCCAATAAATCATCAGTTGTAGTTTGTGGTGCTGGAACCTCTTCCAGCTCTATCTCTTTGCCCCTAATTTCTTTTGCAAGAAATTCCTTTTCTAAAAAGGTGGCATATTGAGAAACAAACACTTTTTGTTTCTCAGCGTGATAGAAAATATATCCTTGAGAATTCTTTGGATATCCCACAAACTTGCAAAGAACTGATCGTGCCTCGAGTTTGTCCGGATTTTGTCTTTTTACATAGGCTGGACAACCCCATATCTTAAACCTTTTAAAATATGGTCTCATTCCCTTCCATATCTCATATGGGGTTGTAGGCACTGATTTAGACGGAACTTGATTCAATAGGTATGCTGCTGTCTCAAGTGCATAACCCCAGAAGGAAATAGGTAACTCAGCAGTGCTCATCATTGAGCGCACCATATCTAATAGGGTGCGATTCCTCCTCTCCGATACACCGTTGTGCTGTGGTGTATAAGGAGGAGTAAGCTGAGAGAGAATCCCATTCTCTTTTAGATAATCCAGAAAATCATTGCTTAAGTATTCTCCTCCTCGATCAGATTGAAGAATCTTAATACTTTTGCCCGTTTGGTTCTATACTTCGTGCTTATATTCTCTGAATTTCTCAAAAGCTTCAGACTTGTGTTTCATCAGAAACACATGTCCGTATCTAGAGAGATCGTCAGTGAATGTAATGAAGTAGGAAGAATCATTCCTGGCATGCGTAGACATGGGACCGCATACATCACTATGTATCAGTCCTAAGAGTTTTGTAACTCTTTCTCCGTGTCCACTAAACGGAGCTTTGGTCATTTTGCCTTTGAGACATGAATGGTAAGTATCATAAGATGATAATTCGAACGGATTCAAATAACCATCCTTATGTAACTTAGCCAGTCATGTCGCATTGATATGACCAAATCTACAATGCCACAAGTAGGATTCGTTCATATCTGAACTTTTCCTCTTGTGTGCGTTTTGTATATTTAGGACTGTATTCTGATTTAGAATGAATATGCCATTATGTAACGAGCCTGATGCAATCAACTTTTGATCTAGGAATATGTTCATAACATTATCCTTTACTACAAAATTATATCCTTCTTTACTTAATAAAGAAACCGATATAATGTTGCACATCATGTTCGGTATATAATAGCACTCATTTAGAATCAGTGTATTACGACTTGGCAATACTAGGTGATATTCGCCAACTGCTTTGGCTGCAATACTTGCACCGTTCCCTACTTGAACGGAATGATCACCTTTTCCCAGTTCTTTACCTTTCCGTAGCCCATGTAACAATTTACATATGTGGGATCCTGATCCGGTATCTAATACCCAGGACGTAGGGTGAACTGAGAAACAGTTCTCAATAACTAACACACCGAAGAAGATGCATCAATATGCATGTTCTTTTGGGCAGCTTGAGAATCCAGATATTCTCCTGTTTCCTGTTCAGTCTTATAACTCTTATAAGAAAGAACGGGTCCAACATTCCCTTGCTCAGTACAATAATTGGGTTCAGTCAATACATTCATATTATTATCTTGATTATGGCCTGACATGGTCGCTACCTAGAGAGAGAGAGAAGAAAACACTTTAGCGTATGCTCTTGCAAGATTAGATTGGTTATTATCTTATCTAATCAGGATGTCTCCCACTGTTTTTATCAAATCTACCTTCAAACCCTAAAAGGTAAGATTAGCCGGGATTAATTACACCCTACAATTTCGTCAATCTTTCAGCCAGATCGGTGTTGGTACTTTGAGGGAGGTTCCCCGTGCTTTCGCACGGACCTAATTAAAGTAAACCTCGTTTTCCCAGAGGCGTAACCCCGTTAACACTTTTCTAGACACCTACTTGAATGACTAATTGTCCTGTGTAAAACTCTCCCAGGAGTAACACTTACTCGCAGTGGGTATCGGGATCCAACTATCTCATAGGAGGTATGCAATCTCATTGCAAATTTCAACACTTGAAATTCCCGATAATATTTTGCCCCTAGAAACTCATGACCTTAACATGGTCAACAAATCATAAGTGCTAGCCAAGTTCAACCCGTCATTTCCCGATTGAATTAAACCCACTTGTACGACCCTTAACATGGTCAACAAAGTCGTACGACTACCCTAATCCAATCACATCACATGTTTTAGCAGATAAGCACTAATTAGCTACCGCACACTACGCCTTAACATGGTCAACAAACGTAGCATGAATACTAAATAGTCTTTATCTGAAATGACGGAGGGCTACGCAGGTTTTTCAGAAAACCTCGAGCGTAATGAACTTGATATCGTCGTAGAATCGAGTGTTTTTGAAAAGGAGTGTTTTTTGAGGCTTTTCTTAGTTTTGCTAAAGGGGTCACTCCCGGTGAAGGGATCGTCGGCCCTTTCCTCATCGAATAAGGTGCAGGATATATCATATATACCGCTGTGCAAAACAAAACTCTAAAAGCAATCAAAAGACAAACTGAGTTTTGTAGCATCTGCCAGTTTCGCTAAAGAGGTCACTCTCGGTGAAGGGATCTCGGCTCTTTCCTCATCGAATAAGGTCCAGGACATACCATATATATCACTGTGCAAAGCAAAACTGTAGCTACCCTTTTTATAAAGTTTTGATTCTACAACATCTTTAGGTTTCTTTTCTTTTTATTAATCTCATTAATAAAAATCCCATCAGCTTATGCTTCCTAAGCATCACAGAAGAAACGAAAGCAGTAATATTTATATATCAGCATATATATAGTATAAGCATTCGTCTCAGGCAGTAATATGATCTCATCACAGAACATTGCAGCAGAAGAACATATATGAAATATTGGATATACTAGGACATCCGTGTTTTCAATACGAGCCTGTATAAAACACGGATTCCACGGTCGCGACGAATAGCCAAACCCACATCCCAAGACCCCTACGAGTGCGGCAAGTAACACTACCAATTCTAGGGTTAGGAGACCTGGTCTCGACTCCTCGAGATGGCCTCCCACTGGACCCTAGAACCCGGTTACTTGTGCTCCCCTCCTTGGGTCTACCTAATGCGGAAAAGTAAATAATATACACTGGTGACATCAACCTCAACCTGGAAGTGCCCCAAATAAAAGAATATTACATTACAAATGAATTTTACATGAATGAAAAAAAAACTCTCATCTCACATAAAACCCCCGACTATTCAAAATGCGACGATCCAATATAACATATCACAGCAACACATAATATCACATATCATCAACGTAAGTAAATATGCGCATCCCAATTGTCGTTGGCATATAGCAACGAAACCGGCGATATCACATATTAAACTTACGGTCACAGAAAAGAAAGTGTAAAACTACAACATTTGGAATCCACAATCACTTTAGACATCGTAAATCCGAAATATCACATACTTCGCATTTCATGCCTAACCCTATGAATTCCACATACTGTATCACATTCCAGATAAATAGATAGTATTAAACTTTTTGAACAGATAATCAAATACCCAAAATTTCCTAAAGTGCTCAACACTTGAGCGGAGTTCAAATAATCCCAGAATATGTCACAATACCGGTGATCCAGCCGTAGAAGGGTCAAGCCAACGCCTCACATGTGGCACGCCGTACTGCCCCAAACCCGAAGGTTCAAAAAGCAGTTCAAGACGGTCACATAATCGAGTTAAGATTTGTTGTCTTCTAGAGGGTCCACCGCTTAACTTGTACAATTTTTCCGAAAGATTTAAACCCGATAAAAATTCAACACTTGAAAGTTTGCCGTGCCGGGATAAAGTGGGTTAATGATATCCGTTCAAATAGTTTAACAGTTTCTAAATATCCGGAAATAAAAACGAATTTAAATATTCCGATCGAATCTACGATTACAAAGCAAACCCCAGATCACTCAACCTTTGAGTCAATATAAAAATACCAGAAACTATAAAAGCACAAATAAAGAATTACTGTGGGAAATAAAATGTCCAATCAAACAATACGGCCGCGGAACCGCGGCCCAAGCAGGCAATGGCCGCGATTCCGCGATCGTTTATACGGATCACTGTCTCGAATTTCACAGTAATTCTTATTTTTCTCTGCTGTAATTTTCAGGTATTTTTAATTCAGAAAAAATCCAGATTTTAAAAAATTTCCAGAGAGGGGGTTATTTTCGTCGGTTCGGGTTCGATCGGAGTTTTAACTTCGTAAACAAGACGCCTAATGCTCTAGCTAGGTTCTGACACCACTGTAGGGTTCCTAGGCACTCTTGTGAAGGTTCATAAGGCATCAAACATACCCGGATAAAATTTTAGACGTGCCGAACAACCCAAAGCCGGGATCTTTGCTAGATTATTAGGGTTTAACATGCAAGATAATATCTTTATATCTAAGTGTGAGGGATTACAACCTTTGTAGTCCGCTCTTTCGCTTCACAAGCTCCGAGTAGAAGTCCCTTCACCGCGATCCTCGATCTCCCGGACTCAAGAGAGGCTCCACGACTCGAACGATCTATGCTAGCTTGAAGTGTTCCAAATCTCCGATGATCTACGTCGAAGTTGCAATAACCCAAGCTTTCTCACTCTAAAGAGATGAACACCCTAATCTCATGGGCTAGATGAGATGAGGATGAGGGAGTAGTATTTATGCTTTCTTTTTAATTCACTTTCTCACAATAAATCATCACAAATGGAATTTCTAGTAAGCTTTTCTTTTTGGAACTCAACAGAGAAGAAGATGATAATGGAAAATGATAATGATAATTCCTTTTGTGATGAATAGAAAAGAAATGTATATGATTGATATATCAACCATGGTCAAGGATGAGTGGCTAAGAGTTTGTAGAGAATAAACTAGAGTTAGGGTTTGGTTATGTTAAGTTATGAGTCATGGAAAAATATCAACCATAATATCTTAACCAAGACAAAAGCAAAGCTTCTAGAAGGTGCAAGAAGAAGCTAACCCTAATCAAACCCTAATCCCTTTTAATCATCCTTAAACATGTTTAATAATAAATCATATCATGTCACAATAATATATATCACATATATATTATATATTTGCAACAAAAGAAAATAATACAATTAACATATATCGCATATATATCAATGTATCATCCAGTGAGAAAATGAAATAATAAAGCGAGCCAATATTAGATAATGTAATACAATATATCATATATATTATTATACATTAAATCATCGAATCAACACTTGATCCGACGATCCGGCTATATCGAATATTACCGACTATTATATCATGTACCGATTCATCGAATCAACACTTGATCCGATGTCCCGGTTCATATCTAAATATCGCGAGAATATAATACGGTATCTCATATCGCATTATTCTCGGTCCTGGACATATCACATATGTGCCTCTACTCCGTTTCGCCTGAGCCAAGAAACCTCTGTGTAGGACTCTAAAGAATCGTCAATACGCCAGTAGCAGGTGATGATCATATCAAACACCCACAAGCTGCAAGCGGTCAGCTAAACGTAACAGCCACCCAGGTATTGAGCGATCAGAAGATCAACAAGCTAGCCTGTGCGTTCTCCTGTGAATCCAATCAGTAACACTCCCGTACAGTCCGGTCTGTTCGTCTGATATGTCGCATATCAAGTCTAGGGGTGGTAAACGTCAGACCCCAGTAACCGATAAGTCGTGTCGATGTATGGCTCATAACGGGTCGAGAAACTACTAGTAACACTTACCAGTAAATCTCTATATCAGCCCTGGCCAGGGACTTCCAATTATAGCCAATCGAACACAGCACAACATCAACTTCCTATACCGGGAGAGACGAATCCCCTCCTATCGCTCATTGCCTCCATATGATTCGGGACTGTACCCAAAAGCTACCGTTTTGCACGCCCTCTTGGACGTGGTAAGGTGGAAATCAAAGCACAGTGGGAATCACACAAGACTCTATGACGATCTCGGGTCTACAGACTACCCTGTACCAGTGTCACCGGAGAACTGCCATCTGACGTGTGGTATATCACCATCTGGGAGTTCTCGGCGAGTCCGTCCAGTGTACCCAGTCTCCACTGAGCACCCGTACACCATCTCTGATGTCAAACACCGATGGATATGGGATCATCCATCGCCCATCATATGGGTCAAGATGCGTATACGCTAGCCTACTCTGGTGTATCGATGCCCTGTCTCGATATACCCTCGACTAGGAACAGTTATAGGATGTACTCATCGACTACTATGGCCCCACTAGTATGATCTCATCATAATCCCAGTAGTCGAGTACAGATCCTAAGGGCTTTATCAACATGTGAGAGAAAAACAGTAAACCAATACAAGTCAACATGTTAAGATAAAGTGAAACCAAATAGCATACTATCATGACGAGCAAGAAAGTCCTCTCTGTATATATCTAAGCATCCATCATAATATACATCATATGTACAACAATAGCCTCTAGGGCATATACATAACTAACACCCTCTGCACTCCTCAGCATGTTGAGGAGTTCTGAAAGTTCAACTTCTTTTTCTTACAAGTTGAAGTTCAGGATAAACTGGGCGTAAGTGGAAGGAAGGGACTGGAGAATCAAGTCCGTGTAGAGCTCGTTCTCTAACGTGGTCCCAAGGTCCGCGAGCTCCTCAATGAAGCCAATCATCTTAAGCACGTGTTCCGCTACCGATGATCCGACGGCCAATCTCGCCGAAAACAGCTTTTTCGAGACTTCGTATCCGGCGATACGGGATTGCTCTCCATACAGTTCTTTTGTATGGAGAAATATGGATTCAAGGTCCATATTCTCGTGCCTCCTCTGATGTTCATTGTCCATAGAGGCAAGAACGAGGCACTTGGCCTTCGCGCAGTCGATTTCCCAGGTCTTACGGATTTCCTTATCCGCGACGCTGTTTTTGGGACCTGGGACAGGGGGAGCTTTGGTGGTAAGGAGATACCCCAACTTGTCATAAGTGATTGGCATTTTGACATTCCTGAGCCAATCTTTGTAGTTTGGCCATGTCAGTATGTTTTTATCTAGTAGTAACTTAAGTCCGGTCATGATATTTGGTCGCTGCAATTAGGAGAGAGAGAAGAAACACTTTAGCATGATGCTCTTGCAAGTTTAGAGTGGTTTTTAGTTTGTCTAAACAGGATGGCTCTCACTGTCTCTCGAATCCCTCCTCAAACCAAAAAGAAGAATTAGTCGGGATCATTCTCACCGTACAATACTTGCTTAACCGTTCAGCCAGGCCAGTGTTGGTACTTCGAGAGAGGTTTTCCAACGCTTTCGCGAAGTTCCTTAATTAAATAACCTCTTTTTCCTGTGGGCGTAGCCCCGCTAACACCTTTCTAGACACCTACTTGGTTTATAACATTGATCGTTAAGTGAGAAAGTTCCGGAAGAGTAGCATATACTCACAGTAGAATCGGGATCCAAATATCATCGTGTGACAAAACTGAACGAATCCTACCAGAATCATCACACTCCAAATGGTATGCAGCGCTAGCAAGTTTCAGTTTCTTTAGAAACTCACGATGTGGATTTTTGCCCCATGCTCTTATGACCTTGACTTTGGCCAACAAATCATAAGTCACATGTCAAGTTCTACCCGTCATTCTCCAGGTTAATTTGAACCCACCCGTACCTACCCTTGACTTTGGCCAACAAGGCAGTACGACTGTCCCAAACCAACGCATCTATCTATGCTGCACATGAATACCCAATAGCTACCAATCACTATTCCTTGACTTTGGCCAACAAACATAGCTTGAATACTATTGACTACCCATGTGAAATGACGGAGGGCTACGAATGGTTTTGGCGAAACCGTGAACGTAGTGAACTTGATATAATCGATGGAACGAGATAGCTTTTAAAAGGAGTGGCTTAAGCTCCGCGTTTAAAAGTTGTTTTTGAAAAGAAACCGAGTGGTTTTGTGAAATTGTTCCAAAGACTTTACTTTGGTTTATTTTCTTGCATTAATTTAATGCGTCCCATCATTTAATCCTACCATTGCAGAAAACAACGAAAATATGACGTACGCTTATGCCATCCGCATTCGCCATGGGGCCCCGTCATTACCCGTTAGGTTACTTAACTAACGACAGAGCGGGGGCTGGACTAGCGTGGATGCAAAAAATAAGCAACGCCTAAATAGATATCATATATAGATATATACATTCGTCACATGCAATGATAGCCATTCCAGATCACAGATGAACACATTGGATATACTAGTAATCTGCATTTCGTACGAGCCTGTAACGAAGAGCAGATTACACGGTCGCGATGAATAGCTAATACCCCACCCAAGACCCCTACGGGTGCGGCAAACTACCCACCAAATACCCGAAGTGAAGCAACCTCCCTCAACAACGTGAGTAGGCCACTCGGCACTTCGAGGTACCCGGTAGTTTGTGCACCCTCTCCTTGGGTCTATCCTAGGAGCAAAAACGGTAAAAGAAATTATACAATGGCGGCTACAACCTCATCCCGGATGTGCGGCCATATAAATAATATTACATCAATTACAAATTACATGAATTGAAAGATAAAGAAAACTCTCGTCTCACAACCCCCGGCTATTCATCCGCGACAATCCAACGAATTCATATACACAAACCATCAACATTACAGACCACAGATATGTATAACCCCCACTAATCGACGTATAGCGATTAGCAGACGTTCAATACATATATCACATCACAGATATAACCCGTTAGCTAAATTCTATAGAAGTTCGATCAAAATACGGATTTTTAACCACCCCAAAAACAAATTTTGTTTTCTGGAAAATCTGGGCAGAAAAAACATATCGTAAAAATCACAAAACAGCACAGAGAACACACTGCAGTAGAAACGATCCACGGCCGAGTCAACTCGGCCGCGGATCCGCGGCAAGAAGCTCTTCTTGCCGCGGTTCCGCGGTGAGTTGGTCAGTTCATTGGCTCGTTTTTCTGCTGTGTTCAAATAAAACCCTGAGATGATTTTTCAGATGTGTTAAATAATTTTTTGAGCTGTAAAAAAATCGACAGAAAGTACATGTCCCGGGCGTGTTTTGTGATTTTCTTTTCGATCGAACTTCTAGTTACTTTGCTAACAGGCTAGATAGTGTTTAGCTAGGCTCTGATACCACTGTAAGTCCACGTTACCTGTCCCGGTTCTTTCGGGCTTGCGGAAATGGTGAAAAACGATTTTTTTCGGTGATGGTAACATGGACTCTAGAATAGGATCTTTGCTAAACAAACTATCTAACAACCTAACTAAGAGTTTAACTACTATGTTAGGGTTTATACCTTAACTTGAACTCCTTCTCTTCGACTCCTTGTGGTGGTCGGATCGGCCTCACCTCGTCGTCTCCTTGTGCCGAAGATGGATCCACTCGAAAGCTTCTATCTTTGGCTCCAACCTCAATCTAGAGGAAACTAGAATACTTGGCTTGCTAGACCTTGTACACTAGGATGAGTAGAAAAGTGTTTTGGGTTTTATCTCCAAGGCAAATGGTTCTCAACACATGAGAGATTTTTGCCTTGAGCTAGAGGAAGAGGGAGAGCAAGAGGAAGATGAGAGCTTTGATGAGAGAGAATGCAAATGATAGAATGAGTGAAGACTTTTGCAACCATTCTCTCATAATCCAAAATAATCATAATAATAATAATTGAGTATTATGTGATGGTTCATGTCAATGGCATTATCATTTCATGCACTCATTTTGTAAAGAATAACAAGCAAGCAAAAGTCTAAGCCATGAAATGATAGCCATTGTAATGATGATGGTCAACAAGTCCAAGCTAGTCAACCGGTCAAAAAAGTCAACAAGTCAACAAAGTCAAACTTTCAACCCAACCATGGCACACTAATACTTAATTAATATTATTATTAATCATATTTATTATTCTCATTAGGGTTTAGAAAAGGTCAACAGTCAACAACCCTAATGAGAATCATCTGCCTCAGTCTCGGTCAACTGTGCATACACACCCGCATCCGCGTTCCGGGAAACATGAATACAAACGAGATAAAACCAATCCCAAAACGTATACTAGGATCTGGCTTAAACCAAAACCCGCTAGTAATAACTGCCCCGATACTAAACATGCACAAGTGCACGGATGTGACCGAACCCTGTCGCAAAATCATGCGACCTCTACCCTTTTTGTCTAAAGGCGAATAGCTCTCTGTGTGGGACTCTAAAGACTCGACACTACGCTGGCAGTAGGTTTAACCACAGACCGCAAGCGGCACTAGCTGTGCGTAACGGCCTCTAGGTAGATGCCGATAAGAAGACTGACGAGGTGAAACCCATTTGAACTCCTACTGAGCCTGAATGTGACAGTCTCCGTACAGTCCGGTCTGTTCGTCTGAGAATATCGCATGGCGGGCATAGGGGGCGGTAAACGTCAGTTCCCTAATAGCGGTACAAGTTGTGTCGGAGTGTAGCCCTGAACACCCTGAGATAACACTGGAAACCTACCAGTATATCTCGCTTGCCAAGGCCAGGGACTTTGTGTAATGGCTCTCCTAGACACAGCGCGATATCAACCCCCAATACCGGGAGAGACGAATCCTGTCTAACCGTCACTTCCTCCAAGTGCTTCGGGACTGCACCCAACTTGTAACAACCGAGTTCTGTTATACAATTTCTGTTGCCGTATGTGTTGTGTGTGGTGTTTATTTCATTTACCGTGCTTGGTTGCGAATGGGAGTCTACTTTTTATTCGACCGGTTTACTTTAGCTCGTTGTTTCCTAGTTATAGATTACACTAACATTTCATATTCTTGCATATAACTATTTAAATCACTTAAAATAATTTAAAAATACATGCATGGCCTGCTTGATACTCCTAACCCTGTGGTAGCGTCATTGCATCGTGTTCTCGTCCCGTTTAGTGTAACGGACGTGTTTGGACAGATACGCGCACGTACGTACGTCCGTTCTTGGGGATATGCATTTTCATTACATAATCCTTCATTTCAAATTTTGGAGCTTGATAATAATTTTCATATTTCAAATTCAAATTTTTGGACCCGACTCGGGCGCAATTCTGAAATATTTTGTATCCCGCCAAATCCTATTTAATTTTAAATTTCATAAATCAGCTTTAAAATATTTCTACAGCAGACAATATATTTTCAACTATCAAAGCTATTGTTTAACCGGTAAATCTTTTATATTTTTCCCAAAACAATTTTCCCAAATCTCCCCAGCCAATCAAACCCCCCGTTTTTCCCCTGGGCCCACAGCTCTCTCCCTATATCACCTTTCTCCTTCTCTTTCTCTCTCTTCTCTCTATATCTCTCCTGCGCATACAGCCAATTTTATCTCTCCTCACTGTGCATTCCTCTCTATCTCACTCCTCTCGATCTTTTCCTCTTTCCTCTCTCTCTCTCTCTCTCCGCGTATCTCTCTCTCCTTCCTTCATATATTTTCTCTTCTTCTTCATTCCTCGATGAAACCTGAACCCATCGATTGCTAACCCTAGCCGCCGTCTCCCCTCGCCTACTGTGTGTTAGTTATATGTATGCCCTAAAGGCCATTACTACACATGAGATGTATATTGTAGTGCATACTTGGACATATATAGGGAGGACTTTCTTGCTCGACATGATAGTATGCTATCTGGTTACCCTTTACCTTAACGTGTATACTGGTTGTCTCTCTGTTACATGTTGGTAAAGCCCTTAGGATGTGTACTTGACTACCTGGACTATGAGGCGGATCATACTAGTGGGGACATGGTAGTCCATAAGTATATCCTTCAAGGTCCCTAGTCGTGGGTGTATCGAGACGGGGCATCGATATACCAGAGTAGACTAGCGTATGCCTTCTCGACCCATACAGATAGGCGATGGATGATCCCATATCCATTGGTGTTTGACATCAGAGATGATATACGGGTGCTCAGTAGAGACTGGGTACACTGGACGGACTCGCCGAGAACTCCCAGATGGTATTATACCTTACGTCAGATGGCAGTTCTCTGGTGACACTGGTGCAGGTTAGTCTGTAGACCAGAGATTGTCATAGAGTCTTGTGTGATTCCCACTGTGCTTTGATTTCCACCTTACCACGTCCAAGAGGGAATGCAAAACGGTGGTTTTTGGGTACAGTCCTGAGTCACATGGAGGCAATGAGCGATAGGAGGGGTTTCGTCTCTCCCGGTATTGGGGGTTGATATTGCGCTATGCTCGATTGGCCATAACAGGGAAGTCCCTGACCAGGGATGGTTTAGAGATTTACTGGTAAGTGTTAACAGTAGTTTCTCGACCCGTTATGAGCCTCATATCGGCATGACTTATCGGTTATTGGGGTCTGACGTTTACCACCCCTAGACTTGATATGCGACATATCAGACGAGGAGACCGGACTGTACGGTAGTGTCACTGTCAGGCTTTTTGCAGGAGTTGGAGCGGGCTTGCTTGCTGATCTTCTGATCGCTCAAGACCCGGGTAGCCGTTACGTCCAGCTAGTACCGCTGGCGGCTTGTGGGTGCTTGATATGATCATCACCTACTGCCGGCGTATTGACGAGTCTTTAGAGTCCTACATAGAAGTTGTACTGGCTCAGGCAAAACGAAATAAGAGCGCATATGTGATATGTGCTGGACCGAGAATAATGCGTGTATGTGATACCGTATTCTATTCTCGCGAGTTTGTGTCGATCGGTTATATGCGATATAACCAAGTTATCGAATCAAGGGTTGATTCGATAAATCGATACATTGTATGTTAGTCGGTTATATATGATATAACCGGATTATTAAGTCAAGTATTGATTTAATAATTTAGTGTATAATTGTATATGTGATATACTAATTTACATTAACTAACATTGGTTCACTTAAGCATTTGTTTTTCTCACTTTTGCACAAGTTAATATATATATGTGATATATATATTTATTTGTGTTCTTATTTGTATCATGGTTGTTGATACAAATATCATGGGTGTATAAGACTTATACCATACTTATTATAGTATTAGGTTTTTATATTTAAAGTAATTCAAAAATTAGTGGATAATGCATGAAGCTTCATGAAGCTTTTCTTGCATTTGACTTTGTCCACTAGTTTTGTTTTACTTAAGATATTAGTTAACCTAACTACTATAATTATCCATGGTTATGTCTCTATATGAGTTAAGTATATGATACTCACTCACCATGGTTAGATTATTCGCTCTCTTGATGATTATACATTCTCATTTTGAGCTCATCTTCTTCCTCCTTCACTTTGATTCTAGGGTTTGATAAAGAGAGAGATACAAAGTGAGAAATGAAATTCTAAAGTGTACCCATTTCCTATCTCACCATCCTCTACTAGACTAGCACTTTAGTTTAGGGTGTTTGCTTCACTAATTCTTTGGTTAGTGATGTAGAAGCTTGAGTCCGTATTCCCTCGACGTAGATCATCTTCGGCCTCGAAGACTTCAAGCAATACCGTTGCAATTTTCTCATGGAGCCGTCCGAGAGTCCGGGAGTCCAATGATCGCAGCGAAGGGACTACATCAAGGAGCTTAAGAAGTGAAGGACCGATCTACAAAGGTTGTATTTTCGTATTCACTTAGTGTAAATGTGATTTACTTGCATATGTTCGCCTAATCTCTAGTTAACGATCTTGTTTAGAGTTATTCGGCACGGCTAAAATTTAAATCCGGCATGGTTGATGCCTTGTAGAACCTCTTTAGAGTGCCTAGTAACCCTACAGTGGTATCAGAGCCTAGCTAGAACATTAGGCGATGTGTTAACGAAGTTAAAACCCTGATCGAACTTGAAAACATCAAAGTAAACCCCTCTCTGGAAATTTTTTCAATTCTGGGTATTTTTAAAAGTGACTCAAGTGTTGAGTTTTCTGGGGTTTATTTTGTATTCGTTGATTCGATCGGAATATTTAATTTCGTTGTGTTTTCCGGATATTTAGAAAGTATTAAAAAGTTCGGACGGATATCAATAACTCACTTTTTCCCGATCCGGAAAATTTCCAAGTGTTGGATTTTTCCGTTTGTTTTAAGAACGTCTAGATCGTGCAAGTTACGCGATGGACCCACTAGAAGACAACAAACCTTAACTCGATTATGTGACCTCTTGAACTGCCCTTTGAACCTTAGGGTTTGGGGCAGTACGGCGTGCCACATGTGAGGCGTTGGCTTGACCCTTCTACGGCTGGACCATTGGTACTGTGGCATGTGATGGATGTTTTTAAACTCCCCTCAAGTGTTGAGATATATTTGGGAAAACTTGGGTGTTTGATCATTCGATCGGAAAGTTTAACATTGTTTATTTATCTGGAATGTGATACAATATTTGGAATCCACAAGTAGTTATGAGATAACTAATTTGAATGTTATAAACATAGCAGTTTAGTCTCTTTGATCGGTTGCCACGGAATTTTGATGCGATCAAAACTCCGTCGCAATCACGTAGCATACGCGGATACTCGCCGGGTAAACTTAATAGACGGCCATGCCCTATAGCCCCGACCAAGTGACAGTAGGAGAACCCCGTCCCCAAAAGCATCCGTTCGGGTGCTCGCGGCAGCGGTGTTCCGCCTTAGTGCACTTCGTCGAAGGCATTCGGGGGTGCGGCCGTCTACTAAAGTTTGCGACGAGCATTCGATCACTTATCGGGAATCTTGTTGAATTGCCCGACTACATATTGAAAAGTGTTTTCGATATAGAGACTAAAATGCGGGGTTTATAATTGTTAGGCATGCGATGTCTAAGGATAGTTGCGGATTCCAACTGTTGTAGTTTTACACTTTCTTTTCTGTGACCGTAAGTGTAATATGTGATATCGCCGGTTTCGTTGCTATATGTCAACGACAATTGGGGTGCGCATATTTACTTACGTTGATGACATGTGATGTTATGTGTTGCTGGATATGTTATATTGGATCGTCGCGTTTTGAATAGCCGGGTTTTCTTTTATGTGAGATGAGGGTTTTTATTTTCATTCATGTAAAATTAAATGTATGTAATATTCTTTTATTGGGGAACTTCCGGGATGAGGTTGATGTCACCATTTGTATATTATTTACTTTTCCGCACTAGGATAGACCCAAGGAGGAGAGCACAAGTAACCGGGTTCTGGAGTCCAGTGGGAGACCAACTCGAGGAGTCGAGTCCGGGTCTCCTAACTCTAGAATTGGTAGGGTTGCTTGCCGCTCTCGTAGGGGTCTAGGGGTGTGGGTTTGGCTATTCATCGCGACCGTGGAATCCGTGTTTTATAGTGGCTCAAAATAAAACACGGACGTCCTAGTATATCCAATGTTTCATATGTTTCTTCTGCTGCGATATCTGTGATATGATCATTTGATGTTCTATGATAAATACTGTATATAGTATATATGATATATTATATAGACGTTACTTATGTTTTACACCCGCGTTAACCCTGCCCCGCTCTGCCGTTAGTTACCTAACCTAACGGTGCACGGGGGGACATCGAGGCGAATGCGGATGGCATAAGTGTACGTCGTATTTATCTGTGATGTTTAGGTGACTTAAATGATGGGACTTCATTAATGTGATTAATGAAAGAAAAGAAACCTAAAAGATGTTGTGGAATCGAATTTTCAAAAACAGGTAGCTAAAGTTCTTGCTTTGCATCGCGGTGTTCCTTGTAGAACATCCTGCACCTTATTCGATAAGGAAAGGGCCGAGATCCCTTCACCGGGAGTGACCCTTTTAGCAATGACTGGCAGATGCTACACCTCTCGGTTTGTCTTTTGATTGCTTTTCTAGTTCTTGCTTTGCACAGTGATATATATGATATGTCCTGCACCTCATTCGACGAGGAAAGAGCCGAGATCCCTTCACCGGGAGTGACCTCTTTAGCGAAACTAGTAAAAGCCTCAAAAACACTCCATTTTAAAATCATTTGATTCTACAACGATATCAAGTTCATTACGCAATAGGTTTTCAGAAAAACCTGTCGTAGCCCTCCGTCATTTCAGATAAGTAGGAGTTAGTATTCGTGCTGCGTTTGTTGGCCTTTGTCAAGGCGTAGTGTGCGGTAGCTGACTAGTGCTTATCTGCTTATGCATATGATGCAGATTGGGTTAGGGTAGTCGTACGACCTTGTTGACCTTTATCAAGGGTCATGTGGGTGGGTTTAATTCAATCAAGAAATGACGGGTTGAACTTGACTAGCATCCTATGGTTTGTTGGCCTTTGTCAAGGTCATAGAACGTTAGGGGAAAAATATTATCGGGAATTTCAAGTGTTGAAATTTGCAATGAGATTTCATACCTTCTATGAGATAGTTGGATCCCGATACCCATTGCGAGTAATTGTTACTCCTGGGAGAGTTTTAGACATTACAATTAGCCGACCAAGTAGGTGTCTAGAAAGGTGTCAACGGGGTTACGCCTATGGGAAAACGAGGTTTACTTTAATTAGGTCCGTGCGAAAGCACGGGGAACCTCCCTCAAAGTACCGACACTGGCCTGGCTGAAAGATTGGCGAAGTTGTAGCGTGTAATTAATCCCGGCTAGTCTTTCCTTTTAGGGTTTGAAGGAAGATTTGATAAAAACAGTGGGAGCCATCCTGATTAGATAAAATAATAACCAATCTGATCTTGCAAGAGCGCACGCAGAGTGTTTTCTTCTCTCTCTCTCCGGGTAGCGACCATGTCACGCCTTAATCAAGATAATAATACGGATGTATTGACCGAACCCGCTTGTTATACTGCGCTGGGGAACGTTGGTCCCGCTCCAACTTATAATTGTTATAAGACAGAGCAGGAAATTGGGGATTATCCAGAATTCCCGTTCCGCCCAAACGAAGAAAGTGCATGCTGATGCATCATCTTCGGGTGTGTTCATTACAGAGAACTGTTTCTCAGTATCCTTTACGTCCTGGGTATGAGATACCGGATCAGGATCCCGCATATGTAATTTGTTACATGGGCTACATAGAGGTAGAGAACTGAGAATGGGTGATAAGTTTCATGAGATAGAAAATGGTGCAAGTGTTGCAGCCAAGTCTGTTGGTCACTATCACCCTGTATTACCAGAATACATTGATTCTGAACGAATGTTGTTAGATACCGAACCTGATATACAACATCATATCAGTCTCTTTATTAGTAAAGAAAGGATATAATTTTGTATTGTTGGATAATGTTTTGAACATTTCCTATATCAAAAGTTGATCGGTTCAGGCATGTTATCTAAAAGCATTGACGTTCTAAATCAAACTACAGTTCTTAGTATACAGAACACATACAAGAGGAAGAGTTCAGAAATCAACGAATCCTTCTTGAGGTATTATAGACTAGGTCATATCAATACGACCCGACTAGCTGAAGTTACATATAGATGCATATTTAAATTAGTTTGAATTTACATCTTGTGAAACTTGTCAGTCATGTCACAGAGATAATATGACCACAACTCCGTTTATTGGAAACAGAGAAAAAGTTAGTGAACTCTTGGGATGATACATACTGATGTATGAAGTTCGCCTGTCTATACATACCAAGACTGGTCCTTTGTACTTCATTACATTCTCTGATAATCTCTCAAGATTCAGACATATGTTCCTGTTGAAACACAAGTCCAAACCTTTTGAGATATTCACAGAATATAAGTTAGAAGTAGAGAACCAAAACGGGTATAAGTATTATGTCCTTTAATGTGATCAAGGAGGAGAATACTTGAGCACGGAATTCCTGGATTATTCTAAAGGAAAATGAGATTCTCTCTCAGCATTACTCCTCCGCATACACTACAGCACGTCGGTGTATCGGGACGGAGCAATCACACCCTATATGATAAGGTATGCTCTATGATGAGTACTACTGAGCTACCTATTTCCTTTTGGGAGTTATGCACTTATGAAGTTGCATACCTATTGAATAGGGTTCCGATCAAATCAGTTGCCTACCACTTCATATGAGATATGGAAAGGGAAGAACCCATATCTTAAGTTTGTTAAGATTTGGGGTTGTCCAGCCTATGTCTAAAAGCAAAATCCGGACAAACTCGAGGCAAAGTCAGATCTGAACAAGTTTGTTGGATATCCCAAGCATACGCAAGGGTATATCTTCTACCTAACCGAGGAACAAAAGATGTTTTGTTTCTCGACATGCCACCTTTGTATAGGGAATTTCTTATGAAGAAATTAGTGGACATGAGGTAGAACTGGAAAGAGTTCCAGCTATACAAACTGCAGCTGATGATTTGGTAGAACCAAAGGATTCAATAGCAACCAACGAACCTCAGCCTCTCCGCCGATCTAGTAGGGTTCCTCACCCACCTGAGAGATACTTTGGTTTCTCTATGACAGTGGGAGCGAGGATTGCATCATGAGATGATGACCCAACTAGTTTCGAGCTGGCCATCAGGAGTGGGACTCTGTAAGAATGGCTGGATGCTTAGCGATCTGAGATGGAATCCTTATATACCAACAAAGTATGGACTTTGGTTGCTTTATCTGAAGGGTTAAATCCCCATCAGGAGCAAGTATATCTTGAGAAGATTACTTGGTGTACATGGAAAAGTTGAGACTTTCGAAGCTAGACTTGTTAAAGGTTTGCATCAATGATCATGGAGATGGATTATGATGAAACTTTTTTCTAAGTAGCTATGCTTAAGTCCATCCAGATCCTACTTGCCACGGCTACATACCATGATTACGATATCTGGCGGTTGGGTGTCATGACTGCTTTTCTAAAGGAAATTTTAGGAGAGAGAGTGTAACGTTTTGAAAATCGTTTCGGTGAAATTTCGAAAAAACGGTAAAATAAGGGGGTTTTCTGTAAAAAGTCAAAATACAAATATCTTATTATAAAAATTAAATATACATATTCTAGCTATGTAATTGCTAGTATTTGGTGTTTATTGAGCCACTGGTGAAATTTCAAATTTTCTGAAAAAAATATTATTTTAATATTATTTTAAGCCGTCACGAATACATTTAATTAGGGAAAATTACAAATTGGAATGAGTTGAAACAAATTTTGTGGATCATAAAACATTAAACAAAATTTTATCATGTGGTTTTTGAAACGAAATCGTTTGCCAAAACGGTTTAGAAAACTATGGAAGAAAAATGCTTAAATGGTGAAAATAAGTTAAATGGAGAATTGGGGTATAACATTTATCATTTTTACTCACCATACAAACCCACATCCATCCCCAAGTTGTGTGGCCGAGCCCCCTTGGCAGCCCCAAAATACTTGTTCACCTCATCTCACAAAAAGAAAAGAAAAGAAAAGGAAATTAAAAAAATGATATGAATAAAGAATGATGCATAGTGTATTGTTGTGAGGTATGGGTATTGTTTTCTTGGCTTGACTTTTTGCCCCCACCTCTCTCCCACTCCCTCACAATTCTGGCCGAGCCTCTTCAAGTGCAGCCCCCAATTTTTCCCCTCTCATTTCCTCATCAAAAACATTACAAAATGCATCAAAAATCCACCAAAAATCCCACAAAATCAAAATCAAAGCCCTACCCATTTTTCCTTAGCCCTTATAGCATGGATCTTGGTGCAAAGATCTCAATTGGGAGGTCAAGTTCCATATTTGATCTCATGGTTTGTGAAGGTATAACTCTAACCCTTTTGCTTAATTTGATGTTAAATACTTTAAATCAACTTAATTAGGTGTTTAATTTAGGTTTTAAATTGCAAGTTTAAATTCAAGAGAACGGTTAAATTAAAGTTATGGTTGTGATAATTTGTTCATGGTAGTGTGATGTATTTTAGCATCTTAAGATATGCAAAACCTAATCTTGTAGCTAATTTTCATATTGTTATATTTAATTTGCCCAAATTGTGATAATTATGCTAAATTGCTAACTAGGTTTTAGAAATTTTATTAAATGTGGGATTAAAATCTAGTTAGGGTTTTTAGCACATCATTAAGGTTTCCATGAGTGGTTTAACCATTTAAAATATGCAAAGCCAAGCTAAATTGTTAAATTATGAAATTTTGCGTTAAAAAGTGTTAAATTGGATATTTTTGCAAAACTAGAATTTTGGAATTTATACAAGTTGATGAGAATAAATTATTGATATGGTTTCTATAACTTGGTTATGATATTTGGTGGATATTGTGGCCATTAGTTTCGTTTAAACATCGAGTTTTAAAGTGAAACGGCTAATTGATGCTTATTAGGTTTCTTGTAATAAATCGATTTAATCAATTTATTGGTTTTGATGAATTGCATCGTATTTTATATATTTTTAGTGAATTGTAAAACCATGATTTGGTACGTTTGGTGTTTTTCTTGATCAATCGGCGTTTGTACGCCGATGTCGAGGGTTTTTGGGTTGATTTGTGAAAGCAAACCATAGGTTTTGACCTATGTGAGATTCGTGTGTCGATTTGGTCATGAGTCGGACTTTAATGCGATGCGATGTGTTATGATATGTAGGTACCCTCACGAAGACTTCAAGGAGACAAGAAAGCGCGTGTCGACATCGGCATCGGCAAGCGAAGGTCGAGGTGAGTAGATTTATATCTACGGGGAGAAGTCGGGTGGATGGCGTATAGCACCCCCGCAGTTCGTGGTGATGTATACGAATACGTATACACACATATATATATATTGTTTGAGTACATTGATGATAATATGGATATTTGATGTTCTTGGATGATTTAGTGTCGCGAAACCCTAGAGTAGTGGTCACACTACACATGCACACACCAACCCATACTTGCATACTTTCTTCTTTCATTTGTGCTTACGGGAATATATAGTTATGTGTTCACATGGGTATGAGACTATGTGTTCACATACGGATTTGAGGATGATACTTGGAATTTATGATGAGTCGATGAGATTTGATTTTGAGGCCGTGAGATCGGTGATATAGCAGGGTTCGTAATTGAGATACGACATGACGTTGTAGCGGGTCCTTGACGTAGTGTTTCACACACGTGCATGCATACTTAGGCGGTATCAGTATTGTACTAGATGCAGATCAGTACCCCGATCATGATATTTGATAAAGAGGATACCAGATGAATAGTATGATGAATATGATATTAACCCGTACCCAGATTTGGGGATGCCGTACGACGGATTTACGTACGAGCTATATTTTGATGATTGATCCGCACTCTTGACTTGGGATGTCTGATTATAGATATGGTATCGGATATGATATTATTGAGGCGGGATCACCGACTAATATATATACAGGTATGTATATGTATCGACTCAGATATTAGGCGGTTTCCTTACCTGTAGTCCAGCTTGTTAGCTTAGCCCTTTAGTTTAGTTTAGTTGTTAGATTAGATTCGATTCTTACCTATTTCAAAAACTAACGAATCGTGGGTATTTTAAAAGACAGCCCAAGGGATCCTACGGATATTTCAAAAGACGTATCTTTTCATAAAAACACCGTAGCCCCTATTTTCAAAACCCCATGATTTGTGTTATTTCAAAAGGCACCATTTGTAGGACTTATATTAGACTAATGCAGATTAGTTATAGTTGCGTCTAGTATTCAGCTCCCGCTCATTATTGTGGTTCGCTTCGCATCGCATGCTTATTTTATGTTCATACTCCACTATTGATATCATGCTGTTAGGACACCAGCACCATTACCGATGATGCGTATGTACCACGTACACTTACTTGCCGGCTCACACACATCTTCATCGGTAATTGCCATGTCACGTACACCTTAGAAAATATTATTGCTTGACATAGCCTGTTAGCTAATAGTTTAGACATTGTAGTTATTACCTGCTACTTCATGCATACTGTTATTCATTGTTATGCCGCATTCATGGATTCTCATGCATATATTCACTATTTTACGTGTTATTGAGGTTTTGGATTCGGATTTCCATGAGATTTTCTGGATTTGGAGGAAAACCGCAAAAACATAAATAAACCTTTTCTCTCTTTTAAAATAAAAAGTGCGGTTTTCCCATGATGTATGAGTCGTCCACCATGAGTTTGCTGATGGATTTCGAGACCTGATTCGAGGAGTGGAGGAACCGTTTCGGGTACATGGTGGGCCCAGTGCGGTACCCCGGGGCAAGAGGAATGTGTTGTTGACGTTGAGCCCGGCAGGGGAGCACTACCGACCGGTGATATTACCCGACGCGTCGGATATCCGGAGGATACCGTCGTGGTCTTGAGATGGATGGTAGGGGCCGGTCTGGATTGACGGCGCCCTAGATATTGTGATTTGAGATATTGAGGTACAGCGATTGTGATACAGAGATATCGAGAAATTTGGACACTTGTTTTGTGTCGATGCTGGGCATTGTTTTATGCTGATTTCATTTATGGTACCTCACTTTTAAAATACAGAAATCTCACTGATTTATGAAAGCAGTTTTCGTCAGTACATGCATTCTGTTCCATGCATTCATACCTCATTCATATGATATATTGCTACCTGAGGCACTGACACGGGCACATGAGATCACACTCGGGTTAGATACTACCCTAGCCATTGTTATAGGCTGCATGTTATACATATATTTGAGGATATATTATAATCATTGACCTAGGTTGCGTTATTTATGCGATTTCTTTTCGTAGATGTTTTTTCTATTCACGAGTTGGCAACTCACCCCCGTTGTGCCCCAGTTTCTTGCAGGTTTGCCGTACAGGTTTCATTACGGCTTGCGGGCATAGTTTCCTCCGGGTGATTTGCTAGTAGGTGGGTTTACTTGTATCGTACCCCCCATTATATAAATTGTATATTATTACTCTGTTGTATCTAGAAGTTCCATCAACCAAACATATATTTATTTTGAGATAGAGACCAGTGATGTTATTCCTTCGACCTTAGAGTCGCGCGTTATTTTTCTGTGGTTTTCTTGTGGTTTTGAGTTTTTGATCCTCGCCGTTGGCGTTGTATATTATATTGCTTGTGTGGTTGTGACAGTCGATTGACGAAGAGCTAGCTCCCATTTGGGGATGCCCTTTTATTGATTTCGTATACTATTCATGTTGTATCCCGTTTGGGGGCCAGTATTTACAAAGGAGACTCTGCCGAAATTTTCAGGAATTTTTGATGTTTTAAAAACCGCATAATTCGGCTTATGCTATTGAAACTACTTGCTTTAAGTTGGTTTTTCCTGCACTCTACATCATTTCTTGGTTTGGATTTCTGGGTTTTCGGTTTACTTAGATTACGTACGCCTCGAGACGTTCGTAGTTTAAGTGCCGGTCATGTACCGTACTTTCGAGTCGTGACAGAGAGTCTATAAGTACACAGCCAGAGGGCCTCGTAGACAGTGGGAGCAGCGGAAACGTGTGCAAGATGTTTTATGTGATAAAGCAGGCATCGCGGAGTTGGAACGTCATTTTTGATGTATTAGTCAAAGAGTTTGACATCATCAAAATGGTAGATGAACCTTGTATAGACAAAAAGGTAGTAGTGAGTATGGTGGAGATCCTCGTAGAGTACGTGGATGACATACTCTTGATAGGGAAGGAGTTTCCTATGCTACGCTCGATCAATCTCCGCTTATCACAATGATTCTCCACATAGGATCAAGGTGATACCTCCTAAATCCTGAGTTTTGATCTATGAGATAGATCTAATTGGATGTTAGGATACTCACTAGTGTAGTGAGATGGTATCAATCAATCCTGGGGAGAATCACTGGAAGGGTTCCAGGGTGATAAGGACGACTGAATGTCAATCACAGGCATTGTCTTTACCCTTGGTAAAGGGACGGTATGTTGGAAGAGTTCCAAGCTAGATACCATGGCATACTAGACGATAAAGGATGGATACATCGCTACCAAAGATGCGACCAAAGAGGAAGTCTAGGTGTATATTAGTTCATGAGATGAACTTTGTTCCTACCATTGTATGACAATGGAGTTATGGCTTATGCCTAGGAACGCCCGTCCCATCAGTGATCCAGACATATTCTAAGGCAGTGTCACCTGATCATGGAGATGGATGATCTCCAGGGGATTGAGGCCAGGAGAGTAGACTCAGAGGACAACACGGCGGATCCACTCACAAAGGCCTTTTCCCATAGAGAGACTATTATGGGATGGTTGAGTATGAGATACTATAACCACTGTTATCAGATGGCCCTAGTGCAAGTGGGAGATTGTTAGTTATATGTATGCCCTAGAGTCCATCACTACACATGAGATGTATATTGTAGTGGATGCTTGGACATATATAGGGAGGACTTTCTTGCTCGACATGATAGTATGCTGTCTGGTTACCCTTTACCTTAACGTGTATACTGGTTGTCTCTCTGTTACATGTTGGTAAAGCCCTTAGGATGTGTACTTGACTACCTGGACTATGATGCGGATCATACTAGTGGGGACATGGTAGTCCATAAGTACATCCTTCAAGGTCCCTAGTCGTGGGTGTATCGAGACGGGGCATCGATATACCAGAGTAGACTAGCGTATGCCTTCTCGACCCATACAGATGGGCGATGGATGATCCCATATCCATTGGTGTTTGACATCAGAGATGATATACGGGTGCTCAGTAGAGACTGGGTACACTGGATGGACTCGCCGAGAACTCCCAGATGGTATTATACCTTACGTCAGATGGCAGTTCTCTGGTGACACTGGTGCAGGTTAGTCTGTAGACCCGAGATCGTCATAGAGTCTTGTGTGATTCCCACTGTGCTTTGATTTCCACCTTACCACGTCCAAGAGGGCATGCAAAACGGTGGTTTTTGGGTACAGTCCCGAGTCACATGGAGGCAATGAGCGATAGGAGGGGTTTCGTCTCTCCCGGTATTGGGGGTTGATATTGCGCTATGCTCGATTGGCCATAACAGGGAAGTCCCTGACCAGGGCTGGTTTAGAGATTTACTGGTAAGTGTTACCAGTAGTTTCTTGACCCGTTATGAGCCTCATATCGGTATGACTTATCGGTTATTGGGGTCTGACATTTACCACCCCTAAACTTGATATGCGACATATCAGACGAGGAGACCGGACTGTACGGTAGTGTCACTGTCAGGCTTTTTGCAGGAGTTGGAGCGGGCTTGCTTGCTGATCTTCTGATCGCTCAATACCCGGGTAGCCGTTACGTCCAGCTAGTACCGCTGACGGCTTGTGGGTGCTTGATATGATCATCACCTACTGCCGGCGTATTGACGAGTCTTTAGAGTCCTACATAGAGGTTGTACTGGCTCAGGCAAAACGAAATAGGAGCGCATATGTGATATGTGCTGGACCGAGAATAATGCGTGTATGTGATACCGTATTCTATTCTCGCGAGTTTGTGTCGATCGGTTATATGCGATATAACCGAGTTATCGAATCAAGGGTTGATTCGATAAATCGATACATTGTATGTTAGTCGGTTATATATGATATAACCGGATTATTAAGTCAAGTATTGATTTAATAATTTAGTGTATAATTGTATATGTGATATACTAATTTACATTAACTAACATTGGTTCACTTAAGCATTTGTTTTTCTCACTTTTGCACAAGTTAATATATATATGTGATATATATATTTATTTGTGTTCTTATTTGTATCATGGTTGTTGATACAAATATCATGGGTGTATAAGACTTATACCATACTTATTATAGTATTATGTTTTTATATTTAAAGTAATTCAAAAATTAGTGGATAATGCATGAAACTTCATGAAGCTTTTCTTGCATTTGACTTTGTCCACTAGTTTTGTTTTACTTAAGATATTAGTTAACCTAACTACTATAATTATCCATGGTTATGTCTCTACATGAGTTAAGTATATGATACTCACTCACCATGGTTAGATTATTCGCTCTCTTGATGATTATCCATTCTCATTTTGAGCTCATCTTCTTCCTCCTTCACTTTGATTCTAGGGTTTGATAAAGAGAGAGATACAAAGTGAGAAATGAAATTCTAAAGTGTACCCATTTCCTATCTCACCATCCTCTACTAGACTAGCACTTTAGTTTAGGGTGTTTGCTTCACTAATTCTTTGGTTAGTGAAGTAGAAGCTTGAGTCCGTATTCCCTCGACGTAGATCATCTTCGGCCTCGAAGACTTCAAGCAATACCGTTGCAATTTTCTCATGGAGCCGTCCGAGAGTCCGGGAGTCCGATGATCGCAGCGAAGGGACTACATCAAAGAGCTTAAGAAGTGAAGGACCGATCTACAAAGGTTGTATTTTCGTATTCACTTAGTGTAAATGTGATTTACTTGCATATGTCCGCCTAATCTCTAGTTAACGATCTTGTTTAGAGTTATTCGGCACGGCTAAAATTTAAATCCGGCATGGTTGATGCCTTGTAGAACCTCTTTAGAGTGCCTAGTAACCCTACACTGTGACGCCGCTGACGCCACCATCGCCGATTCGTCGCCACCTACCCATCCTCATCACGTTCACCTCCATTCTCTTCTTCCCCAATCATCCTGCACGCGCATCCGAGCAGCCGAGAACCTGCACACACACACTTCTCTCCGCCACCTCCACTTCCAGTCGCCGCCGGTGACCTCGTCCCCGTGTCCCTGGCCTTCGTGCACACCCCAGTGAGCATTACCTCTCTCCTCTCCTTCTTTCCTTCTTCTTCCTTTCTCTTATTCTTTTTCCTGTTCTGTGTTTGGCCGATGGTCCCCTGCAAGCAGTTCGCCGGAGCTCCATCAACGCAGTCGACGCTCACGACCCCTCTACAGATCAATGTGAGCCTCCTCTCCTCCATCGTCCTTCTCTTCTTCTCTTCTGCAGTTCTTTTAAGTTTGTTGACGTTCACTATTTTCTGGTTCGCCGGAATCCGACCGTGCCGGCGACGATCCCCGACGACCCAGCGAGGACCTCTGACCCGTGTGATTCCACTGTTCGTCGTTTCGACTCATTCCGTGTACTGTGCGCGCGTCGCGACTTTTCCCGCCGACGCGAGACGTTCCGTTTACCGTATCGCGATCCGTCGAGGCAAGTAAAACTTGCTACATGCTACTTAAATTATTATATACACATTCGACTGCACATTAAACCCGTAGTTCAGATGTAATACCATGATTTTCATTTTACTGCTCGATGACACGATATATCCTTTTAGTTTCAAATCTTAAAACCTACCTGTTGCCTTACTTTATTAAACCTTTTAACCACATTTATATTCTAATCACACAATAAATAATTACCTAACCTATGGTACTCTTTCTATAGTTCTACTCTATCGGACACCCGTATGCATTTTAACCTGTTTTAGTTATGATTGCATCCATTGAACATATTATATATATCATTGCATCCCTAAATTACTTAATACTTATTAACATGATTTTAACATCCATAATTGTCATACTATATGCATGTAATGTTGAAACCATCTCTTAAACTCAAACTGATAACCGTACGTCTAATAATTTAACCTGTACCTATTTGCATGTCATATTACATGTGCCAGTTATTGTTCTGATATTATCCATGCTGGTTTATTTATAACCATGATTATACTAGTTGATTATGAGTACCCACATGATATCTTGTATACCCTGACATGACTTGCTACACATATTACCTGACCCGACATGGTACCGTATGACCCTTGATATGACATGACACTTATATACACTACCCGGCTTGACCTAACGTACCATGGCTTTACCTGTTACCTGATCTTGCGTCTAATGCCAACAAACCTGTCCTGTAGTCCTCACGGACCGTTCCTGTTGTCTATCCAGACAAACCTGTACTCGCCTGATCATGTGTTGGCATTAGTGCTAGATTATTTAATACTTGACTTGAACATATATAACTTGGGGGTATGGGGAAATCAGTATTGTAACCGAACGTAACTTAAAGGGCCATCCTATTGTTTGCCATTTTTCCGGGCGTTACGGAATACCCATTGTTTGCCGTTCTTCCGGGCGTTACGGAATACCCATTGTTTGCCGTTTTTCCGGGCATTACGGAATACCTATTGTTTGCCGTCTTTCCGGGCGTTACGGAATAACCACCGACGAGTTACGATGAGGATTACACTACTTGATTTTGAAGACTGTAGAATTGGTGACCCCGTAGCACAGTTTAGATATCTCTGCACTGCATGTCGTACTACCCCTGTTCATATTATTGCTTGATATTATGACGCGCTGACGTCTGGGTTTTGCATGGCCCAGATTCCTTACCTTTGCTGCAGTCCAAGCATGAGTACTTCAGTCGGCAGGCTGAGCGGTGAGGACTCGTTAGTAGTTAGTTCTTTTATTTTTTCAGTACTTTCATTCCTGTTGTGAGCCCGCATTATGGGACATACATTCCAGTTATTCTTGTATTGGATCTTTTGCTTCTGCATTATTTATTCTTGACTCATTTTATTTTGGCTCATGGACATGTGCTAGATAGTTTTATTTTTGTTCTTAATATCTCTACAGCCGTAATGTGACCGTGGAAGGATAATTCCTATCCACAGGTAGCATGGTTGGCTATGTCATGTGCCTACCTTAGCGTACTCTGGGAAGCGGGGCGTGACACAACTACTACCTGTTTGCACGACTCCTTTGAGCCGTGGTAGGGTAGTAATCAAAGTACAGTGGGAACACACTCGAGGTGAAGTGACAGTGTCAAGTCAGCGGACTAAGCTGTACTCATGTCACCTGGGAACTGATAACTGACGATAGGTATAGTACCAACCAACAGTTCCCGACGAGTCATGTCCAGTGTACTCGTAACCTAACGAGCACCCGCATACTATCTCAAGTACGACGTACTGACGGCTGTGGGACAGACCGTCTCCCATGCTGGGATGAGAAGCGCATACGCTAGTCTACTCCGGAGTATCGATGCCCTGTCTCGATAGTCCTGAGACTAGGGACCTGTATAAGGATGTGCTTGTGGATTACCCAGCCCCCACGAGTGTGACTGCCATCACAACGCTGGTAATCAAGCAAAGATCCTAAGGGCTCCACTAATGTGTATAGGTGATATACTAAAAGAAACACATGTACACATTAAAGTAGAAACAAACCAAGTAGCATACTACCATTTTGAGCAATATTGTCTATACAACTGTGAATATCCCAAGCTTCCATTAAGTAATATACAAACTAGTATGATACAGTAATGGCCTCTAGGGCATATACACTAACATATTGCGGTCCATTGGGTTTAAGGACATTATAGTCCATGGAGTTTAAGGACACCATAGTCCATAGGGTTTAAAAACATCATAGTCTGTGGGGTTTAAAGACATCATAGTCTGTAGGGTTTAAAGACATCATAGTATGTAGGGTTTAAAGACATCATAGCCTGTGGGGTTTAAAGACATCATAGTCTGTAGGGTTTAAAAACATCATAGTCTGTAGGGTTTAAAGACATCATAGTCTGTAGGGTTTAAAGACATCATAGTCTATGGGGTTTCTGGTTGTCGGGACCCGCCACTTCTCTGAAGACGTTGAAGAATTACAATGACACATATCAGAGGTGTGAAGAGGTGTACCCTTGAACCAACATTGGTTGGGAGATCTGTAGTCAGGTTTGGGACTAAGACCAATTAAAGAGATTGTGAGAACATGGGCTCGGTTAATCTGAATTAGGGACTTATGGCCAACTTGGGCTCAGTCCACTCAGTTTTGAATAAAATGTTGAACATTTGTTTGGGCTCAGTCCCTTTTTGTTCAACAATGCTGAGTATTGATTTGGGTTCTGATACCCCTCTTTCTTTTTGTTTTTTTTATCTCTTTATGGCACTGTGGCTTTATTTACAGAGCGCTTTGTGTTTCCTCAGTGCCCATGTGAGAAACACGTGGAGCGCTTGGCGCTGAGCGCCAGAGTTGGAGTGCTAAGGCGCTTCTTATCAAATAGCGTCCACGTGAGGAGTACGTGGAGCGCTTGGCGCTGAGCGCCAGACTTGGAGCGCTAAAGCGCTTCTTTTAAAATAGCGCCCACGTGAGGAGCATGTGGAGCGCTTGGCGCTGAGCGCCAGACTTGGAGCGCTAAAGCTCTTCTTTTAAAATAGCGCCCACGTAAGGAGCACGTGGAGCGCTTGGCGCTAAGCGCCAGACTTGGAACGCTAAAGCGCTTCTTTGACAGTTCTGATTAGTTCTGTGCTCTAAGAATTAAATTCTCGTTTATAAGAGACTTTGTCTCATGGATCTAAGAACTAAGTTCTTCTTTATGAGGAGAGGCTATGATCTCTTTTGTTTTATGAGAGACTTTGTCTCATGGATCTAAGAACTAAGTTCTTTTTTTATGAAGAGATTCTATGATCTCTTTTGTTTTTCTTTACCTTGAAGAAAAGTAGTTCTCGCCTTTAACTCTGAAGTTTATGGGGGAGTTCTTCTCTGTTTCTTCTTTTAATTTGAAACTTATGGGGAGGTTCCTCTTGTACAAAACTTGAAGTCTTGGGTCCTTTATATAGGGAAGGCTGATTTGTTGAATCGGTTAAGGAAATCTCTCATTGAGAGATCTCTAATTGATTTGGGGAATTTATCCACCATTGGATCTTTGATCCTAGGTCTTCTGTTTTACAGGAGATTTTCCTCTTGTTATTAACAAGATTGGGAAAATATTTTAACATACAGAGATTATTCTGTATCTTGGTGATTTCTTAATCACCATTGGATCTTTTGATCCAATGGCGCTATGTTATACAGAAAGGAATCTTTCTTGTTTAGAAATATTTGAGGAATATTACCTCCGCAGATTTTGATTCTGAAATTTGATGATTTTATCATCTTCGTTGGATCTTTGATCCAATGGTGGAGAACTTTTAGTTCTGGCATCAGCGCTCTCGTGCTTTGCACGTGAGGCGTTGCCTCAGAGATTTTAACTCTTAGCGCCGGCGCTCTCGTGCCTTGCACGTGAGGCGCTACCTCAGAGTCTTTGACTCTTAGCACTTAGCGCTCTCGTGCTTTGCACGTGAGGCGCTGCCTCAGAGTCTTTGACTCTTAGCGCTTAGCGCTCTCGTGCTTTGCACGTGCGGCGCTGCCTCAGTTCAAATTTTGAACAGAGCTTTGCTCTCTTATTGGGGGGAAACGGCGACCAAACAAGCAGCCTGCCAAATTGAGGACGAAGAAAAGGCTACGGATTAGAGAGAAGTCTTCATAGACTACTTCAAATCTCATCAGAAGCCCAAAGATGCGTCATCAAGACATCGGCTCATGAAACGAGCTCTGTTTTTTGCCTTCGTCAATGATACTCTATACAAGAGATCATTTGACTGTCTATGGCTAAGATGCCTGGGACCAAAAAAAAGCAAGGAGAGACGTCTAAGAAACTCACGATGGACCCTGCGGTTCTCACCAAGCCGGGCCAAAGATGAAGCTAAAGATTAAGAGAATGGGTTACTATTGGCCCACAATGATTCAGGACTGCCTTGAATATGCAAAGCAGTGTCACTTGTGCCAGATTCACGGGGACTTCATCCATCAACATCCAAATCCTCTACACCCAACGGTGACTAGCTGGACATTCGAAATGTCGGGAACCAATAAGATTGGGCCCATCGAACCAGCGTCATCCAAAGAACATCGGTTCATACTGGCAACAACCGATTACTTCTCTAAGTGGGTAGAGGCAGTACCGCTAAGGGAAGTGAAGACGGAGAACATCCTCCATTTCTTCAGGACACATGTCATCTATCGGTTTGGCGCTCCGCGGCGAATTATCTTGGATAATGGGCTACCCTACAGAAGCTACAAGATCAGCCGCTTAGCACAGAAGCACAATATAGACTGGAGATACTCTTCAGTCTATAATCCCCGAGCTAACGATCTAGCTGAAGCTTTCAACAAGACCTTGACGAAGATCATAAACAAAACGGTGTCCAGAAATAAAAAGGATTGGCACGAGAGATTGCATGAAGCTCTCTGGGCGTATCTAACCACGTTCAAAACGGCCATGAATACAACACCATACGCGTTGGTATTCGGCACGGAAGCAGTACTCCCCTTGGAAATAGAGCTTCGTGGCGGTTTGTTACGAACTGACGGATGAAGAAAAAGCTCATCTTCGGCTTGAGGAGCTCGATGCCCTTGATGAAAATCGTCTCATGGCACAGCAAAACCTGGAAGCTTACAAAGCAAGGATGACGCGCTCATACGAAAGACTAACCAGGCCGAGAACATTCCGCCAAGGAAAACTCATACTAGTTTTCAAACGACCAATGATCCCCAATCGTGCCAAACGGGGGAAATTCGAGCCGAACTATGAGGGCCCGTACATCATAGACAAGCTCTACCAAGGTGGGGCCTACTTGCTCATGGAAATGCATAGCGAAAGACCCTTCCGGCCAATAAACGGCCGATTCCTTAAGAAGTACTACGCCTGACGAGTCACGATTCAGGTCAATGATAGATGACGACGCTTGTTTCTGTTCGCTATCTTCTTGAGTCAAAACTCTAAAAGTAGTATCCAACAGAATCTCCGTCCCAAACACAGAAACAACGGACCGTAACGTCCTTAAACTACAACGGACCGAGACGTCCTTAAACTAACTACGGACCGTAACGTCCTTAAACTACAACGGTCCGAGACGTCCTTAAACTAACAATGGACCGAGACATCCTTAAATTAAACGTTGCCTCCAAAATGGCAGCAAAGGACCGAGATGTCTTTAAACTAATAATAGACCGATATGTCCCTAAACTCAACACAGGACCGGAACGCCCCTAAACTAACGTATTTCCCCTAATACGGTGATACAACTTCTTGAGATCCATATTGCAATCAAAGTATTGGTAGCGAAGATTGCAACTTAAGTGGTGAGCGGCGAAACTATTCCCCAGTGGAGTCGCCGTAAAAAAACGGTATATCCACAAGAGAAATGGGCACGGATGAAAACTCGAAAGGGCGTCGTGAGTAAAAACATCAGGATTGCCGACGAGTTTATGAAAACCCGAAAGGGCGCAATCTCGTTAATAAAAAAGGGGGGTATGTCCATAAGCAAAATGGACACGGATGAAAACCCAAAAGGGCGCCATGCGTAAAAACAACAGGGCTACCGGCAAGTTTGTGAAAACCCGAAATGGTGCAATCTCGTTAAAATAAAGACACCTGCAAGGTCCTCTCGACCTTGTGAGGAGAAAACACCTGCGTGAGATCCTTACGACTCATAAGGGAGCAACAAACTTAGGGATCCCCACGATTCCTAAGGAGAAATTACACTTACGAGATCCTCACGACTCGTAAGGAGAATTCCCCCCTGTGAGACGCTCATGGCTCATAGGATTCAAAAGTCTTAAGATACAGGGACCTGAACCTGTTCTTAAGCCATCACACTCCCCAAGTTGCTCTACAGGCGATCCATACTGACCCTTGTATACAATCCACGGGCACAAATAAATAACCTCTCATCAAGTTCTACCACTGGTGTGAAGTTTACCCATATGGTGAATGACACTTATAAGTCCTCTCGACTTGTAAGGAGAAAACACTCTTGGAAGATCCTTATGACTTATAAGAGAAGATATCACCTAGAAGTCCTCACGACTTCTAAGGAGAATTTACATCTGCGAGATCCTCATGACTCGTGGGGAGAAATAAATTTGTGAGACCCTTACGGCTCATAAACTCAAAAAGTCTTAGTCGACGGGATCCTAACCCTGTTTGCTAAGCCATCTTTGTTCGAATCAACAAAGGTAAATGATGATTTTCTCCGGGCAACATTTCATTCGTAGCGATGCTGATGCCTAGATTGGTATCAAATTCCCAAATCCTTTCACGGCAAATGATGATTCGCTCCTGGAAATATTCCAGTCGCAGCGATGCTGATGCTAAGATTGGTATCAGATCTCAAGTTCCATACTCGCAATAAAAAATCAGCGAGCAGAAAATGCATATGAAATAACCGAAATGATGGGGCAACTCGCAATAAAAATCAGCGAGCAAAATGTATGCATATAAAAACAGTCGAAATGTTCGGGCAACTCATAATAAAAAGCAGCGAGTAAAAAGAAAAATAGCCGAAATGATTGGGCAATCGCGACTTCTGCGATATAAAAAAGTTGAAATGATAGAGCATCGTGGAAAGAAATAAATAAAAAAAATGATGAAACTTTTGCTCTGCATGTAAGTCCACATCAACCCCTGTATACAATCCATGGGCATAAACGAAAAAGGAACCACATTTCCCCACCGGGCTCTGTCAAAGGGAGAGTCAGATCTCAACGGCAACATCTACAACCTAGAAGATCAACACGGCATTCCTTCTCACGCCAGCAGGATGCAGACGTGACGTCAACAACAGACCCCAGGGTCAAAACAACAGATCCATGGCAAAGTCCTTAGTTCCAAGCCTCAACGGTTCACCAACAACCTAGAGACTACCTAGGAGCCATGGCAAAGTCCCTAGTTCCAAGCCTCGACGGTTCACCAACAACCTAGAGACTACCTTGGAGCCATGGAAAAGTCTCTGGTTCCAGGTCCCGACGGTTCACAAACAACCTAGAGACCACCTCGACGTTCGTCTCGATACAGCAGACGCAATGTCACCCCGGTGTTCCTTCTCAACTCCAGCAGGATGCAGATGCAACGTCAACAACCGATCCCAGGGTCAAAACCTCGGAGCCATGGCAAAGTCCCTAGTTCCAAGCCTCGATGGTTCACCAACAACCTGTTAGTGATATATGCCCTAGAGGCCATTATTGTATCATACTGGATTGTAAATTACTTAATAGGAGCTTGGGATATATACGGATATAGTAACAGTCTTACTCGAAATGGTAGTATGCTACCTGGTTTGTTTCTTCCTCAATATATGCATGTGTTTTCTTAGCATATTGCTTATACATATTGGTAGAACCCTTAGGATCTTTGCTTGATTACCAGTGTTGTGATGGTAGTCACACTAGTGGGGGCTGGGTAGTCTATAAGCACATCCTATACAGGTCCCTAGTCATAGGATTATCGAGACGGGGCATCGATACTCCACAGTAGACAAGTGTATACGCTTCTCATCCCAGCAGGGGAGATGGTCTGTCCCACAGCCATCAATACGTCGGATCCTTCTTGCCATTTCCGCCTTCCAAGATTTTGAGATCCGGCAGATGGACGTAGAGACGGCTTTTCTAAATGGTAATTTGGAAGAGTGCGTCTATATGGATCGGCCAGAGGGTTTCAATCAGAGTAGGAGCAGCGGGACAATGTGCAAGTTGCTTAAGTCCATTTATGGACTAAAGCAGGCATCGCGGGGTTGGAACATCTGTTTTTATTGAGACGGTCAAAGAATTCGACTTTATCAAAAATCCAGATGAACCATGCATTTATAGTAAGATTGTAGCAAGAACTGTGGAATTCCTCGTTGAGTACGTAGATGACATTCTCTTGATAGGAAATGACTTTCCTATGCTACAATCAGTCAAAGGATTCTTGTCACAGAGGTTCTCCATGAAAGACCTGGGTGATACCAACTACATTCTGGGGATCCAGATCTATCATGATAGGTCAAAGAGGATGGTGGGACTTTCACAGTCAAGGTACAACAACACCATACTGAAAATATTTAGTATGGACGATTCTAAGCATGGTAGTCTACCGGCTTGTCACGGAATCACCCTCTCCGAAGAGATGTCTTCCAAGACTGATTTGGAAAGGGCTCGCACGTCGATTATACCCTACGCTTATGCGGTAGGCTCTATAATGTATGCGATGTTGTGTACCAGACCAGATTTAGCTTACGCACTGAGCGTGGTAAGCCGGTATCAGTCAAACCCAGGGGAGAAGCACTGGGAAGCAGTAAAGAACATTCTCAAGTACCTGAGAAGGACTAGGGAGATGTTCTTGGTGTGTGGCGGAAAAGGACCTCCAGATCAAGGCATTTGCTAACTACAGCTTCCAGAATGATAAGAATGACTCCAAGTCCATATTGGGTTATGGCTTTACCCTCAGTGGAGGGGCGGTCTGTTGGAAGAACTCCATGCAGGACACCGTTGCAAACTCGACGATGGAAACGGAGTAGTTCGCTGCATGAGACGCCGCAAAAGAGGCAGTCTGGATATTGAAGTTCTTAACTGAACTTCAGGCGGTTCGTTCCATTTGTTGGTCCAATACTTTAGTATTGTGACAACATATGGCGCTATAGCTTTAGGGAAAGAACCCAGGTCCCATCAGAGATCCAGACATATCTTGAGGCAGTACCACCTGATCAGGGAGATCATTGATCCCCAGGAGATCGAGGTGAGGAGAGTAGATACGGAGAACAACACTGCAGATCCACTCACATAGGCCATCCTTCAGACAGTATTCGAGAGGCTATTCGAGATCTTCGGTCTATGATATGCCAGTATATGGCCTTAGTGCAAGTGGGAGATTGTTAGTGATATATGCCCTAGAGGCCATTATTGTATCATACTGGATTGTATATTACTTAATGGGAGCTTGGGATATACACGGATATAGTAACAGTCTTGCTCGAAATGGTAGTATGCTATCTGGTTTATTTCTACCTCAATATGTGCATGTATTTTCTTTGCATATTGCTTATACATATTTGTAGAGCCCTTAGGATCTTTGCTAGATTACCAGCGTTGTGATGGCAGTCACACTAGTGAGGGTTGGGTAGTCTATAAGCACATCCTATACAGGTCCCTAGTCGTAGGATTATCGAGACGGGGCATCGATACTCCACAATGGACTAGTGTATACGCTTCTCATCCCAACATGGGAGATGGTCTGTCCCACAGCCATCAGTACGTCGTACTGGAGATAGTATGCAGGTGCTCATTAGGTTATGAGTACACTGGACAGGACTCATCGGGAACTGTTGGTGGGTATTATACCTATCGTCGGGTAGCAGTTCCCAGGTGACATGAGTACAGCTTAGTCCGTCGACTTGACACTGCTACTTCGCCTCGAGTGTGTTCCCACTGTACTTTGATTACTACCCTACCACGGCTCAAAGGTGTCGTGCAAACAGATAGTAGTTAGGTGCAGTCCCGAAGCACTTGGAGGTAGTGGCGGTTAGATAGGATTTGTCTTTCTCGGTATTGGGGGTTGATATTGCGCTGTGTTCGGAAGGCCATTGCACAAAGTCCTTGGCCAAGACAAGCGAGATTTACTGGTAGGTATTCCAGTAGTTTCTCAGGGTGTATTGGTCTACTCTCCGACATGACTTATTGCACTATTAGGGTTTGACGATTACTGCCCCCCTAGGCCCGATATGCGATACTCTTAGACGAACAGACCAGACTGTACAAAGATTGTCACATTCAGGCTCAGTAGGAGTTCGGATGGGTTTCCTCATCGGCCTTCTTATTGACAGATACCTGGGTAGCCATTACGTGAAGCTAGTACCGCTTGCGGCTTGTGGTTAAACCCACTGCCAGTGTACTGTCGAGTCTTTAGAGTCCCACACATAGAGTTTCCCTGCATCGGGTGAAAGATGTAGAGGCCATATGGTTTTACGGCAGGGCTTCGATCACGTACATGCACTTGTATGCGTATGATGTTCGGGCGGATAATACTAGTGGGCTTTTGTTTAAGACGGATCCTAGTATTATTTTGATGGATCGGTTTCGTCTCTTTGTATTCGTGTTTCTCGTGATGCGGGTATGTATATACGGATGAGAGGGGCATAGAAGGAGACACCTCATTAGGGTTTTGACCATTGACTTGATCAAAACAATTATGAGGTGGAGGAAAGTATTTGTTATATTTGTAAATGATAATTGTGGTATGGCTACTTATTTTTACATAGAAGGAGACACCATTTGACTTGGTTTGACCACTTGACTTGGTTTGACCACTTGACTTGGTTTGACTCTTTGACTAGATATTTCTTGTGAGATATTTTGTGGCACTAGATATTTTGGGTGAGATATTTTCTTGCCATGCTTGTAGTCATATCAAGTGAGCAATCTCATTTTCAATTATCATTATCAAAAACATTTCTCGTTCCTCAAGCTAGCTCTCTTCTTCTTCCTCACATCAAAAACCCTTAAGGTCTCATGAGTTGAGTAAATTAGGGTTCGAAGAGATAAATAAATCCATCTTCATTCTCTACATCACCTAGGTCATCAAGTTTAGCAAGCTTGTTGCCCTAGTTACCTCGGATTTGAGGTTGGAGCTTGGACTATAGACTCTCGGGTGGATCGTCTTTGACTCGAGGAAGCCGACGAGGAAGCTATGATCCGGATCGATCCTTGGAGCCTACGATGACGAGGAGGACAGCGGAGAAGACCCAAAGGACTTGTATCATGAGGTATAACATTCTTTCCGAGTAGTTAAATCTCATGTTGTTTGCTAGCTAGGGTTTATGGACTATCCTTGGTTCTAGTCGGTGTTGTGAAGCCCGTAAAAATCATTTTTTGCAAATTTCGCCTCCCCGCGTACATGTGGGGTGCACGGCATCGACTTACACAACCTAGAGACTACCTCGGAGCCATGGAAAAGTCCCTAGTTCCAAGTCTCGATGGTTCACAGGCAACCTAGAGACAACCTCGACATCCGTCTCGTTACAGCAGACACAATGTCAACAAACGAAGGAAAGGAAAATCCTTAGCTTCAGGGTCTTGACAGCAACTCAAATAAAACCTGAAAGAATATCGGAGATCGTCCCATACCAGCGCGGAGTAGTTATGACTCATCGAGGCTCCCAAACTGAGCCTAACCTCAAGTAAAAAGCGGCATAGAAAATCCCTAACGCTTGCTCTTCCGACGGTAATATAACCTGGGAGATTACTTAAAAAAATCTTTTCCAGCCCCCGAAGGGATCAGAGACACGACATTCATGGGGCTACTCGAACAGCAAGACTGCATATCGGGGAATGCATCAGCCAACGCGACGGTACCACGGACAAAAACCCTAGTACCACAAAACCTAACGGACTTTTATCGTAAAGAGCAGAGGTTATAACGTTAGGATATTCCTGTGAGAACTTCTTGACTCGTCTCGACTCATAGGGAAAACAATGTTCTTGCAAGAACTTCTCGACTCGTCTCGACTCGTTGGGAATTTTTTTTTTCATGAAACCCTCACGTCTCATGAAGGTGAAAATCCTTAGGCAACGGGGATATCAACATGTTTCCTAAGCACTGTGGCCCTACAAGCAGATCCGAACTGGCTCTTGTATACTATCCATGGGCCCTATTCTCCAAAGTCGAATATCGACAAGGAGGAAAAAAACCACTTACGAGTCCTCTCGACTTGTAAGGGGGAAAATTCTCTTGTGAGATCCTTACGACTCTCGAGAGAAAACACACTTAGGAGATCCTCACGACTTCTAAGGAGAAAATACACCTGCGGGATCATCTCGACTCGTAGGGAGAAAAGTCTTTATGAGACCCTCACGGCTCATAAAGTTGAAAAGTCTTAGACGGCAGATCCAAACCTGTTTCCTAAGCCATCGCTCCCCTACAAGAAGGACCAAACTGACTCTTGTACACTATCCACGGGCCACATTCGCCAATGAAATGAAGAAGCTACTTACGGGTCCTCACGATTCGTAATGAAAAAATACCCGAGTGAGATCCTTATAACTCACGAAGGCGATGAACACTTAGAAATCCTCACGACTTCTAGAGAGAATATGCACCTATGAGATACTCTCGACTTGTAGGGAGAAAAACCTTCTTGAGACCATTACGGCTCAAGTAGATGAAAAAGCCTTAGTCTACAAGGACCCTAAACTTGTCTCCTAAGCCATCAATTCTATGGCCATGCATAACTTTGGACTACTTCACCCACGTACATACTTACGTAGGCAAAGTAGCGGGGGGCATTTGTCCCCGCCAATTTTTTTGGCTAAAAGCTACTTGTTCCGTTATAAAAAAAGGGGGAGAGTCCTCAAAATTTGGCCTCACGTGTTAAACACGTGGGCGCTCATATGCAAAGCACATGAGCACTGAAAACAAACAACTAAGGGCCAAACATGGCTCACGTGTTAAACATGTGAGCGCTCATATACTTTGCATATGAGCGCTGAACATAAATAACTAATGGCCAAACAGGCCTCACGTGCTAAACACGTGAGCGCTCGTATGTGTAGGGTGCTTTTCGTCACCACATTGAGATGGGAATACGCGCGCGCTTATCAGGCGTACTACAGATTCCCCCTGCCTAGGGTAGGTTGGGGTTTATTGATTGTGGGGATTCGAATCTCCGACGGGCGCAGACTAAGCTGCCGTTAATTACACCTCGCTTTTGGAGCAAGAGAACCTCCGATTGACGGGTCAAACAGGTCATGCAAACTCAATGTGCAGTGTACGTGTGTTTTGAAAAGGGTTTTGGATATATCGGGGGGCCCGCAGAGTTTTTACGGGGGTCCCGCTACCCGGATAGCGGGCTGGAGGTCAAGGGGGCTAGCAGCCTCCTTGCGGGGTGCGGGGCAGCGCCCCATTAGAAATTTTTTCTAACGGGGGAGGTATTTTTAGTGTGGAGTATATATATATATACATATATATATATATATATACATACATACATACATACATATATATATAAGGGAAAAAGGCGTCCAAAGGGCGCCGGGCGCCTCACGTGCCTGGCACGCGGGCGCCGGGCGCAAGGCGCCGGGCACCTCACGTGTCTGGTACGCGGGCGCTGGGAACAAGGCGCCAGCGGAAAACAGGGGAGGCTCAGCCCTCATACTGGGAGTTGTACTCCTATTGACTTTTGGAGTTAAACTCCTTAAATAAAGATGTATTATTATTGATTGTTTATTTTTATGGAGTTAAACTCCCAGAAATTTTGATTTGTGGAGTTAAACTCCAGGGAATTCTTGTAAATGCTCAAGGGGGCCCTTTTCTTCTCCCTTGAGCCTTGATCTTTCCCAAAATGGGATCTTTAGAGATGAGTCTCCTTCCTCCTCTTTTGTTGTCCGGATCTTGGAGAACAAGACGGGTGAGATTTTAAAAATCTCTCCTTTTTAAAATCTGATGGATGATCTGAGCTCCTTTTTGTGGGTTTTGTGGTGAAAAACTATTTATTTTTGAAAGAGGAAGAGTTAAACTCTTGATTTAATTCAAAAAAGAGAGAAAGTTTTGAACCTTGAGAAAGGAGAGGGAGGCACAAAAACCCTAGAGTTTTTAGAGAATGAAAAAGTTGTTATAGATATTTTCATCATGTTTACCTTTATAGGCTACAAACTTTACATATAACCCCTTGGGCTTTACAAAATGGCATTTTGCCCATCCCATGCCTTATGTGCTCATTTCTTTTGCACATGAGCCATGGGTTTTACAAAAATTTGGCCTTATGCCCATTTTTCTTACATTTATTCATAAAATAAAATAAAAGAAATACACCAAAAATATTTATTACAAAATTTTTATTTTGGCATGGGGAAGGCCGGCCGCTTCATGTTCGGGCTCGACCCGGGCATTAGCCCACTTGACCTGGGCTTGGGCCCACTTGCTTGGGGTTGACTTTGACTTTGACTTGGTAAACCGGATGTAATTTTCGACCCCAACAAAGTTCCCCCCATCAATTAATGCACACCGCACATGTGGGTCGTGTGTATGAATTGATGGATCTTCTTTCACGTGGAGGCGACTTGATTTGGTTCCCGCTTTTTGGGAAGCTGGCACTGACCTTTTTATCACATGGACGGTTGATGCTTGACGTGTCTCCGAGATGGAGTGTCAGTGTCTGACGTATCCCTAAGACGAAGTGTCGCTGGTTGACCTGATTTCGAGACGGAGCATAATTCCGACATGGAGGTCGATGCTGCCCTTTTTGCGACTTGGATGGTCGGTGCTGCCATTTTAGCGACTTGGACGGTCGATACTGCCCTTTTAGCGACGTGGACAGTCGGTGCTACCATTTTAGTGACTTGGACGGTCGGTTCTGCCATTTTTGTGACTTGGACGGTCGGTTCTGCCCTTTTTGCGACTTGGACGGTCGGTGCTGCCCTTTTAGCGACTTGGACGGTCAATTCTGCCCTTTTTGCGGCTTGGACGATCGATGCTGCCCTTTTTGCGACTTGGACGGTCGGTTCTACCATTTTTGCGACTTGGACGGTCGGTGCTACCCTTTTTGCGACTTTGACGGTCAATTCTGCCCTTTTTGCGACTTGGACGGTCGGTGCTGCCCTTTTTGCGACTTAGACGATCGGTTCTGCCATTTTTGCGACTTTGACGGTCGGTGTTGCCTTTTTAGCGACTTGGACGGTCGGCGCTTGACGCGTCTCCGAGACGGAATGTCCGTGGTAAACGTTTCCCCGGCACGGAGTGATTTGGTTCCCGCTTTGTGGGAAGCCAGCACTTCCCATTTTTACGACATGGACGGTCGACGGCACGATGTGTCGCTGGTTGATTCTGAGTCAAAGCATAATTCCGACAGGGAAGGCAGATACACCGAGGCAAAGCATGATTTCGACACGGGGTACACTCTGAGATGAAACATGATTCCGACGCAGAGATTGTTGATTTGATTTGATTTGGGTTGACATCAGCATCGCTACACTGGAATATGGTACCAGAAGCGAATCATCATTTTCCATGAGAGGATTTGGGGATTTTGGTTTTTGGGTCGGCATCTGCATTGCTGCACTAGACTAATGCCAGGAGCAACTCATCATTTGCCCTTGCCTATTGGGAAGCAATGGCTTAGGAGATAGGTTTAGATCCCTACCACCTAAGGCTTTTCAATTTTATGGGCCGTAAAGGTCCTATAAAAGCATTTTCTCCCTACGAGTCGTAAGGATCCCGTAGGTGCATTTTCTCCTTAGGAGTCGTGAGGACCCCCAAGTGTGTCTTTCCTTTGTGAGTCGTAAGGATCCCACGAAGGCGTTTTCTTATGAGTCGTAAGGATCTCGCAATTTTTGTTCTCCTCATGCATCGTGAGGACACATGAGTGGATTTCCCTCGTTCCCAGTTAAGGACTTAGAGGTCATCTGTTTCCAGTTTAACGACTTAGAGGTCATCTGTTCCTAGTTTAAAGACTTTGGGCTCTATTGTGCCCAGTTTAACGACTTAGAGGTTATATGTTCCCAGTTTAACGACTTAGAGGTTATCTGTTCCCAGTTTAACGACTTAGAGGTCATCTGTTCCCAGTTTAAAAACTTAGGGGTCTATTGGATTGGAGTTTGGAATTTTGGGGTTAAGGTAGGCATCAGCGTTGCTAACACTGAAGCACATGTGCCAGGAGCAATTCATCATTTGCTTTTTCATGTTGGGGAGTGATGGCTTAGGAAACAGGTTTAGGTTCCTATCACCCAAGGCTTTTCAATTTTATGATCTGTAAGGGTCCCATAAAAGCATTTTCTCCCCACGGGTCGAAAGGATCTCGTAGGTGTACTTTCTCCTTAGGAGTCGTAGGGAATCCCAAGTGTGTTTTTCTTTTGTGAGTCGTAAGGATCCCACGAAGGTGTTTTCTTACGAGTCGTGAGGATCCCGTAAGTTTGTTCTCCTCATGTATCGTGAAGACACATGAGTGGGTCTTCCCAAATGGAGCATAATTCCAGGGGCGGAGACCAGCCGCGGTGGTTGCGGTGGGGAATGGGTATGATGAGAATTATTTGAGCCCGTAGATTGTATATGGTAGTCAACTTGGGGACCAACCGTAGGGCTGGGAGAATTTTGGTAGATTGGATTTTAGTTGGCGTCTGCATCGCTGCACTGAAATATGATATCAGGAGCGACTCATCATTCGCCGTTTGGGGACTTGGAATTTGGATCTTGTTTGGCATCAGCATTGCTGCACTGAAATAATGCCAGGAGCAACTCATCATTTACCCCGGAAGGACTTGGGATTTGGGTTTTTGGTCGGCATCAGCACCGCTAACACTGAAGCGAAATGTCAGGAGCGACTCATCATTTGTCGTTGCCCGTTGGGGAGCGATGGCTCAGGAGACAAGTTTAGATCCCTATCACCTAAGGCTTTTCAATTTTATGAGCCTTAAGGGTCTCATAAAAGCATTTTCTCCCTACGAGTCAAGGGGATCTCGCAGGTGTATGTTCTCCTTAGGAATCGTGAGGATTCCTAAGTGTGTTGCTCCTTTGTGAGTCGAAAGGATCTCACGCAGGGATTTTCTCCTCACAAGGTCGAGAGGACTTTGCGAGTGTATTTTATCTCTTTTCACGAGTTTGCGCCCTTTCTGGTTTTCACAAACTTGCCGGCAGTCCTGCTTTTTTTTACACACGGAGCCCTTTCGGGTTTTCATCCGTGCCCGTTTTGCTTGTAGACATACCATTTTTTTTTGTTTTTTTTTTGTCGCTGGTGGGACTTTAAAAGTAGTCTCACCGGCAGGGCTTGAGAGAGATAGGGGTCATTTACGCCCGTGGATTGTATACGGTTTTGCAGGATGTATAATCCAGACCGTAGGGTCGGTGTGCTCAATTCGCCTGCGACTTGGAGCATTCACGCATAGTATTTCTTGAGATATCGGCCATTGATGGGGTGGCATGGGCCTTTCTCCCCTGGAACTTATTAGTTGGTAGGATCCTCCGTCGAACACTTTCTCGATGACGTATGGTCCTTCCCAGTTTGGCTCGAATTTTCTCTTGGCATGTCGATTGGGGATGATCGGTCTTTTGAGGACTAACACCAATTCGCCTTTCTTGAAAGCGCGGAGACGGGTTATATTGTCATAAGCCCGTGATATTTGGGCTCGGTACAGCTCCAGATTTTGCTGTATTGCGAGCCTCTTTTCTTCAAGCGCGTCGAGCTCTTCGAGCCGAAGGAGCACGTTTTCCTCCTCCGTCAACCGTGCTGAATGGCCATTCTTAAGCTTGGAACTTTGACTTCTAGGGGGAGGACCGCCTCCACTCCGAAGAGCAATGAGTATGGAGTGGACTGAGTTGGAGTACGGTGCATGGTACGATATGCCCACAACGCCTCATGAAGTTTGAGATTCTAGTCTCTGTTGTTGGCTGAAGCATTTTTCCTCAGGAGCTTGCATAGAGTCTTATTGAAAGATTCGGCTAGCCCATTGGCTCTTGGATTATAGTTAGAGGAATATCTCCAGTCTATCTTATGCTGAGTAGCGAACCTTGAGACTTTGAAGCTCTTGAAAGAAGGCCCGTTGTCAGAAATGATTCTTGTTGGTGTACTGAAGCGGTATAGAATATTATGCTGGAAGAACGTCAGAATATTTTCTGTCTTGACTTCTTTTAGCGGGACAGCTTCAGCCCATCTGGAGAAATAGTCAGTTGCGGCCAATATGAACCGGTGGCCTCTGGATGACGGAGGATCAATTGGGCCAACTATGTCGGTTCCCCAGACTTCGAAGGGCCACGACGCCACCGTAGGATGCAACGGATTGGGATGCTTGTGAATGAAATCACCATGAATTTGGCAGATATGACATTTCTTTGCATGCTCTCCGCAATCCCGTATCATGGTGGGCCAGTAATACCCGAGCCGTTTAATTTGAAGTCACATCTTAGGGCCAGATTGGTGAGCACCGCAAACGCCCAAGTGAACTTCTTTCATGACCTTTTGGGCTTCGGCCAATGACAGACACCTGAGCCAGAGTTGGTCATATGACCTCCGGTATAGCGTTTCATTTACAAACATGTATCGGAGAGCTCTCTTCTTCAGCTGGACCCTCGCAGATTTTCCTTCGGACAGCTTGTCGTATCGGAGGTACCCTATGAAGGGCTCTCTCCAATCGGGCTCATCTTGAACGATCGAAGCTTCTTCGGCAGGACTGCTCTTCTGTTCCGCACTTTCCTCTTCTCATAGAGAGACTGGGGGTAGAATTTGCCGGCTCCTGACTGTGATCAGAATTTCGTCCATGTCAGGATCAGCCAGCTACTTGGCTAAGCGAGCGAGTACGTCAGCCTTTCCATTCAACGCCCTAGGAACTCTCATCAGCTCAATATGGGTGAACTGTTTCATAAGCTCCACCACCCGGCTTCTGTACCGAGCTAACTCGGGTTTGTATATCTTATAGTCACCACTTACTTGGTTGACGACAAGATGGGAGTCACCGTAAACCCGTAGCCGAAGGATTTCCATTTCTATGGCGAGCTCCAGACCAGCTATCAGAGCTTCATACTCAGCCTCGTTGTTTGTGCAAGGCTCGGTGAGAGCAAAAGAACGTCGTAGGGTTCCCATCGATGGCGTGATGAATGCCAATCCTATCCCTGCTTTTATCTGCATGATGCTTGATTTGCCGAAGCTCCTTATTGATGAGGCTCCGTCGAAGTAGAGCTCCCAAGATGGCCCACCTTCCCCGAGGTGCAGCACTTGTTCGTCGGGTAACTCGCAATTGAGCGGTGACCCTTCTGGAACGGGATGAGCAGCAAGGAAGTCTACAAGAGCTTGCCCTTTTACTGCTTTCTGAGGAGTATAAACTATGTCAAACTCAACTAGCATGACAGCCCATCTTGCCATTCTGCTGGCTAGGCTTCCCTTGGTCATTAAGTGTTTGAGTGGGTCGACCTTGGAGATCAACATAACCCGATGAGCAAGCAGATAGTGCCTCAGCTTCTTCACAGCGAATATCAGAGCCAGGCATTGCTTTTCGATCGGGGAATAGTTGTGTTCCGCCCTGACTAGAGTTCGACTGAGGTAGTAGAGGGCATTTTCTTTTCCCTCCTCGTTGTTCTGGGCAAGGAGCGCACCGAGTGATTCATCTAGCGCGGCAGTGTAGAGAATCAGCGGTTTATTTGGAATGGAAGCGGCCAATACTGGAGGATGTATCAAGTACTGTTTGATGCTTTTGAATGCTTCTTGGCATTCGGCATCCCAGACAAAAGGTGCTCCTTTCTTCATGAGCTTTGAGAAGGGCCTACATCTCCCCGATAAATTTAAGATAAACCTTCGTATATAAGCAAGCCTCCCTTGAAAAGATCTTAGCTGCGTCAGACTCTTTGGAGGGGGCATCTCCATGATGGCCTTTATCATTGATGGGTCAACTTCGATCCCTCGATGTCGGACTATGAAGCCCAGGAATTTTCCCGATGACACGCCAAAAGTGCACTTTAGAGGATTCATCTTCAGATCGTATTCCCTCAGTCTCGTGAGAACGGTCCTAAGATCTTGGATGTGATCGGCCTTGGCTTTAGTCTTGACGACCAGATCATCAACATAACATTCGACGACTTTATGGATTAGGTCATCAAAGATATTGGTCATTGCCCTTTGGTATGTAGCACCTACGTTCTTCAGTCCGAACGGCATCACCTTATAGCAGTATATTCCGATCGGGGTTCAAAATGCTGTGTGTTTCTCATCCTCAGGTGACATCTTGATCTGATTATATCCATAGGAGCCATCCATGAAGGTGAATAGCTCGTAATTTGAGGTGTCATCAACCATCATTTCCATGATCGGTAGCGGGAAGTCGTCTTTAGGGCATGCCTTGTTGAGGTCCCTGAAATCGGCACAAACTCGGATCTGCCCATTTTTCTTCTTCACTGGGACTATGCATGCGATCCAGTCCACATATTCCTCTTCTCTGATGAAGCCAGCATCGATAAGTTTCTTAGTTTCCTCGATGACCTTTTCTTCTAGCTCCCTTCTCATTCTTCGAGGAGCTTGTTTGACTGGCTTGATATCTGAAGAAATAGCCAGCTTATGCACGGCTACCTCAGGGGAGAGGCCAGGCATTTCTTTGTACGTCCATGTGAAGCAGTCAGCGAATTCATGCAGCAGGGCTACTATCTGCTCTTTCATTTCCTCTAACAAGAGTGAGCTGATATAGGTCGGCCTTGGATTATCGGGCGTTCCCAAAACAATCTCGGTTAGCTCATCGAAGGTTTCTTGTCCGCCATCTTCGAGCTCTTGAGGAGCTTCTTTTGGCTCGGCTATCTCGTCATTATCATTTAATCTTTCACTGGCTTCGCCAACATGGATCATGTAGCATGCCTTAGAATCAGGTTGAATAAAACCTATGCCCCGTCTATCTGGAATTCGTCCATCGATAAGTGCTCGGACCTGAGGCGGATGCCATAGCCCTTCGTAAAACTTCGCTTCGGAGTTCGTTTGATATAGCCGACACCCGCACTTTTTAAAGTATTCCCGCATCTCGGGCGCATAGTATCTGGAATTGAGGACGGCTCTTATGCCTCTCTCATATAGAAGGCACACGACAGACAAATCGTCCGGGTGCACAACGGGATTTGACCCATAAAACAGGATGCCCTTCTGTCCACTTTTCCTTCCGGGAACGTAGAAAGTTTTTAGCTGGTCCACGGTGGAGACTAACAGTGCATCAAGCTCTTTGCACATCTACCTCGGCACCCTTGTGATGGCTAGGGACCCTTCTGTAACTTCGAAGGTCTCTCGTAGCTTAGTTGTTCGCACGATGGCCCGATTCGCACAACTGTTGCTAGACGGGTCCTCTTCTTCTAATTCTTCAGTGTCACTGCCTAAACGAGGGTGGATTTTGCTGTCGGATGGGCCTTCGGTATCAGATTCGTCCGTATCGCTACCGAAATGAGGGCGAGTTTTACGGAAGGACGGACTTCCAGCGTCGGACTCATCAATGTCACTGCCGAAACACGGACGCACGTGAGGGTTTCTGCTTTTGAAAGTGACAGCCGGCTCCGATTTGCTTTTGAGTTTCGGGGATGTTCTGTCTTTGGTCAGCTGTGGCTCAACACTTTGGAGGTTCACAAAGTACCGAAAATCTTCATATCGGACTTCATGCACATCGAACGGCTGGATGTCTCCATCAATGTGTCTTTCTTCTCCATTTTTAGTATACTTCATGCATTGATGGAGAGTTGAAGGAACGATGCCGTAATCGTGGAGCCACGGCCGTCCCAAGAGAATTTTATAAGACGTGTCAGCGTCGATCACGTATATCTTAGCTTCAGTTTGCAGATCCTTAAATTTGATTGGTAAAGCTATATACCCCAGAACTTGCTGGTAGTTTTGATTGAAGCCTTTAATGACAATCCTTTTCCTTGACAGATGTCGGACGTCCATTGACAAACTCTTCAGAGTCCGCAAGTTCATGATGTTCACTGAGGATCCCGGATCAATCAATATGCAATTAATCCGATCTCCGTCGCTGTACCCGGTCACGTAAAGCGGCCGATTATGCTCAGTCGTTCCCAGTAGTAAGTCTTCGTCCTTAAACGTGACTACGGCGGCATGCAGAGCGTACTGGGCTTCTTTCATATTAATTTCCGCAAAGCGAGCCTGATACCGCTCAGGGTTTTGTAGGGCGTGAATGAGAACATCTCTAAGCTCTTTAGATAGGACCAAGGCATCGTAGATACTCAGGAGAGACGGAAGCTTTCGGAGATGAGCCAAGACATTATAGTCCACCGAGGAAGGACTTGAGTTTTCATTAGCCGGTTCTCTGCCATCTTCCTCATTAGCCACATGTTTTTCCTTTCCTTTTGGGGCGTTGCCCTGATTTGGCGGCAGAACCCTGCCGCTTCTGAGCTGGATTTGGTTGGCCTTTGTGACTAGCTCCTTGTCCTCTTCGGGAAAACATAGCTCCTCTTCAGAGTCGCTGCCAAGATGGATGGCGTAGCAGGTCACTATAGGTATCTCTTCATTGGTGTCTTCTTCTAACTCCTCCAGAATTTCAGCCGCTTCTATAGGGAGGAACTCCTTCAATTGAATCAGAGTTCTTTCCTTCTGTTCATAGTCTTCGAGGGAATCGATATATTTTTGAATGGTCGATCTCCCTGCAGACTCTTTTTCGCGTCGAGCTGCACTTTTCTTCTTCTTGAGCTTTTTGGATTTTGAGCCTGATGGAGCCGCATTGGCAGCTGGAATTGTAGGCTTCTTCTGCCCTTCCCATTCCGTCCTGGGCTCTTTCTGAAGTAGCTTTAGTATCTTCTTCGTCTTATTAGATATGTGCTTACTCCAAAGGGGCCGCGGCGAGTCAGATTCATTTCTCGAGGCAGCGGGTTCAGCTGTCTGCTCCCAGATGGCTTCAGCTTCCGTTTGTATAAAGTTGGTGGTTGCAACTTGATGGTTCACCAACACACTCTTGGACAGCTTGATCTCTCCAGTCTTGTACTGCTTCTCGACCTAATCTTTGAAGATATAGCAATTCTCGATTGCATGACTCACTACTCAGTGTGTAACGCCTTGAAAAGTCGTTTTGGTGTTTTCCTGAAAATCGGTGAAATTTCGGTATTTTTCCGTAAACCGTCTTTTTTGTTATTTTGCAGTTTAGGACTAATTATACCTAATTTGGATAGGTAGTTGCTAGTTTTTATTAGCTAATGAGTTACTTATTAATTTTTGGTCATTTAAAAAATTTTCCCTATTTTTTCAATTTTTAATATTATTTTAAGCCGGTAAGAAAATACATTAAATTAGCGATAAATACAAATTTAAATGGGCTAAATTTAAGCTTTAAAATCATGTTAATTAAAATCTAGTTGTAACATAAATTTTTAGTATTTTATTTCAAGTTTTAACTAATTTTTATTATGGAAAACGAAATTTATTGAATTTAAGCTAAAACTTGCAATTTTGGACTTGTAGGGGGTCTTTTTGCATAAAATTTCTTTTGTAAAACCCCATTCACCCTTCCCTCACCCCTAGGCCGGCCCCACCTCAGCAGCAAGCCCACAAAATAATTTCCCCATCTCATTTGAACAAAATGATATGATCAGGGTTTTAAAGGGGTAAATTTGGAATTATGTGTGCTTTGATTTGAGTGGGTTGACTTGGGCTTTTCCCCACAACACCCACACCATCCCCACTCCTCCATTTCAGCTGAGAATTCCTGCATTCTACAGCAGCCCCCTCCCTCTTCTTGTCTATCTCTTTTCATCATCAAATTTCATCAAATTCCACCTCAAAATCCTTATAAATCCACAATTTCCTTCACAATTTCAAAGCAAAACCTTATTCCCTCTCTTCTCTAACCTAATTGGTTCAAATCTTGGAGAAAGATGGCATCTTTGGAGGCATATTGTTCTTGCTAGATCTCTAGTTGAGGTATAATTTCAATCCTTGGCTAATTTGTAGTTTAAAGTGTGTTAATTAGAACTTGAAAGTGTTAATTTTAGTGCTAATTTCTAATCTAGTTTTTTTTAGTTCATGGCTTAAATTTTAATTAGGGTTTAGAAAATCATTATTAGGTTAATTAATTTATTTTGCTATCTAGTATTTTGCTAACCTAAATCTAAGAGGTGAACTTGCTATTGGGTTTCAAATTAGTGTTAGTTTAAGTTTTTCTAGTATGGTTTTTTAATTGCAATTGCTATTGATAAAAATCAAGAAAGGGTTGGTTGTGGAATATAGGTTTTGAAGCATAGTTAATGTGTTGAAATTTTGTGTAGTGGCTATCTAATGGTGTGACTTGGGTGATTATGCTAGGCTGTAGTCCTTTTTATCGCAAAACGGCGATGTTGCGCCGATTTTTGGAATGTTTGTGCTTACTAGTTTTGTTATAAAATTATGTGATGAATTATTTTTGATATCTTGATGATTGTATTGGCTTATCCTATGACATTTAGGATGTGTGAGTGCGGATTTTTGAGTGATCGGGTTTTAGCTTTGCCGGGCGACCAAATCGACGATTTTAGTTGGTTTTTGCGATTTTCGCGTGTGTTCCGCGCACCTTGTGCACGTTGTACCTAGCTTGTGAACGTTAGTATTTTCGTTTGGGATTTGCGTCGTTCTTGATATGTAACCTATGTTTGGTATTGATGTAAATTCCAGGTTCGGTCGCGGAGACGTCAGACGCGGCACGAAAGGGGAAAGCGGTGATTGGACGTGACTAGCTAAGGATTCCGGTGAGTAGATTTAACATCTACGGGGGACTATCGTTTGGATGGCGCAAGTCTCCCGATAGTTTAAGTAGTTAAGATTTTAGTGATATTAGTGACTACATCCATGCCTTATTTGACCTACATATGCGAACCCATTCTATAGGACACCTGCATCATTGCCAGGGTTTTTATATGCAGCACGAGCATTATTCATGCTTACACACACGCCCTGGTAATTGCCATGCCACCACACTAGATAACCTATAATTTGAAACCTTTTACTATAATTGATGCTTAAACCTGTGCTATTGCCTTTAATTCCTTAAAATGAAATCATAAGATTGCTAATCATGTGCATGTACCTCATCATGTTATTTGTTCATGCCTAGTCTATCAATCATACATCGCAACTTGATTATTGACACCATATGCATTCATTATCATTGGCATATGCATTTATGAGGATTTCTTGAGATTTTGTGGTATTCTGGATTTCGGGGGAAAGCCGCAAAATTTCTAAACTTATTATATTTTTAAAATATGTAAATTGCGGTTTTCTAGTGATGTAAGTGTCGTCCACCATGAGTTTGCTGTAGTTTTAGAGACCCGTTTCGAGGAGTTGGATGAACCGTCTCGGGTACATGGTGGGCCCGGTAAGGTACCCCGGGGCAAGAAGCTCGTGTTGCTGACGATGAGCCTGGCAGGGGACGGGTTACCTACCGGTGACTGTTTGGCACGGTGGATATCCAGAGGATACCGACCGTGGCCGCGAGATGATGAGATATTGATATTGAGATGGGTCAGCCGGATGGCTGAGGCCAGAGATACTATGACATGGATATATGAGATTTGTGATAGTTTTGAGGTGTCGTTGCTGGACACAGGTTCTTGTTGATTCTATTGGTATTGTGCTGGTATTTCAAAAGAGATTCCTAAAGGAAAAACATGATTTCTTATACTTACACATTCAGATCACGAGTTGATTCATATTGTATTCATACCTGCTAGTATATTCATATTGCATACATACCTGCTATTATGTCCTGCCGTACCTGTATTATAGATGCTAGGATGCTTGTGTGCATACTTGTGATAGCCTCTATAGATGATATTTATTACTCACGAGTTGGCAACTCACCCCCGTTGTGCCACAGTCTTTTGCAGGTCCGCTCCGTCAGCACAGTAGCGGCGGGCGCACCGCTTCTTTTGCCTCTTTTGCCAGGACTCGAGGGTTTTGCTCGTAGGTGGGTTGTATTATTATTTTTGTACCATCTTGTATATTCTTTGTATCTAGAGTACTCCATCTACTGTATCTACCAGTATTGTTGTATATTGACCTAGAGATGAGACTGTGAGATTTGTGGACTTTTTATGCTGTATTTTGGGGTCGAGCTCACTTGAGTCGACATGCTGTTTTTCTCATGCTTCTTTATGATTATTTTGCATGTTGTTGTTTTATATTGCGTGGGATTTGTGACCGCCTTGTGGCGAAGAGCTAGCTCCCGCTTGGGGATGCCTTATTTGTTGGATTTATATATATTCTTGTTGTACCCATTTTGGGGGCCAGTATTTACAAAGGAGACTCTGCCGAAATTTTCGGAAAAATTAATATTGTTTTTAAAAAGGTTTTATATGACTTACTTGATAAACTCGCTTTTAATTGATTGGTTTTTCTTCACTCTTTTGCTTATTTGGTTTTGGTTTCTGGGCTTTGGCTTACTTATTTTACGGACGTCTTGAGACGTTTCGTAAACTTAAGTGCCAGTCACGTTCCGTACCCTGCGGGTCGTGACACGGTGGTATGGGAAATATAGAGGATTGTCCGTCATTTTTTCTTTATGAGGTCTTTTCGACTCCGGCAATTGTAGACCGTTGTTCAGGGCATCTTTGAATATCTTTCGAAGCTTTTCCCTCCAGAAAGAGTAAACCTTGTTCTTTTTCTCCTTTAGGGAAGGCCCTTCTCCTCCCAGCACTGGCTTTCGAGACCGGTTGGTTTTGGATTCGCCTGGCCTTCGCTTTTCTTCATTGTCAGACGTATTGAGGACATTGGTATTGCTGGAATTCCCGCTTTTACGGTTGTCGTCCCTCTTACTTTTCCAAGTCTTTTCTTTCTGAGAGTCCGGGGTGGACTCTTGTTTCGAGCATTCCAGCATTAGGACTTTCTTGGTTAGCTCCTGAAATGTCTTGAGGCCTGCTGTACATAAGAATGGGACCATCCAATTGCTGAGGTTCCCAATGAGAAGGCTGACGGACTGGTCCTGCTCCAGCGGCGGTTCGCACTTGACCGTGAGATTACGCCATCGAGTGATAAAGTCGGTGTTGCTTTCATTCTTCCCCGGCTTGGTCCTCACAAGGTCAGCAATGGAGATTTTATCACTGACACCCATGAACCTCTGCCGAAACAGAGACTCCATTTGGGCAAAGGTAATGACGGACCCGTCTGGTATACTCGCGTACCAGTCGAAAGCGACACCGGTCAGGCTGTTGACAACCTGACGAAGAAAGAGCTCGTCATTGCCCCATGTGTTTCCGCACGATGCCTTAAAGTGGGCGACGTGCTGATTTGCATTTCCCGTCCCGTCAAATCTTCCGAACTTAGGAATGACGTAGCCGCTCGGGAACTCAATCAGATCGTATTGTGCGGGGTATGGCCGCCCACTACTGCCAATTTCTTTCTGAACTTTAGCTTCGGCCACCAATGTTTTAACCTTGCTGGTGACCAAATCCATTATCCGATCTTGTGTTAGCGGGATAGTGCTATCTGAGGCCAAGGTGTCCCCAGAAGTAGAATGTGGCAGGCTGTCGTGCGGCTCGACCAATCTTGGACCCAAAGAGACAGGCATCGGCTGCTTCGGATTGTCATCACCCGGCTCATGAGTAGAGACTTGTGCTTGATTGGGAGGCGCTCGAGCAATTTGAGCCATAAGCTGCATCACAACGTTCGTTAGGTCGTCAATTTTCGAATAGAGCATGGCTATCTCTTTATCTTTGCTCCTGAGCTGTTTTCGAAGTTCTTGAAGCAGCTCTTGCTCCGCGGTCCTGGGGCGGAAAGTCGGCTCTTCCTCGCTGTCCGAGCTTGACTCTACATGGACTGAGGGGTCTTTCTGCCTATCATCTTCATCGAGAGGTTTTTCATCATCCAGCGGAGGCGACTGTTCTTGGGAAACGGCAACCACATTCAAGCCACAGGCTTGGGATGTGGTGGCCCCATCCTTGCTTTTGTTGCGAAGGTAATCGCTGGGGAGCCAGCCCGCCATATAGACCGTATGGATAACATATCCGGCCGTATTTTTATTACTGGCATCTAATTTCACGGATCGCTGTCATGGCCCTCCTGTTTCGGTAACGGGCAATCGACTGAAAGCGGCTGGCCTGGCCGGATTCTTGAATGGTGCTGACGCTTCCTTTTTGGTTTTGCCCCGCTGTTTTCACGCGGCACAGAGCGCCTGATAGACTCTTGAAGAGATAGTGTCATACTTTTTCTGTTGGGGTCGGGACACGTCTCTTTGTAGCAACGTTCGGACCGCTGTCTTCTTGATTCTGGCGGTCATGGCATTTTTCTGAACTCACTTCAGAGGTTCGAAGGAATTGCTAATTTTTACGGCCGACTCAGCCGTCGTTGCAGAGTAACCCTGCTCTTGGAACCTCACAAGATTCCACATAGCCGAGTCCTGGCCCTCTTGTTGGCTCGATACCTGAGCCACTTCTGCCTTAACTTTTCTATTTTAAGCACTTGGCAGACTTTGGCTCTTCGGGAAGACGCCGTAGACCGATTGATAGAGAGGATAGAGAAGACGCCCGTTCGCGCGATTGTCAAAGGCACCGTCTGAGGTTGCTGGAGCTGCTTTATGGCCCCATTGGTGTTGACGGCCTTTCCCCCAGTTTGAACAGTGGAGAGCCGTTCGAATACAGATTTGCATCTGGGGTGGGATGCTTTGGCGACCACTACGTTCGGCCTCCTGGCCCTTGAGGTCGGTTTGGCCACTTGGTTTGCCGTGACCTCCGCCAGATGAGCGCTTCCAGCAAGGTAAATGATGACGGAACCAAATTGACGGGGTGGCTCCTCCCATTGTCGGCTGAGACTGGCAGGGAGAACCATGCGGGCGTTGATCTTGACCACGTACGAGATCAGGGTCGCGTCGGAAGCTGAATTCATTTTAGTAGACATCGTCGTTGAAGATTGCTGCACGAAAAAAAGGAAATTATTTCAGTACACTCGGCATATATGTTAAATGGGTTCGCATGGACGCTTAACCCGAGATATGAGAGGAGAGAAAGGTCCCACCGGGCATGCCAGAATCTGTAGGGTGTTTTTCGTTACCCCATTGAGATGGGAATACGCGCGCGCTTGTCAGGCGTACTACAGATTCCCCTTACCTAGGGTAGGCTGGGGTTTATTGATTGTGGGGATCCGAATCTCCAGCGGCCGCGGACTAAGCTGCCGTTAATTACCCTTCGCTTTTGGAGCGAGAGAACCTCTGATTGACGGGTCAAACAGGTCATGCGAACTCAATGTGCAGTGTGCGTGTGTTTTGAAAAGGGTTTTGGTTATATCGGGGGCCCCACAGAGTTTTTACGGGGGTCCCGCTACTCGGATAGCGGGCTAGGGGTCAAGGGGGCTAGCAGCCCTCTTGCGGGGTGCGGGGCAGCGTCCCGGTAGAATTTTTTTCTAAAGGGGGAGGTATTTTTAGTGCGGAGTGTGTGTACACACACACACACACAAATATTTAAGGAAAAGGGCGTTCAAAGGACGTGTGGGAGAAGGCGCCAGCGCCTCACGTGCCTGGCACGCGGGTGCTGGGCGCTGGGCGCAAGGCAGCAGCGCCTTGCATGCCTGGCACGCAGGCGCTGGGAGCATGGAGCTAGCGCCTCACATGCCTGGCACCCAAGCGCATGGCGCCAGTGCCTCACGTGCCTGGCATGCGGGTACTGGGGACAAGGCGCCAGCGGAAAACAGGGGGGCTCATCCCCCATACTGGGAGTTGTACTCCTATTGACTTTTGGAGTTAAACTCCTAAAAAAAAGATGTATTATTATTGTTTGTTTGTTTTTATGGAGTTAAACTCCCAGAAACTTTGATTTGTGGAGTTAAACTCTAGGGAATCCTTGTAAATGCTCAAGAGGACCCTTTTCTTCTCCCTTGAGCCTTGGATATTTCCCAAAATGGGATCTTTGGAGATGAGCCTCCTTCCTCCTCTTTTGTTGGCCGGATCTTGGAGAACAAGATGGGTGAGATTTTAAAAATCTCTTCTTTTTAAGATCCGATAGAATATCCGAGCTACCTTTTGTGGGTTTTGTGGTGAAAAACTATTTATTTTTGGAAGAGGAAGAGTTAAACTCTTGATTTAATTCAAAAAAGGAGAAGGTTTTGAACCTTTAGGAAGGAGAAGGAGGCACAAAAACCCTAGAGATTTTAGAGAATGAAAAAGTTGTTATAGATATTTTCATCATGTTTGCCTTTATAGGCTACAAACTTTACATATAGCCCATTGGGCTTTACAAAATGGTATTTTGCCCATCTCATGCCTCATGTGCTCATTTCTTTTGCACATGAGCCATGAGTTTTACAAAAATTTAGCCTTATTCCTATTTTTCTTACATTTATTCATAAAATAAAATAAAAGAAATACACCAAAATTATTTATTACAAAAAATTTATTTTGGCATGGGGGAGGCCGGGCGCTTCATGTTCGGGCTCGACCCGGGCATTGGCCCACTTGACCTGGTCTTGGGCCCACTTGATTGGAGTTGACTTTGACTTTGACTTGGTCAACCGGGGTGTAATTTTCGACCCTAACGATATGTAAAGAATATGGGCGCTGAAAATAAACTAAATAAAACAACTAATGGCCAAACAGGCCTCACGTGTAAAACACGTGAGCGCTCATATGCAAAGCATATGAGCGCTGAACATAAACAGGCTAAAACCCACAACAGGGGTCACATGTTAAACACGTGAGTTCTCTTGCCTCTCACATGCAAAGTATGTGAGCGCCCCAATTTAAAATGTTCCTATTAAATTCTATGTGATAAAATTAAATCCCATTTGGGAAATATTTTTTTCTGATCTTTCTAATATGGAATGATCTTTCTTTAACAGAGAATCCTGGATTTAAAATCCGATGGTGATAAAATATCACCAATTAAATCATCTGATAGAATTAAATTTTATTTGGGAAATATTTTCCCGATCTTCCTCAAACTAGAAAGTTCTTCTTTGTTAAACAGAGGACCTTTTGATCAAAGATCCAACGGTGATCATCTGGTAAAATAAAATTCTATCATAGAAAAATATTTTCCTAATCTTGTTAAACTAACAAAATATTCATATGATAAGAATAAAATTTTATGTTAAACTAACGAGATATCCATATGATAGAATTAAATTCTATATTAAGAAAATATATTTCTGATCTTGTTAAACTAAAACGATATGATAGAATAAAATTCTAATCTTGTTAAAACTAACAGGATATTCATAATCTTGTTAAACAAACAAGAAATCGTCTCTGTTATATAGAGAGCCTTTGGATTAAAAATCCAATGGTGAATAAAACTCACCGATTGATCTAAATGATCATGGAATCAATCATGATCTCTCAATGAGAGATTCTCTTAACAAATTGATTCTTGTTCTTCTCGTATAAATAGGAGTGAGGAGAGGAGGAGTAAGACAGAGGGGCAGGGGAAGAAAAATACAGAGAGAATTTAATTCTCTAAAAGGAGGAAACCACCCCATAAGCTTTCCAAAAAGCTCCCACAAAAACAAAAAGAGAATTTAATTCTCAAACAAAAGGTTTAACCCTTCAAAAAAAGAACTTAGTTCTTCCTCTGGTTGAGGTCTGCAGAAGCATATCTCCCCATATGTTGAGAATTTAATTCTCATCGGGGAGATTCTGTTATGCAGATTCAAAACTTAGGGGAAAGAACTAAGTTCAAAGAATTTAATTCTTACAAAAGTATATATGAATTTAATTCCTCTGATAAAACTAGGGTTTAACCCTGTAAAAAGAATTTAATTCTTATAAAACAAGAGACTTGAAATTCTCTAAAATCAGATCCCAGCATCGTTAATATGAGATCAAAATCTTCATGCACATAGAAGGAAAGACCGGTGATTCATTAGTGTTCAACACTATAACGAAACCTCACGTGTTTCCCCACGTGAGCACCTCTGGTGGCTGAGACCGAGTCACGTGTTTCACATGCGAGCATTTAAAAAGAACAAGAAATGCCTCCTAGGGTAGTCACGTGTTTCCCACGCAAGCGCCTAAAAGAAGAACAAGAAGTGACTCCTAGGGAAGTCACGTGTTTTCCACGCGACCCCCAATCAAGTGTTTAGCACTTATATGAAAAAAGGAATAGACCCAAAAACAACGCTTACATTTTGAGGGCGCCTCACGTGTTCGTACATGAGCACCACCGGAACCAAGTGTTTAGCGCTTATATAAAAGAGGGAATAAAACCCAGAAAACAGCTCCCACTTTGGAGCGCCTCACGTGTTCACATGTGAGCGCCTCCAAAGTTCAGTGTTTAACACCGATCTAGCGCCTCACGTGCGATACATGTGAGAGCTGCATATACCAGTGCTTAGCACTGGGGGTGATTATGGAAACCCAAACCTAGCCTAAATTAGCCAAGTTTCCTGAGACCAAAACGTCTTTGATCTCCAATCAATCGAGCCCCCCGTGCTCATGTCTTCCTAAACTGATCCTAGCCCCAAACACGACTAATGATCTTCCGGCGGATATTCATCCCACATCTCCCCTCAATCTGGAAATTGGTTCAAGGGTACATCTCTCCACACCTCTGATACATGTGGTTGTAATTTTTCAACGTCTTCAGAGAGGTGGCGGGTCCCGACAACCAACAACTCTTTGGTGCACTCCCAAACCGATGTGCACATCCCAATACGGACCACAACGTCCTTAAACTATAACTAACCGCAACGTCCTTAAACGACAACGGACCGAAACGTCCTTAAACTAACAACGTACCGAAACGTCCTTAAACTAAAGCAATAGAGCCCAAATGCTCTTTTGTTAGGTCTGAATGATCCCAAAATCCTGTTGAGTAGATTTTAGTCTCAAATTGGACTAACGTATCCTCAACAAACATTAAAGTTGATCATAATCTCAAACGAGATTAACGATCCTTAAATCAAACCAAACCCAAATCTAAGAATATACGGATTTGGACTAAACCACGCCCTACGGACGACAACATAAATTAGTCTCCATATACAATCCAAGAGCACCAAAAATAAAACAAACACACACGACACGAAGTGAACTTATTGAGCAGGAGAAAATGGTTATCGCGATGCGGTAACGTAATTAACTGCAGGGGCTTGCACCTGCAAGGAAGAGCGTCTCCACAATAAAAAAAAAACCTCGCAAACGAGGGGGAATCTGACGAAGTCTACTACAACGGCCGCATCCGTCCAAACCTCCGAGATACGGTGCCATAAATCAACTTGGAATCTTCTAAGAGGTGGACGGATAAACCCAAATAGCATCTGCCCCCAAATTCAGGCAAGACGACCTACACGGTTTTGTCTCTGTTTTCGGCGGTAAACAGACACAATGTAAATTGGCACTCCATGCAATCTAGCAATCTCCTCCATATACATCTTGGAGAGGCTTTCAGTTGATTGGCCGACTCAAAAAGGAATGAAATGTGCCGATTTGGTGAGTCGGTCAATGATTGATTTCGTTTCCGATTGTGTAAGTAAATCAAATGATCCCCGGCAACGGCGCCATTTGATTGATCTTATTTTCCGTTGTCGGTTTATAGAAAATTGTATATAGAAATCACAACCAAAAATATTTTGACCGCAATCAATAACGGTGTCGGATGTAGCGCGTTAGCAAGTGCGGATCGTCCACAGGGATTGTATGATTCGTTCTTATTTTGTTTTGTTTGAATCGAAAATTTAATGAAAAGAAAACAAACAATTCATGATTTATAGTTGAAGTTCAAGAATTAGAAAATCTAGATCTAATAACAAGAAAACGATAGAATCAAGAATTGTGAGTTTGATGATTTTTCCAAACCAAATATCAAGAATCGAAATGAGGCTCGTAGGAATCGATCGGATCTATAGATGTGATGTAATCTTACGATGACGTATTCTTATCCTTCGATGAATTGATACTAGATCGATGATGATCGACGAGAATTAGGGATTTCTAGTGAAACTAGGGTTTCATCATTTATCCCTTGTTCCTTTGTCGATATCATTCACATTCTAGCCTCCAGTAAATTCAAGAAACGGTCGTAGATCCCTAATTTCGAGCGATAACAATCAAGAAAGCATCGCAACGAAACTAGGTCATCGATTCTTCAATTTGCTAGGGTTTACAAAACTCGTAGGACTTAAGAATCGTTTTGAGATTTGTTACATCATCATTCTATTGATCGTCTTGACTCCTTTACGAGCGGAGTTTTACTCGAACATCACAACAAGAACCACAATTACTAATTGAGATCGAATCATGATGCAAGAATTTAAAGAAAGCGAGATTAACGAATTTCACCTTTTATTTATATCAACAATTCCGTTACAATCACTCAAGAACTACAAGAGGAAGAACTCGATCGTCGATTTGGCTTCGCTCGGCTCCTTGAGTCGCGGATCGGCTTGGATCACTTGCTCGATTGAAGATCGGCTCCGCTCCTAAAAGGTTGAAGGCTTCTCGCTTGATTTGGTACTCGGGATCTTGAATTTGGCTTGGGATTAGGGTTAGGGTTTCGCACAAGTCTTGTCACTAGACTTGTGGAAGAAGATGGAGATTAATGAAAAATTGAACAACTAAGGATTCAAGAAAAATTTTAACCCTAGATCTAGGCTCCTATTTATAGACCTCCAAACCCTAGATCTAGGATTTGAATTTTGAATTTCCCTCCAAAAGTTAGTTAGAGGAGATTTGAATTTCCCTCCAAAAGTTTGTTGAGGAGAAGCTTCTAGATGAAGTTTGTTAAGCCGAGCCTTCTAGATGTGTCACGTGGAGAATCTACAATGTTCTGGAAGCTTGGGCCGTTAGCTGAGACACTTGTAGGAAATCTGGGCGTCTGAAGCCATCATAGCGCCGCGGCGCAAGCGTGCTCCCGCCGCGGAACCGCGGCGGCTCTGAAGCCTCAGGGCTTGATCTTTCACTGGTAATTACTGGGCTGACTTATGGGCCTTTATAAAATATATTAAATCTTATTTGGCTTTCTGTATTACTGCCAGATCTCAGATCTTTGAATTGACGTATCTTTTATCAGCACTTTGATAATTTTGGCCTGTCTCCTGGATTTTCCTGCACAATTTCTCGAGACAAGTGTTGCGCAATATAGGGATGATGCGATGCCATGATATACAGTCAATTTCCCTAGAAATGCCGGTTTTAAAGTATAACACATGCAATCTGGTATTTCAGGACTGTTTTGCTAATATGTGCAATATGAATACCGAACACTTCTAGATGAGTGCAAATGATAGGGAAATTGCCGTGTTAAAAATGCAGTATTTTCGACTGATCAGTCAACTATCACCCATAGTGCGTCGTTTCCCTTGGAGCTGCGAGGGAGTGCGGTCACAAAATCCATTGTGATGTTTTGCCATTTCCATTCAGGTATCGGTAAGGGCTGTAATAGACCTGCCGTCCTATGATATTCAGCCTTTACATGTTTGCAAACTAAACATTTGGACACACTCTTAGCTATCTCCCGCTTCATTCCATGCCACTAATAGTTTTGTCTGAGGTCCTTGTATGTCTTTGTTCCTCCCGGATGGACAGAGTATGGAGAACTATGTGCTTCACTTAATAATTGTTCTCTTATCTCGCCCTTAGGAACACAGATTCTGCTCCCATACCGTAAAGAACCATCTTCGTGGATGATGAAGTCCGTCCGCAGATTCGTTTCCACTTGTTCTCTGATATTTTGCAATCTAGCGTCCTCAAGTTGAGCTGTCTTGATTCGTTCGACTAACGTGGAGTGAATTTGCAGATTCATGAAGGATGCGAGCATTCCTGACATAATCATCTCAGTCTCCAGTTCATTAAGGTCTTGGCGATTCCTCCAATGAGCAGTCAGACTCGAAACCATTGTTTGGCGACTCAAAGCGTCCGGAACTACATTCACCTTCCCCGGATGGTACTACAAATTTATGTCGAAATCTGCCATTAATTCTAGCCATCTCCTCTGTCTCATGTTGAGTTCCTTTTGGGTAAAGATATACTTCAAGCTCTTATGATCGGTGTAAATTTCTACCCTCTCTCCCAATAAGCAGTGCCTCCAAATCTTGAGTGCGAAAACAACCGCGGCAAGCTCTAAATCGTGCGTTGGGTAATTTCGTTCATGCACCTTTAACTGTCTTGATGCATAAGCCACCACTATACCATGTTGGTGCAAAACACATCCCAAACCTTTTCCCGGTGCGTCGCAATGTATGTCGAAACCTCCAGTTCTGTCGGGAATTGTAAGAATGGGTGCTGAGATTAAACGAGTCTTCAACTCTGCGAATGCTTCATCGCAACCCTTAGACTATATATACGGCACATCCTTCCGAGTCAAGGTATTCAGAGGTTCTACAATCTTGGAAAAGTTCTTAATAAAACGGTGGTAATATCCGGCAAGTCCTAAGAAGCTTCTGATCTCTGTAATTGTTCTTGGTATTGGCCATGTCTGAACGGCGACAATCTTGGCCGGGTCTACTGAAATCCCTTCACCTGACACAACATGTCCCAAGAAAGCTACCCTCTTTAACCAAAACGCGCATTTGCTGAGCTTTGCATATAGTTGGTGTTGATGCAAGGTTTCGAGCACCGCACGTAAGTGTTCCGCGTGTTCCTCTTGATTCTTCGAATACAAAAGAATATCGTCGATGAAGATAACGACAAATTTATCTAAGTATTCGTAAAACACTTGGTTCATCAAATTCATGAATACTGCTGAAGCATTGGTTACTCCAAAAGGCATCACTAGGAATTCATAGTGTCCATACCTAGTCCTGAAAGCCGTCTTAGATATATCTGACGCTTTTACCTTGAGTTGATGATAGCCCGTCCGCAAATCCAACTTTGAGAACACTCGATATCCCTCCAATTGATCGAACAGATCGTCTATTCTCGGTAAGGGATACTTATTCTATATTGTTACCTTATTTAACTCCCGGTAGTCGATACACATCCGCTTAGTTCCATCCTTCTTAGGTACAAAAAGAACCGGGGCACCCCAAGGTGACGAGATCGGTCTAATAAATCCCTTATTGAGGTGGTCCTCAATTTGCGTCTAAAGCTCCTTCAATTATGCTGGCCCCATCCGGTACGGCGTTTTCAATATAGGTTGAGTCCCCGGCATCAAGTCTATAGTGAACTCGATTGCCCGATCTGGTGGTAAACCCGACTCATCTGCAAACACGTCTTCAAATTCTCGTACAACCGTCGGCATACTTTCCTCCCCCTGTTCTGTGTATAATAACTCTTCCTCCTTGGTACAGCTCGGTAAGTTGCTGGATCCAAGGATTTACTTCCACTCTTGAATATGAACATTAGGTGGTCAGGGATTTCAAACACTACCCTCCTTTGACGAAAGTCGATGGTAGCGTAAAAAGTACTCAACCAGTCCATACCCAAGACCACGTCGAAATTTGGTATATCTATCACCATAAAGTTGGCGTAGAAATCTCGACCGCAGATCACCACGGAACACAGGTCGTATCCCATAGTGGACTTGATCACACCGTTTCCTGTGTTAACATTCCATTCAGTGATGAGAGGTGTCACTGGAATGGAACTGGCGGTCACAAATTTTTGTGCCATGAAGCGGTGCGACGCGCCAGAGTCAAAAAGTGTGCAGGTGTAGAGGCTACTAGTAGGGTACCTACGTTTTATACGAAAAAATAGGGATGAGCCTAACAAGATATGCATGCACGCAGGGAGGGTAAAATTGGAAGTATGGCAGCCAAAAAAAAGAAGATAGCGATACCTGTAATAACTTCCCCCGTTGCTTCAGCCTCTTCCGTGGTCATAGTAAAAACCTGACGCTTTGGGCCGCTGCGCTGAGCTTGCTGGAAGACCCATTTCTGAGAGGGCAGGGGTGGTCCCCTAGCTGGCGGACCGTGTCCGGCTGGCTTATTAGTGGGAGGTGGTCGGGCTCTTTGTTGATGCGCTCCATGATTGGCTGGTTTGTTTTCAGGGACTAGTTGCCATCTTCTCTGTGGACAATCCCCCATAGCAAGGTCTGGTGACCCACAGATTACGCAAAGTTTGTTCAACACGCGGTAGTCCCTCATGTAATGTCCGGCTCTACCACAATGGTTGCATACGACGGCTGGTTTTCTGAAGACAGTTGGTCCTACTGGTCTTTTGGGTTGCTGTCTTCCATTGAATCTGGAAGATGATCCCCTAAGAATTTGATTGGCTGGTCGCTTAATGCCAGACAAACGGTCATCCTTCCTTATGTGTCTCTGAAGGTCTTCAAAGTTTTGCACCGCCTCTAAGATTTCATCATAAGTTGAAAGGGTAGCAGAAGACATGGAGGACCGTGTCTTCAAATCCAACCCTTGTCGGAATATTTTAGAATATAGTTCAGGGGTTGCCACCAGGTGATGCACGAACCGACCTTGCGAACTCCGAAGCGTACTCAACCACCGACATATCCTACATGCTCCCTTATTGGAATTGTATAAACTCTCTTTCCATTTTTAGGTGTGCCACGACTGGAAAGTATTGAGTATCAAAACGCTGTTTGAACGTTTCCCAGTCGATGGGCTCTTTCAGTCTACTTTCCTCGGCCTTCCACCATATTCTGGCATTATCCGTGAGTTGTAGTTTGGCGATGTTCACCCACGCGTCCTTAAGAATTTGGGCGGCACCGAGATCATTGGCTATTCCTTTGAACCATTCCTCAGCTTCTAAGGGAGTTTCCTTCCCTGAAAAAGCCTTAGGGTAAAGTGATCTGAATTTCTTCACCCCCGCCGAACTTTGAGGAACTGGGGCTAGTGTCTTTCATAAAATCTCGGCTTGTTGCTGCCTACTTTCTCGCAGCTCCTGATGAAGGGCAGCTGTCTGCTACTGCTGTTCCAGTAGTCCTTGTATCATTTGTAGCATAGCTGCTTGCTGAGAAGCGGCTTCATTGACCCCGTTTCCCTTTCTGTTGCGGTTATGGTGTCGTCCGGCCATGGTGATCTGAATCAGAAGAGATTAGGTTATAAACAGGCTGAGGATGACATAGGATAGTAACTTGCATAAGAAGTAAGTATAAGCGGAAAACTAATAATGAAAAAGCGATAGGCATAAGGGCGAAATTGTTTGAAGTTAAGATTTTATTAATAAAAGCAAAAGGAGATACAAATATGGCCCTACTGCTATACATAGATTATTTGGTCCACTGAGGAACTAAGAAACTAAACATGATACTAACTAATCATAAACGTTTCGGTCATCGTCCATCAATTATATGGTGGAAACCGCGCGTTGTTGGCTAGGCGTTTATTGACCTTTCTTGAAAACTGTAAAAGAAGGATGAGCCTGGTACATCCCGACGATAGAGTTGTGGAGGGGTACGGCGAACATATCAATAAGCATGTCCCCGAATATAGAGTGTTTCCCCAATAAACCACATGTGCGAACCATATTCTCTTGGTTCCTCCTTTTCCACAGGGATCTCCTCTTCAGTGAGGGCCTCCTCCTCGGGCTCTTCCTCCTCCTCTGGTTCTTCCTCCTCAACGGGATCTTCCTCTTCAGCAGGGACGTCCTTCTCAGGCTCTTCTTCCTCCGCATGAGCCTCTTCTTCCTCGGGTTCTTCCTTTACTAGGGCTTCTCCTTCTCCGTCTTCCAAATCGTCATTGGAGATATTTGTTTTGGGACCTATTACTTCGTCATCCGAATATCCAAGCATAGTCTTAAAAGTGATGTCCGACATGTTGTCCTCATCCGAAAGATTTTCCATGACATGAGAAGAAAGGCCATGGTCAGGATACAAAATGTCAAGAAAAGGCAAGGAATATGGAAAAATTATGAAATTGATACAAGTGGATGGGATTCACAAATATAATAAGTCAGTTAACAGTTTCATTTTAGTACACAAGGACCTGCATGGGCCACCACTAAAACCTGTCACTCCCCGCTTCCCAAAAGAAGGTGAAGGGTGACGTAGCATGGTCCACAACCTAACTGTATTGAAGGTGGTTTATTCAATACAGTTACGTTATGCATATGAATATCTATAACATGCAGGATATGTACCAAAACAAAATAATAAAAGCGAAAATCATTTATTTCCATTAACCAAACTTTATTACATCCCAAAAGAATGAGTAAAATAAACTAAATAGTTTAATTATATCGAAGCAGAAACAAAAAGCCCTAAACACGGGGGGCAACAAAACAAAAAAAATAAACTAGCTAATCTTCCATCGCCAAGTCCGCATAATCTTCATTAGTAGGCTCCACACATTGATCCTCATCATAATACTCATTCTCATCTAACGGACATTCCAAATATGGAGAGAAAAGGAAAGTCCGTCAGTGAGTTACACTCGGGTAGAATTGCCTCATAAGGAAGTAAAGATACTAAAACGAGCAAATATATATAGGTATAAGGATATGCGGTGTATGCAAATAAGTCAGGTTGACAGAGGTATATGTGAATATAAGTATGTTGTATGAAGTGTATGTGAATAAGAGTATGTTTGTATGAGGTATATGTTAGGTAAAAGTTTCACATTAGTTTGTTTAAACAAGGATCTGGATACTCGCGATTATTCTGTTGTGGCCACAGAACAACAACTGGGGAAGTGAAATGTACCGTTTCACTTCCCGAGATCATAATCAAGTAGTAGGGGAATCCGAGTTCCGCATCTCCTTGCCTAATCAAACTACACATCCACGTTATTCAGTGTAAAGGTTCTGACGAATTAGAGTTAGTGCGTATATCATCTAGGCATGAAATTTCCATATTTTATGTCATTCACATTTTGGATTATTCGCCCTCAAAGTAGGGTTAGTATTCACCCGAATATCGGGTTAGTATTCGTCCACATATTGAACCATTCGCCCTCAAAGTAGAGTTAGTATTCGCCCGAATATCGGGTTAGTAGTCGTCCACATATTGGACCGTCCACCCTGCCTGCAGGGATCTTCATTTATAAGTATTCCATATCTAGGTTCGCGCATTCTAACCCTAACCGTATCATGTGTCATGTATGTCGTAAACTTGTTTTCAAAAAGTTGATCTTATTTAATATGGTCTTCCACAACCACCTATTTTATCTTGTTATCTTTTAAAGTTTGTAAGGTGCACCATATTATTTTATAGAATGCTTAGTTAATAAAGATCATAGCGTTTAATGATAGTTATTGTTTATAAGAAAACCATGATATTTAGAGTAATTGTCATTTTGAAAACCCATGGTATTTTAGTGAAAATATCCTTTTAAGGAAAGATTATGGTATTTATTTGAAATTATCTTTTAATGCAGTTTTAGGTATTCTCTTTAGAAAATATCATTTATAAAAGTTATGGTTTTTACTGAAAATAGCTTTTTAGTAAAGGTCAAGGTATTTAAATGAAATTATATCCTTTTAGAAAGGATTTTATTGTAATTAATAATTTTGTAAAGTTATGATGTTTATTTGGAGGTAACATTTTAGAAATACGTCCGTGTTGACAACCGTTGCACATGGGCCGCAGGATTTGTGTCCTTTTCATGGACGATTGCCTATCAACCACGAGATATTTACGTAAAACATTATCCTATAAAAATTAGGATATTTTATTAAAGGCGATATTCTACAAGAACAACTCTGCGTTGACAACCGCTACACATGGACGGCAGGATTTGTGTCTTTTTCAGGGACGATTGTCTATTAACCACGGGGTGTTTCATGTGAAATATTCCCGTATTAGGGTATCTTATTAAACCTTAGTTAATAGGCTAAGAAAATTTATATAAAAATATTATCTCTAAGTGGAAGGGATTAAGTTGAAAACCATAGCACAATTATTTAGATTAGTATTCCTCTTTTTAAAAAAGTAAAAGGATATTAACAAACTGAAGTAATTGGTGGATAAAAGTGCAAGTAAAAACATATCGTTTTGGTGTGTCTAAAGGATTTTATTCAAATCATCTTATCATATGGGTGTTTTAAATACTTACAACATTTTAATAAAATGAGGGTATTTTGTGAAAGTAACTTATTTCGAGATCTTATTGGTATCATAGGTAAGTGTGCGCGCATAAAGGGTGGATTAATACCCCATGGGTTATAACATCAAGCATATCATTTTCTATGTAGGATGAGAGTGCAATATTCACGCATACAGTGATAATTTAATTAAACCATTTTAAGCATGTGTCAAATTTATAACTAAGAGGTACCACAATAGGCGTACAGAAATATTTTTTAACATCATTTTACAATAAAATTGTGGATTAGAACTTGAAACTAAGAGCATTAAAGGAAATAAGGAGACAGACAAGTGGAGAGAGCCGAATCCTACCTATGGTTTGAGTTGGATATCGATGGGTTGAAAGCGTAGACTTGTAGTACGATCTAAATTACTCTGCGCTCGGATTTTTCCTCGATGTTTAGGTGGAACCACAGCGTCAGCGTCATCGATACGAAGGCCTGGGTATTTTTTCTGAATTTTCGAAATTATATAGTGTGAGAAAATAGAGTTTGAAGCTCTCTATTTATAGGGTCTTTCCCCAACAATAAAATCCAAAAAATCTGGTCAAAATACCCCAAATCCGCACCCCCAAAAGATTTCCCAATCATCAACTGATGATTGTCATCGCCGCCGCCGAATTGTGGCCGTTGGATCTGAATCCAACAGCCTACGAGCCGCCGCTGCAGCCACCACGTAGTCGCGTGAGGGATCACGCGGTTTCGCGTGGTCCCCCACCACGTAGGCGCCGCGAGCAATTCTGGGCCGTTGGAGGTTAAAGGTTGGTTTTTAAAAAAAAATCTTTATAATAAAAATCTAACTGTTTATTTATAAAAAATCGAATTTGCTTTTAAAAATTTGTTAAAAATATTGAAAAATATGAGAAAAATTCCAGAAAATATATTTTATTGTTATCTTCAGTTTAAAAATGATTTTGGGATAAAACTAAATAATATTTCTATATCTATGATATTTGTTAGTTATCATAACTATTTAAAAATCTATTTTATTCTCTAAAATATTTTAATTACGAAATAATTATTTTAATTTATAATAAAAATACGTAAATTATTTTAAGGCATTATAAAATTTCATTAAAACATTTTTAGCCCAGAAGCATATAAATAGATTTTTTTAGAAAATTCCTTTAATTATTTTCCAATGCTTTAACAATTACTCGCATCACTTTTAAAAATAAAATCACTAAAATAAAATATTTTTCCACCAAGCAAATACGCAGTTAAATACTCGGTACTAAATAAAAGACTTTTTATTGAGCATTAGGAAAACATAGTCGTTACACGAATTGAGCACACCGGTTCTACGGTCCGTTCCGGATCATACATCCTGTAAAACCGTATACAATTCACGGGCCTAAACGGCCCCCATCTCTCCCAAGTCCTACCGGCGAGACTACATTTAAAGTCCTACCGGTGATGAAGCACCACCAATGTAAAAGAAAAAAGAAAAGAAAAAAGGGTATGTCCACAAGCAAAACGGGCACGGATGAAAACCCGGAAGGGCTCTATGAGTAAAAAAACAGAAGGACTGCCGGCGAGTTTGTGAAAACCCGAAAGGGCGCAAACTCGGGAAAAGAGATGAAATACACTCGAAAAGTTCTCTCGACCT